>JAUPFV010000003.1:125845051-128752901 GCA_036936605.1 Limnanthes douglasii subsp. nivea | reverse complement strand
GAGAGAGAGAGAAGAGAAGAGAGATTAGTATCAGGGGTAAAAACACCAGACGTCCTTCACGTTTGCCACTTGTAACAAGTTGGTCCCTAACCTTTGAGGTTGTAATAAAAGGGTCCTTAACGATTTACAAAGTATAATAAAACCATCCTTTTCGAGTCCAGCCCAACATTTGTTCCCATAATACCCTTTGACCAGCCACATCAGCGTCCCACGTGGATCGCTGATGTGGCAGCAGTAAAAAGTAAAAAAATTATTTTACTTTTTTCACTATTAACCTAATTCTTATTTTATAGTCCAATAAGGCCCAACCAACAAAATAACCTGGCCCAATAATCCACTATCTCTAATTTCTAACCGAAATCAAATACCCATTTCAATTAAAAATATTATACTTAGTTTTAATAAATTATAATACTCCTTTGTCAAGCTTCTGTTATTGTTTGTATTATGTTGATATATAAATCGTCCAAAGATTACGGTTTTAACCGATGTGGGATCTTTAGTTGCTGAGGTTTGCACCCTTTTTTGTTGCTCTTCTCCATACCTATCATAACCACACTCTACACTCGAACAGCTTCCATCATAACTATAGTCGCGTACTTCACATACATTGATTTTATGAACAACATGGGTCACTGCAACTTCGAGCTCATACCTAAACGTCTCTTCTCTCTTTTTCCTCCTCTCCAGTACCTCATGTACACCCCCTCGTAAGTTACTTTCTGTCATTACAAAGGCCTTCCATTGGCGCTTAAAGTGATTGGAGCTTCTTTAAAAGGTCAGTCGGAAAAATACTAAGAGAGTGCAAGAAAAAGATTGCTAAGAAGTGAATGTATCTCTGAGTCACATGAGATCAAATTGCTTGAACGAATGGCGATAAGTGTCAAAAGCCTAACACCAAAGTATAAAGAATGTTTCATGGATCTTGGATCTTTTCCGGAAGACAAGAAGATTCCACTTGATGTTCTAATCAACATGTGGGTTGAGATCTGTGATATTGACGAAGAAGAAGCTTTTGCCATTCTCGTTGATCTATCGAATAAGAATCTTCTCACTCTAGTGAAGGATCCAAGGTTTGCCTCACCTTATTACTTTCTTCTCTAAATAACTTCGGTTTAGGGTTGCATTCTCTAACTGTAACAGATTTTACAGAGAAGCTTGAAATGCTCAGAGTGCTTAGTTGCACCTAGGGTTATCGAGTCGAACATACTCAAAGAACCTGGTTATTCGACTTTGGCTCTTGAGCAAAACGGCTCTAGCTGATTTTATTTTGTAGTCTCGGACTCAGAGTTCAGCTCACAAATTTTCATGCACTTGAGCTTGATTTGGAATCTGCTTGAGTTCCTAATTTGAATCTTAATCAAGCCAAGGCGAGCAGGAATAATTATATGAAATATTGGGAATAGTAACTTTTATACAACTAAACAATCAAATATTATTTGTGATCCAGCCAGCACAAACTCCTAACAAAATCGAGCCTTTGTAGAAGTTCATTCTCGAGCCCAAAAAGTATCAAACCGAGCCGAGCCCGAGCTGAACCTTGGCCATATTGTTAGTTAGCCGCCCCTACTTGCACCTATGTTAAATGATGGTAACATATTTTATGTTAATCTGGCAGGACTGGAGATCAGTATACCGGTTATTACGATATATTTGTTACCCAACACGATGTGTTAAGAGACCTCGCTCTTCACCTCAGTAGCGGCGGAAGCATTAATGAACGTAAGCGATTGATCATGGCAAAACGAGACACCGGTCTTCCACAAGAATGGGAGAGAAATGCGGACCAGCCGTTCCAAGCTCAAATCGTTTTAGTTCATACAGGTATGACCACTGTTCTCTCTTGATTGATTAGTAAAACCGTATAAAGATTGTCCTTTCTAAATCTGTATTTACTCTTTTTTTCATAGGCGAAATGCAATATATGGATTTGTTTCGTATGGAACTGCCGAAAGCTGAAGTACTCATTCTAAACTTTTCATCCACAGAATACGTCTTGCCTCATTTCATTGAAGATATGCCTCGGCTTAGAGCACTTATAGTGATAAACCACAGTACATCACACGCAACACTTAATAATTTTTCCGTCATTTCGAATTTTTCCAGCCGTTCCAAGCTCAAATCGTTTCAGTTCATAATATACAAAAAAAAGGGTGCAAACCTCAGCAACTAAAGATCCCACATCGGTTAAAACTGTAATCTTTGGACGATTTATATATCAACATAATACAAACAATAACAGAAGCTTGACAAAAGAGTATTATAATTTATTAAAACTAAGTATAATATTTTTAATTGAAATGGGTATTTGATTTCGGTTAGAAATTAGGGGTAGTGGATTATTGGGCCACAAAAGTCGGGTTATTTTGTTGGTTGGGCCTTATTGGGCCTTAAGAGAATTTTTTTTTATGTTGCCACATCAGCGATCCACGTGGGACACTGATGTGGCTGGCAAAGGGTATTATGGGAACAAATGTTGGGCTGGACTCAAAAAGGATGGTTTTATTATACTTTGTAAATCGTTAAGGACCCCTTTATTACAACCTCAAAGGTTAGGAACCAACTTGTTACAAGTGGCAAACGTGAAGGACGTCTGGTGTTTTTTACCCTTAATATCAGTATCTTATTAACTTACTTATTTATTTATTTTATAGCTGTGCATGAAGACATATACAACATGAGTTTGATAAATGATTATTCAAGGATGATGTGAGTTTATTTTATAAAAACCAAAGATGAGGCATATTCAACCGTTGTCAAATGGAATACGGTGTTTGAGAAACGGGCCATAAGAAAGAACAAGCATTTTAGGATATATAATGGGTTAAAATTTTACATACGTGAGTTCCATGACTTCTGCAAAGCTGAGGGAATAGTGCATTATCATACTTTTTCTAGAATACTAATGCAAAATGAGGTAACATAAATAAAAAATAGAACACATTTTCACAAGACATGAAGCATGCTCTTGTATTTCGGTGTCGGAAATGAATTTTGGGGTGAAGCTATCAATACAATGTGTTACTTGATGAATCAGTCTCCATCAACGACTATTTATTGTAAAACTCATTTTGAGATTAGGTTTGGATCGTCTGTTGATTTTGAACTTTTTAAAGTATCCAGGTTTTCTTATCAGTAAGGACGTGACTTTTTAACGAGTCTAGTTTGCTAGACCGAAGGAAGTATAAGAAATTATCGAATGAGGATCGTTTGTGAGTAAACAGGTAGAGTTTGAGATAAAATTATTTCCTAGTATGTATAATAAATCAAATGGTTCTGTGGTGGATCCAGAATCAGGAGGTTAAGCATCAGTGTTAGATGATAGTGACCATGATGTGCATGAACCAGAACAACCGTATAGTATATCATTGGGCATAGAAAAAAATAGATTAAACCACTAAAAAGGCATATGAATCTAGTTCCATATGCTCTGCCAATTGTGGAAGAATTTGAGATGCAGAAACCTAGTAATTATAGAGAAGCTATACCGAGTTATAAAGCATATTGGTGGGTAGGTGCTATGGTGGAAGAGATTGAATTTATTCATAAGAATGAGACATGGAAGCTTGTTGAAATGCCTGATGGAGAAAATGTAGTTTCCTGCAAATATGCATTTAATAAAAAGGAAGGTAATCCAAGGGTTGAGGAACCTTAATTCAAGGATTGAGTTGGAACAAATTTTTATAATGACTCTCTTAAAGACGAGGTAATACAGAAATGCTTAATGAACCATAAAATCTTGTATAATGCTATATTTTCTCATTAAAAGTAGTTTTCTTATAATGCTACAATGATTTAACATGTTTTTTGGTGAGGTAGTTAACATAGCGTATGCTACTCATTTCAAGTTGTCTGCAATATAATCGGCGAAAGAAGATGTTGAGTTGGAACAAATTTCAAAGTTTCTATACTCAAATTCAATTCATAGTATTATGTATGCTATGGTATATATACATCCTGATATTTCACATGTGGTTAGTATAGTCAGTAGGTACATCATATGCCATGGGAAATAACACTTCAAGGTAGTGAAATTGATACTTCTATATCTTAAGAATGTTGTGAATGTTGGATTTCTTTTAAAAAAAACAATATTAATAGATGGGTGAACGATATGGTAGGATCGGTTGTTGGTTTGGCTGATTCCGATTTTATACAACTTAACGTCTTCTTTGTTGCACTTTACTGTACGGGTAAGACACAATTGTTATTTAGACCATGATTTTGTAATTGATTTATTTTTTTAAATGTAATATACAAGCTATTTCTCCTCTAACTAGTTGTTATGGTTCAAAATTTTGAACCTTTTCGAGAAGACAATAATGACTCTCTTAAGGACGAGGTAATACAGAAGAAAAATGACCTCAAGTAAGATTGGGCTACTTTTAATTATTAAAATTTGGTTTTGGTTGGGTTTTTAAATTTATTTGGGTTGCGTATTAGTTGTATATGAGGGTAAATGAGTTTTGATAAAAGTAAAAATTAAAAAAAAAAATTACTATATCCATGTTAGCGTCTTACGTTGACGCTGATGGGGAAAGTCGAAGGGTAAAATGGGACTGAAAAATGGGTTAGGGTAAAAAAGACCAGTTTATTACATTTTTGAAAGGCGATTGACCAGTTTATAACATAGATAAAAGATGGAGACTAACGTGAGACAAATGGCAAACATGGAAAACCTGCCATGTTTTTTAGCCTGTAAAAAAATCAGAAGTTGGAAAACCCCTTGCCTCACCAATGTATGTTCTTTTGAATAATTTATCAAGGTTTGAAAATATCCATAGTGTAAAATGACAGACCATGTAGTGTATCTTTACCTTCCGTCCTCTTTCTTTTCCACTCTTTAATAACAAATACTTAGTTATGAGTATCTCAATAGATTCTTCCGCGCACGACCTTTTATCTTCAATTGAGCCACAACTATAAAAATATGTTGCTACTAATTCAGTTAGATCTTCTAGTAGAAGTATCATAATCTTCCATATATAATGAACATAATAAAAAAACATAATTTGAGATCTTTATTGTTCAAGATATCATAACTCAATTTAAAACACTTGTACGAGTTTTTGTTTCCAACTATGCCATCGATGGTAGAGGCAAAATTAACAAAGAATAAGTATAGCTTGATAAACCCTAACCCTATGGTATATAACTCTCAAAAGCTTAGAAAATAATTCTCAAATTAACAAAACTCTCCTGAAGAATTAGAGTCTTGAAGCTTAAATAGAAAACGCTTCAAACCATAATGCAAAATTAGACAAATATCTAGAAATCAATAAAACAAACATGGCTCAGCCAAATCTGATTACATTTGGACTTGCTGGGATATTTTAAATAAATCTATAAAGTATTTAAAAATTGAAAAAAAAACATTAAAATAGTTGTTTGGGAACCTAAACGCTGGATTTTGGGCCTCGTCATGTCCTTGACATTCCATGGTATAGGAGCGACCCCCATTTACATTTGTCCAAAATAGTTAGGTAGTTGTGGGATTGTTGGGCTACATCATCGTCTCCTCCTTGGGAAGCATTCGCCCTCAAATTCTAAGCTTCATCGTCATCGATAGCATCGGTAAAAGGCGCCAAGTACTTCACGTTAAAGATGTCGTGGGTCTTAATATGGCTTCGAAGGTTTAACATGTGTGAATTTGGGTCTATCATTTCCACAACTACGTACAGACCATGCCATATACTCATTTTATGGTGTCTTTTGTAGGCGAACTCAACATGATAGAGACTTAAGTTGTCAACCACTTATGTACGCAATATGTTTCAAAAATTATGATTTTGTTACCTTTATATATCCATCCATTTGTGGGTGATATGCATTCTTAAGCTTCTTTTCATATTGGTAAGACTCTATAAAATTCTCTATAAATGACCAACATATAGAGGATCTTGGTCAGAAACGATGCTTATAGCCAAACCATACAGACGGTAGACTTTTCTAAAGTACAGAGCCGCAGTGTTTATGACATCTGTTATTTTCTTACGTGCAATAAAGTGAGCCATCTTCAAAAATCTTTCAACAACCACGAATATAGAACCGATACCTCGTTGCGTCCTTGGAAATCCGGAAAAAAAGTCTTTGTTCACGCTTCGCCATGGTCCTTCTGGTATATGTCATGGTAAGAACATACCATCATTAGTAGTCATACCCTTAGCAATTTGAAAATGCGATACTCGGCCACAAAACGGACAACATCAAGCTAAGACCAATAAAACTATAGAGATATAGAATATAGGGATTGATCCCAACCACCATGCCCTTCATTATGCTTCTCTTGCATAATTAATAGTCTCAAACTTCCACTGATAATACATAATAGAATACATTGAAACAGATAGTCCATGTTCATTAAAAAATAGGTCCTCAAACCCACCCTAACATCTTCCAAGATAATTCTAAAAAACAGATCGGTAGAGAGTAAATCATTCAGCATTTAAAACCCAAAACCAGCCCTTCCATATGAATTATAATATTCTTCGTACTGAACGTATCAGCTACACGGTTAACTGTTCCTGACGTATACTTGATAACAAAATTGAACTGTTGGGAAAATGATGACCATCGCTCATGGTATTTAGAGAGTTTATGTTGACTCTTTAGATGCTTAAACGCATCGCCATCAGTATACAATACGAAATCATTGTAGGCCAGATATGAACTTGAGTGCTTCAAAACTCAAACCGCTTCGTAGAACTAGACGTCGTAAGTATGGTAGTTAAGTTTGGCATCACTTAACTTCTCATTGAAGTAGGCGAGTGACCACCCTCATTGGATTAGCACATCCCCAATGCATATGTCTGACCCATCACAATGCAACTCAAATCTTATAGATTAGTCAGGTAAGACCAGTATAGTGTGGTGGTTAGTCGTATCTTAATTTCTTTAAATGTCGCTGCTACCTCTGGCATCTAACTAACGGTTTTCCCTATCATGCAATTGGTAATATGTGCCATGATAGTACTAAAGTTGTGAATAAACCGTTGATAGAATGAAACCAGCCAATAAAATGGTCATACTTCGGTCATAGATTTTGATGGTGGTCAGTCACGAACTGTTGATATTTTAGATTCATCCACTAATAGTTTATCTTTTGATGCTACATACCCCATGAAAATGATAGACTCTGTAAAAAAAGAACACATGTCCAACCTGCCATAGAATTTCTCGTACCTTAAAACACATAAAACTTCACACATATGTTGCAAAATAGAGTTATTCCCTAATGCTATAAATCACTATGTCTTCAAAATAAACAACCAAGAATATACCAATAAATAAGCGAAAAACCTGATTCGTAATGCGCACGAAAGTACTGGTTTCATTAGAAAGGCCAAATGGCATGGTCGTCCATTCCAACAAACCTTACTAGGTTTTGAACGTAGTTTTCCATTCGTCTCTCATTCATATGCGGATTTTGTGATACCCAATTTTCAAGTCCATCTTCGTGAACACTTTTGCATCACTCAGTTGATCTAACAAATCATCAAGTCTAGGATTAGGAAATTGGTACTTGACTGTAAACTTGTTGAGAGATCTAATATCCACGAAAATCCTCATCGAACAATCTGTATTGGATGTTAACAAGGTGGGAGTGCATAAAGACTAAGAATTTCACGCATATGGCCCTTAGTTAATAACTTCTCAATCTGCCTCCTCGGCTCCTTATACTCTTTCAGACTCATTCTATAGTGAGGACAATTAGGTAGGCTATCACCAGGCGCTAAATCAATCTAATGTTAGATGTATGATAATGGAGGAAGGTCGGTAGGCAAATCATTTGGAAATACATCCCTGAATTTTAGCAACAACAGAAGAACTCGCCTAAGAACACCAACAAACGGATCATTAGCACATTCTTTAACAACCAATATATACGCAATTCCATAATCATTTGCTTGTTCTAAAAATTCTCTACGAGCTAGAAAATTCCTATGAAACTCTCATACCACGGTAAGTGCAAGATTTGAGGTCATGTTTCTATATGGAATTAACGTAAATTTACTGTTATTCCACATAAAGCTATAATAATGTTTCCTACCACACTACGTGAAACTCTTATTAAATTGCCACAGCCGACCCAAGAGAAGGTGGCAAGCATCCACACTAATGACATCACACCATGACTTATCCTTATAATCATCAACAGAATAGATTTCGTTGAGAAACGTTTACCTGAATGCCCTTTTTGAGCCAGGAGAGCTTGTAGGGGTTAGGGTGATTATTAGCCTTTAACACAAACTTTTGCACAACTTCTTCATAAGTTACATTTTTACAGGTTCTAGAATCTATCACGGATTTGCACACCTTTTTCCGATAGTGAGTGTGAACTTAAATATATTGTTCATCCCTCAGTCATTATTTTCACAGCTAAGTCTAGGCGCAAGACAAACACACCTTACGACTAACATTTACCCAATGTCTCCTGCATATACGTTCATCGTGGTAAGCTCATCAACAACATATTCCTTTTTTTCATCTAGCTTGGTTCACCCTGAAATTTAAAATCAGCATTAATAGTGAACAAACCTCTTGACTGTTGTGGTGGTTTAAGGCAGTGTGTTGCAATATGTCATGTATCTTGATAGCAAAAACACTTGGCTTGTGAAGAAGTGCCAGCACGACCAAGAGTTGTAATCTGAGGTGCTGTAGTAGGACCTATAGTTAGTCGTTTTTGGAACACTATAGGCAATGTTGTAAGAGTATCTCCACCATATGGTCTTCTCGTCAGGTTCGCCTCTAGGTCCAAGGTATGCTGATGTGCTTCAAACTAATTCTTCATAAGAATCAGACATGGAAGCTTGGTGCCTTGCCTAATAGACAAAAGGTTGTAGGCTCCAAATAGGTATTCAATGAAATTAATTTGATCTAAAGGCTAAGATACCTCAATTCAAAGCAAGACTAATTGTTAAGGGTTTTACTTTCAATTAGGAATTTTCTTCAATGTAGTATTTTTTCGAGTGGTGAAATATAGATCAATTCAAGGTTCGTTAGCTATGGTAGTTTTTCAAGACTTATACATTAAGCAATTGAATATGAATACTGCGTTTTTACGTGGTGAACTGGAGAAACTAGTCTACATGAGACAACCAGTGGGATTTATCAAACCTAATATGGAGGATAATGTTTGTCTGCAAAAAAACAAATCATTGTATGGTTTGAAATAATTACCTAGCCAATGATACAAATGTTTTGATACATTCATGGTGTTTAAAATGTCAAAGATGAGTCTATATGACAGTTTTGTGTATCATCAAAAAATGGAATATTATTTTTTTGTTTACTTATTATTGTATGTTGATGATATACTTATTGTTATTTGTAGTCTGTCACACATTATGTAGATACAGAATCAGCTTCGTCTCGAGTTTGAGATTATAGATGTGGGTAGGAAAAAGAATATTATTGGGAGCGATCTTACGCTGCCTTGTTTTTTAGCCTGTAAAAACATCAGGAGTTCGAAGACCGCTTGAGTCACCAATGTATGTTCATGTAAAGAAATTATCAGGGTTTGAAAATATCTATAGTGCAAAATGACAGACCATGTTGTGCATCTTCACCTTTCGTCCTCCTTCTCTTCCACTCTTTAATAACAAACACTTAGTTATAAGTCTCTCAATATATTCTTCCGCTGACCACGTTTCATCTTCGATTGAGCTACCACCATCCAACTATGTTGCTACTAATTTAGTTACATCTTTAGTAAAAATATTGTAAACTTCCAGATATAATGAACATAATAAAAAAACATATTTTGAGATCTTTATTGTTCAAGATATCATAACTCAAATTAATAAACCCTAACCATATCGTGTATAGAACTCGAAAGTTTAGAACATAATTCTCAAATTAATAAAAGCTCATGAGGAAGTAGAGTTCTAGAGCTTAAATAGAAAACGCTCCAAACTCTAATCCAAAATTACACAAATATTTAGAAAGCAATAAAAAAAATACGGCCCAACTAATTCCGAATATATTTGGACTTGCTATGATATTTTAAATAAATTCATAAAGTATTTAAAGTTTGCAAAAAACATTAATATAGTTGTTCGGGCCCTAAAACCTATATTTTGGGGCCGTTGTCACGTCCCTGACATTCGTCTGGCTCGTCGGGATTATCATTTTGAGTACTTGAAGTGACCAAATCTGATATTCGGTATAGCAGCAATCCCCATTTGCATTTTTTCAAAATAGTTAGGTAGCTATGATATTGCTGGGCTACATCATCATCTCCTCCTTATGAATCATTCACCCTCAAATTCATAGCTTCATCGTCATCAGCAGCGTCGGTAAAAAGAAAAAATTGCTTCACGTTAAAGACGTCATGGGTCTTCATATGGCTGGAATTCTTCAACATGAATTTGGGTTCATCTTTTACACAACATCATAAGGAGTCACTTTTCTTGCTGCCAGCTTGTTAATACAACCCACACACAATCTCACACTTCAAACTTGACTAAGTGGCCTTTCTTTCTGCAACAACTTTGTATTTTATACTCGTGCCCTCGAGGTATTTCCTCGTATTCTCATAGATTTCCTATAACTCAACAATCGCGGTCTTGACCATGACATGAACCTTGTCTATAACCGGGAATGGAAAGTCCATAGGATACATGGATTATAGTCGCATACCACCATAAATAGACTATGCCATTTACTCATTTTATGGTGTAGTTGTAGGCAAACTCAACATGATAGAGCCTTGAATCTCACGAATTGAATTTTTCAGCCACTTATGTACGCAACATGTTTCAAAAATTATTGTTTATTACATCTATCTATCCATCCATTTATGGGTGATAGGCGCTGCTAAAAATCAGTTTCATATTGGTAATGGTTATGGTATAAACTGATCGGAGGGTATTTTTAGAAGTTATTTGAGTTGTGTAATAAATTTTAGGTAAAGTGTAGAGAGATAATAGAGGTATTGTATTTAATATTTAGAGAGAGAGAATATCCAACCCATTTAATGCTATTCGTTGAAATATTTATAGTCTTTTTAAATCCACGTGCCTTTCTAGTCGAGTCATATATTTAGGTTAGCTTTGTGAGCCCTCAAGCCCAAGAGCAAAGGAACTAAGCACTTAGCTGAATCATCAGGCATACAACTTACTCATCATAGTTTAATTATTAAGCCTAAAATTTCCCTCCAAAGAAAATCCAAGCCACTTTACTGTTATGACCTCCAACGATATCCGACCTTATCCTCTAGCCCCCTTTTCTCTCTCAAAATTACTTTGGGAGATCTAGTCACGTTAAATTATTTCTGAACCGTTTACGAAGGTTTATATTTAAAAACAATTATTCCCAAAAGGTTGGAGCTTTTAGAATGGTTATTTGTGAGGACATGTGTCGAGTTTTAAATGGACGTACTGTAATGTGTGAACGGCTACACTTAATAGCCTTTTTCTAAAAGTTAGTGTGGATTCCTTTTCCCTAGTAAAAACACTCAAGTACCTTTCTCTATTCTTATGAAAGGGTATTATAAGTTAAAGAGTTTAGAGCGAGAAATAAACTGATCTCATAAAGTAGACTTCATCCTCTTTTACATTCATCGTTCATATATTTTTTTTAATATTTTCCAAGGCTTGCATGTTTACAGCAAGGATTGCACTAATCAAATGAGTTTGGCTCAATCTATCTGAGTTGCAAGAAGAAAAAAGGCAAGCCATAATCATTGCCAGACTATTACTTCACCGAGTGGAGTAGTTGTTACTCAAATTGTAGAAAATGTAGTGTTTCCTCTCCTAATAAACAGTTGTTTAAGTCCACACCTAACCCCCTTGCCCAAGCTTCTACATCTCTTGACCCGTATGTTAGATCAACCAAAACATCCTTAACAAAAGGAGTTAGCAGCCACAAACCTTCTTCAAATTTCATTGTCATGGGATTAGATATTGGTGAAATTACTCTTCATAGGACCATTTGGTCTTCTAAGGCTAAAGCTAAACCTCCCACGTCAGACAAGGAAGCGGAAAAATAAATTGAGGCTTCTACTAAGGCTACCAATCCCCCACCTCAGATTCCGACCTCAGGAGAACCTACTATCACTAACATTTCTTCATAACCGAGGTTAATAGCAAATCCCATAGTTTCATCAAGTGAGTCCCTTCAAACTATGGAAGAAAATACTTCAATTGAGACCATACAGATTGAGAAATAGATCCCACAATTCAGGGTAGTGAAAATTTGGAACACGGACCACAGAGAATGGAAGAAAACATGGACGATAATGGTGAAGAAACTCCCCTAGAGACGTCTGGTCAAACCGGGGATAATCAGAGAGAGACACGAGAAAAAAGGGAAAAAGTTGTTTCATCTGATTCTGAACCACTTCTCGTGTGTCTTGTTAGCAAGTTGTGCCCAATTTTAGCAAAGTAGGTGTTAAATATTTCATAGCTTTATAGAAAAATTTGTACGTTTACTTCCACGAATCCGAACTAGAAGTGATTCAGAAAAAATGGGCATTTCCAAAATCAGTCAAGATAAGACTACCACAACCTAAAGATACTCTCATGGACAGCAAAGCAGGAGAGTTGGTCATTTACACCGAAGTGCTTAACTAGGGCCTTTGACTCCCTCTAGATTATATATAGTGAGATATTTAACTTGGTAAAGCTATGCCCTAACCAACTAAGCCCCAATGTTTGGTTCACGCTGTTAGCTAGCATCATAGCTTCTAGACCATCAAAAATTCGGATGCCTATGGAGCAATTTGTTGGTGTGGCCATTTATGTCACAATAGTTGTATCCTCTTTTATTATTTTAATATAAGGAATGACCTCAAGTTGGTAGATGATCTTTTAGAGGCTGACAAGCCTTGGAGGACTCAGTTTTTGTTTTTGAGTTGTGCTTGAGAGAATTGCCGAAAAGTCGTGTCTAAAGGAAATCCGAGTATGCTTACAAGATATTGGAAAAGTTCAGGTAAGTTTTATCTTTAAATACTTCTTTGGTTTCCATATTCCGATGTTGTTATTTCTCACATCGGATTTGCTTTGTTGCATATTTCTGAAATATATTTGTTCAGTACTTATAGGATGGGAAAGTAACTTTTAGGAAGTTAAATCAGTGGGCTAGTGAAAAATAATCAAATGAGTTCCATAGCTGCTTCACCCCAGTAAATTTTACAATAAATCATATTTGGAGGACGAATTGGATCCGTGATCTCTCGTGGAAATACTTTACTACTCGTCCCCAATCCATTATAATTCGTAAAATAATTAAGGTGACTAATAGTAAATTATTTGTACCAATTCGCAACAAATCTTGAAGTCATCGGGACATGAACAAGAAGAATAAGAAACAAAATATGATTCATCTTAAGATGTTCCCAGTCTGGGGAGTATGGGGCCACCTGATGAAATTGATGCAGTCACAGCCACTGTGGTAGAAACTGTATTGGCATCAGATTCACCAGTTTCCCAGCATAAGAATATGCAAAGGAAGCAATGAAGGTGGTGATAAGAGAAAAACGAAGAAAAAGAAACTTCAACTGGTTCATAGATTATCCTCCGACCAGAAGTCCCGCTTTCAACCAGTTCACAGAAGTCCCTCCTTCAATAAATCTGATCGAAGTACCTCCTTCAGCAGATTCTACCGAAATTCCTTCTCAAACAACTGCTCCCACCGATCCTCCCCTACTAGCTTCCACTATATATAAACCAGTTTTTTGGGGTGAACTGACAGTATCAATTAAGATTCATCGTATTTTATTACCTTCAATAGATGTTCCTCACAACATCTTCATATGGGCCCATAATTTATCTTAGGTCATTTTCATCAAAGACAATGAAAGGGTTAGGGCTCTAATAGAGATGTGTATAAGTTTTACCTTCTAATTAAGTGATTTGACTATTCACATGTCTTTTTCTGGAGCAGCTCAAAGGCGCGGTCATATGATCTCCACCAAAAAAGGTCAAAGACTCAAAATAGCTACATTGTTCAGATATTGTCGTTGTTTTTTCTACTATCATCCAACTTACTTATGATCCGGATCCGGATCCAAATACTCTAAGTCCACAGTATAATACTCAATAATTACCATAACATTCTCTTGTCTAGATATATCAATATTTTTAATTTGAACATTTGGTGATGTAACCTGCGTTGTACTTGCACTAGGCTGGGCACACATGTTAACTCTCTTGTTGCCCCTTGATTTTTAACAAAAGCCGACAACTTACCACTTTCAATCAGGGTTTGCACTTCTTGTTTTAGAGTAATGCAATATTGGGTATCATGGCCCACATCATTCTGGTATCCATAAAAACGGGTATTTCAATTATCTTTCGAGGATTGGATTGTCGATGGCCTTTGAAAATACACAACATTCTTGGTTTTATCATATATGGTGGCTGCATTTTTATGCAATTCTACAAACCATTCAAGTTGGACCCATTTATTCCTCCTTGGTCTAGACTGTTAGACTTGATTCAATTGACTTTGTCTAGGCCGATGTGAACCTTGTCCGGAATCCATAGGCTGGTAATTGACTGTAGCTTGGGATTGAGTAATAACTCGTGGGACAAAAATTGTAGGAGCATACCAATTCTGTCGCGGTACTCTAGACTTTTTGGTCTCCTCCGTTGTGATTTTCTTTCCAACCTGATTCAATAATCCTCCCCATGTCATCATTTTTTTCCGAGTTACTAAATCATCCAACTCACCTGACATTAACCATTGCCTTAAAAAAGTGATAACTACCTGCTCAAAACAATTAGACAATCCATTCTTTATGTTCACAAAGCGGCTGATGTAGTCAATTAAAGACTCATTTTGTTCTTGTGCACAATGAATAATAGTACTATCGTTCTCTTTAAGCTCTTTACTTCCCACAAATTACCTTCCAAAATCCATCCTGAACATATGAAAGTTTATAATTTATCCCTGTGGAAAACTATAATACCATTTTAATCATTCCCCTTGAAATTTTACGAGAAGGTCGGGCGCAATAGTTTATCATCATTAATAAATTTTATTATGAGATTTTTGAACTGTTCAAGATGATTATTTGGATCTTTGCTTCCATCATATTTTTCTATTTTAGAGCTATCAAATCGCATTGGTAGATGTCCGGAGAGAATCTTTAAAGATAGAGGTGGCTACCTTCAGTTGTGACTTTGGCTAAACATATGATCCTCATCAGAAGTGGCATAGATACATGACTCGTACTGGATAGAAAATTGATCACTCAGCAAATGATCAGTACTGTAATCTGCTGATCTCTTTACTTTTCCTTTCCTTTTTCCCTCTTTATTTCTTTTCTTAGAATGCTTTGTTAGATAACTTCTATTTATTTTTATGACATACATGGTCACTAATTGATAAGGGAGAGATATCAGAGTCAGACTTTGTAGTTGAGTTACCAACAAAATCCGATGTACTCAGCACCTACTTAGTGCGGTGTAGTTTTTATGCTCCTTTACAAGATTTTGGAGACATATCATTTTCAGCATGTGGGATATTGTTATCAGGCTCATCGAAACCAAGACAAACTAAAGTAATCTTCCCCTTTAGATCTTGTTCAGTCTACCTTTGGGCTTTCAAAGCTTCAATTTATGCTCCCAACTGATCACACTCTTTTTATATCATTTGATCGTTTTCTCTTATTGTGATTTACATTCAGATGTGTTAACGTCATCATCATCGCCTCTTACCCCTTCATTCTCGATAAGGGGATCAACTTGCATGTCAGAATTCATACTTCAATAAGATCTGAAGTAGTTTTAATATAACATGTTTTATATAAAGATATTCTGGCACCTCACGCTCGCACTGTGGTTGCCAATTTGGTGATGGAAAAACTAGTCAGAAGGTTATTTTTGAAGTTGTTTGAGTTGTATAACAAAGTTTGGTAAAGAGTATAGAGAGAATAGAGGTGTTGTATTTAATATTTAGAGAGAGAGATAATGTCCAACCAATTTAATGCTATTCATTGCACTATTTATAGTATTTTTAGATCCATGGGCCTTTCGGGTCGGGTCATATATTCGGGTCAGGTCATATATTCGGGTCAGATTTTTGAGCCCCCAAGCCCAAGAGAAAATGAACCAAGCACTTAGCTGAATCATCAGGCATATAGCTTACTCATCATAGTTTAATTCTTAAGTCTAAATTACCCTCTAAGGAAAATCTGACCGACTTTACTATTAAGACGTCCAACGATACCTGAACCTATCAGGTAAGACGTCATAAACTCCTCCAGAAATAACCAACAAATCAAGGATATCGGTCAGAGAAGATGTTCATAACCAAAAAGTACAAATGATAGAATAATACCCATCGTGTATCAACTACACGGTTAATAGTTCCCAACGTATGCTTTATAAAAAAAATTGAACTGTTAGGAAAATACTGCCCATCGCGCATGGTGTGCAGAGAGTTTATGTTGACTCTGTAGATGCTTAAATGCATTATGATTAGTACACAGTACGAAATCATTGTAGGTCAGGTATGAACTTTAGTGTTTCAAAGCTCAAACTGATGCCTAAAACTCGACGTCGTAAGTATTGTAGTTAATTTTGGCCCCTCTTGACTTCTCACTGAAGTAGCTGATTGGTCGCCCTCATTAGCTCAGCACAGCCTCAATACCCCTGCCCGATGCATCACAGTGAAACTCAAATCATGTAGAAAATTGAGGTAAGACCAGTATAGGTGTGATGGTTAGTCGTACCTTAATTTCTTCAAATGTCGTTGCTGCCTTTGGCATCAAACTGAAGGTTTTCTCTTTTAGATAATCGGTAATAGGTTTCATAATAGTACTAACCTTGTGAATAAACCATTGATAAAACGACTCCAATCCATGAAATGATCATACTTCAGTCATAAATGTCGGTAATGGCCAATCACGAACTTCTGTTATTTTAGATTCGTCCCCTAAAATTCCATCTTCCGATACCACATATCGTAGGATAAGGATAGACTATGTCTGAAAAGAACACATGTTCAACCCTCCATAGAATTTCTTGCGCCTCAAGATATATAAGACTTCAGTATATGGTTTAAAATGAGTTATTCACTAATATTATAAATCATTATATCATCAAAATAGACAACCAAGAATATACCAATAAAGGGACAAAATACCTTATTCATAATACACATGATAATATTGGTTGCATTAGAAAGGCCAAAGTGCATTACCATCCACTCAAACAAACCTCACCGGGTTTTAAGTGTCGTTTTTCATTCACTTCCTATTCCTATATGGATTTGGTGATACCCACTTTTCAAGTCTAGATTCGTGAACATTTTTGCACCACTCAGTTAATATAACAAATCATCAAGTCTATGATTGGGAAATTGGTACCTGACTGTAGTCTTGTTAATAATTCAAATATCCACGCAAATCCTCATTGAATCATATTTTTTTTGTGCTAAAAATGTAGGGATTGCAGAAGGACTAAGTATTTCACGCACATGGATCTTAGTTAATAACTTCTCAACCTGTCTCGTCAGCTCCTCATGCTCTTTCAGACTCATTCTCCTCCTCAACACCAGACACTAAGTCAATATGATTTTGGATGTCCGGTATGAAAGGAAGGCTGGTAGGCAATTTATCTAGAAATACATCAGTAAATTCTAGCAATAACAAGCGAACTCGTTCATGAACACCAACAAATGGATCATTAGCACATTCTTTAATAACCATTAAATATATAATTCCATAATCACGTGCTTACTCTAACAATGTTCTACGAGCTAGAAAATTCCTACCAAACTCTAACGTAACTTTACTGTCATTTCACATAAAGTTATAACTATATTTCCTACCGTCATACGTGCACCTCCCACCAAATTGCCACGACCCACCCAACAGAAGATGGCAGGAATCTATACAAATTACATCACATCATGACTTATCCATATAATCATCAACATAAAAAGATACCGGACATCATTGAGAAACGGTTCTTTGAATGCCTTTTTCTAGCGAGGGGAGCTTATAGGGGCTGGGGTGATTGTTAGTCTTCAACGCGAACTTCTGCACAACTTCTTCATAAATTACGTTTTTACAGCCCTCGATATCTATCACAAATTTGCACACCTTTCCTCCGATAGTTTAAGTGGACATAAATATATTATTCATTAGTCAGTCAATATGATCACTACTCACTTTAAGCGTAATACAGACACGCCTTAGGACCAACATATGCCCAACGTCTCCTACATATACATTCCTCGTGGTAAGCTCTTCAACTACATCTTACTCTTCTTCATCATGCCTTGGATCACCTTGAAACTGAAAATCAGCAGCTTCCATGAACAAACCCCTTGACTGTTGTGGTAATTTAGGTAGTGCGTTGCAATGTGCCATGTATCACGACTAACAAAAAAACTTGGCTTATGAAGAAGTACCAGCACGACCAAGCGTTGTAATTTGTGATGTTGGACTAGACCTTGTAGTTGGTATTTTGGGGAACACTATAAGCGATGATGTCATGGTATCTCCACCGCATGATCTTCTTGAGAGGGTTGTATCTAGGTGCAAGGCATGATGATGTATTTTAGCCTAATTATCCCGATGTAGCTAGATACCAACTCGACATCCGGATCAGCAACATTGACACGATTTTTCAGTTTAAAAAATTCTTCAGTATATTTGTCAACAGACCTAGAACTCTGATTTAGATTTTGTAATTGTTGATACATACTTCTCGCATAATTATAAGGTAAAAAATCTGTCCTAAAATGTTTCACAAGTTTATTCGAGGTAGATATTTTCGATTTACCTTGCCTTTACCTGGCTTGTTTCAGTAGCTGCCACCACGATGCAGCTCGACCCTGAAACTTGGTTGCGACTAGTTGTACCCTCTTGTTGTCCGAGATGTCTTTCAAGTCCAAGATCCTTTGCATAGATGTGATCCAATCCACAAACGCTTTTGTTTGAAGACCTGTAGGATTTCAAGATCTCTGAGTCTAAACCCTGATTCCCACTGATTGCTTATGTTTTTTTTATTGAAATCACGATCTATAAGTTGCTCAAAGGCTTGTACGCGATAGTTTTGTAGAGGAACACGACATATGCATTCCTCTGTCTCCTCGAAGTAAAAAGATTCTGACCCATGTCTTAGTCTCCATCAGAACCTGACGATAGGTTGCTCGGCTCTGGAGGTCAAAATCTGGTATTCATCCTCTGTTTCACAGCTCACATTTGCTTCATTTGTTCTCCGAGCTTGCTTAGTTTTTCCCCAATCATCTGGAATTTTCGTGGGGGTGACGTGCTCCATCTGGCCTATACGATCCAAATCCTCTTATTAGTATATGTCAGTGATTGAGTGGTGCTCTTCCCTCGGTCTCTTCGCGACGACATAATTTTCACATCGAGGAATTTGACGCTCTTGTACCAAGATGGTAGAGGCAAAGTTACAAAAAAAAAAGTGAAGCTAGATAAACACTAACCTATGGTTTATAGATCTCGAAAGTTTATAACATAATTCTCAAATTAAGAGAAGTTGATGAGGATGTTTGGTTTTTACAGGTTAAATAAAAAACGCTCTAAACCCCAATCAAAATTACATAAATATTCTAAAAAGCAATAAAAACAATACCGCCCAGCTAAATTTGAATATATTTGGACTTTCTTTTCTATTTTAAACTATTTTAAATAAATCGACGAAATAGGTAAAAATTGACGGAAAAACCCTACAATAGTTGTTTGCATCCCTAAACACAAATTTTGGAGCCTTTGTCAAGTCTTTGACATTCGAGCGTGCACGTCGAAATCTTTTCTTTGAGTATGTGAAGGGTCCAAATCCAATATCTTTTATACCAGCAACACCCTTTGCGGTTGTCCAAAATCGTTAGGAAGGTATGAACTTATTAAGCTACAACACTCGATGTCTATAAGTTTTGAGCTATTTAATCTCTTCAAACTATCTTCCCATTGGCTTTCAGACTTATCTTTACAGCATGCTAATGTTACAGTAGCAATAGGTAAACCCCCACACGTCTTCATAAATTGAGCAGCCATATCTGCCATTGCGGAAACATCATTGTAAAGACCACCCTTTTCTTTTAATAGAACCAATGTTTTCAATTCAGTCAAGATACCTAAATGAACCATTTTTCGACAGCCCATCTTCGTCGGGCAAATATAAATGTCAGTTGTAGTCATAATTTATTTGCACCCAATTTGACTTTTATCGAGAACGTATGTTTCTTGTTTCAACCTAGACATCAACCGGTTTTCTCTTGACGCTTCATCGTTTTCGTCATGAATCTTCAACTTCAGTTCAAAAGCAATTTTATCTTGAATTTGGATCTGGTTCTTCGAAAAGCAAACCATCAGAACTTTTATAAAAAAGATTGTTCGTGCGGCTATTTGTCTGATTTGTTGGCCAAGGTTGTCTTTCTTATTCCACACATGTCATAAACTCCAATTATGTTGAACTCATCCTTCTCCAGTGAACCCATATCGTTCAAAGCTAATTTCGAAGAGAGGAATAAATTGAATTGATGCGTTTGAGAAAATTCTGTGTTGATGATCAACACGTCGACAGATAAAGACAAAGTAACAAAGAATAAGTATAGTCAAATAAATTCTAATCCTATGAAGTATATCCACGCATAGAAATTCAAAAGTTTAGAAAAGAATTCTCAAATTATCAAAAGTCAAAAAAATTAGTGTTTTATAGCTTTAAATAGAAAACACTCCAAACCATAATCCACAATTGTAAATTGTAAGAATATTCAAATAGTAATAAAATACGACCCATTAAATCTGAACACAAATGGATTTCCCACGCTATTTTAAATAAATCCACAAAATATTTAAAAATTGTTAAAAAATATTAAAATAGTTACTTGAGGTTTTAAACACTAGATTTTGGATCCCAAATTTCCTGACCAGTACGAATACCGCCACATCCATGATATTCCATGGACTCGTTGAGATGATACTAAAAGTGTCCACATCTAACAGCCGGTACAGCAGCAAGGTTCGTTTGCGTTCGTCAAACATAGTTAGATAGTTATGGACTTGGCATCATGACCCACTTGTAGATATGGATGCTTATTTAAAACATCTCGAACCAGCATTGTCATATTTGAAAGCTTCTGGCTTAACTTGTAACGCTTGTGTGGGAAGATGTGATATCTCTTTTCATTTATTTCTTCTTCCAGTGTTTGTTTCCTCTCCAAAATCTTCTCCACGACAGCATCTAGACATATTTGCCCGTCTTCCTCAATTAGTTCATCGTTCCTCCGGGCCATATCAGCATCATTCTGTCTACGCTTATGTGCTAATTCCAAACGCTCAGTTTCTATTTGAAAATTGTCTAGTATGGTGGTAAAAGAGAACACGTAATTGTACTGAGTGACTGTTTGATCTATTACCCTTTCTGTAATCCTTTTAACAACTTTCCCGGCCGTGCCAACACCCAACAGGTCCATTTCCTGAATCCACAAATATGAAACATAAATCCAACACAATCATAGTTCATGTTATACGAGTCACACAATAATGCAGAAAGGAAAAAAAAATGGAGTGGATGGTTTCGTCGTACTTAATTAAAAAATGAGATAGAATTACTAGGAACACGAAACAATGAAATCGGAGAATGATATAAATTTTAATCATAAATTTATTTATTTATTGAATACTAACTGAAAATTTATATTAACTTTCGAACTAAATTAGTTATACTTGTAGTAATCTATTTACTTATTTCTTCTCAGTGATATTTTTTTTTCATGTTTTTTCAAGTCATATTTGTATCTTTTTTAAAACTCAATATTGTTCGTCCACCAGCTCAAATTATTTATTTATATGATATCGGTCAAATACATTAACCGTGTATGTAGCTAGTCAAATTGATTTATAAAAAGAATGTATATATTCCTTTTGAATACTAGGATTTATTCTCAAATGAAAAAATCTATGTTTTCTAATGATAAGCATTCTGCCATCGCGTTTTAGTTCTCAGATGCAATTAACTAGGTTTGGGATTTCAAGTGGTTGGAAATGTTGATTATCATAATTTCTGTATACGAATGATCTGAAGATTTAAAAATGTTAAAGAGATGAGATGATTGAAATTAATTCCGAGACGAATTTAAGGTGATCCTAAATCGAAGATTGGGTTCAAAAGTGATTAAACTAAATAAAAAACTATATATGTAAGGTAAATTGTGCATTGAAACGTGAGGTAAAATATATTTTATAATTTTTTAAAATGATTATTACAGATGTTAATAAAAAAAAAAATCGTCACGGTATTTGAAAAAAAAAATACCGCAAAACTAAAATTAAAAGTCATTACCATGACAAAACTTTTACTTACAACAAAAAATTCGGTAATTACAAATATTCTATGTGAAAAAATATTAGACTCACCCCCGTATTATAAAAAAAAAAAAATAGACAGAAAATCACACATGATTGCCATAACAACACTAGAAAAAAAACTATTTATATTATTTCAAACCTTGAATGCTGCAATAAGAGTTGGAAAATAACTAACCTAAATTTGTATTCGCAATTACAAAACTTGTTAGAATGATCATTTTATATATAATGAATTTCCTAGTATAAACAGTATATAAAAAAATGGAGTGAAAAAAGTATTTTAAAACCGTATAATCTAATAATTTGAAAAATATAGTTTAATACAATTTTATTTTTGAAGTTTCCCTTGAAAATCAATATAGTTAGAAAATGAAATTAAAATTCACCAAGAAAACAGAGGAAACATATAAATGAATCAACTAATGTTATGGATGATAATATACACAAAAAGAAAAAGAAACGCTAAAGACAGAACGAAGACTTACAAAAAGCAGCGTGAATTTGAACAGTCCTGGAGCACCTCTGCTATGCTATAGAAGATTGTAATTAAGTTGCAGATGATAATGAGAAATGAAAGTTCGTATAGAAAGGTATCATGATTCTGCAACCAGTGATTTTAATAGATTTATTTCTTATTGGTCTTCCCTTCATATACGATTATAATTCACCAAGTAGTACTATCTGATGAATTTTATTATATTTCAAGAATCTTATAGGAAAACTTCTAGAAGTTTACTAATTTGAAAATATCATTCGCAGTTTAGGGAAAGTCATGTTGTCGACAACTTTACAAATACAGATTGAGGTGAGGATTTGATTATTTTAGTTTATGTCTGATTGTTAATTGTTAAATATATTTGAAATGTTCTTCTCGGTTTAATGCGATCACGTTTTTATCTATTAATCTTCTTCTTTAATATTGTATTTAATTAATTTATTTAAGATTTTTTAGAAAGTTAACAATATTCACAAACGTCGTGAATTCCGTAACTTTGGTTAGATTACGTGATATGAATTATGGAAGAATCCTACATCCACAAATAACGAAACATTCATTTTATCAAACATGGATGATAAAAAAACTCAAGAACATAAAGAATACAATCGTTCCGAAAAAAACAAACTTAAAATGGAATATGTCGACTGCCAATGATTCTTTTAGTGGAATTCTCGACTTGTTTTTGTCCAAAACTCAGCTTAATCAACAACTTTGTACAATTCCCACCTCATCAATTTTATTCTTCTTCATCGGTACTTGTAGAATCAAATATGAGACAAAGATGCACTGCAGGCTCACGAAGGAATTGGCTTTTTAGCCAATAAACATATGAGAATTAGTGGCACTAAATCTTTGAGTTTCGTACTACCTTTACTATCTAATAGGGAGTTACTATTATTCCCGACTACTCTAAACTACACTCGGATCAAACTTTTTATTAGCGCCTAAGCATGAACATTTTCATATTATTCTCATAATATCAATTTATGTTCCAGCTTCAATTTATTCTAGCTTCAGCAGGTAGTTCTTACTTTAGCTCGTAGTTCCAGCTTCAGTCATTTTGAACCTATATGTAATAATTATCCACATATGGTTACATTAAATTTATTATCAATTTCACCGATGCTCCAACTACTCTCCGGTGACATTTTGTCCAGCTGCATGCCCGAGTTGGGAAAATCCAATGCAATACATGAATTTTGGGTGAGGATATTTTCCCCAACATATCAGTATTCTTACCTTTTTCATCCAAAAAGCAAGTACTAACATCTATCCAATCTAACTTAAGATTAGATCGAGAAACACTAGACATCCACCTGTCGCAATCTCCTTAGTGGCCTTTAGTTTGAACATCCAAAATGTTTAAACCATTAGACCCTTAGTCAATGACGAACCTATATAATGGTTGAACTTCTTTTGCATAGGCCAAAGTTATACAAAGTCCAATACCAATTTCACTAGAATATATTATGTTTCGCAATTTTGTTCAAGTTTTTCCTCAACTTTATCTCCACTCTCAGTATTAATATCTATACTATTAAAACTTGTAATTAGTGGCCTTTCAACGCTATTGAAAAACCACATCCGTACTAATTAAATCCTTTTCACTACCAGGATACAGACACCACAACTTATACCTTTTTACATCTTCCAGATAACCGAGAGTCTAGGGGCTCCTGTTAACGATAAGTTTAGTGATTTTAACAGCTCCACAACTCAATCTATTGCTCATTCAAACTATAAGAAAGCATACTCTTTACTCTTTTAAGTAAGGTTCGATTTATCTTCTCAGCTATTTAATGTTTCAAATTATTTCTAAAGGTTTTTTCCTATACATACTAAGTTCAGAATAATAGATACTGAATGGTTCATTTATGTATTCCAATCCATTATCAGTTCTTAACTTCTTTAGGTTCTTTCTAGATTCATTTTCCACAAACTTCTTCCAATTTTTGTGTATTCCAAGCATAAGCACTCCTAACATTAAACAAATCTTACACTATAGTCCTTTTAATAACTAAAAACCATTAGTGTGGTCGACCCCATGGCAACTATCGCAGAACTGTAAGCATATCATCTCAATATTTATAATTAAACCATTTTTATCTACCAGTTATATAGACATAAAGTTCTGTTTAAGTTTAGGGACATACTTCACATTTTTATGAGTATTCAACTTCTACTAGATATCTTGAACCTTATATTCACCATTCATTTCACGATATACAGTTCGTTATTTGCGAATATAATTTTACCTTAAATTTTCCAAACCAATGCTTGTTTGGAAGTCATATGGAATGACACTCTGGAGTCCAAAATCCACTAGTTATCCTTTTTTCAAGTTGAGGCGATTAAAACATCAGGTTCTACTAATATGAGATTCATTCTCCATCAAATTCACTCTTTAAACTAGCCTTTCTCTAAATACCTTTTGAATTAATAGTTCTTTTGACTTCAAACATCATAACAAACTTTGTGTTATAGAGCTTAATGTCAACAAATTGTTTTACACTTGCGATAAATAACTCAAGAGGATAATTTCTTCATCCTCTTCTTCAACCTTCATTTTAATAACATTTAAATCATGAATGATTATATTGAAATAATATAACTACTTATGGATCTTCTTACTTATTATCCATTGCTAGTGTATACAACTACTTTTGAGATAAAGTCTATTTATTAAAGATTTCTTCATACAAATGGCTTCTGTAACATCCAAAATCCCAATGGCTCAACTCTCTTAAGGGACATCCCAAGGTACCTCATATCAAAAACTCAAGATCAAAGTTTTATAGGCCTTGGACAGTACTTCGGCATCAATTTCCTCTATAAGTTTCTTATCAATGGTAGGATGAATACCCATATGTACAAAGAACTCTCTAACCTTAATTATCTAAGGATTATAGTCACTCTCTTAGGTAAATTCACCAAGATGAAACTTTATTGAACTCAATTTTATGATTGTTCTTGAGTTTTTGGTAAGACCTGAATCTCGACATTCAAGATCTAAAATGATGTTCGGTTTTCTACATCATGATTATCACCATCAACATACTTAAATTTACCAAGTTGGTGACCACCTACAAGAATGACACGAATTGAACACATAAACAAGAAAGTTAGCAAGAATGAACTTGAAAATATTATCAAACACAACAAAATAGATTTAACATGGTTCATATTAGATCATACATCCATAGGAAAACGAATACCAGATACTCTATTATAAAGCTTCTTAAAACAGTGTGATCAGTCATTTCTCAATGGTTCTCTTAGTAGAGTTCCTAATTTTCTTCATCCAAGAATAAGCTTAAAGAATAAGTACTTTTTATGAGGGATTTTTTTGTGTTTGGAGAATATCTAAGAGATAAGACGAAAGAAAATCAAGAATAACTTTATAATAAAATGAATCAACCTTTGTGACAATGATTAGACCTCCTATTTTTTTAATACTTCATAAAGTAATATTATTATCATCTATTTTAACGACATGTATATTTTTTAAGATTATAAATATATATTAGTTATATATTTTCTGCAAAAATTAATGAAGAAACACACTAGGAAACATGTATTATCTTCCAATAAATTTTTCACCTTTCACGTTTATCTATTTTGTTACAACATGTGAGCTACTCATCCTACTAATATCTACACATAATATTTAATATTCCTTCTTATATAAAACATTTTTTCTCTTTGATATATTTTTTTCTTCTAACACTCACATTTTCTATATCTAATTTCACATCTATCGACTTTCAACTTCTTCATCAAATAGTTCATCCTCTTCTCATCGTCCTATTTTCTTTCTACCTAAGTAAATTATTCCATCATAAATTCTTTTCCAAATACTTGAGCATGATTATTAATAATCATTTGTTATGCATGATATGCTCTCGAGGATAAATGTCAAGAAACTATAATATTTTACAATATCTTTTTTGATTGTGTACATGTATTTTAAATTATAAACTTTTTTTACAAGAAACTAATTGTATTTTTAGAAAATTTATAATTTATAGTGTAGGTGGACCCATCCACGGAAATCCTTGAAATAGAAGATGATTATACCAACATATTAATAGATATTTTTGGAGAATAATCTGAATATGACTCGAAGATTGATGATTAAAATGAAGAAAAAACCCATTATTTTACCATTAAAACAATATTTAGAAAATTTTCTTACCACATTTAAGAAAAAATAAACTATATTACCCCTACTAATTCTTCAAAAGGTAAAGAAACTATTATAAATAAGAAGACTAAAACCACCAACACCACTTTTATTAATACTACTTTTTGAAGGAAATACAAATGTATTTCCTGTCGATTCTCCTTAATAACGAATATTTTACATATGGAATATATTCCTTATTTAGACAAGGTAAGTAAAACTAATAAATGAATATTATGCATGTAGTATGCACGACTATATTTAAGGATGTCACGAGATCTATATGAAAATGGTCGACTTCATGATTATAATGAGGGCCATATGAAAAATTCACGATGCAGATCATAGTTAGAGATATGGCATGGGTTACATGATGATGGTCGAATTCAGAGTTAAGACGAGGGTCATTTGAAGAATCATGAGAAAAGTAATATTCAAATTTATAATGAAGGCTGTATTTAGAGATATGATTAAGGTTGAATTTAGATTTATAACGACGGTTATATGAAGTCGAGCATGTGGAAATCTTGTTGGATGGTTATAACTGTATTTACATGTGTACTTATATAAAAAGGTCATTATAAAAGTTTGTTAGACGATTATAATAGAATGTCACACGTAACTTGATGATTGGGAACACATGTAATTAGGTGATTGGTGAGATATTTTATAGAAACCCTATAAATAAGGACTAAAATCTTCATTTGAGGACTGAACACATATTTTAATAAGAATATGATATCAAGATTTTTCTCATTTCTTTCTCGATTTCAGCTAATTATTTTAATTAAGTAATTTCAAGAGGATTTATTCATAAGAAATTTGGCGTTGTCTGTGAAATACTGTTTCTTTTAAAAAAATCTAGCTTTATTATTTGCCAACAACGATGACGTGTTCGAGAACTAAAAGAACTAATTTAAGGCACTCGGGTTTTTGTCCTAGAAAGCTAATTAGATTTACATATTAATGAATAAACTTTGATGTTCGGTCATTAGTTTTTAGCCATGGAATTTGGTACTTGTAATAGAGATAGATTATATCAACGAAACTCTTGAGGTGATGATAGCAAATTGAAATCAATAGGTTAGTGTGTCGTCTGATGCTCATGTTAGGGTTGATCATATACATGATGTTTCTAGTGGTGCTAAAATTTATGGGCAATGTTGTATCCCTCATGTTGTCCAGCGAGAAAATCTCACTACTGAAGGTATACAATCGACTTTTTTTAGTGTCCAACTTTTAGAAGCTTAGGTCGACGGGTTAAAGCAAGATCATATCAAAGTTAATCATTTACAGATAAGGAAACTAAAGCAATAATTGAGAACTTAGCATAAGCACTATAGCTTTTGACTGAAAATGTTGCATCCAAGGGTAACGAAAAGCATATAGTAAGTACGGAAGGTTCTGATGCAAGATGCACTGAAAGAGTTAAAAAGAAGACATCATATTTAGACATGAGAAGAAATAATAAGAGGGGTAAGTGGGTGAGGATGAAGATAATAGGTAAATAAAAAAGAAATTGAATATTCTTGATTGTGGAGGTCAATCGAGTATGTTAATTCAAAGAATAGCAACGGAACGAAAGTAGCGTTATATAATGAAGGAAGACCAAAATGGTGGATTACATGCTCTAGGAAATATTCTTTTGTCCTTCAATTTCTCAAAGATAGCTTTCAAACAATTGTTATCCATCTTGCATGGAAACTTATGATGGTTTAGGTGATCCAGAACATCATTTAGAGCAATTTAAAAATATAATGGTGCGATGATGGGATTTAACACTGATATATTTTGTTGTGCATAGTCTTAATGACATTTAATGGAAATAAATTGGATTTATTTTAATTATTTATCGTAGAGGATATAAAAAATCATGGAACTTTGGCGTGATTTCAAAAATATGTTTCTTAGCAATAGATCATATAAGAAAGAAAGAGATTCCATAATGAATTTGTACCAGAGGAAGGGTGAAATATTGAAAGGTTTTTTTTTCAAAGGTTTTTGTGTCAAGTGAATGCTCTGGCAACATGTAAGGTAGATGTATATGGGGCAACATTCATAAGAGGTTTCATGTTGGAAGGAAAATCGTATGAGAATTTTGTCTGATTCCATGTTAGTATAATGGGAGATATTTTGGAAAGATTAGATCAATTTATTAGGATTGATGAATCAAAAAGTGGTGCTTCTGCTTGTCCAAAATATATGGATTCAAAATGTTTAATATTAGATAGGAAAAAAGATTATACATAGACCAAGGTTTTTGTATTATTGAAATCCAACGCAAAGATATACTTCTTTAACCGAGAATGATGCTACTATTTTTTATAAGATGGAGGAAAAAACAAATTTCAAACCACCTCGTCAAATGTTAGCTCTAGATAATCGGAAGCCTAAATGATACTTTTGTGCCTATGATAATGATCACGGACATCTGACTAATGATTTCTTTCAATTGTGAGATGAGGTGAAAAAGTCAATAGATAATGGTGAGTTAATTGAATTTTTTTCAAAAATGAGAAAAATGATAATGTAAAAAATAGCAAGTCGCGTCCAAAAAGGGAGTTATGAGGAAACAATAAGTTGGAAGTTGATAGAATATTAAGGTCAGTTAATCAGAAGATAGTGGTTTTTTCTCAATAAATTACAGAGGTTATTATCAAGAAAATGGAAGTTTTTATAAGGCTCACATAAGAGAATCAATAGATAATGGTGAGTTAATTGAATTTGTTTAAAATGAGAAATATGATAATGTAAAAAATAGCAAGTCGCGTCCAAAAGGGGAGTTATGAGGAAACAAATGAGTTGGAAGTTGATAAAATATTAAGGTCGGTGCATCAGAAGATAATGGTTTTTTTTCAATAAATTATAGAGGTTATTATCAAGAAAATGGAAGTTTATATAAGGCTCACATAAGGCAATCAAAGTATCCTACATGGATAGCTAATCCGATTTTGGTTAAGAAAGAGAATGGGGAATGGAGGATGTGTATGAATTTTATTGATCGTAACAAGGTATGTCCTAAAAATGAATTTCCTTTGCCCCAAATTGATCAACTGGTTATTGCAGTTGTCAATCATGAACTCATATTGTTTATGGAAGCATATTCGGGGTATAATCAAATTTCATATGCATTTAAAATGAAGAGTATAATGTTTTTTAACCAGAGAGGTTTTATATTGTTATAAGGTAATGTCTTTCGGTTTGAACAATGTTGGATCAAATTATCAAAGGTTATGTAATCAATTTTGAATAAAGCATTTGAGAAAGAATATAGAAGCCTACATAGAAACTATGATTCTTAAAATCAATACCAATGATTAACAAGTTGAAGTTATGTCTCAAATTTTTAAGACTTTAACACAAATATTTCTTAATTTTAATTTTTTGAAGATTTCATTTGGAGTTTGAAGTGAATTTCTGGGATATGTTGTAATTAATAATGAATTCGAACTTAAATCATTATTAAGAATTGAGCCTACACAAACTATCAAAGAAGTGTAAAAATGGATTCGAACTTCACAAGATATCTTGTCAGCCCCGGTACGAGGTGAACCTTTATACCTTTATATTTTTATATCTAGTCATGCAGTAAGTTATGTTTTAATTAGAAAAGTTGATAATGTGAAAAACCGATCTATTGCACGATTAAAGTTTGATTAATTCTTGAAAAATATATTTATAATTGTGAAGTTGAGATTAAGTCTAGTGGTAGCTACAAGAAAAATTAGGCCTTATTTCAAAGTAATACTATTATTTTGCAAACGTCTTTTACTATTAGAAGTATGTTTCATAAGTCATATATTTTGGGAAGACTTACACGGTGGTTAGTGGAATTAAGAGAGTATTCCATTATGCACAAGCCTCGTACAACAATCAAGGCACAAATAATAGCAGATTTCATAAGCGAGCTTACTGATGAAAGAATTAATGATGATGATGATGGTGCGTTTGATGTGGGAATAGATTTTTAATGGATAGTTAAAATAGATGGAGCCCCGGGTGTTAATAGATGTGAAGCAAGAATCATTATGAATGGCGCCATTTGGTGAGGAAATTGAGCGATCGATAAAATTCTTGTTTAAAGTTACCGAAAATGTTGCTTAGTGAGAGGCTATTTTATGAGTTTTGATGTTATTTCATATTCGTAAAGAACGTATCATTCGAGTAAGATCAGATTCAACGTTAACAATGTATCAAGCTAATGGTTCTTATAAATCAAATTAGGAAAATACAAGAGAATATTTAGAAGTTAAAAAAATTGGGGAAAGAAATTTGAAAATGTGGAATTTGAGGAATTATCTCGTTTTGATAAATCAATTGCAGATTTTTTAGCTAAGATGGAAGATAATGGGGTAATTTACTGGTTATTGGTCAATAAGGTAATTTATTAAATAAAGAGTTCAAAAAGTTGAGGTTTTTGATTGGTGCAATGGCTAGTGATTGAAGATAATGATATTTGTTGTTTTTGATATCTTAGATACTTTCATAGGATAAAGTTGAGGCACGTACATTAAGCATTAAAGCCGCTAAATATACAATTCTTGATGGTGTTCTTTATAGAAAAACATTATTAGACCTGTGTTACATTATTTGAATATATTGGCTATTCTCAAAGATTCACATGAAAGTATCGTCGGAGAGCATTATAAAAATAAAAGTTTCATCAAACATTTTCTCTTTTCAATTTTATATTGCCTAAATTTGGCAGTTGATGTCGATGCCATTTTTAATGGTGTAATTTTTATCAATTGTATGCTAAAACGACTTATTTTCTAGCGAACCTATGAGTGTATTTATGTTGTCTTGTCTTTTTTACAACTGGACATTTTATTTAATGGGAGCTTTGACGATGGATACTAGTAATACGCAGGTTTTAGTGGTAGATGTTGATTATTTTACATAGTGGGAAAAATACATTGTAAAACGTTAGGGCTCGTGAAATTTGTAATATTTTAGCGATTCAAATTTTATCAAGATATAGGGTTCCAAGAATATTAATCACAGATAGTAGACCTTGGTTTCAAAATGCAGTAATGACGACATTCTGCAAAGAATACATAATTGAACTACATTTGTCAACCCCTTCTTATTTTCAAGCTAATGGACATGTGGAGGTAACAAAACGAAAAAATATTGATAAGATAAAAAAAATGTAGGTTGAGAGGGGCACGGGGAAGTGACCAGACAAGTTATCAAAAGTATTATGGACTTATACAATAACTTCTAGAGTCGCAACATAATAATACATTTTCTTTGGTGTATGAGATTGAGGTTGTGTTCCCGCAGAGATTTTTATTCCAACTCATAGAAAATCATAATATTCATAGGAAGATAAAATTAAAGCAAATTAAATCTCTTTGGATTTAATTGAAGTATGTTGAGATCAGGCTCAAGGTAGAGAATAATATTACAAGAGTATAAAAAACATATTTATTCGAAATTGAAGCCGAGAATTTTAAAAGAGAATGATTAGTTATGAATAAATATTTTCAAAGGGTAAACGATAAAAGCGCAGGAAAGCTAGCTCCAAACTAGAAAGAGCCATACAACTTTATTTCTAAAATAAATCCTAGAGCGTACATATTGCAAGTTATGATTAGTAATGTTTTGAAACAGCCTTGAAATATTCAACATCTGAAGATTTATAAAGGAAATTTGTAAGTTGGTTGTGCACTCTTTTTTACTAAAAGTGCGGAAATATTTTCTAATGAGGCACATTTTAAAGTTGGTTCATCAATAAAATTTATTTTTTGTCTATCCAAGATATTGGAATTATTCAGGAGCATTAGATGGTTGAGAAACAAAGTAAAAAATTCACGACAATGCTTTAAGCCAATTCTAAGGTTGAAAGACCAAAAAGTTGATAAATCAAACCTAAGTTTGAAATAGAAAAATGTTACATAAATGACCATATCGTACCCTAACATAATAGTCAAATTAGTGATTATGGTTAATAAATCAAGCCTGACGTTGAGAACTCATAAGGTTACGTAAGTGTCGTGTTGTGCTCTGAATTAATAGTCAAATTCGCCATGTTAAGCCTTGATGTAAAATATGAAAAATATATATCGACCCTACAATAAAAAGAAATTATATGCATACGTTGTCAAAGTTAATTTAATTTAAGATAAAAAAAATCATTTTATCCTCGTTGACTACTTCGTCAAATCATTAAGTATAAGGTAAGAAATTATTTTGAGAAATAAAAGTATCGTAAAAAATATAAACGTAAGGCAGACAAAGATAAAGATAAAAGGGAAACTATTAGCTTGAAAATTTAACATTTTTAACAAGGTTCAAAATAAAATAAGGCATAGTCAAACAAAATTTAGATTATAAACATATTCTTCAAATTATCTTTAAAATAACTCTTATAATGATAAAATATTCAATTATGTTACCACCTCGTCATTCTTGTTGATATTCTGCTCAAGTGGAGAAATTTCAATGGGAGGTACTTCTTCATCTTGCTTTACTAGTTGCTTTCTGTTGTTGGATTCAATTTCAGAATTGGTCACTTCATCAATACTATCTTTGTTAGTATGGACCACCTAAGAGGTTCTTTGACACGTACATCATCTTTTTCATTTTTCCATTGTTTTCTTTTTAGGTTTATGGTTCAAGATGTCTGTAGGGGAGTTCATCTTCAGGTAACAAATTTTATTGGTCGCCTAACTAAATGTTAACATTTGCATTTAAAATTGATAATATAATTTATTTTTGAGTTTCTCCACTTAAAACTTGAGCAACAACAAAAATGGCTTTAATTTCCGACTGTAAAGTAGAGATTGGACGGTTAGAGTTCTGATTTCAGCATTTAAGCCTTTATTTTGGTTAAACTTAATAGTATTTTGAGAGATCAAGTCGGTGTTTAGAGTATTCATAAAAATATCTTGTTTGACTAATTGTGCATTTTGAGTGACTAGTTCTTTATTTTTACCAATAAACAAATTCTTTTCGGCTTGAATGCTAGCAATAGAGTTATCAAAACATTCATTCCATAAGCCATATTCAACTGTGAAGCCCATTCTGATATTCCAAATTTCTTTTTTATTTCTAAGAATCACTAATAATGTCTACAGGTTTGAAGTTGACTAATGCATTGATATCATGAGGAGTCATCATTATGTAGACAAGTGCTACTAAGCTATGAATACTCTTAAAAATCATAATAAATGTGAATAAAAAAACGTCGAAAGGTAGTATAAAAAAATTCTCAATATTTAAAAAAACCTCCAATTAGATTTCAAATATCTTTCTGATGATATCAAATGTGCTCGTATTATTATATTGAGAAATGTTTGGACAATGTTTAAGTGACGAGATATGATTAAATTTGAAGATATTATAGATATAAAAATAGTCACTCCTATAGTAGGATGGGTTGTAGTAATGTGCATAAGTTATGGTTTCTAGTGGTTGCAAAACTTGGGTTTGGGTTTTGACTTGATGTTTATTAGGTAGCTTTGTTATGATTTTGAATCAAGGGAGGGTCCACATCATAATCAGATTCTTTCTTGTGTTTATCTCTTGGATAAATAAGCGAGATGGAGAAGTTATATTTGTGTTAGTATTTTGTAAGCATTTTTTATGGGCCCTCAATATTGATTTTTTTAAAGATGCAGACGGTTAGAGTTGGCGTGATCAGCATTATTGTTGGTTGCGTTCTTGTTTCTTTAACATTTTGTTTTTATGATAACAATCATGGTGTAAAATGGGATTTATCTCTTCAGTGTTGTCAAGATTTTCATTTTGTTGAGGATATGAGGTACCAAATATAAATTTTTAGGGGTCGTCATTATCGGTGAAGGGCTGACAACAGTGGTGTTTTTAGATTCTTTCGTAGTTTTCTTCTTTAGAACAGTTATACCGACTCCTTGCTGGTTCTGGGTCGGTCATCATCATTAAAGTATGACGAGAGATCTTTTAGTTGTAATTGGTTGTCCAATATTTCCAGTTCTTGGTTTACCGTCAGTATTCATTGTAATTTCTAGTATAGACCAAAGTCTGACTTGGATGAAGTTTTTCGACGTAAAAAGATAATTGGAATCGAATTGATATCAGGGGAGGGAAACATCAGATATAATCTCTAAGAATTCTTTTTTCGTGAAAAAATATCATGATATTTTCAAGAATGTTTCTCGATCTAAGTAACAATTAACAAGGTGAAGGAGTATGTTAGAAAAGTAAAAATGAAAATAGATGATAAAATTTAGTTAATGAATTATATCTTATGAGTTTGCATCAATCTTCTCATTGTTTGACCAGATCTATCAGTAGAATTTTTAGATAATGAAATCCCGATTATATAGATGAAAAAATTATTTTCCAAGTTTGGTAAGAAGATGATGCACTAATAATTCAAATGGAGTCTTTTAAAGTCACGAAATCGAAAGGATTGTCTCAAAATTTCTTAATTTGGACAGTAGAAATGATATATTGAAGACGCACATCGATGTTTAAATGTTTTGAACTTGATAACATGCTAAGTAGCATGCATGAGCCATTATTTGTTAGCTAATTATGACAAATATTCGAAATTATTTCCAGAAATCAACGATATAAGGATGAAATGGTGATTGAAGACCTCATTCAAATAAACCAAGGAAAAATAGATTTCATCCTCTTAAGTATGATGGGGTAAGTCGTCTACTTTAGGATGACGAGTTTCAATATAATCAGGGATTCCATAATCACATCTAACATATTGATGGTCTTTGTCATACCTATACTTATATAGTTTTGCTTGATTACTAAAAATTCATGTAAACGTTTTTGTTCTTCTACCACATCTTGTGCAAGTTCATCATGATCTAGGTCTATTGGATTTTTTGAGGGGGTAACGTTCGGAGAAGGTTTTTTTATGTATTTTGGCATATTGGTCTTATTACCAGCCTTTTTTTCTCATAATAAGAGAGGGTATTAAGAAAAATCATGAGAGAAAAAAAGGTTGGTGTAGTATTAAATTTTGAATGACATGACTATAAAAAATAGATATCTTAGTATTAGATAATTTTTTATTTTAGTAGTTATAAGGATAAATATAGATTTATTAAAATATTTCGAGTAAAAAACATAAAAAATCAAGAATAGATTTGACATGGTATATACATGTTCCAAATAAAGTTGAAGTCCCGAGTTTTATAGTTCTGATGAAAGAAATACAGGGAAATATAATAACTTTTAGAGATAAGAAGGGTTAGAGAAGAGTTGTAATTTGTAAAAATTGTTTGTTTCTAAATTAAAAGACTATTGGCCCGTTGTTAAAGGATCTGAACCATTAGATTAAAATAAAAATTTACGGTCTTATTATTAACAAAAAAACGGAACGCTACTTAGACTATATCAGAATTTATGATTTGTGTTATGACAGAATTTGTGACGCATGTCAAGATAGTTAGGCATCTATCGAGATGATTAGCACACTTAAATTATTTGAATTTTTATTATCTTGTTTAATTTTATTTTTAGTCCCTTAATAAATTATTTTAAAATAATTTGCTTTAAAGACTAAAAGAATAAATTATTTAGACAAGGTAAGTAAAGCTAATAAATGAATAAGATGCAAGTCATAGAAAATACTACATTTAAAGATGTAACGCGATATATATGACGAGGGTCGAATTTAAAATTATGACAAGGGTCAAATTCAGAATTATAGCGAGGGTCATATGAAGAAGTCATGACGAGGGTCATAGTTAGAGATAAGATGAGGGTTATTTGACGATGATCGAATTCAGAGTTAAGAGAAGGGCTATATGAAAAATCACGACGAATATTATATTTAAAGATATGGCGAAGGCTATATTTTGAAATATGGCCATGGAAGTATTTAGAGGTATGACAAAGGTTGTATTCAGAACTATGATGAGGGTTATATGAAGCCGAACATGTGGAAAGTTTTTTAGATGGTTATAACCATATATACACGTGTCATTATATAACATCTCTATTTGGAAAGTTCCTTTCTACTTGATGGTAGACAATTTTATCTCCACGACTAAAACATTTTGAATGATTTAAAGATAACATCTCTTGAATTTGGAGAAGGAACATCAAAACTTTACAAATGAATTATATCTCGAGACAATCTTTTGGACCATTGGAAACTGAAATAAAATGAATGATCGAAAGATAAATTAATTATGGAACAAAGTTTGTTAACAAATAACAAAAAAATAAAAAGTTTCAAATTATCAACAAACAATTGGAAAAAAAAAACATACTCAAAGATGAAAAGAAAAGCTTCAGACATAATCATGTTACCGTCTCTAAAAAGATGGAAAAAAGCTGAATATAAGAAATTTAGACATGATAAGAAACTTATATGACCTAATTGGAATCAGCTTTTTAAAAAATATCAAGATACGTTTCGTAAATCCACCTATATTTCAAATATTTATCTTGAGGCATCTTTTTATATTAATACTACCATCTCTGAAGAAACTAATTCAAGATGGCACAAATAGTGATGACTATCCTACTGAGAAATTAGACAAATCTAACAATTTGAGTTATAACGATATTAGTTTTGAATTATTGCAAACCTCTTATATTTTTTAGCTGGATTTAGGTTAATGTCATACTCAATTACTTGACATCCCTTATCAGTTGTCAATTATTATTTGCCACAATAAATATTTTACATCTTTAACTAAATAGCTCTTACAATCGGTTAGTTTTTTTGTGTAATTATTTAATCACGTTCATATTTGTTTATACTACTTTATTTTTCCCCGACATCAATTACCATTTTTTTTACTTATGCTTCCATTTAAGGTAAGTTACGACATCGGGATCTTATGTAAATGTAGAAATGACTCATCAACTTCATGAACTTCCAAATACTTCCTATATCTCTTCCATGATACCTTAATCATTACTACCGATATATCATTTCCGAAAATAGTGCATTATTCTTATCACATGTCTTTCTTTTGTGTTTTTAGAATTTATAGTAGTCTGCTATCACAAGGTAAACCTCATTTAAACATCGCAAACGTTATATTCGTATTACAAACTTCCAATGTAGTCATCTTCTTTATAAACTTTTGAACATGATCTTATAACGATTTTAAATCTTTATGAGCAATAAACTGATGCCAAAATAAAATCCATAATTCTTCAAAAATACAAATTGATCTTTCATAAAATTGTTTAGCCATGTCGTCTTTTTTTAATGTCATAGAAAAAACCTAACATTATAGGATATCATTTGGATTAAATCTTAACATAATACTTCAAAATTTCTTAAGATGGTGCTCTGGATCTGACGTCCAATCATATTTTTCCATTATATAGGGTCAAATTTATTTTGTATCTTTCCTTCCAAAATCATTTGTTAACGGAGACTTGGCTAAAGTGTATATTGTTACTCGTGTCTTATATTTTTTCTCAAATTTCATCTTAACATTTTTCTCTTCCTTTTATTGTTGTTTATTTTTTAACAAAATTTTGTTACTTGATTCATCAATTTTATTCCCACTTTCTCCTTCTTGAAAATGAACTTATTTTTTCATGAACTAATTAATCCTTATCCCACGTCTGAACTAAATTCTCATTATTTATTTCAATAATTATTTAGTAATAAATTGCAACTTTTAATTATCATATCAAATTGAACTTGATTTTCTTCATCTCGCTTATTTTGTAATAGATTTGATCTACATAGTTTAATTATTAATTCCTTAAGATAGTAACAAAGATTATGAATAAAAATAATCTCAAATGAATTAAGCCTTGTTACAATGATTGGACCTCCTATTTGTAGTAATTTATATTGTTAAATTATATGGATGGATGACACGTGTCAATCATCCATCACAACTACTTAATAAACATTACTAAATTATCTCTTAACCCTTATCGGTATTTTGGTAATAAACAACATCTTCTATAAACATATTAATATTCTTAAGTTCATGTCATCTTCAGTTGAGTGTTATTCAGTTTCGGCTATTTATCCATATAAATGTTACTGGCACTTTTGGTTATCATTATTACTTTATTTTTTGTCGACTCTTTTATCTTAAATCTTTTAAAATTTCTTAATTCTCATTACTTTACCTTCCCGATGATATATACTTCCTTTCGAATATTATTTATTTTTAAATTACCGACGCTCGATACTAATTTTGGAGTTTTGACTTATAATATGAATCTTACCTTTCTAATAATATTAGACTATGCCTGAGTGGCATATAACCTTATCAATTTTATTTCAATGCTGCACCAAATTCATACTTCTTTATTGATATTTATAGAACTACGAAAATGAAAATATGTCATTCATTCTCATTATAGTAGTTGACCATTTGTCCCAACAAAGATATAAGAGATAGTGTTCTCAACGCTCTACTGCTTGTATTTTCTAACAGTATTGCCACCAACCTATTTCACGTATATCACTAGTAATATTTATGGAAACTCTAAATCATGGTCATATGAAATATTTGGTAAATTGGGGATGTTCTGCCTCTTCATATTCATTTCATAATATCAAGAACTCAATTTTATCTTAAAATGTAAAACTATATTATGAAGCTTCGACAGATACTCGTGCGCATGTAAGTTTCAATAGGTTATGTGCATGTACTTAGATTTTGATATCAAAATTATTGCACCTAAGTTCATATGCTTATATTCAAACAAACACCTAAATCCATCTTCAGTCACTTTAAACATAAATCCAATAAAATTTTATTTTAGAAAGTTCAATTTTGATTGTATCATTTGATTGAATCAGAATTTTAACACATTTAAATGATTTTACCTATCTTTATGATTTATTTAATTAGTATGAGCATGTTCCAAAAGCTGAAATTTCAATGGCGATTCTTTAACCACTATCGCATACACTGAAGCATATCCTTGGATTTTTGTACCAAAGTACCCCTCTAAAACAACAACCTTGAAAATGGGAGTTGGAACTGAAGAAAATTTTCAAGTATCTACAATAGCAAGTCAAGATTTGAGGCATAACATCCAAGAATTCATTATTAAAGGAAGACCTCCTGAAGACAAAAGCCAAGCTAAGAAATTAAAGTATAAAACACATAGGTTTTTGGTACTAAGAGGGGTCATCTACAATAAATCTTGTAGTATGCCTATATTGTGTTGCCTTGGATCCAATGAGTCTCAAGTAATTCTATTTGAATTACATGATGGAGAAGTCTATGGCCATTGTGGCTACAAATATTTGACTAGAAGGGTCTTGTTAGCGGGATATTATTGGTCGTTCATCATGAAGGATTCTAAAGAGCTAGTCAAAGAATGTGATTCATGCCAGAGATTCAGAAATGCAATACATGTACCGGAATTTCCTATAGAATCAATATCTAAAGGAGTGCCCTATGATAAATGAGGGCTTGATTTGGTGGAGCCTCTATCGGTGGCATCTGGACGGTGTCAGACCATTATACTAGCAATGGATTATTTCTTTAAGTGGGTAGAAGTTGTGCCTCTCTCTAAAACCACTTCCAAACACTAATCAAGTTTATCTTTTCTAACATATATTGTAGATTTGGAAGTTTTAGAAGTATTACAGTAGATAATTGTCTTCAATTTGAGAATATGGACGTTGAAGTTTTTTGTACATCTAGAAAAATTTGGCATTGTTACTTTTTGCCTTTTCATCGCAAGGCTAACGGGTTGATAGAGGTTGTGAGCAGAACTATTTGAAGTGTTTCAAAAATAATTTGGAAGGGACAGTAGGCAAATAGCCAAATTACTTACAATAAGTATTATGGGTAAATCGAACTACTCATTATACTACCACACAAGAATCTCATTTTCCTTAGTTTATGGGATGGATGCAATAACATCAATATAATACCCTCTTCCTTCTTTTAAAGTTCAAAATTATTCTACAGAGGATAATAAAACAACAGTAAGATCTCAGCTAGACTTAATTGAAAAAAAAGAATCAAGAATCACTTAAGAACGATGCATTACGAAGGTCTAATGAGAAGCAGGTACGGATCTAGTATACAAAGAAGAGAATTCAAAGTGGAACATAAAGTTTTGAGAAAAGTATTTTTACACACCAAAGACAAGAAATTCGGAAAGCTGGCACTGAACTGGAAAGATCATACACTGTGTGAAAAGATCAATGAGGAACGTATCGATTATTTTATCAAGAAGTCAATCATTTGAGGCACCCGTAGAACATCGAACGCGTAAGGTTGTACCTCGAGTAAATATGTATTGTAAATAATTAACTTTTTTTTGTTTAATATAAATACTTGAGGGCATACTATTTCCCACCCTAGTGGCTCGGGGAAGTTTTAATGAGATGTCTGAATCATTATTAATCCACTATATTTTCCTTAAAATAATTTTTCCCATAAGTATGCTTGTATATTGAATTTGTTTGTCTTCCAATGGATTACCTTCGAATGGTTGATATGTTAGATTTGTTTACCTTCGAATAAATTATATCTAAATGTCTTATATGTTGGATTTGTTTTCCTTCGAACAGATTACCTTCGAATAGCTTATATATCAAATTTATTTTACTTTGAATAACTTATGTGTTGGATTTGTTTGCCTTAAAATGGATTATATATTAATTTTGTTAGCCTTCGAATGGATTACATATTGAATTTGTTTTCCTTCGAATGGATTATCTTCAAATGGTTTATGTATTGGGTTTGTTTGTCTTTGGATGGATTATTTTCAATTGGCTTATATATAAAAATTGTGTGCTTTCAAAGAGATTACCACTGAATGTCTAATGCTTAAAATTGATTACTTTCGAATGAAAATAAATTTATAAGGAAATAAGATGAAGTCGTTGAGTTAATAGCAACTAAAAAACTCCTCGAGAAACCCAAGTAGTTGATGAAATCTAAATGAAAAAAATATATTGACCTTGCCAGGGACTTGCAGAAAAACATCCAAACAAAATAATAAAATTCATTGTAAACAACAAGTACTTGCAAGATACAAAAACATATAAATCTATTTACTTTTGAGCTCGTTTCCATTAGCATTTCCTTCTTCTTTTTCTTCTTCTAAATCCCACTTCTAGAGTCCCCTTCATCACTTTGATTGGAATCATCATTGGATGATTCTATAGATTTTGCTAACTGATCCACTATAGTCATATCATGCGGCCACAAGTTTTCTAGAAACCAATTGCCCACAAAGACTTGAGGACTAATGTATGGAATCTCTTGTGGAATTCTAAGACCATATCAGATTTGATTAAAACATCCATTTTGTCTAAGGATTCTAAGATACTATTAGCATATGCGTCCAACTGCACTTCTGCCTATTTAGAATTAGCCTTAAGAGAACCTACTTCGTTTTTGTATGTTTTATTAAGGGTCTCATGATCGATCATTTCCTTCAGTACGTTTTTTAGAGCAAGCTTATCATTGGTTTGTTGATTCTTCGACAACTTAATCTATTCAGAGCCAGAGGACGGCAACCCTTCGAAAACTTCTTTTGACTTTGCAAGTTATTCTTTGACGAAAGTTACTTCTTTGGATAAACGGTCAGTCGTAACTTTTTCTTTTTCCAGAGAAGCCTTTTAATTGTTATTCTCCTTATGAAGAGAAGTGATTATCTCACTATAGGATCTCACTTATCTTTCCAGCTCGAGAACAGGCTTCACATAACTCAGCATCAAATATCCTACTACGTCATTTTCTTTTGACAGCTCAAATGGTACACCTTCAAACACTACATTGGTGGCATTGCTCTTAGATTCTATAAAGTCTTTTTCTAATTCCTCGAAGTCAAATCCCCCGACACTTTCAATTTGGTTGGTATCTCCAAATGTTTGCCTCTCAAATATGGAAGCATTTGAGAAAAAGGATTGGATACCGAGTTTAGTGGAAGTTTCATAGTAAGGATCGTTAGAGGAATAATCTCTGAATTGAGGACGATCTCTGAATAGGTTTAGGTTTTCTTTCTTTTCTTTCCTCCCTTGTCACTGCCTGGTTTACTTCTATTGTGTGTTTTCTTTTTCTCAGACATATAAATATTTGTGGGAACATCGCCTCCTTTCAAAATGGTAGCAACAACAGCTAACTAGGCTTCATTAATTTCATCTGCCTACTCTTCGGTTCCAACTTCACCAACAGTCTCTGATGAACCTTCCTTTTTTTTCTTATCCTTTTTGTTCGGATGGCTGGGAGCTCCGTTTCTGGTTGGAATAAATAACTTTCCATTCAAAAGTTCCACTCTCTTCAAAATAAAAGAGGGTCGAGAATGAATAGAAAACTGCTCGCAGGTCACCTCAAGGTCGGGGTTAGTCATTTAAAGATGACCTCTAACAAAGTTAGCATGAGTGAAGCATATATGGAAGCCATTAGAAAATTTCTTTTTAGCCCACTGATTCAACTTTTTAAACGTTACTTTTGCATCTTCCAGGTGGTGCGTATAAGGATTAAAAATAGCTGTTAATAGAAATAAGTTAAAGAAAAATAATAAAATAATTAGAGAAATGAATAGGAGTTTGAAGATGACTCGAAAGGTCTACTTGTGTTCTTCCAGAATCTGGTAAGCTTACTCGGATTATCATGGGAGGGCATTTTCTTACTATTCTCCCACTAGCCACTAATGAAGATAAATTATATCTTCCATATTTGATATGACTTTAACAAATCATCTACCACCTTATATATATTCCCCATGTTGAAATAGTAGAAGGAAATTCGGGAGTTGCGAGACAAACCTGCAACAGCAGCAAGTTGGTCTATTGGCATTGGGATTTTGAATAGCCTAGATGATATGATGTATGTCATTAATCTGAACTATACGTTCAGACTAACGTATCTTGGCTGAGTATAATCTCACTAAACTATAAAAATTTATGACCTTAGGGTCCAAGGGAAATCGGAGGCCCCAATTGAGCACATCTGTATAAACCACCAGCTCATTAGAACCATAGCTCATCGAAGTCTCTTCGGGTATTGGCAGCCTAAATTTAACCACTTTATGGAACCCCCACGTACCACGAATGGCTTTAAGTTTTTTTTTTGTGATAATAAGTATAGGAAATATTATCTAGAGCCAAAAGGTAATTGACACTGACCTTCACAAATTTGGACCCAACACGTCCGACCAAAGACGAGAGAAGCAATTCAGATTCCATTTTAAGGGCTTTTACTTTGCCCTTTCCATCTTTACCACCAATTTGACCATATGTCTCAAGGGGAGAATCTTCACTAATATCTTTCATGTTCTCTTCCGTGACCTTTGGGCTCGATCCGGAAGATTCAACTTTCTGAGAAGCCATGTTCTCCTCTTCATTTGGTTGCTGGGAGAAGGCTTGATTAGGATTGGAGGGTTCAACTAGTTGTAGAGCAGTACTTTTTCCCTAATCAAATTTTATGAGGAAAGATTTTTGGGAGGTTTCCCTTTTTGTGTTGATTTTATCGGATGGATTAGTTTTGCTTTTGGATTGTCTGGTCATTATGTAAGGAGTGTGTTCTTTGGAATCCGGACCCATAGCTTTAAAGGTTGATAAAATCTGACGATTGTTGAATCCTTGATATGGTGATGGCTTTGGTGAACGACTATGAGAGGTGAACGAATGGGGTGTCGGAGAAGGCTTAGAACGAATACTACACTATTTGTAAGGATAGGCGCCTCCGTAGTCAGTTCATTGAGTTACTATAATGGTGCATGTGGAGACAAGTAACCCAGCAGTAGCCCTTGCCTTTTTTTCTTTGTCTAGTTTAGATAAGTTTAACCAATCGTCTTTGTTAATCCGTTTCTGGAAGTGAACATACAAACGCCAAAATATTGTCGGAGGAAATATTCGCAGTGGTTGAAGCAGTGGAGGAAAAGAAAGTATCACCGGTGGCTAACTAGATTTCAAGAATAAAGAATATTTACTCTCTAAGATGTAAATTTTTGTCTCTATAAATATCTCTAAAGTGAGAAAATAAAAGGAAAGCTTATAAAAGAAGTTGTAAAAGACTCTTGTGTACCCTACTAGGGTAGTGGAAACACTACTAACAACTATAATCCCTAAATAAGTGGAAACGTTTTTAATTGATTGGCCCGTCTCACCTTAAGGTAAAACAAGTTCTTGGCTCCAATAAAAAATTCATGTCATAAGGTACAACAGGTTAAAAACTATAATTTTTGGGTAATAATTATCTTCGAGTTGCGCCATCAGATGCGGTTCGAATATGTTCACCACCAAATTTAAAGAGTATTGGAAATCATAATGGGAAAAACAAACAAGTGCAGTTATGATATATTTTAGTCAGCCTTCCCAAAATCCTTTTGAGAAGGTTAAGGGTCTAGTTGATGGATCAGAAATATTCAGGGATCATTTCTTTGAGAGGGTCAAATATCTTCGAGGGTCAATCTTGGCCTAAGAAAAATACTATACTTTTACCTTTTCATCTAGATATCCCAATGGTGACGGAAATTCCCTCATCATTTTTGGTACCGTCTGTGGGAAACATTTCTTCAAAGTACCTTTTTTTTCAAATGGTGACGACTAGATGAGGAGTATATAAAGGATTACTTGGAGGAAACAAACATGAATTTTTAATAATAAATTACTGAAATATTGTGCCGCCAGCTTGTGGAAACAAAAGTGTGCAATGAACTCAAGCGGTCACACTAGAAACACTGGGGAAAAAGACTTCAACTTAAAAATAAAATGTTGTCCATAAAAGATCAAGAAAAGAAATGACAAGTCTAACAGCAACCGCAGTACCGTGATGAGGTATAGCAAAAAATACTATGAATGCTCAACATTTACAGACAAGACTTACGCATAATATGTCAAATTCTTTATTTTACGCTTTAGATATGCAATTGAACGGGTTAAAACTTACAAATGTAAATAAAATTTATTACAAAATAAATGAGATGAAGAAAGTTAAAATAAATTTTAACTACAACCGAAAAGTGTACAACTTATTACTAAAACAGTTACTTTGGGAGATAATGAGAATTTAATTAAAATATTGGGTAAGGATGAATTATTTTATGAAAATGAAGTTTATTTTAAGGAGGATAAGGCTAGAGAAATTATACGTTGGAAAGTTGGGAAAATATTATCTTGGGCTACTCATAGCAAAACGACCAACAAATGACCGATGATTTATCATCAATAATTCATTTGCAAAGGTGAAGGACCATTAATTTTTTTTTTGTTAATCTAGTAGATATGGAGAAATATAGTAAATAAAATTAGTAGGTAAAGTAAATGTAGTAATTCTTACGATGTTCTAAGTCACTCTGAATTATATTTTAACCAACGAGAAATAAATTATTTTTTCATCGAGGAGTAATGTTAGTTGAAAAGAAGGTACCAGTAACCTTCATTTTCTTATTTTCAATGGTTTTGTTACTTTCTAGAGAATTGATACGTACAGTAAGATTGTGTTTTTTCAAAAGTTGATCATGAGATTTTTTAGATATTATTTATGATGGAAGATTAATTATTATTTCTTCATTTTAATCAATATTTATTAAACTTTGAATACCATTTTTGTATCTCATTTAAATCCTATTTTAATAAGGTTTATTAAGATAATGTTTTTTGAAATTCAGTAGACGGATGTATTGAAGCTATATGACTATAAATTGTGTTGATTAATAGTATTAAAATGTATAATAAGTTTATTATTGATGAGAAGTTGATTGATTTTAAAACAAGATAAAAAAAATAAATATAACAGAACATAGTAGTTTGTCAAAACTTAATACTCGTACATGTTCATGATCGGAAACATACCATACATTTTCATATCACATATAGTAATATTAATCTAACGATCATTTTTTAGCTTTTGACAAGTGTTGCTATGATTCATTTCATAGTTATTTAAATTTTATAAAAGGCAAAGAAGAATAAAAATTAATCAGGACGTTACTAAATAATTTAATATAACCTAAACAAGGAGTTTATTGTGAAGTTACGTAAAAACGGTGACTTGTTATGTGAAGAAGTTGAAAGTTAACGAGTGCAAAGAATGATTAGATATATAAATTCAAAATATAAAATCTGAGTCTTAGAAATAGAATAAGATATGTGGAGGAGATTAACAAATTTTTATAACAAAAAAATCAATTATTAGTTGTTGATATAAAATAAGATGAGCGGTTCAGATGTTGTGACAATAGGGTTAGAACTGAAATGTCAAACATTCATTAAAAGATAATATGTATTGTTAAGGTTTATTAAGATAATGTTTTTTGAAATTCAGTAGACGGATGTATTGAAGCTATATGACTATAAATTGTGTTGATTAATAGTATTAAAATGTATAATAAGTTTATTATTGATGAGAAGTTGATTGATTTTAAAACAAGATAAAAAAATAAATATAACAGAACATAGTAGTTTGTCAAAACTTAATACTCGTACATGTTCATGATCGGAAACATACCATACATTTTCATATCACATATAGTAATATTAATCTAACGATCATTTTTTAGCTTTTGACAAGTGTTGCTATGATTCATTTCATAGTTATTTAAATTTTATAAAAGGCAAAGAAGAATAAAAATTAATCAGGACGTTACTAAATAATTTAATATAACCTAAACAAGGAGTTTATTGTGAAGTTACGTAAAAACGGTGACTTATTATGTGAAGAAGTTGAAAGTTAACGAGTGCAAAGAATGATTAGATATATAAATTCAAAATATAAAATCTGAGTCTTAGAAATAGAATAAGATATGTGGAGGAGATTAACAAATTTTTATAACAAAAAAATCAATTATTAGTTGTTGATATAAAATAAGATGAGCGGTTCAGATGTTGTGACAATAGGGTTAGAACTGAAATGTCAAACATTCATTAAAAGATAATATGTATTGTTAATACTCTTTTTTCATTTATTTTATAAAAAGACTATAGTTAAAAAAAATATAATATTTGAAAAGTATAATCATCGTTAAAGTCGATTCGTTAAAATGAATATACTAATTAACAATAATTAAGTACATATAACAAATTTATGAAGTTTATGTATATTTATTGGAAAGATATAGCCAGCCAACGGTATGTTGTTGTTAACATTTATGTGTAATAAGAGAGTTTCTATTATTAAAATAAAAGCGCGTGTAAAAATATAAATACCTTGTCATTAACATATAATGAAATATTATTGAACAATTTGTGTTTAAGATCATAAATTTTACCTTTATTTTCGTTATTATTCTTTGAAAATGTTTATTTATTTTTATGAATTAAAAGAGGTCCTGATTATATTATATACCGCTTCAGCGTTATATCATAGGAAAGTTAAAGATTCATATTATAACGTAAAATTTCATTCTGGAATCAAATGATATTGAGAAAATACGAAAGGCACTAAAAAATTAATTGATTAATAAAAGATGGCATCGGTAAGGAGTTAGCTGGAAGCATCGGCAAAATGACAAATCAATGAAGTCATATGAGAGCTTCAGCAAAATTTACATCAACGAATGACCTGGTTCCAAAGGAAATTTAATTGAAGACGTAAAGAACTTAAAGAATATTATAGTAATCTTTAATAATCAATTGTAATAGAGGACTAACACATATAAAAAAAATACTTGTGTCATTCATCCATATAATACATAAATAAAAACTACTATAAATAGGAAATCCAATCATTATAACAAATGTTGATCTATATAAGGTAGAAATAAAAACTACTATAAATAGTAAATACAACTGTTGTAACAAATGTTGATTCATTAATGAATAAAAATATTTTTTTATCATTTTTAGTTTTATCTTTTTCACACTTAAAAAAAATATTTTCATCGTATCCATTTTTTTATCCAGTAATAATATATATTTATAAAAATAGTAAAATATTTTTTTGTATATAAATGTTTAGGTTTATAAGTACAACTTTGAAATTATACAGTAAACTTTAGATTAGAAATTCAATCTTTAACTCTACACATTTAATTTTAATTATATTAAAATATATTTACACGAATTTAGGTTTTGTTTAATTTAATAGTTTTGGAACTTTAATTTTTAAGTTAGAAACTACGATTTATTATCTAAAAGTAATGGAAAGAATTAACATAATTAAAAATAGCTTAACTGAGTTCATTATCTATACTATAAAAGAAATAAGAATGTCGGACATGAAATCATTTGAAATCCAAAGACTATAGTAAATTTTAAGTGACAAATATTGAGAGTTGTTGAAAATGATGGCCGTCTCTTTAAGCAGCCTCCAAAAAACTCATCCCTTCAACTCTAAAGACACCTCGTTCTCAATTTGAATTTTCAATCTCATATGACCTTCAGTCCGTTAATGAGTGAAGAAATCATCCATTCTACAAGATAATATACTGAATAATCGTTCTTATTGGGGTCAGGAAGAAATCGGAGAAGAAATCAAAACGAAAACTAGGGTTTGTCAGTACTTCGATTTGAGTGTAATCTTTCATTTCTAAGGAAATCTTCGAGTATTTCTTGGCAGAAAGATTCTCATATAAGATCTTCATCATCGAGAGCCAAATAAAATGAAGAAATCGAAGTTTTTATCAAAAAGTAAGGATAAAATTTGGAACAAACTTCTACTTTTAGGAAACCCAGTGAATAAATCAAATTGATTTCTAAACAAGAATATTGATAATCCCAGAGATTCATCTTGCTAAACTTCAAGATGAAAAAAGTGAGGAACCCTTAAGGGATGAGAAATACAAATGATTCAAAGTCCAATCCTTCGAGCCAAACAAGATCCATGGAAGATAAAGAATGTACATACGATCAATACCAAGAGGAAGAATCTCCTCATCTCATATCAAACTCAAGGAGAGCACAAGAAACAAGCAAACAAGGATTCCAAACAAAGAGGATTTCGTACAGGGAAGCAGTAAGGCCCAAGCAAATAAGGAAGGAAATTATTCATGAAAAAACGAGCACATACAGCAAAGGAGAATACAAAACAATGTACTTCACCCAGCAAGATAAGTCTCCTCTTATCCAGAATTCTAAATTTACATTAATAAATAAGTTTACATTAGGTAGACCTTCAATGCATGTGATTCATGCTTTTATGAATAAATTAAAGTTTATTGATGACTATAGTATATCCACATGGGACCAAAGACATATATTTATTGAGATAAACTTAATAGAAGAACTTAGGATATTGAGGAGAAGAAATGTATGGCCAGTTGGCCAACATTTCATGAGGCTTCTCAAGTGGGAACCGGATTTCAACCTACGGAAAGATTCATATGTGACCCATCTTTGGGTCACATTTCCTAAGATACCAAACTATCTATATAATAGGGAATATATCAACTTAATTTTCAAAACCTGAGGTAGACCACTTTGGTGATGGAAAAATCTGGTTCAGGGGTAAAATCGTGAAAATCCTTTAGGTGGTTGATATTAAGTATTTTTTATAGAGAGTTGTGAGAGAAATGAGGTGTATGGTTGTATTAAATTTATTTAGAAGAAATCCAACCTCTTTAATGTTGTTGGTTGTGGTATTTATACTATTTTTCTTTGATCCATGTGCCATGCTGAGTTGGATCTTATATTCGGGTCAATCATATGAGCCCACAAGCCCAAGAGTTAAGGTGCGAGCTACATAGTTGAATCATTGTTCCACTCAAATTACTGCTCATTCATTGAGCTTTATTCAAACTGGCTGAAATGCCCTTCGGAAAACATCATAATCACTATGATATGCCTCCAACGATATCCGATCTAATCATATATCCCCTTTAGCTCTTTCAAAAACATATTTGGAAGAGCTAACCATGATGAATAATGTCTGATCTGACTTCGAAGTGAATTTGAAGGGTCAACCGCGACTTTATTTTTAATCCTCTGTTACACATGTCAGATTCTAATTGGACCTAGTAGTCATTTTTTCCTAGGTACTTGGAGCTAAAATTCAAAAATTAATGGGATTATAATTGATAGTCTTTAATCATTATTCAATCGATTCACTTACCCTAGGTAAATTACTCAAGTAGATTCATTTGATATATAAGTGTAATTTTTATTATTGTTTCAAATTTCAAATCTAGAGAGAGAAACTTTGAATCATCACAAGTTTTCAACTTCTTTAATATTTCTCAGGATTTTTATATTCACGGCAAGAACTGTCTTAGTTAAAGCAGGTTAGCTCAATCTTTCTGAGTTAAATAAAGAGAAAAAAGAGGCCAGAATCGCTGCTGAACTACATGTCTCTTTTGGTGGATCGATTATAGAAGAGATATTAGAACCGGACAAAAGTTTATCTTCTCATAGACCATCAGTGGTTTACATAAAACTTCTCTTGTTCCATCTTTAACAAATTTTGAACCACCAGTTCAGTTAATTGAAACACCTTTCACCAAAACCAAAGTCGTTACCAGTCATAAAGCTCCATCCCCTTTTAATTCTATGAGGTCAGGAGAAAGCACGCCTTGAAGGGTTACCAGGATTTCTGAGGCCAAAACTACAACTTCATCTGGCATGAATACAGAAAAACTCAATGAAGGTTCTATAATGGTAGAGTATACAGTATTGCCTACTTCGGATCCAAATCTATCAATTCCTTTCACCGAGTCTTCTCGTATTGAAAAAGAGGATACTGGACTCTGGTCGGCCGATCAACAGCTACAAATAATGGAGGAGAAGATGGAAGATAGCGAAGAAACTACCCCATTAGAGACATCAGGTCATACTAGCGACACCAATACAGTTCAGGAAACGAAATAGATAGTAGGACTTCCAGATGCCGAATCATTTCCGGAGTGCCTTGTTGGACGAGTGGGGCCTAACTTCTTCAAGTTTAGTGTTAAGTACTGGTTAGCATTTCAAAAACAAATCTTATGTGTATACCCACATAGGTGAGTAAGAAAATTATGACCTAATGGGGCTTCCCAGACTCCATCAAAGTGATAATTCCCATCCTTGATGAGACTCCAATGGATAGCAAGGCTAAAGAGTTAGTGCCTTCGGTTTCCTTTGGACCCAGAGATAGTTAGATATTTCCACTTGGTGAAGTTATGCCCAAGTTAGTTAAGTCCTAAAGCTTGGTATACCTTATTAGCCAGCATCATTGCTTCAAGGCTGTCCAAAATTACATTTCATATGAAACAATTTGTTGTTTTGTATGTCGAAACCATCATATCATCTTCTATTATTTCAACATAGGGAATTATTACAAATTGGTCGATAATTTGTTGGAGGCAGATAAGCCTTAGAGTACCCCATTCCTCTACATCAGTGGTGCTTGGGAAAATGTAATGAAAATCACTTCCAAAGGAAATCCAAGTTTGCTAACTAGATATTGGAATAATTCAGGGAAACACTCTACAACTTTCTTTAATGTGTATTGATATTAAACTTTACATCGAATGTTGATATTAAACTTCACACCTGATGTTGATATTAAATTTCACATCGGATTTATCTTTTAGTGTTTTCAAAGATGTTCTCTGAATATTTGGACGAGAGACAAACCACTTTTCAAAGTTGAATCAGTGGGCTACAAAGAATCGGGGAACTAGTTTCCATAATATTTTCACTACAACTAACATGGTGAGGGCTCATCTGTGGGGAACAAGCTCCACTAGGAAGCTCTCGTGGGAACGGTTTACCAGTCCTTTTGAAGCTGTTGATATGTTCAAAAGTAAAAAGGAAAAATATTGTAAGCTTTATTTACCTACTACGAACAAGGCTCCTAGCAATCTTGACAAAATTAAAAAGAAGAAAAAGAAGAAGAAAAGGTGGTGATCCCTCTCATGGGCTTCCCGATGTGGGTAGTTCACGACTGCCAGGAGAGATTTATGATGTATTGTTGGATGATGTTGTGGTTATTGTAGGAGAGGCTAAAGATACACTTCACTCTCCAAAGGTTAAGAGGAAGAAAAAGCAGAAGAGGAGCAAGGACGGAAAAAAAACGTTGGCATTGGTTCGAAGATCATACTCTGACCTGAAGTCCTTCCCTCCATTACTCCCATTGAAATTCCTTCCAACAAGAAGTACATGTTGATGCTCCATGTCCAGTGTTTCCTTCTGTTAACCAGCCTTCTCCTCAATGCGGAGTGAATTTAGACGACCTAGGAAAAAAATAATTAAGTGAGTTTGCCAAAGAGGATTTTGACAATACTTTGTCGCATTCTATTACCATCGCCAATGTTGTTACTTATGATTGAGAATCCTTTGAATTGTCCAATGAGCATGATACTCTGAGCTATGAAATTTTAGGTTATATAAGGCCAATTGCTGACTTGGAGATGCAAGTCAGATCTCAAGCCAATGACATTGTCTCCCTTCGTACTGAAAAGTAAGGCCTTAAGAATTCCATCATGGTCGAATAGAGCAAGGTTGAGACTTTGATCAAGGAAAACTAGCAGCTTAATTTTGATTTGGTACAAGCAGTCCAATCTTGAAAAATCATAGGCTAGCTATACTAAATTGTAATCTAGCACTTCCAAAGAAATTAATTCCTTAAAGGAAACACCGACCAATAAGAAGAATGTCAATAATCAATTATCCAATAAGAAAAATAAATTACAAGATCTTCTCAAGAAAAGGGATGATAATATCACTTCTTTGAAATAGAGAAAGGCCCAAGACATAGTCATTGTGAGGAACGAATATGTTGAGGGGACATACGAATCTGAGGGAAGAGTCTGTTAAATCAGATATGGTCATGTTAATCTATGAATCTTTTCCCAAACGGTTTCTTGGGAAGCTGTAAAGCCATATAAAGAAATTTCATTTTATCCTATGGCACAAAGTGATAAACTCAACATCTTCTTGGATGAGTCCGAATTTGATGATGAAATTGAGGATTCAAGTGATGACAAATAAGAGAAAGAAGAAGGCAATGCTGAGAAGAAAACCAAAGGGAACGCAGATCGGATTATTTTTTTAATCCTATTTGTATTTTGACTAAGGTTAACTATTTTTCTGTGTTGGTATTTTGAATCAAAGTCTTAGGAGTATGCAAGGAATTTTTTCGTTTTCAAATAGATTTTCTAGAAACTCTATTCGTACAAGTGCTTGTGGCTTACAAGGCACTTTTATAATGCGGATCGAATTCTTTTTTATGATCCTATTTGTATTTCACGTCATCTCTGCTTTCATCATTTAGTATTTTTCTTTGTCTTCTTCTATAATTCCATTAATGTTCGATCGTATTTGAATATGATAAAACCATATATGTACATTAAATCTGATCAAGGCATTTAAAAAATATTTTCTTAAAAGGAATTAAACACTTAATCGGTCTTACATTTACCTGAGTCATTCAAAGGTAGTCTATTTGAATGTAATAAATGTTTAATAAGCCTTTAATCTATCATGTGTTCAATAAGTCTTTAATTCATCTGATCCATTCAAAAGTAATCCATTTGAGGCCAACACGTGTTTAATAAGCCTTTAATTCATCAGGTGTTTAATAAGTCTTTAACTCGTCTGATTCACTCAAAGGTAATCAATTTGAGGGCAACAAGTGTTTAATAAGCCCTTAATTCATCAGGTGTTTAATAAATATTTAATTCATCCAATCACAAACAAAACAACATCCTTTTAAAAAGGAAAAAGATAGTATATTGAATGTTCCAAAGATGTTTCAACAAGTTGCTTTCTTTGTCTTGGAGTTTGTATGTTCATTGCTTAACTATTTTACATACAATGTATGGTCCTTCCCAATTCGAAGCCAGCTTTCCAAATTTCTTCTCCTTAGTGTGCATGAATACTTTTCTCAACACTTTATCTCCAACTTGAAAGTCTCTTCTTTTTACTTTAGAGGCAAAACTGATCCTTATCAAGCCTTGATAATGTGCAGTTCTTAAATGTGCTTTCACTTTTATTTCTTCAACTATATCCAACTGACACCTCATAGCTATCTCAATCTCTCTTTCAGAATAATTTTGAACTCTGAATGAAGGAAGCATAGCTTCTATAGGTGTGATTGCCTCCATGTTATACACTAGAGCAAATGAAGACTCTTGTGTGGTTGTATATGGAGTGGTTCGGTATGCCCATAGTACTTTTTGCAAGTTACTCGGCCATTTTCCAGCAACTCCTTCTAAATTATTTTTTAAACCTGACAGAATTCTCCGATTTGCTACTTCAACTTGTCCATTGTCTTGAGGATAAAAAGGATAAGAAAAACAGTGATGGAATCCTCTCGATGTACAAAATATATCCACGTATTTGTTATCAAACTGAGGACCGTTATCTGTGGTGATGTGTTTCGGAATACCAAATCGGCAACATATGTTGGAGAGAATAAATTTAATAACGGCCTTAGACATTGTTCCGGACAAAGGTGCAACTTCTGTCTAGTCGGATAAGTAATCTATTGCCATAATTATAGTACGACAACCCCCCAAATCCATTGGAAGGGGCCCAACTAGATCAATTCCTCATCCATCAAAATGTATAGGCTCGAATATAGATTCAATGGGGACCGCTGGCATGTGAATCGCATTTCCATATATTTGACAAGGATCACATATCTTCACCAAATCTTTAGCATCTCCGATAATGGTAGGTCAATAATATCCTGATAGTAAGACTCTTCTAGTTAAAACTTTATAACCATAATGTGTTGACCCTTCTCCATCAATAAATTCCGATAGAACACTCTGGGACTCATTGGATCTGAGGCAACATAGTAGAGGCCTGCTAAAATATTTTTTTATAAAGAACCTCCCTTAGCCAAAGCTTCGTCTGGAGTTAAAAATCTGTTAGTAATAAATTCTTGGATTTTATTCTTCCAATCTTTAGAGAGTATATTAGATACGTGTAGATTTTCTCTTACTTCAGCTTTGTTTCCTATGGTTGCATCTATGGAAGGAAATTCTTGAATAAGAATCCAAGGGTATGCTTTTAAGTATGCTATAGTGGCTAAAGAATCTGCCATGGCATTTTCTAATTTAGGGATATGCTCATATCTGACACATTTAAACCGATGGTGACTTCCTTTAGCACTCGTAAATATTTTATCAAGTCATCTTTCCTGGATTCAGATTTCATTTGAGTCTGATGAATAAGCAATTGGGAGTCACTGATTAGTTGGACTATTTTATCCCCACATATATGAGCTAACCTTAACCCAACTATGGTCGCTTTATATTCTGACTCATTTTTGGATAATCTGAAGCCAAAACATATAACCTGGTACATGGTATCCTCATAAGGAGAAGTTAAGCAAATTCCAGCTCTACACCCTATTGTACTAGATCCACCATTAGTTCGGACTACCTATTCCTTTTAAAGCTTACTAATTTGAGCTTTTTTGTGACGCATCTTCGAATGAAATTCCACTAAAAAATCAGCTACAGCTTGAGCTTTGATTGCACTCCAAGGTGCAAAGTCAATATCATAGTCTTCAAGCTCAACTAACCATTTAGTCATCCTTCCCGATATATAAGCCTTCTGCAACATATTTTTCAGCAGATAAGAACTTCAAACTATGACAAAGTGAGCTTGAAAGTAAGGCCTCATTTTTCTAGCTGGTAAGGCTAACTTTTCTAATTTTAAGTATCTTTTCTCAACTTCCAACAAACTCTTGCTTATATACTAAATCGCATTGGGATAATTATACACTTCTCATACCAAAATAACACTCACCGCATGTTATGATACTGCCAAATACATATAAAGCCTTTCTTCTTGTACAGGTTTGAACAATATCTTGGTGAATAAAGATGTTTTTTTATTTTAAAGAAAGCTCGATCACATTAAGGAGACCAGTTAAAATCCTTTGTATTCCTCAAAACTTGGAAAAATTAAGCACATTTGTCAGACTATCTTGAGATAAATTGATTCAATGTAGCCAATATTTGAGTTAATATCTCGACTTCTTTGGTATTTCGAGGTGGATACATGGCTAACAAATCATTTATCTGATTTGGATCAGCCTGAATCCCTTTCTCACTTATAATATAACCCAGAAATTTATCAGATTGGACTCCGAATGTACATTTCTCCGGATTTAACTCTAAGTTGATGGTTTCTAAGTTAGAAAAAGTTTCTTGGAGATCGAATATGTGGTCTTCCTCCTTAGGACTTTTTACCATCATGTCATCAATGTGGACTTCTAAATTTTTACTGAGATGATTAGCAAATGCCTTATTCACCAGTCATTGATAAGTAGCCCTAACATTTTTCAACCCAAATGGAATTACCTTATAATTATGGAGCCCCATATCAGTTATAAAAGTAGTGTGATCTTGATCATTCGTATTTGATTATACCCAGAAAAGGCATCCATGAAAGAAAACAACTTGTTCCCTGACGTGGAGTCCACTAGTTGATCTATCTGGGGCACTAGGAAATGATATTTATGGCAAGCTCTATTAAGATAAGTTAAGTCAGTTCACATACGCTATTTTCCATTTGTTTTATTGACTAACACCGGGTTAGCTGTCCAAATAGGGTATTGATATTTTTTATATGCCCCAGTTTGGTTAACCGATCCACTTCTTGAACAATCGTTTTGGATTTTTCTATAAAAAAAGCTCTTATTTTCTGCACCACTGGCCCAGTATCAGAAAGGATAGATAATTTGTGAGTAATCACACTGGCTGGTACTCTAGTCACATCCTTATTTCACCATGCAAACACATATAGATTATTAAATTAAAAAGACAATAAGTTTTCTTTTAGCTTTAAAATATTTTATATCTGACCCTGACACTTTTACCTTCTACCAAACTATGAATTTCAACTTCCTCAACTAGGATTACTGTACTAGGAGCCTTCCTTGGATCATCTATCTCATTTTGGCTGAAAGGAGGCTCTATTAACTGCTATTCTTTCTCAGTATTTACTGATTTTAATGATTTCGAAGCAAGAGCAGAGACATCATTCACGAGCTAACTTTTGGCTACTTCGGACGACGCCCACTTGCCCTCCCACAGTATATTTCAAACATTGGTGGACCGTGGAAACTACCATATGCATCCTGGATAGCCAAGACTTACCGAATATAGCATTGTAAGATGTCGGACACTCAACTACTATAAACAGAACTCTTACTAACTTCTTGAATGGTCATTTTCCCGATAAAACCTCTTCACCAAATCCTCCAATTACATCAGTTGTACTTCCAATAAACCCTACTATGGTCCAATTTGAACGCTGGCTAACTGAGGGATTTTCATTTACTTGTAAGTTGATAGGAACAATATATTTTTCGAACTGCATGTATCAATTAAAAACCATCGTACATAATTTCCTACAATAAATGCCTCTATCACCACATCATCTTCGTGTGGCCTAGCAATGTCCCTTAAATCATATTCATCAAAGACGATGAATGGAGCAGGAATTTGATAAATATGTATAGACATTTTCCCTCTAACTGAGTCGTTAGGCTATCAACATGTCTTTTTCTTGAGTAGCTCGTAGGTACAGGCACAGTATTCCCTCCAAAAATTGTTAGGGCTTCGAAAACGTTGCACAGATTGGATACTCTTGAAACCTTTTCTGCTATCATCCCAACCTGTACTAATCCGGGTCAAGATCTCGATATTCTAAATCCACATCAAACTTTTCCATAATTAACATAGCATCTTCTTGTCGAGATGCTCCTATACTTTTCCCTGGAACAGTTGGTGATGCAGCTCGGGTTATATTTGCATTAGATTGAGTATTAATTTGCATATTTCCCCCTTACTTTTTAACAAAAGCTGATAACTTCCCTCTCTCAATTAAATTATGCACTTCATGTTTTAGTGCGATGCAGTCTTGGGTATCATGACCCACATCATTGTAGTATTTACAAAAATAAGTATTATGATTCTCTCTAGGAGATGGAATTGGTGATAGTCTTCTAAAATGCACAGTATTCTTAGTTTTATCATAAATGGTAGCCACACTCTCACCTAGTTTGGAAAACCAATCAAGTTGAATCCATGGACCCCTATTGGGTTTAAATTTTTTGGATTAACTTGATTGATTTTGTCTTGGCCGATGTGATCCATGTCTAAAATATTTAGGCTTGTAATTAACTGAGGCCTGAGATTGAGTAGGGCTGTCAAACGGATATTTCGAATACGAATCTGCCTATATCCGAATCTGAATCCGAAATCGGAAATCACTATCCGAATCCGAATTCGAATCCGAAGTTTTATAAAAAACAACATCCGAATTGCACTATTGTATGTGATACTCTTAGAAGCACCTTAGTAGAAATTCATACTCTCATTTTAGATGTGGGATAAGACTAAAAAATATATACTTATTTTGAAAAGCTACCATATCTTTTATAGAAAATTTGGTAGCATTTCTTTTCCATATTTTAAATGTGGGATAAGAGTCACAAGACTAAAAAGGAATATTTTAAATGTGGGATAAGAGTCACAAGACTAAAAAGGATATACTTGTTATAAAAAGCAACCATAAGCGACCATGTGTTTTATAAACAGCTTGACAACAACTCTTTTTTCCAACTTTAGATGTGGGATAAGATACATTTTTCAAAGAAGCAACCCTATATATTTATAGCCAACTTTGTTAATAATTTGTTTTGCTATTTACAATGTGGGATAGCTAAATATATTTTTATATATAAAAAAATTATATTTATTTATTTATAAAATTCGGATATCGGATATTTCGAATACGGATATGACTATATCCATATCCGCTATTTTCGAATACGAATTCGGATACGAATATTATCCGTTTTCTTTCGAATACGGATATTATCCGTTTTATTCGGATTCGATATTGAATATTTCGGTCGGATATCGGATTTTTCGGACTTTTTTTACAGCCCTAAGATTGAGTATTAGCTTGTTGGATTGGTGTTATAGGAGCATACCTATTCTAGTGCGTTACTCTAGGTTTCTTAGTTTCTTCCACCGCAATCTATTTTCCAACCGATTTAATAGTCCACCCCATGTTATTGTTTTTTCAGAGTTACCAAATCAACAATTCACACGAATTTAAACCTTACCTTAGAGAGGCAATGGAAACTTATTCAAAACAATCAGTCAATTTATTCTTCGTATTCACACAATGGCTTATGTATTCTTTTAAAGATTTATTCGACTCTTGGGAACAATGGATGATACTGTCACCATTCTCTTTAACCTCCTTACCCCCCATAAATTATCTCTGAAATACCATCTAGAACACATCAAATTTCTTTATTGATCTATGTGGTAAACTATTATACCATCTTAAAATCACTCCCTTTGAAAGTTTGTGAGAAGTCCTGGCATAAAAGTTTGTCATCATCATCGAAGTTCATCTTTTTCATTTTTCCCTTCTTATCCTTTTTTCTTGAATGTTCTTACTTAACCTTATTTTCTTTTTCTGACGGCTCTGCTCACTACTGGATGAAGAAGACCCATCAGAGTCAGAACCAGTGGTCGAATTATCAGAATAATTCGATGTACTCATTACTTGTTTTACCCGATGCGTCTTTTTAGAATTAATAAAAGCCTATGGGGACTGGTCATTTTTGCCTTGTTTGTTATTGTCCCCATGCTCATCTATAGATATACCTCCCGCATTGGACATTTCTTTCAATAATCTTCCAACCTGCCTTTAAGCTCTCAAAGCTTCAATCTTAGCCCTCAATTGATCACATTTCTCTTGCATGAATCATCTTCCTCAATATTATAATTGACATAAGACACATTAGCATGATCATTATCATCTCTTATTACTTTATTTTTGTGAGGTAGCGCTTCTTGCATATTAAGATCCATATCCCAAAGATTTCTTAACTTTGTATTACAAGCAAGGTATCGAATAGAGTTATTCAGGTACCTTTACCTCCCACTATGGTCGCCAATTTGGTAATGGAAAAATTTAGTTCATGGGTAAAACAAGGAAAATCCTTTAGTTGGTTTATATTAGGTAGTTTGGTAGAGATTTGTGAGAGAAATGAGGTGTATACTTGTATTTAATTTTTTAAAAAAAATTCTAATATCTTTAATGTTGTCGGTTGGGGTATTTATACCGTTTTCCTATGACCCATGGGCCGTGCTGGTCGGATCTTATATTTGGGTCAATCATCTGAGCCCCCAAGACCAGAAGCAAAGGTCCTAGGCACATAAATGAGTCATTTTTCCACAAGTTACTGTTCACTCAATGATCTTTATTCAACTTGTCTAAAATACCCTTCAGAAAACATCAGACTTACTATGATATGCCTCCAACGATATCTGATCTCATCACACTTGATATATGGATCCCCAATATTAACATTTCCAAGCATAACTATTTTCATGCTTGGATAGAAATATATATATATATATATATATATATATATATATATATATATATATATATATATATATATATATATATCTAAGCCTTTAAGGGACAAGATATGTATTGACTTTGACCACCATGATGGATTCTAGATGGAGATTGTATATGGTTATAAACCTATATATTGTCCAGACTACCTCTATTTTGGTCACAATTCTAACCAATATAAAAAAAACCAAAAAAACAAATGACAATAAAGAGGAAACCACCCTGGAAACTACTCTAGAACCTCAAAATCAACAAACAAAAAAAACAAGTTGAAACTAACAAGAATGTTTGGAAAACAAAAATCAAATCTATAATAAGCAGTCTAGTTGATAACAAAAATAATGATATTACCTATAATGTTTAGAAATAGATTTAGTACTCTAAACAACTTTTCTGATGAAGATGATGAAAATAATTCTCCAAAATAGACTCTAACTGGCAGCTTACCAGTTACCCTAACATATACCGAACCTAAAAAAACCTGGACTTCACTAGTATTACTCCAAAAAAAACTAAAAAAGCTAAAAAGTTAGTAAAACCCTCAACAACCCTCAAAAGGTCACGAAAAATCTCAACTCCACTAGTTTTAAATGAACATAAAAAATTTAAACTGGAATATCAGAGGTATTGGTAACAAGAACTCCATTAGAAGACTGAAATATATCATTCAGTCTGAAGCCACTGACTTCCTGGTTATCCAAGAACCAACGGTTTCAGATAAAAGCCTTAATAAAATCTTAAAACTCCTACATTTTAATCATGGTATAATAAACTTATATAATAAAATATGGTTATTTGGAAGGGAAATCTCTTTGTGAATGTCACTTGCAATCATGAGGAGCTTATTAACTTGAAAATTCATCTCATCAATAGTAATAAACAATTTATGATTATTGTAATATATGCCAAGTGTAGTTGAATCAATAGACTTCCTCTTTGGGATAAAATGAGAGATATATCTAACAATCCACTTGAGTATATTGTTATTGATAAGTCCAGATTTATTCACCACCACCCACTAAGAAAACCGGACAGGGGTAATTCGGACAATAACTGCCCACTGAACTATCCGGACATGACAAAAGTATTAAAACACTAAACACCTTTTGACTAAACTAGGTGCTAATCTACTTAAGAACTAATAGGTCTTTAAACTCGACCCGGTTTGACAACTTGACCCGAAATCCCATGGGTCCATAATTAAGGGTATAAATACCCAACCACTTTCATTAATGAGGGTAATGAACATTTAATACAACCAGGCAGCTTAAATCTCTCACTACAAAACACCCAAACATTTAATACCTTTGAAACTCTCTAAAACACATAACAAAATTACCCTCAGTTCAAAATAATCATCACCAAATTTGCGACCACAGTGGGAGAAGAAGGTTCCCGAATCTAGCATTCAAAACCAACAAGAAAAACCAGTTTAGATGAATCCAGACGAGCAAGCAGTGCCTTCCCCTTTGATAGAAGTGGTGGGTGAGAACGATGAGTACACAGTCGAAGAGCAAGATAGGTTGAAAGTTGAAATAGAACCATTGAGAGCTGTTAAAAAGGCAGAGATGGGTTTAAAAGAAAAGTCGAAAGTGTCAGCCATTCACCATACTGATAATCCAAGGGAGAATGACCCATCAGCAAAGACTCACTTGAGTACTAAAAAGACTCATGTCAGTTCCAAGAAATCTCACCGGTCTAAACCAGTCGAAAGTTCGGAGTCTAAATCCTCAAGTATCTCTTCAAATGAGAACGGGCTTGAGGAATCATTGTCATCTAGTAGTGGCGAGGGCAGATCCAAGAAAAAGCAAAAGTTGGTTAAGAAATATTCAAGAAAGAGGGACAGGCATCCGGGGAAAGGATCATCTCACAGCCACAGCCATAGCCGCAGGCATGTGGATCAGCTGCTGATGGATCCTTTTGCCTTCCATGATGAGCCAGGTATTTTTGCAACACCCAATGAAGACACTGTCTTTAGTCGTGGCCGGAATTGGAGACAAGCCCCATTGTCATCCAAAATTTTGTCTGAAAACCTTCCTAAGAGGTTTGACAGTACTAAGATGGAAAAGTATGATGAGAGCAAGGATCCGAACAATCATCTGGAACAGTTTAAAAAATTTATGATGAATTTTGATGATGGTGACAAATTGTTTAGTATAGCATCGTCTCAATCTTTTACGGGGAGTATTTTGAAATGGTACAACAGCCTACCACAGGGTTGTATCAGAAACTTTAACACGTTTTGGGTGGCCTTCTGAAGGAAGTTTGTTGGGAGTAAGGAGGTGAAGGGCAATAAAGATATTATCATCCATTGTGCTCAAGAGCCAAACAAATCACTGAAAGACTATATAAGCCGGTTCGTGAACACAAAGAATGGGTTAGCCTTATTGCTTTGAGCAGGTAGCAATAGCTTCTTTGAGACAAAGATTAAACCCTGGGAATTCGGTCGATTCAGTAACAAGAAAAAATGCCATGACTTGGGGTGGTTTGCTAAACCAGGTGGGGAAGCAAATCAATATAGATGAAACGAAAAAGACTAGGGTGCACAGGCATGTGAGGTCTGCCCCAGCTGCACCAAACCAGAACCAGTCCGGATACAAGGCTAAGGAAGCCGGATAGAGGCCCAACAGGGCCAAATAGACTCAATATCACCCAGCTCCATCTCAGAGCCAGTAGTCTAGAAATAAACGGGGACCTTGGGTCCAATCGGAGTGGTTTGCTGAATTAAAAGCGAATGTGGCAACCATTTATGACAAAACAAAAGATGAGGTACACTTCAGGAAGCCGGCGGCGCTTCAATCTCCTAGGTAAAGTCGTCATACTTGTTTTTGTCAATATCATCATGATACTGGCCATAACACCGAGGACTGCATCTCTTTGAAACAAGAGGTGCAAAATCTGATTGAAAGAGGAAAATTGGGAGCTTATGTCTAGAGAAGAAGTGGGAACATGCCTAACAATGCTCATCAGATTGGCCCAACAAACAATGCGGGGACATCTGCTCCGGATGGAGCTATGGTAATTATTGAAAGATTTGATGCAGAATCAGAGTACTTGGATCCCGATCAATCCCAGAATAAGGTGGGTTTGATAACAGAACATATCAAGACAGTGTTTGGGCTCATAAGCTTTTTTGAGTCACTTATTATTTTCGGGGGAGACACAATGACTGCATCGACTCGTTCTTCAAGGAAGAGGCATGTTCATACTCTGGCTACTCAGTTAGAGGGAGACATGTCCTCCTATCAGTTCCAAATTCCTTTTCCCTTCATTTTTTTGACGAAGATGACTTAAGGGACATAGCTGGTCCTCGTGAGGATGTTTTGGTGATAGGAGCATCGATTGGGGGCAACGACATCAGGTGAATTTTCGTTGACGCTGGTAGCTCAGCCAACATTCTCTTTTTAAGTACCTATAAACAGATAAAAAATCCAGTAGTGATTCAGTGTTCGAACAGGTCCATTGTGGGCTTCACTGGAAGCTCTGCGAATGTGGTCGGAGAGTTTGAGGAGGAGGTTTTGTTGGGCAAGGGCCCTTTCAAGAAGATAGTCAAGGTACTTTTCGTTGTGGTAGATTGTCCCACGTGTTATAATGCGATCTTTAGGAGATCCTAGATCTCCAGGATGCATGATGTGGCTTCAACAGTTCGCCAATGTTTAAAATATGTTGTTCAAGGACAAGTGGGAGTTGTCCAGAGTAGCCAAAAAATAGCAAGGGAATGTTATGCAACTGCACTTGCCCCTAAAACTCTAGGGTAGTCCAATTAAATGAAGATTAGCAGTTGTTGGGGCCTTTTGGGGGTGAGGGTGAAATTGATGACCCCATAGAGATCCCTGGTGTTTTGATACCAATTAAAGAAGTTGAAACCCACTCTCTGGCTGAATGAAGAAATGTTAAAGTTGGATCTAAGATGACACCAGAATTGAAGAATAAAGTGTTGTCCTTTTTGGAAAACCACCAACATGTTTTTTCTTGGTGTAATGTTGATGTGACCGGAGTGCCTCCGAATGTTATATCACACCAACTATCCATCCAAAGAGATGTTGCACCTGTTGTGCAAAGAAGAAGAGTGTTCTCTAAAGAGAAATATGATGTCATAGTTCAATAGGTTGACCAGCTTACCAAGATGGGGCACATAAAGGAGTCTCAATACCCTTTATGGATAGCCAATCCAGTGTTAGTAAAGAAAAATAATGGGAAATAGCGTATGTGTATCGACTTTATTAACCTTAATAGAGCTTGCCCAAAAGATCTTTATCCAGTCCCGCGGATAGATCAGTTGGTAGACTCCACATCTGGGAACAAGTTATTTTCCTTCATGGATGCCTTCTCCGGTTATAACCATATACAGGTGGATCCGAAGGACCAGGAACACACTACTTTTATTACAGATAGGGGTCTCCATTGTTACAAGGTGATGCCTTTTGGGTTGAAGAATGCTGGGGTTACTTATCAGATATTGGTGAATAAAGCATTTTCTGATCAGATTGGGAGAAATATGGAAGTATATATTGATGACATGATGGTAAAAAGCATGGAAGAAGATTTGCACCTAGCAGATCTTCAAGAAGCCTTTGCCAACTTGGTGAAGGTTAATTGAAAATTGAATCCAAAAAAATGTGTCTTTGGGGTGCAATCCAGAACGTTTTTAGGGTATGTGATAAGTGAGAAAGGGATACAACCTCATCCGGCCCAACTTGATGCCTTATTAAAAATGGATCCTCCTCGGAATGTTAAAGAAGTGCAAAGGTTGACAGGAAGGTTAGCTACTTTAAATCATTTTATCACAAGGTCTTCGGATAGGTGTGTCCCATTTTTCCAGACTTTAAAGGGTCTTAAAGAATTTAACTCGTCTCCACAGTGCGACCAGGCGTTCAGTAAAATAAAAAAGCATTTATAATCCCCCAAAACTCTTTACAACCCTGTTGATGGAGAAACATTGTACATATATCTAGCTGTGTCTGAATGTGCTATAAGTGTGATGCTAGTAAGAGAGATGGACAATTATCCTCGTCCGGTGTACTACATTAGCAAGAGTCTAATGGATGATGAAAAAAGGTACTTGAAGCTTGAAAAACTAGCACTAACTTTGGTGATTGCTGCAAGAAAAATGAGGCCCTATTTTCAGTCTCATTTTATTGTCGTCCAGACATCTTTTCCCTTGAAAATGTCCTTCAGAAGGCAGACATATCAAGCAGGGTGACCAAGTGGTCAGTAGAATTGGGTGATTATGATATTTATTTCGCCTCCCGAACTGTAATCAAAGCTCAATATGTTACTGATTTCCTGGTTGAGTTCCATTCGGACAGATATACTAAGCAAGTTTCAAATGAGAAAACTAAGAAGGTATGGGTTGTCCGAACAGATGGTGGATCAAGTACCATGGGTTGTGGTGTTGGGATATGTTTAACCTCTCTGTATGGAGATAAGTTATACCATGCTATATACTTTCCTTTTAGGGCTTCTAATAATAAGTCCGAGTATGAGGCTGCTATAGCTGGTTTGAAATTTGCTTTTCTAATGTGGGGCTAAAAGAGTCAGGTTAATGAGTGACTCTCGGCTTCTTATCCATCATGCCCAAGGTCAATCTGAGGCAAAAAAGGAGCAGCTGATTAAATACTTGTTTATCCTTAAAGAAGTGGCAGCTAACTTAAAAAGTGTTATTTATGAGCATATACCTATATCGGAGAACACACTAGCAGACTTTTTGGCAACCATAGCATACTCGGAGTCCTACCCATGGATTCATGTGCAAGAATTCCCATCTATACAACCTAATCAGGGAAAGGAAGATGAGGAAAGTTTAAGTATACAAGTGGCTCAACCTAAAGACTGGAGATATCACCTTTTTCAATACATCTCTGATGACATTATGCCTCCGGAGAAAGCTATGGCAAGAAAAATGAAACACATGGCTCGTGGTTTTTTAATCATAAGGGATATCCTTTATAAGAAATCGTTTAGTAGACCTCTTTTGTAGTGTTTGGGGATTGAAGAGTCCCAAATTGTGTTATCCAAACTACATGATGGTGAAGGATCAGCACACTGTGGCTATAGAGCTTTAACCCGGAGGATATTGTTGGTCGGATACTATTGGCCATCCATAATGACAGATGCGAAGGAGTTGGTGAAGAAATATGGCCCATGCCAAAGGTATGGCAATGAAATTCATATCCCAGCTGTTCCTTTGGAGTCGATTTCTGAGCCAGTGCCTTTTGCTCGTTGGGGACTGGATTTAGTAGGGCCTCTACCAATGGCATCCGAATGGTGCAGAGCTATTATTGTGGCCATTGATTATTTTTCAAAATTGATAGAAGTAGCCCCTCTGGCAGGAACTTATCCAAAGACTTTTATAAAATTTATTATGTCTAACATTTGTTGCAGATTTGGGGTTCCACAAAAGATAACCACAGATAATGGGCCACAGTTTGATAACAAGGATATGGAGAGTTTCTGTGCCTCTAGGGGCATTCAGCATTGCTTTTCTTCTCCTTTCCACCCATAAGAAAATGGTCAACTTGAAGTGGCAAACAAGACCATTATGTCTGGTCTCAAAAAGAATTTAGAAAGGGTTGCAGGAAAGTGGCCAAGCTACTTGCAAGTGGTATTATGGGCATACCGGACTACTCCTGGAGTTGCTACATAAGAATCTCCTTTTGCCTTGGTATATGGAATGGATGCAATTGATCTTGTGGAGGCAACTCTTCCATCATACAGAGTCCACAACGTTTCCGAACAGGCTAATGAATTGGCATTCAGAATTCAGTTTGACTTAATAAAGAAAAAATAGTTAAAGCTCATCTTAAAACCACCCATTACCAAGGCTTGATGAGGAGCAGATTTGCTTCTAGAGTCAAAAGAAGGGATTTCCGGCTAGGGGACAAAGTATTGCAAAACGTTTTCTTGCATACTAAGGAGAAGCAGTTCGGCAAGCTAGCTCCGAACTGGGAAGGGCCTTATGAGGTCTCTGAAAAAATTAAGCCAGGGACATACAGGCTTCAAGACAAAGATGGAAGAATCTTGAAGCACCCTTGGAATATTGAACACCTCCGGTTATATCTGGAATAAAAGTTGTGTATATATTTACTTGTTTAAACTCCATGTAAATATTAGGGGGCATACTCTTTCCTACCTTGACGGCGCGGGGAGGTTTTAATGAGGTGTCCGGGTTTTTCAATAAAATTTGATGCCTTCTTAAAATATTCGGAGTGGTTTGATTACAATTTATTTAAAGTCTTCTAAGGATCTTTTGGTAGATCGGATTGATTTGGTGGAATGATGACCATTTAACATTTGTCATCGGAGATTTTAAACACTCTCATCTTCAATACTTGTGAAATAGTTAAGGGCTCATTAAGTATTAGCCATTAAATTTAAGCAAGTATGAAACAAAGCAAAATTTAACAACGTAAACGTGTCTGAATAAAAACCGGACGATAATATTAAAACATAAAATATGTATTGGCCATCCAAGGACTTTAAGTTTAAAGAAAGGCTTAACCAGTCAAAAACCAGACGCAATTACAAAAGTGTCTTGGCCATCCAAAACAAAAGTGCCTTGGCCATACAAAAGTGCCTTGGCCATCCAAGGACTTTAAGTTTAAAGAAAGGCTTAACCAGACAGAAACGAAATAAGAAGTAAAGTAATTAAAACCTCAGGGCTCATTTCCTTTGGATGTTCCTGCATTATCTTTTGTCTTAGGGTCTTTGGATTTGTCACTAGAACTCTCTTCGGTTCCTTCTTCTTCATCAGTAGTGGAATCTATTCCACTACTATAGCCATGTTGATCACCTTCTACCATAGTGTGAAACGGGAGGTCCTCATACTCTACATATCTCCATAAATCTCCAAGGGTTCTCTTCGGAAATTTCTGGTGGACAAGAAGTACCATGTCAGATTTGACCTCTGCATCTCTTACTTCCAGGGAGTCTATCACCTTATTGGTATACGCATTGGCCAGGATTGTCTTTTCCTTCTCTTTAATCAAATCTTTTTTCTCCTTTGTTACCTTGGACACAACCTCTTCAAGAGAAATCTTGTCACCGGACAAAGTTCGGATGACATCGTCCTTGGTCAACATATCTCCCTTCAAGGTGGAAAGATCTTTTTCCAAACTAGTGCATTTGGTTTGGAGCTCTGTGTTAGATGTCTCTGAGGTGACCAACTTGGTTTCCAAATCTTCTTTCTCATTTTTCAACTCCTCAAGCTCATTCTTCAATGACTCAATACTCTGGTTGGCATTGAGGAGGTCAGTAGACAATCTCTCTTTATCTGTGTTGAGGATGTTGATGAGGGCAGACTGATGTTTTACTTGTCTCTCCAAGTTGAGCACTGGCTGAATATGGCCCAGCAGAGAGTGAGTCACCACATCGTGTTCCCCTAATGACAGTGAAGGACTTACCATTAAAAGTCACAATATTGGAGGAGCTTTGAGGAAGGTAGGGCCCAGCAAAGTCGTCTTTCTCAAACTCTCCGAAATAACAATATTTTGGAGGCCACTGATGTCTACTCCATCAATATTAATATCCCCTCTGGTACCCTCCCCAGATTGTAGATCAGTGGGGGTCTGCTCTGCTAAGGTGGGGTCAGTTGGATCTGTCGGAGGTAGGGACTCTGAGGGGCGAATGATTACTTCGTCCCCCAGGGAGACCTTTCTCTTCTTAACAGTCCTCTCATCACTGCTTGCTCTCCTTTTTTGGTCCTTCTTAGGAGGCTTTAGAATATTTTGAGGTCCACCTGCCTCCTAATGCTCTCATCTTCAACTACTTTAAGTAAAGTAGCATCGATCCCTCCTTGGGTCTGCGCTCCTTGGTTCTCCAGAGCAATCTCCTTTGCAGCAACCCGAACAGCCTCTGTTGCAGCCTTCTTTTTCTTGCCCTTCCCTTTCATTTTTCTTGGGGCTTTGGCTCTGGAGGGCAAGGCCAGTTTTCCATCCTTATCCTCTGTTCTCTTAAGTATAACGGCCGAAGGAGGTGGTGTAGTCAGCTCCTCCCAAGTGAGATCTTTCCAGCCCGTAGTGTTACAACGGTGGGATCTCACCAGGTTATCTGAAGTAAAGCAGTTGTAGAAGGCGTTCCCTCAACGTTCAGCAGCTTAGGCGTTTAGTTTGGCGCATGTGGTCTGACCCTCCTCCATATAGTCGGAGAACTCCTTCGGCAATACTGACATAAGAGAAGAGTTAATTCAGAAATAAAATTTGTGCAAAATAAGAAAGACAAACAAAGTAGAATACTTACTGGTGCTCTTCCACCTGTTGGTGAGCATACTAGGATTTACCTCAGCCTTAATTTTTCTTCCATTCTCCCACGTTCTACTGATGAATAGGAACTGGGTCTTCCAGTTTTTCTCCGACTCTAATAGATCATCTACCACTTTAAAATTTTCTCCCATATTTTAGTGATAGAATGGGATGTGATGGTTTTTACAAAGACTGGCCACTGCAGCGAACTATTCTATTGGGAGAGGAATGCCGGACAGCCTTGACCCCATGATACAGGCGACGAGAGTATACCAAGCATTTGGACTCAGTTGGCTTGGACAGAGTTTAATTAGGTGGAAATACCTGACGATTTCTGGATCCAAGGGGAATCTGAGCCCCCAATTGAATAACTCAGTATAGATAACGATCTCATTGAGCTTGCAGTCCATCGGAGTTTCCGGTGTGACTAGTATTCTCACCTTCACTGATTCAGAGATCCCCCACTTAGTTCGAATCCGGCCCAGCTCAACGGTGTGGGTATAGACATAATTAATATTCTGCATGGCCAGCAGATACTTTACATTGACCTTATGAAAACAAGGTTCCACTTTGCCTTCCAGGCTCTCCGGCAGATCCGGATGAGTCATGAAGACTTTCTCCTTGCCTTTCCCCTTTTTGTCGGAGGCAGCATCTCCATTTTTCCCAGAGGCTTCAGTTTCAAATGGGGCCTCTTCGACACTATCCTCCATCACTTCTTCCATCACTGTGGAAGTTTTATCAGTCGTTGTGGATGGAAGAGTGCCAGCTTGTGGCTCAGTAGTTTGTCCGGATGGTTGAGCGTCAGTCTCTCTTAAAGGTCTGATGTCTGGTTGGGGCTCAGCTCCGGAGGACTTGGTATGAGAAGTAATTATGGTTGCCTCGGATCCGGAGGGTTTGTCGCTTGGGGCTCTAATAGATTCCTCCGATCCGGAGGCTTTATCTTTGGTTGCAGACTTAGAGGTCCCCGTTTTGGAGGACTTGGGTTGTGAGTGATGAGTAAATAAATGACTTATGGAATATTTGGGATCTTGAGTCTGATGTGACTAGAGAGATAAAGTGTAGAGAGAGAAAGTGTAGAGAGAGAAGGTACCAAGAAAGTGGGCGACCTTTTATAGTAAAGTAAGGTGGACCCATTAATATTCTTAGTGGGCTGGTTTTATTATTATTTCTGCCCTTTATTAAGTACATTGTTTACAAATTTACCTTTAAAGAATAGAAAATACAATAATAGCCATACCAAATATCGTTTACTCATAATTAACCCCTTATTATTTATTCCGGCGGAATATATCCTTATCAGTAGCCCCCCAGTCTTTGGGAGCATCGGGAGCAAAGACTTGTAGTAGGGCCTAAACATAGTGACTGCTGTCACTCGCACCCCGGGTCGATGGTCATCCTTCTTCGGACGGTCCTCCTTTCTCCTGAGCGTCGGGCATTTTAAGACATTCCGATGCGGAAGCCTCCCTCTGTACTTTCTAGCAAACTTTGTCCATGGGCTATGTTCAGATGCTTTTCTCCCATTCAACTCGCATCCCGATGGGGTTCATAGTTCTAGTCGGATCGGCTCCCGCGCTTCCTTGGGGGTTTCTTCCTGGGCATAGTGTGGTGGGCCGGTTCTTGTGGCGAATCTGGACGAGACGGCCCATCTCGTGTTTTGGTTTGAAGGAGCTAGTCTGGGTGAGCCCTCGTTAGGAGATGGGTGACACGTGTCAACCGTTAACGCGACGCGTGCTTGCCAGCACAGTTCTTTAGGGAGACTCTTCGCCTTCCCGCTGCTTTTTGTCGATTGGTATTCCCCGGTCATGTGATGTTGCCTATAAATACTTCACAAATACTTATCTCTCTCAGAGGCATTCTAGAGAGAGAAAGCGTTGTCCAAACGTTTCTAGAGAGAGAATGCTCGTTTTATGAAAAACAGATATCCAAAGCAGCCATCAACCAAGAAGAAGAAAAAACCTGTGTTCGGTTTTAAAGAGTGGGCGAGTATTGGTGACCGAGCTGAAGAGTATCGTCGTGCTGGATTGATGTGGGGTTCTAATTCCAAACCGTTCACACCCGTTCCGCAGCCCCACGATCCCATTCTAGCCACTCCGATCCCCATTGAATCCTTCTTTTCACCCGAACCACCCGGCGTTCTATCCCCTGAGATCAATCTATCTCCCGAAACTGTTAATATCTCCTCTAGCAGTAGTTCCCATCGTTCTCCGGTAGTTCGGTCGGAGAATCCGACCCCATCGTCTGTCAACTCGTACACCACTTCGCCCCCATTACCGCCCCGACGCGTTCTCAAGACCAAGTTCTTAACAATGGGGGAAAAAAGCCCTCCAACATCTCCCTTAGGAGGTAATTATCTCGAAATGGTTCAGCTCACTCCCTCCATACGAGGGTACCGAACTGGTACTAATACTGCGATAACTTTTTTAGGTCTTAATCAGCGGCGATTGACGCCAGAGGAGTTGGACCCCGAGCGGGCCCGTCGGGAACAGGACGAGGCTAACCTGGCGCATACTGGAAGCAATGCCGACCCCACAAGTTCTCGGGTTCGGCCGTCAGACCCAGACGCTGCCGCTGCCTAAAGCTCTGGTCAGGCTCCGACCGCGAATATTGAAGAGTCGGAGGCGGAGGTTAGCATTGCTGCTGCTGGGAACACTGCTAATCCTCCCGAGGATCCTCTTCCCGAGGAGGTAGAGGCTGCAATAACCACAACCTACTTCCGCTGGCTTCCTTCGAAGGACGCTTTTTCTCTCTTCGAAGGCAAGTACCTCTACTTTCCAGCGGCTGAGCACAAGGAGCTGCTGATTCGTTGGGGGATTCCCGATAACATTACTGTTCGGTTTCCGGTCCCTGGGGAGACCCCTGTGCATGTCCAATCACGGGAGATAGGGTTTTTACCGAGCTGTTCAACTGGGGCCTTCGGTTCCCCCTAGATCCCGAAATCGCGCTCTACTTCCGCACCCTCCAGATCTGCCATTCCCAACTGACGCCCAACGCGTGGTATACCTTGATGTCCTGCATAATGGCTTCGCGTCTGTCGATTCGGGTTATGCCCATGGAAGAATACATAGCAATGTCTGGTATGTCCAAGTCTCCTAAGTCTCATTCTTCTACTCTTCCCTGGCAAACAAGTGGAAGATAGTTAACGACTTTCTTGAAGGAGACAAGGGCTGGAAGCATCGCTTCGTATTTTTGAGCGGCTGCTGGGAAAACGGCCTCCGTTACAGCAAGGAGAACCCGAGGCGGCTGCTCCTAACCTGGGTTCCCGATGGTAATCCCTGTTTTTTTTAAAGGTTTGATCCCTTGTGCAGTGACGAAGGAGTTCCTGCAGGGGCTGAAGAAAGACTACTCGAAAGCCGGTGAAGTCACGTTCCAAGTGCTGAAAGACGATGCTAGGCAGCATTTGGGGTCGGGCGATGCACCATACCTTCAAAGACACCAACTTGATCATGAGCAACCTCTGGCGTTGCTCGTCAGAGGTGCTCACAATTGAGCAATTGCGACAGCCCCCGAGCATGGAGGATCTGATCGCAAAGACCGACGCGCCTGGGTCCCAGCTGTATCTCCCAAAACGCAACAAGGCGCCTAGCAAGCGCCCAAAGTCGGACGACAAGGTCGGGGAGACTAACACCGGGGCTGAAGAGGCAGTGGCTCGAGAGGAGGGAAATGTTGCTGAAGGTGGTGCGGCCGATCAGACCCAGGCTCCGGTGAAGAAGAGAAAAGGTCGAGACGATGCGGAGGGGGTAAAATTGAAGAAGCCGGAGCACCTCAAGAAGGAGAGTGGGGCCGCTGCTGGTGCGGACGGCGTCACCGTGCCCAAGCTGTTTGATCATTATGGTGGGGCTGAGGGCGATCCCGTAGTGGTGATTTCCCATAGGATCGGGAAACTTAAAATGTAGATCAGTGAAAACACTGAAAAACCTATGAAGGTTCTGTAGATCAATGTAAAATTAAAATAGTTCCCATAGGGTCGGGAAACTTAAAATGTAGATCAGTGAAAACACTGAAAAACCGATGAAGGTTCTGTAGATCAATGTAAAATTGAAAAAATATTTCCCATAGGATCGGGAAACTTAAAATGTAGATCAGTGAAAACACTGAAAAACCTATGAAGGTTCTGTAGATCAATCTAGATTAGTGGGAACAGACGCCGATTAGCTCGTTAGCTGATCAAGTTTGTAACACTTGAAAGATTGGAAAGCAAGAGAAAATTTTGATTAATTCAATCAGGGGTTCGGGTGTTTATGATGCCTCATTAAAACCTTCTCGCGCCACCGAGGTAGGAAAGAGTGCATCCCCGACCAATAAGTTTTTACAGACCTCGTCGAACGAATTACAAACATTGATAACTATTCTAAATACAACTTTAGATGTTCGATGTTCCACGGTAGTCTTAAAGGGTGCCCGAGCTTGTTTTGCAGGCGGTATGTCCCGCTCTTGATTTTTTCTATGATTTTGTATGGTCCCTCCCAATTCGGGGCGAGCTTGCCGAGGCTTTTGTCTTTGGTGTGCAAAAATACGCGCCTCAAGACCTTGTTACCGACTTTAAACTCCCGACGGCGTACCTTAGATGCGTATCGACTTCTCATCAGGGTCTGATAGTGCAAAAAATTCAATTGAGCGCGACTGCGCTTCTCTTCTATAAGATCGAGAGCGAGTCGTCTGTTGCCTTCGTTTGTGTTTTCATCGTAGGTACTGATTCTGAAATACGGAAAAATGGACTCTGCCGGAGTGACCGCGTCCATACCATACACCAGAGCATAAGGTGATTCCTGGGTTGTTGTTCGGGGGGGTAGTTCGGTAGGACCATAACACTTCTTGTAGGTAGTCCGGCCTTTCCTTCGAGGTTCTTTTTGAGTCCGTCCAGAATGGTTCGGTTGGTCACTTCGACCTGCCCATTTTCTTGGAGGTGGAATGGAGCGGAGAAACATTGTCTGATCTTGTGAGTCGTGCAAAAAGCTTTCATTTCTCCGTTGTCGAACTGTCGCCCGTTATCCATGGTTAGCCTCTAGGGTACCCCGAACCGACAGCATGTGTTGGCCCAGATAAACTTGATAATGTCTTTTGTCTTGGTAGCCGATAATGGCTCAGCTTCGACCCATTTGAAAAAATAGTCCACTGCCACCACGATTGTCTGTCTCCCGCCAGATGCCATGGGTAGTGGTCTGACAAGGTCAATTCCCCATCGGTCGAAAGGTAGTCCCTCGGATATGGACTCTAGGTGAGTTGCGGGAACATTTATCGCATTCGCGAATCTTTGGCACGTGTCGCAAGTTTTCACTATCAGCTGTGCATCCGCTGTAACTGTTGGCCAATAAAACCCTGCGAGAAAAATCCTTCTAATTAAGGCCTTATAACCACAATGCGCCGCACCCTCACCGTCATGCAACTCGGATACAATTATTTGTGACTCGTGGACCCCTAGACATCTGAGCAGAGGGCGGCTGGATGACTTTTTGTATAGAACGTCGCCTAACAGCACGTAACCTCGGGCCTTATTGCGAACCTTCCGAGCCGATGCGCCATCGCTGGGTAGTTGACCTTCGGCTAAGTAGGCGATGATATCCCGCCGCCAATCCGAAATCGCGACCGATGAAACCTGGCAGGCGATCTCAGGTCGGTTATCTAGCTCCTGCCTTTTGATGATGGAGGGATTTTCTTGCTCGGTTATCCAGGGATGATTATTGGAGCAGGAAGCCGTTGCTAAGGAGTCTTCCACCATGTTCTCGCTTCTCGGGACGTGTTCGTACGTGATTTTGACAAACGAAGCAGCCAATATTCTCAGTCCTGCTAAATACTGGACCAGATGTTCTTTCCTTGCTTCCGCAACTCCTGAGGCTTGATTTATCAGAAGCTGGGAGTCACTAACTAGGCGTACTTGCCTTGCTCCACATACTTGTGCTAGCCTGAGTCTAGCCAGGGCAGCTTCATATTCGGCTTCGTTGTTCGAGGTAGAAAAACTGAACCGGATAGCCTGGCGCATGCTGATACCCGTTAGAGTGACTATATGCACGCCCGCCCCGCAACCATTGACATTTGCCCCTCCGTCTGTACGGATGGTCCACTCATTCTATCTGGTCTCTTCGGACGGCGTATCTTGATCCGGACGCTCGGAGTGGAACTCTACCAAAAAATCAGCCATAATTTGGCCTTTAACGGCCGTCCGTGGCTCGAATTGATGTCAAAATTTCCTAGTTCGACCGACCATTTAGACATTCTTCCGGACATGTTCGATCGCTGGAGGACGTACTTGAGTGGAAATGATGTTCGGACCACGATAGGGTGGGCCTGAAAATATGGATGCATTTTCCGTGCTACGGTCACTAGAGCTAAAGCCATTTTCTCCAGGCGCAAATACCGCGTTTCCGCATCCAGTAAGCTCTTGCTTACAAAGTAGACCGCTGTTGGGCCTAGTCCCGACTCCTGATTAAAGTCGCATTAACCGCAAAATCTGTAACTACAATATAAAGAAAAAGGGTCTCGCCTGCCAGAGGCTTTGTTAAAAGGTTCGGGGATGACAGATATCGCTTGATCTCTGAGAATGCTTCATCGCATTCGGGAGTCCATACGAAGTTCTTAGCTTGTCTTAAGACCTGAAAAAAGGGTGCGTACTTGTCAGATGAACGAGAGATAAAACGATTTAGAGCCACCAAGCGCCCAGTCAAGATCTGGACTTCCTTGATGTTCTTCAGGGGGTCATGTCGGTAATTGCTCTGAGTTGGATAGGGTCGGCTTCAATTCCTTTCTCGCTAACAAAGAAACCTAGGAACTTGCCCGACCTGACTCCGAAGGAGCATTTTTCAGGGTTGAGCTTGAGGTTTACGCCTCTAAGGTTGTCGAAGGTTTCTCGCAGATCGGAAAGGTGGTCCTCGTCCGTCTCGCTTTTGACCAGCATGTCATCGATATATACTTCCATGTTCCTGCCAATTTGGCCCTCAAATATTTTATTCACCAGCCTCTGATATGTTGACCCGGCATTTTTCAGTCTGAATGGCATGACCTTGTAACAATACTGTCCCCGGCCCGTTATAAACGTGGTGTGTTCTTGATCTGCTGGATGGAGCTTAATCTCATTATAGCCGGCGTATGCGTCCATGAAAGACAACAGCCTATTTACCGAAGTCGAATCTACCAACTGGTCAATCCTTGGCATCGGGAAAGGGTCCTTCGGACATGCCCGATTGAGGTCGGTGAAGTCCACGCAGATTCTCCACTTCCTGTTTTTCTTCTTGACCAGAACGGGATTGGAGGTCCACAACGGGTAACTTGCTTCCTTTATGTGCCCGACGCTGATCATTCTCTCAACTTCGCGTAAGATGATGTCTGCCTTTTCCGGGGAAAAAGCCCGACGCTTTTGGGAGATCGGTCTGACGTTTTTGTTGATAGTTAGTCTGTGAATGACACAAGATTCTGGGACCCCGGTTACATTCCTTGAGCACCATGCGAACAAATCTAGGTTTTCCCGTAGGAGAGACAGTAACTGTTCCCTGAAGATTGGTGACAAGCATGCCCCGACCTGCAGAACTTTTCCTTTGGCAAATGGGTGTTGCTCACATTCTTCGTCGGTAGTCAGATAGCTAGGGGCTTCCCTAGGATCATCAACAGGTAACGACCCCGGGGTGAGCCCCTTTAACTGCTAATCCCGAGCTTGAACCATCTCTTGATCGTTTTTAGGTGCAAATGTTGCTCGGTAACACTCCCGTGCTGCTTTCTGGCTACTTCGGACTATACCCACGTTGTTTTCGACCACATATTTTAAACACTGGTGGATTGTAGAAGATACCGCATGTATTCGCGATATCCACGATCGGCCGAAAATAGCGTTATGGGAAGCTGGTGCCTCTACTACCACGAATAAAACGGTAACCTCTTTCTTAAATGGTCCGCGGCCTAATTGGACGATGCCCTCAAATTCTCCTATAACGTCGGCTGCTAACCCCGTAAATCCCACTATGGTACGGTCTGACCGTGTGATGACCGGCGGCGTCCTAAACTTGGCGAAAGTGGATGCGAAGATTATGTTAGCCGAACTACCGGTATCTACCAAGATGCGTCGGACTTCCTCCCCCGCAATGGCTGCCCCGATCACAATGGCATCCTCATGAGGGCCGGCTATGTCTCTCATGTCGTCGTCGTCGAAGTACAAGATCGGATACGGGACGCTTCTGGACTGGGAGTAAGGTCGAGCCTCTAACTGAGTGGTTAGGTTTACAATGTGCCTTTTCCTGGAAGAGTGTGTGGTTCCTGCCATAGAATCTCCCCCAAAAATAGTTAGGGATTCAAAGAATTCACAAAGGCTTCGTACATTCCCGACGTTTTCCTCTGCTTCCTCCTCGATGATTCCGATGATGTTGCGGTTTTCTTCGGGGTCAAGGTATTCAATGGAAACATCGAAAGGGTCGGTTACCTCTGAAATGGTCATAGTGGTTTCGGGCTTCGGAATTATCACGACTTCTTTCAAAGTTGTACTCTGTTGTGCTTTCTTAACATATTCCAGGAGGTTTCCATGTTCTATGACCATTTGTATTTCTTTCTTCAGGGCAATGCAGTCTTTAGTATCATGCCCCACGTCTTCGTGATAGCGACAATAGCGGTTGTTCCTCTGTTCCCGAGGCGTCGGTATCGGGAAAGGCCTTCGGTACATCCCGCTTTTCTTAGTTTTCTCATAGATCGATGATACACACTCTGTGAGGTCTGCGAAGTAAGCAGGCCGGATCCATTTGTTAGAGATGGGTCGCGAAGTCGTGTGACTCGTTTGCTTTAGTTTCTGGCTTGTTGGAGCCGAAGGTTTGGTGGATAATGGTTGTGTCGGATGTATTATGCTGACCGGTTGGGCTACCCGAGCGTAGCTTGATTGAGTTCCCTGTTTTATCACTACCGCTGCTTGGGCACTTTGCTGAATTTGCGCTGCCAGTTCGGACGCTTCGGTTTCTTCGATCAATATTTGTTTTTCTATTTGGGCCAGAAGTGCGGAGAAGGTGAATGTCTGTTTCTTCGTTACTGCTTGCTTCATAGGTCCCGGGAGTAAGCCCAAACGATACGCGGTTAAGGCCACATTCTCCTCACAGTGGTCCAGGTCGGTTTTAGCATCAATAAATCGTCGGGTATACTCCCTGAGGCTTTCCCCCAACTTTTGTCTACAATTCATAATAGTGTCCCCGTTGGCTCGGAAACTCTTACTCCCGATGAAATGCTCCCTAAACATCGTCCAGAACATCCCGAAGTTTTTGATGCAGCCTTGCGGTAGACGGTTGTACCACTTGGACGCCCGATCTCGGAAGGTCATAGAGAATGCTCTACACAGGAGTTTATCATCATTGTCGAAACTCAACATGAAGTTTTTTAATGCCTCCAGGTGGTTATCCGGGTCCTTCTTCCCGTCGTACTTTTCTAGTTTGGAAATATCAAATCGCTTCGGGAGCTGTCCCGCTAAGATGTCGTCCGACAATGGCGAGGCTCTCCAATTAACTCTGAACCCGAAAGCTCCGCCTCCGAGTCCTTCCGTCTGAACTCCGTAGAGTCCCTCGTCCCCTGGACTGATAAACTGGCTGCTAGTTCGGTAACCTAGGTTCTGGCTGTTCGATGGTTGCCATGGCGCTTGAGGCAGCGCTGCTCGCTCCTCACGACTGGCTGTGGGTATTTTTTCCTTCTCAAACGACACCGGAGTCTGTTTATCGGTGCTGCCCTTTTTGTACTTCGGGGAGTCTGTCCTGGGTCCTCGGAGGCGTCGGGAACGATTTTTATGTGTGCGTTGGACTCTTTCCCGTCGTTTGTACTCCCTGCCCTATGAGTCATCTAAGGTGTAGTCAGCGGATACGCCACGATGGTCCTCTGGGTACCGTGTCCTGGAATTTCTCCCTTCCTCGGGATGAGGCTCTCGATAATACCTGACAGGTCGGGCTTCGATGCGAGGTCCAACAGTGGGATTGTCCTCCTCACGGTCCTCCAAGAGTGGTTCTTTGCCTTTTCCTTCTCGGACCTTTTTCTCGTCTACTGCCCCCTCTCTTTCGCCGTTCAGCCTGGCAATGTCTTCTAGGAGCTGTCTTCGGGTCATGATTAGGGTCGACCGTTTGTCCCGACCCTGGTCATAGCGCCCCCGACCTGGGGCTTCTTCGCCTTCGGATACCGAAATGGCTCGGATTACTTCTCTACCGACCCTCTCTCCCACAGCCTCGTCATTCATCTTTTAAAGCGTGAATTTTTAAGAAAAAAGATTCCTTTTTGGTATCACGTGTTCCCACAGACGGTGCCAATGATGAGTAAATAAATGACTTATGGAATATTTGGGATCTTGAGTCTGATGTGACTAGAGAGAGAAAGTGTAGAGAGAGAAGGTGCAAAAAGAATAGAATAATATTCCATGTCCCACCTACCAAGAAAGTGGGTCACCTTTTATAGTAAAGTAAGGTGGACCCATTAATATTCTTAGTGGGCTGGTTTTATTATTATTTCGGCCCTTTATTAAGTACATTGTTTACAAATTTACCTTTAAAGAATAGAAAATACAATAATAACCATACCAAATATCTTTTACTCATAATTAACCCCTTATTATTTATTCCGGCGGATTATATCCTTATCAGTGAGCATGTTGCTTCGCCTTTTACCAGGCGCGTTGTCCGGTGAGGGTTGGTTTTATCTGGGGATTGCTCAATGTCAGATCCCATAGCGATAAACGGAGAAGGCTTCCTAACACTCGATATTTCTTTCTCTTGTACGGAAGAAGGCTGAGACTCCTGAACCGAGGAACCTGTTGGGATTGGCGAGAGGTTGGGTTGAAATAAACGTTTAGGTTTTGGGCTTTTAGTAGAAGACGATCCTTGATCATCTTCTACGGATGGTGTATCAGACTTACTGCTTGGAGAGACTAGAAGACCGGCAGCAATACGTCTCTCACGCTCAACCTTTTCTAGATTTCTTTAACTCAGAAAGATTTAACCAACCACCTTTCACAAGAGCGTTTCTCGCTGTGAACATAAAACTATCCAAGAGAATTTTTTGGGAGGAAAGGTAAAATTCTCTGAGAAAATAAATTATGGAGTGTTGAAGATGGTGAAACAGTAAAGGAAGATAATTTATACTAGTGAGGCAAAAAGTTACTGATACCTAGGAGAAAACGAAAAGACTTAGATAATTATTGAAGGCGGTGCTGACATAGGAAATATTAAATGCATGAGTTTCTTTTTGGGCTTAGTGGGAGCTCCGTTCTAGGAAGAAAACGGCTGGTAAAACGAATCAAAGTGCGACACGTGTCCCACGATCTAAAGAAAAACTCTTGGAATTCTGAGAAAATAATGAGTTTGTTTAAATTTAGAAACAAACACATGAGCGATCCAGATAAATGTTGTTACTGGCTAAGTAAGTTTTTTAGTCCTGCCAAAGGTCTTTGACCAAGCCTAAAAAAGAGGCTATTGATGAGTCCGAATTTATTCACCACCACCCACTAAGAAAACCGGACAGGGGTAATTCGGACAATAACTGCCCACTGAACTATCGGGACAGGAGAAAAGTATTAAAGCACTAAACACCTTTTGACTAAGCTATGTGCTAATCTACTTAAGAACTAATGGGTCTTTAAACTCGACCCTGTTTCACAACTTGACCTGAAAGCCCATAGGTCCATAATTAAGGGTATAAATACCCAACCACTTTCATTAATGAGGGTAATAAACATTTAATACAACCAAGCAGCTTAAATCTCTCAATATAAAACACTCAAACATTTAATATCTTTGAAACTCTCTAAAACACCTGACAAAATTACCCTCAGTTCAAAATAATCATCACCAGTTATAGGAGAATTTGATTGCATTACTAAAGTTGCTGAGAAATTATCATGTACTTCTTTGGGTTTAAAAAGTCTTGATTTTTTCAATAATATTATTTTAGATTGTAACTTATTGATGTTGGTTTTGTTGGAACTCCATATATATGTACTAATAAAAAGAAGTATAAAAGATTAGATAGAATTATTGTCAATAATCAAATGAATAATTGGTTTGATATATCTATATCAAACATTAGGCCAAACGATGCTCTGATCATTGGCCCATATTTATATCTATTTCAAACTTTTCTTTAAAACATAAAGCTTTCTTTAACTTTCTAAACATGTTGACCTTCCACCCTCAATTAAACCAAATCACTGATAAATCATGGGGGGGGGGGGGTCCCTTAATCGGTCAGCCCTTTATGTTTTTTGGCAAAAGCTCAAAGGTTAAAAACGAAATTAAAAATTTGAAATTATGACACATTTGGTAATATCTTTATAACTATTGCCACAGCTGAAGATGAAGGGCCGAAATAGAATAATCTTTTGGGAGCAAAAGAGTTGTCTGAATTGGATAAGAAATGGGGATAAAAACACAACATTGTTTCATAACTATGTTAAAAAAGACATAAAAAAGAACAAAATTCATGGTATCTTCCATGAAAAATACCTAGATTGATAATAATAATAATAATAATAATAATAATAATAATAATGGTGATTCTGCCATTGATTTCTTTAAAGATCTCTTTACTAATTATAGGCATGTCAGCCAATTTGAAAATACATTAAGCATCATTCTTAAGATTGTAACAGAAACTGAAAATCAATCATTTATGAAAATCATCACTCATAATGAAATTTTCAATGTTGTAATGGATCTTAAAACAAATAGCCTTATTGTCCCATATGAGTTCAATGCAACCTTTTATAAAAAGTGTTGGTCTACTATTAAATCTGACCTTTGTCTTGCGATGTAACATATATTTTCTGGGAAAATCTACCCTAAAGGCATATACTCTACTTCCATGTGTCGTATATTTAAAATGACTAAACAATGGAGAGATTGCAGGCCAATCAGCCAGTATATTATCTTTAACATATTGTTATCCAAAATTATAAATGATAGGTTAATAAAAATTGTTCTTAAAATAATCTCCCCTGAGCAAGGAGGCTTTGTTCATGGAAGAAATATCCATGAACAAATTATTCTTTCTTAGGAGCTCATTCATGACCTAAATAAATATTCTTTTGAAAATTGATATGGCAAAAGACTTTGATAAAATCTTTCACACCTTCATTTTAAATGTCCTTAAGGTTTTTGGTTTCAGTATTAACTTCGTATATCTAATAAATAACTGTATCACATCTGTTTTCTTTTCAATTATAATAAATTGTGAAACCAAATGTTATTTTAAGGGTTTAAATAGCATCTGAAAGGGAGACTCATTATCTCCTTGATTTTTTATCATCACTGAAGAATACCTTATTATATGTATTAGCCTTCTCTTTAATAACTACCAGCAAATAAAGTGTAAATAGAAGCCCTATTAGCATAATTTTTTTGGCATTTTCAGATGATTTTGTCATCTACACAAATGGCTCCAAAAACAACATCTCTAGGCTTAATACTTTCTTAGATTACTACCAAAATTTACTTGGTCAGACCATTAGCAATGATAAATCTAGCCTAATTCTTCTTACCAATATTAAAAAAAGTGAATCTCAATGAAAATTATCTAGTTTTACAAGAAAATCTCTTCTTTTAAAATTGTTAGGTGTTTCCATCCATAGCAGACCTAAAGCTAACTTATATGATTATATTGTTTAGTAAAGTCTGATCTAAAATCAACGGTTGGGATAGTATTTCCCTCTCTTTTGTTGGCTAATTGGTCTTGATCCAATATGTCCTTATGACCATCCCTTTATACCATATTCAATTATGTCACATTCCTAGTACTGTTTTAGACATAATTGAAATATTAATGAAAAGATTCTTATGGGGATCCAATGAAACAAATAAAGCCCTTATCTAGACCAATTGACATTCTCTCTACAAGCCCTACAAGGAAAATGGTTTAATTATCAAGAGATATTCTAATTTACAAACCACCTTTGCTTGTAAGTTTTGGTAGAAAGTTCGTGAAAATAAAACCTATTGGGAAAATTATATGCATTCTATTTATACCAAAAAAAACCTTTATCTTCTTCAAATCACTTCTAACACCATGGGCTCTAAAACTTGGACGAGATTAATCTCCACCAAGAACATTGTTGAACCTTTTATTCATTACAATATTGGTAAGGGAAATGTTGATTTTGGCTTGATAAGTGGTTTGATGAAGACCCTTAATTATTATCACTGGTATCAATAATAATTGGTGTACTCTTTAGAAAATAAAGAATTTTTGGCTTAAAAACAACTAGAACACTAAAAAAACTTAATTATTCAATCACTTCATCTGATATCAACATGATTATTAAACTCACGCTTAATAATGATATAGATGGTTCTATTATTTGGTCTCTTGACCCTTCTGGAAAGTTTAATACTAAATCCACTTGGAATACATAAAACTCCATTACACCCACCAAGTATTCTTTTCTTTTTTGGAAGATTTTGAAGGGTTGGATCCCAGTTGATACAAACTTTCAAAGAGAAATTTATGTCTTGCCTCAAAGTGTTAATTTTGCAATGCAATTGAGTCAACCAATCACATGTTTGTCAACTTCCCTAATATATGGCCTATTTGGAACCATTTTGCTAACCTTTTCAATGTATCAATTGGAAATTATATGAACATACACCATCTATTTAGATGTTGGTTTTCGTCTACTACTAAAATTGTGCATATTAGACATACAATCCCAACAATTATTTGTTGGACCATATGGTATTTCAGAAACAGTATCAAATATAATAACATTACATTTTCTTACAATATTATATTGAAAAAATATATTATATTGAAAAAATATATCATATTACCTCAAATTTAGATTGTGCAAACACTTTAAATAGAAAAACAGCATTATGATTATCAAATTTCTATTAATTTGAGTTGTATTATTCATATCAATCATAATATTTTTTCTACATGTTAAATTGGAAACTCCTAACATAAATAGAATTAAGATGAACATTGAGCATCATGTATATTAAATAATGAGTCTAGTGGTGCAGGTATCATTAGAGATTCTAATGGTAATGTTATTAAAGCTTTTGGTAGGATTTATGGTAAGTAATCTCCTTTGACTGTTGAGTGTAGAGCTATGATTGATGGTTTACTTATTTCAATCAGATGGTTTCAAAAATATGGAGATATAATTATTCCATGCTATTGGCTTGCCAAATGGACACTAAAGTGTAAAATAAAAATGGATCTTAGTAAATATCAAATACCCAATCCATTTTGTGTTTTTTTTTCTGGAAAGACTTGAATGTAGCTATCTTAAAATTGATGATTAAATCTACAATTCGTTGATTATCTTCATGGGAATATACTTGATTGTGCATAACAACTTATATACCCTTAACAAAGTTTTAAATGGTTGGTGCATTCAAAATCAAAAGTCTAGATTCAAAGGGAGAAGAGTTATTTCATTTCATATTCAAGCATCAAGGAAACAATTCAATTACATTAAGGAGGATAAGCCTCTTCCAGGCCATGTCTTACAAGATAGCTTAGATTCTAAGTCACCCAAAATCAAATCAATCTCTTTAACATGAGTCTATCCAAACTGTTGTATGAAAGAATATTTTAGAAAAAAATATTTTGCTAAAAAAAAGAAATCCAAAGAGTAGAGATGCGTTTATATTATTTTTTAATATATTCCAGCTGTATATGTATATTTTTAATAAATATAGACTAACTTTTATAATTTAAATTTATAGATTATTTTTTTATGATAGTGTAGATTTTTGGTGAATATAGATTAATCTTTATAATTTAATTTGTAGATTACTTTTTTAGTATGACAAATGTAGTTATACTCGTATGAGTTATTAATTTGTTTAAGTGATAGAAAAAAATGAAAAAAAAATTATAGATTTTGCGTAACCACTCCTACACATATATTTACCTAAAACAATTAATCAAATACAAAGTATGTTAGTGTGAAAAAATATATTTGTTAGATTTTTAATTGTGATTTGAATTTGACTAATGATCGCTTCTAAAAACATTGGTAGAATATATTTGATAATTAGTCCAAAATAATTTCAAAGTTAGTAATCATAATTTTTAGATTTCTAGTAAGAAAAAATGAGTTTGGGAAAAATAAAAGTCAAGAAAATAATTATATGTTATTTTTCAAGAAATACTAAATCTAATTATAGTGGATGTTAGAATCTACTTAACCCACTTATGTGATTTTGTTGGATTCTTCATCCTAGAATTATACTAATTATAACCATATTTATTTGTTATTACATTTCATACCTTTCATATTTCGATTCTATCTAAAATTAACTCCTACAAAATACATATAGTCTTATCATCTATAGTGTACATTTGGATCGGATGAATTTGAGTTGGATATTTTCGAACCGGATAAATTCTACCTTTATCCGACTAATCATTTATAAAAATATAGTTAGGTACTTTATATCCTTTCAGGGCACCAAATAAAAATTTCATTTAGAATTTAGACTCTTGACTAGATTTGATTAAAATATTTACGTAATATACTCATCAATATTCTTGAACCTCTAATGATCTTTAGATTTTTTCAGAAGCTGCTTGATTTTAGAGTTTGGACCAGTTTAAACTAAAACAAATAAATAATTTTTGTTTTGGTATTTAATTTAGATTTTATTTTAATTAATAAAGTATCGACTAATCTTTTACCCGTTGAAAAACAATATATTTATCTTAATATAGATATATAGATACTAATTACTTTATAAATTAACTATTAAAAACATATTTTATCAACAATTTTTATATTTACTATGAAATTTAATATATAAAATATCTATGAATTATCTTAGAGCTTAAGTTTTGAAGAAAAAAAAATTATCCGTATTACTATAAAATCTAAATATACAAAGTGTCTTCGGGTGCTTACGACCAAATACTAAAAGCCAAATTATACATGATAAGTATAGTTTTGTTTTAAGGGTAAAATTACACGTATAAAACAAACCTAGTAATTCAAAATTTCAAAATGTTCATACTTGTATAGACTAACTCTTCTATTAAGAGAATCCATTATAAATAAAGCATATAAAACCAATAATTTATTTTCCTTTATTATAAATGAGTTGTTACAACATTTAAAAAACTTAAAAAAGCGATGTAACACTAACCGGTGTTCATGGGGTATCGGTTAATAATGTATTTAATCATCACTTTTTCATTACTTTATATCTTTTTTTATATGGGAGAGTGTACTTATTTTTAATTTCAACATTAACTTTATTCCAAATTATGTGTCTGTATTATTTTGTTTTTTATTTATATTTATTTCAAATAAGTTAAGTATGTCATGAAACTAGTGATCACATTTTTTATGAATCTGTCCATATTCATTGTCCCCTATTTTCAAAGACAAAGGGTCGTCTAAAAACAAAAACGATGAAAGGAGGAAAATAATTGGGCAAACAAAAAAACCTTGCAAATTTTGCAAACATGTTGGTCATAACAGTTCTACGTGTCCAAAAAATAGTTCTTAAAAAAATGAAGACCCTTACAAAGTTGTTTCGGAAGATTTGGGTTTAAATCCAGTTTTTTGTTTGAAGTACTAATGGTGAAATATATTTGTTATTGTTTGAAGTACTAATGGTGAAATATATTTGTTAAAAGATACTTTTGTATTGTAACATTGTTCGATTATGAATATCATTTTGTGTAATTGATTTTGAAATTTTAAACTTTCATCATACTTAAATACTATTTAAATACTATATAATTGTTTTAAAAAGATATGGTAACATAATATAAAATTTTAACATATTTTTAAAAATCATTCTTTAAAATATCAAAAAAAATATTATAAATTATTTTTAATAAAATATGATAACATAATATAGTATCATATAATTTTAAAAAGATATGATACCATAGTTAAAAAACCGTTTTCTTAAATATATACAAAAATTAAAAATATATATTTTAAATAATCCATAAGATAATATATTTTTTATTAAGGTTAATCAAAAATATTTTATATAAAAATATTTAAAAATTATTATAATTACTTATAACATTTTATATAACATTTTATAAAATTAAATAAGTACAAATCTGATAAGATAAGAGTAATATAATAATTAAATATATTTTTCTATGATGAGAGTAATATAAAAATTAAATATAAAAATATTCTCTATGATAATAAAAGTAATGAAGAATTAAATATAAAAATATTCTCTACTGTATTATAATTCTTTGTTTAATTGTGAAAGGATAATTATTTAAAATAGAATAAAAATACAAAATATGAAAAGAGTATAATGTTGAAATTAAAAATAAATACACTCTCCCTTCATCTAAATAGATATACTATTTGGTACACCACGACACGTCGCCCCAGGCTCCGAACTCGGCGCAAGTAACTCATATGGCAAAACCCCTGCCCCACACCGGTTCCGCCGGCGAGGATCAGAGTTACGCTCATCGATCTCCTTCTCAATCCGTCCGATCTCCGCCGAGAACGCAAAAAACGCCTCTGTAATTTCAGCGTCGCCTGTCCATGTCGACGGTTGCTGCCGATCTCCGATGTACTCCTCATCCGGCGAGTGAGTCGATAACGTATCCACCACCGCCATAAACTTCGTCGCCTGTAATACACTCGGCAAAGCCGATAAGTAATACTTATGTGGATCGCTTAAAAACAAATTGTAATCCGAATCGGTCTCGTCGGGAATCAACCGCCGCATCAACGGCGGCCTGTTTGGAACATAACCCCCGTAGGCGTATTGTCCGAAATTGAGAGCGGCATGTTGCGCGGAGCCAAGCCAGATAATAGTGGTGAGGATGGAGATTAAATCAGCCGCGGTGGATAACGACGGCCACCAGTCTGCATGGCGGATATCGGCGTGGCCGACATTGATTGACTCTGAGTACCAAGATTGAAGCTCTTTGTCTGTTTTGATTAGGGTGGGGTTCGGGTAGTAGTGGTTGACGTAGGTTCGAACCCAATCCTCGATTGCAGACCAAATTAGTAACCCATCGTTTGCGTATGGGTAGTCTTCGATCAAAAGCTTTAGCCCATGTGGCTGTGTTGGGTCTGGAACTGCAATTCCTCTGTTTCATTGCAAAAGAATAAAGACACAATAAATTAGACCCCACTCAGATTATTTTTCCATTTTAACTCAATTTAGACATGAACCAAAACAGAATCAAATCTAGCAAGACAGAGATTCTATCTCAAGAAATCATCCTATGTCCTTACTTGACCTTATACCTTACAAAAATATGTAGCAGTATTATGGTCAGCTTTAACATATAAATATACATTAAATTTAAGCTGGTCGGACCCAATTTTTAATAAAATAAATGTACCTTGCGATTAGATCAGCAGGAAGGCCTTCTTTGTCGAACCGCCAATTTTTATAAGCAGCCGCGCTAAGTTGCATACAGTAAGGGCCGGGTGTGAAGCAAGACTCAATGACTCCATCGAGACTGATTAGTCTCTGTCGAGCCAAGGCATTGATTTCTAGTGTGTATCTCATGTGTGGATCCAACAGCTTGAAAATCGGATGCATTGCACTTAATTGTCGATGAGCTGCTAATATAAATGGTTCTATGCATGCATGTGTCCTTAGCCTGCCATCATAAACACAATTTCAAAAATATTAGTAGCCAAATACATTTTTATGGTTGAAATATACATAGCAGATGATTAATGAGGACTGAACTAACCAATGGTTGACAAGCTGATGGACACCAGCATCGTTGGAGCATACGTGAGCTTTAGCGAGTTGCCAAGTCCAGTTCTCAGTTGCATCAACTGGAGGTGTAACCACGCGCTTTAGATGTCCAGTAGTTGTACCAGGTGGTAAGCTAAGCTCGATGGCTATTGGCTTCAGTGTTCCAACCGATGTCAAGAAAAACAAGGTTCGTGTCGCATAGGCTTTGCGCCCATCGAGCTTGTTAATGTCTTCAATAAACGGCAGGTAAACGTCGTGATAGTCTACTATAAACAATTTATTCTCGCTCAACGCCTATAAAACAAATACAGAAAGAAATTAAGATTTCGAATATATATATATTATTCGAATATGTAAAGAGTTTGAATTCATAAGTAAAGTACCTGTTTCACACTCATTCCATTTAGATGACCAATTATGTGTTCTTCTTTAAGAGCAGATTCTTGTGGACCATAAAGTTTGGGGTCGAGTTTGCTAACAGGAGGAAAAACTTTAAGTTTCTCAATGCTACCCGGATTTATTCCTGCTATTGCTTGACGAGCGAATTCGTCATCTCGTAACCACGCATACTTGTCTTCTGCAAAAGTTTAATTATAAAAAAAATCGATTAATTTCGTATAACCAACACTTGAACTTATTAATAAAACATTTATTATGTGAAAAATGCTAGTGTTTATAAGAATCTATTAGATAAGAATCTTCAAAAGTTGATGTCTTTAATTGAAAGAAAAGAACAAAACATTGTTTTGTGGTCATGATTGTCGCTTGACCGACACATTCCCTAACAGTTTTTTTATAATTCAATTAACATACTTGGACAATAACTTTAACTTGTCAAATGTTTGCTTTTAGTTCTGTAATGTTATAAAGTTCTGATTTAAAAACGATAACTGTGATCAAGTAGAACTTACTTGAAAGGATCTGAGGAGTGTCATATCTTAAAAGCCCTTGACTTGATTCTTTGATTGTACTAATAACTTTTGGTAACGGTAGTTTCTCAAGAAACTCATCTTGAAACCCTAACTTGAGAAGCAATCCTTCTTTATAGAGACAATCAATGTCCGAAAACGAGTGGAAATCGTGATTATGAGACAAAATACTTGCTTTGATCGACGGAACTAAAGTATGAAGGACTGCTCTAAGTCTACCAGCAGCAACTGTCTCTTGTTTTGGTTGTTCAAATTGTTCGTCTCTTGGGACATACATTGGTAAAGGCTTCTCAACACGACTTTCGACCTCAATATCTAATAAAACAAAGCAAAAATGATCAATTCACCCGTTCTATTTTATCGAAAAGTGATAGTAATTTTACAATAAAGTTATGAATTTACCTGTATCGGTGGGATGTCTACCAGTACGACATCGTCTAGGGTACGGAATTTCATTTCCTCCTAGTGTAGGACGAGCGAAATCTTGACCTTTGTCGGGATTTCCTAAATCGTTATACACGTCGTAATCGTATATTCGGTCCGATAATTTCCTCACTCCTTCTCCGTTACCTCTAAGATTTTTTAGTTCCTTTTCTCTTAGCTCTTTTAGTCCATCTGGTGTCTCACTTGGTAAAAAAGGCTGCAAATACACAATCAACCTCAAAATCGAGTCACTCAATACAAAATTTAATAAAGAAATATGTAGTCTCCCTACTTAATACAAGAGAGGTACACCAAACCAAATGCACCTAATAAACTATCTTATTTATATTCAACTTTGGTTAAGTTTAATCAAACTGACTTCTATCTATTCAGATCCAATATGTGAAAAGGACTAACTTTGAACAATTCAATTCCAAGCGTTCATAAAACAAAGACTTCAACACAAAACCAAGGTTTGACTTTAAGCTGGGATGCAAAGTCCTGTCTGCTTTACTGATTTGAACATGCAAACAAGATTTAGATTATGAATTAAATAAAAATTACCTGATTAGAGAAGAAAATCCTTTTGTTAGGATCATCTTTCTTGGATTGAACCCATGAATTGCAAGGGAAATGAACAGGCCCAGAAGCAAAACCTTCAATGACTATACACTCCAAAAAAAACTCCTTTTGGTGTTTGTTGGTCACTGTGATTGCACCAGGGACACCAAAGTTTGAGTCAACTAAGAACTCAGCTGTGTAATGAACTCTCTCTGCTTTCAAATTTGTTTTTTCAGACCAATCTTGTAATACTGCCATATTGCTCTTCTTTGGTGCCTTTGTCTCTTTAAATTTACCAAAAATAATAAGTATCAGTAGCTAATAAATATATTGTATTTATTAAGCATTAACTTTGATGGCCAAGGTCAACTTTGGCAAATGGGTATTGTATTAAATGCTTGATTATGATCTTGCAAAATAGAATAAAGAAGATTTGGCTAAAAGAATTTAGGTGTGTCGATATCTACAGTGGTTCATTATTTCGATGAATCATTTTTTTCGAATAAAAGAAGATTATGTAAAGACTGATTCGAAATCCCTCTTATCAGCCCTCTTATCAGAGTCCACAAAATTTTGTCGCCAAGCATTAAATAATAGTTTTTCTTATTAATAATTATCTCAGTTTGATATGCAAGCATTAAATAATAATTTTTCTTACTAATAATTATCTAAGTTCTATATATAGCAATGGGTATTAAGATTAGAAATTTTTAAAGACACTATTATCCTCATGTTTACTCTTTTAATATTATTATAGTAGTCACCTTTTTTATATTAGGTAAGTTTGTTAATATGGTAATATTCTATTTTTTTTCTTTTATATTAGGTAAGTTTGTTAATATGGTAAAATCTATTTCTTTTATATTCTGTTTTTTCATTAAAAAAATATAGTAATTTATTTGGTAAAAAAATATGGTGCCCATGGGCACCGGTTAGCAAACATTAAATAGTAGCTTTTCTTGGTAATGATTATCTCAGTTTCATAAATAGTAATGGGTATTAATGGTGATTGAGATTAGAAAAATTTGAAGACACTATTACCCTCATGTTTATTATGGTAGTCACCTTTTTTTTTATATTAGATAAGTTCGTTAATATGGTAATATATATATTTTTTATTCAATATTTTCATTAAAAACATAGTAGTTAATCTATAAACAAGTTTTCAAAATATTTTAAATTTCAATTTAGAATGAAATGTTGTTTTCTCAAGCTTTTAATCAATAGACTATAATTTTAAATTTAAATTTTTATTTCATTTTTTTAAAGTTAAATATGCAGTTTAATTAATTAGCTACATAATTATTTTTGTAATATATTTCAATATTTTGATATAAAAGATGACCATTAAAAATACTTTTAATAATTACGAAATTATTTTTGTCCCAATTAAATTATTAATTGGGACATTAGTAATCTAATGCAAAAATATGCTATTTAATACTTAACAAATAAAATAAAAAAATTAATTAATTAAATAATCAATAGTTTTGAATTACCATAACTCTACAATATTAACATTTGTTTTGTTTCTACGATAACAAAAATTAACTTAAATAACATATATTAATAATTAATTTATTATTGATCCGTTTAAAAAAAATCATAAAATTATATTTCTATAATATTTGACGTGGAAATTAACACTTGTGTTTGTGTAGGTAGGAGGATAGTTTTGTCATTATAAAAATTAAACTATTGCTATTATTACCATTCCTGACATTTAGGTAAAAGTAAACTAAAAAGCTACTATTTAATTGTTAAAAGTAAACTAAAAAGCTACTATTTAATTGTTAACGCACGGTTAGCCAAACCCTTTTTTATATTAGGTAAGTTTGTTAATATGGTAATATTCTATTTTTTTTCTTTTATATTAGGTAAGTTTGTTAATATGGTATATTCTATTTTTTTTCTTTTATATTAGGTAAGTTTGTTAATATGGTAAAATCTATTTCTTTTATATTCAGTTTTTTCATTAAAAAATATAGTAATTTATTATTTAATTACTCATATATATACAAGTTTTCAAAATATTTTAAATATCAATTTTGAATCAAATGTTAGAGAAAATTTTCAATTTTTCTAACTAATTAATATTATAACTAATTTAATTTTCAATTTATTTAAAAATTGGAAAATTTATTAATTCTCAATTTATTTAAAATGTGGAAAATTTATTAATTTTCAATTTATTTAAAAAGTGGAAAATTTATTAATTTTCAATTTATTTAAAAAGTGGAAAATTTATTAATTACGTCTTTTATTTATAATTGTTTTTAAGCAAGTAGGTTCTTTTTATTACAAACCATTGTTATGCAAAATAACTAAAATCTACTATTTCCAAATTACATAAAATCATAAATAAAAATAATATTATTAAATTAATTAGCTACCTACTTATTTTTTAATATATTTTAATATAAGATATGACCATTAAAATATACTTTTAATAATTAAAGAATTATTTTTCTCTAAAAAAAATTATTAATTCAAAAATTAGTAATCTAATAATTAATAGTTTTGAATTACCGTAACTCTATAATATTAACATTTGTTTGTTTTGTTTCTAACGTAACAATATATTAATAATTGATTTATTTTAAAGAAAAAATAAAAATAATTAATGAAATTATATTTTTTATAACATTTGAATGGAAGTCAAATGTTATATAGAGGGGAGGATAGTTTTGTCGTTATAAAAATTAAACTATTGCTACTAAAATGGCAAAAACATTAATACTAATAAAAACTAAAAATTTATGGAACTTACTTGGATCAACTTGAGTACTAATGAGCTCCAAAACAACATTTCTTCCAATCTTATCAATAAAAGCATCCAAATGGTTCATAAGAGTTGCTTTTAAGCCCTCTTTGGTCTTCTTCTTGACAGTCATAACAGCTCTAACCTTAAATGTGTCTATGTTTTCACTTTTGTCTACAAGATTCAAAGGAATCATCTTTCTTAAATCTTCACTAATCGCTGCAACAGCATGATTCCCTCTTTTCTTCAAAACACCTCTTCGTTTCTCTATTGGTAACAAATCTGGGTTCACGAGAAACTTGTTCTGTTTCTGTTGAAATTGACTGAAAATTTTTGAAGATGATCTCTCCATTACAGAACAACCCATTAGTTCTTTAACTAGTGCCATAATACTAAAAATAATAAAATTATTTGATCTGGGTTTTTTATAATCTCTGTAAAAATCAAAACTTTTTTATTCTATGGTTTGAATAGATAACAGAGACTGAAGTTGAGCGAATTTTTTACGTTGTGATTTTTTTACGTTGTGAATTTGTGATGAAAAATGTATTCGAATCGTGATGGTATTTATATTGAAAAAAGTAGAGGGAGAAAGAGAGACGACAGGTCACTATCGCGTGTCACCTTTACCTTTAGACCTTTAGATTAGATTTGACCTTTAGATTAGATTTGGAATGCTTTTAGACTTTTAGGTAATTTTTTTTACTCTTTTATAGTCACTTATTAAATTTAACCTTTTAAATTTAATTACTAAAAGTTTTTTATAAAAAAGTCAATAAGATACTCCTCTATCCATAAATATTCCAAAAAATCCTGTTCCAAAAGTGGTATTAATGGGTATTTACCATTTATATCATTTTTCATATTAATCCTATTCTAAAATATTAAAAAAAATCCTGTCCCAAAGATGGTACTAATGGGTATTTACCATTTATATCATTATAAATAAATGGGTGAGTTCTTAAGAGGTACATCAAATATATCAAAATTCTTGTTACATACAAACTATTTTCATAATTCCAATAAGTATAATATTTTTTATACTAACACTGTATCTAATATTCTAGATACACTTATTAGAATTAACCAAACTAAAGCCCACTAAACAAGAATTTTTAAGTATTCTTTGGAAATAACCCTAACTAAATTTCAAAGTTAATAATGACGTTTCTTAATTTATGTGTACACCTAAAAGGAGGGGTAAATAATATATATTTAATATATTTAATTAAATATTGAACTTTATTATATAAAAAATATGGTTAGAATAATATATATATATATATATATATATAATTCAATTATAATTTTGTTAGAATAATAAATGTAAATATCCATTAATACCACCTAAAATAGTGTAAGAATAATATATATTTAATTAAATATTGAACCTTATTATATAAAAAATATGGCTATAATAATATATATAATTCAATTATAATTTTGTTAGAATAATAATTTTTATTATTTACTTAAACAAACAAATAAATGTGAAAAATTCATAAACAAACAAATAAATGTGAAAAATTCATAAACAAATAAATAAATGTGAAAGATACATATTTTATATATATATATATACATATTTTATATATATATATATAATATGAAAAAAATCAAAGAGATATATAAGATAAACAAGAATCTGGAAATAATACATAAATATTATCTAATAAGAAAATGTATATTATTATAAATAAGTAAAAAGAAAATAAATTTAATATATACTAAATAAACAAGAATTTAACATTCTATTAAAGAAATAATCAAAATAAATATTATCTAATAAAAATGTATATTATTATAAATAAGTAAAAAGAAAATAAATTTCATATATATTACATATAAACAAAATCTAAAAATAAAAAATATATAAACAAAATCTAAAAATAAAAAATATATAAGAGATATACATGATGCCGATTAGAGAAAAAAAAAGAAATAAATGTGAAAGATATATATTATATATATATGATAAACAAGAATTTGACTACAATTAAAAAAATCATCCAACATAAATATTATATAATAAAAAAAATATAATATCTCAAAAACAATAAAAATCTAAAATAATAAAAATCTACAAAATATATGATAAATAAGAAAAAAATCAGAGATATATAAGATAAACAAGAATATAACATTCTATTAAAGGAAAACAATCATTATTATAAATAAATAAATAAAAAGAAAATAAATTTTATATATATATTACATATATTATCATAGACAAGAAAAAAAATTTAAAAAAATATTATATGATCAACTAGAATCTAAAAATAAAAAATATATAAGAGATATACATGATGCCGATTAGAAAAATCACTCAAAAAATAAACTTACTATATTCCAAATGTAATATAGTTATCTAACCCTGCAATATATAACCCTGCAATAGAAAGTGAGAAATTGAGTGATGGAGAAAGTCGTTTAGAAGTTGAATAGAGGGATAGAGAAAGTCGTTTAGTATTTTGGGTTTTTTAGGAAGTTAACCGAGAAGAAAGAGGGTATCGATAAAGTAAGACAGACACTAAAAGATGGGTATCGATAAAGTAAGACATACACTAAGAGATAAGTAGGGTTTATAGATTCATAGTGGGCTCATGGGCTAGTATTTTCTATTGGGCTAGAATAATATTTTAAAATATAAAACTATTTTCCTATTAAATAATATTTTAAAAAATAAAAGTATTTTACTATTTTTTTACGGGACGGATTTGGTGTAGGTACCCACGGTAAAATATCCAAAACCGAAATAAAAATAGAAACCATAACCATAACCCCGTTTCCTTTTTCTTTTAGGAGTAACCCGTCAGATCAGTTCGGTTCTGATACCTATGATTTCGGGTTGACTTGTAATTGCGTATTTAATATATTATTTAATATAATATTTATTATATTTAAATATTTAAAAATATGACATCAAAATCAAATAAAATAAGATCAAATAAAAGTATCATTATTAGTGTAGCATTTATATGTACCTTTAATAATAGTTCATAAAAGCAGATTTTAACTATTGATACGGGAGAGCCCAAATGAGCCCAATAAACTCATGTAAGCTTTTGACGGAGCTAGTTAGATTTGCCTCAAAGATAATATTTTACATCAAAATTAATTAGTTGAAATAATATAATTTTTATTATGTAATAGTTTTTGTAAAAACTAATATCTTATTATTATACTAATCTACTGTAATAAAATCTAATATTATACTAATTTACTGTAATAAAATCTAATCTAATAATATGTATAATAGATTACGTTTGAATATTAACTATAATAAATTATTTAGTCAATGTATATTATTATTTCCTTTAACACTCCCCCTCAAGCTTATGCGAAAGTGCTTGAAACTGTCGTAGCTTTGATAATAACGTTCTCTTTGAAACTTGAACTGAAGTACTTGAAGTGCAAGCTTGATCGAAAGACTGAAACGAAATCACACTCCCCCTCAACCTGGAGCATATATATTAATCATGCCCAACTTGTTACAAATATAAGTAATCCGTGATCCATTGAGCGCTTTTGTGAATATATCTCCTACTTGTTCTCATGTTTTGACATATCTCGTATGAATGAGATTTTGTTGAATCTTTTCGCGGATAAAATGACAATCAATTTCAATATGCTTCGTTCTTTCGTGAAAGACAGGATTAGACGCAATGTGCAGGGCCGCTTGATTATCACACCATAGTTGCGCAGGCGTGGTAGTCTTGATGCCAATATCATTTAACAATTGGAAAATCCAAATTATCTCACAAGTAGATTGAGCCATGGCTCTATATTCAGCTTCAGCACTTGATCACGATACAACATTTTGTTTCTTACTCTTCCAAGATACCAAATTACCCCCTACAAAAACACAGTAACCAGTGGTCGATCTTCTATCAGTTTTAGATCCAGCCCAATCTGCATCTGAAAAACACTCTATATTTGTATGACCAATACTTTCATACCACAATCCTAGTCCAGGAGCTGATTTGAGATAACACAAGATATGTTCTAGTGCTGCCCAGTGATTAACTGTTGGAGAAGACATAAACTGACTTACAACACTGACTGGATATGCAATATATGGTCGAGTTACTGTAAGGTAATTGAGTTTTCCTACTAATCGACGATACTTTTCTGGATCACTAAATAATTCTCCGTCATCTTTCAGTAATTGCGAATTAGGAACCATTGGTGTATTACATGGTTTTGCTCCTAGCTTTCTTGTTTCCATCAACAAATCTAGAACATATTTTCTATGCGATAAAAGAATACCTTTGTTGTTTCTTGTTATTTCAACCCCCAAAAAAAAACTTCAATGATCCTAAATCTTTTGTTTGAAATCGCGAATGTAAAAATGTTTTAAGCAATGAAATGCCTTTAGTATCATTCCCAGTAATAATGATGTCATCTACATATACAACAACGAGTATAATTTCATATGCAAAACGTTTATAAAAGACAGAGTGATCACAACTACTCTTCTTCAACCCAAATTTATTTAATGCATCACTAAACTTGCCGAACCAAGCACGGGGACTTTGTTTTAATCCGTACAATGATTTATACAAACGACATACCTTTCTTCTCTCCCCCTGAGCAACAAATCCAGGTGGTTGCTCCATATAGACTTATTCTTGAAGGTCTCCGTGTAAAAATGCATTTGTAATATCTAACTGATGTAATGGCCAATCATTTAATGGTGCTAAGGAAATAAATAAACGAATAGAAGTAAACTTAGCTACCGGAGAAAATGTTTTAAAGTAATCAACACCATAGGTTTGAGCATATCTTTTTGCAACAAGTCGTGCTTTGAGACGAGCTAGCGTCCCATCTGGATTCATTTTTACATTAAACACCCATCTACAACCGATAGCTTTCTTTCCAGTGGGTAAATCAACCAACTTCCAAGTACCAGTGTGTTCTAATGCTCTTATCTCTTTAAACATTGCAGCTTGCTAGCCATAATGACACAATGCTTCGTGAACAGTTTTTGGAATAGAAATGGAATCAAGAGATGCTATAAAAGCTCGGGTAGAAGAAGGTAATTGATCATATTTTGCGAAAGAAGAAATTGGATAAGTACATTGTCTTTTACCTTTTCGAAGAGCAATAGGAAGATCAGGAGTGGACTCATTATCGTTTGTAGCAGGATCTGGAGACGAAGGAATTGGTAGTGGACATGATGGAGGAGGTGCTTTACGTCGAGAATAAACATATCTAATAGGTGGTCGATATGGTGGAGGTGGTACATCAGATCTTTGAACGGTGGTGTACATGAGTAAATCATCATCGACAGTAGTTGTTTCTGGATCGACATTAGACAAACCAGGAAAAAATGGAACATGTTCTAAAAATGCAACATCCTTAGATACTATGTAACGATCAAGAGATGGGGAAAAACATTTATAGCCTTTTTGAAACCTAGAATATCCAAGAAAAACACATTTTAAGGATTTGGGATCTAATTTTGTACGAGTAGGACTTACATCCCTAACAAAGCAAGTACAACCAAAAATGCGTGGTTCAACAGGAAATAGAGGTTTATATGGAAAAAGCACGGAATATGGAATATTATTTGAAAGGATAGTAGATGGCATACGGTTAATTAAAAAACATGCAGTGGAAACAGCATCTGTCCAAAATAATTTCGGTACTTTCATTTGAAAAAGAAGTACACGAGTAACCTCTAAAAGATGTCTATTTTTTCTTTCAGCAACACCATTTTGAGATGGCGTGTCCACACACGAAGTTTGGTGAATCATTCCTTTTTGTTCCATAAATAATTGAAATGCATTTGAGCAATATTCTTTACCATTATCACTTCTTAAAATACGAATAGGACTATTAAATTGGGTATTTATTTCTGCAGTAAACGTGCAAAATATTGAAAATAACTCAGAACGATTTTTTATTAAATACAGCCATGTAACACGGGAATAATCATCAACAAAACTAACAAAATATTTAAAACCAGTTATAGAAACAACGGGACAAGGACCCCAAACATCTGAATGAACGATTTCAAAAGGAAATGCAGCCCGTTTATTAATACGAGGATATGATGGAAGACGATGATGTTTAGCAAATCTACATGACTCACACTCTAATGATGTCAAATGCCAAAATTTAGGATAAAGTTGTTTTAAAGAGACTAAAGATGGATGACCCATACGACAATGTGCTTCAAATGGAGATGTAATACTAGAACATGCAGTAGATGTATGATAGTCTTTATCAAGATAGTAGAGACCTCCACTCTCATGCTCTCTACCAATTATTTTATTCGTCGTAAGATCCTGCAACAAACAATAATCGGAATAAAAGATAACAAAACAATTTAGTGTTTTAGTGAGTTGGCTAATAGAAATAAGGTTGAATGAAAACTGAGGGAGATGTAAAACAGATGTCAAAGAGATATTTTTGGTGGGATTGACAGTCTCTGAACCTAAAACACGAGATGATGATCCATCTGCCAATGTGACATTAGAATGATGTGTATTTGTAAGAGAAGTAAAAACTTGTTTATTACCTGTCATATGTTCTGTGGCAGCAGAATCAATGACCCAATCAGAGGAAGAAGAAATAAGAAATGTAGTTGAGTTACCTGACACACAAGCTGCACCTGACACACAAGCTGCAGGGTTTTTAAGATCTTGTGACTTTAGAGACTCTTGATACTTGGAAAATTGAGCATATTCCTCGACGGAAAGCACATGAGGTTCCTCGTTCATTGCCATATTAGCAAATTGAACATTGTTTAGATCACCACCATGGTTACCGAAACTGTTATGTCTATTGTATCCACTATTGTATCCACCACGACTACTGCAATTACTGTACCCACCACGATTACCACGATAGTTTGATCTACCACAACTACCATAATCATTATATTCATAGTTTGATCTACCATGACTACCATAATCATTATATCCACCACGAACCTCCATCTAGATTTTTTATCTAGATTTTTTTATAGAAACCCTAATGGCTCTGATACCATGTAAAAACTAGAAAAGATTTATTATATCATAGAATTTCAGTACAAGTTAAAGCCATATATATAGGCTCTGAAAATATCTTATTATTATACTAGTCTACTGTAATAAAATCTAATCTAATAATATCTATAATAGATTACGTTTGAATATTGACTATAATAAATTTTTAGTCAATGTATATTATTATTTCTTTTTTACAGTTTTCATATAAATAAAAATTAGTTTTTCATAATTTTACCAATTATCGAGTTTCATGTCTAATCATTATAGAAATTCATGTAAAAATGATAAGGTTTATGTTAATATGAGTTATTAAATATTCAATGGTATTTACAAGAATAATGCTCTGAACCAACTGAGATGGAAGATATTGACTCAACAATCATTAAATATATTAGTTAGAAAGTTTAAGTAGACTCACCATTGCACAAGTCACAAATATTCAATATCAAATAAAATCATATGCGTAAAAGATTTATTTACTTAATCTTAATTTTTAAAAAATATTCATAAATTTCAATAGATTTATGGACATATATTTAAATTAAAAACTTTATCACTTCATACTATTGGTACCGATATTATGAATTTAAAGAAAACTTTTCATGTTTACTATGTCATTTTGATTGAAAGATTAAATTCAAAATTAATCATGGTGTTAAAATATTCAGTGCATTAATGTTAGAATATTCAGTGTATTAAGTTTCCTTGTATATGCCTCTAAGTTCTCTATATATTGAGAGCATTATTTGATATTGCATTATAAAAAAATAAAAAAAATATTTCAATACAAAAATGATTGATGTTTCTTAGTAACTGATTATGCCCCCACTGTGTCTCTGTCTCTTTAAGCCGCTTCCTGCGGCTACTTCTCTCTTTGTTTTTTAACATGGTATCAGAGCACGTGTGATTCTGGGAATTCTGAACATCCTCGACAAAGATGGTTGGCAATGAAGTCGTGGTCAGTCAAATTCCTGATGAATTAACAATGCAGATTGCTGCCATTTTGAGAAATGGTCTCGGAACACAACAACAAACAACTAACCCCAATAATTTATCCCTAGGGATTAACTCGATGGCGACAACTATGCCCTATGGGCAAACTTGATGAAGAAAGAAATTGGGGGAAGGGGGAGAGGTTCTCACATTACAGGGGAGCCGGCACCTCCATCCAAAACTGACAACACATATACAAGGTGGGAACAAGATGATCAATGTGCTTTCACATGGATTATCCAGAATCTTGAATCCAGCTTGGTGAATAATGTCTCGCAATATCCTACTGTGAAAGCCCTCTGGGATGTATTTTCCACCACATACGGTTTCAGTACAGAATTGTTACAGGTGTTTGACCTTCATAAAAGGGCTAATTCATTAAGGCAAGGGTCCGATACACTAGAAGACTTGTGGAACAAACTACAGAACATCTGGATGTCTATAGATAGGCGAGATCTGAACCCTATGAAAGACCCAAAAGACATACAAATCTACAATAAGAAGACTCAAAAATAAAGACTTTATCAATTGCTAATGGCGATTAATGACAAGCTGGAACTAGTCAAGAGAGATATCCTGAAAAAGGATCCTCTTCCTTCCGTGGAAACAGCATATACTACAATACGAAGGGAAGTGGACAGACTTAATATACTAAAATCAAGTTCTTCTCATAGTGACTAGATTGAAATTGGAATGGGTTTGGTTGCTAAAGATTCTGCACAGAGGTTTAAATTCTGATCCAAAGAGAAAGAAGATAAATCCAAGTTGTATTGAACTCATTGTGGGATGAAGAAACACACTAAAGAGACATGTTTCCAGCTGGTTGGCTATCCAGAATGGTGGGAGGATGGTCATAAGGAGAAAAATAACCAGTGTTTCAGATCTAATGTCAAACGGGCTTCGTCTACAAGAGGCGGTGAAGATCCGACTAAAAATGAGCAAGGAAGTGGCACTGTTTTTGGAGGAATGACGGCGAACTCCTATGAAAAACTTGGAGGTAAAGGGTTTGAGAAATCAATGAATTGGATCTTTGATTGCGGGGCTACAGACACCATGTCTTATGATCCTAAAGACTTTGGTGACATGTCATCTCCAAAGAAATCTCATATTGATACTGTTAGTGGAGAAATTTGTGAATTCAAAGGGGGGGGGGTTCAATTATTTTTTCAGACACAATGGAAATTAAAAACTGCCTCTACATTCCTTCACTATCCTTAAAGTTATTATTTGTTAGTCAAGTGACAAAACAACTCAACTGTGTGGTTCCTATGTATCTATTTTTTTTGCATTTTAGAGGAAATTCATAAGAAGGAAATCATTGGGCGTGGTACTGAACAAGGAGGTCTCAATTATGTTGATGAGGTAGTTCATAAGGGACATGTCATGCTTGCTCACGGAACAACCGAAAGGTAACTTTGGTTATGGCACCGGGGACTTGGTCATCCTTCTTTTAGCTATCTTAAAAGTTTGTTTATTAGTATTTTTTTGAATAATTCCATTCATGAGAAATGTGAAACCTGCATTCTTGTAAAAAATCGTAGGGTCGCATTTAATCAAAATAATATTATGGTTGATTATGCTTTTTCGCTAATCCATTATGATGTTTGGGGTCTAACACCAAATTCCACTAACAATCAAATCAGATACTTTGTTTTATTTGTGGATAATTTCTCAAGAATGACTTTGATATACTTCATGAAACATAAATCGGGAGTACCAGAAATATTTGTTTGTTTTTACAAAATGATTTTGACTCAATTTGGAAAAAAAATAAAGATTCTCCGTTTTGATAATGGAACAGAGTTTGTCAACCAAACAATGCATAATTTTTTCAAAACAAATGGTCTTATCCATCAAACCACTTGTCCAAACACACCTCAACAAAATGGTACTTCAGAACGAAAAAACTGTACTTTACTTGAAAAAACTCATGCTATTATGATTGAATCTAGAGTTCCTCATTCTCTTTGGTCAGAAGCTCTTGCTACATCCACGTATCTTGCAAATCGTCTACCAACCCGATGTCTAGGAAATAAAACTCCATTACAAGTTCTTGCCACCCAAGTTACAATTCCATATGTTATGACCTTACCACCTCGTGTATTTGGTTGTTCGGTGTTTGTTCATATCCCCAAAACTAGTCGTAACAAACTTAATCCATGTGCTAAAAATTGTGTATTCGTTGGGTACAGTGTTCATCAAATGGGATATCGGTGTTACAATCCGGTTACTCGTCGAATCCATCTCACCATGGACTGTGACTTCTTAGAATCTGATTATTAGTTTGATCACCAATCTCGTGCTCAGAGGGAGAAAGTAAGTGAATCACTCGACTGGTTGCTATATGAAAGTTACTTTGAGGATGTACCGACAGAGTCGGTAGATGGCGTCACCGAACACGCCTCTTCCAACATAAAAGAGACTCACGAGGCAGTTCTTACCACCAATGATTCTCCCGAAGACAATGTCCAACAAGAAATAAATGCCATGGATACTACCAGTGAATCAGCCGAAGAAAATTTCCATCAAGGGTAAACAATTTGCAATGTCATAACTCACAAAATGTTACTGACCATGACATTTCAGGAAGTTCATTTGTTGAAACTCAAACTCCGGTTCTTCCCCCAAGAAAAAATAGAGGGGTTCCTCATGACCGGTATTCACCGGAACACGTTCCTTGTGCTTCTACATATCCGGTAAAAACGGACAGGAAAGGAATGACGAAAATTGAAAAGGCGTTTTCAGCTACTATTCTTTCTGAAAAAATCCTTAAAACAGTTCAAGAAGCTATCAAGATGACTGAATGGCATGAGGCAATGCATACCAAAATGAAAGCTCTAAAAAGGAATGGTACATGGGAGAATCGTGTGTTACCACAAGGGAAGAAAGCATTCGGGTGTAGATGGATGTTTAATGTAAAATATAAATTTGATGGCACCATTGAGAGACACAAGGCAAGATTGGTTGCCAAAGTATATACACAAACATATGGTATAGACTACTCTGAAACATTCTCTCCGGTTGCAAATATTGACACTATCAGAGTTTTACTTTCAATAGTCGCGAATAAAGATTGGCCTCTTCATCAATTTGATGTAAAGAATGCTTTCTTACATGAAGACTTGGAAGAAGATGTATATATGGAACCCCCACCAGGTTTCTCTGATGGTTTTCAATAAAATGAGGTATGTAAACTGAAAAATGCATTATATGGGCTCAAACAGTCTCCTCGTGCTTGGTTTGGGAGATTTACAATGGAAATGAGGCAGTATAGCTACAAATAGAGTAATAGGGATCATACCTTGTTTTACAAAAAGAGAGGAGAATTAGTCACTTGTCTTATGATATATGTCGACGATATGATTATAACAGGGAATGACGAAGTAGAAATTAGCTCTCTTAGGAAAAACCTCTTCAAGGAGTTCGAAATAAAAGACCTTGGGGGATTAAAGTATTTCCTAGGAATCGAGGTTCTTCGGTTACGAGGAGGGATTTATATCTCCCAACGGAAATATATATTGGATTTATTAGCTGAAGTTGGCATGGTGGATTGCAAACCAAATGACACTCCTATGGTCGTGAATCACAAACTAAAGATAATTGAAGGGTCCAGACCAGCGAGTAAAGAAAGGTACCAAAGGTTGGTGGGATAATTGATTTACCTGGCTCACACTCGACCCGACATTTCATACGCAGTGGGAGTAGTTAGCCAGTTCATGCATCATCCTCAGGGACACCATATGGAGGCAGTAATGAGGATTATTTGATATCTCAAAGGCACACCAGAAAGAGGCATAATTTGTAAGAAAAATAGACACCTTGATGTTGAAGTATTCACAGATGCTGATTGGGGAGGGAATCCTAACGACAAGCGATCAACTGCTGGCTACTTTACTCTTCTTGGAGGTAACTTGGTGACTTGGAGGAGTATGAAACAGAAAGTAATATCAATGTCAAGTGCTGAATCAGAATTTAGAGGAATCGTTAAGGGGATTACCGAGATACTTTGGTTGAAGAAGATAGTGAAAGAAATCGGATCCCCCCTGAAGTTTCCAACTCAGTTAATGTGCGATAATAAAGTTGCGATTAAGATTTCAGAGAACCCGGTACAGCACGATAGAACAAAGCACGTTGAAATAGATAGGCACTTCATAAAAGAAAAGATTGAAGATGAAACAGTCGAATTTCTGTTTGTTAGATCCGAAGACCAACTGGGAGACATCCTGAGGAAAGCGGTTGCTGCAAGAACATTTGAATCAGTTTTATCCAAGTTGGGTATAAGTGATCCCACTACACAACTTGAGGGGGAGTGTTAGAATATTAAGTGTATTAGTGTTAGAATATTCAGTGTATTAAGTTTCCTTGTATAGGCCTCTACGTTCTCTATATATTGGGAGCCTTATTTGGGTTTGCATTATAAAAAAATAAAAATAAAAATAGTTCAATACAAAAAGGATTGATGTTTCTTAGTAACTGATTATGCCCCCCACTATGTCTCCGTCTCTCTAAGCCGCTTCCTGCGGCTACTTCTCTCTTTGTTTTTTAACACATGGTTATGATATATCCATCTCACATGATTAGTAAAAATATGTTCGATATCTTATGAAAAATAATCAATTTTTTATATAATAACTTTTTCATGATTAAAATTTTTTTAGTTTAAAACAAAAAACATGTATCATAAACCTTTTTCATATACAATTTTTTTAAACGTCTATGGTATTAAAGGATACTTTTTGTAAATATAAAACTAAAATGATCATTTGATAATAAATCACATAAGTTATGTCTTTAAACGAAAAAAATACAAAAAATGTTTGTTTTTTAATTGAGAAAATAACAAAACAAATGTAATTTAAAGATTAAAAAAACTTGTCACACACGAAATAGATTATATAATGTATTATTTTATTAATTTTGAAAACTTGTTAAAATTTGACGCAATTTTAAATTTTTAAACGAATGAACTCATCAAAATAAATAAATACACGTAATTTTTTAAAATCCAAATATAAATTTAGGTTTCAAATAAATTGAAAAAACATAAAAAATTTTGTGATATAAAATATTTTTAAAAATTATACATAACTATGGATCGTTTTCAAAAAAAATATTGTCTAATACAAAATATAACATAATCTAGATATGGTTATTCAGAACAAATCTAATATGCATACTTAATAGAGATTGAACAGTAACCATATAGTACACTAACAAAATCAATATTAAACTTTTGTATTCCTCAATGAAGTCCTTCTGGATGATCCAAGAAACAATAACTTTAAATAAATAATTCTAATAAAAAAATAAAAGAAAAGTTTGAGTTTTACTAGACCGCTCATGGTTCAAAAAATCGGTAGTGCAATAAACATACAATATGATACAGCGTAGCTTAAGGAAGATGGAGATCTAAAGATCCTTCCATTTCCCCCTTCCATGCTTGATAAATTAACTCAATAATACATGTCCCTCAAAGGTTTCCAGCACCATAGGAGTTCCTGTAGGTAGTTCAACCCACCCAAGTGGTCAATCCAAACCGAAAAGACAAGATCAAACTTAAAGTGCACCGCTCTCCAAATGCTACGGGTATTTCTAAAATCTACAAAATATATAGTTAAATGACCGTGTAATATTATCGCGTAAAACGCATCTAGAGGAGTCGTTTAAACATGAACTAATGATTTTGTCTTTAAATATATAATTTTTCCAAAATAACAAGTCGAAAGCATAACGAGAAATACCATATTTGTGAAAGACCAACTTAGCCCACTCAACAGAATAAAGGCACCTCTAGATAGAGTTGTAGGTATCTTTAGTGTAACTTCTTTTATACCCGGAAGAAAGAGACAACTCCAAAATCAATTCTGAACTATTAAATGACTTAGTGAAGTAGTGGGAGTTACAAATTATGAAGTGACATTAGTGGGTAGTGTGCATTATATTTCTATAAGTACTGAACCCTTTTGTTTTATTCTTCAAGTAATAAAACCAAACTATATGTCTCTTCGACTGTTTCATATGTCTGCTCGATTTGTTTAAATTTGTTCGATTTGTTTAATTTGGTGATTTCCTTTTCTTAAATAGATAGATGTTCCAAATTTAGGTTTTTGCTTTCCTTTGATATTTGTCCTTCTTTTGTGATGGGACATGGCTTATTGAAAAATCTCATTGGGACCTCGACAGTTTGCTAAAACAATGCAATCTCTTGTTTCAAATAATATCGGTATATTTATTATTTTGAATCAGTTTCTATACTAATATTTTTCTTTACAAAGTCGTATGAATATCTGTTTGCATGAGCTCAAGTCACATTGCATGCGGTGGATGCTTTGCATGCGGTGGATGCTCAAACCAGCCTTTGGGTTTCGCAGCTACTGTCTGGGTGTCATTTTCCCCTCTTGGCTTAACCCTCTATCTATATCTATCTATATATATATATAATTAGGTAGTCGATGCAGTTTAATTTCTCTCCTCTTTATATTTTGCTGGTTATGGATGGTATATTGGATTATGGTGCTTTGTAATGCTGTCGAACTTTCTATAGAGATTCAGATTCGGTGTACGGTTTGGATAAGAAGTTGTTCGGTAGACACTATCATTTAAATATTTTAGCTACTTTAGATTTTGCTAGTCCTTGACCGCCTTCATATCAAGTTATTCTCCCTTTTCTCTTTGAAAGTCTGGATGGATGAGCTGGCTGCTTGTACTTGTTTGACCTTTAGTATGCTACCGCTTGCCATGGTTTGTGTGTTCTCATACCGGTATCGTTCCTTGCAGTTTGGATGTTCATCATTCTTAAGAACAAGATGCAATTCATGTTGTGATCGGATGTAATTGTGGACTGTATCATCATCATTTAGATACAACTCATTTTCAAATTTATAGTTTTTACTCAATCGTACCACATGACACGTGATATTATTTATACTTAGTTCTATAGTTTAGCTTAGTTCCATATCTATGATTTGTGTGTATTTTTGTTAGATTTGGTAAGGTATTTAAAGATATATACAATGGGCGAGCAACCATTGTTGTACATTAGTATTCGACCCTCTAAATTATTAGTACTATTAGTTTCTTAAAAATCTTCATAATTCGAAAATCAAAAATCAGACGCCGAATCATTTGACAAAACCTATAAACAAACAAAAGTATCAATATTTAATAGTTAATAGTTAAACTTTTAAAACAAGATCAAGTATATAAAGTTTTAAAAAAAAATTGAAAACGTTAAATTTATAAAAAAAATTGAATACCTCCAAAAACTTTTATCCTGGAGCATCGATTTGAAATTGGGTAAAGCTCAGACGCTTTCATATGATTATCACGTGTGGTACGGAGGCATAGATCTCTTGAAGCATTACATATAGTGTTGTTTTTTATAAAATCAATCACTTTCATCTTTCTTTGCGATCATTCTAGCATAATAACTATCGAAATTGACTCCTTCATTAATTGCCAATTCGAGGGGTTCTATGAATTCTCAGCTTTTCCAGAATATCCTTGTGGCTTGCTAAATGGGTTTGCCATTTTTGTTTTAAGTCACCTAAACAAGGCGGTATAAATTTTAATTTGGCAAAGACTTTGTTTGTTCTTAGTGAATATGGTTTCTATAATAATAATGAATTTGTACAAACTAATCCTTTGGTCAAATTTCTAATGTAAACCATACCGTACACTACTTTAAACGCTCAAGGTTCTTACTGGACTGCTTTTCGGACACTATGTTTTCATAATAAAAATTAGAAAAACAAAAACAAAAAGTTTTAGGAGCAATATCAATATTGATATTTTATATATATATATATATATATATATATATATATATATATATATATATATATATATAGATTGGTTTCATGTGTTTATTAAAAACTAATTTGTATCTATGAATTTATTGGAATTTTAGTGATTACAGATATTTGGTATATTTTTATCTATTTTTAGATATATTTTATATGTTTATTAAAAATTAGATTTTATGCGCTAATTTATTCGAATTTCAGTGATTAAGATTTGTATTTTATAATTCAAATTCTTGATAGTTTTTATAATAATATATATGTATTATATATATTTTATTTGAAATATTCCAAAGAAATATTTATAATATCTAAGTATTAGATATTTGATATTTTTAATATATATTTAGATATATTTCGTATTTTTATTACAAATTAATTTATGACAAGTATATAAAACCAAGATATAACAACATATAACCTTACACAAAAACAACATATTACCATAATAATAAAAATGAGAGTATAATTATAAAAATATAATAACTTTATTCTATTATTTTTAATTATAATATATAATTTATAATTTATATAACAATAGGATTATCAAATAAAATAATACCATTTGTTATGAAATATAATACAACATTAACTCACCATGATCTAAATGGGTACGTGACTGGCGTGTGCGTGCCGATTCTGCATGATCTCATTTAACTTCTTGAATGAACCCATGAGTTTTTTTACGTGACCTGTTCCGGTTGTCACCTCTATTGCGGAGAGCCTCAGCTCAACTCGAATATAAAAATATAAAATTGGGTTCAAGCTTAGTTAAAGTATAAAAAAACTAAACGGAAGTTATCACATATTCCCCTAATCCAATATAATTTTAAATTTATCATAATCTAAAAAATTAATTGATCAATATAATGTATATGAGTATAGCGCATAAGATCTGAGTCGGTCTGAACCGGCCTGATCTGACGTGATATGGTTGGGCTTTGTCTGACCCGAACTTACAATGGGTCAGATATGGAAATGAAAATTATGACCCGGGGTAGGAAAATTATGATCCTCATTTGATTTGAATCTCTAAACACAACTAGAGTCTTGAATTTCAAGAAATAATCAAAGGGAAAAAAGATCTTACTTTTATTTGATTTTGATGTCATATTTTTAAATATGTAAATATAGTAAATATTATATTGAATAATATATTAAATACGTAATTACGAGTCAAAAGTTATTCGGAACATATTATTCTTTAATACACGTTCCTTATTCATTATATAATAGTCGAGATTTTGTTCTATATGTATCTCATAGATTTCTTCCCTACTCTTACCAATTTTCATTAATGTCCAATACTACAGCAGCAGCAGTGGCCAGGGAAGCTAGGTACTTGAAGCGTAGGAGGGTTCAAGACCAACTAGATGTCACGGGAGGTTTGAGGTACTTGAAGCGTAGGAAAGTTCAAAACCAACTAGATGTCATGGGAGGTTGGTGATGTAGTTGCACAAGCCCATGACTATATGGCCCTTTTAGACAAATGGAAACCAGCTTTATTTGGGGTCCAGATATCAGAATTAGGCGATGCGACCACTCAAATCGAACCTGTCGAGAAGCCCAACGATTTTCGAAAGCATCAAAACGTGATGAAGTCCAAGCCCTAAATTTAGTCGTTTAAACCTTCGTTTTGCTGTTTTAGTAAATTTTCTGCAGTTTCCTATTTTTGTTGGATTTTATTAAAATACTTAACCAGCTCCAATCGCTTTGAACTTGTGATGGGCTTTATTTTATTGCATAAGAAAAAAAGCTGTAATTTTGGGCTAGGGTTTCGAGCACTTCTATTAAAGGCTCTTAAACCCTAGTTTTGCTTCAGACTTTTTTTGAATAAAATTTAATTTTCTTTAAAGTCTCTTTTACTCTGACCTAGGGTTAGAGTTATCCATCTTCTATTGTTCGTCTTCTTTCTCTGACTTTTTTCAGCCACCTGTTTCACCTCGTAGCTTGGCGCTACCATATTGGTATCAGATTCAGAGTTCCTACGGCGTGGGTAACGACGGTATGCCGCAAAAATGATGTTTTCGGGGGAAGTCCACTCTTCCGATCACCAAATCGGTCGACCGTGATGAATTTGGTCAATTCCAATCCCATGTGAGTGACACAGATGCACTCGTTGGGAAGTCAGTTGAGAGACGTACAAGAAGCACTACACAGGCTGTTCAACAACCAAACCAATGGATTTCGAGCTCCAGGTTCGAGCAACCAGCCTTCCGGATCTGAGAGAGAGATCGGCCGAGAGCGGAATTCGTTTTCTCTTCGGCGAGAACAAGTTAGGGGCCAATACTCATCACAAGACTGCCGTGACCAAGTATTTGAGCAGCCGCCACCGAGATATTCTGATCTGAACGCCAACAATCAGTGGGAATCTGGATTCAGATTGGAGATCCCAGAGTTCCAATGGGTTCTTGCACCGAAGGAGTTTTTAGATTGGATCGCCTCAGTTTAAGAATTCCTTGATTTCAAGGAGGTTCCGGATACAAAGTGGGTACAGTTGGCTGCAACTAAGTTCTGAGGTCGAGCTGCATCCTGGTGGCAACAGCTCAAGCAGACCAGATCAAGGCACGATAAGCCAAAAATAACAACTTGGGATAAGTTTGTGAAGCACTTGAGGGCTGCGTTTTTGCCTTACAACTATGCCTGCATAATGTGTCAGCAGTACCAAAACCTTAAACAAGGGTCAAGGACTATTGACGAGTACACTAACGATTTTTTCAAGCTACAAAACCATGTCGATATTGCTGATTCAGCAGATCAGCTAGTATCTCGCTATATAGGGGGGATGCGACAGCAGTTTCAGGACCAGCTGAACATGTTCGACCCTGTGAATGTGTCTAAAGCACATCAGCGTGCACAACATCTAGAGAAAGCCCTTTCACGAAGGCCTTATGGAGGAGACACTCCCAGAACAAATCCATCGGCATTCCCAAGAAGGACGGTTCCAAGCCCTAACTTTAGAGTACCAACTGCTTCTCCTATGCGCACAGGTGCTAATTTGCAGGTCCCTAGTTGCACAGTTACTTCCTCACAGGTCCGGTGCTACCAATGTCATGAACTAGGGCACGTTGCTTTACAGTGTCCAAAATTACGATAACAACCACAACAATCGAGGGGTATGTTCGCTGACACTGCTGATTTTTAACTAGAGGGTGACCCAGGGTTTGATGAAGAACTAGAGGATGTTTTTTATGAGGTTCCAGAGGACCAGGTTACAAGATGAGATATTGGTCAGGTATTGGTTTTAAGGCGTATCTGTCTGACACCGAAAGCCAAAAGTGATGGGGATAATTGGCTACGGAACAATATTTTCCAATCGACTTATACTATTGGGGGAAAAGTATGCAAATTCGTTATTGATTCAGGGAGCTGCGAAAATGTTATCTCTGAAGAAGTTGTCCAAAAGCTGGCCCTAAAAACAGAAGACCACCCAAACCCCTACAAGCTTGTCTGGTTAAAGAAAGGTAATGAGGTAAATATCTCTAGAAGATGTCTCGTATCTTTCTCTGTTGGTAACTATAGGGATAAAGCTTGGTGCGATGTCATTGGGATGGATGCGTGTCACTTGTTGCTAGGCTGACCCTGGAAATATGATAGAAGTGTCACATATGATGGTAGGAGGAACCGCTACAGTTTTATATGGAATAATGTTAGGTTCATATTAACACCAACTAGAGAGGTTTCCCCAAAACATGCCCTTGCAGTATCAAATGAGTCGAGTAAGAACTTTCTAGCTCGAAAGGCGTTTATAGAAACATGCTCATGAAATAGGGATTGTCTATCTTTTGGTGGTTACAGAATTTAGTACTGATCCATTTGCTGGTATACCTAAGCGAGTTCGACCGCTATTAGCAGAATTTTCTTTTGTCTTTCCTGATACTTTACCTACAGGTCTTCCTCTATTGAGAGATATCCAACACCAGATTGACCTTGTACCGGGTGCTATCCTACCAAACCGACCGCATTATCAGATGAGCCCAAAATAGCATAAAGAGCTCCGCAGACAGGTGGAGGAACTGTTGACGAAAGGCCACATCCGGGAGAGTCTTAGTCCTTGTGAGGTTCTTGCACTGTTAACACCATAGAAGGATGGCTCAATAAGAATGTGTGAGGATAGCCGGGCTGTCGGTTTCCTATTCCTCGCCTTGATGATTTACTGGATCAATTGAATGGTGCTACTGTGTTTACGAAGCTGGATTTGAAGAGTGGATATCACCAGATTCGTATTCGTATGGGGGATGAGTGGAAAACAGCCTTCAAGACCCGAGAAGGTCTGTTTAAATGGATGGTAATGTCATTCAGTCTTTCTAACGCTCCTAGCACGTTCATGCGGGTTATGAACCAGGTATTTTGCCCATTCATCAGCAAATTTCTTGTTGTGTACTTTGATGACATTCTTATATACAGTACCACGGAAGAGTTGCATCTCCAGCACTTACGCGAGGTGTTGGTTGTTTTGAGGTGAAAGGAGTTTTATCTATGACTCGATAAGTGTTGTTTTATGACAGATTCGGTCGTCTTCCTGGGGTATGTCTTGTAAAAAGATGGGCTTTCAGTGGATCAGTCGAAAGTGGCAGTCGTGCGAGACTGGCATATTCCTACTTCGATCACTTAAGTCCGCTCTTTTCACGGATTGGTCTCCTTTTACAGACGGTTCATACATTACTTCAGCACTGTTATGGCTCATATTATAGAGTGTAGGAAGTACAAGATATTCTGCTCGACCCTGAAGCAGCTAAGGCGTTTGAGGAAATCAAGGTAAGACTGACCACTGCACCGATTCTTGGTTTACCTGACTTTTTTACAGGATTTGAACTGCATTGTGATGCATCCGGATTGGGCATTGACGCTGTACTTAGCCAACGAGGCCGCCTTGTAGCATACTTCAGCGAAACATTAAGTGGAGCTAAACTTAACTACAACACCTTTGACAAGGAGTTCTATGAAGTTGTACGAGCTTTGAAGCACTGGAGTTCTTACTTGGCCTAAAATAACTTTGTCATGTACACCGATCATGATGCCTTAAATCATCTGCAGAGTCAAGAGAAACTCTCTTCTCGCCATGCACGTTGGGCAGCATTTACGCAACAATTTACCTTTTCCATTAAGCATACTTCGGGGACAGTTATTAGGTAGTCGATGAAGTTTAATTTCTCTCCTCTTTACATTTTGTTGGTTATGGATGGTATATTGGATTATGGTGCTTTGTAATGTTGTCGAACTTTCTATGGAGATTCAGATTCGGTGTACGGTTTGGCTAAGAAGCTGTTCGGTAGACACTATCATTTAAATATTTTAGCTACTTTCGATTTTTCTAGTTCTTAACCGCCTTCATATCAAGTTATTCTCCCTTTTCTCTTTCAATGTTTGGATGGATGTGCTGGCTGCTTGTACTTGTTTAACTCTTAGTATGCTACCACTTGCCATGGTTTGTGCGTTCTCATACCGGTGTCGTTCCATGCAGTTTGGATGTTCATCATTCTTAAGAACAAGATGTAATTCATGTTGTGATCGGATGTAATTGTGGATTGTATCATCATCATTTAGATACAACTCATTTTCAAATTTATAGTTTTTACTCAATCGTACCACATGACACGTGATATTATTTATACTTAGTTCTATAGTTTAGCTTAGTTCCATATCTATGATTTGTGTGTATTTTTGTTAGATTTGGTAAGGTATTTAAAGATATATACATTGGGCGAGCAACCATTGTTGTACATTTGTATTTCACCCTCTAAATTATTAGTACTATTAGTTTCTTAAAAATCTTCCTCATTCGAAAATCGAAAATCAGATGCCGAACCATTTGACAAAACCTATAAACAAACAAAAGTATCAATATTTAATAGTTAATAGTTAAACTTTTAAAACAAGATCAAGTATATAAAGTTTTAAAAAAAATTAATTTTGAAAACATTAAATTTATAAAAAAAATTGAATACCTCCAAAAACTTTTATCCCGGAGCATCGATTTGAAATTGGGTAAAGCTCAGACGCTTTCATATGATTATCACGTGTGGTACAGAGGCATAGATCTCTTGAAGCATTACATATAGTGTTGTTTTTTATAAAATCAATCACTTTCATCTTTCTTTGCGATTATTCTAGCATAATAACTATCGAAATTGACTCCTTCATTAATTGCCAATTCGAGGGGTTCTATGAATTCTTAGCTTTTCCAGAATATCCTTGTGGCTTGCTAAATGGGTTTGCCATTTTTGTTTTAAGTCACCTAAACAAGGCGGTATATATTTTAATTTGGCAAAGACTTTGTTTGTTCTTACTGAATATGGTTTCTATAATAATAATGAATTTGTACAAACTAATTCTTTGGTCAAATTTCTAATGTAAACCATACCGTACACTAATGAACATATTATTCTTTAATACACGTTCCTTATTCATTATATAATAGTCGAGATTTTGTTCTATTATGTATCTCATAGATTTCTTCCCTACTCTTACCAATTTTCATTAATGTCCATACTACAGCAGCAGTGGCTAGGGAAGCTAGGTACTTGAAGCGTAGGAGTGTTCAAGACCAACTAGATGTCACGTAGGAGTGTTCAAGACCAACTAGATGTCATGGGAGGTTGAGGTACTTGAAGTGTAGGAAAGTTCAAAACCAACTAGATGCCACGGGAGGTCGAAGAACAAGTTCTTGATGTCTCTGTTGTGGTATTTTCTCTTTTTTTTATTTATTATCTATAATAGTTTTAATTGGAAAATAATAATAATAATCAATATTTATTAATTTTTTATGAATATAAAAGTAATTGTGGTATTTTATATTTTCTTTATTTATTATCTATAGGAATTTTAATTGGAAAATAATAATAATAATAATAATAATAATAATAATAATAATAATTAATATTTGTTATCATTTGATTATATATAAGAAAAATTAGAAAAATTATTAATGAAAGATTTTTAGGTTTTGAGTCACATGAACACACTTTTTTTTTCTTAGTAAAATAGGAGAGAGACAGTCTGCCTTCTCTCTTACTTTCCAACGGCTATATTTATAAAGTCTCCCGTAAAAAAATTTCAATTCCGGTTTTGTGCAGTGGCTCGAGGCCTTATGGTGTGGATGCCAAAAAGACATTGATAGATGATAGCTTAGTGTCTTCCTATATCTCATTTTTTTTTCAATCTCATTTTTTTTTGTTTTTTCTTTTTTTGTTTTGCCTTCTCGTCGGTTTTGTTTGCGGCGCTGGTTTGGTCTTATCGACGGCTCCGCTCTTCTTGACGAAAGCAATTCCAAGCTGAAAGATGGCTCAACTTCTTTAGTCTATCGTCGTCTCTTTTCTTTTTATCTCTTATGCTTTCCGTACTGGGTTTTCTCTTTTGGTACCTTTGTTGTTCTTGAAGAAAACAAGATTCATCGGTGCCTTTCGGGGCTCTGTTCCACGCTTTGGAAGAAAGCTCCGGTGGATTCTTATTCGTCGATGTTCTCCGGCGATTTCTTTTGTCGGGTTCTTGCTGGTTTCGACTCAAAACAGGTGGTTATCTTTTCTTCATTCATAACCATGGTCTTGAGATGTATCTTCAGTGGAAAGTCGGCATGTCCTCCTCACTCCGACGAGTGTTCGAAACCGGATAGTTGGAGCGAGGCGAGTGTCTATATGGTAAAATCGGAGGCGCCTCTTGGTTTCATAGAGAACCAAAAATCCATCATCGGTCCGGAGAAATTCGGCGCTTTGACGGCGAAGCAAATGGCTGCTGAAGTAAAAGCGGCTGCTACCTTGTTTCGTGAATGGTTTTGGGGAGTTAACCCTAATCTATTTGGGCCTTCCATTCTTTTTCGGGCAAGGCTAAATGAGACCCCATTTGGCTATAATGAGACCCGAAAAAAGACACATTTACCCCTGATATAAAATCCTTATTTTCAGCCCATTTTCTCTCTTTTCTCTCTTTTCTCTCTTCTCTCTCTACTCTCTCTCAAACTCAAAAAAAAACTCGAAATCAAAACAACAAGTTTTATCAAATCCAACATCACAAACAACTTAAGGTACGAATCCTTTACATATCCATGTAATTTTTATGCATTTTAGTTTAGTATTTTTAGTGATTTTTAGAGTTTAGTGTTCTTGATAAAAAGTCGGATTTTCATGTATATTTAGTCGTTTTTTTTGAAAAAAAACTTCAGATTCGTGTTAGTCGATTCAGTAGGATCGTTTTGGTACCATGCATGATGAATTTGGGTTGGGTTTTGGGGATTTGGGTTCGATTTTGGGAGTTGGGGTTGAAGGTTCTCGAAATCGCGATTTGCGAACTGGGCCTTCGCAACCCGTGCAAAATCGCGAACGACCCGTTCGCAATTTTGCACGGGCTGCGAAGGCCCAGTTCGCAAATTGCCAATTTCTGCAATTTCTGAATTTGAGAAATTGCGAACTGGGCGTTCGTAATTTCACCAAATTGCGAACGCCCGGTTCGCAATTTTGGTGAAATTGCAAACACCCAGTTCGCAATTTCTCAAATTTATAGAATTTTTTGTATGTTTTTTTTGTTTTACGAAATAGTTTGTATCCCATATTTATTAACAATTTATATGTTGTATTTCAGCATGCCTCGCAAACATGAGACACCAGTTCGACATTCAGCAGACTCGAGCGATGATGGAGAGCACTCTGAGCTTGTGTCACGGTCACGGTCGGTTAGGCGTAGGCCTAGCGCTTCCACTCCGGCCCCCGTTCTATCCCAGGGGTTTGCTACATTCGACCTGTTATTTCGGAGGGTGAACCCTCACGTACCTGGTCTATATCCAGAGTATGCACAACACGAGGCTTACCACGTCTTTGCTGGAGAGGTAAGTAATGATGTGTTTTAAAGTACGTTTATATGTTCTTTTGTATTATTTCTAAGTTGTTTATGTCTTATGTAGTCTCGCCGGTACTCGCGGTGCTACTCTATGTACGGTACCCACCGTGCGTGGGGTCTTGCTGGGCAACACAGGGTAAGGGAGCAGGTTATGATGACTTGTTTCGGCCCACTGGTAGATGCATTGGAGCGTTGGAATACCAACGTTCATCTTGTAGATGCTTTCCTGGAGAGGTGGCATTCGGAGACGAACACCGTTCACTTTAGCTTCGGTGAGATGACGGTTACGCTAGACGACGTCCACGTCATCACTGGTCTCCCGGTCACAGGTGATGATTTCGTAGTTCAGTCTTTTCCTAGTAATGGACAGCGTGAGGCTTGGTATTCTAGTGCATTAGGCATAGATTTGGATGACCTTAGGTATGAGTTAGGGCATAACAGGGGGGTAATGGTAGATCTGTTCGTTTACAGTTTTTACGCGAGCAGTACATGGTACGTAGATATAAAGATGAGAACATGTCTGATAGTGATGTAAAGTGCGCCACTAGGGGTTATCTGCTGCATATGTTGGGTTGTTGTGTTCTAGTGAACAAGACGGGGAATAGTATATCTTTAGATTACCTCCAGTTTGTAGAGCATTATACCTCATCCGTTAGATATAACTGGGGACAGCATATACTAGCTCAGTTGTACCACCACCTGGGAAAGTCGTCGCTGCACACGACTTCAGGGATTGCGGGTTGTATTTCCTTGTTGGAGACCTGGATATACGATCACTTCTCCACTACTGTGCCTACGATTAACACGGCCTACGACTTTTCTATGCCGACCATGTGCCGATATGTACCGACGCCGTTTCGTGCGGATGATGAGACTCGGATTAACATCCGACAGGGACTGATTTCGTTGACGGCGAACCATGTGAGTTACAATGATTTGTTATATTTGTTTCCATAGCTTTAATTTATTATTATTTTCATTTTTGGAAGATTATTAACTAACATTTTCATATGGCACAGGTTTGGTTCATGCCTTACGAGCATCATCGTTCTCATTTCCCTTCTCAGGATGTGGCTTGGATTGACCACACGCTGAAGGCGTTCGACGTAGTTGAGGCGTACTATCCGCTTCGGGTGGCTCGACAGCTAGGGCACGTTCAGGACATACCACCGGCTCTGCGGACTGTTGTACCCGTACATAGGCGAAAGCGTGTGAACACGCGCTTCTTGTGGGATGAGGCCACGTGGATATCATGGGGGTCACACGTTGTTGACCGGAGGATTCGCGGTGACAGGTACATTTTAGGCGGTCCTGGCACGACCACGACGTACGATGTATGGATCAGTGACCACCTATGGTACGTTCTGCTTGATCCTAGTATTCTTGCTCCATCTGCTTTGCATGTTCCAGAGCCCCCTAGTGCGATGACATATCAGGCACGACTGTATCACCTCTCCGATCGTGTTACTGATGTTCATTCTAGAGCGGAGTCGATGAGTGTGGAGGACTTGCGTCGGGAGGTACAGGAATGTCACCTTTTAGGGGTCCAGTACCGCCAGTTGGATTGAGTTTGAGTGCATTTGTATTATATGACTAGCAGGCCGGTTGTTTGATACTACATTATTTTGTTGCTTTGCTTTAGTTGCTGCTTTGGTTTACATGGTTGTATGGAATTGATTTTGGTTCTTTATTTGTCGCTTTTGTTCGGATAAGTTTATACTACCTTATTTTTCTGATTTAGTTTTGCTTAAGTTGTTCATTTCTCTTATATGATGTGTACCTTAAAAACAACAACACTTAAACAATAACACCTAGAATTCTCCCATAATATAAAATACATAAGGAAATTACACACATAAACTAAAAGGATTGCGTGATTAAAAATACATAAGCAACTAAATTAAAGCAAACGGTAGACAAACGAACCCTCAGTCAGCATTGGACACTTAGTTCTACGGAGTCGGATAGTTCATTCCATACCCATCTGAATCACTACTTCCTTCGGGAGTTGAATACGTTTCAACGGCGCTCGCTATTGCGTCAGCTATTTGTTGCTCTTCCGACTGTGTCGCATACGACACCATCTCCGGCGTGATTGTACTTTGCGTTCCAATGTCGAATCGCTTTCGGAGGTTGGTTTGGACTTCCCAAGGAAGTGACTCGATTTGTAAAGTCACTATTTTAAGGTAAGCTAACCTTTCGGATACTTCTTCGCGTGTGCGTGGTCGAGGCATCATACATCCCGGGCAGGAAGCCTCCCTACCGTGGTTGAAGAACATTCTGCACAAGACCGCATCGATGAAGCCAGGAACCTCCTCTTCTATTGCACCCCTCACGATGTCAAATGCGTTTAGGAGGCTTGCATCTTCGTCTACGTTCCAGCCCGAATCACACATTGTTATACCTTAAATGTTTAGTTTCTTAGTCTGATGGTAGTATTTATAAACTCGAACTGGGTGGTTCAACTCAAAATTTGTTAGCGGGAAAGGTTGTCTTTGTTCCCGCTCAAATCTGTTTTTAGCGGGAAACCTTCACTCCATTCCCTCCATATGTTTCCATACAATATTATAATATTCTGATGAACTAATGTCTGTTTAGATTTTTGTATGTACTGTTGTTATCCTGCAACCAATAAATTATGTCTGTTTAAATTACGTCTTTATGTACCACTTTTATGGTTAAGATAACGTTATCCAAGTTGGCCTATTGATAAACAACACGTGTAAGAAAAGGATACCGCAATCCAAACGGACGAATGAGTATGCAACACCTAATATTTAAAAAAGTACAATAACTATTCAGTGCAATAATAGCAGGGGTCTCATTATAACAAAAATTCCATCACCAGTTTTCCGCTATAACGAGACACCTATAAAAGTTGCCGCCAAAAATATCTGCTTTAAATGTAGTTCCCGCCCAAACAACCACGACCCTATAAATAGACGTGAAGCACTATTCGAACAGTAACAATTTAACCAATGGAGTTTACCCCTAATGAAGATTACCATTTGCTCGAGGCAGTGAAACTCGCCCACCGAGAATTGGGAGAAGATAGTAGCGAAGCGTTTTTCGAGCTGGTCTTATGTAATATGTACTACAACTACGGGCGTTTAGGAACTGAAGGTATTGTCGTGCGTAACTGTGACCAAATCAAGGAGAGATACATTTTTTGCAAACCAATGGATCGTTTGTTGTTTCTACCTTTTAAGATTAAGCAAGAAGCAGCTACCGTCTGGAACATGACCGTGGTAGACTACATCACGAAGGATATGGTAGTGTATCTTGAGAATAGGATTACTGAGAGGGAAGAGGGGATTCAGTCTGACGACAACTTGGGATACGACTTCGACGATTGAGCATTGTGATATGTTTTTAATAGTTTCCATCTGGTAGTGTCTGTATTGTCTGTTTGTTTTACTTAATGCCATAACTTGTTAAAGTTTTCATTACCTAGTTTTGTAGACATTATTTGGTACCCGCTACTTCAAACAACAACTAATTAAAAAGTCACCTCAAAAATAAAAACCAGTGATACGAAAATAATAACTTCAAACAACAACTGATAAGGAAATTGACAACTTCAAACAACAAACAGTAATACGAAAATCACAACTACAAACTACAAACAACAACTGATAAGAAAACAACAAACAGTAATACGTAACACTGCATAAGTGGAAGGCTTAGTCGTAGTCGTGTCTAAGTTTGTATTCCACATCATCCACTTCACCCCTTGCAATTATTTTGTCCTCTAGAAATGCTACCATATCCCTTGTGATGTAGTCTATCAAGGTTAGGTTCCAAACAGAGGCTGCTTCTCGCTTAATAAGCGATGGCAAGAAACACAAATGTTGTATTGGCTTGCAAAAATTGTATCTGCTTTTGATCTGCTCACGAGTACGTATAACGACACCTCTTGTACCGAAACGACCGTAGTTCATATACATCGTACATAGGACACGCTCGAAAAACTGATCGCTTGTATCTTCCCCCAGTATCTCGCGTGCAATCTTCACAGCTCGAAGCATGTGGTAATCTTCGTCCGCCGTAAACTCCATACGTACACGTTAACGAGTTTTAATTTTTCGTTCCTGCGGTAGGTTGCAAAAGTGTCGTATTTTGTTAGATTTTATGTCCCATTTTATAGGAGGCGAGTCAATTTTGGTGGGCGTTTAGTATTTGGATGAGGTCTCATTATAGCTGCTTTCGTACTATTTCAAATGCAATGTTGTTTTTCGCTATAATGAGACCCTGATTTAAACAACGTGGGTTGTAATAATTAACTTCTATATGTGTGTAGTTTTGTATATATTATGTGTCACCACATTAGTCGCCCATCCAGATTACGTTATCCTTACATGTCTGACAACGCTATCCTACTTTTAAGTAGTTTTTAGTCGGTTCATATATCTTATCTTATACCTCAAATCACAATTAATATTGAAGGTTTTAAAAAAATTCAGTTTAAAAAGAAAAATCAGTTTTGGAGTCGTTAAGGTCAAAAAATGTGACCATTTTAGGCTACTTCGATGTCGTTTTTTATAACTTTTTTGAGTTTTATTTTTTTTTCCGCAAAATTCTAATCATTAGGGCCACTTGACTAATGTTTGATGTTGGTAAAAAGAAAAATCAGTTTTGGAGTCGTTAAGGTCAAAAAATGTGACCATTTTAGGCTACTTCGATGTCGTTTTTTATAACTTTTTTGAGTTTTTTTTTTTCCGAAAAATTCTAATCATTAGGGCCACTTGACTAATGTTTGATGTTGGTAAAAGGAAAAATCAGTTTTGGAGTCGTTAAGGTCACAAAATGTGACCATTTTAGGCTACTTCGATGTCGTTTTTTTTAACTTTTTTGAGTTTTTTTTTTTCCGAAAAATTCTAATCATTAGGGCCACTTGACTAATGTTTGATGTTGGTAAAAGGAAAAATCAGTTTTGGAGTCGTTAAGGTCACAAAATGTGACCATTTTAGGCTACTTCGATGTCGTTTTTTTTAACTTTTTTGAGTTTTTTTTTTCCCGAAAAATTCTAATCGTTAGGGCCACTTGACTAATGTTTGATGTTGGTAAAAGGAAAAATCAGTTTTGGAGTCGTTAAGGTCACAAAATGTGACCATTTTAGGCTACTTCGATGTCGTTTTTTTTAACTTTTTTGAGTTTTTGTTTTTTTTTTCCGAAAAATTCTAATCGTTAGGGCCACTTGACTAATGTTTGATGTTGGTAAAAGGAAAAATCAGTTTTGGAGTCGTTAAGGTCACAAAATGTGACCATTTTAGGCTACTTCGATGTCGTTTTTTTTAACTTTTTTGAGTTATTTTTTTTTTCCGAAAAATTCTAATCATTAGGGCCACTTGACTAATGTTTGATGTTGGTAAAAGGAAAAATCAGTTTTGGAGTCGTTAAGGTCACAAAAAGTTGAAAAAACAAAATTTCCAGAGGGTATTGCGAATCAGGTGCTTGTAAAACGCCGGATTTGCGAATGCAGGCCCATGAAATTGGGCAAAATTGCGAACCCACACTTCGCGATTTTGCTAAATCGTAGTGGTGGGAATTCGCAATTTGGGCCAAATCACGCGTACAACGTTCGAAAATCCGCCACTGGGCCAAAATTTAAAAAAAATTAATACTTTTTTTGATATAATTGTAATTTTATCGGGAACTAGCAATTTATTTGTGGTGTGCAACTTGTTTTTACAACAATTATAAGTAATGGAATTTTAGAAATAAATAAAACGTGGGAGTATCGATTACAAACCAAAGTGAAAGTTCTAAAAATATTCGTAGACACAACGAAGTTCGGTTAAACACGTAATGCATAATAAAATTATTAGTCTTCATTCAAATCGAAGATACGTGGTGGCTCTTCGTGTGCGGTCGATGGTTGCGCGGGTTTTATTTGGTTATGTTTGTTCAATCTCTTGTCGAGCGGTATTGCCCAACCGGTCACTTCATGATCCGTACGAAACGGAAACCAAGTAGGATATATTTCCGGAAGTGGTCCATCCAACACAACCTACACAAATAAAAGGTAGATAAATATTTGGTGACGAAAATAATATAAAACATTGAAACACACTGTAGTAAACTTACTTTGACGAAATGGTTACCATGAACGAAACCTATACCAATTTCGAGGTTAGGACATGATCGAGGAGGCACACCACGTAGCGGTAGATAAGTGTACGATTGGTGGAGTGAAATGTGGTATACGATACATTGGTATCTAGTGGCTATCACTAACCCTAAATCGGGTAACGTCATCCAATGCCTAGTACCGGCACCATACAATTCGAAAAGGTTCAACCTTCTCACAAGGTTATCTACACTTTGTGATCCATCAAACACTCTCTCCCATAGCTCACGTTCGTTTTGCAATTCGCCGATCAAATCCCGTCTAACTTGGTCCCATGAATCGGATTTACCGTATACCGTCAAAGCAACGGCTCGGAATCCGCAATTACCGTCAGGAGAGACGTCTTCGACGCTAGAAATGTAGTTATGCAAATAGCTAGGAAACCAACTCTCGTACCCGCTAAAATCTTTTCCCTTTGATGATTTTTTCGGTCGAGGCACTTTATCTTTCTTCGGATGAGCCTTGGTTTTCGATTTTTCTTTCGTCTTGTTTTTTGGCGGTAGAAATGTAGCCGTGCTACCTATCGTTCCGGGAGTGCTAGCGCCTAGACTTCCATCGTATTCCCACTCGCTAGGGTCCCGTTGAGTTGATTTGTCCCGACCGGCTTTTTTCCTACCCTTAGTAACAACCGGCTCCTTAGGTTCCAAAACATGACTTCTAGCGGGATCTAGGATTTGCATCATCCTATTTATAATGTGGTCTTGGATGTGTTGCCCGTAACCGTGGATGGTGCTACCTATTAAGGAGATTTTTCTAGTGAGCTCGTCTTCGGTATCAAACTCCTCATTAGGTTTGATCCTTAACGTACTCCAATAGACATCACACTCATCTTTTCTAACCGCCCTTCCTTCTTTATAAATCAAAGCTAATTCGCATGCACATGGTAAATTATGAGTTGTCCTAATAACACACCCACACACTCCGAATGTGAACCATATTTTCAAGGACTTTGCGAGATTTTCCTCTATTAGTTCTATGGCTTGAGATGAAAGCTCACCTTTGACATCCTTGTAGATGGTTTTGTTAGGCCCCCTAGTTGAGTTTCTTGGACGATACCTACTACGCTCGAATGACTCGAAAATGTTAGAGTGTTGAGCGGATAGGTGCGCATGAACATGTTTCCAAAATTGTTCGAACGTGCATAGACTACTACCAATTGCCCGCTTGAGGCTAGAGTGAGCACTCTCCGCCCTACAACATGAGATAAAATACATTAGGTTCCTAACACTTTATATTTAAAAAAAATGGGTGGAGATGGAAATATAACTCACCGGTTGCTAGTTTGGTTGCCAAAATGTTTAAATTTGTTCGTGTGAATGTTGAGGAATTTGTGTCCATATTCGTCAATCCATTGCTTCATAACGTAGTCGATAGCCAATGGACAAAATGCGAACGTGTGGTGCATATCGGCAAGGTTTTTGTTATAGTCTTCGAGCGTGGCCGAATAGGCTACCCTTTGGTAATATTCCCCGAAATCATCGGCCATTTCCACATTCGGTAAAACTTTTCTAGCGTAAGAGGTGACGTTCTTACCAATATGCCAAGTGCATAGCATATGAGTTGCGTCCGGAAATATATCGTCGATAGCATTCATTAAAGCCAACTCCCTATCGGTGACAATGATGTTAGGTAATGGGCACTTGTTGTTCGTCAACACCATCTTTAGAACACTCAACCCCCAAGTGTAGTTCTCTTGTTTCTCGGAACTCAAAAAAACAAAAGCAACACAAAATGTCTTCTTCGTCGAAGTTTGGCCCACTATTTCAAGTAAAGGCATCTTATACCTTGTAGTCTTGTACGTGCTATCCATTATAAGAACTTGAGGAAACGTGCGCATGAAATCGATGCTTTTAGGGTGTGAAAAAAACAACTCGAGGATCTCGTCCGTTGCTTCATAACTTCGCTCCCAAACATAGTACTCGTGTTCTTTTAACTTAGCAAACAAGTATTGCATTTGGGTCTTGCCCGCTTTATCAACCAAATCATGTTTTTGCCGCATGTTGTATATCGTGCGCATGCCTGATAAATTTTGCGGGTCTTTAATCTTCAACCCGCGATATATCTCTCTCGGTCGAGAACCGACTTCCGTTTGACTACGAACGAACAATTGTTCTTCGACTTTTAGTCTAGCGGCCCGAGAGTGACCGTCCAAGTGCAAAAATGGATCGTGGTTGTGTTTCCCGTTTAGCACAACCACTTTCCAATAACCCGGTAGCTCTAAGACTGGACTCCCTCTTAAGTAGAACGGACACCCGCATTTTTTCGATGAACATTCTCGGCGCTTCTTAACATACCCCGGTTTGGGGTTAGGTTTGTAAACCCCATGCCTCTCGCACCTAAAATATATCCTAGGAGTTTTCATGATTTTTGTACCGTCGTCGTTTTTACTCCGGACCAAAATGAATCCTAGCTTTATGCTTTCGGACTCGACCCAATCAACCAAATCGGCTTTGGTGTAATAAGTGTCCGTACTAAACACTTTCGTGTAATCGGCCATCGAACATGGCGGTGGACCGGGTTCCTACATAGTTCATTCATGCAATTATATGAGAACATATTTATACCTACATGATCATATAAATTCCAAAACAGGTCATTTTTGCGAATTACAAGTTCGAAAATTCAACAAAATTGAGAATTTCGAACTCGAAAATTCAGCCTAATTGCGAACAGCCCGTTCGTGGGTTTGGCTTTTTCGCGAACGGGCCGTTCGTCCATCAGGCGTTTTTGCGAACGGCCCGTTCGTCCATCTGGGGATTGCGCGAACGGGCAGTTCGCAATTAAGGACGAACTGCAAATCCCCAGTTCGCAGTTCATCAAAAATATAGCGGTACCACCGCTATATTCGCACTGACTCGAAAAATTTCGAAAAATACCTCATTTTGGGTATCTAAATGGTCCGTCAGCGGCTCTTCTTCCTCCGATGCGAAATCATCAAGGTTGCAGCTGAATCCTTCACTCCAATCACTCAAATCCATGATTTTTTAGAGATTTTAGGTAGTTTTAGAGAGAGAAAGCTCTAGAGAGTAGTTGGAGAAAAGTTGGTTTTTGGTTCAAAATTGTGAGTTATAAGTGAAGGACAAAATGGACATTTCACATTGAAGAAAAAAAATTCTGAATTTGGGGTCTCATTATAGCCAAATGGGGTCTCATTATAGCCATGCCCTTCTTTTTCTGCCTTTACTCTTAATTAAAGTCAGAGGCCCAAATAATATTCTTAATGCTATTAGTATCTTAAAACGGTTTAATTTCAATAGTATGTTAAATGACTTTAATATAATTAATTTTTTAAATGAGTTTAATTATTTAAAAATTTTAAATGAAGTTAATGACTTAAATGATTTTAATTTATTTAATATATTAAATAGATTTAATTATTTTAGTATTTTAAATGAATTTAATATATTTAGTACTTTCAATGGAGAAAAAAAATAGTATTTTAGATGGGTTTAATTGTTTTAATATTTCAAATGGGTCTAATTCTAACTTGTCTTTTGGTTATTGTGATCGCTCTAATCCTGCTGGTTCTTTTTATCTGTCTATTTGGATGGAGTTAAAGAGGTTGAATTTGCAAGCATTTCGGATGGTGGCGCAACCTATGGTAAAAAGGATTTGTCCTTCGACAGGACCATCGTCTGACCCGCTGTTTTCGAACCTTGTTGGTACACTAACTTTTCCTACTGAGACATCATCATCCGAGGAAGATCCTTCTGAGATAGATCCTGAGGTGGATTCTAGACTTCCATCTATCTCTGAGGATAAGGAAGTGGCGATTGGCGAAGCGGTGGATTCGCCCCCTAAAAGGGTGTGCACGGATGTAGCTAAAGGCAAGGGTAAGAAGGTATTGTCCTCCGACAGTACCATCAGCTGATACACTGTAAGTCTTTTATTAATGAATTTAGCTTCTTGGAATGTTCGCGGTCTTAATGACCCGGTTAGGCAAAAAGATGTCACCGACTTTATTATTTCCAATCATATCTCTATGATAGTCCTAGTAGAAACTAAAGTCCAAAGTCTGAATGTCGATCCGATAATCAGACATATGGTTCCGTTTTGGCATGTGATCACCAATCACGCTTCCCACTCCTTAGGTAGAATTTGGATCACTTGGAACCCTAGTGTTATAACGATTACTAGGATTTCCCAATCGCCTCAATTCATTCATTGTATGGCCAACTGTCATAATTTAAAGCCACTTTCAAGCTTACTGCAATCTATGCTTTTAACGAAGCTCATGATCGCATTTCGCTTTGGAATGACCTAAAAAACATCTCCAATCAGGATAATCATATCCCATGGGTCTTCCTAGGGGATTTTAATGCTATCCGTCATCCGGATGAGCGTCTTGGCTCCTCTGATTCTTGGTCTTCAGCAATTGATGAATTCAACAATTGTTGTTATCATTGCGAGCTTAGTGATCTTCGATCATCTGGCTTTCCTTTCACTTGGATTAACAAACAACCTGCTCACCCTATCCTTTCCAAAATTGATCGAGTCCTTGTTAACCCTGATTGGGGCGACCTCTTTCCCATGTCCCATGTCCTCATAGGCCACTTTCGCACCTCTGACCACACCATTGTTACTCTTAATCTCGGGCTTCCGCGCCCAAGACGGAAAAAACCTTTTCGTTATTTCAACATGTGGCAAACTCATCCCTAGTTCAAGGACATAGTTTCCAACTGCTGGAACTCCCCTATATCTTCCTCGGGAATGAGAATGGTCTCTGACAAACTAAATCGCTTGCAAAATGCGCTAGATTTGTTAAATCGTAAGGAGTTTAGTGACATTTCCTCCTGAACCGATAAAGCTCAAAAGGATCTATTTGAGGCTCAGTCTAAATTAGTCTCCGACCCTCTCAATCCTCAGTTATTAACAATCGAATTGGAGGCTTCCGCTTCATTCATTTTCCTAAGCGGAGCTGAAGAATCTTTCTTGAAGCAGAAATTTAGAGAAAACTGGATTCAGCTGGGCGATAGGAATACCAAATTTTCCACAAAAGTATCAAAGCCCGACTTTTTCGCAATAAAATTATCTCGATTTCAAATGATGAAGATGTCATCGTTTCCTCCCCTACAAAAGTGTCAAAAGTTTTTGTTAATTCTTTTGAGAAAACTCTTGGTAGCAAACACTCTGTGGTCTACCCTGGTCTGGAAAAAGTTTCTTCTCTTATCTGTTCCAAAGTTAATTCCGCTGATAAGGAATTAATGACCCGTGATATTTCATGCGCTGAAATCAAATCTGCTCTTCATAGTATTGATAGCGATAAATCTCCGGGCCCAGATGGCTTTAATTCTAGTTTCTTTAAGTCATCTTGGAACATCGTCGGCCCTGACATCTGTAAAGGGGTCCAAGAAATCTTCCTCACATGCAATCTATTCGATTCTTGGAATGCCACCTCCATCGCACTTATCCCCAAAAAAGACTCGTCCTCTGAGCCAGCTGACTTTAGACCTATTGCTTTATGCAATGTTGTCTATAAAATCATCTCCAAAATTCTGGCCAACAGAATCAAAGTATCCTTCCCTTATCTTATCGACTCTTCCCAATCAGCTTTCGTTTCTGTAAGGAATATATCTAATAATATTATACTCTCCCAAGAAATTCTAAAAGGATATCATTCCAATGGAAGAGGCAAAACAATTGCCCTTAAAATCGATATTATGAAAGCCTTCGATAACGTTCGTTGGCATCTCATTCTCGATGTTCTTGTTGCGATGCATTTTCCTAAGAAAATAATCTAATGGATTGTCAAATGTATCTCCTCCCCCTCTTACTCCATTATTATTAATGGAGACACTCATGGAAATTTCAAAGGCAAAAAAGGTCTGAGACAAGGTGATCCTCTATCCCCTCTTCTTTTTGTGCTTGTTATGCAAGTGCTTTCCGGCATCCTTAAAGAGAAAAGTCATAATGAGAATTTCCGTTTTCATTGGAAATGTCATAAGCAGAAAATCATTAACCTCTGCTTTGCAGATGACCTGATGATTTTTTGTCACGGTGATACCCATTCCCTTAATCTCATTAAAGAGGCTCTGGACGACTTCTATCTTCTTTCTGGCCTTAAAGTTAATCCATTTAAAAGTCATATCTTTTTATCCGGCATTGACGACCAACTTCGATTGGATCTGCTGCCTATTTTGAATTTCTCGGAAGGTACCCTCCTGGTGAAATACCTAGGAGTTCCTCTCCTCACTGGTAGGCTAACTCACTCGGATTGTCGCCCCCTCCTGCACAAGATTACCTCTAGAATTGAATCTTGGACCGCAAAACACCTCTCTTATGCGGGTAGGCTTCAATTGATTAAATCAGTTTTATTTGTTGGTCAGGTATATTGGTCTTCAATTTTTATTCTCCCTTCTAGAATAATTAAAGAATTAACCCAGTATCTTCGTCGGTTCCTTTGGTCTGGATCTGCTATGAAGAGGGCGGCCTTGGGATCCTAGATTTAAAAAGCTGGAATCAGGCGGCCGTCCTTAAGCACCTTTGGTCTATAGTAAGTAATAAGACCCAATCTATCTGGTGCGATTGGATCAAAACAGAAAAAATAAAAAATAAAAGTTTTTGGGATGTTTCCTTCGGATCGTCCCCCTCTTGGATCTGGAGGAAAATTCTCCGTCTTCGACCTTTGGCTCGTAATTTATACAGGGTTGCAATTGGAAATGGTATGAACACCTCCTTCTGGCACGACCGTGGCTCCTCCCCTCGTCGATTGCAATCCACTATGGCACTGACATTATTTCTGACTCTCGACTCGGAAACAACCTTAAGGTTGCTGATATCATCAGCAATGGTGAATGGAACTGGCCTGTCAACTTGAGATCGGCTCGAGCTCGTAGTCGTAATCATCTGGACGAAATCAACAGACTAATTCTCTCACTCCCCCAACCAAACTCTCTCTTGATGGATGTTCCATACTGGACTGCGAAAGATGGATGCATCACTTTCACAATCAAGGACACATACAATGCTATTCGTGTGCATGCCCAAATCGTGGGGTGGGCGGGCTTAGTTTGGAATAAATACAACATTCCGCGACATTTCTTCATATCATGGCTTGCTATTAAGGGCAAGCTAGTTACCAGAGACAAGCTAATTAGCTGGGGTTACAATACCCCAACTGAGTGCCCTCTCTGCTCCTCTGATTTGGAATCTATATCTCATATTCTCTTTGAATGTAGTTTCACTAAGAGTACCTGGATTGCCGCAAGTAATAAACTTGGGTTCCCATTTCAATCCTTGAGCTGGCAATCTTGGACTCTTGAGGCTTCAAGTTGGACAAATTTGCATGGCCATTGTATTTGGCGCACGTGTTTCAACGCGGTCGTCTACCGTGTTTGGAAGGAGCGGAATTCAAGAGTTTTTGGATCTGCTCCCGCTTTAGCCTCCTCGATCTCATACCAAATCTTATCGGATCTTCGATACAAATTTCATGGTACCAAGATTGTCTGGCCAACGTAGTTTAACCTTTTCTAACTTATTGAATCATATTTTTGTTTCAGGTGATCTTCTTTCTGGACTGGAGCGAGGATTCCGCCTGGAAGCACCCGAAGTAGCTTCATCTCTTTAGCTTGATTTTGATATGCTATGTCATATCTGTTGTGTCATATCTCTTTTTAGGCATTTAGACACTGTTCAGTCTTATAGTAGCTATGTTGTCTTGTTGCTGAACACATTTATTTTTGAATTTTTTTAATGGTTTATGTATAATCTAAACCCTTATATATAATCTAATGAATGGTTACCAATAATATTTCTTATAAATAATAATCATTAACACCGAGCCAAACCCATATATAATCTAATGAGTGGTTAACTTAATAGTATTATATTCATAAAAGATAATAAATATTAATTATTATTATTATTATTTTCTAATTAAAACTGTATATCAGATAATAAATAATGAAAAGAGAAAATGCCATAGCCATTAAGAATTAAAACTGCATCTAGTTGGTTTTGAACTTTCCTACGCTTCAAGCACCTAAAACCTCATGTGGCATCTAGTTGGTCTTGAACCCTCCTACGCTTCAAGTACCTAGTTTCCCTGTCCAAGTACCTAGCTTCTCTGGCCACTGCTGCTGTAGTATTAGACATTAATGAAAACTGGTAAGAGTAGGGAAGACATCTATCAGATACATACAGTAGGTTTTTATTAGGGATGGCAACGGGCGGATCAGAGACGGGTATCTATATATCTGATACCCGCCCTATAGTATAAAACCAATACCTGAACCCGCCTCGAACCCCGACGGGTACTTTTTTTTCATACCAAAACCCGAACCCGCAGGTTCAAGTTATCCACGCGTGTACCCATGAACTATCCACAAATGAAAACCGTAGTAAATATCCAAATCTGAACCCGAAAATCTGAACCGAACCCAACCTAAAATATTGTAAGAATAATATATATTTAATTAAATATTGAACCTTATTATATAAAAAATATGGTTTGAATAATATATATATATATATAATTCAATTATAATTTTGCTAGAATAATAAATTTTATTATTTAATAAATAATAAAAGATTAATTTGTTATATTATATAAATAAATTTTAATTCCAAATTTGAATGCGATAATATATATTAACCTAAACAAGAAAAAAACAAATAAATGTACTGACAATTAAAAAAATCATCCAACATAAATATTATCAATGGGGATATGTAAATAAAGATATCACTCATATTAAATCAAAGATATATATTATTCTAAACAATAAAAAAAATCAGAGAGATATATAAGATAAACAAGAATCTAACATTTCATTAAAGAAAACAATCAACATAAATATTATCTAATAAATATGTATATTATTATAAATATGTAAAAAGAAAATAAATTTCATATATATTACATATATTATCATAAACAATAAAAAAATTGATTAAAATATTATATGATTAACCACAATCTAAAAATAGATTCAACATAAATAGTGTCCAATAAAATATTAAAAATATATATTATCCTAAACAATAAAAAATATACAAGAGATATACATTATCCCGATTAGAGAAATCACTCAAGATAAATATAATCCAATACTTACTATATTCCAAAAGTAATACATATTATTTAACCCTGCAATTTTTCATAGAAAGTGAGAAATAAAGTGATAGAGAAAGTTGTTAGTACTTTGGATTTTTTAGGAAGTTGAACAGATTGATAGAGAAAGTCGTTTAGTACTTTGGGTTTTTTAAGAAGTTGAACTCAGAAGAAAGAGGGTATCATAAAGTAAGACTAACACTGAGAGATAAGTTGGGTTTATAGATTCATAGTGGGCTCATGGGCTAGTTTTTTCTACTGGGCTAGAATAATATTTTAAAATATAAAACTATTTTACTATTAAATAATATTTTAAAAAATAAAATTTTTTTTTTATGGGTTTGGGGGTGGGTACCCATGGTAAAATATCCAAAACCGAAATCTGAACCGAACCCGAACCGTAATAAAAATAAAAACATAACCCGCCCCATTTCTTTTTTCTTTTTTCGAGTAATAGTTCATACAAGCAGATTTTAACTATTGATACCCGTGTGGAGAACCCAAATGAGCCCAATAAACTCAGGTAAGCTCGGAAATTCTTGAGGGAGTTAGATAGATTTACCTCAAAGATAATATTTTACATCAAATTAATTAGTTGAAATAATATAAGGTTTCTTATGTAATATTTTTCATATAAGTAAAAATTAGTTTTCAATAATTTTACCAATTATCGAGTTTCATGTCTAATCATTATAGAAATTCATGTAAAAATGAAAGGTTCATGTTAATATGAGTTATTAAATATTCAATGGTATTTAAAAGAATAATTCTCTGAACCAGTTGAGATGGAAGATATTGATTTAACAATTGCTAAATATATTAGTTAAAAAGTTTAAGTAGACTAAGCATTGCACAAGTCACAAATATTCCATACCGAATAAAATCATATGCGTAAAAGATTTATTTAGTTAATCTTAATTTTTTAAAAAATATTAATAAATTTCATTATATTTATGGACATATATTTAAATAAAAACTTTATCACTTCATACTATTGGTACCGATATTATGAATTTAAAGAAAACTTCTCATGTTCACTATATTATTTTGATTGAAAGATTAAATTCAAAATAAATCATGCTTATGATGTATCCACCTGACATGATTAGTAAAAATATATTGGATATCTTTTGAAAAATAATCATTTTCTATTAAAAAAAGTTTCCAAACCATATCTTGATTCCATTTTAGATGATGCAATTTTGAAGTGACTCATTATGAGGTTAACAAAATTTATTTACATTACCGATCAATTTATTAAAAATTTAAACCATCTTTAAATATAAAATATATTTACACTAACTTACAATAAACGACTTTAAATTATTTTAGAAATCATAGCACGTCATACAATACATAACTATTTATTATTGCACGATATAACTTGTCTCTCTATATGTAAATAGAGATAAGAATACACGATAATGACTTTACTTGGTTTTTCTATATGGGTTGGGGATACCATCGACTTCTTTCTATTTCTAAACAAAAGAAAGAGAAATTGTTTGCTTACATATCTGAATATGGCTTAAGTGAGCCAAAATAATTCCCCAATGTACTTCTTTGATCTAGTGTTTTTTTTATCAAAATGGCCCAAAATCTTTTTGATATAGTAAGGGCATTTTTTAGATATTTTTTACGATCTTGGCGTAGATCTGAATTTCTTCATTGTCCGGTCTGCAGGACAACCACCCTCAGTTTCTAGTTCCTCCCTCCTACTTTCAAAATAGTCTAAAAGAGCCTCTGTATTAGAACTATAGAGTTCATTTTCTAGCAAGTGAGGATATTCATTGAGGGTTAAAAGAAATAAGGAATAACATTCTTGCTTCTTCTCCCGGATCTAAAGATCTCAATTTTCATAATCAGGAATTTGGTCATATTCCTTTTCAGAGGGAGTTTGATCCAGAATGATTTTTAGATCCTTTCAGAATACGCCCATTTCCTTATCAAGGAGAAAAATATAATTATTTTCAACATCCTCTTCCAAGGGTTGCCTTTTCTGTTGGAGTCAATTATGTCTAAGATTCTCAATGATGATTTGATTCGAAAATGGAATATCCTTATGGTGTCTAGGTGTGTGTGTGTGTGTGTGCTGTGTACCTCCTCAATAAGAATCTCTCAAATAGTTATTTATGTGCAGTGATCTAGCCAACTTCATATGGAGTGACATTTGATTAATTAAAGTTTTGTGCTGCTCGGCACTCCCAGAGGCCAAGGACAAAGTCGAACCTTGATTCCAGGATTTAGAGTCCAATACATTTCCATTATGTTACCTAGCCAAACCCCGCATGTGCCAAAGTCAAATTGTTGTTCTTCCTTTCCTATTTTTTGCGTCTAGATTTATACCAATAATTGTGGTTTTCGCTTATCCGGATTCTCCTAAAACGATTACATCTTGGGTGAGTCATTTTACTAGATAAACGGGAAACCAAAGGTTTGTTTGATCTTAAATCAAAGTTTTTTAAATGGGAGAATAAACTTGTTGCTAGATCTCGTGCTTGCTTTATGATCATAATTTTCTGGAAAGTATATTAGTTTTTATGTTATATTTGATTAATGAACTCAAAATTAATAATAATAATAATAATAATAATAATAATAGAATCAAAACTATTTGATTAATGAGCTCAATAATAATAATAATAATAATATCAAAACTATTGGCAAACAAATTTTACATATATTTTAAAGGCATTGTCCGTAAGTATATTGTATTTATAAAATAATTTGTCATGGTTTACAAAATTGTATATTACATGTCATGTATGTTTCAATTGTGTCACATATAATTATAATGGTAAATAAGTATGTTGATTTAAACATAATGAGTGCTTATCTTTGATTACAAAAAATATACTAATAAAAAAATTAATAATATAAGAAGATAACTTAGATATATTTTTTCATTATCAGGTATTTGACCTCTATTTCTTGAATCCATCGTGACTTTCAAGTGAATGAGTAAAGGTCGTAACAAACACGTTTATGTTCATATGAAATTTATATGCTTCTCAAACTGAATAAAACGTTATCTTAAATAGAATACTATCAAAAACTTTATGGTCACGAATATGTGGAGATGATATAATCCATGATATTTAATTTGAATGTGTTTACACATATGATACGTTTTGATTAAAATATAAATTAAGATAAATTATTTTTTTCTACCATACTTAAAGATACAATAGTATATATGGTCATTATTCAATGTATTACCATACTTAAACTTGCTATATTTTGGTCAGATAAATTGTCATCGGAAGAACTGAGACACAAAAACGTTATATACAAACTTCATATTTAAATTAGTTTATTTAAAGTATGTTGCTTTATATTAGATATGTATCTAGTATAAAAAATAATATATATTTTTAAGATAATACATATAATAATATATATAATAATCTTATAGGTACGTATTTATATATTTAAGATAAAATAAATAACATATTTAAATATATAAAGATTTACAACAGTTAATTATGATAAAATATAATAAGTGATACATTCAAATTTTGTAAAACTTTACAATGGCTAATCATAAAATAAAATAATAGTGAAACAATACAACCACAATTAATTTCAATTTTAAAAATTAATATATTCATTAAAAATATGTTATAAATATATCTCATTTTCCCCGAAAGGGAGTTGGTGAAGTAAGGCATGCTTGTGATCAAAGGTCATGAGTTCGAGTCCTTCTACAAACGCTTTCTTGGTTTGAATGTGTCACCTTGTGTGGTTTACATATATATATATATATATATATATATATATATATATATATATATATATAGTTTTATAAAATATATGATACCTACAACCTTGATTATTATATTTTAAGAGAATCAAATAAGATTAATATTTTTTATGGATATATATAGTTCAAACAACGATAACATTTTTACTATCATTTTCACAATAAAGTAGGAAAAGTTTAGTAAAACCATATACATATATATATAATTAGGTGTAATAGATTTTTTAAAAATATTCTTAAAATTTCGATAAGCTTACTTGTTAATATTTTTATTTAAATTAATTTTGGTTTTAGTGATATTGTTTCTATTTACAAAAAATTTATAGAATAAATTATAGATCATCAATAAAGTTGATAACATTCATTTAGTTAACTCAGTTGTATATGATTACATATACCATGTTAGAAATTTATTCAACGGTGTACGTTTAATGATGTATTTGGTTATTATAGATAGACGGTTTGATTCATAAGTAATTGGATAAAAATAATAATTCACAAAATGCTACTGACCATGGCATTTCAGGAAGTTCATTTGTTGAAACTCAAACTCCGGTTCTTCCCCCAAGAAAAAATAGAGGAGTTCCTCCTGACCGGTATTCAGTAGAACACGTTCCTCGTGCTTCTACATATCCGGTAAAAACGGACAGGAAAGGAATGACGAAGATTGCAAAGGTGTTTTCAGCTACTATTCTCTCTGAACAAATCCCTAAAACAGCTCAAGAAGCTAAGAAGATGATTGAATGGCATGAGGCAATGAATACCGAAATGGAAGCTCTAAAAAGGAATGGTACATGGGAGAATTGTGTGATACCACAAGGGAAGAAAGCAGTCGGGTGTAGATGGGTGTTTAATATAAAATATAAATATGATGGCACCATTGAGCGACACAAGGCAACATTGGTTGCCAAAGGATATACACAAACATATGGTATAGACTACTCTGAAACGTTCTCTTTGGTTGCAAAGATTGACACTATCAGAGTTTTACTTTCAATAGCCGCGAATAAATATTGGCCTCTTCATCAATTTGATGTAAAGAATGCTTTCTTACATGAAGATTTGGAAGAAGAGGTATATATGGAACCCCCACCAGGGTTCTCTGATGGTTTTCAAGAAAATGAGGTATGTAAACTGAAAAACGCATTATATGGGCTCAAACAGTCTCCTCGTGCTTGGTTTGGGAGATTTAAAATGGCAATGAAGCAGTATAGCTACAAACAGAGTAATGGGGATCATACCTTGTTTTACAAAAAGAGAGGAGAATTAGTCACTTGTCTTATAATATATGTCGACGATATGATTATAACAGGGAATGACGAAGAAGAAATTAGCTCTCTTAGGAAAAACCTCTTCAAGGAGTTCGAAATGAAAGACCTTGGGGGATTGAAGTATTTCCTAGGAATCGAGGTTCTGAGGTCAAGATGAGGGATTTATATCTCCCAGCGGAAATATATATCGGATTTATTAGCTGAAATTGGCATGGTGGATTGCAAACCAAATGACACTCTTGTGGTTGTGAATCATAAACTAAAGATAATTGAAGGGGCCAGACCAACGAGTAAAGAAATGTACCTAAGGTTGGTGGGAAAATTGATTTACCTGGCTCACACTCAACCGGAAATTGCATACGCGGTGGGAGTAGTTAGCCAGTTCATGCATCATCCTCAATCCCACATTGCTAAGAAGGAACATAAAAGAGTGTATATAAGTGTGAACCCACCTCAACTAGCAAGAAGCCTTTTGGGAGTATACCCAAAAGCAAATCAGTGCGCGCCTACGAGCGCATATCGGACAATATCTCGCTAGTCCGTGAGGTTGGTCACACACACTCACACACCAATTCTAACATGGTATCAGAGCTACCGCTGAAATTCCATAAAATTAATGGGATAAAGTTTAAGGGGGAAAGTGAAGACCCATAGAGGAACCTCAATCCCACGTTGCTAAGAAGAAACATAAAAGAGTGTATATAAGTGTGAACCCACCTCAACTAGCAAGAGGCCTTTTGGGAGTACAACCAAAAGAAAATCTGTGCGCGCCTACAAGCGCAAAGCGGACAATATCTCGCTAGTCCGTGAGGTCGGTCACACACACTCACACACCAATTCTAACACTTAATTTCTTTTTCATTGAACAACCATATAAATATAAGAAAGATTATTAAGTTATAAGTATTTGATAAGTAGGAGCAATTGATGACAATAATATAAATAATGGATGCACAATAATTGATGACAAATAAATTATATTCTGCTTCAAAATAAATAGAATATTTATAGATTTTTTTATTTCAAAATATGTCATTTTCACACCAACTCTAACATGGTATCAGAGCCACCGCTGAAATTCTATAAAATTAATGGGATAAAGTTTAAGGGGGAAAGTGAAGACCCATAGAGGAACCCCAATCCCACATTACTAAGAAGAAACATAAAAGAGTGTATATAAGTGTGAACCCACCTCAACTAGCAAGAGGCCTTTTGGGAGTACAACCAAAATAAAATTCGTGCGCGCCTACAAGCGCAAGAGGACAATATCTCGCTAGTCCGTGAGGTCGGTCACACACACTCACACACCAATTCTAACACTTAATTTCTTTTTCATTGAACAACCATATAAATATAAGAAAGATTATTAAGTTATAAGTATTTGATAACAACTAAATAGGAGCAATTGATGACAATAATATAAATAATGGATGCACAATAATTGATGACAAATAAATTATATTCTGCTTCAAAATAAATAGAATATTTATAGATTATTTTATTTCAAAATATGTCATTTTAGAATCTGAATGCAAATTTATTATAGAGGTACTATTTTATCTTATATGTATTTATATTGTAGTTTTTAATGATAATTAGTTAAATAAATGTATGGTTGTTTTTTACAAAATTAATATTAATCATTTCATTTCTTAATCTCGAGCAACAACCTTCAACAAAATTTATATTGAACCAAATAACATAGTAACTTAATATATTTATTATACCCCTCACGGTGGAACTCATATAAATAATTTTAATCTTGTATTTAGCTTGATATATATATATATATATATATATATATATATATATATATATATATTAACATGAAAGTGACTTGGTAAGAGCATCTGTTAGTTGAACTTCAGAAGATACATGAGAAGTATTAGTCTATAGATAACAAATTAAATTAAGTCATTAGTTATTTTTGATATTTTACCTTAGTGGAGGATCTAGCAATTGTTCATTGCTTTTATAGCGACTGAAATTAAGAATGAAAAGTTCATCAGCCTGCGTTTAATTTTATGACATCGTTATAACCTTTGGTGATCATTTTAAGTTGATTTTTACTTGTTTGATGCAACCATAAGAATGCATCACGATCATGGTGGTTATGTAAGTCCATGCTTCACGAGCTGCTTTGATTTGTGCAAGAGATGGTATGATACCGCGGGAGATGAAACCAATGATTACATTCAAGGTTCACTGGTCATGTTTGATCTAAAGGATGTGAGTAGAGTTGGATTTGGTTGTATAATTAGTGTGACAGAGTGGCTGAGGGATATAATTTGTAGCCATATTCTCGTAATAGGTCATATTTGATTAGTCAGAACCAGCTGATGGTAGCAGGGTTGGCTTCATGTTATATTATTTTGGTGTGAGAGTGAAAAAAGGATATAGCTTTGAGTAATTTTCTCGTAAGAGGTCATACACGATGAAGAGAGTCTGGAATTATAATATCCATCAGACATAATTGGTTGAAGTGACTTTTTAAAAGTGTTTGTATCAATATTAATGTTAATAAATGTGCCATGGGAGTCATTTGCGTGAAGTAGAGACATAGAAGTGATAGCCATGGTTTGTGATTGAAAAATGATTAATATGGACACGAATGTATTATGTTACATTTGATTAAAGAGAAAATACATTGAGGAGAATAATAATATACGAAAAATTTATTTTATTTCTAAAACTGAGAGCATGTCTTTTAAAAAGTATTTAGCGGTGAACTAAAATAATTATGTTTCGTAAGCGGAAGACACAAAGATATAGAATAATCGATATGTTCTTTGATATCATAATATAATGAAAAAATAAGTTTATTCTCACTAAAAACCATATAATTAAAATATAGAGTAGGGTAGTTGAAAGTAACCGACATTATCTAAATACGAAGAACTAATGATGATAAATGAATACAAATAACTGATGAAAAATAAATACTAGTAATTTATGACAAATAAATACTAGTAACTTATTATAGATATTTAAATAAATTATTATCTCTATTATGTCACATTAAGATAGATTGCGGGAAATAATTTCAATATTGTGTTTAAGTTGAAGAAACCATTGGCCTAAAAGTGATTTAATAAACACATATTTTACATAACCTTCAAACGACACATGAGCAAAATCAGTCAATATATAACAAATGAAATTAAGTTCAACAGTTGTATTTGTAATGAAGAAATACCCTGCCTCACTGGATGACCTAACATTTTTTTGATGTTTTTTTAGAAATTGAAGTTATAAAAGGCAAACTCATTAGCTTTTGTCTTGGTGGACTGTATAAATGTTGTGAGATTGTCAAAGCCTTTGTTGATCATTTTTTTATTTGCTGGATCTGGCCACGAGAAGGCATGGCATCATGTGGTTGCTAGAACAGTTCATTCTTGACGAGCTGTTTTGGTTTGGACAAAAAATGGCATGATGGTGTGACAGATAGAACTAATGATTTCATTCAAAATCAGTTGGTCCTATCATATCCAGATTATGTGAGCATGATTGTTTTGGTTGTTTTATTTAGTCTGATAATGGTCGAGGAAAATGGTCTGGAGCCATTTTCTCCCTAAGATGTCATATCTGATGAATCATATTCAGACGATGTGAGCATGACTGAATTTGGTTGTATCATTAGTGTGTTTTAGTGAGCAAAGAATATTACATGGAGTCATCTTCTATTAAGAGGTCGTATCTGATGAGGAGAGTACATAATTGCAATTTTCATGAGAGATAGTTGGTGGAGGTAATTTTAAAAGGATTTTATAGCAATATTAATGCTAATAAAGGTGTTGTGAGAGTTATTTATAATGAGAATGAAGGTGAAAGCATTCATAGTTTGTGATTAAAAAATAATATTGTAAAGAATAATATAATATGTTATCTCTAATTAAATATAAAATATATTGGGGATAATGAAAATATATTGAGGAATTATATTTAGCATGAAACTAATAATTTATTTGGCAAACAAAATTATTTTAATAGATAGCTAAAATAATCGTCCACGACGTGCCCGTCAAACCAATGTTCTTTCTTTGTCACTGAAAGATAAAACTATGGTTCGAAATAAAAATATCATTTTTAAAACTTTTGTTTCTTTTTCTTTTGAGAATTATATGATAAAATCATACCAATGTTAAATAAAATTATTTCCAAATAAAATTAAAAAATATTAAAATATTATAAAACATTTATGAGGCTTTATGAGGCTTTTAAGAATATGTATGTGTTTCTTACCAATGTTCGGGGAAAATATAAAACTATTTGGAACCTCTACATATATGTCACAAACATATTTTATATTGCAAAAGTAAATTACCTTTAAAAACAATAGTTTAAAACTTAATATTTTTTTTCAAAATTATTATAGTTTCAAGAGGCGTCAATTGTCTTCCGTTGTATCTATTAACGTGATTGTACATGTTAAAATATTCAAAATAAATGGAATATATGGTTTGTTAATTTTTTTAAATATTTTTAAAATTGTAATTTTGCGAATATACTTGCCAAGTAATGCAATTATATGTAACACTATTTTTTAAGTTTTTCTATCTTAATATTTTTAAATATTACAAGTATGTTAATTAAAAATGACACTTTTATTTTCCCTTCTCCATATTAAAAAAGTCAAGTATACTATAAATTTTGATTATGTTTGAATTTTTAACATATACAACAAATTAAGATAAAATCTTTTATAATAAAAGGTTTGGCAGAATCTTAAAATAACACCAACGATGGATTAGCAACATATGTCAGTAAGACTTAAAATGTTTAATTTTCAACTAAATAAAATTATATGAAACTATAATTCGAATACAAATTTTTGACAAAAATAAGAAGATTAAAAATAATTATGACACCATAAATAATATATCAAAACAAAATGTGTCATAGTTTCCTTGTTTGCAAAGCATATGAAATAATATATTGATGTGTCAAGATGTCTAATGTTATGACTTAAAATATGGTTTAAGAATAGTGATAAGATCAATATTTACTTTGATAATGATCTAAGTTTGATGTGTAAAAACTTTTAATATCACTACGAAATTTTTTATAAAAAAATATAACGTAACCAATGCGAGGACGTGAGATAATATGCGCAACACTTGACAAATTGCAGATCAACCAACACGCCAACGTGAGTTATAAATTGTTCAAAATATTTTACGAGTAGATGTGTAATTTCTGAAAAACTATTTTAACTTAAAAGTTGTTTTAACCCTAAAATATTTAAAAGTTAATACATGTCTTTTGGCATAAGTTAATGCATCTTAAGCAACTCTTACAAGAATAGAATTATAAAGACTTTGGCAACATTTTCAATGTTATTGCCAAAACTGAGGATGATGTCAACTTCTATGAATATATCTTTCAAAATTCAAACCAAATGGAAGACAAAATAAACCTTAATAAAGATAAATCCAATCACCTTGTTCTCTTGGCAAAAGAAGAATCTTACGATGAGGAAAATACATGTAACAACTGGTTTAAAGATGGTGATAAAAACACAACCCTTTTTCAAAACTATGTCAAAAAAGATACAAGAAAAATAGAATAAATGGTATTAAGCATGATGGTAATTGGGAGGAAGATCCTCATAAAATAAGTGATCTTGCTATCACTTACTTTATTAATCATTTAACTAGTAACAACACTGTTAATGCATATGAAGATAACATGAATATAATCCCTTCTTATTACTGAAATGATAATAATTTGTTGTTGTTTCCCCCATCAATTGATAATGTTTTTAATGCTATAAATAACCTCAAGCCAACAATGTTGTTGGTGCTGATGGTTTTAATATCACATTTAAAAAAATGGGTCCATTTTTAATATAGACCTGCTCTTTGCCATTAAAGATTATTTTAATGGCAAAATTGGCCCAAATGACATCTTCTCTACAACTATCTTCCTTATTCCCAAGAATGATTTCCCTAAGTAGTGGAAAGACTTCAGGCCAATAAGTTTTTATATTGTTTTGGGTTTCATGACAAATTCTTAAATCTTATAAAAAAACTGCATTTGTTCATCCTATTTCTCTATCTTAATTAATGGAAATCTAAAAGGTTATTTTAAAAATCTAAATGGTTTAAGACAAGAAGATCCATTATACCCAAGTCTTTTTATATTTCCTGAAGAGTATCTCATTAAAGGCCTCAACAACATCTTAAATAACCATCATGATATGATATATAAAACTAGAAGTTCTATTATGATCAATTCTCTTGCCTTTGCTAATGACATGGTCATCTTTGCAAATGGAAATAAAAAAGTATGCAGAGAATCAATAATTTCCTTTTTTTTACCAACATAAATAAGGATAAATATAATCTTCTGACCTCTAACAAAGCTTCTGTAAATCAAAATGGTTTCACTCAAATAAAAAAGTATGCAGAGAGTCAATAATTTCCTTATTTTTTACCAACATAATTAAGGATAAATATAATCTTCTGACCTCTAACAAAGCTCTAACAAAGAATCAAAGCTCTGGTAAATCAAAATGGTTTCACTCACAAAACGTTCCCCATCAAATATTTAGGTATCACCATTACTAGCAACAACAAGGGTTATTTATATGATGATATCATTCACAAAATCAACTATAAAATTCAGGATTGGAATAGAAAAAACATTTCCTTTGGTGGAAGATTAATACTGATTCAATCAGTAGATTCAGTACTAACGTTCATCCCAAACTTCTTTATTCAATGTTGTATTCTTCATTCCAATCAACAGAATTGAAAGAGCTTTAAATAGATTTTTTGGGGGTTCAAATAAAACCTCGAATGCTATTCACTGGTCCATATGGGATAAACTTTGTTATTCTTATAGGGAAAGTGGTCTAAACATTAGAAAAATCAGAGCTTTGCAAGATACTTATTCCTGTAAATTCTCGTATAACTTTCCAAAAACAATTTTCTTTGGGAAAATTACATGAATTCTGTTTACTATAAAAGAAAACATCATATCCAAGTCGTATTATTGAATATTATATTGAAAAAATATATCATATTATCTCAAATTTAGATTGTGCAAACACTTTAAATAAAAAAAATAGCATTATGATTATAAAATTTCTATTAATTTGAGTTGTATTATTCATATCAACCATAATATTGTTTCTTATGTTAAATTGGAAACTCCCAACATAAATAGAATTAAGATGAACATTGATGCATCATGTATATTAAATAATAAGTCTAATGGTGCAGGTACCATTATAGATTCTAATGGTAATGTTATTTAAGCTTTTGGTAGGATTTATGGTAAGAAATCTCCTTTGACTGTTGAGTGTAGAGCTATGCTTGATGGTTTACTTATTTCAATCAGATGGTTTAAAAAATATGGACATATAATTATTCCCTGTTATTGATTGAAGTGTTTGGTGGAGGCTTTGGTCCTTGGTTCTTAAACCATTTATTGAAATGTTGTAAAACCTTGATATTCCCTATAATGACTATAAAGTATATCTCTAGAGTCTAAAACCAAGAAGCCGATTGGCTTACCAAATGGACACTAAAGTGTAAAATGAATATAGATCTTAGTAAATATCATATACCCAATCTATTTTGTGTTTTTTTCTGGAAAGACTTGAATGTGGCTATCTTAAAATTGATGATTAAATCTACAATTTGTTGATAATCTTCATGGGAAAGTTTCAAATCGTTGGTGCATGCAAAATCAAAAGTCTAGATGATAAAAATAAAGATGTGTATTTTATGTAAGAAAATAAATGAAAAGAGACTTAATAAAATTTAATATTATTCTCTTGTTTGAATGATTCACAAAGTGCTACGGTAAGAAGCTATATATACATGGACTACATCTATAACTAATTATGACTAATTATGACCATAATCAATACAGTTAGACCATTATCTTAATGGACCATAATTAATACAGTAAGACCAGTAACGCCTAAATTTATGATTGTAACTAGTGTAATAATCAGTCTATTTTAATGTCTACAGTTACTTTATAATAAATACAAATCTAATTTAATACTCCCCCTCAAGTTGGAGAGTGTAAATCAAGGACTCCTAGCTTGCTACACAAAAAATATATTGATCTTTCCAGAGTTAAATATGTCTGCCAATTGCATCTTTGTAGAGATATAGTATGGCCAAATTATCTTAGCCTGAATTTTTTCTCAAATGATATGACAATCAATCTCAATATTCTTAGTACGCTCATGAAAAACTGGATTACCAGCAATATGTAGAGCTGCTTGATTATCACAAAACAATGATGCTGGTTTATCCAAGTCGACCTTCAAATCTGTAAGTATGTATTTCAACCAGGTTAATTCCAAACAAGTATTTGACATTGTTCTATACTCTGCTTCTGCAGATGATCGTGAAACATTAGTTTGTTTCTTTGATTTCCATAATATGAGTGATGATCCAAGAAAAACACAATATCCAGAAATGGAACGTCTTGACATATGACATCCACCCCAATCTGAATCACAGAAGGCCGTGAGTGTAAGATTGTTTTCTGATGGAAATAAAAGACCCTGACCCGGTGATTTCTTGATGTAACGGAGGACTCTTAACGATGTTTCTCAGTGTGGCTTCCTATGTGCTCCCATAAATTGGCTCAATGTACGCACCGAATACACAATATCATGCCTGGTTACTGTCAAATATATTAACTTGCCAACTAGTCTGCGATATCTAGTCGAATCATGAAGTAGCTCACCGTCTTCATCGGTTAATTCTAAGTTCTACTCCATTAGAAATTTTTCGGGTTTTACTCCTGATAATCATGTGTCTTGTAAAATATCTACTGCATATTTTCTTTGAGACATAAAGATTCCTTTTTAGATCAAGAAAATTTAATACCTAGAAAATATTTTAAATCGCCAAGATCTTTTATGTGAAAATATTGGAGTAGATGATTCTTCAACAATTTGATTTCATGTAAATCATTCACAGTCAATAGGATATCATCAACATAGATGAGAATAGCAGTGAACTTGTTACCTTGAGATTTAGTAAAAAGTGAGTAATCTTCTTTTGATTGTATGTAACCTGCAGTTTTGACAGTAGCTGAGAAAGTGGAGAACCAATTTCGGGATGCTTGTTTTAAACCGTAAATAAACTTCCGAAGCCGACACACCAAATTCTCCCCCTGTCGGCGGAGACCAGGAGGTGGAGACATATATACCTCTTCATCTAGATTTCCATGAAGAAAGGCATTGTGAACATCAAGTTGATGAGTATACCAATTTTTGGAGGCTGCAATAGTCAACAAACATCGAAGGGTCGTAAGTTTAGCAGTTTGAGAAAAAGTCTTCTGATAGTCAATACCTTCAACTTGGGTGTAACCTTTAGCTACCAAACGGGCTTTATACCGCTCAATAGTTCCATCAGAGTTGTATTTGATCTTATAAACCCAACGGCATCTGATAGGTTTGTGCCCTGGAGGAAGAGGAACCATCTGGCACGTGTTGTTATGCTCTAGAGCTTGAAGTTTAGTGGACATGGCTTGGCGCCATAGTGGATCACAATTAGAATGTTCAAAAGATGAAGGCTCTTTTTGTGATGTTAACAAAGCTAGGAAAGCACGATGGTTAGGGGAAAATTGTAAATTTGAAATGTGAGAGGAGAGAGGATACCTTGTAGATTGACGAGAACTCGATTGCGTTGAAGATTGATTGATCTCGGTAGACATGTCGTAGTCTTGGTACCATGTAGGAGGTTGAATATGGTGGGTGAAACGACGAACCGAGATATCATTAGGAACGGTAGTAGAAGGAGGTATGGTTGAGGGAGGTGAGGTAGTTGAAGATGTTGGTGGAGTAGAAGGTGTTGGTGGAGCGGAAGGTGATGACGGAGTGATGAGTGAGGGTGCTAAATTCATAGCTGATTTTGTAGATTAGGAGATTTAGAGGTTGAAGGTGTGAGATTTTTGGGATTGGATGGAGATGAAAGATATAATGGCTGAGGCTCTGAGTCATAAGATGTAGGATTGGGAACTGTAACTGATGAGTTAGGTGTTTGATTGAAAGCTGGCGATGATGATTGGTTTGGAAAAGGAAAGTTGGAAGCGAGATGGAAGGGAAATATATTTTCCTCAAAGTGGACATCATGAGTTATGGAAACTTTATAAGTATGTAAATCAAGAAATTTGTAGCCTTTTTTCCATGTGAATATCCCAAAAAACACAAATGGATGCACGAGAGTCAAATTTATGTTTGGGATGAATATTAGTTACATAACATGCACAACCAAAAACGCGTAAGTGCGTGAGTGAGGGAGACCGATTATATAAGACCTCGAATGGGGGACTTATTTGATAGTACAGGAGTAGGAATGTGATTGATTAAATAAACAGCTGTTAAAATACAATCCCTCCAAAATTTAAGTGGTATATTTGATTGAAACATGAGAGAACGAGCAGCATTTAAAATATGTCTATGTTTTCGGTCGATAACTCCGTTTTGTTGCGGGGTGTAAACATAAGAATTTTGAAGTTCAATGCCTTTGTTTTGAAAAAAAATACGAAGAGGATGAAATTCAGTACCATTATCCACTCGTATTTTTTTTCGGAGGGAACTCGCAGCCGCTACTCAGAGTGCAATGAGTGCGCACAGGGTAAACCCTCAGTCTGACGCGATAGCCTGCAAACCAACGCCAGAAGGTAAACCACACAAAGTGACAGGCTCAGCCGAGAAAGCGTATGTAGAGGGACTCGAACTCATGACCTTTTGGTCATAAGAATTTCATACTCAACCAACTCGGCTACCCCCTTGGGGGCATTATCCACTCGTATTGTTTGAACATCCCTTTGAAATTGGGTTTTGACGAATCACAAAAATAAGTTAATAAAGATTGTGTTTCTGATTTATGGTGCATAAGAAATGTCCATGTGCATCGAGTAAAATCGTTAACAATTGTAAGAAAATAATGTGAACCTGTATATGAAGGAACTTTGTGAGGACCCCAGACGTCACAATGTAATAAAGAGAAATGAAATTTTGTATTTATTGAGCTTTGTGGAAAAGGTAAGCGTGTTTGTTTTGCTTGTGGGCAAATTGTGCAATTATTTCCTAACTCCTTGTGAATACCTAGAATTAAATGTGAAAGTAACTTAAAATGAGACAAAGATGGATGGCCTAGGCGTAAGTGTCATAGGCCAGATGACTGAGAAACCGTACATATAGTCGATTTATTTGTTGATGGATGCATATAGTATAGACCACCATGTTGTCTACCTAAGACAATCATCTTCCCCGAAACCAAGTCCTGCAAAATACAATAGTCACGAAAGAAAATGATGCAACAATTATGTTTTTTGGTTAGTTTGCTAGCTGAAATTATATTTAAATTAAAGGAGGGTACACACAAGACATTTGTAAGGCTTAATTTCGAATTAAAATTAATTGTGCCAGTGTGAGTGATTTGCGGTGTTGCACCATTTGATAAATTAACATTAGTAATAATGGAAGGCTTGGGATCGATTAAGAGTGATATATGAGAGACAATATGATCTATGGCGCCAGTATCCAAAATCCAAGGACTTGTACTACTAGAATTAACAGACACGATAGTAGATGAAATCAAACCTGTTGCAGACGCATATGTATCAACATTACCAGAATTATTGTGATCCAGTGTACTGATTGTTTGTGCTAATTGTTGTATTTTTTCGGCAGTAAACCCTTGAACGATGCTATTAGTGTTGAAACTCTTTGAGGTATTGGTATGGATTTCTGATGGGAAAGTGTAAGAATAGTCAGCCATGGTGATAAACAAATATGATTTTTTTTTAAATTATGGTTTTTTTATAAGAATGATAAAATAAAGATAATTAGGAATTTTGCTCTGATACCATGATAAAAATAAAGATGTGTATTTTATGTAAGAAAATAAATGAAAAGAGACTTAATAAAATTTAATATTATTCTCTTATTTGAATGATTCACAAAGTGCTACGGTAAGAAGTTATATATACATGGACTACACCTATAACTAATTATGACTAATTATGACTAATTATGACTAATTATGACTAATTATGACCATAATCAATACAGTGAGACCATTATCTTAATGAACCATAATTAATACAGTAAGATCACGCCTAAATATATGATTGTAACTAGTGTAACAATCAATCTATCTTAATGTCTTAGTTACTTTATAATAAATATAAATCTAATTTAATACTAGATTCAAAGGGAGAAGAGTTATTTCATTTCATATTCAAGCATCAAGGAAGCAATCCAATTACATTAAGGAGGAGAAGCCAATTCGAGACCATGTCTTACAAGATAGCTTAGATTCTAAGTCACCCAAAATCAAATCAATCTCTATCACATTAGTCTATCCAAACTGTTGTATGAAAGAATATTTTAGAAAAAATATATATTTTGCAAAAAAAAGGAAATCCAAAGAGTAGAGATGCATTTATATTATTATTTTATTATATTCCAACTATATATATATATATATAATAAATATAGACTAACTTTTATAATTTAAATTTGTAGATTATTTGTTATGATGACAGTGTAGATTTTTGGTGAATATAGATTAATTTTTATAATTTAAATTTGTAGATTACTTTTTTTAGTATAACAAATGTAGCTATACTCGTAACAGATATTAATTTGTTTAATTTGTTTAAGTGATAGAAAAAAATGAAATTTGTTTTATAGATTTTGCGTAACCACTCTTACACATATATTTACCTTAAAAAATTAATCAAACACAGAGTATATTAATGTGACAAAATTATATTTGTTAGATTTTTAATTGTGATTTGAGTATATTTGATAATTAGTCCAAAAGAATTTCAAAGTTAGTCATCATAATTTTTAGATTTCTAAAAATAAAAAATGAGTTTGGTATTCTAAAGAGAAGCTGTGAAAAGTAAAAGTAAAAAAATAATCATATGTTATTCTTGAAGAAATAGTACATCTAATTATAGTAGATGTTAGTTTCTATAACCCACATGAGTGTTATCATATTTATTAGTACTATAACCCACATGAGTGTTATCATATTTATTGATACTTACCCTAGAATTATACTAATTATAATCATATTTATTTGTTAGTACATTTCGTACCCTGCATATTTCAAATCTATCTAATATTAACTCCAAAAAAAAATACACATAGTGTTATCATCTATAGTGTACATTTGGATTGGATGAATTTGGATTGGATGAATTTGAGTTGGATATTTTCGAATCGGATAAATTCTACCTTTATCGACTAATCATTTATAAATATAATTAAGTACTTTATATCCTGGGTACCAAATGAAAATTTCATTTAGAATTTAGACTCTTGACTAGATTTTATTAAAGTATTTGTGTATATTCATCAATATTCTTGAACATTTCATGTAGTTAGATTTTTTTAGAAGTTGAGGGCTTTGATTTTAGAGTTTGGACCAGTTTAAACTAAAACAAATAAATAATCTTTGTTTTGGTATTTAATGTAAATTGTATTTTAATCAATAAAGTAAAAAAAAAATTAGATTCAAAAAGATCCACTAATCTTTTACCGGTTGAAAAACAATATATTTATCTTAATTTAATATAGATATATAGATACGAATTACTTTATAAATAAACTATTAAAAACATATTTTATTAACAATTTTTATATTTACTATGAAATTTAATATACAAAATCTCTATGAATTATCTTAGAGCTCAAAGGAAAAAAAATTATCTCGTATTACTATAAAATTTAAATATATAAAATTTAAATATATAAAATTTAAATATATAAAGTGCTAAGGTCGCGATCAAAGTCTTACATCCCACATCGGTTAAACATGAGAATGATCAATGGTACAAGAGTGAGAACATACCTCAACTAGTACGAGGCCTTTTGGTAGTGGACCAAATGCAAAGCCGTGAGGGCTTTCGGGTGCCAAAGCGGACAATAATCATACTAGTGTTGAGATCGGTTGTGTTCTTACTTATATACGAAGGCGGAATATGCGGATCGGACCCCCATATTCCCAACACGTGGTATCAGAGCGTCAGACCCAGACGGAAGGCGATGGTGGTAAATATTCTCGAAGGTCGAACATGATGAACCATGGCCATGCTCAAGGTGATCTACTCTAGAGATCCTAGTTCGGAGTGTCTGTGGCTCATCAAGCAGTGTGGCTTGATTGGAGTGGCGCTAAGGAACAAGACAGAGTGCTCTAATAGGAGGTGAGCAGTAACATCCGTAGTGCCTCTATTGTCAGGTAGTCTTCCAACCTGATTAGAGTGGGCAGATGAAAGTCAATTGAGAGGAGGTTAAGGTGGTACTTTGTTCGAGAGGAGGATTTGTTAGGGTGGCGACCAAAGTCCCACATCCCACATCGATTAAACATGGGAAAATAAGAACATATCTCAACTAGTATGAGGCCTTTTGATAGTGGACGAAATGCAAAACCGTAAAAGCATTCAAATATCAAAACGGACAATATCATACTAGTATTGAGATCAGTTGTGTTCTTACTTACTTATATACGGAGACGGAATATGCGGATCGGACCCATATTTCCAACCCAGAGTGTTTTCGGGTGCTTACGACCAAATACTAAGAACCAAATTATACATGAAAAATATAGTTTTGTTTTAAGGGTAAAATTACACGTATAAAACAAACCTAGTAATTCAACAATTCAAAATGTTGGGAAGTTTCTTTGAGTTCCTCGTCCACTTGGATTTGGAGGAAAATTCTTCGTCTCCGTCCTTTGGCTCGTAATTTATACAGGGTGGCTATCGGAAACGGTCAGAACACTTCATTCTGGCATGACCCATGGCTCCTCTCGTCGTCTCTTGCATCCCACTACGGGACTGATGTCGTCTGCGACTCACGATTGGGTAGCAACTTAAAAGTTTCGGAAATTATCAGCAATGGTGAATGGAATTGGCCTGAAAATCTGAGATCGGCTCGAGCGCGCAGCCGAGGCCACCTGGATGAAATTCACAACCTAATTCTCTCCCTTCCCCAACCGAACATCCTATCAAGGGATGTTCCCTACTGGATGGCTAAGGCAGGAAGTATCATATTTACCATTAAGGATACGTACAATTGCCTTCGTGCGCCTACCTCTGAAAAGGAATGGACAGGGTTAATCTGGAATAAATATAATATCCCTCGTCACTCCTTTATTTCTTGGCTGGCTATCAAGGACAAGCTTGCCACCAAAGACAAGCTTCGTAGATGGGGTTATAATACCCCAGATACTTGTCCCCTCTGTCACTCTGATTCAGAAACTACATCTCATATCCTCTTTGAATGTAGTTACTCCCAGAGTATATGGTCTTTCACTAGTGTCAAACTTGGTTTTTCTTTTCACTCTTCTTGCTGGCAATCTTGGATTATCGAGGCATCAAGATGGCCTAATACTCGACTCCAGAGTATCTGGCGTACTTGTTTCAATGCGGTTATCTACCACATTTGGAAAGAGCGGAATTCAAGAATTTTTGGATCCCCCCATCTTTGGCCTCTACTATTTTTTATCATATCTTATCGGATCTCCGATTTAGATTTCATGGTACCAAGATTACCTGGTAAGATTCTCGTAATTATCTCTAACTTACTCCTTCTTGTGATACAGGTACTTGATGTCTGGACTGGAGCGGGAAGTTCGATAGAGACGACTTTGTTTTGAAAAAAAATACGAAGAGGATGAAATTCAGTACCATTATCCACTCGTATTTTTTTTCGGAGGGAACTCGCAGCCGCTACTCAGAGTGCAATGAGTGCGCACAGGGTAAACCCTCAGTCTGACGCAATAGCCTGCAAACCAACGCCAGAAGGTAAACCACACAAAGTGACAGGCTCAGCCGAGAAAGCGTATGTAGAGGGACTCGAACTCATGACCTTTTGGTCATAAGAATTCCATACTCAACCAACTCGGCTACCCCCTTGGGGGCATTATCCACTCGTATTGTTTGAACATCCCTTTGAAATTGGGTTTTGACGAATCACAAAAATAAGTTAATAAAGATTGTGTTTCTGATTTATGGTGCATAAGAAATGTCCATGTGCATCGAGTAAAATCGTTAACAATTGTAAGAAAATAATGTGAACCTGTATATGAAGGAACTTTGTGAGGACCCCAGACGTCACAATGTAATAAAGAGAAATGAAATTTTGTATTTATTGAGCTTTGTGGAAAAGGTAAGCGTGTTTGTTTTGCTTGTGGGCAAATTGTGCAATTATTTCCTAACTCCTTGTGAATACCTAGAATTAAATGTGAAAGTAACTTAAAATGAGACAAAGATGGATGGCCTAGGCGTAAGTGTCATAGGCCAGATGACTGAGAAACCGTACATATAGTCGATTTATTTGTTGATGGATGCATATAGTATAGACCACCATGTTGTCTACCTAAGACAATCATCTTCCCCGAAACCAAGTCCTGCAAAATACAATAGTCACGAAAGAAAATGATGCAACAATTATGTTCTTTGGTTAGTTTGCTAGCTGAAATTATATTTAAATTAAAGGAGGGTACACACAAGACATTTGTAAGGCTTAATTTCGAATTAAAATTAATTGTGCCAGTGTGAGTGATTTGCGGTGTTGCACCATTTGATAAATTAACATTAGTAATAATGGAAGGCTTGGGATCGATTAAGAGTGATATATGAGAGACAATATGATCTATGGCGCCAGTATCCAAAATCCAAGGACTTGTACTACTAGAATTAACAGACACGATAGTAGATGAAATCAAACCTGTTGCAGACGCATATGTATCAACATTACCAGAATTATTGTGATCCAGTGTACTGATTGTTTGTGCTAATTGTTGTATTTTTTCGGCAGTAAACCCTTGAACGATGCTATTAGTGTTGAAACTCTTTGAGGTATTGGTATGGATTTCTGATGGGAAAGTGTAAGAATAGTCAGCCATGGTGATAAACAAATATGATTTTTTTTTAAATTATGGTTTTTTTATAAGAATGATAAAATAAAGATAATTAGGAATTTTGCTCTGATACCATGATAAAAATAAAGATGTGTATTTTATGTAAGAAAATAAATGAAAAGAGACTTAATAAAATTTAATATTATTCTCTTATTTGAATGATTCACAAAGTGCTACGGTAAGAAGTTATATATACATGGACTACACCTATAACTAATTATGACTAATTATGACTAATTATGACCATAATCAATACAGTGAGACCATTATCTTAATGAACCATAATTAATACAGTAAGATCACGCCTAAATATATGATTGTAACTAGTGTAACAATCAATCTATCTTAATGTCTTAGTTACTTTATAATAAATATAAATCTAATTTAATACTAGATTCAAAGGGAGAAGAGTTATTTCATTTCATATTCAAGCATCAAGGAAGCAATCCAATTACATTAAGGAGGAGAAGCCAATTCGAGACCATGTCTTACAAGATAGCTTAGATTCTAAGTCACCCAAAATCAAATCAATCTCTATCACATTAGTCTATCCAAACTGTTGTATGAAAGAATATTTTAGAAAAAATATATATTTTGCAAAAAAAAGGAAATCCAAAGAGTAGAGATGCATTTATATTATTATTTTATTATATTCCAACTATATATATATATATATATAATAAATATAGACTAACTTTTATAATTTAAATTTGTAGATTATTTGTTATGATGACAGTGTAGATTTTTGGTGAATATAGATTAATTTTTATAATTTAAATTTGTAGATTACTTTTTTTAGTATAACAAATGTAGCTATACTCGTAACAGATATTAATTTGTTTAATTTGTTTAAGTGATAGAAAAAAATGAAATTTGTTTTATAGATTTTGCGTAACCACTCTTACACATATATTTACCTTAAAAAATTAATCAAACACAGAGTATATTAATGTGACAAAATTATATTTGTTAGATTTTTAATTGTGATTTGAGTATATTTGATAATTAGTCCAAAAGAATTTCAAAGTTAGTCATCATAATTTTTAGATTTCTAAAAATAAAAAATGAGTTTGGTATTCTAAAGAGAAGCTGTGAAAAGTAAAAGTAAAAAAATAATCATATGTTATTCTTGAAGAAATAGTACATCTAATTATAGTAGATGTTAGTTTCTATAACCCACATGAGTGTTATCATATTTATTAGTACTATAACCCACATGAGTGTTATCATATTTATTGATACTTACCCTAGAATTATACTAATTATAATCATATTTATTTGTTAGTACATTTCGTACCCTGCATATTTCAAATCTATCTAATATTAACTCCAAAAAAAAATACACATAGTGTTATCATCTATAGTGTACATTTGGATTGGATGAATTTGGATTGGATGAATTTGAGTTGGATATTTTCGAATCGGATAAATTCTACCTTTATCGACTAATCATTTATAAATATAATTAAGTACTTTATATCCTGGGTACCAAATGAAAATTTCATTTAGAATTTAGACTCTTGACTAGATTTTATTAAAGTATTTGTGTATATTCATCAATATTCTTGAACATTTCATGTAGTTAGATTTTTTTAGAAGTTGAGGGCTTTGATTTTAGAGTTTGGACCAGTTTAAACTAAAACAAATAAATAATCTTTGTTTTGGTATTTAATGTAAATTGTATTTTAATCAATAAAGTAAAAAAAAAATTAGATTCAAAAAGATCCACTAATCTTTTACCGGTTGAAAAACAATATATTTATCTTAATTTAATATAGATATATAGATACGAATTACTTTATAAATAAACTATTAAAAACATATTTTATTAACAATTTTTATATTTACTATGAAATTTAATATACAAAATCTCTATGAATTATCTTAGAGCTCAAAGGAAAAAAAATTATCTCGTATTACTATAAAATTTAAATATATAAAATTTAAATATATAAAATTTAAATATATAAAGTGCTAAGGTCGCGATCAAAGTCTTACATCCCACATCGGTTAAACATGAGAATGATCAATGGTACAAGAGTGAGAACATACCTCAACTAGTACGAGGCCTTTTGGTAGTGGACCAAATGCAAAGCCGTGAGGGCTTTCGGGTGCCAAAGCGGACAATAATCATACTAGTGTTGAGATCGGTTGTGTTCTTACTTATATACGAAGGCGGAATATGCGGATCGGACCCCCATATTCCCAACACGTGGTATCAGAGCGTCAGACCCAGACGGAAGGCGATGGTGGTAAATATTCTCGAAGGTCGAACATGATGAACCATGGCCATGCTCAAGGTGATCTACTCTAGAGATCCTAGTTCGGAGTGTCTGTGGCTCATCAAGCAGTGTGGCTTGATTGGAGTGGCGCTAAGGAACAAGACAGAGTGCTCTAATAGGAGGTGAGCAGTAACATCCGTAGTGCCTCTATTGTCAGGTAGTCTTCCAACCTGATTAGAGTGGGCAGATGAAAGTCAATTGAGAGGAGGTTAAGGTGGTACTTTGTTCGAGAGGAGGATTTGTTAGGGTGGCGACCAAAGTCCCACATCCCACATCGATTAAACATGGGAAAATAAGAACATATCTCAACTAGTATGAGGCCTTTTGATAGTGGACGAAATGCAAAACCGTAAAAGCATTCAAATATCAAAACGGACAATATCATACTAGTATTGAGATCAGTTGTGTTCTTACTTACTTATATACGGAGACGGAATATGCGGATCGGACCCATATTTCCAACCCAGAGTGTTTTCGGGTGCTTACGACCAAATACTAAGAACCAAATTATACATGAAAAATATAGTTTTGTTTTAAGGGTAAAATTACACGTATAAAACAAACCTAGTAATTCAACAATTCAAAATGTTGGGAAGTTTCTTTGAGTTCCTCGTCCACTTGGATTTGGAGGAAAATTCTTCGTCTCCGTCCTTTGGCTCGTAATTTATACAGGGTGGCTATCGGAAACGGTCAGAACACTTCATTCTGGCATGACCCATGGCTCCTCTCGTCGTCTCTTGCATCCCACTACGGGACTGATGTCGTCTGCGACTCACGATTGGGTAGCAACTTAAAAGTTTCGGAAATTATCAGCAATGGTGAATGGAATTGGCCTGAAAATCTGAGATCGGCTCGAGCGCGCAGCCGAGGCCACCTGGATGAAATTCACAACCTAATTCTCTCCCTTCCCCAACCGAACATCCTATCAAGGGATGTTCCCTACTGGATGGCTAAGGCAGGAAGTATCATATTTACCATTAAGGATACGTACAATTGCCTTCGTGCGCCTACCTCTGAAAAGGAATGGACAGGGTTAATCTGGAATAAATATAATATCCCTCGTCACTCCTTTATTTCTTGGCTGGCTATCAAGGACAAGCTTGCCACCAAAGACAAGCTTCGTAGATGGGGTTATAATACCCCAGATACTTGTCCCCTCTGTCACTCTGATTCAGAAACTACATCTCATATCCTCTTTGAATGTAGTTACTCCCAGAGTATATGGTCTTTCACTAGTGTCAAACTTGGTTTTTCTTTTCACTCTTCTTGCTGACAATCTTGGATTATCGAGGCATCAAGATGGCCTAATACTCGACTCCAGAGTATCTGGCGTACTTGTTTCAATGCGGTTATCTACCACATTTGGAAAGAGCGGAATTCAAGAATTTTTGGATCCCCCCATCTTTGGCCTCTACTATTTTTTATCATATCTTATCGGATCTCCGATTTAGATTTCATGGTACCAAGATTACCTGGTAAGATTCTCGTAATTATCTCTAACTTACTCCTTCTTGTGATACAGGTACTTGATGTCTGGACTGGAGCGGGAAGTTCGATAGAGACGATCATGGAGTCACCACTCAGTCACCTTAGTCACCTAGTCATTTGCATGCTACATGCTTTTTACTATTCGGGAATCGATTTTTTGAGTACCTTTAATTTTGCTCTAGCATTTTAGTTGCTGTAAGTCTGAGGGGCATACCCCTAAACTATGTATGATTTTTTCTAATTAATTTAAGTTTTCATTTCAACAAAAAAAAAAAACTCTTCTATTAAGAGAATCTATTATAAATAAAGCATATAAAACCAATAATTTATTTTCCTTTATTATAAATGAGTTGTTACAACATTTAAAAAACCTAAAAAAGCGATGTAACACTAAAATAAAAATAGTGCAATTATTGCGTGCACTAGAATTGAATAAATAAACTCATAACCATATACATAAATCCCTAAGTCAAGATCTATACGTAATTTCATTTAAATAGATACACTATTTGGTACACCACGACACGTCGCCCCAGGCTCCGAACTCGGCGCCAGTAACTCATATGGCAAAACCCCTGCCCCACACCGGTTCCGCCGGCGAGGATCAGAGTTACGCTCATCGATCTCCTTCTCAATCCGTCCGATCTCCGCCGAGAACGCAAAAAACGCCTCTGTAATTTCAGCGTCGCCTGTCCATGTCGACGGTTGCTGCCGATCTCCGATGTACTCCTCATCCGGCGAGTGAGTCGATAACGTATCCACCACCGCCATAAACTTCGTAGCCTGTAATAAACTCGGCAAAGCCGATAAGTAATACTTATGTGGATCGCTTAAAAACAAATTGTAATCCGAATCGGTCTCGTCGGGAATCAACCGCCGCATCAACGGCGGCCTGTTTGGAACATAACCGCCGTAACCGTATTGGCCGAAATTGAGAGCAGCATGTTGCGCGGAGCCAAGCCAAATAATAGTGGTGAGGATGGAGATTAAATCAGCAGCGGTGGATAACGACGGCCACCAGTCTGCATGGCGGAGATCGGCGTGGCCGACATTGATTGACTCTGAGTACCAAGATTGAAGCTCTTTGTCTGTTTTGATTAGGGTGGGGTTCGGGTAGTAGTGGTTGACGTAGGTTCGAACCCAATCCTCGATTGCGGACCAAATTAGTAACCCATCGTTTGCGTATGGGTAGTCTTCGATCAAAAGCTTTAGCCCATGTGGCTGTGTTGGGTCTGGTACTGCAATTCCTCTGTTTCATTGCAAAAGAATAAAGACACAATAAATTAGACCCCACTCGATTATTTTTCCATTTTAACTCAATTTAGACATGAACCAAAACAGAATCAAATCTGGCAAGACAGAGATTCTATCTCAAGAAATCATCCTATGTCCTTACTTGACCTTATACCTTACAAAAATATGTAGCAGTATATTATGGTCAGCTTGGGACCAATGCGAAAATGCGAAAGTTTAACTTTTAAAAATATACATTAAATTTAAGCTGGTCGGACCCAATTTTTAATAAAATAAATGTACCTTGCGATTAGATCAGCAGGAAGGCCTTCTTTGTCAAACCGCCACTTTTTATAAGCAGCCGCGCTAAATTCCATACAGTAAGGGCCGGGTGTGAAGCAAGACTCAATGACTCCATCGGCACTGACTAGACTCTGTCGAGCCAAGCCATTGATTTCTAGTGTGTATCTCATGTGTGGATCCAACAGCTTGAAAATCGGATGCATTGCACTTAATTGTCGATGAGCTGCTAATATAAATGGTTCTATGCATGCATGTGTCCTTAGCCTGCCATCACAAACACAATTTCACAAATATTAGTAGCCAAATACATTTTTATGGTTGAAATATATATAGCAGATGATTAATGACGACTGAACTAACCAATGGTTGACAAGCTGATGGACGCCAGCATCGTTGGAGCATACGTGAGCTTTAGCGAGTTGCCAAGTCCAGTTCCCAGTTGCATCAACTGGAGGTGTAACCACACGCTTTAGATGTCCAGTGGTTGCACCAGGTGGTAAGCTAAGCTCGATGGCTATTGGCTTCAGTGTTCCAGCCGATGTCAAGAAAAACAAGGTTCGTGTCGCATAGGCTTTGCGCCCATCGAGCTTGTTAATGTCTTCAATAAACGGCAGGTAAACGTCGTGATAGTCTACTATAAACAATTTATTCTCGCTCAACGCCTATAAAACAAATACAGAAAGAAATTAAGATTTCGAATATATATATTATTCGAATATGTAAAGAGTTTGAATTCATAAGTAAAGTACCTGTTTCACACTCATTCCATTTAGATGACCAATTATGTGTTCTTCTTTAAGAGCAGATTCTTGTGGACCATAAAGTTTGGGGTCGAGTTTGCTAACAGGAGGAAAAACTTTAAGTTTCTCAATGCTACCCGGATTTATTCCTGCTATTGCTTGACGAGCGAATTCGTCATCTCGTAACCACGCATACTTGTCTTCTGCAAAAGTTTAATTATAAAAAAATTCGATTAATTTCGTATAACCAACACTTGAACTTATTAATAAAACATGTGAAAAATGCTAGTGTTTATAAGAATCTGTTAGATAAGAATCTTCAAAAGTTGATGTCTTTAATTGAAAGAAAAGAACAAAACATTGTTTTGTGGTCATGATTGTCGCTTGACCGACACATTCCCTAACAGTTTTTTTATAATTCAATTAACATACTTGGACAATAACTTTAACTTGTCAAATGTTTGCTTTTAGTTCTGTAATGTTATAAAGTTCTGATTTAAAAACGATAACTGTGATCAAGTAGAACTTACTTGAAAGGATCTGAGGAGTGTCATATCTTAAAAGCCCTTGACTTGATTCTTTGATTGCACTAATAACTTTTGGTAACGGTAGTTTCTCAAGAAACTCATCTTGAAACCCTAACTTGAGAAGCAATCCTTCTTTATAGAGACAATCAATGTCCGAAAACGAGTGGAAATCGTGATTATGAGACAAAATACTTGCTTTGATCGACGGAACTAAAGTATGAAGGACTGCTCTAAGTCTACCAGCAGCAACTGTCTCTTGTTTTGGTTGTTCAAATTGTTCGTCTCTTGGGACATACATTGGTAAAGGCTTCTCAACACGACTTTCGACCTCGATATCTAATAAAACAAAGCAAAAATGATCAATTCACCCGTTCTATTTTAACGAAAAGTGATAGTAATTTTACAATAAAGTTATGAATTTACCTGTATCGGTGGGATGTCTACCAGTACGACATCGTCTAGGGTACGGAATTTCATTTCCTCCTAGTGTAGGACGAGCAAAATCTTGACCTTTGTCGGGATTTCCTAAATCGTTATACACGTCGTAATCGTATATTCGGTCCGATAATTTCCTCACTCCTTCTCCATTACCTCTAAGATTTTTTAGTTCCTTTTCTCTTAGCTCTTTTAGTCCATCTGGTGTCTCACTTGGTAAAAATGGCTGCAAATACACAATCAACCTCAAAATCGAGTCACTCAATACAAAATTTAATAAAGAAATATGTAGTCTCCCTACTTAATACAAGAGAGGTACACCAAACCAAATGCACCTAATAAACTATCTTATTTATATTCAACTTTGGTTAAGTTTAATCAAACTGACTTCTATCCATTCAGATCCAATATGTGAAAAGGACTAACTTTGAACAATTCAATTCCAAGTGTTCATAAAACAAAGACTTCAACACAAAACCAAGGTTTGACTTTAAGCTGGGATGCAAAGTCCTGTCTGCTTTACTGATTTGAACATGCAAACAAGATTTAGATTATGAATTAAATAAAAATTACCTGATTAGAGAAGAAAATCCTTTTGTTAGGATCATCTTTCTTGGATTGAACCCATGAATTGCAAGGGAAATGAACAGGCCCAGAAGCAAAACCTTCAATGACTATACACTCCAAAAAAAACTCCTTTTGGTGTTTGTTGGTCACTGTGATTGCACCAGGGACACCAAAGTTTGAGTCAACTAAGAACTCAGCTGTGTAATGAACTCTCTCTGCTTTCAAATTTGTTTTTTCAGACCAATCTTGCAATACTGCTTCATTGCTCTTCTTTGGTGCCTTTGTCTCTTTAAATTTACCAAAAATAATAAGTATCAGTAGCTAATAAATATATTGTATTTATTAAGCATTAACTTTGATGGCCAAGGTCAACTGGCAAATGGGTATTGTTTTAAATGCTTGATTATGATCTTGCAAAATAGAATAAAGAAGATTTGGCGATTTTAGGTATGTCGATATCCACAGTGGTTCATTATTGCAAGCATTAAATAATAGTTTTTCTAACTAATAATTATCTAAGTTTTATATATAGTAATGGGTATTAAGATTAGAAATTTTTGAAGACATTATAATCCTCATGTTTACTCTATTAATATTATTATAGTAGTCACCTTTCTTTTATATTAGGTAAGTTCGTTAATATGGTAATATTCTATTTTTTTTTTCTTTTATATTAGGTAAGTTTGTTAATATGGTAAAATCTATTTCTTTTATATTCAGTTTTTTCATTAAAAAAAATATAGTAATTAATTATTTAATTACTCATATATATACAAGTTTTCAAAATATTTTAAATATCAATTTTGAATCAAATGTGAGAAAAATTTTCAATTTTTCTAACTAATTAATATTATAACTAATTTAATTTTCAATTTATTTAAAAATTGGAAAATTTATTAATTTTCAATTTATTTAAAAAGTGGACAATTTATTAATTACGTCTTTTATTTATAATTGTTTTTAAGCAAGTAGGTTCTTTTTATTACAAACCACTGTTATACAAAATAACTAAAAATCTACTATTTCCAAATTACATAAAATCATAAATAAAAATAATATTATTAAATTAATTAGCTACCTACTTATTTTTTAATATATTTTAATATTTTAATATAAGATATGACCATTAAAATAATTAAAGAATTATTTTTCTCTCAATAAAATTACTAATTCAAAAATTAGTAATCTAATAACTAACAGTTTTGAATTACCATAACTCTATAATATTGACATTTGTTTTGTTTCTACCTAAACAATATATTAATAATTGATTTATTTTAAAGAAAAAATAAAAATAATTAATAAACATTTGACTGGAAGTCAACAATTATATAGAGGGGAGGATAGTTTTGTCATTATAAAAATTAAACTATTGCTATTATTACCATTTCACATTTAGGATTATAAAAATTAGGGTTTGGCTACCTTTTGCCAATTTTAATATAGTTTGATATGAGTAATTATTACCTGTATTTATGTTTTATTTTGTTAACAAGAGACCCTTAAGTTTTGATTTAGGAAATTAAATTTTAACGTAATTTCCAAAATGAAGTTCTAATACTAATACATAAATGAATAAAGAAAGATATTAATCATCCGAACAAAGAAAATAGAATTTTCAAAATAAAGTTCTAATACTAATAAATAAATTGATCTGGAAATTAGTAATTATAAAATAATTATTTCTTAAATTTAAAAATTAAAATTAAAATCACCTCTAAAATTTGTAGAGTGTTTATTTATATTCTAAATAACAACCATTAACGTTATTTGTTTTACAAAACAAAACCTTAATTTCAAATAAAAACGGAAATAATGAACATTCAACTTTTTAAATAAAAAATGTTTAAATAAAAGATGTTTAAAAAATTAATTTGCTTGAAAAATAAAAATTTAATTGATTTTTTACAATGTTTAATTTAAAAAACTGATTTTGATTAAATTTTTAAATTAACATTTATTTCAAAACTGATATTTTAAAATATTTCGAAAACTTATTTTTATATTTTTATTTAAAATTTCAAAGTAAATAACTTTCGTAATATAAAACCTATAAATATTATTTAATAGTTATAAATTAACTTTAACTGAAAATAATAATATAATATCTTTTTTTTTAATTACCCTAATTAATTATCGTATATTAACATTGAAAAAAATGATAAAAATTGTCTAATCTCTCTCATTATTACAATTGCTGAAAAAAAAAATATGATTATTACTGAAAAAATTAACATTAAATACTTGTTAACTCATGCCGGTTAGCATAATCCTAAAATGCTAATCCTAAAAATTAAACTATTGCTATTATTATCATTTCTGACATTTAGGTAAAAATAAATTAAAAAATGCTAATCCTAAAAATTAAACTATTGCTATTATTATCATTTTTGACATTTAGGTAAAAATAAATTAAAAAATGCTAATCCTAAAAATTAAACTATTGCTATTATTATCATTTCTGACATTTAGGTAAAAATAAATTAAAAAATGCTAATCCTAAAAATTAAACTATTGCTATTATCATCATTTCTGACATTTAGGTAAAAATAAATTAAAAAATGCTGGCTAACATAGAATAAAATGGCAAAAACATTAATATTAATAAAAACTAAAAATTTATGGAACTTACTTGGATCAACTTGAGTACTAATAAGCTCCAAAACAACATTTCTTCCAATCTTATCAATAAAAGCATCCAAATGGTTCATAAGAGTTGCTTTTAAGTTCTCTTTGGTCTTCTTCTTGACAGTCATAACAGCTCTAACCTTAAATACGTCTATGTTTTCACTTTTGTCTACAAGATTCAAAGGAATCATCTTTCTTAAATCTTCACTAATCGCTGCAACAACATGATTCCCTCTTTTCTCCAAAACACCTCTTCGTTTCTCTATTGGTAACAAATCTGGGTTCACCAGAAACTTGTTCTGTTTCTGTTGAAATTGACTGAAAATTTTTGTAGATGATCTCTCCATTACAGAACAACCCATTAGTTCTTTAACTAGTGCCATAATACTAAAGAGTTTGAATAGATAACAGAGACTGAAGTTGAACGAATTTTTTACGTTGTGAATTTTTTACGTTGATTTGTGATGAAAAATGTATTCGTATCGTGATGGTATTTATATTGAAAAAAGTAGAGGGAGAAAGAGAGACGACAGGTCACTATCGCGTGTCACCTTTACCTTTAGACCTTTAGATTAGATTTGGAATGCTTTTAGACTTTTAGGTAATTTTTTTTACTCTTTTATAGTCACTTATTAAATTTAACCTTTTAAATTTAATTACTAAAAGTTTTTTATAAAAAAGTCAATAAGATACTCCTCTATCCATAAATATTCCAAAAAATCCTGTTCCAAAAGTGGTATTAATGGGTATTTACCATTTATATCATTTTTCATATTAATTATCTATTTTGTCCTATTCTAAAATATTAAAAAAAATCCTGTCCCAAAGATGGTACTAATGGGTATTTACCATTTATATCATTATAAATAAATGGGTGAGTTCTTAAGAGGTACATCAAATATATCAAAATTCTTGTTACATACAAACTATTTTCATAATTCCAATAAGTATAATATTTTTGATACTAACACTGTATCTAATATTCTAGATACACTTATTAGAATTAACCAAACTAAAGCCCACTAAACAAGAATTTTTAAGTATTCTATATATCTTATTGGAAATAACCCTAACTAAATTTCAAAGTTAATAATGACGTTTCTTAATTTATGTGTACACCTAAAAGGAGGGGTAAATAATATATATTTAATATATTTAATTAAATATTGAACTTTATTATATAAAAAATATGGTTAGAATAATATATATATATATATATATATATATATATAATTCAATTATAATTTTGTTAGAATAATAAATGTAAATATCCATTAATACCACCTAGTGTAAGAATAATATATATTTAATTAAATATTGAACCTTATTATATAAAAAATATTGCTATAATAATATATATAATTCAATTATAATTTTGTTAGAATAATAATTTTTATTATTTACTTAAACAAACAAATAAATGTGAAAAATTCATAAACAAATAAATAAATGTGAAAGATACATATTAGATTATATAATAAATGTGAAAGATACATATTTTATATATATATATATATATATATATATATATATATATATATATATATATATATATATATATATGAAAAAAATCAAAGAGATATATAAGATAAACAAGAATCTGGAAATAATACATAAATATTATCTAATAAGAAAATGTATATTATTATAAATAAGTAAAAAGAAAATAAATTTAATATATACTAAATAAACAAGAATTTAACATTCTATTAAAGAAATAATCAAAATAAATATTATCTAATAAAAATGTATATTATTATAAATAAGTAAAAAGAAAATAAATTTCATATATATTACATATAAACAAAATCTAAAAATAAAAAATATATAAACAAAATCTAAAAATAAAAAATATATAAGAGATATACATGATGCCGATTAGAGAAAAAAAAGAAATAAATGTGAAAGATATATATTATATATATATGATAAACAAGAATTTGACTACAATTAAAAAAATCATCCAACATAAATATTATATAATAAAAAAAATATAATATCTCAAAAACAATAAAAATCTAAAATAATAAAAATCTACAAAATATATGATAAATAAGAAAAAAATCAGAGATATATAAGATAAACAAGAATATAACATTCTATTAAAGGAAAACAATCATTATTATAAATAAATAAATAAAAAGAAAATAAATTTTATATATATTACATATGTTATCATAGACAAGAAAAAAAATTTAAAAAAATATTATATGATCAACTAGAATCTAAAAATAAAAAATATATAAGAGATATACATGATGCCGATTAGAAAAATCACTCAAAAAATAAACTTACTATATTCCAAATGTAATATAGTTATCTAACCCTGCAATATATAACCCTGCAATAGAAAGTGAGAAATTGAGTGATGGAGAAAGTCGTTTAGAAGTTGAATAGAGGGATAGAGAAAGTCGTTTAGTATTTTGGGTTTTTTAGGAAGTTGAACCGAGAAGAAAGAGGGTATCGATAAAGTAAGACAGACACTAAGAGATGGGTATCGATAAAGTAAGACATACACTAAGAGATAAGTAGGGTTTATAGATTCATAGTGGGCTCATGGGCTAGTATTTTCTATTGGGCTAGAATAATATTTTAAAATATAAAACTATTTTCCTATTAAATAATATTTTAAAAAATAAAAGTATTTTACTATTTTTTTTACGGGACGGATTTGGTGTAGGTACCCACGGTAAAATATCCAAAACCGAAATAAAAATAGAAACCATAACCATAACCCCGTTTCCTTTTTCTTTTAGGAGTAACCCGTCAGATCAGTTCGGTTCTGATACCTATGATTTCGGGTTGACTTGTAATTGCGTATTTAATATATTATTTAATATAATATTTATTATATTTAAATATTTAAAAATATGACATCAAAATCAAATAAAATAAGATCAAATAAAAGTATCATTATTAGTGTAGCATTTATATGTACCTTTAATAATAGTTCATAAAAGCAGATTTTAACTATTGATACGGGAGAGCCCAAATGAGCCCAATAAACTCATGTAAGCTTTTGAGGGAGCTAGTTAGATTTTCCTCAAAGATAATATTTTACATCAAAATTAATTAGTTGAAATAATATAATTTTTATTATGTAATAGTTTTTGTAAAAACTAATATCTTATTATTATACTAATCTACTGTAATAAAATCTAATATTATACTAATCTATTGTAATAAAATCTAATCTAATAATATGTATAATAGATTACGTTTGAATATTAACTATAATAAATTATTTAGTCAATGTATATTATTATTTCCTTTAACACTCCCCCTCAAGCTTATGCGAAAGTGCTTGAAACTGTCGTAGCTTTGATAATAACGTTCTCTTTGAAACTTGAACTGAAGTACTTGAAGTGCAAGCTTGATCGAAAGACTGAAACGAAATCACACTCCCCCTCAACCTGGAGCATATATATTAATCATGCCCAACTTGTTACAAATATAAGTAATCCGTGATCCATTGAGCGCTTTTGTGAATATATCTCCTACTTGTTCTCCTGTTTTGACATATCTCGTATGAATGAGATTTTGTTGAATCTTTTCGCGGATAAAATGACAATCAATTTCAATATGCTTCGTTCTTTCGTGAAAGACAGGATTAGACGCAATGTGCAGGGCCGCTTGATTATCACACCATAGTTGCGCAGGCGTGGTAGTCTTGATGCCAATATCATTTAACAATTGGAAAATCCAAATTATCTCACAAGTAGATTGAGCCATGGCTCTATATTCAGCTTCAGCACTTGATCACGATACAACATTTTGTTTCTTACTCTTCCAAGATACCAAATTACCCCCTACAAAAACACAGTAACCAGTGGTCGATCTTCTATCAGTTTTAGATCCAGCCCAATCTGCATCTGAAAAACACTCTATATTTGTATGACCAATACTTTCATACCACAATCCTAGTCCAAGAGCTGATTTGAGATAACACAAGATATGTTCTAGTGCTGCCCAGTGATTAACTGTTGGAGAAGACATAAACTGACTTACAACACTGACTGGATATGCAATATATGGTCGAGTTACTGTAAGGTAATTGAGTTTTCCTACTAATCGACGATACTTTTCTGGATCACTAAATAATTCTCCGTCATCTTTCAGTAATTGCGAATTAGGAACCATTGGTGTATTACATGGTTTTGCTCCTAGCTTTCTTGTTTCCATCAACAAATCTAGAACATATTTTCTATGCGATAAAAGAATACCTTTGTTGTTTCTTGTTATTTCAACCCCCAAAAAAAACTTCAATGATCCTAAATCTTTTGTTTGAAATCGCGAATGTAAAAATGTTTTAAGCAATGAAATGCCTTTAGTATCATTCCCAGTAATAATGATGTCATCTACATATACAACAACGAGTATAATTTCATATGCAAAACGTTTATAAAAGACAGAGTGATCACAACTACTCTTCTTCAACCCAAATTTATTTAATGCATCACTAAACTTGCCGAACCAAGCACGGGGACTTTGTTTTAATCCGTACAATGATTTATACAAACGACATACCTTTCTTCTCTCCCCCTGAGCAACAAATCCAGGTGGTTGCTCCATATAGACTTATTCTTGAAGGTCTCCGTATAAAAATGCATTTGTAATATCTAACTGATGTAATGGCCAATCATTTAATGGTGCTAAGGAAATAAATAAACGAATAGAAGTAAACTTAGCTACCGGAGAAAAGGTTTTAAAGTAATCAACACCATAGGTTTGAGCATATCCTTTTGCAACAAGTCGTGCTTTGAGACGAGCTAGCGTCCCATCTGGATTCATTTTTACATTAAACACCCATCTACAACCGATAGCTTTCTTTCCAGTGGGTAAATCAACCAACTTCCAAGTACCAGTGTGTTCTAATGCTCTTATCTCTTTAAACATTGCAGCTTGCTAGCCATAATGACACAATGCTTCGTGAACAGTTTTTGGAATAGAAATGGAATCAAGAGATGCTATAAAAGCTCGGGTAGAAGAAGGTAATTGATCATATTTTGCGAAAGAAGAAATTGGATAAGTACATTGTCTTTTACCTTTTCGAAGAGCAATAGGAAGATCAGGAGTGGACTCATTATCGTTTGTAGCAGGATCTGGAGACGAAGGAATTGGTAGTGGACATGATGGAGGAGGTGCTTTACGTCGAGAATAAACATATCTAATAGGTGGTCGATATGGTGGAGGTGGTACATCAGATCTTTGAACGGTGGTGTACATGAGTAAATCATCATCGACAGTAGTTGTTTCTGGATCGACATTAGACAAACCAGGAAAAAATGGAACATGTTCTAAAAATGCAACATCCTTAGATACTATGTAACGATCAAGAGATGGGGAAAAGCATTTATAGCCTTTTTGAAACCTAGAATATCCAAGAAAAACACATTTTAAGGATTTGGGATCTAATTTTGTACGAGTAGGACTTACATCCCTAACAAAGCAAGTACAACCAAAAATGTGTGGTTCAACAGGAAATAGAGGTTTAGATGGAAAAAGCACGGAATATGGAATATTATTTGAAAGGATAGTAGATGGCATACGGTTAATTAAAAAACATGCAGTGGAAACAGCATCTGTCCAAAATAATTTCGGTACTTTCATTTGAAAAAGAAGTACACGAGTAACCTCTAAAAGATGTCTATTTTTTCTTTCAGCAACACCATTTTGAGATGGCGTGTCCACACACGAAGTTTGGTGAATCATTCCTTTTTGTTCCATAAATAATTGAAATGCATTTGAGCAATATTCTTTACCATTATCACTTCTTAAAATACGAATAGGACGATTAAATTGGGTATTTATTTCTGCAGTAAACGTGCAAAATATTGAAAATAACTCAGAACGATTTTTCATTAAATACAGCCATGTAACACGGGAATAATCATCAACAAAACTAACAAAATATTTAAAACCAGTTATAGAAACAACGGGACAAGGACCCCAAACATCTGAATGAACGATTTCAAAAGGAAATGCAGCCCGTTTATTAATACGAGGATATGATGGAAGACGATGATGTTTAGCAAATCTACATGACTCACACTCTAATGATGTCAAATGCCGAAATTTAGGATAAAGTTGTTTTAAAGAGACTAAAGATGGATGACCCATACGACAATGTGCTTCAAATGGAGATGTAATACTAGAACATGCAGTAGATGTATGATAGTCTTTATCAAGATAGTAGAGACCTCCACTCTCATGCTCTCTACCAATTATTTTATTCGTCGTAAGATCCTGCAACAAACAATAATCGGAATAAAAGATAACAAAACAATTTAGTGTTTTAGTGAGTTGGCTAATAGAAATAAGGTTGAATGAAAACTGAGGGAGATGTAAAACAGATGTCAAAGAGATATTTTTGGTGGGATTGACAGTCTCTGAACCTAAAACACGAGATGATGATCCATCTGCCAATGTGACATTAGAATGATGTGTATTTGTAAGAGAAGTAAAAACTTGTTTATTACCTGTCATATGTTCTGTGGCAGCAGAATCAATGACCCAATCAGAGGAAGAAGAAATAAGAAATGTAGTTGAGTTACCTGACACACAAGCTGCACCTGACACACAAGCTGCAGGGTTTTTAAGATCTTGTGACTTTAGAGACTCTTGATACTTGGAAAATTGAGCATATTCCTCGACGGAAAGCACATGAGGTTCCTCGTTCATTGCCATATTAGCAAATTGAACATTGTTTAGATCACCACCATGGTTACCGAAACTGTTATGTCTATTGTATCCACTATTGTATCCACCACGACTACTGCAATTACTGTACCCACCACGATTACCACGATAGTTTGATCTACCACAACTACCATAATCATTATATTCATAGTTTGATCTACCATGACTACCATAATCATTATATCCACCACGAACCTCCATCTAGATTTTTTATCTAGATTTTTTTTATAGAAACCCTAATGGCTCTGATACCATGTAAAAACTAGAAAAGATTTATTATATCATAGAATTTCAGTACAAGTTAAAGCCATATATATAGGCTCTGAAAATATCTTATTATTATACTAGTCTACTGTAATAAAATCTAATCTAATAATATCTATAATAGATTACGTTTGAATATTGACTATAATAAATTTTTAGTCAATGTATATTATTATTTCCTTTTTACAGTTTTCATATAAATAAAAATTAGTTTTTCATAATTTTACCAATTATCGAGTTTCATGTCTAATCATTATAGAAATTCATGTAAAAATGATAAGGTTTATGTTAATATGAGTTATTAAATATTCAATGGTATTTACAAGAATAATGCTCTGAACCAACTGAGATGGAAGATATTGACTCAACAATCATTAAATATATTAGTTAGAAAGTTTAAGTAGACTCACCATTGCACAAGTCACAAATATTCAATATCAAATAAAATCATATGCGTAAAAGATTTATTTACTTAATCTTAATTTTTAAAAAATATTCATAAATTTCAATAGATTTATGGACATATATTTAAATTAAAAACTTTATCACTTCATACTATTGGTACCGATATTATGAATTTAAAGAAAACTTTTCATGTTTACTATGTCATTTTGATTGAAAGATTAAATTCAAAATTAATCATGGTGTTAAAATATTCAGTGCATTAATGTTAGAATATTCAGTGTATTAAGTTTCCTTGTATATGCCTCTAAGTTCTCTATATATTGAGAGCCTTATTTGATATTGCATTATAAAAAAATAAAAAAAAAATTTCAATACAAAAATGATTGATGTTTCTTAATAACTGATTATGCCCCCACTGTGTCTCTGTCTCTTTAAGCCGCTTCCTGCGACTACTTCTCTCTTTGTTTTTTAACATGGTATCAGAGCACGTGTGATTCTGGGAATTCTGAACATCCTCGACAAAGATGGTTGGCAATGAAGTCGTGGTCAGTCAAATTCCTGATGAATTAACAATGCAGATTGCTGCCATTTTGAGAAATGGTCTCGGAACACAACAACAAACAACTAACCCCAATAATTTATCCCTAGGGATTAACTCGATGGCGACAACTATGCCCTATGGGCAAACTTGATGAAGAAAGAAATTGGGGGAAGGGGGAGAGGTTCTCACATTACAGGGGAGCCGACACCTCCATCCAAAACTGACAACACATATACAAGGTGGGAACAAGATGATCAATGTGCTTTCACATGGATTATCCAGAATCTTGAATCCAGCTTGGTGAATAATGTCTCGCAATATCCTACTGTGAAAGCCCTCTGGGATGTATTTTCCACCACATACGGTTTCAGTACAGAATTGTTACAGGTGTTTGACCTTCATAAAAGGGCTAATTCATTAAGGCAAGGGTCCGATACACTAGAAGACTTGTGGAACAAACTACAGAACATCTGGATGTCTATAGATAGGCGAGATCTGAACCCTATGAAAGACCCAAAAGACATACAAATCTACAATAAGAAGACTCAAAAATAAAGACTTTATCAATTGCTAATGGCGATTAATGACAAGCTGGAACTAGTCAAGAGAGATATCCTGAAAAAGGATCCTCTTCCTTCCGTGGAAACAGCATATACTACAATACGAAGGGAAGTGGACAGACTTAATATACTAAAATCAAGTTCTTCTCATAGTGACTAGATTGAAATTGGAATGGGTTTGGTTGCTAAAGATTCTGCACAGAGGTTTAAATTATGATCCAAAGAGAAAGAAGATAAATCCAAGTTGTATTGAACTCATTGTGGGATGAAGAAACACACTAAAGAGACATGTTTCCAGCTGGTTGGCTATCCAGAATGGTGGGAGGATGGTCATAAGGAGAAAAATAACCAGTGTTTCAGATCTAATGTCAAACGGGCTTCGTCTACAAGAGGCGGTGAAGATCCGACTAAAAATGAGCAAGGAAGTGGCACTGTTTTTGGAGGAATGACGGCGAACTCCTATGAAAAACTTGGAGGTAAAGGGTTTGAGAAATCAATGAATTGGATCTTTGATTGCGGGGCTACAGACACCATGTCTTATGATCCTAAAGACTTTGGTGACATGTCATCTCCAAAGAAATCTCATATTGATACTGTTAGTGGAGAAATTTGTGAATTCAAAGGGGGGGGGGGGGTTCAATTATTTTTTCAGACACAATGGAAATTAAAAACTGCCTCTACATTCCTTCACTATCCTTAAAGTTATTATTTGTTAGTCAAGTGACAAAACAACTCAACTGTGTGGTTCCTATGTATCTATTTTTTTTGCATTTTAGAGGAAATTCATAAGAAGGAAATCATTGGGCGTGGTACTGAACAAGGAGGTCTCAATTATGTTGATGAGGTAGTTCATAAGGGACATGTTATGCTTGCTCACGGAACAACCGAAAGGTAACTTTGGTTATGGCACCGGGGACTTGGTCATCCTTCTTTTAGCTATCTTAAAAGTTTGTTTCCTAGTATTTTTTTTGAATAATTCCATTCATGAGAAATGTGAAACCTGCATTCTTGTAAAAAATCGTAGGGTCGCATTTAATCAAAATAATATTATGGTTGATTATGCTTTTTCGCTAATCCATTATGATGTTTGGGGTCTAACACCAAATTCCACTAACAATCAAATCAGATACTTTGTTTTATTTGTGGATAATTTCTCAAGAATGACTTTGATATACTTCATGAAACATAAATCGGGAGTACCAGAAATATTTGTATGTTTTTACAAAATGATTTTGACTCAATTTGGAAAAAAAATAAAGATTCTCCGTTTTGATAATGGAACAGAGTTTGTCAACCAAACAATGCATAATTTTTTCAAAACAAATGGTCTTATCCATCAAACCACTTGTCCAAACACACCTCAACAAAATGGTACTTCAGAACGAAAAAACTGTACTTTACTTGAAAAAACTCATGCTATTATGATTGAATCTAGAGTTCCTCATTCTCTTTGGTCAGAAGCTCTTGCTACATCCACGTATCTTGCAAATCGTCTACCAACCCGATGTCTAGGAAATAAAACTCCATTACAAGTTCTTGCCACCCAAGTTACAATTCCATATGTTATGACCTTACCACCTCGTGTATTTGGTTGTTCGGTGTTTGTTCATATCCCCAAAACTAGTCGTAACAAACTTAATCCATGTGCTAAAAAGTGTGTATTCGTTGGGTACAGTGTTCATCAAATGGGATATCGGTGTTACAATCCGGTTACTCGTCGAATCCATCTCACCATGGACTGTGACTTCTTAGAATCTGATTATTAGTTTGATCACCAATCTCGTGCTCAGAGGGAGAAAGTAAGTGAATCACTCGACTGGTTGCTATATGAAAGTTACTTTGAGGATGTACCGACAGAGTCGGTAGATGGCGTCACCGAACACGCCTCTTCCAACATAAAAGAGACTCACGAGGCAGTTCTTACCACCAATGATTCTCCCGAAGACAATGTCCAACAAGAAATAAATGCCATGGATACTACCAGTGAATCAGCCGAAGAAAATTTCCATCAAGGGTAAACAATTTGCAATGTCATAACTCACAAAATGTTACTGACCATGACATTTCAGGAAGTTCATTTGTTGAAACTCAAACTCCGGTTCTTCCCCCAAGAAAAAATAGAGGGGTTCCTCATGACCGGTATTCACCGGAACACGTTCCTTGTGCTTCTACATATCCGGTAAAAACGGACAGGAAAGGAATGACGAAAATTGAAAAGGCGTTTTCAGCTACTATTCTTTCTGAAAAAATCCTTAAAACAGTTCAAGAAGCTATAAAGATGACTGAATGGCATGAGGCAATGCATACCAAAATGAAAGCTCTAAAAAGGAATGGTACATGGGAGAATCGTGTGTTACCACAAGGGAAGAAAGCATTCGGGTGTAGATGGATGTTTAATGTAAAATATAAATTTGATGGCACCATTGAGAGACACAAGGCAAGATTGGTTGCCAAAGTATATACACAAACATATGGTATAGACTACTCTGAAACATTCTCTCCGGTTGCAAATATTGACACTATCAGAGTTTTACTTTCAATAGTCGCGAATAAAGATTGGCCTATTCATCAATTTGATGTAAAGAATGCTTTCTTACATGAAGACTTGGAAGAAGATGTATATATGGAACCCCCACCAGGTTTCTCTGATGGTTTTCAATAAAATGAGGTATGTAAACTGAAAAATGCATTATATGGGCTCAAACAGTCTCCTCGTGCTTGGTTTGGGAGATTTACAATGGAAATGAAGCAGTATAGCTACAAATAGAGTAATAGGGATCATACCTTGTTTTACAAAAAGAGAGGAGAATTAGTCACTTGTCTTATGATATATGTCGACGATATGATTATAACAGGGAATGACGAAGTAGAAATTAGCTCTCTTAGGAAAAACCTCTTCAAGGAGTTCGAAATAAAAGACCTTGGGGGATTAAAGTATTTCCTAGGAATCGAGGTTCTTCGGTTACGAGGAGGGATTTATATCTCCCAACGGAAATATATATTGGATTTATTAGCTGAAGTTGGCATGGTGGATTGCAAACCAAATGACACTCCTATGGTCGTGAATCACAAACTAAAGATAATTGAAGGGTCCAGACCAGCGAGTAAAGAAAGGTACCAAAGGTTGGTGGGATAATTGATTTACCTGGCTCACACTCGACCCGACATTTCATACGCAGTGGGAGTAGTTAGCCAGTTCATGCATCATCCTCAGGGACACCATATGGAGGCAGTAATGAGGATTATTTGATATCTCAAAGGCACACCAGAAAGAGGCATAATTTGTAAGAAAAATAGACACCTTGATGTTGAAGTATTCACAGATGCTGATTGGGGAGGGAATCCTAACGACAAGCGATCAACTGCTGGCTACTTTACTCTTCTTGGAGGTAACTTGGTGACTTGGAGGAGTATGAAACAGAAAGTAATATCAATGTCAAGTGCTGAATCAGAATTTAGAGGAATCGTTAAGGGGATTACCGAGATACTTTGGTTGAAGAAGATAGTGAAAGAAATCGGATCCCCCCTGAAGTTTCCAACTCAGTTAATGTGCGATAATAAAGTTGCGATTAAGATTTCAGAGAACCCGGTACAGCACGATAGAACAAAGCACGTTGAAATAGATAGGCACTTCATAAAAGAAAAGATTGAAGATGGAACAGTCGAATTTCTGTTTGTTAGATCCGAAGACCAACTGGGAGACATCCTGAGGAAAGCGGTTGCTGCAAGAACATTTGAATCAGTTTTATCCAAGTTGGGTATAGGTGATCCCACTACACAACTTGAGGGGGAGTGTTAGAATATTAAGTGTATTAGTGTTAGAATATTCAGTGTATTAAGTTTCCTTGTATAGGCCTCTACGTTCTCTATATATTGGGAGCCTTATTTGGGTTTGCATTATAAAAAAATAAAAATAAAAATAGTTCAATACAAAAAGGATTGATGTTTCTTAGTAACTGATTATGCCCCCCACTATGTCTCCGTCTCTCTAAGCCGCTTCCTGCGGCTACTTCTCTCTTTGTTTTTTAACACATGGTTATGATATATCCATCTGACATGATTAGTAAAAATATGTTCGATATCTTATGAAAAATAATCAATTTTTTATATAATAACTTTTTCATGATTAAAATTTTTTTAGTTTAAAACAAAAAACATGTATCATAAACCTTTTTCATATACAATTTTTTTAAACGTCTATGGTATTAAAGGATACTTTTTGTAAATATAAAACTAAAATGATCATTTGATAATAAATCACATAAGTTATGTCTTTAAACGAAAAAAATACAAAAAATGTTTGTTTTTTAATTGAGAAAATAACAAAACAAATGTAATTTAAAGATTAAAAAAACTTGTCACACACGAAATAGATTATATAATGTATTATTTTATTAATTTTGAAAACTTGTTAAAATTTGACGCCATTTTAAATTTTTAAACGAATGAACTCATCAAAATAAATAAATACACGTAATTTTTTAAAATCCAAATATAAATTTAGGTTTCAAATAAATTGAAAAAACATAAATTTTTTTGTGATATAAAATATTTTAAAAAATTATACATAACTATGGATCGTTTTCAAAAAAAATATTGTCTAATACAAAATTTAACATAATCTAGATATGGTTATTCAGAACAAATCTAATATGCATACTTAATAGAGATTGAACAGTAACCATATAGTACAATAACAAAATCAATATTAAACTTTTGTATTCCTCAATGAAGTCCTTCTGGATGATCCAAGAAACAATAACTTTAAATAAATAATTCTAATAAAAAAATAAAAGAAAAGTTTGAGTTTTACTAGACCGCTCATGGTTCAAAAAATCGGTAGTGCAATAAACATACAATATGATACAGCGTAGCTTAAGGAAGATGGAGATCTAAAGATCCTTCCATTTCCCCCTTCCATGCTTGATAAATTAACTCAATAATACATGTCCCTCAAAGGTTTCCAGCACCATAGGAGTTCCTGTAGGTAGTTCAACCCACCCAAGTGGTCAATCCAAACCGAAAAGACAAGATCAAACTTAAAGTGCACCGCTCTCCAAATGCTACAGGTATTTCTAAAATCTACAAAATATATAGTTAAATGACCGTGTAATATTATCGCGTAAAACGCATCTAGAGGAGTCGTTTAAACATGAACTAATGATTTTGTCTTTAAATATATAATTTTTCCAAAATAACAAGTCGAAAGCATAACGAGAAATACCATATTTGTGAAAGACCAACTTAGCCCACTCAACAGAATAAAGGCACCTCTAGATAGAGTTGTAGGTATCTTTAGTGTAACTTCTTTTATACCCGGAAGAAAGAGACAACTCCAAAATCAATTCTGAACTATTAAATGACTTAGTGAAGTAGTGGGAGTTACAAATTATGAAGTGACATTAGTGGGTAGTGTGCATTATATTTCTATAAGTACTGAACCCTTTTGTTTTATTCTTCAAGTAATAAAACCAAACTATATGTCTCTTCGACTGTTTCATATGTCTGCTCGATTTGTTTAAATTTGTTCGATTTGTTTAATTTGGTGATTTCCTTTTCTTAAATAGATAGATGTTCCAAATTTAGGTTTTCGCTTTCCTTTGATATTTGTCCTTCTTTTGTGATGGGACATGGCTTATTGAAAAATCTCATTGGGACCTCGACAGTTTGCTAAAACAATGCAATCTCTTGTTTCAAATAATATCGGTATATTTATTATTTTGAATCAGTTTCTATACTAATATTTTTCTTTACAAAGTCGTATGAATATCTGTTTGCATGAGCTCAAGTCACATTGCATGCGGTGGATGCTTTGCATGCGGTGGATGCTCAAACCAGCCTTTAGGTTTCGCAGCTACTGTCTGGGTGTCATTTTCCCCTCTTGGCTTAACCCTCTATCTATATATATATATATATATAATTAGGTAGTCGATGCAGTTTAATTTCTCTCCTCTTTATATTTTGCTGGTTATGGATGGTATATTGGATTATGGTGCTTTGTAATGCTGTCGAACTTTCTATAGAGATTCAGATTCGGTGTACGGTTTGGATAAGAAGTTGTTCGGTAGACACTATCATTTAAATATTTTAGCTACTTTAGATTTTGCTAGTCCTTGACCGCCTTCATATCAAGTTATTCTCCCTTTTCTCTTTGAAAGTCTGGATGGATGAGCTGGCTGCTTGTACTTGTTTGACCTTTAGTATGCTACCGCTTGCCATGGTTTGTGTGTTCTCATACCGGTATCGTTCCTTGCAGTTTGGATGTTCATCATTCTTAAGAACAAGATGCAATTCATGTTGTGATCGGATGTAATTGTGGACTGTATCATCATCATTTAGATACAACTCATTTTCAAATTTATAGTTTTTACTCAATCGTACCACATGACACGTGATATTATTTATACTTAGTTCTATAGTTTAGCTTAGTTCCATATCTATGATTTGTGTGTATTTTTGTTAGATTTGGTAAGGTATTTAAAGATATATACAATGGGCGAGCAACCATTGTTGTACATTAGTATTCGACCCTCTAAATTATTAGTACTATTAGTTTCTTAAAAATCTTCATAATTCGAAAATCAAAAATCAGACGCCGAATCATTTGACAAAACCTATAAACAAACAAAAGTATCAATATTTAATAGTTAATAGTTAAACTTTTAAAACAAGATCAAGTATATAAAGTTTTAAAAAAAAATTTGAAAACGTTAAATTTATAAAAAAAATTGAATACCTCCAAAAACTTTTATCCTGGAGCATCGATTTGAAATTGGGTAAAGCTCAGACGCTTTCATATGATTATCACGTGTGGTACGGAGGCATAGATCTCTTGAAGCATTACATATAGTGTTGTTTTTTATAAAATCAATCACTTTCATCTTTCTTTGCGATCATTCTAGCATAATAACTATCGAAATTGACTCCTTCATTAATTGCCAATTCGAGGGGTTCTATGAATTCTCAGCTTTTCCAGAATATCCTTGTGGCTTGCTAAATGGGTTTGCCATTTTTGTTTTAAGTCACCTAAACAAGGCGGTATAAATTTTAATTTGGCAAAGACTTTGTTTGTTCTTAGTGAATATGGTTTCTATAATAATAATGAATTTGTACAAACTAATTCTTTGGTCAAATTTCTAATGTAAACCATACCGTACACTACTTTAAACGCTCAAGGTTCTTACTGGACTGCTTTTCGGACACTATGTTTTCATAATAAAAATTAGAAAAACAAAAACAAAAAGTTTTAGGAGCAATATCAATATTGATATTTTATATATATATATATATATAGATAGATTGGTTTCATGTGTTTATTAAAAACTAATTTGTATCTATGAATTTATTGGAATTTTAGTGATTACAGATATTTGGTATATTTTTATCTATTTTTAGATATATTTTATATGTTTATTAAAAATTAGATTTTATGCGCTAATTTATTCGAATTTCAGTGATTAAGATTTGTATTTTATAATTCAAATTCTTGATAGTTTTTATAATAATATATATGTATTATATATATTTTATTTGAAATATTCCAAAGAAATATTTATAATATCTAAGTATTAGATATTTGATATTTTTAATATATATTTAAATATATTTCGTATTTTTATTACAAATTAATTTATGACAAGTATATAAAACCAAGATATAACAACATATAACCTTACACAAAAAACAACATATTACCATAATAATAAAAATGAGAGTATAATTATAAAAATATAATAACTTTATTCTATTATTTTTAATTATAATATATAATTTATAATTTATATAACAATAGGATTATCAAATAAAATAATACCATTTGTTATGAAATATAATACAACATTAACTCACCATGATCTAAATGGGTACGTGACTGGCGTGTGCGTGCCGATTCTGCATGATCTCATTTAACTTCTTGAATGAACCCATGAGTTTTTTTACGTGACCTGTTCCGGTTGTCACCTCTATTGCGGAGAGCCTCAGCTCAACTCGAATATAAAAATATAAAGTTGGGTTCAAGCTTAGTTAAAGTATAAAAAAACTAAACGGAAGTTATCACATATTCCCCTAATCCAATATAATTTTAAATTTATCATAATCTAAAAAATTAATTGATCAATATAATGTATATGAGTATAGCGCATAAGATCTGAGTCGGTCTGAACCGGCCTGATCTGACGTGATATGGTTGGGCTTTGTCTGACCCGAACTTACAATGGGTCAGATATGGAAATGAAAATTATGACCCGGGGTAGGAAAATTATGATCCACATTTGATTTGAATCTCTAAACACAACTAGAGTCTTGAATTTCAAGAAATAATCAAAGGGAAAAAAGATCTTACTTTTATTTGATTTTGATGTCATATTTTTAAATATGTAAATATAGTAAATATTATATTGAATAATATATTAAATACGTAATTACGAGTCAAAAGTTATTCGGAACATATTATTCTTTAATACACGTTCCTTATTCATTATATAATAGTCGAGATTTTGTTCTATATGTATCTCATAGATTTCTTCCCTACTCTTACCAATTTTCATTAATGTCCAATACTACAGCAGCAGCAGTGGCCAGGGAAGCTAGGTACTTGAAGCGTAGGAGGGTTCAAGACCAACTAGATGTCACGGGAGGTTTGAGGTACTTGAAGCGTAGGAAAGTTCAAAACCAACTAGATGTCATGGGAGGTTGGTGATGTAGTTGCACAAGCCCATGACTATATGGCCCTTTTAGACAAATGGAAACCAGCTTTATTTGGGGTCCAGATATCAGAATTAGGCGATGCGACCACTCAAATCGAACCTGTCGAGAAGCCCAACGATTTTCGAAAGCATCAAAACGTGATGAAGTCCAAGCCCTAAATTTAGTCGTTTAAACCTTCGTTTTGCTGTTTTAGTAAATTTTCTGCAGTTCCCTATTTTTGTTGGATTTTATTAAAATACTTAACCAGCTCCAATCGCTTTGAACTTGTGATGGGCTTTATTTTATTGCATAAGAAAAAAAGCTGTAATTTTGGGCTAGGGTTTCGAGCACTTCTATTAAAGGCTCTTAAACCCTAGTTTTGCTTCAGACTTTTTTTGAATAAAATTTAATTTTCTTTAAAGTCTCTTTTACTCTGACCTAGGGTTAGAGTTATCCATCTTCTATTGTTCGTCTTCTTTCTCTGACTTTTTTCAGCCACCTGTTTCACCTCGTAGCTTGGCGCTACCATATTGGTATCAGATTCAGAGTTCCTACGGCGTGGGTAACGACGGTATGCCGCAAAAATGATGTTTTCGGGGGAAGTCCACTCTTCCGATCACCAAATCGGTCGACCGTGATGAATTTGGTCAATTCCAATCCCATGTTAGTGACACAGATGCACTCGTTGGGAAGTCAGTTGAGAGACGTACAAGAAGCACTACACAGGCTGTTCAACAACCAAACCAATGGATTTCGAGCTCCAGGTTCGAGCAACCAGCCTTCCGGATCTGAGAGAGAGATCGGCCGCGAGCGGAATTCGTTTTCTCTTCGGCGAGAACAAGTTAGGGGCCAATACTCATCACAAGACTGCCGTGACCAAGTATTTGAGCAGCCGCCACCGAGATATTCTGATCTGAACGCCAACAATCAGTGGGAATCTGGATTCAGATTGGAGATCCCAGAGTTCCAATGGGTTCTTGCACCGAAGGAGTTTTTAGATTGGATCGCCTCAGTTTAAAAATTCCTTGATTTCAAGGAGGTTCCGGATACAAAGCGGGTACAGTTGGCTGCAACTAAGTTCTGAGGTCGAGCTGCATCCTGGTGGCAACAGCTCAAGCAGACCAGATCAAGGCACGATAAGCCAAAAATAACAACTTGGGATAAGTTTGTGAAGCACTTGAGGGCTGCGTTTTTGCCTTACAACTATGCCTGCATAATGTGTCAGCAGTACCAAAACCTTAAACAAGGGTCAAGGACTATTGACGAGTACACTAACGATTTTTTCAAGCTACAAAACCATGTCGATATTGCTGATTCAGCAGATCAGCTAGTATCTCGCTATATAGGGGGGATGCGACAGCAGTTTCAGGACCAGCTGAACATGTTCGACCCTGTGAATGTGTCTAAAGCACATCAGCGTGCACAGCATCTAGAGAAAGCCCTTTCACGAAGGCCTTATGGAGGAGACACTCCCAGAACAAATCCATCGGCATTCCCAAGAAGGACGGTTCCAAGCCCTAACTTTAGAGTACCAACTGCTTCTCCTATGCGCACAGGTGCTAATTTGCAGGTCCCTAGTCGCACAGTTACTTCCTCACAGGTCCGGTGCTACCAATGTCATGAACTAGGGCACGTTGCTTTACAGTGTCCAAAATTACGATAACAACCACAACAATCGAGGGGTATGTTCGCTGACACTGCTGATTTTTAACTAGAGGGTGACCCAGGGTTTGATGAAGAACTAGAGGATGTTTTTTATGAGGTTCCAGAGGACCAGGTTACAAGATGAGATATTGGTCAGGTATTGGTTTTAAGGCGTATCTGTCTGACACCGAAAGCCAAAAGTGATGGGGATAATTGGCTACGGAACAATATTTTCCAATCGACTTATACTATTGGGGGAAAAGTATGCAAATTCGTTATTGATTCAGGGAGCTGCGAAAATGTTATCTCTGAAGAAGTTGTCTAAAAGCTGGCCCTAAAAACAGAAGACCACCCAAACCCCTACAAGCTTGTCTGGTTAAAGAAAGGTAATGAGGTAAATATCTCTAGAAGATGTCTCGTATCTTTCTCTGTTGGTAACTATAGGGATAAAGCTTGGTGCGATGTCATTGGGATGGATGCGTGTCACTTGTTGCTAGGCTGACCCTGGAAATATGATAGAAGTGTCACATATGATGGTAGGAGGAACCGCTACAGTTTTATATGGAATAATGTTAGGTTCATATTAACACCAACTAGAGAGGTTTCCCCAAAACATGCCCTTGCAGTATCAAATGAGTCGAGTAAGAACTTTCTAGCTCGAAAGGCGTTTATAGAAACATGCTCATGAAATAGGGATTGTCTATCTTTTGGTGGTTACAGAATTTAGTACTGATCCATTTGCTGGTATACCTAAGCGAGTTCGACCGCTATTAGCAGAATTTTCTTTTGTCTTTCCTGATACTTTACCTACAGGTCTTCCTCTATTGAGAGATATCCAGCACCAGATTGACCTTGTACCGGGTGCTATCCTACCAAACCGACCGCATTATCAGATGAGCCCAAAATAGCATAAAGAGCTCCGCAGACAGGTGGAGGAACTGTTGACGAAAGGCCACATCCGGGAGAGTCTTAGTCCTTGTGAGGTTCTTGCACTGTTAACACCATAGAAGGATGGCTCAATAAGAATGTGTGAGGATAGCCGGGCTGTCGGTTTCCTATTCCTCGCCTTGATGATTTACTGGATCAATTGAATGGTGCTACTGTGTTTACGAAGCTGGATTTGAAGAGTGGATATCACCAGATTCGTATTCGTATGGGGGATGAGTGGAAAACAGCCTTCAAGACCCGAGAAGGTCTGTTTAAATGGATGGTAATGTCATTCAGTCTTTCTAACGCTCCTAGCACGTTCATGCGGGTTATGAACCAGGTATTTTGCCCATTCATCAGCAAATTTCTTGTTGTGTACTTTGATGACATTCTTATATACAGTACCACGGAAGAGTTGCATCTCCAGCACTTACGCGAGGTGTTGGTTGTTTTGAGGTGAAAGGAGTTTTATCGATGACTCGATAAGTGTTGTTTTATGACAGATTCGGTCGTCTTCCTGGGGTATGTCTTGTAAAAAGATGGGCTTTTAGTGGATCAGTCGAAAGTGGCAGTCGTGCGAGACTGGCATATTCCTACTTCGATCACTTAAGTCCGCTCTTTTCACGGATTGGTCTCCTTTTACAGACGGTTCATACATTACTTCAGCACTGTTATGGCTCATATTATAGAGTGTAGGAAGTACAAGATATTCTGCTCGACCCTGAAGCAGCTAAGGCGTTTGAGGAAATCAAGGTAAGACTGACCACTGCACCGATTCTTGGTTTACCTGACTTTTTTACAGGATTTGAACTGCATTGTGATGCATCCGGATTGGGCATTGACGCTGTACTTAGCCAACGAGGCCGCCTTGTAGCATACTTCAGCGAAACATTAAGTGGAGCTAAACTTAACTACAACACCTTTGACAAGGAGTTCTATGAAGTTGTACGAGCTTTGAAGCACTGGAGTTCTTACTTGGCCTAAAATAACTTTGTCATGTACACCGATCATGATGCCTTAAATCATCTGCAGAGTCAAGAGAAACTCTCTTCTCGCCATGCACGTTGGGCAGCATTTACGCAACAATTTACCTTTTCCATTAAGCATACTTCGGGGACAGTTATTAGGTAGTCGATGAAGTTTAATTTCTCTCCTCTTTACATTTTGTTGGTTATGGATGGTATATTGGATTATGGTGCTTTGTAATGTTGTCGAACTTTCTATGGAGATTCAGATTCGGTGTACGGTTTGGCTAAGAAGCTGTTCGGTAGACACTATCATTTAAATATTTTAGCTACTTTCGATTTTTCTAGTTCTTCACCGCCTTCATATCAAGTTATTCTCCCTTTTCTCTTTCAATGTTTGGATGGATGTGCTGGCTGCTTGTACTTGTTTAACTCTTAGTATGCTACCACTTGCCATGGTTTGTGCGTTCTCATACCGGTGTCGTTCCATGCAGTTTGGATGTTCATCATTCTTAAGAACAAGATGCAATTCATGTTGTGATCGGATGTAATTGTGGATTGTATCATCATCATTTAGATACAACTCATTTTCAAATTTATAGTTTTTACTCAATCATACCACATGACACGTGATATTATTTATACTTAGTTCTATAGTTTAGCTTAGTTCCATATCTATGATTTGTGTGTATTTTTGTTAGATTTGGTAAGGTATTTAAAGATATATACATTGGGCGAGCAACCATTGTTGTACATTTGTATTTCACCCTCTAAATTATTAGTACTATTAGTTTCTTAAAAATCTTCCTCATTCGAAAATCGAAAATCAGATGCCGAACCATTTGACAAAACCTATAAACAAACAAAAGTATCAATATTTAATAGTTAATAGTTAAACTTTTAAAACAAGATCAAGTATATAAAGTTTTAAAAAAAATTAATTTTGAAAACGTTAAATTTATAAAAAAAATTGAATACCTCCAAAAACTTTTATCCCGGAGCATCGATTTGAAATTGGGTAAAGCTCAGACGCTTTCATATGATTATCACGTGTGGTACAGAGGCATAGATCTCTTGAAGCATTACATATAGTGTTGTAAAATCAATCACTTTCATCTTTCTTTGCGATCATTCTAGCATAATAACTATCGAAATTGACTCCTTCATTAATTGCCAATTCGAGGGGTTCTATGAATTCTCAGCTTTTCCAGAATATCCTTGTGGCTTGCTAAATGGGTTTGCCATTTTTGTTTTAAGTCACCTAAACAAGGCGGTATATATTTTAATTTGGCAAAGACTTTGTTTGTTCTTAGTGAATATGGTTTCTATAATAATAATGAATTTGTACAAACTAATTCTTTGGTCAAATTTCTAATGTAAACCATACCGTACACTAATGAACATATTATTCTTTAATACACGTTCCTTATTCATTATATAATAGTCGAGATTTTGTTCTATTATGTATCTCATAGATTTCTTCCCTACTCTTACCAATTTTTATTAATGTCCATACTACAGCAGCAGTGGCTAGGGAAGCTAGGTACTTGAAGCGTAGGAGTGTTCAAGACCAACTAGATGTCACGTAGGAGTGTTCAAGACCAACTAGATATCATGGGAGGTTGAGGTACTTGAAGTGTAGGAAAGTTCAAAACCAACTAGATGCCACGGGAGGTCGAAGAACAAGTTCTTGATGTCTCTGTTGTGGTATTTTCTCTTTTCTTTATTTATTATCTATAATAGTTTTAATTGGAAAATAATAATAATAATCAATATTTATTATTTTTTATGAATATAAAAGTAATTGTGGTATTTTATATTTTCTTTATTTATTATCTATAGGAATTTTAATTGGAAAATAATAATAATAATAATAATAATTAATATTTGTTATCATTTGATTATATATAAGAAAAATTAGAAAAATTATTAATGAAAGATTTTTAGGTTTTGAGTCACATAAACACACTTTTTTTTTCTTAGTAAAATAGGAGAGAGACAGTCTGCCTTCTCTCTTACTTTCCAACGGCTATATTTATAAAGTCTCCCGTAAAAAATTTTCAATTCCGGTTTTGTGCAGTGGCTCGAGGCGTTATGGTGTGGATGCCAAAAAGACATTGATAGATGATAGCTTAGTGTCTTCCTATATCTCTTTTTTTTTCAATCTCATTTTTTTTTGTTTTTTATTTCTTTGTTTTGCCTTCTCGTCGGTTTTGTTTGCGGCGCTGGTTTGGTCTTATCGACGGCTCCGCTCTTCTTGACGAAAGCAATTCCAAGCTGAAAGATGGCTCAACTTCTTTAGTCTATCGTCGTCTCTTTTCTTTTTATCTCTTATGCTTTCCGTACTGGGTTTTCTCTTTTGGTACCTTTGTTGTTCTTGAAGAAAACAAGATTCATCGGTGCCTTTCGGGGCTCTGTTCCACGCTTTGGAAGAAAGCTCCGGTGGATTCTTATTCGTCGATGTTCTCCGGCGATTTCTTTTGTCGGGTTCTTGCTGGTTTCGACTCAAAACAGGTGGTTATCTTTTCTTCATTCATAACCATGGTCTTGAGATGTATCTTCAGTGGAAAGTCGGCATGTCCTCCTCACTCCGACGAGTGTTCGAAACCGGATAGTTGGAGCGAGGCGAGTGTCTATATGGTAAAATCGGAGGCGCCTCTTGGTTTCATAGAGAACCAAAAATCCATCATCGGTCCGGAGAAATTCGGCGCTTTGACGGCGAAGCAAATGGCTGCTGAAGTAAAAGCGGCTGCTACCTTGTTTCGTGAGTGAATGGTTTTGGGGAGTTAACCCTAATCTATTTGGGCCTTCCATTCTTTTTCGGGCAAGGCTAAAATGAGATCCCATTTGGCTATAATGAGACCCCTCTATAATGAGACCCCATTTGGCTATAATGAGACCCGAAAAAAGACACATTTACCCCTGATATAAAATCCTTATTTTCAGCCCTTTTTCTCTCTTTTCTCTCTTTTCTCTCTTCTCTCTCTACTCTCTCTCAAACTCAAAAAAAAAAACTCGAAATCAAAACAACAAGTTTTATCAAATCCAACATCACAAACAACTTAAGGTACGAATCCTTTACATATCCATGTAATTTTTATGCATTTTAGTTTAGTATTTTTAGTGATTTTTAGAGTTTAGTGTTCTTGATAAAAAGTCGGATTTTCATGTATATTTAGTCGTTTTTTTTGAAAAAAAACTTCAGATTCGTGTTAGTCGATTCAGTAGGATCGTTTTGGTACCATGCATGATGAATTTGGGTTGGGTTTTGGGGATTTGGGTTCGATTTTGGGAGTTGGGGTTGAAGGTTCTGGAAATCGCGATTTGCGAACTGGGCCTTCGCAACCCGTGCAAAATCGCGAACGACCCGTTCGCAATTTTGCACGGGCTGCGAAGGCCCAGTTCGCAAATTGCCAATTTCTGCAATTTCTGAATTTGAGAAATTGCGAACTGGGCGTTCGCAATTTTGGTGAAATTGCAAACACCCAGTTCGCAATTTCTCAAATTTATAGAATTTTTTGTATGTTTTTTTTGTTTTACGAAATAGTTTGTATCCCATATTTATTAACAATTTATATGTTGTATTTCAGCATGCCTCGCAAACATGAGACACCAGTTCGACATTCAGCAGACTCGAGCGATGATGGAGAGCACTCTGAGCTTGTGTCACGGTCACGGTCGGTTAGGCGTAGGCCTAGCGCTTCCACTCCGGCCCCCGTTCTATCCCAGGGGTTTGCTACATTCGACCTGTTATTTCGGAGGGTGAACCCTCACGTACCTGGTCTATATCCAGAGTATGCACAACACGAGGCTTACCACGTCTTTGCTGGAGAGGTAAGTAATGATGTGTTTTAAAGTGCGTTTATATGTTCTTTTGTATTATTTCTAAGTTGTTTATGTCTTATGTAGTCTCGCCGGTACTCGCGGTGCTACTCTATGTACGGTACCCACCGTGCGTGGGGTCTTGCTGGGCAACACAGGGTAAGGGAGCAGGTTATGATGACTTGTTTCGGCCCACTGGTAGATGCGTTGGAGCGTTGGAATACCAACGTTCATCTTGTAGATGCTTTCCTGGAGAGGTGGCATTCGGAGACGAACACCGTTCACTTTAGCTTCGGTGAGATGACGGTTACGCTAGACGACGTCCACGTCATCACTGGTCTCCCGGTCACAGGTGATGATTTCGTAGTTCAGTCTTTTCCTAGTAATGGACAGCGTGAGGCTTGGTATTCTAGTGCATTAGGCATAGATTTGGATGACCTTAGGTATGAGTTAGGGCATAACAGGGGGGTAATGGTAGATCTGTTCGTTTACAGTTTTTACGCGAGCAGTACATGGTACGTAGATATAAAGATGAGAACATGTCTGATAGTGATGTAAAGTGCGCCACTAGGGGTTATCTGCTGCATATGTTGGGTTGTTGTGTTCTAGTGAACAAGACGGGGAATAGTATATCTTTAGATTACCTCCAGTTTGTAGAGCATTATACCTCATCCGTTAGATATAACTGGGGACAGCATATACTAGCTCAGTTGTACCACCACCTAGGAAAGTCGTCGCTGCACACGACTTCAGGGATTGCGGGTTGTATTTCCTTGTTGGAGACCTGGATATACGATCACTTCTCCACTACTGTGCCTACGATTAACACGGCCTACGACTTTTCTATGCCGACCATGTGCCGATATGTACCGACGCCGTTTCGTGCGGATGATGAGACTCGGATTAACATCCGACAGGGACTGATTTCGTTGACGGCGAACCATGTGAGTTACAATGATTTGTTATATTTGTTTCCATAGCTTTAATTTATTATTATTTTCATTTTTGGAAGATTATTAACTAACATTTTCATATGGCACAGGTTTGGTTCATGCCTTACGAGCATCATCGTTCTCATTTCCCTTCTCAGGATGTGGCTTGGATTGACCACACGCTGAAGGCGTTCGACGTAGTTGAGGCGTACTATCCGCTTCGGGTGGCTCGACAGCTAGGGCACGTTCAGGACATACCACCGGCTCTGCGGACTGTTGTACCCGTACATAGGCGAAAGCGTGTGAACACGCGCTTCTTGTGGGATGAGGCCACGTGGATATCATGGGGGTCACACGTTGTTGACCGGAGGATTCGCGGTGACAGGTACATTTTAGGCGGTCCTGGCACGACCACGACGTACGATGTATGGATCAGTGACCACCTATGGTACGTTCTGCTTGATCCTAGTATTCTTGCTCCATCTGCTTTGCATGTTCCAGAGCCCCCTAGTGCAATGACATATCAGGCACGACTGTATCACCTCTCCGATCGTGTTACTGATGTTCATTCTAGAGCGGAGTCGATGAGTGTGGAGGACTTGCGTCGGGAGGTACAGGAATGTCACCTTTTAGGGGTCCAGTACCGCCAGTTGGATTGAGTTTGAGTGCATTTGTATTATATGACTAGCAGGCCGGTTGTTTGATACTACATTATTTTGTTGCTTTGCTTTAGTTGCTGCTTTGGTTTACATGGTTGTATGGAATTGATTTTGGTTCTTTATTTGTCGCTTTTGTTCGGATAAGTTTATACTACCTTATTTTTCTGATTTAGTTTTGCTTAAGTTGTTCATTTCTCTTATATGATGTGTACCTTAAAAACAACAACACTTAAACAATAACACCTAGAATTCTCCCATAATATAAAATACATAAGGAAATTACACACATAAACTAAAAGGATTGCGTGATTAAAAATACATAAGCAACTAAATTAAAGCAAACGGTAGACAAACGAACCCTCAGTCAGCATTGGACACTTAGTTCTACGGAGTCGGATAGTTCATTCCATACCCATCTGAATCACTACTTCCTTCGGGAGTTGAATACGTTTCAACGACGCTCGCTATTGCGTCAGCTATTTGTTGCTCTTCCGACTGTGTCGCATACGACACCATCTCCGGCGTGATTGTACTTTGCGTTCCAATGTCGAATCGCTTTCGGAGGTTGGTTTGGACTTCCCAAGGAAGTGACTCGATTTGTAAAGTCACTGTTTTAAGGTAAGCTAACCTTTCGGATACTTCTTCGCGTGTGCGTGGTCGAGGCATCATACATCCCGGGCAGGAAGCCTCCCTACCGTGGTTGAAGAACATTCTGCACAAGACCGCATCGATGAAGCCAGGAACCTCCTCTTCTATTGCACCCCTCACGATGTCAAATGCGTTTAGGAGGCTTGCATCTTCGTCTACGTTCCAGCCCGAATCACACATTGTTATACCTTAAATGTTTAGTTTCTTAGTCTGATGGTAGTATTTATAAACTCGAACTGGGTGGTTCAACTCAAAATTTGTTAGCGGGAAAGGTTGTCTTTGTTCCCGCTCAAATATGTTTTTAGCGGGAAACCTTCACTCCATTCCCTCCATATGTTTCCATACAATATTATAATATTCTGATGAACTAATGTCTGTTTAGATTTTTGTATGTACTGTTGTTATCCTGCAACCAATAAATTATGTCTGTTTAAATTACGTCTTTATGTACCACTTTTATGGTTAAGATAACGTTATCCAAGTTGGCCTATTGATAAACAACACGTGTAAGAAAAGGATACCGCAATCCAAACGGACGAATGAGTATGCAACACCTAATATTTAAAAAAGTACAATAACTATTCAGTGCAATAATAGCAGGGGTCTCATTATAACAAAAATTCCATCACCAGTTTTCCACTATAACGAGACACCTATAAAAGTTGCCGCCAAAAATATCTGTATTAAATGTAGTTCCCGCCCAAACAACCACGACCCTATAAATAGACGTGAAGCACTATTCGAACAGTAACAATTTAACCAATGGAGTTTACCCCTAATGAAGATTACCATTTGCTCGAGGCAGTGAAACTCGCCCACCGAGAATTGGGAGAAGATAGTAGCGAAGCGTTTTTCGAGCTGGTCTTATGTAATATGTACTACAACTACGGGCGTTTAGGAACTGAAGGTATTGTCGTGCGTAACTGTGACCAAATCAAGGAGAGATACATTTTTTGCAAACCAATGGATCGTTTGTTGTTTCTACCTTTTAAGATTAAGCAAGAAGCAGCTACCGTCTGGAACATGACCGTGGTAGACTACATCACGAAGGATATGGTAGCGTATCTTGAGAATAGGATTACTGAGAGGGAAGAGGGGATTCAGTCTGACGACAACTTGGGATACGACTTCGACGATTGAGCATTGTGATATGTTTTTAATAGTTTCCATCTGGTAGTGTCTGTATTGTCTGTTTGTTTTACTTAATGCCATAACTTGTTAAAGTTTTCATTACCTAGTTTTGTAGACATTATTTGGTACCCGCTACTTCAAACAACAACTAATTAAAAAGTCACCTCAAAAATAAAAACCAGTGATACGAAAATAATAACTTCAAACAACAACTGATAAGGAAATTGACAACTTCAAACAACAAACAGTAATACGAAAATCACAACTACAAACTACAAACAACAACTGATAAGAAAACAACAAACAGTAATACGTAACACTGCATAAGTGGAAGGCTTAGTCGTAGTCGTGTCTAAGTTTGTATTCCACATCATCCACTTCACCCCTTGCAATTATTTTGTCCTCTAGAAATGCTACCATATCCCTTGTGATGTAGTCTATCAAGGTTAGGTTCCAAACAGAGGCTGCTTCTCGCTTAATAAGCGATGGCAAGAAACACAAATGTTGTATTGGCTTGCAAAAATTGTATCTGCTTTTGATCTGCTCACGAGTACGTATAACGACACCTCTTGTACCGAAACGACCGTAGTTCATATACATCGTACATAGGACACGCTCGAAAAACTGATCGCTTGTATCTTCCCCCAGTATCTCGCGTGCAATCTTCACAGCTCGAAGCATGTGGTAATCTTCGTCCGCCGTAAACTCCATACGTACACGTTAACGAGTTTTAATTTTTCGTTCCTGCGGTAGGTTGCAAAAGTGTCGTATTTTGTTAGATTTTATGTCCCATTTTATAGGAGGCGAGTCAATTTTGGTGGGCGTTTAGTATTTGGATGAGGTCTCATTATAGCTGCTTTCGTACTATTTCAAATGCAATGTTGTTTTTCGCTATAATGAGACCCTGATTTAAACAACGTGGGTTGTAATAATTAACTTCTATATGTGTGTAGTTTTGTATATATTATGTGTCACCACATTAGTCGCCCATCCAGATTACGTTATCCTTACATGTCTGACAACGCTATCCTACTTTTAAGTAGTTTTTAGTCGGTTCATATATCTTATCTTATACCTCAAATCACAATTAATATTGAAGGTTTTAAAAAAATTCAGTTTAAAAAGAAAAATCAGTTTTGGAGTCGTTAAGGTCAAAAAATGTGACCATTTTAGGCTACTTCGATGTCGTTTTTTATAACTTTTTTGAGTTTTATTTTTTTTTTCCGCAAAATTCTAATCATTAGGGCCACTTGACTAATGTTTGATGTTGGTAAAAAGAAAAATCAGTTTTGGAGTCGTTAAGATAAAAAAATGTGACCATTTTAGGCTACTTCGATGTCGTTTTTTATAACTTTTTTGAGTTTTATTTTTTTTTTCCGAAAAATTCTAATCATTAGGGCCACTTGACTAATGTTTGATGTTGGTAAAAGGAAAAATCAGTTTTGGAGTCGTTAAGGTCACAAAATGTGACCATTTTAGGCTACTTCGATGTTGTTTTTTTTAACTTTTTTGAGTTTTTTTTTTTCCGAAAAATTCTAATCATTAGGGCCACTTGACTAATGTTTGATGTTGGTAAAAGGAAAAATCAGTTTTGGAGTCGTTAAGGTCACAAAATGTGACCATTTTAGGCTACTTCGATGTCGTTTTTTTTAACTTTTTTGAGTTTTTTTTTTCCCGAAAAATTCTAATCGTTAGGGCCACTTGACTAATGTTTGATGTTGGTAAAAGGAAAAATCAGTTTTGGAGTCGTTAAGGTCACAAAATGTGACCATTTTAGGCTACTTCGATGTCGTTTTTTTTAACTTTTTTGAGTTTTTGTTTTTTTTTTTCCGAAAAATTCTAATCGTTAGGGCCACTTGACTAATGTTTGATGTTGGTAAAAGGAAAAATCAGTTTTGGAGTCGTTAAGGTCACAAAATGTGACCATTTTAGGCTACTTCGATGTCGTTTTTTTTAACTTTTTTGAGTTATTTTTTTTTTCCGAAAAATTCTAATCATTAGGGCCACTTGACTAATGTTTGATGTTGGTAAAAGGAAAAATCAGTTTTGGAGTCGTTAAGGTCACAAAAAGTTGAAAAAACAAAATTTCCAGAGGGTATTGCGAATCAGGTGCTTGTAAAACGCCGGATTTGCGAATGCAGGCCCATGAAATTGGGCAAAATTGCGAACCCACACTTCGCGATTTTGCTAAATCGTAGTGGTGGGAATTCGCAATTTGGGCCAAATCACGCGTACAACGTTCGAAAATCCGACACTGGGCCGAAATTTAAAAAAAATTAACACTTTTTTTGATATAATTGTAATTTTATCGGGAACTAGCAATTTATTTGTGGTGTGCAACTTGTTTTTACAACAATTATAAGTAATGGAATTTTAGAAATAAATAAAACGTGGGAGTATCGATTACAAACCAAAGTGAAAGTTCTAAAAATATTCGTAGACACAACGAAGTTCGGTTAAACACGTAATGCATAATAAAATTATTAGTCTTCATTCAAATCGAAGATACGTGGTGGCTCTTCGTGTGCGGTCGATGGTTGCGCGGGTTTTATTTGGTTATGTTTGTTCAATCTCTTGTCGAGCGGTATTGCCCAACCGGTCACTTCATGATCCGTACGAAACGGAAACCAAGTAGGATATATTTCCGGAAGTGGTCCATCCAACACAACCTACACAAATAAAAGGTAGATAAATATTTGGTGACGAAAATAATATAAAACATTGAAACACACTGTAGTAAACTTACTTTGACGAAATGGTTACCATGAACGAAACCTATACCAATTTCGAGGTTAGGACATGATCGAGGAGGCACACCACGTAGCGGTAGATAAGTGTACGATTGGTGGAGTGAAATGTGGTATACGATACATTGGTATCTAGTGGCTATCACTAACCCTAAATCGGGTAACGTCATCCAATGCCTAGTACCGGCACCATACAATTCGAAAAGGTTCAACCTTCTCACAAGGTTATCTACACTTTGTGATCCATCAAACACTCTCTCCCATAGCTCACGTTCGTTTTGCAATTCGCCGATCAAATCCCATCTAACTTGGTCCCATGAATCGGATTTACCGTATACCGTCAAAGCAACGGCTCGGAATCCGCAATTACCGTCGGGAGAGACGTCTTCGACGCTAGAAATGTAGTTATGCAAATAGCTAGGAAACCAACTCTCGTACCCGCTAAAATCTTTTCCCTTTGATGATTTTTTCGGTCGAGGCACTTTATCTTTCTTCGGATGAGCCTTGGTTTTCGATTTTTCTTTCGTCTTGTTTTTTGGCGGTAGAAATGTAGCCGTGCTACCTATCGTGCCGGGAGTGCTAGCGCCTAGACTTCCATCGTATTCCCACTCGCTAGGGTCCCGTTGAGTTGATTTGTCCCGACCGGCTTTTTTCCTACCCTTAGTAACAACCGGCTCCTTAGGTTCCAAAACATGACTTCTAGCGGGATCTAGGATTTGCATCATCCTATTTATAATGTGGTCTTGGATGTGTTGCCCGTAACCGCGGATGGTGCTACCTATTAAGGAGATTTTTCTAGTGAGCTCGTCTTCGGTATCAAACTCCTCATTAGGTTTGATCCTTAACGTACTCCAATAGACATCACACTCATCTTTTCTAACCGCCCTTCCTTCTTTATAAATCAAAGCTAATTCGCATGCACATGGTAAATTATGAGTTGTCCTAATAACACACCCACACACTCCGAATGTGAACCATATTTTCAAGGACTTTGCGAGATTTTCCTCTATTAGTTCTATGGCTTGAGATGAAAGCTCACCTTTGACATCCTTGTAGATGGTTTTGTTAGGCCCCCTAGTTGAGTTTCTTGGACGATACCTACTACGCTCGAATGACTCGAAAATGTTAGAGTGTTGAGCGGATAGGTGCGCATGAACATGTTTCCAAAATTGTTCGAACGTGCATAGACTACTACCAATTGCCCGCTTGAGGCTAGAGTGAGCACTCTCCGCCCTACAACATGAGATAAAATACATTAGGTTCCTAACACTTTATATTTAAAAAAAATGGGTGGAGATGGAAATATAACTCACCGGTTGCTAGTTTGGTTGCCAAAATGTTTAAATTTGTTCGTGTGAATGTTGAGGAATTTGTGTCCATATTCGTCAATTCATTGCTTCATAACGTAGTCGATAGCCAATGGACAAAATGCGAACGTGTGGTGCATATCGGCAAGGTTTTTGTTATAGTCTTCGAGCGTGGCCGAATAGGCTACCCTTTGGTAATATTCCCCGAAATCATCGGCCATTTCCACATTCGGTAAAACTTTTCTAGCGTAAGAGGTGACGTTCTTACCAATATGCCAAGTGCATAGCATATGAGTTGCGTCCGGAAATATATCGTCGATAGCATTCATTAAAGCCAACTCCCTATCGGTGACAATGATGTTAGGTAATGGGCACTTGTTGTTCGTCAACACCATCTTTAGAACACTCAACCCCCAAGTGTAGTTCTCTTGTTTCTCGGAACTCAAAAAAACAAAAGCAACACAAAATGTCTTCTTCGTCGAAGTTTGGCCCACTATTTCAAGTAAAGGCATCTTATACCTTGTAGTCTTGTACGTGCTATCCATTATAAGAACTTGAGGAAACGTGCGCATGAAATCGATGCTTTTAGGGTGTGCAAAAAACAACTCGAGGATCTCGTCCGTTGCTTCACAACTTCGCTCCCAAACATAGTACTCGTGTTCTTTTAACTTAGCAAACAAGTATTGCATTTGGGTCTTGCCCGCTTTATCAACCAAATCATGTTTTTGCCGCATGTTGTATATCGTGCGCATGCCTGATACATTTTGCGGGTCTTTAATCTTCAACCCGCGATATATCTCTCTCGGTCGAGAACCGACTTCCGTTTGACTACGAACGAACAATTGTTCTTCGACTTTTAGTCTAGCGGCCCGAGAGTGACCGTCCAAGTGCAAAAATGGATCGTGGTTGTGTTTCCTGTTTAGCACAACCACTTTCCAATAACCCGGTAGCTCTAAGACTGGACTCCCTCTTAAGTAGAACGGACACCCGCATTTTTTCGATGAACATTCTCGGCGCTTCTTAACATACCCCGGTTTGGGGTTAGGTTTGTAAACCCCATGCCTCTCGCACCTAAAATATATCCTAGGAGTTTTCATGATTTTTGTACCGTCGTCGTTTTTACTCCGGACCAAAATGAATCCTAGCTTTATGCTTTCGGACTCGACCCAATCAACCAAATCGGCTTTGGTGTAATAAGTGTCCGTACTAAACACTTTCGTGTAATCGGCCATCGAACATGGCGGTGGACCGGGTTCCTACATAGTTCATTCATGCAATTATATGAGAACATATTTATACCTACATGATCATATAAATTCCAAAACAGGTCATTTTTGCGAATTACAAGTTCGAAAATTCAACAAAATTGCGAATTTCGAACTCGAAAATTCAGCCTAATTGCGAACAGCCCGTTCGTGGGTTTGGCTTTTTCGCGAACGGGCCGTTCGTCCATCAGGCGTTTTTGCGAACGGCCCGTTCGTCCATCTGGGGATTGCGCGAACGGGCAGTTCGCAATTAAGGACGAACTGCAAATCCCCAATTCGCAGTTCATCAAAAATATAGCGGTACCACCGCTATATTCGCACTGACTCGAAAAATTTCGAAAAATACCTCATTTTGGGTATCTAAATGGTCCGTCAGCGGCTCTTCTTCCTCCGATGCGAAATCATCAAGGTTGCAGCTGAATCCTTCACTCCAATCACTCAAATCCATGATTTTTTAGAGATTTTAGGTAGTTTTAGAGAGAGAAAGCTCTAGAGAGTAGTTGGAGAAAAGTTGGTTTTTGGTTCAAAATTGTGAGTTATAAGTGAAGGACAAAATGGACATTTCACATTGAAGAAAAAAAATTCTGAATTTGGGGTCCCATTATAGCCAAATGGGGTCTCATTATAGCCATGTCCTTCTTTTTCTGCCTTTACTCTTAATTAAAGTCAGAGGCCCAAATAATATTCTTAATGCTATTAGTATCTTAAAACGGTTTAATTTCAATAGTATGTTAAATGACTTTAATATAATTAATTTTTTAAATGAGTTTAATTATTTAAAAATTTTAAATGAAGTTAATGACTTAAATGATTTTAATTTATTTAATATACTAAATAGATTTAATTATTTTAGTATTTTAAATGAATTTAATATATTTAGTACTTTCAATGGAGAAAAAAATAGTATTTTAGATGGGTTTAATTGTTTTAATATTTCAAATGGGTCTAATTCTAACTTGTCTTTTGGTTATTGTGATCGCTCTAATCCTGCTGGTTCTTTTTATCTGTCTGTTTGGATGGAGTTAAAGAGGTTGAATTTGCAAGCATTTCGGATGGTGGCGCAACCTATGGTAAAAAGGATTTGTCCTTCGACAGGACCATCGTCTGACCCGCTGTTTTCGAACCTTGTTGGTACACTAACTTTTCCTACTGAGACATCATCATCCGAGGAAGATCCTTCTGAGATAGATCCTGAGGTGGATTCTAGACTTCCATCTATCTCTGAGGATAAGGAAGTGGCGATTGGCGAAGCGGTGGATTCGCCCCCTAAAAGGGTGTGCACGGATGTAGCTAAAGGCAAGGGTAAGAAGGTATTGTCCTCCGACAGTACCATCAGCTGATACACTGTAAGTCTTTTATTAATGAATTTAGCTTCTTGGAATGTTCGCGGTCTTAATGACCCGGTTAGGCAAAAAGATGTCACCGACTTTATTATTTCCAATCATATCTCTATGATAGTCCTAGTAGAAACTAAAGTCCAAAGTCTGAATGTCGATCCGATAATCAGACATATGGTTCCGTTTTGGCATGTGATCACCAATCACGCTTCCCACTCCTTAGGTAGAATTTGGATCACTTGGAACCCTAGTGTTATAACGATTACTAGGATTTCCCAATCGCCTCAATTCATTCATTGTATGGCCAACTGTCATAACTTTAAAGCCACTTTCAAACTTACTGCAATCTATGCTTTTAACGAAGCTCATGATCGCATTTCGCTTTGGAATGACCTAAAAAACATCTCCAATCAGGATAATCATATCCCATGGGTCTCCCTAGGGGATTTTAATGCTATCCGTCATCCGGATGAGCGTCTTGGCTCCTCTGATTCTTGGTCTTCAGCAATTGATGAATTCAACAATTGTTGTTATCATTGCGAGCTTAGTGATCTTCGATCATCTGGCTTTCCTTTCACTTGGATTAACAAACAACCTGCTCACCCTATCCTTTCCAAAATTGATCGAGTCCTTGTTAACCCTGATTGGGGCGACCTCTTTCCCATGTCCCATGTCCTCATAGGCCACTTTCGCACCTCTGACCACACCATTGTTACTCTTAATCTCGGGCTTCCGCGCCCAAGACGGAAAAAACCTTTTCGTTATTTCAACATGTGGCAAACTCATCCCCAGTTCAAGGACATAGTTTCCAACTGCTGGAACTCCCCTATATCTTCCTCGGGAATGAGAATGGTCTCTGACAAACTAAATCGCTTGCAAAATGCGCTAGATTTGTTAAATCGTAAGGAGTTTAGTGACATTTCCTCCTGAACCGATAAAGCTCAAAAGGATCTATTTGAGGCTCAGTCTAAATTAGTCTCCGACCCTCTCAATCCTCAGTTATTAACAATCGAATTGGAGGCTTCCGCTTCATTCATTTTCCTAAGCGGAGCTGAAGAATCTTTCTTGAAGCAGAAATTTAGAGAAAACTGGATTCAGCTGGGCGATAGGAATACCAAATTTTCCACAAAAGTATCAAAGCCCGACTTTTTCGCAATAAAATTATCTCGATTTCAAATGATGAAGATGTCATCGTTTCCTCCCCTACAAAAGTGTCAAAAGTTTTTGTTAATTCTTTTGAGAAAACTCTTGGTAGCAAACACTCTGTGGTCTACCCTGGTCTGGAAAAAGTTTCTTCTCTTATCTGTTCCAAAGTTAATTCCGCTGATAAGGAATTAATGACCCGTGATATTTCATGCGCTGAAATCAAATCTGCTCTTCATAGTATTGATAGCGATAAATCTCCGGGCCCAGATGGCTTTAATTCTAGTTTCTTTAAGTCATCTTGGAACGTCGTCGGCCCTGACATCTGTAAAGGGGTCCAAGAAATCTTCCTCACATGCAATCTATTCGATTCTTGGAATGCCACCTCCATCGCACTTATCCCCAAAAAAGACTCGTCCTCTGAGCCAGCTGACTTTAGACCTATTGCTTTATGCAATGTTGTCTATAAAATCATCTCCAAAATTCTGGCCAACAGAATCAAAGTATCCTTCCCTTATCTTATCGACTCTTCCCAATCAGCTTTCGTTTCTGTAAGGAATATATCTAATAATATTATACTCTCCCAAGAAATTCTAAAAGGATATCATTCCAATGGAAGAGGCAAAACAATTGCCCTTAAAATCGATATTATGAAAGCCTTCGATAACGTTCGTTGGCATCTCATTCTCGATGTTCTTGTTGCGATGCATTTTCCTAAGAAAATAATCTAATGGATTGTCAAATGTATCTCCTCCCCCTCTTACTCCATTATTATTAATGGAGACACTCATGGAAATTTCAAAGGCAAAAAAGGTCTGAGACAAGGTGATCCTCTATCCCCTCTTCTTTTTGTGCTTGTTATGCAAGTGCTTTCCGGCATCCTTAAAGAGAAAAGTCATAATGAGAATTTCCGTTTTCATTGGAAATGTCATAAGCAGAAAATCATTAACCTCTGCTTTGCAGATGACCTGATGATTTTTTGTCACGGTGATACTCATTCCCTTAATCTCATTAAAGAGGCTCTGGACGACTTCTATCTTCTTTCTGGCCTTAAAGTTAATCCATTTAAAAGTCATATCTTTTTATCCGGCATTGACGACCAACTTCGATTGGATCTGCTGCCTATTTTGAATTTCTCGGAAGGTACCCTCCTGGTGAAATACCTAGGAGTTCCTCTCCTCACTGGTAGGCTAACTCACTCGGATTGTCGCCCCCTCCTGCACAAGATTACCTCTAGAATTGAATCTTGGACCGCAAAACACCTCTCTTATGCGGGTAGGCTTCAATTGATTAAATCAGTTTTATTTGTTGGTCAGGTATATTGGTCTTCAATTTTTATTCTCCCTTCTAGAATAATTAAAGAATTAACCCAGTATCTTCGTCGGTTCCTTTGGTCTGGATCTGCTATGAAGAGGGCGGCCTTGGGATCCTAGATTTAAAAAGCTGGAATCAGGCGGCCGTCCTTAAGCACCTTTGGTCTATAGTAAGTAATAAGACCCAATCTATCTGGTGCGATTGGATCAAAACGGAAAAAATAAAAAATAAAAGTTTTTGGGATGTTTCCTTCGGATCGTCCCCCTCTTGGATCTGGAGGAAAATTCTCCGTCTTCGACCTTTGGCTCGTAATTTATACAGGGTTGCAATTGGAAATGGTATGAACACCTCCTTCTGGCACGACCGTGGCTCCTCCCCTCGTCGATTGCAATCCACTATGGCACTGACATTATTTCTGACTCTCGACTGGGAAACAACCTTAAGGTTGCTGATATCATCAGCAATGGTGAATGGAACTGGCCTGTCAACTTGAGATCGGCTCGAGCTCGTAGTCGTAATCATCTGGACGAAATCAACAGACTAATTCTCTCACTCCCCCAACCAAACTCTCTCTTGATGGATGTTCCATACTGGACTGCGAAAGATGGATGCATCACTTTCACAATCAAGGACACATACAATGCTATTCGTGTGCATGCCCAAATCGTGGGGTGGGCGGGCTTAGTTTGGAATAAATACAACATTCCGCGACATTCCTTCATATCATGGCTTGCTATTAAGGGCAAGCTAGTTACCAGAGACAAGCTAATTAGCTGGGGTTACAATACCCCAACTGAGTGCCCTCTCTGCTCCTCTGATTTGGAATCTATATCTCATATTCTCTTTGAATGTAGTTTCACTAAGAGTACCTGGATTGCCGCAAGTAATAAACTTGGGTTCCCATTTCAATCCTTGAGCTGGCAATCTTGGACTCTTGAGGCTTCAAGTTGGACAAATTTGCATGGCCATTGTATTTGGCGCACGTGTTTCAACGCGGTCGTCTACCGTGTTTGGAAGGAGCGGAATTCAAGAGTTTTTGGATCTGCTCCCGCTTTAGCCTCCTCGATCTCATACCAAATCTTATCGGATCTTCGATACAAATTTCATGGTACCAAGATTGTCTGGCCAACGTAGTTTAACCTTTTCTAACTTATTCAATCATATTTTTGTTTCAGGTGATCTTCTTTCTGGACTGGAGCGAGGATTCCGCCTGGAAGCACCCGAAGTAGCTTCATCTCTTTAGCTTGATTTTGATATGCTATGTCATATCTGTTGTGTCATATCTCTTTTTAGGCATTTAGACATTGTTCAGTCTTATAGTAGCTATGTTGTCTTGTTGCTGACCACATTTATTTTTGAATTTTTTTAATGGTTTATGTATAATCTAAACCCTTATATATAATCTAATGAATGGTTACCAATAATATTTCTTATAAATAATAATCATTAACACCGAGCCAAACCCATATATAATCTAATGAGTGGTTAACTTAATAGTATTATATTCATAAAAGATAATAAATATTAATTATTATTATTATTATTTTCTAATTAAAACTGTATATCAGATAATAAATAATGAAAAGAGAAAATGCCATAGCCATTAAGAATTAAAACTGCATCTAGTTGGTTTTGAACTTTCCTACGCTTCAAGCACCTAAAACCTCATGTGGCATCTAGTTGGTCTTGAACCCTCCTACGCTTCAAGTACCTAGTTTCCCTGTCCAAGTACCTAGCTTCTCTGGCCACTGCTGCTGTAGTATTAGACATTAATGAAAACTGGTAAGAGTAGGGAAGACATCTATCAGATACATACAGTAGGTTTTTATTAGGGATGGCAACGGGCGGATCAGAGACGGGTATCTATATATCTGATACCCGCCCTATAGTATAAAACCAATACCTGAACCCGCCTCGAACCCCGACGGGTACTTTTTTTTCATACCAAAACCCGAACCCGCAGGTTCAAGTTATCCACGCGTGTACCCATGAACTATCCACAAATGAAAACCGTAGTAAATATCCAAATCTGAACCCGAAAATCTGAACCGAACCCAACCTAAAATATTGTAAGAATAATATATATTTAATTAAATATTGAACCTTATTATATAAAAAATATGGTTTGAATAATATATATATATAATTCAATTATAATTTTGCTAGAATAATAAATTTTATTATTTAATAAATAATAAAAGATTAATTTGTTATATTATATAAATAAATTTTAATTCCAAATTTGAATGCGATAATATATATTAACCTAAACAAGAAAAAAATAAATAAATGTACTGACAATTAAAAAAATCATCCAACATAAATATTATCAATGGGGATATGTAAATAAAGATATCACTCATATTAAATCAAAGATATATATTATTCTAAACAATAAAAAAAATCAGAGAGATATATAAGATAAACAAGAATCTAACATTTCATTAAAGAAAACAATCAACATAAATATTATCTAATAAAAATGTATATTATTATAAATATGTAAAAAGAAAATAAATTTCATATATATTACATATATTATCATAAACAATAAAAAAAATTGATTAAAATATTATATGATTAACCAGAATCTAAAAATAGATTCAACATAAATAGTGTCCAATAAAATATTAAAAATATATATTATCCTAAACAATAAAAAATATACAAGAGATATACATTATCCCGATTAGAGAAATCACTCAAGATAAATATAATCCAATACTTACTATATTCCAAAAGTAATACATATTATTTAACCCTGCAATTTTTCATAGAAAGTGAGAAATAAAGTGATAGAGAAAGTTGTTAGTACTTTGGATTTTTTAGGAAGTTGAACAGATTGATAGAGAAAGTCGTTTAGTACTTTGGGTTTTTTAAGAAGTTGAACTCAGAAGAAAGAGGGTATCATAAAGTAAGACTGACACTGAGAGATAAGTTGGGTTTATAGATTCATAGTGGGCTCATGGGCTAGTTTTTTCTACTGGGCTAGAATAATATTTTAAAATATAAAACTATTTTACTATTAAATAATATTTTAAAAAATAAAATTATTTTTTTTATGGGTTTGGGGGTGGGTACCCATGGTAAAATATCCAAAACCGAAATCTGAACCGAACCCGAACCGTAATAAAAATAAAAACATAACCCGCCCCATTTCTTTTTTCTTTTTTCGAGTAATAGTTCATACAAGCAGATTTTAACTATTGATACCCGTGTGGAGAACCCAAATGAGCCCAATAAACTTAGGTAAGCTCGGAAATTCTTGAGGGAGTTAGATAGATTTACCTCAAAGATAATATTTTACATCAAATTAATTAGTTGAAATAATATAAGGTTTCTTATGTAATATTTTTCATATAAGTAAAAATTAGTTTTCAATAATTTTACCAATTATCGAGTTTCATGTCTAATCATTATAGAAATTCATGTAAAAATGAAAGGTTCATGTTAATATGAGTTATTAAATATTCAATGGTATTTAAAAGAATAATTCTCTGAACCAGTTGAGATGGAAGATATTGACTTAACAATTGCTAAATATATTAGTTAAAAAGTTTAAGTAGACTAAGCATTGCACAAGTCACAAATATTCCATACCGAATAAAATCATATGCGTAAAAGATTTATTTAGTTAATCTTAAATTTTTAAAAAATATTAATAAATTTCATTATATTTATGGACATATATTTAAATAAAAAATTTATCACTTCATACTATTGGTACCTATATTATGAATTTAAAGAAAACTTCTCATGTTCACTATATTATTTTGATTGAAAGATTAAATTCAAAATAAATCATGCTTATGATGTATCCACCTGACATGATTAGTAAAAATATATTGGATATCTTTTGAAAAATAATCATTTTCTATTAAAAAAAGTTTCCAAACCATATCTTGATTCCATTTTAGATGATGCAATTTTGAAGTGACTCATTATGAGGTTAACAAAATTTATTTACATTACCGATCAATTTATTAAAAATTTAAACCATCTTTAAATATAAAATATATTTACACTAACTTACAATAAACGACTTTAAATTATTTTAGAAATCATAGCACGTCATACAATACATAACTATTTATTATTGCACCATATAACTTGTCTCTCTCTATATGTAAATAGAGATAAGAATACACGATAATGACTTTACTTGGTTTTTCTATATGGGTTGGGGATACCATCGACTTCTTTCTATTTCTAAACAAAAGAAAGAGAAATTGTTTGCTTACATATCTGAATATGGCTTAAGTGAGCCAAAATAATTCCCCAATGTACTTCTTTGATCTAGTGTTTTTTTTATCAAAATGGCCCAAAATCTTTTTGATATAGTAAGGGCATTTTTTAGATATTTTTTACGATCTTGGCGTAGATCTGAATTTCTTCGTTGTCCGGTCTGCAGGACAACCACCCTCAGTTTCTAGTTCCTCCCTCCTACTTTCAAAATAGTCTAAAAGAGCCTCTGTATTAGAACTATAGAGTTCATTTTCTAGCAAGTGAGGATATTCATTGAGGGTTAAAAGAAATAAGGAATAACATTCTTGCTTCTTCTCCCGGATCTAAAGATCTCAATTTTCATAATCAGGAATTTGGTCATATTCCTTTTCAGAGGGAGTTTGATCCAGAATGATTTTTAGATCCTTTCAGAATACGCCCATTTCCTTATCAAGGAGAAAAATATAATTATTTTCAACATCCTCTTCCAAGGGTTGCCTTTTCTGTTGGAGTCAATTATGTCTAAGATTCTCAATGATGATTTGATTCGAAAATGGAATATCATTATGGTGTCTAGGTGTGTGTGTGTGTGTGCTGTGTACCTCCTCAATAAGAATCTCTCAAATAGTTATTTATGTGCAGTGATCTAGCCAACTTCATATGGAGTGACATTTGATTAATTAAAGTTTTGTGCTGCTCGGCACTCCCAGAGGCCAAGGACAAAGTCGAACCTTGATTCCAGGATTTACAGTCCAATACATTTCCATTATGTTACCTAGCCAAACCCCGCATGTGCCAAAGTCAAATTGTTGTTCTTCCTTTCCTATTTTTTGCGTCTAGATTTATACCAATAATTGTGGTTTTCGCTTATCCGGATTCTCCTAAAACGATTACATCTTGGGTGAGTCATTTTACTAGATAAACGGGAAACCAAAGGTTTGTTTGATCTTAAATCAAAGTTTTTTAAATGGGAGAATAAACTTGTTGCTAGATCTCGTGCTTGCTTTATGATCATAATTTTCTGGAAAGTATATTAGTTTTTATGTTATATTTGATTAATGAACTCAAAATTAATAATAATAATAATAATAATAATAGAATCAAAACTATTTGATTAATGAGCTCAATAATAATAATAATAATATCAAAACTATTGGCAAACAAATTTTACATATATTTTAAAGGCATTGTCCGTAAGTATATTGTATTTATAAAATAATTTGTCATGGTTTACAAAATTGTATATTACATGTCATGTATGTTTCAATTGTGTCACATATAATTATAATGGTAAATAAGTATGTTGATTTAAACATAATGAGTGCTTATCTTTGATTACAAAAAATATACTAATAAAAAAATTAATAATATAAGAAGATAACTTAGATATATTTTTTCATTATCAGGTATTTGACCTCTATTTCTTGAATCCATCGTGACTTTCAAGTGAATGAGTAAAGGTCGTAACAAACACGTTTATGTTCATATGAAATTTATATGCTTCTCAAACTGAATAAAACGTTATCTTAAATAGAATACTATCAAAAACTTTATGGTCACGAATATGTGGAGATGATATAATCCATGATATTTAATTTGAATGTGTTTACACATATGATACGTTTTGATTAAAATATAAATTAAGATAAATTATTTTTTTCTACCATACTTAAAGATACAATAGTATATATGGTCATTATTCAATGTATTACCATACTTAAACTTGCTATATTTTGGTCAGATAAATTGTCATCGGAAGAACTGAGACACAAAAACGTTATATACAAACTTCATATTTAAATTAGTTTATTTAAAGTATGTTGCTTTATATTAGATATGTATCTAGTATAAAAAATAATATATATTTTTAAGATAATACATATAATAATATATATAATAATCTTATAGGTACGTATTTATATATTTAAGATAAAATAAATAACATATTTAAATATATAAAGATTTACAACAGTTAATTATGATAAAATATAATAAGTGATACATTCAAATTTTGTAAAACTTTACAATGGCTAATCATAAAATAAAATAATAGTGAAACAATACAACCACAATTAATTTCAATTTTAAAAATTAATATATTCATTAAAAATATGTTATAAATATATCTCATTTTCCCCGAAAGGGAGTTGGTGAAGTAAGGCATGCTTGTGATCAAAGGTCATGAGTTCGAGTCCTTCTACAAACGCTTTCTTGGTTTGAATGTGTCACCTTGTGTGGTTTACATATATATATATATATATATATATATATATATATATATATATATATATATAGTTTTATAAAATATATGATACCTACAACCTTGATTATTATATTTTAAGAGAATCAAATAAGATTAATATTTTTTATGGATATATATAGTTCAAACAACGATAACATTTTTACTATCATATTCACAATAAAGTAGGAAAAGTTTAGTAAAACCATATACATATATATATAATTAGGTGTAATAGATTTTTTAAAAATATTCTTAAAATTTCGATAAGCTTACTTGTTAATATTTTTATTTAAATTAATTTTGGTTTTAGTGATATTGTTTCTATTTACAAAAAATTTATAGAATAAATTATAGATCATCAATAAAGTTGATAACATTCATTTAGTTAACTCAGTTGTATATGATTACATATACCATGTTAGAAATTTATTCAACGGTGTACGTTTAATGATGTATTTGGTTATTATAGATAGACGGTTTGATTCATAAGTAATTGGATAAAAATAATAATTCACAAAATGCTACTGACCATGGCATTTCAGGAAGTTCATTTGTTGAAACTCAAACTCCGGTTCTTCCCCCAAGAAAAAATAGAGGAGTTCCTCCTGACCGGTATTCAGTAGAACACGTTCCTCGTGCTTCTACATATCCGGTAAAAACGGACAGGAAAGGAATGACGAAGATTGCAAAGGTGTTTTCAGCTACTATTCTCTCTGAACAAATCCCTAAAACAGCTCAAGAAGCTAAGAAGATGATTGAATGGCATGAGGCAATGAATACCGAAATGGAAGCTCTAAAAAGGAATGGTACATGGGAGAATTGTGTGATACCACAAGGGAAGAAAGCAGTCGGGTGTAGATGGGTGTTTAATATAAAATATAAATATGATGGCACCATTGAGCGACACAAGGCAACATTGGTTGCCAAAGGATATACACAAACATATGGTATAGACTACTCTGAAACGTTCTCTTTGGTTGCAAAGATTGACACTATCAGAGTTTTACTTTCAATAGCCGCGAATAAATATTGGCCTCTTCATCAATTTGATGTAAAGAATGCTTTCTTACATGAAGATTTGGAAGAAGAGGTATATATGGAACCCCCACCAGGGTTCTCTGATGGTTTTCAAGAAAATGAGGTATGTAAACTGAAAAATGCATTATATGGGCTCAAACAGTCTCCTCGTGCTTGGTTTGGGAGATTTAAAATGGCAATGAAGCAGTATAGCTACAAACAGAGTAATGGGGATCATACCTTGTTTTACAAAAAGAGAGGAGAATTAGTCACTTGTCTTATAATATATGTCGACGATATGATTATAACAGGGAATGACGAAGAAGAAATTAGCTCTCTTAGGAAAAACCTCTTCAAGGAGTTCGAAATGAAAGACCTTGGGGGATTGAAGTATTTCCTAGGAATCGAGGTTCTGAGGTCAAGATGAGGGATTTATATCTCCCAGCGGAAATATATATCGGATTTATTAGCTGAAATTGGCATGGTGGATTGCAAACCAAATGACACTCTTGTGGTTGTGAATCATAAACTAAAGATAATTGAAGGGGCCAGACCAACGAGTAAAGAAATGTACCTAAGGTTGGTGGGAAAATTGATTTACCTGGCTCACACTCGACCGGAAATTGCATACGCGGTGGGAGTAGTTAGCCAGTTCATGCATCATCCTCAATCCCACATTGCTAAGAAGGAACATAAAAGAGTGTATATAAGTGTGAACCCACCTCAACTAGCAAGAAGCCTTTTGGGAGTATACCCAAAAGCAAATCAGTGCGCGCCTACGAGCGCATATCGGACAATATCTCGCTAGTCCGTGAGGTTGGTCACACACACTCACACACCAATTCTAACATGGTATCAGAGCTACCGCTGAAATTCCATAAAATTAATGGGATAAAGTTTAAGGGGGAAAGTGAAGACCCATAGAGGAACCTCAATCCCACGTTGCTAAGAAGAAACATAAAAGAGTGTATATAAGTGTGAACCCACCTCAACTAGCAAGAGGCCTTTTGGGAGTACAACCAAAAGAAAATCTGTGCGCGCCTACAAGCGCAAAGCGGACAATATCTCGCTAGTCCGTGAGGTCGGTCACACACACTCACACACCAATTCTAACACTTAATTTCTTTTTCATTGAACAACCATATAAATATAAGAAAGATTATTAAGTTATAAGTATTTGATAAGTAGGAGCAATTGATGACAATAATATAAATAATGGATGCACAATAATTGATGACAAATAAATTATATTCTGCTTCAAAATAAATAGAATATTTAGAGATTTTTTTATTTCAAAATATGTCATTTTCACACCAATTCTAACATGGTATCAGAGCCACCGCTGAAATTCTATAAAATTAATGGGATAAAGTTTAAGGGGGAAAGTGAAGACCCATAGAGGAACCCCAATCCCACATTACTAAGAAGAAACATAAAAGAGTGTATATAAGTGTGAACCCACCTCAACTAGCAAGAGGCCTTTTGGGAGTACAACCAAAATAAAATTCGTGCGCGCCTACAAGCGCAAGAGGACAATATCTCGCTAGTCCGTGAGGTCGGTCACACACACTCACACACCAATTCTAACACTTAATTTCTTTTTCATTGAACAACCATATAAATATAAGAAAGATTATTAAGTTATAAGTATTTGATAACAACTAAATAGGAGCAATTGATGACAATAATATAAATAATGGATGCACAATAATTGATGACAAATAAATTATATTCTGCTTCAAAATAAATAGAATATTTATAGATTATTTTATTTCAAAATATGTCATTTTAGAATCTGAATGCAAATTTATTATAGAGGTACTATTTTATCTTATATGTATTTATATTGTAGTTTTTAATGATAATTAGTTAAATAAATGTATGGTTGTTTTTTACAAAATTAATATTAATCATTTCATTTCTTAATCTCGAGCAACAACCTTCAACAAAATTTATATTGAACCAAATAACATAGTAACTTAATATATTTATTATACCCCTCACGGTGGAGCTCATATAAATAATTTTAATCTTGTATTTAGCTTGATATATATATATATATATATATATATATATATTAACATGAAAGTGACTTGGTAAGAGCATCTGTTAGTTGAACTTCAGAAGATACATGAGAAGTATTAGTCTATAGATAACAAATTAAATTAAGTCATTAGTTATTTTTGATATTTTACCTTAGTGGAGGATCTAGCAATTGTTCATTGCTTTTATAGCGACTGAAATTAAGAATGAAAAGTTCATCAGCCTGCGTTTAATTTTATGACATCGTTATAACCTTTGGTGATCATTTTAAGTTGATTTTTACTTGTTTGATGCAACCATAAGAATGCATCACGATCATGGTGGTTATGTAAGTCCATGCTTCACGAGCTGCTTTGATTTGTGCAAGAGATGGTATGATACCGCGGGAGATGAAACCAATGATTACATTCAAGGTTCACTGGTCATGTTTGATCTAAAGGATGTGAGTAGAGTTGGATTTGGTTGTATAATTAGTGTGACAGAGTGGCTGAGGGATATAATTTGTAGCCATATTCTCGTAATAGGTCATATTTGATTAGTCAGAACCAGCTGATGGTAGCAGGGTTGGCTTCATGTTATATTATTTTGGTGTGAGAGTGAAAAAAGGATATAGCTTTGAGTAATTTTCTCGTAAGAGGTCATACACGATGAAGAGAGTCTGGAATTATAATATCCATCAGACATAATTGGTTGAAGTGACTTTTTAAAAGTGTTTGTATCAATATTAATGTTAATAAATGTGCCATGGGAGTCATTTGCGTGAAGTAGAGACATAGAAGTGATAGCCATGGTTTGTGATTGAAAAATGATTAATATGGACACGAATGTATTATGTTACATTTGATTAAAGAGAAAATACATTGAGGAGAATAATAATATACGAAAAATTTATTTTATTTCTAAAACTGAGAGCATGTCTTTTAAAAAGTATTTAGCGGTGAACTAAAATAATTATGTTTCGTAAGCGGAAGACACAAAGATAGAGAATAATCGATATGTTCTTTGATATCATAATATAATGAAAAAATAAGTTTATTCTCACTAAAAACCATATAATTAAAATATAGAGTAGGGTAGTTGAAAGTAACCGACATTATCTAAATACGAAGAACTAATGATGATAAATGAATACAAATAACTGATGAAAAATAAATACTAGTAATTTATGACAAATAAATACTAGTAACTTATTATAGATATTTAAATAAATTATTATCTCTATTATGTCACATTAAGATAGATTGCGGGAAATAATTTCAATATTGTGTTTAAGTTGAAGAAACCATTGGCCTAAAAGTGATTTAATAAACACATATTTTACATAACCTTCAAACGACACATGAGCAAAATCAGTCAATATATAACAAATGAAATTAAGTTCAACAGTTGTATTTGTAATGAAGAAATACCCTGCCTCACTGGATGACCTAACATTTTTTTGATGTTTTTTTAGAAATTGAAGTTATAAAAGGCAAACTCATTAGCTTTTGTCTTGGTGGACTGTATAAATGTTGTGAGATTGTCAAAGCCTTTGTTGATCATTTTTTTATTTGCTGGATCTGGCCACGAGAAGGCATGGCATCATGTGGTTGCTAGAACAGTTCATTCTTGACGAGCTGTTTTGGTTTGGACAAAAAATGGCATGATGGTGTGACAGATAGAACTAATGATTTCATTCAAAATCAGTTGGTCCTATCATATCCAGATTATGTGAGCATGATTGTTTTGGTTGTTTTATTTAGTCTGATAATGGTCGAGGAAAATGGTCTGGAGCCATTTTCTCCCTAAGATGTCATATCTGATGAATCATATTCAGACGATGTGAGCATGACTGAATTTGGTTGTATCATTAGTGTGTTTTAGTGAGCAAAGAATATTACATGGAGTCATCTTCTATTAAGAGGTCGTATCTGATGAGGAGAGTACATAATTGCAATTTTCATGAGAGATAGTTGGTGGAGGTAATTTTAAAAGGATTTTATAGCAATATTAATGCTAATAAAGGTGTTGTGAGAGTTATTTATAATGAGAATGAAGGTGAAAGCATTCATAGTTTGTGATTAAAAAATAATATTGTAAAGAATAATATAATATGTTATCTCTAATTAAATATAAAATATATTGGGGATAATGAAAATATATTGAGGAATTATATTTAGCATGAAACTAATAATTTATTTGGCAAACAAAATTATTTTAATAGATAGCTAAAATAATCGTCCACGACGTGCCCGTCAAACCAATGTTCTTTCTTTGTCACTGAAAGATAAAACTATGGTTCGAAATAAAAATATCATTTTTAAAACTTTTGTTTCTTTTTCTTTTGAGAATTATATGATAAAATCATACCAATGTTAAATAAAATTATTTCCAAATAAAATTAAAAAATATTAAAATATTATAAAACATTTATGAGGCTTTATGAGGCTTTTAAGAATATGTATGTGTTTCTTACCAATGTTCGGGGAAAATATAAAACTATTTGGAACCTCTACATATATGTCACAAACATATTTTATATTGCAAAAGTAAATTACCTTTAAAAACAATAGTTTAAAACTTAATATTTTTTTTCAAAATTATTATAGTTTCAAGAGGCGTCAATTGTCTTCCGTTGTATCTATTAACGTGATTGTACATGTTAAAATATTCAAAATAAATGGAATATATGGTTTGTTAATTTTTTTAAATATTTTTAGAATTGTAATTTTGCGAATATACTTGCCAAGTAATGCAATTATATGTAACACCATTTTTTAAGTTTTTCTATCTTAATATTTTTAAATATTACAAGTATGTTAATTAAAAATGACACTTTTATTTTCCCTTCTCCATATTAAAAAAGTCAAGTATACTATAAATTTTGATTATGTTTGAATTTTTAACATATACAACAAATTAAGATAAAATCTTTTATAATAAAAGGTTTGGCAGAATCTTAAAATAACACCAACGATGGATTAGCAACATATGTCAGTAAGACTTAAAATGTTTAATTTTCAACTAAATAAAATTATATGAAACTATAATTCGAATACAAATTTTTGACAAAAATAAGAAGATTAAAAATAATTATGACACCATAAATAATATATCAAAACAAAATGTGTCATAGTTTCCTTGTTTGCAAAGCATATGAAATAATATATTGATGTGTCAAGATGTCTAATGTTATGACTTAAAATATGGTTTAAGAATAGTGATAAGATCAATATTTACTTTGATAATGATCTAAGTTTGATGTGTAAAAACTTTTAATATCACTACGAAATTTTTTATAAAAAAATATAACGTAACCAATGCGAGGACGTGAGATAATATGCGCAACACTTGACAAATTGCAGATCAACCAACACGCCAACGTGAGTTATAAATTGTTCAAAATATTTTACGAGTAGATGTGTAATTTCTGAAAAACTATTTTAACTTAAAAGTTGTTTTAACCCTAAAATATTTAAAAGTTAATACATGTCTTTTGGCATAAGTTAATGCATCTTAAGAAACTCTTACAAGAATAGAATTATAAAGACTTTGGCAACATTTTCAATGTTATTGCCAAAACTGAGGATGATGTCAACTTCTATGAATATATCTTTCAAAATTCAAACCAAATGGAAGACAAAATAAACCTTAATAAAGATAAATCCAATCACCTTCTTCTCTTGGCAAAAGAAGAATCTTACGATGAGGAAAATACATGTAACAACTGGTTTAAAGATGGTGATAAAAACACAACCCTTTTTCAAAACTATGTCAAAAAAGATACAAGAAAAATAGAATAAATGGTATTAAGCATGATGGTAATTGGGAGGAAGATCCTCATAAAATAAGTGATCTTGCTATCACTTACTTTATTAATCATTTAACTAGTAACAACACTGTTAATGCATATGAAGATAACATGAATATAATCCCTTCTTATTACTGAAATGATAATAATTTGTTGTTGTTTCCCCCATCAATTGATAATGTTTTTAATGCTATAAATAACCTCAAGCCAACAATGTTGTTGGTGCTGATGGTTTTAATATCACATTTAAAAAAATGGGTCCATTTTTAATATAGACCTGCTTTTTGCCATTAAAGATTATTTTAATGGCAAAATTGGCCCAAATGACATCTTCTCTACAACTATCTTCCTTATTCCCAAGAATGATTTCCCTAAGTAGTGGAAAGACTTCAGGCCAATAAGTTTTTATATTGTTTTGGGTTTCATGATAAATTCTTAAATCTTATAAAAAAACTGCATTTGTTCATCCTATTTCTCTATCTTAATTAATGGAAATCTAAAAGGTTATTTTAAAAATCTAAATGGTTTAAGACAAGAAGATCCATTATACCCAAGTCTTTTTATATTTCCTGAAGAGTATCTCATTAAAGGCCTCAACAACATCTTAAATAACCATCATGATATGATATATAAAACTAGAAGTTCTATTATGATCAATTCTCTTGCCTTTGCTAATGACATGGTCATCTTTGCAAATGGAAATAAAAAAGTATGCAGAGAATCAATAATTTCCTTTTTTTACCAACATAAATAAGGATAAATATAATCTTCTGACCTCTAACAAAGGTTCTGTAAATCAAAATGGTTTCACTCAAATAAAAAAGTATGCAGAGAATCAATAATTTCCTTATTTTTTACCAACATAATTAAGGATAAATATAATCTTCTGACCTCTAACAAAGCTCTAACAAAGAATCAAAGCTCTGGTAAATCAAAATGGTTTCACTCACAAAACGTTCCCCATCAAATATTTAGGTATCACCATTACTAGCAACAACAAGGCTTATTTATATGATGATATCATTCACAAAATCAACTATAAAATTCAGGATTGGAATAGAAAAAACATTTCCTTTGGTGGAAGATTAATACTGATTCAATCAGTAGATTCAGTACTAACGTTCATCCCAAACTTCTTTATTCAATGTTGTATTCTTCATTCCAATCAACAGAATTGAAAGAGCTTTAAATAGATTTTTTGGGGGTTCAAATAAAACCTCGAATGCTATTCACTGGTCCATATGGGATAAACTTTGTTATTCTTATAGGGAAAGTGGTCTAAACATTAGAAAAATCAGAGCTTTGCAAGATACTTATTCCTGTAAATTCTCGTATAACTTTCCAAAAACAATTTTCTTTGGGAAAATTACATGAATTCTGTTTACTATAAAAGAAAACATCATATCCAAGTCGTATTATTGAATATTATATTGAAAAAATATATCATATTATCTCAAATTTAGATTGTGCAAACACTTTAAATAAAAAAAAATAGCATTATGATTATAAAATTTCTATTAATTTGAGTTGTATTATTCATATCAACCATAATATTGTTTCTTATGTTAAATTGGAAACTCCCAACATAAATAGAATTAAGATGAACATTGATGCATCATGTATATTAAATAATAAGTCTAATGGTGCAGGTACCATTATAGATTCTAATGGTAATGTTATTTAAGCTTTTGGTAGGATTTATGGTAAGAAATCTCCTTTGACTGTTGAGTGTAGAGCTATGCTTGATGGTTTACTTATTTCAATCAGATGGTTTAAAAAATATGGACATATAATTATTCCCTGTTATTGATTGAAGTGTTTGGTGGAGGCTTTGGTCCTTGGTTCTTAAACCATTTATTGAAATGTTGTAAAACCTTGATATTCCCTATAATGACTATAAAGTATATCTCTAGAGTCTAAAACCAAGAAGCCGATTGGCTTACCAAATGGACACTAAAGTGTAAAATGAATATAGATCTTAGTAAATATCATATACCCAATCTATTTTGTGTTTTTTTCTGGAAAGACTTGAATGTGGCTATCTTAAAATTGATGATTAAATCTACAATTTGTTGATAATCTTCATGGGAAAGTTTCAAATCGTTGGTGCATGCAAAATCAAAAGTCTAGATGATAAAAATAAAGATGTGTATTTTATGTAAGAAAATAAATGAAAAGAGACTTAATAAAATTTAATATTATTCTCTTGTTTGAATGATTCACAAAGTGCTACGGTAAGAAGCTATATATACATGGACTACATCTATAACTAATTATGACTAATTATGACCATAATCAATACAGTTAGACCATTATCTTAATGGACCATAATTAATACAGTAAGACCAGTAACGCCTAAATTTATGATTGTAACTAGTGTAATAATCAGTCTATTTTAATGTCTACAGTTACTTTATAATAAATACAAATCTAATTTAATACTCCCCCTCAAGTTGGAGAGTGTAAATCAAGGACTCCTAGCTTGCTACACAAAAAATATATTGATCTTTCCAGAGTTAAATATGTCTGCCAATTGCATCTTTGTAGAGATATAGTATGGCCAAATTATCTTAGCCTGAATTTTTTCTCAAATGATATGACAATCAATCTCAATATTCTTAGTACGCTCATGAAAAACTGGATTAGCAGCAATATGTAGAGCTGCTTGATTATCACAAAACAATGATGCTGGTTTATCCAAGTCGACCTTCAAATCTGTAAGTATGTATTTCAACCAGGTTAATTCCAAACAAGTATTTGACATTGTTCTATACTCTGCTTCTGCAGATGATCGTGAAACATTAGTTTGTTTCTTTGATTTCCATAATATGAGTGATGATCCAAGAAAAACACAATATCCAGAAATGGAACGTCTTGACATATGACATCCACCCCAATCTGAATCACAGAAGGCCGTGAGTGTAAGATTGTTTTCTGATGGAAATAAAAGACCCTGACCCGGTGATTTCTTGATGTAACGGAGGACTCTTAACGATGTTTCTCAGTGTGGCTTCCTATGTGCTCCCATAAATTGGCTCAATGTACGCACCGAATACACAATATCATGCCTGGTTACTGTCAAATATATTAACTTGCCAACTAGTCTGCGAAATCTAGTCGAATCATGAAGTAGCTCACCGTCTTCATCGGTTAATTCTAAGTTCTACTCCATTAGAAATTTTTCGGGTTTTACTCCTGATAATCATGTGTCTTGTAAAATATCTACTGCATATTTTCTTTGAGACATAAAGATTCCTTTTTAGATCAAGAAAATTTAATACCTAGAAAATATTTTAAATCGCCAAGATCTTTTATGTGAAAATATTGGAGTAGATGATTCTTCAACAATTTGATTTCATGTAAATCATTCACAGTCAATAGGATATCATCAACATAGATGAGAATAGCAGTGAACTTGTTACCTTGAGATTTAGTAAAAAGTGAGTAATCTTCTTTTGATTGTATGTAACCTGCAGTTTTGACAGTAGCTGAGAAAGTGGAGAACCAATTTCGGGATGCTTGTTTTAAACCGTAAATAAACTTCCGAAGCCGACACACCAAATTCTCCCCCTGTCGGCGGAGACCAGGAGGTGGAGACATATATACCTCTTCATCTAGATTTCCATGAAGAAAGGCATTGTGAACATCAAGTTGATGAGTATACCAATTTTTGGAGGCTGCAATAGTCAACAAACATCGAAGGGTCGTAAGTTTAGCAGTTTGAGAAAAAGTCTTCTGATAGTCAATACCTTCAACTTGGGTGTAACCTTTAGCTACCCAACGGGCTTTATACCGCTCAATAGTTCCATCAGAGTTGTATTTGATCTTATAAACCCAACGGCATCTGATAGGTTTGTGCCCTGGAGGAAGAGGAACCATCTGGCACGTGTTGTTATGCTCTAGAGCTTGAAGTTTAGTGGACATGGCTTGGCGCCATAGTGGATCACAATTAGAATGTTCAAAAGATGAAGGCTCTTTTTGTGATGTTAACAAAGCTAGGAAAGCACGATGGTTAGGGGAAAATTGTAAATTTGAAATGTGAGAGGAGAGAGGATACCTTGTAGATTGACGAGAACTCGATTGCGTTGAAGATTGATTGATCTCGGTAGACATGTCGTAGTCTTGGTACCATGTAGGAGGTTGAATATGGTGGGTGAAACGACGAACCGAGATATCATTAGGAACGGTAGTAGAAGGAGGTATGGTTGAGGGAGGTGAGGTAGTTGAAGATGTTGGTGGAGTAGAAGGTGTTGGTGGAGCGGAAGGTGATGACGGAGTGATGAGTGAGGGTGCTAAATTCATAGCTGATTTTGTAGATTAGGAGATTTAGAGGTTGAAGGTGTGAGATTTTTGGGATTGGATGGAGATGAAAGATATAATGGCTGAGGCTCTGAGTCATAAGATGTAGGATTGGGAACTGTAACTGATGAGTTAGGTGTTTGATTGAAAGCTGGCGATGATGATTGGTTTGGAAAAGGAAAGTTGGAAGCGAGATGGAAGGGAAATATATTTTCCTCAAAGTGGACATCATGAGTTATGGAAACTTTATAAGTATGTAAATCAAGAAATTTGTAGCCTTTTTTCCATGTGAATATCCCAAAAAACACAAATGGATGCACGAGAGTCAAATTTATGTTTGGGATGAATATTAGTTACATAACATGCACAACCAAAAACGCGTAAGTGCGTGAGTGAGGGAGACCGATTATATAAGACCTCGAATGGGGGACTTATTTGATAGTACAGGAGTAGGAATGTGATTGATTAAATAAACAGCTGTTAAAATACAATCCCTCCAAAATTTAAGTGGTATATTTGATTGAAACATGAGAGAACGAGCAGCATTTAAAATATGTCTATGTTTTCGGTCGATAACTCCGTTTTGTTGCGGGGTGTAAACATAAGAATTTTGAAGTTCAATGCCTTTGTTTTGAAAAAAAATACGAAGAGGATGAAATTCAGTACCATTATCCACTCGTATTTTTTTTCGGAGGGAACTCGCAGCCGCTACTCAGAGTGCAATGAGTGCGCACAGGGTAAACCCTCAGTCTGACGCGATAGCCTGCAAACCAACGCCAGAAGGTAAACCACACAAAGTGACAGGCTCAGCCGAGAAAGCGTATGTAGAGGGACTCGAACTCATGACCTTTTGGTCATAAGAATTCCATACTCAACCAACTCGGCTACCCCCTTGGGGGCATTATCCACTCGTATTGTTTGAACATCCCTTTGAAATTGGGTTTTGACGAATCACAAAAATAAGTTAATAAAGATTGTGTTTCTGATTTATGGTGCATAAGAAATGTCCATGTGCATCGAGTAAAATCGTTAACAATTGTAAGAAAATAATGTGAACCTGTATATGAAGGAACTTTGTGAGGACCCCAGACGTCACAATGTAATAAAGAGAAATGAAATTTTGTATTTATTGAGCTTTGTGGAAAAGGTAAGCGTGTTTGTTTTGCTTGTGGGCAAATTGTGCAATTATTTCCTAACTCCTTGTGAATACCTAGAATTAAATGTGAAAGTAACTTAAAATGAGACAAAGATGGATGGCCTAGGCGTAAGTGTCATAGGCCAGATGACTGAGAAACCGTACATATAGTCGATTTATTTGTTGATGGATGCATATAGTATAGACCACCATGTTGTCTACCTAAGACAATCATCTTCCCCGAAACCAAGTCCTGCAAAATACAATAGTCACGAAAGAAAATGATGCAACAATTATGTTCTTTGGTTAGTTTGCTAGCTGAAATTATATTTAAATTAAAGGAGGGTACACACAAGACATTTGTAAGGCTTAATTTCGAATTAAAATTAATTGTGCCAGTGTGAGTGATTTGCGGTGTTGCACCATTTGATAAATTAACATTAGTAATAATGGAAGGCTTGGGATCGATTAAGAGTGATATATGAGAGACAATATGATCTATGGCGCCAGTATCCAAAATCCAAGGACTTGTACTACTAGAATTAACGGACACGATAGTAGATGAAATCAAACCTGTTGCAGACGCATATGTATCAACATTACCAGAATTATTGTGATCCAGTGTACTGATTGTTTGTGCTAATTGTTGTATTTTTTCGGCAGTAAACCCTTGAACGATGCTATTAGTGTTGAAACTCTTTGAGGTATTGGTATGGATTTCTGATGGGAAAGTGTAAGAATAGTCAGCCATGGTGATAAACAAATATGATTTTTTTTTTAAATTATGGTTTTTTTATAAGAATGATAAAATAAAGATAATTAGGAATTTTGCTCTGATACCATGATAAAAATAAAGATGTGTATTTTATGTAAGAAAATAAATGAAAAGAGACTTAATAAAATTTAATATTATTCTCTTATTTGAATGATTCACAAAGTGCTACGGTAAGAAGTTATATATACATGGACTACACCTATAACTAATTAGGACTAATTATGACTAATTATGACCATAATCAATACAGTGAGACCATTATCTTAATGAACCATAATTAATACAGTAAGATCACGCCTAAATATATGATTGTAACTAGTGTAACAATCAATCTATCTTAATGTCTTAGTTACTTTATAATAAATATAAATCTAATTTAATACTAGATTCAAAGGGAGAAGAGTTATTTCATTTCATATTCAAGCATCAAGGAAGCAATCCAATTACATTAAGGAGGAGAAGCCAATTCGAGACCATGTCTTACAAGATAGCTTAGATTCTAAGTCACCCAAAATCAAATCAATCTCTATCACATTAGTCTATCCAAACTGTTGTATGAAAGAATATTTTAGAAAAAATATATATTTTGCAAAAAAAAGGAAATCCAAAGAGTAGAGATGCATTTATATTATTATTTTATTATATTCCAACTATATATATATATATAATAAATATAGACTAACTTTTATAATTTAAATTTGTAGATTATTTGTTATGATGACAGTGTAGATTTTTGGTGAATATAGATTAATTTTTATAATTTAAATTTGTAGATTACTTTTTTTAGTATAACAAATGTAGCTATACTCGTAACAGATATTAATTTGTTTAATTTGTTTAAGTGATAGAAAAAAATGAAATTTGTTTTATAGATTTTGCGTAACCACTCTTACACATATATTTACCTTAAAAAATTAATCAAACACAGAGTATATTAATGTGACAAAATTATATTTGTTAGATTTTTAATTGTGATTTGAGTATATTTGATAATTAGTCCAAAAGAATTTCAAAGTTAGTAATCATAATTTTTAGATTTCTAAAAATAAAAAATGAGTTTGGTATTCTAAAGAGAAGCTGTGAAAAGTAAAAGTAAAAAAATAATCATATGTTATTCTTGAAGAAATAGTACATCTAATTATAGTAGATGTTAGTTTCTATAACCCACATGAGTGTTATCATATTTATTAGTACTATAACCCACATGAGTGTTATCATATTTATTGATACTTACCCTAGAATTATACTAATTATAATCATATTTATTTGTTAGTACATTTCGTACCCTGCATATTTCAAATCTATCTAATATTAACTCCAAAAAAAATACACATAGTGTTATCATCTATAGTGTACATTTGGATGGGATGAATTTGGATTGGATGAATTTGAGTTGGATATTTTCGAATCGGATAAATTCTACCTTTATCGACTAATCATTTATAAATATAATTAAGTACTTTATATCCTGGGTACCAAATGAAAATTTCATTTAGAATTTAGACTCTTGACTAGATTTTATTAAAGTATTTGTGTATATTCATCAATATTCTTGAACATTTCATGTAGTTAGATTTTTTTAGAAGTTGAGGGCTTTGATTTTAGAGTTTGGACCAGTTTAAACTAAAACAAATAAATAATCTTTGTTTTGGTATTTAATGTAAATTGTATTTTAATTAATAAAGTAAAAAAAAATTAGATTAAAAAAGATCCACTAATCCTTTACCGGTTGAAAAACAATATATTTATCTTAATTTAATATAGATATATAGATACGAATTACATTATAAATAAACTATTAAAAACATATTTTATCAACAATTTTTATATTTACTATGAAATTTAATATACAAAATCTCTATGAATTATCTTAGAGCTCAAAGGAAAAAAAATTATCTCGTATTACTATAAAATTTAAATATATAAAATTTAAATATATAAAGTGCTAAGGTCGCGATCAAAGTCTTACATCCCACATCGGTTAAACATGAGAATGATCAATGGTACAAGAGTGAGAACATACCTCAACTAGTACGAGACCTTTTGGTAGTGGACCAAATGCAAAGCCGTGAGGGCTTTCGGGTGCCAAAGCGGACAATAATCATACTAGTGTTGAGATCGGTTGTGTTCTTACTTATATACGAAGGCGGAATATGCGGATCAGACCCCCATATTCCCAACACATGGTATCAGAGCGTCAGACCCAGACGGAAGGCGATGGTGGTAAATATTCTCGAAGGTCGAACATGATGAACCATGGCCATGCTCAAGATGATCTACTCTAGAGATCCTAGTTCGGAGTGTCTGTGGCTCATCAAGCAGTGTGGCTTGATTGGAGTGGCGCTAAGGAACAAGACAGAGTGCTCTAATAGGAGGTGAGCAGTAACATCCGTAGTGCCTCTATTGTCAGGTAGTCTTCCAACCTGATTAGAGTGGGCAGATGAAAGTCAATTGAGAGGAGGTTAAGGTGGTACTTTGTTCGAGAGGAGGATTTGTTAGGGTGGCGACCAAAGTCCCACATCCCACATCGATTAAACATGGGAAAATAAGAACATATCTCAACTAGTATGAGGCCTTTTGATAGTGGACGAAATGCAAAACCGTAAAAGCATTCAAATATCAAAACGGACAATATCATACTAGTATTGAGATCAGTTGTGTTCTTACTTACTTATATACGGAGACGGAATATGCGGATCGGACCCATATTTCCAACCCAGAGTGTTTTCGGGTGCTTACGACCAAATACTAAGAACCAAATTATACATGAAAAATATAGTTTTGTTTTAAGGGTAAAATTACACGTATAAAACAAACCTAGTAATTCAACAATTCAAAATGTTGGGAAGTTTCTTTGAGTTCCTCGTCCACTTGGATTTGGAGGAAAATTCTTCGTCTCCGTCCTTTGGCTCGTAATTTATACAGGGTGGCTATCGGAAACGGTCAGAACACTTCATTCTGGCATGACCCATGGCTCCTCTCGTCGTCTCTTGCATCCCACTACGGGACTGATGTCGTCTGCGACTCACGATTGGGTAGCAACTTAAAAGTTTCGGAAATTATCAGCAATGGTGAATGGAATTGGCCTGAAAATCTGAGATCGGCTCGAGCGCGCAGCCGAGGCCACCTGGATGAAATTCACAACCTAATTCTCTCCCTTCCCCAACCGAACATCCTATCAAGGGATGTTCCCTACTGGATGGCTAAGGCAGGAAGTATCATATTTACCATTAAGGATACGTACAATTGCCTTCGTGCGCCTACCTCTGAAAAGGAATGGACAGGGTTAATCTGGAATAAATATAATATCCCTCGTCACTCCTTTATTTCTTGGCTGGCTATCAAGGACAAGCTTGCCACCAAAGACAAGCTTCGTAGATGGGGTTATAATACCCCAGATACTTGTCCCCTCTGTCACTCTGATTCAGAAACTACATCTCATATCCTCTTTGAATGTAGTTACTCCCAGAGTATATGGTCTTTCACTAGTGTCAAACTTGGTTTTTCTTTTCACTCTTCTTGCTGGCAATCTTGGATTATCGAGGCATCAAGATGGCCTAATACTCGACTCCAGAGTATCTGGCGTACTTGTTTCAATGCGGTTATCTACCACATTTGGAAAGAGCGGAATTCAAGAATTTTTGGATCCCCCCATCTTTGGCCTCTACTATTTTTTATCATATCTTATCGGATCTCCGATTTAGATTTCATGGTACCAAGATTACCTGGTAAGATTCTCGTAATTATCTCTAACTTACTCCTTCTTGTGATACAGGTACTTGATGTCTGGACTGGAGCGGGAAGTTCGATAGAGACGATCATGGAGTCACCACTCAGTCACCTTAGTCACCTAGTCATTTGCATGCTACATGCTTTTTACTATTCGGGAATCGATTTTTTGAGCACCTTTAATTTTGCTCTAGCATTTTAGTTGCTGTAAGTATGAGGGGCATACCCCTAAACTATGTATGATTTTTTCTAATTAATTTAAGTTTTCATTTCACCAAAAAAAAAAAAAAAAAACTCTTCTATTAAGAGAATCTATTATAAATAAAGCATATAAAACCAATAATTTATTTTCCTTTATTATAAATGAGTTGTTACAACATTTAAAAAACCTAAAAAAGCGATGTAACACTAAAATAAAAATAGTGCAATTATTGCGTGCACTAGAATTGAATAAATAAACTCATAACCATATACATAAATCCCTAAGTCAAGATCTATACGTAATTTCATTTAAATAGATACACTATTTGGTACACCACGACACGTCGCCCCAGGCTCCGAACTCGGCGCCAGTAACTCATATGGCAAAACCCCTGCCCCACACCGGTTCCGCCGGCGAGGATCAGAGTTACGCTCATCGATCTCCTTCTCAATCCGTCCGATCTCCGCCGAGAACGCAAAAAACGCCTCTGTAATTTCAGCGTCGCCTGTCCATGTCGACGGTTGCTGCCGATCTCCGATGTACTCCTCATCCGGCGAGTGAGTCGATAACGTATCCACCACCGCCATAAACTTCGTAGCCTGTAATAAACTCGGCAAAGCCGATAAGTAATACTTATGTGGATCGCTTAAAAACAAATTGTAATCCGAATCGGTCTCGTCGGGAATCAACCGCCGCATCAACGGCGGCCTGTTTGGAACATAACCGCCGTAACCGTATTGGCCGAAATTGAGAGCAGCATGTTGCGCGGAGCCAAGCCAAATAATAGTGGTGAGGATGGAGATTAAATCAGCAGCGGTGGATAACGACGGCCACCAGTCTGCATGGCGGAGATCGGCGTGGCCGACATTGATTGACTCTGAGTACCAAGATTGAAGCTCTTTGTCTGTTTTGATTAGGGTGGGGTTCGGGTAGTAGTGGTTGACGTAGGTTCGAACCCAATCCTCGATTGCGGACCAAATTAGTAACCCATCGTTTGCGTATGGGTAGTCTTCGATCAAAAGCTTTATCCCATGTGGCTGTGTTGGGTCTGGTACTGCAATTCCTCTGTTTCATTGCAAAAGAATAAAGACACAATAAATTAGACCCCACTCGATTATTTTTCCATTTTAACTCAATTTAGACATGAACCAAAACAGAATCAAATCTGGCAAGACAGAGATTCTATCTCAAGAAATCATCCTATGTCCTTACTTGACCTTATACCTTACAAAAATATGTAGCAGTATATTATGGTCAGCTTGGGACCAATGCGAAAATGCGAAAGTTTAACTTTTAAAAATATACATTAAATTTAAGCTGGTCGGACCCAATTTTTAATAAAATAAATGTACCTTGCGATTAGATCAGCAGGAAGGCCTTCTTTGTCAAACCGCCACTTTTTATAAGCAGCCGCGCTAAATTCCATACAGTAAGGGCCGGGTGTGAAGCAAGACTCAATGACTCCATCGGCACTGACTAGACTCTGTCGAGCCAAGCCATTGATTTCTAGTGTGTATCTCATGTGTGGATCCAACAGCTTGAAAATCGGATGCATTGCACTTAATTGTCGATGAGCTGCTAATATAAATGGTTCTATGCATGCATGTGTCCTTAGCCTGCCATCACAAACACAATTTCACAAATATTAGTAGCCAAATACATTTTTATGATTGAAATATACATAGCAGATGATTAATGAGGACTGAACTAACCAATGGTTGACAAGCTGATGGACACCAGCATCGTTGGAGCATACGTGAGCTTTAGAGAGTTGCCAAGTCCAGTTCCCAGTTGCATCAACTGGAGGTGTAACCACGCGCTTTAGATGTCCAGTGGTTGCACCAGGTGGTAAGCTAAGCTCGATGGCTATTGGCTTCAGTGTTCCAACCGATGTCAAGAAAAACAAGGTTCGTGTCGCATAGGCTTTGCGCCCATCGAGCTTGTTAATGTCTTCAATAAACGGCAGGTAAACGTCGTGATAGTCTACTATAAACAATTTATTCTCGCGCAACGCCTATAAAACAAATACAGAAAGAAATTAAGATTTCGAATATATATATTATTCGAATATGTAAAGAGTTTGAATTCTTAAGTAAAGTACCTGTTTCACACTCATTCCATTTAGATGACCAATTATGTGTTCTTCTTTAAGAGCAGATTCTTGTGGACCATAAAGTTTGGGGTCGAGTTTGCTAACAGGAGGAAAAACATTAAGTTTCTCGATATTAACCGGATTTATACCTGCTATTGCTTGACGAGCGAATTCGTCATCTCGTAACCACGCATACTTGTCTTCTGCAAAAGTTTAATCACAAAAAATTTCGATTAATTTCGTTTAACCAACACTTGAACTTATTAATAAAACATGTGAAAAATGCTAGTGTTTATAAGATACTGTTAGATAAGAATCTTCAAAAGTTGATGTCTTTAGTTGAAAGAAAAGAACAAAACATTGTTTTGTGGTCATGATTGTCGCTTGACCGACACATTCCCTATCAACTTTTTTATAATTCAATCCTTGAACAATAACTTTAACTTGTCAAATGTTTGCTTTTAGTTCTGTAATGTTATAAAGTTCTGATTTAAAAACGATAACTGTGATCAAGTAGAACTTACTTGAAAGGATCTGAGGAGTGTCATATCTTAAAAGCCCTTGACTTGATTCTTTGATTGTACTAATAACTTTTGGTAACGGTAGTTTCTCAAGAAACTCATCTTGAAACCCTAACTTGAGAAGCAATCCTTCTTTATAGAGACAATCAATGTCCGAAAACGCGTGGAAATCGTGATTATGAGACAAAATACTTGCTTTCATCGACGGAACTAAATTATGAAGGACTGCTCTAAGTCTACCAGCAGCAAATGTCTCTTGTTTTGTTTGTTCAAATTGTTCATCTCTTGGGACATACATTGGTAAAGGCTTCTCAACACGACTTTCGACCTCGATATCTAATAAAACAAAGCAAAAATGATCAATTCACCCGTTCTATTTTAACCGAAAAGTTATAGTAATTTTACAATAAAGTTATGAATTTACCTGTATCGGCGGGATGTCTACCAGTACGACATCGTCTAGGGTACGGAATTTCATTTCCTCCTAGTGTAGGACGAGCGAAATCTTGACCTTTGTCCGGATTTCCTAAATCGTTATACACGTCGTAATCATATATTCGGTCGGATAACTTCCTCACTCCTTCTCCGTTACCTCTAAGATTTTTTAGCTCCTTTTCTCTTAGCTCTTTTAGTCCATCTGGTGTGTCGCTTGGTAAAAATGGCTACAAACACAATCAACATCAAAATTTAGTCACTCAATACAAAATTTAATAAAGAAATATGTAGTCTCTTTACTTAATACAAGAGAGGTACACCAAACCAAATCCACCTAATAAACTAACTTATTTATATTCAACTTTGGTTTAGTTTAATCAAACTGACTTCTATCTATTCAGATCCAATATGTGAAAAGGACTAGCTTTGAACAATTCAATTCAAGTGTTCATAAAACAAAGACTTCAACACAAAACCAAGGTTTGACTTTAAGCTGGCATGCAAAGTCCTGTCTGTATTACTGATTTGAACATGCAAACAAAGATTTAGATTAATAATTAAATAAAATTACCTGATTAGAGAAGAAAATCCTTTTGTTAGGATCATCTTTCTTGGATTGAACCCATGAATTGCAAGGGAAATGAACCGGACCAGAAGCAAAACCTTCAATGATTATACACTCCAAAAAAAACTCCTTTTGGTGTTTGTTGGTCACTGTGATTGCACCAGGGATACCAAAGTTTGAGTCAACTAAGAACTCAGCTGTGTAATGAACTCTCTCTGCTTTCAAATTTGTTTTTTTAGACCAATCTTGTAATACTGCTTCATTGCTCTTCTTTGGTGCCTTTGTCTCTTTAAATTTACCAAAAATAATAAATATCAGTAGCTAATAAATATATTGTATTTATTAAACATTAACTTTGATGGGCAAGGCCAACTTTGGCAAATGGGTATTGTATTAAATGCTTGATTATGATCTTGTAAAATAGAATAAAATGGCAAAAACTTAATATTAATAAAAACTAAAAACTTATGGAACTTACTTGGATCAACTTGAGTGCTAATAAGCTCCAAAACAACATTTCTTCCAATCTTATCAGTAAAAGCATCCAAATGGTTCATAAAAGTTGCTTTTAAGTCCTCTTTGGTCTTCTTCTTGACAGTCATAACAGCTCTAACCTTAAAGTTGACTATGTTTTCACTTTTGTCTACAAGATTCAAAGGAATCATCTTTCTTAAATCTTCACTAATCGCTGCAACAACATGAGTACCTCTTCTCTTCAAAACACCTCTTCGTTTCTCTATTGGTAACAAAACTGGGTTCACCAGAAACTTGTTCTGTTTCTGTTGAAATTGACTGAAAAAATTTGAAGATGATCTCTCCATTACAGAACAACCCATTAGTTCTTTAACTAGTGCCATAATAATAATAATAAAAATAATAAAATAATTATCTGGGTTTTTTTATAATCTCTCTAAAAATCAAAACTTTTTTATTCTTTGGTTTGAACAAAAAAACATAGAGAGAAGTTGAATGAATTTCTTACGTTGTGAATTTGTGATGAAAAATGTATTCGTATCGTGATGGTATTTATATTGAAAAAAAGTAGAGAGAGAAAGAGAGACGACAGGTGACTATCGCGTGGGTTCCTCACCGTCCACACGTTTTATATATTTCTCACCTTTAGATTTTGAATGCTTTTAGTAAAAAAAATTTACTCTTTTATAGTCAACTATTAAATTTAACCTTTTGAATTTAATTACTATAATTTTTTTTAAAAAAGTCAATAAGATACTATTGATTACGAATCGGATTATGACAATCAACTATAAAAAATAACTGGTTTTACTAACATTTTTAGGAATTCTATAGTATATTTATATGTATATTTTATATGATATAAATATAGACTTTTGTATAATCAGAATATTTTTGTAAAATAAGTTCTCTGATATAAACTATTAATGATATAATATTTAAATTAAAGTATTACTTTAAAAGATTTTGTAATTTATAATAAAAATTATTATATTTAACTAAATTAAAAGTTAAGAATAAGAATTATGTCAAAATTAGAGGCTAGTTTTCAAGTTTGATAGGAGGACTAATTAGGTCCAAGCATTAAATTGGTCAAGCTAGTATAGATATAGAAAAAAGTTTCACCAGACATATATCTAACGCTTTAAAATTATAAAATTAATAAGAATAAAAATCATTATCTTGATTTTTAATATATAGGGAGATACTTAAAATGACAAAATAAAAAATGAAAGAAAGTTGAGGGGGGTATGTTGTGAAAAAATATGAATAAAACCTGGGGCTGTGGAAGTCAAAAGGATATCTCTCGTTTCCACGTAACGACGCGGTGTAGGGAAACCAGTTAGAAAGTGAGTAGCAGACATCTCGCTCGTCTAGCTTTCTTTTAAATGTCTATATTACCCTTCTCGCGAACAGAATAAATAATATACATTTTATTCCCAAAACAAAAAGTACTTTTACAAAAACATAAAATGGAATACCAGAAAATAAAAGTTATTTTGAGGAAAGAGCGCTCCCGCGCTCCAAGGAATTTCTTTAGATTTTTCTGTTCTTCTTCTCCGGCTATCTTCTCCGTTCATCTGTCCCTCTCTGGTGTTCTCTGATCTTATTCATCTCCCTTCCTTCAATAGATTCATTTCTATCTTTGTCATCGTATATGATCCTCTCTGGTGTTCTCTGTTTTCTCTGTTTTTATTTCTTGTATCTGATGGTGATGCCTGGTTTTAGCTCTCTTAAATCTGGCCTTATGATTAATCCTCGAAGGTCTGCTCTAGGTTACTGATTTGTGGAATATAGAGGCTTTCCCATCTGTTCAAGAAGCTTATGGGTCTTCTTCTATTAAAGACTGCCAAGAATCTGATGGAAAACTAAACAAGAACAGAGGAATTTCGTATGCTAACGCTGTGACTGCTTGTCACAAGGATGATGATTTGGTGCAAGAAAATGTTTCTTATAAGGATGATCATGTGTCCTTACAATATAACGATAAATCTTTGCAATATTTAAATTCAAAATCAAAGCATACAATTGTGTGTAAATGTTCTGCAGGTCTGCCGAAAAGAGCTGTGTTACTGGATTTTCTTAACAAGTTCCATTTTGTTCATGAGTAGAACTACTCTATCAAAGATTCCAGGCACATCCTAATAGATTTCGAATCTTTTGAAGATTACAGGAAATTCTGGAAGAAAAGTGTTTGGACCCTTGGTTCCACGAGATTCAGATTGTTGAAATGGTCTGAAGGTTTCAATGCCAGGTTTGAAAGTTCGATAACCCCAATTTGGATAAGGATCGAAGGCCTTCCATAGCACATGTATAACAAGGAAATCATTACTGATATTGCTTCTTCTCTGGGTTCTCCTATGGAGGTTAAGGTCCCTTTGAAAAACAGGGCTCATTATAATCATTGTTTGGCCAGAATTGAATTGGACATTGCTGGAAAAATATACAATGATGTTTGGGTTGGTTTTGGTAGTAATAGTGGCTGCTGGGTGAGAATCATTTATCTTAACATGCCCAAATATTGTAATTCGTGTTTCCACATTGGACATGATGTTGATCAATGTAAAAGGTTGAATGCTGCTGATGCTGTCAAGAAAACTAAAAAAGAACCAACAGAAACCAAGAAAGATGATCTTCTAAAGGTTCGTGCTGCAGATGCTGTTAATAAAACTCAAAGTGAAACTAAGAAAGGTGATCTTTCAAAGGATTGTGTCGATGCTGTTTGCAACAATAAAGATGATAGGATGGTGTCTTTACAAGAAATAAATGGTGATGTTCAAACTCTGGAGTTTGGTTTCAGTATTGCTGAGAATAGCTCTAGAATCTGTGCTTCCCCAAAGGGTTCACAGTATGGGAGTCTGCCAACAACTCCTCTGTGTGTTACTTTTGATAATAAAGATGATGCTCGTTCTGATCCGGGTTTGCACAACTATGAAGATAGAAATGTTGATGATATTATTTTAGGTATGAAAGACAGTAATGCTGTTATGAATCTTCAAAGTGTTGAAGACAATAATGTGGAAATGATTTATCAAGCTGTTAGACAGGATTCTGTCAGTAAAAATGATGAAATTATTGGAGCGCTTCAAAGCCCTGAAGATGCTAACAACAACCTGGATTATGAAAACTTAGCTTCTGAGTTTTCTTCACCTAAAGCTGATAAGATTAGCCCTTTGGTATCTGTTAAAAGCCAACCTAAAGCTGCTAAGGAAAAAAGGATCGTACCTGGGAAAAGGTTAACAAGAAGCCAACTAAAGAAAGATACATCGGAGGATGAAGAGGATTTCAGCTCGATAATTAGTAAGCAAGTTAGGCAAGCAAGGAAGAAAGGGCTGGTCAAAAGTTCTCGACAGCTTTCGGTTCCAAGTAACTCTAAACGACCTCTTACTTATGATTAATATCCTTAATTGGAACATTCGTGGTGTTAAGGATAAATCTTCTTTTCGAAGACTCAAGTATCTGTCTAATAAAAATAAGGCTTGTATTGTGGCTATCCAAGAGCCTTTAATTGGTTGTGAAAATCTTAGTGCTTATGCTGTTAAGCTTGGTTTCAGTCATTTTGCTAGTAATATCACCAATAAAATATGGATTTTTTGGAATGATAGTATTTTGGTTAACATTTTGGTTGATCATGCTCAGTGTTTACACTTTGAGGCCAGCCATGCTCATCTTAATTCTAGTTCTTTATTCACGATTGTTTATGCTAAATGCCAGAGGCTGAACAGGGTTAGTCTTTAAGATACTTTAAACAACATTGCTGATACTGATAAAGCTTGGTTAGTCTGTGGCGATTTTAATGCTATCAGATCCATAGATGATCAGGTGGGATGTACTACTTTCTGTCAAAACAGCACTGATGATTTTAACAAAATGATTCGTGACTGTAGGCTGCAGGAGGTTGGGTTTGCTGGCTCTCGTTTCACGTGGTCTAACAAGACTAAATGGCGTCGTTTGGATTGGGTTTTTATTAATGATGCTTGGCTCTCCTTATTCAATAATACTTCTGTTTTGCATAAGGCTAGAACTTGGTCTGATCATGTAGCTATACTTATTAGTGCTTCTAATCTATCTCATGCTTATAATAAGAGTTTCAGGTTCCAGAATATGTAGCTTATGGATGAAGATTTTATGTCTGTTGTTTCTAATAACTGGGCTATGGCTATGGAAGGTGATCCTCTGTCCATTTTTTGGCATAAGTTAAGACGATTGAAAGTCTGTCTTTGTGTTTGGAACAAGGATCATTTTGGTAATATATTTTGTAAGATTAAAGCTCTTGAAGATGAGGTTCTTAGGGCTGAAATAATTCATCAACAAGCTAATGACATTGTTTCTAAGACAGAACTCAATAAAGCCAATGCATTACTTTTAAATGCTTACAAGGTCGAAGAGGAATATTGGTTACAGAAATGTAATGTCGAATGGATAAAGGATGGAGATAACAACTCCAAATTTTTTTCATAGTTATGTTACAACTAAAAGAAAAAAAATGCTATTAATGGTGTCAAGGTTGACAATTCCTGGATTCTGGATCATGATGCTATAGGTGCCTCTGCTGTAGATTTCTTCACCAATGCTCTGGCCACCAGTCCCTACAAAGACAATCAAACAGAGTTAGATAGCTTAAATCATAGTATGTTTGATACTATACCTAATGTGATCACTGAGGATGATAATAAAAGCCTTTTAAAGCTCCCTAATGAAGATGAAGTTTACAAAATAATCAGTAGTCTTAAGGCTTCTAGTGTGGCAGGTTTGGATGGTTTCAATCAAACTTTTTATAAGCATTGTTGGATGGTTATTAAGCATGATCTGGTTGCTGCTTTGCATCATTTTATTAGAGGATTTAATATACCTAAAGGGGTTCTGGCTACTGGGATATGCCTAATTCCCAAGTCTACTAATCCTATTGGTTGGTCTGATTATCGACCTATTAGCCTCTGTACTTTGCTTAACAGAATCATGGCTAGGCTTATTAATGATAGACTTGTCATTCTATTGTCTAAAATTATATCTAAAACTCAGGGGGGGGGGGGGGGTTTGTTCCGGGCAATTCCATTCACTAATATTCTAACTGCTAAGGAGCTTCTTTTTTATCTAAAAAGAAAGCTTAAGCATAATAATATAATTGTTCAACTTGACATGTGTAAAGCACTTGATAAACTTAGTCATTCATTTATTCTGAAAGTTCTTAAAAAGTTTGGTTTCTCTAATAGATTTACTAATCTTATTGATAGTATGATCTCTAATATTAGTGTTTCCATTCTTATTAATGGTACTTCCTATGGGTATTTTAAGACTGTGAAAGGGCTTAGGCAGGGGGACCCCCTCTCTCCTAGCCTATTTATCATTGCTGAGGAAGTTTTTCTAAGAAGTATATCTCTTCTTTTTCTCAATATCAAGGGTATGAGGTATAAAAGTCGTAGTAAGCTATGTATTAGCAACTTGGCATTTGCTGATGATATTCTATTATTTACTAACTGCAAGGAGGCTACTCTTGTTTCTCTTAGTAATTTGTTACAGGATTATCAAGCTATCTCTGGTCAAGTTATTAACAAGCAAAAGACTAAGGTTTTAATTGCTAATGGCACTTGTGTGGCTAGAATCAGGTCTATAGCTAATATTACTGGCTTTAATAATACATCTCTTCCTACTGTTTACCTTGGTATTACTATAAGTACTAACAATAATTCTTCTATATATATTAACTTTCTTAAGAAAATTAATGATCGAATATCTGCTTGGGAATCTAAACATTTATCTTTTGCTGGTCGATTAACGCTTATTAATTCTGTTCTAATGAATATTGTTATCTATTGGATGCATACTAATATTATTCCTAGCAATGTCATTTCCAAAATAGAAAAGGCTTTCAACAGTTTCCTATGGGGCTCTACCAGAACTGATAACAGGATACATTGGTGTGCCTGGAAGAATGTTTGCAAATGTTTTAATGAAGGAGGTTTAAACATCAGGAACTTGTCTGATGTTCAAACTTCTATCTCTTGTAAGCTCTGGTTGCAGTTCAGAGATAACAAAATGTTATGGGCCAATTTGCTTCATGATATTCATTGTGGTAAGAATCATCCTTTGCAACTTAATATTAACTCTAAAGGTTCTATGGTCTGGAACAGATTAATGAGAATAAGGCCTGTAGCTGAGCAATACATTTGCTGGTCTCTTGGGGAAGGTAATGTCAGCTTTTGGCTGGACAGATGGTCTAATTCTGAGCCCCTTTTGGTTCTGGATAATTCTACTGATAACTCTTGGTTTCACAATGAAAAGGTTAATCTATATAGGACTGGTAATCACTGGAATCTAGCTACTATTAAGAATCTTATCAGTCATGAGGATATTGTTCGTATTAGCAATTGCAATTTTAATCGTAACTGTCATGATAGAATTATTTGGAGTCTATCTACTAATGGCTACTTCAATCTTAAAAGTACATGGGATAACATTAGACATCACTACAGTAAATCTAAAATGTATTCTAAGATATGGAATGACTTAACTCCTAAAAAACATGCGTTCATTCATTGGAAAATCATCAAAAACTATATTTCTACGGATTCTGTTCTTAGGAGTAGACATATGATTATAACATCTAAATGTCAGTTCTGTCCTAACTTTGAAACTACTGAGCATCTGTTTATTGCCTGTAATACTATATGGGGTGTATGGCTTCATTTTGCTCACATATTTAACATCATTATTTTTAGATATATGACTCATATTCATATGACCAAAACCTGGTATAGATTCACTAATAAATCTAATCATATTCGTAATGTTATTCCTTTTATTATTTTCAGTCTTACCTGGAAATATAGAAACTCTGCTAAGTTCAACAATGCTACTATTTCTACTGCTTTTATAATAAAAAAGGTCTATGACACTATCTTTTATATGAACTCTGCTGGTATTTCAAGCCTATTCACTAGGCTAATGATAGAACTATTGCTGCTAGTTTTTGTCTGTTTAACCTTGTCTACAAGCATGCTAATAGACCCTTAATATCTAAATGGATGGCACCTAATCCTGGTAGACTTAAACTTAATACGGATGCATCTGTGGCTTACAATGGGGAAGCTTCTGGTGGTGTTATTCTTAGGGATCACGAAGGTACACTCATTCAGGCTTCTGGTAACCTATATGGTAAGCTCTATCCACTATTGGCTAAAGCTAGGGCTCTTCTAGATGGATTGCTTCTCTGTAAATCTAAGAACTTAAACTACATTGACATAGAATCTGATTCCTTCCTGTTAGTTGACTACATTAAGACTGGAAATGTTAAAACTACTCCCTGGTCTCTATCTCCCCTATTCAATTGTTGTAGAATCCTAATGTCTTCTAACATGACTATTAACCATGTTTATAGAGGCTCTAATCGAGCAGCTGATTGGCTGGCTCGCTGGACTGTAAAATGTAAAATGAAACAAGAGTATGAATTTAATTCATCTCCTGTTGAATTAAAATCTATTCTAATCCTAGAAAGTTTAGGAATACCTTATGTAAATTCTGGATAGCTGATTCTTTGTCTCTTGTTTCAGGCTCCTTGATGCTGTGCTGGCTCTGTGGTCGCTTGAATCTACTGTCCAATGCAGAAGTCTGTTCAATGCAGTGATGGATCCCTGTAGCTGATCACCAATGCTTCGATTTCGCTTAAGTCTGGATCTGGTGGTTATTTTCTGAACACAGGAGCACCGTCTCCGTTCCGGCCTCTTTGGTGAAAGGCGTACTCGGAGAGAGCTTCACTATGGCATAGAAATTATTCCTGATCTTGATTCTGTTGAAGTCGAATGCCTTCTGTCTGATGATGCTCAGAATCGGGTAGCTGATTTCGATCTCCTGATTCTGATTGAGTAGTGATATGTTTATGGATTTTCTATTGTGTTTTGGTGGTTGCTCGTCTTTTCTTCCCTCAGGTGCACCGTCCCCGTTCCGGCCTCTCAGGCGAGAGGTGTACTAGGGGAGAGCATCACTAAGATTGAAAAGTTGAGCTCAGATTTAGGGTCTTTGAATGCCTGGATCTTATGTTTAGAGGATAAGGAAGTGGTGGCATTGATTTAGGGTTTCGAGATGGAGCTCTGATTTAGGGTTTCGTTTGGAGGCAGATGGGGCTGATTGTTTGAGAGAAGTTGATGGAAAGGTTTATATCTAGGGTTCTCTTAATTTGGGGCTATTCTGATGGGCTTTCTCTTTGGCCCTTCAGTTTTAATAGTCTTTCAATATGTTTGTAACTTTTGAATGTATTATTAATAAAGATAGGTTTAGCTTAAAAAAAAGTACTTTTACCGATTCATAATGCTGATTATATATACTCGATGTATGTTTTTTTTAATATCAGTTTTTTTTAAACAATTAATGTTTTTCGTCTAACTATTAAATATGAAACAAACTAGTGATATATAAAAACTAACATATTTTAATTAATATGAAATATTTTACAAATTAAACAAAAGAAAAATTACACAGGTTTTTAGGTTTAAAATAGATAATGTCATACTAATTTGGAGATCGGATTGTTTTTACTCATATACAAAAGCGGAATATGCGTTATCAATATTCAAATAATATCAGAGTTATAGATCCAGACAGAATACGATGTGAATGATTTCTTTTATAAATTACTAGTATGGTTCAGAGTGTCTGCGGTTTATCAAAGGTGTAACTTGATTGTAGTGTATCAAGAAGTTGTGACTTGATTGGAGTGACGCTAAGGAACGCGTAGTGTGGTCTGATAAGAGGCGAATGAGCTCTTCTGTATATAGTTTGACCTAGTTTGGAGTGTTTGTTGCTCATCAAGCGGTGTGACATGATTAGAGTGTGTCAAAACTGTCTGACTTGATTGGAGTAGCGCTAAAGAACACATAGTATGGTCTGATGAGAGTGAGAAATAGATCCATTTTTAAAGCTTTATGTTTTAAGTAGTGAATCTTGACCAACATGATTAGAGTGAGCAGATGAAAGTCAAATAAAAAAGAAAGTCTAAAGTGGTACTTTCTTCCAAAAGAGGATTTGTTACGTGTGATTAAAATTCAACATCCTATATCGGTAGGAGAAGGTTCAGTGGTATATCATTTAGAACCCATCACAACTAGATCTTTTGCAACAAAAACAAAGGTCCAAAACGGATAATAGCATACAAGTGTGAAGATCGGGTTGTTCATACTAATATTTAGATTTAATTTTTTATATAATAACTTTTTCATGATTAAAAAAAATTACTTTAAAACAAAAAATATGTATTATAAACCTTTTTCATATATAATTTCTTTTTAAACATCTATGGTATTAAAGGATAATTTTTGTAAATATAAAACTAAAATGATCATTTGATAATAATAAGTCACATAAGTTATGTCTTTAAATGAAAAAAAATACAAAAAATGTTCGTTTTTTAATTGAGAAAATAACAAAACAAATGTAATTTAAAGATAAAAAAAACTTGTCACACACTAAATAGATTATATTAGTGTATTATTTTATTAATTTTAAAAACTTGTTAAAATTTATAGCCATTTTAAATTTTTAAACAAATGAACTCATCAAAATAAATAAATACACGTAATGTTTTTAAATCTAAATATAAATTTAGGTTTCAAATAAATTAAAAAAACATAATTTTTTTGTGATATAAAATATTTTAAAAAATTGTACATAACTGTGGATCGTTTTCGAATTTTTTTTATTATCTAATACAAAATATAACATAATCTAGATATGGTTATTCAGAACAAATCTAATATACATACTTAACAGAGATTGAACAGTAACCATATAGTATAATAACAAAATCAATATCAAACTTAATAGTTGCTTGTATTCCTCAATGAAGTCCTTCTGGATGATCCAAGAAACAATAAATTTAAATAAATAATTATAATAAAAAAATAAAAGAAAAGTTTGAGTTATACTAGACCGCTCATGGCATTTTAGTTCAAAAAATTGGTAGCGCAAAGCTTAAGGAAGATGGAGACCAAAAGATCCTTCCATTTTCCCCTTTCATGCATGATAGATTAACTCAATAAAACATATCCATCAAAGGTTTTCAGCACTGGAAGAGTTCCCGTGGGTAGTTCAACCCACCAAGTGGTCAATCCAAACCGAAAAGACAAGATCAAACTTATTGTGCACCGCTCTCCAAATGCTACGGGTATCTCCAAAATCTACAAAATATATATAGTTAAATGATCGTGTAATATTATCGCATAAAACGCATCCAGAGGAGTTGTAGGTATCTTTAGTGTAGCTTCTTGTATACCCGTAAGAAGGAGACAACTCCAAAATCAATTCCGAACTATTAATGACTTAGTGAAGTAGTGGGACTTACATTAAAAAGTCTGAAAGTCTCAAATTATGAAGTGATGTTAGTGGGTAGTGTGAATTATATTTCTATAAGTACTGAACCCTTTTGTTTTACTCTTCAAGTAATAAAATCAAACTATCTCTTCAATTGTTTCATATGTCTGCTCGATTCGTTTCAATTTGCTTGATTTCAAAATTTGGTGAGTTCCTTTTCTTGAATAGATAGATGTTCCGAATTTAGGTTTTCGCTTTCCTTTGATATCTGGCCTTCTTTTGTGATGGGACATGGCTTATCGAGAATCTCATTAGGACCTCGACAGTTTGCTAAAACAAGGCAGTCTCTTGTTTCAAATAGTATCGATATATTTATTATTTTGAATCAGTTTCTATACTAATATTTTGCTTTACCAAGTCGTATGAATATCTGTTTGCATGCGCTCAAGTCACATTGCATGCGGTGGATGCTCAAACCAGCCTTTGGGTTTCGCAGCTACTACTGCCTGGGTGCCATTTTCCCCTCTTGGCTTAACCCTTTATATATATATATATATATATATATATATATATATATATATATATATATATATATATATATAATTAGGTAGACAATGCAGTTTAATTTTTCTCCTCTTTATATATTGCTGGTTTTGGATGGTATATTAGATTATGGTTCTTTGTAATGCTGTCGAACCTTCTATGGAGATTCAGATTCGGTGTATGGTTTGGCTAAGAAGTTGTTCGGTAGACACTATCATTTAAATATTTTAGCTACTTTCGATTTTGCTAGTCCTTGACCACCTTCATATCAAGTTATTCTCCCTTTTCTCTTTGAAAGTCTGGATGGATGAGCTGGCTGCTTGTACTTGTTTGACCCTTAGTATGCTACCGTTTGCCATGGTTTGTGTGTTCTCATACCGGTGTCGTTCCATGCAGTTTGGATGTTCATCATTCTTAACAAGATGCAATTCATGTTGTGATCGGATGTAATTGTGGAATGTATCATCATTTAGATACAACTCTTTTTCAAATTTATAGTTTTTACTCAATCGATATTATTTATACTTAGTTCTATAGTTTAGCTTAGTTCCATATTTTTGTTAGATTTGGTAAGGTATTTGAAGATATATGAATTGGACGGCAACCATTGTTGTACATTAGTATTCCACCCTCTAAATTATTTTACTATTAGTTTTCAGAAAATCTTCATCATTCGAAAATCGAAAATCAGATGCCGAACCATTTGACAAAACCTATAAACAAACAAAAGTATCAATATTTAATAGTTAATAGTTAACCTTTTAAAACAAGATCAAGTATATAAAGTTTTTAAAAAATTAATTTTGAAAACGTTAAAGTTATAAAAATTATGAATACCTCCAAAAATTTTGATCCTGGAGCATAGATTTGAAATTGGATAAAGCTCAGACGCTTTCATATGATTATCACGTGTGGTACGGAGGGCATAGATCTCTTAAGCATTACATATAGTGTTGTTTTTATAGAATCAAGCACTTTTATCTTTCTTTGCGATCATTCTAGCATAATAACTATCGAAATCTACCCCTTCATTAATTACCAATTCGAGGGGTTCCATGAATTCTCAGCTTTTCTAGAATATCCTCGTGGCTTAAGTCACCTAAGGCAAAGTGGTATATATTTTAATTAGGCAAAGACTTCCTTTGTTCTTAGCGAACCTGGTTTCTATAATAATAATAAATTTGTACAAACTAATTCTTAGGGTGGTGCTTTTCGGACACTATGTTTTTATACTAAAAATTAGAAGAAGAAGAAAAGCAAAAAGTTTTAAGAGCAATATCAATATTGATATTATATATATATATATATATATATATATATATATATATATATTTAGATATGTTTTATGTGTTTATTAAAAACTAATTTGTACGTATGAATTTATTTGAATTTTAGTGATTACAGATATTTTGTATTTTTTGTATTAATTTATTGGAATTTCATTGATTAAGATTTGTATATTATAATTCAAATTCTTGATATTTTTTATAATAATATTTATGTATTATATATATTTTATTTGAAATATTCCAAAAAATATATTTATAATATCTAACTATTAGATATTTGATATTTTTAATATGTATTTAGATATATTTCATATTTTTATTAAAAATTAATTTATGACAAGTAAATAAAACCAAAATATAACAACATATAACCATAATAATAAAAATTAAAGTATAATTATAAAAATATAATAACTTTATTCTATAATATTTTAATTATAATATATAATTTATAATTTATACACCAATAGGATTATCAAATAAAATAATACTGTTTGTTATGAAATATAATACAACATTAACTAGCCATGATCTAAATGTGTGCGTGCCGATTCTGTAGGATCTCATTTAACTTCTTGAATGAACCCATGAGTTTTTTACGATACCTATCCCGGTTGCCACCTCTATTGCGGAGAGCTTCAGCTCAAATCGAATATAAAAATAAAAAGTTGGGTTCAAGCTTAGTTAAGGTATAAAAAACTAAACGGAAGTAATCACATATTCCTCTAATCCAATATAAATTTATCATAATCTAAAAAATTAATTGATCTATATAATATATATGAGTATAGCGCATAGGATCTGAGTGGGTCCAAACCGGCCTGATCTGACCTGATATGGTTGGGCTTTGTCTGTTCCGAACTTACAATGGGCCAGATATGGAAATGAAAATTATGACCTGGGGTGGATTTTTTTTCGTCCAACCCGACCCATCCATAAATATAAACTACATATAAATATAAAAAAAATATAAAATATTAATATTAATAATTTTTATTATTTTTAATTTATTTTTTCCTTTTTCATATAACTCAAAATAAAGTTCCATTAAATGTCTGTCATGAGATCCTCATTTGATTTGAATCTCTAAACACAACCACAGCCTTGAATTTTCAGAAATAATGAATGGGAAAAAAGATCTTACTTTTATTTTATTTTGATGTCATATTTTTAAATATGTAAATATAGTAAATATTATATTAAATAATATATTAAATAATATATTAAATAATATATTAAATACGCAATTACGAGTCAAAATATATTTGTTCTTCAGGCCTACCTCCCGTGATATCTAGTTGGTCTTGAACCCTCTTACGCTTCAAGTACCTAGCTTCCCTGGCCACTGCGGCTAGTATTGGACATTAATGAAAACCGGTAAGAGTAGGGAAGAAATCTATGAGATAGATAGATAGAGCAGGTTTTTAATAGGGATGGTAACGGGGCGTATCGGGGATGGGTATCTATATCTGATACCCGCAACGCGGATAACTATTCATGAATGAAAACTGTAGTAAATATCCAAATCTGAATGCGAAAATCTGAACCGAACCCAACCTAAAATATTGTAAGAATAATATATTTCATTAAATATTGAACATTATTATATAAAAAATATGGTTAGAATAATATATATAATTCAATTATAATTTTGCTAGAATAATAAATTTTATTATTTAATAATTAATAAAAGATTAATTTGTTTTTAACATATTAATAAATTTTAATTCGAATGATATATATTAACCAAACAAGGAAAAAAAAGAAATAAATGTGAAAGATATATATTATATGATATTATATTATATTATATATATAATATAATATAATATAATATAATATAATATAATATAATATATAATAAACAAGAATTTGACTGACAATAAAAAATATAATATCTAAAAAACAATAAAAATCTAAAAAATATACATTATAAATAAGAATCGGGATATATAAATAAAGAAATCACCCATATTCAATCAAAGATATATATTATTATATTATAATAAACATTAAAGAGATATATAAGATAAACAAAAATCTAACATTCCAGTAAAGAAAATAATCAACATAAATATTCTCTAATAAAAATGTATATTATTATAAATAAGTAAAAAGAAAATAAATTTCATATATATTAAAAATTGATAAAAATATTAAAAATATATATTATCCTAAACAATAAAAATATATAAGAGATATACATGATGCTTTAGAGAAATCACTCAAGATAAATATAATCCAATTGAAAATCTATATTATATTAAACAAGAGTAATTAATATTATCTATCCTGCAATTTTTCATAGAAAGTGAGAAATTGAGTGATAGAGAAAGTCGTTTAGTACTTTGGGTTTTTTAGGAAGTTGAACAGAGTGATAGAGAAAGTCGTTTAGTACTTTGGGTTTTTTAGGAAGTTAAAGATAAGTGAGCCAAAATAAAGCCCCAATGTACTTCTTTGATCTAGTGTTTTTTTATCAAAATGGCTCAAAATCTTTTTGATATAGTAAGGGCCTTTTGTAGATATTTTTTACGATCTTGGCGTAGATCATGGTGAGGATAAAAGTAGCCTGAGGGTAGGCTGGTAATTTCAAGTGGAGTTTTAAGGCGGCGTGAGGGTGTTTCAGGGTGGTGTGAAGGTGTTTCAAGATATTTCAAGGTGGAGAGAGAATTGAGCAGCTTGGCAGCAGTAAATTTTTGTTACCCATAGTTAATGCTGGTGGTTGGGTATTTATAGTATGTAGTTTGGGCCCTTATGGGCTTTCGGGTCAAGTTTAACGGACCCGGGTCATGTTTAAAGACCCATGAGTTTTAAGTAGATGAGCAGGTAGCTTAGTCAGATAGTGTTTAGGTATTTTAGTACTTTAGTCATAGTTCGAACTGCTTTAGATTTGCAGTGTTCGAAGTCATCTGTCCGATTCAAAAGTCCTGTCCGAATTAAGCTCTTGGAGTCTGTCCGGTTTACGGAGAGATTTACTTTGGGATGCCCTTCCGGGGAGCACTCCGAATTCGGACTCATCAGGAGCCCCTTTTTTAGGTATTTGAACAAGTATCCTTGTCAAAGAACTGAAAAACAGTCCGATTCAGGAAGTGGTTTATCAATTCGGAGAGAGTTGAGAACAGAACCGGACAGACCAAACGTTACGAATTCCAAACGGTTCTTGTCAGAGTTAGTAGGACACGTGTCACTCTCTGGTTGGTCTCTTTAGCTGTTTTTTCTCCTTGAAAGTTGCACCACTTTCTCGAACAAGTTACCTCTTTAAATGCTATTAATGACATCAACGCCGTCTTTTAATCATTGCCCAACTTTTCGGATTCTCCTAGGAATCAACCCCTTTTTTACATTTACTATAAATTCTTTTCACCTTTCACAGTCTCACTATCTCTTTCACTTTGCCATTTCACCCAAAGCTTTATCTCTCTAAAACTTCAAAATTTCCTTAGTTGTTTATGTTCACAGCAAGAACAGCACTGATCAAGGGCGGTTGGCTTAATCTCTCATAATTGGAGAAAGCTCAAAGGGTTGAAAAAGAGAAAAGACTTGCAGCAGGGCTTCCAGCGTCGCCTGTCGAGAAACCAGCCCCTTCAATCGAAGAATCTGACAGAGGTTCATCTTCTTCTAAAGGTATAAAACCTAGAAAACTCTTTCAATCAACGCTCTCCCCCATAGTATCTGGCTCTTCAGTCCAAGAGTCGATCCCTATTGTTGAACCGGGGGTCACTGTCACAAGTGTTAGGAAAAAATCCACTTTCATTGCTATGGTGTCCGACTCCGACCATTCTCCAGATAAACTAATCATGAAAAGACCAAGTAGATTGGTTAAAGGGCCTCCTTCTAAAAGTACACCCTCAAAATCGGGGGCAAAAAATAGTGAATCAGGGTCCGGGGCAACTATTAGGACTCTCCGGGAAAGGCCGGTTGGTCTGGAGGCTAGCAGCCCACTACCTCCCAAAGAAACTTCGACCTCAGAAACTCAGACTGAGGTGAGAACTCAAAAACATACAAAGAGCCAACAGTCCGGAGGATCAGCTGTGCCAAGCTTCATCCCTCCCCGGGCTGTTTCTGCAGAAGCTCCCCCAACAATAATGGAGGAGAGGATGGAAGACTCCACTGAGGAGGTTAGGTTTGAGTCCGAGTCTTCCGGACAAGCTGAAACTGCTATAGTTGTTGCTAAGAAGGGCAAAGAGGACTTGTATCTGAGGCGTCCGGACCTGCCGGAGAGCCTCGAAGGGAGAGTAGGGCCCTGCTTTCACAAGGTAGAGTTCAAATATCTTTTATCTCTGTTAAAGACCAAGTATGCGTTCATTCATACTAGAGATCTGGGACGACTGCGTACTAAGTGGGGGATCCCTGAGAATGTAAAGATTCGAATTCCCATCGATCCAGAGACCCCGATGGACTGCAAAAGAAATGAGATAGTCTTCTTTACGGAGCTATTCAACTGGGGACTTAGGTTCCCACTGGACCCAGAGATAGTGCGCTATTTTCATTTGGTCAAGCTATGTCCAACACAGCTAAGCCCCAATGGTTGGTACACCTTGATGTCATGTATTATGGCATCTAGGCTATCCGGAATTCCTCTTCCTATGGAAGAGTTTGCAGCTGTGGCTAACTTGTGCAAACACCATCAGTTCCCCTTTTACCATTTCAACATGGGGAACGATCTTAAAGCTGTTGACGATCTCTTGGAGTCGGAGAGCAAGTGGAGGAGCCAGTTCCTGTTCGTCAGTGGCTCATGGGAGAATGGCAAGAAAATTAAAACCGGGGAGAATCCTAGCCTACTTCGAAGTAGATGGAGGAGCGATCGTAAGTTTTTATTCTAAGTCTCTATTCGAACCTCTCTTTCCTTTAAGTTTATACTAATCAGTTTTTCTTTTGTTTTGTCAGAGCTGCCAAAGGAGTTCGGGGACTATCTGAAGGCCGGACAAGTCACCTGTGGCAAGCTCAACGCTTGGGCCGCAGAGAACTGGGAGAACCGGTTTCATAAAGCCTTCACTCCTGGAAACCTAGCGAGGTCTCACCTGTGGAACACCACAGGTCGAAGAGACTTAACCTGGGAGGAGTTCTCCACCCCACCTGATGAAGATGTCGTGCTGAGAAGGTCTCATGAACTGGATGGGAACCTCTTCCTTCCTGCCCGGGCCAAAGCCCCAAGTAAAATGAAGGGCAAGAAGAAGAAAGGCAGGAAAGCGGTAGAGGATACTGAGAAAGAGGCCCCAATGGATTCAGAGGTGCCAGCCCAGGCTCAAGTTGATGCAAGCCTTCTACAAGTGGTAGAACAGGAGAGCGAGAAACAAGGAGTGAAGCCCCCAAAACCGTCAAGGGCTTCTAAACGGGCTCGTAAGCAAGCAAGTGACAGTGCTGACAGGGAAGTCAAAAAGAAAAAGACTTCCCAAGGAGAAGAGCTCGCTCTCCGGGATCCGGAGCCCACTTTCCCAACCGACCCGACGTTAGCCGAAGAGATCCCAGGGAATCTTAATGAAGGGATTCCAATGGAATTCCATACTGATGAGGTCGAAAGGGGAGAGATTAACATGGATGAAGTGGACGTCACTGGTCTTGGTGAACTAGGTGATTATTTCCTCGGCCTGTCCAGAGACGAATTCGCAGGGCCATATGTTCCCCCAAGTAGTTCCAACACAGTGAACTTCAATGGTAAGACTTTTATGGTTTCCAGTGAGAGGGACATCATAGCCCACTCTCTCCTTAGCAACGTGCAGCCAGTACTTACCTTGGAAAGGCAAGTCCGGAGTCAGGCAACCACCATCAAAGACCTCAAGTCTGAGAAGGAGAAGCTGTCCGATGACCTCAGGACTGCTGCCACTAAAGTTGATTTACTTAAGGAATCGAACGAACAGCTAAAGAAGAATCACAATGAAAGCAACACAAAAGTTGCTTCTTTAGAAGAGACCGTAAAAGATCTCCGGGCTAAGCTGTCCGGACTGGAGAAGGATTTGACAGCCTCAAGGGAAGAAACTGCAGCAAAGGAGAAGCTTGTCACCAATCTGACCACTGACAAACTTGCTTTAGAGAATGCAGTAAACCGGGCTGTTGAAGAGAAAGATGCTTTGGTGAAGGATCAAGAGGCCATGATCAAGGCCAAAATCAACGCTTATGCCAGGGAGATGTTACGGAGTGAAGAATTAATGATTGAAAAGGTGAAGTCCGATATGGTCCTCCTGTTTCACGAGAAGTTCCCGAAGAGGAGACTAGGGGACTTATGGCGCTATGTGGATGACGATAATCTCCCATACTGGACCATGGTTGATGAAGGGTACACCGATGTGTCCTCGTCTGGTGACGAAGAGGAAACCGGGGAGAGCCCAGGTGAGGAGGAGATTGACCCCAAAGGTAAGAAGATTGTCGAGGAGAGGAGCGTCATCAAAGGCAAGAAAGCAGATGAGGGTGAGCCATCTTCAAAGGCTCAACCTTAATTTATAATTTGTTTTGTTTATTTTTTGTTTTGAACTAAAGTCCTTGGAAGGCCAAGGCACCTTTGTTGTGATGGTGTCCGTATTATTCGGACAGATTTTTGTACTGTGCCCAAACATGTTCAAAAAGTCCTTGGAAGGCCAAGGCAACTTTAAGTTGTTGAATGAATGCTTTTATTTTACTCAACCATCTTCTTCTTTTATTATTTGTCTCACTTTAGACAGCTAGAATTTAAATAGCTTTAAGTTATTGTATTGTGAGAGTGTTTAGTTTCTCTGGCTAGTATTTAAGTAGCCTTTAGTCCTTTCAGTCCGGGTAGTATGACAAACAACAGAATTTTGCAAAAACTTAGAAAATTATTGAAGAAAGCATCAAGTTTTATTGAAAGCTCTCCGTGGAGCCGAAGAGAGGAAGCGGTATGCCCCCAAATATTTACATGGATGTTTAAACAAGTAAATATTTAGATAAGCTTTACTCCAAGTACATTCGAAGGTGTTCAATATTCCAAGGGTGAGTTAAAACCCTGCCATCTCTGTCTTCCAACCAGTATGTCCCAGGCTTGATTCTTTCAACCACAGTATACGGACCCTCCCAAGTTGGGGCCAGCTTTCCGAAGAGCTTTTCCTTGGTGTGCAAGAAAACTTTTCTCAATACTTTATCTCCTGGTTGAAAATCCCTTCTTTTAACTTTAGAAGCAAACCTGCTTCTCATCAAGCCTTGATAATGTGCCATTCTAAGATGAGCTTTTACCCGCCTTTCTTCAATTAAATCAAGTTGATTTCTAATTGTCATCTCATTAGCCTGTCCGGAGAAGTTATGAACACGAAAGGAGGGGAGTGTCTTCTCTATGGGAGCTACTGCATCCATCCCATAGACCAAGGCAAAGGGGGATTCTTGTGTTGCAGCCCCAGGTGTTGTCCGGTAGGCCCACAAGACTTCTTGTAGATAACTAGGCCACTTTCCAGCAGCCCCTTCTAAGTTTTTCTTTAAGCCGGACAGTATTGTTCTATTAGCCACCTCAACTTGCCCATTGGCCTGTGGGTGGAAAGGTGAAGAAAAGCAATGTTGAATACCCCTTGAGGCACAGAAGCTCTCCATCTCTCTATTATCAAACTGCGGCCCATTGTCTGTTGTTATTTTCTGGGGGACACCAAATCTGCAACATATGTTGGACAGAATGAATTTTATAACAGCTTTTGATGTTGTCCATGCCAAGGGGGCTGCTTCTATCCACTTCGAGAAGTAGTCAATGACTACTATTATGGTTTTACGCCCTCCGGACGCCACAGGGAGAGGCCCAACTAAGTCCAATCCCCATCGAGCAAAATGGATGGGCTCAGAAATTGATTCCAAAGGAATGGCTGGTACATGAATTTCATTGCTATACCTCTGACATGGGTCACACCTCCTTACCAGCTCCTTAGCATCTTTCATAATTGATGGCCAATAATATCCGGAGAGAAGCACTCTTCTTGTCAAAGCTCTAAATCCACAATGGGCTGATCCCTCACCATCATGCAATTCAGAGAGAACCATTTGTGACTCATGATCCCCTAAACAGCGTAGGAGAGGTTTGCTATAGGACTTTTTGTACAAGACTTCTCTAATCATAATGAAACCACGAGCCATGTGTTTCAATGTTCTGGCTTGTGATTTATCCAAGGGCACGATGCCATCGGACAGATATTGCATTAGAGGAGACCTCCAGTCTTGAGGCCGGTTTACTTGTATTTCAAAGACTTCCTCTTTTTCACCTTCTTCAAGTTGAATAGAAGGGCTTTCAAGCACATGGATCCATGGGTAGGACTCCGTATATGCTATCGTTGCCAATGAGTCTGCTAATTCATTCTCTGCCCGGGGGATGTGCTCATAGACAACAGCTTTAAACTTTGACGCTTCATTTTTAAGGAGGAGCAAGTATTTGATCAATTGCTCCTTTCTGGCCTCTGACAGGCCTAGAGCATGGTGGACAAGCAATTGGGAGTCACTTAGTAGCTTGACCCTTTTTGCTCCACAGATGTACGCCAATTTTAACCCAGCTATAGCTGCTTCGTATTCGGACTCATTATTAGACGCCCTGAAAGCAAAACAAATAGCTTGGAACATGTTGTCCCCATAGGGGGAAGTGAGACATATTCCTGCCCTAGATCCCATGGTACTGGACCCTCCGTCTGTTCGGACAATCCACACTTTTTTGTCTTTTGAATCAGCAGGTTGTTCTGAATCCCTATCAGAATGGAATTCGACCAGAAAATCAGCCACAACTTGAGCTTTTACTGCTGTCCGAGGAGCAAAGTCTATGTCGAAGTCCCCCAACTCTACTGACCACTTTGTCATTCTGCTCGAGATGTCTGCTTTTTGAAGGACATTCTTTAAAGGGAAAGATGTCCGGACAACGATAGGATGAGCCTGGAAGTAGGGTCTCATTTTTCTTGCAGCTATTACCAAAGCCAAAGCTAGTTTTTCAAGTTTCAAGTAACGCCTCTCAGCATCAATCAAGCTTTTGCTGATGTAATACACTGGGTGAGGATACCCATCAACCTCCCTTACTAACACAGCACTGATGGCACAACTTGAAACAGCCAGATATACAAAAAGAGTCTCCCCATCGACTGGTTTAAACAAGGTCTTGGGAGAGGACAGATGCTTCTTGATTTCATTGAATGCCTCATCACACTGTGGTGTCCATTCAAACCCCTTTGCACCCTTCAAGGTTTGAAAGAATGGAGCACATCTGTCCGAAGACCTGGAGATGAATCTGTTCAAAGCTGCCAACCTCCCCGTTAATCGCTGTACTTCTTTAATGTTTCGAGGAGGCTCCATTTGGAACAAAGCATTGAGTTGGTCCGGGTCGGGTTGGATTCCATGCTCACTTACGATATACCCTAAGAACTTCCCGGTCTGCACTCCGAACACACACTTTTCAGGGTTTAACTTTAAATTTACTTTGGCCAAGTTGGCAAAAGTCTCTTGGAGGTCGGACAAGTGCAACTGCTCATCCACGCTTTTCACCATCATATCGTCAATGTAAACCTCCATATTTCTTCCAATTTGATCAGCAAATGCTTTATTGACCAACCTTTGATAAGTAGCCCCAGCATTTTTCAAACCAAAGGGCATCACCTTGTAACAGTGTAAACCTCTATCAGTAACAAAAGTGGTATGCTCTTGATCTTTTGGATCCACTTGGATCTGATTGTACCCGGAGAATGCATCCATGAAGGAGAGTAGCTTGTTCCTTGAAGTAGAGTCTACTAACTGGTCTATCCGGGGAACCAGATACAAGTCTTTTGGACAAGCTCGATTGAGGTCTGTGAAGTCAATGCACATACGCCATTTACCATTCTTCTTTTTTACCAAGACAGGATTGGCAATCCACAACGGGTACTGAGATTCTTTAATGTGCCCCATCTTTGTGAGTCTGTCAACCTCCTGTACAATGACATCAGCCTTTTCTTTTGAGAAAACTCTCCTTTTTTGTACCACTGGTGCCACATCTCTCCGGACTGATAGGTGATGGGAAATCACCTCTGATGGAACTCCAGTAACATCAGCATTGCACCAAGCAAAAACATGCTGATGGTCTTTCAAGAATTTCAACATTCCTTCTTTCAACATTGGTGGCATTTTGGATCCTATCTTGACATTTTTTCCTTCTTCTAAACAGTGTGTTTCAACCTCCTCAACTGGGATCAACACTCCGGGGGTCTCTCTGGGGTCATCAATTTCACCCTCACCCCCAGAAAGGCCCTCAAACTTCTATTGGTCATTTATACGGACTGCCCCCAGCGTTCGTGGAGCCAAGGCAGTGGCATAACATTCTCTTGCAACTTTTTGGCTGCTCCGGACAACCCCAACCTGCCCCTGAACAGCATATTTCAGACACTGATGGACTGTCGAAGCCACTGCATGCATCCTAGAGAGCCATGATCTCCCTAGAATAGCATTATAACAGGTGGGACAATCCACCACAATGAAGAGTATTCTAACCATTTTCTTGAAAGGGCCCCTGCCCAACAACACTTCTTCTTTAAACTCCCCGATCACATCGGCTGAGCTGCCCGTGAAGCCCACGATTGATCTGTCCGACTTTTGTATCACAGCTGGATTTCTCTTTCACGCCCATCTTGGTTTTTTTCAGCCCTCAGAGCTTCTATCTCAAGTTTTAACCTGTCGCGCTCTTGGACAGTATACTCATCATTCTCTTCCACCACTTCGAGCAAAGCTGGTGGAAGCTCTGGATTATCAGGATTCATTCGGACAGAATTTCTTTACTTGGTTTTGAATACTGGATTCAGGCACCGTCGCCTCCCACTGTGGTCGCCAATTTGGTGAGGATAAAAGTAGCCTGAGGGTAGGCTGGTAATTTCAAGTGGAGTTTTAAGGCGGCGTGAGGGTGTTTCAGGGTGGTGTGAAGGTGTTTCAAGATATTTCAAGGTGGAGAGAGAATTGAGCAGCTTGGCAGCAGTAAATTTTTGTTACCCATAGTTAATGCTGGTGGTTGGGTATTTATAGTATGTAGTTTGGGCCCTTATGGGCTTTCGGGTCAAGTTTAACGGACCCGGGTCATGTTTAAAGACCCATGAGTTTTAAGTAGATGAGCAGGTAGCTTATTCAGATAGTGTTTAGGTATTTTAGTACTTTAGTCATAGTTCGAACTGCTTTAGATTTGCAGTGTTCGAAGTCATCTGTCCGATTCAAAAATCCTGTCCGAATTAAGCTCTTGGAGTCTGTCCGGTTTACGGAGAGATTTACTTTGGGATGCCCTTCCGGGGAGCACTCCGAATTCGGACTCATCAGATCTGAATTTCTCCGTTGTCCGGTCTGCAGGACAACCACCCTCAGTTTCTAGTTCCTCCCTCCTACTTTCAAAATAGTCCAAAAGAGCCTCCGTGTTAGAACTATAGAGTTTATTTTCGAGCAAGTGAGGATATTCATTGATGGTTAAAAGAAACAAGGAATAACATTCTTGCTTCTTCTCCCGGATCTAAAGATCTCAATTTTCATAGTCAAGAATTTGGTCATATTCCTTTTGAGAGGGAGCTTGATCAATAATGATTTTTAGATCCTTAATACGCCCATTTCCTTATCAAGGAGAAAAATATAATTATTTTCAACATCTTCCTCCAAGGGTTTCCTTTTTTGTTGGAGTTAATTATGTCTAAGATTCCCAATGATGATTTGATTCGGGAATGGAATATCCTTATGGTGGCCAGGTGTGTGTTGTGTACCTCCTCAATAAGAATCTCTCAGATAGTTATTTCTGTGCAGTGATCTAGCTAAGTTCATATGGAGTGACATTTGATTAATCAAAGTTTTGTGCTGCTCGGCACTCCCAGAGGCCAAGGACAAAATCGAACCTTGATTGCAGGATTTAAGTCAAATTGTTGTTCTTCCTTTCCTATTTTTTGCATCCAGATTTATACCAATGATTGTTATTTTCGCTTATCCAGATTCTCCTACGCGATTACATCTTGGGTCAGTCACCTTACTAGACAAACAGGAAACCTAAGGTTTGTTTAATCTTAAATTAAAGTTTTTTAAATGGGAGAATAAACTTGTTGGTGTATCTCGTGCTAGCTTTATGACCATAATTTTCTGGAAAATATATTAGTTTTTATGTTATATTTGATTAATAACAATGAGAATAATAATAATAATAATAATAATAATATAATCAAAATTATTGACAAACAAACATAAAATTTGTTTATACATATATTTTAAAGGACCATTTATACATATATTTTAAAGGCATTGTCTGTAAGTATATTTTATTTATAAAATAATTTATCATGGTTTACAAAATTGTATATTACATGTCATGTATGTTTCAATTGTGTCACATATAATTATAATGGTAAATAAGTACGTTAATTTAAACATAATGAGTGCTTATTTTTTATTACAAAAGACATACTAATAAAAAAATTAATAATATAAGAAGAGAACTTTGAAATACTTTTTCATTATCAGGTCTTTGACCTCTATTTCTTGAATCCATCATGACTTTCAAGTGAATGAGTAAAGGTCGTAACAAACACGTTTATGTTCATGTGAAATTTATATCCTTCTCAAACTGAATAAAACTTTATCTTAAATAGAATACTATCAAAAACTTTATGGTCACGAATATGTGGAGATGATACAATCCATGATATTTAATTTAAAATGTTTCTACACATGATACGTTTTGATTAAAATATAAATTAAGATAAATTAGTGTATCTTTTGTGCCATTCACTCTCAGGTTATGACGGGTTGTTCTCACACCAATGGTAAAATTTGTGAGCTATCATAGAGATGTGTCACATGTATGACCTTAAGCACCGTAAAGTTAAAATACATTATGTGTTTGAGAATTTATACTTGTTTATACTTGAAGACAACTCTGAATTAATTTTTCATATCTTTTATTATGATTTAAAATGAAATCATATCTTTAATTTAGAGTTTTATTTTCGAGATAATTATTTTTTTCTACCATATTTAAAGATACAATAGTATATATGGTCATTATTAAATGTATTACCATACTTAAGTCAGATAAATTTCATAGGAAGAACTGAGACAAAAAAACGTTATATACAAAGTATCTAGTATAAAAAATTATATATATTTTTAAGATAATACATATAATAATATATGTAAAAATATTATAGGTACGGTATTTATATATTTATGATAAAATAAATAACATATTTAATTTTATAAAGATTTACCACGGTTAATAATGATAAAATATAATAAGTGATACATTCAAATTTTGTAAAACTTTACAATGACTAATCATAAAATAAAATAATGGTGTAAAAATACAACCACAATTAATTTCATTTTAAAAAAGTAATATATCCATTAAAAATGTGCTATAAATATTAAATATATCTCATTTTCTCCGAATGGGATAGCCGAGTTGGTGAAGTAAGGCATGCTTGTGACCAAAGGTCATGAGTTTGAGTCCATCTACAAACGCTTTCTTGGTTTGAATGTGTCACCTTGTGTGGTTTACCTTCTAGCGTTTGTTTTTAGGCTATTGCGTCAGACTGAGGGTTTATTGTGTGCGCACTCATTGAGTATCGGCTGTGGGTTCCCTCCGAATATATATATATATATATATATATATATAATATATGATACCTACTACCATTATTATTATATTTTAAGAGAATCAAATTAGATTAATGTATTTTTTTATGGATATATATAGTTCAAACAACGATAACATTTTTACTATAATTTTCACAATAAAGTAGGAAAAGTTTAGTAAAACCATATATATATATATATATATATATATATATATATATAATTAGGTGTAATAGATTTTTTAAAAATATTCTTAAAATTTCGATAAGCTTAATAGTACACTTGTTAATAATTTTATTTAAATTAATTTTGGTTTTAGTGATATTTTTTCTATTTACAAATATTTTTTATAGTTTAAATTATAGATCATCAATAAAGTTGATAACATTTATTTAGTTAACTCAGTGTATATGATTACATATACCATGTTAGAAATTTATTCAACGGTGTACGTTTAATGATGTATTTGGTTATTATAGACAGACGGTTCGATTCATAAGTAATTGGATAAAAATAATAATTATAATTTAGAGCCAATAATGAAGATAATTATGTAGATACCGGGTTAGATTCAAGTTTTGTGAAAGATTGAACCTGAATGTTGACAATTAATACTAAATATAAACTTTATGGAGTAATTTGAAACAACATAATCAATAAAATAATGGCGCATGGCCATATATCGGAACAAAAGTGTATGAGTACAATTAGACTTAAGTTCAAATTCTTAATTGAATTTCATATATAAAGAGGATAAACAATATATTTTTTATTCGATCATTTAACCTAAAACAAATCTGACTGCTCTAATGGTTAGAAAATCTACGCCGAGATAGTTACTTCAATAATGATTTAAGATTGTAAGATTAAAAAAATTATAGCAACAAGACGTCGTAAATAAGGCAGAAAAACAATGTATGAAATATTTGCTAAGATGTCACTATAATGTAGTGTTTATTTCCCGTTCTTAAGAACTAATCTATTTAAAGAGGATTTGTATACATTTTTAAAAGTTCGAGTGATTTAAACCTCTAACAATTGGAATCAAAGACTTCCTTATGCAGATCAACTTATAGTTTTGTTCTTATAATTGGATATGCATGTGAGTTTAACTTTCAATGTGGAATTAACAACATTGGTAAATTGATTGTTATTTGATCTAGATATGGTGTGCATTCAGGGTTTCAATTGCAATTTTTTGATGGGTTAAATAGTTGAAGCATGCTAGTGTTTGTGTTTTATCGTATAAAATTGATTTCAAAACCAAAATTAATCTTTTTGTGATGTTGTGACCGAGGCTCGCAACTATCTAGAGGTATTTGACAAATAGAAGCGAATTTTATTTCTTAACCATGTATCGTATTTGGGCAAAGCGGGTACTCAAATTGAAGGTTTTTGCAAGCCCATTGATTGTCGATGACGTGACAGAAGTCATAGGGCCTATGAAGTTTGAGCCCTATGGTTTACCTTTGATATAAGAATAGTTTGATGTGCCAAGAGATAATACCTTATAGTTTTTTATTAGAAATGTCAATGCAAGGTACATCGTTTTAAGCGAGTCTTTATTCTTCATATCCACCACTCCTCATTACGTGCATAAGCCAAACAGTGAAAAGTTAGCCACCACAATATCTTGTCTGAAAGCCTAGAAACAAGAATGAAGATTCTTCTTTCCATGGAATGAAGTGAAGTTTCCCTCTCGAGAATGGGTATAAATACTTCTACGGACCTCGAAGGGATGTGAGCCGGTAACTCGTATGTCTAAGATCCTAAAGAATAGTTTTGAAGTTAGTGAGAGTTTACACTTGACTGAATGTAAAATTTTTAAAGTGTTATGTTCAATTTAAAAAATAGAAACTTATAACATTTGAATTTATCATACATTCCACCTACACGACAAATGAAAAAAATGGTTTCATTGGCCAAGGAGGAAGCAGCTGGGATAAACCTCTGATCTTTTGGAGTAGTCTTCCCTATAAATAGAGTGTGATCGTCTTCAAGAATAAACATGATATGTTGGGTTGATGAATCCTCCAAGGTCAATTGAAAATGTTGACAATCGATAGAATTGTTGGGCAAGGTTGTTGGCCTGAAGAGTAAGGTTAATTTTTAACATCAACACATTTATTTGAACTGATCGGAACCTTAACACTTCAATCTAGTTTACGACTGATGCTTTGATGCTCACCTAACTTGGTTCTAGTTGTGAGACTGACATTCTACCAAATCCATCAATTCTTGATTTGGTTGTTTCTGATAGAGTTGCTCTTTATATCGGAGTCAACCCCAAAGCCATAATATCTTAAACAAGGAGGTCATATTGATAAAACAATTGTCTTAAACTTCATTGATAACTCTATTTTATATTTTCTTCGTTATGAACAAAAAATTAGGGTTACACCCCATGGATCTAAATATATCAAGAACATTCTTGATGCACTATAAATTATAAAAAAGAATACATATTATGAGCATAGTATAATATTATGGTATGGAAAATAATATGTCTATATATTTTCTTGAGATACAATGAGATAGGTTGTCTCAATTTAATAGACGTTATATCAATTATCATATTTATACGGATAATGTTTTTACGCACTCAACAACTTTCAACAATGAACCTTTTTATAGTGTTAATAATATTAAAATAGAACGACTAATAACAAAGTCCAACATTTATTTTTTATTAGTATGCATGAACAAAATAAATTTATTTATTTTGACATTCTAAAATTTTCACTAACACAACATCTGTGAAAACGTCTCCCGTCTAAATAATACTAGGATTGAATAGAAAAATTTTCCACCACATAATTGTTATTGAAATCTAAAAGTGTTACAATATACAGTGTATTAAGTTTCCTTGTATAGGCCTCTAAGTTCTCTATATATTGAGAGCCTTACTATTGAGTTAAAATCTCTAATGCATCAATAAAACAAAAAGGAACATTTTCTAATAAACACAAAACCCTAGCCGCTTCATGCGGCTACTTCTCTCTTTGTTTTTAACAAATACAACAACTGAGATGCTACGTAGAACATGTGCATGTAAACATGGTATCAGAGCACGTGTGATTTTGGGAATTCAGAACATCCTCAACAAAAATGGCTGGCAATGAAGTCGTGGTCAGTCAAATCCCCCATGAATTAACAATGCAGATTGTTGCCATTCTGAGAAATGGTCTCGGAACACAACAACAAACAACTAACCCCGATAATTTATCCCTATGGATTAAACTCGGTGGTGACAACTATGCCCTATGGGTAAACCTGATGAAGAAAGCAATTGGGGAAATAGGGAGAGGTTTTCACATTACAGCGGAGTCGACACCTCCATCCAAAACTAACAAAACATATACAAGGTGGGAACAAGATGATCAATGTGTTTTCACATGGACTATCCAGAATCTTGAATCCAGCTTGGTGAATAATGTCTCGCAATATCCCACTGTAAAATCCCTCTGGGATGGGTTAGCCACCATATACGGTTCTGGTACAGATTCGTTACAGGTGTTTGACCTTCACAGACTCGCAAAACCCTAGCCGCTTCCTGCGGCTACTTCTCTCTTTGTTTTTAACAAAGACAATAATTGAGATGCTACGTAGAACATGTGCATGTTAACATGGTATCATAGCACGTGTGATTCTGGGAATTCAGAACATCCTCAACAAAAATGGCTGGCAATGAAGTCGTGGTCAGTCAAATCCCTCATGAATTAACAATGCAGATTGCTGCCATTCAGAGAAAGGGTCTCGGAACACAACAACAAACAACTAACCCCGATAATTTATCACTAGGGATTAAACTCGGTGGTGAAAACTATGCCCTATGGGAAAACCTGATAAAGAAAGAAATTGGGGAAATGGGGAGAGGTTCTCACATTACAGCGGAGCTGACACCTCCATCCAAAACTGACAAAACATATACAAGTGGGAACAAGATGATCAATGTGTTTTCACATGGATTATCCAGAATCTTGAATCCAGCTTTGTGAATAATGTCTCGCAATATCCCACTGCAAAAGCCCTCTGGGATGGGTTAGCCACCACATACGGTTCTGGTACAGATTCGTTGAAAGTGTTTGACCTTCATAAGAGGGCTAATTCATTAAGGCAAGGGTCCGATACACTAGAAGACTTATGGAACAAACTGCAGAACATTTGGATGTCTATAGATAGGCGAGATCTGAACCCTATGAAAGACCCCGAAGGCATTCAGATCTACAATAAGAAGACTCAAGAACAAAGACTCTATCAATTTCTAATGACGATTAATAACAAGCTGGAACCAGTCAAGAGAGATATCTTGAAAAATGATCATCTTCCTTCCATAGAAACATCATATGCTACAATACGAAGGGAAGTGGCCAGGCTTAATATACTAAAATCAAGTTCTTCTGATAGTGACTCAATTGAAATTGAAATGGTTTTGGCTGCTAAAGATTCTGCACAGAGGTTTAAATTCTGATCCAAAGAGAAAGAAGATAAATCCAAGTTGTATTGCACTCATTGTGGGATGAAGAAACACACTAAAGAGACATGTTTCCAGGTGGTTGGCTATCCAGAATGGCGGGAGGACGGTCATAAGGAGAAAAATAACCAGCTTTTCAGATCTAATGTCAAACGGGCTTCGTCTACAAGTGGCAGTGAAGATCCGACTAAAAATGAGCAAGGAAGTGGCACTGGTTTTGGAGGAATGGCGGCGAACTCCTATGAAAAACTTGGAGGTAAAGGGTTTGAGAAATCAATGAATTGGATCTTTGATTGCGGGGCTACGGACACCATGTCTTGTGATCCTAAAGACTTTGGTGACATGTCATCTCTAAATAAGTCCCATATCGAGACTGCTAGTGGAGAAATTTGTGAAGTCAAAGGGGGAGGTTCAATTATTTTTTCAAAAAAAATGAAAATTAAAAACTGCCTCTACATTCCTTCACTATCCTTAAAGTTATTATTTGTTAGTCAAGTGACAAAATAACTCAGCTGTGTGGTTCTTATGTACCCATTTTTTTGCATTTTACAGGACTTTCGTATGAAGGAGATCATTGGGTGTGGTACTGAACAAGGAGGTCTCTATTATGTTGATGAGGTAGTTCATAAGGGACATGTCACGCTTGCTCACGGAACAACCGAAAGGCAACTTTGGTTATGGCACCGGCGACTTGGTCATCCTTCTTTTAGCTATCTTAAGAGTTTGTTTCCTAGTTTTTTTTTTGAATAAATTCATTCATGAGAAATGTGAAACCTGCATTCTTGCAAAAAATCGTAGGGTCTCATTTAATCAAAGTAATACTGGAGTTGATTATGCTTTTTCGCTAATCCATTCTGATGTTTGGGGTCCAGCACCAAATTCCATTAACAATCAAATCAGATACTTTGTTTTATTTGTGGATGAATGACTTGGATATACTTCATGAAACATAAATCGGAAGTACCAGAAATATTTGTTTGTTTTTACAAAATGATTTTGACTCAATTTGAAAAAAAATACAGATTCTCCGTTCTGATAATGGAACAGAGTTTGTCAACCAAACAATGCATAATTTTTTCAAAACAAATGGTTTTATCCATCAAACCACTTGTCCAAACACACCTCAACAAATGGTGTATTCGTTGGTGTTCATCAAATGGGATATCGGTGTTACAATCCGGTTACTCGTCGAATCTATGTCACCATGGACTGTGACTTCTTAGAATCCGATTATTTTTTTGACCACCAATCTCGTGCTCAGGGGGAGAAAATAAGTGAATCACTCGACTGGTTGTTATATGAAAGTTACTTTGAGGATGTGCCAACAGAGTCGGTAGATGGCGCCACCGAACACGCCTCTTCCAACATAAAGGAGATTGACAAGGCAGTTCTTACCACCAATGATTCTCCCGAAGACAATGTCCAACAATAAATAAATGATATGGATACTACCAGCAAATCAGCCAAAGAAAATATTCATCAAGAGGTAAACAATTTACAATGGCATAATTCACAAAATGCTACTGACCATGTCATTTCAGGAAGTTCATTTGTTGAAACTCAAACTCCAGTTCTTCCCCCAAGAAAAAATAGAGGGGTTCCTCATGACCGGTATTCACCGGAACACGTTCCTCGTGCTTCTACATATTCGGTAAAAACAGACAGGAAAGGAATGACGAAGATTGCAAAGGCGTTTTCAGCTACTATTCTCTCTGAACAAATCCTTAAAACAGCTCAAGAAGCTAAGAAGATGACTGAATGACATGAGGCAATGAATACCAAAATAGAAGCTCTAAAAAGGAATGGTACATGGAAGAATTGTGTGTTACCACAAGGGAAGAAAGCAGTCGGGTGTAGATGGGTGTTTAATACAAAATATAAATCTGATGGCACCATTGAGCGACACAAGACAAGATTGGTTGCCAAAGAATATACACAAACATATGGTATAAACTACTCTGAAACGTTCTTTTCGGTTGCAAAGATTGACACTATCAGAGTTTTACTTTCAATAGCCGAGAATAAAGATTGGCCTCTTCATCAATTTGATGTAAAGAATGCTTTCTTACATGAAGATTTGGAAGAATAGGTATATATGGAACCCCCACCAGGGTTCTCTGATGGTTTTCAAGAAAATGAGGTATGTAAACTGAAAAATGCATTATATGAGCTCAAACAGTCTCCTCGTGCTTGGTTTGGGAGATTTACAATGGCAATGAAGCAATATAGCTACAAACAGAGTAATGGGGATCATACCTTGTTTTACAAAAAGAGAGGAGAATTAGTCAATTGTCTTATAATATATGTCGACGATATGATTATAACGGGGAATGACGAAGAAGAAATTAGCTCTCTTAGGAAAAACCTCTTCTAGGAGTTCGAAATGAAAGACCTTAAGGGATTGAAGTATTTCCTAGGAATCAAGGTTCTTAGGTCAAGCGGAGGGATTTATATCTCCCAACGGAAATATATATTGGATTTATTAGCTGAAGTTGGCATGGTGGATTGCAAACCAAATGGAACTCCTATGGTTGTGAATCACAAACTAAAGATAATTGAAGGGGCCAGACCACCGAGTAGAGAAAGGTACCAAAGATTGGTGGGAAAATTGATTTACCTAGCTCACACTCGACCCGACATTGCATACGCGGTGGGAGTAGTTAGTTAGTTCATGCATCATCCTCAGGAACACCATATGGAGGCACTAATGAGGATTATTCGATATCTCAAAGGCACACCAGGAAGAGGCATAATTTTTAAGAAAAATGGACACCTTGATGTTGAAGTATTCACAGATGCTGATTGGGGAGGGAATCCTAACGACAAGCGATCAACTGCTGGCTACTTTACTCTTCTTGGAGGTAACTTGGTAACTTGGAGGAGTAAAAAACAAAAAGTAGTATCACTCTCAAGTGCTGAATCAGAATTTAAAGGAATTGTTAAGGGGATTACCGAGATATTTTGGTTAAAGAAGATAATGAAAGAAATCAGATCCCTCTGAAGTGTCCAACTCAGTTAATGTACGATAATAAAGCTACGATTAAGATTTCAGAGAACCCGGTACAGCACGTTGAAATAGGTAGGCACTTCATAAAAGAAAAGATTGAAGACGGGACAGTCAAACTGCCGTTTGTTAGATCTGAAGACCAACTGGCAGACATCCTGACAAAAGCGGTTGTTGCAAGAACATTCGAATTAGTTTTATCCAAGTTGGGTATTGGTGACCCCACTACACGACTTGAGGGGGAGTGTTAGAATATTCAGTGTATTAAGTTTTCTTGTATAGGCCTCTAAGTTCTCTATATATTGAGAGCCTTACTATTGAGTTAAAATCTCTAATGCATCAATAAAACAAAAGGGAACATTTTCTAATAAACACAAAACCCTAATCGGTTCCTGCGGCTACCTCTCTCTTTGTTTTTAACAAAGACAACAACTGAAATGTTACATAGAATATGTGCATGTTAACCGTATTTACAATTTAGTCAAGTAAATTAAATTAAAATATATCTATTTTTTATTCAACGTTTATATAATAAAATATTATTTACTTATTATTAAACTTTAATTTTCTAAATATTTGAATCCGTTAAATGTCCGTATCAACTTTTCTTTAGATTATATATATTTATAAAATCAATTTCAGACTTCAATTATAATATACAAAAACACGATTATATAATCGCAATTTATGTTTGTATACCATCTTTTAACCAAATAAATTGATTTAAATTTATATGTGTCTATAATTTTTTTATGTGTACTATTGAATAATCAAAATGGTTGATCGCGATATTCAAACTTTTACAGTAGGCTAATATTCAACCATTTCAAAAGCTTATGTTAACGTGCATGAAGATAGTCGTACCATTATGGGTCAAATTTATTTTAAAATACCACCATACTGATGTAGTAATGGACACATATGCATGTTCAATAAATACATTCACATTAAAATTTTGAGGACGAATATTATTAATGGGTCCATCTTATTTTAAATAAAGATTAAAATAAGTTGCTGTCTCTTTATATATATCTGCAGCCTAAGTTATCCAGTGGAAAGATTTATACAATTGATCATTTTCATCTCAATTAATTAATTTATTTATTCGTTGGAATTAATTTAAATTTACAATCAGCAAGATATCGTGATTCTTTTTGCAGAATAACAAAACCGATAATTTATTTAATAGAAATTTATCGAATAAACTTAATATGATCTCACTTTTTATTTTTTTCCTATTGTGCTTACATAAAATAAATTTTCTTTAAAGTATATGGCATACTAATTAATGTTATTACGAATGTAAATATGCAAATTATGATGCGAAAAAAAAATAGCTAAGCTATCGACGAGGGTACAGCCGTATCTTCCAAGTAAATAGAAAAAGTAATGCCAAATTATGGCGAGCCAGAAATATTTTCGTTGGGTAATAATAGCACGTAATCCTATAAAAAGGCAGTAGTCAAATCATATAACAGTATTTGGATGTAGCAAGTAAAATACATACACGTGTCGCTAAGGATTAAAAGGGGCTGCTCTTGTTAGCAGCCAATCGATGCCCCTGTCACTGACACGAAGTGAATACGAAAATGCAATGGTTTGGAATTGAATTGGACGGTACTCCTATTTCATTTTGTCAAATTCAAATGAAACACAACCTCACAAGTTTAAACGTGGGAACAACATTATTTGGTCAAATTGGAAATCTTGTACATGTTTTTACCCATTCTTTTATAGTGGTTGAAAAATATAAAAAAAAATATGGATAAAAAAATAGGTTCATGCTAGTGAGGACTTTAATTACTTCGGAAGATTCTATCATTTAATAATTATTTTTATTTTATAAAATACAAAAAAAAATTTGGAAGGAGTAACTCACGTCTTCCTTAACCGGTGTCCTCAAGTACCGGTTAGCATTTTCAAAAAAATATTGTTGATTTAATATAATAGATCTAAAAAATAAATTTTTTCCAATGTAATAATGTAATAGTTTTAAGTTTGAAGAAAACGGTTTTTTTTTTTATTATCTAACATTTTAAAAAAATATTTAAACCTCCACTTTATTAATAATAAATTTAAATTGTATTCCGATAAAAAAAATCCAATACCTAAAATAATTAAATTTTCATATATTGAACATTTTTTGTTTCATTTTCTTAAACCAACATAAATTTTTAAAACATTAACAAAACCAACACCTGATTCGAAATGAATTTTGGTATATATTTTATTTTTAATTATTTTATAAATCCTTTTAAATAGCAAAATAAAAAATTGTTTACCAATATTTTAGAATATATTTTGATAAATGAGAAAACAGAAGTACAAGTTTTGAAAACATCTCCGCGAAAAGATAACATAAAAAGAAATATTTATAAATAAAATATAACCTTACATAAAACTCAAAAAAGATAAATGTATTGATAATGCGAGACTACAATATTCAAAACAATCCAAAACACACAAATACTTTTACAAAACGGAAGAAAAACCTGTAAAGATCAAAGAAAAATAACAACAATGAAAGTTAGTAATGTATTTAATACGACAATTGTTTTTGTCATGCAGTCGGTAACGGAGGTCCAACAAGATACTATGGGATATGACAGAACCCAAGGAAGGAGAGTTCAAAAAAATTATACAGTTCATCTCCTGTCATATATGGTAGACCACCGCAAAGAAAATGGCGTACCTAAGATGATCAAGACTAGTGGAGATGGTCCAAACACTGGCTATATGTAACCGTAAGGGTCAATCCAAGGTCATGTTGTGGAACCTAGCTTTCTATAACTAGCATCCCAAACTTGTTGGAAAGAAAAGACAATTCACCAAGATGTGGTTAATAGGTTTGAGGAGATAGTATATAAGACACACTATAAGGTTGTTGGGTAACCCCAAGAAATGAATTTATTTATTTTTAATTTTTTAACCAGTCAAAATTAGAAGAGCGGGTTTGATTTTGTTCAATACACACAAGTCTAACCATCTTTTATGTACGCAAAAATCATATGATTGTTCTTCTGTATATGACTAACTCACTTGTGTTCGTAATTGAATGAAATACTTAATTTCTTTTTCATTGAACAACCGTATAAATATAAGATATATTATTAAGTTATAAGTATTTGATAACAACTAAATAGGAGTAATTGATGACAATAATATAAATAATGGATACACAATAATTGATGACAAATAAATTATATTCCGCATCAAATAGATAGAATGTTTATAAACAAATTTATTTCAAAATATATGTCATTTTAGAATCTGAATGCAACTTTATGATAAAGTTACTATTTTATCTTATATGTATTTATATTGTAGTTTCTAATGATAATTAGTTAAATAAATGTATGGTTGTTTTTTACAAAATTAATATTAATCATTTCATTTTTTAATCTCGAGCAACAACCTTGAACAAAATTTATATTGAACTAAATAAAATAGTAACTTAGTATATTTATTATACCCCTCACGGTGGAGCTCATATAAAGAATTTTAATCTTGTATTTAGCTTGATATATATATATATATATATATTAACATGAAAGTGACTTGGTAAGAGCATCTGTTAGTTGAACTTCAGAAGATACATGAGAAGTATTAGTCAATAGATAACAAATTAAATTAAGTCATTAGTTATTTTTTATATTTTACCTTAGTGGAGGATCTAGCAATTGCTCATTACTTTTATAACGACTGAAATTAAGAATGAAAAGTTCATCAGCCTGCGTTTATGGATTACATAAATATAACGACATCGTTAGAACCTTTGGTGATAATTTTAAGTTGATTTTTACTTGTTTGATGCAACTATAAGAATACATCACGATCACGGTGGTTATGTAAGTTCATGCTTCACGAGTTGCTTTACCTTGTGCAAGAGATGGTATGATACCGCAGGGAGATGAAACCAATGATTGTATTCAAGATTCACTAGTCGTGTTTGATCTAAATGATGTGAGCAAAGTTGGATTTGGTTGTATAATTTAGTGTGACATAGTGGCTGAGGGATATAATTTGTAGTCATATTCAGTTATATTATTTTTGTGTGAGAGTGACAAAAGGATATAGCTTTGAGTCATTTTCTCGTAAGAGGTCATACACGATGAAGAGAGTGTGGAATTATAATATCCATCAAAGATAATTGGTTGAAGTGACTTTTAAAAGGGGTTTGTATTAATATTAATGTTATAAAATGTGTCATGAGAGTCATTTGTGTGAAGTAGAGATATAAAAGTGATAGTCATAGTTTGTGATTGAAAAATGATTAATATGGACACGAATGTGTTATGTTACATTTGATTAAAGAGAAAATACATTGAGGAGAATAATAATATACGAAAATTTATTTTATTTCTAAAACTGAGAGCGTGTCTTTTAAAATGTATTTAGCGGTGAACTGAAATAATTATGTTTCGTAAGCGGAAGAAACAAAGACCGATAATAATCGATATGTTATTTGATATCATAATAGAATGAAAAAAATAAGTTTATTCTCACTAAAACTCATATAATTAAAATATAGAGTAGGGTAGTTGAAAGTTATTCTCACTAAAACTCATATAATTAAAATATAGAGTAGGGTAGTTGAAAGTAACCGACATTATCTAAATACGAAGAACTAATGATAAATAAATACAAATAACTGATGAAAAATAAATACTAGTAATATATGACAAATAAATACTAGTAACTTATTATTCATATTTAAATAAATTATTATCTCTATTTTCTATTATGCTAAATATAATTTTTCAATATATTTTCATTATCCCCAATATATTTTATATTTAGCATGAAACTAATAATATATTTGACAAACAAAATTATTTTAATAGATAGTTAAGAATTAACCGTCAGGACGTGCCCGTCAAACCAATGCTGCTTCTTTGTCACTGAAAGATAAAATTATGTTTCGAAATAAAAATATCATTTTAAATTTTTTTGTTTCTTTTTCTTTTGAGAATTATATGATAAAATCATAGCCATGTTAAATAAAATTATTTCCAAATTTAATTAATTAAATAAAATAAAACATTTATTGTACTTTGTGAGGCTTTTAAGAATATGTATGTGTTTCTTACCAATGTTTAGGGAAAAACATAAAACTATTTGGAACATCTACATAAATGTCACAAACATATTTTCCAAATCATGACGGAAAGAGATTTTGTTTTTGCACATGATATTGCAAAAATAAATTACCTTAAAAAAATAGTTTAAAACTTAATATATTTTTTTCAAAATTATTATAGTTTCAAAAGGCGTCAATTTTCTTCCGTTGTATCTATTAACGTGATTGTACATGTTAAAATATTTTAAAATAAATGAAATATATGGTTTGTTAATTTTTTAAAAGATTTTTAGAATTGTAATTTTACGAATATACTTGCCAAGTAATGGAATTATATATAAGACCATTTTTTAAGTTTTTCTATCTTAATATTTTTAAATATTACAAGTATGTTGATTAAAAATGACACTTTTCTTTTCTCTTCTCCATATTAAAAAAAAAGTCAAGTATACTATAAATTTTGATTATGTTTGAATTTTTAACATATTAAACAAATTAAGATAAACTCTATTATAATAAAAGGTTTGACAGAATCTTAAAATAACACCAACGATGGATTAGCAACATATGTCAGTAAGACTTAAAATGTTTAATTTTCAACTAAATAAAATTATATGGAACTATAATTCGAATACAAATTTTTGAAAAAAATAAGAAGATTAAAAATAATTATGACACCATAAATAGTATATCAAAACAAAATGTGTCTTAGTTTCCTTATTTGCAAAGCATATGAAATAATATTTTTATGTGTCAAGATGTCTTATGTAATGACTTAAAATATGGTTTAAGAATAGTTATAAGGTCAACATTTACTTTGATAATGATCTAAGTTTAATGTGTAAAAACTTTTAATATGACTACGAAAGTTTTTATCAAAAATTAAAACGTAACCAATGCGAGGACGTGAGATAATACGCGATACAGTTGACAAATTGCAGATACACCAATACACCAACGTGAGATATAAATTGTTCAAAATATTTTACGAGTAGATGTGTAATTTTTGAAAAACTATTTTAACTTAGAAGTTGTTTTAAACCTAAAATATTTAAAAGTTAATACATGTCTTTTGGCATAAGTTAATGCATCTTAAGAAACTCTTACAAGAATAGAATTATAAAGACTTTGGCAACATTTTCGATGTTATTGCCAAAACTGAGGATGATGTCAACTTCTATGAATATATCTTTCCAAACTCAAACCAAATGGAAGCCAAAATAAACCTCAATAAAGGTAAATCCAATCACCTTTTTCTCTTGGAAAAAGAAGAAGCTTACGAGGAGCAAAATACATGTAACAACTGGTTTAAAGATGGTGATAAAAACACAACCCTTTTTCAAAACTATGTAAAAAAATATACAAGAAAAATTGAATAAATGGTATTAAGCATGATGTTAATTGGGAGGAAGATCCTTATAAAATAAGTGATATTGCTATCACTTAATTTATGAATCTTTTAACTAGTAACAACACTGTTAATGCATATGGAGATATCATGAATATAATCCCTTCTTATTACTGAAAATGATAATAATTTTTTGTTGTTTCCCCCATCAATTGATAATGCTTTTAATGCTATAAATAACCTCAAGCCAACAATGTTGTTGAGGCTGATGGTTTTAATATCACATTTTTAAAAACTTTTGGGTCCATTTTCAATATAGACATGCTCTCTGCCATTAAAGATTATTTTAATGCAAAATTGGCCCAAATGACATCTTCTCTACAACTATCTTCCTTATTCCCACAAATGATTTCCCTAAGCAGTGGAAAGACTTCAGGCCAATAAGTTTTTATATTGTTTTCAATACGATTATTTTAAAAATTATTAATGATAGGCTGTCAACCATTCTCCTTAAGTTAATCTCTCCTGAGTATGGGGTTTTGTTTATGCCAAGAACACCCATGATCAAATCCTCATTTTCAAAGAGCTTATTTTTTGTACTAACAAGAAAGTCAGGGCTGATAATATCATTATTAAGCTTGACATGTCCAAAGCTTTTGATAAAATTTCTCATTCATTTATCCTCAACGTCATGAAATCTTTTGGGTTTCATGATAAATTCTTAAAGCTTATCAAAAACTGCATTTGTTCATCCCATTTCTCTATCTTAATTAATGGAAATCTAAAAGTTTATTTTAAAAATCTAAATGGTTTCACTCACAAAAAGTTCCCCATCAAATATTTAGGTATCAACATTGCTAACAACAACAAGGCCTATTTATATGATGATATCATTCGCAAAATCAACTCTAAAATTCAGGATTGGAACACAAAAAACATTTCCTTTGGTGACAGATTAGTACTGATTCAATCAATAGATTCAGTACTAATGTTCATCCCAAACTTCTCTATTCAATGTTGTATTCTTCATTCCATCAACAGAACTGAAAGAGCTTTAAATAGATTTTTGTGGGGTTCAAATAAAACCTCAAATGCTATTCACTGATCCATATGGGATAAACTTTGTTATTCTTATAGGGAAAATGGTCTAAACATTATAAAAATCAGAGCTTTGCAAGATACTTATTCTTGTAAATTCTGGTATAACTTTTGAAAAAACAATTTTCTTTGGGCTAATTACATGATTTCTGTTTACTATAAAAGAAAACATCCTATTCAAGTCGATTTGACTACAAAAGGTTCAAATGTTTGAAGTAAGCTCAAATGTATCAGATATATAGCCGAGCCTCATATTATTTGGAGTCTTGGAAACGGTGATATAAATTTTTAGTTAGATAATTGGATTGACAATAGAAGACCTCTTATTAAATAGTCTACAAATGGTAACAAAAACTAGTATTCTAATCTTCTAATCAAAGTCTCTAACTTCTGGAACAATAATACATAGGATGTCAATAGGCTTAAGTCTCTTAGTATTAATTCTAACATTAGCAAAATCATTAAAATGAGACTTAATCATATGACTGTAAAGAAAAATCATTTTGACTATAAGCAAATCTAGTGACTTTTATACCAAAGACACCTGGAATTTTATAAGACAAAAACATAACTCCTCTAATATATTTGCCAAAATCTGGAATAGTACTCAAACTAAATGTCCCATCCTCTTATGGGAATCATTAAGAGGATGAATCCCTATTGACACTAATCTCTAAAAGAAAAACATTAGTTTAGCTTCCAAGTGTGTTTTCTACTCTGATATAGAGACATTCAGCCATATATTTGTTAATTGTCCTATTTCTTAGAGAATTTGGACATATCTTTCTTTTATTTTCAATATTATTGTTTATAACTACAGGACCATTCACCATAAGATAATATATTGGTTTTGGTTCACTAATAAGCACTCTCACATCAGTACCATCGTTCATATCTTAACTTGCTAGTTTATATGGTTCTTTTGAAAGAAAGTTAAATTTGATGGTATTCATGTTGATAAAAGTATAATATTAAATAAAATTTGTTACATGCTTTCGATGCTTAATATCAGTAACAATTACAACAAAAAGCTTTGGTTTGGTGATTTGAATCATACTGAAAAATTATATTGTTTGTTTTCTTAAAAATCAAACTTCTCGTATAAGTTGTATTAAATGGTCTACTCCCAAAGATTATAAGCTAAAATTAAACTGTGATGGTGCTCGTTTTTTGTTTTCAAATAAAGTTAAATTTGATGGTAGTCAAATTTGTTACATACTTTCGATGCTTAATATCAGTAACAATTACAATAACAAGCTTTGGTTTGGTGATTTGAATCATACTGAAAAATTATATTGTTTTTTTTCTTAAAAATCAAAATTCTCATATAAGTTGTATTAAATGGTCTACTCCCAAATATTATAAGCTAAAATTGAACTGTGATGGTGCTTGTTCTTTGTTTGGTGATGCTTGTGGTGCTGGTGTAATTAGGAACAATCAGGGTGAGGTTGTTATCACTATGGTAGAATTTATAGCAAATCTAATCCTGTTATTGTTGAATGCCTAACTTTATTATATGGTTTAGTTATTTGTAATAGCAAGGGTTATAAGAATGTAGATATAGAATCTGATTCTCAGCTTTTAATTACCATGATGGCTAAGGGTAAATCACCCTGGTATCTTAACAAAGTGATATCGTGTTGTAGATCTTTAATTAACCCTGCTATGAATATAAAGGATATCCGTAGAATCATCAACCAAGCGGCGATTAGTTGGCCTGATGGACCTTAAAGACTAAGATGAAATCTAACTTTGATATCAACTCCATTAGAGTAATAGTTTAACTTGAAAGTTTAGGTTTGAGGGTATATATCAAAATCTTCAATAAGTTTAGTCAATTTGTCTATTTCAATTTACTGTTCTAGTCTTCTTATTTTTCAGATTCTGATTGTGAAGAAATTTCAAAGCCAAGATCCAAGCTGCTGTCTTATCTTCCCTAGATTAGTTGTTGCCGAGTTTTCTCCTTAATACTGAAAACCAATGGTCCTAATTTCTTCAAAGCTAAAATCTATGCTCTTGCTTTGTCCAATGAGTTGCAGCTCCGTTTTCTCGACCTTTTTGGCCCAAATTGATTTTATCTATATGTTAAATCTCCTTAATTATAAAACAAATGATTGTAATTTTTCTGCTCTTAACTTACATATCAAGTTAAATTTTTTAGGATTTTCTTGCCATCTTTTTATTGCAGATTCTTATTTTAAAAAAATGAATACATATTTTAATTTCATTTATTATAAATAATCTTTTTTTATTTTTTTCATAAATTGTTTTGGAAACATCTTATATTGTATTATTATTTTAATATAAGTTAATTAATTGAGTAATTTCGATTCAATTCATGTATATCAGTATAATAATCTTCTCTCGGCGAAAAGGATATTAATTATTTATATAATTATAACTATTAAATAATCAGAATTTAAATTAAAAAGATATCTTATGTTTGATTATAAATATAGTAAACGATGAGATGTTTTTTTTTTATAATTTTTTTCAAGAACTTCTTCACCCTCTATACAAAGTTAGATTCATAAAAGCAAAATACTAGTATAGTAGTAGTTCCTATATAAGAAGCATGGTTTGACTCCTGATAATAATTATTAAGAGCCGATATTTAAGTTTTTGAGCTGAGAACGAGATTAAAATGTACGAAGACTACATTAATCTTTAAAAATAGAAAAGTATAAACATGCGAAAACAAAATACCATTGTGTTTGCCTTGTCAAACAAAACATAAGATGTTATCAGTCAGACTTAACTTCCTATAAAAGTTGAAGTCAGAATAATCAAACCATATTTATATTTACAACTCTTCAACGCGACATGATATATTTATGTAATCAAAGGCAAATTATTTTTCTTTTGTAATTTTTGTGTTTTGCTTTACAATGAAATTCAAACAGCTATCTCATTGTGCCCCACTGACCAAGCCCATAGTTTCTAAATTTATTTAACCTACGAAACCGATAGTTTGATTTAATCTAAGGAATTATAAAAAACAAATGGTCAAAATTATTTTGTAGGGATTTATTAAATATTATAAAACAATTTTATAAAATAATTTTAACCGTGTTTTTGATAAATCATTTTAATTTATTATGTTACGTATAAAATAAAACAAATCAATTATGTTAAATAAAAATGGCATCACACCCACAGATGTATAGCTGACGGTTTAAAATAAAAAAGAAAAGTAAATTGCGACTATCAACAATGACTAATTTCCAGGTCTATTTTGATGGTTAAATATTCTTTCTAAGTTCGCTGACCATAAAAAAGTCTAAGGCAGTACCAAATCGGTACCGTCCAGGAAGTTACCGGATGATTCACAAACCAAACAGTCGCAGTCAAGATGTGAAAATTGATAACCTAATAAATGTGGAAGTGTGAGTACGTTATAATTGATTATAGGGAACCGAAAATAGATATTGTTGTTGCATTCATGGTCCCACATATGATATATGATTGTTTCTTTTGTTGTTTTTGATTTATTTTAACATTTTAGGACACTACCGACCACTTTAATTCATTACTTAAACAGATAATAACATTGAATTTGGTTCGCTCGTTATAAATTCGGTTCCATGTATATTCTTTTTAAGTAATTATGATCGGATATTAACACTTTTTTAAGGTAAATATGTATATATATATATATATATGATGTACAAAGTTACAATCATCTAGAGAGTCCTAGGATCTTTCAGTCAAGTACAAGTCACTAATGGACTTTACAAATAAAATCAAGAAAACTGAGTACATCAATAAGCCAAAAGAAATCTAACATGCAAGTCGATAATGCGGATATAAGCGGAATAAAGTCTTCAAAGTCGTAAGGGTGATTCGAGTGAAAATGGTGTCTTGAGTCACGATCTCTTCATCAAATACAAGGCGGTTGCGAGCACGCCATATCTCAAAAACAGTAGCTTGGAATGCAAGGTTGATGGCGCGGGATCGGTAGGATGTGCCCCGGTGCTCCTTCCTAATCCATTTATGTGCACTGTCAAGCGTAGTCATTGCGCGAGTAATCCCCAACCATGCTCTGATACGACCCCATATTTCTCCACTGAACCTGCAAGAAAAGAAAATATGTGCACTCGATTCATCAGAATGCATACAAAAGGGGCAACTGATGTCAGGAAAATCCATGTAGTGAAGTGTGTCTTTTGTGGCCAACCGACGGTTGAATGCAAGCCAGACGGTGAAAGTGTATTTCGGTGGTATGTATCTCTTCCATATCTTCGATAGCATCGGACACGGTTCACCCTTTGTCCTCATGGCTTCATAAACACGGCATGTGATCAACTTTCCATCCAAAACACAACTTTCAAGACCCCGAATCGCATGGTCTCGGCCCCCAAATATCTGAATCAAAGAATCTCTAATATCAAGAAGCTTTCGAATGAGATGACTGTCTCTATCTCGTCTTTGGTAGTCCCATATAGCTTGTCCCCGAAGATAATACTCGTGCACCCATTTCACCCATAAAGACTCGGAACCCGAATGAAATAACCATATCGAACGGGTAAGAAGAGCACGATTCCAAACTCTTATATCTTTAAGTCCAAGACCTATTTCATCCTTCGGTTTACAAATTTTGTCCCATGCAATCTGAGCTGGTCTACCCCCCCAGAAGAACTTGAGGCAGAGCGAGCGGATGGTATTAAGGACCGCTGAATGCAAAGGAAAAGCGCGGAACCAAAAACATTCTACTCCTTGAAGCACGGATGTGATCAGTTGAAGTTTTCCCGCGTAAGAAAGTTTCATGTGCTCCCATTTCTCAATGTAACTCGAGATAGCAGCAGTCAAAGGAGCAAAATCAGTAACTGAAACCGTCATTGGAGCGAGAGGTATCCCCAAGTAACGAACAGGGTATGTGCCAACTTCAAATCCGACTTTCTCCATAATCCGATCATAGACAATCCCATTAACTCCGGCTAGATATATTGTGGATTTAGTAGGGTTCAATGAGAGGCCCGATACATCCTCCAAATGTCCCAAACAATCCATAAGGATGTTAACCGATGTCTCGTCCCCTCGTGAGAAAAACATCAAATCGTCGGCAAAAGCAAGATGGGTGGTGTGCGTGCGGGCACATTTCGGGTAGAATTTAAAGCCCGGTTCACTCGATCTCTTCTTTAACAATCGGGATAGATATTCAAGGCAAATGATAAATAAAGTAGGGGACATGAGATCACCTTGCCTTAAGCCTCGTTGCCCATGAAAGAAACCATGAAGCTCGCCATTGATGGAAACCGAAAAAGATGCTGTAGTAACGAAAGCAAGAATCCAACCCACAAACTTAGGAGGAAAGCCGATACCATGGAGTATTGTCAATAGGAAGTCCCATGAGACTGTGTCAAAAGCTTTGCGAATATCTACCATGAGCATACAACGAGGAGAAATTCTTGCACGGTTCGAACCTCTAACCAACTCTTGGGCAAGGAAATCGTTATCAACAAGATTTCGACCACTTACGAAAGCACGTTGTCCTTTGTCAATGAGAGATGGAAGTAAGGGTGCCATTCGGTTAGCCAAAATTTTGGTAATCACTTTATAAGTAACATTTGTGAGACCAATTGGCCTAAAGTCGCCCACCTTAGGATCGTTGTCTTTCTTCGGTATGAGGGAGAGGATGGTGTGGTTTGTTGCACGAAGTAGACTACCGGTGTCGAAAAACTCACAAACACAATCAATCAGATCTGTGCCCACAATATCCCAATTCTTTTTTAAGAAAGCTGAGGTGTAGCCGTCCGGTCTCGGGGCCTTGTCATTCCCGATATCAAAGAGTGCATTCCGGATTTCATCACCTTCCACGGGTTTAAGTAGCTGCTCATAAAACCGATCTTCGACTAGTGGTCCGTGACTCATGACTTTCGGGTCAATGGGGGTGCTTGGCCGGGATGTGCCAAAGAGGTGTGTGTAGAAATCTACAAGGAGGGAGGTGACTTCTGTTGGGGATGTGGTGCGGGTGCCGTCATCTCGGACGATGTATGATATGTTCTTTCTTGCATTGTCTCGGTTTATTAAGCTGTGGAAGTATTTCGTACCTCTATCTCCATCAACTAGGTGGGTAGTCCGCATACGCTGTTGGAGAAAACTCTTCTCGGCATCAAGGAGGAAGTTCGCACGAGCCCGTAATCTGTGAACCTCCTCTTTTAAAGTAGTGTTGTCAGAATCAGCCATAAGAGAGGATAAAGCCTCTTTAAATTCTGAATTTGCAGTAGCCGTTCGCTCAAGAATACCCCCGTACTCAGCTTTATTCAATTCTCTTAATGGACGTTTTAGGGCTTTCAACTTCTGCGCAAGTATATATTGTTTCGTACCATCAATAAACTGCCCCCATGAACTTTGTACGATACTAGAAAACCTGGGATGTTTAAGCCACATGTTGAAGAATCTGAATGGCCGACAACCATACTGAAAGTCTCGAATAACCGATGCAATAACTGGGCTATGGTCGGATACGGGTTCCATCGGAAGGAACGATGCTCTACACATGAGATTCATGTCACTCCACCCATGATTTATAAGGACTCGGTCAAGCTTAGCCCAAACAATACTATTTGTCCAAGTGAAGAAAGGACCTGTGGAAGGTGCATCGACAAGACCATGAGATATTCGAAAATTATTTAAATCAATTAACTCACTATTTCGAAGAGGAGCAGCCCTAATTCGGTCCCCTGGAGCACAATATGTGTTATAATCTCCCATAATCATCCAAGGTAAACGAATGTTGGCCCCGATGGTGGTTAGGTGCTCCCAAAGAACTCTCCTTTGCGGTACTGTATACAAAGGGTAAACGAAGGTAACATAAAAATTTTCTTGGGTGATGTTGCAATGGACTTGAAAGTGGATGTGTTGTCTTCCAATTTCAATCACAGTACAAGATACCCTACTAGAATCCCAAACAACAATGATGCATCCTCCGGGAATAACATCAAGATTAGAAACATGATTCCATTTTAAGAAACGAGTAGACATAAAGTTGGCTAAACGTTCTTGCGAGAATTTCGTTTCTAACAGGCAAAACAGGGGCAAAGAATTTTTTCTTACGAGTTTACAAACCGTGGAGAGAGAAGCGCCTCGATCTGCACGCCCACATAGGCCCCTGATGTTCCAACTAAGGAGCTTCATTTATCAACCGAGGAGTTTATGGGCACTCCGCGCCTCGCGTTTTTCTTTGTCTTTTTGCTTTGCACCTTTTGCCAAGGCTGATCAGAATGCTCGGCATGACTATTCGGTAGATGTGTAAAATTGTCATTTGTTTGATGTTCAAATGTTGGATCCCGGTCTCGAGTATCTGCCAGGGGATTGCTCAATGTTGATGGTGCCTCAAATTCATCATCGTGTTCCATGGGGGTGTCAGTCATGGTTCCAGATGTATTGGACTTGTTACCTCCCTTGTCTTGAGGTTTGTTATCAGCTGCCATCTGTTTGTCTTTGGTGCTAGTTTTATGGGATGGTTTTTCTTGTTGGGCAGTTTGCTTCGGCTGTGTGCTAACTGACGGTTTTTTCTGTAGGGTAGCATTTGCATTGGCTTTTCGATTCTCCCGGTGCTCATTTGTTTGTGGCTGTTCACCATTTTGTGGCATTCTTTGCACTTTCATGGCATCCCTTTTTTGTGTGCTGGTATTTGATCTAGGTGGACAACACAGGTGGTTGTGCCCAAAGCATTGACAAATATGGCAAAATAAAGGGTAGTTCTCGTACTCCACCATTTGTTCATAGCGCTTCCCGCAAGGCAAATTGACACCAAACTTTGTAATTGGTTCTTTACTCACATCAATCTCAATCAAAACACATGCGTAGGCCATCCTGGACTTGTCACAAGTAAATTGATCAGTATATAAGGGCTTACCAACCTTGGAGGCGATCTTGCTAAGGCCAGATTCACTCCAGAAACCCAAGGGGATGTCACGGAGCACAACCCAAGTTGGGATCTTTGTGAAGAGATCGTCTGTGAGCATTGTGCCTCTCTCAATCTGCTTTAATAAGAGTGTCTTTCCATAGATGGTATACGGGCCACCTTGAAGGACTTTTAGCAAATCTTGTTCATTAGAGAACTTGAAGACGGTCCACCCTTTGCCATAAGGCAAAACCCTGCATCCAACACCCCAAGATTTTGTTATTGAGTCAAGTGCAAGCTTACCAGGGAATCGTCCAGTGAAACAGCCTATGAGGCAGTGTCCCCAAGTCTCAACAATTGGGATTTCGTCCGTATGGTCGAGAGTGATGTCTTCATCATTAATGGGAGGTGCAATGAACCGTAACTTCAATCCTTTCGATTCTAAACGGGAGCCTTGAAAGAGGCTGGAGAACGTTTTAGATGGAGTTTGTGTTGTGCGTGTTGAGGACGTATTCTGATCACTCTTGTATGTTGATTGTCGGTTCCATACATTATTAGTTTGAAAAGAAGGAAATTGATTTGTTGTATGCATATTATTACCTTCCTTGTGAATTGAGACGCCATTACCTTTATTTCGAATATTCAAATCTGTTGAATTAATTCCTTGCACCCTGTTCGAATTCAAAATCCCGTTTTTAATTGCAGTTGAGTCTCCGAAATTGAAGTTTTTTCCATTCAAATTTTCTGAATTAAATCCATGTTTGCTGTTCCGATTCAAATTCTCATTCCCGTCTTCAATTGCAGTTGAGTCCCCGGATTTAATACCTTTTCCCTTCAAATTCAAAAATCTCTGTGAAGTAAATTCGGAAGTAAATGAATTCACATTACCTTCGTTAATTGCAGGAAGGCCTTTATTTACTTCGATTGCATTCAGATCCCTAGAAGTACTGTCTTCTCCATTTAAATTAAAAAACCTTTGCGAAGTAAGTTCGTGCACAGTAACTTGTGCATGTATATTCAAATTCTTTTCTCTGAGTTTAAATGATTTACTCTCAGTCACGTTGCTTTCTGCTGCTTTATATATAGTATTATGGTGCACGTTACCCTCCTTGGCATTAAATGCATCAATCCTCTTCACATTACTATTCTTTGTTTTAATTGTAGGCAGGTTACTAGTCTTTCTGTCTTTAAGTGTAGTGAAGTCCCTGGCGTTATTCTTCTCATTCAAATTTTCAATTATTGCATTAATCTCATTTCCGCATGCATTAATCTCTCTGTCAATAATGGAAGGAGATTTGAATTTGAAATTTTGAATAGGTGAATTAATCTCATTTCTGTTCACCTTTGCATTAAATGCATTAATCATCTTCACGTTATTATTCGTTGCTTTAATTGCATGCAGGTTACCATTCTTGCTGTCTTTAAGTGTAGTGAAGTCCCTGGCGTTCTTCTTCTCATTCAAATTTTCAATTACTGCATTAATCTCATTTCCGCATGCATTAATCTCTCTGTCAATAAAGGCAGGAGATTTGAATTTGAAATTTTGAATAGGAGAATTAATCTCATTGCGGTCTACATTTAGTTCTGTGTCAGCATTATTCTTTTTTCCATTAGTAACGGTAGACTTGAATGCAGACATGACTTTTGATGAATGATCCCGACTGTTACGCACCCCTCTTGAATGCGTCGGTGACTTTCCACGAACGCCGATAGCAAAATTCCGGTCACCAGAAAAAGTATTGTTTGCAGTTTTGGCTACCTCTTGCGGTGGTGGAATCGCCGGAATACTTTCGTTTGCTAAGAACGGTTCCAGAGACAGATACAGCGGAGATATTGGTTTCTTCTTTTGCTTCTTTCTATGCCTCGATTTTCCGCGAACTGATTTTTCTCCTTGCTTTAACAACGAAGCATCATGAATGGTAGTCGCCGGAGATGAAAATTCGACTCCTGCAGAAGCCGCAATCTGTTCATCGGAGGCCGTAAATAGCAATTTATCGGTTTCGCGGACAACAATGATGTCTCGATCTTTATCGGTTTCCTCTTGTTCATCGCTTAGTTCCCGTTCGTCATCGCAAGTATCAACGCCAAACAGCATTTCCCGAGTCACCGACGGATCAAAAGGAATTATAGCCTTTGGAGAAGCAAGAGCGCAAATCAGATTCTTACCAGAAACTTTTGACGTATTCCGTTTCCGCTTATGTATCGGTTTCTTCTCTCCGGCCGGAATTTCCTGAACATTCACCTTGGCCAAATCCTCCATTGAAGAAATTAGAGACCGAACTACACTTTTTCCAGCTGTATCAATTCGTCTTTGCGCGTTTTCCGTCTTCTTACGGACTAAAACCCCCTGACTATTATCTTCGATTAAATCTTCCATTAAAATAGAAAATCAGATAATAATCATTCCGAAATATAAATCGATAATCTGGGTGAATTCTAAAGTGAACAAAACACAGAAAAGTCTGTTGATAATGAGATAATATTCCGTCGTTGCACTGTACCGAATTTCGTCTGTTTCACCCAGGCAGAAATCGACCACTTCCAAAGTGATATTCTATATGTGAATTAAATCCAGAAGAATATAGAACCACTAAAAGATAAATGAATTAATCCTGGTGAACAAAAACAGTACTCTGCAAACCAATAAGTATAAATCGTACAGTCCTCCAAAGCGATATTCTATATGTGAATTAAATCCAGAAGAGTACAAATTCACTAATAGATAAATGAATTAGATCCCGGTGAATTGAAACAGTACCTTGAAAACCAATAAGCAACGATTCAACAGTGAATTTGGAGCCGAACACTTCCCCAAAATATAAATCGTCAAGAAAATAACCTTTTGATACAGTGATGTAGATTTGATTTTCTTGTGATAATCATGTAGAAATGGATTACTAGTCGCAAAAGAGTAGTAATCGTGAGTAAAAATCCAGAATGATTCGAGAGAGTAGAGAGAGAAAGGGCGGAGCAAAAAGCGTCTAGAGAGAAGTCAGAGATTTTCTTTCTAGAGAGAGAAACTGCTCTCTAACTTTTTAGCCAGCCTTGGATATTAACACTCTGCTTATTCATGTACAGGGTAAATCTTCAGTCTGACGCGATAGCCTGCAAACCAACGCCAGAAGGTAAACCACACAAGGTGACAGGTTCAGCCGAGAAAGCGTATGTAGAGGGACTCGAACTCATGACTTTTGGTCACAAGCATGTCATACTCAACCAACTCGGCTACCCCCTTGGGGGCAATCAATAACATTATATTTCATTTAACGGTGGTTTATGTTAAGTGTAACATATTGTTTAGACTTGATTTATGGGATCAATTGAAGTTGATCTCTAGGATTGATATGGGCTGACTAATTGTTGGTGACTTCAGTGTCATAGCATCTTCAGATGAACAGCTGGGATGTAATCTTCATGATCAGAATAGCATTAATGATTTTGTGCAAACTATTATTGAGTGCCATTTGGAGGATGCTGGGTTTTTAGGATCTAAATTCACATGGAACAGAAGCATGAAGTGGAAAAGACTTGATCGAGCTATGTTCAACTCTACCTGGTCTAGTATCTTCAACAAAACTCCATGCCCCTATCCTTATTACTGTTGATAATGATAATACTGATGGTTTCAACTATAAGAATAAAAGCTTCAAATTCATGAACATGTGGACAAATGATCCTTCCTTTCTTAGGGTGGTAGAGCAGAATTGGTGTTTAGATATTAGTGGCCTCCCATATGAAATATTTTGGTTTAAACTAAAGAGATTAAAAAGCTTTCTTAAAGTGTGGAATAATAAATATTTTGGTAATATCTTTAGTAAAGTTAAAGAGACTGAAACAAAGGTTAAAGCAGTTGAGTTGCTTCATTTAAGATTGAATAATCAATCAACTACAATGGATCTAAAGAAAGCTAATAGTTTGTATATGCATGCATTAAGAATTGAGGAGGAGTTTTGGAAACAAAATTCCTACAATTCCTGGCTTATTGATGGTGATAGTAACAATAAAATGTACCATGCTTTTGTATCTAAGAGGAGGAGGAAGAATACCATTAAGGGTATTAAAGAGGGAAACAAATGAATCTACAATTCTAAGGACATTGGTAGCTCAGCACAGAAATATTTTAAGTCATTCTACACCAAAAAAACCTTATGAAAATCATGAGGTGAAGGAGAATTGTTTGAAGGATGCCATAATGTCCTCTATTCCTAAGTTGGTCACTGAATCTGAAAATGATTCTTTGATGAAAAATACTGATGAAAAGGATCTTTGGATCACTCTTAACTCTATGAATTCTACAAATGTTGCAGGAATAGATCGGTATAATGTTTCTTTTTATAAAGTTTGCTGGGATATAATTAAGTCCGACTTGATTGTAGCTTTGAATTCTTACCTTTCTGGTCATACGATTCCCAATGGGATTTTTGCTACTGGGCCGTGTCTTATTTCTAAGACTATGAATCCAACATACTGGAATCATTACTGCCCATAAGCCTTTGTACCATGGTCAACAGAATCTTCTCCAAGATGATTAATGATAGAGTATCTAGTATTCTTCATAATATCATAACTAGAACTCAAGGAGCTTTTGTAAGAAATAGATCCATTCACGAAAATATTTTAGTTGCTAAAGAAATGTCTTATGCCTTGAACACGAAGCCTTCAAAAGGGAACATCATGGTCAAGCTTGACATGTCCAAAGCTTTTGAAATGATGTACATCTCTTTTATTCTAAAGGTTCTTTCTTTGTTTGGGTTCTCAAAGTTGTTTATTAAGCTAATTAGTAATATGATCAAGGATATTAACATTTCCATTTCGATCAATGGAAAAGTTTATGGGTACTTTAAGACTTTATGAGGCTTGAGGCAAGGTGATCCTTTGTCTTCAAGCCTCTTCATCATTAGTGAAAAAGTCCTTATTCATAGTCTTATTCATATTTTTAATCAAAATAAAAGCATGTTGTTTGCTTCCAGATCCTCTCTAGTTATTCCTAGTATTTATTTTGCAGATGATATTTTATTTTTTACTAACAACTTAAATTCATCTATCAATCTGCTTAGCTATTTTCTAGATAGGTATCAATTGATTTCAGGCCAGCTAATAAACAAGGAAAAGACTCAGATCATTAACTCAACCAGACTTCATCAAAGCAGGATTTCTATCTTGGAAGCCAGCACTGGATTCAAAACTGAGAAGCTTTCTATAAGCTACTTAGGGATCAACCTTAGCTGAAATAACAAGGCAAAGAATTTCAGCAAGCTGTTAGATAATATCAACGCAAGGATTATTGAATGGGATTACAAATTCCTTTTTTTTTGGGAAGGCTCTCTTTGATCTCTTCTATACTCATGTCAATCCTTATTATTGGATGCATAGTACATTGTTGCCTATAATTGTGATCAAAAGACTTGAAAAAACATTTAACAAGTTCCTATGAAGGTCTAAACTTGATGTTAAAAGCATTCACTGGACTTCTTGGGTGAATCTTTACCGGCCTTTTGATGAAGAAGGTCTGAATATTAGAATTTTACTTGATATTCTAGACACTCTTTCACAAAAGCTTTTGTTTAATTATAGAAAGAATGATGGTCGAATATGATGAATGATATCTAGAATAAAAGAAACGCCCTCTTAAAACAAAATTTTCAAAACCTGGTTCTCATACTTAGAAATGTTTGGTTAAGATTAATGATTATGCAGAAACTAGTATCAGATGGTTATTGGGCAGTAAAGAAATGGAATTTTGGTTGGAGAACTGGCACAACCAGGCTCTCATCATGGATCATCGTAAAAGAAGTTAACGTTTGGTTTTTTGATCAGAAAGTTAAAACATTCTATAAAGAAAACAAGTGGGACACTGAGCTGTTGAGTGGATTTCTGGATGATGAAAGAATTAATCAGATTTGCCTTTTCAAGGTTGATCCTCAAAATAAAGATAAAATGATATGGACTGATTCTCCTAACTTGGACCTCAATACAAGACACACTTGGAACACCACTATACATCACTTCAACAAATCCTCTTTGTACAAGAAAATTTGGAATCAAATAACTCCGAGGAAGTACTCTTTCCTTTTGTGGAAACTCATTAAAAATTATCGGCCTATTGATTCTATTATGCAAATCAGACATGTTAGCCTAGCATCTAAGGCATATTCTGCCATAATTGTGAAAGCATAAATCATTTATTTGTGAGTTGTAATTATGCATGGAGTATTTGGAAGCACTTCAGTTTATTTTAACGTCAGAATTGATAATTATATGAGCTTAACTCATATTGTTAGAGAATGGTTTTGGTTTCAAACCTTAAAGTCCATATAACACATGTTCTTCCACCGATTATTTGTTGGGTTGTTTGGAATGGTTGAAATGATTTAAAGTTAAAAAACAAAAACATCTCGATTGATTCTGCTATCTACCATATTAATAAAATACTTTGTAGCCTTGACACATCAAAGAAAATAACTAAGAAGCACTGGTTTAAGGCCTTTGATGCAGGATCTTCATTGGGGTGTATTTCGATTTATGAAAATATGAGAAAGGAGACATACCTCAAATGGATCCATCCCAACTGTGACAAAATGAAGCTGAATGTTGACGCTTCTTGCATTCAAAATGGACAAGCTGCTGGAGGCATGATCATCAGAGATCATAATGGATATATAACTAAAGATCTGGAAAAGCGTTTGGAAAGTTGTCTCTAATCATGGCAGAAACTCGAGCATTACTGGAAGGACTATTGTTGTACCGTGAAAATGGTTGGTTGAAAGTCGACATTGAATCAGACTGCCAGACTTTAACCGATTATCTGGCCAAAGGGAAGAATCCCTGGTTCTTGAAGTCACTGATTTCAATATGCATAAGATTAATTCACCCTTCAATGTCTATAAAATTCATTCACCGGATTCAAAACAGAGCCGCAGATTAGCTCACGAGGTGGACGCTAAAGTGTAAGCAAAAATTGAAATTTATCAGTTTAATTCTCCCTCTGATCTTCTCTCAATTGTTCTTCTCGAAAGTTTGGACATTGGCCACATCAGTTTAAATTCTGACTAAACTGTTCTGTTTTCTGGTACTCGGATCCCTTTATCTGTTCCAAGGATCATCTTCTTGATATGTATGGAGGTTGAGTTTTTTTAGAGTTGCTTAGCTTATTTGGTTTGGGTTGGTTTCTTCAATCCTTGGATGAGATCACTGGATTTAGATGTGTTGGTATAGACGTAGAAGGAAAGATGGAAGCCTCTGATATTTGTGTAATGGCTAGTTTTTTACTTAGGAGAAGCTTCAATCTGTTTTTGTAAAATTTCATTTCTAGTCCATACTCTTTATAAATTGTTATACTCTTTATAAATTGTTGTAATCAAATCTTTAATATCAATAGAATTTCCATTTTTTTCCAAATAAAATAAAATAAAAATGACTCGATATGCTATTCTATTATTTAATATTATAAAAAATTTATTTTCATTTTACGAATTGATTGGCTATTTTTTTAAACATTTGATTTTCTTGTGTGTATAAATAGATCATTAAAAATTATCATTAAATTTTATTATATTAAAAATCAAATATATTTTTTGATAAGTTATCGTTAAATTTGATTTGGTTAAAAATCAAATTTAGTTTTTTGTTGATAAATTGGTATAGGATCTTTTATATTAAACTTGTTTTTATGTTTTGCTTTTTATTAGATAATTTTTTTTTATATTTTGTTATAATTGTAGTTTGAATTCTTATATTTATTTATTTTTATTGTTGAAATATAAAGTAATCTGTTTAATTCAAAAGTGAATATGAAGATTTACTAAATATGAGAAACTTATCTTTTGGATAAGTAAATCATTAAACATATAAAGAATAATGTTTACAAATACTTCAAGGTATTCTTTGGAATCGTTGATATTACATTGAAAACTAGGCTAGAAGCTTAACCTACAGTTACATTGAGAAACCACCTAGAGGATAGGGGAAGCTAACAATTAGATTTGATACTTAGTGCTAAATATTCTATAACGTATGTCATAGATAATTCGATGGCCTATAGCAGAGCAAAGGGACTCTGAATTTTGAAATAATAGAGTGTTTTTTTCCTTCCAATGTGGTAAACTACCACGTAGAAGATGACCTTGTTGTGATGGTTATTCCCACCTTGATCATTTCCCCAATAATTGGCTTCTGATATCTAATCGTGTCATTGAGTCGCAACGATGAGCATGTTGAGCTTTCGGGAGAGAAAGAACCAAATTTTATTGGAGAAGCTTCACTTCATAATATGTGTTCTGTTGTTTCCCAATAGCCACTGCATAGGATACATAAAGGGCTCGTAGGGTAGCCCCAGACAATTAGCTTGTCTCTGGTGGTGAGCTTACCACGGATCACAAGCCAAGTGATAAAAGAATGCCTTATGATATTGTACTTGTTCCAGATAAGAGCGAACCAGACGATCCTGGCGGAATTATGGAGAATGGTGTCATTAGTGCTACTGATTGTAAACGTACCATTTGATTGGTTGGGGGTCCAAATGAACTCACCCACGCTGTTAGATAGGGGTGCTGGAGGATATCTCATTGTTTATTTCAGCAAGATATTAGATGTGAAGTCTTCGGCCCGAGCGAAAAGTTTGGGTCCAGGTCCAGGTACCATTACTAATGATATCGGGGGACAAGGTTTTTCCCGTGAAATCAGGAATGTCTAATGATGCCATAACAATCCACAATAAAGTTTGGGAAAAGTGAGGGGTCGTACCAAATGAAGGTGGAATTCCCGTTGCCAATCTTAACGTTATAGAGCGAGCTAGTATTGTTCATGAGTTTGAGGATCTTCCTCCAGCTCCAGCTTAAAGATCCGTTGATGGGGAGGTTCCAAATATTCTTATCTTTTATCCTTTTATTAATGATCCATTGGGTCTATATCGAATCAAGGTCCTTGATTAGAATTGCCCAAGAGATTTTAAGGGCGGTCGTCCGATTCCAGGTTTTGAGGTTTAGAATCCCAAGGTCGCCTTACATTTTCTTTTTAGCTATCTGATTTTGATTGATCATCCTTAAATTGTGTCGATAACAGTTCTGACTATCTACTACAAAGATTTGCTTCATCTAAATAGCAACAACTCAATTTTTTTTTTTGAAAATATATCGTAAAATGATTCTTTTTTTGATTAACAACCAAAGGTCTAGATGAAAAATAGAGTAAAAGGTTTATGTATTTTGGAAGTTAAATAAAAATATGATACTTTTTTCTCTTTTTCTTTTCTCAATTTATATTAGGTTTCAACGTTATAATGGTTATTTTGAAACCGGTTTAATGTCAAGTTATTATGTTCATAAAACATAATAGTTCTAATTATTTAGTTTTGCATTTCTTTATGTCCTAATTCAATCATTTACAAAATTAAAACTTGACACGACATCGACATTATTACCTCCATGCTAAAATTTCTATCTAGTAGTTTGTTACTTATATCAAATTATTTTTTGATCGAACTATCATTAACAATAATCAAATGCATCAATAAACATATGAAAACTAATATTACTAGAGAAATTTCAACATAATATACTCCAAATTTATATTTGTTAAGTATAGGCTCAAAGTGATGGCGGCAAGATCACCCCCGAAGGTTTGACTTTGGGTCAAAGGTTGTAGCTTGGCGTGAAAGCCGTAACTTGGTGTGGAAGCTGTATCTTGGTACCGTTGATTGTAACTTAGAGTTGAACTGAATGCTAAAGTTGTGACTAAATTCTGAAGCTGAAACTAAGAGTTGAAGCTGAAATTAAAAGTTGAAGCTGAAACTAAGTGGTGACACTATAAAAATATGATCGAAGCAGTTTAGTTGGAACTATTGACTCTTATATGATTGGATGTTCAACTGAAGTTAGGCATAATAGGATACTACTAGAATCTAAGAGTTGATCATAGAAGAAGCAAGCTACAAAAACATATGTGTTAGACCGAATCAAGTTAAACCAAAGAAGTTAGGTACGAATCAGACTGGTCTAAAGTAGTCTGGTCCGAGATAGACTGATCGAAATGGGCTTTTTTATTGTACATGAATTTTCATATTTAAGTAGGTCTCTTACTTTGGTCTTCCTATATTAATTAGATTTCTTATTAATTGTGTGTATCTTGAATTTATTAGGTTGCCTATTAATTTAGATTCCATATTTATTAAGTCTCTTATTTTATGATTATGATTTTATTTATAACTGTTGATTAATATGATTTAATCTAGAGCGTCTGTTGGAGAATTAAGGTTTTTCCTAAGTCTATAAGAAGAAGAAGCATACAATGTGTTATATGTATGGTGAAACGAGACAAAAAATAAGCGGCGGTATAGAAGAGATTGACGAGTTTCTGTGTTGATAGTGTAGTGAGGTAGAAGATAAACACTTCAATAAGTATTCTTAGATTCATAGATTCTTTATAAAGCAAGATATTTTTATAACAAATGAGTGATTGAGTCTTTAATGTTTGAGATTCTTCTTGTAACTTCATATAAATATATTGTGTATGTTATTCATGGATCTATGATTTGTTCACGATCCGAACCATGTTAAATTTCTTGTTGTGCGATTGATTTAATTTATGGTATTCATTGTTAACTTTATTCTTGAAAGAAGGTAAGATTCAAAGCTTTGATTACCCTCTTACAACCTTTCGAGTAGGTGTTCGCCAACTTGCCAGACACTACTTCAGCTGAGTGGCTAGGATTCGATCTAAGGACTCGTGTTGGACCCAGTCAGATCTTGTTTGGATAATGTTTATTTCACTAACAATTGGTCCGGTGAGGTTGAAGATCTGATACTAATATTTGATGTTGGTAAAAAAGAAAAAGTAGAAGGACGAAGATCGCGAGTCTTGGAGTAAAATAAATCATAATCATAATGATGAATTCCATGAAGTTTAACCTTGAAAATTCATAGGGGATATTTACAAATGGGAATATTTTACCATCGAAGAGAAATGTACAAAAGAGATTAGTACTGAGGTGTTCACCAAGACCCATAGTCTGCTGATCTTGAGCCTAGAAGATGAGGTGTTTTTAGAGGTGTCTGAAGTGTCTTAGGTCGTACGGATATGGAATAAGTTGGAAGCTATTAACATGAAAAGTCCTTGGCAAACGGATTGTACGTGAAGAAGCAGATTTACACGTTACAGAATGATGGTAGTAAGATCCGAAAACACTTGGGCGATTTTAATGAAATTATTCTTGATTTGAATGTAATCGAGGTCAAGATAGAAGATGAAGATCAATAAATTATCCTCTTGAGCTGCCTTTAAGAAGTTTATGATCACTTTTTGACACCATACTCTATGAAAAAGAGTTTGTCATAATTATTAAGGTGAAAAATGTTTTTAACTCGAAGGATCCGCAAAAAAAGTCGATTTGAAGAGTGAATCTGATGGTGTGCGGTTGAGTCTAAGTGGAAATGTTGAATATATAAATTTAAACAAGTAACATGTCGGTTCTAAGATAAAATTTTGGTGCATTAAAAAAAAGGTCGAATCCGTGATAATCTGATCCCCCCGGGAGGAAAAAGAGAGATAAATATCCAAAGAATGAAGCTGAAGATGTTGGGATCATCTCAAATGACTATGAATATGTTGATGCGCTAGTTATTTCTTCTTGCATGAAAAATAACAAGTGAATTCTCTATTATAGAGCATCATTAGATATAAATTCCAACAAGTATTGGTTTAAAAACTTGGATGTGTTTGAAGGTGATAAGATCATATTGAGGAACGATACGTGGTGTATTGTCAATGGAATAAGAATTATTATATTCAAGTTGTCTACTATAATGGGAAAATCTTTATCAAAAGTGAGGTATGTCCCTAAAATTAGGTGTAACCTTATGTCTATAGGGATATTAGATGAGGAAATGTTAGATTATAAGGTGGAGTCAGCAAACTTTGGGTCTTGTAAGACTCAGATATTGTTATGAAAGCTAAGACTGATGGTATTTTAGATCTTGATGGGTCCGTAGTAGAAAAGGGAATCAAGTGTTGGGAATGAGTATGTTAGGATTTGGATGAAGGTCATTAAAGGCTTGTCGAAACAAGTAGATATCCAATCCAAGAATTATCTGATGAGGCTTTGAACTAACAATGGCATGGTACTAGTGAACCAAACATTTATTAGCTATTGTTCTAAGTTTGGTATTCTTAGGCGCATGATCTTAAAAAGTACCCCGAATCATAGAATAATTGAGAAGATGAGTCGTAGCCTAATTTGATAAAGGGTTATACTTCTAAGAAATGAACAAAACAAAACAAGTAGTTGAGTGAAAGAGTTGTTAGGATAACTATCATCGTCAACAAGAGCCTTGGAATTTTGATTGTCATAGAGATGTAATAGGTGCCGAATGTGGAGCTGGGGTTGAGATGAAGTCACACCATAAATGATTTATGGTTTTCTTCTAATGAAGTTTTATTATTCGATATATCAATGAGTTTATTTTTTTATGAAGATATATTTTTCTTTTAATATGTAATTTTTTGGTTTGTTTGAAATTGTTTAATTGGTTTTCTTGATTTGTTATTTGTTTTTGTAAATTTGTTTGATTGATTTGTTTGATTTTTTATTGATTTGTTTGAATTTGTTTAATTTAATTTGTTTGAATTATTTAATTATTTTTGTTAGGTGTATATTAGAAGTAACTCGTAAACATCTACCGTTACATGTATTGGCAAGAACTATTGAAAGTATTTGGTATTTGAGACATAACTTAGTTGCAGAGACGTCTATCAATCCTAAGCAGTGAGACAAGATGTAGAAGACTGGTGATCGTTGGGTCCAAATATATATGTGTTGAGCCGAAGCATGGTGGCCCAAAACACGATGACCCAGAGCTAGCTTATCAGAAGTACCAAAGTGTATTGTAAGGTAGAACCATTAGGATAAAGTATAGTATTCTATTTATTAAGAGTTATTTTAGTCGTTGATTAATAGGGTTTTATATGAAGTATCTGATGAATAATTAGGATTTTCTATAAAACTATAAATAAAATAATATATTTCTATGCAATGTGCAATGTGATAGCGAAGTAATCGTGATGGTGAAATTACGCAATAAGATATTTCCTAAGAAAGACAAATAACTCTAGATAGTTTGAGAGATGAGTAAGATGAGATATAAACATTGAGTACATGGTTATGTGAATTACGTTATCTTTTGTTATAAAGAATGATTGTGTTATTTGTATTTGGAAAGTTCTTCTGTAACCTACTTATATATAAATAGAGTGTCCATTTCCAGTGGATATAGGATTTCTTCATGATCCGAACCATTTTAAATATTATATTATTCGTTTGGTTTTATTACGCTTTCTTTTACTTTATGCTCGTCTTGTACATGAAAAATATATCGTTCTTTTGTAGGTTTTTTATTCGTATATCGGTTCTTACCGCGGTCAATGGGTGTACTGGTTCCCCCAACAAGTGGTGGAGTGAGCATAGAGAAATAGTAGAAGAAGTAGATCGGTGAACAATATTTAGGCCGAAGAAGTAGATATCATATGAAAACCGAAAAGTCACAAAAGATAAGTTCCATAAAAATTAGCCTAGAAAATTTCAATGGATATACTAATTTCAATATGTGGAGAATTAAGGTTATGGATTATATAGTACATAAAGGATTGACTATTGCTATCTTTAATAAATCTAGACAGGTTGATGTTTTAGTACGGTCTAAAGCTCATAGTACCCTACTGAGACTGGGAGATGAAGTTATGTAAGAGGTATCTAAAGAGACTACAACGCTGAGGATATGGAATTGGTTATAGGATATTTACATACAAACAATCATTGGCGAACAAATTGTATATAAAGAAATAACTTTACACGTTGTCTATGAATAATAACACAAAGATCCCAAGACACCTAAATAATGACAACCGGATCAGTCAATTATCCTCTTAAGTTCTCTACCAAAGGAGTATAAACACTTTGTAGACATCATGCTCTACAGGAAAGACTCCTTAACTATACCCGAATTCAAGAGCGCATTAAACTTCAAATATCTTCAAAAGAATAATATTCTGAAGGGTGACTTTAAAGGGAATAGACTGGGTTTGAGAGGTCGTTCACGAAACAAAGATTTAGATAAGAGGATATGAAACTCTTAGTTAAATTCCAAAAAGAATAAAACGGGTTTAAAAATGATTTACTCGACCTGCCAGAAAAACTGACATATCAGTTAGAATTTCCTAGAGAAGGGAAAATACAACAACTATTGGAAGACTAAAGCCAGAGATATTCAATGGTGTCTTATGAGTGTGAGAATGTTTATGAGTTAATGAATTCTTATTACTTTAAGAACAATGATAAATGGGTGTTAGATTTCAGTACGCTATTCCACACGCCTTACAATAAGCATTGGTTTGCAGATATGCAAATGCTTGATGGTCGAAGGATCATCACCAATAATGACGAATCATACGATGTCAAAAGGATTGGAACGATATGACTCAAGGTATCTACGAGACTTGAGATAGTAATTAACAACATGTACCCAATATTAAACATAAGATTATTTCTATTAGATGTTAGACACTGAAGGGTTTACCTACAAGGATGGAGATGACACACTTAGGGTTTTTTAAACCTCCCTTGTTGTTATAAAATCATATAAGACAAATGGTTCGTTAGTTTGTGAGGGTACTGTAATAAATGGGGGAATGTCTATTGTGGTGAAGGATTATACCAAGTTATGGCATCATCGGTAGTGTATTTAAGTCAGAAAAGACTCAATAAAGTAATTAAGGGTTGTTAGATAATATAATAGCTCAGAAGCCAAGCTTTTGTGAAAGCTACATTTTAGGTAAGAGCAAAATGGTGAAATTTATGGCCAGTAATCAGACATCTAATTGGAATACTTAACTATGTTCATTCAGATATTTGATGTCCACCACGGGAACCTGCCATAGGTGGTACAAGGTATTTTATGTCGATGATTGATGACTATTTCAGGAATGTATGGGTTCTACTTTTGAAGAACAAATATAAAAAAATTTCCTATCTTTGTAAACTCAAAGATGTTAGTAGATAATCAAACTAAGAAATATTTTAGGAAATTTTGTACTGATAATGCCTTGGAATATGTGAACAAGGAGTTCACTAGATGTTGTGCAAATTTTGGAATTTCTAGACACCAAACCGTAAGTGGGACTCCCCAATAGAACGTGTTTGATGAAAGAATGAATCAAACCTGACTTGAGTGACTTATATGTATGCTTCATACACTTGGTATAAGTTAAAGGTTTTGCAGAAATGTCATGACAATGACTACATATATCATCAACATGACACCTTCTATGACTCTTACGCTCCCTTTTACTCAAAAAGTCTGGACTGGAGAGAAACCCAAGCTAGAATATTTTAAAGTATTCATACGTGGTACCTACACACACGTGAAGCAAGATAAGATTAGGACAAGAACACTTAAACGTTTATTCCTCAGCTATCTAGAAGGAATAAAAGGGTATAGGTTGTGGTTCCTTGAACCAAGACGTTCAAATACCTTGATAAGTAGGGACATGGTTTTCAATTAAGATGAAATGTCATTAAAGAATATAAATGAGACATAACCTAGTAATGTAAGGAATAATTATGATGTTGATGATGGATTTGATCTATAAAGTAAAGTTGATGGTTTTCAATTGAAGATGAGTTTGGGCCTTGTTCTACTCCGGGTTGTACATAAGAAGTTCAACCATTGCATGAGTCTGAAACAGAATGATGGTTTGTTGTTCTAGGGCCATTAAACTATCATATGAGAGAGTAACATGAATGAGGAAGTTATCAGCTGGCGAGGATAGAGTACAGAGACCAAGCAAACATCTACAAATGTATGGCTTTGTTGATGTAATTGATTATACTATATTTATTAAAATACATTAAGGTTTTTTTAAGCCCGAAACGTATCACAATGCTATCAAGAGAATTGATAAATATTAATACCTCAAGACCATTAAATATAAATCGAGATCTCTCAAGAAGATGAACACCTGGATTTTTGTTAAGCAACTGAAGAGTCAAAAGTTAGTAGAGAGTAAATGGATGTTCAAGAGAAAGCAAAGTATTCATGGTGTTGAGTTAACCAGATACAAATCTAGGCTTATGGCCAAGGGATTTACTACAAAAGGAAGGTGTCGATGCTAGTTATGCAACAAACCTCCTTTAGGATTCGTTGTCAATTGTTGCTAGATTCAATCTTGAGTTAGATTAAATACATATTACTACTGCCTTTCTATATAGTGAGTTATAAGAGACAATTTACTTTTATTAACTAAAGAGGTATGAATAATGAAATGAGGGTTATACGTGTTTGTTGAAGAGTCCCCTGTATGGGTTCAAACAGTCGAAGCGGTGGAATAAAATATTAGATTAGTTTATGAGATTCATTAAGTGTATCTGTAGCTGCTACGAAAATTGTATCTATTAGAATATTCAAAGACACATGGATCGCAAGTTATTTTGTTGTTGTATGTGAATTATATACTAATAGTTGGAAGAGATAAGAGGAAGATGGAAGCGGTAAATATTGAGTTGAAGAGAAAGTTTGAAATGAATGATATGGGAGGCTAATAGGATACTTGGTATTGAGATCAAGAGTAACATGCCGAATTGGGTATTTATTTTTATCTCAACAAGAATATATATATATATATATATATATATATATATATATATATATATATATATATATATATATATATATATATATATATAGAATATTCTAAGGAATTTCTCGATGTGTGAAGCAAAATCAATTAGAACTTCTATTGGTTTCCAATTTGAAGTCACAAATACTCCAAGCACGAACCAAATCATCAAATAAGAAGTATATATCGAAGATAACTTATATCAATATTATTTAATAGCTTTATGTATGTTATGATTTGTACGAGACATTATATTGCTTAAGCCTTAAATGTTTCAAGCATACTCATGTCGAATCTGGAATAGATGCATTATCACACACTCAAGTGGCGCATGCGATAATTAAAGGGCTCGACTATCTTAGGGTTGTGTAATAATCAGAAGAATACAAGTATGTAGAATCCGATTATGCATGCTATCTCGACATAAAGAAGTCTACTTCGGGTTATCTGTTTAGTGTGCTTTAAAGAATAGTTAGTTGTATATCTCGTATGCAGAAGGTCATTGCACTATCATCTACAAAAGCCAAGTATATAGTTCCCATGGAAGCCATGAAGGAAGTTGTTTGGGTGAAGGGATTGTTAAATGAACATATTGGTGTCGAGAATTTTTTTGTTTTATTCTGTGACACCACTAGTTGTATTTATTTAATAAGAAGTTCAAATTTTCATGAGAAAACTAAACATGTACACATTAAGATGCACTTTATCCGAGACATGGTGGAGAATGAGAAAATGAAGGTGGTTCAGATTTCCAGTAAGTAAAACTATTTGGACAGTCTAACCAAGGTATTCGATTTTAAAGTTGACAAACTGCATGAGAGTATTGCAAGTCTGGGATGCAGGTAAGTTGGTCTCTAAAGAGTAAAATATTGGATGGAATAGATGCTGGAGTTACTATAATCCTAGTTGGATAATTTTTAGGTGTAGACTAGAAGTAAATCGTAAAAAAATATATTATCAGAGGTTTATACAGGTGTTTGATATGATGTTACATGTATATACAAAAGCTGTTGAAACTCTCTGGTGTTTGAGGTGTAACTTAGTTATAGAGACGTTTGTTGATACTAAAGGTTGAGACAAGCTCTAGAAAATGGTGACCATTGGGTCGTAGGAACTATGTGTTGAGCCAAAACATGTTGACCCGAAGTAGAGTGGCGTGAAGCGAGCTAATCAGAAGCACCAATTTGATCCAAAGAGCATTGGATCATAGCATCACTCGAAGCGGAGTATTCAATTTACATTGAGTTTTTTCAGTCTTTTATTAATGGGCTTTAATCTGTAGTGTCTGATGAATAATTAAAGCTTTCTCTAAACATATAAAGAAAATAAGATATTGTTATGCAATGTGTAATCTGATGGCAACATAACTGTAGTGGTGTAATTACGTGAGAATATACATCTTAGGAGAGAGAAATAACTCTAGGTCTTTTCACGAGATAAATGAGGTGAGAGCTAAACATTGAATATAAGGTTCTGTGAATCATGTAATATTTGTTTATAAAAAGTGACTGAGTGCTTTGTGTTTGGAGAATATTTATATAATATACAAATATATTAAAGGAACATTCGTTGTTCGTGGATGTAAGATTTCTTCACAATCCGAATCAAGTTAAATAATGTCTTGTGTGCATTTTTATTACATTTTTTTATCTGTTTATCATTTTGGACATGTCAATTTGATAATTCTTGTTTAGGTTCGTTTAATCATATATCTATCCTTATCGAGATCGATCAGTGTACCTGTTCCCCCTATAAGGTTTGTTTTAATCTATTTAATTGTTTTGAATGATTTTTTATTATTTAATTTTTTTAATTAATTTGTTTAAATTTTTAATTGATTTGTTTGAATTTATTTAATTTAGTTGTTTGATTTGTTGTAATTGAGTTTTTAATTTGTTTAATTGATTTGTTTGAATCTTTTAATAGTTGAAAAATTGCTAGAACTCTTTAATTAATTTAACATTATGTTGTTCAAGTTGTTTACTCCTGCCTTTAGATTTTTGGAGTCAAATAGTTGAGAAATGAATCAACAATTGAAACTGATGTAGCCCAAAAAGTCCAAACAAAACCCTTATTAATTTTATTTTATTTTATTCAAATATCTTATGTATTTAAATCAAATCTAATTATATTAAGATTTGATTTGATTTGATTTGATTTTATTTGATTTTATTTTAAAATATTTATTTTATTTCCTTGTATTATAATTTAGGGTTTTGAGAAGCTCTTATATAAAGCCTCATATGCCTTAAGTTATTTTAAGTTTTTGGAATAATAGATTTTTTATCTCTGAAAATTTCAATTTTTGTTACCCTTAGATTAGGGTTTCATCATGTTACCCTTGAATTAGGGTTTCATCTATCGTCGATTCTTCTTCTATTTCCGCCGCATCATCAGTTTGGTATCAGAGCCTCAGTTCCTGTTACGGGTCAAGCATGTTTCTGAATCTTGATTTCATCTGATTCAAGGTTTAAAGAAGAGAACAACACACGTGGTCATGAAGATCGGGAAGATCGTTTGAGTATGAGGAGGCATACCAACCGTTTCAATGACGATCGTATTGACCGGTTACTGAAGGAGTTTAAATTGGCTACCAATCGTCGAATCAAGGTAAAAATTGCTTATCGAGATGCTGTCTCAAGCTATGAAGAGGTTTTCAAAACCATTTTTTTTCATCAACTGGACATGGGGATGTTGTCTTCAGGCTATGAAAAGGTTTTCGAAACTTTTTCCTTCAACTGGATGGCTTCAATGTGACTTCGAATAAGGAACACTCGAGAAGAATTTATCTTATTCCGATAAGGTCAACAATTATAATTCCCAGTGTGACGATTGAATAAAATAAAATAAATAATTTGGGTTCTTGATGGTGATGGTGCTGTGAATTCGAGGACAAATTCTTGTCAACCAGGAGAGGATGATGTAGCCCAAAAAGTCCAAACAAAAGCCTTATTAATTTTATTTTATTTTATTCAAATATCTTATGTATTTAAATCAAATCTAATTATATTAAGATTTGATTTGATTTGATTTGATTTGATTTTATTTTATTTTAAAATATTTATTTTATTTCTTTGTATTATAATTTAGGGTTTTGAGAAGCTCTTATATAAAGCCTCATATGCCTTAAGTTATTTTAAGTTTTTGGAATAATAGATTTTTTATCTCTGAAAATTTCAATTTTTGTTACCCTTATATTAGGGTTTCATCATGTTACCCTTGAATTAGGGTTCCATCTATCGTTGATTCTTCTTCTATTTCCGCCGCATCATCAGAAACCTTTAGAATCTTTCAATTGAGGGACCATCCAAAGAACCTTCATCTATTCTTATTTGAATACGGTATTTCAAAAGAGAAGGGTCTTTAGAGTTGGATCTCTTAAAGATATTAAAAACATTAGAGATATTAGACTCACTAGCCCATAATTGCTCTATAAATAATGGTTTAATCTCTCTAAATATACAATTTCAATTAATAAAAATCTTAGCCGTCTTTTTGTTTTTCAATTTATACAGAATCCTGAAAAAAGAACTAAATTTTTTAAAAAGAGAGCATTTTGTAATTAGACCGACTATACTAGATGTCAGATAATATCCTCCTAGAGTTATTATGGGGGAAAACGTGCTTTTAATAATAGTTGGTATACAGATAATGACTGATTGAAATATTGTATAACAAAAGCACCTGTGTTTTATTTACCCTCTTATTTGTGTTACAGTAATATTAGTAATTCTGCATTTGTGATTAAAGGTTATGAGTGTTGGAATCTAAAGAAATTGCAAGACATGTTTGAATCTTTATTCTTCATTTTAAGATTTTAACATTAAATAATTTGTGAAATTGGTAATATTTTATCCAAATGACTTTGAGGACGCGTGTGATAAGGGGTTGTCTAGTCAATTCCAGTTTTATATTGAGTGTGTGGAGATGGACACTAATTTTTCTAATTTGAAGGGTATTCTGGATATGTATAGAACTTTTTCTTATACAAAAGAAGACAAGATATTTAGATTTTTGTGCACATGTTTTAACCTAGCTTTATCATTGCTGGTTGTCACCGCAAGTGTTGATCGAGTTTTATTAAATATAAAAACTGTGCAGAATAAATTGAGGAATCGAATATCTAATCCATGACCTAATAATTATCTAATGACATCCAAGACAAAAAAAAATACTACCATCGAAAAAGCATCTAATTATATATAAAATTTCATTTATACTTAGATTTTCATTTTGAATAGTAATTAAAATATTAATATATTTTTATTATATAATATTTATATAATTATTTTTTATTAACTTTTTTCTACTTTGAATTTTAATCATGCGTCCCCTTTGACTAAAATTAAAATTAGCTTCAAAATGCTAAATAGTAAACTTAAAATATCAGATATTTTATATGTGAACGGAACGTATATTTTAGTCTTTAATTCTGCAAATCAATAACACCGTATGATACAAGAAAATGTAAATGCTTTAGTCTGAACTGACTAAATGAAAATATGCAACCAAAAACGCCTCATATCCAAAACATTGTTTAGTTATATACGTCAACATGTTATATTTTGACGTGATGTTTATTTAAGCGAAATGATTAATTTCCTAATTACATATGATTTATGAATGAGTTAAATCTGGTTGTTTCTTCTCTAGGGAAGCTAAATGATTGTTTAGTAAAATGTATTAATAAATGCTAACACCCGACCCATTAGTTATATTTGTAAGTACGTTTATAGTCAACAATCTGATTGAGAATAATATTTCGTTAGAAATGTAAATAGCTCGTATATGGTTTCTATTGGCCCAAACACCATAACAGAACCTTTATTCAACACGATTTGCTTTATAGATAAATATATTTGTTTTTTAGCTATAAAAACATAGAATTTCATGTTTGATAGATAAATCATCAACTTATTTTATTATGGTATGAGCCTAGTTTGATCATTTAAAAAAAAAAATTAAATAAAATGAATAAATTTAATTTAGGGTGAGTTGAAAAACAGAAACAAAGATTACGATTCCAGAGAGATAAAACTGAAGATTTTGTATTGAATTTTCTATGATTATACCATGCAGATGCTGCATTCTTATAATGAATGAAGTGAAGTAGTTATAGTTTACTACATGGTTAAAATATGAATTTATAGTCAACTAGTCTATTATTTATTACTTAGTAATAAGTGTAGTTTGTTGGACTAAGAACCGAATGCTAGGGTAAAAGTTCAATACTTTAGTGACAAAATCCAAGACGTAAATTTGTGGGTTTCGATCCGATCTATACTTCTTCTTTTTCTCTCTCAAGAAATGTAACTTTTATTGATGAAAAATTGTATTACATTCGAGTTTGACATTGATCTAATATGATGAGCTTAACATTGTATTACAAGTTGTTTCGTTTTGCTCAAATGTAATTCTGATTTCAAGCTTCAATCTTGTAAGAATTTCCTGACTTTTTGCTCTTCTTCTTCTCTTCTACAAGCAGTCATCTCTTCATGCATCTCCAAATTCTACTCCATCTTCTTCACAAACATCTTATTGATTGAGAGTGACCTGTTATTTAACCTTCAATATTAAGCAAAAGATTGGTCAGGTATAAAACGTGCCACTAGTTAGTTAACCTCTTAAGTTATGACCATAATATACCCCACATTCAAGCTTTCTAGCATAAGAAAGCATTAAAAAGGACAAGAGAGTTAAGTCACTGAAAAGAGCAATCTTCCGTTTCTTCCAAAGTAAATTTGGCAATCCAATCTACCGCGGGTGGAATAAACTTCTACAGTAGCTCAAAACTTTAGACATAAACCAAGAATTCTTACCAAATGCTAGCATGTTAAATAATATTAGTGAATCTATTATTACATCTACAGCTTTCATGTCATTTTGATTACAAAACATCAATCCTTTTAACAAAGCTAGAGTTTTAGTTATTAAGGGTGAACATTTACCTAACAATGTACCTTGAGCAATGATTAATTCACTATCTGAGTTCCTAATGATAAACCAACTGCTAGACTCACCATTGTTAATGAGGAGCCATCACAATTAAGTTTGAATCTATTAATAGGAGGTGGATGCCATTTTATATATATGTAGTATTTTTGTATTTGGCATATGGTTAAAGCATTGTATTTGTCTAGCTTTATGAATATCTTTACTCCAATATTTTGCTTTAATCAGTAAGTCTCTATCTAATGTAGAGATAAGATATACAACATGTTCAATAATAGATTTAGCAGAAAATGGTAAGTTATCATGTTTTGTTTTGTTTCTTGCAATCTAAATAGACCATGTTATTAGAGAAGGTAGGATCATTCTAACATGTGTTTTTTATTTGTTGATAAGAGCCACTTATTAATAATGTGATTAATAGTCATATGTTGGCCTATAATGATATCACATATTCTAGAAAAATACTGCCATACTTCCCAAGAGATTAGGCAGGATACAAATAAATGATTTAAAGTTTCGAATTCATAACAAAATTGGCACTTAGATGCCAAATGGAATCCTCTTAGTTAAAGGTTAGAATCTACTGGTATCAAACTGTTTAGTACTCTCCACATTGATATTGAACATTTCTTAGGTGAAATGTTATTCCGTAATTACTTTTGAAGTTGAATTGTATATGTTTATGTCTGATTTCATTGCAGGTTGATTTTAAATTAAATTTACCATCCGGAGAAGGTTTCGAGATGATGGAATCCTCACAGTTTGGATTTGTTGGTATTGTTAAGATTCTGTTAATTTCTGTTGGAAATATTACTCCAATGCTTAGTTTATGCATATTCTATGTGAAATTGGTCCAGAATTCATGGACCTAAGTTTGTTTATACCAATTGTTTTGTATATAAGGAACTAGTTTTATTAATGAGTTAGAATAATGTCATTTATCTAAGTAAAAATATATATTCCATTTACCATTTATCCAATATACATATTCATCAGCTTGAAGCCTAACTTTAGTCATTCTCTTCCATACTTTTGAATCTGACTGTTTTTCCAAGATTTGTAATGGATGAAATTTTAAGCAATAAATGTCATGCATTAAGTTTGCCCACAAAGATTTATTTTCCCTAAAGTTCAACCATAGTATAAATGAGAAGGCAGATTGAATATTTGAGAGATCTCTAACATTAAGACCGTTTTCACCATAGGTTTTACAATGTTTTGTCGAGTCACTATTATTTTAGGCCACTATTAGGTACATAAGCTCCTTGTTCCTTTGATATTATTTTAGGCAGTAATATTTTCAATCTATTATTGACTAGTTTTGAAATAATTCTGTTAAAAATAAAGCACAAGCTTATTGGTCTAAAGTCTGACCAAGTTTTAGGTGAACTAGTCTTAGGAATCAAGAAAATTGAGGTTGCAAACATACCTTTTGGAAATATAGAATTGTTAAAGTATGCAATTATGACCTTAGCTAAATCATTTTTAATAATTGACCGACATTCTTGATAGAATCTGGAGTTGAATCCATCAACTTCAGAAAAACTATTACCATTTAGGTTCTTAATAACTGAAAGTATTTCATCAATTGTAGGATTTTCTAATAATGAACTATTATCTTGGTCATTTATCAGTTTAGGAATAATATGAAATAGAAATTATGTAATGCTTTCCAAAAACTTCCTTCTATAATTTCGACCCGATTTATACATTTCAACTGAAACATTAGCTTTGTTGTAGACAACTATTGTTTTATCGTATTTGTTAGTTACCGGCCTCTTCCTAGACACACCAATGTTTCTCACATTTTTACTTTTTTGCTTCAAACACCAAGTTAAAGATATTAGCTTCATCTTTAGTTCAATCTTGAACTTTAACCCTTATTTTATCATCCCTCTTCGGACTAAGCAAGGTAGAACAAAGCCCAACTTTGTCTCTTAAGAATACATATCGAACACGAGATAACAACTTTGTGAAAAAAATATGATGTTTAGTAATGAGAAGGAATATAACAAGTCTCAAATTCTCGTAGGAGAACCTGGCCACGAAACAAATGCACATAAATCTCGATGTGTTTTGGTCATGCGTGAATAACATGGTTGAAAGCAAGCGAAGTTTCCCCTAATTATCACACCACACCATTAGAGAACGAGCTAAAGTTACCCTAAGCTCACAAATAATAGACTAACGCCACAAAAGTTCAGAGAAAATATTCGCAAGAGCTTTGTACTCTGACTCGGTATTAGATTAGGAAACTACCTCTTGGTTCTTAGAAGACTAGGAAATCAAGGAATCTCCTGGAAAAACACAATATCCACCAACTGATTTACGGTTATCCATTGAGCTTCCCAGTACGCACCATTAAAAACCTGTGAGAATAAGTTGTGGTGAATGTTTAAGATGACTGCCTAAAATCCTTGTACCAGATAAGGATTTAAAATTATTTTAATACTTTTTTAAATGTACATGAGTATGAGCTTTGAGAAATTGAGAGAGTTTGTTCACTGCGAAAGTTATATCGGGTATTGTAATTACCAGATATTGAAGTGACCGTAATAAACTCTTGTGTTTTACAGGGCCTGAAAGCATATTACCATCATGGATAGACAAAGAGTGTCAAAAAATAATTAGAGTATCACATGTCTTAGAAAAATTCATTCTAGCAGTTGTAAGTAGATTTTTCACATATTTTTGTTGAGTAATATATAAGCAGTCTAATTTGTGGCAACCTTCATTCCAAGCAATAAATGGAGGTTATCAAATACTTTGAGATAGAATAATTAATGCATCTTATTGGTGAACTTTTGCCAGTATTGAGATCGATTTCCGGTCACAATAATATTATCCATAAATATGAGAATAATCAAAATAATTTTTCCTTGCATATAATAAAACATTGAGATAAAATAATTAATGCACATATATCTATAAGGAATCTCCTTTCTGGAAACCTTCACCAAGCAATAAGTGGAGGTTGTAAATGTCTTTGAGATAAAATAATTAATGAATCTTATTGATGAAAGTTTGTCAGTCTTGAGATCGATTTCCAATCAAAATAATATCAACAACATATATGAGAATGATCAAAATAACTTTTCCCGTCATATAATAAAATATTGAGTTATCAGCCTTAAAGTTAAAAATCCTCCAGCCAAGTAGTACTCTCTTAATATATATAGAACTAGACTCTTGGAGATTTCTTAATTCCATAGATAGCCTTGTGTAATTTTCACACATAACGTGGCTTGTAAGGATAAAAAAAATCATTGGAGATGTATCATGAAAACTGTTTCATGTAGAAAACCATTAAAAAGGCATTGTTGATATCCAACTGGCTTATATCTAGTTTCTTTACACACCAATGCTTAAAATAATTCTAATTATAGATGACTTGATCACATGACTGAAGGTTTCATCAAAGTCAATTCATGGTGATTGATGAAAACCTTTAGCAACTAACCTAGTGTTATACCTCTATAAAGACCCATCAATACCATACTTCAATTTGTAAACCATTTTAGAGCCTACAACATTCATACTATTAAAGACCATGTATGGTTGGATTAGAGCTTGAAATTTAGCATGCATATCCCTGTTCCAGTTACGATAAGAAAAAACCTTATGGTTAAACCAATATAGATATGTTTAGACTTAAAGATACCAGTCTTGGCCCTGATACTTATGGATTGGTATTGATAGAAGTAATGTTTTGGTTAGGTTGATTTAATGACAAATAATTTTACATATCACACCCTGTATGTGTGTCCGCATAAGGTAGAACATGTTCAATTTGTAGCTGTATATGTGTAGAAATGGTGGCTTGAGTAGAAAGTAAATGTTGTGAGACATAAAATTTCTTAGTTAGAGAAGGAATAGACTATGTACACACTGTATTTGAACTGGTCAAAGGTTATATAGGTGGTGATACTGATGGAAAGTTTTTATTTTGTGAGGTGAATCTGAACAAGAAGTAATAAAGTGATTTTTGTTATGCTTGAGGAAAATAATCGAGTAATAATTCTTCTCTATTAAAAAGTATTTAGAATTTTGATGCACTCAACCTTCATGAGAATTAGATACACTAGACATCTTAGGAAAATAAGAGAACCAATCAGACTTTGACACAGAAACTAGAGACTCGGTTTCTCTAGTGATAAAGAACTTGTGATGACAATATGCCTAAATACTAAAAACTTTCCAGTATGAGTAATACATATATATCGTTTATGGATAGCACAATACCTTAGAAAAACATATTTTAGAAAATGAAAGTCAAATTTGTGTTGTTGATAACAAACATAACCAATAAATTAAGGTGAGTATAGTAAGGTTATCCATTGTAAAGTAGTCCATAAGGTGAGTTATATTCTAGAATAGGAGTAGGAATCATATTAACTAAGTCAGTGGATATGGTGATATCATCATACAAGTAAAAACATAACCTTTGTTTTTAAGAGGGTAAATCCAAGAAAATATGCTAAAGTCATCTAACAACAAACTGTAGTACCTAAAACCATTTCTGGTTTGTATGGGAGTTGGTCCCTATAAGTCAGAACAGATTAAACCCAATATTTTAGAAGCATGAGACTTAGATTTAGAAAATAAAAGCTTGTGAGACTTCTCAAGCTCACAAAAATCACAAATATTGAAATCCTTTTTAGTAAGCATTGGTGAGGTTTATTTTGAGCTGAGGGTAATTTTGTCAAGTGTTTTGGAAAGTTTAAAGGGTATTAAATGTTTTAGTGTGAAGTAGTGAAAGATTTGAGCTGCTTGGTTGTATTAAATGTTCATTACCCTCATTAATGAAAGTAGTTGGGCTATTTATACCCTTAATTATGGACCCATGGGCTTCGGGTCAAATTATGGAACCGAATCAAGTTTAAGGACCCACTTACTTATTAAGTTGGTAAGCATATAGCTTAGTCAAAAGGTATTCAGTCATTCTTTACTTTTGTCATGTCCGGATAGTTTAGTGGCAAGATTATGTCCGAATTTCCCTTGTTTGGAAATCTCAGTAGGCAGTGGTTAAGTTATCCAGACTCATTAGTAGCCCCTTTTTTAGGATTTGTCAAAAATCTTTGGCAGGACTAAAAAATCCACTTAGTAAGTAACGACATTTTCTAACCCATTTGTGTATCTGGCTTGAGGTTTGTCCGAACTGACTTTTTCTCAGAATTCTAAGAGTCTTTCTTTGGATCGTGGGACACATGTCACAATTTGATTCGACCTACCAGCAGTTTTTACCTAGATTGGAGCTCCCACTAAACCTAGAAAGTAACGTATGCATTTAATTTTTCCCACGTTAGCGCCGTCTTCAATCATTGCATAAATCTCTCCGTCTCCTCCTCGGTATCAGTTACCTTTTTCTACTGATATATAAACCATTTTTTCAATGTTTCATTTTCTTCATCACTCACCAAATATTTTACATAGCTTTGCACCATTTCTTTCAAAATTATTCTCCGATAGTTTTATGTTCACAGCTAGATACACTCTTGTAAAAGGCGGCTGGTTGAACCTGTTTTAGTTAGTGAAAAGCAAGGCATGTCGAAAGAAAGAGGCATGTCGCTGCTGGTCTCTCGGTCTCCCCTTCCCCAAGCGAAAAGTTTGGTGAGCCACCCCAAGAAACTGACCAAGGGTCATCATCAACTAGAAACCCAAAGCCTAAACACTTGTTCAAACCGAGCCTCTCACCAATTCCATCAGGTTCTTCAGTTCAGAAGTCCCAACCCTTGACTGCTTAGGAAAAATCAGTATCAAGTGTTAGAAAACCCTCCCCTTTCATAGCCATGTGATCAGATATTGAAAAATCCCCAGAAAAATCAAATACACACCAGACAACGCGTTTGGTGAAGGCTCAAACACCTATATTACAGTCAAAACCCTCCAAACTGGAGGCCTCCAAAGACACATCCAAGGATAAACCCTCCGGATCGGAGGTATCCATAAGAGCCCCATAAGATAAACCCTCCGGATCAGAGGCATCCAAAGTAGTCTCTCAAGAGAAGTCCTCCGGAACTCAGCCTTAACCAGATATTAGGCTTTTGGAAACAGTTGGCGCTCATCCATCTGGTGAGCCTTTGGAGTCAGAATCCGCTCCCCTTCCATCTACAACTACTGAGAGACCTTCCACAGTGATGGAAGAAGTGATGGAGGATAGTATCGAAGGTTGGAATGGCTCATCCGTATATCCCGGAGTGCTTGGAGGGCAAGGCATGATCTTGCTTTCAGAAAGTCAATGTGAAGTATTTGTTGGCCATGCAAAACATAAACTATGTTTATACTCATACTGCTGAGCTGGGCCGGATCCGGACAAAGTGGGGGATCCCAGAGTCAGTGAAGGTGAGAATACTTGACACTCCGGAGACTCCGATGAACTGCAAACTTAATGAAGTGGTCATCTTCACCGAACTGTTCAACTGGGGGCTCAGATTCTCCTTAGACCCAAAGATTGTCAGGTACTTTCATCTGATAAAGCTCTACCCAAGCCAATTAAGTCTAAATGCTTGGTACTCCTTCCTTGCTTACATAATGGAATCAAGGCTTCCCGGAATCCCTCTCCCTATGGAGCAATTTTACGCTGTGGCAAGTCTGTGCAGGAATCACCACATATTCTACCACCACAACATGGGAAACAACTTCAAAGTGGTAGACGACTTGTTGGAGTCGGAGAAGAATTGGAGAATTCAGTTCTTATACATCAGTGGGTTATGGGAAAATGGGAGGAAGATCAAATCCAAGACCAACCCTAGTATGCTTACTAGTAGGTGGAAGAGTATAGGTAAATTCTTTAATTTTGTTCTTCATGTTCTCCTTTTTACTTTACAAATATTCCACTCCTGAATTATTACTTCTTTTTCGGTATTACCGAAGGAGTATTACAGATATCTGAAGGAGGGGAAAACTACATGTTCCAAATTGAATGCGTGGGCCGCAGAACGTTGGGGGAATGTTTTCCACAACTGCTTTACCTCCGATAATATGGTGAGATCTCACCTGTGGAATACCACAGGCCGGAGATATCTTTCATGGAAAGAATTGACCACACCCTCTCCTCCAGGTGTCATCCTCAAATGGACATAGGAAAAAGATGATAAACTAGTCTAGCCTTCTAGAGCCAAGGCTCCCAGCAAGATGAGGGGGAAGAAGAAGAGAACTACAATAGAAGCAGTTCAGGCTGCCACAGAGGAGACTGGTCTGGATAACCAATGAGGGATTGATGCCTCATTGCTCAAGGTATTTGAGGATGAAACTGTCAAGGAGGCAGGAGAAACACCAAATCTACCAACGCCTTCGAAGAAGGACCGAAAAAGGGGAGCTAGCAGCGACGAAAGGGCTGCCAAGAAGAAGAAGGTCACCTTAGGGGGAGAAATAACTCTTCGCCTTTCGGAGCTTCCTCTGACATGGTGCTTCTTTTCCATGAAACATTTCCGAAAAGGACGCTTGGTCTCTTGTGGAAATATATGGAGTACGAACACATCCTATTCCATACCATAACAGATGGTGATAAGAAAAACTACTCCAGTGGGATCGATTTTACCACCAATGAAGAAGAAGGAACCGGTGAGAGTTCAAGTGCTGAACTTAAAGGCCCCAAAAAAGGAGGTGAAGCAGGAACATCCGAAGGTTATAAGCCCTGGGGTTTTTAACTATCTTTTGTGTTTTATTAATCTTGTGAACTACTAAAGTCCTTGGATGGCCAAGGCGTTTTTGTAATTGTATTCGGACTGAGTCCGGATAAGTCTTTCACAACACTTAAAGTCCTTGGATAACCAATGTATTTTTTATTTTAGGAACGTTATCCGGTTCATACCCGGACATGCTTATCTATCAAATATTGCTTTATTCCATACTTGCTTTCAATTTTAATGGCCAATGTTTAAATAGCCCTTTTTTACTTCAAAAATATTTAAAGTGAGAGTGTTTAATATCTCCGATGACATGCGTTTAATGGCCATCATTTAACAAGATTAATCTGATCTGTCAAAGATCCTCTGAATCAAATTGAATACTTGAAAAGAATTGTAATCAAACCACACCAAATATTGTAAGAAGGCATCATATTATATTGAAAAAATCAGACACCTCATTAAAACCTCCCCGCGCCACCACGGTAGGAAATCGTATGCCCCCTAATATTTACATTGACTTTAAACAAGTAAATATTTATACAACTTTCATTCTAGATATAACCTGAGGTGTTCAGTATTCCATGGGTGCTTCAAAACTCTTTCATCTTTGTCTTGAAGCCTATATGTCCCAGACTTAAGCTTTTCAGAGACCTCATAAGGGCCTTCCCAAATCAGACTTAAGCTTTTTGAAGCCTATATGTCCCAGACTCTTCCATAGGTGCTTCAAAACAACTTTCATCTTTGTCTTTGTCGAACTGCTTTTCCTTAGTATGCAAGAAAACCTTTCTTAACACTTTATCTCCTGATTGAAAATCCCTTCTCTTGATCTTAGAAGCAAACATTCTCATCATAAAGCCTTGGTAATAGGTTGTTCTAAGATGAACCTTAACCCTTGTTTCTTCTATTAAGTCCAACTGACTCTTAATTGCCAATTCATTGGCTTGTTCGGAATAGTTGTGGACTCTGTATGATGGTAGGGTTGCTTCTACAGGAGTAATTGCATCCATCCCAAACACCAAAGAAAAAGGAGATTCTTGAGTAGTACCCCTAGGAGTAGTTCGGTATGCCCACAATACTTCTTGCAAATAGCTTGACCACTTCCATGCAGCCCCTTCTAAATTCTTTTTTAAACCGGAAAAATGGTCTTGTTTGCCACTTCAACTTGGCCATTTGCTTGTGGGTGGAAAGGAGAAGAGAAGTAGTGCTGAATACCCCTAGAGGCATAAAAACTCTCCATATCCTTTCTATCAAATTGTGGCCCGTTATCTGTGGTTATCTTTTATGGAACCCCAAATCTGCAACAAATGTTAGACAAGATAAATTTTATAACAAATTTTGAAGTAGTTCCTGCCAGAGGGGATGCTTCTATCCACTTTCAGAAATAATCAATGGCTACAATAATAGTCCTGCATCCTTCGGACGCCATTGGTAGAGGCCCAACTAAATCCAGTCCCCAACGAGCAAAATGCACTGGCTCAAAAATTGACTTCATATGAACTGTTGGCATATGAATTTTGTTACCATACCCTTTGGCATGGGTCATACTTTTTCACCAATTCCTTAGCATCTGTCATTATGAATGGCCAATAGTATCCACCCAATAAAACCCTCCGGCTTAGAGCTCTATAGACACTGTGTGCTGATCCTTCTCCATCATATAGTTCAGATAAAAAAAAATTAGGACTCTTCAGCCCCCAAAGAACGCAGGAGAGGTCTGCAAAACAACTTTTTATAAAAAACCTCTATTATGATCAATAAACCACGAGCCTTGTGTTTCATTTTTCTTGCCATAGCCTTCTCTAGAGGAAAAATTCCATCAAAGATGTATTAATGAAGGGAAAATCTCCAATCTTTGGATTGAACTACTTGTACAATCAAGCTCTCTTCCTCTTCCTTTTTCTGATTTGATTGTATGGATGGGCTTTTTTGTAAATGAATCCATGGGTAGGACTCAAAGTATGCTATGGTTGCTAAAGAGTCTGACAACGTGTTTTCCGATCTTGAGATATGCTCATAGCAAATATTTTTGAGGTTGGCTGCTACTTCTTTAAGAACGAATAAGTATTTGATTAACTGCTCTTTCTTGACTTTGGACTGACCTTGAGCATGGTGGATAAGAAGCTGAGAATCACTCATCAACCTAACTCTTTTAGCCCCACATAGAAAAGCTAACTTTAGACTAACTATAGTTGGTTCATATTCAGACTCATTGTTAGAGGGCTTGAAAGCAAAGCATATAACCTGGTATAACTTATCACCATATGGAGAGGTTAAACAAATCCCAGCCCCACAACCCATTGTGCTTGATCTACCATATGTCCGGACAACCCACTCTTTTTTCAGTTTTCTCTTCTGAGGATTTTTTAGAACTTCTGTTCGAATGAAAATCTACCAAGAATTCAGAAACAAATTGAGCTTTGATAGCAGTTCGTGGGGAAAAATCAATGTCATAATCACTCAACTCCACTGACCACTTGGTCATCCTGCGTGATATGTCCGCTTTTGAAGAACATTCTTTAGTGGAAAAGACGTTCGAACGATGATGGAATGACACTGAAAATACGGCCTCATTTTTCTGGCAGCAATCACTAAGGCCAGTGCCATCTTTTCAAGCTTTAGGTACCTTTTTCTGCATCTATGAGATTCTTACTGATGTAGTACACCGGACGAGAATAGTTGTCCAACTATCTTACCAACACTGCACTTATAACACATTCTGACACAACCAAGTATACATAAAGTGTTTCCCCTTCAACAGGCTTATAAAGGGTTTTGGGAGAAGACAAGTGCTTCTTTATTTCAGAAAAAGCATGGCTGCACTGTGGAGACCAGTTGAAGTCTTTAGCACCTTTCAAGGTCTGAAAGAACGGGGCACATTTGTCCGAAGACCTCGAAATAAAACGATTTAAAGCAACCAATCTTCCTATCAACCTTTGTACTTCTTTAATATTTCGAGAAGGGTCCATTTTTAACAAGGCATCGAGCTGGTACGGATCAAGTTGTATCTCATTTTCACTTATTACATAACCAAAAAAAAATCCGGACTGCACCCCAAACACACATTTTTCTAGATTCAACTTTAAATTAACCTTTGTCAAGTTGGCAAAAGTTTCTTGAAGATCAGTTAGGTGAAACTCTTCTTCTCAACTTTTAACCATCATGTCATCGATATATACTTCTATATTTCTTCCAATCTGATCAGTAAATGCTTTGTTCACCAACCTCTGATAAGTAGCCCCAACATTTTTCAACCCCAAAGGCATCACCTTTTAACAATGGAGACCCTTATCTGTAACACAGGTAGTGTGATCTTGGTCCTTCGGATCCATCTGTATCTGGTTATACCCAGAGAAGGCAGCCATGAACGATAATAGCTTATTTCCAGATGTGGAGTCCACCAACTGATATATCCGGGAGACTGGATAAAGATCTTTTGGGCAAGCTCTGTTGAGGTCAGTAAAGTTGATACACATACGTTATTTACCATTCTTTTTCGTAACTAACACTGGGTTGGCAGTCCATAAAGGATACTGAGACTCCTTTATGTGACGCATCTTGATTAGCCGGTCGACTTCTTGGACTATTACATCAGCTTTCTCCTTAGAAAAAGCTCTCATTTTTTGCACAATAGGTGCAACATCTCTCCGGATGGAAATTTTGTGTGATATAACACTTGGAGGCACTCTCGTCACATCATCATTTCACCACAGAAAAACATGTTGCTGACCTGCCAAAAAGGACAACAACTTTTTCTTCAACTTTGGTGCCATCTTGGAGCCAATTTTAACACTCCTTCCTTCAGCCAGAGAGTGGGTTTCAACTTCTTCAATTGGTATCAAAACACTAGGGGTCTTTCCGGGGTCATCCATTTCACCCTCACCCCCAGAGGACCTCAAAAACTGCTAATCTTCATAATCCGGACTGCCTCCAGAGTTTTGGGAGCAAGTGCAGTTACATAACATTCCCTTGCTATCTTTTGGCTACTTTGGGCAACTCTCACTTGTCCTTGAACTGCATATTTCAAAAATTGATGGACTGTTGAAGCCACATCATGCATCCTAGAGAGCCAGGACCTCCCAAAGATCACATTGCAGCATGTGGGGCAGTCTACGATAACGAATAACACCCTAACAATCTTCTTAAAAGGGCCTTTGCTCAACAATACCTCCTCCTCAAATTCTTCGATTACATCCGCAGAGCTCCATGTGAAGCCCACAATGGATCTATTCGAATGTTGAATTACTACCAGAATCTTCATTTGCTTATAAGAACTTAAAAAAAGAATATTGCTTGAGCTGCCAGTGTTAATCAGAATTCGTCTGATATCGTTGCCCTCAATTGAAGCTCCTATCATTATAGCATCCTCATGAGGCCCAACTATATTTCTTAAATCGTCTTCATAAAAAACAATGAAAGGAAAAGGAATTTGGGACTCATAAGAAGACATGCCTCATTCTAACTGATTAGGTAGAGTGTGAACATGTCTCTTCCTTGAAGAAGGAGTCGGCGCAATCATAGTGTCCCCTCGAATATAATTAGTGTCTCAAAAAAGCTTATGAGTCCGGACACTGTCTTAGTTTGTTCTGTTATGACCCTCACTTTATTCCGGGTTGGACCAGGATCCAAATACTCCGAATCAACATCAAATCTTTCAAGGATTGCCATAGCCCCTTCTGGAGCAGATGTCCCCACATTGTTCGTTGGGCCAGTTCGAGGAGCATTGTCAGGCATGTTCCCACTTCTTTTCTTGACATAAGATCCCAACTTTCCCCTTTCAATAAGATTGTGTACCTACTGTTTCAAAGCAATGTAGTCTTCGGTATTATGGCCAATGTCACGATGATACTGGAAAAAAAAGTATTACGACTTTCCCTGGGAGATTGAAGCGTTGTCGGCTTCCGAAAATGCACCTCATCTTTAGTTTTGTCATAAATGGTAGCCATATTCTCCTTTAACTCGGTAAACCACTCCGGTTGGACCCAAGGTCCTCGTTTATTTCTGGACTGCTGGCTCTGAGCTGGATTTGGGTGGGATTGAGTCTGCTTGGCCCTGTTGGATCCCTGTCCGGTTTCTTTGGCCTTATATCCGGACTGGTTCTGATTTGGAGCAGCTGAGGCAGACCTCACTTGTATATATACTCTAGTCTTCTTTGTTTCATCCACGTTGATTTGCTTTCCCACCTGATTTAGCAAACCGCCCAGGTTATGGCCTTCTTCCTTGTTACTGAATCATCTAGATTCCCAGGGTTTAACCCTTGTCACAAAAAAGCTCTTGCTACTTTCTCAAAGCAATCAGCTAACCCATTCTTGGTATTTACGAACCAGCTTATATAGTCTTTTAGTGACTCATTTGGCTCTTGGGCACAATGGATAATAGTATCTCCATTGCCCTTCACCTCTTTACTCCCCACAAACTTCCTTCGGAAGGTAACCCAAAATGTGTCGAAGTTTCCGATACAACCCTGTAGCAAGTTATTGTACCATTTCAGAGCACTTCCCGTAAAGGATTGGGAGAAGGCTCTACACAGAAGTTTGTCATCATCATCAAAATTCATCATAAAGTTTTTAAACTGTTCCAGATGGTTGTCCGGGTCTTTGCTCCCATCGTATTTCTCCATTTTAGTATTGTCAAACCTCTTAGGAAGGTTTCCGGATAGTATCTTGGCAGATAATGGTGATTGCCTCCAATTTCGACTACGAATAAAAATTGTGTCTTTATTAGGTGTTGCAAAATACATGGCTCATCATGGAAAGCACAAGGATCAATCAGCAGCTAGTCCACATGCCTGTGACTATGACTATGGCTGTGAGACAACCCTTTTCCCAGATGCCTCTTTAGTCTCCCATGCCTATCTCTCTTTCTTGAATACTTTTTAACTTGCTTTTGTTTCTTTCGAGACCTCTCCTCATCACTGCTTGATGACAAGGACTCCTCAAGTTCATCCTCGTTTGAAGAGCTACTGGAGGACTCAGACTCTGAGCTTTTCATCGGCTTGGACCGGTGAGACTTCTTGGAACTGAAATGGGTCTTTTTTGTACTTAAATGAGTCTTTGCTGATGGGTCGTTCTCCCTTGGGTTGTCAGTATGGTGAATTGATGACGCCTTTGAATTTTCCTTCAGACTCATCTCTACCTTTTTAATGGCCTTCAATGCTTCTATTTCGGCTCTCAACTTATCTCGCTCTTCGGTATTATATTCATTATTTTCTCCTACCACCTCCAACAAAGGTGGTGGAATTGCTTGCTCGTTTGGATCCATCCAAACAGGATTTTTTGCTAGTTTTGAATGCTAGATTCAGGCGCTTTCTACTCCCACTGTGCTCGCCAATTTGGTGAGGTTTATTATGAGCTGAGGGTAATTTTGTCAAGTGTTTTGGAAAGTTTAAAGGGTATAAAATGTTTTAGTGTGAAGTAGTGAGGGATTTGAGCTGTCTGGTTGTATTAAATGTTCATTACCCTCATTAATGAAATTAGTTGGGCTATTTATACCCTTAATTATGGACCCATGTGCTTTCGGGTCAAATTATGGAAACGAGTTAAGTTTAAGGATCCGTTTACTTATTAAGCTGGTTAGCATATAGCTTAGTCAAAAGGTGTTTAGTCATTCTTTAATTTTGTCCTGTCCGGATAGTTCAGTGGCAAGATTATGTCTGAATTTCCCTTGTCCAGAAATCTCAGTAGGTAGTGGTTAAGTTATCCGGACTCATCAAGCACAACATTACAATTACTGCACACCTTAGACATTACTTGATGAGCTTGGTAACCCAGTCTCATGTGCCATGTTTTAAAAAAAGATAGCATAAACATCTGACCCCATACAAACTCTGAACTAGGAACTCTAGGAGCCTTATTCCATGAACCATCAATGCAATAAAATATTTTACTGACCTTACGTGTTATAATTATCTTCATTGTTGCCAATCGTTCACAAAACAAAAATTCTTGAAAAATTCAACATACACATTGTTTTAAGAGGTTAGTTTGGAAACTAACAATAGGTTCTTGGAAATGGTAGGAGCTGTAGAATACTATCTAATTTTGCTGGTTTGTTTTCATTTTAAATCAAATTAGAGGTACCAACATGTTTAGTTTGGCATTTCTGGCTATTACTAACTAGAACATAAATCTTACCTCCACAGTCAAACCTTTGGCTTATCAAACTTGAGTTTTTTGTGACATGATATGTATCTTATAGTCTACACACCAGTTTATGCCATTTTTGTGATCATGAGTCATTTCATTGGAACTTGAGTGTGATTCTATCTTTTGTTGGTCTGTTTTAAAGATCCCATAAGATTAGGATCATCTCTGAAATAGCAGTTGGGGGATGCATGATCAAACTTTCCAAAAATTTGGAAAGTAGGTATGTTTGGAGAATACTTGCGTCAACGTTTTCCTCTATAAGTTTAATTGTTTCTTCCATATAGTTAGTCTGATACCTGGCTCTACCTTCACATTTTTGGCCTCTTGTATATTTTTCTTGTTGATCTAAGGTTAGGATTAGAATTTGCAGAAGTTATATTCAGGCTTTCCATTGTTGATTCCAGATTAGTTAATTTTTCTAATATGATTTAGAAGTTAACAAAGAGATTTGTAAATCCACCCAATTAGACCATCATTTTCTTTTAGACTCACTACTAGAAGAGTGTATTCAGAATCTAGGACATCAAGGACCTAAAAGATTAGATCATTAATAGTTACAGCACATCCAAAGCTAAATTACATAATATTGGCTTTATTTTGTCCAAGTATTCTTGCATAGGCAATCCTCATTTCCTTGTTCTCTGAAACTCACTCTTAAACTAGGTGATTATGGATCTAGTTTATGAGCATAAAATTTGGTTAAAATAACTCACAGTATTTTTGAGGACATTTGATCAAGTAATTAGGTTGCTATGTCAGGTGATATGATGGTAAAGAGAAAACCTAGCAGAAGTTGATCCTTATAGTACCACTATTCATAAAGGGAATTGTAAACCAAAACTGAATTACAGTAAAAAATAATGTTCGGAGGACCAGCAATTTCAACTGAAATGTGGCCAAACAGATGACTGCCCTTGATAATTTGGGCAATGATGACCTTAGGTATGAGATATGAGATTTTTTGCTTATGTGGAGGTCAGGTTGGAGGAAATCAGAAGTAGCAGAGTCGTTGCTCTATTATGGAGAACTGGTGTTGGCCATAATGGCTCTCATACCAAGTTGAAAAATATAAAAAAGATTGTGAATCAAGAAAGATGAAGAAATTTAATTTTTTGTCTTTATTTTTTTGATGATTATACAATGTATATGTTGCATTCTTATATAGATGAAATGTAGTACTTGTAGTTTGTTACATGGTTAAAACAAACTTAGAGTTGTAATTACTTTACATTAAACTATCCCATTATTTACTATTAGTAATAGAATGTAGCTTGTTGGACCAAGTACCATGCTTTAGAGTAGAAACCCAATGCTCTAGTGACACAATTCACGGCCCTAAAGGGATGAATTGTGGGTTTCAACCCGATCCACACACTTCAACTTAAGAAGTAGGTTTGTTGTAGAGAACTGTTGTTCTATTGTCTTTGTTAGTTACCAGCCTCCTCTTAGACGCACCCCTGTTTCTCACTTTTTCTTTCTCTTTTCTTCAAACAAAAAGCTAAGGGTATTATATTCATCCTTAGCTCAATCTTGACCTTACACCCTTTTCTATCAGGATAAAGCACTATATAGATATAAAACTAAAGTTATCAGTTATTTATTAGTTATCAGATTATTTATTACCAATAATTATTATTATGTAAAAAAAATTAAAATTAAAATATATATATATATATATATATATAATTATATGATACATCAAGCATTTTATGGTTTACCAAATAACAAGTTAAATGTATGGGTATTTTTCGACATAAGAGAAGGGCATCCAAAAAGCGTGAACAAGAGTAACTAAACATAAACCACATAGCATTTTCTGATCTGAAAAAACAAAATATAGGGTTCCAAATGGCGTGATAAAACACCTGGAACATAATAGACAACGAAATATGTGGTGCGAAATCAAAATAACGAAAAATGATGTTGAGTTAATAGCGAAAGAGAGAAAATATGGTTCAGAGGCAGAAAGACATGTGAAATGAGTTGTTTTGAGACAAAACCTACGATTATAAAGTTTAAGTTAGCAAGGTTTAAGGGGACTTTCCAGCTGTGAAATCTCTAGTGGAGGTCCGAGAGGATGCAATGGAAGATTGTTGATCCTAGTAAGGGAGAGTTAAGAATTTTATCGCATTTTCTCTTGCCAAATATGGTAGAGGACCCAATAGAAAGCAGCATGCCAAAGGTGATCGAGGCCGTTGCGCGAAGAGGTTTAGGAGCTTGCAATAAATATCTCGGAGGACAAATCCAAGAGCGTATATGGAAGATTTAGCTTCATGCAAATTGAGGCCCAAATGGAACGTGAGTAGAGGCATTCCACAAAGATATAGTTTGTAGTTTCGGAGAAGCTATCGCACAAGGAAAAATTTGAGACGGTGATATAACCCCAAACAAATAGTTTGTCTCTAGTGGTGAGATTCTCTTGGATGGAAAGCCAAACAATGAAAAAGTGTGTGAGAAATTGTGCTAATTTGAAATGAGATTGGCCTAGGGGACTTGATGAGCGAGGGTTGAACGTGGTGGTATGTGATGCTAATTATGAAGAAATTGTTAGTATAGTTTCAGAGTCAAATTTTATTATCATCTTTGTTTGAGAGAGGGGTAGAAGGAGGAAGCTGATGACGTTAGATATTTTTGATATGTGAGAATAATGGGATATTCTATCTAATGAGAGCTTAATGGGTAAGTTCCAAAAGCTATTGTTGATTATGTCAGAAACCATGATATTGTTGCTCATTCTAGCATATCAGATAATAATAGGACCGTAACATCCTACAATAGTGTTACGGAAGAGCCATGGATCATATCATAAGGAAGTAGTGAGACAGTTGCATATGCCAGCCTTGTATAATTTAGCAGTAAAGGGTCTCACATTGATGATTTTTCTCTATCTCCAGCTAGAAGAGGAGCCAATAAGGTAGCATCTATAGGCTTTTATCTTTTATTTTTTTGGTAAAAATCCAGTTACACCAAATTGAGGAAGACTTGCCGCTCAAGATGAACCATAAGTGTTTAAGGGAGACCGCCTGATTCCACACCCTAAGGTCTAAACTCCCAAGGCCACCCTCTGACAAGAGCAAGGTAACTTTCGACAGGTTACTTTGAAATCAAAAGTTTCCATTTTTGAGCCCGACTAGAGGAACCTGCAAAAGAGCTATGCAAGGTCTTTCAAGATCCAAGCGGGGATGATAAATACGAAGGACTAGTATACATGTATGACGAAGAGTACGAGGTTGATTAGTCGAAGTATCCCCCGCATATGAGAGAATTTTAGAATTCCAAGTGTTGATGCAAGAGTTAATTTTGTTGAATAAGAGCCTACATCCATTATAGGAGAGACAAAAGATGATGAAGGGATGTATAAGTAACGAACGAGAATGAAGATTTTAATGAATCCCAAAACACTGAGGATGGAACGGTGAATCGATTTAGAGACCTCTCAGAGGAAAATATGAGTCTTACTGGACTGAGACAAAAGCTCGAGATGATGAAAAAATCCTACATGCCTTATTTAACAATATTGGTGGAGTTCAAGTTAGTGTGGAAAAAATCTTTTAGTTATCATCAAAGCAAATATTAATAATTTTGATTTTGTGACAATTATAATGGAATTCAAACACCTGGAGCTTACTTTTTTATCTGAGCGTGCTCGAAAGGACTTGTATAAGGAGGATGGATGGAAATTGGAAAGAGGATCCCCTTGACGGAGTCCTTTTTTACCGTGAAAGGGACCGAAGGAGCTACTATTGATGTTAACAGAGTAAAAGATGGTAGATATACATTGGATGATCAAACCAATCATTTGGTCGGAGAGTTTTATTACATAGAGAATGTACAAAAGCAGACGTCATTGAACATCAACAAAGGATTTCATATAGTCAGGGACATTTCCTATTGGTGTTATAACCATATATCAACTCCTAGGGGAGAAATATATTATCGGAGATATTACGGCTTGTTATGAGGGCCGATTGTGATGGGTCGACGAGAGAGGGAAAAAAGAAATATCTAATCATGTTGGTAAAGATTTTAGAGATTACATTGGAGATGATATTGCAGCAAGCAATGAGTCTGAAGTCATATGGTAAAGAAAGATTGCTTGACTTAGAGATAAAGGTAATACGAGTCTTGTTCCAATTAGGGTCTGTACAATTGGGAGGAAGAAATCATGGACTGTCTTGCAAAACTAAAAATAAATTATGATCCAAGAGGACTTAAAGAAGCAAGCATTGAATCCATCAATGTCCGCATCTTTATTATTGTTGATACTAAACATTATTATTTTTATCTCATCACGAGTTATGGGAAAAATTATATGATATTTATCGGAGTTGTTGAGCCTAACAGAGTAAGGCTTCTAACTCTAGTAAAGTCAGTGTAATTGGTGAGGTTCTTGACACCAAAAAAATTGGTGAAATGAGTGAAAAAACTATTAGCAACACCACTAGAGAAGGATCATATGTTTCCATAAGGGTCATAATAGAAATGATTTTATTCATAGAGGTACGAGATTTAATACTATTGTATCGACATAAGGACTCTTTCATGTGACTATAAAAATAAAACAAATCGAAGTATCGATTTCAGCCTCGACGAGAGAGGGGTTAAGAGGACCACTTGATTGGTTGTGCTAGGCTTGGAGGATGCAAATATAAGCTGAAAAGACTCTTTCACTAATTTCGTTGAACTCTCTTTTATTAATGGAGGATAAAGATGATTAAAGATGCTTAAGCTTATCGGGTATGATTGACATAACAGAGCCGTCCACGGGAGGGTTCTAGTTATCAATAATAATGGACAAGAATTCTGGGTGTGATTACCGCATGTTAAAGTAACAAAATGGTTTTTTTGTCTAAAAACTATTCGTATGTAAGAATAAAGTGATGATGGTATGGTCAGAGGTACAGGGTAATCTTAGTGTGCAAAGAAATTAGAAAAAATATCGTTAGAATTGTTATTTAGAAGGACCATATCAATTCAAGAGGAGATGGAGTTTTGGTTTCTTGTTGGATCATGAGATATGGGGACATTAGCTTTAATTTCAATGAGTTAACAAATGTAACAAAAATTGTTAAAGTCGTTGATGGACGAGGTCCAGAGGTCAGAATTACATGTTTGGTCCTCATGGTTATGAATAATGTTAAAGTCGTCAAACGCAATCCATAGAGCGCTTTGTAAATGATGATATATGGAAGATATGGCATTCCAAAATGAGGTATGATCAACAATATCATTGAAACGGTAGATAATAGAAAATGAGGCATTATATATATAATTGAATAATCTAAATTCTAAATTGTGATATTTTCAATGATAACTCTAAAAACACTAGAATTTATGGCAACCATATTCTACCTAAAAGGTACTCGGCTATGGCTATGGCTGGTATGGTAATGCAAAAAAGGAAGTAACACATAATATTCTCAACTTTGTTTTCACGTATCTTAGTTTCGAAGATACAAATAAATGTTATATGATTTTAAAAGAACATATATTCGGTGAAATCCTTTTGACGGGCAAGACCGTTAAGACCACACATTCCAAACAAATATAATCAGGATAAATGCTCCATGGGAACAGAAATGGTCTTGGTGCATGATAACATTAGATGCCACAATGAGTATCCTGGTACAGAAGGCAGGATAATTGACTTCAGCTGCAGATACTATCAATATCAGTAGTATTTTCTATTGGAATGCTCTGGCCAGATACCACCATCTTTTCGGAACCATGTTCCCTTTCGAAATACTTTTTAAAAGTATTCTCATAAAATGGTGTAAACACCTTAAGCAATAAATCGCTTTCTTAACCGTCCTCTTTCATCTTGAATCATTTTTAGAATATTTTAAAGTACTAATAACAGTTTCACCGGTGGATATAGAAGCAATATCCCCAGAGTCATCCTCCATTACCTTTGGGAAAGTTGAATGGACGTCAGTCTCTTGTTTGTTTTCAGAAGGTATGACTACTTCAACATGTTAATCTCCTCGAGAGAATCCTGGCACGTCTTTACCACCTCCTTTCCCGTCTCGAACAGCTTCATTTGCTATTATACCATCAACACGAGAAGTGTCTGAAGAGTCAGTAGTTTTTTGGGAATTGGACATGCTTTATCTTTCTGTGACAACGTGTTCTTTCTCCAAGTTTGGAGTGGACTAATTTGTTGGCGGAAAATATTAAAACAACACTCACTTTAAAACAAACAAACAACTTTGATATAGATAGAAAAGGAGAAATATTACAAAACACTCTCTTACAACAAGTGGCGGAGGGATGTAGGGGCTAGGGGGAATCCCACTCCAACCTTTACATAACCACTGTCCAATTTTGATTTTATTAAGGAGTCAGTGGGTGTAGTGGGTTTTTTTTTCACGTGAGAAAAATATCCGAGGAAACAAATAATAATTCTTTTGTTATTTAGTTAAATCTAAATAAGTTTTAGATACAATAAACAGTAGTTGTAGTGAAATAAGGTAAAAGGAAAAGAAAAGTTAGTGGGGTCACCAATTCTTTTTTTGAAAAATATTTATTTATTTTTAATTATTTTAATACGCTTTATAAAAAATATCATTAAATAACATATTATTAAATTAAATATTACTTATTTTATCAATTACTTTAATTCAAGACTTATATAAAAATATTTGTTTATAATAAACCTATTTAATATTTTCTAAAAAAGGTTAATAGACTAAAGTTATATTTTATCAATTATTTTAATTAAAAAAGCTATAAAAATATTTATGCATAATGCTAGTAGGTTTATCATTGGATTGACTCGAATAAAATGAAATTTTAAATATTTGTTTTGTTTTTAACTAAGTTTACTAATATTTGTGAATATTTTTTCAAAAGTATTATCATTGGAAAAATCGAGTTTGTAAGAGATAATAAAAGGAATGAATGATCTAAGTGGTTAGATGTAACACTTTGAAATATATTTGGTTGTTTGTAATGTTATAATCGTTATTTGATGAAATTTTCAGAATTTTTTTATATAACACCATGATCGGTGAAAACAAAAATTGTAGTAGATTTGGTTTTGCTTGATTATATTTTCGAAATGGTTAAAAAAATGTTATTAATATTTGGTCAGCCCCCCTAATATTATCTTCTGGTTCCGCCACTGCTTACAACTCACACTAGAAGAGAAAATATTTTTCTAACACTCAAGAGAGCATTCTTGTCTCTCTTTTCTCTCACTCTAACTTTCTCTCTCACTTTACTTCTTAGTGTGTTTGGTGATCCTCTAGATGGTGGGAGAGCTCCACTATTTATAGAACCATAGTGGAGACAAGATCCACCATCTAAGATCTTATGGATAGTTAAACACTCAACCTCAACACTACACTCAAGGGAAAGGTGTTTCTTACACTCAAAATCAAAGAGTATCTTGCACTCAACCTAAGGATGGTCTTACACACAACCTCCACTAAATATCAATTTAAATGTTTCTAGAATATTCTTTCTAGATGGGCCTTATTAACTGGGTTGGACCCTTTAAGTGGGTTGGGCCCTTTAAGTGGATAAGTTTAAATTGATCAGCAAGTTCCACATACTCTTTTGTGTCTGAAACTGTTAAGGATGCGTCCTTTGTATGTCGGAGACCATTAGCAACTGTTAATCACTAACTTGTTGAAAAGGGCTGCTTCTATTGTAATCTTTTTCTGGCCCTCAACAACTTCACCAGCTAGTGCACTAATTGATTGGTTTCTGTCAGCAAAATGTTCTTCAGTAGCAGTAGGGTTCCAGTTCATCAACACCTAAATTATATTGGCATACAAAACCAACTACTTAACTATAGTTATGTAAAGACCCACCCAACGAATTCACAGCTTATATCAGGTATGGTCTAACCTTAGTAGCAGAATTTTCGAGAACCCCCTCATTATTAATTTTAATGTTGGATAAGATTAGTGAAAGCAACTCCACCAAAATATCTTTACTTTCTTCTAACACAAGAGTCATAATAGTTTCCATCGATGACAACACATTCTCCGAGTGATGGTCCATTTCAACAATAAGTCCTTTATATTCAAGATCAAGCATCACAACATAAAACCTGACTTTGGTGAATTCCTGAGAATATATATTCTATTATCATATGAGTCACTGGACTCGCCATGTAGATTTTTGAGTAATGAAACAATCAATTGAAAGACCCCCTTACATATGGCCATCATCATAAGGATCTTCTAGCGCAGTTATCCTTCTTATCTCACATATGCAGGAGGCAACTGCAACTGTTACACCAACATTTGGACGCCTGTAAAGTTTTTCCGGAAACCAGTGCTTCAAGTAATGGATCTCTTGATCCACCTTCAGTATGCATCTCTTTTGGAGTAGCTTCCTGAGGTTCAAAAATGTTTATTGAAGACTGGAAGGCTAAACCTGGAAAAAAATTATTCCCATTTATGACACGCTGGAAAACATAAGCATGTTTTTTGAGAAAACATAACACCGATACCGTTTTCTTGAACCCTATTTTTCAATTTCCCACCTTCACCTACTAAAATTTATAATGAAGCTGTAAGAAATACTTCATCGGATTTCTTACTTAACTTATTGAACCATGAAGTTAAATCATCCTATAATAATGCGGAATAAATACTTACAGGATGTAGACATTCTTTGATCTTCAGATTCCTGACTTAGAGCAGATGATCGGCGATCCTTTGCTAGGTTATTGATTCTTCTAAGAGATGGCAACCAAAACACACTTTTGTAATTGATTCGAAGGAAGAATCAATTAGTTTTTCTTAAAGGATTTTTCTCTCTGTATTTTATCTCGTTTCTCTTAAGAATGAGGAACTCATTCTTATATAGAACTGAAGTGAGAAAACGGTTCTTCTCTTTTAACCGTTTATAACTTCCAGACGGTTACTTAATCAAGTCCAGTCCTTATTAAATTTCCACCCTTAGGGACCATAACCCGGTATTATTTTGTTTTACAAAATAACCCCAAAACTTTACGTTTTGCTTAAGTTGTTTATTTCCGAATCCAATCCTTCACAGTATTCGGAATTAAACCTGGTATCTATACAATTACCTCCATGATACATATTTTATCTACTAGTCCATTATTTTCTTTATGATTACTTTTATTGGACTAATATTAACGATAGTTCGATACATCGATAAGACATGTGACGGTCCAACTTAATGGAGAAATTCCAACAATCTCCCACTTGGATCATCATATGCTACTATAGGATGCATCCACTTAATGAACGTTCTAAATTTCTATCGTCGCATAGATAACCTTAACAATCCCGTAAATGACCATTAACGACATAGGACTAAAGTCATCATCAATGCATTTCAAGCCGCAAATAGATGCATCAGTAATCACGATATCGCAACAATCAACTACATGGATCTATCATGGTGCATAGCATAAGAATAATATGAAATGTAATCTTACATATCTATTCTTAACTAGTCCCACTTAATTGGAGGTCTACTTACAACAGAGTACGAATAATCATATACAAGAGCACACTGAAAACTTATATATAAATATGTTTGCATTAATGACCTTAAGTTCGCGAATATCATAATACAAACAAATTTAATAGCTTAATACAAACTCCCACTGAAACTAATAATCCTCTAAGTACACAACACCCATGTTAATGGTGTGTTCAATAAAAACTTTAGGTACTAATGCCTTCGTAAGAGGATCTGCTAACATTGAGTTTGTCCCTATGTGCTCCACACTAATTTGACCACTCTGTACTCTCTCTTTAACAGACAGGAACTTGATATCTACATGTTTGGACTTAACCGAGCTCCTGTTACTGTTTGAATACTGAACTGCCGAGTTATTGTCACAATATAATCTAAGGGGTCTTTTTATCCCCTCTACGATTCGCAGTCCCGTGACAAAATTTCGCAGCCAAAGCGCCTAATTGGATGCCTCGAAACAAACAACAAATTCCGCAGCCATAGTGGAAGATGCAATGAGTGTTTGTTTAACACTTTTCCATGATATTGCACCTCCCGCTAAAAGGAATATAATGCCTGAGGTTGAACGACGAGAATCCTCACATCCAGCGAAATCCGAGTCGGAATACCCTATGACCTCCAGTTTATCCGACTTCTTATATGTTAACCTGTGATGTTTTGTTTGTTGCAAATACCGGAGAACTCTTTTGACTGCTTTCCAGTGTTCTATCCCCGGATTACTTACGTATCTCCCTAACACACCCACCACAAAAGCAATATATGGCCGTGTACAAACTTGAGCATACATCAGACTTCCAACAGCCGAAGCATATGGAACCTTTTGCATTTCCTCAATCTCAAGTTTTGTCTTTGGGCATTTCTTAAGGCTAAACTTTTCACCTTTTGATATAGGGGTTTCCTTTCCTTTGCTGTTAGCCATCCCGTAACGTTGTAACATACTCTCAATATACGCCTTTTGTGATAAACTCAAAATTCCATGGGATCGATTCCTATGAATTTGAATTCCTAACACAAATGATGCATCACCAAGATCTTTCATATCGAATTTGTCCGAAAGAAATTTCTTGGTCGTATGTAACAATTCCTTATCGTTCGTGGCCAATAATATGTCATCAACATACAACACTAGAAATATGAATTTACTCCCACTGAACTTTTGATACACACAATCCTCCACTGAATTTATCTCGAAACCAAATGAGACAATAACTTCAAGGAATTTGTGATACCACTGTCGAGACGCTTGCTTGAGACCATAAATAGATTTCTTCAGTTTACATACCGTCGACTTTGGATCACCAGAGACAAAGTTTTCAGGTTGTAACATATAGATCGTTTCCTCAATGTCTCCATTAAGAAAAGCGGTCTTTACATCCATTTGATGGAGCTCAAGGTCGAAGTGTGCAACTAATGCCATGATTGTCCGAAAAGAATCCTTCGAAGAAACTGGAGAGAAGGTTTCTTTAAAGTCAATCCCTTCACGTTGAGTAAAACCCTTAGCTACAAGTCGCGCTTTATGCCTCTCCACATTACCCTTAGAATCCCGTTTGGTTTTAAAAATCCATTTACAACCAATCGGCTTCTTTCCCTCAGGTAATGGAACAAGCTCACATACCGCGTTAACTTGCATTGATTTAAACTCTTCGTTCATTGCTTTAATCGATAAGTGAGAATCAGAACTTTTCATGGCATCACGAACACTTAAAGGATCGTTTTCAGTTGAACCATAAAATTCTTCATGTTCTTGAAGATACACTATATAGTCTGAAGATATAGCGCTCTTTCTTTCTCTAGTAGATCTACGCAAAGGCATAATTTCTTCATTTTGCACTTGAACTTCTTGAGGAGGTAGAGTTTGTTCTTCTTGAACAACTTCATTTTGCTCCATTGGAACAACATCCATAGGAGGAAGATTAACATCATCTTGAGCATCAATATGTTCTAACGAATCTGAAGTGATGATTGGCCTTCTAATTACTATATCATCATCTGACACTATAGTATCATTGTTAGAACCTTCATGAATCTCTATTGATTCTTCCTCAAAATGAATGTTCGTTACTAAATTCTTCCCCCAAACTCTATATCCTCAAAGAATTTCGCTGTATCCGTCTCAAATATATTCTTTGTGGAAGGATCATAAAACTTAAAACCCCTACTGTGCTCGGGATATCCGATGAAATAACTACTAACCGTTTTGGAGTCCAATTTCTTTTCATTCGGCCTATAAGGCTTCGCTTCAGCTGGGCATCCCCAAACATGTAAATGTTTTAAACTAGGTTTACGCCCAGTCCAAAGTTCATACGATGTCTTAGTAGTTGCTTTCGTCAGAACTCTATTAAGTAGGTAGGTCGCACATTTTATTGCTTCTCCCCAGAGTGATATAGGTAATGTTGAATGACTAATCATACTTCTTACCATATCCTTTAATGTACGGTTTCGTCTCTCAGATACTCCATTCATGTTGGGCGAACCCGACATCGTATACTGAGGGACTATGCCACACTCTTCTAGGAACTTTGCAAACGGTCCATGACGTTGTTCACCTAAACCATCATATCTCCCGTAGTATTCACCACCACGGTCCGATCTGACACACTTAATGTCTTTACCAAGTTGTTTTTCAACTTCGGTCTTAAAGACTTTGAACTTGTCAATGGCCTCTGATTTTTCGTGAATGAGATATAGATACCCATATCGTGAAAAGTCGTCAATGAAAGATACAAAATATCGTTGGCCGTTCCATGATGCTGTAGGGAACGGACCGCAAATATCTGTATGTATCAAATCCAAGACCCCTTTCGCTCTGTATGCATCTAATCGTTTCACTTTGGTCTGTTTTCCTTTTATACATTTAACGCAAACGCTGAAGTCCAAAAAATCCAGTTCACTTAATAAACCTTCTGAAACAAGCTTTTCAATTCTATTTCTAGAAATGTGACCTAATCGCTTGTGCCAAAGTTTTGCTGATATTTCTATTTTACAATTTAGTTTTCCAGGTACATCTACATTCATTATCTCTTTGTGATCCTTTATAGTATCCAATAAATACAAGTTATCATTTGCTATTAACTTTCCAGAACCAACAACATTACCATGTAAATAAAGACATAAACTTTCATTTCCAAATAGACAAGAATAACTTAATTTGTCCAACAACGGAAAGGAAATTAGGTTCCTTCGAAAAGAAGGTACATACAATACGTCTTTTAAATACAAAAAATGTCCCCTGGTAAGAAACAAACGAAAATCACAAATAGAATGAACTATACGAACTGCCATCAACTGTATAGATGGATGTTTCACCATCACTCAGGCTTCGGTTTCTTATCATACCCTTTGGCTTTCATCATAGCCCTCCATTTTTCACATTCTTTCTTAAAGTGCCCCGGTTTCTTACAATGGAAGCAACGCCCTTTACCAGACGTACCCTTATGCTTCTTTTGTCCCGAACCGGATGCATGTGCATCTGAACCTTCATACTTTCTCTTAATTCCCTTATCCACTTGAGCTTTCACCATTTGCACTTCTGGATGTTCTTGCTTCATCTTTTCCTCCTCTTGCGCTGCCTGAGAGATGAGCTCGTTGAGAGTCCATTTCTCGCGCTGACAGTTATAAGAAGTTTCAAAGTTCTTATACTGAGGAGGGAAAGAGTGAAAAGCAAAGCTTACCACAACATCTTCGGGAAGGTCAGTCTTAAGTGCTTTCAGTTTGGAAGCAATGTTTGACATTTCCAAGATGTGCTCACGAACAGTCCCTTTGCCACGATATTTCATAGAGGCTAGCTTAATAAGCAGCGTCTTAATCTCTACTTTATCGTTCTTGGCAAAACATTTCTCTACCTCTTCGAGAAATATTTTCGCATTAGTGATCTCAGGTGGAACTGCACCACGGAATGCTAATGGAATTGCTTGCTTCATGATCCCTAGACTTATCCTGTTCGACTTTTCCCACGCCTCTGAGTCTTTCTTCTCCGTAGGAGAACTGTCATCAGTCGGAGGTTTAGGTTCATCGACCCTTAATGCTAAGTCGTAATCGTGGCACATCAAGTGCAGCAACATATCTTCTTTCCACAGCTCAAAGTTGCTCCCATTAAGTATGGGTGCCTTTTTGCCTTCAGGGTTATAGAAATACGAATTTGCTAACATAACAAACAACAAACAATAAATAGCCAAAAAACATCACTTAACATATAATCTCCATAGTATTTAACAAATAAACATAGCATAATAAAACATACTCTTACAACATCAATAAGATACCTTTGGGCAAGCATATTAATTTGTATATGTATGAGTTTGAGCATAATTAATGTTGATCCTACTAATTGACTTAAGTAAGAAAATCTTTCTTTGGGCCGATTTTCCTAGTTCAATTGTCTTAATGATCAATTCACAAATAATTATCTCGTGTCTAAGATTAACTATGTCAAACCTTAAACTTCCTTTGGGCCGATTAAAGTTTACATACTTGTCAATCAAAAACTTGTCAAAACTCTAAAATAATTAATTCAGCAACAGGGATCACTTTGGTGATATATTGAATCATTAATTATTTATCCAAGTTCGGACAACTTAAAACATGCTAATTATTTTGAAAAATACTATACGACTACCTATTCACTTAATGTCCAAACTATTTCGTAGTCTATATATAAATTTAATAAAATTAAATTTATACCTTAAATTTATTATATTATAATATATATGTAATTATATTAAGATATAATTTTTAATATATATTATAATATAATACTTTATATATATATAATTATTATTTATATATATACTATAATATCTTTTTAGATTATGCACGCCTACTTTTTAGGCTAACAGTTACAACACACCTATTTTTTAGGCTAACAGTTACAGCACGCGCCTATTTTTTAGGCTAACCGTTACTTTAAGCTAACCGCACACCTATTTTTAGGCTAACAATTAAGACACGTCTCTTTATAATATATATATATATATATATATATATATATATATATATAAATTTTACTAATATATAAATATATTAAAGTTAGTGGCTACTAAACACTAACCCACGCCGTTATCGTCAAAACTTAAAATCTATCTTATGTAGTTACTAATAACAGACATTAATAAATATTGTTACTAATGCACGTTTTTCTCATAACAGTTATAAAATCTGCACGTCTCACTTAATTAATTGTATATATTTTATATATTTATATAATTAATTAACACTCGGCAATTGTAAATAACCATTATAGTATTGTTATTTGAATTAACTTTATAACCGAGATGCATTCGTCAAAATTTCTACATGTTTTTTTACGAAATAACATGTAATTTCTTCTTAATATGCAAATTGGTTAACAAGATTGCTTCTACTGTTATTTAATATAGAGATATATGATTTGCCGATTTTCTCTATCTTATTTTTAAAGATAATTTTAATTGACTATCAAATCAATTCAAATACTCATAAATACGTATTTTTTAACCGGCAAATAACCAAATATCAAATATCATAAACTGAGAATCTAAAAATTTAAGAAGTTAACTTCATGGTGGCTCTGATACCACTTGTAAGAAATACTTCATCGGATTTCTTACTTAACTTATTGAACCATGAAGTTAAATCATCCTATAAAAATGCGGAATAAATACTTACAAGATGTAGACATTCTTTGATCTTCAGATTCCTGACTTAGAGCAGATGATCGGCGATCCTTTGCTAGGTTATTGATTCTTCTAAGAGATGGCAACCAAAACACACTTTTGTAATTGATTCGAAGGAAGAATAAATTAGTTTTTCTTAAAAGATTTTTCTCTCTGTATTTTATCTCGTTTCTCTTAAGAATGAGTAACTCATTCTTATATAGAACTGAAGTGAGAAAACGGTTCTTCTCTTTTAACCGTTTGTAACTTCCAGACGGTTACTTAATCAAGACCAGTCCTTATTAAATTGCCACCCTTAGGGACCATAACCCGGTATTATTTTGTTTTACAAAATAACCCCAAAACTTTACGTTTTGCTTAAGTTGTTTATTTCCGAATCCAATCCTTCACAGTATTCGGAATTAAACCTGGTATCTATACAATTACCTCCATGATACATATTTTATCTACTAGTCCATTCTTTTCTTTATGATTACTTTTATTGGACTAATATTAACGATAGTTCGATACATCGATAAGACATGTGACGGTCCAACTTAATGGAGAAATTCCAACAGAAGCACCTTGTGGGAATGCATTCTCAACGTGTCTCAGTTTATACAGATGCAACCTGGTAGATGAATCTGTGACACGCAGGTTGGACTGATAATGTCCTGCCATTATCAGTTTTATTATTGAATCATACCTTCTATCATCGTCCGTTTCACGGAGATGATCTTATTTATTTATTTTTACTTTTTCTTTACTTTTTCCTTGTTCCTACCAAGTGACTTTATCTGCTGAATTCTCCGGATGGAATTCAGATAAATGTTTTAATTTTCATCGGGCTGCGAAGTCGTGAATGTTGGATTTTAATTTTCTGTATTTGTGTGAATGTTGGATTTTAATCTTCTGTATTTGTGTGAATATAGGATTTTAATCCGTCTGTTTCTTTAGAATGTAGGATTGAATCCCTTTACTTCTTCAGAAAGTAGGATTTAATCCTTCTGCTTCTTCAAGAATGTAGGATTGAATCCCTCTGCTTCTTTCGAAAGTATGATTTAATCCTTCTGCTTCTTTAAATGTTTGGATTGCGTTAAAAAATGAAACAGAGACAAAGTTTATGTGAAAGAGTTGATTCATTTCACTAACATAATATCTTATATATTACATTGTAGAATAACTGAAATATAAACGGAATAAAACAGCTACAAACTGCTTGATCCTATCTATCAAAGCCGTGTTTCGCGTTTCTGTTTTTTCGAAATCGCGACTACATAATTTAATCTTACAGTGAACAAATTGTTGAAAACAGTATTTCGTTTCCGGATAATCTCCGAAGTCTTGTAAACAATTTCTTATTGAAATATTTTTGGGGTTCTCCAAAAATTTCAATTGGATAAAATCAGAGATATAATTTTGAACAAAGAGGATGAAAATGATATGATCTTTCTTTTTCAACAGAACCCATATTTATCAATTCGACCAACCAAAAAAACAGTTTGGAAGTTAGGGTAGTTAAGGTCTATAAACTGGTTTTGTAATAAAACGGCTAAAATTTAAAATTTGAATAAAATGGTCAAATTTTCAATTTCGAAATTCTGTTGACTTGCAACAATAACCGATTTAACCCCAGCCAGGGGCTCCCCCCCTTGACCCCGCTAATCATGATCTAATCTAACAAGCGTGCACTCCGCACTCTACGACTTGTTTGATAATGTATCATGATAAAATTGGTCGACTAGTCGATCCAATTACACTAAAATAAATAACAAGCTTCCCTCCATTTTAGTGTAATTCATGATCTACTAAACACAATCATATCAAATATCAAATTTATGCATAAATGAAATATCGTAACGATTGAATTTCACATTAGTATATTACACATTCCAAATATTCGAATATCAAGGTATCACTAAGGATCGAACCTTTACTATTCACAATGAATACATGAAGATAATATACACATAAATTTACATTCTCACTTTTTCTTACTTGACACTATATTTTACTAGCCTTGTGTCCTTATCCTTCCTAAGCATATCAAAGCCAAGTCCTAGCTTCTTGAAACAGCTAAACTTCATGCTCAAATAGGTAGTTATTTTCATCTTGCACCTGCATATGAAATTTTTCAAAAGAGCTATTAATAAGATAATCTTCAACCTTCACAACTTGCAGGTATGAACACATACCTTGGGTTGATATACAAATGTGTTCCAATCTCTTGATGTTGAGCTTTCCACATTGAATTCAACACCTAATGTCATATTAGATGGGAATTGGGTATCTCAACAGGAGAGATTTCAGATGGACTTTAATCCCATCCCAATAGCCGATTTGTGCACAAGATCTATATTTAACCCTTTGGTTAAATGATCGGCTAAGTTATATTGAGTTCTCACAAACTCTACTGAAATAACATCATGCGTGATACGCTCACGAATCATACTGTGTCTAACACCTAAGTGTCTAGACCTGCCTTTGTAAACTTGTCTATAAACATTAGCCAAGACAGCCTCACTATCACATCTAATAGATATAGGTGATATCGGTTTAGGCCACAACGGAATTTCGTACATTAAATTTCTTAGCCACTCAGCTTCTTTACTCGCTGCTGCTAATGCCACAAACTCTGATTCCATTGTTGAATCAGTAATACAAGTTTGTTTCTTAGACGCCCAAGAGATAGCACGTCCCCCAAGTAGAAATACCCATCCACTTGTGGAAGAATGATCTTCCATATTGGAAATGTAACTCGCGTCTGAATATCCTTCAAGTACAGAAGGAAATCCGGTATAAGTTAAACCATAATTCATGGTTCCTTTCAAATACTTGAATACTCGATTTAAAGCTTGCCAATGATGCGAACTAGGATTGCTATTATACCTACTAAGTTTTCCAACAGCAAATGCAATATCCGGCCTAGTGCTAATCATGGCATACATAAGACACCCGATGGCTCTCGAGTATTCAAGTTGAGATATAGCAATACCTTTATTAGGTAGAAGCTTAAGACTAGGATCTATAGGTGTGCTTACCGGAGAACAATTTTTAAAATTAAATTTATTTAATATCTTCTCAATATAGTGAGATTGAGAAATCGATATACTATTGTTTTTTCGCTTGATTCTTATACCAAGAATCATTTCAGCTTCCCCAAATTCTTCATCTCAAAGTTAGATGATAAAAAATTCTTCGTTTCATTAACCTGATTCTGGTCAGTACCAAAAATCAACATATCATCCACATATAGACAAATCATAACTCTTTTACCCGGATTATCAAATTTGCTATATACACACTTGTCTGCTTGGTTAAGAATAAATTCATTAGACAATATCACATTATCAAATTTTTGATGCCAATCTTTTGGTGCTTGTTTCAAACCATACAAAGACTTTTTCAACTTGCATACCTTGTTTTCACAACCAGGCATCACAAACCCTTCCGGTTGTTTAATATAAATCTCCTCATCCAAATCACCATTCAAGAATGCAGTTTTAACATCCATTTGATGAATTACAAGATTGTATACAGATGCAAATGCAATCAACAATCTAATAGTGGAAATCCTAGCAACCCGAGCATAAGTATCAAAGAAGTCAATTCCTTCTCTTTGCTTAAATCCCTGGATAACCAATCTAGCTTTATATCTTTCAATAGTACCATCTACTTCATTTTTCGTTTAAATATCCATCTATTGCCCAATGATTTGCACCCATGAGGTAAATCAACCAACTCTCATGTATTATTATGCATGATAGACTCTATTTCATCCTGAATAGCTTCTTTCCAGAATGCAGCATCCCTTGATGCCATAGCATCACTAAAAGTCCTTGGATAATCTTCAATAACAAAACAGTATTGATATTGATAGTCAATCTTATCTCTTGACCCTTCAACTAAATATAGTTGCAAATCATATCCGTACGACTTAGCTTTTCTGGCTCTAGTACTTCTCCTTGGTTCATAAGGTTCAGGTACACAATTGGTACCACTTGATATACTTTCAATTTCACTTTAGTTCCTATTCAAAGAGTTTTGAATCAAATCTCCAGGTCTAGGTATAGAAGTAAATCTCTCTTCATCAAATATTGCATCTCTTGACTCGATAACTGTGTTCACCGACACATAGTCATTGGATTCTAACACATAGAACCTATATGCAATGGAATGCTCAGCATACCCAATGAAGATACAATCTATACCTCTTTCACCCAAATTTTTCCTTTTAGGTTCAGTGAGTCTTACAACTGCTCTACAACCCCAAACTCTCAGATAATTCAGTGTTGGAGGCTTCTTAAACCAAAGCTCATACAGGGTCACCTTATTACTTTTAGTAGGAACACGATTCAATAAATAACATGCTGTTAACATAGCCTCACCCCAGAATCCTTCACTCAAACCCGAATACGAAAACATGGAATTAACCATTTCTTTCAAAGTCATATTCTTCCTTTCAGCTATACCATTTTATTGTGGTGTATAAGGAGCCGTGGTTTGATGAATTATACCCGTAGACTGAAAATATATAGGATCATAATATTCACCTCCTCTATCTGTACGTAGATTTTTAATCAAATCATTCTTATGTAGCTCAACTTCTTCCTTATAGATTTTAAACTTATCAAGAGCTTCATTTTTAGCATGCAACAAATAAATGTAGCAATATCTAGATGCATCATCAATAAAAGTAATAACATACTTTTTATTTCCGAACGAAGGTGTAGCATGGAAATCACATAAATCACTATGTACTAGTTCCAATATTTTGGAAACTCAGTTAATATTATTGAAAGGTTTTCTAATTATCTTAGTTAAAATGCAAGTTTTATATTTTTCATTATTTGCATCAACATGAGGAATAAGGCTCATTTTGGACATGTCTTGTATTCTTCCATAATGAACATGTCCTAATCTAGCATGCCATAATTCTGTTTTATTCATATTTCTACACACACTAGTAGAAGTCATGCAAACAGAATCATTTTCGAACGAAATATTAATATTCAACATAAACATACCATTACATAAATATCCGAATCCCATAAATACACCATGTTTTGACAATACATATTTGCCACTTTCGTACACTTGTTTGAAACCACAATTGTTTAAAACAACACCAGACAAAAGATTCTTTCAAATCCCAGGAACATACAATATATTGTTCAATAATATGTACTTTCCAGAAGTAAATAGTAATTTAACATTTCCTAGTCCTTTAATTGGTTCGGTAACAACATTTCCCATCTTAAGTGAAGATTCATCTTCAATCGGTTGAAAATTACTAAACCATCGAAGATCTTTACATACATGACTTGTTGCTCCAGAATCAACCCACCAAGCAACATCATCTTCATGCACATAAAATGCTTCAGATATTAGAAATATATAATTTTGACCAGAATTAGAATTCTGAAATAAAATCTGACCTTGTTGCTTTTTAGGATCCTTATATCCACTTGAACCAGCATTGTTTCCACTTGAACCAGCATTGTTCCCACTTGGACCAACATTATTTTTTCCTTTTCCAACTCGACAATCCCTTTAAAGTGACAAGGTTTTCCACATTTCCAGCATGCCATTTTAGGCTTTTTGATGTTAAAATTATTATTTTTGTTGTTTCCTTTAAACTTTCATTTATTCCCCTTATCTGTATTTCCATTCTTAAAGAATCCGCTGCTTTCAGTCATATTTACAAATGAGTTTCCCACTTGGTTTTTACCCTTGGGATTACTTATTTCATCTTGAGCCCTTAGAGACTCTTCAATCTTAAAATGACTACCAAGTTCGACTAGAGTCATTTCTTCCTTGTTGTGTTTCAGTGTATGTTTAAAATCCTTCCATGAAGGAGGAAATTTGTCAATAACGGAAGAAACCGATATACATTCGCCCATTTTCATATTATGTTGAACGAATTGACCCAGAATTCTTAGTAGTTCATTATACTGTTCCATTACAGGTCTAGAGTTGACCATTTTGTAATTTATGAAATTACTAACTAGGAACTTCCTACTAGAAGCATCTTCTGCCATGTATTTTGATTCTATAGAATCCCATAACTCTTTTGCAGATTCAACATTTTGGTATACATCAAACAAAGTATCAGACATACCGTTTAATATGTGGCCTCGGCAAATGTAGTCATCATTCTCCAACTTGCTGCGCCTCCTTGTTTGTTCCAACGTTTCATTCTCAGTGATCTCTGGCCATGGGGTACTCAGGACATACACAACCTTGAGGGTAGTCAACAGAAAATGCATCTATTTTTATGTCATCGTCTGAAATCATTTCCTTCGAACTTGTCCAACTTAGCGAATTTACTTGTCATCTCCTTCGCAGATTCTCCTTTGTTCGTCATCTCTATCTTCATCAACAAGACCAGAATATTTCAATAAAATATTGAAAACAATGTTTCGTTTCTGGATAATCTCTGAACTCTTGTAAACAATTTCTTATTGAAATATTTTTGGGGTTCTCCAAAAATTTCAATTGGATAAAATCAGAGATATAATTTTGAACCCGCAAGGGGCTCCGTCCCTTGACCCCCGCTAATCATGATCTAATGTAACAAGTGTGCACTCCGCACTCTACGACTTGTTTGATAATGTATCATGATTAAATTGGTCGACTAGTCGATCCAATTACACTAAAATAAATAACACAAATGTAGACGAAGGTTTCTTCAATTTCTCGAAAGTTATTTTTTATGTTCTTTTGTTTTATCATCAGCGAATTCTGACTCCAGCCTCAAACAGGAACGTGTTTTGTTCTATGCTCTTCGAGCACTGTCTATTTTTTACAATTTACTAATTGCATCAACCTTTTGTATTTTTTTTATCGTCAACAACATCATCGGGGTTTTAATATTTTGGTTTAAATTTAAAAATAAAATGTTGCTTACTTTTCATGTATATATTGATATTAATCATAGATTCTCTTTTAACTCTTAAAATAGTTTAGATGCTATACTGTTACTCGAAAGTCTAAGCATAGGTTACATAAGAATAAAACTAACTTACCTTTTGATTCAGGAGGCAATCTACTAGTGTTAGTTGAATTCTCAACGAACTTCAAATTCTTCTTTATGGAGTCTTACGTCACAAATTCTTCATGATCGAATAGTTGAGCTTCACTCCAGAGGCTTGTTCCTTTCAATGATGACATTCTAGTTCCTTCATCAAAAGTTGAGCTCAAAAGTGACGCGGAATGCTTCATCGATCGTAATTGAAGAGAAAAGATAGTGTTTGCTTCGGTCGATAAACGAATTCAGGCCTTGGACAAAAAAGGCTTGTTCAGATTACCAACGAATAAGAACTTTAGCTGAGTTGATTGAAGATAGATTTAAAGCAAGAAACTTGCTCTAAAATTAGGGTTAGAGTCCATTTTGGAATGTCCCTATCCATATGTGGTTCGATACTTAAGGATAAAGTCTGGACCTCAAACTTTTGTATTCTTTCAATTTGAGTAATAAAGTTTTTTAGATTAAAAAAATAGTTTAGATTCTCGATAAATCTCTAAAGTCTTGTAAACAATTTCTTATTGATATAGTTTTGGGGTTCTCCAAAACTTTCAATCAGATAAAATTAGAGAGAATTAATTGAACAAAGAGTAAGAAATTTATATGTTTTTGTTTTTCAACAGATCCCATCCTTTAAGAAATTCGACCAACAAATCAGTTTGTCAGTTAGGGTAGTTAAGGTCTTAAATGGGATTTGTATTAAAATGGCTCAAATTTAAAATTTGAATAAAACGTTCAAATTTCCAATTTTGAAATTCTGCCCTTTGGACCTCGTCGGGGGCTCCGCCCCTTGGACAATGTTAATCATGATATAATCTAACAAGCGTGCACTCCGCATTTTACGGCTTGTGTGATAATGTAGCATGATTAAATTGGTCGACTAGTCGATCCAATTACACTAAAATATCTAACAAAAATAAGAGAAAATACTAGTTCAATCAGATGGGCTAGCAATCTTATCTCTCAGTGTTGAATATGTAGACCACTTCGCATGGGTTGTTTTGCTAGTTGGTAGTCATCCTCATAAATATTATAGTTTGTGAGATGATTTCATGTAGGCAGACGTCATCTTCTTGAATCTCATTTCTGAACAAATGGGTTTTCGTCAGGTTAGTATTCTCTTTCGTCGACCCTCTGACTCAAAGGCTAGGGTTTGGAACTCAAAATTTGGTGGAGGTATCAACTGACTCATACGAGTCATCAACTAATTCATGAGAGTCAACCTCTCTCACACCATCACGGTGGTTTTATATAGTCTATCCAAACACTTGATATCTTCATGACTATAAATATCGGCCATATAAGCGGTATTCTCAACCCTAAGATTCTTTCGAAACATGAATCTTGTATCTAACTAGCAAAGAATCAAGTTATAAAAAATCAGTCTACATGAAGTATTTTATTTACTCTTACCTATTTAATAACTTATATTTTTATGTCATTCTTCCTAAATATAACAAACAACCATAATCCTAACTATAGTAAGAAACAAAATACAAAAATTTGAAAACTCAAAAACTTATGTATACTAACAAAATAATCACAATAATCAAACCTTGAAAATGGAATGATCAACAATAGAGTTAAATCAAAAACAGATTCAACAATCACATAGGTATATACTTTATCTATAATATAGGTTATATTCGAAACCAAACGATTGTTTTCCAAACAGGTGTTTATATGTTTTGAAAATATCGACGAAGTCCGTCGACATATGTATCCATTATCAGTATGTTTTGTTGGATACCAGTGTTGACAAAGTTCTTTAATTCTAATATTTTTGTTAGATACCAATATCGACCAACTTTATCGACATTTCACATAACCTACCAAAAACCAAAAAATTTAAAAACGGAAATCTCATTTCAAATAAAAGATATTAAATTTCATATTTGGAAACTAAATTCAACGGAATAACTCTAAACCATCAACCGAGATTGCAAAAAACAACAATTTCAATTAACAACGATCAGAATAAATATATATTTTTATTTATTTTGTATTTGAACAAAAATCTTAAATTTGTATGGTTATTCCTTCTACGCTCAATGTAGTCTTTATGAGGTTTTGAAAGAATCTTATTTTTTCTAAATAGAATAAATTTAACATTTCTCATATTAACACACTGCTTTTAGTCTAAACATAACAAATTATTAAAAAACCGTATATAACAACTCGACAAAAATAAAAACTTAATATAACAACTATTATACATAATATTTTTAAGCCTTATATACAAAAACAAACATTCACCAATAAAATATGATAAATTTGGTTGCGTTCCTAGTAACATTGACATTATTGGTTTTCCATCTTTAAGAATATCTCAAAATAATCTCTGGTGTTCACTTTTATATTATAAGTCTTTCATGTTAAAAGCTTAAATCTTAAGCCTGTGTTTGTATCTCTAGAAATATAATTTTTGTTGCAAATCTGATCCTCTAATTTGTAGTGTAATTATATACATGGTGATTTTATATTACCATCCACGTGTACACATAAAAAATTATTTAAAATTTTATTTTTTAGTATTTACCATCTCCATTTATCTTTTAATGAAGCGGAACAGACTACTATATCTGCTTTCGAAACTTGACACAACAAAAATTGTTTATTGGACCGATCTTGGGTACAATAAGTAACAAACAAGACTAGTAACTGGTATACAGTTTAATATAAATAATATATAACTGATTCTAATTTTTTTAAATTTAATTTGAATTAGTCACCGTACAAACCGAAGTAATTCATTTGTTTACAAACAAAATTAACGGCTCTAACATATCTCTACGGCAAAAATCGAAGAAACTCTTAAAAGAAAGGAGTTTCTCTCTTTCAAGAAGACGTCTTCTTCGTCGTGGTTTTTTTTTCCTTCCATTCTGCTTCTATGAAATCAATTAGACAGTGATTTTTAGTTTTGATCTTGTGATCTTTGTTATTGTTCTTAATCTCCATTAATGAGACATACAATAACGCAATTTTTAAGGAAAATAATTTTCTAGCGTTGGATTCAAGAAACAGAGATAGAAGTAACACTTGTAACTTCATCAAAAGTTATGCAAGTATTGTTAAGGATAATCATACTGATATAAATGCTGAGTTAGTTTTGGAAACTATAACTGGTGAAACTGATCATATAAGCATACAGTATTCCGAATAAGCAAAGGATTTGTTGATCAGTTCGTCAAAAATTTCAATCGTGGGGCAATTTACTTCAGGTTTGCCTAAGAAATCGGTAATGGATCAGTTTATTGTTTCAAGAAAGTTTGCTGGAAATTGTAACGTTGTTAAATGGGATTCAAGGAATATTATTATGGAGTTTGACAGAAAGGATGATGTTGCTAAAGTCTGGGTGAGGAGTGTCTGGACGATTGGGAGTTCTATGATGCGGGTTCTCAGGTGGAATCCAGATTTCAACACTAAATACGAAAGTCCTGTCTCATTAGTTGGGTTGAAGATTGAAAAGATCCCTGAGTTTTTGTAGAACAAAAAGGTTCTAACTGACATTGTGTCTTCTATAGGCGTGCCATACAAGATTTAATTCCCAGAAGAAGAAAAAAAATAAGGCATATAACAATGTCGTTGTTGCGTTAGTTGAAATGGATGTATCGGCTATTACTCATAATCGTATCTGGATAGGGTTTGGAAAGAACGATGGCTGTTGGCTTTCTATTTCTTATATAAATCTTCATGCATATTGTTTAGCTTGTTATCACTTGGGTCATGGTATTCATAGTTGTTTGAAAGTTAAGAGAATTTTGGACAAAAGAAATGATAAATACGAGTTGATTGCTCAAAAGGAAACTTAAGCTGTATTGAATAATAATGTTAATGTTTACAAGGTTAGCGAGAAATACAAGAATTGTAATCTTAATTACATTCAAGGAAACAAGCCTAAAGTTAAATCTATAGTGGTTGAAAAGAACTCTACATCTCCAAAAGTGTCTGGTAACGTGGGGTCTTGTAAAGATGTTCAGAGCTCCTCTGGTAATGTTGCTAAGGATGTTCAATATGTCGATACTACGTTTGATTCTTCTCGAGAAGTGCAAGAAATCTCTGAAAATTAAAACAAAATCATAAGTGATGATATTAAATTGATTGATACTTTGAAGAATCTGAATAAAGATGTGGAATCTAAAATCTCTTAAGATTGCAGCAATCATCTTTCTGTTAGGAACTCACCTAAACATGGCGATATTGGAAGTGATTGCACTTGTCATGTCAGTAAAGTTTGTTCTCCCAGTGGACAAGGTTTTAGTAATATTCTGTAAAAGAAACTTAAAGTTGTTAACAAAGGGAAAAGGCTAAGTAAAAAGGTTCTCAAATCTCTGCACTTTTCAGGGATCAAGAAGAAATATAAGTCCGTTTCTGATCATGATTAGAGTCCTAAACTGGAATGTTCGAGGAGTTAATAATAAGTCTACAATTGTTAGACTTAATGATATCATTTTTAAAGAAAAAATCAAAATTTTGGTCATTCAAAAACCAACGGCTAAGTTGGAAATTGAAAAAGATGTTGCTTGGAAGCTTGGGTTTCCTAATTTTCCTGCTAATATAGCTAACAAAATATGGGTCTTGTGGGCTAATGATATTAGCATTAATATTATTAACAACCATGAGCAATGTAATCCCATGGAAGTTAATTATCCTGGGGTGGACAGTATGTTTTTACTTACTGTGGTTTATGCAAAGTGTGATACAAATCAGAGGAATGCATTATGGGATACGCTTAGGATTTATGCTATTGAAAGGAATGCTTGGCTTACTTGTGGAGACTTCAATATAGTGGCTTCTGTGGAGGAGCAGATGGGTTGTACTTCCCTTTCTCAAAATATCATTGAAGATTTTGTTTCTGTCACAAGTGACTGTCACCTTGAAGATGCTGGTGTGGTTGGCTCCAAATTTACCTGGAACAAGAACATGAAATGGAAAAGATTAGACCGTGTGATGTTCAACACTAATTGGCCTATTCTTTTCAGTTTTATGCAGGTTATCAGCATGGTCAGACCTTGTTCTGACCATGCTCCTCTTCTCATTTTATTTTCTAACACTATTAGTAACAGTAACAATAGTAAAAATATTTTTAAATACTTAAATTTCTGGTCTACTGATGATTCTTTTCTCAGGACTGTTGAACAGAACTGGAAGCTCAACATTAATGCAAGTCTTAATGAAGTGTTCTGGTTTAAGCTTAAAATACTAAAAGGTTGTTTGGAAATATGGAATAGAAACAATTTTGGTTATATTTTCAGGAAAGTCACAGAGGCAGAAATCAAGGTGGATGAGATAAGTGTTATTCACTTAAGAGATAATGATCCTATCTTTAATTCTAATCTTAAGAAGGCCATTGGAACCCACTTAAAAGCATTGAGGACTGAGGAATTATTTTGGAGACAAAAATGTTTTAATACTTGGCTTAAGGAGGCTTACTGCAATACTAAATTTTACCACTCTTATGTTGATAAAAGAGAAGGAAAAATACTATCAAGGGTATAAAAGATGATGGCAGGTGGTATTACAACAACAATAGTATTGGTATGTCTGCTACTAATTACTTTACCTCTTATCTTTGTTGTGATTCTTACAGCAGCAAAGGTGAGGAGGAAGCTTTGATGGGAAGTGAAATTTTTGATGTTATCCCTAAGTTGGTCTATAATGAAGATAATACTCTCCTTATAAACCTGCAAATGAAGATGAAATTTGGGAGATCATTAATAATATGAAGGTGGAAAGTGGAGCAGGTTTAGATGGTTATAATATTTCCTTTTTCAAAACTGGTTTGAGTATTATTAAAAGTGATCAGTGTACCACTATTAACTCCTTTATTCTTGGTAATAATATGCCTTTAGGTATTTTTGCTACTGGCATATGTTTGATCCTTAAGATCCCTAATACTATCAATTTGAGTAACTATAGGCCAATTAGTTTGTGTACTATGCTTAACATGATCTTCTCAAAGCTAATTAATACTAGGTTGTCTAATGTTCTGCGTAATCTTATCTTTAGTAATCAGACTGCTTTTGTTAGAAACAGGTCCATTCACGAGAATATTTTAATTGTTAAGGAAATGGCCTATGATATTAATAGGAAGCCTAGTAAATGGAATATAATGATCCAGTTGGACATGTCAAAAGCATTTGACAGAATTTCCTTCTCCATTATTCTCAAAGTTCTTAGTCTATTTGGGTTTTCTAATAGCTTTATAAACCTGATTTCTAAGCTTATTAAGAATATTAATCTTTCTATATTAATTAATGGAAATTCTTATGGCTATTTCCACTATAAAAGAGGCTTAAGACAAGGGATCCAAGCCTCTTTATATTAGGTGAGGAGGTTTTAATTAGAGGGCTTGAGATGCTATTACATTCTAATAAGTTCATGCACTATGCTTCTAGAACCAAAATTTTGGTTCCTTGTACTGCTTTTTGCAGATGAAATTATTATATACACTAACTGTCTTCCTAAAACTCTTGATCTTTTGAGTGATTTTTTAGACAGATACCACTTGGTTTCAGGGAAAACTATCAATAAAGGGAAGACGGAAATTATTACCTCTTCTAAGCTTCACTAATACAAGATTAGTAATCTAGAGTGCTCCACTGGTTTTAATGCTAACTTTCTCTCAACTTGCTACTTGGGTATCGCCTTGCATAATAATAATAAAGCAAAGAATTAGAATCATTTGCTTGACAAAACTATCTTTGATTACTACTATTCTTATGTTTATCACATATTTTTTTATGCAAAACTCTGTTATTCCTAATAATGTAATTAAAAGAATTGAAAAAACTTTTAACAGATTTTTATGGAGATCCAAATTTAATAACAAGCTGTTCATTGGACTTTTTGGGACAAATTTTGTTTTCCTTTTGATGAGGGTGGTCTAAATATCACGAAAATTACTGATATTCAGAGCACCTTCTCTCAAAAGTTTTGGTTTATTTATCGTAAAAGGGAGAGCATCTGGTCTAGAATCACTAATGACATCTATAACAGAAAGTCTAACCCATTGAAAACTAATTTTAAGAGGAAATGATCACTAACCTGGAATCGGCTTGTAGGCATTAAGGATGTTGCTGAGGACAACATCAAATGGCTTCTTGGTCGTGGTACCTTGGACTTATGGTATGAAAAGTGGCACCATTGGAAGCCCATTATGGATCATAGACTCCCTGAAAACAAGTGGTTCATTGATACTAGTGTTATTTCTTTCTGGAAAGCTAGTGACTGGGATCTGGATGATTTAACAAAGGTTGTTCCTGAATATAGAGTTAACCAAATCAGAAAATTCAGAATTGATAATGGAAAAATGACATTATAACTTGGGATTTATCTCCAGATCATAATTTTAATATGAAGTGCACTTGGAATGCAACAAGGAAATGCAAAAGATCTACAAGTTTTAACAAGAAGATTTGGTCTACTATCATCCCAAGGAAGTTTTCGTTCTTACTCAGGAAACTTACTAAAAGTTTTATTCCTATAAATTCTATTTTAAAAACTAGGCATTTACAATTAGCATCAAAATGTCAATTTTGTGCTAACTGTGAAGACATCGAACACCTTTTTGTTAATTGTTCTTATGCTTGGAGCCTTTGGAGTCACTTTAGTAGTATTTTCAATATAAGGCTAGAAAGATTCATGACTCTAAGGAACTTAGTATATAACTGTTTTTGTCTTCAAACCTTAAAGTTCATATAACTCATCTTTTGCCAGCATTAATCTGCTGGATGATTTGGAAAAGTAGAAACAATTTTAAATTTAAAGGGTGTGAAATAAGTGTTTCTGCTTCCATAAATTTAATTAACAAAATCATTTTAGGGCTTGATATTTCTAATGTTCTAACTAGCAAACACTGGACAAATGTCCAGGATGCTGGTTTAGCATTGGGCTGTTTATACTATCTAAATGAAAAAAAAAAGTAACTTATCTTAATTGGATCGCTCATGTACCTGGCAGGTTGAAGCTCAACGTGGATGCTTCCTGCATCAGTAGCGGTGAATCTTGTGGTACAATGATCTTTTGTGATAGTGAGGGGACTATCATCAGCGGTTCAAGTAGCTTTTTTGGTAAGCAAACGCCTCTGGTTGCTGAAACCAGAACGTTGCTAGAGGGATTACTTATCTGCATAATAAACAACTGGGTTAACATTGATAAGAGACTGATATTATGACTTTAATCAGTATTCTAGAAAAGAAGAAGAATTCTATACTACCTTAAGTCAATAATTGAAATTTGCAGAAAAATGGTATTACTTTCAATGTCGATTTCGTTTGTATCCTGTGTTCAGAATAGCGTTGCGGATTGGTTAACAAAATGGACATTGAAATTCAAAGACAAAGCTTCTTTTCCGCATTGCAATACCATGCTCTGTTGTTAGCCATTGTGCTTCTCAAAAGCATGGGTGTTGGCTACATCACTTCTAATTCAGCGTAGCTACCGATTGCTTTGGTAGAATTGGTTCCTGGTGAAGCTTTAATTGGGTGTTAGGGCTAATTTGGTGGTCGATTGTTGTATTTCCTCTAAAGCTAGGGTTAATTTTGAGCTCATTTGGGGCTTCTGTATCTAAGTAGCTTATGGAGAGTTTCTTGGGTGTTTTATGCTCAAGATTGGGTAGAGATTCACAATCGTTGATTGCATGGCGATTTGGTTGAGGTTTGGCTGAAGTGTAGCTGAAGAGAAGTTAAAGAGAAGTTAAAAAGGGATGAGGCGAAGCTGTCTTGGTGGTTTGTTTCGAGCTAAGATCGATGACTACCCCTTATTCTGTTAGTCAGACGTGGGATAATTATCTTAAGTCCTTCAGTTGTATCTTGAGTCTAAGTTGATTCCTCAAACTTTTGTATTTCTTCAATTAAGTAATAAAGTAGTTATATACCTTAAAAAACATATCTCTATGACACTGGGTCTTTTTATTCCTTCACAACATCTTCGATCTTTGTTGATTGGTATTCTGGATCATTATTATATGAAAAGATTTTTTCAAGCGGAGAGTTGAATAGGAAAAGCTAAAGAAAGGTCATGAATTTGAAAGTGATTCTTTGTTTTAAATAATTACCAGAGTATTTTCCATGTTCGTAAGGTGAAAAATATGGATTTAGTGGAAGTAAGATAATTTGTCCATGAGTAGCCGAGTTCGAGACCTAAATTGTGAAGTTTCGTGCATTGAGCAATTCTCTAATACAATGAATCTTAAAATGAAGCATAATAGTACTATCTATGATAATTTTAATTTTGGAACAAAATTTAACTCAAACTTGATTTGTTCTAGCACACCCAAATCTAATGAAAATAGAGAAATAATTGATCTACATGAAGTAAATTATATTAATTTTTTATTTTAAAAAATTAGAATAAGTCATATTATTTGTATTCAACCATTTTCGTCCAAATAACAATCACTTGGTTTGTATAATATAGTTGTCAGTGCCTCCAAGGGGTAGCCGAGTTGGTTGAGTAGGTCATTCTTATGACCAAAAGGTCATGAGTTCGTGTCCCTCTACATACGCTTTCTCGGCTGAGCCTGTCACCTTGTGTGGTTTATCTTCTGGCGTTGGTTTGCAGGCTGCGGATTCCCTCAAAAAAAAATAAAAAAAATAATTGTCAGTACTCTCGTACATTTATCGATCTTAGAAAGCCATTTTGTTTTGGTTGTCTGAATTCTAAATATTATAAGATTGAACCAAAATTGTTTGGGTAAAACTTAATCTAATCCGGTTCCACCTATATCACAAAGATAACTCTAAAGAGTAAATAATAAAAGTTAAATTTTAGGGTAATTTTTTTTATTCTACGTGGTACATACCTATGTAGTGGTGTGGATGTACCAAATATATAATTTGGCTATAAAATAAAATAAAAGATCAAATTTACTACAAAAATTATATTATTTAATGTGTCACATGTCAAGTGCAATTTAATTGAAAATTTAAAATATGACTTTTGAAAGCATATTAGAATGTGATTTGTTTAAACATATTTTTTTAATATAAAAATAAAAATTATAAACTATTTTGAGGTATTTATTGAACGTGTTTTAAAAATATTTTTATCGTTTTCCTTTTTAATATTTTCTTCTCCATAATTGTATATTTAATATTATTTGAAATCGCATCAAATAATATATAACGAAACACACAAAATAATTAAACTATTTTAATAGATTCTCGTAATAAATAAATAAACAGAGACTGCTTACGAATGTGTCTTCTGCTATCCCTCTTGTGTTGTGTTCTTTTTCGTTCATTAGCGGTTGATTAGCGATTCTGTAAATGAACTTGAAAGAACATGCAAAACCAAGTTTGAAAAGAAAATGATTTGGTTTTCCATACATTGTAGGATCCGACAGATTTGATGGTTTAGAATGATGAAATTACTAGACCTAACCATTTACTTATAGTCTTTACAATGTGAAGCCAAACATTGTAAAACCCATCATTTATTACTCCATTGTGTCTCGAGACCATAACCCGATAAATTGATAATCTAATTTATATCCTTGATTTAGTAATTCATGCTTAAGTGTTGAGATTTGGACCCTCTTTATCACAGTACCCAAATTCAATCCGGTTACCATACTTGAGCCCATAACATCTTTTCCCGATATGTCTAATTTAGTTGATTAAATAATTAACTCAATTAATTTTAATTTGGACATTCTTAAGACAGTAACCGAATATGTTTATTTAGCATGTCGGTCCAAATTATTTTCGGTCCATAAATATATTCTAATAATCTCGCTCTTGCACCGCCACATGCTACTCGAGAATACATATTCAACTTTAATGACATCCATATATATATATATATATATATATATATATATATATATATATATATATTGTCAATGAACAAACGGTACAACCCCGTACATGACTGATAACAATAAAGGACTAAAAACATCTTTCTCATAATGTGAACAATAGGATGCAACATGAATCACATTAGCATTATTAATCAGTTATTTAGGCCAATTATGGAGTGCGTCCTAAAAGTAATATGGCTCGTAATCGTACATATCTACTCTTAAATGGTTCATAACTTTGGAGATCCAATATAATACAAATATCAATGAATATTTCTAAGCATATATATATCTTGCAATAAACTTTAATGTGCATACTACTGTAAAATATTACATCATATCCTATTACAAACTCTCTCACTGAAACTAACAATCCTCTAAATTAACTACACCCAAAATGATGGTGGGTTCCTGGAAAACCTTAGGCAAAACTGCATTTTTTAGAGAATCTGCTATCATGGAGTTTGTGCCAGTATGCTCTATACTTATCTGAACCATATGTACTTTTTCTTTAACAGACATAACTTATGCCTATGTATTTGGATTTAGACGAGCTCTTGTTGCTGTTAGAGTATTGCACTGCAGAATTATTACCACAATATAACCTCATGAGACCTTTTGTTCGTTGTACAACGCGTAATCCAGCAACAAAATTCCATAGCCACGGTTCCTAGTTCAATGCCTCAAAGCACGCAACAAATTTTGCTGCCATGGTGGATGATGCAATAAATGTTTGCTTTATATTTTTCTAGGATATTGCACCTCCAGACAATAACAATATTTTTGCTGACGTGCTCTTTAATGTGTCTATGCACCATCAAAATCTGAGTCAGAATACCCAATTATCTTCAGTTTATCCGACTTCTCATATGTCAACATGTGTCTCTTTGTTCGTTGCAGGTTTCAGAGTATCATTTTAATTGATTTATAGTGATCTATGCCTGGGTTATTAATATATATCCCCGATATATTTACAGCAAAGGCAATGTCCAGCCTAGTTCAAACTTGAGCATACATGAAACTCCCAAGTGCGGAAGCATAAAGAACCATTTTTATTTTCTTAATCTCAACTTTTGCCATTGACTCATATTAAGTCTGGCACCCTTTGTTATCGGGGTACTTAGGAGTTTGTAATCTGCCAATCCTTAACGTTGTAACACACTTTCAATTTATGCCTTTTGTGATAATCCAAGAATACCACGAGAGCAATCCCAATGTATATGGATTCCTAACACAAAACTGGCATCACCAAGATCATTCATATCAAACTTGTCTGATACAAATCTTTTTGTAGTGCGTAACAATTCCTTATTGTTCAAAGCAAGCAATATGTCATCAACATATAATATAAGAAATATGAAATTACTCTCACTAAAATTTTGATTTACACAATCCTTAACCGAGTTGATCTCAAAGTCATAACCGACTATCACCTCAAGGAATTTGTGATACCATCAATGAGAGGCTTGTTTAATCTCATAGATAGATTTTAAGCCTATAAACCGGATTGTTTGAGTTACTTTCCATAAAGTTTTATGGTTGCACCATATAGATGGTCTCCTAAATATTACCATTGAGAAAAATAGTCTTAACATCCATATGATAAAGCTCAAAGTCAAAATATACAAGTAATTCTATGATTGTTCTAAAGGAACTTTTCATCGATACCGGAGCGAATTTTTCTTTAAAACCAATCTTTTCATGCAGAATATAACCTTTCGCTACAAGATGTGCTTTATATATTTCCACATTACTTAATGAATCACGTTTGGTTTTGTAATCCCATTTATAACCAATTGCTTTATTCCCTTCAGGTAATGAGACAAGATCACATACCACATTGTTCTGCATTAAATTATACTCTTCCTTTATAGCGTCAATCTACTTCAGAGATTCAGAGCTTGGCAAGGCCTATTTTTATGATAAAGGATCATCTACAATTCTAGCACATAACTCATCATGCTCCTAAAGATATACTATAAATTCTAGACTTATGGTACTCTTTTTTTCTCCTATGGACCTTCTTAATTGGATATATTTCCTTTTGTTTCAGTTCTTAAGGAGGTAGAGTTTGATCATTATGAACGATGTCATTTTTATTACCTTGTGGAAGATTATCTTGAGGTTCATCTTGTTCTAGCTGAACCATATCCGTATTCTGGTCAGAACCCTCAAGTGGAGTATCAACGTGAATTTAAGGATTATCGTGTCCTATTAGGACCGAAATAATTGGCATTACAATCTAATATTTTGATACATGAGTATCCCCATTAAAATATTCATGAATCTTTATGGATTATTTCTCAAAATAAACATTGATTTCCTCATTCTTCCCCTCAATCTCAACATCCTTTGGAAATTTGGTCGTTCATGTATCAAATATTTTACTAGTAAGAGAATCATAAAATGTAAACCCTCTGAAATGTTCGTAATAACCTACGAAGAAACAACTAACTATTTTTTGGTCTAGTTTATTTTCTTGAGGTTTGTAAGGCGTCACCTTAGCTGGAGAACCCCACACAAGCAGATGCTTTAAACTGGGTCTACGCCTGTTCCAAAGCTCATATTGGGTCCTAACAGTAGCCTTGGTGGGTACTCGATTGAGTATATAAGTGGTACATTTGATGGCTTCCCCCGAGAGAGATAATGGTAGAGATGAGTGACTTATCATACTTCTAACAATATCTTTTAGTTACCGGTTTCGTCTCTCAAATACACCATTCATGCAAGGTGAATCGTGAATAGTGTACCAATGGACTATTCCACACTTCTCTGGGTATTGTGCAAAGGGTTCTGGATATTGTTCACCCGATCCATCATATCTACCATAGTATTCACCATCACGATCAGATCTAACAGTCTTAATGCTTTTACCGAGTTATTTCTCAACCTCGGTCCTAAAAGCTATGAACTTGTCCAAGGCCTCATATTTTTCATGAAGAAGATAGAGGTAACTGAAACTAAAATACTCGTTAATGAATGATATAAATTACCACTGCCGGTTTCATGATTCATAGGGAAACGGTCCATACATGTTGGTATGTATCAACACTAGGACTTCGCCCCTAACTTTTTTAACTTTGGTTTGTTTCCCTTTGATACACTCTACACATAAACCGAAGTCAGCGTAACCAATGAAACCTAATAAAACTTCAACAACAAGCTTGTACATCCTAACTTTGAATATGTGACTTAACCGTTTGTGCCACAATTTAGAACATCTTTCAGATTTCGTAATATTGTTTGGTGTACATTGTATATTCATAGCAATGTTGTGATAACTAATAGTATTCAACAAATACAAATTATCCTTTTTTATCAAATTTCGATTTCCAACAATTACATTATTTAGAGATGGTGTAAACAATTGTTTCCCAACACACAAAAGTAACCTTGTAAGTCTAAAATTAGAAAAGAAATTAAGTTCCTCAGAAAACTGGGAACATACATTACATTCTCTAAACATAATACATGTTTAGTCAGAATTTTTAAAGAAAAATTATAAATAGCTAAAACATTGCACGAGCTCCCGTCTTCCATGAAAATAGATTTTTCATCATCACTTAGCATCCTGCTCTTTGACGTACCCTGTAAAGAAACGCAGACATGATTTATTGCAGCCGAATCAACCCACGAAGTATTTCTTTTCACATAAACTATATTATTTTTTGAAACAACCAAAGATATGTGAATACCTTTGCTTAATATGTAAGCACCACGTTTCTCATAGTATTTCTTCTGGTCTTATTTATCCTTGCATAAAAAGCATCGACCAATAGTTGACTCTTCATGATTTTTCTTCAATTGAACCTTGACATTGTCATTTTCCATTAGTCTTCCGCTTCGGTCATGCCCCTTTTGCAGATGAAATCACATTAACCTCGGGTGTTGTGCCTTTAAGTTTCTCCTCTTCTTATAAAATATTGGAAACTAACTCATTGATATTCCATTTTTCCCACATGAATTTATATGTCGACTGTAAGTACTTAAACTGGTATGGCAGTGAATGAAATGTGAACTCCACATTGCATTTCTCAGGAAGGTCTAAACTGATTACCTTTAACTTTTGGCCAATCAACGACATTTCCAGATGTGCTCCCGGATTTTAGATTTTCCATTATACTTTTTGGTAACTCACTCGATGAGCAAACACTGCATCTCTACCTTCTCATTTTTAGCAAAGTCTTTCTCGATCTCTGTGAGAAAGACCGAGGCAGTGGTAACACCTTTAGAGGCAGTCCCATGCAATGTTACTAGTATCCTCTGTAACAAGAGCGCTATACATAACTTATTTGACTTCTCTCACCTTCCATCGGCCTTAGTTTCATCCGGTGTACTTTCCGGGCTAAAGGAGGATGGTTTGGGAGTTGATAGTGCATGGTCATAATCATATACAAACAAAAACAGCAACATATCTGTCTTTCATAATTGGAAGTCCAAACAATCCAACATGGGTGGACGGTTCCCAAATATTGTAACCAGTGGAAATTATAATAAGAACAAACAATACACAATATACAAAGCACATTTAATATCTTGACATATTATTGAAAACATATACATGAACATGGCAATTACATGCAAAACATAAAATTCCATGATAATACATACCGGAGAGCAAATCGTACTAACATGCAATTTTATGAGTTTGAGAAAAATATCATAATCATTATTTTAATTTTTTAAGTACGAATGAGACCTTCCGGAGGGCCGATATCCTTTACTTAGATTAAAATAACCATCATTTAATTTTTTAAGTACCGGTGAAACCTTTCGGAGGGCCAATTTCACCTACTTAAAATCAAAAAATTGTAAGGTTGATTTTAATTTATCCAAAGTACCGATGAAATATTCTGGCGTGCTAATTTGATTTACTTCAAATTAAAAACAATACAATGACCATTTTTGGTGATTTTCTCATGTTCATGATTAATTTAAACCCAAAGGTGAACCTTCCGGAGGGCCGGCAATATTCGAATTTAAATTAATCCCCTGAATCTTTCAAACCCTCCGGTCTACGAAACCATATTCATGCATCACCATTTAATCATTCAAGCATATACAATGTAATTCACAAATAAGCATACAAAATCAGTATGTCAAACACATCATATTATTGAAATAAATCATTTTAAACATTTTAAATTAATTAAAAAATAAATAAAAAATCTAGATGAATAGTATTTTGGAAAAAACAAAATTGTTCATCATCCGAAAAATATTGTTCACCTCCGAAAAACATAGGTTGCACAACCTATTCTAATGAATAGTGTTTCCGATGAGATCATTATTCATCCTCCGAAAATACTATTCACACGATGTTCATATTCCGAAAAAAAAACATTGTTCACAACACTCATACTACTTTCATCGCGATAACAGTGGATTGTGAATTAGCTTGCAAGCTGCGGTGTTCATCCACAGCGTCATCAGTTCACTGGCCATTGTGAATATCGTCGGACAACCTTTGATCAATATTAACATCAGGGGTTAAGCTGTCAATAAGTCATTCTCCCAATAGTTTGAATTTATTCAAAACATATAAAAAAACATATAATCACAGATCATGCATTTCAGTCGAATAAATCAAAACTCATGCTTTTCACACAGTTCCAAAATACATGCCATAACCAGCTCAATCAAGAGGCTTTGAATAGTATATCGTCCCTAGACTATAATCAAATGATATTTATCCTTAATTTTATATTATTTTTTTACTAATTTAATTGTTAGTTATAATTTATTATGAATAAATATACTCTCGTTCGGTTATTTTTTATTTATTAGCGAAATGAGAGCAAAAAAAACAAAAAATGAATAAAAAGCAAATACAAACTATATTAATGAAGAAGATAAAAGTCAAAGATTTGAAGATAATTAAAGGAAGAATAAAAGAAAGAAATATAAAAGTTAAAGAATTAATTGAAGATGAGTATATGAATATTTTTAGATTTCTAAGAATAAATTATAATATTTTTATTATTTAATTTAAAAGAATAATATAAATCTTTTATTTTATTTGATAAATATTATGATCACTTGTTTATTTTATTGAGATTATGGTGAATAAAAAACCTCATAACTCTTCCTATAAATAAAACCCTAACAAAGGAGATAAAGACGACCGTCAACATTCTATTTTTTCTTTCTTCTTCTTTAATTATTTTGTTTTTCTTATTAGGTTTATGCTCACTAGGAGTTAAACCTTTTTGTTCAAGGGTTATTAAATCTCTCTAGATACAATTTTTAATATAGTATATGTTTTTTATTAATTTATTTTTTTCTTTTATTCTTTAATATTGATATTAATCTTAATGCTTTCAATTTCCTACGGGATTAATTGATTAATCATGGATTTAGGTTGAGACCAACAGGTAATATCTACTTCTGAACTATATCAATATCCCTAGGTTGAATGAGTAGTTTACTACGACTATGACCTAGTGAAGTCTGAACTAGATTCTTAGAATTGATGACCTAATTGTAGGAGGTAGGGGACTAGAGATATAATCAGCCATACAAGAAGGTTAGTTGTGTGAGATCGAGAGATGATCACGTCATTTTGAATGAGAACGTGGCTTTATAGAATAATTGCACAAGTTAGGTTAATTTGATTATATAAATATACATAATATATTGTTTATACATTTTTAGTTACTCTAGAATAGCTTTTATAATTAATTAATTTCAATTTCAATTTTTATTTTATTTTATCTTTATATATAAACTTTAAAAAAATTATTAAATTAGTATAATTGTTATATTAAACTCTAGACTAAAAGAATAGATTTATTCCCTTGGGTTCGATATTCGCGTCTTAAATACTCTAAAACTACAACGGAAATCGTACGCATGCGATTTTTCGTATCAGACTATCACATTTGGTGACATATAGTCCCTTGACTATCAAAAGTCCGCTGGTAGTCCATGGACTATCAAATCTGGATAAAGTTAGTCCACTAGATCCTTTGATTCATTTGAACCTCCCACATGTCACCATAGTCACCAATTTTGTATCACCGCTATTCCCTTAACTTTAGGTTGATGAGTTATTGTTTTTCCTTGGTAAACTATCAAGAGTGTATTCTAGAGAGAGAAAGAGCTTGAGAGTTTTTAGAGAGAGAAAACACAAGTACAATTGAGTTTCAAAGTAAAAGTGTTCAACCCTTTTACTAGAGTAGTCTTGTCATTTATATAGAGGAGCCAAGACTAAGTCTCAAACTGAATCTGTTACAAAAAGTGGACTAATTTCCGTTTAGTCCTTATAAATTATACAAAGTTACAAATATTCTTTAAAACTTACACCACTCATGAATTAAGGATAAAACTTACATTAATTACAATTAAATCCCTAAACTTACATTATTTACAATTTAATCCTTAAAACTCTATTTCCATATGAGAGGCCCCCCTAGTTCTCATGTCAGTAAATGAATGAGAACTAAAGAGTTTTCAAATCCGTTTTGTCTTTGAATCTTTACATCCTCGAACATTCCCATTGGCTATATAACCTGTCATAAATAAAAAAACAACTGTTCGAAACCATTAGCTTAAAATATTATTCTAAGCATATATATTCAATAAAATCTCAAAACAAATTCGAACCAAAAAAAATACCAATTGGTTGGCTTTGAATAACCCGGGTAGGTAAATATGAGCATATAAACTTGAAATTATTTCAAACCGATGTAATCGCTTATCACTTCGAATCGATGCAACCACTTTAGTATGAAAATTGTCCTTGAAATATTATGTAGATAAATCATCCTCGAATATAATCGTTACATATGTAACCGTTACATTCATCATGACCCTAGTAATCTAGCATGACAGATGTCGAACATCTATTCCAACATATCATCGTATGGGTCTTTCCATTTTCACACGTCTTCACTTATTGTAGTATAAATACAACATGTCTCTCATTCCAACCCTCCTCACACAAAAAATCACTTTAGAGAGAAGTTAGAGTTTTTGGCTACCTTCATCTACTCCTCCCCTATTCTCAGGATTCTCACCACAAAATTCAAATTTCCTGATCAACCTTCATCCTCTCCGATCAACCCTTACTTGGTTTATGAGAAAGAAACCAAGAACCAAAAAGTTAAAGGACATTACATTATGGTAACTTCGATCCTACCAAAGTCCCAAATCTTTCACCTTCTCCCAGAACTGAAGAGCAAACCTCATCTAAAATCCCAGGTCCTAAAACACCTCGAGCCTCCTCGTCTCAAAGCAAAATTTCTCCTCTGAAATCGAAAACAAATAAACTTTCTTTGGAAAAATCTTCATTAACCAAACCAAGAAAAACTTGCATCGCCATGGGAGATGAATCAGCAATCATTTGAACTCCTTCTCCTACAAATCCCACTACTAACGATCCTCCTCAAAGAGAAGTGATGGAAGAGGCACTTCGAATTGTTAACCCTTCTACAAAAACAATTATCCCAACTTCTCAAAATCCTCGAGAAGAAACTTCAAAAGCCAACGAAGTTGACTCGGAGGCTACGAAAACTGATCTTGAGGCTAACTCTCAAGAAGCAGTTGATGTTTGTTCCATCTCCAAAGAAGAGAGAGGAAAAAATGGAAGGAATCTAAGGAACCTCGAAAGCAAGTATATTATCGACTTGAAGAAAGTTCGTTATATATACTACAAAGAAATACAAACCTCTGTTATTAAGAAACAATGGGGAATGGGAGAAGACATAACCCTTCGTCTTCCAAAAGAAGGAGAAACTCCCCTCAATTGCAAAGATGATGAACTAGTGGTATACCTAGAAATCATCAACTGGGGTCTTCGATTTCCACTAGATCCAATGATCGTGTAGTCCTTCGAACTCATCAGTTTATGCCCCACTCAGGTGACACCGAATCAATGGTTCACCCTCATGTTAGTGATCATGCCATCCCGTCTATCCAAAATTCCCATCAGCATTAAATACTTCATGTCATTAACTCAACTTTCAAAAGGTCTCAACCTTCCATTCTATTACTTCACATTGATGGATGACCTCAAGATCATCGACGATCTTCTGGAGGCTGAAAAAATCAGGAAACACAAATTTGTTTTCATATCTGGAGCTTAGGAAAACGGCAAAATAATTTCTGAAGCTAACCCTTCGATATTAACTCTTGTTTGGAGAAACAATCGTAAGTTCTTCGAATTTTTTATGTTTTAAAACAAAATTTATCTCTCTTTTTGTTAACATTTTATTTTACTAATGTATACTAGAAATTTTGAAGCGCTACTCAACACGTCGAGAAGCTGCTAAATATACTTTTCAAAAACTCGCCGCCTAGGCTGAAAAGGAATGGAATAATGCATTTCATACGACCTTTCATCCCATCAATTTCCTCCATAGCCACATGTTTCCAATCAAATAAGTTGGGCTGCCTCCTCAAGATTTTTTTTCCGAACCAGATCCAAAGCTTGTCTGCCAACGAATACCCCAACCTGACTGCAAATTCTTTCTTCCTATTCGCAACAGATCGGATAGCCACTTGCCCAAAAAGAAGAAAGAAAAATTTGTCAAAGAAAAGAAGGGTAAAAAGGCAGCTAGCACATCTGGTGCTAACCCTTCCACGCCATCAAAAACCAAAGCGTCGAAAAAAAAACTGCTGAACAACCTCTTTCTCCGATCGAAGAGGATAAAAATAAAGAACCGTCCTCGATGAAAAATAAAAGTGCTTCTAGTTCTCATGGAAATAAAAATAAGCAACCAAAAATCACTTCGTATACTCTGATTGACGAAGATGAAAACGCTGCTGTTGGAAACCAACAACACCCCCAAACTCTTCGACCGAAGAACATCCTAAGACAATCCTGTGATTCTCATTGATGATAATTCCCCCACCGTTTATCATGCTCATACAAGCTTTGACCCAAATATGCTCATCAATTTCGAGAACATAGAGGCGCTTGCTGGCGAAGAGGATCATGTTCTTCAAGTCATCCAAAATCACATGCTTGATTTTGCGAGACCTACACCCCACAAATTTCTTCCAAAAGTTACTCGTTTTTACGAACCTATCACATCTCTGGATATGATTCATAAGCCTAGTACATCGGAATTTTGTAGCCCTCATCCAAATCTTGCAATTGTCATCGCTCCCCAACCATTTTCCGGTCTTGACATTGCTGCAAAAACTCTTTCCTCTCAAATCGAAGCTTCTCAAGACCATCTCAAATAGCTGGCCAAATATATGTTTACTATAAGGAATCTTATGAAGCTGAAAATAAATTTAGAGAGACTTTGCACAACAATATAGCCGAATAATTTTATGATTATGAGATGGCAAGATCTAAACTGATAAAAGACGCTCTCTACATAAAGGATCATCTTCGAATCAAGCATATAATTGATACAGAGTTGCTGACAAAATCTCAAGAAGAAGAAAATGAAGAAACTCAAAACCAATCATGTTGCTGAATTGAACATCAAAAAATCTAACTCCACCACACTTCGAAATTCTCTCACTCTTTGGGAAACAAAAAATAAGGAGTTGAGCGATGAAATAGAGAAACTGAAGATGAATTTCGAAGCAGAAAAAGCTGCTGCTGTAGCTGCTACCGAATCTGAGCTTTCAAAAGATATGCAAACAGCTATTCACGTCGGAAAAAAAGATGCAACCATCCTTCTTCTTCGAGAACTTCACGCTACTTATCCGAAAATCAATCTTACAAGTTTTTGGAATGATATTCCTGAAGAAAAACGTCCAAGTGAAGCTTTCGACCTTGTTCCCAGTTCATCATCTTTAGAAGACGAATCGTCCGATGAAGAAGAATCTTCTGAATAATTTTAATGTTATCCGTTTATCCCTGTCGTATTACCATATCCTCTTTTTGTACCTTAAATGACTTAATCTAAATGAAATGTTTTTGTATGTCATCATTTTCCTTATATCTTATTCGATGATAAATTCTTCAAACAAAATAATTATAAAACCTTAACAGATTAATATAAACTTACCCCCTCGATAAATTCCTGTTCTTCGAAAACATTGTAGTTCTTCGAAACAGTTGTTAAGCTTTGGTAGCTCTTCCAAAGAAAAATTCTTAGTGTGTTGTTAAACATTCACTTCGTAATAAAAATATAATGTAATTAATAAACATGGTTGTTTCTTCGAAAAGTGTCAGAAACACTTCGGAACATTCTACTGTTAACCAATCTCAAAGGTGATCAATCTTTGATTATTCGTTAAGATAGTAATGGAATATGTACACGACGCCTCATTAAAACCTTCATTGGCCAACAGGAGAGGAAATAATGCGCCATTCGAAACATCGAAATAAAAATTTCAAAGTACAAAGACATAACTACTCCTAATAAAGCTTCAAGTGTTGAATATTCCATGGATGTTGAAGCATTCTTCCCTCGAAATCACAAAGACGGTAGGACCCTGACTTGATTCTTTTAACAACTGTATAAGGCCCTTCCCAATTCGGAGCCATTTTCCCGAGGTTTTTCTCCTTTATATGCAAAAAGACTTTCCGCAACACCTTATCACCTTCTTTAAATTCTCTTCTTTTCAGCTTCGAATCATATCTACTTCTCATAAGAGTTTGATAATGGATTGCGTTCAAATGAGCTCGAACCCTTTTTTCCTCTATCAAATCCAAATTAGCCCTTCGAATTTCGTCATTAGACCTTTCAGAATATTGAGATATTCTAAAAGATGACATTGTAGATTCAACAAGGCTAACTGCATCCATACCATATTCTAAAGAAAACGGGGTCTCTTTTGTAGCCTCTCTTGGAGTTGTTCGATAAGCCCAAAGCACCACTTGCAATTAATTTGGCCATTTCCTTGTTGCCCCCGATAGATTCTTCTTCAATCCATCTAAAATCGTTCTATTTGCATTTATATGTGTCCATTAGCTTGAGGGTGAAAGGGCGTCGAAAAACATTGTTGAATTCCTTTAGAAGTACAGAGTGCAGCCATTTCCCTATTATTAAATTGAGGGCCATTATCTGTTGTGATTCTCCGAGGAACCCTAGAACAAAAACATATATTATTCACAATAAACTTGATGACATCCTTTGATTTTGTGCTTGATAGCAGTTCTGCTTCTGCCCACTTCGTAAAATAATCCACCGCCACAATTATCATATGTCTTACCCCAGAGGCCATCAGCAAAGGTTCCACCAGATCAATTCTCCATCTATCAAATGTTATCGCCTCAGATATAGACATAAGCGCTACTGCTGGTCTGTGAATAGCATTGGAAAATCTCTGACAAGTATCACAACCTCAAACTAAATTCTTAGCATCGTTCATGATTGTACGCCAGTAAAACTTGCAAGTAAAACTCGACGCGATAAAGCTTTGGACCCACAATGAGTTGACCCTTCGCCATCATGCAATTCTGACAATACTTCTTGTGATTCTTGTTTGCCTAAACATCGTAGTAATGGTCTGCTTAATGCCTTTTTATACAAAATTTCATCCATAACTATATATCTGAAGGCTTTACCCCTTAACTTTTTGGCCAATTGAGAATCATCTGGCAGTAATCCTTGGGTTAAAAAATTAAGAATATTTGATCGCCAATCACGTCGGCTTTCATCAGTGACAAAAAATTCTTCTATAATTTCACATTGGCTAAATTGAGTAACAATTGAAGGATTTTCTTGTAGTAAAATCCAAGGATATTCCTCCTTGTAGGGAATATTTGCTAAAGAATCAGCCACCATGTTACTTCCTCGCCCGATATATTCCACAACCATATTTTCGAACATAAGTATTAAATTCTGGAGCTCCCGAAGATATAAAATCAAACGATCCTTCCTTGCTTTAGAAAATCCAGATACTTGATTTGCCAATAATTGAGAATCTGTTTCCAATAGTACTGAAGTCGCCCCACAAAATTTTGCCAATCTCAAACCTACCAAAGCAACTTCGTATTCAGCTTCATTGTTTGAAGCATGAAAACCAAATTTAATTTATTGGACCATTTTTTCCCCTATGGAGTTATTAATTGAACCCCATCACTGCACCCTGAAATATTAGATCCTCCGTCCGTTCAAACAACCGACCTCGAATCTACATGCAAAGCGTTTTTAATTTCTTCCTCATCCGATCAACTTGAGTGGAACTCAACAAAAACATCAACCAGTGCCTGTGCTTTGATCGCTGTTCGAGGTGTAATAAAATATCGTAATCTCCTAACTCCACTTACCATTTGGTCATCCTCCCCAAATATCAGGTCGTTGTAGTAGATATTTTAAATGGAATGAAGTTCGGACTTCGATAGTATGAGCTTGAAAATATGGACACATCTTTCTAGCAGCAATCACCAATGTTAAAGCCAGCTTCCAATTTCATATATCTTTTTTCTGCTACCACCAGACTTTTACTAACGTAATACATTGGCTTCAGAATTCCTGAATCTTCAATAATTAACACTGCGCTGAGTGCAAAATCCGATACCGCGATGTACAAAAATAATTTCTCCCCATTTAGAGGCTTTGTTAAAATTTCTGGTGATGACAACAAATTTTTAATATTTGTGAACGCTGATTCGCATTCCGATGTCCATTCGAACATGTTGGGTTCTCGTAACACTTGAAAGAAAAAGAAAGCATTTGTCAGAAAATCTTGAAATAAATTTATTAAGTGCTCCTACCGTTCCTGTCAATATTTGCACTTCTTTGATTGATCGAGGTGAATTCATTATTATCAAAGCTTTTAACTGTTCTGGATCGGTCTCTATTCCTTTTTCACTGATAATAAAACCCAAAAACTTCCCCGGCCAAACTCCCAACGTACACTTCTCAAGATTTAATTTCAACCTGATCGTTGTTAGATTCAAAAAAACTTCCTCTAAATCATCAAGATGCACTTCGTCCCTTGAATTTTTCACTACCATATAGTCTATATATACCTCCATATTTTTTTCTGATCTGCGTAGCAAAAGCTTTATTCATTAACCTCTGATAAGTGGCTCCAGTATTCTTCAATCCGAAGGGCATCACTCTATAAAAATACAGTCCTCTATCAGTTATAAAAGTCATGCACTCTTGATCTTTTGGGTCCATTTGGATCTGATTATACCCTGCAAAAGCATCCATAAAAGTCAAAATTTTGTTTCTTGAAGTGGAATCAATCAATTAATCTATTCGAGGAACATGAAATGAATCTTTGGGGCAAACTCTATTCAGATCTGTAAAATCCACACACATCCTCCATTTCCCATTCTTCTTTTTAACCACCACTGGATTCACCGTCCACAAAGGATATTGTGATTCCCTTATGTGTCTGATCTTAGACACCGATCCACTTCTGCAACAATTGCTTCCGCTTTTTCCGAAGAAAACGCTCTCCTTTTTTAAAGTACCGGCTCAACCTTCGGATTTATGGCCAAGCTGTGTCGAATTACCTCAATAGGTACTCATGTTACATCTTCTCTCTTTCAAGTGAAGACATCCAAATTTTGAGATAAAAAATCAAGCAGTTATTGACATACAAAATAGGTCAATAGAGTTCCAATTCGAAGCACCTTTCCTTCCGAAAAAGTAAACTCCTTTATCTCTTCACTCACCGTTAAAGACCCTGGGGTTTCCCTCGGATCGTCAACCCTTTCTTCTGAATCTGAGGGTACCCTCTCTAACTGCTATTCTCGGATCAAATCTCCACTGCTGGATCCTCGGATCTGAAGCATAGTGGCATAGAATTCCCTAGTAACCTTTTGATCGCCTCGAACCACTCCAACTTTGTCTCCAGCCACGTACTAAAAGCATTGATGAACTGTTGAAACCACCCCGTACATTCTTGAAAGCCATGATCTTCCAAAAATAACATTATAACTTGCGAGACAGTCCACCACGACAAAGAGTACTTGGACCTTTTTCTTGAATGGTTCTTTTCCCAAACTAACTTCACCTTCAAATTCTCCAACAACACGAACTGTTACACCCGTGAATCCGATAATTGTACGATCCGATTGAGTAATCCGAGGTGGATTTGTCATCCTATCATAGGTGGAATTAAAAACTACATTACAGAACTGCCAGTTTCAATCAACAGACGTCGAATTTCGACGCCATCCACCTCAGCTCCAATCACTACAGCATCCTCATGTGGTCCTGCAGTCCCTCTCAGATTATCTTCATCAAACAAAATGAAGGGAATATCTTTCTTTCCATACAAGTGTGTTGACATCCTCCTTTTAATTTGAGTTGTCAAGTTAGCAACATGTCTTTTCCTCAAACTGTCTACATTTCCAGTCATTCAGTCGCCCTAAAAAATAGCCAACGATTCAAAAAACTTGCATAATTCCCGAAAACGCCTCTTTTCCACAGGCTCTTCGACTGTCATCAAAAGCAACATGTTCAGATCCTTTTTAACGTATTCAGTAGAAGCATCGAATGACTCAATCTGTGAATCCATAATCATCAAGTTCTTAGCTGGCGGTGCAGCCTTCGAAGTTGATGCTGGTGTGGTTTATTTTCGTTTGAGGGTAATTTTGTAAATTTGTCTAGAGTTTTGTAGAATTTTGTGAGTATTTAATGTTTGGGTAGAATGTAGAGGGAGAATTGAGTTGTCTGGTTGTATTTAATTTTCATTACCCTTATTTAATGTAGGTGGTTGGGTATTTATACCCTTTTTCTTTTGGGCCATATGGGCTTTCGGGTTGTGTTTTATGGATTCGGGTCGAGTTCAAAGACCCATTAGCTTTTAAGTAAACAAGTGATTAGTTTAATCATAAAGTGATTATGTTTTTAATACTTTAGTTCTGTTCGGATAGTTTAGTAAATGGAGGTTGTCCGGATCATCCATGTCCGGTTAGATGGATTCTGTCCGAATTACCCCTGTCCAGCTCTTACCAAAAGTGGTGACAAAATCCGGACTCATCAGTAGCCCCTTTTTTAGGTGGTGCTCAAAGGCCTTGGGCAAGACCTAAAAAATAGTCTGTAGTTGGTCATAGCCATATTCGGACAGATTTTTCGAACTGTCTAACAGCTTTATCTGAACTGAAAAAGTCTTGAGGAACTAAACGTTTTTTTGCCAAGAATCGTGGGACACATGTCTCTCTCTGGTTCGCCTCATCAGTCGGTTTCTCACCTAGAACGACGCTCCCACTTTCTCCAAAAAGTAACCTCTTCATTTAATGAGGATGATGTCAGTGCCGTTCCTTAATCATTGCAACCCTTTCGAATTCTCCTAGTTATCAAAGTATCTTTTTGCGTATTTACTATAAATTAGTTCACTTTTCTACAGTTTTACCATCTTCTTCATCCTTACTTTGTTTAAACCTCAAAGCTTTCTCTCAAAAACTAAAACTTTCATTAGGTGTGAGTTTATGTTCACAGCTAGGAACGCTTTAATCAAAGGTGGGTGGCTTAATTTATCAGAGTTAGAAAAGGCCCAAAAGGTTGAACGAGAAAGGCGCATTGCTGCCGGCCTCCCCGTTTCTCCTGCTGACAAACCAGATACACCAAGCACAGAGCCTGACCAGAGATCTTCTTCAACAAACCAGCCTTCCACCAATCGTTTCAGGCTCATCGGTTTAGGAATCAGAGCCCACTGTTGAACCGGGGCAAGTAGTTACCAGTTTTAAGAAGCCTTCTCCATTTATCGCCATGGGATCAGATGTTGATGCCTCTCCAGATAAGTTAGTTGATCGGAGAAGAGGTCGCATGGTAAAAGGGCAGGCTTCAGAAGGTACACCTTCCAAATCAGGGGCCAAAGATAGCAACAAAGGGTCAGAGGCACCCACAAAAATTCCTAAGGACAAGCTGTCCGGACCGGAGGCATCTAGCTCAAGCCTCCGAAAAGAAACCACTGCATTTGAGCCCCAGCCGGAGGTCAGAGTTCAAGAAAACATTGAAGCCCAACATTCCGGAGGGCATGCTGAGACAACCTCTAACTCCCCTTACCCACAAACAACTGAAAATCCCTCCCTGGTTATGGAAGAAGTGATGGAGGATTCTGTTGAAGAAGCTCCCTTTGAGTCCGAAGTCTCCGGGCAGGCAAGTGAGGCCATTGCTGCCAAGAAGGACAAAGGCAAAGAGAAAATATTATTAAGGCATCCCGACTTACCGGAGGTCCTTGTAGGAAAAGTGGGACCTTGTTTCCACAAGGTAAGTGTTAAGTATTTGATAGCTTTACAAAAACTTAACTATGCTTTCATACACACAGCCGAGCTGGGTTGGATGCGAACAAAGTGGGGAATCCCTGAGAACGTCAAAATAAGGATTCCAATAGACCTAGAAACACCGATGGACTGCAAGCTCAGTGAAATAGTTTTCTTCACTGAGCTCTTCAACTGGGGACTGAGGTTTCCCTTAGACCCGGAGATAGTCAAGTATTTTCATCTCATTAAACTCTGCCCAAGTCAACTGAGCCCTAACGCATGGTACACCCTCATGGCATGTATCATGGCCTCCAGGCTCTTCGGAATTCCTCTTCCAATGGAGGAGTTTGCAGTTGTGGCCAGCCTCTGTAGAAACCACCACATTCCCTTCTATCACTTCAACATGGGTGATAATTACAAAGCAGTGGATGATCTTCTTGAGTCGGAGAGAAATTGGAAGACTCACTTCTTGTTCGTAAGTGGTGCCTGGGAGAATGGGAGAAAGATCAAAGCTGGTGTCAACCCGAGCCTCCTCACCAACAGATAGCGAAGCGATGGTAAGAATCCCACCTCACATTCCCATTTTTATTTTTTATCAAATTTGTTTAACTGACTTGTTTTGTCTTTTTTTTTTTTTACAGTGCTGCCTAAAGACTTCAATGACCATTTGAAGGCCGGGCAGGCTACTTGTACCAAGCTGAATGCTTGGGCTGCTGAAAAGTGGGGGAATCGCTTCCACAACTCCTTTACCGGAGGCAATCTTGCAAGGTCCTACCTCTGGAGCACTACCGACCGGAGGGACTTATCCTGGGAGGAACTCATCACCCCACCTCCTCCGGAGGTAGTTCTCAAAAGAACACACATACCGGACGGGGCATTGTATCTTCCCGGTAGAGCCAAGGCCCCAAGTAAGATGAAGGGAAAGAAAGGTAAGGGAAAGCTTAGTGCAGTTGAAGCCAACCCCACCGAAATGGAGGAAACTTCCCCAAGAAAGCAAGAGGGGCCAGTTCCAAGTCAGATTGATGCTGCCCTTCTAGAAGTGGTGGAGCATGAGAGCACTAGGGAAGAGGCAGGATCTCCAAACCTCCAAGGGTTCCTAAGAGAGATAGGAAACGAGGAGAAGAAAGCAAAAGCAGGGAGGCCAAAAAGAAAAAGACCTCCAGGGGTGATGAGATTTCTCTCCGGCCCTCGGAGCCCCTTCCTCCTATTGACCCTACTGATCCTACAAGAGCAGAAGAGATCCTTGGTGATTTTTAAACTAAAGAGATTGGAGGAGGAGGTATTACTATTGACGGTATCGATATTACTGGGCTTGAGGGACTTGGTGATTACTTCGAAAACCTCCCCAGAGATGATTTTGTTGGACCCTACCTCCCTCAAAGTACTTCGAACATTGTTACCTTCAATGGTAAGTCTTTCTCTGTTTTGAGTGAAAGGGATGTTATTACTCACTCTATATTAATTAATATTCAACCAGTACTTAGTTTGGAGAAGCAAGTGCGAGGCCAGTCAGCTATTATTACTGCCTTTAATTCTGACAAGGAGAGATTGTCCGGAGACTTCCTCATTGCCAACCAAAATGCTGATGTTCTGAAGAGGGAAAATGAGGAGTTAAAGAAGAATCAGGAGAGTTATGCCACAAAAGTAGCTAACTTAGAAGATACTATAAAAGAGCTCCGGTCAAAGCAGTCTGAGTTGGAGAAAGATCTCTCTTCATCGAAAGAGGAGGTGAAGAATAAGGACATAGCCATTCATACTTTGACCAATGACAAGATTTTGCTCGAGGACTCGGTGTCCCAGGCTGCACAGGAAAAAGCTGATCTGCTAAGGGAGCAAGAGGAAAAAATTCAAGCCAAAATTGATGCTTATACCATCAATGTGATAGATACTCAGGAAGAAATGTATGCCAAAGTAAAGTCGGACATGGTCTTGCTCTTTCACGAGAAGTTTCCGAAGAGAAATCTGGGAGACTTATGGACTTATATAAAGTACGAAGACCTTTCCTTCCACACGATGGATGATGGAGACAAGCATGATTACTCTAGTGCTGACTCATCCGATGAGGAGGAGAATACCGGGGAGAGCCCAGATAAGGAAAATGATGACCTCAAGAAGAAGAAAACGAGTGAGGCTGAGCCATCTTCAAAGGCTCAGTCTTAGAGTATCAATTATCTTTTCATTTTAGTTTTGTTTGAACCAAAGTCCTTGGATAGCCAAGGCACTTTTGTAACTGTGTCCGGTCCTTGACCGGATAGATCTTTTTGTTTTGACAATTTAAAGTCCTTGGATGGCGAAGGCACTTTGGTTATTTTAATAGAAATATTTATTTTGCACAGCTCTTACATTTTTTCATAGTTTTTTCAATTTTGGTGGCTAATGTTTAAACAACCCTTAGTTATTTCATAAACATTCTAAAGTGAGAGTGTTTAAATTCTCCGATGACAAATGTTTAAGTAGTCATCACTCCTTCAATTCAATCCGGCCGGTGTTTAAATAAAAATTTGACAAGAAACAAAGTAAAAACACTCCGAATTTTTAAGAAGGCATCAAATTTTATAAAAAAAGCCCGGACACCTCATTGAAACCTCCCCGCGCCACCAGGGTAGGAAAGAGTATGCCCCCAAATATTTACATGAACTTTTAAACAAGTAAATATTTACATAGTTCCTACTCCAAGTACATCCGGAGGTGCTCAATATTCCAAGGGTGATTCAAAATCCTTCCATCTTTGTCTTGGTGCCGACATGTTCCAGGCTTAAGTTTTTCAATGACCACATAGGGTCCTTCCCAAGTTGGAGCCAATTTACCGAACTGCCTCTCTTTAGTGTGTATGAAAACTTTTCTCAACACCTTATCCCCCGGTTGAAAATCCCTTCTCTTGATTTTAGAAGCAAACCTGCTTCTCATCAAACCTTGATAGTGCACAGCTCTAAGGTGAGCCTTAACTCTTCTTTCCTCTATCAAGTCCAGTTGGCCTCTGATAGCCACCTCATTAGTGTGTTCGGAGAAATTATGAACTCGAAATGAAGGGAGAGTTGCTTCTATGGAGCTATGGCATCCATCCCATAGACCAAAGCAAAAGGTGATTCTTGTGTTGCAGCCCCAGGTGTAGTCCTGTAAGCCCCCAAAACTTCTTGCAAATAACTAGGCCATTTTCCAGCAGCCCATTCTAAAATTTTCTTCAAACCAAATAGTATAGTCCTGTTAGCCACCTCAACCTGACCATTTACTTGTGGATGGAAGGGTGAAGAGAAACAATGTTGTATACCTCTAGAGGCAGAGAAACTCTTCATCTCCTTGTTGTCGAACTGTGGCCCATTGTCTGTTGTTATCTTCTGTGGAATTCCAAATCTGCAATAGATATTGGATAAAATGAATTTTATAACAGCTTTTGACGTTATGCCTGCCAATGGAGCTGCTTCGATCAATTTCGAAAAATAATCAATAGCGACAATTATTGTCCTTCGTCCTCCGGATGCCATAGGTAGAGGTCCCATCAAATCCAACCCCCATCGAGCAAAAGGTATAGGCTCAGAAATTGACTCTAAAGGGATGGATGGGATATGGATCTCATTGCTATAGCTCTGGCATGGGTCACACCTCCTTACCAACTCCTTAGCATCTTGCATTATAGAGGGCCAATAATACCCAGCCAACAAAAATCTCCTTGTTAGAGCCCTGAAACCACAGTGAGCTGATCCCTCACCATTATGTAATTCGGAGAGCACTACTTGAGACTCATCGACCCCCAAAAATCGTAAGAGGGGTTTACTGTAAGACTTCTTATAAAGAACATCTCTTAGGATGATAAAGCCACGAGCCTTGTACTTTAATTTTCTTGCTATTGATTTATCCAGAGGTAAGATGACATCTGAAAGATATTGAAGGATAGGAAACCTCCAATCTTGAGGTTGTTTTATCCGTATATCGAAGCTTTCTTCCTCCTTACCCATACCGATTTGAATGGAAGGGCACTCCAGCACATGGATCCAAGGGTAGGATTTTGTATAGGCTATGGTTTCCAAGGAGTCTGCCAGTTCATTTTCTGTTCGGGGTATGTGCTCATAAACGATGCTTTGGAACTTAAGTGCCACATTTTTAAGAAGAAGTAAGTATTTTACCAGCTGCTCCTTTTTTGCTTTGGATTGACCTTGCGCATGATGGATAAGAAGCTGGGAGTCACTCATCAACTTGACCCTTTAGTTCGGATGTCATTTTGGACCCTATCTTAACATTTTTTCCCTCTTCCAAAGAATGTGTTTTGACTTCTTCAACTGGTATTAAAACTCCAGGGGTCTCTCTGGGGTCATCAATTTCACCCTCGCCCTCAGAAATCCCCTCGAACTGCTATTCTTCATTGATACGAACTGCCCCCAACGTCCAATGAGCCAGTGTTGTTGCATAACACTCTCTTGCTACCTTTTGGCTGCTCCGAACAACTCCCACTTGGTGGACTGTTGAGGCCACTGCATGCATCCTAGAGAGCCAAGACCTCCCTAGAATAGCATTATAAAAAGTGGGACAATCCACTACGACAAACAGTATTCTAACCATCTTCTTAAAAGGGCCCTTGCCCAACAAAACCTCCTCTTTGAACTCCCCGATCACATCTGCTGAGCTTCCACTGAAACCCACAATTGACCTGTTCGAACGCTGAATTACCGCTGGATTCTTCATATTTTTGTATGAAGTTAAAAAGAGGATATTGGTTGAACTCCCAGTATCTACCAAAATTCGTCTTATCTCATTGCCTCTGATGGATGCTCCTATGACAACAGCATCTTCATGAGGACCTGCTATATCCCTCAGGTCATCCTCATCGAAAACAATGAAGGGAAATGGAATCTGCGATTGATAGGAAGTCATGCCTCCCTCCAGTTGGGTAGCTAAAGTATGAACATGCCTCTTCCTTGAAGAAGTAGTGGGTGCTGTCATGGTATCCCCTCCAAAAATTGTGAGTGATTAAAAAAAGTTGATAAGCCCAGACACTGTTTTGCAATGTTCCTCAATAGCACCCACTCTATTTCGAGTTGGATCAGGGTCCAAGTACTCTGACTCTACATAGAATCTCTCGATTATCACCATAGCTCCCTCCGGAGCGGATGTGCCTGCATTGTTTGGACCAGCCCGATGAGCATTATCAGGCATATTTCCTCATCTTCTTTTAACATATGCTCCTAACTTTCCTCTTTCAATTAAATTCTGGACTTCTTGCTTTAAAGAAATACAATCCTCAGTGGTATGGCCAGTATCATTATGATACTGACAGAAACAATTGTTACGATGCTCCCTAGGAGATTGTAGCGCAACCGGCCTTCTATAGTGTACTTCTTCCTTCGTTTTGTCATAAATGGTGGCTACACTTTCTTTTAACTCAGCAAACCACTCCGGTTGAACCCAAGACCCTCTCTTATTCCTAGATTGTTGACTTTGGGCAGACGCAACTGGCTGAGACTGAGCTTTGGCTCTTTTATGACCCTGCTCGGCCTCCCTTGCCTTGTTCCCGGGCTGATTTTGGTTGGGGTTTGGTGCAGCCGGGGCAGACCTCACCTGCCTGTGCACCCTAGTTTTCTTTGTTTCATCCACGTTAATTTGCTTTCCAACCTGATTCAGTAGACATCCCTATGTCATGGCCTTTTTTCTGGTCACTGAATCAGCCAAATTTCCAAGGTTTAAGCCATGCCTAAGAGAAGTTATTGCTACTTGTTCGAAGCAATCAGCCAACCCATTTTTGGTGTTTACAAAGCGACTTATATATTCATTCAGAGATTCATTCGGTTCTTGGGCACAATGGATAATTGTGTCTCCATTTCCCTTCACCTCCTTACTTCCAACAAACTGCCTCCGGAAGGCCACCCAAAAGGTATCGAAATTTCTGATGCACCCATGTGGTATGCTGTTATACCATTTCAGGGAAATCCCCGTAAAGGATTGGGAGAATTCTCTACAAAGAAACTTGTCATCATCATCTAAATTCATCATGAAATTTTTGAATTGTTCCAAATGATTGTCCGGGTCTTTACTGCCATCGTATTTTTCCATTTTTCGTACTATCAAACCTCTTGGGGAGGTTCCCGGACAGGATCTTGGATGACAATGGAGATTGTCTCCAATTCCGGCCACGACTGAAAACGGTATCCTCATTAGGAGTTGCAAAGATACCTGGTTCATCATGGAAGGCAAAAGGATCCACCAGCATTCGGTCTATGTGTCTCCGATTATGAGATGACCCTTTGCATATATGCCTCTTTAACTTTCCATGCCTATCTTTTTTTCTTGAATACTTCTTAACCAACTTTTGTTTCTTTTTAGATCGGCCTTCATCACTGCTGGATGACAAGGATTCTTCAACTCCATCTTCGCCCAAGGAGCTACTGGAAGATTCTGAGTCCGAATCAGAGCTCTCCACCGGCTTAGACCGGTGAGACTTTTTAGAGCTAGCATGAGTCTTCTTCGTACTTACATGGGTTTTCGATGGCTCATGCTCTCTAGGGTTGTCAGTATGATGAGCAACTGATGCCTTTGACTTCTCTTTTATGCCTATTTTTTCCCTCTCTGCCTTCAGAGCTTCTATCTCGCCTTTTAACCTATCACGCTCCTCGATTGTATATTCATCATTTTCTCCCACCACTTCAAGCAAAGCTGGTGGTACTTCCAGTGCGTCTGGATTCATTCGGACTGGGTTTTTTTTTATGGTTTTGAATGCTAGATTCAGGCACCGTCGTGCTCCCACTGTGGTCGCCAATTTGGTGTGGTTTATTTTCGTTTGAGGGTAATTTTGTAACTTTGTCTAGAGTTTTGTAGAATTTTGTGAGTATTTAATGTTTGGGTAGAATGTAGAGGGAGAATTGAGCTGCTTGGTTGTATTTAATTTTTATTACCCTCATTTAATGTAGGTGGTTGGGTATTTATACCCTTTTTATTTTGGGCCATATGGCATTTCGGGTTGTGTTTTTATGGATTCGGGTCGAGTTCAAAGACCCATTAGCTTTTAAGTAAACAAGTGACTAGTTTAATCATGAAGTGATTATGTTTTTAATACTTTAGTTCTGTTCAGACAGTTTAGTAAATGGAGGTTATCCGAATCATCCCTGTCCGGTTAGATGGATTGTGTCCGGATTACCCCTGTCCGGCTCTTACCAAAAGTGGTGACAAAATCCGGACTCATCAGATGCGCCATTATTCTTCGATGCACTCCCATGTGACTTTGTCTAAGTCAGGAACTTTCCATTCTTGATCAAATATTAGATTTATTTCTTCAGAGGAATACAATCATTTGTAATATGTCCAATATCATCATGATATCTATAAAATTTATTATTCCTCTCTTCCCTTGGTCTACTGATGGGAGCCGACTTCCTGAAATTGACAGAAGTCTTGGTCTTATCCCAAATGACATAAACATTCTCTGTTAGATTAGCATAATACTCAGACTTGACCCATATATTTGGTCTAGGTCTATTGTAAGTATTAGATGCACCATGATTTGAATAACCACCACTCCAAGGAGGCAAATGTTTGTTCTTCTGCCTCGATTGCTGATTATTATTACCATTATTATTACCATTCGAGGGTTGCCCCTGATTATTGACTGTCTGCCCCGAATTCTTCAGAGTGTTAGCTGGTCCGCCTTAGACTCTGCTCGACTCCTCTACCTTGATATGATCCTCAACTTGAGCCATCAAATCTCTAAAAGTCAAAGCCCTTCTCTTTGTTGTTTCATTAGTTAAATCCCTTGGCAACAATCCTTGGTGAAAAACTGTCATTGCCACATTTTCCTCACAGTTGTCCAAACTAGCCTTGGTCAACACAAACCTCTTGGTATAATCTTTTAACTTTTCTCCCCGTTCTTGCTTGCACTAAATAATTGTATCACCATTTACCCTCATCTCTTTACTTCCCACAAACTGCCTTCGAAAAGTAGTATAGAAATCTCTGAAATTTTATATAGACCCTCTCAGAATTATTGTACCACTTGAGAGTTGTTCCCTTAAAATTCTGTGAAAATGCACGACACACAAGCCAGTCGTCATCTTCGAAATTCATCATATAATTCTTAAATTGTTCAATGTGATCATCGGGATCCTGCATCCCATCGAACTTTTCAACTTTTGAAATGTCAAAACGCTTTGGAAGTGACATAGATCAAATTTCATCTGTCAACAAAGAGTTTGTCCAGTCAACGCCTTAGACGAACTGATCATCAGTTCCCATTGTAAGATATAAGTTCCTATCAGTTTCATCATACTGATTGGAAGGATTTGCTTTATGCCAAGTTGAACGAGGAGCATTCTTAGATTTGCTTTCCTTTTTATACTTCCTCGAATAATCTCTATCAGATTCTTCTCTTGATTAACCTCTATGCCTCTTAAAACCTGAGGCTGAGCTTTCGACCTCATCGTCACTAGAAGTTATTAATTTCTGTTTATCTTTTTTCTCCTTTCGAGACGAATATCTCTCTTTAAGAGCCACAAAACGTGCCTTTTTGTGTTCGAACTTAGCGCGTTGGTCCTCAAAAGATCGATCTGACTGACCTTCCACCTCATTCTTTTCTACTTCATGTCTAACCTAGTATTTATTGCTCTCTTCGTTCATATTTCTCATTCAAAGTATTTATTTTATCTAAAAGTTAATTCATTCGCGCCTCAATATTAGATTGAGCTCGGATCGGAGACGATCCATCAGTTTTCTCAGCATCCATTGCCAACGGAAGCGTAGGATTATTTTCAGGATTCATCGTATGACTTTTAACCAGAGAACACAACTACATTTTATCCAAATTTTAAACGAAATAAAAGCACTGATTTTACGTCTCCAGCGGAGTCGCTAATTTGATGAGTTATTGTTTTTCCTTGGTAAACTATCAAGAGTATATTCTAGAGAGAGAAAGAGCTTGAGAGTTTTTAGAGAGAGAAAACACAAGTATAATTAAGTTTCAAAGTAAAAGTGTTCAACTCTTTTATTAGAGTAGTCTGGTCCTTTATATAGAGGGGCCAAGACTTAGTCTCAAACTGAATCTGTTACAAAAAGTGGATTAATTGCCGTTTAGTCCTTATAAATTATACAAAGTTACAAATATCCTATAAAACTTACACCAGTCACGAATTAAGGACAAAACTTACATTAATTACAATTAAATCCCTAAATTTACATTATTTATAATTTAATCCTTAAAACTATATTTCCATATCATAGGTCACATGTTGATGACTACATTTTGGCTTTGACCTAAAGTTAAGGGACCAATGATACAAAAATTTGGTGATTATGGTGACAGGTGGCAAGTTCACAGGAATCAAAGGATCTGGTGGACTAACTTTATCCAAAGTTCATAGTCCAGGGACTACCAACGAACTTTTGAAAGTTAAGGGATTATGTGTCACCAAATATGATAGTCGAGGGACGATATACTGTTCAAAACTCGTATCAACACATAATCAACATGCACCACTATACATCATCATACAGTTTAATTATTCTATCGAATCCAAAAGGGGTTTTATTGGATTTGATATCAATTGTTAAATGTTATTCGAAATCGCATCAAATAATATATAACAAATGCTTATGGATTTGCTTGATGATATCCATCTTGTGTTGTGTTCTTTTCTGTTCCTTAGCGATTTTGTAGATGAACTTGAAAGAACCTGCATAACCAAGTTAGAGAGAAAAGGGTTTGATTTTCTAGACACTCTAGGAAGCGGCAGATTTGTGTTCAGGGTTTAGGATGATGAAATTCATAAACCCAACCCATTACTGATAGTCTTTACAATGTGAATCCCAATATTGTATAGCCCAATATTTATTACTTCCTTGTGTCGGGACCATAACCCAATAAACTGATAATTCAATTTATATGCCTGATTTATTAATTGAGGCTGAAGTGTTTAGATTTGGGCTCTCTTCATCGTTGTGTCCAAATTCAACAAGGTTACCACATTTGAGCTCGTAACGCATTTTTACTCATAGGTCCAATTTAGTTAATTAGATAATATATTCGATTACTTTTAATTTGGACTTCCTTAAGATAATGACCAAATGTGTTTATTTAGCATATGGGTTCAAATTATTATCAATCCATAAATATATTAAATAAATATATTTTACCATTATAAAGAATACATATTTTATAGTTTGTTTGTTATTTTTAAATTTTGTATTAGTCTCAAATAATATTTTTAGAATAATATTTAGTTAGTCTTTTTAAATGACTATAAAGGTTTTAAAATATAAATTTTGATACATCATACAAGTTGATAGTAGCTTTAGATTCGTCAGAAAATTAATTAAAAATATGTTGAGTTTGATTTTCAAAATATCTTTTTTATAAAAAAAATATTTAATAATTAATAATTGAATACTTGTAGCTATTTCAATATTTCCGAACTTATTTATTTGACTGACTGATGGCCCAACCCAATACTGGGTTTATTCACTATAGGTTTGTCTATTCAAGTTCAGACTATTTTATACGGTCAACAAAGTTTTACGGGCTTCTTCTAAGCTTAGGAGAAAATCAATATAAAACATTCTCCTTTATATTCTTTCTTTCCTAAGAGAGTAAGTTTTGTAAACTTTTTGAAGGAACAAAAAGTAGTTTAAAATCATAGGTTGGTATCATAAAATCAATATAAAACATTCTCCTTTATATTCTTTCTTTCCTAAGAGAGTAAGTTTTGTAAACTTTTTGAAGGAACAAAAAGTAGTTTAAAATCATAGGTTGGTATCATTAGTCGTAATAAAATGAAACTAATAAAATAAATTATAGATAATAAAATAAAATAATTATTATTTTTTGAATTTTTTTTTATTTATTAATAAAATAATCAAAGTCCATAAAAAGGTCTATACAAAATAGACTCAAAAGAAATCCTTAGACAGGTACAATAATGAATTTGATTTTACGCCAACCTGATTAAAATTAATAAAAACTTGTCAAATTCGAATTCATTTAAAAAAGAATAATGACTAAAGATCACTAGGGAGTTTTTAATATCGATGTAATGACTCAAATAGATTCTTTTCATTTCTCCACCATCACGGAAGACTTTTTCAACAAAATTTTGATGTGTCTAAAACTATAATAAACTCGAAAAACTCAATTTGGGATTTAATACCGCGACTGAACTTGGGAATTTAAATATAGGAAACCCTCGAGCATCTTTCTTGACAGAATGACGCATTAATTGTGAATAATGATGAAGACGCCATAAATGAGGGACAGATCATTACTTTTTAGCTCAATTTGATGCAACAGAGACATAGCGTTAGACGTGTTTGATGAAATGTTTACAAAGATCAAACCAAGGTGAGTTTAATTCCTTGAAGAAGAGAAAACTGAAAGAATTCTTTATCTGAATTTAAAGAACTTTCAAATCATGATAATACCCCAGGAACATAGATGAAAACTATATATCAGATTTGCATTCAAATCAAGAATGTTTATACAGATAGTTGGAGGAGGATTGCGAGATAAAAATTATCATCTTTACTCAGGACGATTTCAAAAACAAAGAGCGGGAAGCTAACAGAGGAACAAGAGTAAGCCAATTTAGTCTTCTAGCTTTCAACATTTAGACTTGGTTCTAACTTTCCTTAGGATTAGATAATGACCATATAACCTGAAAAAAAACATTAAGAAACAGAACTAGTCATATGCTTGTCAAATCATCTGTAGTTGCCTCAATATAGTTAGTAGAACACTTTCAATAAATTATGTTAATTAATCATGAAGGCATGTTGCATATTATTCTGAACATAACCTAAGCCAACACTTTCAAGGAAGGTAATGGCATTCAATTGATGATGCACTTGTAGTTTATTGAATTTTAATTTCATTTTACATTTCAACGTCCATTTAGCTAGCCAATCGGCAACTTTATTTTGGTCTCTGTTGAAATAAAATTAACAAGAATTTGTGAGTCTGCCTCTATATCGATATTTATTAGACCATTCTTTTTGCAGATTTGAAGACCATCAAGAAGGGCCTAGTTTCTGCCATAATTTGAGTAAGCTTTCCATATACATTTCAATAACCTATGATGATTTCTCAATTGCTATCTTTTATTATTACCTTCACATGTCTCTCTATTAGCTTGAAAAGAACCACCAATATTAAACTTTTATCTATTTAGGTGAGGGGGAGTCCATGTAAAGTATATATGTTTTTTGTTAGCTTGTAAATGATTATACCACCCTAGCTTAGTGACAGTGATATATTAGGAGTCAAATGCTTTATCTTGAAGAGTAAATCATGATCTAGACCCTATATAATTTTCTTAATGTAGTTGATAGAAGTTTTAGAAGAGCAGAACAACCCTCTGATTTTAGATTTGTTCCTAGTTTTCCAAATGACATAGCAAATTCTAGGAGGAAAAATAGAGCTAATGTGATTGTCTTTGCTAGAATCAAACAACCAGCTTCTAATCATATGATCTACTGTCACAAATCTACCAATTTTGATCTTGAGAATATTAGAAAAGTAGAAATCAGATGAAGCAGAAGTAACTACAACCAATAAACAAATAATTAGTTGAATCCATAGCCACATGTCTCTTTTGTATTGTTGTATCAATAAGGATCCAGTTAAGAGTCTCCAAGTAAAAAATGAGCACTTCCTAGGAGTGATATTATTCCACGATTTTCTAAAAAGATTAGATTTATTATGGTGGATTCTAATCAGATTTTATGCGTTCTTACTATCGCAGTCATCATCCTTGGAAGTCAGCCATTTGGGAAAGTCTTCCTTATTGTCTTTTATTGATAACTTTTCAATCATATGCATGTCATTATGGGTGATAATTATATTAAGCTTCTGCTTGTTCCACTTATTGTTTTTCTAAAAGTTTTTAACATTGTCCTGTCTATACCAACTATTATCATAGTTGTCATCAAGCTTGATTACATGAGTGATATGGGTGATAACTTAGTCTTCTCTTTATTGGTTATTTGGTCATACATGTCCTGATATTCCTGCAAAAAAATTGTTTAAAATAAAGATAGAGGAGTTAAGATTATTGGTGAATATAAGCAAGTCATTATGAAAAGCTAAACAAGGAATTATGATTGAACTTCTAGTAAAATATTTCATTGTTCTATTGTTCTCATATAGCTTTCTTAAACCTTTTAACAAAACCTCCTCATCTATAATAAAGAGACTAGGGGACAAAGGGTCCCTTTGTCTTAAACCTCTTTTATTTTTGAAGTAACCAACAACCTCCACATTGATAAGAATTGAAGCATGACGGTTTCTAATTAACCTGTTGCACTAGATGAGTTAAGACTCTTGATTATACTTGAAATTTCTCATTTAGTATGAGGCCTCATAAGCATGTTATTGTCCTATTCATTAATCAACTTAGGAATGATGTAAAAAAATAGAGTTGTTCATTGAGTTGATATCATCCTCTTATTTGTATTAGGAATGTTAGTAAGAATCTCTTTGAAATAAGATTCAACAGAGATGCCTATAAAGTGCTCATTGTTATCCAGTTGGAATTTTACTTTATGCTTGTGATTCTCTTCTTCCTCATTTTCTTATTAGTATAGTTGTGATAATTTTTTGTGTTTATTTTCTATCATTTATCCAGGTAGAATAATTTTTTTGGTGCCAGTAAGATTTTTCTTTAGTTAGAGCTTAGAGGAGCATTGTATTAGCTTTAGATAGGTAATTGTTGTTCTCAATGTTGTTATTGTCTTTAAGCTTTCTCTATATACTTATAACAGACTCTTCTGTCTCCAATACTTTATAAAATATGTTCCCAAAACTTTGATTGTTCCAAGTATTTAGAGAAGCTTAAGTCTTTTGATCTTGTTACAAAATATATACATATGATACCTATATAGAAAGACTGTGGTATGAGCAAGTTCTAGCCATGTGCATGACTTTAGTGATGCTGAAATAGTCATACCAAAAAGAGTTGATTAAATCTCTCTACAATCTCTTCCATCTAGATTTATTAGTCATTATATTGTGAGAAATTGATTTGTTTATAATGAATCAAAAATAATTAGAGGTTTATTTCAACCAATACCAGCCTTAATATTAGGGACTTGAGTGAGAATGAGTTTTCTTTTTTCATTTTTGTTTTTTTCAAAAACGATATGTGATTAGATATTTACTTATCTATTAATAGTATCATGATATTCAATGTTCACTACTAAATTTAAAAACGTATAATATTTTTTTAATACTTTCAATATTTTATATTAAAAAAATTAACTCCAAATCATTCACGTAGTATAAAATCGATTTACTAGATGTGTGATGTCTATTTGAACAATAAATCAGCGAAAGATTTTAAGATGAATAAAAAACAAGATAAACAAAAATTATGCATAAAAATAAAATTGCATCTAACTGTTAAAAAGTTTTCATCATATGATTCGATTCTTTTACGGGCAAAATTAGGCGTACTTGTCATAAAATTGCATAGGTAAATAATCAATCAATTTTTTGTAACTTGTAATTTTAACATTAAGATATTAAAAAAAATATGAGTAATTTACAAAAAATCATCCAACATCAAAATTATTGACAAATAACCATCCAATATTTGATAAAGTACGAATAATCACCTACTATTAAATTAGTATTTATTGTTAACGACTTGGATTTTTTTAAATACCAATGATACTATTAATTTATATGCATATGATCTATTCTTCATTGAATCCTAGATTTCATTATCATTTTCGGATCGTAAACTATTTCATTTTTTTTTACTTTTTTTCTTTCTTCTGTGGTGGATTCTAGGTTTTCCTCTTTTGGATCAATTTCTTCTGCAATTGGTGATCAGTTCTTATTTTTATTGTTCTTTTGTAATGATATTTGTGTTTTTCGAATTTATTTATCGATTCATGTAATTTTTCAATTTTTTATTTTGTCATCTTATTTGTTTAATTTATTGTGTTGTTGTCTCTTGATATATATGATTTTTTAATTCTGCTGATTCTTTGATTTCATACATTCACATAATTTTTTTGACAATTATCTAAAAAGAGTAATTTTAGAAAAACAGATTGTGGGATATTTATAGTTTGCATGTGTGGTTGCAAAAGTAAGGGTTGGTGTGTTGCATAGATACAGAGTATTAACTATGTGCATAATTATATTCATTTTGGTTGCAGAATTAGCTAGTGTTATTTGGTTGCGAAATTATGTGCACGTTTGTTATGGAATACTTATATTGTTATTTTTGGTTGCGTAAATATGTGAAAGTTCGGTACGAAATAATCTCAAACTTATTTTATTTATTTATATATACGTTTGTTATGTCTTTATAAAAATAATAATCAGGAGTCTGTCTATCTACTTAATACTTTTGAAAATTATGAAAGCATAGTTGATTTTGAAATAACAAGTGAGATTGGTTGGTCGGTGTCGTTTTAGTTTCAATTATTTTTTAGTTGAATATAAGAACAATTTTTATACAGTGAATATGATTTTATATCATTGGTTGCATTTGTTGGTCGTAGTAAATATCAAACTATTGATATTAAGATTATTGAAACTGTTGAAACTCGATTTTTAGGTATGGATGGTGTTGATTTTGATATAGTATTATTTTCATAATATTGACTCAATAGTTGAAGAATCATATTAATTGGAGAACCTAGTTTAGTCTTAATCTTTTTTAACATAAGAAAAAACAACTCGCCACTAGAAGTTGGGTTGAAGATATTCAAAGTGTATGGCAGGTATTTGAAGGTGATGTTACTACTCCGCGTCTTGCATTATCTCAATTTACTATCAAACATGGATTTAATTATAAATTCATTCATAATCAGAAAGATTAATTTAGCGTTCATTGTTCGATGAAATAGAGCAAAAGATATATGTGGAGGTTGTATGCTTCAATTGTAAATCGAATGAATATATGGTTATTATAAAGTGCGTGGGTGATTATAAGTGTTATTTTAGTTTCTCGACATAAAATAAAACAAATTTGACGTCCGGTTTGATATCAAATTAGATATGTGTTGGTCTAAAAAAATGATGTTGCTTTAAAAAAGGTTTAATCCATTGTTAAACCCGGCTATAGCTTACATACTTCTTACCGCCTGTTATGACTTGCTTTAGAGAAAATTAGAAGGGAATTTTGCGCAAATAATTCTACTTCTTTCAGCATGTTAAAAGGTTATTTTAAGGCACTAAAGGGTCTAGACATCACAAGTGATCTGCTGAAGTATGATGTAGACAACCACTTTTTAAAAATGATATTTTATATCTTATGGAGAGTGTTTACTTTCTACAATAGCTAAAGATGGTAACAATGCTAAGTTTTTTGTTTAAAAAAATTACATATAAATAATTATTTTTAAATTGGTGTTAAAAAAGTATGATTGCGAAAATGCGTGTGATTATGTTGCAAAAATACATTCAAATGTAGGTGCATAATTTATCATATATTACAAATTTACATAATTCTATTTGTTTGTATGAATTACGAGTTAACTTGTTACGAAATTACGTGCAAAATGGTTGCAGAATTAGGTTGATGTTGCGGAAATATAAAATTTTAATTGGTTTCTAAATTCATTTATTTAATAGATGCTTAGTGCATTATATCTTATGTATGCCTTTTTCCAGTAGCATTTGTTGTTGTTGGGGTTGACAATGGTGATAATTGATAATAGTTTTTGGAGGCATTAAAGAATCTACTTGGCCGTCAAATCATTTTTTTATATATGATTGCCACATAAATAGATTTAATGTTGTCTCAACTTATTTCCCTTGTTACTACATACATATTGTAATTATCATGCCCCCAAGGGGGTAGCCGAGTTGGTTGAGTATGACATTCTTATAACCAAAAGGTCATGAGTTCGAGTCCCTCTACATACGCTTTCTCGGCTGAGCCTATCACCTTGTGTGGTTTACCTTATGGCGTTGGTTTGCAGGCTATCGCGTCAGACTGAGGGTTTACCCTGTGCGCATTCATTGCACTCTGAGTAGCGGCTGCGGGTTCCCTCCGAAAAAAAAGAAAAAAAAAATATTGTAATTATCATCTTATGGATTTAAGTGTCATCGTAGTGGTAAATATTGCCTACTTTTTGTTAATATTACCATAGATTTAAGTGTCATCATAGTGGTAAATTTACTTCTTTTTATTATGGATATAACTACCCTTCGGTTTAACGTTTTTGTATTTTATTATTCATAAATTTTAAGATATTTGTAATAATATTGATCATTTTAATATTATTTTATTATTTTATTTATTAAATCGATTTAAATCGGTATCTTTTAGATAATAGTTATCGTATTTTAATGGATATTATTATTCAATATTTATTATAAAAGTACTACTAATTTTATATTTTTAAAATTAAAATTTATAATTTTTTGTTCAATACTAATTTATTCTTTGTTATTAAATGTAATATTATATTTAATTAGTTATTAATATACTACTTACCAAATGTAAGTTGTAAAATTAATTTTTAATAAAAAAAATTAGATTTAAATTTGTTATATAAAAAATATTTTTTAAAAATAATATATTAATATTTATTACAATTTTTATGAAAACATTTTTGTTATAAAGAATACGTCAATAACAAATAAATTTTATTATAAAAAACCTATATAATATTATGTTTTATTAATTTTACATTATATGTGATTTTATTTTTTATTTTGAAATATAGAAACAAAACGCTTTATTTTTTATGTTTTTTAACAAAACAGTTTTTTTTTAATTTAAAACAGTAATTTTTAGATTACTTATATTTCTGAAATTTAAATATAATATGTATATATATTATTTAAATATTAAAAAATTAGTAAACCAAAAAACTTTATTTAAATTACTTAAATTTAAAAAAATTATATATGAAATTTATATATATATATATATATATATATATATTATTTAAATATAAAAAAAATAAAAAATAAAATTAAACTTCAATTTGATTTGATTTGTAGACCAAAATATATGTGCTGGATATTTAGTGGAATGGTACTTATGTCTACTTAAAAAAATTATAAATAAGAATCACTATTACTTATACAAAAGCACATTAAAATTTACAAAAGGTATTCTATTAAATGTTTGCTAATCGGTGTCATGAGCATCGGTTAGCAAAACCCTAAATAATTTTGTAGTATGCTAATTTCAAAATTAATGGACATAAATTAGGATTATCTTTATGATTCAAGTATTAAAGCTTTAATCTGACTAATTACGCTGGAATTACGCGTTATGTCATGATTGTGAAGACTTGGTTCATAAAGTAAAGTATGGACGTTTTCAAAAATGTGGTCATAATAAAAGATTATCAAAATAAAATATATAAAAGAATGTATTTTTTTAATTAAATATATTATTTATTTATTTATTATTATTATTTCTTAAAAATGGAATTGGACATACAATGTCCATTTTTCAGTTTTTAAAGTAACTGTAGTTAATTAGGTATTGAATTACGTTCATTTTGGTCGCGTAAAAAAATTATGAAAATATATAAGTTTAAGTGGGTGCAAAAGTATGTTTTAATTGGTTCCATAATTACGTTGTAATTAGTTGCGGAATAACGTTGAAAAACTAAAGGGGTGCAATAATAAGGTTGCAGTTGTGCAATAATAATATTTGTAGAGAGAAAGAAATAACTGTGGTTTTTATGCAATAAGAAAGGTTAGAGATAAACATTGAAGAAAGAGTTTTGTGAATCATATTATATTTGGGATTCATATGAATTGGGTACAAAAACGTATCCAATTTACTAATAAGTCCAGCTTCAAATAGATTTTATCAATATCTACCAAAATATGATTTTATTTACCTATTAGTCCAAACTTAAATTTTAAATACAATTTTAAAATTAATGAATTTGATAATATTACAAAGAAAGTTTGAGGAGAAAGAATTGATTTTGAAATTGGGGTTAAATATTTTGATTTTGGGATGTAATTATTTTGTTTTTATAGATAATTGAGTCTTTTTTTAAATGGGTTATATGTTGGGGTATGCTTGGGTAAATAGAGACAAATTTTAGACCCATTACGTAAGTCTCCCATTATATTTGGTTATAAAGACAGATGGAGTCATTTGTGTTTGAGTTTGAGAGTCTTTTTGTAACCTAATTATTAATAAAAAATATATATCTTACCCGTAGATGTAAGATTAATTACATAATCCAAGCCATATTAATTATATCATTTATGCTTGGTATTATTTATTATTTATTTTAGTTGTTGATCATCTTGAACATTATTAAATATTTTATTTGAATGTTTGTTAATCAATATATCGGTGCCTCAGCCAAACAGTGGTTTTATCCTAATAAAGATTTATCGATAGGTCATATCTGAAGTCCGTTTCACACACGTTAGACCCATAGATTTCATGTTTCCACATGCAAGAGTTATATTTTTCTATATTAAACACATCTAATAAAAAAACAAAACGAATAGAGTACAAAACAAATCATGGGTTAGGCTATGGATCAAGTTATGAGGAAACATATTATCTTTTGTTATAAAAAGAGATTGAGCATTTTGTGTTTGAGAGTCTTTTTGTAACTTACTTGTTAATAAAAAGAGTATATATTGCATGTGGATATAAGATTAATTCCACAATCCAACCACGTTAATTATGTCATTTATGCTTTATTTTATTTATTACTTATTTTATTTGTTGCTCATCTTAAACATGATTAAATATTTTCTTTATAGGTTCGTCAATCGATATATCGGTACTTCAACCAAACGCTGGTTTTACCCCAATAAATATCTATCGGTAGATCATATCTGAAGTTTGTTTCATACACATAAAACCCATAAATGCCATGTTTCCACGTACAAGAGTTATATTCTTCCATATTAAACACATCTAATAAAAAAACAAAACGACTAGAGTACGAAAAACCATTTTCATAGGTTAGGTTATGGAGCAATTTTCTGAGGAATTTGGTTGTAAAGTATAAAGGATTATAATTTGTAATCCATGATGTGTTTAGACACAGACGTCCCAGTAAAGAAAAACATATCATAGATATCAATTACAAGTCCAAATAATTGTTTCTATCTAGTTGTAAAGTTAGCATTCGTGTAGTTTGCAGCAACAAAAACATTAAATCCTTGGGGTCTCTGAAACATACATCCCAAAAATAGTGGTGTTTTACTCAACAATTATAATTTTTCGAGATTCATAGAAATGATGAATATCTTCATGATGAATGAACTCCACTAAAGATATGCAAGTATTAAGTAAGCAGGAGGTAACATAAGATTTAGAGGGAGTAATTTTTGCATCTGTGAGAAAACCACTCTTCGTGGTTCACCTAAACGTTCCACAAGAAGCCCATGTTAAAGTTAAACGTTTTATTTTATATTTATTTCCATTCAAATTTCTTTAACAGGTTAGACCAAATCTTTACGACTATTAACTCTCATTGAAAGCTCTTTATTGAGTTTGACCAAAACTTTAGGAATTCCCTGTTAAGCATATTTAAAGGCATTTATTTTATCAATTCATTAACGCATGCAATTTTCTCTTTCTTAATTTTATCTCTCTCAATTTTATTTTCCAGCTAACAGTGGTATCATATCAGAGCCAATTTTGTTTTTCAAAAAAGAAAAAGGAAATTTTTTTTCTACCAAAAAATAAAGAAAAATAAACTTGATATCTCCGAGAATTTTGGTACAACCATCCATTCTATAATTTGATGGCCACTATGATCACCGGAGCATGCTCATGTAGAATTTCTTGAGGTCCGAAGAATATTGGACGGTTGTTGTTTCTTGAGTAGCAGAACCAACAGAAGGTGTTGTGTTGATGGATGTTGAGAGGAAAGAGTTGAAAGCGAGAAAGCTAAAAGATCTAAAGGCAAAAAATTATCTTTTTCAGGCCATTTCTCAGCTCATCTTGGAAACAATTCTTAGAAAATAAACTTCCAAAGATATTTGAGATTCTATGAAGAAAAAATATTAAGGCTTCGCTAGAGTGAAGCGTGCACAGCTTCAATCTTTGAGAAGGGATTTTGAGACTCTACAAATGAAGGATGGAGAATCTATTACCAACTATTGTGCTAGGACTATGGACATCAACAACAAAATCCAATTTTATGGTAAGAATATGGAAAATATTCCCATTGTGGAGGAAATACTGTGTTTCCTGGCACCAAAATTTGATTATGTCGTGTGTTCAATTGAAGAATTAAAAGATATATATGCATTCTCTCTTGATGAACTACAAAGCTTCTTCTTGGTCCATGAATAGAAGATGAACCGCAATTCAACTTCAGAGGAGCGAGCTTTGAAGTCTTCTACCCATACTAATTTTTCAAACTTTAGAAGATGAGGTACAGGTACAGGTAGACGAAGACGGTTCCATGGCAATATAAATGGAATCAGTTATTTTAAAACCAATACTGATAATTTTCAGGTAGAGGTAGAGTACGAGATCAAAATATTGACAAATCCAAGGTAGAGTGTTTTTTGTGTTATAAACTTGGTCATTATCGTTCTAAATGTTATACTAGGCTGCCTAATAACAAAGAAAATGAAGAACAATCAATGTTTTTTTGAAAATAAAGAAGTAAAAACTTTGTTGATGATTGTTCGACACATACGTTTTGTCCACGCATTATGTTTGGCTAGGGGGGTTACTCAACATTGAACAACAAATCACCTTTAACATTTTTTAGTTCTACCCTCATCCATCAACAAGGACTATAAGGGCTATTTCATGATCCACAAGTCCAACACGATGGCTATTACTCTTTAGTCCTTCTTTCACCCTTTAGAAATGACTAGGGACTACTCAACATGCAAAAAACCGAAGATATAATTTCTTTTTTCAGAACTTTTTGAAGCCTAATCAATAACACAGACATGTTCTAGTACTCTTTTTTATTGATAAAATAGATCTTTTTATCCTCAATGAATTTTATATATATTGGCATGAGGTTTTTGATATAGGTCAGAATAGGGCTAACATAAATTAACTTGGTGACGTTTTTAAGGATAGTCCAGCAAGAGTAGAAACCTCAATCTACTAAGGTATTCAAAGACTTGTAAAAATCAAGTAAAACAATCTACAATACTTCTTGGTATACTTAGAGAATGAACATTTTACACCAACCAAAAAATTAATAAAGACATGCAACAACCTTCAACAAGCACTCAAAAAGTAAAATAGTGAAAATAATGAAAAACTAATAAGGTATTCCTTCTTCAATTATTTTCCATTGACTAAGGGATTTGACCAGTGTAGTTGAAGCCATGCATCAACAACATACATTTCATTTGATACCTTTGAAGATATCTTTATTGTAGTCGTCTCTTAGCTGGTGCCCTCCTGCTCGTTATCTAATGGTCGATGTCCACTTAGTCATTGCCACTGATGTCTCCTTGTTAATAACTAGTCTTCTTCAGAAGCTAAAACTCTAGTGGAAACCAATTACAAATTCAGAAATGATATTTGTTATTTATTTTAGTGTAATTGGATCGACTAGTCGACCAATTTAATCATGATACATTATCAAACAAGTCGTAGAGTGCGGAGTGCACACTTGTTAGATTAGATCATGATTAACGGAGTGAAGAGGCAGAGCCCCTTACGGGGTCAAGGGGCGGAGTCCTTGGCTGGGGTCGAGCTGATAGGTCAGCTTGGAAAAATTTTATTTTGGTTAAATCGGCTATTGTTGTAAGTCAACAGAATTTCGAAATTGAAAATTTGAACGTTTTATTCAAATTTCAAATTTCATCCGTTTTATTACAAAACCAGTTTAGAGACCCTAACTACCCTAACTTCCAAGCGGTTTTTTGGTTGGTCGAATTGATTAAAAATGGGTTCTGTTGAAAAAGAAGATCATATCATTTTTCATCCTCTCTGTTCAATAGAATATCTCTGATTTTATCCAATTGAAATTTTTAGAGAACCCCAAAAATATTTCAATAAGAAATTGTTTACAAGACTCCAGAGATTATCCAAAATTGAAACACTGTTTTCTATATTTTATTGAAATATTCTAGTCTTGCTGATGAAGATTGAGATGACGAATGGAGGAGAATCTGCGAAGGAGATGACAAGTAAATTCTCTAAGTTGGACAAGTTCGAAGGACATGATTTCAGACGATGGCAGAAAAAGATGCATTTGCGGTTGACTACCCTCAACGTTGTGTATATCCTCAGTACCCCCTGGCCAGAGATCACTGAGAATGAAACGTTAGAACAAACAAGGAGGTGCAGCAAGTGGGAGAATGATGACTACATTTGTCGAGGCCACATATTAAACGGTATGTCTGATACTTTGTTTGATGTATACCAAAATGTCGAATCTACAAAAGAGTTACAGGATTCTATGGAATCAAAATACATGGCAGAAGATGCTTCTAGTAGGAAGTTCCTAGTTAGTAATTTCATAAATTATAAAATGGTTGACTTTAGACCTGTATAATGAACTACTAAGAATTCTGGGTCAATTCGTTCAACACAGTATGAAAATGGACGAATGTATTTCGGTTTCTTCTGTTATTGACAAATTGCCTCCTTCATGGAAGGATTTTAAACACACACTGAAACACAACAAGGAAGAAATGAATCTAGTCAAACTTGCTAGTCATTTTAAGATTGAAAAGTCTCTAAGGGATCAAGATGAAATAAGTAATCCCAATAGTAAAAACCAAGTGGGAAACTCATCTGTAAATATGGCTGAAAGCAGCGGATTCTTTAAGAATGGAAATACAGATAAGGGGAATAAACAAAAGTTTAAAAGAAACAACAAAAACAATAATTTTACCAGCAAAAAACCTAAAATAGCATGCTGGAAATGTGGCAAACCTGGTCACTTTAGGAGGGATTGTCGAGTTGGAAAAGGAAAAAATAATGCTGGTCCAAGTGGGAACAATGCTGGTTCAAGTGGATCTAAGGATCCTGAAAAGCAACATGGTCAGATTTTATTTCAGAATTCTAATTCTGGTCATAATTATATATCTCTAATATCTGAAGCATTTTATGTGCAGCATGATGATGTTTCTTGGTGGGTTGATTCGGGAGCAACAAGTCATGTATGTAAAGATCTGCGATGGTTTAGTAATTTTCAACCGATTGAAGATGGATCTTCACTTAAGATGGGAAATGTTGCTACCGAACCAATTAAAGGACTAAGAAATATTAAATTACTATTTACTTCTGGAAAGTACATATTATTGAACAATGTATTGTATGTTCCTGAGATTCGAAAGAATTTTTTGTCTGTTGTTGTTTTAAACAATTGTCGTTTTAAACAAGTGTATGAAAGTGGCAAATATGTATTGTCAAAACATGGTGTATATATGGGATTCGGATATTTATGTAATGGTATTTTTATGTTAAATATTAATGTGTTGTTCGAAAATGATTATGTTTGTATGACTTCTACTAGTGTGTGTAGAAATATGAATAAAACAGAATTATGGCATGCTAGATTAGGACATGTTCATTATGGAAGAATAAAAGACATGTCGAAAATGAGCCTTATTCCTCATGTTGATGCAAATAATGAAAAATGTAAAAATTTCATGTTAACTAAGATAACTAGAAAACCTTTCAATAATGTTAACCGAGTTTCCAAAATATTGGAACTAGTACACAGTGATTTATGTGATTTCCATGCTACACTTTCGTTAGGAAATAAAAAGTATGTTATTACTTTTATTGATGATGCATCTAGATATTGATACATTTATTTGTTGCATGCTAAAAATAAAGCTCTTGATAAGTTTAAAATATATAAGGAAGAAGTTGAGCTACATAAGAATGATTTGATTTAAAATCTACGTACGGATAGAGGAGGTGAATATTATGATCCTATATATTTTCAGTCTGCGGGTATAATTCATCAAACCACGGCTTCTTATACACCACAACAAAATGGTATAGCTGAAAGGAAGAATAGGACTTTGAAATAAATGGTCGATTCAATGTTGTCATATTCGGGTTTGAGTGAAGGATTTTGGGGTGAGCCTATGTTAACAGCCTGTTATTTATTGAATCGTATTCCTACTAAAAGGAATAAGATGACCCCGTACGAGCTTTGGTTTAAGAAGCCTCCAATATTGAATTATTTGAGAGTTTGGGGTTGTAGAGCAATTGTAAGGCTCACTGAACCCAAAAGGAAAAATTTGGGTGAAAGAGGTATAGATTGTATCTTTATTGGGTATGCTGAGCACTCTGTTGCATATAGGTTCCATGTGTTAGAATCCAATGACTATGTCTCGGTGAACACGGTTATCGAGTCAAAAGATGCAATATTTGATGAAGAGATATTTACTTCTATACCTATGCCTACAGATTTGATTCAAAACTCTTTGAATAGGAACTCAAGTCAAACTGAAAATATATCAAGTGGTACTAGTTGTGTACGTGAACCTTCTGAGCCAAGGAGAAGTACTAGAGCCAGAAAAGCTAAGTCGTACGGATTTGATTTTCAACTATATTTAGTTAAAGGGTCAAGAGATAAGATTGACTATCAATATCAATCATGTTTTGTTATTGAAGATGATCCAAGGACTTTTAGTGATGTTATGGCATCAAGGGATGCTGCATTCTGAAAAGAAGCTATCCAGGATGAAATAGAGTCTATCATGCATAATAATACATAGGAGTTGGCTGATTTACCTCATGGGTGCAAATCATTAGGAAATAGATGGATATTTAAACGAAAATGAAAGTAGATGGTACTATTGAAAGGTATAAAGCTAGATTGGTTATCCAGGGATCTAGACAAAGAGAATGAATTGACTTCTTTGATACTTATGCTCCGGTTGCTAGGATTTCTACTATTAGATTGTTGATTGTGCTTGCATCTGTATACAATCTTGTAATTCATCAAATGGATGTTAAAACTTCATTCTTGAATGGTGATTTGGATGAGGAGATTTATATGAAACAACCCGAAGGGTTTGTCATGCCTGGTTGTGAAAACAAGGTATGCAAGTTGAAAAAGTTTTTGTATGGTTTGAAACAAGCACCAAAAGATTGGCATAAAAAATTTGATAATGTGATATTGTCTAATGGATTTATTCTTAACCAAGCAGACAAGTGTGTATATAGCAAATTTGATAATTCTGGTAAAGGAGTTATGATTTGTCTATATGAGGATGATATGTTGATTTTTGGTATCGACTTGTCTCACTACTTTTCAGTTGCTTGTAGAGCCAAATTGTCACCTTCTATTGTGAGTCTTGAGTACTATATCAGCAATCTTTGATTTTATAAATAGAGCCGGAGAAGTATAAAACAAATTATAGTTTGAGCGAAAAGCGAGAGCTCTATTGAGTTTTAGATAGAGAAGTAAAGTTAGATACAATCTTAAGAGATAAATAATAAAAAGTCAAGACTTCTCATTGTAAGCTTAAAGATCTTTGAAATATATCATAGTTGAGTGGTCGTATTCTTTATATTTGAGAATTTGTTTCTTGTAATTTTCTTCCATATAAATTCAGTAGTCCCATTACCCTTGGGTGTTGGATGTTTTCACAATCCGAACCACGTTAAATGTTTTGTTTTTTGATTGATTTCATATTTTTTTTCTTCTTGTTAGCTTTGAATGTAAAAGCAAATTAGTTGAAACTTTATTTTCTTCATGCCATATTCAACACTGACTCAGTCTCGACCTATTGCTACCAATGGGTTAGCTAAAGTCTTGGCCAACTCTTAAGAGCTTTGATATTACAATTTCATTGAGTCTTATTTTTTAACATTTTGTATGCAACGGTTCTCATTGTTTGTTCTTGTTGGTTTTTCTCTGGACTATGTTTTATTTAGTTTTTCATCCTCGTCGAGATTTTGAATATATTTTTTCAGTTTTCGGTAACCTTGTATGTGTTTATAATAGTTGGAATATGTGTTCTTATTTCTTCATTCTCCAAGAAGAAATACTAGAGGATGATTATGAAAACTGACAATGTTATTTACTTTGTCATATTTTACGACTATATTTTATAGAAAACAATGTTTAGATTCCGGATAATCTCTGAAGTCTTATAAACAATTTCTTATTAAAATATATTTGGGGTTCTCTAATTATTTTAATTGGATAAAATCAGAGATATTCAATTTGAACAGAGAATGTGAATTGATGTAATTTTATTTTTCAATAGAACTCATCTTTAATCAATTCGACCAACAAAATCAGTTTGGCAGTTAGGTTAGTTAAGGTCTTTAAATGGGATTTGTAATAAAAACAGCTTGTTTGATAATGTATCATGATTAAATTGGTCGACTCGGGTGTCGTAGCTAATCGAGTAGCTCTAGAAGCATGTGTACAAGCTTTAGTCAATGCAATCACACTAAAATATCTAACATATTTTTGGTTAATTTAACGAAAGTTTGACCATTAAAGTGAACAGTATCTTACATTTGCTTAAACCCTTGCTACATCTCCGATTATTTCAAACATGACCAGATGATTGTTCAACCTCTGCACTAAAGAGCTTTAATATGTTGGACGAAGTGGTTAGTTATCAAACGGGTGAAACATAGCTTGGTTAGATAAATTTTCAAGGTCGAAGAGTAATCTATTAAGGAAGCATAGTAAAAATAAAGTGAATTGACATGATTCTTAACTTTATTTTTAGCCTATAATTATATGATACTTTACTTGAGCTAGCAGTTAACGTTTAAAGAATTGTTTTATGATGTCCTCGACATACCGACCATATAGTATGCCGGGTAACACAATCTACTTTCTTGTGATAATCTTTTATAATATTCTTAGTTTTAAGAAAAATGCTTAGTGTAATTTCACGTGCTTTCATTTGGCCACTACGTATAATGCATTATATACTCGTCATCATCTTAAAGACTTCAATAAGTTGATATAAAAAATCACAAAGTTTCAAAAAATATGAATAGAGTTAAGAGGTAACTGATTAAACCAACAAAAGAGCATTCTATTAGAGTGTCAATTAAAATGATCTGAATTCAATTTTTTCTAAATTGCTCTATATGATGTTTGGATCACATGTCTTATCATATTTTGTTCATTTTGTATCGATTGAATTCTAAAAAAAATCAAATCTTTCCAAAAAAAATTGAAACTATACAAGATTTTGCGAATAAATACATTAAATTATAAACTCGACTCTCTCACACTTAACCTTAAAAGTACATAAAACTCATAAACATATTCAGTAGAATTTATTTAAAAAAAATGTTTATCCACTTCTATAAATTGATATCGATTCGGACCGTTTTGTGGGTCGGGTTTGGACCAACTCGGCCAAACCCATTCTTTTTACCCTTTAATTTGAACCCGATTTGTTCGTCGATCAACTTGGTCCGATCTACCGATATTAATTTTAATATTTTTTTACATATTTATTTTATTCTAAATATATTATTTTATTTTATATATATTTATTATTTTATTATTTATATATAATATATTATTATTTTTATATATTTATAATTTTTGGATCGGAACGGATCGGACAAATTAAAAACCGAAAACCGTTCCCGATTATGGGTTATAACTTTTAAACCCGTATCCCATCCGTTCTATGTTTGGTGGCGAAATCTTACCGGATCGGAACGGAATTGTTATCCCTGGCCGAACTGTTTATTCTATCTATTGTCGCAGAGATAATATTTGATCCGTCCCTTCAAAGGGAAGCAATGTCGGTGCCGCTTTCGAATATGTGTATCGGATTTTATGTCCTACTACAAATTTATATATATTGAAGGTTTTGCTGATGGATGTCATCACTCCAAATGGAACCGATGTTGTTGAAATTTTGAATTTGTATACCGAGCCTTATGTCCCGTTTCAAGTTATATATATTAAGGGTTTTGTAAATGGATGTCATAGACAATTGTTAACGAATATTTTATTTGTTTTATTTAAAACCTTTTACAATGAAATATTTAATTTAATTTAATTAATTTTATAGAACGTGAAAAGTTTTCACATATAATATTCGTGAATCCATATATTAATTATATATTGAATGGGCGACCGTAAAATTAACGTTCCACATCAACCTCAATGTAATTTCGGTTATTGGATTAAAGTTCAACCATTTGAATATTGGTTTCGTTTTTTAGCTAGTAAGTGGAGTTTAATATAATTTGATTGAACATCAATACCAGATGAAGAATTAAAATAGTCACCTCGCGGTTGCTTTATCACATAAATAAATATGTACAAATGCCCTTTCAAATCACATAACAATATAAAATGTTCAACGGCGCACAACTCTTTTGCGAAGGAGGCACAATATTATAAAATGTTCAATGGCGCACAACTTTTTTGCGACGCGATAATTTTAATTGTTTTTAGCCAGGATTCGATTTGAACTTCCCCTTACAAGGGGAAGTGCTGACCACAACACCACATAAAGTATTGGAATGGGAAACTTAAAAATTGGAAAGTGAAGAACTGTTTATTTCATTCGGTTGACAAAACAATTCTGAAAACTATTGTCTAAAAAGAGATGAGAAAGTAGTTTTGGGGTTCGATGAAGGTCAAGTATCGAAGAAACGAATATGTGAAGCGTACTCGGTTACAGAGATCCCAAACAATTTTTGAGACGTTAGGGATGAAGATGAGAGAAATGATAACCGACTATTCTGGGAGAGTCATGGTTACGGCAATTTTTGAGACGTTAGGGATGAATTATAGAGTATAATGAAGATGAACTATACTTGATGGAAAAAGAAGAGATCGAAGAAGCTGAAAATAGAAGAATATGGTTTCTAGATTCCGGTTGTTCATATCACATGACGAGAAACGAAGATTGGTTTGTGGAGATAGACGAAATCTTCACACATACGATGAAATTAGGAGACCACTCGAGATTGGCTATTTTAGGAAAAAGAAATGTCAAGTTTAAGGTTGAAAGGTTAGCTCAAATCCTAACCAATGTCTTTTTTGTTCAAGAATTGACATTTAATCTGTTAAGTTTTCTGAAGCTACAAGACAAGAGAGTGACGTTTTAAATCAATGGAAGAGTGTACAAAATCTACCATCGTCGTAGAGATCTGATCGTGAACACAAGAATGACTACAAATCGTATGTCCATTGTGAGCGCGACTGTGGAATCAAGTTCAAAAAACTTCTTTAATATTAAAGAATGAGATAATGTGCATCTCTGACACAAGCGATATGGTTATAAACAACAACAACATCCGGATTATGCAAGATAAACAATTGTGAAACGGATAACTTCAATAATCGAGACTTCTAAATTGTGTGAAGTATGCAATATTAGGAAGCATCATCGACAAATTATACCCAAGAAAAATCAATGCAGACCATCTGCGAAGTTAGAATTCATTCAGCCGACTTATGAGAACCTATATCACCAACCTCTCGAAGTGGAAAAAGGTACATCTTCCTTCTTATTGATGATTCAGCCACAAAAGTTAGATATATCTCCTCTCGGAATAAAACAAGGCATTTGATGTATTCAAGATATTTAAAATATTGGTGGAGAAAAATGTTAGGAAAGAGATAATCCATTTAAGAACAGACCATGGAGGGGAATTCATTTCGAATATGTTCAACAAATTCTATGAGGAGGGAAAAATAAAAAGGTAACTAACAGAAGCATATACACCTCAACAAAATGGTGTAGCCGAGAGAAGATATTGTACGATAATGAATATGGTAAGGTATTTTTTCATAAAGAAGAGCATGTCGTAGAAGTTCTAGCCATAAGAGATAAAATGGACATGTTATGTGTTACATTAGAGTGTAACAAATGTAGTACATTAGTGGTTCTAGAAGAATGCTAGAGTGGAATCAAGCCAAATGTGACGCATTTCCGGGTCTTTGGGTGCATAGGGAATGTATGCATTCATGTACAATGCTGGATAAAACTTGATAATTTAAGCCACGAGTGCATCTTACTCGGGGTTCGTGAAGAATCAAAAGCTTATCGACTCTATGATCCTTCTTTAAAGAAAGTGATCATCAGCCACGATTTAATTTTTGAAGAGAAATATGAGTGAGATTGGAGTACACAGTCAGAGCATGTGGTTGATACTTTGGAATGGGGAGAGGAAAGCACGACCACAAAAAGACAAAAAAAACAAAACAGAGGAAATTTGTGATGGTGTACGTAATGAAGATGCTCATGAAATTTTTGAAGAGAGCAATCTTCATCAGGAACCCTCTGATGGTGTTGAAAATCCAGAGGTTGATTCATCCTCGTCAATGGTACACCATAAAAAGAATAAAAGAGCCCCAACATAGTTACAAGATTACAGAATAGGAGACAATAGTGAAGAATAGGCTGAAGCGAATATGGTTTTGGCTCTGTTTTTATCCTATGATGATCCGGTGAGATTTGGAGAGGCATGTGAAGAAGAAAAATAGTCAGAGGAAATGAGGTTTGAGTTACAAGCAATTGAGAAAAATGAAACATGGGATCTCGTTAGTCTACCAGACTATGCAAATAAAATTAGTGTTAATTGGGTACTTAAAATAAAAATTAAACGAAACCGGAAATATTGATAAATTTAAAGCTCGAATAGTGGTGAAATTTTATACACAATAAGAAGGAATTGACTATAATGAAGTATTTATAGCTCGATGGCATACAATCAAACTTTTATTAGCAACAACAGCACAAAAAGGCTCAAAAGTGTTTCAGTTGGACGTCAAAAAATTGTTTTAATATGGAGAGTTGAAAGAAGTTGTGTACGTAAATCAACGAGAAGGTTTTATTCATAATGGAAAAGAGAAGGAAGTATACCGACTTAAGAAAGTCTTGGATGGTCTAAAACAAGTTCATAGAGCTTGGTTTATTAGGATAGAAAGTTATTTCAAGCAGGTCAGATTCATTCAAAGCACCCATGATCACACTTTGTTAATTAAAAGAGTAGAAAAGAAGAATGTTATGGTAAGAACTTATGTCAATGATTTGATTTTTGCTAGAAATGATGAATCTTTACTTGAAGAATTTAAACAATCAGTGAAGAACGACTTTGAGATGACTGATCTCACATTGATGATATTCTTTCTTGGTGTGAAGATCGGACAAAACTCTAATGGCTTTCGTATATGCCAAAACAAAGTATGATCTTGAAGTGTTAGAAATGTTCAAATTGGTAGAGTGAAATCCGGTCAAAAATCTCATTGTCCCAAGAACTAAATTGTCCAAAGAATGAGTGGGGAAAGAGATTGATGATACGTCATACAAACAATTGGTCGGATGTCTTATGTATTTTACAGTCACACGACCTGATATGATGTATGTGGTGTGCTTTCTTTCTCGCTTCATGGCCAAACCGAAAGAGGATCATATACTGGCAGCAAAATAAGTTTTAAGATACTTGAAAGGTATGCTCGACTTTGATATTTTTTATAGGAGAGAAACTGAGTTGAAGATGCAAGTTTACACCAATAGTGATTATGTTGGAGACACTGATGATCGAAAAAGCAGGATGGGCTATGTGTTTGTACTAAATGGAACAGTTGTATGTTGGAGTTTAATGAAACAAAATATGATTACTTTAGCTTCAATAAAGTCAGAGTATCTGCCAGCAATCTCATGTGTGTGTCTTGGCATTTGGGTATTGGAAGTAATGGAGTGGAGCATTTCATTAAGCTTTCAAAAAAATCGATCATGCATAAGCTTTCTAATCAATAAGTGATCAAGCTAGATTTTTGTAGAACGAAGGATCATGTAGCAGTTATTATGACAAGGCCAGTGAAGTTCGAGACGTTCGACAAACTATTCTACTTTGAATGCATGCACAAGATGATTAAATTTGATGTTTTTTTCAATCATTTCCAGTATTAAGAGAGTGTTTGTTACAATAGTGAGCTTATATATTTTTAATTATTCGTAGAGTTAGTCAATAGTGCTATTTTTCAGGATTTTGTTTAGTGGTGAACGTGGTGAATTAATGTTATTATTTAGTATATTTAGACATAAAAATACGCTCAATTAGTGGTCTGTTTTTTTATATTTTCTTTCACTTTCTTGTAGACTATTAAGAGTCGTTTGTTTTTTATCAATAGAGTTAGTGAGTTCAAAAATTCAGTTTAATAAAATTTAGACGAATCTTAATTTTTGTTTGTCCAAATGCGCTATCAGATAAAAGTTTTGGATCAACTCTGTAGAGTAAAACAAAATCTTATATATCCCTATTGTTAGTTTTGATGACGATCAAATTTATCTGATTCACATGTCAAATCAGATTAGTAAGACTACTCACAGTATAACTACTACGATAGAAGTTTTCTTTCTCTTCCCCCCTACTTTGATGTTGACTCTGACTTCTAGATCTCTCCTTCCTCCTACTCTTTGATTTGGTAACGTACCGGCAAGGCAAGTCCGGTGTGACTCTTGTTGGAGTTCCTCCTATTTTGATATGATATCTTTATCATATCGTTATAGCAACTGGATTAAAAAAATATTTGATTCTAATATAAGTTGTGAAGCAAAGTATGCGGACAAAGGGAAGGATGAGAGAAAGAAAAAAACCTCCCCTAGCTTTCGTCTCTCAGTGTGAGTGTCGGCCTAACAGAGTGCTTTCGTCTCTCAGTGTTCTTTCCGATCTCAACACATTTCACCGCTCCAGCGTATTTTGTGTAATAAAAATTAAATTTATTTGTACTAATAAATTAATAAAAAAAATAAAATTGATTATTATGTAGGTCTAACAACCTACTCATGAAATTTTCGTCATAACTAATTTTATCTATTTTATTTTATATAATTATCGTCATAATTTTTATTTAATTTTTGTGTAACTGTTCCCAATATATTTTGGACGTGTTTGTCGTTGAAGTATTTTTAGTCAACATATTTCATTATTCAAATATTTTTCTGTCATCAAATTTCATTGTCTTTCTTAATAACTATGGAATTTTAATTCTTATCATTTTCATTTCCCCTTAGTATAGAACCTATGATTTATAAACTATTGTGCTACGTAACAGTATACTGATCATTGCTTAAAGTCTAGAGGCGTTTTGAAATTAGCATTAATCAATCAATTAGCATGACGATCAACTGCCTCATTAGTATAATGGTAAACTAATCTTCCATATAAGATTTCGTATCTATAGAAAATCACATGAAGATCAAATATCATGCATTTGTTTGTATTACACTTAATTATTCTAATTCTCAAGTTACAAAACCAAAGGTATTTGTTTGGCTTCATGCAAACCTAAAGTATAACAGTTTGATTAATACCAAGTTTTAAGGCTTAAGTGTTCATGATTGACACCCAAATAATTCCTATTACAATAAAGGTACAGAGAATATAAATATATGGTTAGTATCTTCTAGCTAGTTGGTCCTAGCTGTTTTGTCTCTATTTAGATAATATTATTTTAATCACTTTTTTTTTTGTGATTCGTCACTGTCGACGCAAGTCGTTTATTATATCAATATTCAGTATTATAAAGTCTCCATGCTATTTCTAGGTATTTATTAATTACTTGCTAGTTACTCTATTTCATGTGCTGAAGAATTTATCACTGAACTTGGTTGACAAGGATAATTAGCTTTCAACGTTGAACATTCAATTAGGTTATTCTTATTTGCATTTTGAACGTCGTCCAAAATTCTATTAATTCAAATATTAATAATAAAAAAAGGAATGATAAATTTTAGTAACGTAAAAAAAATCGAAATTCATTGAAAAAAAAAAATTAATTTGAAAATCTTTTTTTTAAAATTTTAAACACTAGATTAGTAATTTTCAAGTTTTTTGTGGTCATCCTTTTTTAGCACTAGTATTGAGTTCATATTATTATAAGATATTTGTTTGGACGACGAGTTACATTACACATTTTTTTATTAACGGATGTTGGTTTCGTGAATGACTGCGTTTTTAAAAGGGTATTGGTTGAGTAAAACATGCTCGTGACAAAAAATCATGAGTTCGAATTTTTCTATATACGTTTTTTTTGGCTGAACCTGGTTTACTCTTAGTGAATATTTTAATAACATATAATGTTTAGATTTTTAAAAGTTTGGATATAGTCCATGAACTTCCATTTTGGTGACATATAGTTCATGAACTTTCAAAAGTCCGTTGATAGTTCATGAACTATCAATTCCAAAGACTAATTTTATTAAAAATAAAAAATCAAAAGACTAACTTTATCGAAAATAAATAATTGATAAACTATCTGTAACCAAAATCCATATTTAATCCAAACAGAAAAACTAACTTGATCCAAACTAACCAGCGCAGTGTAAATCATCCGTTACCAAAATCTATTCTTCGTCTACATTAAAACGACCAATAAAAAAATTGGACGCCATCAATCTCTTATAAAATATCTCATGAATATAACTCTAAAATGTCAAACTAAAACCTCACAACCCACGCAAAAATCATCAATGGAATACGTAGTATCATATTCCAAATAATATTATAAACTCTAAATCTATTTTAGATTTTTACAATAATAAAGAAAAAGATAATATAAAATATTTTTGATTTAAAGAAACGAAAAAATTATTTATTGACAATTAATCTCAATTTCGCTAACAAAAAATTATTTTTATTTAATGAACAAACCCGATAATAAAAAGACAAAATACATTAAAGAAGAAGCATAGAGTTGACAGTTTAAGATCATTATTTTACAAAATAAAAGGCCAAGCTGATCTATGAACATCAGATCCAGACATAGAAGGAAAGCTAGAGAGAGAAAGACCCAACACAGGAACAGCCAAAGCAGCCTCCATTAAAATCCTCTGTTGTGCAATTTCTATACTCGACCCGGCTTCTTTAATCTCCTTCATCAAATTACGGTAATACCCTCTCAGTTTCCTCAACGCCCGCGTGTACTGCAGTTTAAGCCACCTCATTCTCATCCTTCTAGCCACCCTCACGATAAAGGAACGATGTTTTGGGCTATTCTCGCGGCCGAGCCTCACGGTGGCTAGTTTACGGCGGCGGAGGAGGATTCTACGGCGAGGCGGCATAGGGAATATTTGAGTTGGTGGTGGGGTTCGAGTGTTGGGTTTGATAGTTAGTAAGGACATTTTTGGATTATTAGTGAAGAGATGTTTGATGAATGATGACAGTAGAAGGTGAAGTCTCTCCCCAACTGTCTATGGGGAGGGGATATATAAAGACAAGTATGGGGGCATCTTTGAGTTTTGTGGGATCCACCGTCATGAGACAATCACATGGTCTACTTGTTAACGGTGAGATTACAAAAACACATCCTTAAGTTAGCTTCAACGAATTCAAATTATTTCTCACGGGAGGTGTATGAATTTGCTCGGCCGAAATTAGGGGATCAATTATTTTTAGAATTTGAATTCGGAGCGGAATTGAATAGATAAGAATGGGATTGAAAATCGGTTTGGTTTACTTTTTTATTTTTAAAACAAGGTTGATAAGAAATTTAAATTGATAAAATCGTTTTGAAATCAAATTCATAAAATCATAAAATTGTTAGAACTGATTTAGAATTCAACCCAAAAAAATTATAAGTAAAGTCGAACATATAAAATTGTAAAGCTTATTGTTTTTTTAATTTATTTTTATACATTATTTTTAAAATTATTAGGTAATTTAAAAATAACTTCTAAACCTTAATTTTTATATTATATTTAAATAAAAAATAAAAGTTGAGTTTAAATTAAATTAAAAAAAATTTAAAATATCAAATCAGAACTAAAATCAAATCAAAACCAAAAACGAATTTGAGTTTAAATTAAATTATTATTTTTTAAATGATCAAATCAGACAAAAACGAATTGAAACCATAACAAAATGAAATATTATTAAACTGAATCTGAAATTCAACCGAATCAAACCAAATCAAAACTATAACAAAACGAAAAAACGTCTAACCTGATCTAATTTTAAAAATTAAAATAAAAAATATAACAAAACAATCTGTTCCACAGCCAAATTTAATGATAAAATTCATACCAAACTAACAAATCAAAATAATAGCTTTTAAGTATATTCAAATTTGTGAGAAAACAATTATTAGAAAATAATATATGGATCAAAGTGCAATTGGAACTGTATTAAATTGTGAGATATCCATGTTTTGCTCTACACAGTGTTTCGCTCTAATGGAAAAGGTACTATTATATGGGACCTAATCATTAAATCAGAGGAGAGTGTATAAATTGGATATCCAATGTCAATAATATTTAAATTTGATAGGATCTTATCGTAACTCAGAAAGAAATACATTTTCATAGTTGAAAACTAATGGTACTTAATTTAATATTCCGTTATTAATTTTTTTTTTCATATACAAGAGTTTCTGTTAGGTTATATATTTTGATTTTATCAATAACTTTTATTGCGAACTAACAAGGTTCCAAAACCATGTCTAACCGTCCATATTTACGGATTGTTACTTTTAAAAGTAGGGTGTTTTAACCTTGCAAATATTTTATATATATATCGTCCTTTTTTTACATAAAAAGGATCAAATAAATAAAAATAGAACGTTTATAAGTATTTTAGATATGTTATAAGTATTAGAAATTTATATTATAGCGTGAAACAAGGTTATTAGACATTCAAGGATAATAAGAGTGGAGTTTCAAAAATGCATTCTAAAGTTAGGCTAGGGCAATAACCATAGAATTTAAGTGATGCTGTTATAGAAAGAGAATTTAGTTTCATTGAATTTATAGTAGATGTAGTTAAAAATTTATGTCCTACAACAGGACAAGGAGGATTGATATTTTTGAAAATTCAGGCATTCATTTCCTTCTAAAAATAGTAGATGACTGCGCAAAAGGTAATCCTCATGTCGGTGAACACTACATGATTGTAAATTGGTAAAAATTAGAGGTCACGTTGAGTCACAATTTCCAAGTGTCGAGAGTAGAAGACAAACGGAATTTTTTAGCGGCAAAATCTCGGAATTGTTTGAAATAATCTCAGTCGAATAGGATGTTATTAATCTATTATGGGTTACATTAACAAGGGATGCGGTCGGAGTTGGTGGGATAACCCTAGGCAAACAACTTGTCTTTAGTCGTGAGCTTAAGTTAATATGGTCTACTTTCTTTTTTTTTTTCTCAGAAAGAATCCGCAGCCGCTATTCAGAGTGCAATGAATGCGCATAGGGTAAACCCTGAGTCTGACGCGATAGTCTGCAAACCAACGCCAGAAAGTAAACCACACAAAGTTACAGACTTAGCCGAGAAAGTGTATGTAGAGGGACTCGAACTCATGACCTTTTGGTCATAACAATGTCATATTCAACCAACTCGGCTACCCCTTGGGACTAACATCGTCTACTTATTAACGGTAACAAGTGAGATTACAAAAAAACATCCTTAAGTTAGCTTTAAGGAATTCAAATTATTTTTCACGGGAGGTGTATGAATTTGTTCGGCCGAAATTAGGGGATCAATGGTTTCTAGAATTTGAATTCGGAGCGGAATTGAATAGGTTCGGTTTACATTTTTATTTTTAAAACAAGGTCGATAAGAAATTTTGATAAAATTGTTTTGAAATCAAATTCATAAAACTGTTAGAACTGATTTGAATTGAACCAATAAAATTAATAAATTAAAAAAATCGGTATAGTATATCAATAAAATCGATAAAACTGTACAAAATCGAACCTATAAAATCATAATTTTTTCTCTGATTTACTTTTATACATATTATTTTCAAAATTATTAGTTATAAGTAACTTCTAAACCTTAAATTTTATATTATTTATTTAAATAAAAAAATAAAATTTTAATTTAATTTTTAAATCGAATCAAAACTAAAATTAAATAAAAAAAATCAATCGAAAACCAATTAAGACCCTAACAAAAACAGAATATCGTTAAACCAAATCCGAAATTGAACGGAATCCAACCAAATCAAAACCAAAACATAACACGGAAGCTTCCAAGGGGGTAGCAGAGTTGGTTGAGTATGGCATTCTTATGACCAAAAGGTCATGAGTTCGAGTCCCTTTACATACGCTTTCTCGGCTAAACCACAGCGTTGGTTTGCAGGCTATCACGTCAGACTGAGGCTTTACCCTGTGCGCACTCATTGTCCTCTGAGTAGCGGCTGCGGGTTCCCTCCGAAAAGAAAAGAAAAAAAATAAAAACATAACGCGAAAATCCGAATCTGAAAGCAAACCACTGCCCAATAAAATCAAATAAAAGTTTAACCATCTAACCTGATCTAATTTTAAAAATTAAAATAAAAAATATAACAAACAACTTGTTCCACAGCCAAATTTTAATGATAAAAATTCATATAGAACCTTACCGCCATAGCCCAAACTAACAAATCAAAATAATAGTTTTCAAGAGATTCAAATTTGTGAGAAAAAATTTATTAGAAAATAATATATGGATCAAATTGCAATTGCAACGGTATTGAATTGTGAGATATCCATGTTCCGCTCTACGCAGTGTTTCGCTCTAATGTAAAAGGTACTATTACATGGGACCTAATCATTAAATCAGAGGAGAGTGATATAAATCGGAAATCCAATGTCAATAATATTTAAATTCGATAGGATCTTATCGTAACTTAGAAAGAAATACATTTTCATAGTTGAAAACTCATGGTACTTAATTTAATATTCCATTGTTATTTAATTTTATTTTCCATATATATATATTAGTTTGGATGATACTCATTATATTTCCGCACCGCTCCCTAGTATTCTAAACTGGATAGTTACGATACATATCTAAATCTAAATAATAAATAAAATATCATCTGGCGTAGTCGAATTGATCTCAAAGGGGATGGCATATTTGGGACCAAAGGTCATGAGTTCGAGTCTCTCTACATACGATTTCTCGGCTGAGCTTGTCATCTTGTGTGGTTTACCTTCTGGCGTTGGTTTGCAGGCTATCGCGTTAGACTGATGGTTTACCCTGTGCACACTCATTGTACTCTGAGTAGCGGCTGCGGGTTTCCTCCGGAAAAAAAAAGTTTTGGGTTAGTCCCGAAAGGGATAGCGAGTTGGTGTAGTAAGGCATGCTTGTGACCAAAGATAGCGGGTTTGAGTCTTTCTGCATACGCTTTTTTGGCTGAGTTTGTCACCTTGTGTGGTTTACCTTCTGAAGTTGGTTTGCAGGCTATTATGTCAGACCGAGGTTTACCTTGTACGCACTCATTGAATAACGGTTGCGGGTTCCTCTAAAAAAAAGAGGTTTTAGGTTCAAATTCGCTTATTTACCTTTATATGACCCATTAAACCCATTTAATCAGTAAAGCAAAAAAAACCACATTTACACCATTTCACAACCTTCAATATACCCACGAACGCAAAGAGTTGTCGTCGTCGATTCCCTCACTCCATCGAAGCATATCTATGCCCGACGAACGTCGTCGATACCCTCATATCAATAACCAAGTGACTATACACCAGTGTGTAGCCACGATTTAGAGAAACCTAATGAGTATAAAGAGCTGAAAAGATCAATGATCGCTACATACATGTGTTGAGTTTCTTCTAAATCTAAAACATTTCTATGTTTTTACTGAGTTTAAAGTGCATGTAGGTGGTTCATTACAATCGGAGTTGCTTAGTTATACTGAAATTAGGTTTTATGATCGTGTATCATATATTAGGTTATGTGTATTTTGTGGTCGACATTAGGTTTTGCAGGTGCATGTACTGTGTTTCATTTTTTGCATGTTGTGTCGTCTCTTGGCTCTAGTTTATTCAGTTGTTTCTGGGTTTAGTGGTTGTGTTCTTATTTTCCATTTTCTGTAAACGTGCATGTGAAATTTACAAACAATTCGTATTTTCATCGTATAGACATTTGAACAACTCACATTCTCATCGTATAGATTTTCGAAAAACTCGCATCCTCTTAGTTTACTGGATATAACAATGCGCTCTTTTAGTGTTACAACACAACTTGCTCCCTAAATGTTTCACACAACTCTATATTTTAGTTTTTTAAACAACTCGCGATGTCATTGTTTCAAACAACTCGCGATGTCATTATATCAAACAACTCATTATTTTTAGTGTTTCAACATAAGTCGCGTGGTATTTTAACAAACAACTAGTGTTATCAAATGTCAACACACGTATGAATTTAGTGTAATTGATTAAGCTAGTTGTGTTATCCTCCCCGTATGAGAGTTCTTTAATCAACCATTGTTGGTTCATGTTTTTGCAGGAAATATGACTGCGAAAGAAAGCTTCTACAGGTCATGATTGGTGAGCATCATGAATCTTATGAAAAAGAACGTGATTACATATGCCCACATCGAAGCTACGAAAGACACACCTTGCTAGACACTTTTGAATGCATCATTCAACCTCCGCGGGGAGAAGTTCACGATGAAAAACATTTATGCGCTAATTGAGCTGATTATAAATACGTTCTCGGTCAAAGAGGACACGTTCTGAATAGGGTCAAAGCTTGTCAAGCTGACGACCAACGATGTGAAGGTCATTTTTGGCCTTAAACACGACAGAGAGGAAATGCCTATAAAAAAAAGCCGGAAGTTTCATAGGTTGATACGTAGACGGGTCCGAAAATGATTCAAGGATAATGCAAACATACTTTATGAGTGAAAGTTCAAGGAATATTGGACTCAAAAATACAAAAAATATATCAAACAATATAGCATGATGTGCCGTGTTTTACAAGTAGGTATAACCAAATCCATTAGCAAGGGTGGGGAACTTATTCTAGAGGATGTTGCTTGACTGTTTATATTGTTTCTTTGCTCAACCATATATACTCAGTATCATGAGATGTAATGGGTTGGAATGTGTTATATTATATCGGAGACCTCGATCAAATAAACGATTATAATTGGTCCGGAGCAGTATTGCAGAAGCTTCTTCAGTCAATTAGATATGTGTTACTGAGGGAAAAAGTGATAGATTTATTGGTTGTGTTGCAGTTCTATTTGTAAGAATGGTTTCTCTTAATTAAATATAAGTTAAAAGAAGATATCGTGAATCGTGATGATGATAATAATTTTCGTGATGCAATCCCTTCATCGTGGAGCACATGACAATTGGGCTAGACCTCGTGAAGCCGAACATGATCCAAAGGTTTTTCAAATACTGGGGATAGGAGTGTAAACCAACGAATATGCAGATGATTGAAACGATAAACAAGCTGCAAGATGATGAGGAATGAAATATATCTATTTTGGAAAGAACTCGCTTAGTTTTATATAAAAGAAGACGCATAGTTTAAGCATAAAACAACTCTCAAAGTTGTGGTAACATCTAACTCCCACAGTTGCATCATAAAACAACTTGCATAGTTAAATTATAAAAGAACTCTCAAAGTGTATTTCATTATAATAGAACTCCCATGTTGTTGGTAACATAGAACTTACCTTTTGTTGGTAACACAACTCGCAACCTTGTAATGATATATTTTACATCTTGTGAACACAAACAATTCATGCAATATGTTTGTGATATTAAACAACTCGCTACATGTATCAACAAGGCTTTCTTCACTTGATAGGTTATGGAGGCTACCCTAGTGTTGACAGAGGTTGAAAGAGAAGCATTTAAAGGATTTGAAAGAAGTGGAAATCCAAATGTTGCACCGGTTGTACCGGAAGAAAGGCCTAGGAAAAGGAAGAAAATCGCAGCCCAAAAACAAGTAAAAGGGCGCTAACAACCTGATCCCGAACCAAACAACCAACCTCAAATAGACTGGACACCAACAATTCTATTAACAACAACGCAGACATCCCAACCAGAGACCTGGGACATAGAAGATGATGATATGAATACAATACTCTCTAGTTTTATGTTCCAACGTAGAATGACTCCAACGAAAAAGACTGTAGAAAAGAGAGATACAACAACGTCCAAAGGTTGGACAATCATACCTTCAAAGAAAACAACAAGTTTGAAGCAAAATTCTAGTTCTCTTAATCAACAGAAAGTTGAAAAGAAAAGAAATAAGGTCACAACCTATATTAATAAGAATAGCCATAAGCGTTTGGTTGGCAGACATGTGAGAGAAGTGAGTATATGATTTAGCTTGTTGTATATGTTTTATGTTTTTAATCCTCACAAACAAATCATAATGTTTCTAGTATACTTGTTGCATATTGAAGAGCTACTGAAAAACCTAGCTGAGTCGAACGCGAAGTTTGAAAAACAACAACTTGAAAACACATGCAATATACCTTTTTGCTTTACTGGAAGCCCTGCCCATAGAAAATCAAGATGTGCGACTCGTACTACCAACAGAAGTGGTGTCAATTGAAGCTACTCTATATTTTTTAGGTGTAAACAAAGAAAGACTAGTTACAACTAAAAAAAAACAATGCCATCTACAATGCAGGCACAAGCTACAACACTGGAAGGGAAAATACATGAGGCCCAAAAAGATAATAAAGTAGACCAGAGCATGAGGTAGATGATAGAAATTAGACTCTTAAAATGGTACCATCTGTAGTACTATCGGGGAAGGGGCTATATGATATAACTTAGTCTCCTGCGAAACTGATAGTGCCTGAAGAAGCAGCAGACGTGCCATTGGTGGACATACACGAAGAGGTAATGAAGACACATCAGTCTCCTCCACTGGAGAGACAGACGGACCAGTCTCTTTCTCCAAAGGAGACAGAGACACGTTAGAGTCCTCTGAAATAGACATATACAGCTGAGTCTCTTCTGAAGAGGACGAAGAAAAATAACTCACCATTTGTACCGCAAATGCAAAAAGAATAAATTTATGAATAATCTAGAGTAAATGAGGTAGAAGCTCGAGAACAGGAAGTTGAAATCGAAGAATCTGGACTTACGGATGCAGAAGATCGTGAAGATGTAAGTGGATCCAAAGTATATGAAAATTTAACTATCTGAATATATTTTGTAATATACTTTCTGAAGTCATATTGTCTAGGGGTATAAAAATGTTGGTTTGTTAAACTTTGAAACGTTGTTTTGAAAAAACTAATAGGGTTAGTGTTTTACGAGAACTTGCATGATTATTGTTTTAAAGAACTCACAATACCTTATTTTAAAGAGCTCTCATGATATGTGTTACAAAAAACTTGCATAATTAATTGTCAAAGAACTCTCATAATAACGTATAAACAACTTGTTTTATACGTTTTGTTATACTTTGGTACTTAATGCATAAAACAATTTGCAGGATATATGTTCAAAGAACTCTCATTATTCTCATACAAAGAACTTGCAAGATATACATATCAAACAACTCTCATGTTTATAAATCAAAGAACCCGCATATTTAAAAAAATAAGCATTACAAAAAAATCTCGTGTTAGATATTGCAAAGAAATCTCATTTTTATTATTGTAAAGAACTCTCATGTTTGATATGTAACAACATACCAACCAACAACAACCCCAACAAAAACAACACCATTAAAGAGAACAACAACAGCCGGCCTTGGCAAAGAGTGAAAGGCTAACACAAACCAAAGTAGCACAACCAATACCACGATAAGCTGAAAAGGAAGCCAACACTGCAAAAAGGCAGAACTACTCAGCCAGCCAGAAGCAACAGTAGAAGTCGCACATCCAGCTGAGAGGTTTCTGTACACCAAAAACCAGACTACACAAAGTTAGAACAACTGAGCCAATCATAAATTATGAAATCAGTATTGAATCCAATGGAAAATTGAGAAGGACAAGTTTCGAAATCAACTGATACGGCTAATAAAACAGTATGTTTAGAAAAACAATGTTTTGATCGTTATTACGTGCAATATACAAAGTCATTTGTTGACCAAGTTAATAAGTTTTAGCTCGATGTTGTGCTGCAATGGACTTTGGATTCTATGAAGGATGGTGCGTTTGCTCGACTTTGTGAAGATGATGTTGCTGAAAAGGTTGTAGAGGAGTCAACAACATTGGTCGTCTTCGCTGATGTGGTAAGTGGATTTTTATATTATTAGACATCAAATATGTATAGTCATGATGTTATATATATGACAACCACTTTTCTATGTTCCAGACAAGGAAAAAGACAGTGGAAGAGGATGATATGCATCCTAATTTTGCTTTAATGAGTCCGAAACAGGAGGCAGAGGTAAGTTTCCCTGATTGGGAAAGGAGTACATCAACAACGCACCTGATCGGTGTCAGTGAATACCACAAAGTCCTTAAAATTAAAAACGCAGAAGGACAAAAAGATCCGGAAGTATCGTATTTACTAATGTCTGAGTTCTCCTACAGACTTAACATGGCTGTGAGTGAAGTGATAACGCTAACTTACGAACAGGACATGGACTACAAGGTAAAATATAAAAATCTTGCATTGTCATTTGATGGCGTATGTTTATTAATCTTTCAACTTTAGTTATACGACTCTCACTTGTCATTTGGTTGATTATGGACGCTTGGGTTTATGAGATGCTTAAAGAATTTGATTAGAAATTTCCATGCAAAGGTTTCAAAGGTGCTCGCAATGCCAAATACAATACAATACAAATTTGTGGCCATGATGAGGTAAGTTTAGTTAAAATTAACATTATTCAAACAACTCGCAGGTATAATGACAAAAGAGTCTCAGTACAACTCGAATTCATAACCATATTTCATTGATATATTGCACACAAATCGCATTCATAACCATATTTCATTGGTGTATTGCACACAACTCGCATCTTTAAATTACAAACAACAATTATATTTGTAATATTTTTTCTTGAATGCTAGAAAACGCTGCCCGACAAAGAAGATCTGTCCCATCTGGTTGACGGAGTATTCAAAAATATGAGTAGCCACACGAATATTGTGCTCATTCTACTCTGCCATATAAAGAATGATATAATGAACCACTGAACATTGGTGGTTATTGATATAGACGAAAGAATGACAACAAAATATAACACCCTCTTATCGAGTAGTAAATTCACAGCAGACTACACAACAAGGACTACTGAGCCGTTGGTAAGATTTTTCAAATCAAACGCTTTGCATATTGTTTCAAACATATCTAGTTTCTAAACGCAGTGATATATTTTTCAAAGAACCAACATTACTTTCTTTCAAATAACTCGCAGCCTTACATTTCCAAGCAACTCGTGCATGTCACTTTTAAACAAATTGCAGTTCATATATTATATGAACCCTGTTCTAAACTCTTATAAACAGTTGGCATATTGTGTGAAAAAGATACTTACATAGGTTGAAGAATGAATATAAAGTGAAAACTGAAAGAGAGATTCCACAACAACTAAAAGGCCCCATCGACTACGGTATTTTTGTATGTGAATACTCCAAAGACATTATCAAAAAAGGCTTCGTGTCATGAACTTACCCATAAGATATGGTAAGAACTACCAGAGCTCAAATGTTTTATCATTTTCTAAATAATATCAACATTAACTCTACTTATAGATATATTGGTCGGTAGTGATGTTTTTATATGGAAAAATATTTACAGATCTTTTGTATATCAACAAGAACATACAGTGGTAGATATATTGGTATGGATATTTTTTTAAATATGTCAACACGAACATGTGAAAAATCTTTGATATATAACATTTTAGAATTAGCTTGAAAAAATTATGGGTAATTGAATAGAACATGCGGGTTCGTTATATATAACAAATCACAAACGTTATATATTTTATGTTCAAACAACTGGCGCTAGTAATATAAAAAATAACTCACAAATGTTATCTGGACAAAACAACACACATGTTCTTATATACCACAACTCACTATATATATATATATATATATATATATATTATGTTCAAACAACTTGCTTGTTCGCGAGTTCATTATATACATACAACTCGCAAACAAGGTCTGTATTTAATGTTTAAACAACGTGTGTGGGTAAATTATACAACAGCTTGCAATAATTATATGGACAAAAAACAACACGTTGGTTCATTATATATATACAACAACTGTAAAAACAAATGTATGTATTTATGTTCAAAAAACATGCATGTTTAATTATAAAAAAAATCACTATATGCATGTTTTCTGTGTTCAAACAAATTACAAATGTGGTTGAATATGAAACGACTAGCTTGTTTGCCCTAGTAACTGGTCTATGCATGCGCACGCGTACAACTATCTAATCATGTCATCATTTAAGCTAATTTATTGACAAATGTAGATATTTAATCATTACTAAAGTCATTACTATAAACTCAAAAGGACTCTCTGCCTATAAATAACAGTAACTAGATGGTAGTAAACATAAACTCTTAAAATCAATAGACCCATATTATCGTTAACTTCAAATACCATGGCCAAGTTCTGGTTCATCTTTCAACTCATGGTCTTCCATAACGACCAACAAAAGCTCTGACATGATAGTAATATCCCCCCTTCCTCCCTCTCTCTCTAGATTTTGTATTATCGTTTTCGCTCGGCTACTTTTCTATAAACTCTGGGTCACTATCCAGAGCTAATTCTGACCCCAACAACCTTTCACGAGTAAAAAATAAGAAGGATAATACATAAGAAGAGGAGGAAAATGATCGAACATCCGATGAGGAAGATGATCGGATGCCAGAGGATACATATGAGGTAGAGGAAAATGATGAGGACCTCGATATTGAATATTGGGAAGATGATAATGATGAAGATGAAGAGAAGTCTGAAGAAGAAGACTCATCTATTGATAATTGATTGTTCTGTTTTTCTATGTTTTTTTGTATGATAACTAACCAATCCTAACATATAGTTGTATTTTTTGTTACGGTTAAGTGTATGAAGGTTGTCATGGCCTTGTAGTCTCTTTTTGTAATATTTTTTTTTATTAGTATTAAGATTTTATGAAGTAATAAGAATAATTTAATATCCAAACAACTCCCGCATCAGGATTACAAAGAACGTGTAGGTTCAGTATCCAAAGAACTCGCGCAGTAAGATTACAAAGAACACTCGTGAGTAGAATATACAAAGAACTCTCATGTTGAGTAGTATACGAAGAAATCTCATGTTAAAATTACAAATTACTCGCGCATGGTTGAGTAGAATATACAAATAACTCTCATGGGAATAATATGCAAAGAACTCTCGTGTTGAGTAGTATACAAAGAACTCTTATGTTTAAATTACAAAGAATTCGTACATGGTTGAGTTGAATATACAAAGAACACTCATGGGTGAAATATACAAAGAACTCCCATGTTCTCATTGTAATATACACAACTCGCAATGCTAATAGTATACAAAAAACGTGCATGTTTATTGCAATAATATACACAACTCTCAAGTTTTAATTTAATTTACATAATTCTTATTCTTTTTATTATTACAAAGAACCTGTATGCTATGATACAAAGAAAAACACACATATTTGTGGTCAAAGAACTCTCATGTTTAGAATTGTATAAAGATCTCATGTTCTCAAATTAATGTAACAAACAAATCTCACTTTAAAGTGGAATCTCACAGGTCCTCATGTTATGGCCTATTTTCGAAGAATGAGCATGCCTCAACTGCTTGGTTGTTATTTCTCCTCTAGATGAAATTCCCTTTTTTAGGCCTTCCAGTGCTTCTTTTCATGCTGGGAGGCAGAATTTCCAGCTTTAACGAATCATTAGAGCTTGATCCTTTTCCGAAATTAGTTAAGCTGGTATACTAAAATAGTAAGTTGACCTGTAATTGTTAACTGTGAAGAACGACTCTATCAGTATCATAAGATCTTGTTGAGTCGATTGTAGTACCGCTAAAGCATGAGAATATGAAAAACAATCTTGTTTCCATGCACTGCAAGAACATTTGAAATCCAGGATAATAACAACCATTACAGGGTCTGGAAAAACTTCAAATAAGGTTGTAGAAGACTTACGGACTCAGCCAGGTACGACTTTTTTTGACATTGTACTTTAGATTATTTTCATACTCATTGCATAAATTAGTAATCTAGCTTAGCCCTCCAAATATCATTGTGAAATTTCAGTCATAAGCAAGACTATAATCTTGTCAACCAATTCAATAATGAATAGGTTGCACAATATGTTGATCTGTGTGTTGGACGATTCTATCGCAGTAGATGCCATAACACCATATCTTTTTCCTTTAATAAAAGCCTGAGCATATATCTACGGAGGTAAAGTTTCAAGAATTTTTTAATTTTATCAACATCTTCACATAAATGTTTTGAAAGTATATCACTAAAAGGATCTACAGTGGGAGCATAATCACATCAACTAAACAAACATAGCATCCTAGTTTTAAAATATCTATTAGTGTGATCCAAAGTATTCTTCAAATTCTGAACAAGATTTAAATAACAGTATGAATGATAACAGTTTGGATACAAGACAAAAACAACATTAATGGTACCTAAATGACAGTCCGAAATAAGTGATATTTGACGCTCCAACAATGAGGTTTCAAACACTCCAAAAACCACAACCAATTGTTGGAATCCTCGCTAGATATGATACCAAATGCAACAGGGAATAAACCTAAAAACAACACAAGTAAACTAGTTTCACATGTCAAGTATGGTCAAATGTACATACAACTCGCAATGTTTGTTGTAAAAAAATTCGCAATTACATATAAATGTACACAAAATAACTCGCAAGATTAATTATGTACACAAATCGCGTGTTTAATCATGTAAAGATGAACATAAAGAACTCATTTTGATGTATACATGAAGAACTCGCACATTACGTAACAAACAACTAGTACGTTTATCTTATAGTGAATAACTCACACATTTTGATTACAAATTATTTGCATTATGATTTTTAACTAAACTCTTGGAGTCCATCAAATTATAAGAAAATAACCGTTGTTACCGTACTTTCTTACGATAGACAACAATACACCCTTATACTTTCGGGTTAACAAGATTCCATCAACTTACAACATCAGAAGACATGAATGGAAACCTTGAAGACATTGACTGAATGCTATAAAACAATGCTTGAATGTTTCCAGCTGATAATTCCAACTGGCAGTCGGTAGTAATATCACAATTCTTCAAACATTTTGATGTATCCCCTTATTAAACTAAAAGAACTAGAATTATCTCCGGAAAATCCCCTCATTGTCTTCTCTAAAGCATTCCATGACAGACGGTAAGAGATAACTGAACTGTAGTTTGGTTTAACAAATGATTGTATAGATTTTTTTGTTAATGAATGGCATGTCCAAATGGAATCACAAATTTCCTCCGCAATCAAATTTGATGTCAAATGTCTCTTATGGTTTTTTGGAGAAAAAAGGGCTGCAAGTATGGTGCGCGAGATACCGCTTAATCATCATGAAGTCGATGTTGGAATCAACTGATGCATAAAGTCTCCATTTACATCCACTTGAGACTTTATTTTCACAATAAGCAGTGATCTTACTTGTTGTATTTATTTGAAAGAAAAAACATTGTCTAAGATATATCAGCACACCTTCATCAAAATCTTGAGCAACCCTTGTGATAGCATCGGTTTAACAAGTAATAACAACTTGTTGTTGTTTCTGCATCAGAATTAACTAAACCATTACTACTCTCCGCACTAGTTAGTTGATTATGAGAGCGTTTTCCCAAACTTATGCTAGGTTGTTTACGCTTTTGACTATAACCCTTATCACTAGAACCCTTATCAACGAGTTGTTGTTCTATAACAAAACTAACGCGTTTTAAATGCTCCAAATGAAGATATAAAACTAAATCAACAACATCTTTCTCATTATTAAAGAAACGATATATATGATCACCGCAAGAGTATGTAATAATGTAGTTACCTCTGACCAACTCTTCCTATCTTCTTTTGATGTACTCTTGAATATTTTGAAAGTTCTCAAATTCCATGAAAGGAACAATTGCAGTTTGGTGACCATGTTTTAAAATACAAACTTGTTGTTTAGATATACCTTACCCTGCATTGAATCATTAAGAAGCAGTCATTGATAAACTCAAAAAATCTTTAGTGAAGTTCAGAATCGGAAATATTCGTGTTAGAGGGTCGGACTAGACAGTGAGTAGTGAAATCAATTATTACTCAAAAGGAAAGGAGACAAAAGGAATAAATGTAGCAATAATTGACTAATCATTGGCCCATTTTCTCAAAAGGGAATGTCCTTTATATAGTAAATGAGGTAGATAGTAAAATTACATAATTACCAACATGAAAGTCGATTTCTCACCCCCACTATTTAACTATTTACAGACAAGTTCTTGAGGTGTATCATTTGACCCCTCTATATCTTATGTTTGCTTTACTTTGGTCCTTAACCACTAAATATATAAACCTTGGTCTCATTTGTAGAATAAATTGCATATTAATCACCTATATTTTCCTTCCATTATCAGTAGCCCCCAGTCCATGTGCAGGTCTCTCGATGTGGACTTCAGTTGTTGTTTGATCATGTTCGGATCGGAAGCTTTTACTATTCTGGTCGGACGTTTTTACTTCTTGATGAAAGACTGATAGGGTCGGATCGAAAGTCTTGCATTGCTGACCTCATCTTTGGTCACGATGACCTCACCTAAACAATCATTTACTTTAGGCTCGCGTGCCTCCTTTTCACTGTTATCGAGTCAAAGATTTTTTAGGTGACGGAGTTATAATTGGACACGATTTCGCCCATCTTGCCAGTGTGCCTTTCGAGGCGGTTTGACATAGGCTAGTGTGTCAAAATACCGTTACTCTTTAGCAGTTCACCTTCTAGCCCCCTTCATTTGGGGAATAAATTATATATTAATCACCTATATTTTCCTTCCCTTATCAGTCATGAGCATACAAATACCAATAGTTGATATAATATTGAACACAACTTGCAAAAACAATGACTAAACAACTCTCTTAGTAAATAAACAAACAACTCGCGTGTAAGATAACCTAAAGAATTCTCGTGTTTAATTATCAATACGACTCTCATGTTCTCAATGTAATGTACACAACTCTCATTGTGAATATTATACAAAGAACACGCATGTGTATTAATGCAATAATATACACAACTCGCAAGTTCAAATTTAATCAACAAAGAATTTGTATTATCAACAAAACACATATGCAACAAAATCCGCAAGCTCGTTACAAATGTTATATCATGAAATAACACATAAAAATCGCATTATTAAATTACACTAAACTCGCATGTTCTTATACATATAGTACTCATGAAGAATATCATATAAATTGCATTTGCATCACCACAATATACAGTAGATAATCAAACAACTTGCAACTTTCTACAAATTAAAAATTAAACAATTTGCATCTTCATCGAACAACTCGCATCCTCTATCGCGCATGGTTATTTAACTTATTAATCAATGATTAGAGTCTTGAAATCGAACTAAAGAACATTTGTTCTCTAAAAAAGAAAAAAAAACATGAATCACACTCAAGTATTACACAATGCTCAGAAAACTAATGAAACATATGGATTAAGAGAGAAATCAAGAAATAACCACATGAAACTAGTCTATAATCTTCACGAACTCCTTTTATGTTAGGATGAAAGAACTAGAAATCGAAAAACATAGATGAAACTCTGAATCGGCTTCGATAACTTGAAAACTAGTAGTTAGAAGTAGATGATATATACATTACCAAAATATACGGATCTTAAAATTGTTGATCACTTAAAAATTATGTTTTGCGGTGTAAGGGTTGAGTTATGTTGGAAGGTTGTTACTAGGCGACTAGAAATATTCAAATGTTTAAAAGGTAGAAAGGGGGAAGAAAAATGATTTCTAACAAAAACTCGATCTTACATAGTTGGTAGAGGGTATTTAGAGTATTTAAAAAATTAGGTATTGATTGTGAGATAGATAGTTAAGATGGGTATTAAGTAAGCATACATCATAAGTTGGATATTATATATAAGTATAATAGTTGAGTAATTACTTTAGAGGTCATTTCTCTATATATTTTGATTTTATCAATAACATTTTTTACGAACAAAAAAAAGTTCCAAGACTATATATAACCGTCAAGATTGATACGGATTGTTACTTTTAAAAGTATGGAGTTTTAACATTGCACACATTTTATTTATATATAAAATATAATATAATGTTTATAAATACGAGGAATATATCCTGGAATTTATATTATAGCCAGAAGCAAGGTTGTTAGACATTCAACAATAATAACAAGAGTGGAATTTAAAAATTGCATTCTAAGGTTAGGCTAAGGGCAATAACCATTGAGCTTAAAGGCTGTTGTTACAAGAGAATTTAGTTTCATGGAATTTATAGCGGATGTCATAAAAAAATTATGCTCCCATAGTGGAACAAAGAGAATTGATGTTTTTGAAAATCCTCGCATTCATTTTCTTCCAAAGGTAGTAAGGTAACCCTCCAGTGGTGAGCACTACCAGATTATAAATTGGTCCAATTTCCGGCCACGTTGAGCCACAATGGCCAAGTGTTGGGAGTAGTAGGCAAGCTGAACTTTATGGTGGCAAAATATCAGAGTTGCTTGTCGTAGTCACAATCAAATAGGATGTGATCAATCGATTATGGGGTACATTGACAAAGGATGCAGTCGGAGCTGGTGGGATAGCCCTAGGCGGAAAACTTGTCTCTAGTAGTGAGGTTATCCTTAATAAGAAACTATGAGATAAAGGAATGCATGGGGATGTTATATTTGTTCTAGAGTAAAGAGGCCCAGCGAAATTTATCATTAGAGGGGCGGATGTATTTGTAAGTATTACTAATAGTAAAACTATCCTTACTATCATTGGGGTCCAGATGAAAGATTCCTCCCTATTAGAAGGGGGGCATTGGTTGATAGCATTACCAATATCAACCAAATATTTAATGTGAGTTCTCCGACCCACACAAATAAGGCTTGGCTAGGTCCATAAACCATTGTTGATTATGTTGGATACGTTGGTTTTGCATTGGAGGCGGGCATATCTTATTATACTTGACCCATACCGGTCCATTAATGAGTTCGGAAAAATCCAAGGGTCATACCAGATGGATGTTGAGATCCTATTTCCAATTTTAGCTTTATAAAGATGGGCGGTGATAGGTCTGAGTTTGAGGATTCTCCTCCAACACCAGCTTAGGGAAGAGCCAACGGGGAGACTCCATATGCTTTTGTCCTTAATATTTTCCTTAATGATCCACTCGTTCCAGATTCAGTCGGGTTTTTAGTCAAAATGGATTAAAAGTTTTTAAAGGTAACCGTCTGATTCCAAAATTTTAAGTTCATGATCCAAATGTCGTCCTCCTCTGAGGGCAATGTGATATTTTCCCTTGTAACTTTAGCACCCATGGTTTTTATTTCCAGACCTGGCAAGAGGAATCTTTTGAATAGCTGCGAAAGCTCCTTTATAACCCTAGCAGAGAGGATTAAAACTAAAGCCCAATAAACCTGGCTGGAGAAGATGACGGATTTGAAGAGCTTAAGTCTTCCCGCATATGAGATATGTCTTACAGTCCATTAGTTAATGAGGTTTTTTAAATTAAATAAAATAGAGCGACAATCATTATAGGTTAAACGGGTTGTGATTAGGGGTAGACCCATTTTACCCCTAAAAAATGGGGTAGTGTTTTTGTCTATATAGATAGAATCGGAGGGTGAAGCAATACATTGAAATATTCATCCAATCATTTTGGTAGGGAAAGCTATCACATACAGGATGTCTAGTTATAGGCGTCATTTTATAATTTCATGACTTTCATAATTTTGATCCTTAAGAGCGCACCTATGGCATTTTCAGTTTGTGCGATAGTCATACAAGAGCTCCTGAATGAGGAGGGTGTTATCGAAGATGTTTCCATTTGTGATAAAAGCGGTTTGAGTTTAGTATAATAGGCTAGGGAGAGAATATTTGAGAATCAAATATCTTAGAGAAAAACTTATATATGACGTGCAAGCGATATGGCAGAAGTCGGTATGATGGATGGGGGAATCAGTCTTAGGGATAAGGGAAATTAGTGTCTTATTCTAGGAGGGGTCCATTCTTTCACATTTGAAAAAGAATTTAATTGTTTCACAAAAATCAGGGATGATGGTAGCCTAACAAGTTTTAAAGAAGTTGGCACTCAAGCCATCAGGGCGAGGGGCGTTGTTACTATCGATGGAGAATAGTATTTTCTTGATTTCCTCATCAATAATTAGTCTTATCATATTGATCTTGTCGGTCGGGTCTAGTCTGGAGGAAATAAGGTATATAAATATATCAAGGCCTCAGTAGTTGGCAGGTCTAACATACTTTAACAAGTTGGATAAGTGGTTTTTGAAGATGTTTGCGATTTGCCTCGGGTTTGCTATAGAATTTCCATTGGAATCATTGAAGGCAAATATTTTATTACTCACTCTTTAATCTAAAATATTATTGTGAAAGGACTTGAGTTTTCAATCTTTAAGTTTAAGCCAGGTTTTCTTTAATTTTTTATTGAGAAAGGACTCCTCATTTTTATTAAGGGAAATATAAGTATTGGAGGCCTGAATCTTAGCCTCAATCAATGAGGGGTTTGAGGGGTTAGAAGCAAGGTTGAGTTGGTATTGGAAGAGGTCATTCTGAGACTTTTCCACCCTATCATTAATATTTCTAAAATCTCGCTCTGAGATAGGGGTTGGAGCCTAACGATTTTATGGCTCAACTTGGCCATACGGTCACCAAAGACTGGGAAGGACCAAATTTTGGAGACTATAGATAAAAAACTATGGTGGTTAGACCACATATTAAATCATCTAAAAGGCTTGTTCATTTCTAGGATGGGAGATGTGAGGTGGAGGGTAATTAATGTATGATCGAAGGCGCGATGGATATTAAAATAAGTGAACGAGTTAAGGAATAAATTTTCACAGGGGCCATTGACAAGGGCACGACTTCTCTTGGACGAGATAGGTTTCACACTTTCTTATAAACCAAGTAAATTGGAAGTTAGTAAAGTGGAGGTCATTTAGGCCGCTAAGATAGCAACAGTCGTTAAAGTCCTTAATGGAATTTGTCCAGCAATCTGAGCTTTCTATCTTCTTAGAATGGTGCTGGAAAGCAAGAAACATTTCCCATAAGCACCCATGGGAGGGTTTTTCTAATGGAGGCGGTGTGAGGGATGGCTTTCCATACGGATTGGCGGCCATTAAGGCCATTAAACCCGTAAATAGTCGTAAGGAACACGTGGCTATTTTTTGGCAATGTGGGTGAGCTTGCCGTCGGTGAAATGGGGGAAAATGCTTTGGATGTCGACCTTTAACACACTATGGTTCTAGGAAATCCAACCTTAAGGGTGGCATCAGGGTTGGATTTATAGTGCCTATAAAGAAGCATAGAGCTCATAATACGGTCAACGTTATCAATACTAACTTTAGTTTCAAGCATGCATATGATGGTGATACATATAGTTAAAATGTATTCACGGACATCACTTTGTCGAGTGGGGTCATTCAAACCCCTAATGTTCCATGTTACGATATTCATAAAACAAGGTACAAAGTAGAAAACCAAATAACTAACGATAGAGCATAACATTTCTCATAACAGTAAACATTACAGTGAAAATAACTGGGATTGCCTTGCTTGCAGCAGAGGGGGAGAGGGGGAAATGACTTTGTTAGCCTTTCCATTGTCCATCGTATCGAGGTTAAGCTGCCCAGCAACCATGCTACATTCTTACAGAGAGAGTCCATTGCATTGGGCTTCCCCATCTTCTTTGATGCATCTGCATAAAGCTTCATAGTCTAGTGGAGGTGGTGAGCTACTGGTTCTTGTAAATACTGAAATGTGATAGGAGGTGTCTGCATCTTCCTTTTTTCCTGGTCTCCTAGTGAGAGGTTCTTCATTGGAGGCCTCCTCTATTTCCTAGCAGTTGGAGGTAACATGGCCAAATGTTTTTCATTTTCCACACATGAGGGGAAGCCTTGGTACCCGATTTGCAGGTTGTGGACTTTTTCAAAGCAGCTAAACTAAGTGCTCCAAAAAAACATTCATGTGCAATTCATCACAATGTAGATGCAGGAAAATTTGAGCCTTGCCCGGCTTGCAGTATGGGTGTCCACGTATATCGGAATGCCCAGAAAGCTACCTAGTATGCTTAATCCATGCTCGGTCTAGAGTTCATGTGGAAAACCGTGGAATTTCACCCAGATAGAAATAGATTTGAGGGATTCTTTACTTGGATTGTCCATAGGCTCATAGAACGTAAGAAATACCCAATGGTTGTTAAAGAACCAGTGCGTTATTTCCAATACCTGGGTATCGTTGTCTGTGGAGGAGAATTTGAAGAAGAAGTGGTCAGAGGAGATTGGCTTACACTCATGTAGACCATGCATGCTCCAAACCTTAAAGGCAAGTGACTGAACATGATAAGGGGTATGTGTTTTGGTGAGGAAATAACCGAATAGGAACTTTTCCCACTTATTTTTGTCCCCCGATAAGGATTTTAGGACGAATACAAGAATTTATTTATCGAATTGGAGCGAAGGGATTTTCTCCACACGCATGGTGGATCTGATGTCTTGTGAGGGAACAACTACGCAAGCCCATGTATAGGTTGAATAAAGAAGTATATCTATGGGTATCGAAGGGTTGGTGCTCAAGGGATTCAAGGGAGCAGGTGGCCTTAGATTAATGAGAGGCACATGGGTATTGTTGAACATGCTAGCTGAGATATTGCTAGTTGGTCGAAAGTAAGAGGTTCTTGGTCTAGAACCGAAAATTGGCATTGTTGATTGCACCTCATCGTATATGATTTTTGGCTCTTTTTTAATTTTCTTGTTGACCATTACGACTCCAATATTATTCGTTATGCTAGAATGCAAGGTTCAAAAAAATAGTCGACATCATCTCCAACGGTGCTTGGAATTAGCATATACATCTACGGTGTGGCAACATATCTCATCACTCTCACCTACGTAAAATCGGTAACACTATTAGTTTACTCTATTTGCCTTTCCGTAGAGAAAATTTAAAAAATTTATATATTTAATCATATTAGGATTCTTTCACCATCAAATTCACCTACTAAGTTTTATGCCCATTTGCCCCTAATACTCCTTGGGCCACATAGTCTATAATAAGGAAAATATTTTTAGACATTTTTTTATTACTTAGATATCCGTTTAGGAGAATCTCTCCCATAAAGACAAGTTTCTCTTTTAGGGTTACTCCACTACACCACCTGAATGTGTCTTTTGTAATGAGTTATCTTAGACTATTAGTTGTCTAGTGGTTAAATGTATTTCACGTGTCTCATCTGGGAAGCTTTATACATCAAGTTGCATTCTCCCTCGCTTTTCTCTGATTGGTCTAGCTCGCTCCATTCTGACAACCTCTAATCTTTTTCCCCAGTAGCATTGGCCATCATATGGTGTTTAGATTACCGTTCGGTGGTCTATCACATATGGTAAAAGATAAACACTAGAATTTTGACTAACATTCACTTTATTGCTTATGCACTTTTTCACGCATCGTTTCGGACCTCAATTATGGATTCATGAGCTTCAAAATCCCTCGACCATGATAGCCACTACTAACTTATATTCGTTTTTATTTTGCATGTGTACTTTGGTTGTGTGTTGTTGATCGTTCATCTTATCTCTGTTTATTTTGTTTTTCTGTATGTATTCTATGTACCAGATTGCTACTGGGTTGTTATCTTTTTTGTTGTATTTTTGTCGGATATACCCATAATCCATATATAGTTATTGATATTTCTATTAAATCGAAAAATATCTAAATGTATAATATAAACAACCTTTTTAATTTAAAATTTATGCGTTCTAATATATATATATAAAAAAAAATCCGCTTAAATTTCAGATTCAGCAGCTTCAGCATGAAGCCTATTATCATGCTGAAAAAATGATAATAAATTTACGTAGACTAAATTGTTGCTTAAATAAAATTAGCTCGACTAGATAATACGAGACTTAGCAGACATATGTCATCTTAACTCCCAAAACACCATTGAAAAAATAATCTTCACTTAACCACGCAAAACAATGTTCACTTACTCAACAAAGCTCGACTAGATACAAGACGCCTAGACAGACATATATCGGCTTAACTTCTTCAATTAACTCGATAAAAGCTTGAAAAGCGACAAATTCGTTTCTTATGGTGTAATTAAGTTTTTTGAAGACATCGATTAGCCTATCATTTTCCAAATGATTGAGAATCGAAATGGGAGGAGACAAGCATTTTTGAAGAAATTGAGACAGGACATTTTAAAGATTAAATGATTGGTAGGAGGTAAGCTACAGATCAATTAATTTGAACAGGATTACAACTGCTGACTGTAATGGTTTGTCTTTTAGCTTGACCAAATGACAACGTGCCTGATCAAAATGAACAATGATGGTTCTACCCATCTGATCATGTCTTCTACATCCAAAATTTAGATAAATGAACAATAATTCTGCATGTGGTTGTCTTGTGTTTACGTGGCACGTTAATGAAGACAGTGGAAGCATAAAAAAAATTAAAAAACCAAACGTCGCCTGAGAGATTCGAACTCTCGCGGGGAAACCCCATGTACTTAGCAGGCACACGCCTTAACCACTCGGCCAAAGCGACTTTGGTGTTCCGTGTTAGTCTAACGTTATTAATAAACGAAGTTCAATGTTTTCCTTTGTAGGCATTAAACCAGACTACCACAATTACTTTGATTTGATATTCGACGACCGAAATAAAATACGATCCACACCTCAAAGTACCAACACTATGGTTGCACTGAATAGAAAGCGAAAGGCACATATTTATCATACAAATAACAATATAAAAAGACAATTTTTTTGTATATTTCTCAATAATTACCTCCAGTTACAATGTGATTACAAAACTATATTTCATAACTAACACCAAAAAGGACAATCCTAATTAGTCCATGATATAAATCCCATAGCAGAGCTAAGCCTGAATGAAAGAAATATCAAATACAGTGTCATAAGTCCCAGACCAAGGATTTTGTTGGGTCGCATGTCATTGCGCGGTAACACAACAAGTGCGTACACCAGAATTGACAGGAGAAACCCAAGAGTATAAAACAGGCTACTGTCCTCCGGAACAAGGTACGGGCCTGGTCTCTTTGACCATGCACCAAATAGCAGCGAAATTCCGAGACCAACAAGTGTGTTGAACATAGGACCTGCATAGCATCCGGAAAACGCAATTTGCAAGCCATCGCCATCATTCATTGCCAGTGAAACGTTTGATACGAGATCTCCCATAGAGTTACCCCAGGCTAACACAGTTAACCCGAGAATTGACGGGTTTATTGCAAAAATCATCCCGAATGTGACTAACAGAGCAACAAGCTCGTTCGCAATTATGTAAAACCAGACAATACTCATGATGAATCCCCCTAAGACCCATGGGATCAAATATCTCCGAGGTGGATGATCACACTCAGTGTGTTTATATGCCAGGGAACCAAGCGTGCAACCAAAAGAAATACCGATTAAATAAGAAATAACACTGCTTTGTGAGCTTACATTATCTTGGGTATTCCAGATAAAAGCAAGGAGAAGTGGTGCCAGTGCAGCACTGGCAACAGCATATGGTTTGGACCACGAATCCTCTTCAACTAAAGGGATTGTTAATCTTCTTGGCATAGTTAATGGAATCTCCAATAGTGATGCGAATTTAGAACAGAATGGGCTCGTCGCTTCCTCCTCCTTATCAGTCCATCCCCATGGAGGCCTCTCATCGTCCTGTGTACCGACTCTTGCAAAATGGTTCGAGTATATGGCTACATTCGATGCCCACATCCACTGCGGTACAGAATTATGGAGCCGCGGTGGACCTTCTCCGTTGTCAATGTCAAGTAAAGGGCTATACATAGGAATATCTTCTTCAACACTTGGTGAGAATACACTTCCTCGCATAGGAAGCAATGGTGTGACAACACCCAAATGAAATTTCCCTGCATGTTTTCTCAAAAGTTCATTTGCAGCAACAAAGAACGCGTAAACTACATATATTGCGACAAATGCGATGGCTCCCCAAACTACCACCTCTCCGATCATCAAGATCAGGAGCAGCGAGGCAAGTGTAAAGATGAAAAAACTAACGTCTCTAATGAAACATTTCTTATCAATCTGGAGCCCCTTGTCTGCCACACAAAGCGAAACGGTTCCGACAACAACAGAGGTAACAAATACTGCACCACCCAACACGCTATTAAGACCGACATCACCCTTGTTTGTTCCCACGAATGAAGCTATACTGGCGAAAACATCAGGTGCACCGTTCCCAAGTGGTAGGAGAGTAACCCCTGCCACAGTGGGAGGTAGCCTCAAGAGTTTAGAGAGCTTCTCTAATGAGCAACAAAAGTAATCCGCTGCTGTATTGCCCAGTAGATAAAACAAAGCAAGAAGCCAGATACCCAACAGCATATAACCAAACAATTTAAATTCACCGCAACTACAGTAGAAAAAACTAAGATAATCAAGGAATCCATCAGGAGCACATTCCGGGTTCCCTTTCAAGAATTCACATGGATTAGCATAGCCCTTATGCTGAAGCAATCCAATGCAGATATCACCACTATTTCCAACAATCCCGATTTGATCAGTCGCATTGCCTGAATCTGATGAATTAACATCAGTTTCCCCAAGTCTTCGATGAATCACAGTAACTTGACTTGACCCATTAAGCAAATAATCTTTTGGAGTAATGTTATCACCCTCAACAAACACAGATTGCCTTAAAATAGGTCTACTATGCATATCTACCTGGCTAAAAAAGAAGAAAAACAGAACCATAGCGCAGAATCCATTGAAAATCCCACGGAGCTTGGGATTTTTCGAACTATACAGAAACTTCAACACTTTCATTCCAAGCCTAAATTCTCTATATCTACAGCAACCCTCGATGACAACAATCACATTAAAAGTGCTCCCAAACACTTGAACCACTAAATTGAATAAATACTAGGGTTTTGATCCACGCCTGTGGAATCGAAACCCTATTATCCTCAGGTTGAAGCTGAATTCGACAAAATTCGAATTCTATAATTGAAATTTAAAAGAGAAACCAATGGGTAACGATAGAAAATTGATTGAGAATCGATCACTTACAAAGATTAAACGCCAAGGTAGAAGGAATTTGAGCAACCTCAGGTAGGAGAAGGCAGTATCTGACTTCTCGAGGAAAATACGTGTTGGGTTCAATACGGATTTTTTCCATTCGGGCCTACCCGATAAGGATCCATTATATTAATTGACACGTTCGCCCGTGCAACCAATAAGCGAATTTACGACATGTTTTAGCCAATAATGCATTAACACATATGTTTTATATTAGGGTGAACCATATCCTAAATGTCTACTAAATTTCTCATTACTATCCGATTTTCAAATTTGGTAAGCTGTTTGTAAATAGGAAAAAATTAAAAGTAATTGTTTTTTTTAACCATTTTTTAAAAGTTTGTTTCATTGGGTCGATTGGAAAAATAAAATATAAAATATTATCGATTTTGTTTTTTTAAAATGAATAAAACTAAATTTATTGATCAGATTTTTAGAATTCAGAAAACATGTGAGACCATATATAAAAAATATGTGACACAAAGTAATAAACATTCCATACCAAGCATTATAAATAATGTGAGATTAGAGACCAAACATAATAAAGTTGAGAGACCAAGAATTATTAAATCATGCAAGACCAAACATGATAAAGTTGAGAGACCGAGCATTACTGAATCATGTGAGACCAAACATGATAAAATTGAGAGACCATACATTATCAAAACATGCGACACAAGACATAATAAAGTTGAGAGATAGACGTTATTAAATCATGCGAGACCATGTATAATAAAGTCAGAGACTCAACATTATTAAATCATGTGAGGCAAGACATCATGAGAGTGGATAAATGTGAGAGTAGGCATAAAGAAGTAGAGAGATGTGAGAAATGTATTACGTGATGACAAAGATGCAAGACCAGGGTTACTGGATTTCACAGAAGAAAAAAAAAGGAATTTAAAAAAATATCATCAATGGATCGAGTTTTGTTCGTCTTAAAAACATAATATTTGATTTCCCATGATTTATTATATCCGATCTCGTATGATTTAATAATTTTTGGACTCGCATGATTTATATGTCTCATTTTGCATCAATGGATCTAGTTTTGTTTGTCTTAAGTGACTAATGATGAAACATGAGTATTTAAGATATTATTAGAAAATTAGGTATCTAAATGGAGCTATGCACATAAACGAATATCAGATAGGTAATAGCAAAACATGAAATATTAAATGTTCGTAAAAATTAAAATTAGTATGAGATACATTTGATGATATTTCCTTTTTTTATCCTAAGGGAGCTCGCAGCCGCTACTCAAAGAGGGTGAGTCCGCACGGGATAAACCCTCGATCTGACACAATATCCTACAAACCAACGCCAGAAGGTAAACCACACAAGGTGACACACGCCATAAAGTAAACCACACATAGTGACAGACTCAGCCAAAAAAGCGTTTGTAGAGGGAATCAAACTCATACCATTTGGTCGCAAACTCTGCTTACTCCACCTACTCATGACATTTCCCCTTGGGTATGGCTATATATACCCAAAACGAGTTTAAGTATACCCAAAAACAACAGTTGACTTTGGATTGACTTTTTTTTGACATTTTTACCCTCCATCAGAAAATTAATATCTAAACTGCCATTAAGTAAAAAAAAAACTACTAAGTGTATCCTGAGTATACCCAATTCACCAAAAGTCCTATTTCGCTATGTATACCCAACAAACACTCTTCTTTGCTGAATTTACTATCCAAATAGTATAGTTTCTTAAAAAATTTGAAACCTAATTCAAACTTCTTAAGAAAATCAAGAACATTCAAACTAAAACACAAAATCTATCATGTCGGAAGCAGAACTAGGGATCAGCGTGGAGGAGTTGATGTCGCTGGAGAGAAGGAATGATGAATTTTCGCCGGAAAAAGAGATTGAGTCGCCGGAGAACGAGCCATGGTCGCCGGAACCGCCACCACCGTCGCCGGCGAAGGTATTGAAGAACCCGGCGAACCATGCACCATCGGTTCCGGCACATGGAACCGATGGTGCGTAGGTGACGCACGGCCGGTTCTTGGCCAAGAACCGGCCGTGCGTCACCTACGCACCATCGGTTTCCATGTGCTGGAACCGATGGTGCATGGCCACGCAGCCGGTCGGTTCCACAGCCCCAGCACCACCGGTGCTGAGGCCAAGAACCGGTGGACCTAGGGCCTCAGTCCGCTCGGTTCTGAGGCCCCAGCACCGGTGGTGCTGATGGCCGTGTCCGGCCGGTTCTGAGGCCTAGAACCACCGGTTTTAGGCCTCAGAACCTTGGATTTGCGCATTTTTTTCGAAAAAAGCCTGATTTTTTTATGTTGTTAACTATACTTGAATGTTTATTGTGCTTTTTTGTTGTGTAACAGGGGACGAATGTCGCAAGTGGGACTGAGGCACCTTCCGCTACCGATTATAGTCATTTGTTCTTCACTACCGAGTTCTACACACACGACGCGTTGGTGAAATGGGTTACGAAGATCGGAAAACTTTACGGTATGGTTATCAACATAAGTCGGCGCGACAAAGTAAACAGCAGAAAAAATCCGAGAGTTTATTTCCAGTGTGAGAGGGGGGGAAATATATTCCAAGGGTTGCAGAAAAAGACCGCAAACGGAAGTCTACAGGAACGAAAAAGATTGGCTGCCCATTTGAGCTTCTCGGGTCAATGGTTGCCCCAGATCAATGGAAGTTAGAAGTAAAATGTGGTACTCATAACCATGACACTTCTATACATCTAGATGGTCATTCTTTTGCTGGCCGTTTGAATGATGAAGAGATGGAGTATGTTGAACGAGCGACCTTCATTGGTACTAACCCCAGAGATATACTGAATGGTGTGAAGAAATTGAACGAAGATAATGTTTCTACCATGCGGACGATCTACAATGCACGACAAAAAAATCGGGTTCTAAAGAAGACGGGTAGGTCACAACTTCAGTTCTTGTGGGGTGAGCTTAAGTCACACAATTATTATGAATGGCATAAATCTGGTGAAGACGATGGACAAATCATTACAGATTTGTTTTTTGCCCATCCTGTCAGTGTTGACCTTTTGCGCATATTTCAGATAGTTTTGATTATGGATAGTACATATAAAGTGATACGATATGGTATGCCATTTTTCGAGATAGTGGGTGTGACGTGTACTGGATTGACTTTCTGTGCGGCATTTGCCTTCATGTCGGGTGAGAAGTTAAACAACTTCAAATGGGTATTAGAGTGTTTGAAATCGTTGATTTCCGTTCATGGAATTGAAGAACCGCGGGTCATCCTAACTGACAGAGATTTAGCATTGATGAATGCTATAGAAGTGGTATCCCCAGAGACAACGCATATGTTATGTCGCTGGCACATTAACCAAAATGTTCTAGGGCAAACAAGAAAGCACTTCCGCGAGAAAAGTGATCATAAAGAATTTGTTAGTGCTTGGCAGAAGATTGCGTATAGCAAATCAGAGATTGAATTTGATCACGCCAGACGGGAGATGCTATTAAAGTACAAAGATTACCCTAAAGCAATTGAATACACTGAAAAATCGTGGCTCGATAAGTACATGGACAAATTTGTTGTTTGGAAGACGAACAAAAACATGCATTTGGGACATTGCACAACAAACTGCGTCGAGAGTGCTCATTCTAACCTAAAGCGTTACATACGTACGAGCAAATTAAACTTCGAGTTATTTTGGGGTAGGGTTCATTCGCTTGTTGAAATCCAACATGCTGCCATTAGGTCGTCGTTCGAGAAAAGTCGTTACATAGCACTGCATAAGTTTGCGGATAAACTGTTTGATGAGATTCGAGGCAAGGTTTCCCACGTGGCGTTAGAACTATTTTTCTCTGAAGTAGAGAAGGCCGAAGATACCAAGATGGTCGCTATTGAAGATGGGCCGGATGTTAAAGACACTGGCGAGTGTATATGCGCTATAAAATCTACCCATGGTATACCTTGCTATCACCAGGTCCGCAAGTGGCGTGAAGGTGGAATGTCTGCCTCTCTCGATGTTTTTCACATCCACTGGACAAGGTTAGAAATAATGTCTCGTACATTCCGTACGACCATGGAAATTCTCAAAGATGATCTGCTAAAGCTAGTAAGCGATGTTATGGATACGAAAGATGAAAGCCGTATCAAACATATTTACAAGAAATGGTTTGAAGTTGTTTATCCTGAAACATCGTCATTGCTAGAGCCATTGGAGAAGCAGAAACACCGAGGCCGCCCACAGGTGAAAAGAAAGTTAGTGGTTGTATGGTCATTGTGGATATTAATGATGTTAAGCCAGATGGACATTGTGGATATAGAGCAGTTTCATTCGGGTTGTATGGTCATGAAGAAGGTTGGCGTGGTGTTCGGAAGGCAATATACGATGAGCTAATGGAAAACTACGACACATACAGCAAGATTTATAACGGTAAAGAGGATTACCTGAAGGTTGCAGAAAGTATAAACTACTACGAGACACCAGCAGCACCCAAATATTGGATGACAATGCCTGAAATGGGTATTGCGATTGCAACAAAGTTCGAATGCATTGTTCATTTTGTGTCACTCGTAGGAAAGCACAACTGTAGTCATACTTTTCTACCTCTGCGCGGTAAGCCTCCCATTATGGCCCAAAGACGTGAGATTGGGTTTGGATTCGTCGATACTAACCACTTTGTCAATGTAAGTCATTCGATATATGGCCTTTTTTTTCTCACCACTGTATTACTCAAATGTTGTTTCTAATTTAAGTTTTTTATGAAACAGCTATCAATCAAGCCCCTTTGCCCTTGCGCACGCATACACCCTACGTGGCAGAAGTTGAAGAGCGAAGAGGCTACGCATTGGGACCTACCATTAGTTGGTCGCTGCAAGAAATATACGGAACTCGAAGGTAGAAAGCCAGTTAGTTCATTCCCAGAAGTAACTGATCTTGACGAGTTTGTTTAGTAGGTTTATGTGTTTCGGTCGGGTTTATTGTTTCGAACTCTTCTGAGTCTTTTGGTCGCTTTACACCCTACACCCTACGTGGCAGAAGTTGAAGAGCGAAGAGGCTACGCATTGGGACCTACCATTAGTTGGTCGCTGCAAGAAATATACGGAACTCGAAGGTAGAAAGCCAGTTAGTTCATTCCCAGAAGTAACTGATCTTGACGAGTTTGTTTAGTAGGTTTATGTGTTTCGGTCGGGTTTATTGTTTCGAACTCTTCTGAGTCTTTTGGTCGCTTTACGTCATTTGTAAGGATTTATGATGTTTAGAACTTTGTTTTACTACATCGTTTTGGTTGTTTTGGTATTTTCTCTATTATTGCATTAATTCATTCAAATTACCAACTTATAACGATAAGCCAATAATCATTTCATAACTAAAATAAAACATCACAAACTAGCAACAACAACATATTGTAAACATTAGTACATAACTTGATATAGAACAGACCGTTAGTCAAAATCATAGCCTCCATTGTCGCTGAGAATACGCACTGTTTCCTCCTTCATGGCAATTTGAGAATGAACGTATTGTGCCATTTCCAACGACATATAGTCTGTGATCATTAAACCGAAGGAGTCGAACGCTTCATTCCTGACTTGTGGGGGCTCGTTAAACACCAAGAACATCGGTCCACTAGTTATAGACTTGTACCTAGTGGCTACCTCTTGACGAGTACGCGATCGAGGCATTTGTCTAGATGTAGACATTTCGTCGTACATGAAATACATCATACACAAAACTTCATCAAAGAACTCATCGGTATTATCGTCTGGCCGTTTGAACTTCACAGCTTTCGCAGCCTTGAGCAGATGAGCATCATCAAACACACTCCAACCCATTAAGATAGACTTCAACTATGTTAAAAGGAGAGTTTTGTGTGTTTGGTGTTGTAAGGTATGCTTCCTTATATAGAAGAATGAGAGTTTACATTGGCGGGAATTCTAGAGCGCGAAAAAAGAAAACGCGGGAAAAAAAACCGGGAAAAAAATTCCAAGACAAAATTGCGCACCATAGGTACTGTCTTCTGTGTACCTATGGTGCACAGTCTGGTGTACCGATGGTCCCATGCACCGGTCGGTACGTAACGTGCCCTTGGGTACAACTGATATAGTGGCGCTCGGCTCGGAAGCCTGGTACTTGTATGTATGGCATAATAGATACAATATTTGTCTCAACATTAAGCTCTAAAAGTTTACACTAAAAGGTACACTAGTTGTGAAGAGTACAAAGCAGACTACACAAAATGACAAGCTAATGTCTCAAAATGTAGCGTTGCTGGCGCAGAAGGTATGTGCCAGAGAAATTTGAGATGCTATCCACCAAAATATATACGGTGATGTTGAAAATGCTAAGTTGAAAACCGAGGTACAAGAAGTCATAATGGAAATGAAGTATACTATGAAGGAGATGTTTGACCAAGCGACTAAAATGATTAAGAAGAAAGAAACTAAGTCTCTAAGTACAAAATCTACTAGGGAAGATGCTGAAGGATACCACTAATCAAAAGGATAAGGCACTGAGATGATACTCATTGGCTCACTTGGCAAGTGACTTGTATTGGCGTATTGATGACATGCATAACAGTTTTTCATGATGGCCTCGTCATTTGCTAGTAACTTGGGCCAATAGAAATATTCTAGTTGAAGCGTCATATTAAGTTACGATGTCCATAATATGCCTTACTGGTCCTTTCATGCAGGTCTTTAAGGATGAAGAGGACTACGTCTTTGTTTAGACAACATAATATTTACCGTGTAGCACTTTTCTTCAAAGGAAGTCATCAAAAACTGCATATTTGACCGCTCGTATTTTGAGTGCTTGTGCCTCAACTTTCCTCTTATGGAGAATCTGATCTCGCAAATACAATAAATATTATTGTTGTCAATCGAAAACAATGTATGTAGTCATTACCTTGACCATTGTTGCGTTATTTCCAATAGTTGATCAATCTTATAAAATAACAAATAGTTATCACTGGAAAATACTATTTTTTGCTAGGGAATTTGCAGTTGAGTTATCAAGGCAAGGTAGTTGTTTGTATTCGACGCGTTTGAATTTAATTTCCAACTCTTCGAGTTCTCTTAAATACCCCTTCGTACTCTTTTAGTTTTCCTCGTAGAGATAAATTTGTTGATTTATCACTAATTGAGAATCCGAACATACGCGGATAACATCTTCTCCACAGATACGAGCCAATTTTATACCTCCCAACGCGGCCTCGTACTCGGCAAAAACATTAGAACATTTAGGCAGAATTTGATTGACGACCTCATTTATTCTCTGAATGGTGCTTTTAAAATGTTATCGGGTCCTTCTCTAATAAGGTTCCAAGCTTCATTGGTTTTGACTATTCATTTCATATGTGGTTCCCAGGTAGTGTGTTGACTGTCTTTGCCGTTGAGTTTGTCACCTAAGAATTTGTTGATAAAATCGAGGACTAGTTGACCTTTAATTATTGTGGGAGTTTTGTACACCATCTCATATTCTTCCAACTCTACCGACCATCTTGTGAGCCTTCCCTGGACATCAAACTTTTGTACTACAATTTTGAGGGGAAAAGTGTTTGTTGGATAATAATGTGACTGGAAATGTGGCCTTATTTTTTGAGCGACCAGCGGCTACCCTAACGCTAATTATTTTAAGTTCAAATATCTTATCTCAACATCGATTAGGATTCTACAGACATAGTAAATCGGTCTATAGACCCCTTCGGATTTCCTAACTAACAGGCTGTTGACAATAGGATTATATAAAGATAAATATAAGTAAAGTGGTTCACCCTGTGTTGGAGCAGAAATGATCTCAATAAGTCAAATATTATTTCAATTCATGAAATGCATCGTCGCACTCTTTGGTCCAACTTAAATTTTTAGCCTCATTGAGGACTTTAAAGAGATGATGGATTTTGTTCGAGGGCTTGGAAATAAAATCGTGATAAAGCTGATAACCAACCTGTTAATCTCTGAACCTCCTTAATATCCTATATTAGCTCAATGGTTAGTAATGCCTTTAGCTGTTCGGGGTTGGCTTCTGTATCGTTTTTGTTAATGATGTAGCCCCAAGAATTTTCCACTGTGAACTTTGAATAAGCATTTTAGGTGGTTTAACTTTGATAAGGATATAAAATGTTAGGGGATTAAATGTAATAAACTAAAGTCTTATATAGAAAATTATATAGTTGAAATGTAGCTTTTGGATTATTTGTAAATATGGGGGACTGAAGTGCAATCAACCCATTTGTGTAACTAATTCTATTACACCAAGTCTGAACACCTATAAATAAAGGTTGAGGCTGTGAATACATAGGACGACATTTTTATTAGCTCAATTCTTACTTTTACTTTTACTTTCTCTCTCAATAATCAAACTCTCTTTTTTTTCTCAAAAATCTAGATTTACACTTAACAAATTGGCGACAACGGTGGGAGAAATAGTTGATTGGTACCTTGATTTCATAATAAAAACCATTGGTAATCAAACTTTTGATCTGTTATAGCTATTCTTGATCGATAATGGAGCCAAAGAATGAAGATGATCATTTGGTTCGAAACGTAATCAAAACTTTGAGATCTGATTTATGAAGAGGAGAAAGTAAGGGATATTATCCAATTTTGGTCTAGCAAACTCATTCAGACATCGAAGCTCGAATGAATCAATTGCTAGATTAATTCACAGCACTAAATGATAAGTATGTTTAAAGAGAACATAATATTCAATTAGGTAGGCTGAGATCTGAGATAAGACAAGTTGAAGAGATATACGAGCTGGAAAGTCAATCAGATCAATCTTATATAGCTCATCATATTCGAAGTGATCGGAGGAAAACATATTTTAAGTCTAATAAAGAGCATCGTACTTTGCAAAAAGAAAAGAAAGACAAACAGCTCAGAATCTGATGCAAGGTCATCTAAGCAAAATAGGTATCGGGAATCTTTGAAAAGAGAAAGAAGCTGGCCTCGGAAATCGCGTAAGTATTTTGAATTCTTAGTAATTTTGGGGGAGATCCTATGTATGGTAACATTAATAGCTTCAAGAAGAGACATTTGGTAAGTTTAGCTACTCAAATAGAAGGAATGATGTTTTTTATTCTTTTTGATGAGGATGATTTGAGAGACATTGCATGTCCTCATGAAGATGCAGCGGTTATTGGAGCAGAAATAGTTGGGATTAAAATCCGACGTGTTTTGATAGATACAAGAAGTTCTGCGAATGTCTTGTTCAAGTCAACGTATGATGGGATGCGTAATCCACCTCGAATTTGCCAATCAGATCATATTATAGTTGGGTTTACAGGTGTAACAACTCAAGTGACTGGAGAGTTCTAGGGTGAAGTTTGCTTGGGAAAATGACCTTTTAAAAAGAAGGTTCAAGTTTTATTCATGGTAGCGGATTGTCCGACCAGTTATAATTCTATTTTTAGGAGATCATGGCTTTCGAGAAAGTATGCAATTATTTCTATTGTTCAGCAATGTTTAAAGTATGTCATCGAAGATCGTGTTGGGATGATCTGAAGTGATCAAAAGGTAGCCAGAGAATGTTATGCAATAACTCTTTGTATTTGAGGTCCTAGTTATGAGGGTCGAATGGCTGAATAACAATCAAGTGGGTTGACCTCGAAAGAAGAAGAGAGAATTGATGATCAGAGGAAAACCCTAGGTTCTTTAACAGTCGGTTAAATTATAGAGGAGTATACTTTTTTCCAATGGAAAGACTTCGAATAGGAACATTGTTATCACCAACTTTGCATCATCAATTTATAACAATTCCTATTTTCCAATTTGAATGTTTTTGCTTGGAAAACAGAGGATGTAGTAGGGATTCCACCTGAAATGATATGTCACAGTATAGCTATAAATATAAGGATCAAGCATGTTATTCAAAAGAGACATGTTTTTTTCTGTTAAAAATCAGAGGCTATTGTGGTATAAGTGGATCATCTGTCTAAGGCCGGACATATTCAGGAGGTGTAATATCCTCTATGGACAGCAAACCCATTGTTGGATAAAAAGAAGAAAGAGAAATGAAGAATGTGTGTTGACTTTACAGATTTGAATCGAGCTTGCCCTAAAAATTCATTTCTTGTTCCTTGTATAGATCAGTTGGTTGGTTCTACTTCATGAAACAAAATTTTGTCTTTTATGGATATTTTTGCAGGGTATAACCAGATTCAGATGGATCCAATAGATCAAGAAACCACTATGTTCATCACTAATCGAGGCTTACATTGTTACAAGATTATTCCCTTTGGATTAAAGAATGCTGGAGCAACATATCAGAGGTTGATGAATAAGGCTTTTGCTTCTCAGATTGAGAGAAATATGGAGGTATACATTGATGATATGTTGGTTAAAAGTCCAACTGATGATAAACATTTGGAGAATTTAGAGGAGACTTTTTTTAATTTTAAAGGTTATTTGATTGAAGCTAAATCTTGAGAAATGTACCTCTGGAGTTTGATCAGGGAAATTATTGGGGTATATTATTAGTGAAAAAATAATAGAGGCAGATCTAAAGTAATTAAAGGCTTTAGTCTCAATGACATCACCTCAAACTATAAAGGAGGTGAAAATCTTATCAGGAAGGTTAACTACCCTTAATCAATTTATTCTAAGATTTTCTGACAATTGTTTTCCTTTTTTCTAAGTGTTACAAAGACGTAAGGAGTTTGTATGGACAACGGACTGTGAAGCAGCATTTTCAAAGATTAAGGAACTTTTGTTATCACCAGAGATATTGTCTAAGCCTCGAAATGGAGAGTAACTGTTTTTATACATAGTAGTGTGTGACTTTGATGTGAGTGATGTTTTGATAAGCAAAGATAAGAGAGTTTTGAAGCTATTTTATTATATTAGTTAAAGTTTTTTGGCATCTTATAAAATGTATTTAAGACTTGAAAAATTAGCTTTGGATTTAATGGTGGCTTCTAGGAAGATGCGTCTTTATTTTAAAGCTCATACTATTGTGATTCGAACTTCTTTCCCACTAAAGAATGCTGGAGCATCATATCAGAGGTTGATGAATAAGGCTTTTGCTTCTCAGATTGAGAGAAATATGGAGGTATACATTGATGATATGTTGGTTAAAAGTCCAACTGATGATAAACACTTGGAGAATTTAGAGGATACTTTTTTTAATTTAAAGGTTATTTGATTGAAGCTAAATCTTGAGAAATGTACCTCTGGAGTTTGATCAGGGAAATTATTGGGGTATATTATTAGTGAAAAAATGATAGAGGCAGATCCAAAGTAATTAAAGGCTTTAGTCTCAATGACATCACCTCAAACTATAGAGGAGGTGAAAATCTTGTCAGGAAGGTTAACTACCCTTAATCAATTTATCTTAAGATTTTCTGATAATTTTTTTCCTTTTTTCTAAGTGTTACAAAGACGTAAGGAGTTTGTATGGACAACGGACTGTGAAGCAGCATTTTCAAAGATTAAGGAACTTTTGTTATCACCAGATATATTGTCTAAGCCTCGAAATGGAGAGTAACTGTTTTTATACATAGTAGTGTGTGACTTTGATGTGAGTGATGTTTTGATAAGCGAAGATAAGAGAGTTTTTAAGCTATTTTATTATATTAGTTAAAGTTTTTTAGCATCTTATAAAATGTATTTGAGACTTGAAAAATTAGCTTTGGATTTAATAGTGGCTTCTAGGAAGATGCGTCTTTATTTTCAAGCTCATACTATTGTGATTTGAACTTCTTTCCCACTAAAGAATGCTGGAGCATCATATCAGAGGTTGATGAATAAGGCTTTTGCTTCTCAGATTGAGATAAATATGGAGGTATACATTGATGATATGTTGGTTAAAAGTCCAACTGATGATAAACACTTGGAGAATTTAAAGGAGACTTTTTTTAATTTAAAGGTTATTTGATTGAAGCTAAATCTTGAGAAATGTACCTCTGGAGTTTGATCAGGGAAATTATTGGGGTATATTATTAGTGAAAAAATGATAGAGGCAGATCCAAAGTAATTAAAGGCTTTAGTCTCAATGACATCACCTCAAACTATAGAGGAGGTGAAAATCTTGTCACGAAGGTTAACTACCCTTAATCAATTTATCTTAAGATTTTCTGACAAATGTTTTTCCTTTTTTCTAAGTGTTACAAAGACGTAAGGAGTTTGTATGGACAACGGACTGTGAAGCAGCATTTTCAAAGATTAAGGAACTTTTGTTATCACCAGAGATATTGTCTAAGCCTCGAAATGGAGAGTAACTGTTTTTACACATAGTAGTGTGTGACTTTGATGTGAGTGATGTTTTGATAAGCGAAGATAAGAGAGTTTTCAAGCTATTTTATTATATTAGTTAAAGTTTTTTGGCATCTTATAAAATGTATTTGAGACTTGAAAAATTAGCTTTGGATTTAATGGTGGCTTCTAGGAAGATGCGTCTTTATTTTCAAGCTCATACTATTGTGATTCGAACTTCTTTCCCACTAAAGAATGCTGGAGCATCATATCAGAGGTTGATGAATAAGGCTTTTGCTTCTCAGATTGAGAGAAATATGGAGGTATACATTGATGATATGTTGGTTAAAAGTCCAACTGATGATAAACACTTGGAGAATTTAAAGGAGACTTTTTTTAATTTAAAAGTTATTTGATTGAAGCTAAATCTTGAGAAATGTACCTCTGGAGTTTGATCAGGGAAATTATTGGGGTATATTATTAGTGAAAAAATGATAGAGGCAGATCCAAAGTAATTAAAGGCTTTAGTCTCAATGACATCACCTCAAACTATAAAGGAGGTGAAAATCTTATCAGGAAGGTTAACTACCCTTAATCAATTTATTCTAAGATTTTCTGACAATTTTTTTCCTTTTTTATAAGTGTTACAAAGACGTAAGGAGTTTGTATGGACAACGGACTGTGAAGCAGCATTTTCAAAGATTAAGGAACTTTTGTTATCACCAGAGATATTGTCTAAGCCTCGAAATGGAGAGTAACTGTTTTTACACATAGTAGTGTGTGACTTTGATGTGAGTGATGTTTTGATAAGCGAAGATAAGAGAGTTTTCAAGCTATTTTATTATATTAGTTAAAGTTTTTTGGCATCTTATAAAATGTATTTGAGACTTGAAAAATTAGCTTTGGATTTAATGGTGGCTTCTAGGAAGATGCGTCTTTATTTTCAAGCTCATACTATTGTGATTCGAACTTCTTTCCCACTAAAGAATGCTGGAGCATCATATCAGAGGTTGATGAATAAGGCTTTTGCTTCTCAGATTGAGAGAAATATGGAGGTATACATTGATGATATGTTGGTTAAAAGTCCAACTGATGATAAACACTTGGAGAATTTAGAGGATACTTTTTTTAATTTAAAGGTTATTTGATTGAAGCTAAATCTTGAGAAATGTACCTCTGGAGTTTGATCAGGGAAATTATTGGGGTATATTATTAGTGAAAAAATAATAGAGGCAGATCCAAAGTAATTAAAGGCTTTAGTCTCAATGACATCACCTCAAACTATAAAGGAGGTGAAAATCTTATCAGGAAGGTTAACTACCCTTAATCAATTTATTCTAAGATTTTCTGACAATTGTTTTCCTTTTTTCTAAGTGTTACAAAGATGTAAGGAGTTTGTATGGACAACGGACTGTGAAGCAGCATTTTCAAAGATTAAGGAACTTTTGTTATCACCAGAGATATGGTCTAAGCCTCGAAATGGAGAGTAACTGTTATTATACATAGTAGTGTGTGACTTTGATGTGAGTGATGTTTTAATAAGCGAAGATAAGAGAGTTTTGAAGCTATTTTATTATATTAGTTAATGTTTTTTGGCATCTTATAAAATGTATTTGAGACTTGAAAAATTAGCTTTGGATTTAATGGTGGCTTCTAGGAAGATGCGTCTTTATTTTCAAGCTCATACTATTGTGATTCGAACTTCTTTCCCACTAAAGAATGTTAGAGCATCATATCAGAGGTTGATGAATAAGGCTTTTTCTTCTCAGATTGAGAGAAATATGGAGGTATACATTGATGATATGTTGGTTAAAAGTCCAACTGATGATAAACACTTGGAGAATTTAGAGGATACTTTTTTTTAATTTAAAGGTTATTTGATTGAAGCTAAATCTCTAGAAATGTACCTTTGGAGTTTGATCAGGGAAATTATTGGGGTATATTATTAGTGAAAAAATGATAGAGGAATATCCAAAGTAATTAAAGGCTTTAGTCTCAATGACATCACCTCAAACTATAAAGGAGGTGAAAATCTTGTCAGGAAGGTTAACTACCCTTAATCAATTTATTTTAAGATTTTCTGACAAATGTTTTCCTTTTTTTTAAGTGTTATAAAGACGTAAGGAGTTTGTATGGACAACGGACTGTGAAGTAGCATTTTCAAAGATTAAGGAACTTATATTATCACCATAGATATTGTCTAAGCCTCGAAATGGAGAGTAACTGTTTTTATACATAGTAGTGTGTGACTTTGATGTGAGTGATGTTTTGATAAGCGGAGATAAGGGAGTTTTGAAGCCATTTTATTATATTAGTTAAAGTTTTTTGGCATCTTATAAGATGTATTTGAGACTTGAAAAATTAGCTTTGGATTTAATGGTGGCTTCTAGGAAGATGCGTCTTTATTTTCAAGCTCACACTATTGTGATTCGAACTTCTTTCCCACTAAATAATGTGTTACAACGCCTAAACATTTCTGGTAGGATGATAAGTGATCAGTAGATTTGATTGATATAACCTTTTCTCTTTGAACGACTATTAAGGCTCAAGCTTTAGCCGATTTTCTTGTCAAATTTCATTGATCAATTGAAGAGACACATAAAGAGGACTTGCCAGAAAATTCAATGTGGGTGGTTCAAACTAATGGTGGTTCTAGTATTTTGGGATCTAGTGCAGGAGTCCAGTTGGTGGCTTCTTCTGGGGAGGCAATGTTTCAAGCTACTAAATTTAGTTTTCATGCATCGAACAATGAGGCTGAGTATGAAGTTGTGTTGGCTAGTTTATGGCTTACGAATATTTGTGGGGAAACTACAGTTTGTTTGGAAACAGATTCACAATTACTGGAAAATCATATGGAATGTGTTTCCAAGGCTACGAAGGATCATTTAATTTTATATATTCGTGAGCTTCGAAATTTGGCTATTCTGTTTGACAAATTGATTCTTGCGGATATTAATCGGGGAGATAATACAATTGCTGATTAATTGGCAATAATTTCGTATACATAATAGTATCATTGGATATTATTATAGGACAGTCCTTCAATTTTAACATGGTCAGAGCAATGTAAATATACTGACGAGGTATTTTTCACACTAGACGTAATTCGAGGTGATTGGAGAACTGATATTCTTATTTTTTACTAAGAGGAACGTTACCTCAAGATGTACAGTTGGCCAGATATTAATATATAAGGCTCATGGTTATGTTGTAATGGATGGGTTGTTATACAAGAAATATTTGAGTAGGCCATTGTTACTTGTTTAGGTAAGCAAGAAATTCAAGAGATTTTACATGATTTGCATGATGATGAGGGTTCAATGTAATAAACTAAAGTCTTATATAGAAAATTATATAGTTGAAATGTAGCTTTTGGATTATTTGTAAATATGGGGGACTGAAGTGCAATCAACCCATTTGTGTAACTAATTCTATTACACCAAGTCTGAACACCTATAAATAAAGGTTGAGGCTGTGAATACATAGGACGACATTTTTATTAGCTCAATTCTTACTTTTACTTTTACTTTCTCTCTCAATAATCAAACTCTCTTTTTTCTCTCTCAAAAATCTAGATTTACACTTAACAAATTGGCGACAACGGTGGGAGAAATAGTTGATCGGTACCTTGATTTCATAATAAAAACCATTGGTAATCAAACTTTTGATCTGTTATAGCTATTCTTGATCGATAATGGAGCCAAAGAATGAAGATGATCATTTGGTTCGAAACGTAATCAAAACTTTGAGATCTGATTTATGAAGAGGAGAAAGTAAAGGATATTATCCAATTTTGGTCTAGCAAACTCATTCAGACATCGAAGCTCTAATGAATCAATTGCTAGATTAATTCACAGCACTAAATGATAAGTATGTTTAAAGAGAACATAATATTCAATTAGGTAGGCTGAGATCTGAGATAAGACAAGTTGAAGAGATATACGAGCTGGAAAGTCAATCAGATCAATCTTATATAGCTCATCATATTCGAAGTGATCGGAGGAAAACATATTTTAAGTCTAATAAAGAGCATCGTACTTTGCAAAAAGAAAAGAAAGACAAACAGCTCAGAATCTGATGCAAGGTCATCTAAGCAAAATAGGTATCGGGAATCTTTGAAAAGAGAAAGAAGCTGGCCTCGGAAATCGCGTAAGTATTTTGAATTCTTAGTAATTTTGGGGGAGATCCTATGTATGGTAACATTAATAGCTTCAAGAAGAGACATTTGGTAAGTTTAGCTACTCAAATAGAAGGAATGATGTTTTTTATTCTTTTTGATGAGGATGATTTGAGAGACATTGCATGTCCTCATGAAGATGCAGCGGTTATTGGAGCAGAAATAGTTGGGATTAAAATCCGACGTGTTTTGATAGATACAAGAAGTTCTGCGAATGTCTTGTTCAAGTCAACGTATGATGGGATGCGTAATCCACCTCGAATTTGCCAATCAGATCATATTATAGTTGGGTTTACAGGTGTAACAACTCAAGTGACTGGAGAGTTCTAGGGTGAAGTTTGCTTGGGAAAATGACCTTTTAAAAAGAAGGTTCAAGTTTTATTCATGGTAGCGGATTGTCCGACCAGTTATAATTCTATTTTTAGGAGATCATGGCTTTCGAGAAAGTATGCAATTATTTCTATTGTTCAGCAATGTTTAAAGTATGTCATCGAAGATCGTGTTGGGATGATCTGAAGTGATCAAAAGGTAGCCAGAGAATGTTATGCAATAACTCTTTGTATTTGAGGTCCTAGTTATGAGGGTCGAATGGCTGAATAACAATCAAGTGGGTTGACCTCGAAAGAAGAAGAGAGAATTGATGATCAGAGGATATTAATCGGGGAGATAATACAATTGCTGATTAATTGGCAATAATTTCTTATACATAATAGTATCATTGGATATTATTATAGGAGAGTCCTTCAATTTTAACATGGTCAGAGCAATGTAAATATACTGACGAGGTATTTTTCACACTAGACGTAATTCGAGGTGATTGGAGAACTGATATTCTTATTTTTTACTAAGAGGAACGTTACCTCAAGATGTACAGTTGGCCAGATATTAATATATAAGGCTCATGGTTATGTTGTAATGGATGGGTTGTTATACAAGAAATATTTGAGTAGGCCATTGTTACTTGTTTAGGTAAGCAAGAAATTCAAGAGATTTTATATGATTTGCATGATGATGAGGGTTCAATATACTGTGGTCTTAAGTCTTTGACATGTCGAGTTTTGTTGGCAGGGTATTATTGGCCTTCAATTATGAATGATGTTAAAGTTTTAGTTCGAGGTTGTGATACTTGTCAGTGCTTTGCTATTCTATTCACAAACTAGCAGTACCACTTATATCTATTTCCGAGGCTATTCTGTTTGACAGGACGGAAATATACTTGGTAGGACCATTGCCTATGGCTTCTGGAGGACGTTAAATGATTATTGTGGCGGTGGATTACTTTTCGAAGTGGGCTAAGGATGAACCATTGTCTGGTACAAAAGCCAAGGATGTTATTAAGTTCATCGTGAATAATATTTGTTGTCGCTTCGGAGTTCCTCGAAAAATCACTACACATAATGGTCCTTAACTTAACAATAGGGAAATGACTTATTTTTGCGCTTTGAAGGGAATAACAGAGTGTTTTTCTAAGTTCATTGTGAATAATTTTTGTTGTCGCTTCGGGGTTCCTCAAAAAATCACTACACATAATGGTCATCAACTTAACAATAGAGAAATGACTTCTTTTTGCGCTTCGAAAGGAATAACACAATATTTTTCTACACTTTTTCATCCCCGAGAAAATGGTCAAGTGGAAGTGACTAATAGGCCTATTTTGGAGGAGGTGAAGAATAATTTAGCAGGGGCTGCAGGGAAATGGCCTAACTATTTGCAAGAGGTGTTATGGGTTTATTGTACAAATCTTATAAAAGCTACTCATGAAACTCTTTTTGCCTTGGTGTATGGTATAAATTTAGTTAGCCCTGTAGAATCTACATTACCTTCTTATAAGGTGCTTTATTTTTCCGAGGACCTAAATGAAGAGGCAAAAAGAATAGATTTGGAGTTGATCGAGGAGAAAAGAGTTAGAGCACATTTGAGTATAACTCATTATCAAACTTTGATGAATAGTAGATATAACTCGAATATCTATAAAAGGGATTTCAAAGTAGGTAACAAAGTCTTGAGGAAAGTATTCTTTCATACAAAGGACAAACGCCTCGGAAGGATGATCCCGAATTGGGAGGGTCCTTATATGGTTATAAAGAGAATAAAATTGGGTTCGTATTTCCTTTGTGATGAGCAGGGGAGGATGCTTCAATATTATTGGAATATAGAACACCTGAAACTATAGTGGAGATGATGTCTTGTTTTGAATCTTTTTTAAATAATTGGCATACTATTTCCAACCTTGTTGGCTCAGGGAGGTTTTAATGAGGTGTCATGTAAATAGTTGAGGATATTAATAAAAGTCGTTTTTTGCCAATGGTTGTTTTAAACACAAGTATTTAAATTATTTTGGTAACTAGTCAATATTGATCATCTTTGAAGTTTTTGACCAATAGTAACTAATCCGAAGGGTTATATTTTTATTATAAACACTGTTTGAAGAAACAACCATATTCGAGGTGCCACCTTCTCTAAATGTACTATATATGTTTGAGCTGCCACGTTCTCTAAATGCACTATATATATATTTATTAGAGGTGCTACTTTCTTTAAATTCACTATTTGTATTCAATGTGTTAATATTATTTAAACACACCAGTTGTATTCGAGGTGTTAACACTTTATAAGGGCACTATTTTTATTTGATAAATTTCAAGTTTATTTGCGACATATGTTGGAATTCTATGTGAAAATGACTTGTTCATAAAATTATAAGTTTTTATGTAAAGCAAATGAATGTAGAGAAAGGAAATTACTAATTATTTAAAATTAATTCGGTCTTACAAAAACATGTTTTGAATGCTAAACAGTTAAGCATTCACAAAAACAAGTCATCATACAACATCAGATGACTTGGAAAAAAATGAACAACAACAATTATTTTTCTTTGATGTTCTCTTGAGAAGAATCTCATTGCTCAGTAGCATTTTCTTCTAACTACATCTCTTCGGAGGAATCAGTGGGAATAAGATTGAAGGCCTCGCTGGGTCACCTACCTACGGAGATTAATTCCCAGAAGCTTGATAATTTTTCCTTTGGAAACATTGCATAGATTTCGTGGAGCAGAGTAATAGTCTTTTGCTCCTCAATGTTTTTAATAGCAGCTAGTGTGTCCATTCCACATTGAGTTTTAGCAGTTCCCAAAACAGTTTCCTTTTCTACTTTGAGCGATGTCTTCAGAGCAACCTTGTCATCTGTCAGCTTCTTCTTTTTTTCTACCAGGTACTTCATCCTCTACTCTCATGTCTTATCATAACCAAATATCCATTCCCATCGAAGAACCATCCGAAGAGGTTGCACTTATGCTACAACCATTTGCTAACCTTGGAGCTCCAGCATAAAATTTATGTACATAAGTGGATTCTGCTCGAAGCCATTCTGAAACTATGGCCAAATATATGATCCAATATAAGAAAATTGTTGTAGTAAAAAATAAAATGAGAAATATCTTTGGCAAACTCATTAAAGATTAATTTCATGAGTTCCAAGCTGGTAGGTCGGAATTCATCAAGGAAGTCATCCACCTCAATCGTCAATTACGCTCTGAGCATGAACAAAAAACACAAAAGCTCAAGACTTCCCATCAAGTTGAGATGGATGAACTTAAGACCAAGCATGCCCTAGAGCTATCCGAAAAGCAAAAAAAATTATCATTTCTTTAAGAGTCTTTAAGCAACCTGATGGTAAATTTCTTGAAGTTTCTCTTAGATTTGTTGGTCTTGAAGCTCTTTTGTATTAATGGGTTCATCAGAAGAAAAGTGGCCATCTTCCCAGTCATCTTACATTGTAGGTTCTCTTCGATCATCTTCTACTGCAATGACTTCAACCTCGGAAGGAGGCACTTCATGAGGGGCTTTGTCAGAGTTCTTTTCTGCCAATTTCTTTGGTGGTGTTTTAGAAGTACTCTTCTTTTTCTTCGAGACAACAGTCTTTTTCTCTTTTGGAGAAGGTTTAACCTCGACTCCTTCTTTAATTGTAGGGAGGCTAGTTTCAGTTTCCTTCCTTTTTGTCTTCTTATGTGGCCTCAAATTTTCTAGAAGGGCTAGTACCATATGTACTAACTTCTTTTTTATTTTTCCCTTTCATTTTTGTGGGAAGATGGCTGTCAGATCATTTTCTCACATGAAGAGTCACCTTACCATCAGGTACTATTAGTCTCTTCACAACCAAATTTGGATATGGTAGCTCCATTAGATTTTTGAGGAGGTCAGCACCCAAGGTGATCCTCCACAAGTGGCTGTTTTAAAATTTATAGGCAAAAAAGTTGAGTGGAACCCATTGCCCTACTTATTTTCTGCCCATGTGGCCAACTTTACAAAAATATATTTTGCATTCTTCTTGCGACCCTTGTACCTCTTCAAAATTCCTAAGTACAATAACAATACAAGTGGAAAATTAAGTATAAGGTATACAACGAAAGAAAAAATGAAAAAAAGAATAAAACTTACTATTTCTCTTCCAAATGAGGTCATCAATTATTTTAAGATCATCTACAAGGGTTTGTTAATAGAACGACAACATTAGACCCTTCGAAAACCTAGTTAGGGCAATGAAATATTTGATAGAGAAAAGGGTTTGGCTTAGTCTTGAAGCCATAATTACTGATAGTAGCGTGAACCAAAGATTTTGTGTTATTGATGTAGGGTAGAGGTCCAACAGTTCGAAGTACTCCACTATCATCGGATTTAATGGAAATCGAAGACCCTAATTGATGATCTCTAGATAGACCACCAATTCATCTACTTTGCAATCCTATGGAGTTTCACATTCTGTTGGTAATCGAAGTGTTATGTTATCTGACATTCCCTATTGTCTTTTTAAATGACCAACTTGAGCTTCACGGTAATAGATTTATGACATGTTTTTCAGCGCTATGATGTACTTGATGAGCAACGGTTATAAATTCACGCTTATTGAGGCAACGACGTCCGTGAGAATCTTAATTAGAGATTTATTTTCCTTTTCTCTTCTCTCTACTACTCCTTGTTTTGAAACATCTTCTTCAATATGCAACTCTGCTTTCTTTAATCCCAATCTCTGAAAGAGTCGCCTCTGAATCTGTTTTTTCCTCAGAAGGAGGCACTTAGGTGAGGCGTGTTGGAGGTTGAGACTGGGGTTTCGTCTTGAATATTCGAGGGAGTTTTTTGTGACTGAGTGATAGTCTCAACGATCTTTCTCAAGGTAGGAGATGGTGGTGTGGGGTTATTTGCAGTATTTTGGGTAGTGTTTGGTGAAGTGTTGTCAGTATCGATATCTCTCATGGCTATGAATGTTTTATTTATAGCAGGTAGACTCATAGAGAGGAGAGCTTTACGAATGAATCCAAGACGTCTCTTTGTGTGAGGTCCGAGGTGGATTAACATTGTTGGATGATGTAGTTTTTTCCGAGATACAGTTGTGGAGCTAGAAGGTGGTGGATGAGGATTTCGAGGTCTTGATTGAGGCGGTGATGATTATTTTTGAAGAGATTCTGATAAATAGATGCTTTCTGGGTTTGATGAACCTTGAAGTCTAGAAGAACTCCGATTAAGATTGAAATTACTGTAAAAATTAGTTTTAGTAGAAAATGAGGATAATTGTCTATCAATCCTACAACTTTATACTCATCAGTCCTCTCGCTTATACACAAATGATTGTAAAAGCCAAAAAGTTTGGTTTTTAGTTGTTTGGGATTTTTTATAAATTAAGATGAAAATAAATCTTCAAATCAGTTCACAAAATTTGAAGATTGGCTGGGGAATATGGGTTTTCCGACGAAGGTAGCCAAGAAATCAGGTGCTCAGGTGGAAGTAACTAAGATTTATCTGGGTTGGATGAGTTTTCTCTCACTAGAATACGCTTGTAAAATACATAAAATGAGTGAGAGAATTATTTATAGTTGAAAATAAATAGAGAGAAGGGTTAGAGAAGTGGAAGATGTGGTAATGATGATTGAGCAGAAAAATTGGGATATTAAGTGGTTGCTTGTAAAAGAGATAATATGACACATGTTAACTATCAGACCTAGTGGTAGACCTATTTCTTAGTTAATCATCGCACGTGTTCTATACCATTCCAAATGTTTTTGTCCGTTATGAGAAGGCCAACTCATGATTTTACATATAAACATTCGAAGTATGAACAAAAGGTCAAGCTAGTTTTGAAGCAAATATGTGTACAATTTTATTCGAGGATGATGAGTGTACAGTCAAGTAATTTTGAATTAATATACATTCGAGGAAAAATTAAGGTATGTATTTATTCGAAGACAAGATATGTTGTCAAACATTATTTTGACATGGAAAGGGGAAGAACTAATTCGAAGAAGATTGAACTTTGGCAATGAGCATTTTCTACCTATTATGTTTTCCAATATGCGCCTCGTCCTCCATGTCATTCCGATAGTCATCGCCCACTAGGTTCTCCTCGCAATTGTTGACAAAATCGTCCCCTTGCTCTTCCATAGTTTTCCTCTGAACTATTTCCAGCAAGCGATTATCGTCAGAACGATCTTCACTTCCCACAGACGGCGCCACTAAAGAGTTTGAAGAATATCCGGGGGTGATTATGTGATACGAGAATCTCTTAGTGTCAATATAGGTTGAATTACTTTGTTTAGGAGCTGTTTAGAGAGAGAAAGTGGGAGCTTAGCTTAAGTAGAGAGAGAAATTCATATTATATTCGTCTTGGGATCTGTGAAGCGTGTGTGGTCCTTTTATAGTACAATTGCGGGCCCCACATGCTTTAATTCCCATTTATTACATTTTTAGTCCTTATATCTTATCTTATTCTTATTCTAGCTATTTCTTTGATAGTTTATACAATTTTCCCCTAACACAATTTTCTCTTTACATTTTCCTCCTATCATACTTCTTTTTTACAATTTTCTCCTATCATGCTTCTTCATTACAATTTTCTCCTATCATGTTTCTTTTTTATGATTTTCTCCTCGTCTTTTATTCTATCTTATCAGTAGCCCCCCAGTCCTAGTAAAAATAGTTTTACTAGGACTGTAAAAAATTCTCCATTATCTCTTCGAACATCTCTTCCTCGAAACAAATACCTCAAATGCTGCACATCTTCGAAAAAGCATCTCTTCGAAAACATCTCTTCGAAAATATCTTCTATTTTATATTAACCAGTGTAGCCCCCCAATCCTTGCAATGACTTCATAAAGACAAGCCAATACCTGAAAACCTTGCCCATCGGAATTTGCCCTGTGAGCATATCACAACCATTAGAATTCGATGTTAAGGCATTGCAATGATTGGCTGTGAAAACCTGGCATGACATCAGCAGTCATGCTTTTGTGTCAGCGTATCTTTAGAGAGATCATGCCTCTGCAACTTCTCCTACGCCTCTGTCAACAATTTTTTACCTAGGGTTCCTATAATACCCCTAGGCAAACAACAAGAAATGTCCCTAGGCCCGATTTTTCCTAGAAGCCCATTTGGCCTCTATAAATACTCATCTCTTTCATTAATGGCTCAAACTTTCCACCCAGAATTTCTAGAGAGAGAAACTGGCTTACAAATCTCGTCGGATTCCAGAGTGGCTCCTGATTAGCAAAAAATTCGAGGAACGAGTCGCTGCTGGTGAATACACTGAGCCTCAGCCTCCACCTGCTGTGACTACCTTCTACGGTTCGTGGCCCCCACCTGCAAATTCGACGGCCATAATCCCTCTTGAAATATCTCATCAGAATCAAGTCAACAACCAGATCACCCTCGAAGAAATGGGGAAAGAAAAACACCATAAACATTCTTCGGGAAAAAGAAAGAGACACCACAAGGACAAGCATTCACAGGAGCGTAAGCGTTTGAAAGATGTACCAGAAACTACCCCTGAGACTCCTCGAACTATGGCAGCTGACCCTGAGTCTCCTCGAACTACAACAGCTGACCCTCCTCTTCCGAGGATCGGGGATCCTGTGTCAAGCCTTCCAGCTACTCCATCCATAACAGGAAATGGGACTCCCCGGTTTTCTCCAGGACAGACCGTGGCTACCGAGGCAGAAATTCAAGAGCTGCGCAACAAAGCCCTAGCTGCTAAAGGAAAAGTTATCGCCTCAGATAACCCGAAGTCGTCTATTCCAGCCACTCATGTTGTAGATATGAGTAATGTCATCGAAATTCCTGCTGAGTCGTCCGGTGAACATCCTACTGTCCCGATCAATCCTGATCCAAACATTCAAGCCATTCAAGCCACAAATCCAGACCAACAAATCGACATCCCAGCAGAATCCTCTAGTCAGACGCGTATTCCTCCTCCAACAATGTCCGACGAGCAAGCGGAACACATTGCCCCTAAGTCAAAAGGTGGTGTAACTCTTCCCTTAGAACTGGATGCCATCATGGGCAATAATATTCGAGGGATTGAAAATAAGCATGTTGTTGCTCTTTACAATATATCGTACAAGTACTTTTTCTCCCTCAGAAGAAACGCTACTTCGTACTCGTTAGTGCATCCCTTCGTATATCAACATCAGATTCCCCTCCGAATGAGAGACTCCACTATTTGTTAGGGACCATGAACTTGTTGTCTACACTGACATCATGAATTGGGGACTAAGATTTCCTTTAGACCCCTTCTTCATCGAGTATTTTGCTAAGATTGACCTTTGCCCCTCTCAAGCTGGACCCAACATGTGGTTCACATTAATGGCATGTATCATGGCCTCGAGAATTTCAGGCCAAGAGTTTTCCTTGGAGCAGTTCATCGGACTATCCGAGTTGGCTAAAAATCTATTCTTCCCATTCTATTCGTTAACTTTTAACCGAAGGCAGAAAGTGCTAAAAGATTTGCTAGAGGCTGACAAGAAATGGAGACAACAATTTATCTTCTTCTCAGGACTTGGAGACTGGCTCTGAAGCAACCCATTTGAACCCTCACAAACTAACTCTGCTGTGGACCAATAAATGTAAGTCCTCGAACCACCTTATTTATAATAGTCCTTCGAATTGTGAGAGTTTAAGAGTTTAACTTAAACATTTTTATAGCTATGACTGGCATTTCCAAGCCATATGCTGATTATGTGGAGAGTGCCACTGCTGTTTTTACGAGGCTTAGTGAATGGGCTAAAGAAAAATGGGAAAACCGATTTCGTTTATGTTTTAGTGACAACAATATGGCTCTGAGCAGACTGTGGAGGTTAAACCCCTTGATCGACTATTTTTGAAAGAGTTGATGACCCCTCCTTCCCAAGATGAGGTGCTAGAGCGAGTAACTAAGAAAGATATAGTAATATATCTTCTAAAGCGTGATCGTGCACAAAGTCATCAAGATGCACCTGATGAGGAACTTCCTGCTAAGCAACAACAGCTACAGATAGAACTGCCCATCGCCCCGGACCCAGCCTCCTCGGACAACAGAGTAGCTCCCAGTCCTGATCCTTCCCCGAAAAAGGCCATTCACCCTCGGAAGAAGAAAAGCTTGAAAGCCAAAGGGAAATAAAAGGCTGCCTTAGAGCCTATCCAGGAGCTGTCCGATGACAGTAGAGTTCAAAACGACGCCCCCGAACCGGCCCAGGAGATTGAAGATCAAAGGGCTCTTAATGTGTCTGATCATGAAATGGGAGATAACTCTCCCAAATAAAACTCCAACTTAACACCCAACACTCCTCGGACCCAAGCATCACATCCAGCTCCCCCAGAGGAGCCCCTATACTTTCTCCACTTCCCATGCCTCAAAGTAAGCCTCTCCAAAATATTGATCTTGGGATTCTCGAGGGGGAGACATATGATTTTGACGTCTTTGGCCTTGGCTCTCCCAGCAGCTCCTTCGAAATTCCCCGTGACGACGAATTCTCAATAAGTATACGTAGCCTGCTGCAGGCCTCTCTTATTAAGGGAAAGAAGATGGCACACTTGGAGAACAAGAAAAATCATTATAAGTTCAAGGCTTCCCTGTTGACTGCACAGCTTGAAGAGGCCAAAAAACAACATGCGATTGTGGAGGCAGATGCACTATATGAAAGATTATCTACCTCGGAGAACTATGCCATTATGTTAGAGAGATGTTGCCAAGAGGAGAGGGATCTCTATCAGAAAAAGACCGAGGGCCAGGAGAAACTCATTGCTGAATATATGAAGGCCGAAGAAGTAGCGCGCAGAGGTTTTACTGACCGTTGCAAGGACTATGAAATAGTTTTCAAGAATAGAAATAACTTGCAACAACCTTGCTGATCGAAGCGTATTGAAGATTTTCCTTGGCAGGTAGAGGAAGAGAAGGAGAAGGCTGTGAATGACTATATTTCCAAGTGTACCAACAACCTTGCTGATCGAGATGCAACAGTTCGAGCAGGTTTGATAACTCAACTTCATGCGGGGTACCCCGAATATGACCTTGGCAGTTTTTGGAAACTTGTGTCCCCGGATCTCTGTCCTCCTCACATCGTTGTCAGCGAGAGTGAGTCATCAGATTCCGAGGAAAGTGACTCCCCCGAAAAATCCCAACAATAGGTAATCGTGGACAAAGTGTTTTGTGTATAAGACCTCATAAGGCGATTTTTGTTTTCCTTCGAATTCTATGCGAGGAGATGTACTCCTCGGATTTTTGTGTATGCCCCAACTTGTAACATCTAACCCTGCAATATTTAGTGTGTGGCAATTTACATTGTTGTATCATTTCTAACTGTGGTTTACATTGAAAAGTCATAGCGTGTATAATAACATAAGAGTGTAAATAATTTAAGGCATAACATATTGTGTCTTAAAGAATAATTCAAAAAGACCCAAGTTATAATTCGAAGAGTGAAACAATTTGAAGTACAAAGCAGAATTTATCAGAATAATAATTCGAGGCACTCATTATCATAACCCGAATAATAATTTGAGATAGGGCAAAATTCGAGGCACAAGTCATTTTGACCCAAATTATAATTTAAGGCAAAGAAAGATTCGAGGCATAAATCATTATGACCCAAATCATAGTTGAAGATAAAGAGAAATTTGAGGTACAACTCATTGTGAACCAAATTATAGTTTAAGGCAAAGAAAGATTCGAGGCATAAATCATTATGACCCAAATCATAGTTTAAGATAAAGAGAAATTTGAGGCACAACTCATTGTGACCAAAATTATAGTTTAAGGCAAAGAAAGATTCGAGGCATAAATCATTATGACCCAAATCATAGTTTAAGATAGAGACAAATTCGAGGCACAAGTTATTGTGACCCGAAAAATAGTTTAAGGCAAAAAGTACGTCATATTAAGTAGCTCATTGGACACGTTAAAACCTTCCTGTGCCTATCAGGGTAGGAAATAGTATGCCCTCACTATGTTTGGAACTTTCATGTACAAAAATGGACAAATTTCTCATTCAAGATACATCTTTAAATGTTCAATATTCCATAGGAGACGGAGGTATCGCCCTTCCTTGTCTTTTAGCCGATATGTTCCAGGTTTTACTTTCTCAGTGACCTCATAAGGACCCTCCCAATTTGGTCCCAATTTGCCCAGACTCTTGTCTTTAGTATGCAAAAAGACTTTTCGTAGTACTTTGTATCCCACATTGAAGTCTCTATGCTTTACTTTAGACGCATATCGACTTTGCATAAGAGTTTGATAATGGAGGGACGTCAACTGTGCTCGTTGTCTTTTTTCTTCAACCAAATCTAACGCCGGTGCTCTGTTTTGGTCATTCACCTCTGCTGTATACGTTGCCACACGATATGAAGGGAAAACAATCTCTGGAGGGACAATGGCATCCATGTCATATACTAAGGTAAATAGGGATACAACCGTGGCTGTTCGTGGAGTTGTCTTGTAAGCCCACAATACTTCTTGTAAATAATCAGGCCATTTTCCTGCCTTTCCTTCCAAGTTCTTTTTCAAACCATCCAGAATTGTGCGATTGGTCACTTCCACTTGCCCATTAGCTTGAGGATGAAATGGGGCAGAAAAACATTGTCGTATGCCCCTAGAGGCAAAAACTTTTAAACTTCTTGTTATCAAACTGAGGCCCGTTATCCGTTGTGACTTGCAATGGCACGCCAAAACGACAGCAAATATTTGACACCACAATTTTGATTACATCTTTGGCCTTTGTCCCTGCTAAGGGTTCTGATTCTACCCACTTAGAGAAGTAATCTACTGCGATAATTATAGCTTGCCTGCCACCGGATGCCATTGGTAAAGGCCCAACTAAATCGATGCCCCACCTGTCGAATGGGACTGCTTCCGAAATACTCTCCAATAATACCCCCGACTTATGGATCACATTGGCATAGCGCTGACAAGTGTCACATCGTTTTACTAAATCGTTTGCATCTGAAGCAACAGTCGACCAATAATAACCAGCCAGGAACACTCGGCGAATTAATGCCTTATACCCACAATGGGCAGAACCTTTCCCATCGTGTAATTCGGATAGGATAATTTGTGACTCATCCTTGCTTAGACATCTTAGTAATGGTCGACTCAAAGATTTCTTATACAGCACGCCTCCCAGCATGATATACCCATGAGATTTGAACCTGATTTTTCTAGCCTCGTACTTGCCGACAGGTAAAGTATCATTTTCGAGGAAGGAAATAATGGCTGATCTCCAATCGTCTGTGATCACATTGATCTCCTCGCCAACGCTCATTGTATGCTATGTGTCAATGATAATTGAGGGACGTTCCTGAATCAAAACCAATGGGTATCCCTCCATTCGCAAAGTTGAGGCCAAAGAATCTGGGACAACATTCGCCTCCCTCCGAACATGTTTATACTTAACTTCCTGAAACTCAGATACTAAACCTTTTAATGCTTTCAAATACTGTATCAGCTTATCTTTTCTGGCCTTGGACTCTCCCAAAGCTTGGTTTATTACTAACTGTGAATCGCTGATTAGTTTAACCTTTTTAGCCCCACATATCTGAGCTAAACGCAAACCCGCTAATGCAGCTTCATATTCCGCCTCATTGTTAGTGGCCTTGAAACCGAACCGAATAGCTTGGAACATAGCTATCCCTTCTGGAGAAACCAATTGGACACCCGCCCCACTTCCATAAATGTTCGACCCCCCATCTGTCCGTACCAACCATTATGTTTCATCAAAATGGTCAACGACCTCTTCATCCTCTCTCTCCGAATGGAATTCGACCAAAAAATCGGCTAAAACTTGGGCTTTTATCGTCGTTCGAGGTTCAAATGCTATGTCGAAATCTCCTAGTTCTACCGACCATTTAGTCATCCTCCCAGAGATATCAGGCCTCTGTAACAAACCCTTTAGGGGAAAAGTTGTCCGAACGCCTATAGGATGTGCCTGGAAGTAAGATCTCATCTTTCGAGCAGCCGTTACCAAAGCCAACACTACTTTCTCCAACTTAAGATATCGCTTCTCCGCATCCAGCAAACTCTTACTGACACAATAGATAGGTTTTAGAAGAGATTCCTCTTCGCGAAGTAGAACAGTACTGACCGCACAATGTGACACTGCTACATAAACAATTAATCTCTCCCCTACCAATGGTTTAGACAACACCTCAGGGGACGTCAAATAGTCTTGGATTCGGCGAAAAGCATCTGAACATTCTTTGGTCCAATTAAACTGTTTCGCATTTCGCAATACCTTGAAGAAGGGTGCACATTTATCCGAAGACCGAGAAATAAATCTATTCAGAGCGGCCAATCTCCCTGTCAGAACTTGGACTTCTTTGATATTCCGAGGGGGAGTCATGTTGATTAAAGCTTTTATCTGTTCTGGATCGGACTCGATGCCTTTTTTGTTGATCATGTAACCAAGAAATTTGCCTGACCTCACCCCAAAAACACACTTGTTTAAATTGTTAAAAGTCTCCTCTAGGTTGGCAAAATGATCTTCGTCCCACAAACTTTTGACTAGCATATCGTCGATATAGACTTCCACGTTCCGTCCCATCTGTCCCTCAAAGGTTTTATTGACCAAGCACTGATAGGTGGCCCCTGCATTATTTAAGCCAAACGGCATAACCTTGTAGCATTATAACCCTCTCCCGGTAATAAAAGAAGTGATTTCTTCATCTTTAGCATTTAACCGGATTTGGTTGTACCTTGAGTAAGCATCCATGAAAGACAACAGTCGGTTACCCGAGGTTGAATCTACTAACTGATCAATGCGGGGCACTGGAAATGGATCCTTGGGACAAGCTCTGTTTAAATCTGTGAAGTCAACGCACATTCTCCACTTGCCATTCTTCTTCCGTACCAACACTGGATTCGATGCCCATACGAGATAATGCGACTCGCGAATGTGACCTATGCTTAGTAGCCTTTCTACCTCCAAAAGAATAGCGGAAGCCTTTTCCGGAGAGACTAGTCTCCTCTTCTAGACAATAGGTCGAACATCAAGTCGTACCGTAATTTTATGACATATGATCTCCGATGGTACTCCAGTGACATCCTGTGCACACCAAGCAAACATATCGAGTTTGTTAGATAAAAACGCAATTAACCTTTCTCTAAACTCCAAAGAAAGTTTTACTCCGATCTTCAGAGCTTTGCCACTCGCAAATTCATGTGTCTCAGAATCTTCTTCTGGGACCAGAAACCCGAGGGTCTCCCTCGGATCATCACATGGGATGACTTCGGAGGAAGGCCCCTTTAATTGTTATGCTTTATCTGACGCTTCTCCCCAAACTCCCTTTGAGGATAAAGTTATCTGGTAACATTCACGAGCCATTTTTTGGCTACTTCTGATTATCCCGACATTGTTCCCTACCACATACTTTAGACACTGATGCACCATCGAAATTACGTCATGCATCCGGGACAACCAAGAGCGACCCCAGAATGGCGTTATACAAAGTTGGCGCGTCAACGACAATAAACAATACTTCCACCTCTTTCTTGAATGGCCCGCGACCCAACTCAACCACACACTAAAACTCTCCAACCACCACTACTGTAGCGCCGGTAAATCCCACTATAGTCCTGTCGGATCGTCGGATAGCTGGTGGGTCAGAAATTCTCCTGTAAGTGGTCATAAACAAGATATTCGATGAGCTTCTTGTATCGATAAGTATCTTCTGAACTTGATCCCCAGCGATGCCCGTGGCGATCACCACCGCATCCTCATGCGGGCCTGCAACATTTCGCATATCATCGCCGTAAAAAAAATGATGGGGGAGGGTAATCGGTGCATTTGTGCTGACACCTCCGCTTCGATCTGGGTAGTCAGGTTGACCATGTGCCTCTTTCACGAGCTATTGGAATTTCCCGCAATAGTATCTTCTCCAAAGATTGCCAGTGAATCGAAGAAAGCACAGAGGCTATTCACCCTCCCCCTCGGAATAACCTCTTCCACCATATTCACATTGTTCCTCCCCTCTTTGGGATCCAAATATTCTTGTTCAATGTCAAAGTCGTCGACCTCTTCGGAAATTACCATGGTTGTGTCAATGTTCTTTGGGACAGCTTTCACCACAGCGTTCTTCTAGGAGTGCTTTTTGACAAACTCTAACAACATTCCATTCTCAATCAAAGCTTGCACTTCTTTTTTCAAAGCTATGCAGTCCTGGGTATCGTGCCCAATATCCTCGTGATACTTGCAATACTTATTAACGCTTCTACTTTCCCTCGGAGTCTGTATAGGAAAAGGCTTCCTGAATGGTACTGTAGATCTCGCCTTGTCAAATATAGCGGCAACATTTTCCGTCAACTCCGCAAAATAGTATGGTCGAACCCACTTATTCGACATGGGTCTGGTTCCTTGATTGTAATTTTGCTGGTTGCCATAATACTGTGGGTTTGTTTTTTGCCTCGGCGGATATTGACCTGTACTTTTGGCTTGAACATTGGCACGGGGCCCTTGGCTACTCGGCTCAGATCTTTGAAATTGATTCTGATCCAACTGATCCCCGGATATTTCATCTGATGCCTGAGTCTCCTCCACTAGAATTCTCTTCTCGATCCGATCCAACAATGCTCCGAAGGTCATTGCCTGACTCTCCGCCACCGTATCCTTCAACAATCCGGGGAGTAGGCCCATCCTGAAAGCTGCAAGTGCCATTGAATCTTTACAATACTCCATGTTCGTTTTCGTTTTGACAAACCGATTGGTGTAATTCTTCAAGCTCTCCCCAATCTTTTTTCTGCAATAGATTATCGTGTCTCCGTTAGCTCTGAACTTTTTGCTCCCCACAAAGTGTTGTCTGAAGATATTCCAGAACATGTCAAAATTCTTTATCGAGCCCTGCGGAAGCCTATTATACCATTTGGAAGCTACCCCTTGAAGGTCTGAGAAAACGCTCTGCACAACAACTTATCATTGTCGTCAAAATTAATCATGAAATTTTTGAATTGTTCGATGTGATTATCCGGATCTTGCGTCCCATCGAATTTTTCTAACTTCGAGATATCGAAATGCTTTGGGAGGTTTCCCACCAAAATGTCTGGGGACAGAGGAGAAGCTCTCCAATTGTGACCCGTACGATAAACGTTAGATCTTAAATTGTCATTGTTTGGAAAGTACAACCCTTCATCGGATGGCAGAGTATATTGATGCTGCCACTCCGAATTTCGTGGGCCTATGTCTTCTTTTCCAACAGGAAACTTCGCTTGGCCATAAGCCCGATCGTCAACTTGAGCACGGTAACTCTTCTCCCTCGGAGACTTCCTCTCCGAGCTTCTTCCCCTTCGGTAATCAGCGTGTCCTCGATCGTGCTTTTTCTTTCTGTGATTTCTCCTAGGAGATGACTCCGACGAACTATATCGAGAATAATCGCTCGAGTCAGACGAATCCAAATGTCTCTTTTCTTTCCTCCTCGACGATCGCCGTTCGTATCCCCTGTATCTATCGTCCCTGTTTTAAGGATAAAAATCGGTTTCGCGCTCCTCTTTCCCACTAGCTGGCTCCCTCCGTATCTCATAACGAAGATTTGCCTGTACGGTTTCCTTTTCTGCCTTCAATCTTTCGATCTCCAGCAACAGTTCATTCCTTCGAGCCAATAGGTCTGAGTCATCGAAAGTGTCTTCGACTCGCTGGCCCCTATGCGCCTCGTCCTCCATGTCATTCCGATAGTCATCGCCCACTAGATTCTCCTCGCAATTTTTGACAAAATCGTCCCCTTGCTCTTCCATAGTTTTCCTCGGAACTATTTCCAGCAAGCGTTTGTCGTCAGAACGATCTTCACTTCCCACAGACGGCGCCACTGAAGAGTTTGAAGAATATCCGGGGGTGATTATGTGATACGAGAATCTCTTAGTGTCAATATAGGTTGAATTACTTTGTTTAGGAGCTGTTTAGAGAGAGAAAGTGTGAGCTTAGCTTAAGTAGAGAGAGAAAGTCATATTATATTCGTCTTGGGATCTGTGAAGCGTGTGTGGTCCTTTTATAGTACAATTACGGGCCCCATACGCTTTAATTCTCATTTATTACATTTTTAGTCCTTACATCTTATCTTCTTCTTATTCTAGCTATTTCTTTGATAGTTTATACAATTTTCCCCTAACACAATTTCCTCTTTACATTTTCCTCCTATCATACTTCTTCTTTACAATTTTCTCCTATCATGCTTCTTCTTTACAATTTTCTCCTATCATGTTTCTTTTTTACGATTTTCTCCTTGTCTTTTATTCTTCCTTATCACTCATGAATCAGGTGATATTCCTAATCATCGTCTTCCAAGTTAGGGTCAAGGACGCGACAAACAATCCAAGAACCACAACAATAACAAATATCGGAATCACAGGAAATCTGGTGGTGGTTCAAGACAGCTCCGCTTGGGGGTCATGGAAATACTGGACGTGGAAACTACCGTGAAGGTGGTCAAAATTCAGCAGGTGATCCGTCTTAAGATGATGCCTCTTTGGTGGGCTTGGATACAACCACCTTAGACCGTACCCCCACACATACCCGACACAATCTTGGGACAAACCTACTGGATCGCGACATCCCGGAATCTTGGGCTCCAGACTTCAACAACAACAACAGTAGGCATATGCAGCCTCTCAGTGGACTCTCAGTGATATATAATCGGTTATGCACACTATGTATTTGTCACAACAAGATCCTAACTGGTATATGGACACCAGGGAAGCTTCTCATATGACGTCCTCATAAGATAATCTCACGTCTTATATTAATATTAACAATAATAATAGTGCTACTGTTGGTAGGAGCCAGTCAATTCTGATTCGTGGTTACAGTCATACTTTATTACCTTCTCCAAACCCACCTTTTTCACCCAATCATGTCTTGCATACACCTAAACTTATTAAAAAATGGTGTCAGTTAGAAAGTTTACAACTGGTAATCATGTGTCGGTAGTGTTTGATCCTTTTGGTTTTTCTGTGCATGATTTACAAAGGAGGACACGTTTAATGAGATGTGATAGTACAAGCCCCATCTACCATATAACTCATTTTAGTCCGACTCTGACCGCTTCCTCCACTGCATGCATTGCATCCACTCTTTGACATGACCATCTGGATCACCCGTGAGACTCAGTTTTAGTTATTCTTTAGAAAAATAAATTGATTGATTGTAATAGTTCATCTAAGTCTACCACTTGTCAACCGTGTGTCCTTGGAAAACATATAGAGTTGCCTTTTGTTCCCTCAACTTCTACTACTTGTACACCTTTTGATATTATTCATAGTGATATTTGGACTTTTCCTAATTTGAGTTTTTTGAGACATCTATATAATGTGCTTTTTAGATGATTATTCGAAATTCTCGTGGACTTTTCCTATTGCCAATAAATCACAAGTTTTCTCAATTTTTTCAAAATTCCAAGCTCATATTCTTACCCAGTTTGAAGGATATATTAAAACCATACAATCTGACAATAAGAGAGAGTATGATAATCATTATTTTCGGCAATTCTGTGAGTCTCATGAAATTTCTTTTCGCTTTTCATGTTCCCATACCTCCTCACAAAACGGAAAGGCCAAAAGAAAAATACGTTCCATTAATAATATCGCGCGCACATTTCTCATTCATTCATCTTTGTCACTTTTTTTTTTGCACATAGTCTTCACATAACAATACACCTACTTAATATTATTCCCAGTAATTTGTTTGCCGATGAATCTTTTCTCCAAATTCTGAAACATCATATGCTATATAAAAGAAATATGATTTATAATTATATAGCCAAATATGATTTATAATTAGATTTATAATTATATAGCCAAATATAATTATCTAGAATTTAAATTTGAATTTGTAATTGACTTTTCGATTATCACATTTATTTTATTTCAAATGATATTTTAGTGACGGTTTATTTTTTTTATAGTTCTTTAATTTTGAAATTTAAGGTGCCAACTAGAACTTTTGGTAAATTTTATTTTAGTATACTTTGCCAAAGATAAATTTATCAAAATTTATATGAGACAAAAATTACATAGATATTTTTCTAAAACCTTTGACCAAACATTCAGCAGATAATTTTTAATAAGAAAACTAAATTTATCAAATAAAAAAAAACCGATCACGAAATTAAGCCTAAAATTTAACGAACGTCTGGTTAGTAGAAACAGATGTACCTGACAAGTCATCATCTCATCGATCCAATCCATATCGGTTTTCTCCTATTATAACACGTCTCTATCTTTCTTCACTTCCACTGCAGTTATCAAACAACACAGCACACCTCACCATCTCTTCCATCTTCACAACAAACGTAAAACCTTCATTTCTTCACACTTCGAGCCTCAAGTCAGTAAGTCCTCTATTATTTCCCTGATCTGTTAGCTTGGATTTTCTTATTTGGTTACTAAGAAAATCTAGAAAACGCATTACCAGGGACTTCAATCCAAGTTTTCTAAGAGTAACGATCTTTTTTAATCGAGTGTAGCTCATAGATTGTATCATTTTGTTTTACAATCTGTTCATGTATGCTACTAAAACTTACTTCGGATTTAGGTTTTTAAGTGTATGCTAAACTTTGATCCTTCGTTTCTCGTTTTTGTTTGCTTCTATCTATTGCAGAGATGAGTTTTGCTAAGAAGGCACACGCGTTTTTGAGTGAGCTCGGGTTGAGTACTCGTAATTTAGGGAGTTATGTTAATGGCAGCTGGAAAGGGAACGGTCCTGTCGTTTCCTCTGTCAATCCTGCTGATAATCAGGTTTGGATTCTTTCTATAATGTGCGAATTAGTATATTCGTTTTTCGATTGTTGATCTCTCAGTGATGATAGTGATTATTATCCTTTTCCTTTAATGCGTTTTAACTGTTTTTGGTAGATCGTTTTGATTTTATACTCTTTATTGCTTGCCAGGCATGTTCATTTTATGCGAATTCAACATTTGTTATTGTTTAGATATTTGTAACATATTTTATCATACTGAACTTAATGATGATGCATTGGATCTAGATTATTGCTGAAGTTGTGGAGGCTTCTCTTGAAGATTACGAGGAAGGCCTGCAAGCATGTAGTGAAGCTTCAAAGATATGGATGCAGGTTAATTCTCATGCATATGTTGCATGACTATTAGGATTCAAAAGTCTACAGAAGCTTAATCTTCGATCACACTTGATAGAGTGTTTGATAACTTTTTTCAGCTTCCTGCTCCGAAGAGAGGTGAGATTGTTAGACAAATAGGAGAAGCGCTACGAGAAAAAGTGCATCATCTTGGCCGTCTTGTATCTCTTGAGATGGGGAAAATTCTCCCTGAAGGAATCGGGGAAGTTCAAGTATGTTTACCTTGAGTATCTATGTATTATATTGAAGACCACTCTCTCATGTGATTGCTCTAATGAACAAGTTGATGTACTACTGCAGGAAGTTATTGACATGTGTGATTTTGCTGTCGGTTTAAGTCGGCAACTGAATGGATCGATAATACCGTCAGAACGTAAGCTCGTACATCATAAACTCCTAACTTATCGATATGTAGCCGCTGTATCTCTTACAATGCTTTCTCAGAACAAGGATTCTAATTTATTAGTTCTAAAGTTAACCTAGTATAGATAGTTGGTGTCTGGCGGTTTCTGTGTTTAAGACTGTTTTGTTTATGCTTCCAATGGTGTATTATTTTTTCTTTGTAAATATGATTCTAAAGTTATTTCCTGCTTCTTGTACAGGTCCAAATCATATGATGTTAGAGGTGCGGTCTGCTTTTGAGTTATATAAGTCGGATAAAAGTGAATATGCTCACCTGTTTGCTCGTGATTTCTATAACAGACTTGGAATCCTCTAGGAGTAGTTGGTGTAATTACAGCATTTAACTTCCCATGTGCCGTTCTTGGTAAGCTGTATACCATAAGTTATTAAAGTTTTTTCTGTATGGAGCTCCATATTACCAAGTGGATGGATGTTAGAAGAGGAATTTAGCTGTCTTTTAATTTTTATTGTCCTTGACTTACTTTAGTTTTTGTGACATCAAATATAGTTAACAACGGAGTTTAATATTTCTTTGATGCCATAAATTTCATGTTGTAGGCTGGAATGCTTGCCTTGCGCTAGTCTGCGGCAACTGTGTTGTATGGTAAGTAAAGATATTGTCTGGAAAAATTGCTAATGAGAGTATAATATCTACCTTTTTTATGTTTATTTCCAGCATATTAGTTCTTGCTGTTCATGCTAAGTAATTAATTCAAATTGGTGTAACTGGCATCATCAATCATGTCAATAAAAGCATACGTTTGACATAATATAAATCCGCCATAAAAATGTGATGAAATATACATATGCTTATGGACGATTTCAGTATATGCATCGGTGGACAACTATAAAAGGGTTAACATTAAATCTCCTTCTCCATTATGCCTTGACTAGTTTCTACATGTAGCATATTTAAACCTAAAGATATAGTTCCAGCAAATCTACATTCGCCGAAAGTAGACTTTCTTCAGTGCGTAGCTTACAAGCTTTATACTAAGAATCTACATCAACATAAATGACAGGAAAGGTGCTCCAACAACCCCATTGATCACTATCGCAATGACAAGGTTAGTGGCATCAGTTCTAGAGAAGAACAACTTGCCAGGTGCAATCTTTACCTCTTTCTGCGGTGGTGCTGATATTGGTCAAGCAATATCAAAAGATATCCGCATTCCCCTAGTTTCTTTTACTGGAAGTTCAAAGGTCAGACTATCAAATTCTTGTAACCACTATGTATGTGTTTTATCATCTTAGACATGGAAAATATAGGTAGGTGCAGTTGTACAACAAACAGTGAGCGCCAGATATGGTAGAAGTTTGCTTGAATTGAGTGGAAACAACGCTATTGTTATTATGGATGATGCTGATGTAAAGCTTGCTGTTCGATCTGTTTTGTTTGCTGCTGTTGGTACAGCTGGTCAACGCTGTACAACTTGTCGAAGACTGGTATGTATATCAAAGTTTCCATTTGTTTTTGGTATATTCTAATGAATTGAAATTTGTTAATTTTTTCACATTAAAATTACTGTTTGAAGCTTCTGCAAGAAAGTATATACCAGGAAGTGCTTGACCAGTTACTTGTTGCATACAAACAAGTAAAAGTTGGGGATCCTTTAGAGAAAGGCACATTACTTGGGCCACTGCATACTTCTGAATCAAGGAAGAACTTTGAGAAAGGAATTGAGATCATCAAGTCCCAGGCAAGTTTCTAAGTGCTTGTTGCCAATTGCCACTTCCCAATTCTGTTCCCTATTTCACAAAAACCTCTAATATAAGAACAATTTTGTATTTTATTTCATGAAACAATTTTGAAGTTTATTGTTTTAATAATTTTTTCTTATTCAGGGCGGCAAAATTGTTACAGGCGGAACGGTGATAGAATCTGAAGGGAACTATGTGCAGCCTACCATAGTTGAGATTTGTCACACAGCAGATGTTGTCAAAGAAGAGTTGTTTGCTCCGGTTCTCTATGTTATGAAATTTAAGGTTAGTTTTCTCTTTTCAAGAAAACAATTTATAGTGAACAATAGATTGCAGATCTACACACAGCTTGCTCTATGTCTTATGGATTTTGATTGTAAGGAGCTTCTATTACCTGGAATCATTGACTATGGGATTTTATACTCCAAAACAGCTTTAGACGAAAAGTCAGTTGAGGGTTTCTCCAGATAACGATTGCTAATTTTTCTTTCCTGAACTTTTGAAACTCAAAATTTACTGATACATATATACAGATAAATCTTTCCCGGGCAGGTCCCGATTTATTTCCGATTTGATTTGGTTCTTTAATCTTTAATGCCCGAAAAGGCTTTTGAGGTGGTTTTCGAATATCAAAATGCGTTTAGAAGTACTAGCTTTTGGATTTGTTACTCTTAATCCTAAAAGCAAACAGCCGTTCGTGAGCCTAAAAGATGTGTACAGTAAACTGACTTTGAGAAACAAATTCTTCTCGCAGACATTTGCTGAAGCAGTTGAGATCAACAATTCAGTTCCCCAAGGACTGAGCAGCTCAATTTTTACTCACAAACCTGAGCTTATCTTCAAGTGGATCGGGTTAGTGTTCTACCTAATTTCTCATATTGATTAAAAATCATAAGACATTTGTTATTAAAGAAATATATTGTTTATGTAGAAAAAAAAGTGATCAAACTGAACTAAATGAATAAAGTACAAATTTATATGGCTTAAAAAGTCCAGTCTCGACAAGGGCTCAGTTGTTCAAGATGATGGTTTCTCTTGAAGTCCCTATTATGCAAAACTACCGATTTAATGTGGAAAAACCTTAAGGTACTCAAAAGGTTTGCGGATAGTACAAATCGGAAAACCCCCAAGATACTCGTCATCATTGAGTTTGACTTTTCCTCCGTCCATCCTATTGAACTACATAGGAAAATCAGCATAAGTCGCTTTAACGAACTCATCCATGACAGCAACAGTCAGATCAACGTACAAAGATTACATCTAGCTGTAGCTGTCATGAATGAATTTGTTTAGGTGACTTATGCTGATTTTTCTTGGCGGATCAATAGCACGGAAGGAGGGAGTATCATATTTAATGACAATGAGTATCTCTCAGAGGTTTTCTGATCTGTACTGGCGGCAGACCTTCTGGTTTTGCGTGCGAAGCTTGAAAACAAACCACCATAAGTCATGAACAACTCATCGGTTGTAGAGACTCTTATGGATGTTGTAAGCCTTATAATTTTGTGCTTTATTCTGTTTATTTTGATTCAGTTTGATCACTTTTATTATTCTAAGCAGAAATGTTTTTCAAAAGAAAATGTCTCGTGATTTTCAATTGAGTGTCCAATCCATCAGTATGATAAATTCTTCTTTATTGATGATCTTAGTTGATTCAACCTCATTCTTTTCTAGGTTTCTTATACTTATACTGTACCGTTTTTCTATCATGTGATCTAGGCCTCATGGAAGTGACTGTGGCATAGTAAATGTGAATATACCAACAAACGGTGCTGAAATTGGTGGGGCTTTTGGCGGTGAAAAAGCAACAGGAGGAGGCAGGGAGGCAGGAAGCGATTCTTGGAAACAGTACATGCGACGATCAACTTGGTACACATAATTCTATTTTCTAATTACCTTGTCCTTTATTATCTCTGTCTCACTTGTTTTATCCATAAACTCACTGGGTTTCTCCTCTGCAGTACAATCAATTATGGGACTGAATTACCATTGGCACAAGGAATCAACTTTGGTTAGCAAGGAACATTCAATAGTCGAGTAAGTTAACTTTTGTTTTACTGCATTTCTTTCCCTTTCTTCTTCATTGTTTTATTTTGTTTTTAACTTTCGTAATTTTTTTTTTGTTTTCTTTTATTCCTCTGAACAGGAGCTGTTAATATGGCTGCTAGCCAACAGCCTTTTGCAAACTTGTTGAAGAAAGAAGCATCCAAGAACCAGGATATAAAATCTAAAAGTCGGAATAAGGAATAAATAATAGCTGTGAACTGTATCTTGATCTTGTACTCACTTAAGATTAAGCCAATAATTCTGGTCACTTGTATGTTTCAAATTCAATCAAACTTTTTATAGGAATAATAATGATTGTGCCATTGTTCTTGGGCTAGTGCTGTCATACCCAATAATGTGTGAGGGTGATTATAGAAGCTTCATGATTTAAAATAATGATAAGCTGCCAAATCAATGGCTCTAATAGAATAATAGGTGGGATTAGTTAAATAAGTCAAGTTTAGTTTCTTATTTAGAACTAATCATTGAGACCAATGATTAGGTATATTGATGATGACTCGTTAAGATCAATAAATGTTTCAAGAAAGATAGGAAAATAGACAATCATGTCACCTTTCTTTAATGAATGTGTGAATCAAGCAATTATAGAAGGACAATTTATAACGTGTGGTCCTTAAAAGATTAGGTGAACAAACTGATTAGAGATCAAATACTTCATACAAGGTGGTCCATATAATTATTTTTTCTAGTTTTAGGTTCGCGATAAAGACTGTCCAATTTACTTTCTTCGCCAACATAGATCAACTAGGCATATCACATGAACGAAGAGTTATCATATCATTAGATGAATTTATAAAGTTTCTCGCAACCAAGGAAATTTGACCTGATAGAAACAGGCAAAGAAGAGTACAATAAAATTGAATGTAAGATAACTTGTGACCCAAGAAAAACAGAATAATTGTATTAAAACTGCAGGTTTTTAACTGTTTACCGTCGTTTAGCTTCAAATGTAATTGAATTCTTCAAAACAGCTGGTTTGCGAAGATTATACTGGAATTCAAACAAGAACAGATAAAAACTATCCGCAAAAAAAATTATTTTTTTACATTATTCTAACGTTTTGTATAGAAACATAAAGATCATATCTAATGTAGAAGCCATCAATCCCTTTTCACATTCTTTAGTTTTTTCCTTTTATCATTTCCTTCAAAACCAAACCAAACACTTGTTGTCCCTTCTATTCCAACATTTGCACGTCCAATGAACCACCAGATAACTCAGGGAAACAACTTTCAGACCGCACTAAAACAGTGGGATGAATATCATCATCTTTACTAGGACTTGCCGGTGCAGATCTTAACTCTCTCCTTAAATCCATACTTTTCCTAAAGAGCTGTCTCATTGCAGAAATCAAATGAATGGTTGTATTCGGAGGGGGACCAGAAGACCTAAACTTGTTACAAACGTTCATGTGTCTAGTTATCGCTTCTTCAGTTGTAATCAGCCTGTTGTTTCTAATTATCTCGTATTTTACAGCTTCAGCACATAGTCCACAAATCCAATTACCGAGATAACGTTCACGTACTCGCTCTATATAAGCCGGAGTGCACTCTTCCGTTAGCGAGCAGCATTCACATTTCACAAACACGATTTCTACCTGTGCTGATGGTGTGGAAACCATTATCGGATCGCTGAGTATAGTCGTCGACATTGCTAAGTATTTATACACCTATAGAAATCAAACCAAATTACAAAAAATTCTTAGTTCAGCATAAAAATCTAAATTATTCTAAGTTTGACTGAGCAATCTACTTCCAATACAACTAAGACTATAAGGATAACTATAAGGATTCGTACAAGACCAAACATGTAATAAATATAAATGGATACAATTTAGATATAAGTTAAAGCTTTGTCTTTTATATATACGATTACCATAGATGTGAAATGAATCTAACTTTTTAAAACTAAAAGCTGACTTTTTATTTTCGAAAGAGAAAGAACAGCTGGATCATAGAATTTTCCTAAAAGGAGCTGTTTTTTGCTTTCACTTTGATTAGAAGATAACATAACTATATTCTAAAAATTAAAAACCAAAAATTCGATGACAATAGTAATAGACACAAAATAATAACATAACGCAAAAAAATAAAATTAAAAAAGAATTATTACCGGTCGACGTAGATCAAGAACAGTATTGTTTCCTCTGTATGTCTCTGTTTTGAAAAAATTTACGAAAAAATATATTTTTGTCTGTTTTGTTTTGTAAATTTTCGATTTTTATCTCTCTTTCTCCCACTCTCCTTCTTCAAGTTTGGCTTCTCCACCGAAAAACATCTCACAAAACAATACCATTTCAAAAACCCAAAAATAAAAAAAGCTTGTTTTGCTTATAATTTTCTCCGAAATTCAACCTGCAAAAAACTACTCTTGTACAGAAACTCAGATTTCGTAGTACAAAAGGAAAAAACAGAGTAATCGGCTTTGGCTTTGGGGGTTTGTCTTGTTGTTGAACAGTAGAGAGAATTGGGGTTTTAGAGAGAAGGTGTAGAGAGAGAGTAAAGCAATGATTGAGGCTTTAAAGAAGTAGTGAAGTGCAGGAAGGTATAATCCACGTCGAATTGGCTTGCTGGCAGTGAATCCTGGCCATTAATTTGGTGGTTGCCAGCTCACCGTATCATGATATGTAATCAAAGACTATTCCCCCACTCTATTATGTTATGTGGCATTTGCTGTTTCGTTTAGGTTCTCTTGATTTTTTCAGCCAATTAGTATATGCCACGTGGGAGTTATGTAAGACAAAGCTACGCCTTTTGGTAGAGGGAGTAGTATATTCCTCGGAAACGCAAAGTAAACGCTAAATGTACCACTGGTTTATTTTTTTAGAAGAATTATTATCTACTCCGAAATATATATGGATCAGGATGAAAAATATTCTGGTATATACTCCTGTTATATATACAAATTTTAATACATATTTAATGTTCAAGGCTATCATTGGTTTTTCATTATTAATTATATAAAACTTTTAATACATATTTAAGATTCTATTTCCAATTTTAATTTGACCTTATATTTTTTATTTATGTTATAAAATTTATTTCTGATTATACCGTAGTTTTATATGAATTTTAAATATTTTCTAAGGATTTTTAAATTGTCTATTATAGAGTTTTAAAGATTCTAACCCCAATCAAACGATAAAGGGTTAAATGATAATTATCCAAAATTCGAGTTATTATATATTTTCTTTTTATTTATTTTGTGCAAAATTTATTTAATTTTATTAATTATTAATTATTATTTAATTTTAAATATTCTGAATATTTTTATTCTTGTAAAGCTATTTTTTTCCATACAAATAATGTGTTTTTGTTAAAAGCTCCTTTTTGTGTTTTTTTATTATTATATTTTTTTATTTCTTTCTCTTCATTTCTTTATTATTTAAAATTGAGATCAACTAAATTCTAACTAGACAAAACTAAGATCAATAAAAAAATAATTACGTTATAAATCAACAAAACTAAAATTGATAATTTTTTTAATCTTTTTGTAAATTGAAAAATTGTGATCGAAGGAATGTGTTTTGAAAGTTTATTACCAGGATTGCTCAGAGAAAGAAAACGATAAGTGTTTCCCGAAAGTTTAATTGCTTTTATACGTTTTTCAAATAACTCTTTGTCAAGTGTCTTGCATTTATAATCTAGCGCTACTAGACCAAGACTAGTGTAAAATGAAAATGGTAGATATGAAACATAAAGTCTAAATGATAGATGCAAGACCTAATTTTTAGATGATATATGCAAGATCTAAATTTTTGATGATAGATGTCTGACCAATGTGAAATAAAAATGGTAGATACGATACATGAAAGCTAGACTATAGATATTAAATTTCAAATGATAGATATGAGACCAATATAAAATGGAAATGATAGATAAATAACTAGTGTAAATGGAATTTATGAATGCGAGATGTAAATGTTAGATGATAGGTGCGAGACTTATTTTTTTTTTATGATAGATAAATGACTAGTGTAAATAGATTTTATAAATGCGAGACATAAATGTTAGATGATATATGCGAGATCTAATTTTTTATGATAGATGTCTGACCAATGTGAAATAAAAATGGTAGATACGATACATGAAAGCTAGACTATAGATATTAATTTTCGAATGATAGATATGAGACCAATATAAAATGGAAATGATAGATATATAACTAGTGTAAATGGAATTTATGAATGCGAGACGTAAATGTTAGATGATAGATGCGAGACTTATTTTTTTTATGATAGATAAATGACTAGTGTAAATAGATTTTATAAATGCGAGACATAAATGTTAGATGATATATGCGAGACTTAGTTTTTTGATGATAGATGTGGGACCAATATACAATGAAGAAGATATATGTGAGACTTAAAGGCTCGATAAATGCGAGATTAAAACGCTATATGTGAGACCCGGATTAATTGGGCTCGTGAAAAAATCTAGTTTTGTTCATGTTAAAAACACAAAACCAATGATACTTTCGATTTTTTTGAGTTATGATTTAACAGATGCAAATTTTTAAAAATTTAAATAAATAAAAAACAAATATACATACGTTTGATGATTTTGTATAGAATTATGTTTTAAGGTATAAAATATAGTCTATAAACTTATATTTTTTGGGATAATAAATCGTAGTTGATTTCTTAGATGAATTTTAAACGTTAACAGACCATTCTAAAAATTACAACACAATAGTAGTACATGTTAAATTTTTGGAATATTAATTTAATAAATAAAACATAGTCACGTAATATTAAAGAGAAAAGTACCAGTAAATACCTTCTCAACTATTTAATTACCCAGTTGTACCCGCTTTTTGGATAGTGTAACTTGGTACCTCGAATTGAAATTTGGACAAAAAATACCCCCGACCAAATATACCCGCTCGTACTTCGAGGTGTTTGCAATTCTCAGGATATCATGAGAATTGTTTGCAACTCAGGATTTCCTAAACAACTCTCAGGCTATCATGAGAATTGTTTTCAACTCTCAGGATTTCGTGAACAATTCTCATGATATCATGAGATTTGTTTGCAACTCAGGATTTCCTGACCAATTCTCATGATATCATGAGATTTGTTTGCAACTCAGGATTTCCTGAACAACTCTCAGGATACCATGAGAATTGTTTGCAACTCAGGATTTCCTAAACAACTCTCAGGATATTATGAGAATTGTTTGCAACTCAGGATTTCCTAAACAACTCTCAGGCTATCATGAGAATTGTTTTCAACTCTCAGGATTTCGTGAACAATTCTCATGATATCATGAGATTTGTTTGCAACTCAGGATTTCCTGACCAATTCTCATGATATCATGAGATTTGTTTGCAACTCAGGATTTCCTGAACAACTCTCAAGATATCATGAGAATTGTTTGCAACTCAGGATTTCCTAAACAACTCTTAGGATATCATGAGAATTGTTTGCAACTCTCAGGATTTCCTGAACAATTCTCATCATGAGAATTGTTTGCAACTCAGGATTTCCTGAACAACTCTCAGGATATCATGAGAATTGTTTGCAACTCTCAGGATTTTTCCGAACAATTCTCATGATATCATGAGAATTGTTTACAACTCAAGATTTCCTGAACAACTCTCAAGATATCATGAGAATTGTTTGCAACTCAGAATTTCCTGAACAACTCTCAGGATTTCCTGAACAATTCTCAGGAGCATCTTCTAACGTAAGTTTAGTCTTGAAAATCCAATAACTCAGAACATCTTCTAACTTGTAATCTCAAATTGCTTCGCATCATATTTTGTACTAATTTTGATTATAGTACCCAAAAATATCAAAATGAGATCTTTGTTTTCGTCTAAAATTAAAATTAAGAAACACTAAAGACAAAACCATCACAGTTACAATGTAATAAGGTGGTTCTCAATCTCGTATCAAATCCAAATATAGTATAGTGTAATATCAAACTTCTCATCATAAATAAGGTGCAACCAACCAAATATCCTCCTACTTTTTTTTATCTCATATTTTTAGAAGTTTACTTATAATAAAAATCAAACAAAAAGTGCAAGCTATCAATTAAATTTCACTATCTGAAATCGAGTATCAATTAAAAGATACTACATATGTTGTATATTTATGAATAAAATATAATCTATTATCCTACAAACTCTAATATATATGTATATATATATATATAATTTATTCTTATAATTTGGAATGAAAAGTTTATATACCAATCAAGATCATCATACATAGAAAAATTAGGAATATATCTAATCCAAAATAAGATTACGACAACCATGACAGTTCTATCTAATTAAGAATATGAAAAGATTGCAGGTCCAAACTTTTTATCTTTTAAAATCTCGGATTTTTTAACTCCTGTCTTAGATGTTTCTCACGTTTTGATTGAACTTTTTTTTCTTCTAAATAACTAAATATTTTACCATGACGGGTAAATGTTTTACATTGACAAATAAATATCTAAACATGACAAGTAAATGTCTACATTGGCAACAAAATATTAATCTTGACAACTAAATGTTTACCTTGACATGTAAATGTTTATCTTGAAACCTAAATTTCTAACATGACATCTAAATGTTTGATTGACAAATAAATGTTTACCTTGACAAGAAAATGTCTAACACGACATGTAAAGGTCTACGTTGAGAATTAGTATCCATATTGAAAGATAAATGTCTATCTTAATAATTAAATATTGACACAACCAAGTTGAGAACTAAATGACTATCTTGACAAGTAAGTATCCATATTGAAAGATAAATGACTATTTTGATAATTAAATATTGACACAACCAAATATCCGACGAAAGAAATAATGTAAACACCAATTAAATGTTTACATTTTAAACAATTAAATTTAGAGCGAATTATAATTTATATATTTGAGTTATTGTTTTGACTAATAGAAGAGTTGAACTTTGTTATAAACTTGACAACTAAAAATTAACATTGTGATAAATTATTAATCTTATACTAGTAAATTTATTATAACCCATGACCCAGAAATACGGTCAGGTGAGAAATGAAAAAAATTAATTGACAGTGTAGTAACACGTGAGTGAAAAAATAATTGTTTAATTGGTTATACAATTGGTACGTGGTAGTGTATTAATTCATTTATTGTAATTAAACAATATCCACTATATATTCATTTCTTTTTATATACTAATTGTTTAATTTTTTTTTATAAATAAAATTGTCGGATGCATTTATGTGAATTAATAGTGACAATAAATTACTTTTTTGATTAGTGCTTAAATCCAGCTCCCTATCAATAAAAAAATGACATTGTTTTATAAAAAATAAACCTTTAATAACATCTTTTATAAACCTTTAATTTATAAATTTATCAAGAACCTCTTTTAAAATAAATTTATTTTAAATATTTTTAAGTTATACATATACCTAACAATCCTTTTAGCTATCTTTATTGTTTTATTTATATATATATATATATATATATATATTTATTTGATATTTAATATTGGATTAGTACATTTTATTTGTGAAAATTAAAAAATGGCATTGTTTTATATATTATTTGTTTAATATATAAAAAATTGTTTGACACATTTATGTGAATCAATATCCATAAAATTAATCTTTATTTACCAAATACGAGACTCTCTAAATATTCAATAGTGATACTTTGGTTCTCAATTATAATTTATATAAAACAAAATCCTAAAATGAAATGATAGTCAAAAAATACAAAGAACATAAAAATGAAATGATAGTCATAAAAATACAAAGAACATAAAAAAGAAACGAGATATCTTTGGTGCTAATAATCATGAAATTGTTTTTTCGCAAGCATGTTTGATTGCAACTCAGAGACAACAAAACAAAGGTATATCAGAAGAAATAATAATGTATAGATATTTATATTGGAAGTAGTGTTGGAGTTTTTGTTTTTCAATTTTTTTGTTCGATTTAGAGATTTTTGGATTTGATTTCATTGATTTAAAGATTTTTAAAATTGATTTTAGGGTTTGAACGAAGTAAGTTATTAACATGATCTTCTAGTTTAAGCTAAAAAAGAAATACAATGTCACATACGAGGTTATTTAAGTTATTTCGATTGACATTGTCCCAAATGATCAAAATCTTTATGGAGTGTCCCAAATGATAGTTTTTATACTATATTAGTCCCAAATGGTGAATCCCTTTTTAAAAAAATATGAATATAAAAAAATTGAAATATACTTATGTATACTAGAATAATTTAAAAGATATTTATATTTTTTGAATCAAATAAATATCACTCATGTTTTACTATGATAATGCCATATATTATAAATTAGTACATTAATTTCCAATCTATAAAAACATTTTAAATGTAATTTACTCAGGTTCTAAGTAAAATATGTAAGAAAATAAAATCTTTGAATTGAAACATGTACTTATAAAACGTAATGTCATGTAACAGAACCTCAAAATCAGAGGCTTATGATTAGAAGCTCACAACAACTCACGGTTTAAGATTCTAGCTAGAAATACTACAGGACTCTTCTAGTAGGTTTGCCAAGTATCTATTGAATAAGTCCAACATCACTTCCATTTTATCAATGTTATCAACCAGTTAATAAAAAAAACTTCAATTTTCTTTATTCTTCTCAATATTGATCAGACCAGCTGCCATAGATTGCACAATATTTCACTAGTCCGGGCAACCATAACTACCCTAGATAATTCCATGCTGAACTAAGATTCAACCTCGGCTCTTCTTCACTAGCTCATGTGATTTTATATAAAGACCTACCGCCGAAGTTAAAAAAATACAATATGGATAAATATGGTGGTATATGAGATCCAAAGTAATATATAAGCAAATTCAAGAATAAAATATTGTATTCAGAGAAGATTATAGACTTTTATGTTGAGAACTCTTTATGATCATCCGTGGCATCACTCTGATGTGGCTCAACCAGCTCCCTCAAGGTAACATCCAAAATTGTACATGGTATGCATTGTATTTAGGAACCATTTCATGTATCTAAGGGCATCGAGGGAGATGGTGACTACATTATTCACTATAAACAGTGGCTAACAAAGAGTATTCAAAAGTACGTACACCTGACGCTTTGTTCAAAATTTTCAAGAATATTTCCACAATCTTCTAGCATGTGTAACACACATAAATAGAATTATAAAAATACTTTTAGAAGAAAGATTCATGAATAAGAAGGCTTTGAACTTTGGATATTTCTGGCCCAAATGGAAGAACATATCAAAATGGACGAGACTATGAGAGTCAAGACTTCCATGATTTCTAAACGCTCACCTTCTTACCAACACCTGACAAATGCTAATGAATCTCTCACTGTAGTACTAATCCATATAAAAAATCACATTCCTGAGATTCATGTGTAGTCAATAAAACATAACCAAAGCCAGTTCATTTAGATAAGTTAAGATACAACTATAATAAAAACTACAAAAACAACCGAAATCACGAGCTTTGGCCAAAGGCCCTACAAAGAACTTACCAAACATTTAGGAGTAATTTTTGAAAGAGATATAATCAAGTTCCAAAGACTCAAGAAAATGTGGACTTTCAGAGAGATGAGAGATAATTAAACGTTCATGCAATATCCATAATAATGTAAGACACTATACCCAGGACTACATCACTTTGAGGGATAAAGTGCAGAACCTAATTGAAGAAAATAAGCTTGTGGATTTTATTAGAAGAAACCAAGATCCAAGTTGAGACAAATTACGACAGAACTTAGGCAGCTAGTAAGGTAAAAATAACAACATATTGCGGTATTTTCCAAAATACTAACGGTCTTAGAGAACATGGTTGTCATGAACATAAATGAAGAGTATTTAGATCGAGACCCAAGATGATAGATCATCTTTATGATAGAAAACGAGGATACGCTATCATGTACTACTAAATATTATAAGAAATGATATATATATATATATAATTTATAATTAGGGTCAAACATCGACGCACATATATAAGCCCCTTATTTTTCATGAGGACATGGTAATAGTTATAATTAAAATAACGAGAGTATAGTAAAAAAACTTATGATAGACGTTGGAAGTTCAATCAATGTGCTATTTAAAAGTACTTATGATAAAGACACTAGTACTTACACCTTTTAAGAGGGTGTTAACTGGTTTAATCAGGACAAACATCCCATTCTTAGAAGGATTAAAACTGGATATGATGTTACGTCGACTATAATATATAAAAATCAGGTTTAGTTATTGTTTATAGTAGTAAATGAACATTTTTTATATAATTCAATCTTTGGTAGAACCTAGTTGGATCAGATGTATGTCATAGTCGTAATGATGCATCGATATCTTCAATACATAGTCAATGCTCGGGTAAATGTGATCTGAAGCAACAAAATAATGGTAAAGAAGTGTTACTTAACCTTCATAGTATTAAGAAATAACAATTATGAGGGCCTCCGACTATCTTTGATGATATGGATGATCCGAGAGAGGCCTCTCACCTAGTTGAGCCGAGAGAAAAAGTGAAATCCATCATATTAGAAGAACATAAAGTTTTTTTTTCTCGGGCGAGACATGCCACCAAATTATAGGCACGATTTACTATAATTTTTATGAAAAAATTTGCACATATTTTTATGGACTATCCAAGATATATCAGGCCCTGCCAAAATAATGTGCCATAAACTATTCATAAATATCATGTTTGAACTATCAAACACAAAAGAAGAACCTTCTTCCAATAAAAATTTGAAACAATAGTAGAAGTGACAGACATGCTCAAAGAAGTATGACTTATACGAATCGTTCTACCCGGTATTGATAACTAACCCAAGGATACTCAAGAAGAAGAATGGTAACTCGAAAATATGCACTGATTTCGCCGATCTGAATAAACAAACCATGAAAGTATGATGATTTTCCCGTTTTAAGAATTTATCAACTAGTAGATGCAACTTTTGAGAACAAAATATTATCTTTGATGGACATATATTTGGTCTAAAACCAAATTTTGATGGATGAAGAAGATAAGGATCATACCATATTCATCATAGGGAGAATGTTGTATTGATATAAGATGATACCTTCAGAATCAAGAATGTAGAGGCCATATATTATAGGCTGGTCAACAAGACTTTCTAAACCAACTCGGTCATAACCTACAAGCTTATATTGAGGATATGTTGATCACAATGAACTAGGATGCAGATCATTTGAAAAAACTTACCTAGACTTTCACCAATATCTGAAGGGTCAACCTGAAATTTAATTAGGAGAAATGTATATTTGGCATGAGATCTAAAAGGTCCATGTGATACCTGGTAAGTGAGAATATGATAGAAGCAAATCTTACATAACTAAAAAGCTTGATTATAATGGAGCCACCCCGAAACATAAAAAAGTACAAATTTTAACAGAGTTGTTGGTTGTAGTAAACATATTCATTTCCCGCTCTTTGGACAAGTGTCAACTATTCTTCCAGATACTCAAAGAGGTTGCCAAATTTAATTAGACTCATGCATATGATGAAGCTTACAAAACAATCAAAGAGTTTTTTTAAACTCGATAGAAGTTCTAACAGAGCTAAAGCCGTATGAGTTTTTTTATTTTTGTATTTGGTTGTGTCAAATTATGAGGTTAATATTTATAAGTCCCGACTAGATTCTAAGACACGCTATTTAGAGTTAGATGAACTTTTCTTGGATTTAATATTAATGGTTAGTAAGAAGAAGCCATACTTTCAAGCATATATCATAATAGTAGAAATGTTTTCCCTCCATAAAAAAAGTGTTGTAAAGAGCTTTACCTTAAGCAGTTCCTAACAGAATTCCAGTACGACCCGAGATTGACCCATATATAACAATTAAATCTCAAGTTTTAACATATTTTCTAATGTAGTTCCAATATAAAAAAGCTCTACGTTTAGCAGACCATCCTGAACCAACATGGTCGATTAGAATAAAGAAAAGAAGTAACAACATGGGTTCCGACGTAAGGGTGAAACTAACACCCATTCAAAATAAACAATGAATCAAACTCCCAGGTTGTATTCAACCAAGATGTAAAATAATAAAAAACTAAGAAAGATAACTATATAACAAAACCTTTTCTTTAAACAACAATCTTTGATCAAGTATATTTTGAGCAGATGGCCATTACAGAAAATACAGTAGCCGAGTTGATCCAGTATACAAGGCAAATTTATCGTCAAATAACACTCTCTGATCAATTCACTTTTGAGCAAATGCCTATGGCAGAGAAAATGCAGTAGCTGATGCATTTGTATCGATAGTCTCTGTACATATTCGACACCAAAAGTATCATTTAAGAGAAATATTTGGTTACTTTGTAAACCATGCTCTTACCAAGTGTTTTGGTACCCGAGGTAATGATCATTGAAGAAGAGGATGACTTGACATCTCTCATTAAAACATACCTTACACAAAGGTAAAATTCTAGAAGACAAGACCAAAGACATATCAATTAAAATCAAATAAAAAAGATATATATGGGCACTTAAACTTTGCACGAGCCTTACCAGACCTTTGATTTGATGTCTCAGACCCGAAGAAGTAACATTTATTATGGAATAACTCTATAATAGAGAATGAAGTTGCTATTGAGTTACAAGGTAATCCTACTAGTATCCTACCATCATAACAGACGCAACAATATTTGTCAAATGTTGTGATAGTTGTCAATGTTATGATAGCTTTAAATGTTTTGCCAACAAAAAAAGTTTATGTAGACCCACAAATAACAAAAATATCGGGATGATTGTAATATAATTCAAACACCAATGAGCCCTCGATATTCAACCAAAAATAAAAAATAAACTCTATGTTTGAGAATTGATCAATCCGCGTGGAATAATAAAGTTTCAACAAAATATTTATTTCTTCTAAGTTGATGATTTTTCGAGTCTTTATTTAACTAAAAATTGTTGCGGTTCAACAATAATTCAATAAAATCTAGCAATAATGCATTTTTCCTCTAAATTGAGAATTGAACGAAATATTATATCTCTAAGATTGCGGCAGTTTAACAAGTCTACATCACAAGTCTAAGGTTATACCCAAGGATTCAAGCACCCAGGTTTCAAGATCAAACAAAATAAAAAGAAGAAAAACATGCCAAGTGTAAGGAAAAACTTACATCTATCATATTATTAACAAAAAATAAAGCATAAAATAAGAACTCATTAAGAAATACAAGCAACGTAATAAAAAAATAGTAAAATTCATACATACAAATGACTCGACCTTTAAAACAATTACCTTATGGAAAATAAAGTACAAAGTATATAAAAAAGAGGAAACAAAAATTACTTTGAAGAATTGGTTTCTTGAATATGAATAATAACTTCAGGGAGGGTGATATACACTACAACAAGAACCTAATCAACAACTTATGTATAGACTACCGAATGAGAACTATATCTAGTTTTGGTTGCAACAAGTTAAGTCTCGAATCCATGAATTAAAAATTTATTCCTTTTATAACAGTTGCAGGAGAAAGGTGTGCAATATCTTTAGTCTCAGTTGGAGAAAATGAATTATTAATAGCCTTAACTCGAATTAAAGAAGGGAACAACACCCTTTTCTCTTTCCACCTTTAACAAAAGGACTCGTGATAATATATCGAGGTATGCGCTCAGCTGTGACGTAGTTACGTAAATAAATCCAGATAGCTCGATTTATACTTAAAGAACTAAGTTTGATTCACAAATCTTTGTTTATTTTCCAACTTTCTCTTTCTCATTAGCCTCTATCACATTCAATAAATCTTTATTAGTTAAGTGCTCAACTTCCCTTAAATCATTTTTATTCTCAAGATAGATAAATACCCTTCACAGTTCCTCCAACACTAATGTTACAACCATTGCATGAACATTCATGGATAATTTGTAAGTTATTTGAAATTTCAAGATGCTTCCAAAAAACTGTACGTTTCAGTGAGAGTCTCTTTTATATATTTAAGTTCAGCTTTCAAACGTGTTTCAACTCCAGTCTTAGCCTAAAATTCAATGTTCAAACACTCCACATTATTAGCAAAAACATCTCTTACATCTCGACTCCTCTTAAAAGGCTGAGCTATACCTTCAAACAAAGGTCAAATATCCAAAATTTCTATAACATAATTATGGAAATCTTGGTGTACTAATGCAAAAACATTTAACAATGTCTACAAAACAAAAATAGAGCTAACAAATTAATATAAAAATAGAAAACGAAAGAAAAAAAAATCCATAGAATAATCACATTCCCAATGCCATTTGCTTTATTAGCAACTTCATCGAGGGAATATGAGTTGGTAGTCCTCTCAATCGCGCCGAAGCAACTAAGTGCCCAAAACTTAGGTTATTTTCTATATGTTAAAATGCTTAATCACCAAAGTAGGGGAATACTTTAGGAATTGACCCTCAACGACCTTCTCAACACGAGTTACCTCCATTGTAATTCATGGGTTTTCAGCTTTAAGTGTGTCCAAGACATCAGCCACATATTCAAAATAAGTGAAATCGATATTAGCATCATCAACTAAAACAATTGAATGCAAAGAACTTATTTAGTTGTGGTATTAATAATTTTGGGTGCTTCACCTTCGACCATTTTGTAAAATACACTTATCGTTGTTTTAACTTATTTTCCTCCTCTACCTAGCACTCTAGGTTCATTATTTCACCTTTGGTTAACCTGTTTAAATAGGAAGAAGTTTTAGCTTTCGTGTTCTCTTGATTTCTCAATACAAGGGAAATTCTAAGAGCTTTATCATTCCCATTTTCAATAAGAAAATGTTTTTTCTCAACAACTTGAGAATCACTTTCATTGATAATAATATTATTTTCAGAAATATGAAGATGATTCATGGTCTATTCTAGGCCTTCACTGATAAAATTATCTCAAACAACCATAAATTTAGAGGTAGAGACTCTAACATGATCTATCTTGTTCTTGGGGTCAAGAACATCAACAACAAATTAGTAGTAGATAAAAATTCTATAGAAAATACATTAGATTAGACGATTTAACCTTCATTCAACTACATTGAGCTCTACAATCTTGGTAAAAGAATGATAAACAATCTTCGCCTTCAGCGCTACAACTATCCCTTCAACAACCTTTGAAGTGGTAGACGTAAAAACTTTGGTGTTTAAGTTGATTTTTTGAGCCTAACAATCGTTAGAAGATAATTCACAATATTTACATTTATCTCATTTGGAATTACTGTATTAGAATGAGAAGATATTGAAAACAACGCAATTGGGATCATTTTGGTTTTAGGCACTATGACTTTAATTGGTGAAGTTCATGTCTCTTCTACAATTTTGGTTGGTACATCTGAGACATCTACAACCACATTTGTAACATAATTTGGCTAAAACCTAGAAGTTATGAAGTTTTTCGATACCAGAATTGACTGGTATCCGAACCTATATGATAAAATTATTTTTTAAAAAATTTGTTTTAAATAAGAGTGAGTGTGTTTTGTAAAAACTATTTTATTATTTATCCTAAAAAATAATCATCTAGTTATATGTATTTTTATATATGTATAGTACTATATGACCCTAAAGAGTGATGCTTCTTCATAGCAAGCAATTTTATTCTTTTTTAGTGAACAACTTTCATCTTTTCTATTAAGCGATTGTTTTTCATAGTGACTTGATATCATCTAGGTTATGTTCGAGAGATTAATTTCGGGTTTTTTTTATCATCAACATTAGTTTGTATTATTTATATGTTCCTCGTGGCATGTTCATGTCTCGACCTGAGCATTTCTAGATGTGCGTGGTTTGAGATGATGACAACATCTTGAATGCTTCTAGGTTATGTACCGACGATGGAGGTTGAAACTGAAAACTCGTACTAATATGTGTTTCCGGTGGTGGTTTCTTTCAAGATCTGGGTTGTGATAGATGAATCTAAAGTGAATTCTCATATTTTATCCGGTTTCTTGGATATATGTTTTTATACCAAGAGCATGAGCTATCTTTTGTTTGATAATTTTGTAACTTCATTGTTCTTATTCATTCTCCATAATTGATTTTGGTGAATTTATTATAAGTTTTTACGCTTCCGTCTGCATTTGAAAAGAGTGGTTGAGATTATGTGAATGGTGTGAGAGTCAAAGAGACTATTAACTCAACTGTGATTTTTATATACTTTTTGTTTTAGTTATAGATCTAGGGTTTTCAGGTATAGATTTAAGATTTCCAAATCCAGATCTTGGGTTAATTTATGTATTCCAACTTCACCTATTGTTGTAATCCGATTATAAATTTAGTTATGATGTCGTAGTTATGGTCCGACGATATACTCCAATTGTTTTAGTATATTTTGGTTTTTTGTTTTTTTATAGATATATTTAGATATCAGTCAATTAAAAAACATCAATTATCAACATATAATATCATTATTAATAAAATATATTTAAATATTATTTATTTATTACAAAATAGGATTTGATCAACCATATTGCAAATATTTATTGATTTTAAAAATAGTTTGTTGTAGCTTTTAAATTCATATTAAATTTTATTTATTTATATGTTTTAATTATTAAATAAATTATTTTAACTATGGTTTTGTTATTCAATTCACATTTGGTTATTGATTTTTGTTTCTTATTGATGTTTAATTATAAAATAAAAATTTTAAATGCTGTTTTTAGTTTCTTTTCTAATTATAATGATTATATATATATATATATATATATATATATAATCTGTGTTTCTTCAATTGAAAATCAATTCAAAGATTTTGATATTTTTTTTATAAAAAATAACAACAAATTCATATTAATTTTTTGATTAATTTTATAATTTATATTTTGTTTTTCATTAATTTATTATTTGTTGTTCTTAGGTTGGTTTCTTTTATATTGTTTGACATGTTCTTCCTTTATATCATCCCTATTTTTATTAAACATTGTGTTCGGGCAACTTTCTATAATTTTATTTATAATTTATAATACTTTTTATTATAAAAAATTATAATAATTATAATTTCCATCTTATGGGATAAAATGTAGCAATCTTTTATTTAATTGCATAAGCGTAACAGTCACCATAATCAACTAATTAAACATCTAATAATTATTATACAATTATTAACAGAAGCATGCAGGCGTTTTTTATCCGATTTGAAACAATTTGTTTGTAAATTTGCATATAAATATTTTAAGAACAAACTACCTATGTACCTATGCTATGATAAATATATGAAACACTTTCTTTTCAAAATTTGCATATAAATATTTTAAGAACAAATTAGTATATTTCCATAACCCGAAATAAACCCGATTGAAATTAATATCAATAGAGCAAACCATAATAGCTCCAATGATTATTAGTCTGACTTGTTTGATTGTTGGTGAACCCGTCTTGGACGGTATAATTATTATTTTAGTTATTTTAATATTTTTTTTGTTACTTATTATCAAATGGACCAAGCTTTTTCATGCCTAATTGCCTATGGAATTATTGGCATTAAATAATGAGAAAGACTTGCAATGCGTGATGGACAACTCACCCGTGACTTGTTCAATTTCTTTTCTAAAATTATCATCACAAGTAACCATAATTTTATCTTAATATTAAAAACATTTTAAAATATATCAATAAGGAATAATTTTTCTTCTATTGGTTTGGTTTGGAATTAGATCATGGATGACGATTCTAATTCTATTGTAATTGGGATTAGGTTTAAAAATAGTAGCAAAATATTTAATAAAGTTTTACTCGCTCCATTAAATGTGGGTCAAGTGGATACACGCAGCATTTAATTTTTCACACTTGTACGTGTTTCACATGTACAATAAATTGATTAGATTTAAATGCAGGACATGTTGATATTTAGATTTGATTGTAGGTTTTACACTTGTGTGTATTTATTTATATTATTACATGTAATCGGGATATGGTTTCACACTTCAACCGCATCTCATTTATTGAGATTTGTCAATGAGTGGTTGATTCGCTGACCATCATTCTTTTTATAATGTGCAAAATACTTAAAACATGACTATAACAAAAAAAAGACACGAGCCATTTTAATAAAATTGTATGGGTTTTGAATTGCAGAAAAGTTGTAGTTTGTAAGTTTGTAAAATGGAGCTGGGTTTCGTTTAGGCTGAAGTAAAACCTATTTTTATAAATGTTCGGCAACTTTGTTCAAGTTGTGTATTAGTCATTAATAATAGAATTGAGCGTAACGCACATACTATTAAAATTAATTAGATGATCCCAATAATATTTTCGAATCATACTCTATCAATAACATATAATGTCATGCAAAATTCAATAATAAAATATATGTTTTAAATATTTTTTGGGTAAGATTAGAGTTAGAAATAATTTGAAAATAAAAATACTATTGAAAAGTACACGATCGAAGATGGATCGTCGAAAGCATGTAGAAACAAAACAGTTTAAATCTTTTAAATGAAAACGGAGATGAAACTTAAGTGCGAACATGATTGTTAGAATCTAAAGATAAAATCTATTGAAAACTAGAAAAATTGTTATTGTCGGAGACTGAATGAGCAAATTAATCATTTGCGATGTCGAATGATAGTGCATGATTGCCGAAAAGCTTTTAAAGATACCTAATTTTTTTTTGAGGAAGCTAGATCAATAAGGCTCTTGAATGATTAATCTCTACATGTAATGCTATAGTCGTTGGATTAAGACTATTTCTTGGGACAAAAAGTACAAACAACTGTTGCAGGCCTACTACCGTACAAATGTCAGCGCCAACCTTGTCCTATATGTTGACAAGTTTGGCCAAATGGGGAAATTTAACATGTAATATTGTGAGCCAGAGAGAGAATTGTGCACAATATTGATCATATATAAACAATGAGAGTTGGGTATTAGAATCATTACCAGTCATTTGTGTAAGATAGATGGTTAACCCTTGAATAAACATTTTGAGATTCATAGTTCTTTGTAAGTTGAAAGTGTTCTGTAACAAATATGTCTAGTCGAGTATTTAGTGTTTGAAGAGTTTTCATATATAAAAAATCTATATCCGTTCCCGTGGATGTAGTTTTCTTTATAATTCAATCTATGTTACATATGTGTTGTGTGTGTACTTAAGTTTATATTATTGTTCTTTTTTCTACTTTGTTGTTTTAAGGGCTCACAATTAAGATTTGAGTACGGCCGTAGTTGTGTTACTCAATAATCTTGCCGACGCTTCCTCTTTATCTCCTCCACTAATTTGTTATCTCATTTGACGTCTTAATGATAAATTTTGCTGACGCTGTTACCTTGGTGATAATACCTTCATATTCTTTAAATAATGACAGGTGGCGTTCCTACGATATATAACCTTATCAGACATAATCTCTAAAATATAGTTCATATGTTTTAATGACTATGTACAAAATATCAAAGATAAAGTTATTATTATATAAATAACAATTTTACCGTCGATTATATTTGTTATTGATTGATAATTATTTATCACTTCGATAACTAGATTTGACCGACGATTTCCCATATCATCATTGATGAGTTAATATTTCACCTTAGTAATTGTTAAGAGACAAATCTAGAGAGAGAAAGAGCTAGAGAGTTTTCAGAGAGAGAAATTTCAAGTACAAATGAGTTCCAAAGAAAAAGTATTCAACCCCTTTATTAGAGTAGCCTTGCCCTTTATATAGAGGAGCCAAAACTTAATCTGAAACTGAAATCTGTTACAAAAGAGGACTAATTGCTGTTTAGTCCTTAGCAATTATACATAGTTACAAATACTCTCTAAAAGTTACATCAATTACAATTTAAAGACAAAACTTACATTATTCATAATTAAATCTTTAAATTTACATTATTTATAACTCAGTCCTCAAAATCCTATTTCCATATCAATCATATATCAGTTTTTTTGTTATTTACTCACCAGGTTATCATGTCAATGGCTAAATAATAAAATTATGACTTCGAACCATTAAATTATCAAAATGACCATGATGACACTAGTTTTTCAAGTAATAGTTGATTGGGTAATAGTTCATCAAGCCCTAACAGTTCCGAAAACTCATCATCTTCCTTAAAAATTAGTGGAGAAAATATTAATCCACTAGAATTCGACCTAACATTAGTACTTCCTACCAATTCCAAACTTAAAAAAACTATTATATGAAAAAACCATATTTCTCCCAACGATTCTTCTAAGTCCCTAAACTTTAAGAATGATGCATATGCATATGATTTAGGAAAGACTAATACACATGGTATTGCATTTTCTTCTAACCAACCTAACAAAGATAATATTTGTTTCTTTGACAGATGGATTTCCCTTCAGACTTTTACATATACTGAAGATAAAATAGAGGAAGAAAAGAAAATTCGATATAAAGGGATATTATTGATAACATTAAATTTCACATGCCATCATACAGAGATTTCCTCAATCGCGCAATCGGAGACGAGGTCTATTTTTTATATAGAACGATGAAGTGGGGTATTAGGTTTCCCTTTCATTTCAAAATTCTAGATATTTTAGACAAGATAAAATATGTCACAGCTGTTAACGAGAAAACCCTAACACCGATATGCTAAGATAGTGAGTATTCTTGATTCGGGAAGAAGAAGAACATAATCCTATCACATCACTCTCAATCCTTATTTATACTGCTTTTAGCAGTTACTATCTTATTTATTACACAAGATCATTTATGACATACAACATCTTGACTGTAACGTTTGTCAAATATCGCTAATTAACGGTCATTATTGTGGTCTTCCAAAGTTGACCCTTGTAATATACTTGATCTTTTAATGATCATCAGTTTCCTCAGTTCCTGAGCAGGTCTGCTTTCATCTTATGCGTCTGACCTTTGGAATCCTGCTCGGTTTTAGGCTTGCTCGGTCTTGATTAGTTCCAGCTCGGATTGGCTCATCCCGCCCTCTTATTTATCAATGCTTTCAATCGAGTGAGCCTTCATTAGAGTTCGTGCTTTTTCTTTGTCCTTCCTTAGCTTGCCATTACTTCTTACTCAGCTCGGTCTTTGAGTTTATACGCTTATGCTCGGCTCGAGGTCGCATCTCTTCTCTGCTCCTTCTTGATCATTTGAGTATATACGTTTTTTCTCTGCTCGAGTTCACATCTCTTCTCTACTTCTTATTGATATTTGATCTTATACGCTTCCACTCTGCTCGGGCACGCATCTCTTCTTTGTTTTGTGGCCGCATCAGATCTTCTCAACGACTAGACGTTCAATTTGTTTTTACTAAATATTCTCGGTTAACATTTCCGTTTTACATTTTTCGTGGATATCTACTACCTTATCAATCGCATAAAAGACCGATTGATTTTAGTAAAATAAATATCTTGAGCGATTCAATATAATCGAATAAGGGGTAATCAGAGCCAAGTCTCTTACGAATCAATTGTAGGATTGTATGTACAATTAAAAACGTGTTTTTTTAACCTTTTTATATAGATTCCATACTATTGGAAATATATGTTGTTTGAACTGAATAAAGTCATGTTTAATTGATTTTTTCATAGAAGCATGATTAGGATTACATGATTTTAAGTTTAAGTTTAATTTAAAAAAATAATTAGGGGGTTTTCTCTAAATTTATGGTTTATTTATTGCAGGAAAAAGAGAATTTTTGTAGCAAATAGACCCTAAATCAAGGAAAAACTCAAAAGGAAAAATGAGAACATTCAAGTGTTGTTAGGAGTGCTTTATTGCAATCACCCCTATTATGATCGCGATGAAGCCCCCAATTCGATGGGGCAAAGGCTAGTTTGCCACGATGTAGTGGCATGTTCGTCGAGGTGAAGCCTAGTTTGTTGCGACAAACACGTACTACTACTGTAAAAATCTTTTTTGGACTTGTGACCACGTGGTATCTATTTGGACATGCTATATTTTTAGGTATATATGGTTATTTGATATATGTTTAAATGTTAATTATAATAACATGATTACGATAGGTAAGGCATGCAACTAATCAATCCAAATGAAGGTTGATTGGTGAATTGATGAACCTATCTGGACATTTTCATAAATCTATCATATTGCAAGTCTTGTTGGCCTAAACAAAGGTCAAGGATTGTCATATTAATCATTAAGATTTTAATTTAAATATGGAACCTGTCTAAATGAGGGTTATACCATTATTCAATCAATTAAAATCAGATCAATAATGATTTTTCTCAAACTCATAAAATGCATTGCCCAAAAATATCTTATTACTATATATAATATGTTTTATATATAATATTTCATGTCTAAACATGATTTAAACTTAAGTACTATATGTTAATGAGTGTGTATTTTATATGTTTTTTTTTTCTGTTTAACATTTTAGTAAATATATATAACCCGTAAAATAATAGACCCCAATTTTTTTAATGTGTTATTTTTTTTCAATGAATTGATAACACGAGATTGCATTTGAAATGTTGTGATGATGAAATGACTTTATTGACTAAGCAACCTACACCTCTCACTAAATATAGTTCTCATAATAAGAAGAAAGAATTTGAGGCATGGGAAAAGTCACATAAACAGATATTGATAACCAAGAAACAATGATTACCTTTGGAATATAAGACTATCCCGATTCAGATCACACATGAAATTAGGTGTCTCAAAATATTTGAGAAATGTTCTGCCAATGATTAATAAGGAGGAGATTAAAATGGTGCAATTTCAACTCTCCACCATTAATTTTAATAGAATTAATGATAACAAGGAAACATATTTTAGGATTTCAATGATCGCCTTAAAGTTAAAATTACTTGCGATCTCAAAGTAGTTGTGATAAGGTTTTCATTTCAGTTTTTCCTCAGAGTGGACAGTTAGTAAACTGGCTTCAAATGCTACTTAGGAAGATAATAGGCTGAAACAAGAACATCATAAAGTGCATAAGGTGAGTTCTCAATAGGGAAAACATATTATAGTAGGCATGACAAAGAATCTGATAAGGATTCTGATTCAGGGGAAAAGAAATCTAAAGAATCACCAGCTGCAGGTTGATGTTTCTTTTGTAAGAGGATGAGGCATCTGACAATGGATTACAAAAATTACCAAGCTTAGATAAGAGCTAAAGATAATCTCACAACTATTATATGTTTAAAAATCAATTTAGTTTCAATTGGAGGAACACATAATGGGTTGGTATGGTTACGACCACACATGTTTATCTTTCTATTAAGGATATGATAAGGATCCTAAGCCCAAGTGATGGTGAAATATCCATACATCAAGTAGAGGGAAGTTTGTTTAGTGTATTTTATTTGCGATTATCAGTTGTTTTTTCTAGTGACCATTTATTGTATTTGGATATGTCAATAAAAATTAAATTTTTCCTATAAAACACCTCTTAAAGGATATCATACAATCATTAAATGACTTTTTATTTACATGATAATATGATAAAACTAGATATTTAATAATGAATAATAACTTATATTATTAAATACCATTTAATATTACAAAGATCTAATGAGCATACATATATATGCAAAGCGAAAATTTAGGTAATCTTTGACACAAGAACTTAAAGTAATATCCTAAAAGGAAAAATGGATAAGCTTGTTGTTAAAAGGTTTATAAAGCTCACTTGATTGTTTAGAATTCGATACTTGTATTGAATGTATCAAAGAGAAAGAAACCAAAATGTATAGGCCATAGGAATAAATAACAATAAAAGTCTTAGAATTGATCCTTATCAACATCAGTGGACCATTTCCTAAGGAATCATGGAACATGTAGCAATACTTGTTATGGATTCCTCTGGCTTATTCATAAGAAATAAGAAGCCATAGTCAAGTTCAAATAATTTAAGACCGAAGTTGAAAATCAACTAGGTAAGAGCATTAAGTGCTTCAAATATGACTGTGGTAGTGAATAATATGGTATATATGAAAAATAAGGTGTACAATATCAAAAACCATTTTCTAAATACATAGAGGCATGTGATAGCCAATACATCAAGTGGAAAATAAACACACAAAAGTCACCCAAGATGACAATGTGAATTTCATATTTTCTTTTCAACTCTCTTCATCCTCTTTTAAGGAGCTGTTTAAGTTACCACTTGAAGAGTCCGTATCTTCTAAGTCTTTATTTTTGGACGATTTGGAGCTATCATTGGCAGAGTTTCCCGTGCCTTCGGAGTTAGTCAAAGGAGCTATTATTGTAAATGAATTATGTGTCTCTTATTTGACATTGCTATAAATGGGTGTACTTTATCTTGAAAAAAAGATGAATGAAAAGAGTTAGACTTTTGACTCTTGTTACATTCTCTCTCTCTAAAAATTTGTTGTCTCTCTCTTTCTAGATATCGAATTTATCACTCTAAAGTTTATTTTAGACCATATTTAACCTTTTCACTTCCAGTTAGATCACTACTAAGTTAATTTCAAAATCAAAAGAGATTACAACTTTGATAGATTATGACTAATGAGACACTTCACTTAATATCATAAATGAACTGTCTAATATTTACATACTATTGACTTTATTAGATCCGAATAAGATTGTTACAAACATGTTAGTCTTACATTAGACCATTTAAATTTTATAAGTAATCATTCTTAATTCATAGAGTTATTAACTTGTAATTTATATATCAAGTTCTTTTAATGTTACAATTCAGAAAGATCTGATCATAACATTCATTTAATAAAATGTACTATAAAGTGTGCAAGTTGTGCAACGATTATCTTGAAAGAGTATTTTAAGATGTTATGAATTAAAAGTTCTCTTAAAAGGTCAATATTTTCACATTGAATGAAATCTATTTTGGTAAGACATTTTAAATCTCTTAACTGAATTATGTTACATCAATTTTCGTTCTTGTTACACTAGTCCATATTTGAACATTAAAAAACTGTATGTGATCTTATGGAAGCTTGAACTCAATTCACCATTTACATCATAATATTTATAATGTTCTTACAAAACTCTTTATAATATTACATAAGCTAAAAGTTGGATTCTTTAGTTTATCCATAAAAGATTTTAATGTTCTTGCGTAACTCTTTATGGCGTCATGAGAGCTGAAAATAGATTCTTTTATTGTATAAATAATCTTAATGTTCTTGTGTAAATCTTTATGACATTACAAATCGGAAACTAGACGCTAATATACTAACTTAACTTTGCACAGATTCTTGAGGATGTTGCGTTTGTCCATCATCGACAACTACCATTTCTTAATCTGAAATGAAATTTGAATGTTGATTTTAAAGGGGAATAAAGAAATGATCAGAATTGAATGATCAAATTCTTATTATTTGATTCTAAGCAAATCCTTTCTGATTTTTTTCCAATATCAAGGATGTTCATCGAATATCCCTCATTAACTAAATATCCTCAAAATCAGTGAATTGTCTCATATCGAAAATGTTAAGGTGGCGACCAAAGTCCCACATCCCACATCGGTTAAACATGGGAAGGATCAGTGGTATATAAGTAAGAACATATCTCAACTAGCATGAGGCCTTTTGGTAGTGGACCAAATGCAAAGCAGTGAGGGCTTTCGGGTGCCAAAACGGACAATATCATACTAGAGTTGAGATCAGATGTGTTCTTACTTATATACGGAGGCGGAATATGCGGACTGGACCCCCATATTCCCAACACGTGGTATCAGAGCGCCATGCCCAGACATAATGCGATGGTGGTAATATTCTCGGAGGTCAAACATGATGAACCAGTAGTCATGCTCAAGGTGAATGATCTACTCTATACATCCTAGTTTGGAGCGTCCATAACTCATCAAGCGGTGGTACTTTATTGTAGTGGATAGTGGAGCTAATGAATAAGCGCAGGATGGTCGAGTGAGTAGATAGATCCGCTGTAAAAGCTCTATTGCTCAGGTGGAGCAACTTCTGACTAGAGTGAGTGGATGAAAGTCAATTGAGAGGAGGCTAAGTGGTACTTTGTTCGAGAGGAGGATTTGTTAGGGTGGCGACCAAAGTCTCACATCCCACATCGGTTAAATTTGGGAAGGATCAGTGGTATATAAGTAAGAACATATCTCAACTAGTATGAGTCCTTTTGGTAGTGGATATACGAAGGCGGAATATGCAGACCAGACCCCTAATTTATAACACCCATATTCCCAACACGTGGTATCACTACCAAAAGGCCTCATACTAGTTGTTGTATGTTCTTACTTATATACGTAGGCGGAATATGCGGACCGGACCCCCATATTCCCAACACGTGGTATCAGAGCGTCAGGCTCAGACAGAGAGCGTAAGGCCCAGACGGAACGCAATGTTGGTGAAATTCTCGGAGGTCGAACATGAAGAAGTTAGACACCATGCTCAATATGATCTGTTCTAGAGATCCTAGTTCGGAGTGTCCGTGTCTCATCAAACGGTGGTACTTGATTGGAGTGGGGAGTGGCGCTAAGGAACAAGACAAATTGGTCTAATAGGAGGTGAATAGTAACATCCATAGTGCCTCTATGGTCAGGTAGTCTTCCAACCTGATTAAAGTGGGCGGATGGAAGTCAATTGAGAGGAGGCTAAGGTGGTACTTTGTTAGAGAGGAGGGTTCGTTAGGGTGGCGACCAAATTCCCACATCCCATATCGGTTAAACATGGGAAGGATTAGTGATATATAAGTAAGAACATATCTCAACTAGCATGAAGCCTTTTGGTAGTGGACCAAATGCAAAACCGTGAGGGCCTTCGGGTGCCAAAACGGACAATATCATACTAGTGTTGAGATCGGATGCGTTCTTACTTATATACGGAGGTGGAATATGCGGACCGGACCCCCATATTCCCAACAGAAAATTGGATAGTAGGTTTCTAAAATAACTATTACAGAATGGAATTTATTTTAAATTGAGATAATTATTATCGTATCAAACTTTATTTCCCATTGCTAAGCATGTAAAGCTTTATTTACACTACACGTCCCTAAATGTACAAACTTTATAATGTTATCACTATGTTTAAGATATGATGTACCAAATATACTAGTTACCTCCCTATAAAGTCGGTTAATAAGGAAATATTGCACATCTTAACTATATAAACCAAAAATTTGAATCATGATATTGTTCACTGAACTGCCACACCTCTATTGAGTAATAACCATAATAGATAGATATTTCAAGATATTTGAACTTGTCAATGCACTTCATCTACAAACAAAATATATCATGTATAGTTACCAATAAATAAGAATATCTTATTCATACTAATCTAAATTTTATCCAAAGAGTTTCATCATTGTGTTTGCACCTTATTTTGTCTATTTGGTTTATTCCCCTCTGATTTATCCATGACATATATGAATGGTTAGAATACTCAAAGTGTTCTAAAACATCTTATCAACTAGATTACTCACATTCTTTTAAGAAATATGATCTAAATACTTTTGATAAATATGTATTCATTGTCCTATTATTTCAATTTATTTTGTTTTGTGATACATAAGTATGGATAATATCATTTCATGATTTTTTAATTGTAATCCTTAGCGAAGATGGTGGGCACCAACGTATTATATAATTAATTCATTTTGTAATTCATATATACATTAATCACCACTATTTGTATAATTTTAAAAATTTAATGTATCTTTTGAATGAAGATCAAAGATCTCTAATAGCTACAAGACTCCAATAAATCATCATTATCTATAAGATGTTTTACCATCACATAATTTTAGTTATTTAATGTATTAACTGAATAAATATTAATGATCCTCAAGAGTTAAATATAAATTAATATATATATATATATATAACAGGTTTACTTTATAAATTATCTTTATTACTTAATATATTTTTTTAGATAAATTTAATTTTTATATCTCTTTACTAGTCAACTACGAATATGAAAGAACAAACTACTTGCATATTTAAAAATTTAACATAATTATCACGCAGATCTTTGAATTTTAGGTGGAACAAAATAAAAAAAATCACCTAAATCGATATATGAACTTCTGAAGTCATCATGATGTGCTATTTTTTACACTCGCTGTGAACATCCAAAAATAGGGATAATAACTTTTTGAATTTCAAGTTTGGAACTTGATTTATAAATATTAAATGAATTATTGATTTATATTAATTCTAGATTGAGCCACTTGAAAAATTGAACAATTTTTGAGCACTCGATTTTTTTGAATTTTGGAAATAAAATTTGTAACTATATATAAAATATTTCATGATATGTTTTAAATATTTTTTCATGGAGTATCATCACTTTGTGGAAATGATTTCTAACCTCTTTAATGAGGAGTATTTTAGTGTCATAGGGAAATAAATATCGAGGTGTTCTTACCGGATAAACATATCACCCGTTCTATTCTATCTAAATAATTTGGAATGAGTTACTTAGGATATAACTATATTCTATACTCCAAACAGTTAAACTTAACCATCCCGTAAATACTATACGTGGGTTGAATTTTATCAGGTTTAAGGGTATCAAAGGGAATTCGTATATATCGCACTAGTCATAATCATTAGCAAAGGCGGTAGGTGCTAGTACGTTATACATCACCTCTATTGTCAGTACTTTAACGTTAGAGAGTGTAGATTCTAGCCACATCTAAAATCAGTCAAAAATTTCGTAACAGTCGTACCTGACTGATTCATAGTAACCGAATGAACATTTCAACAATGAAAAAATAGTTATGCAAGAGTATTATGTGTAAACACAACAACTTCATCATGCAACATGTGCTCATCATCAGTAAATATGCATGGTAGTCTTTCGTACGAGCCAACCTACACACACAACAACCATTCATTAAGTTGTGAATCCCGAAAATCTTTTCAAGCAATGACTCGTCTAAAACTTCCCACGCAGGTGGGAAACCAAGTCCACCAATTAATCCTATACGCAACTGAATATATATCTTTACATATTAGACCTTAACTCGTCGTACCTCAATACTCTTTGAGAACCTAAAGTAGTTCATGAATTTGAAATATTATATCAAGTGCTTTGATATTATAAGGGAGATGAATGACAATAAAACTTCATTTACCTGATTAAAAATAATTTGTGGGCATACAAGATATCACCTCATACATCTTAAAGTCTAAGTATCAACAACAATGGGTAGTTGCATCCCATTATGTGACCATACATTCTTAACACCAAATTCTTCCCAATGCGTACATAATGAGGTTACATAATTGTAAACCCCTAAAGGCATAATGTAACACCCAAACATGACAAACACATAATATCTCAACAACCATGCTTAACATACTAAACCCTCTATGCAGTTACAAGAGTAACATGATTTTTATCACACATATGTACTTGAATTTTAACATGCTATAAATTGATATATATATATATATATATATATATATATATATGACATTAAAAAATATGAATTTGTTAGCTGCACTTCTGCATGAAGATACAATGCAACTAGCACACACAAAGCATAAAAAACAATTTTTTTTTCTATTTACTGCACGTGTTCGTCGTGATCACAATGGGGGTAGTTGCAGTGAATAATACTTCGACTATGGTACCAATTATTAACATATATTCAATCTCAAGGGTATCCATACCCTTGATTAAATTACAGAAAACTAATTTCTTTTGTATAGAAATAAAAAGAGAAAAAGATTGAAATATATACAATTAGTCTAAATCCATTTTATTTTTGAAAGGTTTACAAGAGGGTTCTGAATTTAGAGTCCACTAAATATGGTCGATCGTTTTTTCAACAGCTTATAAGCGACACACTAGAATTGATTCTTTAAGTATTACAATAAAAAATATTCGTGTCTGAGAGAATAATTCTCTTAATTGCACAAATAGTCCCTGAATTATTCCCTCTTGATCACATAACTATATGCTTTTTTTAACTCTAAATCACTCTCATAACTTTTTATTTTTTCAACAATTCGATGGACTCCCCGCTGTCAGGGACCATAACCCTTATTATGCTTATAAAGTTTAATAATAAATTTTTGGGATAAAAGACATTCCATCTAGATAAACTTGACCCTAAATGATATGCACATATTATTTATTTATTCCATCACGAGACTAAATAATAATAATAATAATAATTATAAGTATAATTATAATTTTTAAGTTTAATGTTCAATTATTGATTAATTTAGTTATTTAATTAGACTTGTAACAACATACCTAAATATTCTTAATTACACATAATAAAATATTTTAATTTAAGATTTCTTTACGATATATATATATATATATATATATATATATTTACCAATTTAAAATAAGTATTTTTTACATGATTTTTTAGAAAAACATTAAATATAAAATAAATAAAATTAAAGATTTATCCAACATATTTCGAAAGCACCTAAATACATCCAGAAAATATGCAAACACCTAATTTTTTTTTAAGTAAAGTCCGTTTTGAAATTTTAATAAAATTTATTTTCTTAATTATTTTATTTACATTACAGTTTTTAATGAAAATTAGTTAAATAATTTATAGAATCAAGGGCATATACCATGAGTTGGTTGTTAACTATTTTAAAACCTTATTGACATCCAAGAAAATTGTTAACCAATATTCTCATCCTATGAACATCCAAGAAAATTGTTAACCAATATTCTGATCCTATGAACATTATCCCCAAGTTAAGTTCTAATGAAGACCACCAATCCCTCCTTAAAATTCTAACAAAAGATGAAATTCATAAGGGTATTAAAAACTTGTCTCCAAATAGTGTTGCTGGCCATGATGGGTTCAAAGCAATCTTCTATAAAACTTGTCGGCCAATTATCCAAAATGACTTAGTTCTGGGTGTTATAGATTATTTCAAAGATAAAACTGCTCCAAGTGACATATTTTCTACTGCAATTTGCCTTATCCCTTAATCCTCAAACTCCAAACATCTAAAAGACTTCCGACCAATTAGCTTATGTTCTGTCCTAAATAGAATTCTATCTAAATGATAGGCTACTAATTATTATCCCCAAGATAATTTTTGAAGAGTAAGGATGATTTGTTCATGGAAGAAATATCTTTGAACACATCCTTCTCTCTGAAGAAATTATCTACGATATAAACAAAACATCAAGAGACAGTAACATCATTCTTAAATTGAGAAGACCAAGGATTTTTACAAACTATCTTATAGTTTCACATTTAATGTAATGAAAACTATTGGATTTCATCCAAATTTCATCAATATTATAAGAAAATATATTGAATTGTCTTTTTCTCCATCATTATAAATGGTGACTTAAAAACTATTTCAAAGGATCTAATGACATAAGGCAGAGAGATCCAATATCCCCCATCCTTTTTATAATTGTTTAGGAATACCCGATAAGATGTATTAATTAGCTCACTAACCTAAATAATTCAATGAAATACAAAAGCATAAGTGATATGAATTTAATTGCTTAGCATTTGCAGATGACTTTGTCATCTTTACAAATGGTTCAGTTAATAACATCAACAAATTGACCAATTTGTTAAACCTATACCTAAAAATCTTTTGTCAATCCATAAACACTGAAAAATCTAGCTTAATTGTTTCTAAAAGAATTAACAATTCTAAAATTTAAACTCTTGAAAATATAATTGGTTTCAAAATAAAATCTCTTCTAATGTCATAACTTGGTGTCCAAATTCATAATAGTAATAAAACTAAGTTATATAAGGATTTAGTTTATAAAATCAGGGTTAAAATTCAGGAATGAGATTACAAATCCCTCTTTTTTTGTGGTAGATTAGTAATGATCCAAAAAATACTAATGACCATTCCAACTTATTACATCCAATGCTACACTCTCCCAAAGACTGCTATCCAAAGAATAGAGAGACTTCTAAACAGATTCCCTCGGGGATCAAATGTATCTTCTCCAACAATTATATGAACCAACTGAATTCTATAAGCAAATCCTACAATAAATGTGGCTTAAACATTAAGAAACTTTCTGATCTTCAGGAAATTTATTCATGCAAATTATAGTTTAAGTATAAGGAAAATAATACCTTTTGGGCCAGATACATGCAAAAAATCTTTTGTAAAAATTCTCATCCCTTGATCAAAATAAAATCTAAAGGCTTTAGAACTTTGAAGAGATTAAAATATATAAAAAAACATCGTTGAGCCATACATTAACTGGAAACTAGGAAATGGTAATGTTGAATTTTGGATTGACATATTATTTAAGAATAAACCATTAATTGATATCTCATATGAAACTCGTAATTCATGAGTAAGAAGGTAAGAAAAGGAAAATGAATTGTAGAGAAATAAAGTAAAAGAGAAAATTTGAAATAGTCTTATGAAAAAGTATTGTCTTATATACCGCCTTAGCCTTTATTTATAGGTGTAAAGACTTGTATAACTGATTCAGTTACATAAATTGGTCAATTGCATTACAACCCCTCATATTTAGAGATAGTCTAAAAGTCATCTAACAAGTATACAATTTATTATGTTTGACCTTAGTTTTATTACATTTAAGCCCCCAATATATTATACCCTTATCAATAGGCCCCTAGTTTTTATGAAAGTCAATGAATAGGAACTAGTAATCATCGAAAGTCATAGTAGGTAAAATTTGTTCCTTGCCAAAATTCAATATGCTTCGAATTAAATCTTCTCCACTCTTTGTCAAAAATCATTCTGACAACATATTTTATCTTTAAATAAATATATATCCCAATTCCGCTTCAAATGTGTATCACTTGTTATTCAATTCAAAACTGTTAGACTTCATATTTATCACCCTCGAAAGACTTTACTTTGATTATCTTTGAACTTAATCCAACCACTTCACATACAACCTTTTGCCTTTTGCTTTGAATATTTAGAGACAATGTCTTTTGCCAGTTTTTTCACAACGGTTAGAAACTTTTGCTCTTCTTAGCAAGCGTTCAAAACCCAATAGGCCTGCCACTAGGCTTGACAGAATACACGTGTCATACTACCCTTTCTACAAACAACTGTTTGGCATTCTTTTCCTTTTCTTTTAACCAATTGATACCACTACCTCTTCAACTTCTCTGACACTATTCTCTTTTTTTCATGACTACTCTATAAATACTCCCTCATTTATTTCCTTTACCGCACACACCATTTCTAGTGAGAGAAAATCATCTTCGTCTAAGAAAATCCTTAGCTACCTCTTCTTGAGAAACCAATTTCTTGGCTACCATCACCGAAAACTTCATCTTTTCGAGTCAATCTTCAAACTAGTTTATAAAAAAATCCCTTGCCACCAAAAAACCCATTTTTGGCTTCTACGATTACTTGTGCATCAGGGAAAGGACTACTGAGTACAAAGTGGCACGCGTTATACACAACTCTCCCCAGTTCTCAACTCAAACCACTGTCTACGATAATTTCAATCCTCATCATAGTTCCCCCAAGCTTCAAAGTTCATCCAACCCAGAAAAAACCATTTACCAGAATCTCCTCGATAATCATTATCACCATCTCAAAATCCTTCTCCAGCACCTTCTTATTCCACAAATTTATCGCCTCGAAAGAATCAGAAAGTAACTCAAAGCATATTTATTCACAGAAGAACATAAAAAACTTCATCACCAAAAAAATCTAATCCACCTCAAATATTACGTAAAGAGGCGCCTCAGATTGAATTGAAAGCTCATCTCTCCCCAAGTTTACTGGTTAAAAAGAAAGTGTTCATAGCTATGGGAGATCTCGAGACTGACAATACTTCACAAAACATTACAAATAACCATACACCACCATATCCTTTCTTGAAGGAGATTGCTGAGACCATCGAAGAGTCTTAACAACCTCCCTCGAATACTCAAGAAGAAAACCCAGTCTCAACCTCAAATCCTCATAAGCTAATAGATAAAACTTCTGAGGAAGAAGCTGATTCAGAGGCGACTCATTCAATTATCGGGGCTAATCAAAGTGGTACTGCATCAGATTCATCATGACGCTAAAAAACGTGTCATACATTTATTATAATGAGGTTCAAGGTGGCCGTGTGAAGAAACAATGGGGAATGACAGATAACATTACACTTCGACTACCAAAAGAGGGGGAGACTACCCTTGATTGTTGAGCATATGAATTTATGGTCTATCCTGAGATCATCAATTGGGGTCTTCGGTTCCCATTGGATCTGATAATAATTGATTACGAACTTCTGGACCTCTTCCCTACATAAGCAACACCAAATATGTAGTTTATACTTTTATCAGTAATTATGGCTTCTAGACTAAACCAAACCCCTCTCTCCATCAAATACTTCATTGCCATGGTTGGACTTTCGAAGGGACAGGTATTGCCCTTCTACTATATGACACTTGTGGATGATCTCAAAATGATCGACAATCTGCTCGAAGCTGAAAAATTCTTGAAACAAAGATTTGTCTTCATATCTGGAGCTTGGGAGAATGGGAAAAAAATATATGAGGAGAACTCTTCAAAACTCAACCTCATCTGGACATGCAACATTAAGTTCTTTTTATATATATTTTTAAAATTTTGTATAACTTATAATTATTTTTTGACATGTATTTCTACTGTATGCCGAAAATTCGAAGAGTTACAATGGTCGCAAGAAGGATGCAAAATATATTTTTGCCAAGTTGGCCACTTGGGTAGAAAATATATTAGGCAATGGGTTCCACTCATCTTTTCTGCCCATAAACTTTATTAACAACCATTTGTGGAGGATCACCTTGGGTGCTGACCTTCCTGAAAATTTAATGGAGCCACCAAACTCAAATTTAGTTGTGAAGAGATTGGTAACACCTGATGGAAAGGTCACTATACCTGTTCGAAACAAATCTGAAAGCCATCTGCCTACAAAAAAGAAAGGGAAAAAAGCAGCTAGAACATCTAGTAGTAGCCTTTCAGACAATCCGAGACCACATAAGAAGACAAAAAGAAAGGCAACTGAAACTAGCCTTCCTATAATTGAATAGGTTGTTGAGGTTGAACCTTCTCCAAAAATAAAGAAAAAGATGGGTTCGAAGAAGAAAAAGAGCACTTCAAAATACCCACCAAGTAAGAGGGCAGAAAATGAATCTGAAGAAGCCCCCTAGAAGTACCTCATTCTGAGGCTGAAGAAACTACGGTAGAAGATCACCGAGGAGATGACTACTTCATTCTTGATGATCCCATTAGTGCAGAGGAGATTCAAGACCTCAATCAAGATGTGGATCCGATGGTCCAATAAATCCAAGAAAAGCTTCAATAAATTGGCTATCAAGTTACTACTCTTCTTCTACCTGAAATTCCAAACTCAGAACTTCCTCTGGCAGTATCATCTTCTGGTCTCATGCCTTACAATATTCAGAAATTTATTCCCATTATAGAGCCATCCAAAGAGGTTTTACTTTCCTTTAAATATTTTCAAATCTTGAAGAAGCAACGAAAAAATTATGCACAAAAGTGGACTCTGTTCGAAGCCATTTAGAACTTATGGCTAAAGAGATGATCTGATAAAAGAAAGATGCTGCTACAGAGAAAATATTGAGGGAAATGTTTGACAAATAGCGTGTGGAACAATTTCAAGTGTTTCAAACTAATAGGTCGGAATTCATCAAGGCATCCATCTATCTCAAACATCATCTACGCCCGGTTCATGAACAAAAGAGAGAAGAGCTCAAGACTTTCCATCAGGCTTAGATGGATGATCTTAAGGCCAAGCATGCCACATAATTATCTGAGGAGCAGAAAAGATACTGAAATCTGCAAGAATATTTAAATAAGATGGAAGAAGAAAAGAAGAAGCTGACTAATGATATGGCTGCACTCAAGACTGCACTCGAAGAAGAAAACAAAGCTGTTGTGGAAACTTCCAAGACTCAGTATGGACTGGACATACTAGCTGCAATAATTTTTTTTGAGGAGAAACAATCAATTACTTTGCTCCACGAATTCCACGCAACATGCCCAAAGGCAAATTTGTCAAGCTTTTGGGAATTAATTCCCATAGATAACTGTCCTAGTGAAGCCTTCGACCCTGTTCCTTCTGATTCTTCTGAGGAGACATAGTCTGAAGAAAATGTCACTGAACAAGGAGATTCATCTGAAGATACCTCCGAAGAAGAAAATTATATTTTGTTTCCCATTTTTCATCTATGTTATAAAATTATCTTATGTTGTGTAATGACTTATTTTTGTCAATGCTTAACCGTTGGACATTCAAAACATCTTTTTGTAAGATCAGATTATAACTTCAATGAACAAAAACTCTTCCTCTTTCCTCATATGTTTGCCTTATCACGAATACTTTTAATTTTATGAACAAGTCATTACCACCTTGAATTCCAATATATATCACGAATGAATTTGTAATTTGTCAAATAAAAATAATGCCTTTAGAAAATGTTAGCACCTCAAATACAACTCGTTTTTAAAGAATGTTAACACCTTGAATATAGTTAGTGCGTTTAGAGAACGTAATACTTCGAATATATGTTGTGCGTTTAGAGAACGTAATACCTCGAATATATATAGTGTGCTTAGAGAACGTAGCACCTCGAATTTATGTAGTACGTTTAGAGAACGTAGCACCTCGAATATAGTTGTTTCTTCGAACAATGTTTATGATAAATGTATAACACTTCGAATCAGTTACTCTTGGTCAACAAATTCAAAGATGATCAGTCTTTAGTTACCAAAATAATTTAAATACTTGTGTTTAAAACAACCATTGGCAAAAAAAGACCTATTAATATCTTCGAATATTTACATGACACCTCATTAAAAACCTCCATGGGCCAACAGGGTAGGAAAGAGTATTCCAATTATTCAAACAAGTTTCAAAACAAAAAATCATTCCAGTATAATTTCAAATATTCTATATTCCGCTCATCACAAAAGCGATACATACCAGGTTTTATTTTTTCCATTACTATATAAGGACCCTCCCAATTCGGGGCCATCTTTCCAAGTCGTTTGTCCTTTGTATGGAGGAATTCTTTCCTCAAGACTTTGTCACCTACTTTGAATTACTTCTTCTCACCTTTGAATTATAGCGACTCCTCATTAAATTTTAAGAATGAGTCATATTCAAATATGTTCTAACTTTTTTCTCCTCGATCTAGTCTTAATCTTTTCTTTTTACTTCTTCATATAAGTCATCGGAATAATGAAGTACCAGATAAGAAGGTATAGTAGATTTTGCAAGGCTAACAACATCCATACCATACACCAATGGAAAATAAGTTTCTTGAGTAGTCTCTCTTGGAGTTTTACGATAAGCCCACAAAATTTCTTGCAAATAGTTAGGCCATTTCCCTGCAGCCCTTGTTAAATTATTTTTCAAACCTTCCAAAATACAGTTAAATTCTTCTTTAAACCTTCCAAAGTAAAACTATTAGTCACCTCCACTTGACCATTTTCTTGTGAATGAAAAGGTGTAGAAAAACATCGTGTTATTCCCCTCAAAGTGCAAAAAATAATAATCATTTCTCTGTTGTTAAATTGAGGACCATTATATGTGGTGATGTTTCGAGGAACCCCAAAGCGACAACAAATATTATTCACAATGAACTTAATAACATCATTGGCTTTTGTACTAGACAAGGTTCAGCCTCAGCCCACTTCAAAAAGTAATCGACTGCCACAATGATCATTTGACGTCCTCTAGAAGCTATAGACAATGGTCATACCAAGTGCTTTCCCCATCTGTCAAAAGAAATGGCTTCAAAAATAGACATAAGTGGAACTGATGGTTTATGAATAGAATTGGCAAAACACTGACAATTATCACATCCTTGAACTAAAACTTTAACATCATTCATAATTGAAGGCCAATAATAACCTGCCAATAAAACCTGACGCGTCAAAGACTTGAATCCACAGTGTGATGAACCCTCACCATCATGCAAATCAGATAAAATATTTTGAGATTCTTACCTATCTAAACAATGCAACAATGGTCTACTCAAAGAGTTTTTTTTATAACACCCCATCCAATACAACATAACCATGGGCCTTATACCTTAACTTTTTAGCCAACTATATATATTGAGGTAAAGTTCCTCTTCGTAAAAAAATTAAGGGTATCAGTTCTCCAATCATTTTGAATTATGTCTGGAGTGAAAAATACTTCCTCAACATATTTACATTGCTCTGATTGTGTTGAAATCGATGACTCTCCTGTAACAGTATCCATGGATATTCTTTTGTATAAAAACCTGTTGCCAAAGAATCATCAACTATAGTATCTCCTCGGTTAATATATTCTACAATCATTTACTCAAACCAAGGAGTCAAATTTCGAAGCTCACACAGATACAAAATTAATGATCTTTCTTAGCCTCGGATACACCTGCTATATGATTTGCCACTAGTTGCGAATCACTTTCCAAGCAAACTGTTTTTTCTCCACAAATATTTGCAAGCCTCAAACCAACTAACGTGCCTCACACTCAGCCTCATTATTAGATGCGTGAAAACCAAGTCTAACAGCTTGAAAAATTGCCTCCCCAAAAGAAGCTATCAATTGAACTCATGTACTACATCCCAGTATACTAGAACCACCATAAGTTCAAACCACCCACATCAAATTTTATGGTAAGACCTCTTTATTAGTATCCTCATCTGATCTTCTCGAATGAAATTCAACCAAAAAATCAGCTAAAGCTTGAGCTTTAATAGCCGTTCGAGGAGCAAAAGTGATATCAAAATCTCCCAATACTACTGACCATTTGGTTATTCTACCAGAAATGTCAGGGCGTTGTAACACATTCTTTAGTGGGAAAGATGTTCGAACTACAATAGTGCGAGCTTGAAAATAAGGACGCATTTTCCTAGGAGCCACCACTAAAGCCAAAGCCAATTTTTCAGGTCTCAAATAAACTTCACTGATGTCAAAAAACTTTTACTAACATAATAAACTAGCTTTGACACTCCCTTGTCTTCACATATCAAAACAACGCTCACAACAAAGTCAGAGACTGCTATAGATAAAAATACTACTCTCTAGTCCGAGGCTTAGACAAGATCTCTAGTGATAAATTTTTTTCTTAATCTTTGAAAATACTGCTTCACAATCCAGTGTCCATACAAACTCATTAGGTCTTCGTAACACTTGGAAAAAAAGAAAACACTTGTAAAAAAATCTTGAAATAAATCGATTGAGAGCAACTAACGTTCCTGTTAAGATTTGCACCTCCTTTATAGTTTGAGGTGATGTCATTGAGGCTAAGGAATTCAATTTCTCTCAATCATCCTATATCCATTTTTCACTAATAGTATACCCCAAGAACTTCCCCGATCAAACTCCAAAGGCATATTTCTTAGGATTTAACTTGAATCGAATAACCCGTAAATTTAGAATCGTCTCCTCTAAATCTTCCAAGTGTTCACCATCAGTTGGGATTTTAACCAACATATCATTAATGTATACTTTTCTATTTCATCCAAACTAAGAAGAAAAATTCTTATTCACCAATCTTTGATATGTTGCTCCAGTGTTCTTCAACCCAAAAGGCATAACCCTATAACAATGTAAACCTCGATCAGTGATGAATGTAGTACTTTCCTGGTATATTGGATCCATGTGAATCTGGTTGTACCCTACTAAAGCGTACATAAAAGATAAAATTTTATTTTTTGAAGTAGAATCAACTAGCTGATCTATTTGAGGCACATGAAATATATATTTAAGGCAAGCTCGTATCAAATCCGTGAAGTCAACACATATTCTCAATTTCTCATTCTTCTTTTTAACCAGAATTGATTTTCTGTCTATAAAGGATATTACGCCTCCCCTAATATGTCCGACCATAGACAAACGATCCATTTCTACCACGGTAGCTTCAATTTTTTAATAGAAAAAACACGTCTCTTCTGAATAATAAGCTTGATCTTCAGATTTATAGCTAAGGTGTGATATATCACTTCAGGTGGAACATTTACTACATCCTCTATTTTCCAAGCAAAAATATCCTGATTATCAAATAAAATCTGTAACAATTGATAACGCAAAGTTGGTGATAGTAATGTTCATATTCGAAGAGTATTTCCATTATATAATGTATACTTCTCTATATTTTTACTCATTGTTAAAGAACCCTAGGTTTCCCTCAGATAATCAATTCTATCTTTTTCCAAGGGCAGCCCCTGGTTACTATTCATTCATCCGATCCTCACAATTGAGACCTCAAATAAGAAGAGCCGTTGCATAACATTTTTTGGCTACCTTCTGGTCACTTCGAACCACCCAAATACGATCTCCAGTGACATACTTCAAGCATTGATGAACAATAGAAACAATAGCATACAATTTTGAAAGCCGAGATCTCCCAAAATAACATTATAACTAGTTGGACATTCAACCACCATAGATAAAACTTGAACCTTCTTTTTAAAAGGTCATTTTTTCCAAACACACTTGATCCTCGAATTCTCCAATCACTTAAGATTTCACACCTGTAAACCTAATTATAGTACCATTTGATTAACAAATTCGAGATGGATTACGCATCCTATCAAAACACGTCGAATTTCTATCCCAGCTATTTCTGCTCTAATAACCACTGCATCTTCATGAGGTCATGCAATACCCCTCAAATCATCCTCATCGATAAAAATAAAAGGAGTGTCCTTATTTTCATAAGGTGTGTAGACATTCTCCCCCCTATCCGAGTAACTAAATTACCACATGTCTCTTCCTAGAGCTATTAGTATTGCGAGTTATGGAATCTCTCCCGAAAATTGCTACGGATTCAAAATACTCACACAAGCTTCAAACTCATCCTTGTTCTATTGGTTCACCTACAACTAACAAAATCAACCGATCTGGATCAACATCCTAATATATAGAGGTTGCATCAAACTCCTCACAATTATAATATATGATCATTAATGTATCCTCTTGCCTGGAACTTGGGTTACTAGTTTGTTGTGTTATAGTGCTCAGAGTTTTTGATCTACTACTTTTCCCTTTAACATAAGCAGCTAATTTTCCATTATCTATTAAAACTTGTATCTCATTCTTCAATGCTATGCAATTTGCAGTGTCATGCCCAATGTTATTGCGATACTTGCAAAACCTATAATGGCGTTCTTCTCTTGGTTTGTTTATCGGAGCAGGCTTTTTAAAGCTTACATGGCCTTTAGTCTTCTAAAAAATAACAACTATATTCTTAGTCAAATATGCATAACACTCTGGCCTTATCCACTGATTTAGCCTTGGCCTGTAATGTTGATTGTTTATTGCTGCTTGAAAAGAAACCCCTCCTGTTTGAGGAGGTAAATTATGGTTAATATTTGGACGAGGTGGCTAATAATTCGAAGAGTTTCATGGATTATTTGAAATATAACCTACATTCTTTTGGCTAGATCCAGGCCAGCTTGAACCCTAGTTGATTTTCCACTTTAATTTGATCATCGACTTGAGCTATAAGAGCTTTAAAAGTTAATGCTATTATTTTTGTTGTTTCATTTGCTAAATCTCCTGGCAATGAACCTTGTCTGAAAGCTGCCATATCAACTAAATCTTTGCCATCATCCAACCGTGCTTTTGTTAGAGGAAAACGCTTCGTATAATCTTTCAGTTTTCCCCTACAACATGCTTATACTGTACTATGTTGTAAGCCATTAGCTTACATTTCTCTGCTACCCACAAATTATCATCGAAAAGCTGTATATAAATATATGAAGTTAGCAATAGATCCATTCGAAATCCTATTTTACCACTTCAATGAAATATCCTTGAAAGTTTGAGAAATGCTTTGCATACCAACCTGTCATCATCTTCGAAGTTCATCATATAATTTTTAAATTGTTCGATGTGATCATCAGAGTCTTGAGTCCCATCAAACTTTTTGACCTTAGAGATATCAAAACGCTTCGGAAGAGGAATAGACCTAATCCCAAAAGTTAAATGAGAATTCCTTCAATTTACTCATTGTACATACTGATTGTCTCCTCTAACTCCTGTAATAGCATACAAATTCTGATATGCTACTTCTCTGTATTGATTGGATGTATTTCCTTCATACCAAGCTGTATCTCTCATAGGATGAGGTTCACTAACCTTTTTTATTTATATTCCTTGTGCGACTTTTGATGTTTACTACTTTCCCCTTTCGAAGAGCAACGATACTTCACCTGCTTAAACAATCCCCTTTCAGACTCCAAACTATCATAATCATCACTAGATGTGATATATTTATGTTTATTTTTCTTCTCTTTCCGTGAAGTTTGATGTTTTTTTATCAGAATCAAAATGCACTTTTTTTTTATCACTTCGAATTTGATGAGCTGTATATGATTGATCAAATCAATTTTTCATTTCATATTTCTTTTCAACTTGCCGTACCTATGATTTTATCCTACCTGACTGAATCTGCTGTTATCTTTGAACATACTTATTATTCAACGCCGTGACTTTATCCAGCAACTGATTCACCCGAGCTTCGATGTCAGAATGACTTTGTTGCACGGAATTTGATCATCTTCTTTACTTTCTCCCCCTCCGTAAATCAAATCTCAAAGTTTCAGTTGATTTTTAAACCAATGGATCATCTTCATTCCCTAGCTCCATATCGATTAAGAACGATATAACTAATCAAGACTTCAATTACCTATGGTTTTTTTATTATATAAAATCAAGGTACCGATCGATTTAATCTCCCACTATGGTCGCAGATTTGTTAAGTATAGATCGTAATTCATGAGTAAGAAGGTCAATAAAAATGAAATGAATTGTAGAGAGATAAAATAAAAGAGCAAAGTCAAAATAGTCTTATGAAAATGACATATCCTTTATTTAATGTCTCATCTTTTATTTATAGATGTACAAACTTGTATGACTCATTTGGTTACACAAATGAGTTAATTGCATTTCGGCTCCCCATATTTACAAACAGTCTAAATGTCATCTAACAAGTATACAATTTATTATGTTCGACCTTAGTTTTATTACATTTAGATCCCCAATATTTTATACCCTTATCAATATCCTATAGAGAAAGTAAATGAATTCTGGACAAATAATACTTGGAATTTAGCTAAACTTAAGCAAAACATCACAACATCTGACATTAACTTAATTCTTAACTTTACAATTCACTCTCACCAGTATAATAACCTATTTGGACTTTGGATTTATTAGACAAATTTAATACAAAGTTAACATAGAACAAAATAAGAAACAAAAGCAAAATAACTTAACTCCAACCAAATTCTCCTTTATTCTTTAAAAAATTATGAAATGATGGATCATAGTTGATAATAATCTCCAAAAGAGAAATTTCATTCTTGCCTGAAAATGTCAATTTATCCTAACATTGAGATTGTCAACCATGTTTTTGTTAACTGTCCCATTATTTGGGTTGTTTGGTATGAACTGGCTAATGTATTTAGGTTAATTAATGAAAAATATCATAGCATCATCAACGAATCCAGTCGTGACGTGGCTCCCATCTTTATACGAGATATAAAATTTGCATCGAGAAAAATCAGTAAAATTCAATTGAATTTCAGATTTTGAAACCTATCTAACTTTGGCAAACCAATTTCGATAGTTATTTGTATATTTCATTTTAACCAATAAAATAAAAAAATAATTAAAAAAAAAATAATCAACAAATTTATAGTTATTATTCACAAAATAATAATCGTATATGCACCACCATTTTAAATAACACTTGAAGCAGTAAGAAATTCGCAATATGTCATATTATATGCTATTATGGAGTATTAAGTTTGCATAATACATAAATACCATCGCAGTCACCATCAAAACCTCCAAAGATCCAGATGTAGAGATACAGGATACATCAGTAATCAAATACATTTGTCTTTTTTAATCGGCGATCGATGATCAAGTGGTCAAATAATTTAAGTTATACTTCGTTTTCACTACTAGTTTTAAAATGACAAAATTGAACTTTTCTTATACCTCTAAGCACTATATAAATGGATACGCGTTACTTTGGATTTTTTCAGTCATAAAAGGAGAGTTAAAAGACTAGAGACGTAGATGAAATTGATATGGTTAATTTTAAGGTTTCTGAGTTTGTTTTGTTCATAAGGTTACCGAACAAGACTTGGCCCCCTAAATAGGCCGAGATTAGTATTTTGTCTATGGATGGACGGTCCAAATGTCCACTTTCTTAATCAAATAGTCCATTTGAGACATTGAACTGGCCCATTAAGGGAAGCACTTTATTTGCTCGGAGTAGCAACTATAAATAAACCACAAGTACTTTGGAACTAAATTTTTTATGGACTAGCTTATATTTTCCCTAATTAGTTTTTTAAAACATAAAAAAGGTATCAGACAATACGAACAAAATTTAAATGGTAAATTAACTAATTAATTTTTTTTAAAGAGTGATCCATGATAATTATTATAATATTAGATCAAAATTAATGTATTTTTATATTGATTCGCGCTAAGACTCCGATTCGGCCGAACGCACGCACCGTCTGTAACGTAGCGACACCACTAATTTAAATTATTGTATAATCACCCATAACGTCCGAGACTCTTAATTGATCAAACGGTTAAAGCATACTTAACCTGAAATCGTTCTATTATGACAAAGACTATTTCGAGACGGATGATGTTGACCAACGCTTTGTTATCCTTGCCATTTAGACATGAATCCTACGAGACGGGTCACGCTGCTCGACGCGGATCCAATTTATGATAGTGTCATGTTACTCATCGCCACCTTTGTTATGGCTGTTTGGCCAAAACTCCATCGTGACGGGTCGCGGTATTCAGCGCAACCCTAGTTAGCCATTTGACCATAACCTCATCGAGATAGGGTCGCGCTAAGCATCGTAACCCCTGATTTACCCAAAGAATCAGGTTGTATTTTAGTAATAGGTCGGTGAAACGTCAAAGTATAAATTATCGCGAATTTGCACAACATTGCGATCTTGATTCGACTAAACAACAAAGATAGACTTAACCTTAACCTGGTGTTTTCGTTACTCAATGCTATCCTCTTTTGGAAATTTGGGAAGCTACTTCGACACTGGATCATCTAGAGTAGCGCGACCCCAGTCTTGGCTATTCGATAAAACCATTTCGAGACGCGGTCATGCCATTTGGATGGTATCCATTGAGACGCAGTCGCACTAAGCAATACGAAACCAGCTTAAAACATTACCGCGATAGACAATGCGACCTCTAGCCGAGCGGTTTGGCCAGAACCTCTTTGAGATATAGTCACGCTGAACAGCGCAACCGAAGATCAAAGTGGGGTTGTGCTACTCAACGCGATAGCGCGACCCCTATCGTGATCATTTGGCGATGATCTCTTTGAGACAAGGTCGCGGTGAGCAACATGACCCCAGCTCAATATGGGGTCGCCTCATACTCAACATGATCCCATTCCTGGCTACTTGGCCAACACCTATTTCTACAACGAAACGACCAACTTGTATTTTAGTACAACATCACACACAACATTGCAAATTTTGATTTGGCTAAACGGTCAAGTCTAAATTCTCGCGAATGCACTCACAGTCTCGCGACACTAAATTTGACCAGATGATCTAGACATACTTAACCCAAAATTTTCTATTTGGCTAAGATTACTTCAACACAGGGTCGCATTGAGCAGCGACCTCTGTTCTGGCTATTTGACCATAATAATTTCGAGACGGGGTTGCATTATTCAGCATGAGCACTGTCTTAACGATTTGGAAAAGATACCTTTAATAAGGGGTCCCACTGATTAGTGCAACCACAGCTCAATACAGAGTCACGTAAACAGGACGATCACCCGTCTTGGCCATTTGGCCAAGGCCCCTTCCCGATGGGGTTGCGCTAAGTATTGTGACCCAACTTAAGCCATATGCGTGCTACTCAATGCGATCCCTTACCTGACCATTTGGCCAAACCCCTTTAAGACAAGGTCGTTCCGAATAATGGGATCTCAGATCAAGACGAGGTCACCCTGTGCAGCGCGACCCCTAGCTTGGCCACTTGGGCATGACCCCTTCAAGATGGGGTCGAACTACTCAATGCGACCCCTATCTTGGCCATTTGGCCAACACAAGCTTAGTACGAGGTCATGTGGCACCCGGTGACCCATATCTTGGCCACCACGGTGAGCGATAATCACTACAGGGTCGCGCTGATAAACACAATATAAAACCACACTATTTTGCCAAACACATTTACACATAGCTATGTATAGGGGCGCAAACTTCCTTATTTCCATAATACTGATAGTATGGAGACCACTATTAACACCAAATGGAGATCATTTTTGACATGAGATGATAAATTACATGACACAATACGAGGATGCATCCAAAATGACATACTTGATTCTGATAAACCAACGAGGAAGCCATAATTAATAGATGCATGCTACTACGTAAATAATATTTGAGTCATTCTGAAGAGTAATGTATCATTTTTAAGTGAGGTGAAAGTTATAGTGAATAATAGGAACAAATAATCCTAACAATTATAATTCTTATTAGGAAAAAAATATAAGTGTTCATAACAAAGTTTGAGAAGTTTTTATTTTATTTGTTTCTTCAATCTTCTTTGCATTTTCATTCAAAGTTAAGTTTAGTATGTTAGATGATTTTTTTCTTAACCATTGTGTTTCAATTTTTGGGAAACAAGTTACCAATATCTTAGGTCACTAGTTCAGACTTTATCCGTTCTCTCTCCTATGATATATTTGAGATCAAGAATGATGTCAGCCACCAGGTAAAGAATGCTAGCGAACTAGCTGACGTTGCCTAGGGAAATATGCTTATGGGATGAGGATGAACTCCTTATCGAGGTAGAGAGCCTCCTGCAGAAGGGGCAGTTGTGATGTCTTGCGCCAGTGCTGTAGATGACGTAACTTTTATCCACTCCAATTATGATTAGGAAGTCGAAGAACTGGTCATCTTAACTAACAAGAAGATCACTGACTTAGTCCAGCAAATGAGTGAGATGATGTATATTGATAAGGATATAAATAATTAAGGAGTAAAATTAATTACATAGAATTTCTACAATAGAGGATTTTATAAATTCAAGGAGAGATTTGATGTAAAGTGTAAATGTAAATGATAAAATGTGTAATTTGTAACAAATATTTTTGTACTAAGTAGTAAAGTGGGGTGAAGTATCCATATAATTAACTAATTCTGTTACATATAACCACCATACCTATAAATAGGTGTACTTGACTTGGGAATATGATTGATTGACACTTTGCACCGTTTAATTCTTGATCGCTCTCTCTAGAAACTTGAACAATCTTCTCTTTCTAGAAATCTCTCAAAAATTCCTTTTAAATTTCATTTTATTCCCTCAAAATAATAAATACATATAATTGGTGACCACAGTGGGAGAAAGTTTGGTACCTAGATATCGAATCTAAAACCTTAAAGATTCACAACTGAAATATGTAGGATCTTGAAATCAGAGCTGATCCAACGCTTTTGATTAAAAAAATATATAGTCAAGTCAAGTTTAGTTAGAGAAGAAACTCGAGGTGAATTACAAAGAAATGATCAATATGATCAGTCTAATGTGGAAGATCGGATGAATCAGTTGCTAGAAAGAATAGCTGATATAACGATCAACTTGATCAGAGGGAACAACAACTTTAGTCTGGGAGGATACGATCCGATGTGCAACGGGTAAATGAGAAGAAGGATTCAGAAGATCCATATGATGGGTCTCACAATGCTTACCGAGCATGAAGTAATTGTAACAAAAAACAGTTTAGTCAAACAAAGAGATATCGCTCCTCTATAAAGGAGAAGAAAGAGAAACATCGGTACATTTCGATCGATGCAAGTGGATCTTCTGAGTCAGACTTCGAGGAGTTTTATCAAAATCATGAGAAAAAAGATCCATATAGGCAAGAGAGAGACTGACGTTCTTTTAGCAAGGAGGGTAGTCGATCTCGAAACTCCCCAAAAAAGCATAATCCAAGAAAGAGAATAAGTCTAGAATTGTAATGGATAATCTGTTGTTCGAAGGTAATACATGTAATCAATATGTTGATCATGCGAATCCAAATTAGTATGCAATTATGGGAATGAGTGGGGATAATCAATATATGCAAGGAGTGGACCTGCAAACTTCTTATTTTTCATCTAAAATAAGATTGATACCTCTTCCGATGGGTTATAGCATTTCAAAGGTATAGAAATTTGATGCCACATAAGATCCTGATCATTATATTGAGAAATTAAAGAACTATATGATGAATTTCGAATATGATGATAAGTTAGTGTGCAGAGCTTTCTCACAAAATTTCAAGGGTACAAATTGAAAGTGGTATAATAGAATTTGTAGGGGTTTTGTAACCAACTTTGGAACTTTTTATCATTCTTTTCGAAGAAAGTTTACGGGGAATAAGGAAATGCGAGCTAACGGTGATACCATAATTCAATATAAGCAGGTTGTTGGAGAAAAGTTAAAAGATTATACTAGATGCTTTGTGTTAACAAAGACTGAGTCAGAAGAGTGTGACGAGCAGGTAGCCCGTGCAGTATTTAGACAATAATTAGTTTATGGATATTTAACAAACATAACTATGAGGTAAGGGCATTGAATTTTGGGGCTTTAATGGTTCAAGTTGAGGAGCATATTAAAGTAGATGGATTAAAGGGGGATCATATTGGATCAAGGTCATCTAAAAGGAATTCAGGGCAAGGTAACATCCCTATTGGCCAAGGATACCAATAAAGTACTTCGAATTCTCAAGGGCCATCATGACCGAGGGTGACTGCTAATTTTCCTCCTCAGTCATGATCATCCTATAATTCTAACTATCAACCACCTCGAGTAAAGTCAAACCAGTGGGTAAGGCCATAATATTTTACAAATTTAATTGAGAATGTGACAAATTTTTTTTAAAGAGCCAAGAACCATGTTAACTTTCGAAACTAGTTCCTATAAATATACCAAGGGAGGAGCGAAATAACAAGTTTTGTAAGTACCATAATGATGTGGGGCATGGCACAACAAATTGTATAGCATTGAAAAAAAAGATTCAAATTCTGATAAAGAATGAGAATCTAACAACTTTTGTTAAAGGACAAGAGAGTGGTCAAAATAATCCGAGTACATCTGCGTGACATGTTGTGAATGTGTCTTTGAAGCAAGAAAATACATTAATGATTGTTGATTCGAAGCCGAATAAGTAGAGCTTTGATATATCTTTGCAGTACTTGGACCCATATCCAGATCAGAGAATAGTGATGATTGTGAACGAACCAGTGGTCCAAGGAAGGGTTCGTAGCTTATGCGAGTAATTTGAGTCCTTAGAAATTTTTGGAGGAGATATTGTGGTTGGAAATACTAACAAATCTAATAAAATACATGTAGTGAGTTTAGCAACTCAATTGGAAATAAAAGTTTCCACTAATCTGTGTGGGAATAATGTCACAAATTTCATCTTGTTTGATGAGGGTGATTTGAGGGGCATAGTTGGTCCTCATGAAGATGGAGTGGTGATCAGTGCGGAAATAACAGGAACTGTGATCCAAGGAATACTTATCGATACTGGTAGTTTAGGAAAAGTGTGTTTCAAATCAACATATGAAAAGATGTATAACCAACTTGTGATTCTCCGATCTGAGCACATCATAGTTGGGTTTCTAGCGATAACAACACAAGTCATTAGAGAGTTTGAAGGTGACTTTCAATGAAGACGTGGTCGTTCTAAGAATATAGTTCAAGTCTTGTTCAGGGTGGTGGATAGTCCGACCAGCTACAATGCTATTTTTGGAAGATAATGGTTATCCAGAATGCATGTTGTAAATTCGACGGTCTATCAATGCTTGAAGTATGTAATCGGGGATTGTATCAGAGTAGTTCAAAGCGATCAACAAGTGGCTAGAGAGTATTATGCGATAGCTCTGCACACTAGACATACTATAGCTAGTGATCAAATTACAGAATAAAAGTCAAAGGGGTTGTCATTAGATACCAATAGGGTAGATGATTCGAGGGAGACAAAAGGTTCATTAATAGCAGGTGCAAATATGGAAGTATATGTGTTACCCATAGACGTTGTTGTCACCTACATTACGTTACCAATTATTAAGGTACGTGTCTAACAATTAATAGTTTTTCACTTGGAAAACCAAATAGTTATCGGGGTTCTCTCCAAGGTGATATGTCACAGCTTGGCTTTAAACCCAAAAGTTAGGCCTATCATTCATAAAAGAAGGGCTGTTTCAGTCGAAAGATCTTATGTGATTGCGGCCAAAGTGGATCGAACATCTAACGTAGGACATATCTGAGAAGCACATTACCCGTTGTGGACTGTGAATCCAGTGCTTGTGAAAAAGAAGAACGTGAAATGGAGGATGTGTGTCGACTTTACCGATATAAATAGATCATGTCCAAAAGATCCATTTCCTCTGCTAAGGATTGATCAGCTTGTTGATTCAACATCAGGAAATATAATTCTTTTTTCATGGATGCATTCATAGGATATAATGAGATTGAGATGAATCCCAAGGATCAGGAAAACACTACTTTTATAACTGATAAAGGATTGCATTGTTATCGGGTTATGTCTTTTGGCCTAAAAGATGTTGGAGTTACATATCAAAGGTTAGTGAAAGAAGCTTTTTCTACTCAAATTGGAAGGAATATAGAGGTTTATATTGGTAATATGTTAATTAAAAGCTTGACAGATGACTAACACCTTCGTGACTTGGAAGAAACTTTCTCGAATTTGAGAACCATTCGCCTAAAGTTAAATCCGGAGATATGTACCTTCGATGTCAGATGGGGGAAGTTCTTGGGGTATATAATAAGTAAAAAATAAATAGAAGCTGATCCTGATCAGTTGAATGGTTTTAATATCAATTAACCCTGCTCGGTTGATTAAAGAGGTGCAGGTTTTGACACGAAGGTTTGTAGCTCTAAATAAATTCATATCTAGATCTTCTGATAAATGGGCCCCCTTCTTCCAAGTGTTGAGACAATAAAAGGAATTTTCTTGGATACCAGATTGTGAAGTGGCCTTTTCCAAAATTAAAGAACATTTATCATCACTGGAAATTTTGTCTAAGCCTAAAGTAGGAGAACAACTGTTTTTGTATATTGCTATATTAGATTATTTAGTCAGTGATGTGATGGTAAGACAGGTAGATGGATATCCTCAGCCGATATATTATGTAAGCAAAAGTCTGCTTGCATCGGAAAAAATATATTTAAAGATTGAAAAGTTAGCTTTGACCTTAGTTGTAGGTGCTAGAAAAAATGCACCCTTATTTTCAGGCTCATTTGATTATTGTCTGAACATCATTTCCACTAAAATATGTATTACAAAGACAAGACATTTCTGGTAGGATAACTAAGTTTTCCGTCGAATTAGGGGATTATTATTTTGATTTTACTCCTTGAACGACTATTAAGGCCCAAAATTTAGCGGACTTTATTGTCAACTTCAATTCGAGTCGTTCCAATGAGGAGAATGTTGTGAGTACATTACCAAGAGCTGCAGAGTGGGTGGTTTGAACTGATGGAGGCTCCAGCTCTTTGGGATCAAGTACAAGAGTACAATTGATTACTCCCTCCGGAGAAGTCATGTACAAAGCCATACGATTCATATTCAGTGCGTCAAATAACGAAGCAGAGTATGAGGCAACTTTAGGTGGGTTAAAGCCTGCAAACATTTATGGAGCAAAGAAACCGTTTACAAACAGATTTGCAACTTGTGGCAAATCACATGTTAGGAGTATCCGTGGCTAAGAAGGAACAACTTGTCAAGTACTTACGAGAATTATGAGGGTTGGAGGAGGGGAATATAATGTTAAAGATTCTTTGGAAACTATTGCTTATCCTGAAGTGTATCCCATGATTTTACTACAAGTGAGTCCATCTATAATCATGAAATATGAGCAATGTAAATATTTTAAGGAAGTATTTGTGGTTACTGAGGAAGACCGAAAAGATTGGTATATGTTCTAAAAGAGTTTTTCCTCAATGGTACACTACCTTTTGACACAAAATTAGCTCAGAGACTGAGATTTAGAGCGCATGTGTACACAATATTAGATGGAATATTGTATAAAAAATATTTGAGTCGACCATTGTTAAGATGTTTGGGAAATAATGAATCTCAAGTAATTTTGTCCAAACTACATGATGGGGAGGGTTAAACTTATTGTCGGGTTAAAGCTTTAACAAGAAGAGTGTTGTTAGCAGGATATTATTGGCCTTCTATATCGCGTGCTACTAAGAATTTAGTTCGAAGATGTGAAACTTGTTAAAGATTTTCAAATTCCATTCATAAACCATTTGTGCCTTTAACCTCAATTTCCAGAGTGATTATTTTTGACAGATGGGGTTTGGATTTAGTGAAACCATTATCTTTGGCTTCAGGTGGATGATAATCCATTATAGTTGCAGTGGATTATTTTTCAAAATGGGCTGAAGCTGAACCATTATCAGGAACAAGAGCTAAATATGTAATCAGATTCATCACGTCTAATATTTGTTGCAGATTTGGATTTCCTCGAAGAATTACTACAGATAATGGCGCTACAATTTAATAACAGAAAGATGCCATATTTCTATAATTCCAGGGGAATCACATAGTGTTTTTCAACACTATTCACCCACAGGCGAATGACCAGGTGGAAGAAAAACTTGACAGGTGCAGCTGGGAGATGGCCTAATTATCCTATAGAACAAACCTACTCAGTGGTAGAAAAATTTAAGCCAATGACCTATCGCCTCCTAGATAAAGAGGGCAGATTTTTGCAGTATCCTTAGAATATTGAGCATTTAAAATTATATTGTGAGTAGTTATTTGGACATTTATGGCATTGTTATTTTCTTTAGTATATAACTGGAACGGTGGCATACTTTTTCCTTCTCTTGGTGGCCCAGGAAGGTTTTAATGAGGTGCCGGTATAGCCGGGGTTATAAGTACAATTGTTTTTGTTGACAAAAAATGTTGTAAGTATAGCATTTTATGTTGAGAAAAAAAAATATGTTCGTCTGTGTGAGATTTTATTTGAATTATGAAATTAAAAAGTTATTGAAAGATAATACATTTTTTATTTTTTAAATTACCCAATGACTACTCACCCTTGAGGTAATTTGCAAAAGTATAATTTTAAGTGCTAAAGGCTATTAAAGATTTTGTCGAAGTGCCAATGTTTGTGGTAGTATAATTTGAACTCGTAACGACTATTAAAGCATTTTTTGAAGTGTTAATGTGAGTGACGGTATAATTCGAAGTGCTAACGAATATTAAATCATTTTTCAAAGTGCCAAGGTGAGTGGCAGTTTAATCGTAAGTGGTAATGTCTATCAAATAATTTTTCGAAGTGCCAATGTGAGTAGCGGAATAATTCAAAGTGCTAAAGTCTATCAAAGCATTTTTCAAAGTGATAAAATCTATGAAAAAGTATTTTTCAAAGTTCCAACGTCTATTAAAGCATTTTTCGAAGTGCTAATGTGAATGACGATATAATTCAAAGTTTTAACGTCTATCAAAGTACAAAAAACATAAGTTAAAAACACAAAAATATAAATTATTCCTATTTGCCCTGATTATCAGTGGGTATGCCATCCGAGCTGCCTGCCAATGAGCTACCATCGCTTTCTAAACCCCCACCATTCAACGAGGCAGATTTGGTGTCATCATTTTCTTCGAATTAAGACTCCTCTGAGTCACTTGCAATAACAACAAAGGCTTCCTTAGGACGTCGATTTTCTGGCACTGAGGGCCAATAGTCTGTCATGTTTGCCCTCATAAAACTTTGGTAGAAGTCAAGGATCATTTAAATCTTTGCTCCCTCTTTACAAGTCTGTAAAGCTTGGAAACAATCACCTGCGTTAACGTTCACAACAACCTTTATAGCATCAACTTTCTCCTTTTTGGATTTAACTTTGTACAAATCTAAGTCTTGAAGGGCTTTATTTTTCCCTTCTTTACTCTCCTCTTACAATTTGTTGAGTGCTATCTGGTTGGCATTCTCTTTATGTAACCCTACTTTGTGCTTCAAAGTCAGTTGCTCCAATTCTTATTCATGTTTTGAGGCCAAACAATATTTTTATCTGGATAGCTATACTATGAAGCTCTGGCCTATAATCTTAAAAGGCTTGGAATTGCTCAATTAAATTTATGTTACAAATATCACCCGATTGATTTTGAGCGGATACATCTTCTTCACTTATCTTTTTTTTGCAGTACTTTCAAGGTTTGTAAAAGAAATTAGTAAGTTCAGCACCTCTTCAGATGGTTCATTGGAGGGGTATAGAGGAAAATATTTTTCCAAGAGTAAAGTGTTAGAAGGAGTGCCAGAGATAAAAGAAGACCATCAGTTTTACGCAATCTAGGTCAAATGTCAACCAATTCTAGTTAATTCTCATTTCCAATTTCAAGAACTTAATCTTAAATTTCTTGAAGCTGAGGCTCTGTGTAAAAGTCTTAATTTTCTTTCTCTTTTCTCCCCCTTGGAATCCGGTATCAAATTTGGGGAGGATACATCAACAATGTCGTCTGGAGCAGTTACAGGGGAGTTTTCGAGGAACAACTTTTTTTTGAGGTAGCTACCTTTTTTCTTTTTTTGGATGCCTCAACTTGAGATTGCTTAGTTTGAGGAGTGATAACTTCTACAGTCTTCCTCTTCGATTTCTTCTTCGGGCTCTTCTTACTTTTCTATTTCAATGGACTACTTTTATATTTTTTTATGGCTCGGGGCTCTATTCCGAACAGGAAGCATGACATGTGCATCTTGAATAGTCAATATTTTAACAACATCTCCTGAGTCAGAGGGGAATATTAATTGATCTGTAGACACAACATAATCTGAGGAGATCTTCCGTAGATGACTCTGTAGAAATTTCAGAGGCTTAAAAGCCTTATGAAACTCATTTGACCACACTCGTTCTACCCATTCACTCAGCTTGGCAACCATCTCATCGGTAACAAATTTGTGAATTTTATATCGCCTCAAAATTTATGCACAAGGAAAACAAAGGTGATAATAATGGAAGGAAGAGTAAATTAGAAAATCATGCAACTTAATTGTGCACTTCCACTTGAGAGACAATCTTGAGGGATTCTGCGGTGAAATCTTTTGCCATTTTCCTAGTAGCCAGAAATAAAGAAGAATTTATGCTTCCATGTTTTGTCTTCCTGGAGGATATCATTGATTATCTTTGTCGAGTTTTTGAGGGTTAAGTAATAGGATGGAAGAACGTGGTTTTTGGTAAAGACCAGTTTTGACTATAAACTATTTTATGGGTAGAGAAATTTTGGCAAATGTTAATGCCATGATGTTGGACAGCAAAGTAAACCAAAGGTTTGGACTTGCTTGGGTCGGGCAAATGTGGACTATTTCGAAATAGTCTACCACAACTGGGTCCCATGAAAACTGAAGGCCCTAGTTTAGAATTTTTGGATAGACTACTAGTTTGTTTTCACCACATGAAAATGGGGTCTCTCCAACCGATGGCAACCGAAGGGTAACGTTCTCTAGAACCCTCCATTGCCTCTTAAGAATCTTAGCCTTTGATTGATTAAAATATTCGTATTATACATTGTTAAGTGCAATAAGATATTCATGGTGGATGTCTTTAAGATTGATACTCAAATTGATAGCGATGTCGTGAGGAAGTGTGACACTCTCATTAGTTTTATTTTTTCTTTTCTAGAGCTTTCTTCTTTTATGTAACATCACCTTCAGAACTGGAAGGATGAATATTCTCAAGGATTTAGATATCTGAGTCAGTTTATGTCCTAGATTTTGATTATGCGGCCTCCTCAGATATTTCATCTCGGAGTTGGTGAGGGGCAGTCATGGTGGTGTGTTGCTCTTGATTATGAGAGGGTGACTTCGATATTGTAGGCATATCTTGTGAATGGATCCCCTATGAATTTTTGGATGTTATCTGAACGGATCCCCTATGACTTTTTTTTGTCATAGTCGTTCCGTTCGAGGGAGGAGGTTGTGTAGTAGTTTTGGTTGTAAGAGTTTTTGAATTATTAAACTCTTCAGAGTCCCCATAGCAATGAAGCGGCTCTTACGAGGTGGTATTTCTTTATTGGTTCGAGAATATTGATTTCAATTCTATTGAGGTGATTTTTAAGAACAATCCTTGAGAGTTAGATTAGAAGGGTTATCTAGAGAGCTTCCAAGGGCTATATAGGGTGATGAATTTCTAGTAGGAGGTCGTGGACCATATGTAAAGGTTTGAGTAATTTGCTTGGGTTTATCTTCGATAATATCAGCAACTTCTCTTTCAGCGCCTCTCTGAGCGATGGTAAGCCAATGCCAACAATTGGCTAAGCTAAACATAAACAGAACAAGAGTAGATTATAAGAAAATCAGATATGATCTACATGGGTTCCGTTTGAGTACGGTGGTGGTGATGGATGATTGAATTACTTAGTGTACTTTCTCTCTCTATCTCTAAAATTTAATGGTGAGAGTAGAATGGGTAATAAAGGTGTATTTATAGGAAGAGTAGTGAAGATGGGTCTAAGATTTTTGAAAGAGAAGTTGGAGGATTTGATAAGTGTCTATTGGGTGGAAATTGAGTTGACAGATAATTGGAGCCTAGTTCGAAGTAGGCTGACACGTGCAGAAATATTGCACAACTTGCAAAGGTGTATGATGTTTCGAGGAGAAACGGTGTACAACATGCAAACGTGTATGATTTTTCAAGGAGAAATGATGCGCCACTTGCAAAGATGTATGGTGTTTTGAGGAGAAATGATGCATAAAACGTAATTAATATTGTCTAAAGAGAGTTTTAGAATAATTTTGAGGAGGTTTTTGGAGCCTTCTTATAAAAGGAATTTTAGTCATTCCTCAAGATATTTTACAAGGACTATGGGAGCTACTAATAAGAATATAAATAATTGAGGAGTAAAATTAATTATTAAGAATGTCTATAATATTATTTTATAAATTGAAGGAGAGATTTGATGTAAAGTGTAAATATAAAGTACCAAATGTGTAGTTTGTAACAAATATGTTTGTACTAAGTAATAAAGTGAGGTGAAATATCAACACCACTAACTAATTCTTTACCTGTAAACACCTCACCTATACATAGGTGTACTTTATTTGGGAATATGATTAATTGACACTTTGCAAACTTTAACTCTTGATCACTCTCTCTCTAGAAACTTTATGAATCTTCTCTTTCGAAAACTCTGCCAATAATTCCTCTTAAACTTCATTTTATTCCATAAAAATAATCAATAATTATAAACATATAATGAAGCGTATTAATGTGGTTCAAGAGGCAATCGGTCGACTAGGACCATAAGCTCTCCCTCTAGTCTGGAGGAATGAATCCATGCCACACCCACAACGACCTGGCCAAAGAAGTGTAACATATAAATCCCGTAACAACCAACCATCACTAGTTTAGCTTAGAACCCTTCTAACAATCCGAGGTCAACTTGAGAAGGAGAAACTTAGGACGGAGTAAGCAGGAACAACGAGTTGATAAGCATCCTATATGTGCCAGATGGGTTCTAAGTGCGGCCTCTGGATGCCACTAGTATGAAAACCAACAACAACTCGGTGAGAGATCACACACATCACTTATAAAGGTGAGAGAATTCCTGAAGAGCCACATCCTAGTTTAGAGGTGATCAGTTAGTTACCTCTGATGCGTTTGTAGACATACTGATCTTCTCAGCATATAAAGAGTGCATAAATCCCCAGTACAATAAAAAATACTCATTGAGAAAATATTTTCCGGCTAGACATAATGAAGTTTCAATACTTTACTTGGATATAACCAATTATTTCTAACATATATTATCCTACTTGTTTAGTGTCATATGATAATTCGGAATGCAAATTGGATTTTTTATGGACACAAAAAAGTAACATGTTTGATTGCCGATTACACATATTTTTTTTACCACAAAAAATATTACATAAATATTATTTGAAATAATGGATTATTGACAAATGTCGGACGTTCAGATTCATCACCATTACCCTATACGACAAGGGTACGTATGGAAAAACTCCTAGGTTGTAATACAAACGTGAGACGTATGATTTTTTTAAACCCAGAGTTAATACGTATAATGTGAATATTGTTTTTCTAAAACATAAAATGCGATTGTCCCATCCAATTGAGACACTTTCAAGTTTACACACTACTTAGTTATAAGAGATTGACCATTATATATGGACAACCCAATAACCCACCGATCAAGTATTTTAAAAGTTATTCACAACCCGCGTCATACTTAAATTGGAAAAATTAACTAAATCTGTATGTTATCATTAATTGGTTCTAAGGATATACATTTTGGTTGAATAACCATAACCCTAATAATGTATCTAACATGTGCTCCTTTTATAATATGTGGCAAATGTATTATTTTGGTGAAAAAAAATGATTAGTAATAAATGTAATACTTGCTATAAAAAATTAAAAAAACACAATTACTTTGTGTGTCATGAGACAACAAGAAATGTGCATGATCACCGAAGTGTTATTTTGCGCATCTTCTAAATCATGTATAAATGAGTGGTGATGCTTATGTATACGTGCATAACAAGAAATCTAATACCCTAAACTTAGTGATCAAGACTCAGATTTAGGTTTCGTAACATCTCACTTGGTACATTTATATAATCTACTAACAAGCTTCCCTACAAGGAGCCATCTTGTAAAAATAAACCAAGCATTAGGTTGGAAACGTTGGCAACAAATAAAATTTAACCTAGAACATAAAACCACTAATAAAACATAAAATATATATTATTCAATGATATATTATATGAAAATTACTATAAAAATCTCGGACCAAATATCCGAATTGGACAAAATCATATATAAAAACATGTAAAATTAACATCCAAATAGAATTATTTATCCTATATTTTTTTCACATCGGTGAAGAAATTTTTTCCGATTACTGTCACACATACTACCACAACAAACTTATGGAATCATCACATAGGACTCGAACTAGATTTATTTGTCACCGTGAAATCCACGTAAGTTACAAATGTTAAAGTTGTATATTTGATGCGATGATGTTCTTCGTCATCATGCAGATTGCGCCATGATAACCCAATGAATTCAAAATGTTTCAAACAAATAAAATCTCTCAAATATTACTCTAATTCAAAAAATATAAATCGTCTTGAATCATACATTATAAAATCAACTAAACATCAAATAGACAACTAAAATTATACAAAAAATACATAGTTAATCTTAAAAAAATAACACTTAAGTAACTAACAAACTAAAGAAAAAAAACTAAAACAAATGATACCATATTGATCGTAATACATACCTTATTATATGAAGTCCAATTTAATTTTTTTTAAATGGGTAAATTTGACAGGTTTATGGTGAAAATAGGAGAAGTTGAGAGTTTATGATGAGAGATCCAACAAAATGACTTACACAGATTTTTCATCAGAATGGTAAAAAACTATAATTTTCTAACAAAATTAGTCAGAGGAACAACAACCTACCACCTCGAACTGGAGGGTATTCAAATCAAGCTCCATCATACCAATTTAATAGGCCGAGGCGAAATCAATGGATAAAGCATGAATATTATGCAGATTTGACTGAAAGTGTGGCTGCAATCTTTGATACTGCTCCAATCAACATGCCTATGGAGGAGCGAAACAACAAGTTCTTTAGGTATTACAATGATATTGGTCATGATATTGCTGATTGTATCACTTTAAAAAAGGAAGTTCAAACTTTAATTCAAAATAGGAAGTCACTGAACTATCGGAAAGCAGAGAGCAATGCATCGAAAACTCCCAATCCAAATGCACATGCTAAAATTTTGATGATCCTGGATTCAAAGGTTGGTGATTTTGATGCTGCATTAGAGTACTTGGACATGGATCCAGATCGGTTAATTTTAATGGTAGTGGAAGAACCAGTAAAGAAAGGCCATGTTCGAATCTTGTGTGAGTATTTTGAGTCCTTGTCCATTTTCGGCGGCGATCTATTTCTGGTAACACTGATAGCTAGTGGAAAATACATATAGTGAGCTTGGCTACTCAAATAGAGGGAAAAATATCTATTCATTTGTATGGTAAGGGATACATTCCTTTTATCCTTTTAAATGAAGATGATTTGCGGGGTACTGCAAGGCCACATGAGGATGCATTGGTCATTGGGGCAGAAATTGTTGGTGTTGAGATTTGACGTGTGTTGGTAGATACATGGAGTTCTACGAACGTATTTTTTAAAGCTACTTATGATAGGATGCGCAATCCTCCTCAGATTTCCTAGTCAGAGCGCACTATCATCGGATTTACTGGAGTAACTGGATGTGTAATAGGGGAATTCGAGGGGGAGGTAAGTTTGGAAAAGGAAGTTTTAAGAAGAAGGTTCATGTGCTTTTCATGGTGGTAGACTGTCTAACAAGCTATAATACCATTTTTGGAAGATCCTGGTTGTCAAGGATGTAATGTGTTGTATGAACAGTCCATCAATGATTCAAGTATGTCATCGGAGACGGTGTAGGGGTCGTCCGGAGTGACCAAAAGGTTGTCAGGGAATGCTACGCCACTACGCTTCGAATTCGATGATCTAATAGTGGTGATGTGATGAATGAATAACAGTCAGGGGGTTGACCTTGGATTCTGACGAAAAGGTTGACGATCCGAGGGAAACCCCATGGTCGTTGACAGTAACTGAAGAAATAGAGGAATATAAATTTTTCAGAGGGAAGAGTACTTCGAATAGGAACCTTACTGACCCTAATTGTACGTCAACAACTATTACAATTTTTATCCCACATTCTGGATGTTTTGGCTTGAAAAATAGAGAACGTGATAAGAGTACCAATTGAAGTAATTTGCCATAGCCTAGCTATTAATCCGAAGGTGAAAACTGTTATTAAAAAAAAGTGGGCATTTTCATCAGAAAATGACAGAAGCTATTGTTTTCAAAGTGGACCGGTTATCCAAGGTCGAACATATAAGGGAATCACAATATCCTTTATGGACGACGAATCCAATAGTGGTCAAAAATAAAAATGGAAAGTGGAGAATGGGTGTTGATTTTACAGACTTAAATCGAGTTTGTCCTAAAGACCCATTTCCTGTTCCTCGAATAGACCAGCTAATTGATTCCATTTTCAAAACAAAATATTTACCTTTATAGATGCTTTTGCAGGGTATAATCAAATTCAAATGGATCCAAAGAATCAATAATGTACCACTTTCATCACAGACATCGGCTTGCAATGTTATAGAGTTATGCCTTTTGGATTAAAAAATATTAGGGCCACATACCAAAGATTGATGAATAAAGCATTTGCTACCTAAATCGGAAGAAACGTGGAGGTATACATTGATGATATGATGGTAAAAATCTTAGTAGACGATGCACACTTGGAAGATTTTGAGGAGACATTTATGAAATTAAAGGCAATAAGGTTGAAATTTAATCCATAAAATTGTACTTTTGGAGTTCGATCAAGGAATGTTTTGGGTTATGTTATTAGTGAAAAAAGGATAGAAGCTGACCCAAAATAGTTAAAAGTTATAGTATCTATGAAATCACCTCGTGTGATCAAAGAAGTACAAATTTTGACGAGAAGGTTAACAACAATTAACAGATTTATTTCTAGATATTCTAATAAATGTTTACCTTTCTTTCAAGTGTTGCGAGGACCAAAGAAGTTTGAGTGGAATTCGGATTGTGAAGCAGCATTTACAAGCATCAAATATTTTTTTTATCATCACCAGAAATATTATCTAAGCCTCAAAGTGGAGAACAACTTTTTTTTGTATATTGCAGTATCAAATTTTGCAGTAAGTGCAGTGTTGATAAGTGAAGATGCAGGAATTCCTAAGCTGGTTTACTACTTCAACAAAAGTTTGGTGGCAGTAGAAAATAGGTATTTGAAGCTTGGTGGTGGCTGCTAGGAAAATGCACCCTTATTTTCAAGCTCATACCATCAAAGTTCGAAGCTCATTTCCATTGAAGAATGTTTTGCAACGTCCTGATATTTCAGGAAGAATGACTAAGTGGTCAGTGGAATTGGGGGATTTTGATATTACCTTTTCGCCTCGAACAACAATTAAAGCGCAAGCTTTGACAGATTTCCTTATTGAATTTCAGCCAAGTAGATCGGATGAAAAGGTTAGCAAGGATGTTTTTCCAGTTAATTCAACGTGGATTATTCAAACTGGTAGAGGGTTAGTGTTTTAAGATGCAGCATCGGAGTTCAACTAATTACTCCATCAGGAGAAACAATGCTTCAATCTATTAAATTTGGTTTTCGCGCATCGAATAACAAAGCTGAATACGAAGTTGCATTAGATGGATTGAGACTAACAAATATATATGGTGGAACTTCAGTTTGCTTAGAGACAGATTCTCAGTTAGTAGCAAATTAAGTGTTTGCAGTTTCCAAAGAAAAAAAAGATCACTTAATTTTGTATCTTCGAGAGCTTTGAAATCTCATGCTTTTTTTATCATGTTATTGTGGAACATATAAATTGAGGATGTAACATAGTGGATGAATTCTTAACAACTGTTGCATACAAGGAAGAGTATCCGTGAATCTTGTTACAAGAAAGTCCGTCGATTTAACCCAATCAGACCAATGTGAACATATTGAGGAACTGTTTGTCACCCTAGATACAGTCCGAGGCGACTGGAGAACTGATATTTTGATTTTTTTATTAGAGGTGAGCTGCCTGAAGATGCGAAATTAGCAAAAAAATTGCAAGGCAAAGCTTTTGGTTGTATAGTATTAGATGGAGTTTTGTATAAGAAAGCATTGAGCTGGATACTACTACAATGTTTAAACAGATAATGATCACATGAGGTTTTATCAGAACTACATGATAGAGAATGATCAACGTATTGTGAATTCAAGCACTAACTTGTCGAGTTCTACTTACACGGTTTTATTGGCTGCGATTATGAATGATGCCAAGAATTTGGTTCGAAACTGTGATACTTGTCAAAGATTTGATAATTCTATTCATAAACTAGCAATTATACTTATGTCTATTATCGAAGCTATTCCATTTGATAGATGGGGAATATATTTAGTGGGACCTTTGTCGATGGATTCTGAAGGACGTCAAATGATAATTGTTGCAGTGGACTATTTTACGAAGTGGGCAGAAGCAGAGCCATTATCTTGAACAAAAGCTAAGGATGTGATTAAATTCACTCTAAATAGTACTTGTTGTTGTTTTGGAGTGCATCGAAGAATTACTACTGACCATGATCTTCAATTTATTAATAAAGAAATGGCTTCATTTTGTGCTTCGAATGAAATCAAGCAATGTTTTTCTACACCTTTTTATCCCCACGCAAATGGACAAGTAGGGGTGACGAAAAGATCTATTTTAGAAGATTTGAAGAAGAATTTAACAGGAGCAGCATGAAAGTGACCTAATTATTTGCAAGAGGTTTAGGCTTATCGAACAACCCCTAAGGAGGCTACTAAAGAGAGTCCTTTTACTTTGGCATATGGAATGGATGTTGCCAGTCCCGTGGAATTTACCTTGTCATCTTTTAGGATAATTTAATATTCCGAAGAGTTAAATGATGAAGCTAAAACAACAAGTTTGGATTTGATTGAGGAGAAAAGGGTTCGAGCTCATTTGAATATAAATTGTTATCTAACTCTTATGAAGAATATATATAATTCGAGGATAAGAAGAGTGAATTCAAGGTAGGTGACAAAGTATTGAGAAAGTTATTCTTACATACCAAGGAAAAAATCCTCACAAAGATGGCCCCGAATTGGGAAGGACCTTATATGGTTATTGAAAGGATAAATCCAGGTTCTTATTGCCTTTGTGATAATCAGGGGAGGATGCTTCAACATCCATGCAATATACAACATCTGAAATTATACTGGGAACGACTGCGTTGTATTTTGAAATTATTTTCTTGGATTGATTAGCGCACTCTTTCCACCCTGTTGGACCAGAGAGGTTTTAACTAGGCGTTATGTACATATTCAAAGTTATCAATAAAATGATTTTTTGGCCAAGGGTTGTTTACAAGTGCTTATTTAAACTATTTTGGTATCTGGTCAAAGACTGATCATCTTTGAGGTTGACCAAGAGTAGAAAATTTCGAAGTGTTGAATACACTTTTCGAAGAAGCAACCATGCACGAAATGTTACGTTCATTAAACATTCCTATGAGATTCGAAGTGATACGTTCATTAAACACACTATAATATTCAAAGTGTTACGTTCATTAAAGGCACTATAATATTCGAAGTGCTACGTTTATTAAACGCACTATAATATTCGAGGGGTTGTGTATTGTAATGATTGTTTAAAGTATTATATTATATTTTTACCTCGAATAACTAATATAAATAATATTCAAATGTGAACATAACTTAAAAAATAAAGCATAAATAAAAACCTTTGTCATTCAAATTGATTCAATGAGCAAAAAATGTTATTGTAATGATATGACAGGTACAAAAAATAGAAACATGGTAAAATTACTCATCCTTATCAGAATCTTCCTCTTAGGATGATGAGCTTGGAACATGATCGAAAGCTTCGCTAGGACGAGGTTCGATGGGAATTTCACTCCAAAAGCTGGAAAGATCCATTTTAGGATATGTGGCATGAATTTCTCGAAAGAGTGTGATGATTTTTTGTTCTTTGTCGTTATTGATTGCTGCCAACATGTCTTTTCTTTTCTGCTTCATTTTTGACAAGAGAAGTTTGAAGATCATCGAGTTTTTTCTTCTCTGAAACTAACTCTTCAAGATGTTTAACTCTTCAAGCTGTTTAGTCTTAAGTTGATCCATCTCATTCTGATGAGAAGTGTTGAGATTTTCTTTTTCGTTTTAATGCACTTCTCTAAGATATTTCTTGACATGGAGGAGTCCTCTAAGGAATCCATATCTGGCCATCTAGAATTCATGAAACTGATCTATTACGAGGTTTCCAAAGATATCCCTCATCATTTTCTCAGCTGTAGCATCACCTTTATAATAAGCCATCTCTTTGACCATATGTTTCAATTGATTTTGAGAGGCTTCGATTTCTCGAGTTAGTTTTTGCACTGCAGCATCTAGATCGGAAAAAGGTTGAAGAGCAGCCAAGACTTCTTCAGATGGCTCAGTGAGAGGAAAGATGACTGGGCAAGGTCTAATGAATAAGAGCTAAGGAGGTTGTAGGAACAATGATGTAGTTGCACGAGCCCATGGCTATATAGTCCTTTTGGACAAAAGGAAACAAGATTTATTTGGGACCCAGGTATCCGTATTAGGCGCTTCGACCACTTAAATCGAACGTGTCGATAAGCCCAACGATTTTCGGAAGCATCACGGGGTGAAGCCAGGTAATGAAGTCAAGGCCCAAAATTCCATCGTTTAAACCCTTTTTTTTGCTGTTTTAGTGAATTTTCTACATTTTTCTATTTTTAGCGGATATAATTAAAATACTTAACTAGCTCCAATAACTTTGAAATTGGGCTGGGCTTTATGTTATCTCTTAAGGAACAAGTTGTAATTTTGGCGTAGGGTTTCGAGTAATTTTTGAAAAGGCTCTCAAACTCTATAAAAGGCTCTCCTATACTCTGACGTAGGGTTAGAGATTATCAATTTTCTGTTTCGTGTTTCTTTTCTCTGTGTTTGCCGTTGTCTGTTTCATCTCGTAGTTCGGTGCTAACATTATGGTATCAGAGCAACATCGCTCCTACGACGTAGGTTGCGAAGATATGCCGCCAAAGAGATCCTTGCGTGGGAAGCCCACTCTTCCGATCGCAGAATCGGTCGACCGTGATGAATTCAAAAACTGATTCAGCCAAGTTGGCGAATAGGTGCACTCATTTGGAAACCAGATGAGAGACGTACATGAAGCTCTACAAAGGCTGTTGAACAACCAAACTAGCAGATTTCGAGCTCCAGGTTCGAGCAACCAACTGTCGGGGTCTGAGAGAGAGACCGGTCGCGAGCAGAATTTGTTTGATCCTCGGAGAGAACAAGGTAGGGGCCAATATTACCCATAATATTGTCGTGAACAAGTCTTTGAGCAGTCGCCAACGAAATATTTCGATCAGAATGCCACAACCGGTGGGAATCTGGATTTAGACTTCAGATCGCAGAGTTCCAAGAGGGTCTCGAACCGGAGGAGTTTTTAGATTGGATCGCCTTAGTTGAAGAAGTACTTGATTTGAAGGAGGTTCCGCATGTAAAACGGGTATAATTAGCTGCAACTAAGTTCTAAGGTCGAGCTGCATCTTTGTGGAAGTAGCTCAAGCAGACCAGATCAAGGCAAAGTAGGCCAAAAATAACAACTTGGGCTAAATTTATGAAGCACTTGAGCGCTGCGTTTTCGCTTTAAAACTATGCACGTATAATGTATCAGCAGTTCCAAAACCTTAAAAAAGGGTCAAGGGCTGTTAACGAATACATTAACAAATTTTCAAGCTACAAAACCATGTCGATATTGTTGATTCAGCAGATCAATTAGTATCTCGCTATATAGGTGGGATGAGACAGCACTTTCAAGACCAACTGAGCAGGTTCGACCATGTGAATGTGTCTGAAGCACATCAACACGCACTACACCTGGAGAAAGCCCTTTCACGAAGGCCTTATGGAGGAGATACTGCCAGAACAACTCCAATGGCGTTTTTAAAAAGACGGTTCCAGGTTCTAGCCGAGGAGTACCAACTACCACTCCTATGCGTACAAGTGCTAATTCACAGGTCCCTAGTCGTGCATGTACTTCCTCGCAGTTTAGGTGCTACCATTGTCATGAACTAGGGCACGTTGCTTTATAGTGTCCAAAACTACAACAACGACCACAACAATTGAGGGGTTTGTTCACTGAAGCTGCTCATGTTGACATGGAAGATGACCCACGGTTTGATGAGGAACTAGAGGATTCTGTTGATGAGGTTCATGAGGACCAGTTTACAGGAGGAGATATTGAACATGCATTGGTTTTAAAGCGTGTATGCTTTATGCCCAAAGTAAGAAGTGAAGGGGATGATTGGCTACGAAACAATATTTTCGAGTTGACTTATACTATCCGGGGAAAGGTATGCAAATTCGTTATTGATTCAGGGAGTTGTGAAAACTTTATTTCTGAAGAAGATGTGCAGAAGCTGGCCCTGAAAACAGAAGACCACCCAAACCCCTACAAGCTCGCCTAGTTAAAGAAAGGTAGTGCGGTAACAATCTCTAAAAGATGTCTGGTGTCTTTTTATGCTGGTAACTATAAGGATAAGGCATGGTGAGTTGTTATTGCTATGGGTTCTTGTCACTTATCGCTAGGCCGACCATATAAATATGATAGAAGTGTCACATATGATGGTAGGAAAAATCGCTATAGTTTCATATGGAATAACGTTAGATTTATATTAACACCAATTAAAGAGGTATCCCTAAAACCTACACTTGTTGTATCACAGGAGTCAGGTAAGAACTTTCTAGCTAGAAAAGCATTTATAGAGCATGCAAGTGACATATGGATTGTTTATCTTTTAGTGGTTAAAGAATTTAATGTTGATTCTTTTGCTGAGATACCTGAGCGCGTTCGACCACTGTTAGCAAATTTTTCTGCTGTCTTTCACCATAATCTGCCTACAAGTCTTCCTTCATTAAGAGAAATCCAGCACCAGATTGACCTTTGTACATGGGGCTAGCCTACCAAACCGACCACATTACCGGATGAGTCCAAAAGAGCATGAAGAGTTCCGCAGACAGGTGGCAGAACTGTTGACGAAAGGTCACACCCGTGAGAGTCTTAGTCCTTGCGCGGTTCCTGCACTTTTAACACCAAAGAAGGATGGCTCAATAAGGATGTGTGTGGATAGTCGGGCTATCAACAAAATTACAGTCAGGTATCGGTTTTCCTATTCCTTGCCTTGATGATTTACTAGATCAGTTGAGTGGTGCTACCGTGTTTATGAAGCTGGATTTGAAGAGCAAATATCACTAAATTCGTATTCGTATGGGAGATGAGTGGAAAACAGCCTTTAAAACCTGAGAAGGTCTGTTTGAATGGATGGTCATTCCATTCGGCCTTTCCAATGCTCCTAGCACATTCATGCGGGTTATGAACCATGTATTTTTCCCATTCACGGGAAAATTTCTAGTTATGTACTTTGACGATATTATCAAATATAGTACTATGGTGGAGCTGCACCTCCAGAATTTACAAGAAGCGTTGTTTATTTTGAAACGAGAAGAGTTTTATCAGGGACTTAAAAAGTGTTGCTTTGTGACACATTCAGTTTTCTTCCCGGGGTATGTTGTGTCAAAGGATGGTTTGTGAGTGGATAAGTCAAAAGTGGCAGCAGTGCGTAACTGGCCGATACCTACTTCTATCACTGAAGTCCGTTCTTTTCATGGATTGGTCTCCTTTTACAGCAGGTTCATACATAACTTCAGCACTGTCATGGCTCATATTACTGATTATATGAAGGGCAAGACGTTTTGCTGGACCCCTGAAGCAACCACTGCGTTTGAACAAATCAAGATAAGACTGACCTATGCATCTATTCTGGTTTTACCTGACTCTTTTACAGGGTTTGAACTGCATGTGATGCGTCTAGATTGGGCATTGGAGCTGTACTCAGCCAACGAGGCCGACCTGTAGCCTACTTCAGTGAGAAGTTAAGTGGAGCTAAACCCAACTACAATACCTATGACAAGGAGTTTTATACAGTTGTACGGGCTTTGAAGCAGTGGAGTTCCTCCTTGGCCTATAATGAATTTGTCCTATACACCAATCATGATGCTTTGAAGTATCTGCAGAGTCAGGAGAAGCTCTCTTCGCGCCATGCACGTTGGGCAATATTTACTCAAGAATTTACCTTTTCCATCAAGCATAATTTTGGCGTAGTTAACCGCGTAGCTGATGCACTGAGCCGATGCAGTATGATGATTCCTATGGAAGAATAAGTTGTGGGATTCGAGATGATGAAGGATCTACTAGCTATAGATCTTTATCTTGGTCCTATTCCAGAGGACGTCAGTGTAGGTTTGAGAAAAGATTTTGCAGTGAGCAATAGTTACCTCTTCAAAGGAAATTTACTCTGTATTACTGATGGCAGTTTTAGGTTACTGATTGTACATGAGAGACCCAACGAGGGGCATGGTGGTAGAGATCAAACCCTTAACTATGTATCCACTCAGTTCTTCTGTCCGCACTTAAGGCGAGATGTTATCCGTTTTGTAGCTGGTTGTCGGGTTTTCCAGGTGGCAAAATGTGTACTCCAACGCTGGTCTGTACCTACCACTCTGAATACCAGAGGTACTTTGGCGAAGTGTCAGTATGGATTTCATCTCTGGACTTCCAAGAACACAAAGTGGTAATGATTATTTTTTTGTAGTGGTTGACAGGTTTTCTAAGATGGCCCACTTTATTGCTTGCAAGAAAACCACAGATGCTGTGAATGTTGCTACTTTATACTTTCGTGAGGTCTACTGCTTATATGGCCTATCCTTGAATATCGTTTCTGATTGTGATACATGGTTTGTCGGGCATTTTTAGAGGAGTTTGTGGCGCCTCATAAACACAAAGCTGAGTTTTAGCAGCGCGTATCACCCGCAGACAGATAGCCAAACCGAGGTAACTAATCGAACGTTAGGCAACATGTTACGCATAGAGGTATCCAGAAACTTGAAAGTATGGGATTCCTGTCTTTATCACGTTGAGTGCGCCTACAACAGGAACCGCAAGCGCAATACTGGGTATAGTCCATTCATGGTAGTCTATGGTTATAACCCAAGGGGTCCTATGGATTTGGCTTTCCCAACTTTTGACAAGGTTTCCAGCTAGGGTCGAGAACGCCATTGCTGATCTATGGGAGATCCATGAGAACACAGACAAACACCTGGAGGAAACAACACAGACGTACAAGGTTGCCGCAGATAAGAAGCATCGACTGGTGGAGTTTGTAGTAAGGGGCTTTGTATGGGCAGTTTTGATGAGAGATCGCTATCCTGCGCACGAGTACAACAAGTTAGCTGCAAGGAAGGTGGGTTCGTTTGAAATCATTGAAAAGATTAATCCTAATGCATACAGGTTAAAGCTACCCAGCCACATGAAGATCCATAACATTTTCAATGTGAAGCACCTGGTGCCGTTTACCAATGCTGTTGAGGATGATAAAACTGAGAATTCGCGGGCGAATTCTTCCGAAGAAGGAGATGATGATGTAGTTGCACGAGCCCATGGCTATATGGCCCTTTTGGACAAACAAAAACATGCTTATTTGGGACTCATGTATTCGAATTAGGCGCTACGATCACTCAAATCGAACGCATCAAGAAGCCCAACAATTTTCGGAAGCATCACGGGGCGAAGCTAGGTTATGAAGTCCAGACCCAAAATTTCATCGTTTAAACCCTCTTTTTGTTGTTTTAGTGAATTTTCTACATTTTTCTATTTTTATCAGCTTCAATTAAAATACTTAACCAACTCCAATTACTTTGAAATTGGGCTAGGCTTTATTTTATTTCGTAAGGAACAAGTTGTAATTTTGGCGCTTCTATAAAATGCTCTCAAACCCTATTTTTGCCGTCAGACTTTTGGAATATAATTTGAGTTTTCTCTAAAGTCCTACTCTGACCTAGGGTTAGGGATTATCAATTTTCTATTTCGTCTTTCTTTTCTCTGTGTTTATCGTCGTCTGTTCCATCTCGTATTTCGGCGCTACCAAACAATAACCTCAGGAGATGTGGCTTTAGAGGTAGTAGGTGCATATCTTGTACCGAGGTTATGCAGATGATCTTGAATCTCTTGAATGATGAGATCTTCTTCTTTAGAAAGTTCTTGTTATTCATCAAAGTTAATAAAGCTGTCAGGATCGAAGTGATCATCACCTTGGTTATCTTCTACAACAATAATTTCCCTTTGCTGATTGGCAGCATCTTCAGCAGTTACTTCATTTTTCTTTTGAGGACTTTGCAGATTCTCTGCAGCTACACCTTCGTCGTCATCAGATAATATCTCTTCGTCAACTTCCACTATTTTCTTTTTTCCTTTCTTTTAGGACTTGTTTTAGTGGTTCCTTTCTTTTTCGAAGGAGCAACTGTTTTTTTTCTTTTTTGAAGAAGGTTTATCTTCTATTCCTTCTCCGATTGTAGAGAAAGTGTTTTCTTTCGTTTTTTTCTTCAAACCTATTGGCTTCAGATCTGTTGAAGTACTAGCACCAGATGTACTAGGTACATTTTTATTCTTTTTTGGCTTCTTCTTTTGGGCGAGATGGATGTCTGACCTGTTGGGAATTGGTAGGAATACTTTGCAGTCAGGATGAACCAATCTTCTGAAAACATATATAGGGTTGGGTGACTCTATAAAATTTTCAGGAGGAAAAGCTCCAAGTGTGATCAGAATTAGGTGAGTGTTGAGGAAATTGATGGGTTCGAGGAGGATTTGCTTATTTCACTACTAGTTTGAGGTAATGGTTTAGTAAGGGAATGCGAGATTTGAGGTATTTTTGGAGTTCGAGTTTTTGAGGATTGGCTTTCGTCTGTAAGAGGAGAAGGTGAAAAAACAGGAGTTTTGGAATGGTTGAAGTAACCGTAGTTTATGGTCTTTGTAGATAGACCAAGAGGAGCATTGCTTAGTAATCCAGCAGCTCTGTATTCATTTGCCCTTTCACTAATGCAAAGGTAGTCATAAGCTCCGAAGACGTTGTTATCTGACTTTGCAGATTTGGGTTTTTTGGGAATTATGGATTTAGATATTTTGAGTTTTGGATGCTTTCTCATAAACTGCTTGAATGATGAACCGAACATTTGAATTTTCCGGTGAAGGTAGCCAAAAGTTTGAAGAAGCCGTTGAAAGTAGCAATTGAATTTTGAGCTTTTGCAGTTTCTCTCTTAAGAAGTTTTTCTGTGAAACAAACAATGAGTCGCAACGATATTTATAAGAAGAGAAAAGAAGTTTTGAGAAGTGCAAAAGGTGGACAATGATTGGGCAAAATTTGAAACAGTTAAGTAGATAAAGATGTTATGCCTGTTAAGCTATGAGCCTAGTGGCAGACTTACTGCTTAGGGTGCCATCGTTTGCTAAGCAATAGACTTGACATCTTGAGTGTTAGCTTAAGATTCAAATAATGATGAAAGGAAGTGATCCCCTGTTTAAATATTTCGACGCATTTGAAGTGGTTCGAATGTTGGATGAAAATATTATCTTCACTTCCGATTATGTTCGAGGCTAGTTAGTTCTCATTCAGTAACGAAATATAGGATAACATAAATTTTATTTAGTTTAATTATTTTATTTTTTATTTTCTGATATCTTATACTGTTTCTATTTTTTCTATATTGTATATGATTGTTTTTCGAGAACAATTATAAAATGTACCATTTTTACTACAACAGACGAGACACACAATTCTTACTAATTTTATAATTTTTAGGACAATTTAACAAACTATTCTGATGAAATTAGAAAGCCTATAAAGCTTTAAAATTTAAAATTTGGAAAAACAAACAAATAAATCATTGTTGATCAATTTTTTTTTCACTTCCTAAATGAATTATATGGCTGAAATAAATGATGAAACAACGCATAATCATACCAAATATGCTATGAAACATGTATAATTAATTTCATCTTTTTTTTCTAAAAAATACTTTAAATATGAAATTTGGTATCACAAAAACATATATTTCAACTGATTACTAGTGAAAAAGATGATGTTTTTAGCTAGAATTTGATGAATTCATTTGTTAAAATTATTTTGGAAAGTTGTAGAATAAATTATAGACAAGTTCAACATATGGTATATAAAAATAACAAAACATAGTAGGACTACATTGCGAAATGTAGTATGCAAGATTTTGTAAGTCAGGTGTCATGTATAACTTAAAAATACATTTTATACATTATAAAACATGGTCTAATTGACTTCTGAAACCTCACAAAATTATAAATACTATGTTGTATGGTTATGTATCACATGTTTGCACAAAATATAGAATTTTTCAGGACATCGCAAATTCACGAACGTATTTTGTCCGGTTTTGCAGACACAAAAATTTAAAATTTTTCGTTTTTGCCAAATATGCTACTATGATTTTAGAAAATATAACTAACTATCTATCAGTTTTTAGAAAATAATATACACTATTTCTACAAAGGTATGGTAAAATCTGTTTGGCTTAGTATACCACTAATTTATAAGTTTTTCCCTGTTCGATTTTTTATTTTTGTGTTGTACAAGAGAATATTTGGTGAATTATTAACGTTAAATGATTACTCTCATAATTTTGCAGCCTAAAGTACTACTGGTATAGTCTATGACTTCATTTGCAACTTTTGTTATAAATGTTTTGCAAAACTTTAGATAACTAAGTAACATTTGAATATATATGTTATGAAATACGTTATTGTTATATTGTAAAACACCGCAATATGACTTGTAAAATCAACCTCACACACAATTTTGATTTTCATTTTTGTTTTAGTATTTGAAGAGGTAAATATTAATGAAATATTGCCATTAGATGATTATTTTCATCACTCGATGACCTACGATAATTATTGTATAGTTCGATGATCATGTAGGTGTAGGTCATGAAAAACTAAGTATCATAATTATAGTCAGAATGTACAACAATGATAAAGGTACAATCTCTAGAGTTGTATACCAATATAATAGATCCAACTGCTACAATAAAGTCTTAACAAATAAAAAAAAACAAAATAGAAAGCAACCGATACAAGAAAAACATGACGTGCTTCTAAATTAGTAGGTCAGCTGATTGAATGTGACAATATTTGGCTGTTAGGCGTGCCGTTTGCCACACATAACTACACATTGAATAATTACTCTCAAGGACATGCAACTATAAAGAATCCTAAAAGTGACTAAGAAATATTGGAAGAAATTCTAATCTCCACGAGAGTATGTCCCAACGATATATTCAAACCAATTTTGAAAAGGCTTCTAATATCCGTAACGTATACACTTATCACAAAAAAAATATTGATTTGAAAAGACGGTCGTTCATAAATGTAATGTTTGTTGTCTATTTTAAAAATATACTATTATATGCAATCATATAGGACCAAAAATATAATATATGATATAATGATATTTTTCTTTGCATATCTGGTGAGCATAAATTTATAACGTATGTTCTCCAAAGTACTCATCATGGTTAGCACGTATAAGACTATTGGATACATGATGTCGTTGTTCAAAATAATAGTGTTTACTTCCACCGACATGAATTTTTGGGTTAAGTTTTCTTTCATAAGTATGGAAAACCAAGATAGCTACAAATGAACATTGAGATGTTTAAAAATGAATATAGAAGGACATGACTGTGAGTTGCAATGCGTCACACTAATCGATCATGAACTTGTTTTGATGAATAGTACTGAGATAATTTATCCGGACACAACTCAAAAGTTTTACGAATGAAATATAAACAATACTGTATTTTCCAACAATTTTTTTATTCAGTTCAGGTTGCATAAGGAGGTTAAAAACGTTTTGGAGGCTTGGAAGGTCTTTTGGTCTACCAACATTTTTTACATGAACAAAAACTTAATGAAAATACGAAGATCATTCAAAGAAGCGAAAATAGGTTAATATGTACATTTTAATTTAATTTCACCAATAAAATTTTAAAAATGTACGTTAGCTTGAGAAATTTATTTAAAATATTATATAAGTAGTAAAATAGTATTTAAGAATGTATGTTTAGACGATTTGTTTTGCAGACATATTATATTGTTATTGGAATATGCTAATTTCGAAAATATAATGTAGTTCGTTTGTGAAACATGGTATATCAAATTGCGAAACACAATATATTCAATTTTACAAAACATTTAACTACGAAAAAATGTAAATATTAAAGTTTTGAAACATAATGTAATCGTTTGTTACAAATCCACACTTTTAAAAACATGGCATATAAAATTTTGAAACATAGTAGAATCAATTGTTGTGAAATATAGTATAATAGATTTTGTGAGATGCTTAATATGAACACATAGTATATTTTAGTTGAAAATTACAGTATAATAGTTCTTCTAAAATGCGTAATCAACACATATTATATTTAAGTTGTGATATATAAGTTGCAAAAACATATGTTTTTGGGTGGAAAGTGCGCACACTTTCCTGAAGTATTTCCTTGGATAGAGTTAACTGAGTCTTGAACGTTTTCAAGACTATGTTTTTTACACGCAAACCAAAACTTATGCACAAAATTGTCAAAAAGAAGTCGTACATATGGAAAGTAAACCGCTAATCGTAGATAAGATCCAGATTGTGGATGAGGTACATAACTCAATAAGATTTAGCAAATATACATTTTACTAGTCAAGATTATTCTTGTTTAGTTATATTTACAAATGTACAAAATTGTAATTTACAAATATATTTTTGACAAGTAAACACAGAGTTTGTGAAGAAAATTGCAAAAGATATGGAAGAACAGATTGAAAGCGAGCCACTAATTATGGATGAAGTCTAGAATGTGGATGTGATCTATAGTTAATTAGATTTATGAAATGTACATTTTTAGTAGGATTTTCGGCAGTAGCTAACATTTAGGTATATTTTCATATTTTTTCGCATCTACATTACATTTAGAAATATTTTTTAAGTAATATTTGGTACGTTTTGCAAGTTATGGTTAGTCAAATATTTTTTAAGTAATATTTGGTACGTTTTGCAAGTTATGGTTAGTCAGTTTGGAAAAGTTAAATTGGAAAGTTTCGCAATTGGTAATTGACATTTGTCGCGAGTCATAATAACGGTTGGCATAAAAAACCCTCGTATCAAGATAATGTGCAATAAAAACATACATAAAGTAATAGTTGAACAAACATAGTATTTAAAGTATTGGGTACCCAAATTCAAAAAAACCTAAAAAAAACAAAAAATAAATTGTTTAGATTAAAAAAACAAAACAAAACACCTTTAGTAATTGGAATCTTTGTCAACCTAAGAGCCACCGTTAGGTTATTTCAGCTCTTCTTTTCTTCATTATCTTTATCATCTATATATATCTTTCTATTAACTTCTTCTTCTTTTTTTGCATGTTCAGGAATATTTTGTCGATGCAGTTTAAGTTTGAGTTGTTGTAGGGTTTATATAAATTCCAAACTCTGAGTGTACCATTTTATTATTTCTAGACAACTTATTCTTGGTGGTCATTAATAAAGTTTATTTGCCACATACTCAAACAACAATGCATTAATTAAATTATTATTGAAATTTTACACTTGTATCTCAACTCTTATTTGTATTCATTTTAAAAATGTAATCTAAAGGTTCGGCAAATTGATATATCGCAAGGTTTCACATTTCATGTTTATGTATATTTCGTAATCTACGATCTACGAAGGTTTTATAAATTATAGTAGTGAATTGTTTTCAAACTCTAATTACTCATTATTATATTGCTACACTATAAAACATGTTGATATTTTTGATTCAGTATCACCTTTTCCGAACATCTAAGAAGGTGAATGGAAAGAATGTATGAAAAATGAATTTGCAGAACAATCTATATAAGTTGTTAACTTGAAAGGTTGAAAATTGAGAAGAGAATAAAAAAATTCATCAATGTCAAAGTAGTAAAAAAATTGGTCATGAGTAAGAGAGGAAAAAAGTGAAGATTCCGGTTGTATGGTCACACTTTTCGTTAATGATTTTTTCTTACAATTAAAACATGCTTGAGATAGAAAATGTGGCTCAAATTGTTTATAAGGTAATTAATCAACATATATAAATGTGATAGATCTATAAAATATATATGGTTATGTTAACATGTACATGTTCTACGTAGCATCTCAGTTGTTGTCTTTGTTAAAAAACAAAGAGAGAAGTAGCCGCAAGAAGCGGCTAGGGTTTTATGTTTATTAGAAAATGTTTCTTTTTGTTTTATTGATGCATTAGAGATGTAATTCAAGAATTGACCAATAGTAAGACTCTCAATATATAGAGAACTTAGAGGCCTATACAAGGAAACTTAATACACTGAATATTCTAACACTCCCCCTCAAGTTATGTAGTGGGATCACCAACACCCAACTTGGATAAAACTGATTCGAATGTTCTTGCAGCAACCGCTTTTTTCAGAATGTCTACCAGTTGGTCTTCGGATCTAACAAACGGAAGTTCGACTGTCCCATCTTCAATCTTTTCTTTTATGAAGTACCTATCTATGTCAACGTGCTTTGTTCTATCGTGCTGTACCAGGTTCTCTGAAATCTTAATCGCAGCTTTATTATCGCACATTAACTGAGTTGGACACTTCAGAGGGGATCCGATATCTTTCATTATCTTCTTTAACCAAAGTGTCTTGGTAATCCCCTTAATGATTCCTCTAAATTCTGATTCAGCACTTGACAGTGATACTAGTTTTTGTTTCTTACTCCTCCAAGTCACCAAGTTACCTCCAAAAAGAGTAAAGTAGCTAGTAGTTGATCGCTTGTCGTTAGGATTCCCTCCCCAATCAGCATCTGTGAATACTTTGACATCAAGGTGTTAATTTTTCTTTAAAATTATGCCTCTTCCTGGTGTGCCTTTGAGATATTAAATAATCCTCATTACTGCCTTCATATGGTGTTCCTGAGGATGATGCATGAACTGGCTAACTACTCCCACCGCGTATGCAATGTCGGGTTGAGTGTGAGCCATGTAAATCAGTTTTCCCACCAACCTTTGGTACCTTTCTTTATTCGTTGGTCTGGCCCCTTCAATTATCTTTAGTTTGTGATTCACAACCATAAGAGTGTCATTTGGTTTGCAATCCACCATACCAAATTCAGCTAATAAATCCAATATATATTTCCGTTAAGAGATATAAATCCCTCCTCTTGACCTAAGAACCTCGATTCCTAGGAAATACTTCAATCCCCCAAGGTATTTTATTTCGAACTCCTTGAAGAGGTTTTTCCTAAGAGAGCTAATTTCTTCTTCGCCATTCCTCGTTATAATCATATCGTCGACATGTATTATAAGACAAGTGACTAATTCTCCTCTCTTTTTGTAAAACAAGGTATGATCCCCATTACTCTGTTTGTAGCTATACTGCTTCATGGCCATTATAAATCTCCCAAACCAAGCACGATGAGACTGTTTGAGCCCATATAATTCCTTTTTCAGTTTGCATACCTTATTTTCTTGAAAACCATCAGAGAACCCTGGTGGGGGTTCCATATATACCTCTTCTTCCAAGTCTCCATGTAAGAAAGCATTCTTTACATCAAATTGATAAAGAGGCCACTCTTTATTCGCGGCTATTGAAAGTAAAACTCTGATAGTGTCAATCTTTGCAACCGGAGAGAACGTTTTAGAGTAGTCTATACCATATGTTTGTGTATATCCTTTGGCAACCAATCTTACCTTGTGTCGCTCAATGGTGCCATCAGATTTATATTTTATATTAAACACCCATCTACACCCGACTGCTTTCTTCCCTTGTGGTAACACATAATTTTCCCATGTACCATTCCTTTTTAGAGCTTCCATTTCGGTATTCATTGCCTCATAACATTCAGTCATCTTCTTAGCTTCTTGAGCTGTTTTAAGGATTTGTTCAAAGAGAATAGTAGCTGAAAACGTCTTTGCAATCTTCGTCATTCCTTTCCTGTCCATTTTTACCGGATATGTAGAAGCACGAGGAACGTGTTCCGGTGAATACCGGTCAGGAGGAGCCCCTCTAATTATTTTTGGGGGAAGAACCGGAGTTTGAGTTTCAAGAAATGAACTTCCTGAAATGTCATGGTCAATAGCATTTTGTGAATTATGGCATTTTAAATTGTTTACCTCTTGATGTACAGTTTCTTCGGCTGATTCGCTGGTAGTATCCATGGCATTTATTTCTTGTTGGACATTGTCTTCGGGAGAATCATTGGTGGTAAGAACTGCCTCATCAGTCTTCTTTATGTTGGAAGAGACGTGTTCGGTGGCGCCATCTACCGACGCTGTCGGCACATCCTCAAAGTAACTTTCATATAACAACTAGTCGAGTGATTCACTTACTTTCTCCCCCTGAGCACGGGATTGGTGGTCAAAAAATAATCGGATTCTAAGAAGTCACAGTCCATGGTGACATGGATTCGACGAGTAACCGGATTGTAGCACCGATATCCCATTTTATGAACACCGTATCCAACGAATACACACTTTTCAGCACAAGGATTAAGTTTGTTTTGACTAGTTTTAGGGATATGAACAAACACCGAACAACCAAAGACACTAGGTGGTAAGGTCATAACAGATGGAATTGTAACTTGGGTGGCAATCACTTGTAATGGACGATTTGAAAGATACGTAGCTGTAGCAAGAGCTTCTGGCCAAAGAGAATGAGGAACTCTAGATTCAATCATAATAGCACGAGTGTTTTCAAGTAAAGTACGATTTTTTCGTTCTGAAGTACCGTTTTGTTGAGGTGTGTTTGGACAAGTGGTTTGATGGATAAGACCATTTGTTTTGAAAAAATTATGCATTGTTTGGTTGACAAACTCTGTTCCATTATCAGAACGGAGAATCTGTATTTTTTTTTCAAATTGAGCCAAAATCATTTTGTAAAAACAAACAAATATTTCTGGTACTTCCGATTTATGTTTCATGAAGTATATCCAAGTCATTCTTGAGAAATCATCCACAAATAAAACAAAGTATCTGATTTGATTGTTAGTGGAATTTGGTGCTAGACCCCAAACATCATAATGGATTAGCGAAACAGCATAATCAACTCTAGTATTACATTGATTAAATGAGACTGTACGATTTTTTAAAGAATGCAGGTTTCACATTTCTCATGAATGGAATTATTCAAAAAAAGACTAGGAAATAAACTCTTAAGATAGCTAAAAGAAGGATGACCAAGTCGCCGATGCCATAACCAAAGTTGCCTTTCGGTTGTTCTATGAGCAAGCATGACATGTCCCTTATTCGCTGGTCTGGCCCCTTCAATTATCTTTAGTTTGTGATTCACAACCATAAGAGTGTCATTTGGTTTGCAATCCACCATACCAACTTCAGCTAATAAATCCAATATATATTTCCGTTAAGAGATATAAATCCCTCCTCTTGACCTAAGAACCTCGATTCCTAGGAAATACTTCAATCCCTCAAGGTATTTCATTTCGAACTCCTTGAAGAGGTTTTTCCTAAGAGAGCTAATTTCTTCTTCGTCATTCCTCGTTATAATCATATCGTCGACATATATTATAAGACAAGTGACTAATTCTCCTCTCTTTTTGTAAAACAAGGTATGATCCCCATTACTCTGTTTGTAGCTATACTGCTTCATTGTCATTGTAAATCTCCCAAACCAAGCACGATGAGACTGTTTGAGCCCATATAATGCCTTTTTCAGTTTGCATACCTCATTTTCTTGAAAACCATCAGAGAACCCTGGTGGGGGTTCCATATATACCTCTTCTTCCAAGTCTCCATGTAAGAAAGCATTCTTTACATCAAATTGATAAAGAGGCCAATCTTTATTCGCGGCTATTGAAAGTAAAACTCTGATAGTGTCAATCTTTGGAACCGGAGAGAACGTTTTAGAGTAGTCTATACCATATGTTTGTGTATATCCTTTAGCAACCAATCTTAACTTGTGTCGATCAATGGTGCCATCAGATTTATATTTTATATTAAACACCCATCTACACCCGACTGCTTTCTTCCCTTGTGGTAACACACAATTCTCCCATGTACCATTCCTTTTAGAGCTTCCATTTCGGTATTCATTGCCTCATGCCATTCAGTCATCTTCTTAGCTTCTTGAGCTGTTTTAGGGATTTGTTCAGAGAGAATAGTAGCTGAAAACGTCTTTGCAATCTTCGTCATTCCTTTTCTGTCCATTTTTACCGGATATGTAGAAGCACGAGGAACGTTTTCCGGTGAATACCGGTCAGAAGGAGCCCCTCTAATTATTTTTGGGGGAAGAACCGGAGTTTGAGTTTCAAGAAATGAACTTCCTGAAATGTCATGGTCAATAGCATTTTATGAATTATGACATTTTAAATTGTTTACCTCTTGATGAACAGTTTCTTCGGCTGATTTGCTGGTAGTATCCATGGCATTTATTTCTTGTTGGACATTGTCTTCGGGAGAATCATTGGTGGTAAGAACTGCCTCATTAGTCTCCTTTATTTTGGAAGAGACGTGTTCAGTGGCGCCATCTACCGACGCTGTCGGCACATCCTCAAAGTAACTTTCATATAACAACTAGTCGAGTGTTTCACTTACTTTCTCCCCTGAGCACGCGATTGGTGGTCAAAAAAATAATCGGATTCTAAGAAGTCACAGTCCATGGTGACATGGATTCGACGAGTAACCGGATTGTAGCACCGATATCCCATTTTATGAACACCGTATCCAACGAATACACACTTTTCAGCACAAGGATTAAGTTTGTTTTGACTAGTTTTAGGGATATGAACAAACACCGAACAACCAAAGACACTCGGTGGTAAGGTCATAACAGATGGAATAGTAACTTGGGTGGCAATCACTTGTAATGGACGATTTGAAAGATACGTAGCTATAGCAAGAGCTTCTGGCCAAAGAGAATGAGGAACTCTAGATTCAATCATAATAGCACGAGTTTTTTCAAGTAAAGTACGATTTTTTCGTTCTGAAGTACCGTTTTGTTGAGGTGTGTTTGGACAAGTGGTTTGATGGATGAGACCATTTGTTTTGAAAAACTTATGCATTGTTTGGTTGACAAACTCTGTTCCATTATCAGAACGGAGAATCTGTATTTTTTTTTTCAAATTGAGCCAAAATCATTTTGTAAAAACAAACAAATATTTCTGGTACTTCCGATTTATGTTTCATGAAGTATATCCAAGTCATTCTTGAGAAATCATCCACAAATAAAACAAAGTATCTGATTTGATTGTTAGTGGAATTTGGTGCTAGACCCCAAACATCATAATGGATTAGCGAAACAGCATAATCAACTCTAGTATTACTTTGATTAAATGAGACTGTACGATTTTTTAAAGAATGCAGGTTTCACATTTCTCATGAATGGAATTATTCAAAAAAAGACTAGGAAATAAACTCTTAAGATAGCTAAAAGAAGGATGACCAAGTCGCCGATGCCATAACCAAAGTTTCCTTTCGGTTGTTCCATGAGCAAGCATGACATGTCCCTTATTCGCTGGTCTGGCCCCTTCAATTATCTTTAGTTTGTGATTCACAACCATAAGAGTGTCATTTGGTTTGCAATCCACCATACCAACTTCAGCTAATAAATCCAATATATATTTCCGTTAAGAGATATAAATCCCTCCTCTTGACCTAAGAACCTCGATTCCTAGGAAATACTTCAATCCCTCAAGGTATTTCATTTCGAACTCCTTGAAGAGGTTTTTCCTAAGAGAGCTAATTTCTTCTTCGTCATTCCTCGTTATAATCATATCGTCGACATATATTATAAGACAAGTGACTAATTCTCCTCTCTTTTTGTAAAACAAGGTATGATCCCCATTACTCTGTTTGTAGCTATACTGCTTCATTGTCATTGTAAATCTCCCAAACCAAGCACGATGAGACTGTTTGAGCCCATATAATGCCTTTTTCAGTTTGCATACCTCATTTTCTTGAAAACCATCAGAGAACCCTGGTGGGGGTTCCATATATACCTCTTCTTCCAAGTCTCCATGTAAGAAAGAATTCTTTACATCAAATTGATAAAGAGGCCAATCTTTATTCGCGGCTATTGAAAGTAAAACTCTGATAGTGTCAATCTTTGGAACCGGAGAGAACGTTTTAGAGTAGTCTATACCATATGTTTGTGTATATCCTTTAGCAACCAATCTTAACTTGTGTCGATCAATGGTGCCATCAGATTTATATTTTATATTAAACACCCATCTACACCCGACTGCTTTCTTCCCTTGTGGTAACACACAATTCTCCCATGTACCATTCCTTTTAGAGCTTCCATTTCGGTATTCATTGCCTCATGCCATTCAGTCATCTTCTTAGCTTCTTGAGCTGTTTTAGGGATTTGTTCAGAGAGAATAGTAGCTGAAAACGTCTTTGCAATCTTCGTCATTCCTTTCCTGTCCATTTTTACCGGATATGTAGAAGCACGACGAACGTTTTCCGGTGAATACCGGTCAGGAGGAGCCCCTCTAATTATTTTTGGGGGAAGAACCGGAGTTTGAGTTTCAAGAAATGAACTTCCTGAAATGTCATGGTCAATAGCATTTTATGAATTATGACATTTTAAATTGTTTACCTCTTGATGAACAGTTTCTTCGGCTGATTTGCTGGTAGTATCCATGGCATTTATTTCTTGTTGGACATTGTCTTCGGGAGAATCATTGGTGGTAAGAACTGCCTCATTAGTCTCCTTTATTTTGGAAGAGACGTGTTCAGTGGCGCCATCTACCGACGCTGTCGGCACATCCTCAAAGTAACTTTCATATAACAACTAGTCGAGTGATTCATTTACTTTCTCCCCTGAGCACGCGATTGGTGGTCAAAAAAATAATCGGATTCTAAGAAGTCACAGTCCATGGTGACATGGATTCGACGAGTAACCGGATTGTAGCACCGATATCCCATTTTATGAACACCGTATCCAACGAATACACACTTTTCAGCACAAGGATTAAGTTTGTTTTGACTAGTTTTAGGGATATGAACAAACACCGAACAACCAAAGACACTAGGTGGTAAGGTCATAACAAATGGAATAGTAACTTGGGTGGCAATCACTTGTAATGGACGATTTGAAAGATACGTAGCTGTAGCAAGAGCTTCTGGGCAAAGAGAATGAGGAACTCTAGATTCAATCATAATAGCACGAGTTTTTTCAAGTAAAGTACGATTTTTTCGTTCTGAAGTACCGTTTTGTTGAGGTGTGTTTGGACAAGTGGTTTGATGGATGAGACCATTTGTTTTGAAAAAATTATGCATTGTTTGGTTGACAAACTCTGTTCCATTATCAGAACGGAGAATCTGTATTTTTTTTTTCAAATTGAGCCAAAATCATTTTGTAAAAACAAACAAATATTTCTGGTACTTCCGATTTATGTTTCATGAAGTATATCCAAGTCATTCTTGAGAAATCATCCACAAATAAAACAAAGTATCTGATTTTATTGTTAGTGGAATTTGGTGCTAGACCCCAAACATCATAATGGATTAGCAAAAAAGCATAATCAACTCTAGTATTACTTTGATTAAATGAGACCGTACAATTTTTTTGAAGAATACAGGTTTCACATTTCTCATGAATGGAATTATTCAAAAAAAGACTAGGAAAGAAACTCTTAAGATAGCTAAAAGAAGGATGACCAAGTCGTCGGTGCCATAACCAAAGTTGCCTTTCGGTTGTTCCATGAGCAAGCATGACATGTCCCTTATGAACTACCTCATCAACATAATAGAGACCTCCTTGTTCGGTACCACGCCCAATGATCTCTTTCATACGAATGTCCTGTAAAATGCAAAAAAATGGATACATAAGAACCACACAGTTGAGTTGTTTTCTCACTTGACTAACAAATAATAACTTTAAGGATAGTGAAGGAATGTAGAGGCAGTTTTTAATAATTATTTTTTCCGAAAAAATAATTGAACCTCCCCCTTTGACTTCACAAATTTCTCCACTAGCAGTCTCAATATGGGACTTCTTTGGAGATGACATGTCACCAAAGTCTTTAGGATCATAAGACATGGTGTCCGTAGCCCCGCATTCAAAGATCCAATTCATTGATTTCTCAAACCCTTTACCTCCAAGTTTTTCATAGGAGTTCGCCTCCATTCCTCCAAAGCCAATACCATTTCCTTGCTCATTTTTAGTTGGATCTTCACCGCCACTTGTAGACAAAGCCCGTTTGACATTAGATCTGAAACGCTGGTTATTTTTCTCCTTATGACCGTTCTCCCACCATTCTGGATAGCCAACCAGCTGGAAACATGTCTCTTTAGTGTGTTTCTTCATCCCACAATGAATGCAATACAACTTGGATTTATCTTCTTTCTCTTTGGATCAGAATTTAAACCTCTGTGCAGAATCTTTAGCAGCCAAACCCATTCTAATTTCAATCGAGTCACTATCAGAAGAACTTGATTTTAGTATATTAAGCCTGGCCACTTCCTTTCGTATTGTAGCATATGCTGTTTCCACGGAAGGAAGAGGATCATTTTTCATGATATCTCTCTTGACTGGTTCCAGCTTGTCATTAATCGCCATTAGCAATTGATAGAGTCTTTGTTCTTGAGTCTTCTTATTGTAGATCTGAATATCTTCTGGGTCTTTCATAGGGTTCGGATCTCGCCTATCTATAGACATCTAGATGTCTGCAGTTTGTTCCACAAGTCTTCTAGTGTATCAGACCCTTGCCTTAATGAATTAGCCCTATTATGAAGGTCAAACACTTGTAACGAATCTGTACCAGAACTGTATGTGGTGGCTAACCCATCCCAGAGGGCTTTTGCAGTGGGATATTACGAGATATTATTCACCAAGCTGGATTCAAGATTCTGGATAATCCATGTGAAAACACATTGATCATATTGTTCCCACCTTAAATATATTTTGTCAGTTTTGGATGGAGGTGTCGGCTCCCATGTAATGTGAGAACCTCTCCCCCTTCCCCCAATTGCTTTCTTCATCAGGTTTGCCCATAGGGCATAGTTGTCACCACCGAGTTTAATCCCTAGGGATAAATTCTCGGGGTTAGTTGTTTGTTGTTGTGTTCCGAGACCATTTCTCAGAATGGCAGCAATCTGCATTGTTAATTCATCAGGGATTTGACTGACCACGACTTCATTGCCAACCATCTTTGTTGAGGATGTTCAGAATTCCCAAAATCACACGTGCTCTGATACCATGTTAACATGCACATGTTCTACGTAGCATCTCAGTTGTTGTCTTTGTTAAAAAGCAAAGAGAGAAGTAGCCGCAGGAAGCGGCTAGGGTTTTGTGTTTATTAGAAAATGTTATTTTTGTTTTATTGATGCATTAGAGATGTAATTCAAGAATTGACCAATAGTAAGACTCTCAATATATAGAGAACTTAGAGGCATATACAAGGAAACTTAATACACTGAATATTCTAACAGTTATGTTTCATGTATGTATGTATATATATACCCATGTTTTGTTAGTCGTCGCATGTACATGTTTTCACAAATCTGGATATAGTCAATTTTTTAAAATGAGCGCATGTTTATGTTACACATGAAAAACTACATAATTATATTATCATGTGTTACAACATTGTAAATATTCATATTTCACAACTTATATAAATGCTGTTTGTAATAACTATGTAACTCCATAAATTTTGTAAATACAATTCTAATTGATTTAAATATTTTCAAATATGATTTTAAAGTACAATGTGGACCATTATTCCAAAAAAACATAGAGCAATAAACATATATGAACATATAATTGTAAGCATATGTGTTTTTAAATAATCATACCATTATCAAGCTTTTGGAATAATTTTTTTTAAAATTAATTATTGCTATACATCAATATACAAAAAACATCATGTATAATGAATTATCGAATCAAAATATTTTTAATGAAAGAGATATAGAAAACTAGATTTTTGATCATTTTATTATGTACTAAATCGAAATGAGATGCGATTTATTATTGGACATTAAGAGTGATTAACATCGAGAAAATAAGAGTTTTACCCCTCAATCTGATGGTTCCGAAAGAAACAAACACTGAAGATATATGCTATAAGATGTGTGATAATATGGTAAATTTCTTTTGCAAGTCTTTGTTTTGGCATGTTTCACAACTTTAATTATGTTATCTCGCCATTATACTAACTACAACTTTCACAACCTAATGTGATCATGTTTCATAGAACTTGGTTTAGACATATTTCATAATTTTAGTTTATGCATGTTTCATTTTTGTATCCAAGTTTTTTAATTTATGTTAAACCGTGTAGATTAATACATACTCAACAAAAAATATAACTAGAACGGGAAAAACTATACTAAAGAAAATATCAGTTCAATATAGTGGGATTATAGATAGTGAGGTAGTAGTGTGCAAATCATTCGAGGATTTGGTTGTACACAGGCCAGTTATAACACCGAGACATTGGAACAGGGAGGCCTATAAAAGAGAATAGTTATTTTACCTATTTTCAAATAACAGAAATGCTATCTCGTACTTATAAAATCAAATGTTTATATTGTTTAACATTTCACTTATTGATTCACCTTTCTTGATAAAAATAATGCATATTTCCCAACGAAGCAATGCTAATATTTTTATAGTTCACGCGCAAATATAACAACGAATAAGTATCACAAATATATAATATAACATTTTGTAAGTCAAGGTAATTCAAGAAAATTACATACAACTTAAGTACTAAGTACATGATAAATCAAATCAGTTATCTTCTTCATCACTTCATTTGTATGTCATGGTCTCAAAATAAAAATTTTATCTTCTAATATCATATTTTTATTAACTTCAATGTGGCCCTCATTAATAAGATCATAAAAAAATTCACCATACATAATATTTGCTAACACATTATCATAATGAGTAATATCGACTACACGATACATAACTAGTGATTCTAGTGTTTCCCATATTTATTTTATATTTTTTATTGTATGTGAAATGACAGGCGTATCAACCTCATCCATATCATAGATGATAAATTTTAAAAGGACATATCAAAATCACTTCACCTCGGTAACTGACTCCCTTAAATAATTATCTTCATGTAAACTATAATTTGTAAAATAACTATCTTATATCTACATAAACATTTAGACCTATGGTTGCAATTATAGTCGAGATCGTTTAGTGATATGATAATTGACATTCATCAATCAATTGAGGACAAATGGAAAAATGTTATAGCCTAATTTTGTCTTCAGCTAACAAATCTTGTAGGTTAACAACTAATTTTTCCATACAGTGGTAAATTTATCTATCAAAACATATATTTTACAATTATAATCACATGAATATCATGTTTGATAACAAAATTTAAGCTACATATTTTGCATTTGCATCATGAGAAATGTTTTACAATTACAATTAACTTAGGGTTTCACATTTCATGGTAAGTTTATGTTTTGCAAGTCATGTTTCCCAGTTGTTTAATGAAAGTGTTTCAATATTATAGTATCAATATGTTTAGCAAGTCACGGTTAATTACGTGTTTCACAATTTTTGTAAGAGCATGTTTTGTAATTCTATATAGTAATATTTCACAACTATTTTGACAATATATTTCCCAAGTCTAGGTAAACCATAGGTTTAAAAAATCTAGTACGAATATGTTTCACACTTACTATCACCACTTGTTTTCTAAGTCTTGGTTAATTTCATATTTTGAAGTTCTACTAACCTATAGTTTTGAAAGGTGCAGTCGTGGCGTGACGCGCTGTAAGATGAGGTAACATCGTCTCATACCATGGCGAGACATCCTAAACAATATAGGCACCCCCGTCTCAGTCTCGTGGCGAGATGAGGCAAATGAATGGTAATATGATACTTTATTTGTCCATTTTTAAAAAAACTTTCGAGCCTAAATATGTAGCGAACCCTAACTTTTGACTTATTTTCTCTTAAAAATAACACCTACCTTCACACAAAACTAATGCCTCTTCATCCAAAACCAACTGTTTTTTCCTATTTCTTGTTAAATCTTCCTAATCTTCTTCTCCATTTTAGAAATTCAGAGGTTAGTATTAATTTTTTCCCGTCTTGTGATAAAATGTCCATTGAGGGAGTAACTCAGCTCACGCAACATTTTATTAATAGTTTAAAAATGTTGTTGTTTATTATAAATGTCCCGATCATGTCAGTCAGTGACTGGTAGAGTTAAAACAAAAAAATAGTAGATGAAATTTAGGCAAATGAGTTAGTGGGTAATTTTGATGTTTTAACAGATGAGGAATTAGTGGGTAAATTTGATATTTATGGTTGGAGGTTTTATAATATTTTTATTAATTTTTTCATGTTATTAAATTTATTGTTTTGACTATATTAATTATTATTTGAGTAATATTTTTCATAAAAGAAAAGGCGAGCGTCAAGACCCTCATCGCGTCGTCGCGGTTCTCAGACCACTTGTCAGTGCAAGGTGCCTTACATTATTTGAAACTATGTACTAATAGCATGTTTTCCAAATTATAATATCATTTAACAAAATATAATACTACTTGCAAAACATGTAGTATTTTTAGTACAAAGATAACAAACACGAAATAAAAAACAAAAATTACCCTTAATGGTATGTCTGAAATATCACGATGGTGAATAGACGTGACATACAATTTATTATAATTGTTGTGGAAGTCTCATCTGGTCATAGAATTTGTTTGGTGCGTACCTCTCAACTATTGTGCTATAGCATTTTCACGACAATGGTAGAGTTACGACTCAAGGTATACAACTATAAGGTTTACAATTTCCCTATAACCTTGTTCTCGTATACGTTTGTCATAATTCGAATTGAATCAGTTTGCCCCCCTCAGAGACCATTTATGTTATTCTGGGTAAAAAAACAAGTACCACGCTTTCCAAATTTATTTGTTTCAGTCAAACATAATTGTTATGGACTTCTATTTTATTTTTTGAGCATTTTGGAAAAAATATTGTCATAATACCTTTGTCCAAAGTGACAAACTACTCGTTCCAATATGGCTGCATATGATGCAATCTGACTATATTTCCATGGTACCATGCTATTTCATGAAAAATAAAAGCGTCATGTATCCTTAAAAAACATAAAAAACTATAAAAATCATGACATTAATAAGTTTATATTTGTAACTTTTTTATTATCGTTTTTAAAATTAGTATTTCATAATTTAGCGAATATTAATTAAAGTCATCTAATTTCGCAAATTAAATTGGTTTAGTTTCATAAATTGAAATCTTTTAATTTTATAAATTATATTTCTTTTAATTTCACAAATACATTTTGTTTATCTTTAAAAATATATTTAGTAGGTTTCACAAGTATATTAATTCTCATTTCGCAACATGCATGTATAACTGAACGAGACAACAAAAGTTCTAAACTATCCATGTATTTAACATAGCTATAAAACCACACATGATCTTCGTTAGATGTTCCAAAGATTCACCATTTGATGGTAAACATATGATAATACACAAACACCTCATGCTTACGACCTTATGATGCCATTAATGGCTCAAAGGAGGAGCACATACTTACACTTGATGTACATGTTGTTGTTATCGATAAATATAAATAATCCGAACAAGTACAAAAAATACACAAATATTTCATAGGGCAGATCATTGGTATGGTAGGATTGTTGGTATGGTATCTACTGTTTCTAAACAACATGCAAATACAAATGAAGCTTATTTCAACACCTTTTCATTTTCAAGTCGCATCATATAATTCTTTGTACATTACACCTAATATATAGTTAACCCGAATATGAAGCTCTACTTTAGGGATATTTTTAAAACTTTCATAGTTTTATCGGTGATCCTAAATTTCTTTTTAGCATTCACAAAGTTTAACATAATGGTCATTTTACCGAATCAGAAATGAAATATATTTTTCTTTAGATGTTATGTCTTTATGAATGTCTCAAACATTTCACAATAAAAGTATCCAAATTTTTGATAATCCCCTTGAATGTTGTTGTATCAAAATAGGCCCGTACTTACCTCTGATGTACAAGACTTTGGTATCTCAAGCCGATATTGTAAGCGTATAAGTAGGTGCTTCTCTCCCATAATATAAAAGAAAATAAATTTATGTATGTTATTATATATTTTAAGTTATTATACAAAGTTCCCCATCAAAATGTTTTGCATGGTTAAGTATTTCTATATTTCCAAATTAACACACCACGTTTTCAATACGACATTTTACAAATATTATTTTATATAATGTTTTGTAACATGATATTTTGCAATGCTTTTTATGTTTCACATGAATATATATAAAAAATATATAATTATATTTTTGCAAATGTATGATACTATATTTTTAAAAGTTCAAAATTTAGCTTTAGTACTACCTCACATTTTCATACTTGATAGGATGTATATATTTTGAATTCTTAAATAATCAAGGTATTCGACTATGAGAGAGCTCTTGTTTTTTGAGATGTTCTCATGTCCGGAGTTAGAAGACATAGCTTTTGTATCTTGGAGCTGCCCAAGAGGTGTTCCTATTTTTACATTAGGATTTGTGTAATCTAAAATTACATGATGTATGAAAATACCATCTTATAAGCATGCATTCGTATCAAATTCATTTTCTTGGATTGTTTAGTATGCAATCCAATGACCTGATCAACAATCCAAAAAATGATATTTAAAAAACAAAACACACAAACATGACCAGATTAGAAAAAATAAATTTCTCTTTATATCATTTCACAAGTTTGTGTAAGTTTTAATTTAAGACTTTTGATTTTCAAGTTTCACAATATATATCATCACACATTTTGCAAATTAGTTATATAAGCTTTCTAAAATAGTTTATACTGGGTTTCACATATATTGTCATAAACTATAATATTAGTAGTTTAGTTTAAAAAAATGATGAGAGTGATTCTCTAACGTCAATATTTCACGAAATGTTTGTTAGTTACATAATAACAACAAATTGGTAACGCAACAAAAAGAATAGATTAATGGTTAGGATGACAAAATAATAATTCCCTAGGACTTTGAAAAAATTCTGAATTTCATTAAATTATCTCGAAAAATCCATATGAAATTTACAATGCTAGAATTCGTAAAATATCATATCAAATTTACCAGGATCGATGCACAACACATTTTGTGGCTATTTGTGAAACGTGATGTTGAAAAATATAATATATTTGCAAAACATATGTTACCTAGATTTCGTAATTTAGATATATTATGTTTGGAAAGTACAATACACTACGTTTTGCAACTACAATTCTTAACACTTGATTTGTAACACATGTCACACTCGTGACTTGCTAACACCTAATTTGCAAAACATGTATAATTATACAATTAACATAATTTCCATTTTTTGTTTGACCGTAGTATGATTCGACGACCGGAATAGCTCGTATATGAATCTTAAATCCATTTTCGACATAAAAAAACGTTACACTATCGGTCGGAACTTCCTAAAGAAAAGAAAGAGCAACAACTATCAAAAGAACAAAGCCGAAGATACTACAATGATATCTGATGATTATGAATACGCTGATGGTTTAATTGATTTTTATTCTTGCAGGTATAACGATAAATGGGTGTTGGATCTGGGTGCGTCATTTTATATAACCTTAAATTATCATTTGTTTGAAGACTTGAGAATATTTGATTGTGGAAGATTCATCCTCAAGAATGACGAATCATGTGATATAAAAACTATTGAAACAATTCAACTCAAATTGTCTACAAGACTTGGGAGAGTAATTAACAACGTAGGTATGTACCCGAAGTTAAACGTAACCTTCTTTCTATTGGAATGTTAGATGAGGAAGGTTTTAGCTATAGGGGTGGATATGGTAGACTTGGGGTCTTACACAACTCCCTTGTTGTTATGAAAGCCAATAGGACTAATGGCGTGTTAGTTCTCAAGGGTTATATAGTAGTAGATGGTGTGTCTAGTGTGGTGAAGGATTCTACCAGGTTGTGGCATCATCGGTTGGGGAATTTAAGTGAGAAGGGACTCAGTGAATTAAGTGCACATGGGTTGTTATATGGTACAATGATTCAAAAGTTAAGTTTTTGTGAAAGTTGTGTATTAGGTAAGATCAAGAGGGTGAAATTTATGCCCATCAACAAGACATCCGATGGAGTGTTTGATTATGTTTATTCAGACCTTTGGGGTCTAGAATATAACCTATGATAGGTGGTGTAAGGTATATTATGTCAGTGATTGATAACTGTTCTAGGAAAGTATGGGTTCTACTTTTGAAGACCAATGATGAAGCATTTTGCTGCCTTTTTGAAGTTGAAGACTTTGGTAGAGAATCTAACCGGGAAAGTGTTGAAGAAGCTTCAGACTGATAATAGCTTGGAGTATGTGAACAACGACTTCACTAGCTATTGTGCAACTGAGATAATAAATCGAACCTTTCAAGAACGGGTTAGATGGACGCTTCATACAACTGGTATGTGTCGCAGATTCTAGGGAGAAGTCGTTATAATGGCTGCATTTATCATCAATAGGAGTCCATATTTGACGCTTAAGTTTATTTGTACTCAAGAGGTCTGGATGAGAAACAAACTTAAATTCTAACATTTGGGATTGTTTTGATGTGCTACCTACGCACATGTGAAACAAGATAAGCTTAGGTGAAGAGCACTAAAATATTTGTTCCTCAGTTATCCGGAAGGGGTAAAAGGGTATAGGTTGTGGTACCGAACCTGGACGTCAGATTTCTCTGATAACTAGGGATGTGGTTTTCAATAAAGAGGACATGACATTAAAGAAGACGTGGAAACTCAACCTACTACTGCCGAGAAGAGATGATAAGTTGATGATGAAACTAATCTACAAGATTGATATACTTCTACCAAAGAATATTTTGGGCATGGTTCTACTTTGGGTCATACAGAGTAAGTTCAACTACTGCATGAGTACAAAGTTGGCAAAGGTCTGATGTTCTAGGACCTTCGAATGATAAGATGGGAGAGCAACATGATCTTAAAAGTTATCAGCTAATGAGAGATAGAACACAGAGACCAAGAAAACAACCACATAGATATAATTTTGCGGATGGAATTGGTTATGTTTTATCTATTGAAATTCAAGGAGATATTTTTGAACCCAAAACATTTCACGATTCTATCAAGAGTAGTGATAAAAAATGGCTAACAACCATAAAAGAACAACTGAGATCTCTCAAGAAGATGGACGCTTCTGGTTGGGAGTAAATGTATATTCAAGAAGACGCCAGGTATTCTTGATGTTGAGTTACCTAGGTACGAGGCTAGGCTCGCGGCCAAGGGCTTTACGCAAAAGAATGATGTCGATTTCATTGAGATATTTTCACCGGTTATGAAACAAACCTCCATCAGGGTTATGATGTTAATTGTTACTAGATTTGAACTTGAGTTAGATCAAATGGATGTTACTACTGCCTTCCTTCATGATGAATTCGAAGAGATAATTTACATGTGTCAACCAATGGGGTTTGAAGAAGTAAAGAGGGATTATGCGTGTTTGTTAAATGACCCATCTAAAGGTTGAAACAGTCCCTGAGGTAGTGGAATATAAGATTTGATTCTTTTATGAGATCCATTAAATATACCCGTAGCTGCTACACAAACTATGTTTATTGAAATGCAGAGACACACGTGGAGAGACAAGTCCTATTGTTGTTGTATATTGATGATATACTAATAGCTAGAACAGATGGGAGGAAGGTTGAAGCGTTAAAGACTCAACTGAAAGGAGAGTTTGAGATGAATGATATATGAGAAGCTAAGATAATACTTGGTATTGAGATCAACCGGGAATAACTGAATGGGTATTTACTTTTCGAATTCCCATTGGTTCTCGGAAAATCAGATTAGAAGTATATAGAGGGGATACCTTATTCCAATAACTATTTTGAGCAGATTCATGTCAACTCTAGGAATGCTGCATTGACATGAGAAGGGAAACAAATATATAAATATAGGTATATTTCGTCAGAGTCTAGTGAATCACCTATCTCGAATTCAGATGGGCGTTCCCAAACACCTGAACGAGTTGATGGTTACTAAAATGGAGAGATTTGAGTGATAAACATTATTTGAAGATACGGGTCATTCGAAGTCAATGATACCGAAGCGATAAAAAGTCTAAGAAAAAAAATGGATCTCGACATATACTTGAAACAAATTTTTAGTATAACGTGACTAATCAGTTCACAAATGCTTTGGGGCAAGGAATTTACGTCATTACAGATGATGGTATAGGGGTTCAATATAGTCAATGAATAGCTTGGAGGACGTCTCATTTGTTAGCAGATATTAGGTATATAGTGCTTCCAAAACATTTTGATATTGAAAAAGTGGAAAATTTCGATGAGACACATGATCTTGATGATCACATCGAACAATCTAAGAACTAAATGATCAACTTTAACGATGATGATAAATTGTTGTGTTGCGTTTTCTCACAGGATTTTAAAGGCACTACATTTAACTGGTATAATAGGATTCTAAAAGGGTCCATAACAAACTTTGGGATGTTTTATACTATTTTTGAAGGCATTTTGGTAGAAGTAAGGAAATACATAACAATGGGGATACCATAATTTAGTGCAACCAAGCAACCCATAAGAAAAAAATTGAAAAATTACACGAAGCGTTTAATGATTACCAAACCTGGGTTTAAAGATTTTGATTAGAAGGTTGTGTGAACGCGTACCGACAAGGGTTGCGCTAAGAGCATATCAATGTTGATGATTCAATAAGGGTACAGATTGGGCCAGTTTCGACACAAAGGTAATCAAAGCTATGGAGTACTTTGAAATATCAGAGGTCTCAGTCACAAGCATCTTTCTGACATAAGGTTCCAAAATGGTTTGCCTCCTCGGTCAAGATCATCATAAGTAACAGTTCCTGTTTATCAACAACAAAAGCCTAGGTAAAATCAATGGGTCTAACCCGAGTATTATATTGAATTGACTGAAAATATAGCGACAATATTCGAAAGGGCCACAAAACCATGTTTATTTCCGAAAACTATCGCCAATAACTAAACCCATATAGGAAAGGAATACAAATTTTTGTAAATACCAAAATGATATTGGTCATGATACGATGGATTTTATAAATCTACATAAGTAAATCTAGATGTTGATTAAGAAAGGAAAGCTAACAACGTTTGTTAAAAAATAAGTTGGGTCTCAACAAGTACCAAACGTAAACCACCAAGCATGACAAGTTATGAATGTGTCATCTAAATAAGAAAATATAATGGTGATAACTGGAACCGGGGATGGATTCGATGTATCGATAGAGTACCTTGATCCTAATGCGGATCCGAAGGTTGTGTTAGTGGTAAATGAACCAAAGCCGAGAAGTAGGGTTCAAAGTTTATATGAATATTTTAAGTTAATGGAAATTTTTGGAGGCGATACTATGGTCGAAAATACCAATAACTATCGAAAGAGTCATATCGTGAGTCTAACAACACAGATCGTTGGTGGAATATTAATATATCTTTATGAAAAAGTCCTCTAGCATGTATAGTTTTGGATGATGAAGACTTCAGGGGTGTTGTTGGCACTCATGAAGATGCAATTGTGATAAGAGGTGAGATAGCAGGAAGCTAGATCCGAAGCATACTCATTGATACTAACGGCTCTGCCAATATGTTGTTCTTGTCAATATATGAAAGAATGAAAGATCACATGGTAATCCTTCAGCCAGAAATGATGATAATTGGGTTCACTCGTGTGACAGTCAATCTTATCGCGAAATTCAAAAAGGAAATCTTATTGAGAAATTACCATTTAAGAATAATGCGAGGGTGTTATTTGTGATAGTGGACAAAACAATGACGTACAATGCAAGATTTAGTAGATCTTAGTTGTCAAATATGTACGCCGTAGGTTTTACAATCCACTAGTTTTTGAAATATGTGGTTGGAGATCTTATGGGAACGGTTCAAAGCAGTCAACAAGTAGCCCAAGAATGTTATGCAAGACTTTCACACCAAGTGGATCAGAGGTGTCGAGGGGATGAGAGAATAGCAGTTAGAGGGTTTGCCTTAGATGATCCGAAGGAGGCCCCTGTATCGTTAGTAATAGATCAAAAGATAAAAATGATGTTGCGACCACAGGTGAGGACGCGTTTAATATTTTATTTGTAAAAAAACTTAAGTGTTTTTGCATAGAGTATAGAGGATGTGGTAGGTGTTCCATCAAATATAATTTTTCATAGTCTATCTTTGAATACGAATGTAAAACCAATCATCCGTATACGAAGAGATTTTTCTCTTAACATATTAGAGGCAATAGTAGCAGAAGTGGATCGACTCTTAAAAGTGGGCTATATAATAGAAGTTCATAATCTAATGTGGAAAACGAATCTAGTTCTTGCAAAAAAAAAGAATAGTAAATGAAGTATGTGTGTTGATTTTACGTATTTAAATCGAGCTTGTCTGAATGACCCATTTTCTATTCCACGAATAAATCAGTTTGTTGATTTAAATTTAGGTAATAAACTTCTCTCATTCATAGATGATTTTGTTGGGTATAACCAGATTTAGATGAATCTGAAGGATCATTAAAGCACCACGTGTATCACTGATAGAGCCTACATTGTTATATAGTAATGTCTTTTGATCTCAAAACTACTGAGGCTAGTTATAAAAGGTTAGTTAGCAAAGCTTCTACTATCTATACTGGAGGAAATATGAAGGTGTACATAGATAATATGGTAGTTAAAAGTACCCACGATGAAGATCATATTCGAGATTCAGAAAAGATATTTTTCAATCTAAGAGCCATTCATTTGAAGTTGAATCCTGAGAAGTTTACTTTCGGAGTGCGCTCGGGAAATGTTTTGGATTACATAGTGAGTGAGAAAGGGGATCAAAACGGATCTGGAGCAGTTGAAGGATTTAATAACTATGGAACATTCTCGGACGATTAAGGAAGTATAGATTCAGATGGGAATATTGGATGCTTTAAATAGATTTATCTCCAGATCTTCAGATAAGTAAATTTTTTTCAAGTTTTAAGGCAAGCGAAAGTGTTTTCTTGGACACCAAAATGTAACGAGGCATTTTGCCAAAATCAAATCACATTTATATTCCCTATAAATTTTGACTAAACCTGTTTTAGGTGAAACGTTGCTTCTTTACATTGCAGTCTCGGATTTTGCAATGAGTATAGTCTTGGTAAGAGAGGTTGATTGTTATCCACGCCTTGTATATTACATGCGTAAGAGTCGACTATATTTTGCAATGAGTATAGTCTTGGTAAGAGAGGTTGATGGTTATCCACGCCTTGTATATTACATGCGTAAGAGTCAACTATAGTCAGAGAGAAGGTACTTGAAGTTAAATAAATTATCATTGGCATTGGTTGTAGCTTCTTACAAGATGCGTCTTAATTTTTAAGCTCATTCAATCATAGTTAGAATCATTCTCATTAAAAAATGTTTTGTAAAATCCAGATGTTTCTGGAAAGAGTATTTTGTAGAATTGGCTAATATCCTTATTGAATTTTATTCAGAAAAGAGATATTCTAAAGGAGTTAACACAAACAAGAATGATTATGGGGAGGAATGGTTAGTTTAGATTTATGAGGGATCAAGTATTTTGGGATAAAGAAAGGGAATTTTGTTAGTGGCTCCAATGGGGGAAGCTATGTACCAAACTATACGATTTTTGTTTAAGGCATAAAATAATGAGGCAGAATACGAACAAGATCTTACGGGATTAAGAATTGTAAGAATTTTTGGGCCAAAATATTTCATTTGGAAAGTGATTCACATCTCTTGGTGAACTATGTGTCAATATTTTCCAAAGCGAGAAAAGACCAACCTCTAAAATACTTGAAAGAGTTAAAGGGATTGGTTGTAATGTTTGAAAGTGTTACGTTTGAACATATCCCTTAATGCCAAAATTCTATTAGTGACTCTTTAGTAACAATTTTGTATTCCGTAGAATATCTGTAGATTTTAACACACGAGTGCCCATTTATTTCAATAAAGTCTGAATAGTGTTAATAGTCCGAAGAGGTTTTCTTGGTTGTAGAATAAGAACAACGAGATTGGTGGTTCTAGTTGACAATTGTTTTTGCTAAGGGAATATTACCCGTTGATAAGAAGTTAGCTCAAAGTTTTAGGTTTAAATCACACAGATATACGGTTCTTGAGGAAATTTTATACAAGAAATCTCTAAGCCGACCATTGTTACGTTGTTTAGGAAGGAATGAGTCCTAAATTATTTTATCTTAGTTACACGATGGGTAGGGTTCTACTCATTGTGGATATAAGTTTTTGACGAGGAGAGTACTTCTAGCAGGATATTATTGGCCCACAATAATGTTAGACGATAAACAACTGGTCCAAAGTTGTGATACTTGTCAATGATTTTCCAACAAAATACATGTGCCAGCGGTATCGTTGTATTTCATTTCCGAAGCACTCCCATCTGATAGATGGGGAATAGATTTGGTTAGTCCCCTGCCAATGGCTACCCGGGGACTTCATACCATCATTATTGTCGTTGATTATTTTTTGAAGTGGGCAGAAGTTGAGTATTTATCTGGGACAAGAGAAAATGATATAATCAGGTTCATTTTCTATAATATTTGTTGTAGGTTTGGGGTTACTCGGATGATTACTAATGATAATTGGTTACAGTTTAACAATAAGGATATGAAGGTGTTTTGCTCTTCGAGAGGCATCAAGCTATGTTTCTCAACACCCTTTTATTCTCAGGAACTAATAGAACTATCTTAGATGGTTTGAAGAAAAATTTAGAGGGAGCATCTAGCAAATGAAGTGCCTCCCTAGCCGGCATGGTGAATGAAACCCTTTTATTGCCATCTATAAAATGTGTGAATTTTTTTAAGACAAGTTCAATTACAATGTCTAGTGGGTGACTAAAACTTATATACTTAGCAATTTTTTTATATTAATTTACACACCAAGCAAAACACTTTGGAAATAGCATATGGATTGATCACCCTTATTATATATATATATATATATGAAGGTGGATAATTTAAACTTTAGAATTATAATAATGTTTCATGATAATTTGTAAAGTGACTATTGTTCAATGAGACATTTTTCGAAATGATATTTTATGAAGTGACTATTGTTCGAGGTGACTATTTTTGAAGTGATACTTTATTAAGTGATTATTATACGAGGGGACTATTTTCCAAAGTGATACTTTATTAGGTGATTATTTTATGAGGTGACATTTTCGAAGTAATATTTTATTAAGTGACTATTTTGCAAGGTTACCATGTTCTAAAGTGCTAGTGTTTCAAAGTAGTAATTTAGGGAGTTCTTTTTTTTATGTGATTTTTTTAAAATGATAATATAAGAAGTAAACGAATATGAGTAAAATAAAAGATAACATGGTGTTTAAATATCCGACTCAAAATATGGCATGTGATGGAAAATACACAAAACTTAGGTAAAAAATAAAGTTAAAAAGCACACAATAAAACCAACTGAATAAGATCTATCATTCTCAATTCTTTTTGTCATATTTCGAAGAGTTACTTGACTTACCATTTGTAGAGTTTGCATCATATGAATCATCATTTTTCGATGGCTTCAAGGTATCATTTTCAAAGTTTCTTGATTCAGAGTCTTCTGATTCAGTCGATGAAGTGTTGCTTATGTTCCGGGCCACTGGTCTTCAGAAAACATGTACCAATAATATTTTAAGTAAAGCTTCGGAAACCTATTATAAATATCAAATATTAAAGATATATTTTCCTCATTTTCACGAGTCTTCAATGTTTTGAGATAATCATTGGCACATACGTTAACCACAATAGTGGTAATAGGGGTTTTGTCCTTCTCAGTTTGGATTTTGAATTCTTTCAAGTCTTTGAGGGCCTTATTTTTTCCTTCCTAGATTTATTGATGTAAAAGGTTGAGGGCTTTGTAGTTTGCATATTCGTATTGCAATTCTTTTTTGTGTTTTGCAGAAGCTTTTGTCTTACTCGCATTATAACATTGTGAAATTCAACCTTGTCTTCTTGAAATGCATGGAAATGATCGACAAGATTCCTTGGAGCATTTTTTGCTAAGGATTTGTTGGCAAATGATTATTTTCTAAGATGGATAACCTCTTTAGCTACCGTTTTGTATTGTTCCCAAACATCTTTGGCTTCTTTAGTGAATTTTTTGGCATTTATTTTCAAAGTTACCACAGGTTGAACAATGTTATGAATGGTAAGTGTCAATTCATCAGAGGAATGAAGTAAGAAGGTTGTTTCCTTCTAGTTAGTTGGATAATGGTTGTTCAGAAAGTGGATTGATGAGAGATTTTCTTGCAAATTTTCTTGGTTTTTATTGATGTTTTTAGCATCAGTTTCTTCTTGATCAAATTAAGGCTTAATGTAAAAAATTAATGGTCTTGATTTTCTTCTTCAACTCCAACGAAGTCGAGTGTGGAGAGGGGGGGGGGGGGGGGGAGGATGTAGCGTTCTCTAACTTTATTGACACTTTGTCTCTCTACTACTTGATTAACTACTTTAAGAATTATTTTAGACCAAATATCATCTATTCACTTCCAATTATACTGGAAGCGATCATTTTGGATTATAACTACCACATTGAATTCAGTTTTCATTAAAGACATTATCACTATATCATGTAGTTTCAATTTTTAAATACATTTTGTGCTTACATGACAGGTTGGATTCTCATTATATTTTGAGAATTGACTTAATCACATAAATGGAAAATTTAAAATTCGTGATATTTTATCATTTTTAATGTTTCACATAATTTTGTAGAATATTTTATTTTAAACATCCCCGACGGTTGTAAGAAGAATAAAAATTATATCTAATAAAAATTGAGTACCTTAAATTTTAAAAGAGAAAACATTTCAAATTTTGGTGAAATTCAAAAGTAGATTACGTTTGGGAGTTTTAAGGTTTATGGAAACAAGGCCAACCTCCACTTCTTCCATCAGGTATACTTTTAATCTGACTCTTTAAATTATCTTAATAGTCGAGTTTCTAATCTTAGAATTGATTTTTTCCTCATACTTTATTTTTAAATTAATCTCAATTAGTCTTCCAACCTTAAGTATCCCATATCTAAGCTTTCAAGTAAAGTGATTGCTTTGAGTTGAGCTTCTTCTTGATTTTGGTTAAAATCGAGTCTTTCATATTCTTTGGCGCTTGTTTAGCCATCCAATCTGAAGCTAGATTTTGTTCTCTAAAAATGTATTTTATTTTCATGCTATACATAAATAGTTGTTTGCAACAATCAATTATAGAAGACGAGAACCATAGGTTTTTTCCTCTATCGATCATACTAATTAACTCAGTTAAATCATCTTCGATATCTAGTTGAGTTAGGTTCATTTCCCTATAGATGAGTATACCATCAATCAGAGTCCTACATCCAACAAGTATATTAGATGTTTTTCCATAAATTCAACCAAAAGCAAGAATACTGTTTCTCATGTTGTCTCTTAGGATATCACAGCCACATGATTCTCTTGAAATACTACAAACCCCATGTGTATTTAGTTTTATCATATTTCCAATAGAAGATACCATTTGGTTAAAATGCGTATACTAGGTTTGTTAGTTAACTTATAACATCCCAATTCAAGAGCTAAATTTAGATATTCTTTCCAATATGATGTTTTGAAAAAATAAGTTCTACAAAACCTGGAGATTGTGTTACAAATATGAACAAGAACAAACTTTACATTTATGTTTTGGTAAATGATATATAAATTTAGTTTTTAAACAATTATATCAGAAATATAGTATAAGAAACATTTTTAATTTAAATATTCTAATTTGAATATGTAAATTTATACTAGACGATTGGATTTTTTTTAAGTTTTCCTCATTTTTCTCTCCACTATTTAAAAATATTTATTTTATCCTAAAGCTTAAACTTTAAAAATAAATCTTACTTTTACATATAAAATATTATATTTATTGCTTTCTTATTTTTCTCTTAATATTTTGGAAAAATAAATTAACTATTATTATAACTTACAAAATAAATGTTATAAAAATATGTACTCTAAATTAGACTATCAAAATTTCATTATATAATTATCCAAAAAATTAAAAGAGTTTTGGAGATGGTTTTATATCTTGGAAATTAAAATTTTCATATTTCTATAAATCTGATTTCTATTATGTGTTACACGTCCTATCCCTGATATGATTAAAAATTTTGATTCTCTTATGCGTTGCAAGTTAGCATTACGTTGTCACTTTTAATACATATATACAATATAATTAGGCTAAGAAACATCATTAGTCACCGGCGTTGGTCAGTTGTTTCAAAGTTGTCACTCAAGTTATATTTGTTTCATAATTGCCACTCAAGCTATATTTTTTTACATTTATGGTCACTAGCGGTGACTAAAAATGAAAATAAAAGACATATATTAGTGACCACATGTGAAACAAAGTAGCTGTTTTGATATAATAATTAAATAAGTGGCACTTCTGAAATAAGTGACAAACTTCAGTGACTAACCATGATTTTTAGCCAATGTAATTACGTTGTCAATTAAAACCGAATGAATCTAAAACAAAAATAGGGAAAAAACCAGAATCAAGATTTCATATCCAAAAAACATTACAAGTTCACTAATAACCATATTTTGTAAGTTCATCAACAAAAGAAAATCAAAATAAATATTTAAAAAGTACACCATATTAAAAATGATATTACATTAAATTATATATGAGTTTTTTGTATTATTCGTTTATTACGAAGGTTTTTAAGTTTCAAAAAACCCTTTCTTAAATCCTGTCATTTTTTTTCTACCAGATGATAAAATTCTTCTAACCAAAATCCAAAGCTACTACTAATGGAAGTGACATACATGACCACCAACATGCAAGGTCTACTAGCTCTACAAAACAAAACAACACCGACAGATAATCAGCTACAACACCCATAAATTCATGAAAGATAAAATTTCACTTTTCCACCATTGATCCCATCAAATGGAAATATATACAAGGAACCAACGAATCAATTACCTTAATACTCCAATTTCATATTTAATCATGTGTTTGAGAATAAAACAGCTAACTCTCAGAAAAGATCATAAACCGATGTAACCTAATTCAAACCAAAAGAAGTTTTGGAAGACAGTTAAAATAGAAGACAAAGGAGAATATAAAATAATAGAATTTCGGGAACAAGTCAAAACTCATTTGGAGGCAAAAGGAAAGGACACCATCATAGGTACGTTCTCTAAAGGGGGACCTTCGATGATAAAAATTTAGGTATTCTATAATCATTTGGCTTCTCTGGAAACTATAAAATAGCATTACAGGATCCATGACATGTTATTATTGAACTGGATTTACAATAAGATATAAATAAAATTTGGCATAGAAATGTATAGAAAATTGGAAGGTACGCCATGAGAATTCTCATATGGCTTCCAAATTTTCATCTTATAAAAGAGGGATCAATCTTAGCTGTATGGATCTCTTTTCCATGAATTCATGCTATTATAGCGAAAAAGACAATTATATCAATTTCGCAGACAATAACAAATACTCTTGTTGTATGGGTTCCTCAAAAGAAGCAAGCAATGTATAATTGATGTTGGGCATGGGTAAAAACAGATCTATCTAAACCTCTTCTAACCAAATTATTGATAACTTTTGGACAAGCGTATAGGTTTTGGCAAGGGGTAACTTATGGATCCAAGCCAAACTATTGTTCCTAAATGCTATCATATAGGTCATAGTAAAAACTATTGTAGGAAATATATGCAATCAACCAACCAAGAAGCAACATCTCAACTTCCACAAAAGTTAGATAAAGAGGACCAACCTTCACCAAAGACCCAACCTAAACTTAAGTCTATAATAGTAAAAGAGCTAAACACTGAAATTCTAACCAACAAAAACACTGCTAGAGAAGTTTCAAGTGAAAAATCACAGCAACCAAACCCTGAGGATCGAGAGCAACTCACTATAGATACCATCCAACCCTTACAAATCATGCAAACTACTCCCTCACAAATCATCACAAATAAGATAATTAATTTAAGTAAAATATCTAACAACACACCTATTATCTTTGAAATTCAGAAAAAGAGATATTGATAGCTATCAAGACCTTAGAACAAGTGCCAAGCTCATTGAAATACAAGCTCATTCATCTATCTCTTCAGCACCTCCATCTTCATAGTTATCTGGAAGCCTACCACCCTCACCAAAACTAAAAACACAAAACAATTTAGAATTCAATCAATAATTAAACCAAAAATCAAATTGAAATCTAACAGACAACCTACTAATATCAAAGCAATTCAAACTAAAGAGAATGTCAAGCCAAAAAATGGATCATTTTAATGATCATTAAAATACTTTGTTGGAATGTTATAAGACTAGTTAATAAGGCAACCAGACATAGACTTAAACACATCATTAAAAATGGAAAAACAATCTAGCAATCTATGAAACTATGATTTCTGGCAATCTATGAGAAGCCTAAATAGACCTTTTAAATTTCTTAATATGTGGCACATTCACTCTATATTCTCAAGCAGAATTGAGAATTGTTGGAATAAAGATATACATGGTCAACATATTCAAAAGTTTTGGCATCACCTAAAGAGACTAAAGATAACTCTAAGGACCTGGAACAAATATACTTTGGGAACATATTTAGTGCTATTTATGTATTGTATTCAATATGACTATCTCAAGGCTATTGAAAGACAGACTTACTAGTCTTATTCCTAAACTTATTTTCGATGAACAAAGTGGCTTTGTCCATGGCAGAAACATAAAAGATAATATTTTACTCACACAAGAGATGGTATATGACCTAAACAGGAAAACGAGAGGAGGAAATCAAGTCCTAAAAATTGATATGGAATAATCTTTGGATAAGCTTTCAATTGCTTTTATTCTTGAAATATTGTATGCATTTGGTTATTGTGATTTTTTTTTAGAAAACAGAATTAGGAGCTCTAAAACAAATTTTTGGTTCTCTATGATTATAAATAGGAAAGAAAAATGATTTTTTCACTCTACTAACGGAGTTAGGCAATGAGACCCATTGTCTTGTAGCCTCTTCATCTTAGATGAAGAGTCCATAATTAGAGGACGAAATTAACTAATGCACGAAAACATAAATATAAGGTATACAACTACTAGTTAAATACATGTTTCTTGTCTGACTTTTGCAAATGATATGGTAAGTTTCTCCAATGTTGCATTTACAAGCTTAAACAAAATCCTCTCCTTCCTGCAAAAATACCAAGAATTATCTGGTCAATCAATAAAGAAGGAGAAGCCAACCTTTATTCCTTCTAGCAACATTTCACCAAATAGACTACACTACATTAATCAACAAACTGGCTTCAAACAAGGTTGTCTTCTAATGAAACATCTTGGTATCAACATATATACTAGAAACAAGGTTTCATTTTATGAAAACCTAAAAACAAAGACTAAAAAAGAAGATTCAATATAGGCACAAGATTCTTAATATTTTTTGGGGGAAACTAACATTGATTTAGTTTGTCTTCCTTACCTATCCTATCTATCATCTCCAAAGTTTCAGTATTCCTAAATGTGTTCTATATAGAATAGAGACAATGTATAGGAGATTCCTGTAGGGGTCAACTGGGAAGCCTAAATCGACCATTAAATTTGTAACTCAACTGAGAAGCCTAAATCGACCTTTAAATTTTTTAATATGTGTCACACTCACCCTACATTCTCAAGCACATTTGAGGATTGTTGGAATAAATATATGCATGGTCAACATATTAAAACGTTTTGGCATCACCTAAATAGAGTAAAGATAACTCAAAAGACCCGGAACAAAGATAATTTTGGGAACATATTTAGTGTTATTTATGTATTGTATCCAATAGGACTATATTAAGGCTATTGAATAACAGACTTATTGGTCTTAATTTTCGGTGAACAAAGTGGTTTTGTCCATGACAGAAGCATAAAAGATAATATTCTACTCACATAAGAGATGGTATATGGCCTAAACAGGAAAATTAGAGGAGGAAATCTAATCCTAAAAATTGACATGAAAAAAGATTTTGATAATCTTTCAATTCATTTTATTTTTAAAATATTTTATGTATTTGATTACTCTGAATTTTTTTAGAAAACAGGATTAGAAGCTCTATGAAAATGTTTTGGTTCGCGGTGATTATAAATAGAAAAACAAAATGATTTTTCACTCTACAAACGGAGTTAGGCAAGGATACCCATTGTCTCGTAGCTTATCATGTTGGATGAAGAGTTGATAATTAGAGGACTAAATCAACTAATGCAAGAAAACATAAATATAAGGTATTAAACTACTAGTTAAATACATGTTTCTTGTCTGATATTTGCAGATGATATGGTACGTTTCTCAAATGTTACATCAACAAGCTTAAATAAGATCATCTCCTTCCTGCAAAAATACGAAGAATTATATGGTTAGTCAATAAAGAAGGAGAAGCAAACTTTATTCCTTTTACCAATATTCCACCCACTAGACTACACTACATTAATCAATAAACTGGCATCAAACAAGGTTTCCTTCTAATGAAACATCTTGACATCAACATACATACTAGAAACAAGGTTTCTTTTTATGAAAACCTAATAACAAAGATTAAAAAAGAAGATTCAATATTTGGATAAGATTCTTCTTATTTTTTAGGGGAAACTAACATTAATTTAGTTTGTCTTCCTTACCTATTGTATCTATCATCTCCTAAGTTTCAGTATTCCTAAATCCATTCTATATACAATAGAGACAATCTATAGAAGATTTATGTGGGGCTCAAATGGTTAATAAAAAGCTATATTGTGGGCCAAATGGAGTTCAAACTACAAGCCTTACGATGAAGGTTGACTAAACACTACAAAGCTTGAAGACATTCAGTAAAATTTCTCATGCAAACTTTGGTTCAAATTTCAGGAAAATAAATTTTTATGGGATTATTATATGCACATCTATTTAGCTTAGTTCACCACCATATATAAGTTCAAATTAGAGTAAAAAAACTCCAAAGTCTGGAAAAGACTTATGGAAATTAGACATGTTGGTGCGTCATTCATATTTTAGAGACTAAGTAATGGTGACATTGAGTTTTGGTTGGATAAGTGGTGCAATAAATACCTATCATCTCTCCAACACAAATGCCTCAAATTCCTAGTATACTCAAGAAAAAGTCAAAGATTTCTAGTCAAATGACTATTTTGACTATCCTAAACTATACAACCTACTTCTTCCATTTGTTATAAATAGAATAAATTTTATCCATATAAATATTTCTAAAGTGGACTCAATACAATGGACCTTGTCTATACATGGTGATTTAAATACGAAATCTACTTGAGAGCATATCAGAACCAAATGATCAAAATCTACTATCTACAATTCTTTATGAAATAATATTACTCTAAAGTAGTGTTCATTCCTTCTTTGGAGGTTGTTTAATACCTAGATCCTAGTAGATTAAGTTCTCCAACACAGAAATATATATATATATATATGTTGTATCTAAATGCAAGCATTGCAACAGTTGTGAAACCTTAACTCACCTCTTTGTCTATTACAAAACCTTTTCGGATGTGTGACATTACTTTGCAAACCTCGTCAACTTAAATAGAACAAGATACATGAATCTAAATCATATCACCATTGGTCTTCATCCAATAAAGTCAGCATTAGAAAATTCTCCCCCTAGTAATTTGCTGGAACCTGTGGTTGAAAAAAAGAAAGATATCAACAAATGACGGTTACCTGTACAATTATTAATCAACACATCATAAATTCAATAATTAAACTTTACAATGCTAATATCATAAAAAATGAGAATTAGGGGAAAATAGTTAGACATTTCATATATATTAGGATGCTATAATCATCCGAACAGTCTAAGAAAGATAGTAGCTCTTTACTGGAGTCCTCTCATTCATTCAAGATATAAGTTAAACATTACTGGTGCATGTTCTACAACTGGTGAATCTAGTAAGGGAACTATTCTAAGGAACCAAAATAGAGAAATAATATATGTTATTGGGAGGCTATATGGTAAATAGTCTCCAGTATTAGCTAAGAGCATAGCTCTTCTTGATGGTTTGATTATTTGCTCTACATTAAAAATCTCTAATTTGGATATTGAAATTGATTCTAACATTCTTATAGCTATGTTATTGAATCATAATATTCCATGTTTTTTTATCACCACTAATGGAATACTACAGGAAATTAATAAATCCAAGTATGTTAATCACACATATATTATGAGGGCAAAACCTAGCAGTTGATTGGCTACCTAAGTGGACGTCAAATACAAACTTGACCTTAATCCTACACAGATTCCAAGCCAACTTAAAGCTATAACACTGTTGGATAGCCTTCAAGTGAGAAACATTAGAGAAATATCCTACATACTTAAGGGATTCAAATGAAATATCATTTCTATAGATACATATCATAACACGATTGGAATTTTTATTTATTTTCTTTTATTCACTAACAATGTAAGCAAGTTACGACTGACTTAATAATATCTAATGTACTATACATAAAATTTTACAAGACAGAGAAATGAATTAAAGGAAAATCAATCAAGTTGATCAAGAAATATGCAAGAATCATCAATAACTATATAACACAAGTAGATATAGCAAAACAAATTCAATGAACGTCCTATGATTAGCAGTAGAAGGATTACCTGAAATTCTCAAATAAGCAGAATGCTTATGTTCATCAGCTATCGTTTGTTGGCTCCTCTAATATAACCCTTCAAAATGCTGGGAAATTGGTTTTATGGTAAGGTCCGACTCAAGAGCCACCACCAGTCTAATGACCCACCCCTATTCTACCAGATTCTATCTGTGGAATCAAGTTAAAAAAGAAAAACGAGGCTATCCGTTTGGGTAATTAGGAAGGGACCCTAATTTTGATGCTTCTCACTCCTCGTCAAGGTTTAAAGAAAAATAACATCAGATATCGAAAGGATCGAACTTCAAAGAGCTAAAGTAAAATACTTGTAAATCGTTAAATCAAGAAGACACTATCTTGGCAAAGAGAGATACTGAGCTTGGCAAAGGTTACCAAAGGAATTTGTTTGGTTTTTTAGAAATTGTTGAATTCGAAGCATGACCCCGGTGAGATCCGACTCACGGTGAGATACAATCCACCATGTCTACTAGCCCATCTCTCCTGAACTAGATTCTAATTAAAGAACCAAGAGAAGAAGAATGCTAGGAAAATTAACTGGTATATGTGAGGGAAACAACCACCGACTTCATGGGGGTTTTGGTCTTAAGAGTATCAAAATGTGGCTAGGGTTATGATAAGTCATCGAATGTTTTCTTGATGACCTACTAAATATGGTATGTATATCTGGGCGTATTCTGGTCTATATATCTAAAGTCTTTTTCCATATAACTGATCTAATCACATTTTTGATTGATTTTAATTCAAAAATAGTAATTCGGTTAAAACAATTATTATCGTCTATTATGGCCTACTTCCTTACATCTGCCACACTTTATATTTTGTATAACAAATTCTTAACTCGATGGAATACATTAATTTTAATTTTTTCTAATTCTCACTTTTAAATTTTGATGAAAAATAATAAAAAACTAAGTAAGACTAGATCCATCACCAAAATTAGTTATACAAAAATCTCACCAGGATTGGAAACCATTTATGATTCTTAAGTATGATTGATAATGCATGAGGTCATGAGAAATATTCAATTTTCCAAATATCACAAGAGAATTTTAAATTTTTAAAACTCAAGAACTACGATAACCATAAGCAGACAAGTTATGAACAATCTAATTTGGTATTGTTGTTAATATTTTTTAAAATTCTACTTTTTAATTAATCTACTATTGAAAATATACATACCGTTTTGATATTTGAAGCATAAGAAAAATTCTAATTTAATCCATTAACGAGAATAGTATAAGCTTGGAAAATTCAATCATTTGATTATTAAACGACTCGTTCAGACTAAAGGCTAAAGAACCATATCGATTACTTTTCAAAAGAAATGCATATCATGTTGTTTTGGATACAAATTTTTCAAAAAACTAACAAGTTTTGAACCTTTTTCTTTAATAAACTATTCATACTTGTATTTAGTATTTTCTCATTAATTTCATTAACACACTATTTTAATTTTTGAGTCATCATTCTTCAAATTTTCTGAATCTACGTATCCATGCATACTTCAAGTTTTCGTATGATATAAGCGGTATGTAAGATATGAAATATTGACTTTCTTTCTGATGATTTGTTTTAGTTACCTTAAGAAATAGAGTAATATAATGAGCCAATATTTTATAGGTCCACTCGAGAGAGGATGAATATTATGTTTTCAGTTATGTGAAATTTCTTAATGAACATAAATGTACTTCAAACGTTCTAGAAGAAGACTCATTCACCTTTCAATATACTAGAAAGAGATTAAACTCTAAACTTTGGATTGAAGCAATGGGCGCAAAGTAAAAATCGATACATGATAATTCAATTCGGGATCTTACCACAAATTTGAAATTTGAAGTAGAAGCTATCATACAGCTGGTGTCCTTAGTCCACACCGTCGATGTATAATACCGCAGGTACAAAGGATCGGTACTACCAGTACAGTCTCAATTTTTTTCTTAAAAACGTGAAAAAATCTATCTAAAATGGTTATTAATGAGTGTCACTTTAATGACTACCTCAATTAGAGTATTAATTTCAAGGTTGTTGTTTTCAAATTTTTTTAGCTTTTAATCAGAGTTATTTTTGTTTAGAGATCAAAAAATTAATATATATATTTTAAAAATAAATAGTTAATTATTATTATTTTAGATGATTTTGATTAATATTGTAAAACATAAAAAAATTATTTTGACTAAAAAATAAAAAATGAAAAATTACATCAGTTCTAATTTTTCGACCAAAATTCCATGGAGAGTGAAAAATTAGGGTTCTCAACTCTTTCAAAAAGCGTTGTTCTTCTCTCCAACAAAAAAGTTCTTAGATCCACTAATCTGGCCTAAACCTTCTTCGTCTTTGGGTTTCTCCTGATCTTCCCAGCACTCTGATCCTCACTAAGGATCCCGATCTTTCACTAAGAATTTCCAAAGCTGTGATATAAATAAGAATCAATCAAAGTATTTAAAAGACATTGAAGCTGTGAATAGAACTACTCAAATCCCCAAAAAAACTTATGCAGAAATTGTACTCAATGAAAAGGAAACAGAGGATGGTTACCACATAGAATTCCAATACAAAACGAATCATATCTCATTGCCATCCAAGCAAAAGGTTAAAGATTCTTTAGCAAACCAAAGAAAATATATCCTCATCGGAAAATTCAATCAGGGGATCCCCAAAAAGCAGATTATCAATGAATTTCTACAAAGAATGAAACTTAAAGGTAAATGCACGTCAATATTTGGGATTCTCACCCATACTTCTTGAATTTGATACGAAAGAGGATATGTGCAAAGTTTGGATTAAAAACATCTTGTACCTGGAAAATATAGTCATACGTCTGCTAAAATGGACTTCATACTTCAATACGAAGTATGAATGGCCGATCAGTCCAGTCTGGTTAGATTTGAGAAACTCCACATATTCATATACAATGAAAATCTGATATACTCTATAACCAAAACTATTTGAAACCCACTACAGATAAAACTCCCATAGAAAAACAGGGATTATCACAACTTATGTTTTGTACGGATAGAAATTGACCTGACTATGAAGCTACACCACAAATATTTAGATAGGATTTGGGGATAATGAGGGATTTTGGATCAGCGCTAGCTATAAGGATGCTCTTAAATATTGTGACTCATACTACCACGTTGGTCATGATTCCTATGCTTGCCAAAAAATCTAAAAATCAAGTCATAAGAAAAGTGATACAGAGTAAACACCGAGAAGCAATGTAGGGAAAACCCTAATGTTTTTTTTAATCAAAATTCAACTGCATTACATTGTAAACAAAGTCTGTTTAAATAAGGGTTCGAATGAAAACCCTAATATGAAAAATTACAAAAAAGCCCAAAAGTACTAAAAGTTCGAAATAACATAATAAATGACTTTGAATGCCCAAAAACCGAAGTTCCCTTCGAAATAAGGTGTTGTGGGTCAAAATCGGACACCGGAAGCTCCGAAACTATCAATTCGCTGCATTCTTCGAGTGATCGCCTGTCTGCATAAATTCTAGCGCCAATATGTCTGCATCATTCTCTCCGGGGTAGAGAAGATTCGCCCTCGAATCAGAACCATTCTCCTCGTCAGAAGAGTCACCTGCATAAGGAATCAGATGCTTATCATTAAAGACATCAGACGGACGGACATGGCTAGGGAAGCGCAGCCAATAAGCATTCAGTTTGATTCGTTTCACAATCTCCACAGGGCCAATCTTCCGGGTGGCCAGTTTGTTGTCCTCACTGGCAGGGTACCGAGCTTTGGTTAGAACGGCCCACACATAGTCACCAACTTCGAACTGTACAGGACGGTGATGAGAATTCGCCTACGCCTTATACTTGGCGGTGTTCAAGACAAGCTGATCGTATGTCTTCTGGTGGGTTTGGCGAATCTGGAAAGGACAAACACCCGTCGAACGGTTAAGGGAATGGTTTTGGGCAAACTCTTCGTGCGGTAGGTGCTGATCCCATGCCTTTGGGTGATATCCCACCAGGCTGCGCAACAAGTGACCGAGGGAACCGTTAACCACTTCTGTCTGACCATCAGTCTGGGGGTGGTAGGCACTACTGAAACTGAGCTGCGTATTCACCATGCGCCATAAGCTGCGCCAGAAATGAATCACAAACCTGGTGTCACGGTCAGAAACATGAAACACATCTGCAAACACATCAGACCCAACAGGGCTAGCAACATGAAACACATCTGCAAACACATCAATCACAACAGGGCTAGCAACGAGAAACACATCTACAAACACATCAGTCATAACAGGGATAGCGACAGGAAACACATCTGCAAACACATCAGTCACAACAAGGCTAGCAACAGGAAACATATCTACAAACACATCAGTTACAACATGGCTAGCAACAGGAAACACATCTGCAAACACATCAGTCACAACAGGGCTAGCAAGAGGAAACATATCTGCAAACACATCAGTCACAACAGGGCTAGCAACAGGAAACACATTTACAAACACATCAGTCACAACATGGCTAGCAACAGGAAACACATCTGCAAACATATCAGTCACAACAGGGCTAGGAACAGGAAACACATTACTCTGCAGCCAGTCACTCTGATGAGGATCACGAGGGGAAAGAGAAGTGCGTCGTACCATCAAAACTGCACCAACATCACCTGCCACAACCTCCGCCTTCACCTCCGCCATATCATCATCATATGTATCAAACTTTGGGAGACCATCAGGAAAAATGGGGGTCGGTTCAAATGCCTCTTGAGAGAAAAGACCCCTAGCACCCGCACCGTTCGGACATTCTACCTGACGATGCCCTGATTCACCACAGCCAAAGCAACGTAACTTACCAGCAGAACGGTTGGTCTCACCAATGGGAACAATGGGAACGGTTGGACGTGGAACTGGTGCTGGCGCTGAGGTCCCTGTAGGAGCACTAGTTCGTATGCCAATCTGGGTCCGTCGAGCCAACTGTTTTTCTACCTAGAAGGCACACCGATGTGCTTCAGAAACAGACAACCGGTCGGACATGTTTAACACATCCTGGAGTTGAGGGCGCAACCCCTCAATATAACATGATATCCGCTGATGTGATGACTCGTTCACCTCCGTACGAGCAAGCAACTGATAGAACTCCTCCGTATACTCGTCCACATAGCATCGTCCCTGACGAAGATTCTGGAAATGCTGGAATACTTCTCGCTCGAAATTGTAAGGCAAGAATGCCTTGCGGATTTTCTTCTTGAACTTCTCCCAACTACGTACTTGTTCCTTACCTTCACGCGCACAGATCGTTTTCACCTACTGCCACCAAGCTTGCACCCTGCTGCTCAGGTGGATGGTAACCAAAGCTACCCGTCTCTCCTCAGGAACTTCCTTGAAATCCAACACCTCCTTAACCTGGGATAACTCGCACCATCTCGTAGGATTGCCTGTGTGTGATACCAATATGATATGGAGTAAACGCCGAGAAGCAATGTAGGGAAAAACCTAATGTTTTTTTTAATCAAAATTCAACTGCATTACATTGTAAACAAAGTCTGTTTAAATAAGGGTTCAAATGAAAACCCTAATATGAAAAATTACGAAAAAGCCCAAAAGTACTAAAAGTTTGAAATAACATAATAAATGACTCTGAATGCCTAAAAACCGACGTATGTCACAAGCATTTCTAGTGAGTTGTAATCGTGGCGTCGTTCCCTTCGAAATAAGGTGTTGTGGGTCAAAATCGGACACCGGAAGCTCCGAAACTATCAATTCGCTGCATTCTTCAGGTGATCGCCTGTCTGCATAAATTCTAGTGCTAATCTGTCTGCATAAAAAAGGTATAACAGAAAACAAATCATCAACAAAATATCCAGATGTAGACACTGCAGAAGACAATCCAAGAAAGGAAGATAACAAAAGTAGAAGCAAAGAAAACAATCAGACTCTTAAGTCAATTATTGTTGCCCCTAACAAAAATAAAATCTCGATATCTTCTACTAACAAGAATGTTGATACTCACACCATCCTTAAAAGGTGATAAATGCTCCAACAGACAGTGAAATTATTAAAGTAATCCAATCACTGGAAAGAGGTTACACAATGGAATATGATAATAAAAGCTCTGATGTCTCCACTCCTGAAGCACGAATAATGGGAAGCTTCATAGTCACTCTAACATACAAAATCAAAACCAATGAAAGTGATACTGATCTTCAGAAGATCCTCAATAGAAAGCTTAAAAATGCCAAAGGTGTGAAGAAAGCGAATAGCATTATTATAAAATCCCTGAGATATTCTGGGACTGCCAAGACTAAGTCATGTTTATGGCTATCCAAGAACCTTTTACTCAAACTGAAAAAATAAATCATATTTCAAATGAGCTTGATTTTGAATTATTGTTTGCAATTTGTCAAACAAAATATGGTTTTGTTGTAAGAAAGATTTCTCTGTAAATGTTATTATAAATCATAACTAATGTCTTTATTTGGAAATTTGAGATCCTAATCAAAATGTAAACTTTCTACTAACAATAGTGTATGAAAAATGTCACTACTATCACAAGATAGATCTCTGGAAAGTTTTGAAGAACATAGCTGACACTTCAAACAATCATAACTTGACTATCGGGGGGGGGGACTTTAATGTGGTGGATTCCTCTGATGAACAAATTGGTTGTCTTACCTACTTTATGGAAAGCACAGAGGAATTCAATGATATGATAAAATAGTGTAACCTGGAAGATGCAAAGTACTATAGTTCAAAATATACTTGGAAAAAAACACAAAATAGAAAAGACTAAATAGAGTTCTTGTTAACTCTATGTTGTCTAACATTTTTAATAAAACTTAGGTGATGCATATGGCTAGAACATGCTCTGATCAGAGCCTTTTATGCATCACTGTTAGCAATGATAAATCTGATCACCATAAAAGTTCTAAATTTTTACAAATATGGACTTAAGACTCTAATTTCATTCCTTTTGTAGAAAATAATTTGAATAAAGATATTAATGGCTATCCTCTTTTTTATTTTTTGGCAAAAACTAATTAGATTAAGACTTGGTTTAAAGGAATGGAATAAGGTTAAATTAGGTAACATTTTAATAAGGTGCAGGATGCTAAAGCTAAAGTTAAAAGCATGAAATTCAACCATCAATAATGCAATAATAAGAAGTCTAATTGCAAGCTTTCTAAAGCCAAGACTGGTCTATTTTTGGCTCTCAAAATGAAAGAAACATTCTGGTACCAGAAATGCTACACTAACTGGCTTAGTGATGGAGACAAAAATACAAAGCCCTTCCACAATTTTATTAAAAGGAAAAGGAAGAATAACAATATTCACAACATTAAAGAAAGAGAAGAGTGGATTACTAATAAGAGGCTAATTGGCCAATATGCTACTACGTATTTCAAAAATATTCTATTTGAGCCTCCTTATTCATGCAAGGAAGAAGAATAAATTCTCATGAATAATAATATTCTCAATAGCATAGCTAAGATTATTAATGATTATGATAATGATAGATTGTTATATCCTCCTAGTGAGGAGGAAATCTATGATATTATAACTAACATCAATCCTAGTAACGCTTCAGGTATGGATGGATTCAATGGTTGCTTCTACAAAACATACTGGCATGTTATCAAGAAGCGTCTTCTTCTTGCCATGGATGACTTCATTAAATAAAATAAAATTCCAAAGGTTATTCTAGCTACAAGTATCTGTCTAATACCTAAAACTTCGAACCCTACTAATTGGAAAGATTATAGGCCAATGAGCCTTTGTAGTCTCCTGAATAGAATCATGTCTAAGCTGGTAAACAATAGACTTCTTTTTCTTCTTCTTATCTTTATTTCTAGGACCCAATGGGACTATGTACCTAACAATACCATTCAGGACCATATCCTTATTGTTAAAGAACTAATATATGATCTTAATAGAAATAAGAAAGTTGACAATATTCTAATTGAAGTGGACATGTCCAAGGCTTTTGACAAGTTGTCCCATAGATTTATCCTTAAATTTCTTTGTTTCATTGGTTTCTCTAAACAATTTGTTAACCTTATCAATATATTAATCAATGATGTTTATGCCTTCATGCTTATCAATGGTAATGTGTATGACGTTTTTTAAACCAAAAGAGGATTAAGACAACGAGATATTTGTCCTCCAGTCTCTTTATTCTATCCGAAGAAGTGTTTATTTGGGGTCTTTACAATATGTTCTATGAAAATAAAGAAATGCATTTCCAATCTAGAACCACTCTGTTAATTCCAGTCTTGTGTTTGCTGATGACATCTTGATTTTTACTAATAGTCTAGTTAAGTCTATTAAAAATCTAAGGAAATTGTTGCAACTCTATCAGAATGTCACTAGGCAGACTATTAACAATGACAAATAATCTTTCCTTTAGGATTAAAAATGTTAGATTGGCTACCATCACTAACATATCTAGTTTCAATTCAAGCTCTTTGCCTACAAACGATTTGGGAATTATGATAAATAACAACAACAAGCCAAACAACTATATCAGTTTGATTAACAAAATCAATAAAAGAATTAAAGACTGGGTAGACAAGAATCTCTCATATGTTGGAAGGCTTACTTTAATTGGCTCTTTTGTGTTCTATTCCTGCTTACTGGGTTCAGTGTTCTATTATTCCTAAATCTATTGTTAATAAATTGAAAATATTAATAATAAGTTCCTATGGGGATATTTCTCGTCTGAGAACAGAATGCACTGGAAATCCTGCAGTTCTCTTCGTAAACCTTTTAGAGAAGAGAGTTAAACATGGAAAAGGCTTATAAATTGTCTATGGGCTAATGTTATGCAGAATAATAAGAGTCTATGGGCTAATGTTATGCATAATAATTAGTGATCTTCAGGATGCTTACTCGTGCAAACTTTGGCTAAACATTAGGAATAATAAGAGTCTATGGGCTAACGTTATGCAGAATATCTAATGCGGTAAGCAACATCATTTGCAGACTAACTATACTAGATCAGGCTCAAGCACTAGGAAAAGGCTTATCAAAATAAAAAACATAGTAAAATCTAATATTTCATGGAATCTGGGTAAGGGGAACAACGAATTCTCGCTCATGAACTGGTATGTCAATCCTCCATTAATTTATTTTAATAAAAATTGTGCGAAAAGTGGTTAGAGACAACAACTGGTTAATGAATTTTGGAAAAGCAACGATTAGGACTACAACAAACGTAGAATCTTCCTTAAACAAAAGACCATTGAGAAGATTCAGAAAACTACCCTCAATGCCACTAGGGAGGATTCTATCCAGTGGAAACTTTCTAAAGATAATAATTCAGTCTCAAACATACTTGGAATTCTCTAAGGGCGAAATACAATAAATCCAATATGTTCGTTAAGCTGTGGAACTCGGTAACTCCCAAAAATAAAATTATTTTCTCTCTTGGAAAATCTTACATAATTATATTCCGGTGGATATAAATCTGTAAAAACAAATTTTTTTATCATTGCTTCAAAATGCCAGTTTTGCTACAATATTCAATCTCCTAAATATTTGTTTATTGAATGCAGCTTTTCCTGGAATTTATGGTGTTACTAAGCTGAAATGTTTCAAATAAAGATTCATAAGTTTATGACTATATTTTATATGTTAAAGGTCTCGTTCTGTTCTACTAATGATATGGTTCATATTAGAACCATTTATCATATGGTTATTCTCTAGACCATATAGAAATCTAGAAACAGCTCCAAAATCAACAACAAGACACACTCTATGGATACTGCAATCAGGTACATAAACAACATTATTTTCAGTCTAGACTACTCAAAATGCATGAGGTCCAAACACTGGAAAAAGGACCACAATGTTGCTCAAGATCTGGGGTGTATCAGTTGCATTCATGATAGAAAAACGATAACTTACCACAAGTGGAGTCTCCAAAAACCAGGCTATATGAAGCTTAACATTGATGCATATTTCCACCGTAATGGAGAATCAGGGGGAGACATTATCATCAAATACCACAATGGATACATAATCAGAGGAGCAACTAACCTATATGGTAAGCTCAATCCAATCATGGCTGAATCACAAACTCTATTAGATGGATTGATGATCTAGAAAATAAATAACTAGAATAAGGTAAAATAGAATCAGACTCATTGCAATTAGTTAATACGATCTCAAGTAGAAAATATCATTATCACTTGAATTAAATCTTCAATGTTGCAGAAGATTAATATCTTCTTCTATGATTTTTTCTCACATTTCAAGGATCCAATACATGAAATCTAATTGGCTGGTCAAATGGATTTTGAAATGCAAAATACAAACTGAGTTTTCTAGTTCTCAGGCCCCAATGCTTTAAAAGCTATCACGTTGCTAGAAAGTCTAAGAATTGGGTATTTCAATCTAGAAGAATAAATTGAATCTTACCTGCTTCAATATTCATCTCTGTTAAACTTATATTAGATGGATTGATGATCTAGAAAATAAATAACTAGAATAAGGTAAAATATAATCAAACTCATTGTAATTAGTTAATACGATCTCAAGTGGCAAATATCATTATCACTTGAATTAAATCTTCAATGTTGCAGAAGATTAATATCTTCTTCTATGACGTTTTCTCACATTTCAAGGATCCAATACATGAAAGCTAATTGGCTGGTCAAATGGACTTTGAAATGCAAAATGCAAACTGAGTTTTCTAGTTCTCAGGCCCCAATGCTTTAAAAGCTATCACGTTGCTAGAAAGTCTAAGAATTTGGTATTTCAATCTAGAAGAATAAATTGAATCTTACCTGCTTCAATATTCGTATCTGTTAAACTTATAGTGTTTCTCTAACTAATGAGCAGCAAGCTATGCTTGACAAACGCCTTCCTCTCTTAACATTTTGCAGGTAAACGCTCTTTTATAAGGTGAGGAATGGATTGAATAAGGATGGATTGCAAGCTGGACTCGAAAGCATAGATAGAAACAGGAAGTTTGGATGAAGTAATGAAGCTTGGCTCCAAAACCTAATATCGATTGAATGCTGAATATGCGGGATTGAAGACTCTTAGTAAAGGAAATCAAAGCTTGTTTTAGTACAGAGCCAATTTTGGAGAAGTAAAATCTCTTAAAACTTGTATCGAAACTGCTTTAATTTTGGACTAAAAGTTAAATTTTGGCCCCTATGTGCTTAAACTATATGTCTTACGTTTTAGACATATACTAGGATATCACCCCGCGCGTTGTCGCGAGATATGTATAACGTATACTGTTAGTCATATAACACTAATAGAGTATAAATATTTGTTTTATAAAATATAATAAAAAAAAATCAAAGATATTCATTTTAGAAAATATAAAAAATAGATAAATAAAAAATTACAAATACGTTTCACTATAAGATATAGATAACAAGAGAAAATTATACAAATATACATAAGGGCATGATATTTTTGCACGACATTTTTTCTTTCTATATAAACTGGTCTTCATTTCCTATCTTGTTCTTATCATGATCAACTTTCTTTTACGTAAATTGGAGTGAGGATAAAAAATATCATCACATTCATTAAACAAAATCATGTTATGAAAACACATATTGCTAAAATGGTAACATAATTTAAATGTAATCAAACCACTCCAAAATTCATAAAATCAAATCGAACCAAACCATAGAGTATAAATTTACTTCTTTAAAATTAAGAGATTAAAGGTTAGTGTGTCATTAAAGTTTTAGATTTGAAACTCACTTCTTTAAAACTAAAAGACTATTAAAACTTTGGATGTTTTTTTAGCATTATGTTTAATCTTTTTTCATTTACTTGTTATTATAAGTCTTGTTTTTTCAGTTACTTGTTATTATACGTTTGTTATTTGATTTATCCAACTTAAACTTAAATTAGGTACTAACAACAACAAAAAAATCAATGAAAAAAAAAGAATTGAACCTAAAAATCAATGAACAAAAAGAATCGAACCTAAAAAATCAATGAAATACAAATCTAAATCAAATGAAAACCAAGCAGGTGAATTGATTCTTCGTATACTCCCTTACTTTTTTTAGATCTTTCTTCTAATCTTGATTCCTGAGAAACAAATGTAGCTAAATCCTAAATCAATAGAAAAAAGGTATTAAACCTAGTTATAATCCATGACAAAAAAAAAATGAATGATGATTTTGGGTGTGTTTTCACTTTTAATTTGAGTGAAAAATGGATGGTAAAAAGTGGTTGATTTGGAAAACTAAAAAGGATAAAGTATTGTTTTAAATATATATAATATTTTCTAATATAATTTAATTATTAATATATTTATAATAGTTATAGAATAATTTTTTTTGAAAAATTAATAATCATAACATTAATAATTTTTTTGTAATAAAGCATTAAATTAATTGAAAAGGTTCATATAAGAAACTAGGGCATACCCTGAGTAAATACAGTCAGGAAGGACGAAATGAAATAGCATATAATCAGATCATAGTACAAAGATAAGATCCAATCTAGCTAGTAGAGAAATACAGAGGCTACGAAATGGACGGCAAAGACAGCAGTCGTACACCTCTTAGAGTATCTACGAAGTGTAGAGAAACACGAATGCCCTCATCGATCAGAACCTGCAATAAAAAAATAAATATTAGTAAAGTATTACACAGGTCAGCTAGTTTTGGTGCCATGGAATCTAAACCGAAGATCCAAGAAAATACGGTGAGAAACCATGGAGGCAATGGCTGGAGGGGAACCAAATATTCTTGAGTTCCTCTCCTTGCACACGTGGTAAATTACCACGGCGAAGCAAGAAAGCCAAATACTATGGTTATGAGATTGAGACTAATTTGACGCTTCACAAATCCAAGACTACCAGCTATAAGCCGAAAAAGGAAAACCTAATTTATTACTAGCATTAGTCGAGATACTCTGGGTGAAGCTACACTCAAAGAGGAGATGTGAGATAGTTTCAAATTCAGAGTTGCACAGGGCGCATTCAGTTGGGATATTGTAACCCCAACTAATAAGCTTGTCTTTGGTGACAATCTTTCCCAAAATAGCGAGCCATAAATGAATGAATGGCGAGGAATATTGAATTTATTCTAGACTAACCCGGCCCACCCTACTTTTGGGTTAGGCAAACAAATGGCAAGGTACGTGTCTTTCATTGAGAAGGAGTTGCATCCTACCTTCAGATTAGGTTGTAGATTTCCATCAGATTAGCACGGCTCCGAGCTCTCGCCTATCTAATATTGGAAGGCCAGTTCCAGTTTACGTCACTAATATTATCCGAAACCTTAAGGTTCTTCCCAAGCCTAGAATCAATGATGGTGTTGTCTCAGTAGTGACCTGCAAGCGAAGAGGAAAGGAGCCATGGATCGTACCAGAAAGATGTACTTAAACCATTGCCTATGGCCACCATCTACATATTACAAGCCAAAGGACGGAGATGAAATTTTTTCCTTCAGATCCAAAAGGGAGAGGATCCAAATGGGAGGTTCCAAAAATTACCATTTTTAATTTTTTCAATTTTAGTCCAATCACACCAAATGAAGTGATTATTATTACTTATGATAGACCAAATATTAATAATATTTGTAGATATGTCGATCCAAAGTATTATATTCTAAATATAATAGTGTTAGCTAACTTTATTAATTTTGATACTAAAAGGATTATAAACTAATTAAATTTGATACTATTATTTTATGATTATTCAATTATTTATTATTTTCATTAAAATTTAAGAATAAATACAAATAACGAATCCGAGGAAGCCTATATAAGTTAGTGTACAATTTATTTTGGAAATTATAATTTTTTATATTTTAATATAGGAAACATATATTCAAATATCGAATAAATATTTAAATTAGGTCAAACTTCTAATAAATCATATAATTAACAATTAACACACTAATATATTTATTATTATTTTAGTTTCTAAATTTAATAAAATTTAATAAAATGTTATCTATTTATAATTTTAATAAAAAAAATAATGTCTAAAGTATAATGTTATGTTTTAATGAATATTTGATTATCTTATTTTTCTTAGAGTTTTATAAAACTAAAAATATATAAATACATATTTATTATAAAAAATATATTAATTTGTTTTGATTCCTATCATCAATAATTAGTACACCACTAATATATTTATTATTTTATACTGTTAAATAAAATTTCACTAAAATATTCTGAAATATTCTCACTTTGTAGATTTTAATAAAGAAATATCCACTAAACTATAGTGGTCTAATTTATCTACCCACCTTTTTTTCTTTTACGAAAATTCTCTGTTTTTTTTGGAAACCTGAAAAAAAAAAGTTACAAAGCATTAAACTCCAACTATAAAAAGGTAAAAACTATAAATACCAAACAAAAAAATCATTTGTAAACAATCTATTTTGACGTTGAAAAAATATAAAAATACATCATGAAAATCACTGCAAAACATTACAATAATCCTCTCATTCCATACGAAGACGCATCATGTAGATTTTTTAAATTTTTCATTAAACTTATTTCAAACTTTTTAAATCTCTTATTAAACTTATTATAAGTTGCAGTCAATTTTAAACATTTGTTGATAAGAAATTCTACAGAATAACAATTCATAATTTGAAAATACCTCTGGTGGAGCATTTGAATATATTTTTGGAACAATACATGAATCAAATCTATATCTATGGACTTCCATCCATTCTTTAAATCAAATCAAAGTAGATCAAACTAAACAAACATAAACTAAAACTAATGAATAGAATAAAACTTAATATAATATTTTTATAAGGTTGAAGAAAATATCAAATTGAAATTTTTTTCTGTCTAGAAAGCCATGTTCAAAAGATCTGACAAAAAACCCTGCAAATTTATCACAACAGTACAAGTTTAAAGATCAGTCCGTATAATTTTAGAGTTCGGTAATTGGACTAGAACAAAAACCTGGATAAAAAAATGTAAAAGAAATGAAAAAAAAGAATTTGGGTTGGGAAGATGAACTTTGAATTTGGGCTCATTAGACCGTGACAAATTTACATGTGCTATGCCACATGTCTCTAAACTGATGTAAAATAAACGTAATACTACCACATGTCTCTAAATTGATTCAAATTAAACGTAATGTTGCCACGTCCCAAAAATTAGGAAAATTTAAAATTAGGAAAATTTAAACGTAATACTACCACATGTCTGAAAAATTTAAGCTACTGATTCACTTTGAATTTATTCTATAATTGTTTAGATAAATGTCTTTTATATCAAACGTTTGAAATAGGTTATTTTATTATTGTTTTCAATCGTCCATAACACAATAATTTTCATTTTTTGTCCAAAACAAATGTCTTTTTTCTTATTCAATATTAGAGATAAATCCGTAAAATACAGATTCATTGTTCATAAACCATGTAAATTAGTCTTTTACTTTAGTTTATTCTAGATAAATCTTCCGCACGTTGCTGCAGGTAATACAAACTTAATAATAAAAGAAATTATTCAAATTATAAATTTATAGGACTAAGCCACAACCGGAGTTATATACAAAACATAAATCGATCAATCTTGAATCTACTTATGGAGAACCTTTGTGAATACATAGCTTTAAAAGCTCCATCAAATCTTCACTATTAAAGAGGCATGTGAAGAACTCTCCATGGTTGGCTGCAACATTGTTTTATACATCTGAAGAAGCGTTCAAAATTAAGGAGACGGTTTTCACTGTGTCGAGCTTTGACACCATAAATAGTAGTTTTGTGTCGTGGGTGGTCTACGAAAATAGAAAATGTATTATCTGAGAAAATTAGCAGCGGTATTAAAATATTTTCAATAGATCTACATTGTTTAATGGAACATGTTCTGAAAGAGAAACTAACTGATGCAAATAATGGAAGGATCAACAGAGAAAGTCGAAGAACGTAAGGAAAACAAATGATGGCTTGTGTACAAACTTGTACGTGTATGCACATATTTTTGATAAAGTTTTTTGTTTATTGCATATTTTTTCTGAGAATTTACTTTTATATATATATATATATATATATATATATATATATATATATATATAATCATTAACAGATAAATTTGGTTATTTATATATGCAGTACATTAAAAAATATTCGATAAAAATAGTATAAACTTATGAAATCATGGTTTATTGATTAATTTTGACTGTATCATTCGACATTTTTCCTATATGTTTTTTTATAAATTGTCAAGAACTTCTCGATATACAATATTTTTTGTATACGAATTTGGAATGTCTTCATCACTGTTCATAATTATTCGAAGTTCTTTTTTTGGAGGGTACTCGAGATAACGCGGCATATAATTGACCATGAGTGAATACTGGTCGAGGAAGGTAAATACTAACTTTATTCAAAGATCGTCCTTGACTTTTATTCACCGTCATTGCATAACATAGTCTAATAGGAAATTGCCTTCGTTTAAATATAAATGGTCATTATCTTTTTTACATGTAAGATCAATTCGAGGTATAAAAACTATATCACCAATGTTACTACCGGTTATGATTTTAGCTGTAATAATTTTATTCCCATTTGTGTTATCATGAATCTTGTACCATTGCATAATCCTGAAGATGAATTTAGATTTCTCAATTAAATAATAAGGACACCAATTTTTAGCGTTAACTCATATTTGGGGATACCATTAAATTCTAATGTATTAAGGAATTCAACAGGGTACAAAAGCTTAAAATTTTCTAAATTTCTACATATAGAGTCTGAACTTAAATAAGTGTGACTTTCACCTGGTACTAAATTCAATATAAACTCATTTATCTCTGAAACTACATTGTTTTTTAGAGTAATTATTATTCTTTCTGTTAAATAAGAGCAGTTATCCAAATTATTCTAAAAATCACTATATGTCACACTAAAAATAGAACAAATAGGATTATCAGATGATTCAATAAGCAAATCAGATGCAATTTTCATCCATGAATTTTCTTTGTTGTTTAGGATAACTAAATCAGAAATATAACCTTCTCTAATTTTTAATATCCAATCAGCAAAATTCTCCAGTTCTTTTTTTTCTAAATTGTCTAAACCATTGCTAGACAATCTTATGTTGTGGTTTAAAAAAGAAAACTGTAAAGTGTTCCCATAAAAAAGAACTACTTAAAGAAGCATTAACAATTTCTTCCCTTGTTCCTCCTACGAAAACTGGTAGAATTTGTCTGAAATCACCGCCTAATAAAATATTTTTTCCTCCAAACAAATTAGTAGTTTCTTCTCCATGCATATCTGGTATACTATCACGTAATGATATATTAAGAGTTTCAAAACAATTTTTATGATTCATAGGTGCTTCGTCCCATATAATCAATGATGCATCGTGAATTAACTTTGTAAGATGTGTTGATTTTTTTATTTCACATGTTGAACATTCCGTTATACTTAAAGTAATCTTAAATCTAGACTGTGCAGTTCTACCTTCGGGGAGAAGTAGGGAAGCGATTCTTGAAAAGTATTTCATGTACCCCCATGTCCATATACAAAAAATAGTCCTTGTTTTTACCTATAATTGTAGATATAACAGAGTCATAAATTTATTTTTGCTCGTTATTCAATTTGGAAGCTAAAATTGCATCTTGTATTTTTAATTCATTTATATCATAATTTAACTCTTCTCTTAATTGTTTATTTTTAAGATATTCTATTTTATGATAATCTAGTTGAGGTAGACTGTGATCTTTTAAACAACTACTTGATGCATTAAACAAGTTTTCTGATTCATATAAAACATAATTTTTAAGTTCTTTTTTTTATATAATTAATTTTTGTATTTTAAATATTTTTTGAAATTATGTAATATATTATCATACATATTTTTCCAATTGTTTTCAAATAAAATATTAGGGTTTGCAACATCGCAGAATAAAATTATATTAACAAATAAATATATTAAATTAGAGCATGTAGCTGTGTTTGTAGACTCTTTTAGAGCATCATCCCATTCTTTATCATCACCTAACATACCGAGTGCTCTACATGCATCTTGATAGCTAGATTGTACAATTCCACCAACAATTTTTATGTCATCAAAACTGGTAGCACCTTTTTTAAAATTTAATAACATTCTAAGATAATATAGTTCACCCGATGTTGGATGAACATATGCTAACCTACCTATACATTTACCTTGTTTTCTCAATTTCTAAATTTTATCACGAGCAGCCCAAACAAATTTAATGAGAAATTCTGCAAATGATAGGGTAAGAGCTTCTTTATATTGTTTATTTGCATCAAACCACCTTGTTAACATTGAATTTTCAACACTGGGGGTGTTAACAATCGATTGAAGAATTACATTAGAATTTAATATAACGTTTTGTTGTAAAGGTAAATGAACCGGTAATCTTTTAACAGAAGGATGGCTTGAATGTATATGAAATTAAATATTCTCCAAACATATTCTTATGGGCATAAATACCGACAATTAAGTTGTGGAAGAATTTCGTTAGTTTTATATTCTTCAAAAACTGCTCGAGCTCTATCTGAGTCTTTGTTAATATATTTGAAAATATATTTAATAAGCATAGATTGACAACATGATTCAACATTAATATGAGCGTTATATCGCACTAGTAATTCTCTATTATAAGAAACAACAAATCTATCATCAATTTTTATATTAATTTTATTTATGTAATTTGATGCGTTGTCACGATGTTTATAAGTGACATAGCCATTTGTTTCCATGATTGTTTATGTTTTATATTTCTATGGGAATTGTTTTGTACATATACCATTTTCCATGCATGGAGAACATTTATTCAAAAGACCGCAAGGACCTAAATTGACTTACCAGTTCATGCGCAATTTGATCAATTTCTTTGTTTGAAATTTCTGCTGAAATAATAAAGTCGATGTCTTCTGAAAGATTACACTTATATTTAGAATGTAGCCAAAGTAGCATATGACAGTGAGGAAGACCTCTTTTTTGGAACTCAATTTTATAAACATATGTAGATATAAAAATGGGAAAAAATATAATATGAGTTATAGAAATAACAATACTTTAAAAATATTAAACTTTAGATAATAAAATAACTTACCTGCTACAACTGGTCCAAAAGGTTTTCCTGATTTGATGTAGGATATCATACTATCAAGTTTCATTTTAAATACTTTGGTGACAATATCGGGTCTATCTTTAGCTTTATAACCTGGATTTAAGGACAATTGTTTTAAAATTTCTGGTCATTTTGTATTGCATGTAAATGTGATGAACAAATTTGGATTACCAAACTATCGGCAAATTACCATTGTATCTTGATAATTATTTATCATCTACCTAACACTTCCACTGTGGGAAGATGGTAAAATTATCCTTTTTTCAATATCATTAGCATCTGTTTCTCCTTTTGATATTGCATCATGTATGCCTTTATAAATCTAGGTCATAATTTTTTTTTATTTTTTTTTAATAAAGTCTAATCGATCTTCTTCAAAAGTTGCATATACATCTACTAAATATTGTTGGAAAAATCTACCACATTTTAGGAAAGTTACATCATTCAATTTTCTATCTTGTATCTAGTACGAATAGAATTTTCTCATTGATATTCTTTCTCTTTTCGGTATTTGACCTTCGAGTTCATAACTCCATTTCAAATCAGGTCTATAACCATCTTCACCGTGAGGAAAAAGAAGCGAATATTGAAAAGGCATAAATTTAGGATGTAATTTTGTGATTCTTTGTAGAAACTTAGATTTGTGTTGTATTATGATATCTCTTTCAGGATCGAACTCTCCAATATCTCCAACTATTAAACCACCAATTTCATGTGAAGACGGTTGATCATATTGTTTACTATCTGTAACTCGATGACTTAATAATCTCATTTTTAGTGAAGTAAGTGTAGTTTCATTAATTGTATCTTTAACACTACGAAATAATTTGACTAAATTATTCGTTGCGTCAAACATTTTTATAAGACCGTCAACAATTTCATATTGTAGAGAATCTTGAGAAGTCATAATACTAAGACGATTATTTACGTCATTTTGAGTGTCATAAATATATAATTGAGCAAATTTTGGACATTCTCCACATTCTCCATCTCGTGATATTAGTGATCCCATTAAATGATGAATTTGACCATTAATTTTAAAAATATAAGGAGTTGTACCATTATTAATTGAAGTATTGATTGTAGCCCTCATTGAAGTAAATGCAAACATAGAGTTATAAACTCTTATATTTCTTCTAAAAATCTTACTTTTTTCATTATTAGTTGGATTTAATAAAGCATTAAAAAAATAGGAGTGTGATTTGATAAGTTTAATTTTACTTTACCACCCAAGTAACATCTTCCAAACTGATATCTATTTGTATTTGATTTTCCTTTAAGAAATTCATTAAGCCAAAATAAAGCACCACCATATTCACATTCTACATTTCCCCCCAAAATCTATATAATATTCATCTTCTTCTGATTAAGAAAACACATGATCTTAACAAACATAAAGAATAAATATATGAAACAAATGTTTATAAAAAATAAATAAAATCAAATATAGAATTTAAAGAATAAATATATATTTACTTTTTTGCTTTCCGTTTTTTTTATGAAATGCTTGAACATGGCTATTAGCATTGGGATGAAATTGCGAAAGTAGATCATCTCTATAAATATTGAAACGCTTTCTATTTTTTTATGAAATACTTGAACATGGCTATTACCATTGGGATGAACTTGAGAAAGTAGATCATCTCTATAAATATTGAAACCATATGCCTCAGCTTTAGAAGATGGACCCGCCTCCATTAAAATATGATGTTGACTTAATCTTTTATTCATGTCTGCACTAAATTATCCACACATACAATATAATTTATGAATAAACATTCCGTATAAAAAATATAATTTAACTAATCTTGTATTCATGTCCTAAAAAATTATCTACACATACAATCTAATGTGTAAATAAACATTTCATATATAAACTATCATTTAACTAAACAAATAAAAATGCATATAATACAAAATAAAGATGTATATAGAAACTATCATTTAACTAAATAAATAATATGTAAATAAACATTTCATATAGAAACTATCATTTAAAAAAACAAATAAAGATGCATATAATACAAAATAAAAATGTATATAAAAACTATCATTTAACTAAACAAATAATCTGTAAATAAACATTTCATATAGAAACTATCATTTAACTAAACAAATAAAGATGCATATATTACAAAATAAAGATATATATAATATAACTTGTAAAAATCATTTAAAAGTTAAGTAATTTTTTTGTTGGAATATATAAATGTATATAGAAAACTATAAGTAGACTAAACACTATATTAATATATACTAAACAGTGCATGTCTCATAGATTTGTTATCCTCACAATTTCTATTAGTAAACAAAGATATATATTAAACAAAATAGAGAAAAAAATATTTAATCATTTTTTATATAAAAAGAAAAATAATTGACACTAACAAATTTGGAAAGAAAACAATCCATATATTCTAAATAACGGCAAAAAAAAGAGAACTGTATATAAAAAAAGTAGAGCATGTAAATTAAAATACCTCACTCGATGTTGAATCTTAGAGTCCAAAAACTTGTTATTCAATTTTCTTTTGGATATCTCAATTTTCTACCAACAAAAAAACAAAAATCAAATATATGTTGTTTTCAAAGGTCTCTTGATAAAAGTAAATATACTCTAATCAATATATGTAAAAAAACAATAAATCAAAATAACTTATCTTGATTGATGTTTGATATTAAAGTCTCAAAGACTTAAGTTATCTTCAATGAAGTTCTCTTTTGCTTCCGTAACTGAAGTTCTCTGAATTTCTATGAATGCTAAAAGAACACACATCTTAATTAGTTACAAATAAAAGTAAAAATAAAGTTAATGAACATACAACAAAAAAAACAAAGATATAATAAAGGGATACAACAAAAAAGGCAAAGATCTCTATTGCTAAAAAAAGGACATAGATCTCAATAGCAATAGAAAGCTAAAAACACCAAAACAAATTGGAAAAAATAAAGTAAATAAACATACCTTATTTTCTTTGATGTTAAAGTCTCCAAGAGTACGTTGTCAACTTAGCTATAATAGAAACCAAAAAACATTAATCAATATGAAACATTATAATGAACATATGCAACAAAAATAACACAAATATTATAAATATACAATTACATAATGAACCTATGCAATAAAAGCTTACGATGCAATAGAAACGAAGAAACAACAAATTTCATATTTTTTTCATTTACTTTCAATCTAAAACTATTAAAATACTTTATTTTGATTGATGTCTGATGTTTAGTCTCAAAGATTGAAGTGACCTTTTGTTTCCATAACGGAAGTTCTCTCAAGTTCTCTTTTGCTTCAGTAACTCTATTAAGTTCTCTAAGTTCTCTAAGGTTCTCTTTTTCTTCCGTAACTGAATGTTAATTAGTTAATTAACTAAGAACACACATCTTAATTAATTACAAATAAAAGTAAAAAAATAAAGTTACTGAACATAGGATGCAACAAAAAAGACAAATATCTATTGTTGTAATAAAAAGAGCACAAATCTCAATAGAAATTGAAAGTTAAAAACTCCAAAATAGAGTGGAAAAAATGAACTAAATAAAAATACTTTATTTTATTTGATGTTAAACTCCAAAATAGAGTGGAAAAAATGAACTAAATAAAAATATTTTATTTTATTTGATGTTAAAGTCTCCAAGAGTAAGTTGTCAGCTTTCTTTTGCTTTAGTAAAAGAAAAGTATGGTTCTCAATTAGCTACAGTAAAACAAAAAGACTCAATCAACATGAAACTGTATAATGAAGATATGCAATAAAAAAAACACAGATATTCTCAATATACAATGACATAATGAACCCATGCAATAAAAGCTTACGATGCAATAGAGACGAAGAGACAATAAATTTCATATTTTCTTCATTTACTTTCAAGCTAAAACTATCAAAATAGGTTATTTTGATTGGTGTTCGATATTAAAGTCTCAAAGAGTGAAGTTATCTTTTGTTTTCGTAACCGAAGTTCTCTGAAGTTTTGCTTCGGCAACTCAAATTCTCTTTTGTTTCGGTAACTCAAGTTCCCCGAAGTTTTCTAAAGTTCTCTAATTTTATCTTTTGCTTCTGTAACTGAAATTCTCTGAATGCTAAAAGAACACACATTTTAATTAGTTAATGAACATACAGCAAAAAAAAAAGATATAATAGACAGATGCAACAAAAAAAGACACATCTCTAAATTCTTGTAATAAAAAGAACACAAATCTCAATAGTAATATAAAGCTAAAAATTCCAAAACAAATTGGAAAAAATAAACTAAATAAAAATACCTTCTTTTCTTTGATGTTAAAGTCTTAAGAGTAAGTTGTCTGCTTTCTTTTGCTTTGGTAAAAAAAAAGTACAGTTTTCAATTAACTACCATAAAAACGAAAAAAACTCAATTGACATGAAACTGTAAAAAAAAGAATTAAGATTCTCAATATATAATGAGATAATGAACCTATGCATTAAAAGCTTACGATGCAATAGAGACGAAGAGACAAAAAAAATCATATTTTCTTATAATGAAAATATGTAACAAAAAGAACACAGATATTCTCAATATACAATGAGATAATGAACCTATGCAGTGCAATAGAGACGAAGAGACAGTAAATTTCATATTTTCTTCAAGCTAAAACTATAAGCACCCGACCAAGTACAAAAGCCATACAACATAAGATGACATATAGTAGAAAATCTATAAAATAATACACTTGGGACCATAAAAATTTATTAATTAAAAGAGTTATTAATTGATCGATAAATTAATAAATTTTAATTTATATATTAATTAATATTTTATTAATTTATAGTAAAATACTTAGTTTACAAACACCTTTCAAGCTTCCACTTTGAACTGCTTTCGTCATTGTAAACTTCGATCAACAAATAACGTGATCTTTGAGAACTCAGATGAAGGTGGTGAAAGCACTCAAGAACTCCAGAATTTGATCAAAGAGTTTGTTAATCGCAATGTAATGGATGTCGAAGATGTTCTGAATCACCCAGAAGAAAATGTAATTGCACAGTTGTTGATTGATGAATAAATTATTGAAAGCGTTATTGGAATTAATAAAGATGATATCGATGAAGAAGATGATGAAAGTTCTATAATGGAGCCCCTTTCGCGAAACGAAACTATTAAAGCGGCAATCACATTGAACATTTCTTGTAGAGCTATGAGAAAACAACACCAGAAGTTCTTACCATGCTAAGGAAAATTAGAGACGAGATTAAAGGGGAAATTGATTTCACCAAAAAACAAAAGACAATTGAGTCATTTTTCAAGAAACCTTCATAAATATTTCATGCAATATAATATATATATATATATATATATATATAAGTAATTATTATTTTATATTTTATATGGGGTCTAAATATTCTCAAAAATATATTATCTTATAATTTTAGCGAATTATTAATTTAGCACTCTATCCCCGAGTCGGGACCGACCAAAAAAATTATCTTAGAGAGTTTATTAAATAATCGAGTATTAATTTATCGAGTTTCTATTGTAAGTGGAAAACATGTGTCTTTGTTTAAAGTGGTGTAAACTTTGATGACTACATGGAAACAAATTTCACTCGTGATAATACATGTAAAACATGCCATCTAAGTAAGTAGGTGGGTGGACAGTAAAAAAAAGGTTAGTTAAGTAAATATTTAAATATATTTAGACCGAGTTGTTTTTGGAGGAAATGGTCCAGGCCCAATGAGAAATAAAAAGTAAAAATGACATAAAATAGAATTAATATTATAAGAAAAAGAAACATATAGATTTAAAAAATATACGATCATCATATTTCTTTAAAGCCCCCTTATTTCAAAACAACATTATTATCTACATAGTTTATAGTTACATAGTTACTTATTCTTGCAGGACCCCAGATTTACCTCAAAGATTATTGGCTTCCCAGTTTTTAAAAGAAAATCTACATTTTTATCTCTTTACAAAGGTTAAAAAGATAAAAAAAAAATAGACACAAAATACAACAATGAAAATGTAAATCAAAGATAAGAAAAAATATAGAGGATAAAAAAAATAGATCTAGAGATATTTCTTTACATTCAGATATTTGAATTTGGTCATTAGTAAAGAATCTCTTATGCAGAAGCTTTGTTTCAAAGATGGAAAAATACTCTTAAATAAAAATATACAAAATAAACATAACGAAAATCTAAATCAGAGAATCTAAAACAAATAGAGATAAAAAAAAAAGGTAAATAGATATGTAAGATAAAACGACAGATCTAGAAAAATGAAAAAAAAAATTACTTTCAAAGATCAGATCATCTATTAGCTTTGATTTAGAGAGATAAATAAAATAGTTAATAAAAATTTTAAAAATGTATATAATGAACATCTAAAAAAATCAAAAATAAATAAAAACAGATGGTAAATCAAAATGTAAAAACAAAATAGATCTAAAAACATCCCACAAAAAACTTCTTTGCATTCAAATCTTGTTAGTAAAAGATGTGTCAGGTGAATCAGTAGAAGATATGTCTGGTCGGTAGAAGATATGTCACAGTGAAGCTTCAAAGTTTTGATTTAAAAAAAAAGATGTGGTAGTAGAAGTCTTAAAATGAAAAAAAAAGTTCCTCATTTTATAGAAATAAATACCACATCGGATGGGCCAAATAATCAACCTAAGCTCAGATAAAAGTAAAAATATTATTTTTTATCCCTAACTCTTGCTTTTATGGGACGTAACATATATTTTATTAACTATAATTAAGTAGATGCATATTTAATCGCTCTGAGTAAAAAAACCCAAGTTTCTACAAAAATATTATATTTATTTATATTAATTCATTTAAACTTTTAAAATTTTAAAAAATTGTTTAACTTTAACTACTATATTTTGCTCTCAATTACCCAGCTAAGTTTATATATACATCAATATTCACTTGCTATAACATTTACTCGCGTCATGTTTCATTAATTATTTGTTGGGCTTAAAATATTTTTTATTCATTAATATAATTTTAATAATAAAAAAAGTGGATATAAGTGTAATCTAAGAAAGATTATATAACATAGTTATCAAGATGGTATTTTTTAATATTTATTGATTGAGCTTTAAGTTTACAGACATAAAATATAATTTGAGTATCCATTGTCTTTTAAATTGTCTTTTAATTTATATATTTGTAAAAATAGTGTTATTTTGTATATATTTATGTATATTTAATTAATTATCATCAGAGAGGCAGTGCCTCTTTGGCTGCGAATCAACCTTTTCTCCACTTTCCACCTCCTCAGTTTCCGCAAGGGAATCAAAGCGCTGTCCCTAAAGTCTCGATGACTCAATCTCAGAAGGATGAGACTCCTCCGAAGAAGTGAGAGGGGAGGGGAAGGAGCGAGGCTTGGGAGCTCCTTTTTTACAAAGGCGTGAGGAATGACCAAAGACAACACAATTTGCACATTGAGGTGGAAGGCCTTGATATTCGAAATTCACCGTAATGAATTTGCCACTAATCTTGAAAGTGAGATATGAGCGAATTTCGGAACCCGCTGAAATCATAATACATATCAGAGCAAATCGCAGCTTTTCTATCCTTTCCGTTTGATTGTCCACATATAACGGGGTGCCTAAAACCGAACCGATCTTGCTAAATCCTTCCGCAGTCTAAAGCTCCAAAAGGAGATTAAAGACTTTGACCCAGATAGGGATTTCCTGGTGGAGATCCTTGATTAGAGTAGAAAGAGGGGCCCAGTTCTTGAGAATGATTAAATTCCCACCAAAATGCCAGGGGGCCAGGTCCAATACCTTTTTTGCCATTTCTTCCGAACCAAACTTGAAAAGAAAATACCCTTCCGGAAGTGGTTTAAATTCCAAGAGGCCGAATTTTCGCCACATCGAGTCAACATTAGCTTTGAGAAGGGTAAAGTTTTAAGGTTGAGTAAGAAAGTACCCCGATAAGCAAGCCTTACATAAATATGGAGATCCCATAGCCGATTCATTTAGAATTAAATCAACTTCATCGTGGTCCATATGATTGAGCCCAATGACTAAAGAGGAACGATTATCAAGATGACCAGCTACAATGCTAGCATATGAAGGATTATAGTGAGAAGTGGGCCTAGATTTCAATCCCAAAGAGTTAGAATTTGTGGAGGGGATATTTGAAATATTTGAAGGACCTTTGTCAATTTGGGCCATCTTATTTAAATATTTCCTTCCCTTTGGCCCTTTACCAGCATTGCCGAAATTTCTAATGATAGAATACGGCTTATAGTTAGATCTAGCACCGAGAAGACCTTTGCCTTTATTTTCCATTGGTCTATCATGAGAAATAATTTGGGTCGACCCGATAAATTTTGAAGAAGGACCCAAGGGCCCAGGATTCTGAACCAAATTAAATTCAGAACTGTTCTGACCCAAAGCAGCAGCTGAGTTGTCCACTCGAGGGGTCGACTGAGTTTCTAGCACAAAAGATAACTCCAACCGTGGGATTTGGCGAGCTGATAGAGACGGTGGAGATATATAGGGTTTTAACTCAGGAGTGGCAGCATTCTGAAAAAGAATGTGTCCATGGCCAGACTCCATGTGATGTCTGGCCAAGGCTAGGGTAAGCTTGACATACTCCTCATGCTGAGGATTAATACGAAGGAATTCAGAGATAGGCAAGGTGGTTGGAGGTTTGAATGGAGTTGCTGGACAGTCAAGGGATTCAGAGATAGGCAAGGTGGTTGGAGGGTTGATTGGAGAATCTGGGCAGTCAAGGGGTGGTAAGTGCTCAGTGGAGGTTTGGGTTGGAACTGATGAAGGCAGGGTGGCTAGAGAGGATGAGAAACCTTCTGCTCGAATTGGGGAGAAGGTTCCCAACTGGCCAGAAGGTTTAGCTGGTCTCAAGGAAGCAGATGAATCCATGGTAGCTTGAAAGAGGTAAGGGTTTTTTGCTCTGAAATTACTAGATGAGATTTTTAGAATTTGTTGCTTGCTTAGGTTAATAGAGCTTACTGGGTTGGGGATAGATAAAGAGTTTGAAAAGTTTTTCTTGGTGGTGGAGAAAGTACTAGGATCTGGGAAAGACTGGCTAGGTTTTGTTTTCTTAGACATTAAGCAAGAGCCTAACAAGACATACACAAGCTTGAGGCATGGGTTGGGATAGTACAGTATAGAGGGTAGACACAGGCTGAGAAGGCATAGGTTGGGATAGTACAAGGTGATGGGTAGACACAGGCTGAGAAGGCATAGGGGTTGCAAACTAGTTGAAAGAGAGAGATTAAGCTGAAAATGGGACGGTTTTTTGGGGGGACTGAGCCAAGGAAAGGGAGCCTGCCTTTTGCCCAAAGTAGGAGGAAGAGGGGTGAAAGGTAGGTAAAAAGGCCGTTGGGTCCTAGTCTCGTTAGACTAACTAAATTTGAATCGAGAATTAGGGATCCTTTAGTCTGATTGTAACCAAGGATTTTACCACAGTGAAAAACAATGGTAACTGATTTCATAGAATTGACAATAGATAGGGCTAGAAGAGATTGCAATCTTTGATATATTTGAAATACTATGAACTGCTTTATTATTGTAGGGTTGAGACCAGGATGTTGAGTTCCTAGTAACAACAAGCAGTTTAGAGAAGAAGTTGGCAGATCCCATAGTACATCGACACTGGACCAACAGGCAAAATGGAGTGGTTCTAGGGAGGCTTTAGGTTGGCTTTTAGGAGAAGAAAATAGAATCATAACAATGACATGCCCTCTCAAAGGGCAGTGGACAACAAGGATGACAAATCGCATCAGAGGGAGATCGGGATTGATAAGACACAGGAGGGATTTTCCAAGGACAGAAGACTTTGAAATCCACTGGTTCCAAGTGAAAGAAGAAGCCTTGGATGTCCAGTGGTTCCTGTCTAGAGTACGAATGCCGGTGGTGAAGATCTCCATGTGGATAAAAGACTGAGCCATTACATGGCTGTCCTAAATCCAGGAGAACCCAGGTTGCACAAGCAAGAAGAACTTACCGTTGGCAAGCTAAGAGAGGAGAGAGGGGAGAGCATTTTGTATTTCCACATTGACGAGACCAGCGTCAAAAGCACTGTAAGTATTCTGTTTTCTGTTTTATGAATATTGCTTCCTGGAATGTTAGAGGCTTAAATGACCCAATAAGACAAAAAGATGTTGCAAATTTTATTATTACCAATAATATATCCCTATTAATTCTAGTTGAAACCAAAGTCCAGATGTACAAAGTAGATCCCATTCTTAGTAATATAGCTCCTTTTTGGCATGTCCTAACTAATCACTCCTCCCATCATTTAGGTAGAATTTGGATTATTTGAAATCCTAGTGTAATCACCATTACTAGACAAGCCCAATCCCCCCAATTCATTCACTGTCTAGCTAAATGTCATAATCTCAATGCATCTTTTAGATTTTCGGCAATTTATGCTTTTAATGATGCTGTTGATAGAATCCTCCTCTGGAATGACATGTCTACCATTTCTATGGTAGACAAGCTGATCTCGTGGGTTTTGCTTGGAGATTTCAATGCCATTCGCCACCCTAATGAGCGTATTGGAACCTCTGACAATTGGACTCCTGCTATTGATGAATTTAACAATTGATGCTTTAATAATGAGCTCAGTGATCTCCGCTCCACTGGATTTCATTTAACTTGGATTAATAAACAGCCTGATAATCCGATTCTTTCCAAGCTTGACAAGGTCCTCGTCAACCCTGTTTGGGATGATACTTTCCCAATGTCGTACGCTCATTTTGGTTCCTCCGATCCTCTGACCATACTACTGTCACGCTTAACCTTGGCTTCCCTCGTCCTAAGCGTAAACAACCTTTCAAATTCTTCAATATGTGGCAAAACCACCCATTTTTCAAAGAAATTGTGAATAAGAGTTGGAATAGCCCCTTTGACTCTGCTAGAATGCGGATGGTCACTGGGAAACTCATCCGATTGCAGTCCAAGCTTGTGAGACTCAATCGTAAAGAGTTTAGCGACATTAGCTCCGGAGTGGTTAATGCTTAAAATAGATTATTCAAATCTCAATCTAATTTAGCTTCTGATCCGCTCAATCCGACTCTTATTTTGGCTGAATGCGACGCTTCAAAAGATTTTATCTTTCTTAGTAGAGCCGAGGAATCTTTCCTTAAACAAAAATCTAGAGAAAACTGGATAATGCTTGGTGACAAAAATACAAAATTTTCCATAATAGCATCAAGGCGTATCCTTTTCGTAATAAGATTATCTCTATCTCTACTGACTGCGGAGTACCGTCTCTACTCCGGACAGTGTTTCAAAGGTATTTGTGAAATACTTTGAATATTCTCTTGGAACCAGACACCCTACTGGTTTCCCTGGTCTGAACATCGTCTCCTCTCTTCTAACCTCCAGAGTTACCAATACGAATAAGAATTCTATGATTCGTGAGATTACGCACGATGAGATCAAATCCGCTCTCTTTAGTATTGACATGTAACAAAGCTTCAGACCCTGATGGCTACAACGTTTTTTTCTTCAAAACTAATTGGAGCATTGTTGGTCAGGACATATGTAACGGTGTCCTTGATTTCTTTCATTCTGATTCTTTGGAGGCCTATTGGAGCTCAACTTCAATTTCTCTCATCCCGAAAAAAGATACTCCCTCTGAGCCTACCGATTTTAGACCCATCGCGCTTTGCAATGTTAGTTACAAGATCATCTCGAAGATCTTAGTCAATCGAATTAAAGATTCTTTCTCTTATCTCATAGATAACTCTCAATCAGCTTTCGTTAAAGGAAGGAATATTTCAGATAATATTCTTTTATTTGAGGAATTGTTAAAGGGATACCATTCCAACAAGAAGGATAAGAAGGTGGCATTTAATCCTTGACATTTTTGTTGCGATGAAATTCCCTGATAAGATGATCACTTGGATCATGAAGTGTATCTCTTCTCCTTCGTACTCTATCAATATCAATGGAGATACTCATGGCAAATTTAAATGAAAAAAATGTCTAATGCAAGGAGACCCGCTCCCCCCTTCCTCTTTGTCCTTGTCATGCAGGTACTTTCCAGCATTCTTAAGGAGAAAAGTAAGGACCCGAATTTCCGGTTTCATAGGAAATCCCAAAAGCTCAAAATCATTAATCTGTGCTTTGCAGATGATTTAATGATTTTATGTCATGGGGATGTAAAATCCCTTCATCTTATCAGAGAAGCTCTAGATGACTTTTATACTCTCTCTGGTCTAAAAGTCAACTCTTCTAAGAGTCTTATCTTCTTCTCTGGTATCGACGAATCTCTCCGATTAGACCTTGGCAATATTATGGGTTACCAGGAAGGATCCCTCCCAGTTAAATATTTGGGTGTGCCCCTGCTTACTAGTTGCCTCACCCACTCTGACTGTCGTCACCTTCTCCATAAAATTACTTCCAGAATCGAGTCCTGGACCACTAAGCATCTCTCTTATACTGGGAGACTTCAGCTAATCAAGTCTGTTCCATTCGCTGGGCAGGTCTACTAGTCTTCCATTTTTATCCTTCATGTTAGGATTATTAAAGAATTGACTCAATACCTCCGTCGTTTCCGTTGGTCTGGTTCGGCTATGAAAATTCCTGGGGCCAAAGTTGCTCGGAACACGGTCACGTTGCCCACTTTAGAGGGTGATCTTAGGATTCTTGACTTAAAAATCTGGAATCAGGCGGCTGTCCTAAAATATCTTTGGTCGATCATCAGTAATAACTCTCACTCCGTCTGGAGTGAGTGGATTAAGAAAGAAAAAATTAAAAATAATAATTTTTGGAACCTCCAGATGGGATCCTCTCCCTCCTGGATCTAGAGGAACATTCTTCGTCTCCGTCCTTTGGCTTGTCACATGTGCAGGGTGGCAATCAGAAATGGCTCGAGCACCTCCTTTTGGCATGACCCATGGCTCATCCCCACATCGATAGTCTCCCACTACGGCAAAAGTATCATCAAGGCCTCTAAACTTGGGAAAAATCTTAGAGTCTCGGATATCATTCTCAATGGAAACTGGAACTGACCATCCAATATCAGATCGGCGAATGCTCGAAACCGCGCCAACCTGATGGAAATCCATACCCTCATATCCTCTTCCCCCCTCCGGATAACCTCTACAATGATATTCCTTTCTGGAAGGCGAAAGAAGGAGGCACTTCCTTCTCCATCAAGGACACCTACCACGCCATTCGTACGCCCAACCCTAATGTAGGGGGGGCTGGGTTAGTCTGGAATAAATACAATATTCCCCGTCACTCTTTCATTTTGTGGCTAGATATTAAAGGCAAGCTTGTCACCAAAGACGGCCTTCTAAGTTGGGATTACAACATCCCAACTGATTGTACCCTTTGCAACTCTAACAATGAGACTATCCCTCATCTACTCTTTGATTGTAGTTTCACTCAGAGCATTTTGATCCATGCTAGTAATAAGTTAGGGTTTCCTTTTTCTGCCTCATGTTGGCAGTCTTGCGTTTGCGAAGCGTCAAATTGGTCTCAATCTCGAAACCATTATATTTGGCGTTCATGTTTCGCGGCGGTAATTTACCACGTCTGGAAGGAGATGAATCAAAGAACCTTTGGTTCCCCTCTTGTTTTTACCTCAATGGTATCTAACCGGATTTATTCAGACCTTCGGTTTAGATTCCAAGGCACCAAGACTGGATGGTCATTCTAAATTATTACTCATTACTTTACTTTATTTGCAGGTACTGATATGTTGAGAGCACATCGTGATCCGATACTTCATTGATGGAAATGTTATTTGCGGATGAGGTGGATGAAACGTACCTGTTTGAGCAGTACTATAGTCCATTGTATGTGACGTTTTTTAATCCCACCAGGATCGTATTCTATTCTAGTATTTCCATTTCGCACAAAAACTTAATCTAATCTACTATTGATGTAATCGGGGAATGCCTCAGATTTTTGTATGAACTCCTTTCAATTTATTTAATGCTTTTTATCACCAATTTTTTTTAAATTAATTATACAACTCATTAAAAATTAAAATATTAGATTTTAGATTATTTGTATTTTTATACTATTTTTTATATATCATTCTATTTATTTATCTAGTAGATGAATAATAGAAAGTGAACATAACAAAATTTCACAACTCCATTGAAAATACTTTTATGTTTATTAAGTTTGTGTTAAACTGGTTGGTAGTTTTGTTTTTTTATCTATAAACCTCTCTTTTAACAATTATTTTATCCTTTTATCCATAAATCTCTCTTTTATCAATTGCTATATGTAACACATATTTCATTTATATCTATTAAAATAATAAACTAAACTAAAAATCATTCAAATTTAAAATATTTTTATAAATATTTATTATATATTTACGTTACAATATACCATAATTAATTATACGATATAGTCTATTCAAATACTTCAATTAGTGTACAATATCCGTTTGTTTAATCAATTGACTAAAAAACTTAAATAAATATTTAAGAAAGATAACTAAAATTCACTTTTTGAATTTTGTATGTTTGTGGAAATATTGTTTTGTGGTATAAAATTATATATGATTAACTAATTATATAATTCATTAAAAAATATATTAGATTTTAGATGATTATTTTTCTCAACTTGCCATCTTTGAAGTATGTAATTAGAATTAAAACAAAGAACATTTTATTTTAGAATAGAAAGGTTAATAAAAATAGTAGACTCAAATCCATCATCAATAATAACACGTCTTTAGATAAAATCTATTCATTTTTAAGATTTTAATACATGATATTTATTTGTATATATTACATTTATTATTAAATAATAAAAAGTGAAGACTATAAAATTTCATAATGTAATTGAAATAATCTCATTACTAATTCTCTGCTAATTTCAAAAACACTTAGGTTAATATACAGACTTGTTACTACAGCAAACTACATCATATAATATCATAAAGAAACTGCATAGAGACAAAAAAAAACTAACTTTACAACAACAAAAACACATAGTACAACCAGAAAAACACCAATAACACAACTGCAAAAACACCTATACTATATTAATTAACGAAGTTTTTTAGATTTCTTAAAGGTTTCATTTCCTTTTAATGCTCGAGACAATCTTTTCTTGCCATCCATCTTGGTGTATTATTCAGGCTCAATGGATTTTTTTTAAAAGAAGAGGTAGCATCACATCTGGTGTGGTGTTGAGATCATCCTCGAACATATGCATAACAACAAAATCATTTCGAACATTTCCAAAATAAATTTTGAAAATATATGTTCGGCCTTCAAGAGAAGGCAAACTCGGTGGAAGGATTTTTGGATCTTCATAACCATACTCATAAACTAATTTGTGGCAAGAAAACTTTAAAAATTTATCGACATTCCTACCGATAAACATTAGCGATGTTTGATCCGTGTCATATTCAACGATTAGTTCCATTCTAAACCTTCAAAAAAAATAAGTATAACTGAATAGCCTCGATATCATTTTGTGCAACATCAAATAATCAAAATTCAGACATTATTTTGTGTATTAAAGAGATGATATATATATATATATATATAACCTATAATCAACATAAAATAAAATTAAAATTATTTTCTTCAACTTACCAAGGAATTGGTTTTGTTAGTTGTCCATGTGGACATGTAAATTCAACTATCAAATAAGTAGGATAAGTAACGATAGTTTAAAAAAATAATAATATTAATTTTTTTAAATGCAATAATTAATACTTATTTTATTTTGACCTGGATTTAAAAGCTGAAGTTCAGCAATGGTTCTCCGATTTAAGATTTTCAGCTCTTCATTTGTCATATGCAAATTTTTTAACGCTGCAAGCACTTCAATAGATGATACAGGAGATTCAAACCTACAATAATCAATTGAAACCTTCATCGATAAAAAAGATAGTGTATAAATAATATTTTAAAAAAGAAAAAAAAATACTTACGCTAATCTATACAAATCAAGCTCAGGAATATCTATATTTAAAAAATATAAGATTGAGCCTCTAGTGGTGAGACAATGGTGGTTTACAAAATTAAACTCGGTATAAAACATAACTCCATGTATCATAATAAATTTATGGTTGGGAAATGCTACACAAATGACAATTGCGGGTGGGCGGAATTGTCATCAATGTGACACTATTTTCTGATGTATCAACAATCTTAATCACTTTTATTTGAAATTAAAGGTTCACGCATGAAATTTTCTGTTGTGATTTACCGTTTTAGGAGGACTTGCAAAATAAATTAATATCTAAAAATTTGATAAAGTCTGTTCTTTTATAAATTATCAATGAATACTTCATACATAACTATAGAACTAATAAGTATTTTGTAAAAAAGTATAGTAATATTTGTAAAGAGTTAAATACTTTTTTCCATACTATAAGTTGTAATTATAATTTTAAATTTTAAAAATTTAATTTTAATACTTTTTTTACATTTAAAATTAAAATTTGGAAAATAAGTTTATTTATAAGACTTAGTGTTTAATTGATAACAATGTTTTAATATTATCAACTAATAATAATAAAATTTCAAATTAATTATTTAGGATGATAAATGCATTTTCATTATTTAGATAGTAAATTTGCGAGTTTATGGTAATAAAAGTACAAATTAATAAATAATATGAAGTACATTACACTTACAAATAATAAGATAGGAAATAATTAAGAAATTATAATATGAAAAAATCTTTTAAGCTAATAATTTAGTTATTGGGTTTAAAAGATTCGATAAGTCTCGTTCAACTGATGTAACAACATCCACATATAAGAATTAATGAATATGTTGGTTTTTTTTTTAAAAAAAGTCAATAAGTATGATATTTGAAGCCTAAGTATAAATAGCAATCGACAACTCAAATTTCAGCATTTTTTTTCAAAAAAAAGTATATCCGCAATTTTAATTTTTATTTGCTAAAAAATATTAATCAAGAGTTTTAGAGAGTTCAAATTATTTATCGGTCACAGTTCTTTACATCATGTGAGAAGATCTATAACGAACTCATGTCAAAGACTTATAATTCAAAAAAAGGATTAAGCATTGAAGATCAAACTAGTAAGTGGCTTTCCATCTTTATTATACTCAAAGATATTAACCATTTAGTGTTTTTAGGGTCTCTAAGCTATGTCGGTTTTATATAACAATTGGCAACACATCCTACTAACATCTATAATTTGTAGTCTAAGATAACTCTCAACGCAGCGTCCCAAAAACAATTTTATGAATTAATTTAGTTTTGTAGAAAAGTCTTTTTTTATGATTTTGAGACCTTCAAGCGTGTTAAGATTTAGAAAATATAGTATGTATGTTTAAGACATGATTAGTGTGGGAGCACGTAATTGTTAATTGAAAAGTATGAGTAAAATAATCGAACAAAATCCTAGTTTGGAAAGAATAGAAGTTTTGATTTTGGAACCCAGAGGACTACCCCGACAATCACGTTTGTTATCGTGGCAAACTACTGACCGTGTTTCCGCGTGAAACAAAATTTTTATTTCAAAAGTCATGCAATATTGGCCGTTTCGGAGCGGCAACCCTTGTTACGTTCCTAATAACGAAGCCATGTAAATAAGCCGGATTTTATTATTGCTTTGATTTTTCTTGATGTTAGTTTGTTGTCCAGAATTCCTTCGTACCTGCAACAAACCAGTTTACTTCTTAAGTAATTTTGATTGTGATTCCATGTATCTTACTTTAATATATAAAGTTTTTTTTAGGCTTAACACGTATAGGATGACATGTTTAGATGTATTATCATGTTTGGATGAAGTTGGAAGTGTTTAAGAATGTAAAATTATGTTGCCCCAACTATATATGCTTTAAGAAGTATTTAATGTTGAGAATGTATACCATTTAGGATGGGAAGTGAGTACCCATTGTAGTTGATATTTCTACTCTAGCATGTACGAGTTTTAGAGCATGTTCCCATTTCTACGGTCATGCATACCCAGAGATTGGTTGTTTAAGGTTTGAAGTTTTGAATGATATTCATCTCTCTTAAATTTTAATGTTTGATGAGATATTCAAATATTATATATTTATTTGGATTTTCATAACGTAATGAAATGCAACACATAAAAGTTTGTTCAGTAAGATAAACATTTTAATTGTGTTTGCATGACTTACAATGTGACCACTACATAAGAGCATTCTGTGAAAATATAATAGGAGATCTATCATGCCACCTGTGTAGCCTATGTCAGGGTGAGTCATGGAAGAAAGGGGTTTGGGTCCTCATATTTAAGGATCGAGTATTGTGAGTGTAGATTTTCCCCTACGAAATTCAATATTACATTTTCTCAAATGGTGAGCATTCTGATGCATGATGTAGTTGTTGCTTTCATACGCATCATACCTAAGTACAAATGGTTTTTATTGTTAAATGGTTAGTTGAGTATACCATGTATGACTCTTATGAAATGCTTGAATAGTTTAATATATAGTATTGAGCCAAACATTATATTCTGTAAAATGTTGGCTAAAACATTGATGTATAACGTGTTTGCGTCAACCACCTTTGATAAAAATCATGAAGAAAGAATTCATATGAATGTTTTTCAGAACTTAAGCTTGATAAATTTCAGATTTTATTTTTGATTTTATTTAAATTTCTTTCAGAATTTGTTTTATTAATTTCGTATTTGTTTTATTGTTAAGTTAGTAACATTCAACTAAGACAGACCATTCAGATTAATTTATTCTTAGAGGAAAGTTGAAGGAATGGGAACATGAGATTAGCTCATGTTGGGATTAAATTACATAAACCACTTAATTATGGAGGTCAAACATGCCCCTTTTACAAATAAAAGAACTATTAATGATCAAATATGATTTTAGAGATAATAATGTTCCAACTGTTTGAATCGCTACGCACTACAGAGTGGAGTTCCGTAGGTTTTCTTAAGTTCCGAGACCACTGATGTGGAAAATACAAATAATATGATTGCCTATCTCGAAATAAGTTTTCTTCACCACATGTTGAAATCAAAATCCTAATTGGTAAACTCTAAACACTAAAAAAACATAGGAACTGCAAATTTTGAGAGTGTATTTTTTAAATGGCTATATTTTCTAACAAATTCAAGTCATTGAATGTTGATCTTCCAAAGATTGTTGTAGTTTCCTATATATTTATGTAACTTCAGAATAAAATTTTATTTTAGTGTCAAAATATACATGGGTTGATACAACCAAACGAGTACACTCTATGGTGTGGAAATTCAAATTTTAACTCTCGAGGAGACTGGGTGCCCGTAGAAACCATTTTTAATTTTTAATTGGTTTTAAATTCATGAAATTTCTTATATTCAAATGATTTTTTATTCGATCCTTCATTTAAAAGGAATTAATTACATGTGTTAGTTGGTACATGTGTGCTTGATTCTATTAATAATTTATATAAATTGAGTACTACTATTATTTATCTAATTTTAAAGAATGTATCACAAAAATTTACTTCTGAAAATTATGCCTCTCAAAGGCACATACGTTTAGGTCATATCTCTAAGAAGAGAATTAATGAGTTTGTTGTTGCATGTGTTTTAGGTTCTCTTGATTACGCCTACTTTGAGAAATGTGATGGATGTACAAAATGAAAACATACTAAATAGATAAGATATAAGTTATCTCATGCTAAAGACATCTTGAAATTAATTCGTACGTTCATATACAATCGTTTTCCTACAATATCATATAATGGCGAATGATATTATGTTTATTTTATAGTCGGTTTTTTCACAATATGTAGATCTATATATGATTAATGAAAAGACTTAAACCATTGACATGTCCAAATACATTAAAACCAAGGTTGAGTTAAAGTTTGGTAAGCGAATTAACATCAGATCTGACCGCGGTCGTGAATATTATGGGAAATGTGATGGCTTTGGAGAATAACTCAAGGGTCTATTTGCTCTTTAGCTTCAAGAGTGTGGCATTATCCCTCAATATATCATGTCAGATTCACTCATTATGAATGGTGTATCTGAACGACAAAACCAGACAATACATAAAATATATGTAGTATGATTACATATACATCACAACTCTTTTTACTCTTGGGGGGGGGGGAGCTCTTAAGTATGCAACATACATCCTTAATAGATTACCCATTACATAGGCAACTAAAACGCCACATGAGTTATTTAAATGGAAAGAGTTCAACTTTATACATTTTCATGCATGGGGATGTTAGTTGAAGCAAATCCTTACAAGCCGAGTGAATCAACGATAATTTATTTTGGGATCTTTTCACCTTACCTGAAGATACAAAATGAATTGGTTACAAATGGTTCTTTATAACCAAACATGATGCTTGAGAGAAAGTGGAAAGATATAAAGAGCATTTTGATTTGAAGGTTATAATCAACGTCAAGAGATTGACTATTATGAGACTCTTTTCTCTAGTTTCATCTAAGAACTCATTTAGAAAAATCATGGCTCTAGTTGCTCATTTTGATTTGGAGGTTCACCATATGGATGTTAAGATAATGTTTCTCAACTGAGACATTGAAGAAACAGTTTACATGTAGTAATCTGAAAAACATTATTTATGGAGACTCAAAATCGATGGTGTATAAACTAAAGAAATTCATCTACGAACTCAAACAGCTTTGAACAGTAATTACTCCTATGGCTATCAACTTTTGTGGCAAATAAACAGAAAAATATCCAATTTTAGTCCATTGACTCTTCGCTTTTGTGACATATAGTCCCTCGACTAAAAATCACCGAGTTTAGTCTTTTGACTATTGATAAAGTTAGTCCCCCGCTTATGTTTATTAATAGAACAAATTGTAAAGAATATGGGTAGTCGATGGACTATATGTCACAAAAATGGATAGTTAATACACATGGGGACTAACTTTATCCAAAATGGATAGTCAAGTGACTAAAACATGACTTCTTTTTAGTCGATGGATTATATCTCGCGAAAGTAAATATTTAAAGGACTAATTATTTTTGAAATCTGCCTCAATCAAACATCTTGTTAATTATACTACAAATTTGTAAATCCAGTCACCTCATTCGATTTTGAGATAAACTTTATGGAAGATTGTGTATATCACAATTTTAGTGGTTGTAAAGTAATTTATTTAGTGATATAAATAATACTATTTGATACAAATGATAAAGGTTTGTTACATACTACCAAGATTTATATGTTAGATAAATTTGACTTGAATGAACTTGGTGAAACGTGTTATGTGTTAGAGATCTAAATAATAAAAAATAGCCTCCATAACATCATGGGTCTATCACAAAAGGCATTCATTGAAAGAATGTTACGTAATTATTGTTTGGAAAGCAACAAACCTATGGATAACCTCAGAGCTAAATGTGATTAGTTCTAACTATCTCAATTCTCCAAGATAGATTACAAAATTCAGATCATGAAGACATACACTCATATGTCTTTGTTGTTGGAAGTCTCATGTATGGTCAAGTATGCACCAAACCATAAATATCATATCTAGTTGGATTTTTGGTGATATACTTGAGAAATATAAACTTTTCCTATTGGAACTCGGTGAAAACGATGCTCCAGTACTTGAAGAATACCAAGAACTATTGTTTGGCATACAAAATATTGGATAATCTAAATATAGTAGGGTATTCGAATGCAAATTTTTCCGGGTATGTAGACGCTATAAGGTCCAATACTTGGTATGTATACATTCTAGAAGGCGACGTCATATCATGGACGAGTATGAATAAAACTATTATTATGACCTCTCTAATGGAAATTGAGTGTGTAGCGTCTTTTAAAGCATGAAACCGTGCGTTTTGGTTAAGAAAATTTTCATGCAATTGCATAAAGTGAAGGGAAATCAAATATTAATCATATGTTACTCTCATAATGGTTCAAGTTAAATGCTGTCAAATAAAAACAGTAGCTTCATGAAGCCTAAACATAAATACATTAAGTTTTTATATGTGAAATAATGAAGCTCGGTGGTTAGATTGGGGCTGAGCACATTAACACACACTCTATGGTTTTCAAATCATTTCATTAAAGTGTTACCACTAGTCTTCTACAAACACATTGTTTACACGTGGTTTCTTATCTTAGAGAGTATATAGTTTCAGTGGGAGTGTTGTATTAGATCTGGTTCGGTTCTTTACTTTAGTTTTCAAATTGTATTTATACATTTATTTAAATACTATAATGGTTATATTTTATATTATTCTATAAGTATAAAGAGATATAAATTCAATAGAGTAGACCAATTGGAAGTTGGCATGTAGTGATTACGGAGTCGTGTCTGATAAGGATCAAATTAATCTGAGGGGCTATTTAGTAAAGTGATTATAGTAATTTTTGATAGATAGTATAGAGATAAAGGAGTTGGTTAAATAAGTGTTTAGAAATATAAAGTTTTGTTCAACATTAAATCTCATTAAATGCTTCATAATAGCCTTTTTATAGGCTTAGATGTTCTAATGGGCCTAATGGTCCGAACTTAAACCATCGACTTGGCCTAAATGCCGAGAAGCCATTAAACCATTTAATAAATAAAGTAAAACAAAATTTAAATTTAAATTAAAACAATTATATGTTAATAAATGATAAAATGAGTATTGGTTCTAATTTGATTTTCCCTTTGAATATTTTTGCCCTCGTCAGTGTTGGTTCCATGATGCAATCCATAAAAATTCAAAGTTTGTTTAAGTTTTAGTTGGAAATGAGATTATTTTTATAACTATTGTGCATTCATAAGTCACGATAGATCCTTCTTAATCCATTGTTAGTTATCATTTAAAACTATAAGGAAATTTTTGGGTTATTTGTAAAACAACAACGTCTTATAGTGCACAATTGAGTGGATACACTTTAGTTGTCATGATTAAATGAGAGATTGTAAGGGTATTATATAACAGATTGTCTCATCTTATGTGGATTTACAATATCCAAGTCTATTATTATCCAATTACAAATATATATATATATATACAACCTAGCTATAATATGTTAGTCTTTATAAGTCTAAGCTTATAAAGCATTCCAAAGGTCATTATCTTTGACCTGATAGACCATTGACATTATACAACTCCTTCCAAAGGTCTCAGGAGGAAGATATTTTTTTCTTGGTGGTTGTCGAATTGTTTTCAAAGTGGGTAGAACATAACCTCTAGAAAAGAAATTATAGAACAATAATTGATGGTATATAAAGAATGTTGGAAGGTAAAGTTAGAAAGTTTATTGATTTCTTGCATGAAGTATTATGGTCATATAGAAAACTTTGAGAACTGCAAAGGTTAAAATATGTTTTGCTCTTATTTATCAACTGGTAGCAGGAGTCTCACCCAAAACTGATATACCTTAATATAAAGCATCAAAATATGATGAATAAGGATCGTTGAGGTATATCAGTTTTGGGTTAAAACTGATATACCCAATTGAGGTATTCATCATTAATTAAATGTTTGGCATTTTCATCTTGCATCCCATATGGTTTATACATTTCGTGAGTTTTTCTACCCCTCAATCAAATAAAAAACATAATATGGGATGATTATAAATGTAGTATTAAAAACCTCGAAAGTCTATGTACCCTTGAAACAAACAAATAATCTAAGTGTGAGATGATTCTAAAAATTATCTTAAATACTTTAAGAAATCTTTTTAACCCTTAAACAAAAAAAGGTAGGTATACGATGATTATAAATTTCGTCCTAAACAATTTAGAGAGTCGTAGTCGTTGTGCCCCTCAAACAAACAAAAATGCTAAGAGACCTTTGAATCGAAATGTAGTCTTATACACTCTATGAAGTCATTTCCTTCCTCAACTGAACAAAAAAATAAAAGTTTGGGATGATTCTAAATACATTAATAAACAATTTACTGAGTCTTTGTATTCGTCAATCAATCGAAAAAGCAGAGTGCCTAATGATTCCAGATGTAATAAGAATAGAAAAAAGTGACGACGGTAGTGAAATTAATGAAGAAGAAGAGAAGAGTTTTAGTGATTGTATGTCATTTTTCTCTAGAAGCCATCATGTCTTCATATTAGATTTTGAAAATCAATTTAAAAGACTGTATTTCAAGATCCCACTATTATTTTATTAAAATATTTTATTTTTGGTAAGAGATAAAAAGTGAGAAAAAAATTAGTAAATGTAATTGTTAAGCTTTAAACATCTTGAATTTGGAGGAGCTAGAGTAAGGTTTTGGGTTAATTAACTAAATTAAATTTTTGGATTAATTAACTAAATTGAATTGAGTCTCCTCCGGTTCATTTAGTAATTAGGATTAAAGTTAATAAGTTATGGTAAATAAATAAAAAACAACTTTAAAATTTTACCATGCCTACTGAGTGAATTAGGGGTAAGAGTATTCTTTTAAAAAAAATTGAGGATGAAATTTGCAATAAAAAGCTCATGTTTATCCTACCACGTCTCACAATCTTGTAAATTGAACGTTCCGGAACCTTGGATGCAACAAATTATCATAAGATCGTTTGAGACAAGTGGTAAATATGGAAGACTAATTGTTGTTTTTAACACGTGAAATAACATGAAAGTAAATAACTACTATAATTAAATAACTAATAAATAATGTTTATTTGAAACACTTCTCCGACTTTCAAGTTTAGTTTTAAATTTGAAATATTTTATTTATATATTTAATGATTTTTACATTTAAAATTGAAATTTAGAAGATTTTAAGAAAAAAATGCTACGATGAAGATACATTTGCTGGAGAAGTTTCTACTATGGTCTTGGAAGCAGTAGACCTGATCTTGGCTTTAGTGATTGATTTCTTTTCAATGCAAGTGTAGATGGAGTTGAAGGTTGGCTGCAAGTTTTTATTTTGGCATATTAGTTTGGTCTTTTATTGACAAGTGAAGACAACTCACCAAATTTAGATTTAGATCTCGACAGTTTAGCTCTAGATTTTCTAAAGGAGACAACTTTTAATGTGTGATTTCTTTTGTCTTATAACCATCAAAATTAGATTAGAAATATTGGTGATGAACTATTAAAGGTTTGGGGATAGGAAGATTCGACTGGCATACTCGATACTCTATAAATAAAATTTTGAGAATAGTAAGACTATAATCCACATACCACAAACGTTTTGACCACGAGAATTGATTTATAATTATTGAACCATTACCCATCAAAATCAACAAGTTTAGTATAATAGATTTTATTATAAGGAACTTCTCCGATTATGCACTAAAAATATAAATAAAATTTAAATATAATCACATCCTACAAACTAAGAAATTTAAACAAAGTATTAGTACAAAAACAAAAGAGAAAATGAAAATTTTCATTATTGGGAAAACTCTTCTTTAGCTTACTAGTTTTCCATATTCCCAAGACATAGATAAACATATTCTTCTAGGTCTTTCCATAGGAGAAATGATTGTTGAAAATTTTGGAACCATATACCATGGCAATTTAATAGTAGTGGTTGACACAAAACAATCTCTAATGTTGAACCTCATAAATACCGAGACGATGATTGATGTTGTCAAATTTCTCCACCTATTAGAAACTAGTTGACAGGAGATTATTAAACAATAAGTGAAAATAAATATCTTGTCAACTAAAAGATCTCATGAGTTTGTCCATGTTTTGAAAATAAAATATTAACACTCGCATGGATTCTCCATCTATATTTCTTATAAAACAAATAGTCTTCATTAATATACATATATTTCTCATCCATTACATATGAGCATTTTACAAGTTGTAAAAACATCATCATGAAATTATTTTTCTCCTTCACAACTTTAGGAATCATTTCGGTGTTTATGGAACAAAGCATAGAAAAAAATTTCTTCTCCACTAACTAAAGAAGATCAAAATTAATACCGTCATTAGGAGGAGCAACAAACCTAGCAATACATGAATATGGGTATCTGTTAGAAATGAAGGTACCGATTGTAAGAGATTAACATCAAGAATGAGATCAGCAAAAGGTTTATGAATTCTATGACTTTCAAAAAAATTATCATCTCTATTTGACTTGTTTGAGGAAAATTTCTTAAAAAAAGAACTAGTACTCTGATTTTATGCCGTCAGATTATTACGCATCACCTCGAGTATGCTAATTCTTTGTTCTGATGATGTTTTATAAAAAAACGATAACCAACACTATTTATGAAACAAAAATAAATGAATATTTTGAAGTGGTAAGCTTAAGCGTAAAAGAAAAAGAAGAAAACAAAAATCATAGGAAAATCTTAAGAGAGAAAATGATAAGAGTTGTAAAAGAATGAAAAACAAGAAGAAAATTATTATTTAAAAAGGTGGCAAGTAACTCAAACCTTTGATTTTTTTTATATATAAATGGCTACAACAAAACAAGGGCACATGTGAGTAACACCTATACACATTTGCGATACATGTAAATAACTCTTCGGTCTCCTAGAAGCATGTATACATAAATTCAACCACTTAACATTTATATCTTTGCAAAATACAAAGTTTGAGTCAAAAATTAACATAAGCATGGAAAGTTTTAAAAGTAAATTTTCAATATCATAGATAGTTTCATCCATACTGAAACATGATGTCTCGGGTTACATGCTCATCATTTCACTTTGTTATAGTAGTACCTTATTCATACTTTGAAAAATATAGGATGGCTATTGTTATACTTATTCTGGAAATCCAAAACATTTTTTCAAAAAAAAATATTCTTCCAATTTTATGCCAATAATAAACGGAGGAAAACTTTTGCTTATTAGATAACTAGCTACAAGTAAATAAACAATATAGGAAATACTAATTATATTTGTACTATTTTATCTTTGGAAATATAGAGTTTTTTTTATCCTTAAGAGAGGTTTGGACATGTGAATGGTTTTTATCGAGGAAATTATAAGATCATCAAACCTCAAAACTCTAATGAGTCCAACCATAATTGGTTCAGTATTTAGGTTGGACAGACATCAGTTCTACAAGAACTTTCAAACTTAAAGATTTCAAAACAAACAAGCTTTGTGAAAATTATACCAAATGAATACAATATTTGTCTTAGTCAATGAAAAATAATTCAAGATTATAGATCATTCATCAGTTCTCTCATAAGGAATAAAGAGATATTGATAAAGATAAAATATACATAGGTTGGAGCTTATTTTAGTTTTATATCTGTAACATAAGGTCTTTGGATGAAACTTAGTATTATAAGGTTAAACCCATAATATTGAATTATAAGGTCTATGATGTAGAATAAGAGACATAAGTCAAAAACTCATTAAATATCTTTTCCTATTTTTGATGCATATAAATAAACCAAAATTCTCATATAGTAAATCATGTGATTCTTAAAGAGCAAATATTATATGCTTAAATATCTGCACTTTCTCATGATATTCAATTCCATAAATATACTCTCCCCTAACAACATTTTTTTCTTCCCATAACAATCATATTCTTATTCTTGTTTAATCTTATTAAGTTCTCACGTCCTTCTACCAACATAGAACTCTCACTGAGCCTCTTTATTCTCTTCTCTTATGGGGAATATTGTTTTCACAACCCTCATTCTCCACAAGAATACACCTAATGCAAATTTACAACACGAAGTATTATTATTATTATGATGATTATGATGATGACTATGATTATGATGATGACTATGATTATGATGATGACTATGATTATTATGATTATGATTATTATTATCAATATGATTATTATGATTATTATTATTATTATTATTATTATTATTATGATTACGATGATGACTAAGATTATGATTACAATGTTACAATGTTATACTAAGATTATTATTTTTTTCCTCTCTTTATAGAGCTTACAATGTTATATTAAAAATATAATATTATTTCTTAAACATAAGTGAAAAATCTTAATTGATGTTGTATTTAACTAACAAACTTTATCCGAATTAAATATCTTATATCTTAATATATTTGACCAAGTAGGTGGAGATTTGTTCCCATATATGCCTTTATGTGCAATAGGTTTTATGGCTAGACTATTTATACTCTTATGAATAGCCTAATAGTCATTGCGAGGGAACCGAAGAAGGACTAACTTTTCAATGTACGAAACATTTGTTGATTTTTTTGAAGATTTTCCTTCTATATTTGTTGGATGTCAAGGGTATAACTTTGTTATATTTGTCACACTTGAAGTATTTTCTTCTAATTTCCTAAATAGTTGTACCACCTATCTTCGACTAGACTCTTAAGAGTCCTAAGGTATGTTTATTTGGCATTTTTGTTTGCTCCAGCTCAACTGTTATTAAAGACATCTGTGATTTGGTTTGTACTTAATTTATTCCTGGCTTTTTGAAAACCCTTCATCGTCTCAAACCACTATTGAGGAAAATATCATATTTTTTCGGAAGTAAAATAGTAAATTTAACAATTAGTAGGTTTCTAGAGTTTTTTTCACCGTTCTACTTACTTTCTTTTGAACTATATATTAATGGTTGTTGAGTGAACTCTCATATTCATTGGTGAAGAATGAAGGAATGAGTGACGAAATGCATTTAACCTTCAATATTAATTTAAACTTTTATGGTGTCCAAACTTGTTTTAATTTTATTTCAGCCGGGCTTTATTGAAGATGGTCAATCCCCCCATATTCCTACATGAATAAAATAGACATCGTCTTTAATAAAATTTTGGTAATTTAAAACAACCAAAGCTGGTATTTTTTTTCCGATCTCAGATGAACTTATATAGGTGCAAGTGGGGCTAAGAATGCATGCTTTTGTGCAGATAAGACTTATATTTGATTTATATCTTTTACGGAATATTTTTTAAATGAATGCTTATTGTAATTAATTTAACACGCGGGTGAGAGATTAGAACGTACTGAAACGCAGGTGAAAGTTTCTTGTTTTAAGCTCACATGTACATCATTTTTATCTTCTTTCATCACGAACCACAAAGTTAATTGAATCCCAGCCATTTATCGTGCAAAACAATCACCTCGTAGAATTTTTAAAGAATTCAGAGTCGAACCTTTAGGTATAAAAATCATTTTTCTTCTCCAATTTTCTTTTTCCTTCCTTTATATTTTTTGAATCATCTTCTTTGTTTTCTTTTCTTGCAAGCGTTCTATATCTTCTTGATTCTCTTCTAAAAAAACTTAGCATATATTTATTATTTTATACAAATAGATAAAAGATTCAAGAGAGTGATTTCTTATAAAGTCTAAACAAGAGTGTCAATGTTTGTTTTGGCACTACATCTCTTGGTGACTCTGAAAAATAAGCTTCTCGTATTACTCTCTCCACTTGTTAGACTTGCCCCAATCATCAGACCAAAAAAGTCACTATGAAAAAAGAGAAGGCTATTTAAGTTGTTGTCCCAGTACATGTTATCGTTTTTGCTTATTCTTTGCTCGAGGGAATTAAATTATCTTCAACAGGAGATAATAATAACCTTAATTTGTCACATCATAGAAATATTCAATATTTTATGAAGAATTGTTTGAATGATACCAAGATGAAGAATATATCATAGTATGAATATTTTTATATCGACAAGAAGCGCTATATTAAGAAGCTCAAGGATTGGGAAATTCCTCATGATATAATCATTTGATTTCCTACCACGAGGGAGACTCATTTTCATGATTTTAAGATGCTGGGGCGTTTTTAACTTACTTTCCTGACAAGGGTACTCAATATATCCTTAGTCCGAACTTTTTAAGCCTTTTGAGGTGACTAAAATTTGTCCTATTTAAGTTTTATCCAACTTTTTGAGGGTTCTTCTTTTGGATATTATGTTTGCAGAGAGGACTTATAAACACTTTTGTGTGACAGATTTTCTTACGAGTGTTAAAGTGTATGTCTTAAAAGATAACCTTTCTTTTATTTCCTTAATGGATAAGGATGTCAAGTTTATTCGTGAGCTTCATATTTTAACAAGTTATGGAAGTATAAATTTGTATATAGATTCAAAAATTAGGAGATTGCTAAGGAATAACTAAGGCATCACTACACTAAAATCTAAGTTTCCAAGAGAAGTTATTATCGCTTCAGTTTGTTTATTTTTAACAATCTTTACTGCTTTGAATTTTCTATATCTAAGTATGAATGTAACTTTGATAATATTCATGGGCCTCCTCTACCACCAATGTGGTTCTCAGTCTGAAGATATTACAAGGGAGAAACACGTCAACATGAAATATGCTAGCCTGCTGGAAGAGATATTATTGTTTTCTTACTCTCTTTTTTCATTATGGTGCCTAGAGAATTTGGTCATAGTGAGCTATTGTTAAGTATTTATGTTAATAATATATTTTATGTGAGTGAATCCTTACAGAAGAAATATAAGGAGAAATACTATGTAGGGAATAAAATATGGATAAAATTTCCAAAGAAGAAGTTAAGTAGTCGAGTCAAAGATATAAATGTTAAGTAAGTGTATGTTGTAACTTTTGATTCATGTAAGTTTATTGTTATGGATGTTCTTGGTTTAATAAAAATAAAAATATTTCGGAATGTAATATTCCCTTAGCTAGGGGTTTAAAACTTGGACAATCGAAGTTGGTGGATATCGGAATGTAATGTTGCCATCCAAAATGATTTTGCTTTTGAGAGTACAGGTATGGGTCATCATGATGGTTAGTTTTGCATGATACTCGTGTAATGAGATCTTATGTAGTTTACCAACCTCAAGTTACTTCAAAACTTGTTATTGTTGTCGAACCAGCTATTTTTAGCCTTATGTTGGTGTGGTACAACTGTTGGATATTATGCTTCCAGGTTGGTCCATTTGGATGAAGAAACTACTGAGCATGAAATATTAGCTATGAATACTATTTCTCCTTGTTCTCCAAAGGGATTGAAATATCTAAGAGTAGTACTCATTTCATAGACGAAGTCTTTGATTGTATTAGAAAGGGCAAGAAAGGTTTTGTTTAATGTTAGCATGGAGCCTGACTTCTTGGCCATGAAGAAAAAATAAATTATTGATTGTAAGAGGATGATTGAATATCAATATGAGGAATTATTATGTCCCACACTTCAAAGGACTAGGTTTGAACTTACTTCAAAGTCATATAATGCTATACTTATAAATGTTATCGCTCATGTTGTTACTGAACCTATTGATGGAGCTTCTGACATAGCTTATATTGCGCTAGATGAGTCTACAAACTTGGTAACTGTTTCAGTTATTAAATTGGTATTTAGATAAGCTCTTCTTGAAGAGGATGTAGTTACCACTATTGAAGTTTTTGCTAACTTCTCATTAGCTCTTGAGTCTATTATGAATTTTGTTAGTAATACTTTATAATATTAAATTGTTGAAATTATTCCAAAGATATTTAATAATGAAGTTATACTTGCAGAATCATGTCATGGCTTGTTTGACATGGATGCTCCTGACACTAAAACTCCTCAGGTACCAAATTCATCTTCTTTTTTATTTATACCAAATTTATTACATATTAAATCAGTTGTTGCTCTAGTTAGTCGAATGAAGCTTCCAATCCATATTTCTCCCTTAGAAATGGGTAAGAGACCATTGAAGTTAAAAGTTAAGGTAAACTTTGGAAAACAATTTTTACTTTTTATTATCCTTTGGATTTTGTTGTTTAATGTTTGTAAAGTATCTTTAATATTCTGACTATGCTACATCAGTCTAATGTCTAGCCTGTAAATTTTATTTCTGATATTTGGAAGATTTCTGAAGGTTTTGGTGAACCTTTTTAAGGAAGCTCATAAGTTAAATCTAATCTTTAAAGTAAGATTGATAGTGAAAAGCACCTAAAGGTTGAGCTTGAAATATCATTGGTGTACCGAAAAAAATTCATATATGAATTACAGGAAAATACTATAGCGAAAGCTTGACTAAATGATAAACTTCTAAGTAAATCCTTTCTTTTATCTCGGTTGGATAATGTATTGATTCAAAAACATGAGAAAATATATGCTAGTTGTAGATTTGGTCATTTTCTGAAGAATATTAATCCCACTCAAAAGAAAGTGATATGATTAAATAAAGGAAAATTAAATGTTTGTAAATCAAAATTATGTATGGTTGAAGATATTTGGTCTTTTATGGACAAAAAATCTTATTAATGTAAAGTATAGAGCTGAAGTCAAGAAGTTAGAATTGATGAAGCAATTGTATACATTAGTGGAAAAAATGAACTTGCTTCAGAAATCTTTGCATAATGAATGGCCTACGATTATGCGTCTATGCAAACAAATTATTGTAGCTGCTCGTATGCTCGTATAAGAGTGATGGAAGCGAAATCTAATTTGGTTTTTTCTTCTAATGAGGAATATCTTGAAGTGAACTTTGAATATTTTTGGTATTATATTCCCAAGAAAGACTGGTCATAATATTTACCGTGGATCTATCTCTTAACTCTCATCCTTTATCGGGATATATGAAAGAATGTGCTTATATATATATGATCTGATAGAAGAGGCCGAGAATAAAAAAATCCATGACGTTTGGATACTATGTTCATATGTTCCCGAAAGTAATATGTTCCCGAAAGTAGTGGTGCTCAAACTACCAATATAAGAACTAATAATGTTGAAGCAACTAATCATTTAAGTGAATATACTACTTTTCCTACTGAAGGTGTAATTGTTATGTTTATATTTTTTTATATGTTCAACAAATTATTGAAGCAAGCCTCTTGTAACTTAGAGCGTGATTGCTGAAAGTTTTACTTGGTATTGATATGGAAATAGGATTTTGAGGACTAAATTGTAAATAATATAAATTTAAGGATTTAATTATAAGTAATGTAAGTTTTGTCCTTAAATTGTAACCGATGTAAATTTTAGTGAGTATTTGTATTATGCATAGTTATTAAGGACTAAATAGCAATTAGTCCTCTTTTGTAACAGATTTCAGTTTGAGACTAAGTCTTGGCTCCTCTATATAAAGGGCAAATCTACTCTAATAAAGGGGTTGAACACTTTTACTTTGAAACTCATTTGTAGTTTTACTTTCTCTCTCTAAAAACTATCTACCTCTTTCTCTCTCTAGAATTATCTCTTAACAATTTACTAAGGCAAAATAATAACTCACCAAATTGGCGACTCCGCTGGGGACTTGAACAAAAGAAATCAGTGACTCATTCAGCTCGAAATTAATACAATATTGTTGTATTTTCTGTTCAAAATTAGTACAATGAATCCTGAGAATAATCCTACTACTCGAAGAAGGAGAATGGTTGCATCTTCTTTTCCGACGTTAATAATAGTTTGTATATCTTTTGAAAGCTCAGCCTTGGCAGCAGCTACAACAATAGTTTTTTCCACTTTGAAATCCCTTTTCAATTTAGGTATCTCATCGGTCAGCTCTTTATTTTTTGTCTCACAAAGAGATAGAGGATTTTGTAGCTTAGCGGAGTTGGATTTTCCAGTGTCCAGTTCAGTAGAATGATCAACCTTGAGTTTATTCATCAGTGTCTCATGAGAGTTCGTCAGCAATTCTGTATCAACTATATGACTGATTCGCAGATGATTCTTCATGTAGAGGGCACCTTTTATGAGTTCGGATCTCGCAACTTCTTACATATGAAACTGATCAACTACCTTGCCGTGCAAATCTTCTCTAAATTTTTTCTCAGCCTCGTAACCCTCTTTGTAATAAACCATATATTTGGCCAACTGCTTTAGATGGTTCTAAGAAGCTTCGACTTGAGAAGCAAGTGTCTTTGTTGCGGTGTCAAGATCGGTACATGGTTGAAGTGTGACATCGATTGCGGGATTTCGAGGAGGAATACGAAGTTTCTATGTGCTAGGACCTTGAATCATATCCAGAGAGGTGATAAGATCATGAGAACGAGTAATTTCTGGAGGAGCTTCGTCTGGTGTTGGTCTGCCAAAGTTAAGCATGTGGTTTTGGATGACTTGAAGAACATGATCCTCTTCACCAGTAAATGCTTCAGTGTTCTCAAAATTAATAAACACATCAGGATCGAAATTTGTAGTAGCTTGATTTTCGTTGGAAGTACTGTCCTCGATGAGAATCGCAGCGTTGTCTTTGGTTGGTTGTTCTTCGATCGAAGGGATTTATGGGTTTTGTTGGTTTCCAGCAGCAGTGTTTTCATCTTCGTCAACCAATGTATACGAAGTGATTCTCATTTGTTTCTTTTTCTTTCCTTCGGAACTAGAAGAAGCTTTCTTTTTCTTTGAAGATGGTTCTGGATCTTTTCTTTCTTCGATGTGTTAGAGATTTTGTTCTGCAAATTTTATTTTTTGAGGCTTTGGCTTCGATGGAGTTAAAAGGCTAGCACCAGATGTGATATCTTCCTTTTTGCCTTTCTTTTCTTTGATGGATTTTTCTTTCTTCTTTTTTGGCAAATGACTATCTGATCTATTACGAATGGGAAGGAAGATTTTGTAATCAGGTTGAACTGTTCGTTTGCAGACTATCTTTAGATCGGGGTCTGACATCAGATCTTTAGGTGGCAAGGCACCTTCGAAAATTGGAAACATGTGACATATAAGAAAATTAATGGGTTGAAAGTCAGTATGAAATGCGTTATTCCAATCTTTCTCTGCCCAATCGGGAAGCTTTCGGAAAATCTCCTTAGCAGCTGGACGATGTGATGAGTAACGCTTCGAAATTTCTGAAATAATTAGAAAAACCGAAAATTATAAATAAAAAAAGAAAATGTAAATTTTATGTCTGAACGTAAAACTTTGAAGAACTTATGATTGCTTCTCCAGACGAGAGTTAGCTTTGAAGGATTGGCCTTGGAAATTGCTTTGCCATTTTCCCACGCTCCTGATATAAAGACAAATTTATGTTTCCAGAATTTGTCAACCTCTAAGAGATTGTTGATGATCTTGAGATCATCCATCAAGGTGAGGTTGTAAAAAGAAAACTTCGGACCTTTCGAAAATTGGGTGAAGGAGATGAAGTCTTTCATGCTGATGAGAATTTTAGACAATCGAGATGTCATAATCACTAAAATAAGGGTGAACCATTGATTCAGTGTCACTTGAGTAGGACATAAGCTGAGTAGTTTGAAGTATTCCACGATCATAGGATCTAGTGGAAACCGAAGACCCCAATTAATGATCTCAGGGTAGACTACTAGCTCGTCATCTTTGCAATCCAAAGAACTTTCTCCTTCTTTGGGTAGTCAAAGCGTTATGTTATCTCCCCTTTCCTATTGCTTTTTCTGAGCTGAAGCTTAGCTATCTTTATAGTATATGTAGCGGACCTTTTTCAGTGCAATAATGTATTTGCCTTCAAGGTTCCTCAAGTTTTTTCCAATTTTCTCTCTTTCTTCTTTGGAAACGAAGTAAGTGTCTGCTTCGTCTTGAGTTTTTTGGGTATTTACAGAGTTCCCATCGTCAGATTCAGCCTCGAGATCGGTTTTCGTAGCTTCTGAATCAACTTCGTTGGCTTTCGATGTTTCTTCTTGAGGGTTTTGAGATGTTGGGTTAATAGCTTCTGGTAAAGGGTTACTTGTTGGAGGAGTTTCCTCAATTACTTCTATTTGAGGAGGATTTTCAGCATTTGGATTTGGTGGGGAAGCGCTTCGGACAATTTCTTATTCATCTCCCATGGCAATGAAAGTTCTTCTTTTTCTGGTTACTGCAGAGTGATTCGAAGAGCGGATATTTGGCTTTGGTTTTAAAGGGGATTTTTCACTAATCAGAGGAGAAATTTTACTTTGAGATGAGGAGGCTCGAGGTGTTTTAGGCCCTAAGATTTTAGATGAAAAATGCTATTCGATTATGAGAGAAGGCGAAAGAGCAGGAAATTTAGCTGGATCGAAATTACCATAATAGACTGTTTTAGTGGTTGTTCCAACTGGAAGGCTCTTGATCAATCGTGCTTTCCTATATTCTTCAGCTCTTTATGTAATACAGAAGTAGTCGTACGACCTAAAGACTAAATTGCTGTCAGAGTCTGGAGATTCTGGTGTGTTGGGTAGGATGGCCTTCGATTTTTTTATTTTTGGTTTCTTTTTCTTAAACCAAATGAAGGTTGATTGGAGAGGATGAAGATTGGTCAAAAAGTTTGAATTTTCAGACGAGAATACTGAGAAAAAGAAAGAACACGGTGAAGGTAGCCAAAAGCTTTAACTTCTCTCCGAAAACATTTGTGAGTGATGAGAATGAAAAAAATGAAAGGCAAATTGAATTTATACAGCTTAATAAACATATTTACAAAATGTGACAAATAGACTACAAGCTAAAGTCTTAAATATTATGATCGAATTTCAAAGGCTTTATCTTCTCCAGGAAGAATTTGGTTTTCCTCTTCATCTAGTAATTTCTAAGTTCATGTCTTTACTTTAGCTTTGACCGTATAATAACCTTCAAAATTTGGGGCTACTTTGTCAAGCTCTTTTCAATATGAAGGAAAACTCTTTGCAAAACTTTGTCTCATGGTTCAAAGCTGCTGAAGCGTACTTTAGATTTGTATATGTTTATCATTAAGACTTTGTAATATTCTGACCAAATGTGTGCTTTGAGCCTTTTTATTCAATTTGATCTAACTAAGCGCTCATTTCTTTTGCCCTATTTGCTTTATCATATATTACGATTTTATGAGATAACATACATATTTTCAGCTAATACTACTGCCTCCACTCCTTATATCATGGAGCATTCTGCTCTTTTTTGCTGATCTATGTATATTTTTGTATAACCATCACTTTTGGTGTACGTACATTACATCTTAGTTGACTAGCAACATTTGAATCAGATCCCTAATACCTTTTCTTTATCAGATTTGCGCAATTTAAGCTAATAAGGATATGAATTATATGACTGATCATGTTTGTTGATGATAGATGGGTTTTCTCATGTTTTTTCAAATTCATGGCTCTCCAAATAACCCAAACAATTATTGCTGGAATAATCGATATGATGTTGCACATTTTCGTAGAAGACCAATACCATGTTCTAATCATACGGTTAGTAGTCATATTCCTAAATATGTTAATTCCCGGAATTGCACTAAAGTAACTTCATACAGCCCACACCTCTTTACATTGTATCATCACATGGTTTGTCTTTTCTTCTGTTTCACAGAACTGGCATTTAGATTCCAGTTAGAGCTTCATTCTCTTCAAATTTGAGTCAGTGGGGATCCAGTTTTTCATCACTCTCCATAGAAGAAAGGAGCATTTCCTTGGTATGACTGCATTCCAACTCTTCTTATAGAAATTAGATTCATTTCCATGAATTCTTATGGCATCCCACGTTTGCTTTGTATTAAATCTTCCATCAGAAGACAAAACCCACATAATCTTATATGAGTTAGTGTTGATCTTGAGTTTAGGGATTTCATTTACCACACTATTAGGAACATGTGAATTTAATTTCTCCATGTCCCAGTTCTCATTGATCCAAAATCTTGAAACTTTGACATTTATGTGCCCTTCTCTGTTATCACCTTCATTGAAATTTATCAGTGCTCTCTCAGAACACCATCTATCAATATAAAAGTCAATATCACCATTCCCAGGAGACCAGAAAATGTACCTGTCAGCCTTGTCTTTGATACCCGTAATCCTGGGCCATACTCTTGATTTTTTATAAGGCATAGTAGCAAAAATATGATGTTTCTTCTTACAGTAGATTGAGAACATAAGTTTAGACCAAAGGTTTCTACTTGTTCTCAGATTAAACCATAATTTGTAAGAAAATGTTTCCTGCAAATGTTCAATCTTCTTAACATTTATACCTCATTCAGGATATGGCTTGCAGATTTTATTCCATGATGACCAATTGATTGCTTTAGTCTCCATGTTATTGCCCCACAATAACTTGTTGAATAGGTTTTCTATTCTTATTATGACTGCTTTAGGCAGATTTGAATTTTGCACATGGTATAAGGGAATGGCAGAGATGACAGACTGAATTAAAATTAGTCTCGCTCCAAAAGACAAAGTGCATCTGTCCCAATCTGTTATCATATCTCTGATCCTTGAAACAATATTTTCAAAATACCTGAAAATGCATTTATTGTTGATCATCACCCCAAGGTGTTTAAAAGGCATGAAGCAATGTTTGATTCCCCATTTCATTTCAACAGCATTAATCATTTGATTATTCATGTTCTCATCTACTATAAGTTTGGAATTTTCTCTATTGATGATCTGACCAGAAAGGTTTTGGTATTGTGACAGGAACTCAGTGATTTTTTAAGCTGAATCATTAGAGCTGTTGCAGAATATAGTAAATTCATCTGCAAAAGCCAAGCAAGGTATGGTTTGATTGCCTCTTTCTTTATATCTTATAGTTGTATATTCAACATTTATCTTCGTCATACCCTGAATCAAAAACTCTTCAGCCAAAATAAACAAACTGGGGGATAGAGGGTCCCCCTGCCTCAGCCCTTGATTACTTCTGAAAAAGCCCTTGACAGCACTATTGATTATTAAAGAGAAGTGATTGTTAACTCTGTTATTTTTTATAAGGTCAATAAAACATGAACTAAACGGAAAATCTTTAAGAATTTCAAATAGAAACCTGTGAGAAAGTTTTTCAAAGGCTTTCTCCATATCAATCTTTAGTATCATGTTGTTGTTGCCCTTAGCTTTAAGATTCAGGTCGCATCATAAATCTTATGTGATGAGTATGCTTTCATAAATGATTTTGTGCAATACAAAAGCCCCCTGCTCCTCTGAAAACAATCTAGGTAGAATCATGCTTAATCTTTTGTTGATAATATTTGAGTAGATTCTGTTGAATAAGGTAGTTAAGCTTATGGGGCGGTATTCCTTCCAAGTCTTTGGAGATGTGACCTTAGGAATCAGGCAGATTACAGAAGCCAAAATACCAGTAAGAATCCCCCTTCCTTTAAAAACATCCCTGACATCTGCACACAAGTCATCAGATATTATTGTCTAGCACTTCATATAAAACATACCATTAAATCCATCTGGCCCAGCAGCCTTGTTTGGATTAAGCTCACAAACAGTCTTGTAACTTTCATCATCATTAGGAAAGGCAGTAAGCATAACATTATCTTCTTCAGTTACAAGATTAAGGATAACATTCATAACATCCTGAGCAAAATCAGCATTGTTTGTAGTAGCATTTAGTAGATTCTGAAAGTATGAGATAGATGTATTTGTAATAGCCTCTTGATCCTCCATCCACTCACAACCATCCCATATTATGTATATTTTATTCTTTTTTGCCCTCTTTTTAACAAGATTGTGGTAGAAAGAGGTGTTCTTGTCACTTTCTTTCAGCCAAGTGGTATGAGTCTTCTGTTCCCAGAAGCATTCCTCCCTAGCCAATAACTCCAAATGGTGCTCCTTAGCCTTGTTTAGCAAGTCTTTATCATAAAATTCATTTGTAATATGGTACTTGGATTCCAAAAATGCTATATCCTCATCAATCTGCTTTATAACATCAAATATATTGCCAAATTCATTCTTATTCCAAAGCTTCAAATCTTCTTTCACCCTTTTTAGCTTCCACCAAAACATTTGCAGAGGGTTCCCATTAGTACTTTTAGTCCAGCTTTCCTCCATAGTTTCAAGAAACTTAGGATGTCTGGTCCACATGTTTAAAAATTTGAAAGAGGGCTTGATGATGTCAAGGTTAGATGAGATTGAGACACAGATAGGTGAGTGGTCTGAGCATGTTTTAGCAAGGTGAACCACCTTAGTGTTGTCAAAATAATGGACCCAGGAGTTGTTATAGAGTACTTTGTCAAGTCTTTTCCATTTCCTTCCATTAGTCCACGCGTATTTAGAGCCATAGTGGCCACCATAAGATAGATTACAGTCAAGAATTATATTGCTGAAGTCATCCATACTATTTAAACAAACCCTTGTACATGATAGCTGCTCTTTTTTGTTTATAGTAGCGTTGAAGTCTCCAACAATGATTCACTCAGTAGCCCCTTCATTGTTAACTCTTCTTAATGACTCCCATAGATCCAATCTTTGAATTGTGCTACATTTAGCATACACAGCTGTTAGCTTAAACTTTTTATTCATATTAGGATAACTTACATTGATTGTAATATGTTGCTCTTCATTATACAGAACTTCAACATCGTAATAATCGACCCACAAAATCCAAATCTTATTGTTAACATTGCTTAAGTATTGACCAAGTCTTTGGAGATGTGACCTTAGGAATCAGGCAGATTACAGAAGCCAAAATACCAGTAAGGATCCCCCTTCCTTTAAAAATATCCCTGACATCTGCACACAAGTCATCAGATATTATTGTCTAGCACTTCATATAAAATATACCATTAAATCCATCTTGCCCAGCAGCCTTGTTTGGATTAAGCTCACAAACAGTCTTGTAACTTTCATCATCATTAGGAAAGGCAGTAAGCATAACATTATCTTCTTCAGTTACAAGATTAAGGATAACATTCATAACATCCTGAGCAAAATCAGCATTGTTTGTAGTAGCATTTAGTAGATTCTGAAAGTATGAGATAGATGTATTTGTAATAGCCTCTTGATCCTCCATCCACTCACAACCATCCCATATTATGTATATTTTATTCTTTTTGCCCTCTTTTTAACAAGATTGTGGTAGAAAGAGGTGTTCTTGTCACTTTCTTTCAGCCAAGTGGTATGAGTCTTCTGTTCCCAGAAGCATTCCTCCCTAGCCAATAACTCCAAATGGTGCTCCTTAGCCTTGTTTAGCAAGTCTTTATCATAAAATTCATTTGTAATATGGTACTTGGATTCCAAAAATGCTATATCCTCATCAATCTGCTTTATAACATCAAATATATTGCCAAATTCATTCTTATTCCAAAGCTTCAAATCTTCTTTCACCCTTTTTAGCTTCCACCAAAACATTTGCAGAGGGTTCCCATTAGTACTTTTAGTCCAGCTTTCCTCCATAGTTTCAAGAAACTTAGGATGTCTGGTCCACATGTTTAAAAATTTGAAAGAGGGCTTGATGATGTCAAGGTTAGATGAGATTGAGACACAGATAGGTGAGTGGTCTGAGCATGTTTTAGCAAGGTGAACCACCTTAGTGTTGTCAAAATAATGGACCCAGGAGTTGTTATAGAGTACTTTGTCAAGTCTTTTCCATTTCCTTCCATTAGTCCACGCGTATTTAGAGCCATAGTGGCCACCATAAGATAGATTACAGTCAAGAATTATATTGCTGAAGTCATCCATACTATTTAAACAAACCCTTGTACATGATAGCTGCTCTTTTTTGTTTATAGTAGCGTTGAAGTCTCCAACAATGATTCACTCAGTAGCCCCTTCATTGTTAACTCTTCTTAATGACTCCCATAGATCCAATCTTTGAATTGTGCTACATTTAGCATACACAGCTGTTAGCTTAAACTTTTTATTCATATTAGGATAACTTACATTGATTGTAATATGTTGCTCTTCATTATACAGAACTTCAACATCGTAATAATCGACCCACAAAATCCAAATCTTATTGTTAACATTGCTTAAGTATTGACCAAGTCTTTGGAGATGTGACCTTAGGAATCAGGCAGATTACAGAAGCCAAAATACCAGTAAGGATCCCCCTTCCTTTAAAAATATCCCTGACATCTGCACACAAGTCATCAGATATTATTGTCTAGCACTTCATATAAAATATACCATTAAATCCATCTTGCCCAGCAGCCTTGTTTGGATTAAGCTCACAAACAGTCTTGTAACTTTCATCATCATTAGGAAAGGCAGTAAGCATAACATTATCTTCTTCAGTTACAAGATTAAGGATAACATTCATAACATCCTGAGCAAAATCAGCATTGTTTGTAGTAGCATTTAGTAGATTCTGAAAGTATGAGATAGATGTATTTGTAATAGCCTCTTGATCCTCCATCCACTCACAACCATCCCATATTATGTATATTTTATTCTTTTTTGCCCTCTTTTTAACAAGATTGTGGTAGAAAGAGGTGTTCTTGTCACTTTCTTTCAGCCAAGTGGTATGAGTCTTCTGTTCCCAGAAGCATTCCTCCCTAGCCAATAACTCCAAATGGTGCTCCTTAGCCTTGTTTAGCAAGTCTTTATCATAAAATTCATTTGTAATATGGTACTTGGATTCCAAAAATGCTATATCCTCATCAATCTGCTTTATAACATCAAATATATTGCCAAATTCATTCTTATTCCAAAGCTTCAAATCTTCTTTCACCCTTTTTAGCTTCCACCAAAACATTTGCAGAGGGTTCCCATTAGTACTTTTAGTCCAGCTTTCCTCCATAGTTTCAAGAAACTTAGGATGTCTGGTCCACATGTTTAAAAATTTGAAAGAGGGCTTGAAGATGTCAAGGTTAGATGAGATTGAGACACAGATATGTGAGTGGTCTGAGCATGTTTTAGCAAGGCGAACCACCTTAGTGTTGTCAAAATAATGGACCCAGGAGTTGTTATAGAGTACTCCGTCAAGTCTTTTCCATTTCCTTCCATTAGTCCACGCGTATTTAGAGCCATAGTGGCCACCATAAGATAGATTACAGTCAAAAATTATATTGCTGAAGTCATCCATACTATTTAAACAAACCCTTGTACATGATAGCTGCTCTTTTTTGTTTATAGTAGTATTGAAGTCTCCAACAATGATTCACTCAGTAGCCCCTTCATTGTTAACTCTTCTTAATGATTCCCATAGATCCAATCTTTGAATTGTGCTACATTTAGCATACACAGCTGTTAGCTTAAACTTTTTATTCATATTTGGATAACTTACATTGATTGTAATATGTTGCTCTTCATTATAAAGAACTTCAACATCGTAATAATCGACCCACAAAATCCAAATCTTATTGTTAACATTGCTTGAGTATTGACCATAACCAATTTTCTTAGCCACAACAACCAAATTAGACTCCTTAACGATGGGTTCCTGAATGACCACGAAAGCAGGCTTTTCGGATCTTTTGAGTGACTTAAGCCTTCTCATTGTATGATTGTTCCCCAACCCTCTAACATTCCAGTTTAGCAGTTTAATAGTCATTTGATAGATTTCTGTTTGGCAACTTTTTTCAGTTGCAATAGTTTGGTTGAGGATGGGTCTTTACTATTCCAGATTATGCTTTTCTTTGTTTTCTTCTGTTGCATCTTATTAAAGTCATTGTCTTTCTGTTATTTTGTAGGAGAGCATGACAAGCTACCTGTTGTTTCCTCTGTTGGAGAAGTAATTTCTGGATCACCATCAGTCTTCTCCTTATCAAACAAGGACCTTCTCTCAAGAGTGTGCAATGCCTCTATCAATTTAGAATCATTAAGCACTCTGACAGTTTCATTGCTTTGTGTAGAGTCATTTAGGGATTCCTTATCAACTGCTGTATTTTCTTGTATTACATTCACGCCAATATCAGATGTTTCAGTATTGATATGTTGATAATCATGTACATTATCTTCAACATATTTTTCTTTATAAATAATAATTGATTTGAGTTGAGGTGTTTTGCCAATTTATTTGTCGATCAATTCTTTTGTTTATTTCAAGAATCCTTGATCTTTCTGGTAGTCATGCTTCTTCTTGCAAGGAATCTCATTATGCCCAATATGTTTATATACTTTGCAATAACTGGGATGAGAGCCATAAACAAAATCCAGTTTGAGCTCTTTATCATCACCGAACATAATTGTAATGTTATTAATTAAAGGTTTTGAAATGTCCAACTCAACCCAAAATTTAACACAGTTAACCTTTACTCTGTTAATTGGTGGTATCCATATCTTTAAAGGAGTTTCTAACGATTTAGCAATTTCCAATATTGTAGCCTCGTTGTACTTATACTCTGGCAAATTAATCACCGTAACCCAGACTGAAGTTAAAGAGCTTTCTTCAATATGATCGAAATGGGGGCTCCATTAAGGAGTCTCATAATCTTATCACCAACCTTCCAAACATGTCTCTGCCACCGTTTTTTCAGGTCTTCCTCATTTTCGAACTCGATCAACACATGTATGTAGTCTCGTTGGGATACATTAAACTGACAGGAGAAGTTAAATATGGCCAAGAAATCTTTGATTACATCATATTTTGGTTTACCATAGGTAAACTTTCCAATGATAGTGTGTTTAGAAACCTGCTGAAGATGCCTCTTATCTTCTCTTTCAAATTTAATTATAAGTTCCTTCTGTTCTTGAGAAAGCATCACATTTTTGTGTGATATTCCATGGATTCTTGGCTTAAGAGTATCAACAACGGATCTTGTTGTATCACGATAATCATTCCATGTTCTATGAATCGAACTTTCAAAAGCAGGGTGGATATAATTCTTGCAGAATGCTTACCATTTCTACTATGTTCTTAATTTCTAGTTAACAGAGAAAATTCTCTTTCGAAAATCAAATTATTGGGCAATGACTTCGTGGAGCTTGGAGAAACAGGGGAAATTTCAACTTCTTCCTTCGAAGATGAATTCATAACCATAAGAAACAACCAACCTAAAAAAGATGGATCATTTGGATTTCTAAGATACAATTCTTTGTTCTTGTTTCTTTTACTCCCGCTTTTATCTTAAATATAAAATAACCTAATTTACGCATATTCATTATTATTGTGAGTAAATATTTCATGACTTATTTACACCTTGTTATATCTCCTATTAGAAAAACTTCAGGTTTACTCTTAAATAAATATAAAGTAACCTATCCTATTAGAAAAACTTCAGGCTTACTCTTATATAAATATAAAGTAACCTAATTTACACATTCATTATTCTGGTGAGTAAATATTTTATGACTTATTTATATCTTATTATGTCTCCTAATCTTACTCTTATATGTTAGAAAATCTTCACGCATATGCTTATATAAATATAAAGTAACCTAATTTATACATATTCATTATTCTCGTGAGTGGAAAAAATCTTATTTGCCTACTTTTTTTTCTCCCTTTCACCGGACCCACTTCTTTGTCTCTTATTGATGTCTGGTTTTCCTCGAAACGATATCCCAATTATCCCTATCACGACATATTCTACTCGTTTTACCTCAAAACTTTCTCTCCGGCTTTGAATTCTCTGCCACTAAATAAATTTACATAGAAACTCGTTCACACTAAAACTTACATAAGCTGATAAAGAAAATATTTACATAGACACTCGTTCACACTAAATAAATTTTAGGTGCTCAATGTTCCAAGGATGGGGAATATCTCTTTCTTTTTTATTTTTGAGTCTATAAATTATTGGCTTGATCTTATTTGCTACTGTGTATGAACCTTCCCGATTATGAGCCAACTTTCCCAGCATTTTCTCTTTTGTGTGAAGGAAAAATTTCCTCAAAACTTTGTCTCCGGCTTTGAACTCTCTCCTTCTAACCTTTGACGCATACCGACTTCTCATTAGGGTCTGATAATGTAAAGAATTTAATTGTGCCATTCTTCTCTTTTTCTCTATTAGATCAAACTCTGTGCATTTTCCCTTATCATTTGTTTCCTCAAAGTATTCACTTAACCTGAATGATGGAAAATTATTTCTGACGGTACTACTTCGTCCATCCTATAAACCAGTGTAATGGTGACTCTTGCGTTGCAGTTTGAGGGGTTAATCTATAAGCCCATAGAACTTCTTATAGATAATCTTACCGTTTTCCGGTCTTACCCTCCAGATTCTTCCTCAGTCTATCTAAGATTGTTCGACTGGTCACTTCGACCTGGACATTCTCTTGAGGGTGGAAAGCTGTTGAGAAGCATTGTTAGATCCCTTTGGATGCGCAAAAAGCTTTCATCTCATTGTTATCAAACTGCGGTCCATTATCCATTGTAATTTTTCTTGGTATACCAAAGCGACAATAAATGTTATAATCTATGTAACTTTTCTCGTCTCTTTAGGTTCCTTCGTTTTTATTGTATTTTATTGCTTTTGTTTCTAGATTTTTACTTCAGTTTTACTCAATTATTTACTATATATATATATTATTGTTATGCTTTTGATTATTATATATATGCTATATTGTCGTTGAGTTTTTTATTTTTTTTATTTTGATTGTGATATATGTTTTTTATTAAAAAAAATACCTAATATTGAGTGTATAACTCAAAATTATATCTTTTTTAAATTAGTTTTGAGTATAGCTTTCGAAATTATGTATTTAAAAAATTGATACCAATATTTCATTCTGAGAGCAACTTTCGAAATTATATGTTTGGTTTTAGAAAAACTAAATATTTTTTTACATAAAAAATACATATTCTCGAGTGTCTACTTTAGAATTAAGTGTTTTTAAAAGTTATGTAACACCTGATTCGAAGACAAACCCGCATAATAGTTGTTAGGTTTTAAAAACCCAATTCTTAAGGTCTTATTGGAAATCTAACCTGCAATTTGGAATTTTACAATTCTTTTACAAGATTTTTGGAAATCGGATTTTTAAAGATTTAAACTCAAGATTAATATACTTGTTAGTCATTTGAGTGATATTTTCTAGTGTTGATTCGTTGTCTTATGTTTCCGCAGTATTAACCACGGTTTATTTAAATTTTATTAAATTTTTAGGTTTTTGAAGTTTTCGTCTTCAAAGTTAGGAATATAATTTGAATAAAATATATACAATTATAAGTATATAAAAAATAATAGTTTAGTCAAATATAAATAGAAAAGTCATAGTTAGATAACCAAAATTTAACTTTAAAATAAGAAGGAAGATAAAAATTTATTTATATATATCAAATTCTTAAAAACGTTAACATGAAAAGAATAAAGGTACATATATTCGTTACAATTGTTTTGAGCTACGTAAATGTCGATAGTTTTGAAGATAATAAATAGTTTTAGAAAAAATAGCAAACCGTGCATTTAAATTGAATGCTGATATAGGAAGAGAGTTTTGTTCAAAATAGTCATGAATTTCGTATAAAATCGGGTTTTACAACTCTCTCACCCCGTCTTTTCCAGTATTGATCGCGACTGAGTCGATTTTGATGGGGGCTACCAACTTTTGATGTCAGTTGTTCATTTTGGATTCTTCCACTCCTCTGATTATACCACTGTCACCTTAAATCTTGGCTCTCCCATCATAACAGGAAGAAATCATTCAAATTCTTTAACATGTGGCAATTCCAACCCCTTTTTAAATCTATTATTGTCAATAGTTGAAATTTTCCCACCAATACTAACGGGATGAATTGCTGAAGCTTAATCGGCTTCAGCTCGAGCTTGCTTGTCTCAACCGTAAGAAATATAAAGATATTAGTTCTAGGGTTTCTAATGCACAAGATACCTTTTTCCGAGCCCAAACCAATCCCGCTCAAGGCCACCTGGAACATTGTCGGTTCCGATATTTGTAACGGGGTCTTTGAATTCTTCCATTATGGATCCCTAGATTCCTCGTGCAATTTCACTTCAATTTTCCTCATCCCTATAAAAGATTCCCCTTCTGTGGCTGCTGATTTTAGACCCAACACCCTTTGCAATATGGTCTACAAGATCATTTCTAAAATTCTAGCCAATAGAATTAAAGATTATTTTCTTTACTTCATTGACTCTTCACAATCTGCTTTCATAACATGTATGAATATTTATGATAACATTCTCCTTTCCCAAGAGCTTTTGAGGGGTTATAACTCTATTAGCGAATGTATAAATGTTGCTCTTAAGATTGATCTTATGAAAGTATTTGATAACGTATGTTGGCATCTCATCCTGGATATTATTGTCGCAATTCATTTCCCTGATAAGATGATCAATTGGATCATCAAATGCATTTCTTCCCCTACTTATAACATTATCATCAATGCGGGCCCTCATGGCAACTTCCATGGTAGAAAGGGTCTCAGACAAGGTGACCCAATCTCTCCCTTCAATTTTGTCCTTGTTATGCAAGTTCTCTCCATCATTCTCAAAGAGAAAAGAAATTACCTAAATTTTTGGTTCCACTGGAAAAACTATAAGCTTAAAATCACTAATCTATGCTTTATTAACGATCTCATGGTGTTCTGTTATGGTGACGCCAATTCCTTCATCCTCATCAAAGATGGCCTTGAAGACTTTCACTCTCTTTCTGGTCTTAAAGTCAATTAGTTTAAAAGTAAAATCTTCTTTTCTGGCATCGATAACCCACTTCGCACCGAGCTCCTCTCCATCCTGAACTTTAGGGAAGGTTCCCTCCCTATCAAATACATAGGAGTCCCTTTTGTCACTGGTCGTCTCTCCCATATGGAGTGTCGCCCTCTCCTTCACAAAATAACTTCAAGAATTGATTATTTGACCTCCAAACACCTCTCTTGTAGGGGTAGACTTCAGCTTATTAAGTTTGTCTTGTTTTCTTGTCAAGTTTACAGGTTCTCTATCATCACTCTTCCTTCTACGATTCTTAAAGAGTTGTCCCAACATCTTTGTTGTTTCCCCTGGCCTAGCCCTTGGCTTCTTACGACCTCTCTAGTTCAACATTATGGCACTAGCATGATCAATGATTCCAGGCTCGGCAAAAACCTTAAGGTTTCCGATATCATCCTCAATGGTCGTTCGAACTACCCCCCCTCCAACCTTAGATCGACTTCTGCTAGAAACCGATTAAATATTCAGGAGATCAACAACCTCATTCTTACTCTTCCCTCGCCCAACATTATCTCCAACGTGCTCACTTACGGATCACGAAGGGTGGAAATCCCAACTTCATTATCAAAGACACGTACAACGATATTCCTATGCACGTCCCTATTGTTGGGTGAGCCGGGTTAGTTTGGAATAAATATAACTTCCTCGTCACTCTTTTATTTTATGGCTTGCCATCTATGGTAAGCTCTCTACTCGTGATAAACTTATAAGTTGAGGTACTAATACCCCATCAGGTTGTGTCTTATGCAACTCTAGCTTTGCAAGTTTTAAGTTGGTTTTCTCAATTACCTCATCTTGTTGGCAATCTTGGATTTGTGAGGCATCAAACTGGTCTCATTTTCGAAACCGTCATATTTAATAATATTTTTTAATTTTATATTTTAAAAATCAGGTATTTAAAAAGTCATGCTAAATATATTTAATTTTAGATTTTAATTTTAGATTTTAAACTCTTACTTTCACTTTCTTCTGATATTTTTTCTTCTTTTGCAGTGTCTTAATACACTCTAATTTTATTTTCCCGTAAACTTCATTTTTTTTCTTCGGATATTTTCATAAACAATTGACTACTACATTCTATTCTACCTTGGAATAGGTGAAAAAAATGATCAACCAAAATAAATATTCATTTTTCATGTCATTCAATTTATTTATGGTCCATTTATATAGAATATAAATTTATATTTTTTATGGTTAAAGCACAAACAAAATATTGTATTAATATGGAAATAACAAAAATGTAACTCGAAAGAATTACATTAGGCCTATGAAGCTATACCTTTAAAATAATTAGGCCCAAACGTTATACCCAATATTTTTATGTATCAGGAAGATACATAATGTTGTAATTATTAATTACATTTTGAACTCTATCAAGGGATTAATTCTTTGTAGACTAAGAAGTTTTCTTCCACTGTCTATAACATTCAGGAGAACTTCCACTTATTCCAACAACTTTAGACCTTCTATTTGATTCTTCAACTTTCTGTGATTTCCTACCGTTACCTGCCAAAAGCTAATGGTCGTGCATAAATCTGCTAGACAAGGATTGTATACAAGATTAAACACAAGATTCCAGATATAATAATATAATTATCTAGTCTAAGATAACCCATATTACCGTTTTCAAGAAACAATATTTCTCTTGATAAAGCACGGGTATGAGGTAAAGATATATCACAGTTTACTTGATGATTAAGGGTGTGTTTTTCTATCCAATCAGCTCCATCATTTTTCTCACGATATATGTGAGAAATAACCATTGTTGATGTTATAAGTTTTCTACAACAATTTATAAAAGGCTTGAGAAACTAGGGGGCTTTTTCATAGCAAAATATTTTGAATAAAACTAAAAAATCAGTTTCGATGTCTACAAGAGTCTAACCTTTGGATTTACAAAGTAAGAGGCCGCCTGAGATTTTCATGGCTGCAACAATTAAAGGGGATTGTTTCCCATATAATCTACATATTATTCAGTTAATTCACCGCTATTGTTTATGATAATTATGCCACCACTGGACTATCCATTTATCAACCAAGCACCATCAAAGTTTAACTTTAATCTATTGCTTAATATATATATATATATATATATGTGTGTGTGTCCCGACCAGAACTTGGGTTTTAATAAACCAAAACAATCTAACTTAGATAAGTATATAATATTTTATCTATTATAGATTTTAAAGAAGAAATATTATTATTGAATTAGATTATTCTTGGCAGACCATATGCACCACACTATAATTAGAGGAAGAATTGGTCTAAATAAGTGGGTTTGTTTGAATATGAAAACCAACAATTTATACTATCAGTAAGATACATATGATTGTTAATTAATACCCCTGATTGGAAAAAATAAACAGACGACACACATTTTTTATATTACATTAATGGTGGCACTTTGATGCTAAACTGGAATTTTTCTTTTGAATTACAGTATCAACTGAAATTAGATCTTTCAAAGCTCTCCAAATAGTAAAATAACATCTCTTTGAAGTTACATTATCAGAGTTTTTTATATAATATTGAAGTATTGAATTTTTTTAAATGAAAATAGGGCATTAGAGGAAGCATTCCATAGAATTATGTTTTAACTGTTTCGGTTAATTTTGAATATGGATATTCTGTCAATATCAGAACGAATGACCTAGTCCTTGAGTTTGCCAAGGTTTCATGTATCATTAAGCCAATAATTGATGAATTTATCTGGGTTATACCACAAGTTGTTTACATTGTTAGCCATAAATATTAATGGATGAGAATGACACCAATTATCCAATCTAAATTCAATATTACCCTTTCCAATTTCAAGTAAATGTGTTTTTCTGTTATTTCTCTTATGATGATTAACCTTTTTCCATGTTTATGAATCTTTGAGTTTATATTATGATTGAAACGGATGTGATGAAGGGAAATATGTTAAATACATTAGTATGGCCCAAAGATATTTGTTCACTCTAAAGTTAAGCCACAACTTACACGCAAAACATGCTTGAATATCTCTAATTTTTCTCAAATTTAGACCTTATTCTTCGAAAAGTGTAGATAGATTAGACTATTTACACCAGATTATTATTTTATTAGTTTATTTTTTGAAACCCAAAAGAACTTACTGAATAAGATTTTAATTTTGGTGACAACTTATGTAGGGATTAAGAAGTTTTTGGCATTGTAAATTGGAAAAAAAGAGGAGAATTGATTGGATACGAATTAGTCTTCCTCCCAACGATAAGGCTTTATTGTCCCAATCTAGTATTTTGGTTCTCATCTATGTAACAAGCTCATCAAAGAAACATGCTTTGTTTATTAGATGAATTATAATTCCAAGATATTTGAAAGTAAATAGGTAATGTTTAAAACATGCGACAATTTCAGTTGCTGATATCTTCTGGCTATTCATTTTTTTGAGGTGATAAAGTTTATTGTATGATTGTGTATTGACTGACCAAAAATATATTGATAAATAAAATAAAATCACAAAGTTTCTTGACATTATTGATTGATCCATTCACAAAAATTAACATGTCGTCGGCAAATGGGAGACATGGGATATCCATTTGGCTTCTAAATGTTATATTTCTTTGCAATGTTATTTTGAAAAATATTTTTGATTCCTCTTAAAAGATATTCTTCAACAATGGTAAAAACGTTGGGTGAGATGAGATCATCCGGCCTTACACCACTGCTGGATTTGAAGTAACCAACAGATTGACCATTTATAAGAATTAATTAATTTAAAGATTATATTCCTTTCTTGATTATATTAATGACTTGGTTACTAAAACCAAAAGGTTTCATTATGTTAAAGATGAAATTGAATTTCATTTTGTCAAATGCTTTTGTCATATCCAATTGAAGAATTATATTTTCACTCCTTGTTTTCTTGTTGATATCAGGAGCCAACTATTGAGTTATTAATGTATTTTCGTGAATGCATTTTCATGAATGCATTTATTTTCAACAAAACCAACTTGATTTTAAGATATAAGTTTTGGCAGGATCTTGTTAAGTCTATTATTAAGAATTTTGGACAATATTCTATCGAATAATATACAAAGACTTATAGATCTATAATCCTGCCAGCATTTGAGAGTACGAGTATTTGAAATAAGGCATATATAAGTACATATATGCCTTGAGGAGCAAAATGTCCATGAAGTATGCTTGAACAACATTGCACAAATCTGTATGGAAGATGTGCGAACAATTTTGATAAATTTAGAATTTAATCCATCAACCCATGCAATACTATTGGGGTTCAGAGATTTAATTGATGATAATATTTCCTTAATAGAGAGATTTACCGATAAGAATTGATTATCTTGGTCTGTAATAAGTTCAGGGATTACATCATGGGATATTTTAAGAGTTTCAGAAACAGTTTGAATTGAAAGAAATGATTTGAAATATTCAATTGCATAGTTAGCTATTAAAGTTTGGTCCTCAATCCGATCATCAATCTTAATTCCATTTATCTTGTTTTCGTTTCTTCTTTTTTTAGCATAATTTTGAAATGTTTTTGAGGTTTTATCTTCAAATTTAAACCAGTTAGATGTACTATTTTGTTACCCGGAGGCCTCTTCTCTAACTAAGAGATTCGGGTGTATATCTATGGTTTTAAAGAAATTACCTTTTGATGGCGTGGTGGAAGATTAGAAGAGAAAGCAACGATAAAACCCTAACCCTACGTTAGAGAAATAAAGAGACTCAGAAAAATAATTCCCAAAATTTAATTAATCAAAGTCTCACGGTAAATAGGGTATAAGATGCTTGATATATCACTACCAAAAACCCTAATTACAAATAAGGGAAATTACATAAATGTTTTAAAATAAAATAAATAAATAAAATTAACGGTAAAATATTAAAACTGGTTTTCGAAGGCTTTACATGTCGAATCTGGGTATCAAACTTTGTGACATAGTCACATTTTTTAGATTTGCAGGCTCATCAAAATCTTTGATTTGAGTAGCTATTTGACCCGATTCGATACTTGGGAAAGAAACCAGTCTGTTCGCAGTCTTTGCTACATCATCTTTCCCCGGTTGGGATGAATTCGACCTCAAATTCGGAACGCTGAAATATTGACAGAACTGCAAAACATTGGCGTGTTCACCGCTGACTTCAACTGGTACCAACATAAGGGTGTAAGAGGTGAGAATCTGAATGTTGCGGCTCTTGTCAAGAAGTGGTTTCTCAACTTTGTCCCTCTTTACCATGTCATCGGCATTACTGTGGTCAGCAGTAACAATATATACCTCACCCACTTGTTCTATGTCTGTTTTTTCAAACCATTTACTAAGCACAACATCACCCTTGCGCATGTAAAAAATTGTTGTCTTTCCACTTCAAGATTGTGCTTGTTGTATCACATCAAAACCCTTGCAGAAAGGAACAATTCCTCTTTGTTGAATAGTAGATGGTTTCTCAAATTCTTCAGAGTATAATTCTGTCAGCAGATTCAAAACACTACAAACTTCTACTTTTAACTTGTTACTCTTTCTTTTATTTCCCCAACCATCACACAAAAATCCTCCAGGTTCTATGACAATACCTAATCTTATATCCATTAAAACACTATTGTTTTCTTTTATCAATTTATTCATAATCTCAAACACAAAAATACCATCTTTCATTTTTCCAATACGACAACATGTATCCATGGAAAACCGAATCAAAGGTTTGATTTTAGGATAACATAAAATACATGGAAGATGCATCTCCACAATAAAAGCTGCTACTTTGCAGTCTTTCTTCAATAAAACTTCTGAGGCGATGTAGTCTTGTGTACTGAAGCCTGAGACAATATCTCGATCTACAAGTTTCTCCTCTACATTAATTAGATCTTCATCATCCCAATCATCATCATACTCATCGTAGGCTAATTTGACAAATATTTTTATCATAAAATGGCTTGTCAAACACGAAGTCAGACACAATTTTAGCATCACTTCTAAGATCGGCAGCTGGTGAAATTTGAGCATGAAACTCTTTAACTGGTGGTGGTTTTGGAGACACTACTCTAGATGACACTAATATAAACTTGATACCATCTTTCACAAACATGTATCGATTTTCTCTACTATCATAAGTATAATTTCTCTTAAATTGCCATGGACGTCCTAAAACTAGATGGAAAACGTCCATAGGAACTACGTCACACCATGTTGTATCTTTTTAATTACCAACAGAAAATGCAATTTGACAGTGTTTAGAAACTGTTACCTCGGTGTACTCTATCAATCCTGACAGTATGTACGGGTATGTAAGAGCTTCAGTCTTCAAAGACAGTTTTTGAACAGCCTTCTCTGAAATCAGATTCGCATAGATATCTGAATCAATTACAAACTTGAAAATTCTTCCTCCAATTGTGCAGGTAGACTGGAAGATGGCATTCTCTGTTCTAGCCTTCAAATCAAGATGTACTTGGAACATGATTCATGTATATGCGTAGCAGGAATTGCTGGGCTCTGATACCAACTGATGATGTGGCGGAAGATTAGAAGAGAAAGCAACGATAAAACCATAACATTATGTTAGAGATATAAGGAGACTCAGAGAAATAATTCCCAAAATTTAATTAATTAAAGTTTGACGGCAAAATAGGGTATAAGATGCTTTATATAGCACTACCCAAAACCCTAATTCCAAATAAGGTAAATTACATAAATGTTTTAAAATAAAATAAATAAATAAAATTAAAGCTAAAATATTTAAACTGGTTTTCAAAGGCTTTATAGGTCGAATCTATATATCAAACTTTGTAACATAGTCACATTTTTTAAATCTGACGGGCTTGCGAAATCTTCGATTTGAGTACCTATTTGACCCAATTCCAATATCTGGGAGAGAAACCAGTCTATTCGCAGTCTTTGCTACATCACCTTTATCACTTATGCTTTTAAGTTTCCTCAAGGAAAGATTCAGCATACCTTACAATTTTAGCAAGTTGGGAAATACTATCAAAACTATTTTTAATACTGTCTTTGTTCTAGGTTATTAATCTGTGTTCTGATATTTTTAATTTTGATTAAAAGACAGTAATTGGGTCACGAGTGATTTGGTCTTTCCAACTATGGCGACCAAATTTTTTTTGTTTAAATAGAACTATTTCAACATCATTTGGAGAAATTGATCATTGTTTTTTATAATTGGAATTTGGAAGTCATCGTTCCAAAACTATATTAGTGAATTTTCTATTTTATCAATTGAGATCATTGGCTCCTAAAGAGAAATGAAGGCAATCTTTTTAGTTTTTATAAGAAATTTTCATCTTCTTATAGCTCTTTTATTTCCATAACGCGAGCATTCCAATTAAAATTTTTAAATTTATTTAAAAAGTAAGTTAAGGGTCTTGAATATCCTTTGAAGTTTGTAATCTTTGAGATCAGTTGACCTTTATATATTTCCTATAATTTTTCATTACCCAAACTCAGTTAATGGAAGGCTGCCTCATCTTAAAATTTTAGGAGAATCTAGATCATTTCCAACAGAATTAAGCTTATTAAATAATGAGTCGTTGTTACTTAAGTCAATTCTGTTAAGGACTTCAATTATTTGAATTTAGCATAATCCTTTTGTGTTGAAGTCAACATTAACCTACAATCATCTTTGTTATTGTTATTTTTAGGCTAAGAGTTTTCTATTTTGTTTCCAAACTTAATAGATTCTTATAAGGAAGATATAGATAACAAGTTATTCTCATAATGTTGAGATTGAGAATTGTTCATAATTGATTTTTTTAATTCATTTGAATTTGTATTATTATCTATTTTTTTGTCTTGTTTATTGTTAACAATAATAGACTTTATCTTTTGAACCCAGATTTCCTTTTAGAGACGTGGATTCAATCCTGTTTTAGGAGTTATTAATTTTTTCTTTTGTTTATCAAGTTTCACTATATTTTGTTTTTGTTCTTGTCCTTATTATAGTTGGTGTATCTATGCTCAAGGTGATTACATATTGAACAATATGCAGTGAGATCAACAGATTCCATTATGTTGTCAAAAATAATCCATAGTTTTTGGGAAAGCGGAGTTGATACACCAATAGTGGACCAAACTTTACAGTATTTAAAGCTTCCTCGATTAATGTTTGGGACCCAAATTGTTAAAGGCAACCCAATGACGTTAACAATCTCATCAACTGAATCAGAATTATAAAGATACTAAGAAACATTTGGGAATGTAACCCAGGCTAGAGTTTGAGAATATTCTAATCTAGGATTAAATTTAAGACTCTATCTTAATTATGAGCACGTAAGTTGTCATATTTTATACATATTTATCTTCCACCATTTTTAAAAAATCTTATAAATTTTCTAGTTCAATTAGCAAATATCTATAGTCCGAGATTGCTAAACTATAAAGTCCAGAAAATCTAAATTAGTTAAGCAAACAAATTTATTTCTTCAAGTTTTGGTCTACCATTTGAAAATTGAGTGAGTTCTTAAGAGGTACATCAAATATTTCAAAATTCTTGTTACATACAATATATTTTCAAAATTCCAATAAGTGTATAAACGTTTCGATATTAATAACAAACCCTTCTAATTAAAAAATATTTCTCATAGTTTCATTATTTGAATAACAAACCCCTCTAATTAAAAAATATTTGTAATAATCTTATTATTTTAAAAACCATCGCCTCCGCCGCCACCGCCCCCGTCGCAACCGTCGATACCACCACCACCGGCACCACTGCCGGCACCGACACGACTACCACCGTCGCACAACCACCACCACCACCTCTCGCACGACCACCGCCGCCAGCACCACCACCACCGCCGACACTATCACTATCACCACCACCGCCGGCACCACCACCACCACCACCACAACCGGCACCACCACCACTGTCAGCGGTACGACCACCACCGTCGGTACGAGCACCATCACCGGGACCACCACCACCGCCGAGACCACCACCACTACCGCCACCACCGTTGCAGCCGCCGCCACCGTAAGCACCGGTACCACCACCACGGCGCAAACACCGGCACCACCACCACCATCGGCACCAACATCACCAACACCACCGTTGGCACCGCCAGCACCACCTCCATCGGCACCAACACCACCAACACCACTGTCGGCACCGCTAGCACCACCGCCTCCGGTAGTACCACCACCACCACCACGACCGTCGGCACCGCCACCGCCAGCACTACTACCGTCGATACCGCGACCACCATCGTCGGCACCACCACCGCCGCAACCACCGGCACCACAGTCGGCACCGCCACCACAACTACCAAAACTGTTATTTCTACGCATTTTGGTTAAGAAAAATAACTCATACTATTCATTTTATATAAAAGAATATTTTTTAATTCTTAAATTAACAAAAATAAGTCGTGTTCTTTATTTGAAAATACAAAAATTAATATGTTACTTGTATCAGGAGTGTCGGTAATAAGAGAGTTACTTTATTAAGGATTAAGAGTAATAAAACTGTTATTCTACTAGGAATAAAAGTAATAGGATTGTTACTCTATAACAAAAATAGTAATCTTCAATGAAGTTTTCCCAAAGCAATTTAATTAAACCTAAAATAGACTGTATGGTATTATAATAAAATAATAAGTGTAATTATAAAAAAATCAAAATCATGTCAGTGAAAATCTACTTAATATTTTTTTAAATGAGAAAAAAATTAAATTAGATAAAATATTTATTTTCGTCAAAAAATAAAAAAATGTTAGAATTTTCCATTTGACAAAAAAATTACCGAGACCATCTGAAATAATTTTCGTTCTATTCTTAATCATTATCAAAATAATATTATGTATAAATAGTATAGTGTTTTTTTAATAAATAATATTAGTAGATGGGAGTAGTTTGAAAGATCACATTATATAGTATTTATGAAAGTAGTTAAGATAATTACTATTTACTACAAACATTTACTATATTTATCTGTCTATGCAAAATATTTTGTGGTAATGGCTAATAAATTATATCAGTCTCGTTCTGTTATCAACGTTACATGTTCAACATTATTTAATAAGTACTAATAATCAAATTTGGATTGAGACTGTCTCTTTGTATGCTATTATTTTGTCCATAATCCTTTTTGGTGTTTGATATTAAAATTTGGTAAATAATGGGCGATTTATACGAAGAAAAAATTTGTTTTTTGTTTCCATTGATATATATATATATATATATATTATTAGAGTGTGGACGATAATATATTGTTAAAATTGCGTATTCAAAAACTGCGTTTTTTTGTTAAATTTAATTTTAGTTGTGAGTGATAATAATATTTATTTATAAGGAAGTAGAAAATAAAATGTTGGAGATACGAAAAGCTTAGATATAAAATCGTCGGAATTTTTAGATATAAAATGGTCGGAAAATGTTGAAGAAACGAAAAAACGTTAGATATAAAAAAAGTTAAAAAGTAAAATGTATCTTATGGAATAAACAAACATCTAGATACACTTATTAGAATTAACCAAATTAAGACCCACTAAAGAAGAATTTTTAATTATTCTATGCATCTTATCGGAAATAACCTTTGAAAATTTAGCAAGAAGTGTATACTTTGACGCAAAAAGTAAAGAAGATTTATGTGTCTCTAGAAAAATCATTGCTTTATGGTTATGCTTTCTCTCGTACATAACTTTTCCATGATAGAAGTCTTACTTCTTGAGACCAGGAACATCTGCATATAATCTTGCCATCTTGTTGTTTAGACTCGTTGATTGTATAAAATGGTTTGAATGTTAGCCTTCAAATATGGGGTTTGTATTTCTGGGGCTTGCTAGACTCCCGTTTGGCTATTTTCCTTCTTTGTGTTAGTGAGAGGTGGGAAATCGATCTTCTGTTCTTTGATTGTTTGTGCGTTTTGTTCTTTAGATCTTGCTTCTGTAGGTTTTCTTGATCTTAATTCTTTTTTTGTGTGAAAAAAAAACATTAATAAAATAAAAGGATCATACAAATAGCTAGGGTATACCCCGATGAAATACATACGACAAATGAAAGTCGACAAACAGATTTACTAACATAACCGAATAGGAAATGATAAAAGGGATTTTAGAAGAGTCTAAGAATAATGTAGAAATGTCTTAGAAGTAAAAGCTCTACAACCCAATAACATCAAACCGACTGGGAGGAAGCTCCAAAAGTCCAAAACAATCCATCATACATGGGAGCATCGAAGAGAGACAGTAAGGGGGACCTGCACAAAATAATTGACTGAGTTAGTGTTAAAATATTACGTTACCAGCTAATCTTGGTGCCTTGGAATCGGAACCAAAGATCTGAGTAGATTCGGTGAGAAACCAAGGAGGCGTTGGTCGGAGGGGAGCCAAATATTCTTGAATTCCTCTCCTTTCAAGCGTGATAAATGATCGCGCCGAAACAAGAACGCCAAGTATGCTGGTTTCAAGAGTGAGACCAGATTGACGCCTCGTTAAACCAAGATTGCCAGCAAGAAGAGGAAAAAAGTAAAACCCAATTAATAGCTGGCATTTGTCCAGATACTTCGAGTGAAACTACAGTCAAAGAGTAGGTGATCTATAGTTTCAGGGGCAAAGTTGGATAAGACGCAATCAGGAGGGTATTAATACCAGAACTGAGTAACTTGTCCCTCGTAGAAAGCTTGTCCCTCGTAGACAGCGAGCTATAAAATAAAGGAGTGACGAGGGATACGAATGGCATTATAGGTGTATTTGATGGTAAATTTGAGACAACCAGCCTTGGCCGTCCAGAACGGTATCTCATTTGAGCCGAAATTAGGAGCAGGGAGAATGATAATGATTATGTTGATCTCTTTGAGGTTGGCAATCCTTCTAGAACGAGCACACCTCATGTTTGTATGCCAGTTCCACTGTCCATTGACGATGATATCAGAGACTTTGAGATGTTTCCCGAGTCTTAAATCATTAATGATGTCAGTTCCGTAGTGTCGTACAAGTGAGGTGGAGAGGAGCCAATGATCAAACCAGAAGGAGGTACTTGAGCCGTTGCCAATAGCCACCCTGTATAACTTGTCCGCGAGAGGATGCAAACGAAGAATTTCCCATCAAATCCAAGAGGGAGAGGATCTAATAGAAAGATCCCAAAAATTATTGTTTTTTATTTTTTCAATTTTTACCCACTCACTCCAGATCGAGTGATTGCTATTACTGATAATATACCAAATATGTTTGAGGACAGTCGCCTGATTCCAGATTTTTAAGTCTAGGATCTCAAGGCCGCCCTCCTTAGTGGGAGAGGTAATGGTGGATCATGCTACTTTTTCTCCATGAATCTTCATACCAGATCCCGACCAGAGAAATATACAGCGATATTGGTTTAGCTCTTTAATGATCCTAGAAGGGAGAATGAAGATGAAGTACCAGTAAACTTGGCCTGCGAATAAGACAGATTTGATGAGTTGAAGGCAACCCACATAATACAGATGCTTGGAAGTCCAAGAATTAATCCTAGCGGTGATCTTATGGAGAAGGGGGCAACAATCAGAATGGGTGAGTCAACCAGTGAGGAGGGGAACTCCTAGATATTTAAAAGGGAGAGAACCTTCAAGGAAGCCCATAATACAAAGAAGCTCATAGCGAAGAGGATTGTTCATGCCCGAGAGGTATATGTGGCTTTTAGAAAGATTTACTTTGAGAACATAAAGAGTGTAGAAGTCATGAAGAGCTTCTTTGATAAGAATAAGGGAGTTAGTATCACCATGGCAAAAGATCATGAGATTGTCTGCAAAACAGAGTTTCGTGACTTTGAGCTTATGACATTTCCAATGGAATTTTAAGTTATTTTTATTGTTTTTCTCTTTGATGATCTTGGAGAGGAATTACATGACAAGGACAAAAAGAAAAGGAGAGAATGGGTCCCGTTCTCGGAGGCCCTTTCTACCTTTAAAGTTACCATATGGATCATCATTGATGAGGATGGATTAAGAAGATTATCCGCGAAACTCATTGATACAAGAATATCAAGGATGAGGTGCCATCAGACACTATCAAAAGCTTTCATGAGATCAATCTTAAGAGAACCCATTTGCCATATTTATTAGTGTGGTAGCTATTAAGGAGCTCTTGGAAATGAGGATATTGTCCGATATGTTTCGACCGGCTACAAAATAATATTGAGAATTATCAATGAGGTATGGGAGCGAATCTTTAATTCTATTGGCTAAGATTTTAGAGATAATCTTGTGAACAACATTGCATAAAGTAATCGGTGTAAAATCTGCAGCTACAGAAGGGGGTTCTTTTTTAGGTATCAGAGCAATGAAAGTGGAGTTCCAAGAGGGTTTAATAATTCCAGATTGGAAGAATTCTTGGACACTATTACAGATGTCCTCCCCAATCACATTACAGGAGGTTTTGAAAAAACTAGAATTGGAACCATCAGGCCGAGAAGATTTATCATTATCGATACTGAACATGGCTGTTTTAATCTCCTCGCTAGTAATCTCTCAGATCATAGAGGCCTGATCGAGCTTATTTACTTTTGAGTCAAGGAAAGAGGCAACTTTATCCAACCCCGGATAACCAGCGGGGTGCCGGGTTCTAATGGAGTTTTTGAAGTATCTCACAATAACCTTAGAGACACTCGCGGGGGATGAAACAGTGATCCCTTGATCGTTGGTGATAGAAATTATTTTTTTACGGTAGAGCCGAGTTTTAATACTATTGTGGAAGAATTTGGTATTTCTTTCTCCAAGCTTGATCCAGTTTTCTCTGATTTTTTGCTTGATAAAGGATTCTTCGGCACGACTAAGAAAGATGAAAATCGAGGAAGCTTCGAATTCTTTGGTAATTAGAGAAGGATTGAGAGGGTCCAAGGCAAGGTTTGATTGAGCGTAAAAAAGAGTATTTTGAGATTTAATAACCCTAGCACTAATGTCATTATACTCTTTTTCAATTGAGACAGGATAGCTCATGATGGAGATGATTGAGTTTATCAGTGGCACGACTCATACCAGTGGACAAGATAGGGTGATTCCAGCTTTTGGTCATAATAGATTTGAACTGGGATAAGATTTCCACATACTAAAGAATTTGAAAGGTTTTTTACGCCTTTGCCTGGGGAGACCAAGATTGAGAGTGACAGTAGTATGGTCGGAGGTGCGCAGAAAGCCGTAATGAGCAAATGACATTGGGAAGAGAGTGTCCCAGTCAGGATTGACAATGACCCGATCGATTTTAGAGAGGATTGGGTGGGATGGTTGCTTATTGATCCAAGAAAATTGGAAGCCAATCAATCTAAGGTCACTAAGTTCACAATGGTAGGAGTAATTATTGAAGTCATCAATGGCCGCATACCAGTTTTCGGAGGATCCAATGCATTCCCACGGGTGACAGATGGCATTAAAATCTCCTAAGGAAACCCAGGGGATTCCCTGAGTTAGATGGGAAATCGAAATAAGACCATTCCAAAGAAGAGAACGATCATGAATCTCATTAAAAGCATAGATAGCAGTGAAATTAAATGAGGAATTGGAATTATGAAATTTGGCCGAATAGTGGATGAGTTGGGGAGATTGGGAAATCATAGAAACAAAAATAACACTAGGGTTCCAGATGATCCAAATTCGACCTAATGGGTGGGATGAATGATTGGTAATAACATGCTAAAAAGGAGCCATAGATCTAAGGATAAGGTGACATCTTTTTGTCTGATGGGGTCATTAAGACCCCTCACATTCCAAGAAGTAATATTCATAAAGAAAATACTTATAGTGCATCAGACAGTGGACCTGTCGCAGGATAATCCCTTGGCTCTAGAAGGTCGGTACCTCTGAGGCGGCAAATCTACCTCTTCTCCGCTATTATCCTCCTTAGCTTCTTGCAGGGGGCAAGATGACTACTGTCTACAAACTCTGGATCCATCTCGGATGGGTTAGATTCCTCTGAAGACTAAATCTTGGTGGTCAAAAGAGGGGCCTTCTTGGAGTCTTTATTACAAAGACGAGTAGGATGTCCAAATACTGCTATTTTAAAGGTAAGACCCGATCGAATATCAGAACCCGTCGAGGTCATAATACAAATACGGGGAAAATGAAGTTTATCCATTTTTTAGTCTGATGGTCAACAAACAAAGGAGTGCCAATAACTGGGCCAATTTTACTACCTTTAGAACTACCGTAATAGAAATTAAATGTTATATTTATAGCTACAGTAATCATATTTAAAATTAGTACAAAAACCCTTTTATTACATTTAAAATTGCTGCCAGTTAAAAAACTACTACTTTTAATTTATTTAAAACTTTTTAAATTTAAATAAAAAAAGAGTAACACACGAAGGAGGTCCTTCTTAGCTGCAAGTTAAAAGGCAATTGTATATAAAGTAATAAAGGCTTCTTAGCTGCAAGTTAAAAGGCAATTGTATATAAAGTAATTAAGGCTCCTAAAATCAAATTCAAAGGAAATAAGGTCTACGATCCTGCAAGAGATAATTAAATTAATTATTAAATAAAATAGGACCAATTCATAATAATTAATAAAAGACTGCATAATTAAGGGCCAAGCTAGAAATTAGTCATATTTTGATAGATCTTAAACCGCTGGATCTTACACCCGTTTGGTATATCTCTCATCTAATTTTGGACAAATTTGTCTTTTTTCAGAAACCTTAGGTATAAAAAACTTTGATAAATCTCTCACCATTTTTTTCGTCTTTTTTTCTCTCTCTCTAGAAATCTCTCAATCACTCAAGAATCGACCGAAACTCAAACTCGATTTTTTCAAGAATCTAAACTGAGAAAAACATAGAGGTAAGAAATACAAACCTCTTGCTATAATTGTTTTTAGATTTCGTTGGGTATAAACTGTTGAAAATTGGGTTTTTAGGTTTCGACTTAAAAAGTTTGATTTTTGCATGATTTTAGGTGTCGTTTTGTTAAATTAGTGTTGTATTTTTGTTAGTTTTTTTAGGATCTATGTTTCTATGTTTGATTTTGTGTGAAATGAGGCTGATTTGGTGGGTTTTCAATTTCGTAACTCGGTCTTCTTGGTCGCACGATTGTGCTACCAGAAGACCCTTCGTCGCATGCGACGGGTGCGTATTGTTGTCGCATGCCACATACATACTATCCTGTCTCATGCAACAGAAAGCTTAAGATGTCTCATGCGACACACAACTTAAGCTGTCTCATGCGACCGCTTATACTTACAAACTGCTTTTTTATCTTGTTTCACTAATACATATTACTTTATGCTGTTTTTACAGGATGTGACGGAGCAAGAGCACAGTCAAAAATCCGTTTAAGAAGGAGCAACAGAGGGCACGTGACGCGCGTTTGGTGCGTGAGGCAACGGAAGATAGAGTTTCCCCCGAGCATGTAGAGGCAGGTCCCACTAAGGGACAAACGCCGAGTACTCGGATGAAATGACGTCTATGTCGTCATCCAAGTGACGATGAAATTCCTATGGTAGTCGGTAGCACATGGGAAGGTTCGTCTTCATAGGCACCTGACCTTTCGTACGTTAAGGACGATGCAGATGCACCGGAGTTACCAGAGAATATGTAGGGGCTGGAGTAGCGAGAGGAACATGAGGGATCACATGCACGGTATGAGCACGATGCACCCCACACACCCGAGGCCGCATCCCACACAATCGAGGCCGAGGATCATGACTTCTTATTGGTGATGCCACACGTCGCGGCTCTCTATCCCGATTACACCCAGCACGAGGCGTTCATTGTCTACCACGGAGATGTAGGTATTAATTCTCTAACTATAATATATGTTCATATTGATCGTTTTATCAGTTTCTTACGTGTTTGATACATATTGCGGGATAGGGTCTCCCCGCGATGGTTCGCCATGTACGATAATCTCCGCAGATGGGACTTCAAAAAGTAGATCAGGGTACGGGCAAGGGTGATGGATATTATTTTTGGCCCTCTCGTCGAGGCACTCTCCCGCTGGCATACCAACCTGCATTTGGTCGAGGCATTCCTCAAGAGATGGCATGAGGAGACTTTTTCATTTCATATCTCGGTTGGGGAGATGACACTGACTTTGGACGACGTCCACGTCATCACTAGACTACCGGTCGAAGGTATGACTTTTGATGTATTAGCATTTGACTCCGAGGTTGAGCGGAGCAGGACTTATGCTAGCATGCTAGGTGTACAACCAACAAATTTGAATAAACATCTTAGGAATGCTAGTACCGTGAATCTTGGGTGGCTGCGCACTACATTTACGGGTGATAGATATAGTTATAGTATGATCACAGATGAGAGAGTAGATCATGCCACCCGTGCCTACATACTGTTCTTGTTAGGTACCACCATCTGCGCCACCAAAACCGGCAACAACATTTCTTTTGATTACCTCCAGTTCATAAACCAATACCAGGTTATGCATAGGTTCAACTGGGGTTAGTTAGTCTTAGCACAGTTGTACCACTACCTAAGTCAAGGATCTCTGCATGGTACGGGAGGCATTTGCGGGTTCATAGAGATACTCGAGTCGTGGATATTTTCCCACTTCGTTCAGTTCCGAGCTCACTTGTTTAGCGATTATCAACTATCTATGTCCCGTATATACCGATATACGTTGTAGAAGATCGGTGTTTCGCACGACGTGCGCAGGGAGTTGAGACATGCACTCTCGACGTGCACGGAGTCAGATGTAAGTAATATTTGTTAATTTTAATGTTACGTATTTTTACTAATATAAATGGCTAAGCTGTTCATTTCTTTATTTATAAGTCATTTTCCTTCCCTTCACGTACTTACGGGACCATCATCCGTTCCAGAGTGTTACTTGAGTTGAGTTGACGCTTAAGGCGTTCAACATCATTATGTTATATTACCCTGATCGTGTCACTCGACAGATGGGCTTTGTGTAGCTGATTCTTAAAGATATACACTCTTTTACATCGAAACAAGCAGGAAAGAAGACGACTAGCACATACGTTTGGGACACTCACTTGTGGAAGGATTGGGAGTACCATCGTTACGCTCCTGATGGACCGTCAAACTATGGTAGTGGAGAGAGTAGCGACACAATGTACTACATTTGGGTGAAGAAGAAGTTATAGTATATCGTTAGTAGCTCTGGTCTAGCTGGAGGTCCTCGGTTATAGCCACAGGTTGGTGCTGACTACGCAGGGTACGAGCAGATTGCTCAGTATGCTCCATCCATACCGATGCTGGAGTACGACGATCTGGTACAGACCGCCCTTCACATGTGCAGGATTGTTGAGCGGTACAGACGTCATTGATTATTACTCGCAACAGGCTTTTGCTTATTAGCTCGTTGTTTGATATGTTAGACTCTTCTACATTAGGAATATATTTTGTAACCGGATAAGTTTATGACAGCTTTTATTTATTGTATTTCTTTTTTTGTTTTTACACCTCATTCCCAATTTTATTTGAACGAGCTAGCTAATAAAAGTATGTCAAAAACATAGTTAGTATGTCATAGTATAAAATTGTTTGAAATTTAAACTGAAAGATGAAACATAAACGTCAACATAAACTGAAACACAATCTCATACATAAACTGAAACACACACTCAAACACAAATTGAAACACACACTCAACCACAAACTGAAACTCACACTCAAACTTAAACTAAAACACACACTCAAACACATACTGAAACTCATACTCAAACATAGATTGAAACTTATACTCAAACATAGAGCAAAACTCACACTCAAACAAATACTCAAATCATAGTTTATCTATCATGCCAATTCTATTTCCTTAATTTCCTCTCTTCTTTTGCATCCTAGTATTCACACATTTTCTTTACCCGGATGTCAATTATGTTAGGACGGACCTGATCCATCTGCTCCTCCGTTATAGAATCCGTGACCTAGCAGTTGAACCGGTTACATGCAACACGACATTCCAATTCGGTGAGGCCATAAACTGGATGTAGACAGAATGTGACTAGGACTGACCACCTAGCTTTCACCTCATCAACACGCCTTGAAATTCTAGGCGGCTGGACACCATCCTGGACATATAGGAAATGCATCTGGCATAAAAATGCCTCCCAGTATGTTTTACGCCCCTCTTCAAGGTTCGTGTTACCAACTTTGATTGATGCTCTCATCAAATACTCACCTTCCAACTCAGTTCATGGACACATATTTTCTTAATTTATCAACCAGTTTACCTTTAATGTGGATACAACATCTATTTATTGATAATTTTATTTTCGGATAGCGTAATCTAGTTAGATGAATGAAAACGTGACACATCTAAAGTGAGGAGGACAAAATAAAAAGATAGGGACATACAATTATAAAAAAGTCCCGTCAATTCTCATTAACAAAAAAACTCCCGCCAAATTAAAAACTCCCACTTATTCTCAAAACTCGAAAAACTCCCGCCCTAGACTCCCTCCAAACTTGACTTCACTTTATTAAAAACTCCTGCCCTAAAAACCCCTATAAAAAGGGACTAAAAACAGCATCAACATGAGAACCATCAAACATTCTGAAACACTCATCAAACATAAACAGTTTAACAGATAGAGTTTACGCCTCATAAAGACTACCATTTGCTTGAGGCGGTGAAGTTTGCCCACCGAAAAATGGGGGAATATGCTAGTAATGCGTTTTTCAAGAGAGTCCTGTGTAAAATTTACTACAACTACGGCCGGTTAGGAACTGTAGGTCTAGTTGTGCGCAACCGTGAACAAATCAAACAGAGGTACCTTTTTTGCAAACCCATGGATCGTTTGTTGTTTTTGCCATATAAAATTAAGCAAGAAGCGGCCGCCGTCTGGAACATGACGGTGGTAGACTACATCACTAGGGATATGGTAGCGTATTTTCAAGATAAGACTACGAAAAGGGAGGAGGGGATTGATTCTGACGACAATTTGGGATACGACTTCGACGATTGAGCATTTTGGTTGTTTGCATGTTGTAGTTTAATTATTTTCTTATGTTTATTTAAGTTAAGGTTTTAACTTGTTGTTTTCGTCTTTATGTATTTCCTTCAAGTGTCTTATTTGGTGTAGTGTTGAAATTGAACTCTAAAATTAAAATTTCCCATTTTTAATGTTCTTTTACTCCAAGAATTATTTCGTCTTGTATCGCATGCGACCATTGCAGTAGGGCGTTGCATTATGTCGTGCGATGAAAGCCCTTTGGTTGAAAAAACAGGACCAATTATTTGGTCTTGCGTCGCATGCGACCATTTTCAAAAGGCGTTGCATTTCGGCTGTGCGACGCAAGCCCTCTAGTTAAAAAACCAAGGCCAATTATTTTGCTTTGCATCGCGTGAGACCATTGCCAAAAGGCGTCGCATTTTGGCCGTGCAATGCAAGCCCTCTGGTTGAAAAAGCAGAGCCAATTATTTGGTCCTATGTCGCATGCGACCATTGTTATAGGGCGTCGCAGTTTGGTTGTGCGATGCAAGCCCTCTGGTTGAAAAAACAGGGCCAATTATTTGGTCGTGCGTCGCATGCCACCATTTCTATTGGGCATCGCGTGCGACGTATGTAATATTTTATCGTGGCCACTCTTTTATATAAAAAAATGATCGCAAATGCTAGTAATTGAACAAAAAACCAACATCATACAAAATTACATCAACTAAATTACAAAATTACATCAAATGTTAGACAAAATAACTTAAAATGTTGTACAACATCATTTCAAATGTCATCTCTTGTCAAATCCGCTATATGTGGTTTTTCGTTCAAGTTGATTTTCCTAGTTGACATTATTTGTGTAAATTTTTTGAACCGACGGTAGTACGGATGCGCCCATTGATTCGCTTCTTCGGTTGCGTAAGCACCCCATCAAGGGTATAATGGAGGAAATGGTCCATCGGGTGGAGTAGTAATCTGCAAGAAAAAAGAAGAAATGAATGCATCTTGTAATGGTAGCGTTAGAAATTGGGCTTAAAAACGACATATACTTACATTAACAAAATGACATCCATGTACGAAAGCAATCCCAACTTCTATGATCGTTGAATTGTTGACGGGTGGCCTTCCACGGATTGGTAGATACGTTAACGACGCTGATTGCGATACATTGTATACCGTACATTGATACCTTGTCGCAGTGACTAGTCTAATATCCGGAAATGTCACCCAATAGTGGCTACTAGGGTTAAGCTTGAAGTAATCTAGCCTATGTACCAAATCGTAAACACCTTCGGCGAACCATACACATCCAACCAAGATGCACGGTTGTCCCGTAACTCCTTCAACAACTCACGTCTAACATCCTCTCATCTATCTTCATTATTGTATATTGAATGCACTACGGAACGATATCCGCATTGGCCGTCCGGAAGAACGTCAACTAACTTTAAAATGTAAGTGTGTAGAAATGCCAAGATGCAATCCGGATATAATGTTCCTTCCCATCCTTAACAATTTTCTTAGGCCTTCCAACTTTCTTTTTTTCTAATGGAGGTTTGGGTGGTACGACGGGAACCACGTTCCATGCGCCGTGCTCCCTAACGTGTTAATGGGTGTACTACCTATCGAGTTAGCCGGAGTACTAGCACTAGCGGTTTGTTCAATGGGATATTCTCATGAACTAGGGTTCCGTTTAGTCGATTTATCAACACCTCCCTTTGGCCTACCCTTAGCTCTAACCGCTTCTTTGGGATCTTGAATATGACTTGTCTCGGGCCTCAAAATTTGCATTACCCCATTGATAATGTAGTTTTGTTGGTCGGGGCGGAAACTACGAATGAAGTTGTCAATTATGGAAAGTTTTTTTCAATTATTCCTCACGAGAACTAGGATCTCTATGAACGATATCTAATATTTCCAAAAGATATCCACATCTTCGAAAGGGATGCACCTACCATATCTAGCTATGAACGCAATTTCACATGCACAAGGTAACCCATGTATTTTCTTAAGGTAATATCCTCCACATACTACCCGATTCACTCCTATACTTCTAGCATGCACAATAGAAAGCATCAATATGTTTAGACCCGCATATGACACATGACCTTTAAGATTTTGGGTCAAAACACCATAAAAACGGGAATTGTTCAAAACTTACTTCACTCGAATGATTCGACGATCCCCACATGCTGCTTCGTTAATAAGTTGTGAACTTTTTCCCAAAATAGCTCAAAGTTGCATTGATTCGTCTCAAGGTATTTTTTAGGGACGAGTGAGCACCCTATGCCCTACATAATGCAAATACAAAACTATGAACTTATTTGAAAAGAGATATAATAGCTAAACAAAAAATTGGATAAAAGAACAAACCTATTTGTAGTTGTTTGGCCATAATGCTTAATCTTGTTCGTTCGGTACGCAAGAAACTTGTCACCATATTTCATTATCCACGCGTCCATAACGTACGCAAAACACTTTGGTTGAGAGGAGAACACCTCCTTCACTGTATCTAGATTTTTTTTGGTAACTCTCAACTGTGTTCGCCCCCGCAACGTAGCCGTAAAACTCAACAAATTGTTTTGCTACCGCATCATCGTGCAATATCTTTCAGACCGTCCCAATAATGTTCTTACTAATGTACCACGTGCATAACAAGTGGTGTGTGCCTGGAAAAATATCGTCGATTGCTCGCATGAGAGCTAACTCTCGATTGGTAACAATAACGCTCGAAAATGCGCACACGCTATCCATCATCAAACCACGAAGAGTTTCCAAAGCCCATACATAGTTTCCAATCTTCTCTCCGCTCAAGAACACGTATGCAACGGTAAATGTAATGGAAGTCGACGCTAATCCAACAATCTCTAATAAAAGCATCTTATACCTGATAAGGAAGTAATTTATCGAGCCCCATAGAAAAGGATTAAAATGCAAAAAAGAGAAGTAAAATATACCCTTTAGTGTATTTATCATTTATTAGAGAACAATGTGTAAAAGAAGTAGGATGTAAAGGACTAACCATTAAATAATCAAAGACTACCTAGGACTTAAATGGGTCCCACTTTCCCCACTATATAAGGGAGCCCCTTTATTCATGGGTAGGTGGACATTCTATAGTACTTTCTCTTTCGACTTTCTCCCTTTACATTTTTAGCACTAGTCACATCAAACACTAGATCCAAGATTCCCCCATTCTTGTCATTAATTTACTCATCATTGGCGCCGTCTGTGGGAACACATGATACCTGAAATTCTTCAAAATCACGATTTAATCTAAAAAATGAATGACGAGGAGACTGGGGAAAGGGTCGGGAGAGTTGTGGCCCGAGCTATCTCGTTGTCCGAAGGACAAAGGGCACCGGACAATGATCGTCAGGCACATGGTCGGGATAAGCGATCAACTCTTATCATGACGAGGAGACAGTTGATGAAGGACATCGCGAGGCTGAATGCTGAGAGGGAGAGAGCTTTAGATGAGAAAAGAGCTCGGGAAGGAAAAGGGAAAGAACCAATGACTGACAACCGTGGAGAAGACTCATCGGGAGAAGGTCACCATATTGACACCCGACCAGTTCAAAGTTATCAAGAATCCCAACAAGAGAGGGAACGGGAAGGAAAAACCAGATGGTACTCAAAGGATGACCGAGGTATTTCCACTAATTTCACTTCGTACGATTCTTTGGAAAGAGAGTAGCGTCGCAGCCCGAAAAGTACGAAATAAAGCTCGGGGTACATCCTGTTACGAGAAATATTGTACAAGAAGTCCTTTAGCAGGCCTTTGCTGAGATGTCTAGGGACAAATGAGTCACAAATAATCGTGTCTGAGTTACATGATGGAGAAGGCGCCGCTCACTGCGGTTACAAAGCACTAATAAGGAGGATTTTTCTTGCCAATTTTTACTGGCCGACGATAACTGCCGATTGCGCAGAAGATAGTAAAAACGTGAGATACCTGCCAAAGATTCGCGAACGCAATCTATATGCCCACAGCTTCCTTGGAGTCAATATCGGAAGGCCTCCCTTTTGACCGATGGGGGTTAGACCTGGTAGGACCATTGCCAATGGCATTATGCGCAAGACAAATGATAGTGGTGGCAGTGGATTACTTTTCGAAGTGGGTAATAGCCGAGCCACTATCCGGAACGAAAACTAAAGATATAATAAAGTTCCTTTGGTCAAACATCTACTGTAGGTTTGGGGTCCCTCAGAGGCTCACGATAGACAACGAACATAAGTTCAAAAGCAGCGATATGAAATCTTTTTGTGCGACCCACAAGATCAGACAATGCTTTTCAGCCCCTTTCCACCCGTAAGCGAACGGGCAAGTCGAGGTCACAAATCGGACTATCATAGACGGACTTAAAAAGAATTTAGAAGGAAAAGCCGGAAAGTGGCCGAATCATTTACAAGAAGTGTTGTGGGCCTACCGTACTACCCCCGAACGGCGACTCAAGAATCGCCCAACGCCTTGGTATATGGAATGGATGCCGTCACTCCTGCGGAATCAATCTTCCCATCTTTTAGGGTCGAAAACTATGATGAAAATAGGAACGGGGATAACAGACGACTTGCTCTTGATTTAATAGAAGAAAAAAGAAGCCGAGCTCAGCTCGATTCCCTACATTATTAGACCTTAATGAGGAGCCGCTACGCGTCGAAAGTACGCCGACGAGAATTCAAATTCGGGGATAGAGTTTTGAGAAGCATTTTCTTGCACACAAAAGGCAAAAGCCTCAGCAAACTCGCCTCGAATTGGGAAGGCCCGTATGAGGTGGTGGAAAGAGTCAAGAGCGGGACATATCGATTACAAGACAAGCACGGACGTTTATTGAGGCTCCCTGGAATATTGAGCATCTGAAGATGTATTTAGAGTGATCTTTTGTAATTTCCGTGTAATTATTCTCGTTTATGTAAGAACTCTTGGTCGGGGATGCACTCTTTCCTACCTCGGTGGCGCGAGAAGGTTTTAATGAGGCATCCATAGCAACCGATTTTTTTAATGTACTGTGTTTGTCTATAAAAACTTGAAAGTGTCAAAGGGAAACTTATCGGCTAACGAGTTGATAGACAATCTTTGACAATCTTAATTAACTTACAGAACCTTAATGGGTTTTTCATGGTTTAACTGATCTACGTTTGTTCCCGACCCTATGGGAAACTTTTCAGTTCAATATTGATCTACAGAACCTTAATGGGTTTTTCAGTGTTTCACTGATCTACATTTGTTCCCGACCCAATGGGAAAATTTTCAATTGAATATTGATCTACAGAACCTTACTGGGTTTTTCAGTGTTTAACTGATCTACATTTGTTCCCGACCCTATGGGAATTTTTTTAATTCAATATTGATCTACAGACCCTTAATGGGTTTTTCAGTGTTTAACTGATCTACATTTGTTCCCGACCCTATGGGAAAATTTTCAATTTGATGCTTTGTGATCGTCACGGTTTTTCAGTGTTTAACTGATCTACATTTGTTCCCGACCCTATGGAATTTCGCTGCTACTAACTACTTAGCCTGATCGTCACGGCTTTTTCTCACCCGTTCCAAGGCTTTGTGAGATTTTGACGCTCTGTCCTCAACCTTTGTCAGCTGTTCTTCCAAAAATTTCTTTCCCGCGTCTCCTCTTTTGAGTTCACTTTCAAGTGCGGTTATCTTCCCCTCAGCGTCCGACGGTTTCCGATTCAGCTCCCTCGCGCGTCTTTCCTTCATGGCCAGATGCACAATCATGCTATACAAGGATAAGGACAACACGTTATTGGCCCGCAAAGCGAATGTATGAGGACTTCTAGGAATGGACAGGACGGGTAGCTTGGTGCCACTTGATGAAGCCCCATCAGCTTTTGCTGCGTCCGAGGGATTGACATTGTTGCCCTCATTATCATCAGCAATCACAACTATCTCGGCATTCTCAACCGACGCATTTACCGGAATAGTAACATTCTCACCCTTAACATCCACGTAGTGTTCGAAGAGCGCCGGGATAGTTTCATTTTCTATTACGGCGGGAGCATCGGCAGATCTGACCTCCATTTTTCTTCTTCGAGCACTTCGGTTTTTTGGCTTCATCACCATCAGCCACAGACGTCTTCATTTTCTTCTTCTTCTCCTCGGGCCGATCAACCCCTTTCGCATCTACGGCAACTGCGGCCTCTTATCCAACATTATCGACTTCCACCCGTTCTGTATTCTTGATGTAGCCCAGAAAGTCCAAACAAAATCCTTTTTAATTTTATTTTATTTTATTCAAATATCTTATGTATTTAAATCAAATCTAATTATATTAAGATTTGATTTTATTTGATAATATTTTATTTTAAAATATTTATTTTATTTTCTTGTATTATAATTTAGGGTTTTGAGAAGCTACTATATAAAGCCTCATATGCCTTAAGCTATTTTATGTTTTTGGAATAATAGATTTTTTATCTCTGAAAATTTGAATCTTTGTTACCCTTAGGGTTTCATCATGTTACCCTTGAATTAAGGTTTCATCTATCGTTGATTCTTCTTCTACTTCCGACGCGTCATCAGTTTGGTATCAGAGCCTCAGTTCCTGCTACGGGTCAAGCATGTTTCTGAATCTTGATTTTATCTGATTCAAGGTCTAAAGGAGAGAACAACATACGGTCATGAAGATCTCAAAGATCGTTTGGTATGCGGGAGACACACTAGGCGTTTCAATGACGATCATATTGGCCGGTTACTGAAGGAGTTTAAATTGGCTACCAATCGTCGAATCAAGGTAAAACTTTCTTATCGATATGCTGTCTCAGGCTATGAAGAGGTTTTCAAAACCATTATTTTTCATCAAGTGGACATGGGGATGTTGTCTTCAGGCTAAGAAAAAGTTTTCGAAACTATTTTTTTCCTTCAACTGGATGGCTTGAATGTTACTTCGAATAAGGAACACTCGAGAAGAATTTATCTTATTCCGATAAGGTCAACAATTATAATTCTCAATGTAACGATTGAATAAAATAAAATAAATAATTTGGGTTCTTGATGGTGATGGTGCTGTGAATTCGAGGATAAATTCTTGTCAACCAGGAGAGGATGATGTAGCCCAGAAAGTCCAAACAAAAGCCTTGTTTATTTTATTTTATTTTATTCAAATATCTATGTATTTAAATCAAATCTAATTATATTAAGATTTTATTTGATTTTATTTGATTTGATTTTAGAATATTTATTTTATTTCCTTGTATTCTAATTTAGGGTTTTGAGAAGCTATTATATAAAGCCTCTTATGCCTTAAGTTATTTTAAGTTTTTAGAATAATAGATTTTTTATCTCTGAAAATTTCAATCTTTGTTACCCTTACATTAGGGTTTCATCATGTTACCCTTGAATTAGAGTTTCATCTATCGTTGCTTCTTCTTTTATTTCCGTCGCGTTATCAGTTCTATATTTGATTTGTTGTTAGGAAATTTGTTTAATTTTTGGCTTTTATATTTGATATACCTAAATCATGATTTAATGTCTCTACGAGAAGAATTGATTTAAAATTTTAATTGACATGTTGGCACGCACTTCGTGCATAGTTCTTACACGGAGAACGCCTCCCACCGGCGGACCTTAAAAAATGAGCTGGATAATGCAGCATTGAATTGGTAGTGGTACGGAATACTACTAATGCCGATGCCTTTCAAATGCAGTTGAAAGGTAGCAGTGTAACTGCCCATGTTTGTTGATTCATTCCGATCCAAATCCTGGCTAACTTCAATTATTCCATTTTGATTCTTTCTACTTTTGATTATTTGTTACAGTCACATTGCACAAACAAATTTTCAAAAAGTTCACGCAATCTTCTTTTTTAAATTATTTATTCAATTATTTGTTATTTATTTAATTACGAATTTAAATTTATAATATTTTATTTATAAAAATAAATTTTAAATCCCATTTACAACTGGTTTATATTTGAAATAATTAAACTAATTACTCAAACTATTTTATAACTAATTAAATAAATAAATTTATTATAATATTAAATTATTATAATTTTACAAACAACTTAACTCAAAACAAATAATACATGATAAACAAATCATTAAAATCAACTTTATAATTTTAGGTGATTCTACGCTTGTCAATTTTCTCAATATCAAATATGAAATATCAAATTAAGTAAAAATTATGAGTCTAACTAGCTAATTATGACAATCGAAAAATTTGGTGAAGGTAAGGATGGGCTCCAAGAAAGGCGCCAAAACCTCAAAATCTGCGGCCAGATTCTGGTAATCTGAACAACATTTAAGATTGTTCTCATTTCTATTTCCATCTCAATTATGGAGATCTACAATAATCAAATATTTGAAGAGGAAGAATTCCCCGTTCTTTGTTCCAAATATAGAATTGAAGACTCTGTTAACGAAAACAACAAGAGATTATATGCTGAAATTGTGAAACCTTCGAAACATTATTACTGCCCCAATTGGAAACCGGAATCCATTGATGAAAAAGACAAGCATATATCTATACAATATTTTCAAGAAACACAAGATTGGTTACTTCATCAATCCAAAACAACCATTGTAGGAAAATTCACGAATGGTCTCCCTAAAAGATCCACTCTGAACCAGTTCTTGAACAAATTCAATTTCAAAGGAGCCTATAATACTGAAATCAGAGACTCTCGTCATATTCTCTTCGAAGTTGATCTCAAAGAAGATGTTTGTACTTTCAGGGTAAGACAAGTATAGACAATAGGAGACTCAGTGATAAGTGATAAGATTATTGTGTTGGTCACCTCATTTCAACATCAAGAAAGAAAGTGCTCTTTTACTTATATAGGTAAGGTTTGAACAAAATCCTCAATATCTATACAACTCAAAAGTCATGAATGATATTGCTTCTTCTCTGGGTAATCTGTACAGAGTTATAGTCCCCGAAAAGAACAGAGCGTACAAAAATGCATGCTACGCTCTTATTGAGTTAAATGTATCCAAAAAACTACATCACAACATTTGGATAGAATTCAGAATGAATAAAGGTTGTTGAATTGCTCTAAGCTATACAATTTTGCCTCAGTATTATGATTTATGGTATCACATGGACCATTCCTACTCAGAATGCAAGAAAGTAACAAGAACTTATCTAGAAAATAAAACAGAGATTGAAAAAGTCATAGAAGATAACCAAACCATATCAAGTTTTATCAATGAAACTAAACAAGAGAATAAACCCATAAACTCTTAAACATCAGACAAAGTATACAAGCCAAAAACCATGTCAATGGTGATACACAAAGATCAAAATGCTCAAAGAAACGGAAATGATATTAACAGCAAGGAGGTACCAAAAAATCCAATTAACCAAAACAACACTACAGAGGAATTGTTAATACAAGACAGTCTGATCTATACAAGTCAACAAGAACCAAATACTCAAAAAAAATTGGAAGTTATTGAGGCTCTTCAGACCTTACAATAAGGATTTTTACACAACAGTTCCTTAGACTATAAAACTTATGCTATGAGAAAATTTCTCCTAAACAGAACAACATTGGAAGTCAGAATATTACTCCAACCAAGACATCATCTCCAACTGATCTTCATTTCAATGAGATTCGGCGCAAAAAAGTCAAATCAGCAAGAAAAGGGAAGAAGCCAAACAAACTGATTATTTAGTCCCTGAATTTTTCTGGAAACAACAAAGCCTACAAATCTTTCTCGTGTAATGTTAAGGATAACTAGCTGGAACGTCAGAGGAATCAGCAACAGACCAACTATCAGAAGACCGAAAACTATGTTAATCAAAGAAAATATAAAAAAAATGTTATAAAGTCACTATGCAATTATCAAAATCGCTCAAGCACAGAACATATACGAAGGAAAGATTTAAATGAAACACAGGATTTAACGTGGTTCGACAATTGTCTACGTCCACGGGCGCTGCCAGAGAAAAGAGTTTCACTATGATAGAAAAGGTTACAGATTTCAGATTGTGTTTCGTGTCACCCTAGTAATCTATTTATAGGGAATTAATAGACTTACTAGAATATGGGCCTAATGGGCTCATACCACAAGACTAACTCAAGCGATTGGACAATATCACTATCACAACACAAAACTGTACTGTCGGACACAGTACACTGTCAAGGCACTATTCGACTCATTCACAACAAATCTTCCCCTTGAGGCGAATATCTTTTCTTCACTATCAACAAATAATCTTCTCTTCTTATGACTCACCAAATGCCTTTAAGGCATTCACTCTATATTGCGAACACCGATCCAGTTTAGGCACTCCCTAAACTTTCGAACTGATACTGTCTTGGTCATTATATCTGCTGGATTATCGTGTGTAGACACTTTCTTCACATCAACAATTCCCTTTGATATTATATCAAGAATAAAATGATACCTGACATCTATGTTCTTTGTACGCTCATGGTAAATCTGGTTCCCTGTAAGGTGTATGGCGCTTTGACTGTCACAAAACACTTTTGTAGTAGTCCTATCCAAGCCCAAATCTGCCACCAAACCTTGCAACCATATTGCCTCTTTAACTACTTCTGTTACCGCCATGTACTCTGCCTCTGTTGTAGACAAAGCTATAGTAGCTTGCAACTGTGCTTTCCAACTGATCGCACTCCCAGCTAAAGTAAATACATATCCTGTCAGAGATCTTCTTTTATCCATATCACCTGCAAAATCGGAATCAACTAAACCAACCAATGATCCTGCAACATCATTCATCGATTCACCAATATCAGTCTTGTTAAAAGTTAAGCCAACATTCACAGTATTCTTTTGAAGAGATTCAATATCTTCCCCCATAGCACCAATCCATCGATCTGCCTCTGAACTCGCTATAGCTTCTCTGTAGCTACTAGGTTCCTGCATTTCAACTTCTTCTGCAACTGATAGAGCATATGCAACTAGATTCGCATACCTTTTTGGAAGTCTAATATCTCTTCTTTCTCTGCCCAATGCTATGCTATAAGGTTGTTGTTCTAGTTCAGGCGCATCATCATCACTATCATCTGATGCTGACGATTCATCTCCTGATTCTGGATCCACCTCAGAACCACTTGAATTATTGGACCTGCTAGGAACTGATTCTACTTCAAGCTCCACCTGTTTACTCACAACCGATCCTGATTCGACCATTTCCCCTACTTCCTTCTGACTGTCTATCGAAGCAAACTCATTTAAAGTAACGTCCCTACTGATGAGAAAACTTGGATACTTTGGAGAGGTACACCATAACCTATATCCCTTCACTCCAGTAGCATATCCTAGAAATATGCATCTCTTTGCCCTCAGCTCAAGCTTACCATCTCTCACATGAGCATACGCAGGACAACCGAACACCCTCAAATGTTCATAATCAGCCGACGATCCAGACCAAATCTCAAACGGAGTTTTACAATCAATAGCCGTTGATGGAGACCGATTCATCAAGTAACACGCTATATTGATAGCTTCAGCCCAAAAAATCCTTTCCCACACCGGAATGTGAGAGCATACTTTGTGCCTTGTCACAAAGCGTTCTGTTCATTCTTTCTGCGACTCCATTCTGTTGTGGTGTTCTAGAACAAGTGCGATGGCGCACTAATCCCTCAGCTTCCCAGAACTCGTTGAACTCACGACTGCAATATTCTAACCCATTATCTGTCCTAAGACGTTTGATTTTTCTTCCTGTTTGCTTCTCAATCATCGTCTTCCATTTGACAAAGGTTGAATATGCCTCATCTTTCGTTTTCAGAAAGTAAACCCACACCATCCTTGAATAATCATCGATCAAACTCATGTAGTATCTGGCTCCGCTCTTGGATGGAATTCTATTTGGACCCCAAAGATCTGAGTGAATGTAGTCTATTGCGTCTTTAGTCTTTCTTACGGTCGATTTGCTGAATTTGACTCTAGTTTGTTTACCAAACACACAGTGCTCACAAAATCCCAATGATTATGCTTTATACCTTTTCAACAAATCTCTCTTTCCCAAACCAGCTAATCCTCTGTCACTCATGTGACCAAGACGCCAATGCCACAACTTATTTTGATCCGGCCTACTTTGGCTATCACTCCCCGATGATGCTACTGCAGCATTGCCCATAACAACACTCCCCTGGAGAATGTAAAGACCCTTCTGCAAACTGCCTTTCATACATACCATTGAGCCTTTTGTCACTCTGATTACACCATTTTCTGCATGGTACTTGTAACCCCGAGAGTCTAGAGTCCCAAGAGAAATCAGGTTTCCTTTTAACCCATGAACATGCCAGCACGTCAAGATTCTAACAACCCCGTCAAACATTCTGATTCTGACGTTACCAATACCACCAACAGTCAACGAATGATTGTTCCCTAAATAGACAGTTCCCTGCATTGGCTTGTATGTATCAAACCACTGCTTGAACTGACACATGTGATATGTGGCGCCAGTATCAAGTACCCAAGAGTTTTGCCCAAAGTCTGAACTCACGAACAATACATCTCCTTTTACCACTGTTTTCACTATCGTCGGAATCGTTCACACCTTTAACAATGTTTGCTTGCATTTTCCTTTTGATTTCCCTTCTTACCATTCAGTTTCGGACAATCTCTCCTATAATGACCCTGCTCACCGCATTCATAACAGTTTGAGTACTTCACCCTTGACTTGGACCTCCAGTTCTTCTTTCTTAAAGAACTCGCTTTGCTTTTAGATCTTCCCCTAGTCATAAGACCTTCCCCTTCAGCTTGATTGTCTGGCTGCAACTGTCTCATCTCTTTTGATTTCAATGCCCCTTTGACATCTGCTAGCGATAACTTATCCTTACCATACATAATGGTATCTACGAAGTTTTCATAGGGAGCTGGTAACGATCTCAATACAAACAAAGCTTGATCATCATCCTCAATATTGATTTCTATGTTCTCCAAGTCCATTATAATTGATTTAAAATTATCTAGGTGCTTTGTTAATGACATACGTTCTTTCAATCTGAAATCATACAAACGTTTCTTCAAGTATAATCGGTTTACTACTGATTTCTCTGAGTAAAGATCTCCTAGCTTTTTCCATGCACAGGCATCAGTCTTCTCACCACTAATCTCGCGAAGCACATTGTCTTTCACACTCATTAAAATCCAGCACAAAGGCCTTTCTTGAAGATCTTGTTTCTCCTCTTCTTTCATCTATTATGGTAACTTATTCTCCACAGCCTTCCACAGCCGTTGCAGTACCAATGAAGATTTCAGTTTAATCTTCCATAACGCAAAGCTGGATCCCCCATTAAATTTTTCAATCATGTATTTTGTTGCTGTAGACGCCATTGTGAAACCCTAATTTCACCACGTGGCTCTGATACCAATTTTGTTATAAAATCACTATGCAATTATCAAAATAGCTCAAGCACAGAACATATACGAAGGAAAGATTTAAATGAAACACAGGATTTAATGTGGTTCGACAATTGTCTACGTCCACGGGCGCCGCCAGAGAAAAGAGTTTCACTATGATAGAAAAGGTTACAGATTTCAGATTGTGTTTCGTGTCGTCCTAGTAATCTATTTATAGGGAATTAATAGACTTACTAGACTATGGGCCTAATGGGCTCATACCACAAGACTAACTCAAGTGATTGGACAATATCACTATCACAACACAAAACTGTACTGTCGGACACAGTACACTATCAAGGCACTATTCGACTCATTCACAACAAAAAATTTACCCATCCAAGAGCCTATTGTTAACAAAGAGAGAATTGAGGAGATTGTTGTTCATTCATGAATTAGATTGTTGTCGGGAGATGATAGAGTGTCCTGGTAATTATGTCCAAAGCCAAGCAAAGAGACGAGGAAACGAGATGATTTCATTTCATAATTGACTTCTGACCCAACTTCAAAGAATAGATACGTAATACGGCTGAAGACGGAGAAAGAGTTTTATCATGTTGGAATTTCAAAGGTGACGTATTGAAAATCTAAAAAAATTCATGATCGAAAGAAGATCACTTTTTTCTCATAATTTTCTTATTAGCTCGACTCGTTCCATTAGAAGACGAAGAATCTTTGTTTTCATCCTGTTCTAAACACCAAACATAAATGAAGGAAGAAAAATAAAATTTATTGGGCGCCTTTCCTACTTTAATTCAATATTTCAAAAAATGTATCTCATGTGTTTAATCTCTTGTAAAACTTCAATTTCGATCCTTTTATAAATAAAACTTTTCATTTTAATACCGCGGTGCAACATGGGCAGTGCTCTAACACCGCAGGTATTCAAAATTTATAAAATTGATTAACTTTTAATATTGGGTTAATTAACAAATTGAAACAACAAAACTCTAATTTGACACTTTCTTAAATTTTCAAAAATAGTTTACAATCGCTAAGCACAACGGTTTTGCACCATAATTTTCGTGTACTTAATGATGTATTATCTGGATGGGACCGACACTGAAACCACCTTTCTGGACTTTCCTTCAAAACATGTGTCTTCGTAACTACCATAATAAATTTCAATCTTTGCAAAAAGAAACCCCATCTCACCCTTTCAAATCTTCTTCCTTCTGTCACTGAACTAACTTTTTGCCGATTATCCTTCCTCTCACCCAACTACAATATTCACCCCTCCTGCCAAATATCTGTACAACACCGTTCGGCTCTTTGTGCTGTCTTTCCCCTGAAGGATATCTTGGTTTTCGCTCTGTTTCGGCCGCTCAATAATTTGATTCAGGTATTAATTTAATCTTCCATATTAATTAGTAACCTCCTATCCTAATTAGAAAAAAAATTGAAAGTAAACAAATCAACCTAAGATGTTTGGTTTGGATTGCTAAAAGTTGTTCAAGTTTTATCTCATATTTGATGAAATATATTACTGTATCTGTAATGTGACGAAGGAACGAATTAATTGGGTGATCATATTTAGTAACTTAGAATAGTGATAAATCGTTTTCTTAATGTTAAATAAAGATGTACAACCAAGACGAAAACACATAAAACAAGAGCACGAAAACGAGGACTAAAAGATTTTTAAAATACAATTATATTAGGTTGGATTTATGTAGGAAGTATTTAAATCCAGCCAGAAAACCTTCATATATTTAAATACAACCGAAAAACAGTAGCGTGATCCAACTAGTCTGATTGAAGTCTCAGAAGTCAAGAATACGCTTTCCAAAATTCAGTAAAAGCTGACACTGTTTGCTTTTAGATTAGATATTTTTAATGTAGATTAGATATTTTTAATGTGGTTTCATAAAATAGATCCGAAAATCGAAAGTATTTAACTATATATATATATATATATAACCACAAAGATATGAAAATCCAAAGCTATAAATTTGAGCTTAAATTATGTTAGACTCTAACAATTTGTATTTCCAACATATCATGGGAAAGATACTATCATGATGAGGTGATCACTTGAACCTCATGTTGGGAATTTTGTTTAGAGATTTTCGGACAAAATCTAAAGTCTTGTTTTAACAATTTCAGATTGAAATTATTTTGGTGGTTCTCGAAAATTTTCAACCGGATAAAATCAGAGCGTATTCTTTTGAACAACGAGAATGGATTTTTTTTTTTGTTATTTTTTCTGTTCAGAACCATACTTATTTATTCAACCAAAATACTCAACTGTAAAACAGTTTTATGTCCAAAAACGGTTAAAATTTCAAATGATAAACTGACTAAAAATTCAAATTCAAATTCGAATTATTTTTTCAAATTCAAATTTCCATGAATTTTCTTAATAGCCTTATCATTCAAAATAGACCTAACCCAAACAAGGATCCGTCCATTGGACCCACTAATCATAATATATTCTAACAAGCATGTACTCCACACTATCCGACTTGCTCGATAATATATTACGACTGCATTGGTCGACTAGTCAATCCAATTACACTAAAATATCCAACAATCTTCCCCCATTTTAGTGCAATTCATGATTAACTAAAACAAAATCACAACAAATAACAAATTTATGCATAAATGAAATATCATGACGATTGAATTTCATATTAGTATATTACACATTTCGAATATTCGAATATCAAGATATCACTAAGGATTGAACCTTTACTATCCATAATGAATACTCGAAGATAATATACACATAAATTTACATTCTTAAATGTTCTTACTTGACACTATCTTTTACTAGCCTTGTGTCCTTATCCTTCTTAAGCATATCAAAGCCAAGTCCTAGCTTCTTGAAGCGGCTAAACTTCATGCTTAAATAGGTAGATCTTTTACTCTTGCACATGCATATGCAATTTTTCAAAAGAGCTATTAAGAAGATAAACTTCAACCTCCACAACTTGCATGTCTGAACACATACTTTGGGATAATACTACTAATGTGTTCCAATCTCTAGATGTTAAGCTTTCCACATTGAATTCAGCACCTAATGTCATATTAGATGGGAATTGGGTATCTTAACATGAGAGATTTCAAATGGACTTTTAATCCCATCTCAATAGCCGATTTGTGCACAAAATCTCTACTTAACAATTTGGTTAAATTATCGGCTAAATTATATCGAGTTCTCACAAACTCTACTGTAATAACACCATTCGTGATCCGCTCACGAATCATAATCTGTCTGACACCTAAGTGTCTAGACCTACCTTTGTAAACTTGTCTATATACATCGGCCAAGGCAGCTTCACTATCACATCTGATAGATATAGGTGGTATTGATTTGGGCAACAACAGAATTTCATACATTAAGTTTCTTAGCCACTCAGCTTCTTTACTCGCTGCTGCTAATACCACAAACTTTGATTACATTGTTGAATCACTAATACAAGTTTGTTTCTTAGATACTCAAGAGATAGCACTTCCCCAAGTAGAAATACCCATCCATTTGTGGAAGAGTGGTCTTCTATATTCGAAATATAACTCGCATCCGAATATCCTTCAAGTACAGAAGGAAATCGAGTATAAATCAAACCATAATCCATGGTTCTTCTCAAATACTTGAAACGCTCGATTTAAAATTTGTCAATCATGTGAACTAGGATTGCTAGTATACCTACTAAGCTTTCCAACAACAAAGGCAATATCCGGCCTAGTGCTAGTCATGACAAACATATACGAAGAAGTCAATCTTTCATCTCAAAATTAGATAATAAGAATATTTTGGTTTCATCAACGTGATTTGGTCAATATCGAAATCAACACGCCACTCACATATAAATAGATCATAACTCATTTACGAATAACATCAAAATATACCTCAATCATACTATAATACAACTTATACTCAATTCATGATTTTGTAACATATTTTACATCGATGAGATAATAGCTAGCATTTGCAATTATTTAACCCGTAACTTTTACAACTTTTTTTTTCCGAACTAATAAACAGATACAACCGTTATATATATATATATATATATATATATATATATATATATATATATATATATATATATAAATATATAAAAGTTATTAACTTTATATATTTATATACCTGTGTGCACTAACTTTTCAATTATATTATATAATTGAAAGCAACCAACAAACGATAACAATTATATTGACAACAGTAGTCTTAATAATTCATCTATTGTATTTTCTATTCCAAAATTTCATATAAACTGCACACGCAGTTATAACGTATACGCAGTTATTAATTCAACGGCAATATACATATAATTGCAGGTCGGTAAGAGTTTTATACACATACAAATAAAATCGCATACTGTAATTTACGAATTACAGTTGCATGCCTTTTTAATAACTTATTATAATAGAACATGTCAATGCATTAACAATCATAAATCAATGGATTCACACTCTGCTTTTCAATGATACTGCTCATATTCTTACGCAAGACATGCGAAATTAACTAAAAATTAACCGTCATAATAGCATGCTATAACTACTGTATTAGTTAATAATACAGCAACATTATCTCAATAGGTTTTCTGTTTCTTCAGTATTTTCAAAAACAAAATGATATATATATATATATATATATATATATATATTATAACAACAACATCCATTATAGTATTTCTATGTAAAATACATAAATTACAAATATAATTACAGTAAAACTATAATTATATTTTTATTCACTCACAACCAGATTATTTAAAGAATATTGTTTATCCATCTCTATTTATAAAAATAATTTTTTTATGGTAAAAATGAATACCAAAACATGCTTTCTTTGTATGCCAAATCAATTCAAGCATTTTCATGGCATATAATAAATTCAAAGCCTGAAAATTTAAGACTTTAATTTCATGGTTGTTTCTTATACCACTTTTTAGAAATTCGACAAATTTCTAAATTAAACTTATTAAACCATGAAATTGAATTATCCTATAACACGACAGAAAACTTACAGGATGATGAAGTCAATTTTGTTTTTATTTCCAGATCTCAAACTTGATGTTGATACCTTGATAAAACCAAAACTTTACGTTTAATATGTCACCACGACATATGACATAGTTCTCCCATTTGAAGTGCATTGTCCAACTTTGCAAACTTGTTCTTTATTCCCTGTTTAATTTCAATCTTCGTACAAAAATTTTGCATAAAACAAGAACATCTTCATACAAATCTCTTCATAAAACAACAAAATAATTTCAATCTTTTGTTGGGAATTTTGTTTAGAGATTTCCGAATAAACTCTCAAGTCTTGTTTTAACAATTTCAGATTGAAATTATTTTGGTGGTTCTCCAAAATTTTCAACCGGATAAAATCAGAGCGTATTCTTTTGAACAACGAGAATGGATTTTTTTTTTGTTATTTTTTCTGTTCAGAACCATACTTATTTATTCAACCAAAATACTCAACTGTAAAACAGTTTTATGTCCAAAAACGGTTAAAATTTCAAATGATAAACTGACTAAAAATTCAAATTCAAATTCGAATTATTTTTTCAAATTCAAATTTCCATGAATTTTCTTAATAGCCTTATCATTCAAAATAAACCTAACTCGAACAAGGATCCGTCCGTTGGACCCACTAATCATAATATATTCTAACAAGCGTGTACTCCACACTATCCGACTTGCTCGATAATATATTACGACTGCATTGGTCGACTAGTCAATCCAATTACACTAAAATATCCAACACCTCATCGTGGTGAGCTTTACTACAAAACTCAACCTTACTTCCGGGAATGAGCTTAGTAAAACATGTCGGCACCATTCTTATCAGGCTGAAGGTTTTTCAACTTCACTTTTTTTCTTGATCACATCCCGCAACCAATGATATCTTACATCAATATGTTTTGTGTATGCGTGATACAGTATATTCTGTTTCAAATCAGTGGCACTATCATTATCACTAAATAATACATACTCATTAATGAGTCTAATTTTGGTTGGTTATGTTATGCTACCGATTCTAGTGTTGCGGAACTGTAAGGCTTCTTATGTGAATAGTAGAACCACCCTCCCGGAATTTCTAATAAATAATATGTTGGAGAGTGAAGTTAGAGAGAGAAAGTTGATAGTACGTATATAGTAATAAGATGTAAGATCCTCCAAAATAAGGTGACATGTGATATTTAGAAGGACAATTTTGGGTCTTAGTGGCTGTATTGGCCCAAGTACATAAATATCCTTTTTTGGACAATATCCTCGTAAAAATTAGTACAAAATGGATTAATGTGCTATCCGGACTAAAAATTTACCAAATTACCTCTTATCACTCATCTTTCATCAACACCAAGTCTTGAAGGAACCTAAGTGAAAGCATCTATTTGCTTACTTACACCGCTGCAATACACTATCCTTTAGTTGTTGAGAATTCTATATATTGTTTTTAGATTAGATTGTAAGAAAATGGATCCCTTTGAAAATGTAAACACATAAATTGAGGTAAACTTTTGATTATCAAGATTACTAATCTTGTCAGTATTTGTATGTTCTTCGGGTATATGTTTGCCACCTCTATAACACAAACTTAAAAAAATATGTCTCATAAGTATCTGAAATTCCACTACACTCCTTCTAATGAACTTTACAAGGATTGGATAAATACCTACTCATTAATTCGACAACATATGTAATATCTAGTTTTGTACACATTATTGCATACATAAAAAACCAACAACGAAAGAGTAAGGAATAGTTTACATACCTTCTTTCTCTTTTTATGTTGTAGGATACATTTTATTTCCTAACTTGAAATGTGTAGCTAATGGTGTATTAGGTGACCTCTCATTCTTAATATTAAACCTTTCATACACACGTTCTATATAATTCTCATGTGATAATTATAACTTTCCAACATTCTTATCATGAGCAATCTCCATATCTAAGATTTGTTTTGGTGGACCCAATTCTTCTATGTCAAATGATTTGGCTAAGTCTTTCTTTAAATTAATAATCATATAGACATGTTGCCTAACTATCAACATATCGTTTACATATAAAAGAAGAATGATGAATTTAATTTTACATAACTTTCAGAAATAGACACAAGATCGACATGAGTCCGTTTGTAACCATGATTTATCATAAACGTGTCGAATTTCTGATACCACTTCCTTGACACCTATTTAAGCCCATACAAACTTTTTTTAAGCTTACAAACAAACTTTTCTTTCTCTTTTTCTTCAAAATCTTCAGGTTTCTCAATCTAGATTTCTTCATGTAAATCACCATTTAGAAATTAGTTTTTATGTCAAGTTATTCTAACTCAAGATTAAAACTTGCATTTAAACTCAACACGGTTATGATGGAAGTCATCTTGAGAACATGAGAGGATATCTTTTAAAAATTAATTCCATTTTTTAATTTTAACCTTTTACTACCGATCTAGCTTTCCAGTTGACAATTTTCTCACCATCTCACTTGTTATTGATTATTTAACTTTTTTTCAAGCGTCTATTTTTGTTAAGAAGTTTCACTAGCTCATAGGTGTCATTATTTTTCAAATTATTCATCTATTCTTTTATAGCATCATGCCAAATGTTTTTTTCTCATGACATAACACTAGTCTATAATTCCTAGACTCTTCATATTTATTGACTAGAATAAAATCCGAGCTTAAATACCTTATTGAAAATTTTATCTCTCTAGTTGACCTTCAAACATTGGCATCCTGCACATGAGGGATAGGTTTCTCCCCATTCTCATCAAATTATTCATTATTAATTTATTCCTCAATTAAGATCTCATTAGAGATATCATCATAAATATCAACTTGTAAATCACCATCGGATGAAACATGCTCAATATCATCATGAACCACCTCAACATTCTTATTTATTGGCTGATTTACACAAGGAATAATAGAAGAATAAATATCGTTAGTAGTATTAAAAGGAATATCAGTGGTAGAAGTAAACCTCGCACATAAAATATCTTCACCTTTTGCGTGCTCAAAGAATAACACACATTTAGTTCTCACTACTTTCTTATTCTTAGGATTATAGAGTTTAAATCCATACTCTTTATCAATATATCCAACAAACACATAAGGATTAGTCTTCAAATCAAGTTTGATGTTTATTCGTTTGGAATATACATGTATGCATTGAACCCACAAACTCTAATATGTGAATATGTGAGATCATATCCTTTCAATATTCTCTCATGAATATCAAAATCAATATATTTTATGGAGCCATATTGGTCAGGTACATAATATAAGTGTTTCAACCTATAATATTTTAGGAAGCGTAGTTGTTTTTTACATCACCATATTCTCCAAAGATACTTTGGTTCATGCTCTCTAAAAGTCTATTATGTTGTGGTGTACCATGTATAATACTTTCATTTATAAGGTTACAGTATAAGTTATAACTTTTGAAGTCATCCAAAATATACTCACCGTCATTGTTTGATCAAAGTCATTTTAACTTTTTTTTTCTCCCTTTTTTCCATGACATGAAATTTCTAAAGATTCTTGAACAATTGGCTTTTGGGTTTAAAAATGTGTAACTAAGTTTTTCGAGTAACATCATTAATAAATATAACGAAATACTTGTTTACTACTAGTATACTCAACATAGGCTAAAAAGAACCCGTGGTCCCCCATGTTTACCACTTGTATCAACTTGGTCCCCTTCCTTCAATCATGCATAGAACGCATCCCTATCCTTTTTTTAATTTGCATTTTTAGTCCCCCCGCACATGTGAAGCTTGTGAGCTTGACACGTGGCACCAGTTTTTGTTGTAAGAATGGTCCCCTAATTTTTCTTTCAATATTGCCCCTTCTCGTTCCATCTGATCTGCCATGTCAGCTGCCCGCTCAGCTTTACCATTTACCTTAAGTTTTTACCGTTTAACTAAAAAACTTACAATTTACCCTAACTTAACCCAAACCCGAAACCCAATATAACCGAGCCCAACCCGTAGCAACATAACCCGACCCGTTTTCCTTTACCCAAATCAATCAGACCCGCCGTTGTTCTCCTTCTCTTTCCTCTCTTTTTCTCTCTTTTCTCTCTCCATGGTTTCGTTTTTAGTATTGCCTTTCGTTTTAGTATTACCTTTTTCTAAATTTTCTCTCTTACCATTTGCCTTTTCTCTTTCCCTACCTAAATCTTCACATCGAATTCCGACACCGGTACTCCAATTTGTTCTTCAGTGTGCCGAACTCCGGTGTCCTAAACCAGACTGACCAATAATTCGTCTCGCGACGTTAATTCAATGTTTTTCTTACAAATCCGCCATTAATGGTAATTTTCCAAGCTTGGTTTGTCTGGAGAGAGAAAAGAATATTTTTGGTAGTATTAATCCTCTGTTTCTGAATCCTGAATTTGAGAGTATGGAACCAATTCGTTATTTTCCAACTCATTTCTTAAGAAACTGTCTGAATCTCGAAAACCCATTTCTTCTTTTTCAGAATCATGATTCGGTTCAACTTCGAAACTAAGAAAATTTGATTCTTCTGGTACTACCGATTCTCTTACTGAATCCTTGTTTTTAGCTTCATCAGTTTTCTCACTCACAATCAAATATAAATCGTGAAACTCAACTTCATCTTCCAAAATGTCGTCTTGTGAAAACCCATCACCAGAACCGACTCTGCTTAAAGAACCCGAGTCTGAATCAGAACCCATGACGATAAATTATTTCTCTAACAGTATCTGAAACCCATTTGAAACTTCATAATTACTTTCCAAACATATGTTATGGTTTTCAACCAAGGGAGAAGAAAAAAAGTTCGAATCAAAACCACCCTTTATGTCTCTATATCTTACGATAAATCCTTGATTTTTCATCCTTGATTCAAAAACCTGAAAAAACACTGAATTAAACGTTCATAAATTCTTTCTATTTTTCCTTAGGAACCAGTACAGAAGATGATAGAAACCATGGAGAGAGAAAAAAGAGGAAAGAGAGAAGAGAGAAGGAGAACGACGACGGGTCTGATTAATTTGGGTAAAGGGAAACGGGTCGGGATATTGTTACGGGTTGGGTTATATTGGGTTTCGGGTTTGGGTTAAGTTAGGGTAAATGGTAAGTTTTTTAGTTAAACGGTAAAAATTTAAGGTAAATGGTAAAGCTGAGGGGGCAGCTGACATGGCAGATGAGATGGAATGAGAAGGGGCAATTTTGGAAGAAAAATTGGGGGACCATTTTTGCAACAAAAACTGGTGCCACGTGTCAAGCTCACGAGCTTCACATGTGCGGGGGGACTAAAAATGCAAATTAAAAAAGGATGGGGATGCGTTCTATGCATGATTGAAGGAATGGGACCAACTTGATACAAGTGGTAAACATGTGGGACCACGGGTGCTTTTTAGCCCTCAACATACATAGGACCATAAAAAATAAAGTGTATAAAATCCAATTTTCTTTGTCTTCTTGTAGACTTTTTAGAGAACAAAGCTCTATATTGCTTTTTTGTCAAATAATGGTAACAATAATTAATCATAATATATTTACCAACATTAATGAGTGACCTAATTGCCAATGTTTTCATCTTCTTGTCACTCATATATCATAATCTTTGATACCACAAGTTAGAAGAATCATTTTCGTCAACTACATTCAGTTCACGATAACTTACTCAAATATGTTTTATACAATGATCAACAAAAAACACTTCAAGCAAAAAAATCATCGAACCTTTGAAAAATTTCCACACACCATTACCAAAAGTGTGATTGGAACTTTCTTTATCAAAAACATTTACAAACAACATATTTAGACGTACATAAGAAATATGGAATACCTTTTTCACTGTAAGTATGTATCCGATACATATATGAAAAAAAATATTCCTTGTTAGGGACGCAATGACATAAAGCACCATATCTACAAAAAATTCTAAATCTAAACTATCAACATGATGACACTCACCAATGTTACAAATAAATGATGCATCATCATTACCAATAGAAGTAATATCTATAATATATTTATTATCACCCTCATTTTGTGAATCTAACTTGTTACTTTTTCATTTCCTCCATTGAAACAATACTTTTGTATATGAGCGAGCTTGCTACAAGAGTAACATGTGCTAGTCTATATTTTTTCTTTCTTCCAGTGACATTAACTGTTGTATATTTTTTTTCTTTCTTCCATTGAAATTTACTGTTGCTTCTTCCCCTAACTCACAATAACGAAAGCTTATGATTTGTCAAGTCCTATCTTCTTTATTCTAATCTCTTCACTAAATAAACTTTCTTTGATTAACATCTAAAAATAAAAAACCATTGGCAGCAGAGTTACTAATAGTCACAACCAAAGTCTCCTAACCATCTGGTAAAAAAATCAATAAGAACAAAACATGAAACTCATCATTAAGAAAAATATTCACAGTGGTTAGCTTGTTAATAATATATTAGAATTCACTAAGATGCTCAGATTTTGACTTACCACTCTTAATTTTAAATTAACAATTCTTTTAATAATAAAAAGATTTATTATGAGCAATCTTTCTTTCATAAAGATCTTTTAAATTCTTCCAAAAATCATGAGTCAAATTCTTGAGAAACATTGTTAAAGATGTTATAGAAACCATTGTTTAATAGTCCCCAAACGTTTTCTCTTTATTTTTTTCAATCATGTTGTTACTTATCTTCCAGTTTTGCGGGTTCAATAGAGGTACCAACACCATCTTTAATTGACTCAAACAGATTAAATATATCTTTACAATATAATTATCCTCCACCATAATTTCTCAAATATGATTATTGGTTGATTTGAACTTAATCATAAAGTTACAATTATTATACTTTATGTCCTATGGTTAAAAAACCACAAGCTCTAATACCAACTGTAGGACTCAATGAGTAATATATCAACCACTAAAAAATTAACTTTAAGACAACCCATCCAAATAAATAAGAAATCAATTCACCACAAATTATTCGTGAATTATATAACCAAATAAACCACAAATTTAATCACAAAAAAATAATAAATAATAAAATAAATAAACTCACAAGATTTATTGTATGTAGAAAACCACATTTGATATGAAGAGTAAAACCCACAAGACTTATCAGTAGTCCACCTTAACCACTTTTATTATTATAATAAATTGAGTATACAAGTATATCCAAATCAATCTAAGAAAAATCTAACAACACACTAACAATTTCAAGCACATTAAACTATAATACCAAAATATTACACTGATTCGACAGTTATTTCTCCCTAACCGTAGCAAACAAATCACAAACAACCACTCAAGTTGAAGCATTAGATGTCATAAACACACCATCAAAAATGAAACAAAAACTAACATATTTTGCCTCTCGATCAGATCTTTTGACTGTGGATGCCCACAACAAATCCGAAGAAAAAAAATTCATATATGTTCTCGTATTTTTTTTGTGACTCTCTTATCTCATATATCATATCTCATATATATAAATGTTGGGATATGAAAGCTTAAAATTATAGAAGTAGACATAAATTAGAATGGATCCTAATATCTTAGGTGGTAAAATTGGTTTAAATCACCATGTATATTTTGGGAATAACTAAATTAGACATCATTTATAGAATATTTATTTTTTGGTAACCTTGTGTACAAATTAATAAAACAAATTAAAGGAAGAGACCAACTGAAGATTCTTTTTTTGGATTGATAAAATGGTTCAAACTTTATCTTATTTGATAATATATAAATATCTTGATAAGTGATGAAAGAACATAACAATGACGTGGTGATGAAGTTTTATAACTTGAATATAGAAAATATTTTTTTAATGTTAAATGAAAATATGCACTCAAAATAAATATTAAAACATAAAACAAAATAACAAAAACAATGATTAAAATAAAGTGTTCAAAATATATCATTTAATAAGTACACAACTCCTCAATGCATTGAACAATATATAAATGCAATAAATCCAAACATATATGAAATTTATAATTCATACGTTGTCAATAATAATAAACGACCCCATTTAAAGGGTCATGAGAGATGATAGTTTTATCCAACTAATGTTAGCATCCTAATAGTAATTCAATCTAGAATAAAAGAATCATTACTTCGCACAATTGGTCATCGTGCTTGGTTGAAAAATAACTAGTACAAAGTTACCGTGTGCTAGATTATGAGAAGTAGTTGCATAAAACAACAAATATATTTTTTAAGTTTTTTTTGCTACCATTGTTTTTTAGATTTCTATTACAAGATTCTTCATCTCCTTTATTTCTAACATACAATTCTTCATCTATTAATAGTTCATAGAATATTTCCATAACACTCTTATGCAATTTATTTAAAATATATTTTAGTATATTTCTTATGAACAATGCAATGTTGAATTGGAGTGGTATTTTCTAAGCACGATCTTGTTAGCTATAACCGAGGTTTATGGATTTAAGGGAGAATAGTTTTCCAATCTAAAAACTGATAATTAAAACACTAAGATATTAGAAAGTTCTTGGAAACCTATTCCTCTATTTTGTGTATCTTCTCAAGAGTATTCCTGATTGAGTGTCAAATTCTTTTTGGTATAGAGATAAAACAAAGAGTCTGAAAGTATATTTAGAATAAGTCCTTGACATATTATCTCGCCATCCTCGTGCTTGTGTCCTTTTTGGAATGTCATCCATAGTAGACTGATTGTTCATGCTAAGTACGGATCCAATATGTCTAATAATTGAAGGGTTGCAAGCCACAACATTAACTTGCACCACACACTTGTAATTTTTTCCATCAAACTAACTAAAATGAACCATGTTAATTTTATCATCTTGGTTATTTTTATCGATATTTTGGTAGACAATATGGCATAAAAAACCATGTTATAAAATGAAATCGAGATAAAAAATTTACAAAACTTTAACAAAAAAGTTGGACGACATAATGTATCTTTCTTAAGTTTAACTTGATACACAAATTAGATCCGTCTTCCAACAAGTATTATTCCCCACAGTTACTGCTCATGTTTTACTTGAAATATCTTTTCGTCTAACTTTGTATACGAAAAAATTAGAAATCAAAATTTTATTTAATAAACTTAGTAAATGAGGAGAGACACTTAAGATAATTGGAAAAAGCTTATACGAAGATTGCTTGTTGGTGAACTATCATACCAGCAATTTAGGTTGTATATAAGATTTAAAGTTAGCTTTCAAATAATCACATATTTTGGAAAAAGTATTCCTAAATAAAAGATTGAAGAAGTGTGTCTTGTTATTGAAGCACCCAATTGGAAACCTTCAAGAAGATTTCAACGTATGCTTTTGCGACGAGCATCACATGTTATCATGGCTGTCATTTCCTTACATTTCTAATAACACTCGTCGAGACTCTTTGCCATGACAATTACTCATAAAATTGAAAATTTTGTTCCATAAAACAAATTAAAATGAACTAAGTCTTGGTGCATCGTATTAATTGGTTTCATAGTTAGTTTCGTACATAATATGTCATCAAATAATTATTTTATGTTAGAAGTAAAACGACATAAACAACTTACAAAAAATTGATAGAAAACTTCTACAATAGAGTAATTTTATTTAGTTTCACTTGAACACATATTAGATATGTTTTTCAAAAAATAGTATTCCCGACAGTTAGTGGTTAGGCTTCGCATGAAATATCTTTTGAGATATAACAAATAGTTTAGCTTACTATACAAACAAGCAGAAGTTAAAAGTTTATTTGATAAACTTAATAAATGAGAAACATATTTATGAGAAAGCTTATACGAAGATCACTTAGTGGTGAATTATTCTAGCAAAAACCCACGTTGTATATAATATTTAAGGTTAGAAAGATTCGTTCAAAATAAAAGATTAAAAACAAATATTCTTTTTCGTATTTATCGCAACAAGTAGCATGTCTTGTTTTGGAGGCCGACGGTTGGAAATAATTAAGATGTTTTCATTGTACATTGTTGCGGCGAGTATAATATGTCGGCATTGATAAGGATAGGATTTATCCGACCCACATGTCGAACCGGTTAAATATTTGACCGATATTTATTTTGTAATATAAAACCAACAAATGTGTAACATTGAGAGTATTTTGTGTCGTATGAGTAAATGTGTTTAAAATTAGTAAATTAATATCGTGGAATAGCTAAGAATGGGTTAACCATGTATGCGCAAAGACCACCACCATCACTACTTAAGAAAATTAACATTTTCTTAGAAATGATAAATAATTATTACTTTTTACTACAGTTAGCCACCTCTCTCACTACAATTTTCGTTTTAGTTATTCTCTCAAATATCTGTGTGACTCTTTTTAAAATATTTTAGACGTATTTTCTCCTTAAATATTTTTGGAATCAGTAGTAACGACGACCATTCATTAAAATTTCTAATTTCACTCGTCGCGATCTCTTGACATGACGAGCGACTCATAAAATTGAGAAACCACGATTTTTCATTGTGAAACTTTATTCGAAGTCGTTGTAAAACATGTTGTTCCTACTTTGACGCGATAACGAGACAACATTCTAATATTCGTTAAAAATTTATTAGGATAACATCCCGACATGTTCCACATTCCCGTGAATCATGTTTTGGCTAGCGGCTTATATTGTTGTGATTTATATGTACCAAACTTTCTCATGTCTTATATTGTGCGTAATTTTATCATGATATACACCGCTAATTCCGAAAGCGTTTTATAGTTTTATTTTACTATTTTAGATATCACGTTTTTTATCTTTTGATTTTTTGTTTATAGTTTATTTAAAAATTTATTTTATTTTTCGATAATTTCATTTAACTTAAAACTTAAAATTATTATGGAAATATAGAATATTATTTTTTTATCCCTAAGATCTAATAAGATTGATGAATAAACTATAATTACTAAAGTGTAAAAATCATCAAGTATTGAGTAGAGTTAACACAAACAAAACTATTTTGGTAAAATAAAAAACTATCTTAACATCCAACACAGTCCATGACATGAAAACTTCGAATAATCAAAACGTCTTAACATTCATAGTATTACAAATTTATACAACTGAACCAACCATATTCTAATTCTATCTAGTTAAATAGGTAACTTTATATTCTGAATTCAAAAACAAACATAATGAACAATTAAATGGGTAATATTATCCTTTTTATGCATTTATGAATATACAACGTGAATAAAGCAGGGAATAAGAAAAGAGAGTATAAACATAATTAGTATAAATTAAAAACAGCAGATGTTCCGAATATGTACAGTTGCGTGCCTACTTTAAAAAACCATGATCCCATTTGGTGTAGGTATTGGTTTGCATAAGCTGATACAAGGTTGTATGATTTCATAACCGAACCTGTCATATATATATATATATATATATATATATATATATATATATATATATATATATATATATATATATATCATTGAGCCTGTCATATATATCATGATCCACACACCACACTTCCATTTACAATTTCTAAAGTAAATTTCGTTTGAAGTTTGAAGTCTCAAACTGTATTGAGCTAAGATTCAGGTTATATATGGAAAACATCCACTACTTTCATATATAGTTTATGTCAAGGATATGCCTCACCCAGCTGTTAAGGACTTCACCGGCGACGTGAAGCTGGTCTTACCGGCAGTAGAAGAAAATCGGAGAGAGAAGAGAAGTCAGCTTGAGTTACAAAGTTCAATCAACTGACTTATTTTATCTAGCTTAGAAAGACAGTATGTGTTGCCATTTGGACCTCTCCTGAAGGTCTTTCGGGTCAAACATTGGGAAAGGCCCAAGATCCAGAGTCTGTGTCCTTCACCAGACTCATCACACTATAAAATGTTATGCTGGTTTTTGGTCACACTCATGTACAAAATTCAAATGTAAATCTTGTCTCATATTTATAATTAAGCCATTGTAACAATAAAAGATTCCCTCACAGCCTGTACCAACTGCCTATATATATATATATATGGTAGTGCTGTGAGGGTGTTGAAATCAAGAAAACAAAAAAAGGAATAAAAAGTTTAACAAACAATTTCTCTCTTTTCTTCAATATTTCCTCAGCCTCCATCTTTCAATTGGTATCAGAGCCATCCAAGCCTTCAATGGCCAACATCGATTCACCTTCCCTGAGCAGTGACTCACTAGGCTCAGTGCTTCCTAGTAGCTTCTCTAGTAGCAACAAAAATCTACACCTGCACACAATGAACAACAACAACAACCACAATATCAGATTAGATAGGAACAACTATCTATTGTGGAAAACCATGGTACTACCTATGGTTAATGGAAACAAGATTGGTGGCTATATTATAGGAGACAAACCCTGTCCTGTCAGGTTTATCACTGACTCTGAAGGAACTGTCACAGAAAGTTCTGATTATGAGGACTGGGTTGCTAAAGATCAGCTCCTTCTGGGCTGGCTTTATTCAACCATGAGCCCAGAGGTAGCTGCTCAGTTAATGGAGGAGGAGACTTCAAAAGGACTCTGGGAAGCAGCAAGCAAACTTCCTGGCTCACAAACAAGAGCGAGAATCACATACTTTAAATCTGAGTTCTGAAGAACCCGTAAAGGTAACACTTCAATGATTAAGTATCTTAACAAGATGAATTCTATATCTGATAATTCGATGCTTGCTGGTTGTGGTGTGTCAATGGATGACCTGGTCACCCAAGTTCTAGCTGGGTTGGACTCAGACTACACACCTATTGTGGTGAGTATGACAGACAAAGAAGACTTGACTTGGTTGGATCTACAAACAAGTCTGCTTACATTTGAGAGCAGACTTAAACAATTGTTAAATCTACAAAATAATGTGTCTAACTTGAATCTAGCTTTTGCAAACTTCACTTAAGAGACTGATTTCAAACAAAAACAAAGCAACAACAACTCACGAGGTTTCTATGGTGGCACTAGAGGACAGAACATAAACTTTAGAGGGAGGTCTAACTACTCAAGTAACAACAGAAGCAGGAGGAACTACTACAGAGGTAGAGGTGGTAGATTTTCTCAAAACAAACTAACATGTCAGATCTGTAGCATGTATGGTCCTTATGCTCCTGTCTGCTACTACAGAGATGATCCCTCTGTCATGGGGAATACACCACCTGACCAAGGAAAAAATGAAGGAGAACAAGCTGCCTATGTTACTACTCAAGACAACACAGGTGACAATGCCCGGTTTGCTGACAGTGGGCCAGCCACCATGTCACAGGAAACTCAGGTTTGCTGACTCAAAAATATGAGTACTCAGGTAATAAGGGTGTGCTGGTTGGTAGTGGTCAAAGTCTACCTATTAAACATATTGGTAGTACTAACCTATACTCCAAAACCAAAAGACCTATTTCACTCTCAAATATTTTATATGTTCCCTCAATAAATAAGAACTTAGTCTCTGATTTTCAGCTTACTAACAATAATAATGTGTTTGTTGAATTTCATGATGGGTTTTTCTTCGTGAAGGACAAGGGAACATAGACTACTTTTCTTAGAGGGACATCTGAGAATGGGTTGTATAGGTTGGAGAGCTACCTTAGGTCATAAGCAAGCAAGGTATTCTCTGGTTCACCACAAGTTAATGTTTTTGATGTTCAGTCTGTTGTTTCTAGTTCTCTAAAGGATGGATGGCATAGGAAGCTTCGCCATCCATCCCTAAACACTCTCAATTCTGTGTTAAAGACTTGCAATCTGAAAGTAATTGAGAAAAATGCAACAAATTTTAGTGAGGCTTGCCAGTTAGGCAAGTCTCACAGTTTACCATTTCATGTGTCTAACTCCCATGCTAGCAACATTCTGGACCTCATACACACTGATGTGTGGGACCCTTCTCTTGGCCTATCTACAGAAGGGTATAGGTTTTATGTAATTTTCCTTGATGATCACTCAATGTACACTTGGTTTTACCCTATCAAGGACAAAAGTCATGTTTTTAACATCTTTCAAAACTTCAAAAAACTTGTTGAATAACAATTTGAAAGGTCAATTAAGGTTTTACAAAGTGACTGGGGTGGGGAATTCAGACCATTACTTTCTGTTGCCCAAGAACAAGGGTTATTATTAAGAAGATCTTGCCCATACACCTGAACCCAAAATGGCAGGGCTGAGAGAAAGCATATGCACATAGTTGAAACTGGGTTAACAATATTAGCTCAGTCTTCATTACCCTACAAATATTGGGCTCACTCCTTTGACACTGCTGCCTACCTCATTAATAGACTCCCTATCTCTGTCCTATCCAATAAGTATCCCTATATAGTCATTTTTCACAAAACACCTAATTACGTTACCCTAAAAACATTTGGTTGTGCTTGTTATCCCTGTCTAAGACCATAACAGTCCCATAAGTTCCATTTCTATTCTGCTAAGTGTGTGTTTCTTGGATACAGTCAGTATCACAAGGGGTATATTTGTTTAGGTTCAAATAGTAGGATATATATCTCTAAGAGTGTGGTGTTTAATGAAACTGAGTTCCCTTTTTCTCAAGGTTTGCCTACTCGTTAACAAACTAGTTCTATCCCTAGTTATTCTTACAGTTCTTGGCTTCCTAGTTTGCCCAACATGCTTGTGACCAATGGTGACTCTCTGCCTACATCAACTACATCTAGTGTCCCTTATGGTCATCTCTAGATCCATGGATTCTCTGATGCTGATCGGGCCTCATCTCCAGATGACAGGGGCAGTGTTGGTGTGATGTAGACAGAAGGCCTTTACAAAATCATTTTAAATATTTTAGTTTTATTTTATTTTAATTTTTATAATTTAAGGATTTATTTATTATAGCAAATTAAATCTGAATGTAATCAGATTTAATAGGATATTATTTTATTATGTTTATTTTTGTTTCCATATTTTTTGAATTGAATTTTGTAGAGGCCTTCTGCCTACATTATGGTGCATACTGTGTCTATTTGGGTGACTCCTTAATCTCATAGTCCTAAAAAAAACAGAACGTGGTGGCTCGTTCATCGACAGAATCTGAATATCTTGCTCTTGCCAATCTGTCCTCTGAATTGATTTGGTCGCGCTCCGTTCTTTCATAGATCCAACTTCCATCTTCCCCACCGTCGGAGAGAGAATAGAAGTCAGTTAGGGTTACGAAGTTCAATCAACTGATGTGCTGCGGTTTGGACCTCTCCTTAAGGTCTTTCGGGTCAAACATTGGACAAGACCCAGAGTTTGTGTCCTTCACCAGACTCATCACACATTAAAATGTTATGCTGGTCTTTAGTCACACTCATGTACAAAATTCAAATGTAAATCTTGTGTCTTATTTACAATTAAGCCATCGTAGCAATAAAAAATTCCCTTGAGTCTGTACCAGCTACCTATATATATATGGGAGTGCTGTGAGGGTGTTGAAATCAAGAAAACAGAAAAGAAATAAAAAGTTTAACAAACAATTTCCCTCTTTTCTTCAATATCCCCTCAGCCTCCATCTTTATGTACGCTCTGGTCTGGTTAATTAGAACATTGCATCCACTTATTCATCCACACCTCTATTCTATATTCAATTTCTAAAGCAAACCTAAATATTTATTTGCCTTTGCATTTCAATTTGAAATTTTAAAACCATATTGTAGTGTGAACGCATCTAATGCTTTCATGATTGTGAAACTGTGATTTATATCAATAGAACGAATGCTTTCATAACTGTGAACTACCAGTGTGTTTGGTTGATTTCTTTTTCCTTATCCATTTTAACGACTCTTTTTCATATTTGTAGATTTGGAAAATGACAACGCTTCTTATAGCAACGGCCATGGCCGGAAAAGTTGTGGAAAAAATTACAGAAATGGTAATAAATGTAGTAGTAAAGCAATTCAGTTATGTGTTCCGTTTCACCAGCAATTTACACAACTTTCAAAAAGAAACTGAGAAGTTAAAATATGCTCAAGGGCGTATAACGGATGCTGTTGAGAGGGCCCAGAGGAACGGTGAAGATATTGAGCAAGAGGTCAAAAAATGGTTAGCTGATGTTGAAGATATCTTCAAATGGGAACAGACAACAGAAAGAAAGATAAAGGAAACACAAGCCTGTTTTTTGTCCAAAAACTTCAAATATCGCTTAAGCCGAAAGCTAAAAAAGAAGACGGTGCAAGTTAAGGATCTTATTAGTAACTCCCCATCTGGATCAGTGGGTCGGCTTGTTCAACCTCCACCAATTGAATTCTCTGGAGTGAAAGCCAACCTCTCTGACTCTTTGAAAGCTGCTTTCGATCATATCGTACATGGGCTGCAGAATGATAAGGTTCAAATGATTGGGTTGTACGGAATGGGTGGGGTCGGAAAAACAACATTGGTCGAACTAATCGGCCAAGAAGTTACGGATAAACAGCTTTTTGATAAAGCATTGATGGTTGTCTTTTCCCAAACCCCAGATATTAAAAAAATGCAAGATAAAATGGCTGGTGAATTGGGTTTGAAGTTTGATGGTGAAAATGATGAAACATTAAGAGCAGGTCGTTTGCTCGCCCGGTTCAAACAAGAAAAAAGCATTCTCGTCCTACTCGATGATGTTTGGGATGAGTTTAAATTGAGAGATATTGGAATTGATATTGATGAAAGTCAAACAAGGTGCAAATACACAGTGACTACACGCGATATGCACGTGTGTGAAAGTATGAACTGTCAAGAAAAGGTTGAGCTAAAAATCATGACGGAATCCGAAGCATGGGCTCTCTTTAAAGAAAAAGCTGATCTTAAGGATGATTCCCCAGTGGAATATATAGCTAAAAAAGTTGCAAAAAAGTGTGATGGCTTACCTATCGCTATTGTAACACTTGCATCTGCTTTAAAGGGAAACTCTAAGAAACAATGGAAAGCTGCTTTGACGAAACTAAATAACTTTAAACTGACAGACATTGACAACATAGATAAAAACCAAAATGCTTATATGTGTTTTAAATCGAGTTATGATCAGATGAAAATTGATCTCCAGCTGTGTTTGTTATTGTGTTCTTTATTTCCAGAAGATTGTGAGATTTCTATTGAAGATTTAGTTCAATTAGCAGCAACTGAGTTCAAAAGTGGTGGCAACTTTGAAGACGAGAGAAATTCGGTGGGATCATCCATTGACACACTCGTTGATAAATGTTTGTTAATAAAGAGCGGTGATGAAAAAAAGCATAAGGTGAAAATGCATGACATGATCCGAGATTTTTCCCTGTGGATGTTATCAGAGCCTGATAGTATTTTCACAGGAACATATATCGATGAGTCAAGCAATCCTCCAAATAAGGAGATGCTTGCTGCATGTATGATGATTTCTGTTATGGGAAAACAAAATATCATACTGGTGTTCTTTGTACGTGGTGGCATATGGGAATCGATTTCAAATGCTGGTTTTGAAGTTTTGACAAACCTACGAAGTCTGCACTTGCAAAACTGCAACCTCCTCGGTGACATGTCTTCATTAAGAGGTATAATGAAAATTGAGATTATTAGCCTTAGTGGCTCTAATATCACCCACCTACCTGACGGGATAAGTGAAATGCAGCATTTAAAATTGTTGGATCTGTCCTACTGTCTGAAACTAATGAAGGTGCCAGATGGTCTGCTAGAGAAATTGTTGAATCTGGAAGAACTATATACTCATGGCTTACATAAACTGTGGGGGAAGAGAGAAGTAATTTGAAGGTTTCAGAGTTGAAGGCACTTCAACGCCTAAGGAGACTTTCGTTGGAGTTGGAATGTCTTCCAAAAGATTTTGTTTTCCCAAAGTTGAAATGGTACTATATACATATATTCGGAAAGCAAGGGGGTTACTTTTATACCGACAGGTATGTAGATTTACCGTCTAATAGATTGAAATTTGTAAATGCTGAATTGGCGTGGAAGAATGTCTTTGGACAATTGCTGCCAAAAGTAAATCATCTTACAGTACAAGACACAAGTGGTGAAATAAAATGCATAATCCCGTACATGCATCAAGAAGGATTCAACAAGTTAGAAGGTCTTAATTTTTCGCATTCAGTTGGATTAAAATGCCTTGTTAACACGGCTGAGCTGAAAGAGCATTCCCCTGTTTTCTCAAGTTTAGCGAAATTGGAGTTAGACTCTTTGCCTGAATTGAGATGTCTGTGGCCAGATCCAACACCTGATGCCGGTTTCAAAAATCTCACAGTTGTATCTATCAGTGGCTGCAGCAAATTAAAATTTGTTTTCTCTCTATCTGATGCTCAAAGTCTGGTCAAATTAAAAAAGTTGGTGATATCGTTGTGTCGTGATTTGGAGGATATCTTGATGGAAGAGGATGGAAATATAATTTCATGGGATCATAATAACTCCCCATGCTTTGGGAACTTAGAGAGACTAGAGATAATGCATTGTGGCAAATTGAAATATATCATGTGTATTGCCAAAGCCCGAGGTCTTGAGAGATTAGAATGTCTTATTGAATCTGGTAACACTGGACTGAAGGAAATATTTGGTAGTAAGAAGGAGCAAGAAGGAAGTTCAGGGGAAATTGTACTCCCCTTACTAACAGAAATGCATTGCGTTAAATCAGATCATCTACGCCGTATTTCTCGTCGATCTTTGCAGAATCTATATATTGAAGAAGGGGGAGGAAGCAGAGTTAAATCGTCTTCTTAATGGAAAGGTATGTTTATGGACTTCAAAGTAATAAATCTTGTTTTGCTTTTAAATATACAGTGTCCATAAGATTCATTTCATTTTAGAGCATGTACCGTACAACAATTTAAAATTTCATATGAACAAGTGATATATAAAAGAAAACAAAAATAAGCTTTGTCTATTTTTTAGTTAGTAGATCCATTAGAATAGATTTTTTAATATTTTAATTCGAATTTAAATTAACATCTCATTTAACGCTTCCTCTGTGCGTGTTTGTAATCATATTAGCTGTTAGCCTGTTAATTTAGTGTCTCTATTCTTTTTAACGAGATCATTAGAGGATATAAAAGTGGCCACATAAAATATTTAGCAATCATTTGCGACCAAATTTTTAGTGTCAAATTAATGTTGAGATTTTATTTCCATTGCTTCAAGGATAATTCCAAAATGCTGGCCCGGGTTTTTTCTTAAGAAAAACAAAAAAAAATTACCCCACTACCCCAGAATCTGGTGGATGATGCGGTTCAAGTTTGGCACAAGACCCCGCCCCAAAAGAATTCTGGATGATCATGATTAACCAACTTCTAGCGTGTCAGAGTTGTTAGTGTGGTGAGAGACTACAACATTCCTCTTTTCTGAGGGTATTTTTCTCATTGTGACCAGACCACAATTTATATCTCACTCGTGCCTTGTTACCTGCGTCTATAATAAATTACAATTACCAACAAATTTATATCTCATTCGTGTGTTTGGTTGCTTGCGTCTATAATAAAATTGTAATGATGGTGTGAATCTGATGATTTTTATTTGTGGTTTGTATTCTTATAAACTCTGTTTTGAAGTGTTTTTTTATATCAACAACAACAATGCGTTTATTTTTGTATCTGTTTTCCAAATAGAAGCTATATAAGGATTTAAAATTATAAAACACTTTATGTAATTCTAAATATTTATATAATTTTAAAAGAAGACCGCCATGTAAGTATCAATATTTGTTCAAAATCAATATTTAATACCAAATAAGATTCCTATCAATATTTGGTACCAAGTATCACACTAAATTATTTTGGTATTATAATTGAAATAATCCATTTTAAATTCATATATATATATATATATATATATTTTAAAAGAAGACCGCCATGTAAGTATCAATATTTGTTCAAAATCAATATTTAATACCAAATAAGATTCCTATCAATATTTGGTACCAAGTATCACACTAAATTATTTTGGTATTATAATTGAAATAATCCATTTTAAATTCATATATATATATGGCTTTATTTACCTTTAAGATATTATTAATTGATATTCATATATATATATATATATATATATATATATATATATATGGTTTTATTTCATATATATTCAAATTTTAAGGTTTTAAATTTGTGACATCTTAAACAAATAGTCTCCCAACTTTTAATTTTATTTTTACCTTTTAAATTTATTTATTTTTAATGTTTTTTTTTTGTTCTGAAAAAACATAGTATCACAAAAAATGTATGGATTTGTGTTGTTTGTTCAAAATTTGGTTCATCTTTTGAGATTTTTTCTTAGTTTTTGTGTTTTGTTCGGGAATTTTTCTTGTCTTTTCAATTTAGATTTATAATAATCGTATTGATTTTACTTTGTTCCCATCAATTTCTCTATTCATTCCAAAAAAAAAAGTAAAGTTTACTATAATCGTATTGAATTTCAATTACCAAAAAAAGAGTATAATCTAAAATATCATTCCCTTGATGCCATGGAGGAACTAACAACATAAAAAAAATACAACAAGGTGAAAACTTGTGTGTCAATAACCATTCTAGTCGAGTAATGAGACATTGTTTTTATGGAGGAGAGACTAATTTGGTACTTGTACTTTAATATAATTATATTTTTATGTTTTATATAAATAGGATTTCAAAAGTAAATATATTTGGTTTGAAACGGAAACAAATGCAGTGGAAGATCGACAAACGAGTTTGCATATATGGACGGGTGCCAGTTAACCAAGTGCTGATACGTGACACCCAAATATATAATTTGTTACTGCAAATACGGTCACTCAACAATTCACACCTAAAACATCTTTAGGTTAGTTTCCATAATCTTTTATCTTCACTTTAAGATTTATACATTTTACATTTACTGATTTACCATCTATTTTATTTCACCAATTTACTACATTAAACATAACTTAACTTAACCGCATCGGCGCACCGGCAATTAGATTTAACAAAACTTGACCCAGTTATATCCAAATTTAAATTCTAATTCTTCTTTTAGCCGTCTATATGCTTATATAATTAGTCAATCATTGCGAGTCCGGTTATCTATCAAATTTGTAAACAGCTAAATAGTAAAGAATAAAATTAATCTAAATCAAAATATCTAGAATTGTTTCCAAAGACGATATTCATCACTTACAAAGACCTACCCACGTCAGCATTCGACAACCCAAGAATTCCCAAATTGAGAAAAGAATAGTTCTCTTTCAACACAAGGTAATTAATATATTAAACAATAAAAAATTGTTCACATGCGTTCTTTTCTTCTTGTTTTCAAGAGATAAAACAAACAAAACAAAAGTTATTTGTTAAAAAGAGAAAAAAACTTTTGTGTTTATTGTAGGGAGAGACTCGTGGAACCTCTGAACAAAATGATTCGTGGAAGAAAATTGCTGCAGAGATGGACGAGGTTACTAAGGAGGTGACAAAGGTGTTGTATATAGTGGTTGTGGATGAAGGGAAAAAGAAGAGAGAGAAATTAAAGTGTGGAAATGGGTCATTTTGTTATACGTGAATTGTTCTGCAAAGTACTCTTCAATTCATGGGATGCAAAGCGGGTCATGCTTTCAAGATTAGCCAACTTGTTTTCAATTGCAATATATTTGTGCAAAAGAAAAAAGAATGAGGTATTGAGACACTAACTGATTATTCTGCAAGTGTTTGGCTACATTGTTAGGTAAAAGAATATAATGAAGCTTTATGTGTAGTTTATTTTATCTAAACATGTTACCTTCCTCATGTTAGATGAAAAGATAGTGAAACGCGATGATGATAGGACAATGAAGATGATGCAAGTATTAGACTCATTAAAGAGAGCTGGAGTGAATTTAAAAAGACAGTGTAATTTAAGTAGTTATAATTTACACATTAAGGACAATAAACGTTTTTTTCTTCTTTGTGTTTCAATTTCTACAAAAACAAAAAAGCTAGGGTTTTTTGTGTATGCATCGAAAACGGGCAAAGTCATTGTGTCTTTCTAATAAAATCGATATGAGCAGGTCCGGAGACGTAGGCATAATTTGCTAAACTCCGTTAACAATTGTGTGTTTAATTTCATTTTTGTTTTGTGTTTCTTTTCTTTCCTTTTAATCTGATTGCAGAAAAATTGTGTATTTTCTAAAAACCTCTTTTCGCCTCAAACCAATTTAGAAGTGATTTTCCAGGAAATTTTCTTATTTCCATTGCATGCATAAATCGGAGAAAAATAATTTTGCGACTTCGAAAAATGTTGATTAAAGCTATTATGGTGGCAACCAAAGTCCCACATCGCACAACGGTTAAACATATGAAAGATTAGGAGTATATAACTAAGAATATATCTCAACTAGCATGAGACCTTTTGTAAGTGGATCAAAATAAAAATTATGCGGGTCTTCGGGTGCCAAAGCGGAAAATATTATACTAGTGTGGAGATCGGTTGTTCTTACTTATATACGAAGATGGATTATGCGGAATCCATATTCCCAACAAATGGTATCATGGCTGGAGGCCCAAAGAGAACGCGATGGTGGTGAAATTCTCGGAGGACGAACATGATCAACCAACAACCATGCTCAAGGTGAATGGTCTGCTATAGAGATCCTAGTTTGGAGGGCCCGTGGCTCATCAATCAGGTAGTACTTGATTGGAGTGGGGAACGACGCTAAGGAACGAGACAGTGGTGGTCTAATAGGAGTTGAGTAGTAACATTTGTAGTGCCTCTATGGTTCAGGTAGCACCAATATGATTAGAGTGGGCGGATGGAAATAAAATGAGTGGAAACTAAAATGGTACTTTGTTTGAGAAGAGGCAACGACTACCTAGGTAGTTTTGGCAGGAATCCAAAAGAGCAGACTTGATATTAGCATGCAGAATCCAAGAAATGAAGCAATCTATAATAGTCTTATTGTGTGGCACTACCTTGCCAACTCTACTAGGTAGTAAGTTAAGAATCACAACTGTCATATCAACCGACTCTATCAGGAACATGATGAGAAGTTTTGTTGATGAGAAGTAGAATTTTTTACTTTGGGGATATTGAAGTAGAAATTCAGGGACTAAAGTGTAAAAAATGTAAGTTTAATGTAACAATAAAAATTATATATTTCTATTAAGGACTAAGAGTAATTTATCCCTTTATATAATCGTTTTCAATTTAGAGCTAAGTCTCAGCGCATCTATATAAAGGTCAGGGCTGAACTAATAAAGGGGTTGAACATTTTTTTGATCTAATTTAATTGTGCTCTGATTTTGTCTCTCTAAAATCTCTCTCTTTCTCTCTCTCACTAAAATCGGGTATTAAGTTTTCCTAAGACAACTCTTACTAACTGAACTCACCAAATTTGGAAGTTAACTTAAGTGAAGGCATAAAAAAGACAGAAAATTAGCAGGTATTTTCCCTTCTGTTTCCAAATATAAAGGGACTAGTAGTTCATATGGTTTTGAAATCCGAGGCTCAGCAGCCAGATGTTAGTTGTAATGATACGATATCTGATAATCAGATGGTTGCTAAAGGATATAAGGCACAAAGTGAAATTGTAATTTACAGTCTTGATCAACCCATTGCATCATGGGAAGATTGAAAATAATCTGTAATAGTCGAGGGTGTTCATTTGAACCTTAACTTTGTTATAGGACTGATGAAGAAGCATCATTAAATTAAACCTTTTATGATATATATTACTAATAAGTACAAACAGTTGGAATTTACTATCCGTGCAAAGTACATGACATTGGACCTAATTAAAAATAAGTACGTAAAATATACACAACGTCAAAACCATACAAGATATCTAATCTCTAAAATAAACTATACTAACATGGATAAAGTGTTGCAGGTATCCATGCAACGATACTTAGCTCCCTCCTCATGCAAGAAATAGGAGAGCAGCTTTATGACCCCACGATAAATATTTTTCAAGAGTACATAAACCAGTGCACTACCAATTCATTGAGCTCAAAGGGAATGTTCGAGTTGATCCATAGACAAGGTTCCTCTAGGAATTTGATGGATCTTCTCAATACAAATGAGACACTTGCAAAGGTTTGGCCTATTGATTTAGTTGATGTAAATATGAGGTCTATTTTTGGTTATGAGGTTAAGAATGGGACATGACATCCGATGTATGGAGCCTTTCAAATTGGCAAAGCTGAACCCGTCAATCTTTAGTTTGGCCGCTTTGAAATCAACGCATGCCCAAGTCATGGTGGTACAGGCCATGCTTCCAGCATTGACGAGTCAAAGGGTGATTATACTAATACTTGTAGTAAATATATCTCTTCTTGTTGTAGCTCACCAAGGATATTTGTTGGGCTCTCTAATGAGCTAAAGGAAGAATATTATGTATACGAGACTGATACTTGTAGTAAATATATATCTTCTTGTTGTAGCTCACCTGTCTCTGTAGCTCCTCATGCTCTTCCAGAATCATCCGGTAGTGAGGTTGGTTAGAAAGACTAGCACCTGACACTAGATCAATCTAGTGTTAGATGTCTTGTAATGGAGGAAGACATCTAGGAAAATTATCTGGAAATAGATCAGAAAATTCTACTAATAGCGGGCGAACTCGATCAAGTATCCCACCAAACGGATCATCATTACATTCTTTAACCACCAATAGATAAAAATTCGTCTATCGCTAATATGATTTTTAAAAAAAATTATGAGCTAGAAAGTTCCTACCAGAGTCTTGTGACACAACAGGTTTTGGGGATACCTCCTTAGATCTTGTTAACGTGATTTTAGTGTGATTCCATATAAACTATAACGGTTTTTCCTACCATCGTACGTGCAACATCTGTTGTGTTGCCATGGTCGGCTTAACAATAAGTGACATGCATCCATACCACCAGATCTTCAAAAATCACATTTTCACACCTTTCTCAATCGATTACAAATATACATACCTCACCTCTGATAGTACAAGTCTATTGGAATATATTGTTTCACAACCAATCATCACTGTCACTGCTCGCTTCAGTCATAAAATAGACACACTTTAGACTAAATATCTTCCTAACATGCCCTCCACATACCTCTTCCAACTGAACCTCATCAACAACATTCTTTGCTTCCTCATCAAATTGTGGCACACCCTCCAACTGGAAATTAGCAGCTCTTGTGAACAAACCCCTCGATTGTTGTGGTTACTGCTAGAATTTTAGACATTGCGAAATAATTTGCTCTGTTTCCTAACAATGGTAGAACTAGACCTACGAGGAAGTACCTATGCGACTATGTACATATAAATAAGTACCTACACGAATAGGGGCTGCAGTTAGTACTCTTGGGCTTGAACTTGGAAGTTTTCTTCTTGGATAGGCCATCAGTGATGCCCTGGTAGTATCTCCTCCAGTCGTTCTCAAAAAGGCTTATTCCAAATGTATGACACGCTTATGTGCTTCTCATGCATTGACATGGTCAAACATATCCAAAGAGTCTTAAAGTGTTGCCTCATCCCACCTATGTAGCGAGATACTAATTGATTTGTTATATCAGTATTATCCACACAGTTTTACAATTCGAAAAAATCATTTGTGTACTCATCAACAGTCTTTGAGCCTTGTTTTGGTTTTGGAACTCATGGTATATTATTCAAGCATAATTGTAGTGAAAAAACGCAGCTCTCAATTGTTTGACAATTTTAACCCATGTAGTTATTGGCTTACCTTGCCTCGTCCTGGTTTGCTTTAGTTGTTGGCACCAAGATGCAACTCAGACTCAGAACTTGGTTTTGAAGAATTGTACCATTTTATCATCCGAAACTTACTTAAAATCAAGGAATTCTTCCACTGAAACTATCTAATCTAAAACCTCTTCCGGTTCAACAACCATATGGAACTCTGGGATCTCAAGACTGAATCCTGATTGTCACTGGTTGTTTGCGTTTTGATTAAAATATTTCAATGGCGGGAGCTTTAAAACTTGCGCACGATAATCTTGATCATAAATTTAACATCTACCTGTTCCTTGAGAGGAGAAACCTGATTCTATTCCCGGTCGATCTTTCTCTCTAATCTCAACGGTGGGTTGCTCGAACATGGACCCCGAAACCCGGTGTTATTGATATTCTCCCATATAGTATGCCATCAAATTCATATGTTTTCCCATCTGGCCAAACCGATCTTCAATCTTCCCCCGATCGATTGGTTCTGCGATTGACACACTGGCCTTTCCGCGATTAACCCTCTTTGGAAAAATAGTTCCTTAACTCACGTAGTGTGAGCTATAAAGGTTTGATACCAATTATGATGGCATCGAAAATATTAAAAAAAGAACTGACGAGTACAAGAACTCATAAGAATAGAAGAAAAGTAGATAAAACCCTAACCCTAGGTGAGAGAAAAAAAACTAAAAAAAATGATCTCAAAATTATATTTAATCCAAGTTTCTCTAAAAGTATGGTTTGAGAGCCATTCTATAGAAGTTCTTGAAATCTACACAAAAATTATACCCTCATCTTCGCAAAATAAAATAAAGCCCAGTCTAATTTCAAAGCGATTGGAGTAGTGTAAATATTTTAAATAAATGCAATAAAATTAGAAATATTGTGAGAATACACGAAAGAGACAAATGAAGCCCTAAACGATGGAATTTTGGGTTTGAACTTCATCACTAAGCTTTGCCCAATGATTCTTAAAAAATTTGTTGGGCTTGTCGATGCGCTCGATTTGAGTAGTTGCAATACCGAATTCTGATATTCGATTAGTCTATTTTTTTCAATTTCATCCCATTATTATAGAAATTTAAATATATTTACTATTTATTAGACAAATATCCTTAATGTTATATACTTCATACAAAACTATCATAAATTGAACTTATCAATAACCCTAGTTCTTATAAAACATTATGAGAGAAGACTAGCTTTGATGGTACCTAGATTGCAACCCGACCTTTGACGTTATTAGACGTCACTTCAGACTTCGTCCAATTTTGTTCTTCATATATATCTTACCAAAATGTTCTGAAATCGTGAGTCATATAATTTTACAATGAGTTGAGTTAGATGCGCCACGCGTAGCTTACCCTCGTACACGTGTCATGATAAAATTTGGTCTACTTTCTCCGCAATTAAATATGTTCCTTGAAACATTAATGAAGGGACTCTTCCTCTTCCAATGTCAGTATTTGTTGTAGCATGAAAGCGAAACTGGGTGTTCTTTAAATTCCTCCATGTAAGTTCCCGTTCAGTCTTACAAACATTCCCTATAAATTCAATTCTTTATTTTGCACAATTATTCATTTCCAGTAATTCTAGATATAAAGATAGAATCTCTCAAATTTTTGTCACTGCAAAAACCAAGCTACCACCTCACAATTTGTTTCGGGCCGCAGCGGCGGATCTACGTTGTGGCCCGGAGGGGCGTAGGCCTCCCTTAACTAAAATATAAGTTTTATAATTTTTTAAAGGTAATAATTATTTAAATAATATTAAAATAAAAAAATTTACGCCCCTTTAACTAATATATATATATGTAATTTTTTTTAAGGTAATAATTATTTAAATAATATTAAAGTAAAAATTCTACGATCCTTTAACTAAAATATATATTTTATAACCTTTTTAAAGTAATAATTATTTAAATAATATTAAAATAAAAATTTAAGATAATAAATTTTTTTAGGAATGTTTTAAATTTAATATCTGAAATAATGTTAGAAAATTTTTAATTTAAAAATTAGTATGTTGACAATTTTAATGAAAATTTTTAGATTAAAAGTCTTAGAGTGGAAATTTTAATCTACCAAATCTTGGATTATGGCTATTTTTAAAGAATAATTTAAGTTAGAAATCTTTAATATTTTAAAAGGAAATTTTAAGTTGATATTTATAAATTGTTGGATGTAGTCTCGATCATCTTAATCTCTATGAATACTAGAACTCCAACTCTATTGATTTTGTAAATATTCTCAATTTGTTTTTGCCATAATTTGTTTTGATTTAATATTCCTTTAATCTTTCTAATTAATTATGTTTTATCTATTACTTTTATTTAGAAAAAGATATTGAGTTGGTGAAAAGGAAGAACACGATCCGAAGGAGTTTCACCAATTTATTTTTTCAAGGTATGTATATTTTTTTTTGTTTTCTTTTGAAATTTTATTATTATTTTGATCTTTCTGATCTGATTTGTATTCATTTAGGAAAGTGAAAATACATTTACTTAGTTTAAAGACAATATATATGGAAATATTTGTTTTTTTTTTAAAAATAAAATTATATATTGATTTTAATTTTATATAATATTTACATAAAATTTTGATTTTCTTTATATTTATTTAAAAAATATTTTTTATATAAAAAAATTGAATTTATTTCCATCTATTTCTAAAAATATATTTTATACATTTATCTTTTATATATTAAATGATTTTGTTATATTTTATTTTTTAAATATCTTTTAAAAATAATATAGTGATATTTTTATCTATGTGTTAAAAATATGTTTTATATAACAAACTCTATTTATTTTCATTTATTTTTCAAATATATATTTTTTTATAACAAATTTTATTTACTTTTATGTTAATTTTAAAATATCTTTTTAAGATATTAAATTTGGTATAGTTATATTCTATTTTATTTTATATATCTTTTAAAAATAATACATTAAGATACATTAAGATTATAAAACCAATTAATAGTGTTGGTTATTCAAGTAGTTGGAGTAATAATAATTTGATTCATCCTAATCTCATTGCCTCTATATCAAAACATAATGATGATAGTGTAGAATTTCATTTGAATGAATATATAGTGAGTGATCCGGGACTACACCAACTTATTGAAAAGTCACATAGTAATGTTAGAGATAAAATTCGAGAATTCGACGAGAATTTTGACCCCCCCTTACTTCAATTCCTAGATCCGCCACTGTTTCGGGGCATAATTCAATCCTTTTGTACACACCATTATATGTTTTCTAAAGTCAATGCTTTTGATTGGTTTTCAATATCCAAACTAGCCAAAGTGAGAAGAGCTGGAGGGATAATGACGAGGGTCCAAAACTCATCACACATGTGTACACCTTCAAGAATTTTGACGCAAAAAAGAAATTACCAGAACTCGTTGGGCCCATCATTTTCTAATCACCTACTTAACCGTTGTTAAAGACCACTTATCCTTGTCCGCAAAGAAACTCTCGAAAGGATATTCACAATACGATATTCATGCCCCCAAAGGGCTAGCCGAGTTGGTTGAGTATGGCATTCTTATAACCAAAAGGTCATGAGTTCGAGTCCGTCTACATACGCTTTCTCAGCTGAGCCTGTCACCTTGTGTGGTTTACCTTCTAACGTTGGTTTGCAGGCTATCGCGTCAGACTGAGGGTTTACCCTTGTGCGCACTCATTGCACTCTGAGTAGCGGCTGCGGATTTCCTCCGAAAAAAAAAGACAATACGATATTCATAATAATTACACTTAAACCTTGAAGTCATGTTACCTCCCAAAGATGCCTCACAATAAGCACAAAAAAGACCGACTTCCCCACGCTTTGGACACGAAATATCACCGCGAGTCAAACTGGCCTCTCTGGGTCGTAATGATCCCCGGGCGGAATCAGTTGAATCCAAAAGGTAAATTCATACAGGAGTCCATGAGATTCCTTATACTCCATCGGTAGTCCCAGAGATATTCGCTAGGCTTCATAATGAAAAATCTACTTCTCAACAGGTGTCACTGCATCTACTCGACGAGCTTGACGTCGAATCCACAAACCGGAGCGAAGCTATATTCTACATTAGGGATGATGTCGACGAGCTTGACGTCGAATCCACAAACCGGAGCGAAGCTATATTCTACATTAGGGATGACGTCGACGAGGTTGTTGGTACCCATAGAACGGGAAAAGATTTGGCGCTAAAGCCAAAAAATCTAAAGAAGAAAGAAGCTGATGGTTGGTTTCTCTTAATGATATCTGAGGTTGATAAGGAAAATCTTCACCCATCGATGTTTGATATCTGAGGTTGATAAGGAAAATCTTCACCCATCGATGTTTGATATCTGATTTCCTTGCATAACAACAAGTAAAATTAATACTCTGAGGAGGACCATCCATAGTTGAGGATGCGATAGGGGATCTCAGAGTCCATTAAGATATGTCTCCCCAAAGTGGGGAAACACCGCTCTCCGTCAAGTAGCGAGAATGATTAGTTTATCTGGGCGTTCTAAATTGGTAGATTCGGTTCCTTTTGGATTCGGCTGTAGTTTCCTACTTCAACCTAGTAGAATTATGTCCAAGTTAGGCCAGTCTGGATTGATGGTTATCTTTAATATCCTGCATCATTTTCTTGCAACTCTCCGAAATTCCATTCCTCATATAGGACTACGTCTTTGTCAAAGATATCAATGTATTCTTATTTGCTTCATCCCCCAAATGTACGAGCTTAAGATGGTGAGTGACCGTCTTAAAACAGAGATGACATGGAACAAATATTTATTCTTCATCATTAGATGATGAGAGAATGGTCGAAATATTTCAATGGAAATTACTATGAGTGTTCTTCTAAGGAAGTTCAAGGGTACAAGTAAACTCATCATTTTACATGTTTTTAAGGTTATTGTTATATGTTGTACTTTAATTCTAATTCAAATATTTTATGTTGTTATTCCCAAATTCAAGTAACAACATCTTACAGAGAAGACGTTCATGGCGCTGAACAAGTAGATCGGGAAAATCTGGTCAAGTAAATTCAATAAAAAATTTACTCCCACGAACTTGGTGTGTAGCCACCTATTGCGATAAACTAAACGATTGCAGAGTAATTCATGACCCCTCCCCGTCCGACGGATACAATGAGACGTCTGGCCGCCCTTGATGTTCAAGTTTCCCTTCTGTAATGTTTCCTTTCATTTTCCAATATTAACTCCATGGACGTCTAGGGAATTTTGTACTCAAATATTTGTATATATACCAATTCGTTTTTGCTATACTGTGGAGTCATTGTTTGGATTTTTCGTGATTCAGGTTGATCAATCCCAAATAAGAACAAAAATCTGAGGGTCTTTATATAGTCAAACATACCCAATTTTCAATATTGACCAACATGCTTCAGAACCTTCAAAAATTAGTACCTCCGTCAGAAATCCTAGAATTCGAAGAAAAAATATATAAAGCCTAGCCAATGTTAGAACCTTCAAAATAAGTAATCGAGCCGAAATGCCTAACCATAGAGATATAAAATATAAAGCTTAGTCAATGTTATAACCTTTAAAAATAAGTAATATGATCGAAAATACTAGGAAATATTAGGATTCGGATAATGTAAAAAGTAATAAAAACTCCAAACTGAAATTCTAGGACTCATAACAACTATAAAACGCATAATAATTTTTATTTATTTAGCTGACTATGAAGAAACCTCGTTTAAATCTTCATCCACCACCATGGTAGGAAAAAACATACCATCAGACGTTACACAAATTTAAAGAATAAACAATCTGTACATATTCACCTAAATTTTAGATACTTACTATTTCAAGATTTCTGAAGTGGTCTTCTATCATGATTTTCTAATCGGTAAGTTTTTTTGTTGTACCTTCTCAGTGACTACATAAGATCTTTCCCAATTTAGCCCTAACTTTCAGAGTCTCTTATCTTTGGTTTATAAGATCATCTTTCGAAAAACCTCATCGCCCACATTAAATTTCCTTCGGTAGAACTTTGGATGAATATATGTTCCACATTAATGTTTGATAGTAGACTGATCTTAACTATACTTGTCCCTTTTTTCTTTGATCAGATCGAGTTCGGCCCTCATCCCATCGTTGTTTCCTTCAGAATAATTTGTCACCCTAAAAGACGAGAGCACGGTTCAGCAGGGATTACTGCGTTCAGTCCATAAACTAGAGAAAATTGTCTCTCGGGTCGGGGCTCGAGCTGTCGTTCGGTAAATCCATAATACATTTTTAAAGATAGTTATGTCATTTTCCAGCACCCCCTCTAAATGTTTTTTTCCAGCCAACAATACCCATGCATTAAGACTCGTATTATCAAACTTCTAAAACCGTAATAGGCTTATCCATCTCCATCATGAAAATATATGTTTGTAAAGTATATATCCCAAGGCTTCGTATCAATGCGTCTTACACCTCAACATTTTAGCAAGTAACTTATCCATTGATAAAATATCATTTACCAAAAACTCTTTAAGATCGTAGCTCTAATCTTTATCGACGTTTGTCGAGATGTGTAATGCCTCGTCCGCATTCAAAACTTGTTTGTAAATCTTTGTAACTGACGAAATATCCTGTTAAGTAATTTATGGATACCCCTCAGAGTATTTCATTATTTCCAAAGAGTCAACAAGTGAATTTTCATCCAAGTCAACATACTAATAATGAATGCTTTCGAATAAGTTGGCCAATTCTTTCAAAGCTTTTAAGTATTTCACCAGATGGTCTTTCGATGCTTCCATTTTACCCGATGTATGATTGATAAAGAGTTGGAAATCACTTACACATAAAACATTTTTAACACAAACTATTTGTGCAAGTCACAATCCTGCCAAGGCTCCCTCATACTCTGCTGCGTTATTAGATGCTTTGAAACTGAAGTGTATCGCCTATATATTTTGGACTAATAAGCTCTATCGGATGAACTACTGTTCCACACCCTAAAACGCTTAAACTCCCATCAATCCAAATGACCCATTCGTTTTTAACATGTTCCCAATTTTCTTCCGGATATGGTCGTTCAAAATGAAATTCTACTATAAAATTTGTTAAAGCATGAGATTTTATCGTTATTCTGGGCTTGAAATCGAGGTCATAGTCTCCCAAATCCATGACCATTAGATCATCAACTCATAAACACGAGGCCTCAGAAAAACATTTTTAATGGGAAAGAAGTACAAACAAAAAATTAGTGTACCTGTATATATTGTCCATATTTTGGGTTGCTACAACCAAGGCCAATTGCACATTTCCAACTTTAAATATCTTTTTTAGTGTCTAACAAGATTATTATCACACAGTATACTAGGGAAGGACAACTTTTGTGCTCTCTAATTAGTACTGCGCTTCGTGCAAAATCCTTCATCGTTATATAGATAAATAATTCCTCCACACTTGGCATAACGAAAATCTCTCGAGAGGAAATATATAATTTTATATTTATGGAGGATTCGTCACACTTTGGTCTACAAGTAAAATGATTATTTTTCTTAGAATTTGAAAAAATAGAGCACATTTGTTTGATGGCCTCAAAATATATGTTAAAAATGGCTAACCTTCCAGTCAAGATTTATATATCCGTGTGGATCTCAGTGGCTCCATGGTTGTTAATGATTTTAATTATGTTGGGTCAAATTCAATCCATTTTCTCGCTGACTATGTACCCTAAGAAATTTCTGTAGCATACCCTGAAGGTACATTTTTCTTAAATAAGATTCATATTTATGATCTTTAATTTTCAAAAACGTTTATTCTAAATCAGATAACTGATCGTCATCGATGGTGCTCTTTACTAGGATATCATCAATATGAACTTTGACGATTATTCTCATTTAATCGTTGATGAGTTTTCCCAAGAATCTCCAACATGAATGACCTTAATTTATAATAGTGTAGCCCCTATGAGTTATAAACGTAGTATTATCCTGATTATACCCGACGTAAGCATCCATAGAAGATAAACTCCTATTAACCGATGTCGAGTATACTGGATGATCAATTCTTGGGACTGGAAAATGATCCTTCAGACAACACTTTCTTAGATTTTTGAAGTCAACACATATCCTCCATTTCATGTTCTTTTTTATGAGGATCAGATTCGTTGTTCAAATCGGTGTTGGGATTCTCAGATGTGGCCTACTTTCCTCAACTGATCTAATTCCTCCATAATTAGCTCGTATTTCTCAACACAAAATGATATTTTTTTTAATTATTAGGTGAAAATGTACTCAAACTTCTAGTTCGTGACTAATGATATGCACATGTAGTGTTACGTCCTTGGAAAACCAAACGAAGATATGTAGGTTTCTAAATAAAAAGGCTATCAATTTTTCTTTCACCAATGTAGGTAAACAAAGTGCCAATATTCAGAATTGTTCCCTTCAGTAAGTGATACACTTCATATTCTCATCAAGAACCAATGATCTAGGTGTGTATCCCCCAAGTCTTTGATAACATCTAACTAATAGATTAATGTTTGCATTTCTTGTTTGATAGTTATGAAATTCTTTGTGTTATGACCGATGTCATTGTGATAGTTACATAAATTATTGTGAATCTCTTCTCTAGGCCTTTTGATAGGTAAGGTTTTCTCAACGTGATATAATTGTGAGTTCTGTCAAATATAGTTGACATTTTCTATCAACTCAGCAAAATAGTTGAGTTAGACCTTTTGATTTATCATTGGTTTCTGCTGTTATGCCTTCGACGATTGACCCACTACTAACCTTTGTGGCACGTGACTCAGACCCTTCAATTGAATGGAAACTTGTGGTTATTGGGAAACTTGAACTTGTTGGTGGAATGGATCTTGGAGGAGTTGTTGAGTTTGTTTAGTAAGGAGAATAAGCTTTATGGTTTTAGACTCTTCCATCTTAATTTCCTCGTTGACTTGAGCTAACAGAGCATCGAATGCCATGGAATTTAGTTTGATAACTTCGTGAGCCATAATTCTGTGGAGTAACTGTTACTTAAAAGCGGCGATTATGACCAGGTCGTAACAATCCTCCAAGCTCTTATGTGTGTGGATGAAATACTTGGTGTAATATTTTACTATATTTCCAACTCGTTGTCTATATTGGATTATGGTATCATCATTTCCTATAAATTCTTTGCTCCGTAAAAATCGTCGTCTAAAGGCACTCAATAACAAATCAATTTTTTCGATAGAACTTTGTGAGAGTCGGTTGTACAACTTTAAAATCATTCCTTTAAAGGTTTGATTAAAAGCATGACATAATAGCTCGTCATCATAAAACTCTTCAATTATTCAATTTAGTCATTTCGATCCCGCTTCCCATTGAACTTTTCAAGTTTTGTAATTCTAAATGCTTCAAAAGGTGCCAGACCAGGATTTTGGCTGATAAAGAAGATTTCCTCAGTTATGTGCTTGGGTATGCTGATGCCCTCCCAGACCTTTGTAAACCGTGGTAAAAATACCCTGATCGGTGTGATTTGGGAACTTATTGTTTTGTAGTTATAGTCAAAACTATAGTTCTTTCAACCCCCTCGTTGGTACTATTTCTACTGGTTTAATATGGAGGATATAAGCAACGCCATTGTGCTTTGTTCAACCCCAAATGTTGTTTTATATGGTCCCACTCTTCCTGCAATTACCAATGCTTCTTTCACCTTTGATGCGTACTCTCTCTTAGCCGATGAACTACGCAGTTTCATAGAGATTCTCTCTTTTCTAGATGTCTTATACTAATTAAAACGCTTCCTTAAATTATATTTACCTTTGAAATACCCTCATTTCCTATGATAACCTCGCTCTAACGACATATAAGATGTTTCTGAACCAGATTCCGAATGAAAGTATCGATATCTTGTTTTACATTTCTTTCTCTAAGAATAGTAGCCTCGATAGTTTTGTTTATCCCATAACAAATAAGATTTAGCATCATCACCCACATAAAAATCCATTTTACTATCATTATTATGATATCTAATTGGACCTTTTTTTATCTACCAACTGATTATTCGTTCTTTTAAGGCAAATTTTTCATATTCATCTTATTGTCGTTGTTCTTAGAGTTATTGCTCTTAGATCATTACTTTTTATGTTGATAGAACAAAATCTGCATGTGGTTCAATATTAATCTATCATGGATGTGAAGAATATGAGACCGGAGAAGTTTCAAGGCAACAATGAGTTGCTTGAAACTTCGACCTGATCTTCAATGGCTGCTGTACTTTGGTGTTGGAGAAGAGATAGAGAGAAGAGAAAGGATTTAGGGTTTCTTCAGACAACCCTCTAATGTGTCGGCCTAGTTCAAGAAGTGTTAAAGGCTTGGGCCTCCAGTTGGGTCGGTTCTTTTGATCACTAAAGCTCATGTCAAGACTCAGCTGTCCATGGGCTATATCGCACGACCTAAGGTTGTTTGGACTAGTTGATATTTCATTTAACAAATGCATTTAAATAAAGAGTGTAACAGCATTGTAACTAACTCCCACTAGCTGAAAAACAAACCTAACAAACTAAGATTCCTTCTCTACTACTATATGTACTACAGCTCACATTTCATGAATTAAGAATTAGACTTACAACTTTCAATTCCTTTCTTCTCTCTTCTATATTTCAACTTGGTATCAGAGCCACCAAGGCCTTCAACGTCGAATCCTGATTCACCAACACTGAGCAATGAGTCACTTGGCTCAGTTCTTCCTGGTTGTTTCCCCACTACAACCAAGAACGCTCACATGCAAACAATCAGCAACCGCAACAATCAAATAAGGCTTGACAGAAACAACTATCTACTATGGAGAACAATGGTTCTACCTATTGTCAAAGGAAACAAACTAGGAGGTTTCATCACAGGGGACAAGCCCTGTCCTCCTAAGTTCACTAGTGATCCTGAAGGAAACATGATTGAAAATACTGACTATGAAGACTGGATCGCTAAGGATCAGCTTCTACTTGGCTGGCTCTATTCCACTATGACTTCTGAGATGGCTACTCAACTTATACAAGAAGGTACGTCTAAGGAGTTATAGGATGCTGCTAGCAAACTTTCTGGCTCACAAACTAGAGCCAGAATCACCTACTACAAGTCAGAGTTTCAGAGGACACGTAAAGGTACTTCTACAATGAATGATTACCTAAGTAAAATGAAGAGTATAGCTGATAATCTAGTGTTGGCTGGCTGTGGTGTGTCTATTGATGATCTAGTGACTCAAGTCCTTGCTGGTTTGGACTCTGAGTACACTCCTATTGTTGTAAGTGTAGCAGATAAGGAGTGTGTTGGTTGGCTGGATCTACAAACTAGTCTGCTAACATATGAGAGCAGACTAGATCAGTTGTTGAGTCTACAAAACAATGTAGCTAACCTAAGTTTAGCCTCTGCTAACTTCACTAAAAAAACAGAATATAAACCACAAAACAACAGCAACAATGAAAGAGGTTTTAATGGTCAGTATAGAGGTTCTTACAGAAACAATAGAGGAAGAGGTAACTACTCTAACTATGGAAGAGGAAGGAACAATTACTCTAGAGGGATAGGGGGACGTTTCTCCCAAAATAAACCTACATGCCAAATCTGCAATAGGTTTGGACATTCTGCTGCAGTCTGTTACTATAGAGATGACACATCTGTTATGGGATCCACCTCATCTGAACAACCTAAAGGGGATGGAGACCATTATGCCTATCTGACTACTCAAGACTCAAATGGAGACTCTGCTTGGTGTGCTGACTCAGGTGCTAGTCACCATGTGACTGGGAACTCAGCTGGTTTGACTCAGAAGACTGAGTATGCAGGTAATAAAGGTATCATGGTTGGTAGTGGTCACAGGTTGCCAATACAATGTATTGGGAATTCTAGTCTGCAATCTTACACTAAAACACCCATTTACTTAAAGAATATCCTACATGTACCTAAAATAAACAAGAATCTGTTGTCTGTTTCACAACTTACAAATAATAACAGGGTTTTTGTTGAATTTCATGATGGTTTTTGTCTTGTGAAGGACAAGGTGTCAGGGACAGTGCTTCTCAAAGGAACTACTGAGAATGGGTTGTACAGAATGGAGAGTTTTCCTAAGTCACAAGCATTGGAGGATCATTCTATCTTTACAAAGCCTAGGTCTCAAGTCACTAATGTTCTATCTTCTCAAGCTTTATCTGTTAGTTTTTCCAATTCCCTAAAAGATGGATGGCATAGGAAGCTTGGCCATCCATCACAACATGTTCTAAACACTGTTCTTAAAGCTTGTAATCTTTCTTCTGTTTTAAAGGATGAATGTAGTTTCTGTGAAGCATGTCAGTTTGGTAAATCTCATGTTCTACCCTATCATGTGTCTCACTCTTATACTAGCAGTGTGTTAGACCTCATATATACAGATGTATGGGGTCCATCTCCTATTCAGTCCACTCAAGGTCACAGATACTATGTTATTTTTCTAGATGACCACACTAGGTTTACCTGGTTCTATCCTATCAAACACAACAGTCAAGTTGTTGGGGTTTTCAAAATGTTCAAATGTCTAGTTGAGAAGCAGTTTGATAAAGCTATAAAAGTGGTTCAATGTGATGGTGGAGGGGAATACTTACCCCTGTCAACTATGGCTCATGAACATGGTTTTATTCTAAAAAAGTCCTGTCCCTATACTTCTGCACAAAATGGCAGGGCTGAAAGAAAACATCGACATATTGTAGAGACTGGACTGACTCTTCTAGCTCAAGCCAGCCTGCCTTACAGATTTTAGGTTCAAGCTTTTGAAACTGCTATCTACCTTATAAACAGACTTCCTATACCAGTCTTGTCTAACAAATCACCATATGAGTTATTGTTTCACAAAATTCCAAATTATCTAGTCCTAAAAACGTTTGGGTGTGCATGTTTCCCCTGTCTCAGGGCCTATCAGACTCACAAGTTTCAGTTTCACACTACAAAGTGTGTCTTTTTGGGGTTTAATCAGTCTCATAAAGGGTATGTTTGCCTCAGTTCTATGGGCAAGGTTTATATTTCTCGAAATGTGGTTTTTAATGAGGTTGATTTCCCTTTTCAAGGGGATTTTCTAAACACTTCAAACTCTGAGTCTCCTACTAGCTATCCTATAGAGATGTGGTTTCCTTGTTTACCTACAGGGCTTGTGACTAAAGACAACTGTTCTACTCCTACTCCCTCTCTTGGTGCCTCAAATGAAGCCAGTTCCTTACATCAGTCTCACTCACAAGGTACTACTCTAAATTCATCTAATCCTGATGTTGATACTTGCTCTAACCCTGTTACTCACACTAGTCCTATCTCACCACATACTCTACCAAATGTCCCTTCTTATACTCATATCTCTAGCCCTAGTTTGACCCCTCACAGACAAGCCTCAAACACTGACTTAAACCCTGACTGCTCTCATCCTAAAATATCTATCTGTCTGCCATTTTCTTCTCCTGATCCTTCTCTCAAACCCCTGCCTATCTCTCACACTCACCATATGGAAACTAGATCTCAAGATGGGACTCGTATACCTAAAGTCCCTTATGTTGGCTGCTTAACCACTACTGATCTATCTACCATGGAACCTACTACTTATTCTAAGGCTGTTCTTAGCCCACACTGGGTCACTGCTATGGAGGCTGAATATCACGCTCTTATGTCTAATAAAACCTTGTCTTTGGTTCCTTGGAGTTCTAATCAAAATGTGGTAGGCTGCAAATGGGTTTACAAGGTCAAATATCACATGGATGGTTCTGTTCAAAGGTACAAGGCCAGGCTTGTTGCCAAGGGGTTCCATCAAACCCCTGGCATTGATTTTTATGAAACATTTAGTCCGGTGATCAAACCATCCACAGTTAGACTCGTTCTAGCTTTGGCAGTATCTAAGGACTGGGCGGTCAGACAACTAGACATCAATAATGCATTCTTAAATGGTTTTCTTACTGAGGACGTTTATATGGCTCAACAAGAGGGGTTTCAGGACCCTGCCAAACCTACACATGTGTGCAAGCTCCACAAGGCCCTGTATGGTCTTAAACAGGCTCCAAGAGCCTGGTATTCTAGGCTGAAGGATACACTACTTAAGTGGGGTTTCAAAAAATCCAGGGCTGACTGTTCTTTGTTCTATTTCGTCTCTAAAGCTACTGTGGTTTTGGTCTTGGTCTATGTTGATGACATGCTTGTCACAGGCACACAAACAGAATGTCTACAGGGATTTATTCACAGGTTGAATGCAATGTTTTCACTCAAGGACATGGGGCCACTCCATCTATTCCTTGGAATAGAGGTTCATCGTGACCCCACAGGCATTTATTTAACTCAACATCAGTATATCAAGAACTTACTGATTTTGCAGGGGCTCTCTCAGGCAAAGCCATGTCCAACTCCTATTGCTGCTGGTGTCCACCTCTCGATCACCTCAGGGACTCCTCTTGTTGATCCTACACCATACAGAAGTTTATTAGGGGCTTTACAATATCTAACACACACTCGACCTGATATTTCCTTTGCTGTTAATAAGCTAAGCCAATATCAACAATCACCTACTACCCTACATCTACAAAGTCTAAAGAGAGTGCTTCGCTACTTATCTGGCTCATGGTGGGTTGGCATTCACATCAAACCCAGTTGCAGTCTTCAATTCCAGGGGTTCTTCGATGCCGATTGGGCTTCTTCCCCAGACGATAGAAGAAGCGTTGGTGCATATTGCGTTTACCTTGGAGACTCTCTGGTTTCGTGGTCATCCAAGAAGCAGAATGTAGTTACCCGGTCATCGACTGAATCTGAGTACAGGGCTTTGGCTAATTTGTCAGCAGAACTGATTTGGCTCCGGTCAGTCCTCACTGAAATCGATTTTCCCGTCAAGCCTCCTTCAGTCATCTGGTGTGACAACTGAGGAGCGAGTTCCCTTTCATGTAACCCTGTTTTCGACGCCAGGACGAAGCATATCGAGTTGGATATTCACTTCATCCGTGACTAAGTCCTCCAGGGTTCTCTTCAAGTGCGCTTTGTTCCCTCTCATGATCAGCTTGCTGACTGTCTAACCAAACCGCTTCCTCAGCACCGTTTTTCGTTTCTCCGGGACAAACTTGGGCTCATTGAGTCGCCCCTTCGTTTGCGGGGGGATGTGAAGAATATGAGACCGGAGAAGTTTCAAGGCAACAATGAGTTGCTTGAAACTTCGACCTGATCTTCAATGGTTGCTGTACTTTGGTGTTGGAGAAGAGATAGAGAGAAGAGAAAGGATTTAGGGTTTCTTCAGACAACCCTCTAATGTGTCGACCTAGTTCAAGAAGTGTTAAAGGCTTGGGCCTGCAGTTGGGTCGGTTCTTTTGATCACTAAAGCCCATGTCAAGACACAGCTGTCCATGGGCTATATCGCACGACCTAAGGTTGTTTGGACTAGTTGGTATTTCATTTAACAAATGCATTTAAATAAAGAGTGTAACAGCATTGTAACTAAATCCCACTAGCTGAAAAATAAACCTAACAAACTAAGATTCCTTCTCTACTACTATATGTACTGCAGCTCACATTTCATGAATTAAGAATTAGATTTACAACTTTCAATTCCTTTCTTCTCTCTTCTATATTTCAACTATGGATTCAAAAGATCTTAGTAACTTTTTCATTTTGGATGATGTATCTGGATACCAGTTATGACTCCATAAACATCCGAAAAATAAAATGGTTTAAGAATATTTCAAAAATCACAAAAATGTTAAGAGAGATAAACACGTGAATTCTAAAAAATAAAAATTTCCTAAAATAATAATAAATAATGAATATTCACACATTTTTACAAAATACCTATTTTTTTATGTAAAATGAATCTATTCGTTCAATTCTAAATCAATTTTATCGTTTTGGTTTTACGTTTGTTCCGATTTGCAGAATAGAATGCAAATCAAATCCATACAAAGCTGTTCGGTTTCCAACTCCTCAAACAATTAAAAACCTTATTTGTACATATCATTTATCATTATCTTTTTTATTTTATTTAATACAGTTTTGTCATTAACAACGGCCATTCGTGTACAAGTATCATATCACTATGATTTTTCACAATATTGACGTGTGTTAACATTGCTGCCATTTCCTCATTGTCTTGGGTTTTCACTTTTCTTTTGAATACGTCAATATTTTTATTTTGGGAGTACATGTATGGTTCATCATAATTGTTTGATTGTGCATGATACTCCTGTAGCTGGATCTTCTATAGTTTCTCAACCTCAAGTTACTTCAAAACTTGTTATTGTTGTCGAACCAACTATATTTAGCCTTTTGCGGCTGTGGACACAACTGTTGGATATTATGCTTCTAGGTTGGCCCATTTGGCTAAAGAAAAGGAAATAAATATCTAAGAGTGGATATGGATACTATTTTTCCTTTGTTCTACGAGAGAATTAAAATATCTAAGAGTGGTAATCATTTCATAGAAGAAGTCTTCGATTGTATTAGAAAAGAAAATAAAGGTTTTGTTTAATTGTTAGCCTAGAGCCTGACTTCTTGGCCACGAAAAAGAAATAAATTCTTGATTGTAAGACGATGATTGAATATCAATGTGCGGAATTATTATGGCGCAAACTTCCAAGGATTAGGTCTGAACGTACTTCAAAGTCATAAAATCCTACACTTATAAATATTATCGCTTAGGTTGCTATTGAACCTACTGATGGAGCTTCTGAGATAACTTCTATTGCAACAGATGAGTCTACAGACTTTGTAATTTTTTCAGTTAATAAATTGGTAAATAGAGAAGCCCCTCGTGGAAGAGGATGTAGTTACCACCACCGAAGTTTTTGCTAACTCCTTATTAGCTCTCGAGCCTATTGTGAATTTGTTAGTAATACTTGATAATATTAAATTGTTAAAGTTGTTCCAAAGGTATTTAATAATAAAGTTATACTTGCAGACCTATATCATGTCTTGCTTGACATCGATGTTCCTAACACTAAAACTCCTCGTGTACCCAAATCATCTTTTTTTTTTATAACAATTTTATTATATATTAAATCAGTTTTTGTTCTAGTTAGTCGAATGAAGCTTCCAACCTATATTTTTCTATTTCTTTTATCTCAGTTAGATAATGTATTGATCCATAAACATGAGAAAATGTATGCTAGTTGTAGATTTGGTCATTTTTCCGAAGAATGTCAATTCCTCTCAAGAGAATGTGATATGTATATATAAAGGAAAATTATATTTTTGTATATCCAAATTATGTATGATTGAAGATATTTGGTCTTTGATGGATAAAAAATCTTATTGATGTTAAGTATTGAGCTGAAGTCCAAAATTCAGAATTGAAGAAGCAGTTGTATGCATGAGTGGAAAAAATGAACTTGCTTCAGAAATCTTTGCTTAATGAATGGTGAACTATAGCCTAGGATTATGCTTCTTTTTTGCAACAAATTATTTTAGATGCTTGTATACTCGTATAAGAGTGATGGAAGTGATATTTAATTTGGGTTCTTTCTTTTCATGAAGAATATCTTGAAGTGAACTTTAACTATTTTTTGTATTATGCTCCTCAGAAAGATTGGCCGAAATATTTATAGTGGATCTATCATTCTCTTAACTCTCGTCTTTTTATCACTCTATAAGAAAGAATGTACATATATTTATGATCTGAGAGAGGAGGCCGAAAATAAAAAACGTAATAACCGTTTAGATATTATATTCAAATGTTCCCGAAAGTAGTGATGGACAAACTACTAATATTGGAACTAATAATGCTGAAGCAACTAATCATTCAAGTGAAGATGTTACTTTCCAACTAAAGGTGTAATTCTTTTGGTTATGTTCATATATTTTGTATATGTTGATGAAATTTTTGAGGCAAGCCTCTTGTAACTTGGAGCGCGGTTGCTGATAATTTTACTTGGTGTTGAATTTTGTGTTTTGGTTCTTTTGTTTAAATAGTATTTGTAAGTCAAATTGTTTTTTGGTAAACTTGTGTTTCTTGCCTGAATCCTTTTTATTATTGTCCGAGCTTTGAAGGTACATGACTCTTTTTATGATTTTTCATTTTTTCAAGAAGTTAGAGCTTTCTTAGTGGTTGAGGACTAGGTTTTAATGATCCTATACTTATTTTTTCTTATTTTAAGAGACATTATAAAGTCTTTATTTTACTTTTTGAAATCACTCTTTTATTTGCATGTAGGAATTTGACACTTATAAGTGTACTTCTACTTTGAATAACAAAATCAAACTTGATATCTTGGCAAGAGAAACATTTTTATTAATATAGAGGGACTTCTTAAAACCTCATCGCGCCACCAAGTGAGGAAATAGTACATCACATAGCTTAATAAACACGTTTACAAAAAGTGACAAATAGACTACAAACCAAAGTCTTAAATACTATGATCAAATTTCAAATGCTTTATTTTCTCTACGGAGAATTTGGTTTTCCTCTTCATCTAGTAATTTGTAAGTTCATGTCTTTATTTTAGCTTTAACCGTATAATGGCTTTCCCAATTTGGGGCTAGTTTGTCAAGTTTTTTTCAATATGAAGGAAAACTCTTCGCAAAACTTTGTCTCATGGTTCAAATTTTGTAAAGCGTACTTTAGAGTTTTATATATTTATCATTAAGACCTTGTAATATTCTGACCGAATGTGTGCTTTGAACCTTTTTATTAAATTAGATCTAATTAAGCGCTCATTAATTCTGCACTATTTGTTTTATCATACATTACGATTCTATGAGATGACATACATATTTTCAGTTAGTACTGCTGCCTATATTCCTTACATCATGGCAAATTCTGGTATTTTTTGGTGATCTATGTATAGTTTTTGTATAATCATCACACATTTGGTAAGCACTTCGACCAAGTTCATACAACTCCTTCTAATATTTTTGTATATTATCTGTAACTGTCATGTTGGTTACCTTGAGTTGATCGTTAGCTTGTGGATATGAAGAGAAAATACAAATTATTTTATTGCATTTTAATCGGAGAACCATGTGAGCATGTCATTTTGGGATTTGGTTGTATTATTATACTAGCCCTTGGAATTCCATACATATAGCATATGTTTACCTTTAGTAAAGTGATGACTTCTTTTGCCGTGATATTTATTAGTGGTTGTGCTTTTACATATTTTGAGAAGTAATCTAGAGCATGTAGGAGATTTTGTTAATAGTCCAACAATATCAAAGCCTCATTAATTAAATATGATTGATTTTGATATTATTTCCAGTATCACTGGCTCGGCTTGTATAGAGTTAGAGAAACGTTGGCATGTGTCATAGTGCTTCATATTTTTTTGTTATCATCCATTATTCTTGGCCAATAATAATAATATAGAAGAATTATTTGTTGAAGTGTTTTCTAGCTCCATCATATAAGTATTCTAGCAAAATAATTTCTTCATCGGGGCCTAAATACTGATGGAGTAGTGTAGTTAGCCATCTCTTGAATAATATTTCTTATATTTATACGAATATTTATTACTTCATCTTAATATATTTTTTCTCTTTTTTATCTTCGGGAAGTATGCCTTGAACGAGGTATTTCTTGATTGGATTTTTCTGATATTATTATTTTTTTACTCTTCTTATTATAACTACTCATGCAGATGCAAACATTAATAAAAAAGGTTGGGTAAGATAATAGAAGGTTTTCTTTAAAATAGTACTCCTATAAGAAAAGTATGCATGCCAAATATGCGCAAACTGAAGATGCAAACACACCACCAACTATATTTTCAGTTGTTAGGACTTGGTTAAATTAAACTTTCTTAAATTGGGGAATTTAGCGCCCAATATCTTTCAAGTATTAGATTTTATTTTTATTTGTTAGCTTCTGTTTGTCCCAATGCTTGGTTGACCACTAACTATGAACCATGGAGTATTTGAACTCTTTTAGATCCATACATTTTGGCTAGCGTAGTCCTTTAACTATAGCTTTGTACTCTACTTTGTTGTTGGAGGCTAGAAAGTCAAACTTGATATACTAGCTTAGAAGATCTCCTGTTTCATATATAAGTTGGACTCCTGGTCCTGAGCCTTAATTGTTACTTCCTACAATAGTTCTAAACGTTCATGTAACTTTATAATATTCCTTTATAAGTATTGGTCTTTCATATTGAAATAATGTCAAATAATATGCCAAAGCTTGGCTTCGACCCTGATTTATGTGCAAAATGGATATTGTATCCTCTAATTCTGCTCACCACTTGGTTAACCTTCTATCAAACATATGGTTTTTGTATCACGTTTTTCAAGAGGAAATAAATTCCAACTATCATATATGCATTTAGAAGTACGACTTTATTTTATGGTTGTAACCACCAATGTCAAAGAAAATTGATCTAATTGTAAGTATCTAGTTTAAGCTGGTAATAACAATTTACTTACACAATATATTACTTTAGATTATCCTATTTCCTCCCTAAATAGTAATGTGTTGACAGTGTAATCTAAGACTACGAGGTATAAATATATAAATTCTTATGGTTGAGGTTTTGTTAACACGTCTAAAAGGCCATGATTTTCATTATGTTGTTAAGAGCTTTATCGTATGCTAGACTCCATTCAAACTTTCCTACTCCTCTAAACATTTGTAAGAAATTTTGGCATGTATCTCAAGATCTTGATAATAATTTATTTAATGTTTCTAATCTTCCAGCTATAAACTGTACCTCTTTAGCATTTATTGGTGGATCCATCACTACTACGTTAGCAAGTTACATACGGTCTTCCTTGATTCTTTTGGCGAACTCTCTAACCCAATAACTTGCATGACCTCACGCCAAAATTACATTTTTTTTTGTGTTTAGCTTGATATTATGTCTTCTGAACTTTCTTAAAGTCCCAATCAAGTTTGTTATATTACCTTCCTCGCAAAGACTAGTAAACAACATGTCATTAATATAAGCTTTCAAGTTTCGGCCCAACTAAATTGTAAATACTTTTGTAACTAGTAGTTGATATGTTTCTCTTGTATTTTTCAAGCTAAAGGGTATTACTTTGTAGTTGTGCATTACCTTTTTATTATGAAATTTTTATGCTTTTGATCTTTCTCACACATTTGTATTTTGTTATAGCTATAAAATGAATCAATGAAGGACATAATTTTATTCTCTGGTATTGTATGTGATATAAGGAAAATATGGAGAATAATAAGTTTTAATGTGATAAATATAAAGTCTAAATTAATGTATTTAGTGATCAAGGACTAAACTAAAACAAATATAAGGATTGGAGGGGCAAAATATTATACCCCTAGATCTTGTTTATAAATAGTAATAGAATGAGGTGAGAAAGTCTATTCATTAATGGCAAATATGTAAGTTCACCACCTAACCCTTACACGATACAAATGACATTCCATTTTTGGGGAATGGGGGATGACGAAGGAATGATTGATACATTTATTCTTTTTGTCTCCTTCTCTCTCTACCAATCTTGATTCTCTCTCTAAATTTACTCTCCTACAAACATTTCTTTAGCATATATTCTCATACGAACATAGTTTAGTGTGGACTAAATACTAAATAACATTTGAACTTATCAGTATCTACAAGTTGATTAATCCTAGACAAGGGTAAATGGTTATTAATGCGTTCCTTCTTGAGGTATGTGAAGTCTACACATATTCTCAATTTTATTGATTTTTATTCTTTGCAAGGATTTGGATAGTTATCTATATTGGGTAATATAAATCTTGTATATGTTCCACAACAATTAGTTTATCTATTTTTTCGGTAATATCCTTTGTGTTTTGTTTGGAGTATGATCTTCAACTTTAAATAATAGGCCGAAACTTGTTGTTGATTGAAAACTGGTGGCAAATGACTTTTGATAAGAATCGTGTTACATATGTGTGCTCCTTGAAAGAATATATAATATATTCTTTTAAAAAATAAGTTATATTGTACTTTTCTGTTGATTGGGTATTTGAGGCATTGGTGGATCATATAAACTATGACATGCATTTGGTACAGTCAAGTTCGTCCAAATATGATATTGTATGAGGAATGTGCATGTACCACCATGAATAAACAATAGATTTTCTTCATGTACTATTGTTTTCTGAAGATAATATATAGGTTCAACTCTCTTATGACATTCACATCTGCTCCAGTGAAGTTAGTCGAGATTCGCTCAGTTGGGGTTAGAATAAAAAATCCTCTCATTTTGTCATAACTGCATTTATAAAGTATGTTTTTCAACCTCATGGTGTCTATAATTGCCTTCTTGACTTTTAATTAAACTACCATAGATTTTATTACTACGAACTCATTGTGTGGTATCGTCACTCCTCCTTAGTCATCATCTCTGAATATTAGTATTATATATGAATTTCGTTAAAAATATAGAGACATGTGCCTTGATATTGTACCTATATTTTATCCGTGTTTCAAGTTTAGAATTAAAAAAAATCTAAATATAGGTCTCATCTTGCCGTTTCTTCTATTTCATCTCTGATAGGGTCTGAGTCTAGACAATCTTCTTATTCTACTATTATAATGGAATCTTTATCTAATAGTTTTTGTTCTTAGGCTGGTGTTAAGGCTTGTTTGGCTGAGGCTTCGTTCAAATATTATATGGGTTCATTCTTTTTCTTTTTTCGAACAAACTCTATTAGTTTTATTTCATCTAATAGACTTTGGACTTGGTTATGCAAAGCATAACAATCTTTGGTAAGATGCCTGATATTATTTTAGAAATTGCAACATTATTTTGTCTTTATGCTTATGTGCATCATGCAAATTCCCTAATCTCTAATATTCTTCTCATAGATTGTTCCACTAGCCATTTTTCTATATTTTTATTTGTGGCATTTTCCTTAATTGTTAATGGGTCTAGTCAAAGTCTATGTATGGTTATATATGGATGTTTTCATTTTTTGTGTGAACTTGCGCCATTATTTCATTTTTGGTGGTCGAAGAGTAGATTGGTTAGTAAGTCGCCACAGTTCCAGTGTCTCATCTCTTTTAGGTCTAAAAACTTCATTTTCATTAAAGTAGATATCTACTTGAGCTAGTAGGTCACCAAAAATTAAAATATTTTTCTTCATTATATGATTTGAGAATGCACTTTGTGTGACTTATTTCATGTATGCAGCCTACTGCCACCAAATCGTGACAGTCTTGTAATTTACGCTTTGAATCAAAGAACCTCTAGGGGAATAATATATCAATCTTTTTACGGATCAAAGGGCACATGAGGTTTTTAAATTTGAGCTGTCTGTTATATCACGCCTTGATGTGGATGTTATCGTCTTTCTTTGCTCGTGCGTGGTTGTCGTTGTTTCTTACTCCGGTGGATGATCTCTAGTTTGAGTTCTCTCCAGTTGATTTCATATTTTTCTTGCCTTTTGTTTTGTGAAGAATTTGGATTTGAACAGACGACGTCAAGCGATAGTGAAAATTAGTATGAGTTGATTTATCTAAATTAGCAGTAGCAGTAGCAGTAGCAGTAGCAGTATCACCGTTTGCCTAGTTTCGCATCTAGCATCTATCATAGTTGGCATGATTTCTCACCTAGTAGTACATACATGAAAATTGTTTAGAATCTAGCAAAAAAGGTTTCACATCCTTTTCGTAACGCTGGTCTTTTTCGTTTACACTGTAAAACTTTTTCAAATACAGTTTTCAGAAACACAAAAAAAATAAAAAAAAACTCTAAAAAATCACAAATACCACATAAACAGAAACTGAAGAATAAATTTGCGAAAAAATCGAGTTAACGGAAATAAAAATCAAATGTTGAAATCAAATAAAAACACAATCAAAATAAAAAAAACTACAAACAAAATCATACGAAAAGAAAACAAGGAATCGAAAGGTTCTAGGGCTATTATGCTACTGTAGATCGTGAAAATTATAAAAAGAAAGAAATAGAAAAAAGGTTATTTAAAAAATAATAAAAATATTTATATAATTAATTAAAAATATTTAAAGCATTATAGGAAAAGGTTGAGTCTTAAATAATAAGAGAAGAGTTGAATGACCCTTTTTAAAAAAATATAAAAACATGGGTAATAAATGACTAGTAGTTTTACTTTTGGGTCCTAATGGGTGATCGACCCAAAATAATAATAATAGTGATTTATTATTATTATTATTATTTAAAAATTTAATTAAATATTGAAAAGGTAGGAAGAAACACTAAAAGTCATAAATTTACATGAAACCTTAAAAGTAAATCTCACCCAATAGCTTACTAATACGCGTCTTAGAAGTAAGGCTTTATTTCTGTATATATTTTTACAACGTCTCTCCCCATCCCCATCAACATATTTTTTTTCCTAAATAAATGAGTGAACTTATCAATTACTTAGTTAAATTTTTTATGGTTGATTGTATGTCTAGGATACTCGTGAAGGGTTTATCTAAGCATGTGAGTAGAATCGATTATGTAATATTTTTTCAAAGGGGGAAATCATTGATCCCAAATTGATATGTATCATGTAATTTAGATGTTTGTAAAGTTTTTGGTTGTTTTAGAGAAAATTATGTTGTATTGTGTTGATTGTTGATTGTAGTTTTGTTTTAAATTAGGGTGAAGCTAGACAAATTGCTTATGATGGATTTCAGACCGACCATCAAGCAAAAAACTCCATCAAACTTGAACAATTCTTATATTATTTGTGAAGAGTATGTGAGGACTGATTTCATCAATGGTGGTTTTGAACTTTGGGTTCTCTCTACGTTTGTGAAAGAGGAAAGTAAAAGGCTTCTAGGGTTTCAAGTAGAGCTCTTGTCTCCTAGATTAAACAGTTGTGTATAATGTGTCTCGAGTATGGATTTGGGTCTGCCCGAATTAAAGGTTTGAGTCCATAAAGGTTATGAAATCGGTCCAAGCCCAACTGTTCTATATCACACGTTAATAAGTCACAACAGTCTAGCGTTACTTCTGTAAATACATTAAATACAATAATGTAACTGATTGTGTAACTGGCAAAAATTCCTAACAAACTTGATTCTTTAGCTACCACTAACAGCCTATAAAGGCTACCTTGTTATTGTTACATGAAAAAGATTTGAAGAATAAAAATTCTGATTCTTTCACTCTCTTTGTTTTGCTTCTTCTAACTTGGTATCAGCCCAAAGCCTTCAATGGAAAAACTGGATCACCTACCCAAAGTAGTGAATCTTTAGGCGCAGTTCTTCCTGGAAGCTTCTCCAGTGCTGCTAAAGGCATGCACCTGCAAACAATCAGCAACAATAACAATAGTCAGATTAAAATTGACATGAATAACTACTTACTATGTAGAACTATGGTGTTACCTATGGTGAAAGGTAACAAACTAAGAGGTTTTATCATAGGGGACAAGCCCAATCCTCCTAAGTTTATCAGTGATTCGGAAGGTAATACTGCTGAGAATCTAGATCATGAAGACTGTATTGCGAAGAAACTCCTTCTTGGATGGCTATAATTTACAATTAGTCCTGAGGTGGCTGCTCAATTGATGGAAGAAGGCACTTCTAAGGACTTATAGGATGCAAATAGAAAACTCTCTGGCTCACATACAAAAGCCAGAATCACCTACTGTAAATTTGAATTTCAGAGGACACGCAAAGGTACCTTTAGTGTGACTGATTACTTAAGCAAAATGAAAAACATAGCTGATAATTTAGTGCTAGCTTGAAGTGGAATGACTATGGAGGATCTGATGACTCAAGTCCTTGCTGGTTTGGACTCTGAGTACACTCCAATTGCTGCCAGTCTAGCTGATAAGGAGTCTCTTGGATGGCTAGATCTTCAAATTAGTCTGCTTACATTTGAGAGCAGACTAGATCAGTTAATGAAACTACAAAATAGTGTAGCTAATCTCAATGTAGCATCTGCTAACTTCACTCAAAATGCAGACTATAAGTCTCAATGAAACTTCACTGATTAGAGGTCTTCTTATGGACAGTATAGAGGAGGCTACAAAAATAATAGAGGAATAAATGACTTCTCCAACAATAACAGAGGCATAAATATTTCTATAGAGGGAGATGATGATACTTCTCTCAGAATAAACCAACATGTTAGATATGTAACAGGTACGGACATACTGCACATGTTTGTTATTATATGGATGATCATTCTGTCATGGGATCAATCTCTTTAGAACAACCTAAAGGAGAGGGAGAGTAGTCAGCCTACCTAGCAACTCAAGACTCAACAAGGGACAATTCCTGGTATGTTGACAGTGGTGCTAGTCATCATGTCACAAGAAATTCTAGTTTAATGACTCAAAAGAATGAGTATGCAGGTAACAAAGGTATCCTTGTTGGTAATGGTCAGAGGCTTAAAATTAAACATGTTGGGTATTCTAGTTTGCATACATCTACCAACTCACCTATTTTACTCAACAATGTTTTACATGTACCTATAAAAAACAAAAACTTACTTAATGTCTCACAACTCATTAGCCATAATAATATTTTCATTCAGTTTCACAAGGGTTTTTGTCTTGTGAAGGACAATGAGTCAAGGACTGTGCTTCTCAGAGAGACTACTGAGAGTGTGATGTACAAGTTGGAAGATCTTCATAAGTCACAGACAAAATGGACAACTTATGTCAATACTCCCACACAATCTTCAGTCACTAAATTACCTTTTCCTAATGTTTTGTTTGTTGGTAATTCTAGTTCCCTAGAAGATGGATGGCATAAGAAGCTTGACCATCTATCTCACAATGTTCTAAACACAGTCCTAAGAGCTTGTAATCTTAATTATGTTCTAAAAAGTGACTCTACTTTCTGTAAAGCTTGTCAATTTGGAAAAACTCACAGCTTACCCTATTCTGTTCCTAGTTCTTATGCTAGTAGTGTCTTAGATCTTGTGCATACAGATGTTTGGGGCCTTCTCCTACTCTTTCTACTGAAGGTTATAAGTATTATGTGATATTTCTTGATGATCACACTAGGTATACATGGTTCCACCCTATCAAATATAAAAGCCAAGTGTTTAGTATCTTCAAAAACTTCAAGTGTATAGTTGAAAAACAGTTTGAAAGGGCTATCAAGGTGGTTCAATTTGATTGGGGAGGAGAATACATACCTTTATCTAATATGGCACTAGACCAAGGTTTTATTTTGAGGAGATCCTGTTCGCATACCTCAGCCCAAAATGGGAGGGCTGAGAGAAAACATAGGCATCTTGTAGAGACAAGCTTAACCCTTCTAGCACAAGCCATCCTACTCTACAAATACTGGGTACAAGCCTTTGAGACTGATGTCTATCTCATTAATAGATTACCTACACCTACTTTGGAAAATAAATCCCCATGTGAACTTATGTTTCACAAAGTACCTAATTATTTAAGTTTGAAAACCTTTGGGTGTGTTTGTTTTCCCTGCCTATGTCTTATTAATCTCAAAAATTTCAGTTTTATTCTACAAGGTGTGTGTTCTTGGGTTAAAGTCAGTTTAACAAAGGGTATGTTTGCCTTAGCTCTACTGGCAGAACTTACATCTCTCGTAACGTTGTGTTTAATGAAGCTGATTTTGATTTCCACAAAGGGTTTTTAAACATTTGTCACTTTGACTCATCTAAACACTATCATGTGGAGTTATGGCTTCTTAATTTGCCTACATGACTTGTGACTAGTGAAGTTCTATCAGCTCCAACTGCTCACACCATTGGTTCACCTAAAGCAGCTAGTTCTCTGCAGCCTATGCCCTTACAAGGTAATGATTCTTCCAAATTATGATCTTATTGCTACTAAGTTCACAGATCCTATAAACCAAACTAGCCCTCCTACATTACATACTCAGTGTCAGCCTTGTAATTGTGACATTACACCTAACACTACTTCTGACTCTCTTCCTCACATTGTCACGGAAACCTCACAAAATACCAATCCCATTTCCCAGCCCAAAATTTTTATCTGTCTACCTTTACCATATCCTGGTTATAAACCTAAACTTTAATCTCACCTCAACACCCATCTTATGCAAACTAGAACTCAAGATGGAACTATTAAACCTAAGATTCACTATATTGGCTCACTGACCACTACTGGCTTGTCTATCATTGAACATACTACTTCTTTTAAGGATGTGCTAAGTCCTCACTGGGTCAATGCTATGGAAGCAGAGTACAAGACACTTATTGCAAATGATACTTGGACTCTTGTTCCCTCTTCCACCCAAAATGTTGTTGGATGTAAGTGGGTATATACGGTCAAACACTACATTGATGGCTTCATTCAAAGGTACAAGCTAAGGTTGGTGGCCAAAGGGTTTCATCAAACCCCTGGCATAGACGTTTCAAAAACTTTCAGTCCTCTCATTAAGCCTTCTAGTGTTTGACTTATTTTAACTCTTGTTGTCTCTCTAGAGTGGGAGGTGAGACAACTTGACATAAACAATGCGTTTCTAAATGGATACATCTATGAGGATGTGTATATGAGTCAACTAGAAGGGTTCCAGGACATTGAGAAACCTATACATGTATTAAATTCGCAAAGCCCTAGACTGAGGGACACTCTACTTGAGTGGGGATTTAAGAATTCAAGAGCAGATTGCTCTCTATTCTACTTTGTTTCTAAAACTACTGTTATCCTAATTTTAGTCTATGTGGACGATATCCTAGTTACAGAATCACAAACAAGATGCCTACAACAATTTGTTCACAGACTGAATGCAAACGTTTCCTTGAAGGATATGGGGCCACTCCATCTATTCCTAGGAATAGAGATTTATCGTGATGCTATAGGAATGTATTTGACGCATCAGTTCAATATATTAAAAACTCAGTCAATATCGTTAGGTGTACTGCAATACTTAACTCAGATCCGGACTGCTATTGCCTTTGCTGTGAACAAGCTCAGTCAATATCAGCAGGCGCCTACTACAATACATTGGCAGAATTTAAAAAAGGTACTTCGTTACTTATCTGGGTCTAGCTGGGTTGGACTTCACATCAAACCAAGTTATATTCTTTAGTTGCATGGCTTCTCTGATGCTGATTGAGCATCTTCTCTAGACGATCAAAGAAGTGTTGGTTCCTATTGCGTCTATCTGGGAGAATCTCTCATTTCCTGGTCTTCGAAAAAGCAGAATGTGGTGGCTCGGTCTTCTACTGAGTCAGAGTATCGGGCTTTAGCTAATTTGTCTTTGAACTCATCTGGCTTCGCTCTATTCTCACTGAAATCCAGTTCCCTGTCACACCTCCATCTGTAATTTGGTGTGACAATCTGGGTCTTTCATGCACTAACGAAGCATATCGAGATCGACAAACACTTCGTTTGTGATCAAGTTCTATTAGGATTGCTTCAAATTCGATTCGTACCTTCTCAGGATCAACTAGTTGATTGCCTCAGGAAACCTCTCACCCATCATCGTTTCTATTTCCTTCGAGACAAACTCGGTCTCATTGCTTCGCCTCTTCGTTTGCGGGAGGATGTGAAAAGTATGTAAGGACTGATTTCATCAATGGTGGTTTCATCAACTCTCAGGAAATCGAGAGAGTTGCAAACAACTCTCAGGAAATCGAGAGAGTTGCAAACAACTCTCAGTTTAGTTTTTCAAACAACTCTCATGTTAGTACTGGTGAAGGTACCAGCGGACATATATAGTCGGGGTTATTTTTGTCTAATTACTAAATAGAAATACCAACTATCACCATCCTGGATACTAATTAGTAATTAGGTAGTGAATGACTATTTACTGGTATTTTTCTCCACAATAAAAATAATAAAAATATCGGTAACTTTGTTTTAAACTCTGATCGATTTTTCAGATAGCCCATCCCTACTGTTAGAAAAGATTTAGGGTGTCTCCCCACGGCAAAACATTTTCTTTTTTTACTTTGTAATGCACTAATTGCGCCATTGTCGGCTTACGTCTAGGAAGATGTGCAGTCTCTTGCAAGATTTCAAATATAATTCTTAAAATTTCGTTGTACTTTTGAGCTACAAAATTTCGTTGCATTTTTTTCATTTATTTATTTTGTTTTGAGCTACATAAATGTCAATACTTTTGAGGATAACAAAGAGTTTTAGAAAAAATAACAAAACGTGCATGTAAATTGAATTCTAAAATTGAAAGTGAGTTTTTGTTTAAAATAAACACGAATTCCATATACAACCGGGCTTCACAATCCAAGTTGGATAGAGTAAAAAAGAACAAAAACAAAAGTATTAACATTATCTAAAAAATTATTTAAAAAACCATGCTAAAATATTTTTAATATTAAAGTTTTATACTTGTAAAATTAGATTTGATACTCCTACTTTCACTTTCTTCTTTCGTAGCAACTTAATACATTTTAATTTTTTTTTTGTGAAATTTATTTTCTTTGTGATATTATCATAAACATTTGAACGCTATATTTTATGCTATTTTGGAGTAGGTGAGAAAAAATGATGAACTCAAATAAATATTCATTTTTATGTCATTCAACTTTTTTTTATGGTCTATTTATATAAACTATAATCTTTATATCTTTTAATGGTTAAAGCACAAAAAAAATATCGTATTAATACTGAAATTACAAAAATATAATTTGAAATTCTAAATTAGGCCTATGAAGCTATACCTTTTAAAAATTAGGGCCAAAAGTTATACCCAATAATTTTATGTATCATGATGATACATAATGTTGCAATTATTAATTACATTTTGAACTTCTACTTGCTCGAGTTCTAGCGACTTTAAGCCTTCTATTTGATTCTTCAACCTTATGTGATTTCCTACAATTACCTGTCAAAAGCTAATAGTAATGCATAAGTCTTCTAAAGAATGATTGTATACAAGATTAAACACAAGATTGGAAAGTATAATTATCTAGTATAAGATAGCCTACATTAAGGCTTTCAAGCAACAAAATTTATCTTGATAAAGCACGAGTATTAGGTAAAGATATATCACAGTTCACTTGATGATTAAGGGTGTGTTTTCTATCCAATCAACTGCATAGTTTTGCGCACGATATATATGAGAAATAACCATTGTTGATGTTATGAGTTTTCACAACAATTTATAAAAAGATTAAGAAACCATGAGGATTTTTCATAGCAAAATATTTTGAATAAAACTAAAGAATCGGTTTCAATGTCTACAAGAGTGTAAGCTTTGGATTTACAAAGTAAGAGGTCATCTAAGATTGTCATGGCTTCAATGATTGAATGAGATTATTTCACATATAATCTACCTATTGATTCAGTTAATTCACTATTATTGTTTCTGATAATTATGTCACCACTGAATAATTTATTTATTAACCAAGAACCATCACAGTTTAACTTTAATCTATTGCTTAAAGGGATTATCCATTTAACAAAAGAAGGTTTATTATCACTAGCTAAACAATGATAACACTCTAGATCTTTAGCTAGCTATATATATATATATATCCCGGCCAGAACTTGGATTTTAATAAATCAAAGTAATCTAACTTAGATAAGATATATAATATTTTATCTATTATATATTTTCAAGAAGAAATATTATTATTGAATTGGATTATTCCTTGCAGACCATATGCACCACACTGTAATTAGAGGAAGAATTTTTCTAATACGAGTGAGTTTGTTTGAAGATGAAAACCAACAATTTATAATATGAGTAAGATACATATGATTTTTAATTAATATCCTAAAGAGATCTGCAAAGTATTTCCATACTTCCTAGATTTGATTGTAAAAGACAAACAAATGAGAAACAATTATAATATTACATTAATGATGACACTTTGATGCTAAACTCGAATTTTTCTTTTGAATTACACTATCAACAAAAATTAGACCTTTCAAAACTCTCTAAATAGTAAAAAATGATTTCTTTGGTGTTACATTATTTCAGAGTTTTTTATATAACATTGAAAGATTTCTCTCTTATTATATTTTATGTATCTTTCAATGAAAATAGTACATCAGAAGAAGCATTCCATATAATTATTTTTTAATTGTCTTGGTTAATTTTTAATTTGGATATTTTGTCAATGTGAAAATGAATGACATAGTCTTTAAGTTTGTCAAGGTTCCAGGTATCATTGAGTCAATAATTGATGAATTTATCTTGGTTATACCACAAGTTGTTTACATTGTTAGCAATAAATATAAATTGATGATACTGACACACTTTGTCCAATAGTAGATGTATTTTTCTACTATTTCTCTTATGGTGATTAACATTTTCCATGTTTATGAATCTTTGGATTTATATTATGACTGAAAATGATATGATGAAGGGAAAAATGTTAAATACATTAGTCTAGACCAAAGAGATTTGTTCATTCTGAAGTTAAGCCACAACTTACACGAAAACAATTCTTGAATATCTTTGATTTTCTCAAATTTAGACCTTATTCTTCAAAAGGTGTAGATAAATTAGACTATTTACACCAGATTATTGTTTTACTAGTTTCTTTGGAACCCGAACAGAACTTACTAAATAAGATATTAATTTTGGTGGGAACTTATTTAGGAATTAAGCAGCTTTGGGCATAGTAAATTGGAAAGAAAATGATAATTGATTGGATAAAAATTAGTTTTCCTTCCAATGATAGAGCTTTATTGTCCCAATCTAGTATATTGGTTCTCATATTTATAACAAGCTCATTTTAAAGATGCTTTATTTCTTAGATGAATTAAAATTATAATATATTTGAAAGTAAATAGCTAGTGTTTAAAACACGTGACACTTTCAATTGTTGATATGTTCTGGCTATTTATTTGTTTTGAGGTGATAAAGTTTATTTTCATATTGTGTATTAACTGACCAGACATATAGTGATAATATACAAGAAAATCACAAAGTTTCTTGACATTATTGATTGAGCCATTCATGAAAGTTGTCATCAATAAATGCTAGACATGAAATATCCATTTGGCTTTTAGAGTTATATTTCTTTGCAGTGTTTGAAAAAGATTTTTGATTCCTCTTAAAAGATGTTCTTCAAAAATGGTGAAAATGTTGGGTTAGATGGGATCATCTTTCCTTACACCATTGTGGATTTGAAGTTGCCAACAGATTTATCATTTATGAGAAGTGAGTAATTTAAAGATTATATTCCTTTATTGATTATATTAATGGCTTGGTTACTTAAACCAAATACTTTCATTATATTAAAGATGAAATTGAATTCTATTTTGTCAAATGCTTTTGCCATATCCAATATAAGAATTATACTTCCACTCCTTCTTTTCTTATTGGTATCATAAGCCAGCTATTGAGTGATTAATGTATATTCATTAATGCATTTATTTTCAACAAAACCAACTTGATTTTCAGATATAATTTTTGGCAGGATTTTGTCAAATCTATTTTTGATAATTTGTTGGCTGAGAAAACAAAAGTAACTTTCATGTTTTTACATTTTCTAGCAATGGCTAAGAGAGGTTGTTTAGACAATGCACAGTCATTATGACACTGAATTTTTCTGTGTCCACCTTGTTTTTTGATGAGTTGGGTATTGATTTTCAATCTTAATGTGTGGGTGTTCCTCAACAGAATGGTAGGGTCGAACGGAAACATAGACATATTTTGAATGTTCCCCGTGCTCTTAGGTTTCAGGGTAACTTACCTGTTAAATTTTGCGGGGAGTGTATTTTGACTGCCGAGTATTTGATTAATAGAACTACTTATCAATTTTTGGGTTCCAAGACTCCATTTGAGATGATTTTTTATGTGCCTCATGTTTTCTCTGAGCTTCGTATGTTTGGGTCTTTGTGTTATGTGCATGATCAGAGGTCTAAGGGTGACAAGTTTTCTAGTAGTCGTCGGTATGTTTTGTGGGCTACTCGTATTGAAAAAGAGGCTGGAAAGTATATGATTAAGAGAGTTAAGATTATTTTGTTTCCCGTGATGTGAATGTTTTTGAATATATATTTCCATTTGTATCTGTTACCGTGCTCTCTGAGTTGGCTTGTCCTGAAACTGGGGTTACTGCACCTCCTACTACTGTTCGAGAGTTGTGGGAGGAAGTTGAGAATGCCTTGCCGATTGAAGATGGGGAGTCTTCGGATGGCGGCGTACCTGTGGTTGCGCCACACGCGGAGGCTCCCAAGGTTGGTAATGTGCAATCTTCACCTTCGGTTGGTCGCATCGGTGTCTCAGATCTGCTACTAGTTTTGAATGTTGTTTCAGATACTCCAGACATTTCTTCAAATTTCGGACGAGGCAAGCGTAGTAAACTTCTTTCTACTTGTTTGAAGGATTTTGTGATGACTACAATAGTACATTCAACATCATTTGCTCCTCATGCTCACAGTTCCACACCGCTCTTTTCTTGCAACTATTACCTTTAGGGATGAGCCTAAGTCATACCCAGAGGCTATACGACACCCTGGTTAGAGACAGGCAATGCAAAATGAGATTTAGGTACTACAGGATAATCATACTTGGACCTTGGCGCATCTACATTCAGGAAATAAAGCTTTGGGGAGTCAGTGGATTTATAAAATTAAATATCATACTGATGGGAGAGTAGAGCGCCTCAAAGCTCGTTTGGTTGTGTTTGGTAACCACCAAGTAGAAGGGGTTGATTATACAAATACCTTTTCCCTTGTTCCCAAGATGGTTATTGTACGTCTTTTCTTGGCGGTCGCAACAGCTTAGAATCGGGAGTTACATCAGATGGATGTACACAATGCCTTTTTATGGTGATCTGGATAAGGAAGTTTACATGAAAATTCATCCAGGTTTTGAAAGAGGGCGCGAAGAACAGTACTGTCACCTTTGTAAATAATTGTATGACCTGAAGCAGGTACCTCACCATTGGTTTGACAAGTTAGTGGTTGCATTAAAGAGGTATAGGTTTGTTCAGTCCTATTCAGATTATTCTTTATTCTCTTATTCTACGAGTGGTTGTGGTATACATGTTTTGGTGTATGATGATGATCTTATTCTATCTGGGAATGACCCTGGTGCATTGGTGGAGTTTAAGAAATACTTGATTACTTGCTTTCATATGAAGGACTTAGGTCATGTCAAACATTTTCTTGGAGTTGAAGTAGCACAGAGTCCCACGAGTATCTTTCTCTCCTAACGTTAGTATACTTTGGATATTATTTCTGAGACAAGTTTACTTGGCAGGAAGACTACACCATTTTCATTGGAGCAAACCACCAGCTAGACAAGAGCGAGTCGACGCTATTCATTGACGGGTCCGCGTACCGTAGTTTGGTGGGCAGACTAATTTATCTGTTGTTTACACAACCATATATTTGTTCGGTACATATTTTATCTCAGTTTATTCAGAAACCACAAGAGGATCCCTGACAGGGTGCATTATGAGTTGTTCGTTATCTAAATGGGATCCCGGGTCAGGAAATTGTTCTGCTGAGTAGTTCTAATCTCACTCTGACAGACTGGTGTGATTCTAATTGGGCTACATGTCCTAAGACTCGGTGCAGTGTGAGTGGTTGGATGGTGTTCTTGGGTGATTCCCCTATGTCTTGGAAGACTAAGAAATAAGATGTTATTGCATTGTCTTCCGCTGAAGCAGAGTATCGTTATATGGTAGGATTGAATTGTGAGTGGAATTGGTTGCACGGTTTGCTCAAGGATTTTGGGGTCTCACAATCAGGGTCTATGCAAGTTTTCTGTGGTAGTCAGTCGGCTTTGTATATTGCCCACAATCATGTGTTCCATGAGCATTCAAAGCATATTGAAGTAGATTGTAATTTTCAACAGGATGCGATACTTGATGGGGTTATTTACGCATCTCACGTGCCCACTCAGTCTCAGCGTGCACACATTTTTTCCACATCACTAGGCAAGTAACATTTTGAGTTTTTGCTTGGCAAGTTGGGGATTCATATCTTTGTGCTCCAACTTGACGGGGGGGTGTTAGAGTGTCATGATTATAATCAAATGTATATGGGTTGTGTTAAAAGGTATATGGGCTATTTGATATAACCCTGTGGAAGTTTGTTGTACCATTTAAGAGCACCTCTTAAATATATGAGAGAAAGCTCTGCATAATCGTTTATCATCATCGTCAAAATTAATCATAAAGTTTTTAAATTGCTCAAAATGATTATCAGGGTCTTGTGTTCCATCAAACGTTTCCAGCTTTAAAATGTCAAAAGGTTTTAGAAGGTTCCCTGAAAGGATTTCCGCAGAAAAAGGAGAGGATCTCCAATTATGACCTATTTTTAGTAGACATTAGCCCTCGAACCCCCATTGTCCATTTCATAAAGACCTTCTTCAGAAGGTAAAGTATATTGTTCTTTCCATTCAAAATTCTGATTTCCCACAGGATTTCCCATCTGATTATAAGCTTTCTAACCATCAACTCTTTCTGTTTCAACATAATTCTTAGTTCCTCAAATTGTTTTTCCAACATCCATAGTTTTATGACAATCCCTATATTTTTTTGGTATTTTTATTCTTCTGATGATCTCTTTCAGAGGAAGATTCATATGGACTATAATGCGAGTAATCACTTGAATGGGAAGACTCATAGCGATGTCTTGATTTTACCTTCCTTCTTGGAGAATAACGATCATGCCTCCGATATCTATCATTCTTTCTTTTATATTGATGATAAGTTTTGAATTTAACCTTTTCACCTTCATTTTCTCTTCAGATTTCTGAACAAAGCTTCTTGAATTCTATTTCATCTTCTTTTTTAGCATTCAACTTCTCAATTTCTACCAACAATTCATTTCTTTGAGCCACCAAGATAGACTCCTCTAACATTTCACCAGCACGCTGATCATCATGTTGTTGATCGGATTCCATATTATTTCCTACAAGATTCTCCGCGAAATTGTTCTCGAATAGCTCATTGTTTGTATCTAACTCCCCTCGTACTTTCATCACTTTCCCTTCGAAAATTTACCAGGGTTTTGGAAAACAATTCCAGGTACCAATCGTTCTCACAGTCGGCGCCAATGATAGTTCTAGAAATCTTTGGAGGGGAAATCGGTGTAAAACAATATTTAGAAAGACAAATTTGTATTATCGATTCCTTATAAAATATTATAGAGAGATAAAGTCAATATTCTAGAGAGAAAAAATCATATGCGATCATTAATGAATCACCTATTTCCAAGAATATGGTGACGCTTTTATAGTACAAAAAGTAAGTTCCACAAGTCTAACAATTTGCTATTTGCGGTCATATCCTCAATTCTATTGTTTGCTATAAATTGGTCCTTCTCCATTACATAATTAAAAACTTCTCCTAAGAAACTTTATTTATCAATTAAACTCCCTTATCTTTCATAGATATTTAATCTTCCCTTATCATTAGCCCCCTGTCTTTGTGAAAATGTTTTTGACAAGGACTGTCGTGTAACATCGTCAGATTTTACTCATTGTTTTGTCTTTGGATTTTAGCTAGCCTTTGAGCCCAAATCTGATTATACATCTTATATTCTAAGAAGTCTCCTCGAATTGGATCTATGACATTTATCTTTGTCCCTCGAATTCTAAGGTAAAATTAATTTCCCTCAAATTTTGATACGTGTGTGTAGCCCCCTAGTCCATGTGAATATGTTATTGACAAGGACTGTCAATATCCAAAAACTTGTTCCTCAGATTATTTGATTTTCTTAGCTTCTTGAATAATCAATTTCCTTCCTCAAAATTCAAGGGGTTGCCAAACTATTCAAAATATCTTTGAATTTTGAACACAAAGTGATAGCCCTTCGAACGTTTTAGCCCATTTAACATCTACAAGACCCCTTCGAACTTTGTATATACCTTATCACCTAGAATTCCTTTGAACCTTATATATACTTTATCACCCATACCAAAGGTTTCCTTCTTTTATTTTTCTCATGACGTCACAAAAATCTATGACACCACTAATAAAAATTCCTCCTACCAAGCCAGAAGTCGATTGAGATTCCCATTGCATGCTTCCCTACCTAACATTGATTTACCTAGGCATAATGTTTCCAATTCCCTAGAACATTTTTTCACCTATTTTAACCCATTCTTACCCGCAAACAAGCCATGCACCTCAGGGCCTCAACCCCTTTTAGAGCCCACCATATCTCTATAAACTTTATTGTCCTTACCATCCTCTAATTACACTTTCTGAAGAGATAAAACTCTGAGAAAATATTTCAAGAGAGAGAGAGATAAAGCATGTTTTATGCCCCCAAAAGCCTCTCGAATTTCAGAGTGGTTATCGATCAGTCAAAAATTTGAGGAAAGAAAAGCAGCTGGTACCTATATTGAACCCGAACCGGAACCACCAGTTATTACCTATTATGGTACTTGGCCTCCCACAGAAGACTCTTCTGCCATCATCCCTTCCAATATATATTCTCAATCCCTTAGCAAACCTTGTTCAACATTTGATAAAAGCGGCTTCAAAATAATGGGAAAAGACAAACACGAAAAAAGCTCTTCTGCCAAGAGAAAGAGACATCACAGAGATAAAAAGCATTCTAAAGAAACCAAGCGTTCTAAGGGCTCTCATTTACATGTTCATAGCCCCATTATCCAACCTTAGCTGGATACTCATCCTCAACAAACAAACAAAGGCAAAGGCTCCTCCTCGAAGTTGTCGGCTACTCTCTATAACAGCTCAAGGAAGCCCCAGATTTACCCTCAATATTCCTCCCCGGAAATTAAGCAAAGAGGAGGTTATTCATATGTCAAAAAGAGCTTAATAGACGAGGATCTTGAATCACATAGACCTGCTGCCCCCATATCAGACGAAGGGAATGTTGTTGAATCTTCCCTGGCCCTAACAACCAATACCACTATCGTTCCTCTTGACATGGTCGAGGAGACTTCTTCTAGAAGATCACCAAAGTCCAAGAGAGATATCATTCTTCCCCTTGAAATTGATGCCCTTGTTGGTGATTCTTCGTAAAGTCAAGTAAAAGTATTTTGAGCCGTCCGACGAGACTATGCTGAGAACCCGTTTGGGATTTCTTCATACATTTCCGTGAGATTTCCAAGCACCGGAGAGAAACCTCTATCTGTAAAAGACGACGAGTTGGTCGTACATGCGGAGGTCATGAACTGGGGGTTAAGGTATCTTTTAGATCGATTCTTTGTTGAGTACTTTCCTACAATCGTTCTTTGCCTCACACAAGTTGGTTTCAACATGTGGTACACGCTTATGGCGTGTATCATGGCCTCAAAAATATCCGGACACAACTTTACCTTGGAAGAACTTATTGGGTTGTCAGGTTTAGCCAATAATCCATTTTTTCAATTCTACTCCCTCATTTTGGCCGATGACAAAGAGTAGTAAGAGAATTGCTTGAGGCTGACAAGAAATGGAAACAACGGTTTCCTTTCTTCTCAGGTCAATGGGAGAGAGATTCTGAAACATCCCCTTCGAATCCTCACAAGTTATCACTTTTGTGGACCAACAAAGGTATATCTTCAAGATATCTTCCAACTTATATTTTATATTTTTTTTCCTATATAATAACTCCTCGGGTTTTTCTTTACACAACCATGACCGGTATCTCCAAGACTTATGTTAATTTTGTCCCTAATGCCATAATTATCTTCACAAAATTAAATCTATGCACCGAAACAACTTGGGAAAACAAATTTTGTTTATCCTTCACCAACACCAATCTTGCCAAAAGTCGTTTAAGGTGTCTCAATCCCTCCGAAATGTTGTCCTTAGAAGAATTAATGGCTCTTCCCTCAAAACAAGATGTCCTCGAACGATTGGAGGCCAATGACATTGTTGTTTACCTTCTGACACGTTCCAGAGCGAAGAGCCATCTAGATGATGAATTTGATGAAGAAATTGTGGGGGAAAGATCAAACTTCCGACTCTGAAGTTCTAAAAGTTGATGAAACTAAATCAGACAAAGCCTCTACTTCAGCTCCCCAAAAAACTCACATTCTCCCTTCATATAAAACAACTTAAAAGAAAACAAAAACAACCATTGACCCTATTCAAGAAAGTTCTGAATGCGTTGGAGATCTAGATGGTGTTATTTTCGATAAAGAAAAAGACTTCCATCAAAATCCTACCTAAGAGATGATATCCTTCCAAAAGATGGCTCATCTACCTATCCCCGAAGGTCAACCTTCCCAAACTGTTGAAAAAATCACTCAAACAACCGATTTCTCGACTTTCAACTCTGTTGAAATTGGCTCCTCCTCTAGCTCCTTCATAATTCCAAAGGAGATGAATTTTCCTACCATATCCACAGGTTACTTCATGCCTCGGTCTCACTTGGGAAGAAAATGAAACATCTGGGAGACAAAAAATATTATTACAAATCGAGGGCGTTTCTTGCTTCCTCAAAAGTCGAGGAGCTTCAACAAAAAATTTGAACAACATAGAGTCAAGTTGACGCTCTTCTTGAGAAATTGATTGCCTCGGAGAACAATGTTATGCTCTTGGAGAATTATTATCAAGAGGAGAAAGATCTTTACTCCAAAAAAACAACAACACAATAAAATTTTTTTGTAGCCTACAAGGAAGCAAATGAAAAAGCTACAAAGGGCTTCAACGTTTGCTTTGAAGATTTCGAACGAGTAGTCAAAGAAAAACAACTTGTAGTGAGAAATATTAAGAAAGAAAAGACCGTTGTTGTCGAAGCATACACAACCAAGTGTGTTGATAAGCTAAATCCAAAGGATGTCATTATCAAATATGGGCTAATAGTGGAAATTCATGAACGTTACCCCAAATTAGACTTAAGCAGTTTTTGGAAGCTTGTACCCCCTGAATCTCGTACATCTGGGATATTTGTAAGTGAAAGTTAAGCGTCCAAGGAGAGTGACTCATTTGAATCTAATGAATAGTCTGCCAAGGAACGTTTTTGTATAAAAGTCCTCACAATGTTCGAGGCTTATTTTGTTGAAATTTTTTGTGTAAAAGTCCTCACAATGTTATTGAAAGTGTTTTGTATTAAGTCCTCATAAATTTCGAGGTCATTTTGTTGAAGATGTTTTGTATCTAGTTCTCATTAAGTTCAAGGTCATTTTCTTTAATATATTTCCCTCTCTCTTTGTGATACTGTTAATAGTTTTTAAACTAATTTTGTTAGAAGACCATAAGGTCCAATAAGTGATGGTTGGAGACCAGCTATGTTGGAAGACCATAAGGTCCAATAAGTGACGGTTGGAGACCAAATTTGTTGGAAGACCATAAGATTCAATAAGTAATAGTTGAAGACCAACTTTGTTAGAAGACTATAAGGTCCAATACGTAATAGTAGGAGACCAACTTTGTTGGAAGGCCATAAGGTCCAATAAGTAATAGTCAAAGAAATCTTTGGCAAGAACTTTTCATATATGAATCGGTTAATAGGGAACCTCATTAAAACCTACCTGTGCCACCAAAATAGGAAAGAGTATGTCACCGATATTGTGCATAAAAAAATTACATAAAACTATCATTCAAAATACAACTTTAAATGCTCAATATTCCAAGGATGCCTAAGATGTCGACCCTCTTTATCTCTTAGACTGTGTGTCCCTGGTTTTACTTTCTCAATTGCTTCATAAGGGCCTTCCCAATTAAGACCTAAATTTCCAAGATATTTTTCTTTAGTATGCAAAAAGATATTTCTCAACACTTTATCTTCGACCATGAAATCCCTTTGTTTAACTTTGGAAGTATATCTGCTTCTCATCAATGTTTGATAATGTAATTAATTTAATTGTGTGCGTCTAAGTTTTTTTTTTCAACCAAGCTTAGTTCAGTTATTCTATTTTTATCATTTAGCTCATTGGTATATGCTGTCACTCGATAAGATGGAAAAATTACTTCCGACTGTACTACTGCATCCATCCCATAAACCAAAGCAAATGGAGACTATAACGTTGTTGTTTGAGGGGTTGTTCTATAAGCCCAAACAACATCCTACAAATAATCCGGCCATTTCCCAGCCTTTCCTTCCAATTTTTTTAATCTATCGAGGATTGTTGTATTAGTCACTCCCACTTGTCTATTAGCTTGTGGATGAAAATGAGCTGAAAAAACATTGTTGTATACCATTTGAAGCACATAAACTTAAATCATTTGTTATAAAATTGGGGACCATTATCTGTAGTGACTTTCATTGGTATCCCAAACCGACAACAAATATTCGAGGTGATGAATTTAATTAAATATTCCCTTGCCCAGCTAAAGGCTATGCTTCAACCCATTTAGAAAAATGATCGACTGCCACTATTATCATCTGTCTTCCCCCAGTTTCCATAGGAAATGGGCCAACTAAGTCAATGCCTCATCGATCGAATGGTAATGTCTCATATATACTTTCAAGGGGGACCCTAGGTTTGTGAATTATATTGGCATACCTTTGACACGTGTCACATTTTTTCACTAGTTCTTTTGCATCAGAAGATATAGTTGGCCAGTAAAACCCTGCTAAAAATACCCTTTGAATCAAAGATGTGTACCGATAATGTTTAGACCCTTCTCCATCATGCAATTCTGATAATACTATTTGTGACTCACATTTATCTAGACACTTGAGTAAAGGTCTACTAAAATATTTTTTGTATAAAATTCTCCAAGAATTATATAGCCATGAGATTTGAAACACATTTTTTGGCAAGTGACTTATCCTCAGGTAACTCATCTTTCTCCAAAAACCCGATGATTTCCAATCTCCAATCATTTACTTTAACACTCATCCCTTGAAAATTCTCTTCAACAAATGCAGCTATTTTATCTGTAGTTTTTCTGATCGGATGATGTTCTTGCTTAATAATCCATGGATAATCTTCTGAATACGAGACAATTGCTAAAGAATCTGGCACCAAATTTGCTTCCGTGCAAACATGTTCATATGTAATATCTTAAAAAACAAGTGTTAAATATTTTTATACTTTCAAGTACTTAATTAAATGATATTTTCGTGCCTCGGATTTTCCTGATACATGATTGATCAAAAGATGCGAGTCAGTTAACAATCTAACTTTCTTAGCTCCACAGATTTGTACCAATCTCAATCCTGCTAAAGCTGCTTCATATTCCGCATCGTTATTTGTTGCTTTAAATTCAAATTGGATGGCTTGGAACATTACAATTCCTTCAGGGGAAACTAATCACACTCAAAATCCACTTCCAGATATATTCGATCCTCCATCCGTTCGAATTAGCCATTTTGCCTCAACTTTGGGTATGTCAATCTCCATATATATGGTTTCTCAGAATGAAACTCTATTAAGAAATCAGCCAAAGCTTGTGCTTTAATAGCTGATCGAGGCTCAAACTCAATATCAAAATCCCTTAACTTAACCGACCCCTTGGTTATTCTCCTTGAAATATCAGGCCTTTGAAGCGAAGTTTTCAAAGGAAACATTGTTCGCACTACTATAGAATATGCTTGAAAGTAGGGTCTCATTTTTCAAGCAGCTGTTACCAAAGTGAGAGCCAACTATTCCAACTTCAAATATCATTTTTATGCATCTAACAAACTTTTGATGATGTAGTACACTGGTTTTGAAGTATTTTCTTCCTCTCGAACTAACACAGCACTCACATCACAATCTGAAACTGTTATATAAACAACTAATCATTCCCCCGATAATGGTTTTGAGAGAATTTCACGGGAAAAAAAATACTATTCGATTTGATGAAACACATAAGAGCATTCTTTTATCCAACTGAAATTGTTTGCATTTGTGAGTACATGAAAGAAAGGTGCACACTTATGAGAGATATAAATCTATTTAGTGTTGTCAATCTTCCTGTTAATATCTGGACTTCTTTAACATTCCGAGGAGGAGTCAGTGTTGTCAAAGTTTTATCTGTAACGGGTCAGCTTTCAATTCTTTTTTCACTCACTATATATCCGAGGAACTTCCCAGATCTAACACCAAATGTACATGTTTTTGGATTTAGTTTTAGATTAACCTTTTTCAAGATGTTAAAGGTCTCATTTAGATCATCAAAATGTTCTTTGCCTCTTAAGCTTTTAACCAACATATTAACGATATAAACCTCAACATTTCACCCAATCTGCTCTTCAAAAGTTTTGTTTACTAAGCACTGATAAGTTGCGCTTACATTTTTTAGACCAAACGACATTACCTTATAGCAATATAAACCTCTTCCAGTAATAAAAAAAAGTATTTTCTTCATCCTGTGGATCCATCTTAATCTGATTATAACCTACATAAGCATCCATAAATAATAACAACTAATTTCCCGACGTAGAATCTACTAGTTGATCTATGTGAGGCACCGTGAAAGGATCTTTAGACAAGCCTTGTTCAAGTCTGTAAAATCTACACACATTCTTCACTTTCCATTTTTCTTCTTAACATATACTGGATTTGCTGCCCATAAGGGATACTGTGACTCTCGAATATGTCCTATGCTAGATAAACGATGTACCTCTACAATTATTACCTTAGATTTCTAGACTGAAAGCTTATGGAAACTTATCTCAGGAGGTATCTCTGTTACATCCTCTGCACACTAACAAAACATATTCAACTTTGTAGATAAAAACATAATCAACTTCTCCCTCAAATCAAAAGAGAGATTTGTCCCAATTTTTAAGATTTTTCCATTTGGATATACATAGTTCTTCATAATTCTCATCAGGAACTAAAAAACCGGGGGACTCCTTCGGATCATCGAAAGGAGTTTTTTTTAACAAGTCCCCTTTTATTGTTATGCTTTTTCTGATTCGCTTCCCTGGATTTTACTTGAAGATAAAACAATTCAGTAACACTCTTTTGCCATTTTCTTACTGCTTCTGATCGTTCCAATTTTATAGCCAACAATATATTTTAAATACTGATGAACTTTAGAAATAACACCATGAATCTCTAACAACCAAGACCTTCCAAATATAGCATTATAAGATGTTGGTGCACCTACTACTATACATAATATTTTTGCCATCTTTTCTGAAAGACCCTCGACCCAGCTTTACCAAGCTTACAAATTCTCCCACTACTTCAGCTAATACGCATGTGAAACCAACTATAGTTCTATCTGAACTTTGAATTACACGAGGATCAACAATCCTTTTGTAAGTACTCATGAATAGGATGTTGGCAGAATTACCTGTGTCAATCAATTTTTTTTAACATGCTCTCCTATTATTCCTGCTGCAATTACCATTACATCTTCACATGGACCTTCCATATTCCGCATACCATCCTCATCAGAACAAATTATGAGATACGGAATCCGATGTGCATGTGTCGAGCCTCCCACTTCTAATTGAGTTGTCAAATTGACCATGTGTCTTTTTCGGGAGATGTTTGAATTTCCTGCAGCAATATCACCCCCAAAGATTGTTGGAGACTCAAACTACGCACATAGGTCACTAAATTTTATTAGGTGGATGACTTCTTCCACAATACTAATGTTATTCCTTCCTTCATTTGGATCCAAATATTTTGTTGCTATATCAAAGAAATCAATCTCCTCAGAAATTACCATTGCAGTTTCCTCTTCCGATGCATCTTTGACAATTGGATTTCTCTGTGTGTGCTTCTTAACAAAATCTGTTAACTTTCCGGTGTCAACTAATACCTAAATTTCTTTCTTTATTGTTATACGTTTCTTTGTATCATGTGCCACATCTTTATAATACTTACAATATCTATTATTTATATTCTCTCTCGGAGATTGAATATGACAAGGTTTGTGAAATTGCACCGTATTCCGAGCCTTGTCAAATATAGTAGTTACACAATCAGTTAACTCTACAAAATCACTTGATTAAATCTACTTGTTGGATATTGGTCTCACTCCTTACTGTGTACAATAAGCTTATTGATTTATCTTTGGCCTCAGAGGATATTGATTTACCGCTTTAGGTGGTACAGTAACCTTATTAGAAACACTGAGAGTATAGGAGAGCTAAGATTATGATCGAAGTTACAGTAATAAATTTTCTCAGTAGAGAAATGAGGACCATTTCCTATCAATATAGCTCATCTGTACTAATCGGCTCTTTCACTTATGCAGAAGTAATCGTAGGCACCAAAAACTTTGTTATCAGATTTTGGAGAAGTAGGATTTTTAGGTTTTTTGGTTCTTGATTTTTTTGTTTTTGGATGTTTTTTTATAAACGGGTTTGAAGATTAAACGGAAAGTATGAACATTCCGGTGAAGGTAGCCAAAAGTTTGAAGATTCGGATGAAGGTAGCTAAGATCTTTGATGAATTTCTTTCTCTCTCTCTAAATTTGCGTTTGTGAAACAAACAACTATTCACAGGGATACTTATGGACTGGAGAGAAGAAAGAAGGGGTATTGAAAAGTGAAAGAGGTGGAAGGAGTGATTGGTTGGAATATCAAACGATAGTTCAAAGGAGAGAGTTTGACACTTGCATCATGTCAGGCCAAGTAGCAGACCTACTACATACTGAATCATCAGTCTTCCTAGCTTATCTTTTGATGTTTTTGACTGTTGAGAGAAACTAATTCACGTTTTCATATAAAAAAATTCGACATACTAACAAAATATTCAAGGTTATCATATCTATGATTTTATTCCAAGGGCACGAAATAGGTTCGAAATCAAATGATTAGTTAATTTCGCAATAATTATTTCTAAGAGATTATTCGAGGAAATAAGGTGTATAACAAATCAATCTAACAACAACATATGTTCAACACATATCAAATTTAGGCAAGAGATTTTCATTTAGTGAGGCAGATATTTCCGATGAAATCTAGTTCTCATTCATTATATTTCATAAGAACTAGGGGAGCTACTGATAAGTAAATAGAATATTAAGAGCCTATATGTAATAATTAAAGAGTTTTATAATAACTTGTATAATTATATGATGAATTTTAGGTCTCATATAAGAATGAGGGACTAATATGCAATTATCCATATTGTGTAACCAATTCTGTTGCTAAGTTTTGACGTCTATATATAAAGGTCAAAGCTTAAATTGACACTTATGTAATTTTCTATTGACCTGTATACTTTTTCTTTACCTCTTTTCTCTCTCTAGGGTAAATTTAATTTTCTCTTTCAAGAATAAAATCTTATCCTCACCATGATCCATATTCGTTGAAAAAACCAATAGCCCTTATACCAACTTGAGATCCCAAATAACATAAAAAAAAACAACAGAAACAAAAATCAACATGCAAGATTTATACGAGAAAAAAAACTCCTTCAATATGAAATGTAAGAAACCATGAGACTCGTGAGAAGTCCACCATAAATACTTCTATTACTATAAGGCTCTAAGGGTAAAAATAGACCTAAATCAATTTCATAAAAATCCACAAACCCACCAATAATCACAAAGAATAATAGATAACAATAAGAGAATCACAAATGATAAAATATCACCAAAACAATTGCACTATTCAAGCAGTGGTTTCTTACGATATTTAGCACCGAAATATCTCCCAAACATGATGTCCAAATTCAGCCAAATATGATACTATTTGCCTCTCAGTCAGAGCTCTTTATTATCTCCAGACTATCCAAAATTAAAATATTTATTTATTTATTTGTATTTTCGAAAATGCTCTTTATGTTTGTTTTCGTGTGTCTCTCAGAGTAATCTTTCCAGTGTATATATATATATATATATGTATATATATATTACTGTCAAATTGTATATGATTTGGAGGATAATTTTGAAAATTTTGTTAAACAATTTTATATTGAATTTGTTTACGGTTTTCTAAAACTTTTGGATCAGAAAAAACGAAAAAATAATTCTAATGAACAAGATAATAAAAACTCATATATGGTTTTTTGAAACAAAATCATCTTTGTTATTTTGCCCGAAGTACATCAACCGTAAAAATAGTTCTCCATATTAAAAAACGAATAGGATTTCAAAGTGATACGAATGGTCAATTTTCAAAATTCAAATTTTCTACTATTCAGATCACCTTGACCCTACTTTCTAATCATAATATATTCTTATAAATTTACAATCCGTATTTTCCGACTGGTTCGATGATGATGATGATGATGATGAAGATGATGATGATAATGATAATGATGATAAAGATGATGGTGATGATGATGATGATGATGATGATGGCGATGATGATGATGATGATGATGACGGTGATGATGATGAAGATAATGACGAAGACGATGACGACGACGATGATGATGACGATGATGATGATGATGACTATGATGACGACGATGACGATGATGTTGATGTTGATGATGATAATAATGACTATGATGATGATGATGACAATGATGATGATGATGATGACGACAACGACGATGATGATAATGATAACGATGATGACGATGATGATGACGACGATGATGATGTTGATGATGATGACGATGACGATGATGACGACGATGACGATGGTTACGATGATGATTGGTCTAGATTTTTCTATATGATCAACACTCATTTCTCTAATTATTGCAAAGAGAAAACGACATAATATTCACCTGCTTTGTTGGGAATGCATCTGTATATAAGTAAGAAAAACTGATCTCCACACTAGTATGATATTATCCGCTTTGGGTCCGAGGCTCGAACGGCTTTGGTTTTGGTTCACTTTCAAAATGCCTCACACTCGTTGAGATATGTTTTTACTTATATACTATTGATCATTTCCATGTTTAACTGGTGTTGGATGCGGGACTTCGTTCATTATGCTAACAAATCTTTCTCTCGAACAAAGTACCACTTCAGCCTCCTCTAAAGCTGCTCACCTCCTATTAGACCATAATATCTTGTTCGTTATCACCAAAATTCAATCAACTACTACCTGCTTGATGAGCCACAGAAATCTAAACTATGATCACAAGACCAGATCATTCAACTTGAGCACGACACCTGGCTATCATGTTCGGCCTCCGAGAATTTCATCCACCATCCCGTTTTGTCTAGGGCTAGAACAATCCGATCTCACTACTTATAAGATATTGTTCGCTTTGGTCCCGAAGGGCCGCACGACTTTACTTTTGATCCACTTCCAAAAGGCCTCATACTAGTTGAGATATGTTCTTACTTATATACCATTGATACTTCCAATTTCGAACCGATGTGGGATGTAAGATTTTAGTCGACACCCTAAAAAATCCTCATCTCGAGTAAAGTACCACTAGCGTCCTCTCAGTTGACTTACATTTGTCCACTCTAATTAGGTTGGGACTACCTGAACCATAAAGGTACTACGAATGTAGTTGCTCACCTCCTATTAGACCATAGTGTATTGTTCCTTAGCGTCACTCCAATCAAGTACCACCGCTTGATGAACCATGTGCACTATAAACTGGATCTCAAGAGCAGCTCAATTAAACAAAAAAAAATTAAAAGCCGTAGGACATCTCATACTAGTTTAGATATGTTCTTACTTATATACCATTGATACTTCCAATGTCGAACTGATGAGCGATGTAGGACTTTAGTCTTCACCCTAACAAATCCCCATCTTGAGTAAAGTACCTCTAGCCTCCTCTCAATTGACTTCCATCTGTCCACTCTAATCAGGTTGAGACTACCTGAACCATAAGGCACTACGAATGTAGTTGCTCACCTCTTATTAGACCGTACTGTCTTGTTCCTTAGCGTCACTCCAATCAAGTACCACCGCTTGATGAGCCATATGCACTCTGAACTAGGATCTTAAGAGCAGCTCAATTAAACAAAAACAAAAAAATTAAAAACTGTACGGAATATGGGTACCGCATATTCTGTGTCTGTATATAAGTAAGAACAACTAATCTCCACACTAGTGTGATATTGTCCCCCTTTGGCCTACTTGCTCGCACGACTTTGCTTTTGGTCCACTTTCGAAAGACCTTATATTAGTTGAGATATGTTCTCAGTTATATACCATTGATCATTCCCATGTTTAACCGATGTGGGACTTTGGTCGCCATCCTAACAAATCTTCATCTCGAACAAAATAAAATCTTAATCTCATCTCAATTCAATTTTATATGGCCACTCTAGCCAGGTTGTAGAATACTTGAACCATAGAGGCAGTACAGATGTAACTGCTCAAGTACCACCGCTTGATGAGCCACAAACACTCTGAACTAGGATCTCTAGAGCATATCATTCACCTTGAGCATGACTAATGGTTCATTATGTTCAATTTTGGAAAATTTCATAAAGATCACCTATGTTCATAAAGATAGTCCACGTGTCTATCCATGTCTGGTTAATGAGAACTATGTTTTTTCCCACGTTACTTCCCATTGGTCAATTTAACCACCATAAAGAGAGCATAATTATGTTAGATTAGCACATCTCACCTACCATGAACATATAATTGCATAACCCTCTTCAGTCTCACCATTATAGAGAGAAATAAAGAGATGCGCGTTATCAAATCCCATTTAACATGATGTATCAAGTCCTCGTACGTGGTTCTAGCACGAAGTAGTTGTTTGACGACCACTGTATTTGTTCTAGTACAGCAGACCTATACAGTTCAACAAAAAACCTGTTTGCGCACTTTCTCCTTCATCGTCCACCACTTTAGCTTAACACAACTCGGCTCTACCTCAGCTCGGCTCAGTTTGGCTTCAATTCGATTTGACTCGAGCATATCGATTTGGTTTGGACTCAACTTTGATCGGCCTTAAGTCGGTTTTCCTCGATCTCAGCTTAGGTTTTAATTGGCTTGATCTTAGATTGGTCTGACTTCACCTTAAGCTCAACTCCGTCTAGATTTAGATCAACTCGACTCGACATCATTGTGGTTTAACTTTATCTTAAGCTTAGTACATCTCGATCTCATCTCAAGTTTAACTTCATGTCGATTGGGCTCAGCTTTAGCTCAATTTAGCTCGGCTCAGCTCAGTTCAGGCTCGATCGACCTGACTCTACTTGGCCTTAACTTCGATCGATGTGATATAGATTTGGTTTGACCGTATCTCTAGCTCAACTTGGATCGACATCATATCGATCTCAAATCCGTTCACTCCATCCTCGATTCTTCCTACATTAGTCTTAACATCGTTTTAACTCCTTCTGCATCAACCTATTTATGCCTCGGTATATGTTAGACAAAAAAAAAACTAAGTTTTATGATTATTTTGATCTTTTTTTTATTTTTTGTCAATCACACGTATAAAAATCTATATAATTAGAAGTAATCATACCACCCCAATTTTTCTAGCGTACCAATATATGTTTGGAGTAATCAAGTATTTTTGCAACATAACATATTTTGCAAATAAAGTGTTAGATCATTAAAAATCCGTCGTAATAATCGATCCAAATTTGATTTCGCGGGTTAAACATGTTCCGTTATAAATTTACTGTACTCAGTTGCTAAGAATAACCAAACGATAGAAGATGAAATAGTGGGTTACAAATAGTTATTTTTAGCAGTAATGTTATTTTCAAGTTCCATCTTATTAACTTTCATGTTCGTGGGTAAAAAAACTAAAATGCTTTACTTTACGTTGTTCTTATTGATTCGCACCGATTTAGTAAAATCTAACGAAACTCTTGGGCCAACTCATGCTAACAAATCTAAAATGAATTGACTAAATACAATATTAACTAAGAAGATTTTTAGACAAGAACGTGGATCCCATTACGCTGATGTTAACTCTACAATTACGATATTTAAGTAATAAATATTGCAGGTATTGTCTAATTTTCTAGTATAAAGAAAGTTTCTAATATATTTAACAATTGGACATAAACTAAAATAATCAAAACATCCTCACCTCAATCTATAATTGTAAAGTTGTCGGAAACCATGACTATCTCTAAACTGCGAATGATTTTTTCAAGTTACTTCCTTTTACAAGTTTTCGTACAAAATTTTTAGTAAACATTTCATGGATCAAGTCTTAGAAAATTTATTTAAAAATCTAAAATACTAAGCTGGTTAATTCTCGAACTATGACAACTCCACTGCCGCATAAAAAAAAGCAACTTTCAGCTACATTTAATTTAAATATGATGTGTATGAGTGTACAACAAATAGATTTAAATGTTTTGGTCGTCTCTTGAAATATAATTAAAATTCATCAAGTAGTAGTAGTTGATGAAATATAATAATATATGAAGGGAATACCAGAAAGATGTATTTAATATTAACCTTTTTTATGTTCAATGTGATAGACCGTGGGTACACAGAGAAAGTGTATGTCGCCCTACAAATTTATTATCCCTTTTGAGAGAGTAAAACTGTGGTACTTCTTCATTCATCAAATGCAGCGTACAAAGGAAATAAATAGGCAATAAACGAGGTGGAAGTTACAAAATAAGATCCACTAATCCCACTTCTCTCTTCACTTAATGCCCGTTACGTAACTCCTACACCCACGTAAAACTCTAAGACTCAGTTTAATACTAACGGTTACTATAACTTAAATAAATAAAACATGTTTAGATTAAATACATAAAATGCAACATGTCCCCCCCTAATCTCAACATGTTTTTCAAACCTCGACTTCAGCTTCCCGAGCTCGCAGTAAGATCCTCAACCCCTATTGCCTTCCTCATTTCTTCAAATTTAACCTTCCCCAATGCCTTAGTTAAGATGTCTGTCCTCTGTTCTTGAGTCACCACGTGCTTAATGATCAACTCACCCCTTTCAATACACTCTCGAATAAAATGAAACCGTACGTCGATATGTTTGCTCCTCCCGTGTAGTACCGGATTCTTCATTAACTCGATGGCTGACCTGTTATCTATGTGGAGTATCACTGGTCCAACCGATTGTCCCGAGATTTCCTTTAGTAGTCCACGAAGCCATATGCTCTGACAAGCTGCTGTCGTGGCGGCCATGTACTCCGCCTCGCACGAAGATAGAGCAACCACTTTCTGTTTCTGCGATGTCCAAGATATTAAGCTCCTGTTAAGGTAGAAACACATGCCCCCAGTACTTCTCCTGTCGATAACATCTCCAGCAAGATCACTATCTGTAAACCCATACAACATCCTACTACTCTTCTCGTTTACATAAACCAGCCCATACTCAATTGTCCCTCGAATGTACCTCAAGATATGTTTCACAGCTTGTTGGTGCTTCACTGTGGGTTTCTCCATGAATCTGCTCACCACTCCCACAGCGTATGAAATATCTAGACGAGTGTGAGTTAGATATCGCAGACTTCCAACGATACATCTGTACTCAGTGGCATCAACAATTACTCCTTCTTCATCTCTGTCCAACTGTAACTTATGCTCCATAGGAAATTTGGACGCGTTACAATTCATCATTCTAGATTTTTCCAGTAACTTCTTGGCATATGATGACTGCTTCAGTGTAGTACGCATCTCTCCTTGGTTTACTTCTATTCCAAGATAAAACGACAATAAACCCAGATCACTCATCTCAAACCGTTTGTTCATTTGCTACTTGAATGCTTCGATTTCCTGCTTGTCTGAACCTGTCACCAATAAATCGTCAACATACACACCCACTATGAGTATACTCCCTTCTTTGTACTTCATGTACACCGCTTGCTCGTGTAAGCATCTGTCAATTCCCAACTCTTTCAAGCATCTGTCTAGCTTCGCATTCCACGCTCTAGGAGCTTGACGCAGCCCGTACAAAGCCTTCACCAGTCTATAAACCATCTGTTCCTGTCCTTTCTTGACGAACCCCTCAGGTTGGATGACATAAACTTCTTCAATGAGCTCTCTGTTTAAAAACGCTGATTTTACATCAAGATGATAAACTTCCCAACCTTCTTTCGCTGAAAGTGCTAGCAAGAGTCGAACCGTGTCAAGTCGTGCTACGGGAGCGAAAACTTCATCATAATCTATTCCTTTCCTTTGAACGTATCCCTTTGCGACGAGCCATGCCTTATGTTTCACCACATTCCCATCTGGGTCCTTTTTTAACTTATATACCCACTTCAAACCTATTGGTTTATGCCCAGGTGGTAAACTTGTGAGTACCCAGGTTTCGTTCTTCTCTATTGTCTCGAACTCCGTCTTCATAGCATCTTGCCAATCCTTCTCTTTTATGGCTTCGAAATATGACGTTGGTTCCTCAACCTTTAATAACATCAGCTCATCAATCAGCTCAATGACCTCAGTGTCATTATAAATATCTGCCAAAGGCCTGAACCTCTTAGGTTCACTGCTCGTGGTAGATGATGTTCCAACAGTTTCAGCTGTTTTGGTCGTCGTAGTTTGTTGTGACGATGCCGATGACTGTGAAGTCATGGATTGCAGAGGAGTTGTGGGTTCATAATCTGCATCCACACTGTCCCCAGTTTCCGTGTTCTCGGTTACCTCAACATAGCTCCCCAGGGAAAGTTACTTCACCACCTGTTTCTTGTTCCCATGACCAGAAGGCTTCCTCTTGAAATACCACGTCCCTACTGACGTGTACAGTCCCTGTTTGTGGGTCAAATAAGCGACTCCCTTTTGTTCCCAGCTCCTTACCGAGATACACCACCCTCTTACTACGATCATCCAGTTTCTTGACATGTATCGAAGGTATCTTCATAAATGCAATACACCCAAACACTCTTAAGTGTGTCAGGTCCGGCTTAGTCCCACTCCATGCTTCATATGGTGTTCTTCCGTTTAAACTTCGAGTTGGTAGTCGATTGAGAACATAGATCGAATGACGCACCGCTTCACCCCAGAGATACGCAGGTAGGTTTGCTCCCCTTAGAAAACTTCTTGCCATAGCAGCCACAGTCCTATTCCTTCGTTCCACCACCCCGTTTTGCTGCGGAGTGTATGGTGCTGTGTAATGCCTCAAAATACCAGCCTTCTCACAATACAAGGTGAATTCCTTGGAACAAAATTCACCGCCTCTATCTGTCCTCAAGATCTTTATGTTTTTCTCGCTCCCCTTTTCAACTAAAGCTTTAAAATTTTTAAACATCTCGAAAGCATTACTTTTCTCCTTTAACATGTAGACCCACATTTTCTTACTGAAATCATCAACAAATAGAAGGAAATAACGATTACCTCCAGTTGTCGTTGGTGTGATAGGGCCACAAATATCAGCATGAATTATCTCGAGTGCTTTCCTCGACACAAAGCTAGTTTGATGTGGGAAGGATTTTCTGGATTGCTTCGTCATTAAACAACCTTCGCACCTTTTAAGTGGTTGAGTCATGCTTGGAATCCCGTATGCCATCTTCTCTCGCGACATTAATTCCAAAGCTTGGAAATTTACGTGCCCAAGACGAGCATGCCACAACCAAGTATCTTCTTCGGCCTTGTTAAACAAACATGTTGCTCTACTTTCTTCAAGACTGATCTTATATAGTCAATTCTCTGTCCTTTTCACCTTCATCAATAGTCTTCCACTCGCCTCGTGAATCCACAAATAATCCCCATCAAGTACGATTTTATTCCCTGCCTCAGAAAGTTGTCCCAAGCTTATAATATTATTACAGAGATTTGGGATATAGTATACCTCTTCAAGCATCCTTTCTTCACCATTCTTGTACTGGAACGCCACTGTTCCCTTTCCCTTGATACACACGGTCGATCCATCGCCAAACTTCACTTTCCCGGAGACACGCTCATCCAAGCTTTTGAATTTTCCACGTTGCCCAGTCATGTGATTGCTGGCGCCGTTATCCAAGTACCACACCTGTGACTCCTTTTGTTCACCTGCGTTTGTTCGTAGCTTTGGAACCACTCCATCCTCCTTCAGAAGCATAGATTCGATATCCATTTGTCCGACCTCAACAACCAACAAGGCTGGCTCATCTTCTTGGATTTTCGAGAGATTTGCTTCTCTCGTCATGTCTTTCTCCTTCCTTGGTTTACGACAGTCCGCAGCAAAGTGTCCCAGTGCTTGACAGTTAAAGCACCTCACTCTACTTCTGTCTCGTACGCCCAAGTACTTCCTCCACCTCGAGTCCCTTCTCTATTGGTTTTCCTTAACCATTCTTCTCGAGTCAACAAAAGCTGCCCCTCGCCGCTTTCTTTCTTCCTCCACTCATCTTCTGTCAGCAGCAATTGTCCCTGGTGTTTCTCCGTTGTCCCTCGCAATCTTTCCTCGTGGGCTTTCAAAGAACCAACGACTTCTTCTACCGACATCTCTTCCAGATCTCCGAATTGCTCAATAGCAGATGCAATCTGTAAGAATTTTGTGGGAACCGCTCTGAGACGTTTCTTGACCACATATGTCTCTTCCACTTTCTCTCCCAACACTCGAATATTGGTAACCAGGCTGTTCAGCTTCAGATAGAATTCGTCTAATGGCTCATCGTCTTTCATGCTTAGAGCTTCGAATTCGCTCTTGAGGGTCTGGGCTCTAGCTGCTTTTACCTTGTCTGCTCCCAGGTACATGGTTTTGACAGCCTTCCACGCATCCTTGGCCGTCTTCTTTTCTGCAAGTGACATCAGGACATCTTCTGGAACTCCCTGGTAAATAACAGCGAGTGCCTTTTTGTCGACCTTGTCTTCCACAGGAGCTTTAGGGTCCTTGGGTTCGATTGCCTCCCACACTCCATGGGCTTGCATGAATACCGTCATTTTGAGAGCCCATGCAGTGTAGTTGGTTTTGCTCAACATCGGGTAGCTGAGACCAAAGGAGCTTTTGCTTGTCGTCTCCTTCTGAAGTTATGAACACCTCCTGAAGCTCTGATACCAAGTATTAACCTTTTTTATGTTCAATGTGATAGACCGTGGGTACACAGAGAAAGTGTATGTCGCCCTACGAATCTATTATCCCTTTTGAGAGAGTAAAACTGTGGTACTTCTTCATTCATCAAATGCAACGTACAAAGGAAATAAATAGGCAATAAACGAGGTGGAAGTTACAAAATAAGATCCACTAATCCCACTTCTCTCTTCACTTAATGCCCGTAACTCCTACACCCACGTAAAACTCTAAGACTCAGTTTAATACTAACGGTTACTATAACTTAAATAAATAAAACATGTTTAGATTAAATACATAAAATGCAACATTTAACACGACTAGTTGCAGAATCATCGTACCTTTCCATATCAACTTTCATTTTTCATTATTATCTTCGACTAACAATCTTCTATAGCAGAGGCGCTCCAGGACTCTTCAAATTCCGTGTTTCACATCCCGCTTCTTTTTTTTGTAAGTCTTCGTTCTATCTTTCCTGTTTCTTTTCTTTTTCTGTATATCATCTATTTAAATATTTATGCTGTACTTTCAGATATATTACTAATCCATAAATACGCAATAGTCGAACTAGTAATACGTTGAATTTCAATTTCATTTTGTAACTACATTGATTTTCAAGGGAACTAGAAATCCTTATCAACAATAAATCCTAATTAAATCATAAAAATTTATGCTGTACTTTCAGATACCCTTTAAATTTTGAAAATTATTCTACACGCGACTTAGCTCCTTTCTGCAAAACTAGAAGATGGATAACCTTGACTACCTTTTTTTTTATTGTCAAATTATTAATCTCAATATATTTAGGTTAGAATAAGCGCATAGACCATCTATACACATGTTAGCTACGAAACTAAATGAAGATTCATTTTTTATTCGATCTTGAAATTCGTGCAATTTCAAGCAAAAACCACCTTCTCCCTCAAACCAACTCTATCCTTAGTTAGGTAGAAAACCAACTTTTAGCATTTTCTCCATTTTTTTCACCGCTACTATTTTGTTAATATTGGATGCAATTTATCGCTCCTGTTATAATATTTTGGACTGTCGTATCAACAAATTTACCGAGTTTGCGAAAACTCAAGATCACAATAAAAACCGTTATTGATTTTCTTTTTAAATTATTTTCACATTTTTTTTCCCAATATTCCAAAAAACCAAAAATATTCAAAAGACTAATATGTCTCATTTTTCCTTGGGTGCAATACTAGTCCACATGGCAGGGAACCATGGGTCCATGGTGTTCCCCCTCAAAAGCTAGTTAAGATGAGATAAGAGAATCTTACATAATAGAGGTGTGTACGTCTGAACCTCGTCTCACACTATTGAATAATCCAAACCACGATAACTATCCAACAGTTCCATAAAAAGATCACCCGAGCGTCTTGGATGTCGGTTCAATACCCCCATGGTTCACATTGCTAATCACTCTTGGTTAAAGAAAGTTATGTATCCCCTTATGTTGCTTCGTATTAGTCTAGCTAACCACTAAAAAAGAGAGTTCATGAGCATATAATTCAATAAACCTCCAATAGAAGAAATAAAACTTTCATTCTCACCATTAAACAGAGAAACAACGAAGAGCGCACTGTTGAATCCCTTCTAGCTTGATGTATTAAGTTGAACAATCAAACTTAGCCATTTCATTTCATAGAGTATTAACAAACTTATGACAGGTCGTCCCAGCACGATATATTTGTTTGGTGACTGTGACAATTGTTCTACTACATTGGACCTATGTTGTTTAGGGACAAACATTTTTGGAAATCTTCTACTTCATCGGCTAAGACTTGACCTTAACTCAACTTGGCTTTGTCTTAGTATGGTTTGGTTCAGGATCAATTCGATTTGAGTGGACCATCTTGATTCTCTTGGAATCCAATTTTTATTGGCCTCGAGTCGCTTTGCCTTGATCGCATCTCGGTTCCGGTTGGCTCGATCTTAGCTTGGTTCGACCTCACCATAACCTCAACTCCACTCCAATTCAGCTCAACTCAGCTCGACATCAGCTTGGTTTAGCTTCATCTCGGCCTCAGTACATCTTGACCTCAACTCAAATTCAACCTCATCTCAGTTGGACCCAACTTTAGCTTGATTCAACACGGTTCAGGTTAGGCCAGCCTCAGCTCTAATTGGCCTCAACTTGAATTGATATGATATCAACTTGGTTTGACCTTATCTCTACCCCAGTTCGGATCTACATCATATCGGTCTCACCATATCTTTTGCTCTTCCTACTTTAGTCTTAATATTGCCATAACTTTTTCCGCATCAGCTTTATTCTGCTTCGGTGTTGGTTCGACCCCTATTGCCTCGGTTTTGGTTAGGTTAATCATGTCCCGAACTTTTATGATTTTTTATTTTTTATTTTTTTTCAACCACACTGTTAGGATATACTATGCGATGAATCATCAATGCTCAAGAACGGAACAAAATAAAAAACACAAAAGGAAAGAACACATGATTTAACGTGGTTTGACAATTGCCTACTTTTACGGAGGTTGGAAGTCGCAAAGAAAAGTGTTTCACTATGATAGAAAAGGGTTACAGATTTTCAGATTGTGTTTTTGTGTAGACGTAGTAATTTATTTATATGAAATAAATACACTTACTACATAATGAGTCTAATAGGATCATTCACACAAAACTGTCCATGACATCAGACTGTACCAGCAAACATGGTACACCGTCATGACATTACACTGTAACCTCAAGCACAGTACACTGTGAATATATTATTCGACTTATACTCAACATGCAAAATTTTTAACAAGAAACATGACAAATAATGTATATTGCCAAGGAAATATGTTGAATGTTGATTCTTCACCATCAACAAATCTTCCTCTTGAGGTGAATACCTTTTTTCACTATCAACAAATAAACTTATCTTCTTTTCTTTTGACTCACCAAATGTCCCTAAGGCATTCACTCTATACTGTGAACATCTATCTAGTTTAGGCACTCCCTAAATTTTTGAACTGATACTGTTTTGGTCATTAAATCTGATGGATTATCGTGTGTAGACACTTTTTTCACATAAAAAAATTCGTTTGATATTATATTACGATTGAAATGATACCTGACATCTATGTGCTTTGTACGCTCGTTGTACATCTGGTTCCCTGTAAGCTGTACGATGCTTTGACTGTCACTAAACACTTTTTTAGTAGTCCTATGTGAGCTCAAATAGACCAAGAAACCTTGCAACGATATTGCATCTTTAACTACTTATATTACCACCATATACTCTGCCTCTGTTGTAGACAAAGCTACAGTACCTTATAGTTGTGCTTTCCAAGTGATTGCACTCCGGCTAGAGTAAATATATATCTTATCAGAAATCTACTTTTATCCATGTTACCTGCAAAATCAAAATCAACAAAATCAACCACTAATCTTGTAATATCATTCAGCAATCGACTAATATCGCTGTTCTTAATAGTTAAGCCAACATTTGTAGTTTTATTAAGATACCGAAGTATCTATTTCACTACCTGCCAATGTTCTTTCGCAAGACATCTCATGTACTTGCTAACTAGACTAACCGCATGTGAAATACCAGAACGCGTGCATACAATAGCATACATGATACTACCAACTACATTTGAATATGGAATCTTTTACATTTGTTCCAACTCAGCATCGTCTTTGGCCGTTCCAACCGCAAACAACTTGAAATGAGTAGCAAACGGGATGCTCACTGTCTCAGTATCACACATGTGGAATCGTTCTAGCATTTTTCCAATATAGCTTCGTTGAGACAAGTCTAATGATCCTACACTTATTTTCCTCGTTAATCTCCATACCAGAATTTTTTTGCTTTACCCAAACCCTACATCTCAAACTCGGCAATAAGCTACTTCTTTATGTGCATAATGTGCGACATGCTACAAACATTAATAAGCATATCATCCACATACAACAATAATTAAACATAAACACTCATCAGCAACGAAAACCGAAAATCGAAAACCGAGAATTGTCAATTTCAAAATTCAAAGCTGGACCCTATTGTTAATCATAATATATTCTTACTATGTTAACACAAGATAAGTTTCATTCAATTTCTAAAGCAAACGATAAAAATTTATTTGCATTTGTATTTTCAATTTAAAGCTTTAAAACTATATTGTAGTGTGAACGCCTGTACTGCTTTCATAATTTGGAAGTGTGATTCATATCACTAGAAAGAATACGTTCATAACTGTGGAACTCTCTGAACTATGTGTGTGTTTTTGGTCTATTTCTTTTTCCTTACCCTGTTAGTGATTCTTTTTGGTATTTGTAGATTTGGAAAATGGCAGCGTTTCTTATAGCTATGGCCGGAAAAGTGGTGGAAAAAATTACAGAAATGGTTATAGATGGAGTAGTAGTAAAGCAATACAGTTATGTGTTCCGTTTCACCAGCAATTTACACAAATTTCAAGAAGAAATTGAGAAGTTAAAATATGTAGCAGGGCGTACACAGGATGCTGTGAAGAGGGCCAGGAGGAACGGTGAATGTATTGAGCCAGACGTCGAAAAATGGTTACATGATGTTGAAGATATCTTGAATTGGAAAGAAACAACAGAAAGAAAGATCAGTGAAACACAAGGCTGTTTTTTGTCCAAAAACTTACAATATCGCTTAAGCAGAAATCTAAAAAAGAAGACGGTGCAAGTTAAGGATCTTATTAGTTACACTCCGACTGGATCAGTCGGTCAGCCTGTTCAACCTCCACCATTAGAATTTTCTGGACCTAAAGTCACCCTCTCTGACTCTTCGAAAGCTGCTTTCGATCATATCATGCATGGGCTCCTGAATGATAAGGTTCAAAGGATTGGGCTGTACGGAATGGGAGGGGTCGGAAAAACAACATTGGTGGAACGAATCGGCCAAGAAGTTGTGGGTAAAAAGCATTTTGATAAAGCATTGATGGTTGTCTTTTCCCAAACCCCAGATATTAAAAAAATGCAAGATAAAATGGCTGGTGAACTGGGTTTGAAGTTTGATGATGAAAATGATGAAACACTAAGAGCAGGTCGTTTGCTCGCCCGGTTCAAACAAGAAAAAAGCATCCTCCTGGTACTCGATGATATTTGGAATGAGTTTAAATTAAGAGATATTGGAATTGAGATTGATGAAAGTCAAACAAGGTGCAAATACATTGTGACTACACGCGACATGCACGTGCGTGAAACTATGAGATGTCAAGAAAAGGTTGAGCTAAAAATCATGACGGAATCCGAAACATGGGCTCTGTTTAAAGAAAAAGCTGATCTTGTGGATGATTCCCAAGTGGCAGATACAGCTAAAAAAGTTGCAAAAAAGTGTGATGGCTTACCTATCGCTATTGTAACCCTAGCAACTGCTTTAAAGGGAAACACTGAGGTACAATGGAAAGCTGCTTTGAAGAAATTAAATAACTTCGAACTGGTAGACATCGACAACATGCATGAAAAGAAAAATGTATATATGTGTTTTAAATCAAGTTATGATGAGTTGAAAAATGATCTCCAACTGTGTTTGTTATTGTGTTCTTTACTTCCAGAAGATGAAGAGATTTCTAAAGACGAATTAGCTAATTTAGCAGCAACTGAGTTCAAAAGTGGTGGCAACTTTGAAGACAAGAGAAATTCGGTGGGATCATCTATTGACACACTGGTTGATAAATGTTTGTTAATAAAGATCGGAGATGAAAAAAAACATGTGGTGAGAATGCATGACATGATCCGAGATTTTTCCCTGTGGATGTTATTAAAGGCTGATAGTATTTTCACAGGAACATATATCCATGAGTCAAGCAATCTTCCAAATAAGGAGATGCTCGCTGCATGTATGATGATTTCTGTTATGGGAAAACAAAATATTATACTACCGAGTGGAATTAGTTATGAAAAGCTAAGAGTGTTGTTTGTACGTGGCGGCAGATGGGAATCAATTTCAAATGCCGGTTTTGAAGTTTTGACAAACCTACGAAGTCTGCACTTGGAAAACTGCAACCTCCTCGGTGACATGTCTTCATTAAGAGGTTTATTGAAAATTGAGATTCTTAGCCTTAGTGGCTCTAGTATCACCCACCTACCTGACGGGATAAGTGAAATGCAGCATTTAAAGTTGTTGGACCTGTCCTACTGTCTGAAACTAATGAAGGTGCCAGATGGTCTGCTAGTGAAATTGTCGAATCTGGAAGAACTATATACTCATGGCTTACATAAACTGTGGGGGGAAGAGAGAAGCAATTTGAAGGTTTCAGAGTTGAAGGCACTTCAACGCCTAAGGAGACTTTCATTGGAGTTGTAATGTCTTCCAAAAGATTTTGTTTTCCCAAAGTTGAAATGGTACTATATACATATATTTGGAAAGCAAGGGTATTTAGATTTATCGTCTAATACATTGAGGTTTGTAAATGTTGAATCCAACTCGAAGAATGTGTTTGGAAACTTGTTGCCAAAAGTAAATCAACTTACAGTAGAAGATACAAGTGGTGAAATAAAATGCATAATCCCGTACATGCATGAGGAAGGATTGAACAAGTTGGAAGGTCTTAATCTTTCGCATGCAGATGGATTAAAATGCCTGGTTAATACGGCTGAGCTGAAAAACCGTCCCTCAGTTTTCTCCAGTTTAGCCAAATTGGAGCTCGACTCTATGCCTGAATTGAGATGTCTATGGCCACATCCAACACCTGATGCCGGTTTCAAATTAACATTTGTTTTCTCTCCATCTGATGCTCAAAGTCTGGTAAAATTAAAAAAGCTGGCGATATCATTCTGTCATCATTTGGAGGATATCTTGATGGAAGAGGATGGAAATGTAATTTCATGGGATCATAATAACTCCCCATGCTTTGGGAACTTAGAGAGACTAGAGATAATGCATTGTGGCAAATTGAAATATAGTATGTGTATTGCCATAGCCCGAGGTCTTGAGAGATTAGAATGTCTTATTGAATCTGGTAACACTGGACTGAAGGAAATATTTGGTAGTAAGAAGGAGCAAGAAGGAAGTTCAGGGGAAATTGTACTCCCCTTACTAACAGAATTGCATTGCGTTAAATCAGATCATCTACGCCGTATTTCTCGTCGATCTTTGCAGAATCTATATATTGAAGAAGGGGAAGGAAGCAGCGTACTACCCTTGATGGGATCATTAAGCACCACCGGTCAGATTTGTTAGTGTGGTGAAAGACTACAACCTTTCTCTTTTCTGAGGGTATTTTCTCCTTGTCGCCACAATTTATATCTCACGCGTGCCTTGTTACCCGTGTCTATAATAAATTACAATTACCAACCACTTTATATTTTATTCGTGTGTTTGGTTGCTTGCGTCAAAAATAAAATTGTAATGACTGTGTGAATCTGATGTTTTCTATTTGTGGTTTGTATTCTTATAAACTCTAACACCAGTGCTTAGAAGTGTTCTTTTTACGGAAAAACAACTATGTGTTTGTTTTTCTTTATCTATTTTCCAACAAGTCGTATACCGTTTTAAAATTTGACGTAGCAAAGACTACGAACAGAATGGTTTTTCGTCCAGATATCAGAATTGGATCACACAGGTATTCAAATCGAAGATTTCGACGAACCTGTCAGATTTCAAAAATGTGACTATCTCACAAAGTTTTATACCAAAATTCGATCGGTAAAGCCTTCGAAAACCAGTTTTAATATTTTAGTATTAATTTTATTTATTTATTTTATTTTAAAACATTTATGTAATTTCCCTTACTTGGAATTAGGGTTTTGGTAGTCTTATATAAAACATCTTATACCCTATGTTACCGCTATTTTACCGTTAGACTTGATTAATAAAATTTTAAGAATTATTTCTCTGAGTCTCCTTATTTCTCTAACCTAGGGTTAGGGTTTTATCGTTGTTTTCTCTAAAAATCTTCTGCCACACCATCAGTTGGTATCAGAGCCCAACAATTCCTGCTACGCAGATACAGGAATCATGAAGGCTAGAATAAAGAACGACATCTTCGAGTCTACCTGCACAATTGGAGGAAGAATTTACAAGTTTGTATTTGATTCAGATATCTATCAGAATCTGATTTCAGAGGAGGCTATTGAGAAACTGGCGTTGAGGACGGAAGCTCTTCCATACCCGTACATAACGTCAGGATTGATACAGTACACTGAGGTAACAGTTTCGAGACGCTATCAAATTGCATTTTCTATTGGTAATTAAAAATATACAGCATGGTGTCACGTAGTTCCTATGGACGTTTGCCATCTAGTTTTAGGACGTCCATGGAGATTTAAGAGGAATTTTACTTATGATGGTAGAATAAATAGATATAGTTTTGTAAAAAGATGGTTGCAAGTTTATATTGGTGCCATCTAAAGTAGTGTCTCCAAAACCACCACCAGTTAAGGAGTTTCATGCTCATAGTTCACCAGCTACCGATCTGTGATTCTAAAACTGTATCTGAGGCCGTGTTTGACAAGCCAGTCTATGATAAAAAAAATTGAAGATGTATTTGGGCTGATATTTGACAAACCAGTCTACGATGAGTATGATGATGATTGGGATGATGAAGATCTAATTGATATTGAGGAGAAACTTGTAGATCGAGCTATTGTCTTAGGTTTCAGTACACTAGACTACATCGCTTCAGATCTTCTATTGAAGAAAGACTGCAAAGTAGCAGCTTTTATTGTGGAGATGCATCTTCCAGGTAATTTATATTATCCTAAAATCAAACCTTTGATTACGTTTTCTGTGGATACATGTTGTCGTATTGGAAAAATGGAAGATGATATTTTTGTGTTTGAGATTATGAATAAATTGATAAAAGAAAAGAATATTGTTTTAATCGATAAAATATTAGGTTTTGTAATGGAACCTAGAGGAGTTTTGGGTGATGGTTGGGGAAATAAAAGAAAGAGTTACAAGTTAAAAGTATAAGATTGCAGTGTTTTGAATCTGCTGGCAGAAATATACTCTGCAGAATCTGAGAAGCCATCTACTATTCAACAAAGAGGAATTGTTCCTTTCTGCAAGGGTTTTGATGTGATAGAACAAACACAGTCTAGAACTGGAAAGGGAACAACTTTTTACACGCGCAAGGGTGCTGTTGTGCTTAGTAAATGGGTTGAAAAAGCAGACATAGAGCAAGTGGGTGGAGTATATCTTGTTACTGCTGACCACAGTAATGCAGATGACATGGTAAAGAGGGACAAAACTGAGAAACTACTTCCTGACAAGAGGTGCAACATTAAGATTCTCACCTCTTACACCCTTATGCTGGTACCAGTTGAAATCAGCGGTGAACACACCAATGTTTTTGCGGTTTCGTTAATGTTTTAGCGTTCCGAATTCGAGGTTGAATTATTCCCAACCGGGAAAGGATAATGTAGCAAAGACTGCGAATAGACTGGTTTCTTCCCCAGGTATTGGAATTGGGTCAAACAGGTACTCAAATCGAAGATTTACGTCAATGTTTTTGCAGCTCTATCAATGTTACAGCGTTCCGAATTTGAGGTCGAATTCTTTCCAATCGGGGAAGGATGATGTGGCGAAGACTGCGAATAGACCGGTTTCTCACCTAGGTATCGGAATTGGGTCAAACAGGTACTCAAATCGAAGATTTTGACAAACCCGTCAGATTTCAAAAATGTGAATCTGTCATAAAGTTTGATAGCCAAATTTGACATGTAAAGCCTTCGAAAACCAGTTTTAATATTTTAGCGTTAATTTTATTTATTTATTTTATTTTAAAACATTTACGTAATTTCCCTTATTTGGAATTACGGTTTTGGGTAGTACTATATAAAACATAATATACCCTATTTCACCGTTAGACTTTGATTAATTAAATTTTAGGAATTATTTCTTTGAGTCTCGTTATTTCTCTAACCTAGAGTTAGGGTTTTATCGTTGCTCTCTCTTCTAATTTTCCGTCACGCCATGAAAATTATTAAACACCATATATAATTCTATATATATATATATATATATAATTTTAAATTGATATTGATATATATGGATTTATTTACATTTAAGATAAAAAAATATATTTTTAATTCACTATATTTGGTGAGAATAGAAATTGAATTGAGAAGATTGAGAATATTGACTAAGAATCAGCAGAGATTTTTAGATGGTGAATATAATCTTTCTCCTCTAATTATTTCATAGGTGTAATCAGCCTCCTCGACCTCTTTAAATAGACCCAGTGAGTTAGTTACAAATTCGGTTACATAAGAGATTTATTTACAGTTCAGTCCCTATTCTTCTTATAAAACTTTAATCTTATTCTATATTAATAGAACTTATCATTCAAGTCCTTATTAATTACATTTAAGTCCTTTATGAATATATTTCCTTATCAATATATATGTTCATGTGTTTTTGAAAAAGACTCATTTAACTCCACTATTTTTCATGTAACATCCAATAATATCGAAAATATCTTTAGTTAATTATATAAAACGTTTCCCCTGTTTATTTCTCTCTGTAGTTTTACGACTCAATTTAAAAACCTGCTCTTGCCTTGAAGTTGGAGAGAATATAGGTCAAGTTCTTAATTGCAACTATACTATTAAAAACTCCTTACATTATTCTGACCATTTTAAGTGTGAAGTAGTATCTGCATATATTGTTTCTTGGTTTATTTACCTTTTGTTTTATAGTTTCTGTGCACTTTTCTTAGTTAGGTGTCGATGATGTAATTCTTTGGAGATGGTCAGATAAATGATAAAAAAAATTATCATTGATTGCGTGACATATTAAATTTTAGTTGTATCGAAAGTTGCACAAGCACTACTGGATAAACTAATTTTTACAACGTCTTGAGATTGACGAATATCATTTTATGCCTATTGCAACAAGCCCTTCACAACGTGTTCGAGACCGGAAACGTCGGTTGTGTTAAGTGGGGTCATTAACCAAACTCAGTTGCAACCAAAACCTTTTTGACACAGTTTTGCAACGAGCGGCATTGCAAAATTTGATCCAGGTGGAACCGGGTCACATCGTTGCAACAGTTGTTGCGATTGTATGGCACTAATTTGTCGAAACAGTCGTTGAATAGTTATTGCCCCATGACTAACTGCTTCATTGCAAGAGTTATTGCGATTCAATGACAGAAATTAACAAAATGGCTAATTTTGTTAGTCTTTCAGCCATTGCAGAAGTCGTTGCACGCCTGTTGCACGATAATTATCTACTACAATCACTAACCGTGTTACAGTTATGTTGGAAATAATCTGAATTTAATTTCCAATACTTTCTGTTGTTGCATGATATCCTGTCGTAACATTGTTTGCACTTCTGTTATATTCCCGACGTTAAATATCAGTAGACGTTAAAAAAATAGGGTTGCTATGCAGGGGCTGCATAACTACCTAGCTACATTTTCTTATTGCAAAATTAAAATATATTAATTTACTAAATACGATTCATCAATACATATTATGATTGAAAAATAAAATTTACATTCAAACATAAATTTACTATAACTATAACTTGACGTCTTCAACTTGATGCATCTCTTTTTGTTCTTTAATCTTCTCATTTTGTTCCTTCTTCTGCCTTCCAGTGTCTAGTGTCAATTCATGCTTCAGTGGATAGCCTGCACACATTGCGCAACAGAAAATCAGTAAGTAAAAAACAACAAAGGATTGCCTGCAAGCTATCGAGTTCTAGCGACTATTTATGCAATTAACTTGAAACACCGAGTCAAAATGGCTTATCCCTCAATATAAATAAATTGCATTTTAAAATGTTGACTCACTGCCAATATATTGAAGGAGTAATAACAAAGACGGTTTTGCCCCTTGACCAAGAATCTTTAATTTTGTTTTCTAGTGCATTGTGGGTATTATTAACCAAATATAGAAGAACACAAAATTACTCCTCCCAACAATCCTCTTATACTAAAAATTTAACCAAAAATTCAAAAACTCAAAATAATTCTGAAAGTCCAAAAAATTCAAAAACTCAAAAAACTCAATACACTCTTAAACCTCCAAAAATCAACTACTTTTTCGAAAAAAAATTCAAATCATTGAAGAATGGATTCAACAAGTGATAAGGTTGATGAAGAGCGTGAAGCTGCAAACATGGTACTTCTTCTAACTGATCTTTCGAAAAAGTTTCCGTTTTGGTAGATTTTCCATATTTAGAAAGTTGGACCTGAACTACCCCGTCGGGGGTAACCTCCTCAACCGGCGGGGTTCAAGAACATTCAACTTTGACGATGAATGTCCCCCGCCGGTCGAGGTCATGCCCAAACGGCTGTAGCATCGACTTCCACCCACCGATTTTAGTATTAGTGTCCCGGCGGGGATATAGTGTTGTCATCGGCGGGGCCGAATCCTTAGAAAGTTTTACAAATTGGTGAAAAATAGTTAGGTTCAACCCCGCTGGTTGAGTAATTTTCAACCGGGGGTTGACAACGCCCCTGGCAGTTCGAGTATTTTCACCCGCCGGGGTGTTTATTACACCACCGGGGAGTAGGTCTTCAACCGCCGGTTTGTTTTGTCCAACCCGTCGGTTGGACAATTATCAACCGGCGGTTGATAACATCCCCGGCGGTGTGGTATTTTTCAACCGGTTGGGGAAGGCGTTAATTAATTTTATTTTTAGAACCCTAACATAATCTGCTGTTTTTTTACGTATGCCGAAGATTTAAAGAATGAAAATATTAAAAAGGAAGATTTTAAGGCCGGAGATTATAGTTCGTGCATGGTGAAGGAGGAGGAAACGCCAGTGTCTTGCTCGGTCGATTATAGCCATTTGTTCGACACCAAATGTCACTACTCTCAAGTGGAGTTGATCGAATGGGTGAAGCATACCGCAACGGATAACGGGTTTGTGTTAATATTACGACGACGCGATAGACTTGATAGAAAAACTCTGAGAATTGAGTTTGTGTGTGAAAGATCTGGAGTTTACAAAAAATTGGTGGATCCGAAGCATATAAAGAGGAAGTCAACCGGCACGAAAAAATGCAAATGCCCTTTCACCCTAAAAGGAAAGAAGTTAGGTAATGATTTGTTGGGTTTAGAGGTCGAATGCGGCGTTCACAATCACGATACTACATCGTACAAAGAAGGTCATTCTTACTTGGGACGATTTAACAAAGAAGATATGGATTTTGTAGTTACTTCTATTGAAATGAGATCCCGTCCTCGGGACATTCTCGGTGGGGTTAATAAGTTGAACCCCAAGAATTCTACCTCAATGCGCACCGTCTACAACGCTCAAATAAAACATCGGAAGCTCGAGAAAGGTGGTTGGTCGCGATTCCAATACTTGTTCGGCGAACTTAAGCGGCTAAACTACTACGAATTTCATAGAAAGTCCGGAGACGGAAGCGATGTCATAGGAGAGCTTTTCTTGGCGCACCCGGTTAGTTTGGATTTGTTACGCACATTTCCAAACGTGATTGAAATGGATAACACGTACAAGGTGATCAAATAAGAGATGCAATTTTATGAGGTCTTTAGAGCCACTTGTACGGGGAAGAATTTCTACATCGGATTCGCGTTCATGTCGGGAGAAAAATTCGAGAGCTACAAATAGGTGTTGGAGTGCTTACATTCTTTGATGGTAACTCACTCCATCGAATTACCATCCATCGTTTTGACGGATAGAGACTTAGCGCTTGTGAAGGGGGTGGAGGATGTGTTCCCCAATGCAACACACATGTTGTGTCGATGGCACATCAACATAAACGTCCTAGCGAAAACAAAAAAATCATAAAGGATAAGAAAGTGTCCAACGCATTCTTGAAAGTGGGGAATGAAATGATGTTGGCTGAAATGGAAATAGCATTCAACGACTACCGAGCCGAATTGCACCGTGACTTCAAAGAGTATCCGCAAACAATTCAGTATACAGAAAGTTTTTTAGGGCCTTACAGTGACAAATTTTAGACGTGGAGAACCAACAAGTGGATGCATTTTGGTAACCAAACCACAAACTGCGTGGAGAGCGCTCATTCGACCCTCAAACGTTTTATCGGTACGAGAAAAGGTAACTTTGAATGTTTTTGGTTGAAGGTGCATACCTTGATTGAATTGCAGCACGGGGACATAAAGGGTTCATTTGAAAAGAGCCGCTTGTTAGCCCTACACAATTTCGCAAACAAGGTGTACGACAAACTAAAAACCAACGTCTCACACTATGTCTTGGATATTTTGTCGGGCGAAGTAGATTGTGCTCAAAACATGACAATCGCGGGTTGTATGCCTTGCGGTTTCTCAATATAAAGTACGCACGGTATCCCTTGCGCGCACGAAATCTATGAGTTTGTTGCCAAAGGGTTAGAGGTGCCGCTAGAGTTGTTCAACGAACATTGAAAGAACTTGGAAATTTTAGTCTGTACAAACCTCACGGCTGTGGAACAACTAAAAGCGAAGCTTGATAAACTACTATGCGATGTCATGGAATCCAAAGATGAAGCGCGAATAAAGCACGTCTACAAAAAATGGTTTGTCGTCGTCCATCCAGAAACAACTATCATTTTGGAGCCATTGGTGAAGCCAAAAGCGCGCGGTCGTCCACCTAACAAGCGCAAGCTTTCTATTTTCGTTGATGATACATCCACTAAACGCGACAAAAGTGCGCACGAGTATGTGCTTCAATCGAAAAATTCTAGTTCTCCTTCATTTGCGGATGAATTTAAATCTCCTCCGGCAACGTCAAGTGAAGGGAAAACAATTCCTGGGAAAAAAATCTGGGGAATAAAATTAGTTCTGATAGTGCTGGGGCTCGTAAGAAAGGTAGTCTGATTCCAACCCAAGCAAGTGGAACGATGCTTTCTAGTGGAACGGTTGGTTGTAGGTCAAGCTCAACGTTGCCGGCCAAGGAAAGTTTTGTAGACCCTAAAGGATACTTAATACAATTCCCCATCTACTTTAGACTATTTTTGGAGTCAATTTATTACGTAAAAGCCGATGGCCATTGTGGGTACCGCTCTATAGCGTATGCGTTAAGTGGGCAACAAGATGGGTGGAGGTTGATAAGGGATTCCCTTTACAACGATCTGATGGATTATGCATCCGTGTATGTTAAAATATTTACAAGCATGGAGGTACTGATTGATGTTGCAGAGTGTGTGAAGTGCTCTGGTAACGTGGGTACTAAAGCCCATTGGATGTCCATGCCCGAGATGGGGGTGGCAATTGCATATGCATTTAACTGCGTATTCCATTTTATTAGAGTGTACCCAAATATGGACGTCGGTTTCACTTTTCTCCCCTTAAGAGGTGCACCGCCTCCAATGTCAAACCGGGTGGAAATTGGATTGGGTTGGGTCAACTCCAACCATTTCGTTAACGTAAGTATGTTTTGACCTTCACGATTGGTTCTAACATTAAGACATTTATTTTATCGACGTTTCATTTTGTAGCTTGGGATTAGGGTGGACGCCATTTGCGCAAGGATACATCCATGTTGCCTAAAGTTGCATTCACATGAAGCAGAGGGTTGGGAATTGTCGATTGTCTCTCGTTGCAAAAAATATCAAAAACTAAAAAATGGTTGCCCCGATGTAACAGATTTATCCGCTTTTGCTTGATTACTATGTTATTGTAATGCACATGCATGCTAACTTTTGATGTTTTTTATGTTGATGTTTGTCATAAAAATACAATAATTTTATGTTTGAGTTGGTCGTTTATTTTATGTTTGCCTCTGTGCTAGTTTATGCTTCTTACTAACGTATGCATGTTCCTCAAACGTTAACAACATACAAATAATATATACCCTCTTGTGGCATACGTAGATCGTACGAAAGATGCAAGTTAATTCTAAAATAAAATACTACGATTGGACCACTCCCGGGGTTGACAAGTTGTCAAAGGGCGGGGGACGTGGCTTGGCATAAAGTAACAACTTATGAAACTTTCATGTTTATCCCCGCCGATTTGAATTTTTCATACTGGCGGGTGAAATACTCAACCGGCGGTGTAAAACGTCACCGGCGGTTGAGAATTTTGATATCGGTGGTTTACCTCGGTAGGCATTAAAGAGAAAATGAATTTTAATTCATGTTCGTAGACCGCCAGGTGGATATTTTCATACCGGCGATTGGAATACTCAACCACCGATGTAAAAACTTCACCGGCGGTTGAGAATTTTGACACCGGTGGGTTTAACGCACCCTTATCTCGACTCATGTAATTTAGTCTAGGTTCCCGCCGGTTGAGAATTTGTCAACCGGCGGTTCACAACTGCACCGGCGGTTTAGAATTTTCAAACCGGCGGGGTGGGCATTAAATTATAAACAATAACACTTAAACTTTGTTTTAAGTCGATTGCATTAAAACATTACACTAAAATCAAAAGCATTGCATAATTAGAAATACATAAGCAAATAAGTTAAAACATATGATAGATAAGCTAACCTTGACTAAACATAGCTCACTCTGTTTCATGGAGACATATAGTTCCATCCATGCTCATAGTGTTTGTCGAATGGATATTCCTCTTCCTCACTACTTCCTTCGGGACTTGTGTTAGTATCAACGGTGTTGGCTATTGATTCAGCTATTTCTTTCTCCATTTGCTTCTCTGCATAGAATACCAACTCATGCGTAATTGTACTTTGGAATCCCATGTTGAATACTTTTCGGACTTTTCTTCGGACTTCATAACGAAGTGACTCAATCTTTATAGTCATTGTTTTAAGATAAGCTAACCTATCGTCCACATCTTTGCGTCTGCATGGTCGGGGCATTAAACATACTGGACAGTGTGCCTCCCTACCGTGGTTGAAGAACATTCTGCACAAAACCGCATCAACGAAACCAGGAATCTCCTCTTGCATCGTACCTCTGACGAAGTCAAATGCGCTTAGGAGGTTTGCATCTTCGTGCACGTTCCAGCCTGAATTACCCATTGTTATAACTTAAATGTTTAGTTTAATACTCAGATACTAGTATTTATAGACTCGAACCGGGAGTCTCATTTGGCTGGAGACTCATTTGGCGGGAGTTGGAATTATGAGGGACTTATTTTGGTTGGAGTTTTTGTGGCAAAGTTTTTTGCGGGAATTTAATATCTATCAAATAAATGTTCTATCCACACATTGAAGGGTAAACAACTTTAAAAACTTTAAAAAAATGTGTCCGTGGAATGAGATAATTTATGAACGGTTGAAAGCGAACGCGGTGATATGTAAAGTACATAAATATTGAACAAAAACTAGAAACTCAAACATAAAAACTTAGCATTACATAAAAAATGAGGAGAATAACAACATTTCAAAACATAAATAATAAAAACACGTTCGAAGACGACACATTGCACTATTAGTAGTCGTATCGCAAGCTGTGTAAAACATCGTCGCCATCCTCCCTTGCCATAACCATATCCTCCACATATGCTACCATATCCCTAGTGATATAATCGCAGATTGTTATGTCCCAGACCTTTACCGCCTCCTCTTTTATTCGCCGCGACATGAACATTAACTTCGTCAGCGGTTGGACGAAAAGGTACCGTCTCTTGATTTCGTCACGGCTGCGCAAAACAACACTTCAATTCGTAAACAACCGTAGTTATAATACATATGACATAAGACCCTTTCAAAAAATGCGTCACTCCTATCTTCACCTAACTCCGCGCGGGAATCTTTCACTGCTATAAGCATATAGTAGTCTTCATTAGCCGTAAACTCCATTTGTTTTTAAGTGTTTGATGGATGTCATTTTGCTTTATAGAACTTGTATATTTATAATGGTAAAACATGTTGGACGGAGTCTCATTTGACGGGAGTTTCATTTGGCGGGCGTCACACTTGGCAGGAGAGTCATTTAGTTTGTTCGTAGTAGTTCACCCGTCGGGTTAGACATTTTCAACCGCTGGTTGAAAACTTCCCCGGCGATGTAGAATTTTTAAGCCGCCTGGGTGATTCGGAAAATTTGACAAAGAATTGTTATAGTTCATTGGCCTTGGACCCCACCGGTTCAGAATTTTTCATCTGCCGGTTGAAATACTACACCGGCAGAGTGAAAACGTCCCCAGCGGTATAGAATTTTCATCCCGGCGGGGTGATTCATAACAAGAGACTTAGAATTGGTATGCGGCATTGGACTAGGACCCCGCCGGGCCACAAATTCTCAACCGCCGGTTGACAAATTGACCATGTGTCTTTTTCGGGAGATGTTTGAATTTCCTGCAGCAATATCACCCCCAAAGATTGTTGGAGACTCAAACTACGCACATAGGTCACTAAATTTTATTAGGTGGATGACTTCTTCCACAATACTAATGTTATTCCTTCCTTCATTTGGATCCAAATATTTTGTTGCTATATCAAAGAAATCAATCTCCTCAGAAATTACCATTGCAGTTTCCTCTTCCGATGCATCTTTGACAATTGGATTTCTCTGTGTGTGCTTCTTAACAAAATCTGTTAACTTTCCGGTGTCAACTAATACCTAAATTTCTTTCTTTATTGTTATACGTTTCTTTGTATCATGTGCCACATCTTTATAATACTTACAATATCTATTATTTATATTCTCTCTCGGAGATTGAATATGACAAGGTTTGTGAAATTGCACCGTATTCCGAGCCTTGTCAAATATAGTAGTTACACAATCAGTTAACTCTACAAAATCACTTGATTAAATCTACTTGTTGGATATTGGTCTCACTCCTTACTGTGTACAATAAGCTTATTGATTTATCTTTGGCCTCAGAGGATATTGATTTACCGCTTTAGGTGGTACAGTAACCTTATTAGAAACACTGAGAGTATAGGAGAGCTAAGATTATGATCGAAGTTACAGTAATAAATTTTCTCAGTAGAGAAATGAGGACCATTTCCTATCAATATAGCTCTTCTGTACTAATCGGCTCTTTCACTTATGCAGAAGTAATCGTAGGCACCAAAAACTTTGTTATCAGATTTTGGAGAAGTAGGATTTTTAGGTTTTTGGTTCTTGATTTTTTTGTTTTTGGATGTTTTTTTATAAACGGGTTTGAAGACTAAACGGAAAGTATGAACATTCCGGTGAAGGTAGCCAAAAGTTTGAAGATTCGGATGAAGGTAGCTAAGATCTTTGATGATTTTCTTTCTCTCTCTCTAAATTTGCGTTTGTGAAACAAACAACTATTCACAGGGATACTTATGGACTGGAGAGAAGAAAGAAGGGGTATTGAAAAGTGAAAGAGGTGGAAGGAGTGATTGGTTGGAATATCAAACGATAGTTCAAAGGAGAGAGTTTGACACTTGCATCATGTCAGGCCTAGTAACAGACCTAGGCCAAGTAGCAGACCTACTACATACTGAATCATCAGTCTTCCTAGCTTATCTTCTGATGTTTTTGACTGTTGAGAGAAACTAATTCACGTTTTCATATAAAAAAATTCGACATACTAACAAAATATTCAAGGTTATCATATCTATGATTTTATTCCAAGGGCACGAAATAGGTTTGAAATCAAATGATTAGTTAATTTCGCAATAATTATTTCTAAGAGATTATTCGAGGAAATAAGGTGTATAACAAATCAATCTAACAACAACATATGTTCAACACATATCAAATTTAGGCAAGAGATTTTCATTTAGTGAGGCAGATATTTCCGATGAAATCTAGTTCTCATTCATTATATTTCATAAGAACTAGGGGAGCTACTGATAAGTAAATAGAATATTAAGAGCCTATATGTAATAATTAAAGAGTTTTATAATAACTTGTATAATTATATGATGAATTTTAGGTCTCATATAAGAATGAGGGACTAATATGCAATTATCCATATTGTGTAACCAATTCTGTTGCTAAGTCTTGACGTCTATATATAAAGGTCAAAGCTTAAATTTACACTTATGTAATTTTCTATTGACCTGTATACTTTTTCTTTACCTCTTTTCTCTCTCTAGGGTAAATTTAATTTTCTCTTTCAAGAATAAAATTTTATCCTCACCATGATCCATATTCGTTGAAAAAACCAATAGCCCTTATACCAACTTGAGATCCCAAATAACATAAAAAAAAACAACAGAAACAAAAATCAACATGCAAGATTTATACGAGAAAAAAAACTCCTTCAATATGAAATGTAAGAAACCATGAGACTCGTGAGAAGTCCACCATAAATACTTCTATTACTATAAGGATCTAAGGGTAAAAATAGACCTAAATCAATTTCATAAAAATCCACAAACCCACCAATAATCACAAAGAATAATAGATAACAATAAGAGAATCACAAATGATAAAATATCACCAAAACAATTGCACTATTCAAGCAGTGGTTTCTTACGATATTTAGCACCGAAATATCTCCCAAACATGATGTCCAAATTCAGCCAAATATGATACTATTTGCCTCTCAGTCAGAGCTCTTTATTATCTCCAGACTATCCAAAATTAAAATATTTATTTATTTATTTGTATTTTCGAAAATGCTCTTTATGTTTGTTTTCGTGTGTCTCTCAGAGTAATCTTTCCAGTGTATATATATATATATATATGTATATATATATTACTGTCAAATTGTATATGATTTGGAGGATAATTTTGAAAATTTTGTTAAACAATTTTATATTGAATTTGTTTACGGTTTTCTAAAACTTTTGGATCAGAAAAAACGAAAAAATAATTCTAATGAACAAGATAATAAAAACTCATATATGGTTTTTTGAAACAAAATCATCTTTGTTATTTTGCCCGAAGTACATCAACCGTAAAAATAGTTCTCCATATTAAAAAACGAATAGGATTTCAAAGTGATACGAATGGTCAATTTTCAAAATTCAAATTTTCTACTATTCAGATCACCTTGACCATACTTTCTAATCATAATATATTCTTATAAATTTACAATCCGTATTTTCCGACTGGTTCGATGATGATGATGATGATGATGAAGATGATGATGATAATGATGATGAAGATGATGGTGATGATGATGATGATGATGGCGATGATGATGATGATGATGATGACGGTGATGATGATGAAGATAATGACGAAGACGATGACGATGACGATGATGATGACGATGATGATGATGATGATGACTATGATGACGACGATGACGATGATGTTGATGTTGATGATGATAATAATGACTATGATGATGATGATGACAATGATGATGATGATGATGACGACAACGACGATGATGATAATGATAACGATGATGACGATGATGATGACGACGATGATGATGTTGATGATGATGACGATGACGATGATGACGACGATGACGATGTTTACGATGATGATTGGTCTAGATTTTTCTATATGATCAACACTCATTTCTCTAATTATTGCAAAGAGAAAACGACATAATATTCACCTGCTTTGTTGGGAATGCATCTGTATATAAGTAAGAAAAACTGATCTCCACACTAGTATGATATTATCCGCTTTGGGTCCGAGGCTCGCACGGCTTTGGTTTTGGTTCACTTTCAAAATGCCTCACACTCGTTGAGATATGTTTTTACTTATATACTATTGATCATTTCCATGTTTAACTGGTGTTGGATGCGGGACTTCGTTCATTATGCTAACAAATCTTTCTCTCGAACAAAGTACCACTTCAGCCTCCTCTAAAGCTGCTCACCTCCTATTAGACCATAATATCTTGTTCGTTATCACCATAATTCAATCAACTACTACCTGCTTGATGAGCCACAGAAATCTAAACTATGATCACAAGACCAGATCATTCAACTTGAGCACGACACCTGGCTATCATGTTCGGCCTCCGAGAATTTCATCCACCATCCCGTTTTGTCTAGGGCTAGAACAATCCGATCTCAATACTTATAAGATATTGTTCGCTTTGGTCCCGAAGGGCCGCACGACTTTACTTTTGATCCACTTCCAAAAGGCCTCATACTAGTTGAGATATGTTCTTACTTATATACCATTGATACTTCCAATTTCGAACCGATGTGGGATGTAAGATTTTAGTCGACACCCTAAAAAATCCTCATCTCGAGTAAAGTACCACTAGCGTCCTCTCAGTTGACTTACATTCGTCCACTCTAATTAGGTTGGGACTACCTGAACCATAAAGGTACTACGAATGTAGTTGCTCACCTCCTATTAGACCATAGTGTATTGTTCCTTAGCGTCACTCCAATCAAGTACCACCGCTTGATGAACCATGTGCACTATAAACTGGATCTCAAGAGCAGCTCAATTAAACAAAAAAAAATTAAAAGTCGTAGGACATCTCATACTAGTTTAGATATGTTCTTACTTATATACCATTGATACTTCCAATGTCGAACTGATGAGCGATGTAGGACTTTAGTCTCCACCCTAACAAATCCCCATCTTGAGTAAAGTACCTCTAGCCTCCTCTCAATTGACTTCCATCTGTCCACTCTAATCAGGTTGAGACTACCTGAACCATAAGGCACTACGAATGTAGTTGCTCACCTCTTATTAGACCGTACTGTCTTGTTCCTTAGCGTCACTCCAATCAAGTACCACCGCTTGATGAGCCATATGCACTCTGAACTAGGATCTTAAGAGCAGCTCAATTAAACAAAAACAAAAAAATTAAAAACTGTACGGAATATGGGTACCGCATATTCTGTGTCTGTATATAAGTAAGAACAACTAATCTCCACACTAGTGTGATATTGTCCCCCTTTGGCCTACTTGCTCGCACGACTTTGCTTTTGGTCCACTTTCGAAAGACCTTATATTAGTTGAGATATGTTCTCAGTTATATACCATTGATCATTCCCATGTTTAACCGATGTGGGACTTTGGTCGCCATCCTAACAAATCTTCATCTCGAACAAAATAAAATCTTAATCTCATCTCAATTCAATTTTATATGGCCACTCTAGCCAGGTTGTAGAATACTTGAACCATAGAGGCAGTACAGATGTAACTGCTCAAGTACCACCGCTTGATGAGCCACAAACACTCTGAACTAGGATCTCTAGAGCATATCATTCACCTTGAGCATGACTAATGGTTCATTATGTTCAATTTTGGAAAATTTCATAAAGATCACCTATGTTCATAAAGATAGTCCACGTGTCTATCCATGTCTGGTTAATGAGAACTATGTTTTTTCCCACGTTACTTCCCATTGGTCAATTTAACCACCATAAAGAGAGCATAATTATGTTAGATTAGCACATCTCACCTACCATGAACATATAATTGCATAACCCTCTTCAGTCTCACCATTATAGAGAGAAATAAAGAGATGCGCGTTATCAAATCCCATTTAACATGATGTATCAAGTCCTCGTACGTGGTTCTAGCACGAAGTAGTTGTTTGACGACCACTGTATTTGTTCTAGTACAGCAGACCTATACAGTTCAACAAAAAACCTGTTTGCGCACTTTCTCCTTCATCGTCCACCACTTTAGCTTAACACAACTCGGCTCTACCTCAGCTCGGCTCAGTTTGGCTTCAATTCGATTTGACTCGAGCATATCGATTTGGTTTGGACTCAACTTTGATCGGCCTTAAGTCGGTTTTCCTCGATCTCAGCTTAGGTTTTAATTGGCTTGATCTTAGATTGGTCTGACTTCACCTTAAGCTCAACTCCGTCTAGATTTAGATCAACTCGACTCGACATCATTGTGGTTTAACTTTATCTTAAGCTTAGTACATCTCGATCTCATCTCAAGTTTAACTTCATGTCGATTGGGCTCAGCTTTAGCTCAATTTAGCTCGGCTCAGCTCAGTTCAGGCTCGATCGACCTGACTCTGCTTGGCCTTAACTTCGATCGATGTGATATAGATTTGGTTTGACCGTATCTCTAGCTCAACTTGGATCGACATCATATCGATCTCAAATCCGTTCACTCCATCCTCGATTCTTCCTACATTAGTCTTAACATCGTTTCAACTCCTTCTGCATCAACCTATTTATGCCTCGGTATATGTTAGACAAAAAAAAAACTAAGTTTTATGATTATTTTGATCTTTTTTTTATTTTTTGTCAATCACACGTATAAAAATCTATATAATTAGAAGTAATCATACCACCCCAATTTTTCTAGCGTACCAATATATGTTTGGAGTAATCAAGTATTTTTGCAACATAACATATTTTGCAAATAAAGTGTTAGATCATTAAAAATCCGTCGTAATAATCGATCCAAATTTGATTTCGCGGGTTAAACATGTTCCGTTATAAATTTACTGTACTCAGTTGCTAAGAATAACCAAACGATAGAAGATGAAATAGTGGGTTACAAATAGTTATTTTTAGCAGTAATGTTATTTTCAAGTTCCATCTTATTAACTTTCATGTTCGTGGGTAAAAAAACTAAAATGCTTTACTTTACGTTGTTCTTATTGATTCGCACCGATTTAGTAAAATCTAACGAAACTCTTGGGCCAACTCATGCTAACAAATCTAAAATGAATTGACTAAATACAATATTAACTAAGAAGATTTTTAGACAAGAACGTGGATCCCATTACGCTGATGTTAACTCTACAATTACGATATTTAAGTAATAAATATTGCAGGTATTGTCTAATTTTCTAGTATAAAGAAAGTTTCTAATATATTTAACAATTGGACATAAACTAAAATAATCAAAACATCCTCACCTCAATCTATAATTGTAAAGTTGTCGGAAACCATGACTATCTCTAAACTGCGAATGATTTTTTCAAGTTACTTCCTTTTACAAGTTTTCGTACAAAATTTTTAGTAAACATTTCATGGATCAAGTCTTAGAAAATTTATTTAAAAATCTAAAATACTAAGCTGGTTAATTCTCGAACTATGACAACTCCACTGCCGCATAAAAAAAAGCAACTTTCAGCTACATTTAATTTAAATATGATGTGTATGAGTGTACAACAAATAGATTTAAATGTTTTGGTCGTCTCTTGAAATATAATTAAAATTCATCAAGTAGTAGTAGTTGATGAAATATAATAATATATGAAGGGAATACCAGAAAGTTGTATTTAATATTAACCTTTTTTATGTTCAATGTGATAGACCATGGGTACACAGAGAAAGTGTATGTCGCCCTACAAATTTATTATCCCTTTTGAGAGAGTAAAACTGTGGTACTTCTTCATTCATCAAATGCAGCGTACAAAGGAAATAAATAGGCAATAAACGAGGTGGAAGTTACAAAATAAGATCCACTAATCCCACTTCTCTCTTCACTTAATGCCCGTTACGTAACTCCTACACCCACGTAAAACTCTAAGACTCAGTTTAATACTAACGGTTACTATAACTTAAATAAATAAAACATGTTTAGATTAAATACATAAAATGCAACATGTCCCCCCCTAATCTCAACATGTTTTTCAAACCTCGACTTCAGCTTCCCGAGCTCGCAGTAAGATCCTCAACCTCTATTGCCTTCCTCATTTCTTCAAATTTAACCTTCCCCAATGCCTTAGTTAAGATGTCTGTCCTCTGTTCTTGAGTCACCACGTGCTTAATGATCAACTCACCCCTTTCAATACACTCTCGAATAAAATGAAACCGTACGTCGATATGTTTGCTCCTCCCGTGTAGTACCGGATTCTTCATTAACTCGATGGCTGACCTGTTATCTATGTGGAGTATCACTGGTCCAACCGATTGTCCCGAGATTTCCTTTAGTAGTCCACGAAGCCATATGCTCTGACAAGCTGCTGTCGTGGCGGCCATGTACTCCGCCTCGCACGAAGATAGAGCAACCACTTTCTGTTTCTGCGATGTCCAAGATATTAAGCTCCTGTTAAGGTAGAAACACATGCCCCCAGTACTTCTCCTGTCGATAACATCTCCAGCAAGATCACTATCTGTAAACCCATACAACATCCTACTACTCTTCTCGTTTACATAAACCAGCCCATACTCAATTGTCCCTCGAATGTACCTCAAGATATGTTTCACAGCTTGTTGGTGCTTCATTGTGGGTTTCTCCATGAATCTGCTCACCACTCCCACAGCGTATGAAATATCTAGACGAGTGTGAGTTAGATATCGCAGACTTCCAACGATACATCTGTACTCAGTGGCATCAACAATTACTCCTTCTTCATCTCTGTCCAACTGTAACTTATGCTCCATAGGAAATTTGGACGCGTTACAATTCATCATTCCAGATTTTTCCAGTAACTTCTTGGCATATGATGACTGCTTCAGTGTAGTACGCATCTCTCCTTGGTTTACTTCTATTCCAAGATAAAACGACAATAAACCCAGATCACTCATCTCAAACCGTTTGTTCATTTGCTGCTTGAATGCTTCGATTTCCTGCTTGTCTGAACCTGTCACCAATAAATCGTCAACATACACACCCACTATGAGTATACTCCCTTCTTTGTACTTCATGTACACCGCTTGCTCGTGTAAGCATCTGTCAATTCCCAACTCTTTCAAGCATCTGTCTAGCTTCGCATTCCACGCTCTAGGAGCTTGACGCAGCCCGTACAAAGCCTTCACCAGTCTATACACCATCTGTTCCTGTCCTTTCTTGACGAACCCCTCAGGTTGGATGACATAAACTTCTTCAATGAGCTCTCTGTTTAAAAACGCTGATTTTACATCAAGATGATAAACTTCCCAACCTTCTTTCGCTGAAAGTGCTAGCAAGAGTCGAACCGTGTCAAGTCGTGCTACGGGAGCGAAAACTTCATCATAATCTATTCCTTTCCTTTGAACGTATCCCTTTGCGACGAGCCATGCCTTATGTTTCACCACATTCCCATCTGGGTCCTTTTTTAACTTATATACCCACTTCAAACCTATTGGTTTATGCCCAGGTGGTAAACTTGTGAGTACCCAGGTTTCGTTCTTCTCTATTGTCTCGAACTTCGTCTTCATAGCATCTTGCCAATCCTTCTCTTTTCTGGCTTCGAAATATGAAGTTGGTTCCTCAACCTTTAATAACATCAGCTCATCAATCAGCTCAATGACCTCAGTGTCATTATAAATATCTGCCAAAGTCCTGAACCTCTTAGGTTCACTGCTCGTGGTAGATGATGTTCCAACAGTTTCAGCTGTTTTGGTCGTCGTAGTTTGTTATGACGATGCCGATGACTGTGAAGTCATGGATTGCAGAGGAGTTGTGGGTTCATAATCTGCATCCACACTGTCCCCAGTTTCCGTGTTCTCGGTTACCTCAACATAGCTCCCCAGGGAAAGTTACTTCACCACCTGTTTCTTGTTCCCATGACCAGAAGGCTTCCTCTTGAAATACCACGTCCCTACTGACGTGTACAGTCCCTGTTTGTGGGTCAAATAAGCGACTCCCTTTTGTTCCCAGCTCCTTACCGAGATACACCACCCTCTTACTACGATCATCCAGTTTCTTGACATGTATCGAAGGTATCTTCATAAATGCAATACACCCAAACACTCTTAAGTGTGTCAGGTCCGGCTTAGTCCCACTCCATGCTTCATATGGTGTTCTTCCGTTTAAACTTCGAGTTGGTAGTCGATTGAGAACATAGATCGAATGACGCACCGCTTCACCCCAGAGATACGCAGGTAGGTTTGCTCCCCTTAGAAAACTTCTTGCCATAGCAGCCACAGTCCTATTCCTTCGTTCCACCACCCCGTTTTGCTGCGGAGTGTATGGTGCTGTGTAATGCCTCAAAATACCAGCCTTCTCACAATACAAGGTGAATTCCTTGGAACAAAATTCACCGCCTCTATCTGTCCTCAAGATCTTTATGTTTTTCTCGCTCCCCTTTTCAACTAAAGCTTTAAAATTTTTAAACATCTCGAAAGCATTACTTTTCTCCTTTAACATGTAGACCCACATTTTCTTACTGAAATCATCAACAAATAGAAGGAAATAACGATTACCTCCAGTTGTCGTTGGTGTGATAGGGCCACAAATATCAGCATGAATTATCTCGAGTGCTTTCCTCGACACAAAGCTAGTTTGATGTGGGAAGGATTTTCTGGATTGCTTCGTCATTAAACAACCTTCGCACCTTTTAAGTGGTTGAGTCATGCTTGGAATCCCGTATGCCATCTTCTCTCGCGACATTAATTCCAAAGCTTGGAAATTTACGTGCCCAAGACGAGCATGCCACAACCAAGTATCTTCTTCGGCCTTGTTAAACAAACATGTTGCTCTACTTTCTTCAAGACTGATCTTATATAGTCAATTCTCTGTCCTTTTCACCTTCATCAATAGTCTTCCACTCGCCTCGTGAATCCACAAATAATCCCCATCAAGTACGATTTTATTCCCTGCCTCAGAAAGTTGTCCCAAGCTTATAATATTATTACAGAGATTTGGGATATAGTATACCTCTGCAAGCATCCTTTCTTCACCATTCTTGCACTGGAACGCCACTGTTCCCTTTCCCTTGATACACACGGTCGATCCATCGCCAAACTTCACTTTCCCGGAGACACGCTCATCCAAGCTTTTGAATTTTCCACGTTGCCCAGTCATGTGATTGCTGGCGCCGTTATCCAAGTACCACACCTGTGACTCCTTTTGTTCACCTGCGTTTGTTCGTAGCTTTGGAACCACTCCATCCTCCTTCAGAAGCATAGATTCGATATCCATTTGTCCGACCTCAACAACCAACAAGGCTGGCTCATCTTCTTGGATTTTCGAGAGATTTGCTTCTCTCGTCATGTCTTTCTCCTTCCTTGGTTTACGACAGTCCGCAGCAAAGTGTCCCAGTGCTTGACAGTTAAAGCACCTCACTCTACTTCTGTCTCGTACGCCACGAGTACTTCCTCCACCTCGAGTCCCTTCTCTATTGGTTTTCCTTAACCATTCTTCTCGAGTCAACAAAAGCTGCCCCTCGCCGCTTTCTTTCTTCCTCCACTCATCTTCTGTCAGCAGCAATTGTCCCTGGTGTTTCTCCGTTGTCCCTCGCAATCTTTCCTCGTGGGCTTTCAAAGAACCAACGACTTCTTCTACCGACATCTCTTCCAGATCTCCGAATTGCTCAATAGCAGATGCAATCTGTAAGAATTTTGTGGGAACCGCTCTGAGAAGTTTCTTGACCACATATGTCTCTTCCACTTTCTCTCCCAACACTCGAATATTGGTAACCAGGCTGTTCAGCTTCAGATAGAATTCGTCTAATGGCTCATCGTCTTTCATGCTTAGAGCTTCGAATTCGCTCTTGAGGGTCTGGGCTCTAGCTGCTTTTACCTTGTCTGCTCCCAGGTACATGGTTTTGACAGCCTTCCACGCATCCTTGGCCGTCTTCTTTTGTGCAAGTGACATCAGGACATCTTCTGGAACTCCCTGGTAAATAACAGCGAGTGCCTTTTTGTCGACCTTGTCTTCCACAGGAGCTTTAGGGTCCTTGGGTTCGATTGCCTCCCACACTCCGTGGGCTTGCATGAATACCGTCATTTTGAGAGCCCATGCAGTGTAGTTGGTTTTGCTCAACATCGGGTAGCTGAGACCAAAGGAGCTTTTGCTTGTCGTCTCCTTCTGAAGTTATGAACACCTCCTGAAGCTCTGATACCAAGTATTAACCTTTTTTATGTTCAATGTGATAGACCGTGGGTACACAGAGAAAGTGTATGTCGCCCTACGAATCTATTATCCCTTTTGAGAGAGTAAAACTGTGGTACTTCTTCATTCATCAAATGCAGCGTACAAAGGAAATAAATAGGCAATAAACGAGGTGGAAATTACAAAATAAGATCCACTAATCCCACTTCTCTCTTCACTTAATGCCCGTAACTCCTACACCCACGTAAAACTCTAAGACTCAGTTTAATACTAACGGTTACTATAACTTAAATAAATAAAACATGTTTAGATTAAATACATAAAATGCAACATTTAACACGACTAGTTGCAGAATCATCGTACCTTTCCATATCAACTTTCATTTTTCATTATTATCTTCGACTAACAATCTTCTATAGCAGAGGCGCTCCAGGACTCTTCAAATTCCGTGTTTCACATCCCGCTTCTTTTTTTTGTAAGTCTTCGTTCTATCTTTCCTGTTTCTTTTCTTTTTCTGTATATCATCTATTTAAATATTTATGCTGTACTTTCAGATATATTACTAATCCATAAATACGCAATAGTCGAACTAGTAATACGTTGAATTTCAATTTCATTTTGTAACTACATTGATTTTCAAGGGAACTAGAAATCCTTATCAACAATAAATCCTAATTAAATCATAAAAATTTATGCTGTACTTTCAGATACCCTTTAAATTTTGAAAATTATTCTACACGCGACTTAGCTCCTTTCTGCAAAACTAGAAGATGGATAACCTTGACTACCTTTTTTTTTATTGTCAAATTATTAATCTCAATATATTTAGGTTAGAATAAGCGCATAGACCATCTATACACATGTTAGCTACGAAACTAAATGAAGATTCATTTTTTATTCGATCTTGAAATTCGTGCAATTTCAAGCAAAAACCACCTTCTCCCTCAAACCAACTCTATCCTTAGTTAGGTAGAAAACCAACTTTTAGCATTTTCTCCATTTTTTTCACCGCTACTATTTTGTTAATATTGGATGCAATTTATCGCTCCTGTTATAATATTTTGGACTGTCGTATCAACAAATTTACCGAGTTTGCGAAAACTCAAGATCACAATAAAAACCGTTATTGATTTTCTTTTTAAATTATTTTCACATTTTTTTTCCCAATATTCCAAAAAACCAAAAATATTCAAAAGACTAATATGTCTCATTTTTCCTTGGGTGCAATACTAGTCCACATGGCAGGGAACCATGGGTCCATGGTGTTCCCCCTCAAAAGCTAGTTAAGATGAGATAAGAGAATCTTACATAATAGAGGTGTGTACGTCTGAACCTCGTCTCACACTATTGAATAATCCAAACCACGATAACTATCCAACAGTTCCATAAAAAGATCACCCGAGCGTCTTGGATGTCGGTTCAATACCCCCATGGTTCACATTGCTAATCACTCTTGGTTAAAGAAAGTTATGTATCCCCTTATGTTGCTTCGTATTAGTCTAGCTAACCACTAAAAAAGAGAGTTCATGAGCATATAATTCAATAAACCTCCAATAGAAGAAATAAAACTTTCATTCTCACCATTAAACAGAGAAACAACGAAGAGCGCACTGTTGAATCCCTTCTAGCTTGATGTATTAAGTTGAACAATCAAACTTAGCCATTTCATTTCATAGAGTATTAACAAACTTATGACAGGTCGTCCCAGCACGATATATTTGTTTGGTGACTGTGACAATTGTTCTACTACATTGGACCTATGTTGTTTAGGGACAAACATTTTTGGAAATCTTCTACTTCATCGGCTAAGACTTGACCTTAACTCAACTTGGCTTTGTCTTAGTATGGTTTGGTTCAGGATCAATTCGATTTGAGTGGACCATCTTGATTCTCTTGGAATCCAATTTTTATTGGCCTCGAGTCGCTTTGCCTTGATCGCATCTCGGTTCCGGTTGGCTCGATCTTAGCTTGGTTCGACCTCACCATAACCTCAACTCCACTCCAATTCAGCTCAACTCAGCTCGACATCAGCTTGGTTTAGCTTCATCTCGGCCTCAGTACATCTTGACCTCAACTCAAATTCAACCTCATCTCAGTTGGACCCAACTTTAGCTTGATTCAACACGGTTCAGGTTAGGCCAGCCTCAGCTCTAATTGGCCTCAACTTGAATTGATATGATATCAACTTGGTTTGACCTTATCTCTACCCCAGTTCGGATCTACATCATATCGGTCTCACCATATCTTTTGCTCTTCCTACTTTAGTCTTAATATTGCCATAACTTTTTCCGCATCAGCTTTATTCTGCTTCGGTGTTGGTTCGACCCCTATTGCCTCGGTTTTGGTTAGGTTAATCATGTCCCGAACTTTTATGATTTTTTATTTTTTATTTTTTTTCAACCACACTGTTAGGATATACTATGCGATGAATCATCAATGCTCAAGAACGGAACAAAATAAAAAACACAAAAGGAAAGAACACATGATTTAACGTGGTTTGACAATTGCCTACTTTTACGGAGGTTGGAAGTCGCAAAGAAAAGTGTTTCACTATGATAGAAAAGGGTTACAGATTTTCAGATTGTGTTTTTGTGTAGACGTAGTAATTTATTTATATGAAATAAATACACTTACTACATAATGAGTCTAATAGGATCATTCACACAAAACTGTCCATGACATCAGACTGTACCAGCAAACATGGTACACCGTCATGACATTACACTGTAACCTCAAGCACAGTACACTGTGAATATATTATTCGACTTATACTCAACATGCAAAATTTTTAACAAGAAACATGACAAATAATGTATATTGCCAAGGAAATATGTTGAATGTTGATTCTTCACCATCAACAAATCTTCCTCTTGAGGTGAATACCTTTTTTCACTATCAACAAATAAACTTATCTTCTTTTCTTTTGACTCACCAAATGTCCCTAAGGCATTCACTCTATACTGTGAACATCTATCTAGTTTAGGCACTCCCTAAATTTTTGAACTGATACTGTTTTGGTCATTAAATCTGATGGATTATCGTGTGTAGACACTTTTTTCACATAAAAAAATTCGTTTGATATTATATTACGATTGAAATGATACCTGACATCTATGTGCTTTGTACGCTCGTTGTACATCTGGTTCCCTGTAAGCTGTACGATGCTTTGACTGTCACTAAACACTTTTTTAGTAGTCCTATGTGAGCTCAAATAGACCAAGAAACCTTGCAACGATATTGCATCTTTAACTACTTATATTACCACCATATACTCTGCCTCTGTTGTAGACAAAGCTACAGTACCTTATAGTTGTGCTTTCCAAGTGATTGCACTCCGGCTAGAGTAAATATATATCTTATCAGAAATCTACTTTTATCCATGTTACCTGCAAAATCAAAATCAACAAAATCAACCACTAATCTTGTAATATCATTCAGCAATCGACTAATATCGCTGTTCTTAATAGTTAAGCCAACATTTGTAGTTTTATTAAGATACCGAAGTATCTATTTCACTACCTGCCAATGTTCTTTCGCAAGACATCTCATGTACTTGCTAACTAGACTAACCGCATGTGAAATACCAGAACGCGTGCATACAATAGCATACATGATACTACCAACTACATTTGAATATGGAATCTTTTACATTTGTTCCAACTCAGCATCGTCTTTGGCCGTTCCAACCGCAAACAACTTGAAATGAGTAGCAAACGGGATGCTCACTGTCTCAGTATCAAACATGTGGAATCGTTCTAGCATTTTTCCAATATAGCTTCGTTGAGACAAGTCTAATGATCCTACACTTATTTTCCTCGTTAATCTCCATACCAGAATTTTTTTGCTTTACTCAAACCCTACATCTCAAACTCGGCAATAAGCTACTTCTTTATCTGCATAATGTGCGACATGCTACAAACATTAATAAGCATATCATCCACATACAACAATAATTAAACATAAACACTCATCAGCAACGAAAACCGAAAATCGAAAACCGAGAATTGTCAATTTCAAAATTCAAAGCTGGACCCTATTGTTAATCATAATATATTCTTACTATGTTAACACAAGATAAGTTTCATTCAATTTCTAAAGCAAACGATAAAAATTTATTTGCATTTGTATTTTCAATTTAAAGCTTTAAAACTATATTGTAGTGTGAACGCCTGTACTGCTTTCATAATTTGGAAGTGTGATTCATATCACTAGAAAGAATACGTTCATAACTGTGGAACTCTCTGAACTATGTGTGTGTTTTTGGTCTATTTCTTTTTCCTTACCCTGTTAGTGATTCTTTTTGGTATTTGTAGATTTGGAAAATGGCAGCGTTTCTTATAGCTATGGCCGGAAAAGTGGTGGAAAAAATTACAGAAATGGTTATAGATGGAGTAGTAGTAAAGCAATACAGTTATGTGTTCCGTTTCACCAGCAATTTACACAAATTTCAAGAAGAAATTGAGAAGTTAAAATATGTAGCAGGGCGTACACAGGATGCTGTGAAGAGGGCCAGGAGGAACGGTGAATGTATTGAGCCAGACGTCGAAAAATGGTTACATGATGTTGAAGATATCTTGAATTGGAAAGAAACAACAGAAAGAAAGATCAGTGAAACACAAGGCTGTTTTTTGTCCAAAAACTTACAATATCGCTTAAGCAGAAATCTAAAAAAGAAGACGGTGCAAGTTAAGGATCTTATTAGTTACACTCCGACTGGATCAGTCGGTCAGCCTGTTCAACCTCCACCATTAGAATTTTCTGGACCTAAAGTCACCCTCTCTGACTCTTCGAAAGCTGCTTTCGATCATATCATGCATGGGCTCCTGAATGATAAGGTTCAAAGGATTGGGCTGTACGGAATGGGAGGGGTCGGAAAAACAACATTGGTGGAACGAATCGGCCAAGAAGTTGTGGGTAAAAAGCATTTTGATAAAGCATTGATGGTTGTCTTTTCCCAAACCCCAGATATTAAAAAAATGCAAGATAAAATGGCTGGTGAACTGGGTTTGAAGTTTGATGATGAAAATGATGAAACACTAAGAGCAGGTCGTTTGCTCGCCCGGTTCAAACAAGAAAAAAGCATCCTCCTGGTACTCGATGATATTTGGAATGAGTTTAAATTAAGAGATATTGGAATTGAGATTGATGAAAGTCAAACAAGGTGCAAATACATTGTGACTACACGCGACATGCACGTGCGTGAAACTATGAGATGTCAAGAAAAGGTTGAGCTAAAAATCATGACGGAATCCGAAACATGGGCTCTGTTTAAAGAAAAAGCTGATCTTGTGGATGATTCCCAAGTGGCAGATACAGCTAAAAAAGTTGCAAAAAAGTGTGATGGCTTACCTATCGCTATTGTAACCCTAGCAACTGCTTTAAAGGGAAACACTGAGGTACAATGGAAAGCTGCTTTGAAGAAATTAAATAACTTCGAACTGGTAGACATCGACAACATGCATGAAAAGAAAAATGTATATATGTGTTTTAAATCAAGTTATGATGAGTTGAAAAATGATCTCCAACTGTGTTTGTTATTGTGTTCTTTACTTCCAGAAGATGAAGAGATTTCTAAAGACGAATTAGCTAATTTAGCAGCAACTGAGTTCAAAAGTGGTGGCAACTTTGAAGACAAGAGAAATTCGGTGGGATCATCTATTGACACACTGGTTGATAAATGTTTGTTAATAAAGATCGGAGATGAAAAAAAACATGTGGTGAGAATGCATGACATGATCCGAGATTTTTCCCTGTGGATGTTATTAAAGGCTGATAGTATTTTCACAGGAACATATATCCATGAGTCAAGCAATCTTCCAAATAAGGAGATGCTCGCTGCATGTATGATGATTTCTGTTATGGGAAAACAAAATATTATACTACCGAGTGGAATTAGTTATGAAAAGCTAAGAGTGTTGTTTGTACGTGGCGGCAGATGGGAATCAATTTCAAATGCCGGTTTTGAAGTTTTGACAAACCTACGAAGTCTGCACTTGGAAAACTGCAACCTCCTCGGTGACATGTCTTCATTAAGAGGTTTATTGAAAATTGAGATTCTTAGCCTTAGTGGCTCTAGTATCACCCACCTACCTGACGGGATAAGTGAAATGCAGCATTTAAAGTTGTTGGACCTGTCCTACTGTCTGAAACTAATGAAGGTGCCAGATGGTCTGCTAGTGAAATTGTCGAATCTGGAAGAACTATATACTCATGGCTTACATAAACTGTGGGGGGAAGAGAGAAGCAATTTGAAGGTTTCAGAGTTGAAGGCACTTCAACGCCTAAGGAGACTTTCATTGGAGTTGTAATGTCTTCCAAAAGATTTTGTTTTCCCAAAGTTGAAATGGTACTATATACATATATTTGGAAAGCAAGGGTATTTAGATTTATCGTCTAATACATTGAGGTTTGTAAATGTTGAATCCAACTCGAAGAATGTGTTTGGAAACTTGTTGCCAAAAGTAAATCAACTTACAGTAGAAGATACAAGTGGTGAAATAAAATGCATAATCCCGTACATGCATGAAGAAGGATTGAACAAGTTGGAAGGTCTTAATCTTTCGCATGCAGATGGATTAAAATGCCTGGTTAATACGGCTGAGCTGAAAAACCGTCCCTCAGTTTTCTCCAGTTTAGCCAAATTGGAGCTCGACTCTATGCCTGAATTGAGATGTCTATGGCCACATCCAACACCTGATGCCGGTTTCAAATTAACATTTGTTTTCTCTCCATCTGATGCTCAAAGTCTGGTAAAATTAAAAAAGCTGGCGATATCATTCTGTCATCATTTGGAGGATATCTTGATGGAAGAGGATGGAAATGTAATTTCATGGGATCATAATAACTCCCCATGCTTTGGGAACTTAGAGAGACTAGAGATAATGCATTGTGGCAAATTGAAATATAGTATGTGTATTGCCATAGCCCGAGGTCTTGAGAGATTAGAATGTCTTATTGAATCTGGTAACACTGGACTGAAGGAAATATTTGGTAGTAAGAAGGAGCAAGAAGGAAGTTCAGGGGAAATTGTACTCCCCTTACTAACAGAATTGCATTGCGTTAAATCAGATCATCTACGCCGTATTTCTCGTCGATCTTTGCAGAATCTATATATTGAAGAAGGGGAAGGAAGCAGCGTACTACCCTTGATGGGATCATTAAGCACCACCGGTCAGATTTGTTAGTGTGGTGAAAGACTACAACCTTTCTCTTTTCTGAGGGTATTTTCTCCTTGTCGCCACAATTTATATCTCACGCGTGCCTTGTTACCCGTGTCTATAATAAATTACAATTACCAACCACTTTATATTTTATTCGTGTGTTTGGTTGCTTGCGTCAAAAATAAAATTGTAATGACTGTGTGAATCTGATGTTTTCTATTTGTGGTTTGTATTCTTATAAACTCTAACACCAGTGCTTAGAAGTGTTCTTTTTACGGAAAAACAACTATGTGTTTGTTTTTCTTTATCTATTTTCCAACAAGTCGTATACCGTTTTAAAATTTGACGTAGCAAAGACTACGAACAGAATGGTTTTTCGTCCAGATATCAGAATTGGATCACACAGGTATTCAAATCGAAGATTTCGACGAACCTGTCAGATTTCAAAAATGTGACTATCTCACAAAGTTTTATACCAAAATTCGATCGGTAAAGCCTTCGAAAACCAGTTTTAATATTTTAGTATTAATTTTATTTATTTATTTTATTTTAAAACATTTATGTAATTTCCCTTACTTGGAATTAGGGTTTTGGTAGTCTTATATAAAACATCTTATACCCTATGTTACCGCTATTTTACCGTTAGACTTGATTAATAAAATTTTAAGAATTATTTCTCTGAGTCTCCTTATTTCTCTAACCTAGGGTTAGGGTTTTATCGTTGTTTTCTCTAAAAATCTTCTGCCACACCATCAGTTGGTATCAGAGCCCAACAATTCCTGCTACGCAGATACAGGAATCATGAAGGCTAGAATAAAGAACGACATCTTCGAGTCTACCTGCACAATTGGAGGAAGAATTTACAAGTTTGTATTTGATTCAGATATCTATCAGAATCTGATTTCAGAGGAGGCTATTGAGAAACTGGCGTTGAGGACGGAAGCTCTTCCATACCCGTACATAACGTCAGGATTGATAGAGTACACTGAGGTAACAGTTTCGAGACGCTATCAAATTGCATTTTCTATTGGTAATTAAAAATATACAGCATGGTGTCACGTAGTTCCTATGGACGTTTGCCATCTAGTTTTAGGACGTCCATGGAGATTTAAGAGGAATTTTACTTATGATGGTAGAATAAATAGATATAGTTTTGTAAAAAGATGGTTGCAAGTTTATATTGGTGCCATCTAAAGTAGTGTCTCCAAAACCACCACCAGTTAAGGAGTTTCATGCTCATAGTTCACCAGCTACCGATCTGTGATTCTAAAACTGTATCTGAGGCCGTGTTTGACAAGCCAGTCTATGATAAAAAAAATTGAAGATGTATTTGGGCTGATATTTGACAAACCAGTCTACGATGAGTATGATGATGATTGGGATGATGAAGATCTAATTGATATTGAGGAGAAACTTGTAGATCGAGCTATTGTCTTAGGTTTCAGTACACTAGACTACATCGCTTCAGATCTTCTATTGAAGAAAGACTGCAAAGTAGCAGCTTTTATTGTGGAGATGCATCTTCCAGGTAATTTATATTATCCTAAAATCAAACCTTTGATTACGTTTTCTGTGGATACATGTTGTCGTATTGGAAAAATGGAAGATGATATTTTTGTGTTTGAGATTATGAATAAATTGATAAAAGAAAAGAATATTGTTTTAATCGATAAAATATTAGGTTTTGTAATGGAACCTAGAGGAGTTTTGGGTGATGGTTGGGGAAATAAAAGAAAGAGTTACAAGTTAAAAGTATAAGATTGCAGTGTTTTGAATCTGCTGGCAGAAATATACTCTGCAGAATCTGAGAAGCCATCTACTATTCAACAAAGAGGAATTGTTCCTTTCTGCAAGGGTTTTGATGTGATAGAACAAACACAGTCTAGAACTGGAAAGGGAGCAACTTTTTACACGCGCAAGGGTGCTGTTGTGCTTAGTAAATGGGTTGAAAAAGCAGACATAGAGCAAGTGGGTGGAGTATATCTTGTTACTGCTGACCACAGTAATGCAGATGACATGGTAAAGAGGGACAAAACTGAGAAACTACTTCCTGACAAGAGGTGCAACATTAAGATTCTCACCTCTTACACCCTTATGCTGGTACCAGTTGAAATCAGCGGTGAACACACCAATGTTTTTACGGTTTCGTTAATGTTTTAGCGTTCCGAATTCGAGGTTGAATTATTCCCAACCGGGAAAGGATAATGTAGCAAAGACTGCGAATAGACTGGTTTCTTCCCCAGGTATTGGAATTTGGTCAAACAGGTACTCAAATCGAAGATTTACGTCAATGTTTTTGCAGCTCTATCAATGTTACAGCGTTCCGAATTTGAGGTCGAATTCTTTCCAATCGGGGAAGGATGATGTGGCGAAGACTGCGAATAGACCGGTTTCTCACCTAGGTATCGGAATTGGGTCAAACAGGTACTCAAATCGAAGATTTTGACAAACCCGTCAGATTTCAAAAATGTGAATCTGTCACAAAGTTTGATAGCCAAATTTGACATGTAAAGCCTTCGAAAACCAGTTTTAATATTTTAGCGTTAATTTTATTTATTTATTTTATTTTAAAACATTTACGTAATTTCCCTTATTTGGAATTACGGTTTTGGGTAGTACTATATAAAACATAATATACCCTATTTCACCGTTAGACTTTGATTAATTAAATTTTAGGAATTATTTCTTTGAGTCTCGTTATTTCTCTAACCTAGAGTTAGGGTTTTATCGTTGCTCTCTCTTCTAATTTTCCGTCACGCCATGAAAATTATTAAACACCATATATAATTCTATATATCTATATATATATATATAATTTTAAATTGATATTGATATATATGGATTTATTTACATTTAAGATAAAAAAATATATTTTTAATTCACTATATTTGGTGAGAATAGAAATTGAATTGAGAAGATTGAGAATATTGACTAAGAATCAGCAGAGATTTTTAGATGGTGAATATAATCTTTCTCCTCTAATTATTTCATAGGTGTAATCAGCCTCCTCGACCTCTTTAAATAGACCCAGTGAGTTAGTTACAAATTCGGTTACATAAGAGATTTATTTACAGTTCAGTCCCTATTCTTCTTATAAAACTTTAATCTTATTCTATATTAATAGAACTTATCATTCAAGTCCTTATTAATTACATTTAAGTCCTTTATGAATATATTTCCTTATCAATATATATGTTCATGTGTTTTTGAAAAAGACTCATTTAACTCCACTATTTTTCATGTAACATCCAATAATATCGAAAATATCTTTAGTTAATTATATAAAACGTTTCCCCTGTTTATTTCTCTCTGTAGTTTTACGACTCAATTTAAAAACCTGCTCTTGCCTTGAAGTTGGAGAGAATATAGGTCAAGTTCTTAATTGCAACTATACTATTAAAAACTCCTTACATTATTCTGACCATTTTAAGTGTGAAGTAGTATCTGCATATATTGTTTCTTGGTTTATTTACCTTTTGTTTTATAGTTTCTGTGCACTTTTCTTAGTTAGGTGTCGATGATGTAATTCTTTGGAGATGGTCAGATAAATGATAAAAAAAATTATCATTGATTGCGTGACATATTAAATTTTAGTTGTATCGAAAGTTGCACAAGCACTACTGGATAAACTAATTTTTACAACGTCTTGAGATTGACGAATATCATTTTATGCCTATTGCAACAAGCCCTTCACAACGTGTTCGAGACCGGAAACGTCGGTTGTGTTAAGTGGGGTCATTAACCAAACTCAGTTGCAACCAAAACCTTTTTGACACAGTTTTGCAACGAGCGGCATTGCAAAATTTGATCCAGGTGGAACCAGGTCACATCGTTGCAACAGTTGTTGCGATTGTATGGCACTAATTTGTCGAAACAGTCGTTGAATAGTTATTGCCCCATGACTAACTGCTTCATTGCAAGAGTTATTGCGATTCAATGACAGAAATTAACAAAATGGCTAATTTTGTTAGTCTTTCAGCCATTGCAGAAGTCGTTGCACGCCTGTTGCACGATAATTATCTACTACAATCACTAACCGTGTTACAGTTATGTTGGAAATAATCTGAATTTAATTTCCAATACTTTCTGTTGTTGCATGATATCCTGTCGTAACATTGTTTGCACTTCTGTTATATTCCCGACGTTAAATATCAGTAGACGTTAAAAAAATAGGGTTGCTATGCAGGGGGCTGCATAACTACCTAGCTACATTTTCTTATTGCAAAATTAAAATATATTAATTTACTAAATACGATTCATCAATACATATTATGATTGAAAAATAAAATTTACATTCAAACATAAATTTACTATAACTATAACTTGACGTCTTCAACTTGATGCATCTCTTTTTGTTCTTTAATCTTCTCATTTTGTTCCTTCTTCTGCCTTCCAGTGTCTAGTGTCAATTCATGCTTCAGTGGATAGCCTGCACACATTGCGCAACAGAAAATCAGTAAGTAAAAAACAACAAAGGATTGCCTGCAAGCTATCGAGTTCTAGCGACTATTTATGCAATTAACTTGAAACACCGAGTCAAAATGGCTTATCCCTCAATATAAATAAATTGCATTTTAAAATGTTGACTCACTGCCAATATATTGAAGGAGTAATAACAAAGACGGTTTTGCCCCTTGACCAAGAATCTTTAATTTTGTTTTCTAGTGCATTGTGGGTATTATTAACCAAATATAGAAGAACACAAAATTACTCCTCCCAACAATCCTCTTATACTAAAAATTTAACCAAAAATTCAAAAACTCAAAATAATTCTGAAAGTCCAAAAAATTCAAAAACTCAAAAAACTCAATACACTCTTAAACCTCCAAAAATCAACTACTTTTTCGAAAAAAAATTCAAATCATTGAAGAATGGATTCAACAAGTGATAAGGTTGATGAAGAGCGTGAAGCTGCAAACATGGTACTTCTTCTAACTGATCTTTCGAAAAAGTTTCCGTTTTGGTAGATTTTCCATATTTAGAAAGTTGGACCTGAACTACCCCGTCGGGGGTAACCTCCTCAACCGGCGGGGTTCAAGAACATTCAACTTTGACGATGAATGTCCCCCGCCGGTCGAGGTCATGCCCAAACGGCTGTAGCATCGACTTCCACCCACCGATTTTAGTATTAGTGTCCCGGCGGGGATATAGTGTTGTCATCGGCGGGGCCGAATCCTTAGAAAGTTTTACAAATTGGTGAAAAATAGTTAGGTTCAACCCCGCTGGTTGAGTAATTTTCAACCGGGGGTTGACAACGCCCCTGGCAGTTCGAGTATTTTCACCCGCCGGGGTGTTTATTACACCACCGGGGAGTAGGTCTTCAACCGCCGGTTTGTTTTGTCCAACCCGTCGGTTGGACAATTATCAACCGGCGGTTGATAACATCCCCGGCGGTGTGGTATTTTTCAACCGGTTGGGGAAGGCGTTAATTAATTTTATTTTTAGAACCCTAACATAATCTGCTGTTTTTTTACGTATGCCGAAGATTTAAAGAATGAAAATATTAAAAAGGAAGATTTTAAGGCCGGAGATTATAGTTCGTGCATGGTGAAGGAGGAGGAAACGCCAGTGTCTTGCTCGGTCGATTATAGCCATTTGTTCGACACCAAATGTCACTACTCTCAAGTGGAGTTGATCGAATGGGTGAAGCATACCGCAACGGATAACGGGTTTGTGTTAATATTACAACGACGCGATAGACTTGATAGAAAAACTCTGAGAATTGAGTTTGTGTGTGAAAGATCTGGAGTTTACAAAAAATTGGTGGATCCGAAGCATATAAAGAGGAAGTCAACCGGCACGAAAAAATGCAAATGCCCTTTCACCCTAAAAGGAAAGAAGTTAGGTAATGATTTGTTGGGTTTAGAGGTTGAATGCGGCGTTCACAATCACGATACTACATCGTACAAAGAAGGTCATTCTTACTTGGGACGATTTAACAAAGAAGATATGGATTTTGTAGTTACTTCTATTGAAATGAGATCCCGTCCTCGGGACATTCTCGGTGGGGTTAATAAGTTGAACCCCAAGAATTCTACCTCAATGCGCACCGTCTACAACGCTCAAATAAAACATCGGAAGCTCGAGAAAGGTGGTTGGTCGCGATTCCAATACTTGTTCGGCGAACTTAAGCGGCTAAACTACTACGAATTTCATAGAAAGTCCGGAGACGGAAGCGATGTCATAGGAGAGCTTTTCTTGGCGCACCCGGTTAGTTTGGATTTGTTACGCACATTTCCAAACGTGATTGAAATGGATAACACGTACAAGGTGATCAAATAAGAGATGCCATTTTATGAGGTCTTTAGAGCCACTTGTACGGGGAAGAATTTCTACATCGGATTCGCGTTCATGTCGGGAGAAAAATTCGAGAGCTACAAATAGGTGTTGGAGTGCTTACATTCTTTGATGGTAACTCACTCCATCGAATTACCATCCATCGTTTTGACGGATAGAGACTTAGCGCTTGTGAAGGGGGTGGAGGATGTGTTCCCCAATGCAACACACATGTTGTGTCGATGGCACATCAACATATACGTCCTAGCGAAAACAAAAAAATCATAAAGGATAAGAAAGTGTCCAACGCATTCTTGAAAGTGGGGAATGAAATGATGTTGGCTGAAATGGAAATAGCATTCAACGACTACCCAGCCGAATTGCACCGTGACTTCAAAGAGTATCCGCAAACAATTCAGTATACAGAAAGTTGTTTAGGGCCTTACAGTGACAAATTTTAGACGTGGAGAACCAACAAGTGGATGCATTTTGGTAACCAAACCACAAACTGCGTGGAGAGCGCTCATTCGACCCTCAAACGTTTTATCGGTACGAGAAAAGGTAACTTTGAATGTTTTTGGTTGAAGGTGCATACCTTGATTGAATTGCAGCACGGGGACATAAAGGGTTCATTTGAAAAGAGCCGCTTGTTAGCCCTACACAATTTCGCAAACAAGGTGTACGACAAACTAAAAACCAACGTCTCACACTATGTCTTGGATATTTTGTCGGGCGAAGTAGATTGTGCTCAAAACATGACAATCGCGGGTTGTATGCCTTGCGGTTTCTCAATATAAAGTACGCACGGTATCCCTTGCGCGCACGAAATCTATGAGTTTGTTGCCAAAGGGTTAGAGGTGCCGCTAGAGTTGTTCAACGAACATTGAAAGAACTTGGAAATTTTAGTCTGTACAAACCTCACGGCTGTGGAACAACTAAAAGCGAAGCTTGATAAACTACTATGCGATGTCATGGAATCCAAAGATGAAGCGCGAATAAAGCACGTCTACAAAAAATGGTTTGTCGTCGTCCATCCAGAAACAACTATCATTTTGGAGCCATTGGTGAAGCCAAAAGCGCGCGGTCGTCCACCTAACAAGCGCAAGCTTTCTATTTTCGTTGATGATACATCCACTAAACGCGACAAAAGTGCGCACGAGTATGTGCTTCAATCGAAAAATTCTAGTTCTCCTTCATTTGCGGATGAATTTAAATCTCCTCCGGCAACGTCAAGTGAAGGGAAAACAATTCCTGGGAAAAAAATCTGGGGAATAAAATTAGTTCTGATAGTGCTGGGGCTCGTAAGAAAGGTAGTCTGATTCCAACCCAAGCAAGTGGAACGATGCTTTCTAGTGGAACGGTTGGTTGTAGGTCAAGCTCAACGTTGCCGGCCAAGGAAAGTTTTGTAGACCCTAAAGGATACTTAATACAATTCCCCATCTACTTTAGACTATTTTTGGAGTCAATTTATTACGTAAAAGCCGATGGCCATTGTGGGTACCGCTCTATAGCGTATGCGTTAAGTGGGCAACAAGATGGGTGGAGGTTGATAAGGGATTCCCTTTACAACGATCTGATGGATTATGCATCCGTGTATGTTAAAATATTTACAAGCATGGAGGTACTGATTGATGTTGCAGAGTGTGTGAAGTGCTCTGGTAACGTGGGTACTAAAGCCCATTGGATGTCCATGCCCGAGATGGGGGTGGCAATTGCATATGCATTTAACTGCGTATTCCATTTTATTAGAGTGTACCCAAATATGGACGTCGGTTTCACTTTTCTCCCCTTAAGAGGTGCACCGCCTCCAATGTCAAACCGGGTGGAAATTGGATTGGGTTGGGTCAACTCCAACCATTTCGTTAACGTAAGTATGTTTTGACCTTCACGATTGGTTCTAACATTAAGACATTTATTTTATCGACGTTTCATTTTGTAGCTTGGGATTAGGGTGGACGCCATTTGCGCAAGGATACATCCATGTTGCCTAAAGTTGCATTCACATGAAGCAGAGGGTTGGGAATTGTCGATTGTCTCTCGTTGCAAAAAATATCAAAAACTAAAAAATGGTTGCCCCGATGTAACAGATTTATCCGCTTTTGCTTGATTACTATGTTATTGTAATGCACATGCATGCTAACTTTTGATGTTTTTTATGTTGATGTTTGTCATAAAAATACAATAATTTTATGTTTGAGTTGGTCGTTTATTTTATGTTTGCCTCTGTGCTAGTTTATGCTTCTTACTAACGTATGCATGTTCCTCAAACGTTAACAACATACAAATAATATATACCCTCTTGTGGCATACGTAGATCGTACGAAAGATGCAAGTTAATTCTAAAATAAAATACTACGATTGGACCACTCCCGGGGTTGACAAGTTGTCAAAGGGCGGGGGACGTGGCTTGGCATAAAGTAACAACTTATGAAACTTTCATGTTTATCCCCGCCGATTTGAATTTTTCATACTGGCGGGTGAAATACTCAACCGGCGGTGTAAAACGTCACCGGCGGTTGAGAATTTTGATATCGGTGGTTTACCTGGGTAGGCATTAAAGAGAAAATGAATTTTAATTCATGTTCGTAGACCGCCAGGTGGATATTTTCATACCGGCGATTGGAATACTCAACCACCGATGTAAAAACTTCACCGGCGGTTGAGAATTTTGACACCGGTGGGTTTAACGCACCCTTATCTCGACTCATGTAATTTAGTCTAGGTTCCCGCCGGTTGAGAATTTGTCAACCGGCGGTTCACAACTGCACCGGCGGTTTAGAATTTTCAAACCGGCGGGGTGGGCATTAAATTATAAACAATAACACTTAAACTTTGTTTTAAGTCGATTGCATTAAAACATTACACTAAAATCAAAAGCATTGCATAATTAGAAATACATAAGCAAATAAGTTAAAACATATGATAGATAAGCTAACCTTGACTAAACATAGCTCACTCTGTTTCATGGAGACATATAGTTCCATCCATGCTCATAGTGTTTGTCGAATGGATATTCCTCTTCCTCACTACTTCCTTCGGGACTTGTGTTAGTATCAACGGTGTTGGCTATTGATTCAGCTATTTCTTTCTCCATTTGCTTCTCTGCATAGAATACCAACTCATGCGTAATTGTACTTTGGAATCCCATGTTGAATACTTTTCGGACTTTTCTTCGGACTTCATAACGAAGTGACTCAATCTTTATAGTCATTGTTTTAAGATAAGCTAACCTATCGTCCACATCTTTGCGTCTGCATGGTCGGGGCATTAAACATACTGGACAGTGTGCCTCCCTACCGTGGTTGAAGAACATTCTGCACAAAACCGCATCAACGAAACCAGGAATCTCCTCTTGCATCGTACCTCTGACGAAGTCAAATGCGCTTAGGAGGTTTGCATCTTCGTGCACGTTCCAGCCTGAATTACCCATTGTTATAACTTAAATGTTTAGTTTAATACTCAGATACTAGTATTTATAGACTCGAACCGGGAGTCTCATTTGGCTGGAGACTCATTTGGCGGGAGTTGGAATTATGAGGGACTTATTTTGGTTGGAGTTTTTGTGGCAAAGTTTTTTGCGGGAATTTAATATCTATCAAATAAATGTTCTATCCACACATTGAAGGGTAAACAACTTTAAAAACTTTAAAAAAATGTGTCCGTGGAATGAGATAATTTATGAACGGTTGAAAGCGAACGCGGTGATATGTAAAGTACATAAATATTGAACAAAAACTAGAAACTCAAACATAAAAACTTAGCATTACATAAAAAATGAGGAGAATAACAACATTTCAAAACATAAATAATAAAAACACGTTCGAAGACGACACATTGCACTATTAGTAGTCGTATCGCAAGCTGTGTAAAACATCGTCGCCATCCTCCCTTGCCATAACCATATCCTCCACATATGCTACCATATCCCTAGTGATATAATCGCAGATTGTTATGTCCCAGACCTTTACCGCCTCCTCTTTTATTCGCCGCGACATGAACATTAACTTCGTCAGCGGTTGGACGAAAAGGTACCGTCTCTTGATTTCGTCACGGCTGCGCACAACAACACTTCAATTCGTAAACAACCGTAGTTATAATACATATGACATAAGACCCTTTCAAAAAATGCGTCACTCCTATCTTCACCTAACTCCGCGCGGGAATCTTTCACTGCTATAAGCATATAGTAGTCTTCATTAGCCGTAAACTCCATTTGTTTTTAAGTGTTTGATGGATGTCATTTTGCTTTATAGAACTTGTATATTTATAATGGTAAAACATGTTGGACGGAGTCTCATTTGACGGGAGTTTCATTTGGCGGGCGTCACACTTGGCAGGAGAGTCATTTAGTTTGTTCGTAATAGTTCACCCGTCGGGTTAGACATTTTCAACCGCTGGTTGAAAACTTCCCCGGCGATGTAGAATTTTTAAGCCGCCTGGGTGATTCGGAAAATTTGACAAAGAATTGTTATAGTTCATTGGCCTTGGACCCCACCGGTTCAGAATTTTTCATCTGCCGGTTGAAATACTACACCGGCAGAGTGAAAACGTCCCCAGCGGTATAGAATTTTCATCCCGGCGGGGTGATTCATAACAAGAGACTTAGAATTGGTATGCGGCATTGGACTAGGACCCCGCCGGGCCACAAATTCTCAACCGCCGGTTGACAAATTGACCATGTGTCTTTTTCGGGAGATGTTTGAATTTCCTGCAGCAATATCACCCACAAAGATTGTTGGAGACTCAAACTACGCACATAGGTCACTAAATTTTATTAGGTGGATGACTTCTTCCACAATACTAATGTTATTCCTTCCTTCATTTGGATCCAAATATTTTGTTGCTATATCAAAGAAATCAATCTCCTCAGAAATTACCATTGCAGTTTCCTCTTCCGATGCATCTTTGACAATTGGATTTCTCTGTGTGTGCTTCTTAACAAAATCTGTTAACTTTCCGGTGTCAACTAATACCTAAATTTCTTTCTTTATTGTTATACGTTTCTTTGTATCATGTGCCACATCTTTATAATACTTACAATATCTATTATTTATATTCTCTCTCGGAGATTGAATATGACAAGGTTTGTGAAATTGCACCGTATTCCGAGCCTTGTCAAATATAGTAGTTACACAATCAGTTAACTCTACAAAATCACTTGATTAAATCTACTTGTTGGATATTGGTCTCACTCCTTACTGTGTACAATAAGCTTATTGATTTATCTTTGGCCTCAGAGGATATTGATTTACCGCTTTAGGTGGTACAGTAACCTTATTAGAAACACTGAGAGTATAGGAGAGCTAAGATTATGATCGAAGTTACAGTAATAAATTTGATCAGTAGAGAAATGAGGACCATTTCCTATCAATATAGCTCTTCTGTACTAATCGGCTCTTTCACTTATGCAGAAGTAATCGTAGGCACCAAAAACTTTGTTATCAGATTTTGGAGAAGTAGGATTTTTAGGTTTTTTGGTTCTTGATTTTTTTGTTTTTGGATGTTTTTTTATAAACGGGTTTGAAGACTAAACGGAAAGTATGAACATTCCGGTGAAGGTAGCCAAAAGTTTGAAGATTCGGATGAAGGTAGCTAAGATCTTTGATGAATTTCTTTCTCTCTCTCTAAATTTGCGTTTGTGAAACAAACAACTATTCACAGGGATACTTATGGACTGGAGAGAAGAAAGAAGGGGTATTGAAAAGTGAAAGAGGTGGAAGGAGTGATTGGTTGGAATATCAAACGATAGTTCAAAGGAGAGAGTTTGACACTTGCATCATGTCAGGCCTAGTAACAGACCTAGGCCAAGTAGCAGACCTACTACATACTGAATCATCAGTCTTCCTAGCTTATCTTCTGATGTTTTTTACTGTTGAGAGAAACTAATTCACGTTTTCATATAAAAAAATTCGACATACTAACAAAATATTCAAGGTTATCATATCTATGATTTTATTCCAAGGGCACGAAATAGGTTTGAAATCAAATGATTAGTTAATTTCGCAATAATTATTTCTAAGAGATTATTCGAGGAAATAAGGTGTATAACAAATCAATCTAACAACAACATATGTTCAACACATATCAAATTTAGGCAAGAGATTTTCATTTAGTGAGGCAGATATTTCCGATGAAATCTAGTTCTCATTCATTATATTTCATAAGAACTAGGGGAGCTACTGATAAGTAAATAGAATATTAAGAGCCTATATGTAATAATTAAAGAGTTTTATAATAACTTGTATAATTATATGATGAATTTTAGGTCTCATATAAGAATGAGGGACTAATATGCAATTATCCATATTGTGTAACCAATTCTGTTGCTAAGTCTTGACGTCTATATATAAAGGTCAAAGCTTAAATTTACACTTATGTAATTTTCTATTGACCTGTATACTTTTTCTTTACCTCTTTTCTCTCTCTAGGGTAAATTTAATTTTCTCTTTCAAGAATAAAATTTTATCCTCACCATGATCCATATTCGTTGAAAAAACCAATAGCCCTTATACCAACTTGAGATCCCAAATAACATAAAAAAAAACAACAGAAACAAAAATCAACATGCAAGATTTATACGAGAAAAAAAACTCCTTCAATATGAAATGTAAGAAACCATGAGACTCGTGAGAAGTCCACCATAAATACTTCTATTACTATAAGGATCTAAGGGTAAAAATAGACCTAAATCAATTTCATAAAAATCCACAAACCCACCAATAATCACAAAGAATAATAGATAACAATAAGAGAATCACAAATGATAAAATATCACCAAAACAATTGCACTATTCAAGCAGTGGTTTCTTACGATATTTAGCACCGAAATATCTCCCAAACATGATGTCCAAATTCAGCCAAATATGATACTATTTGCCTCTCAGTCAGAGCTCTTTATTATCTCCAGACTATCCAAAATTAAAATATTTATTTATTTATTTATATTTTCGAAAATGCTCTTTATGTTTGTTTTCGTGTGTCTCTCAGAGTAATCTTTCCAGTGTATATATATATATATGTATATATATATTACTGTCAAATTGTATATGATTTGGAGGATAATTTTGAAAATTTTGTTAAACAATTTTATATTGAATTTGTTTACGGTTTTCTAAAACTTTTGGATCAGAAAAAACGAAAAAATAATTCTAATGAACAAGATAATAAAAACTCATATATGGTTTTTTGAAACAAAATCATCTTTGTTATTTTGCCCGAAGTACATCAACCGTAAAAATAGTTCTCCATATTAAAAAACGAATAGGATTTCAAAGTGATACGAATGGTCAATTTTCAAAATTCAAATTTTCTACTATTCAGATCACCTTGACCATACTTTCTAATCATAATATATTCTTATAAATTTACAATCCGTATTTTCCGACTGGTTCGATGATGATGATGATGATGATGAAGATGATGATGATAATGATGATGAAGATGATGGTGATGATGATGATGATGATGGCGATGATGATGATGATGATGATGACGGTGATGATGATGAAGATAATGACGAAGACGATGACGACGACGATGATGATGACGATGATGATGATGATGATGACTATGATGACGACGATGACGATGATGTTGATGTTGATGATGATAATAATGACTATGATGATGATGATGACAATGATGATGATGATGATGACGACAACGACGATGATGATAATGATAACGATGATGACGATGATGATGACGACGATGATGATGTTGATGATGATGACGATGACGATGATGACGACGATGACGATGTTTACGATGATGATTGGTCTAGATTTTTCTATATGATCAACACTCATTTCTCTAATTATTGCAAAGAGAAAACGACATAATATTCACCTGCTTTGTTGGGAATGCATCTGTATATAAGTAAGAAAAACTGATCTCCACACTAGTATGATATTATCCGCTTTGGGTCCGAGGCTCGCACGGCTTTGGTTTTGGTTCACTTTCAAAATGCCTCACACTCGTTGAGATATGTTTTTACTTATATACTATTGATCATTTCCATGTTTAACTGGTGTTGGATGCGGGACTTCGTTCATTATGCTAACAAATCTTTCTCTCGAACAAAGTACCACTTCAGCCTCCTCTAAAGCTGCTCACCTCCTATTAGACCATAATATCTTGTTCGTTATCACCATAATTCAATCAACTACTACCTGCTTGATGAGCCACAGAAATCTAAACTATGATCACAAGACCAGATCATTCAACTTGAGCACGACACCTGGCTATCATGTTCGGCCTCCGAGAATTTCATCCACCATCCCGTTTTGTCTAGGGCTAGAACAATCCGATCTCAATACTTATAAGATATTGTTCGCTTTGGTCCCGAAGGGCCGCACGACTTTACTTTTGATCCACTTCCAAAAGGCCTCATACTAGTTGAGATATGTTCTTACTTATATACCATTGATACTTCCAATTTCGAACCGATGTGGGATGTAAGATTTTAGTCGACACCCTAAAAAATCCTCATCTCGAGTAAAGTACCACTAGCGTCCTCTCAGTTGACTTACATTCGTCCACTCTAATTAGGTTGGGACTACCTGAACCATAAAGGTACTACGAATGTAGTTGCTCACCTCCTATTAGACCATAGTGTATTGTTCCTTAGCGTCACTCCAATCAAGTACCACCGCTTGATGAACCATGTGCACTATAAACTGGATCTCAAGAGCAGCTCAATTAAACAAAAAAAAATTAAAAGCCGTAGGTTATCTCATACTAGTTTAGATATGTTCTTACTTATATACCATTGATACTTCCAATGTCGAACTGATGAGCGATGTAGGACTTTAGTCTCCACCCTAACAAATCCCCATCTTGAGTAAAGTACCTCTAGCCTCCTCTCAATTGACTTCCATCTGTCCACTCTAATCAGGTTGAGACTACCTGAACCATAAGGCACTACGAATGTAGTTGCTCACCTCTTATTAGACCGTACTGTCTTGTTCCTTAGCGTCACTCCAATCAAGTACCACCGCTTGATGAGCCATATGCACTCTGAACTAGGATCTTAAGAGCAGCTCAATTAAACAAAAACAAAAAAATTAAAAACTGTACGGAATATGGGTACCGCATATTCTGTGTCTGTATATAAGTAAGAACAACTAATCTCCACACTAGTGTGATATTGTCCCCCTTTGGCCTACTTGCTCGCACGACTTTGCTTTTGGTCCACTTTCGAAAGACCTTATATTAGTTGAGATATGTTCTCAGTTATATACCATTGATCATTCCCATGTTTAACCGATGTGGGACTTTGGTCGCCATCCTAACAAATCTTCATCTCGAACAAAATAAAATCTTAATCTCATCTCAATTCAATTTTATATGGCCACTCTAGCCAGGTTGTAGAATACTTGAACCATAGAGGCAGTACAGATGTAACTGCTCAAGTACCACCGCTTGATGAGCCACAAACACTCTGAACTAGGATCTCTAGAGCATATCATTCACCTTGAGCATGACTAATGGTTCATTATGTTCAATTTTGGAAAATTTCATAAAGATCACCTATGTTCATAAAGATAGTCCACGTGTCTATCCATGTCTGGTTAATGAGAACTATGTTTTTTCCCACGTTACTTCCCATTGGTCAATTTAACCACCATAAAGAGAGCATAATTATGTTAGATTAGCACATCTCACCTACCATGAACATATAATTGCATAACCCTCTTCAGTCTCACCATTATAGAGAGAAATAAAGAGATGCGCGTTATCAAATCCCATTTAACATGATGTATCAAGTCCTCGTACGTGGTTCTAGCACGAAGTAGTTGTTTGACGACCACTGTATTTGTTCTAGTACAGCAGACCTATACAGTTCAACAAAAAACCTGTTTGCGCACTTTCTCCTTCATCGTCCACCACTTTAGCTTAACACAACTCGGCTCTACCTCAGCTCGGCTCAGTTTGGCTTCAATTCGATTTGACTCGAGCATATCGATTTGGTTTGGACTCAACTTTGATCGGCCTTAAGTCGGTTTTCCTCGATCTCAGCTTAGGTTTTAATTGGCTTGATCTTAGATTGGTCTGACTTCACCTTAAGCTCAACTCCGTCTAGATTTAGATCAACTCGACTCGACATCATTGTGGTTTAACTTTATCTTAAGCTTAGTACATCTCGATCTCATCTCAAGTTTAACTTCATGTCGATTGGGCTCAGCTTTAGCTCAATTTAGCTCGGCTCAGCTCAGTTCAGGCTCGATCGACCTGACTCTGCTTGGCCTTAACTTCGATCGATGTGATATAGATTTGGTTTGACCGTATCTCTAGCTCAACTTGGATCGACATCATATCGATCTCAAATCCGTTCACTCCATCCTCGATTCTTCCTACATTAGTCTTAACATCGTTTTAACTCCTTCTGCATCAACCTATTTATGCCTCGGTATATGTTAGACAAAAAAAAAACTAAGTTTTATGATTATTTTGATCTTTTTTTTATTTTTTTGTCAATCACACGTATAAAAATCTATATAATTAGAAGTAATCATACCACCCCAATTTTTCTAGCGTACCAATATATGTTTGGAGTAATCAAGTATTTTGCAACATAACATATTTTGCAATAAAGTGTTAGATCATTAAAAATCCGTCGTAATAATCGATCCAAATTTGATTTCGCGGGTTAAACATGTTCCGTTATAAATTTACTGTACTCAGTTGCTAAGAATAACCAAACGATAGAAGATGAAATAGTGGGTTACAAATAGTTATTTTTAGCAGTAATGTTATTTTCAAGTTCCATCTTATTAACTTTCATGTTCGTGGGTAAAAAAACTAAAATGCTTTACTTTACGTTGTTCTTATTGATTCGCACCGATTTAGTAAAATCTAACGAAACTCTTGGGCCAACTCATGCTAACAAATCTAAAATGAATTGACTAAATACAATATTAACTAAGAAGATTTTTAGACAAGAACGTGGATCCCATTACGCTGATGTTAACTCTACAATTACGATATTTAAGTAATAAATATTGCAGGTATTGTCTAATTTTCTAGTATAAAGAAAGTTTCTAATATATTTAACAATTGGACATAAACTAAAATAATCAAAACATCCTCACCTCAATCTATAATTGTAAAGTTGTCGGAAACCATGACTATCTCTAAACTGCGAATGATTTTTTCAAGTTACTTCCTTTTACAAGTTTTCGTACAAAATTTTTAGTAAACATTTCATGGATCAAGTCTTAGAAAATTTATTTAAAAATCTAAAATACTAAGCTGGTTAATTCTCGAACTATGACAACTCCACTGCCGCATAAAAAAAAGCAACTTTCAGCTACATTTAATTTAAATATGATGTGTATGAGTGTACAACAAATAGATTTAAATGTTTTGGTCGTCTCTTGAAATATAATTAAAATTCATCAAGTAGTAGTAGTTGATGAAATATAATAATATATGAAGGGAATACCAGAAAGATGTATTTAATATTAACCTTTTTTATGTTCAATGTGATAGACCATGGGTACACAGAGAAAGTGTATGTCGCCCTACAAATTTATTATCCCTTTTGAGAGAGTAAAACTGTGGTACTTCTTCATTCATCAAATGCAGCGTACAAAGGAAATAAATAGGCAATAAACGAGGTGGAAGTTACAAAATAAGATCCACTAATCCCACTTCTCTCTTCACTTAATGCCCGTTACGTAACTCCTACACCCACGTAAAACTCTAAGACTCAGTTTAATACTAACGGTTACTATAACTTAAATAAATAAAACATGTTTAGATTAAATACATAAAATGCAACATGTCCCCCCCTAATCTCAACATGTTTTTCAAACCTCGACTTCAGCTTCCCGAGCTCGCAGTAAGATCCTCAACCTCTATTGCCTTCCTCATTTCTTCAAATTTAACCTTCCCCAATGCCTTAGTTAAGATGTCTGTCCTCTGTTCTTGAGTCACCACGTGCTTAATGATCAACTCACCCCTTTCAATACACTCTCGAATAAAATGAAACCGTACGTCGATATGTTTGCTCCTCCCGTGTAGTACCGGATTCTTCATTAACTCGATGGCTGACCTGTTATCTATGTGGAGTATCACTGGTCCAACCGATTGTCCCGAGATTTCCTTTAGTAGTCCACGAAGCCATATGCTCTGACAAGCTGCTGTCGTGGCGGCCATGTACTCCGCCTCGCACGAAGATAGAGCAACCACTTTCTGTTTCTGCGATGTCCAAGATATTAAGCTCCTGTTAAGGTAGAAACACATGCCCCCAGTACTTCTCCTGTCGATAACATCTCCAGCAAGATCACTATCTGTAAACCCATACAACATCCTACTACTCTTCTCGTTTACATAAACCAGCCCATACTCAATTGTCCCTCGAATGTACCTCAAGATATGTTTCACAGCTTGTTGGTGCTTCATTGTGGGTTTCTCCATGAATCTGCTCACCACTCCCACAGCGTATGAAATATCTAGACGAGTGTGAGTTAGATATCGCAGACTTCCAACGATACATCTGTACTCAGTGGCATCAACAATTACTCCTTCTTCATCTCTGTCCAACTCTAACTTATGCTCCATAGGAAATTTGGACGCGTTACAATTCATCATTCCAGATTTTTCCAGTAACTTCTTGGCATATGATGACTGCTTCAGTGTAGTACGCATCTCTCCTTGGTTTACTTCTATTCCAAGATAAAACGACAATAAACCCAGATCACTCATCTCAAACCGTTTGTTCATTTGCTGCTTGAATGCTTCGATTTCCTGCTTGTCTGAACCTGTCACCAATAAATCGTCAACATACACACCCACTATGAGTATACTCCCTTCTTTGTACTTCATGTACACCGCTTGCTCGTGTAAGCATCTGTCAATTCCCAACTCTTTCAAGCATCTGTCTAGCTTCGCATTCCACGCTCTAGGAGCTTGACGCAGCCCGTACAAAGCCTTCACCAGTCTATACACCATCTGTTCCTGTCCTTTCTTGACGAACCCCTCAGGTTGGATGACATAAACTTCTTCAATGAGCTCTCTGTTTAAAAACGCTGATTTTACATCAAGATGATAAACTTCCCAACCTTCTTTCGCTGAAAGTGCTAGCAAGAGTCGAACCGTGTCAAGTCGTGCTACGGGAGCGAAAACTTCATCATAATCTATTCCTTTCCTTTGAACGTATCCCTTTGCGACGAGCCATGCCTTATGTTTCACCACATTCCCATCTGGGTCCTTTTTTAACTTATATACCCACTTCAAACCTATTGGTTTATGCCCAGGTGGTAAACTTGTGAGTACCCAGGTTTCGTTCTTCTCTATTGTCTCGAACTCCGTCTTCATAGCATCTTGCCAATCCTTCTCTTTTATGGCTTCGAAATATGACGTTGGTTCCTCAACCTTTAATAACATCAGCTCATCAATCAGCTCAATGACCTCAGTGTCATTATAAATATCTGCCAAAGTCCTGAACCTCTTAGGTTCACTGCTCGTGGTAGATGATGTTCCAACAGTTTCAGCTGTTTTGGTCGTCGTAGTTTGTTGTGACGATGCCGATGACTGTGAAGTCATGGATTGCAGAGGAGTTGTGGGTTCATAATCTGCATCCACACTGTCCCCAGTTTCCGTGTTCTCGGTTACCTCAACATAGCTCCCCAGGGAAAGTTACTTCACCACCTGTTTCTTGTTCCCATGACCAGAAGGCTTCCTCTTGAAATACCACGTCCCTACTGACGTGTACAGTCCCTGTTTGTGGGTCAAATAAGCGACTCCCTTTTGTTCCCAGCTCCTTACCGAGATACACCACCCTCTTACTACGATCATCCAGTTTCTTGACATGTATCGAAGGTATCTTCATAAATGCAATACACCCAAACACTCTTAAGTGTGTCAGGTCCGGCTTAGTCCCACTCCATGCTTCATATGGTGTTCTTCCGTTTAAACTTGGAGTTGGTAGTCGATTGAGAACATAGATCGAATGACGCACCGCTTCACCCCAAAGATACGCAGGTAGGTTTGCTCCCCTTAGAAAACTTCTTGCCATAGCAGCCACAGTCCTATTCCTTCGTTCCACCACCCCATTTTGCTGCGGAGTGTATGGTGCTGTGTAATGCCTCAAAATACCAGCCTTCTCACAATACAAGGTGAATTCCTTGGAACAAAATTCACCGCCTCTATCTGTCCTCAAGATCTTTATGTTTTTCTCGCTCCCCTTTTCAACTAAAGCTTTAAAATTTTTAAACATCTCGAAAGCATTACTTTTCTCCTTTAACATGTAGACCCACATTTTCTTACTGAAATCATCAACAAATAGAAGGAAATAACGATTACCTCCAGTTGTCGTTGGTGTGATAGGGCCACAAATATCAGCATGAATTATCTCGAGTGCTTTCCTCGACACAAAGCTAGTTTGATGTGGGAAGGATTTTCTGGATTGCTTCGTCATTAAACAACCTTCGCACCTTTTAAGTGGTTGAGTCATGCTTGGAATCCCGTATGCCATCTTCTCTCGCGATATTAATTCCAAAGCTTGGAAATTTACGTGCCCAAGACGAGCATGCCACAACCAAGTATCTTCTTCGGCCTTGTTAAACAAACATGTTGCTCTACTTTCTTCAAGACTGATCTTATATAGTCAATTCTCTGTCCTTTTCACCTTCATCAATAGTCTTCCACTCGCCTCGTGAATCCACAAATAATCCCCATCAAGTACGATTTTATTCCCTGCCTCAGAAAGTTGTCCCAAGCTTATAATATTATTACAGAGATTTGGGATATAGTATACCTCTTCAAGCATCCTTTCTTCACCATTCTTGCACTGGAACGCCACTGTTCCCTTTCCCTTGATACACACGGTCGATCCATCGCCAAACTTCACTTTCCCGGAGACACGCTCATCCAAGCTTTTGAATTTTCCACGTTGCCCAGTCATGTGATTGCTGGCGCCGTTATCCAAGTACCACACCTGTGACTCCTTTTGTTCACCTGCGTTTGTTCGTAGCTTTGGAACCACTCCATCCTCTTTCAGAAGCATAGATTCGATATCCATTTGTCCGACCTCAACAACCAACAAGGCTGGCTCATCTTCTTGGATTTTCGAGAGATTTGCTTCTCTCGTCATGTCTTTCTCCTTCCTTGGTTTACGACAGTCCGCAGCAAAGTGTCCCAGTGCTTGACAGTTAAAGCACCTCACTCTACTTCTGTCTCGTACGCCACGAGTACTTCCTCCACCTCGAGTCCCTTCTCTATTGGTTTTCCTTAACCATTCTTCTCGAGTCAACAAAAGCTGCCCCTCGCCGCTTTCTTTCTTCCTCCACTCATCTTCTGTCAGCAGCAATTGTCCCTGGTGTTTCTCCGTTGTCCCTCGCAATCTTTCCTCGTGGGCTTTCAAAGAACCAACGACTTCTTCTACCGACATCTCTTCCAGATCTCCGAATTGCTCAATAGCAGATGCAATCTGTAAGAATTTTGTGGGAACCGCTCTGAGAAGTTTCTTGACCACATATGTCTCTTCCACTTTCTCTCCCAACACTCGAATATTGGTAACCAGGCTGTTCAGCTTCAGATAGAATTCGTCTAATGGCTCATCGTCTTTCATGCTTAGAGCTTCGAATTCGCTCTTGAGGGTCTGGGCTCTAGCTGCTTTTACCTTGTCTGCTCCCAGGTACATGGTTTTGACAGCCTTCCACGCATCCTTGGCCGTCTTCTTTTGTGCAAGTGACATCAGGAAATCTTCTGGAACTCCCTGGTAAATAACAGCGAGTGCCTTTTTGTCGACCTTGTCTTCCACAGGAGCTTTAGGGTCCTTGGGTTCGATTGCCTCCCACACTCCGTGGGCTTGCATGAATACCGTCATTTTGAGAGCCCATGCAGTGTAGTTGGTTTTGCTCAACATCGGGTAGCTGAGAGCAAAGGAGCTTTTGCTTGTCGTCTCCTTCTGAAGTTATGAACACCTCCTGAAGCTCTGATACCAAGTATTAACCTTTTTTATGTTCAATGTGATAGACCGTGGGTACACAGAGAAAGTGTATGTCGCCCTACGAATCTATTATCCCTTTTGAGAGAGTAAAACTGTGGTACTTCTTCATTCATCAAATGCAGCGTACAAAGGAAATAAATAGGCAATAAACGAGGTGGAAGTTACAAAATAAGATCCACTAATCCCACTTCTCTCTTCACTTAATGCCCGTAACTCCTACACCCACGTAAAACTCTAAGACTCAGTTTAATACTAACGGTTACTATAACTTAAATAAATAAAACATGTTTAGATTAAATACATAAAATGCAACATTTAACACGACTAGTTGCAGAATCATCGTACCTTTCCATATCAACTTTCATTTTTCATTATTATCTTCGACTAACAATCTTCTATAGCAGAGGCGCTCCAGGACTCTTCAAATTCCGTGTTTCACATCCCGCTTCTTTTTTTTGTAAGTCTTCGTTCTATCTTTCCTGTTTCTTTTCTTTTTCTGTATATCATCTATTTAAATATTTATGCTGTACTTTCAGATATATTACTAATCCATAAATACGCAATAGTCGAACTAGTAATACGTTGAATTTCAATTTCATTTTGTAACTACATTGATTTTCAAGGGAACTAGAAATCCTTATCAACAATAAATCCTAATTAGATCATAAAAATTTATGTTGTACTTTCAGATACCCTTTAAATTTTGAAAATTATTCTACACGCGACTTAGCTCCTTTCTGCAAAACTAGAAGATGGATAACCTTGACTACCTTTTTTTTATTGTCAAATTATTAATCTCAATATATTTAGGTTAGAATAAGCGCATAGACCATCTATACACATGTTAGCTACGAAACTAAATGAAGATTCATTTTTTATTCGATCTTGAAATTCGTGCAATTTCAAGCAAAAACCACCTTCTCCCTCAAACCAACTCTATCCTTAGTTAGGTAGAAAACCAACTTTTAGCATTTTCTCCATTTTTTTCACCGCTACTATTTTGTTAATATTGGATGCAATTTATCGCTCCTGTTATAATATTTTGGACTGTCGTATCAACAAATTTACCGAGTTTGCGAAAACTCAAGATCACAATAAAAACCGTTATTGATTTTCTTTTTAAATTATTTTCACATTTTTTTTCCCAATATTCCAAAAAACCAAAAATATTCAAAAGACTAATATGTCTCATTTTTCCTTGGGTGCAATACTAGTCCACATGGCAGGGAACCATGGGTCCATGGTGTTCCCCCTCTAAAGCTAGTTAAGATGAGATAAGAGAATCTTACATAATAGAGGTGTGTACGTCTGAACCTCGTCTCACACTATTGAATAATCCAAACCACGATAACTATCCAACAATTCCATAAAAAGATCACCCGAGCGTCTTGGATGTCGGTTCAATACCCCCATGGTTCACATTGCTAATCACTCTTGGTTAAAGAAAGTTATGTATCCCCTTATGTTGCTTCGTATTAGTCTAGCTAACCACTAAAAAAGAGAGTTCATGAGCATATAATTCAATAAACCTCCAATAGAAGAAATAAAACTTTCATTCTCACCATTAAACAGAGAAACAACGAAGAGCGCACTGTTGAATCCCTTCTAGCTTGATGTATTAAGTTGAACAATCAAACTTAGCCATTTCATTTCATAGAGTATTAACAAACTTATGACAGGTCGTCCCAGCACGATATATTTGTTTGGTGACTGTGACAATTGTTCTACTACATTGGACCTATGTTGTTTAGGGACAAACATTTTTGGAAATCTTCTACTTCATCGGCTAAGACTTGACCTTAACTCAACTTGGCTTTGTCTTAGTATGGTTTGGTTCAGGATCAATTCGATTTGAGTGGACCATCTTGATTCTCTTGGAATCCAATTTTTATTGGCCTCGAGTCGCTTTGCCTTGATCGCATCTCGGTTCCGGTTGGCTCGATCTTAGCTTGGTTCGACCTCACCATAACCTCAACTCCACTCCAATTCAGCTCAACTCAGCTCGACATCAGCTTGGTTTAGCTTCATCTCGGCCTCAGTACATCTTGACCTCAACTCAAATTCAACCTCATCTCAGTTGGACCCAACTTTAGCTTGATTCAACACGGTTCAGGTTAGGCCAGCCTCAGCTCTAATTGGCCTCAACTTGAATTGATATGATATCAACTTGGTTTGACCTTATCTCTACCCCAGTTCGGATCTACATCATATCGGTCTCACCATATCTTTTGCTCTTCCTACTTTAGTCTTAATATTGCCATAACTTTTTCCGCATCAGCTTTATTCTGCTTCGGTGTTGGTTCGACCCCTATTGCCTCGGTTTTGGTTAGGTTAATCATGTCCCGAACTTTTATGATTTTTTATTTTTTATTTTTTTTCAACCACACTGTTAGGATATACTATGCGATGAATCATCAATGCTCAAGAACGGAACAAAATAAAAAACACAAAAGGAAAGAACACATGATTTAACGTGGTTTGACAATTGCCTACTTTTACGGAGGTTGGAAGTCGCAAAGAAAAGTGTTTCACTATGATAGAAAAGGGTTACAGATTTTCAGATTGTGTTTTTGTGTAGACGTAGTAATTTATTTATATGAAATAAATACACTTACTACATAATCAGTCTAATAGGATCATTCACACAAAACTGTCCATGACATCAGACTGTACCAGCAAACATGGTACACCGTCATGACATTACAGACTGTACCAGCAAACATGGTACACCGTCATGACATTACACTGTAACCTCAAGCACAGTACACTGTGAATATATTATTCGACTTATACTCAACATGCAAAATTTTTAACAAGAAACATGACAAATAATGTATATTGCCAAGGAAATATGTTGAATGTTGATTCTTCACCATCAACAAATCTTCCTCTTGAGGTGAATACCTTTTTTCACTATCAACAAATAAACTTATCTTCTTTTCTTTTGACTCACCAAATGTCCCTAAGGCATTCACTCTATACTGTGAACATCTATCTAGTTTAGGCACTCCCTAAATTTTTGAACTGATACTGTTTTGGTCATTAAATCTGATGGATTATCGTGTGTAGACACTTTTTTCACATAAAAAAATTCGTTTGATATTATATTACGATTGAAATGATACCTGACATCTATGTGCTTTGTACGCTCGTTGTACATCTGGTTCCCTGTAAGCTGTACGATGCTTTGACTGTCACTAAACACTTTTTTAGTAGTCCTATGTGAGCTCAAATAGACCAAGAAACCTTGCAACGATATTGCATCTTTAACTACTTATATTACCACCATATACTCTGCCTCTGTTGTAGACAAAGCTACAGTACCTTATAGTTGTGCTTTCCAAGTGATTGCACTCCGGCTAGAGTAAATATATATCTTATCAGAAATCTACTTTTATCCATGTTACCTGCAAAATCAAAATCAACAAAATCAACCACTAATCTTGTAATATCATTCAGCAATCGACTAATATCGCTGTTCTTAATAGTTAAGCCAACATTTGTAGTTTTATTAAGATACCGAAGTATCTATTTCACTACCTGCCAATGTTCTTTCGCAAGACATCTCATGTACTTGCTAACTAGACTAACCGCATGTGAAATACCAGAACGCGTGCATACAATAGCATACATGATACTACCAACTACATTTGAATATGGAATCTTTTACATTTGTTCCAACTCAGCATCGTCTTTGGCCGTTCCAACCGCAAACAACTTGAAATGAGTAGCAAACGGGATGCTCACTGTCTCAGTATCAAACATGTGGAATCGTTCTAGCATTTTTCCAATATAGCTTCGTTGAGACAAGTCTAATGATCCTACACTTATTTTCCTCGTTAATCTCCATACCAGAATTTTTTTGCTTTACTCAAACCCTACATCTCAAACTCGGCAATAAGCTACTTCTTTATCTGCATAATGTGCGACATGCTACAAACATTAATAAGCATATCATCCACATACAACAATAATTAAACATAAACACTCATCAGCAACGAAAACCGAAAATCGAAAACCGAGAATTGTCAATTTCAAAATTCAAAGCTGGACCCTATTGTTAATCATAATATATTCTTACTATGTTAACACAAGATAAGTTTCATTCAATTTCTAAAGCAAACGATAAAAATTTATTTGCATTTGTATTTTCAATTTAAAGCTTTAAAACTATATTGTAGTGTGAACGCCTGTACTGCTTTCATAATTTGGAAGTGTGATTCATATCACTAGAAAGAATACGTTCATAACTGTGGAACTCTCTGAACTATGTGTGTGTTTTTGGTCTATTTCTTTTTCCTTACCCTGTTAGTGATTCTTTTTGGTATTTGTAGATTTGGAAAATGGCAGCGTTTCTTATAGCTATGGCCGGAAAAGTGGTGGAAAAAATTACAGAAATGGTTATAGATGGAGTAGTAGTAAAGCAATACAGTTATGTGTTCCGTTTCACCAGCAATTTACACAAATTTCAAGAAGAAATTGAGAAGTTAAAATATGTAGCAGGGCGTACACAGGATGCTGTGAAGAGGGCCAGGAGGAACGGTGAATGTATTGAGCCAGACGTCGAAAAATGGTTACATGATGTTGAAGATATCTTGAATTGGAAAGAAACAACAGAAAGAAAGATCAGTGAAACACAAGGCTGTTTTTTGTCCAAAAACTTACAATATCGCTTAAGCAGAAATCTAAAAAAGAAGACGGTGCAAGTTAAGGATCTTATTAGTTACACTCCGACTGGATCAGTCGGTCAGCCTGTTCAACCTCCACCATTAGAATTTTCTGGACCTAAAGTCACCCTCTCTGACTCTTCGAAAGCTGCTTTCGATCATATCATGCATGGGCTCCTGAATGATAAGGTTCAAAGGATTGGGCTGTACGGAATGGGAGGGGTCGGAAAAACAACATTGGTGGAACGAATCGGCCAAGAAGTTGTGGGTAAAAAGCATTTTGATAAAGCATTGATGGTTGTCTTTTCCCAAACCCCAGATATTAAAAAAATGCAAGATAAAATGGCTGGTGAACTGGGTTTGAAGTTTGATGATGAAAATGATGAAACACTAAGAGCAGGTCGTTTGCTCGCCCGGTTCAAACAAGAAAAAAGCATCCTCCTGGTACTCGATGATATTTGGAATGAGTTTAAATTAAGAGATATTGGAATTGAGATTGATGAAAGTCAAACAAGGTGCAAATACATTGTGACTACACGCGACATGCACGTGCGTGAAACTATGAGATGTCAAGAAAAGGTTGAGCTAAAAATCATGACGGAATCCGAAACATGGGCTCTGTTTAAAGAAAAAGCTGATCTTGTGGATGATTCCCAAGTGGCAGATACAGCTAAAAAAGTTGCAAAAAAGTGTGATGGCTTACCTATCGCTATTGTAACCCTAGCAACTGCTTTAAAGGGAAACACTGAGGTACAATGGAAAGCTGCTTTGAAGAAATTAAATAACTTCGAACTGGTAGACATCGACAACATGCATGAAAAGAAAAATGTATATATGTGTTTTAAATCAAGTTATGATGAGTTGAAAAATGATCTCCAACTGTGTTTGTTATTGTGTTCTTTACTTCCAGAAGATGAAGAGATTTCTAAAGACGAATTAGCTAATTTAGCAGCAACTGAGTTCAAAAGTGGTGGCAACTTTGAAGACAAGAGAAATTCGGTGGGATCATCTATTGACACACTGGTTGATAAATGTTTGTTAATAAAGATCGGAGATGAAAAAAAACATGTGGTGAGAATGCATGACATGATCCGAGATTTTTCCCTGTGGATGTTATTAAAGGCTGATAGTATTTTCACAGGAACATATATCCATGAGTCAAGCAATCTTCCAAATAAGGAGATGCTCGCTGCATGTATGATGATTTCTGTTATGGGAAAACAAAATATTATACTACCGAGTGGAATTAGTTATGAAAAGCTAAGAGTGTTGTTTGTACGTGGCGGCAGATGGGAATCAATTTCAAATGCCGGTTTTGAAGTTTTGACAAACCTACGAAGTCTGCACTTGGAAAACTGCAACCTCCTCGGTGACATGTCTTCATTAAGAGGTTTATTGAAAATTGAGATTCTTAGCCTTAGTGGCTCTAGTATCACCCACCTACCTGACGGGATAAGTGAAATGCAGCATTTAAAGTTGTTGGACCTGTCCTACTGTCTGAAACTAATGAAGGTGCCAGATGGTCTGCTAGTGAAATTGTCGAATCTGGAAGAACTATATACTCATGGCTTACATAAACTGTGGGGGGAAGAGAGAAGCAATTTGAAGGTTTCAGAGTTGAAGGCACTTCAACGCCTAAGGAGACTTTCATTGGAGTTGTAATGTCTTCCAAAAGATTTTGTTTTCCCAAAGTTGAAATGGTACTATATACATATATTTGGAAAGCAAGGGTATTTAGATTTATCGTCTAATACATTGAGGTTTGTAAATGTTGAATCCAACTCGAAGAATGTGTTTGGAAACTTGTTGCCAAAAGTAAATCAACTTACAGTAGAAGATACAAGTGGTGAAATAAAATGCATAATCCCGTACATGCATGAAGAAGGATTGAACAAGTTGGAAGGTCTTAATCTTTCGCATGCAGATGGATTAAAATGCCTGGTTAATACGGCTGAGCTGAAAAACCGTCCCTCAGTTTTCTCCAGTTTAGCCAAATTGGAGCTCGACTCTATGCCTGAATTGAGATGTCTATGGCCACATCCAACACCTGATGCCGGTTTCAAATTAACATTTGTTTTCTCTCCATCTGATGCTCAAAGTCTGGTAAAATTAAAAAAGCTGGCGATATCATTCTGTCATCATTTGGAGGATATCTTGATGGAAGAGGATGGAAATGTAATTTCATGGGATCATAATAACTCCCCATGCTTTGGGAACTTAGAGAGACTAGAGATAATGCATTGTGGCAAATTGAAATATAGTATGTGTATTGCCATAGCCCGAGGTCTTGAGAGATTAGAATGTCTTATTGAATCTGGTAACACTGGACTGAAGGAAATATTTGGTAGTAAGAAGGAGCAAGAAGGAAGTTCAGGGGAAATTGTACTCCCCTTACTAACAGAATTGCATTGCGTTAAATCAGATCATCTACGCCGTATTTCTCGTCGATCTTTGCAGAATCTATATATTGAAGAAGGGGAAGGAAGCAGCGTACTACCCTTGATGGGATCATTAAGCACCACCGGTCAGATTTGTTAGTGTGGTGAAAGACTACAACCTTTCTCTTTTCTGAGGGTATTTTCTCCTTGTCGCCACAATTTATATCTCACGCGTGCCTTGTTACCCGTGTCTATAATAAATTACAATTACCAACCACTTTATATTTTATTCGTGTGTTTGGTTGCTTGCGTCAAAAATAAAATTGTAATGACTGTGTGAATCTGATGTTTTCTATTTGTGGTTTGTATTCTTATAAACTCTAACACCAGTGCTTAGAAGTGTTCTTTTTACGGAAAAACAACTATGTGTTTGTTTTTCTTTATCTATTTTCCAACAAGTCGTATACCGTTTTAAAATTTGACGTAGCAAAGACTACGAACAGAATGGTTTTTCGTCCAGATATCAGAATTGGATCACACAGGTATTCAAATCGAAGATTTCGACGAACCTGTCAGATTTCAAAAATGTGACTATCTCACAAAGTTTTATACCAAAATTCGATCGGTAAAGCCTTCGAAAACCAGTTTTAATATTTTAGTATTAATTTTATTTATTTATTTTATTTTAAAACATTTATGTAATTTCCCTTACTTGGAATTAGGGTTTTGGTAGTCTTATATAAAACATCTTATACCCTATGTTACCGCTATTTTACCGTTAGACTTGATTAATAAAATTTTAAGAATTATTTCTCTGAGTCTCCTTATTTCTCTAACCTAGGGTTAGGGTTTTATCGTTGTTTTCTCTAAAAATCTTCTGCCACACCATCAGTTGGTATCAGAGCCCAACAATTCCTGCTACGCAGATACAGGAATCATGAAGGCTAGAATAAAGAACGACATCTTCGAGTCTACCTGCACAATTGGAGGAAGAATTTACAAGTTTGTATTTGATTCAGATATCTATCAGAATCTGATTTCAGAGGAGGCTATTGAGAAACTGGCGTTGAGGACGGAAGCTCTTCCATACCCGTACGTACCGTCAGGATTGATACAGTACACTGAGGTAACAGTTTCGAGACGCTATCAAATTGCATTTTCTATTGGTAATTAAAAATATACAGCATGGTGTCACGTAGTTCCTATGGACGTTTGCCATCTAGTTTTAGGACGTCCATGGAGATTTAAGAGGAATTTTACTTATGATGGTAGAATAAATAGATATAGTTTTGTAAAAAGATGGTTGCAAGTTTATATTGGTGCCATCTAAAGTAGTGTCTCCAAAACCACCACCAGTTAAGGAGTTTCATGCTCATAGTTCACCAGCTACCGATCTGTGATTCTAAAACTGTATCTGAGGCCGTATTTGACAAGCCAGTCTATGATAAAAAAAATTGAAGATGTATTTGGGCTGATATTTGACAAACCAGTCTACGATGAGTATGATGATGATTGGGATGATGAAGATCTAATTGATATTGAGGAGAAACTTGTAGATCGAGCTATTGTCTTAGGTTTCAGTACACTAGACTACATCGCTTCAGATCTTCTATTGAAGAAAGACTGCAAAGTAGCAGCTTTTATTGTGGAGATGCATCTTCCAGGTAATTTATATTATCCTAAAATCAAACCTTTGATTACGTTTTCTGTGGATACATGTTGTCGTATTGGAAAAATGGAAGATGATATTTTTGTGTTTGAGATTATGAATAAATTGATAAAAGAAAAGAATATTGTTTTAATCGATAAAATATTAGGTTTTGTAATGGAACCTAGAGGAGTTTTGGGTGATGGTTGGGGAAATAAAAGAAAGAGTTACAAGTTAAAAGTATAAGATTGCTGTTTTGAATCTGCTGGCAGAAATATACTCTGCAGAATCTGAGAAGCCATCTACTATTCAACAAAGAGGAATTGTTCCTTTCTGCAAGGGTTTTGATGTGATAGAACAAACACAATCTAGAACTGGAAAGGGAACAACTTTTTACACGCGCAAGGGTGCTGTTGTGCTTAGTAAATGGGTTGAAAAAGCAGACATAGAGCAAGTGGGTGGAGTATATCTTGTTACTGCTGACCACAGTAATGCAGATGACATGGTAAAGAGGGACAAAACTGAGAAACTACTTCCTGACAAGAGGTGCAACATTAAGATTCTCACCTCTTACACCCTTATGCTGGTAGCAGTTGAAATCAGCGGTGAACACACCAATGTTTTTGCGGTTTCGTTAATGTTTTAGCGTTCCGAATTCGAGGTTGAATTATTCCCAACCGGGAAAGGATAATGTAGCAAAGACTGCGAATAGACTGGTTTCTTCCCCAGGTATTGGAATTGGGTCAAACAGGTACTCAAATCGAAGATTTACGTCAATGTTTTTGCAGCTCTATCAATGTTACAGCGTTCCGAATTTGAGGTCGAATTCTTTCCAATCGGGGAAGGATGATGTGGCGAAGACTGCGAATAGACCGGTTTCTCACCTAGGTATCGGAATTGGGTCAAACAGGTACTCAAATCGAAGATTTTGACAAACCCGTCAGATTTCAAAAATGTGAATCTGTCACAAAGTTTGATAGCCAAATTTGACATGTAAAGCCTTCGAAAACCAGTTTTAATATTTTAGCGTTAATTTTATTTATTTATTTTATTTTAAAACATTTACGTAATTTCCCTTATTTGGAATTACGGTTTTGGGTAGTACTATATAAAACATAATATACCCTATTTCACCGTTAGACTTTGATTAATTAAATTTTAGGAATTATTTCTTTGAGTCTCGTTATTTCTCTAACCTAGAGTTAGGGTTTTATCGTTGCTCTCTCTTCTAATTTTCCGTCACGCCATGAAAATTATTAAACACCATATATAATTCTATATATATATATATATATAATTTTAAATTGATATTGATATATATGGATTTATTTACATTTAAGATAAAAAATATATTTTTAATTCACTATATTTGGTGAGAATAGAAATTGAATTGAGAAGATTGAGAATATTGACTAAGAATCAGCAGAGATTTTTAGATGGTGAATATAATCTTTCTCCTCTAATTATTTCATAGGTGTAATCAGCCTCCTCGACCTCTTTAAATAGACCCAGTGAGTTAGTTACAAATTCGGTTACATAAGAGATTTATTTACAGTTCAGTCCCTATTCTTCTTATAAAACTTTAATCTTATTCTATATTAATAGAACTTATCATTCAAGTCCTTATTAATTACATTTAAGTCCTTTATTAATATATTTCCTTATCAATATATATGTTCATGTGTTTTCGAAAAAGACTCATTTAACTCCACTATTTTTCATGTAACATCCAATAATATCGAAAATATCTTTAGTTAATTATATAAAACGTTTCCCCTGTTTATTTCTCTCTCTAGTTTTACGACTCAATTTAAAAACCTGCTCTTGCCTTGAAGTTGGAGAGAATATAGGTCAAGTTCTTAATTGCAACTATACTATTAAAAACTCCTTACATTATTCTGACCATTTTAAGTGTGAAGTAGTATCTGCATATATTGTTTCTTGGTTTATTTACCTTTTGTTTTATAGTTTCTGTGCACTTTTCTTAGTTAGGTGTCGATGATGTAATTCTTTGGAGATGGTCAGATAAATGATAAAAAAAATTATCATTGATTGCGTGACATATTAAATTTTAGTTGTATCGAAAGTTGCACAAGCACTACTGGATAAACTAATTTTTACAACGTCTTGAGATTGACGAATATCATTTTATGCCTATTGCAACAAGCCCTTCACAACGTGTTCGAGACCGGAAACGTCGGTTGTGTTAAGTGGGGTCATTAACCAAACTCAGTTGCAACCAAAACCTTTTTGACACAGTTTTGCAACGAGCGGCATTGCAAAATTTGATCCAGGTGGAACCGGGTCACATCGTTGCAACAGTTGTTGCGATTGTATGGCACTAATTTGTCGAAACAGTCGTTGAATAGTTGTTGCCCCATGACTAACTGCTTCATTGCAAGAGTTATTGCGATTCAATGACAGAAATTAACAAAATGGCTAATTTTGTTAGTCTTTCAGCCATTGCAGAAGTCGTTGCACGCCTGTTGCACGATAATTATCTACTACAATCACTAACCGTGTTACAGTTATGTTGGAAATAATCTGAATTTAATTTCCAATACTTTCTGTTGTTGCATGATATCCTGTCGTAACATTGTTTGCACTTCTGTTATATTCCCGACGTTAAATATCAGTAGACGTTAAAAAAATAGGGTTGCTATGCAGGGGGCTGCATAACTACCTAGCTACATTTTCTTATTGCAAAATTAAAATATATTAATTTACTAAATACGATTCATCAATACATATTATGATTGAAAAATAAAATTTACATTCAAACATAAATTTACTATAACTATAACTTGACGTCTTCAACTTGATGCATCTCTTTTTGTTCTTTAATCTTCTCATTTTGTTCCTTCTTCTGCCTTCCAGTGTCTAGTGTCAATTCATGCTTCAGTGGATAGCCTGCACACATTGCGCAACAGAAAATCAGTAAGTAAAAAACAACAAAGGATTGCCTGCAAGCTATCGAGTTCTAGCGACTATTTATGCAATTAACTTGAAACACCGAGTCAAAATGGCTTATCCCTCAATATAAATAAATTGCATTTCAAAATGTTGACTCACTACCAATATATTGAAGGAGTAATAACAAAGACGGTTTTGCCCCTTGACCAAGAATCTTTAATTTTGTTTTCTAGTGCATTGTGGGTATTATTAACCAAATATAGAAGAACACAAAATTACTCCTCCCAACAATCCTCTTATACTAAAAATTTAACCAAAAATTCAAAAACTCAAAATAATTCTGAAAGTCCAAAAAATTCAAAAACTCAAAAAACTCAATACACTCTTAAACCTCCAAAAATCAACTACTTTTTCGAAAAAAAATTCAAATCATTGAAGAATGGATTCAACAAGTGATAAGGTTGATGAAGAGCGTGAAGCTGCAAACATGGTACTTCTTCTAACTGATCTTTCGAAAAAGTTTCCGTTTTGGTAGATTTTCCATATTTAGAAAGTTGGACCTGAACTACCCCGTCGGGGGTAACCTCCTCAACCGGCGGGGTTCAAGAACATTCAACTTTGACGATGAATGTCCCCCGCCGGTCGAGGTCATGCCCAACCGGCTGTAGCATCGACTTCCACCCACCGATTTTAGTATTAGTGTCCCGGCGGGGATATAGTGTTGTCATCGGCGGGGCCGAATCCTTAGAAAGTTTTACAAATTGGTGAAAAATAGTTAGGTTCAACCCCGCTGGTTGAGTAATTTTCAACCGGGGGTTGACAACGCCCCTGGCAGTTCGAGTATTTTCACCCGCCGGGGTGTTTATTACACCACCGGGGAGTAGGTCTTCAACCGCCGGTTTGTTTTGTCCAACCCGTCGGTTGGACAATTATCAACCGGCGGTTGATAACATCCCCGGCGGTGTGGTATTTTTCAACCGGTTGGGGAAGGCGTTAATTAATTTTATTTTTAGAACCCTAACATAATCTGCTGTTTTTTACGTATGCCGAAGATTTAAAGAATAAAAATATTAAAAAGGAAGATTTTAAGGCCGGAGATTATAGTTCGTGCATGGTGAAGGAGGAGGAAACGCCAGTGTCTTGCTCGGTCGATTATAGCCATTTGTTCGACACCAAATGTCACTACTCTCAAGTGGAGTTGATCGAATGGGTGAAGCATACCGCAACGGATAACGGGTTTGTGTTAATATTACGACGACGCGATAGACTTGATAGAAAAACTCTGAGAATTGAGTTTGTGTGTGAAAGATCTGGAGTTTACAAAAAATTGGTGGATCCGAAGCATATAAAGAGGAAGTCAACCGGCACGAAAAAATGCAAATGCCCTTTCACCCTAAAAGGAAAGAAGTTAGGTAATGATTTGTTGGGTTTAGAGGTCGAATGCGGCGTTCACAATCACGATACTACATCGTACAAAGAAGTTCATTCTTACTTGGGACGATTTAACAAAGAAGATATGGATTTTGTAGTTACTTCTATTGAAATGAGATCCCGTCCTCGGGACATTCTCGGTGGGGTTAATAAGTTGAACCCCAAGAATTCTACCTCAATGCGCACCGTCTACAACGCTCAAATAAAACATCGGAAGCTCGAGAAAGGTGGTTGGTCGCGATTCCAATACTTGTTCGGCGAACTTAAGCGGCTAAACTACTACGAATTTCATAGAAAGTCCGGAGACGGAAGCGATGTCATAGGAGAGCTTTTCTTGGCGCACCCGGTTAGTTTGGATTTGTTACGCACATTTCCAAACGTGATTGAAATGGATAACACGTACAAGGTGATCAAATAAGAGATGCCATTTTATGAGGTCTTTAGAGCCACTTGTACGGGGAAGAATTTCTACATCGGATTCGCGTTCATGTCGGGAGAAAAATTCGAGAGCTACAAATAGGTGTTGGAGTGCTTACATTCTTTGATGGTAACTCACTCCATCGAATTACCATCCATCGTTTTGACGGATAGAGACTTAGCGCTTGTGAAGGGGGTGGAGGATGTGTTCCCCAATGCAACACACATGTTGTGTCGATGGCACATCAACATAAACGTCCTAGCGAAAACAAAAAAATCATAAAGGATAAGAAAGTGTCCAACGCATTCTTGAAAGTGGGGAATGAAATGATGTTGGCTGAAATGGAAATAGCATTCAACGACTACCGAGCCGAATTGCACCGTGACTTCAAAGAGTATCCGCAAACAATTCAGTATACAGAAAGTTTTTTAGGGCCTTACAGTGACAATTTTTTGACGTGGAGAACCAACAAGTGGATGCATTTTGGTAACCAAACCACAAACTGCGTGGAGAGCGCTCATTCGACCCTCAAACGTTTTATCGGTACGAGAAAAGGTAACTTTGAATGTTTTTGGTTGAAGGTGCATACCTTGATTGAATTGCAGCACGGGGACATAAAGGGTTCATTTGAAAAGAGCCGCTTGTTAGCCCTACACAATTTCGCAAACAAGGTGTACGACAAACTAAAAACCAACGTCTCACACTATGTCTTGGATATTTTGTCGGGCGAAGTAGATTGTGCTCAAAACATGACAATCGCGGGTTGTATGCCTTGCGGTTTCTCAATATAAAGTACGCACGGTATCCCTTGCGCGCACGAAATCTATGAGTTTGTTGCCAAAGGGTTAGAGGTGCCGCTAGAGTTGTTCAACGAACATTGAAAGAACTTGGAAATTTTAGTCTGTACAAACCTCACGGCTGTGGAACAACTAAAAGCGAAGCTTGATAAACTACTATGCGATGTCATGGAATCCAAAGATGAAGCGCGAATAAAGCACGTCTATAAAAAATGGTTTGTCGTCGTCCATCCAGAAACAACTATCATTTTGGAGCCATTGGTGAAGCCAAAAGCGCGCGGTCGTCCACCTAACAAGCGCAAGCTTTCTATTTTCGTTGATGCTACATCCACTAAACGCGACAAAAGTGCGCACGAGTATGTGCTTCAATCGGAAAATTCTAGTTCTCCTTCATTTGCGGATGAATTTAAATCTCCTCCGGCAACGTCAAGTGAAGGGAAAACAATTCCTGGGAAAAAAATCTGGGGAATAAAATTAGTTCTGATAGTGCTGGGGCTCGTAAGAAAGGTAGTCTGATTCCAACCCAAGCAAGTGGAACGATGCTTTCTAGTGGAACGGTTGGTTGTAGGTCAAGCTCAACGTTGCCGGCCAAGGAAAGTTTTGTAGACCCTAAAGGATACTTAATACAATTCCCCATCTACTTTAGACCATTTTTGGAGTCAATTTATTACGTAAAAGCCGATGGCCATTGTGGGTACCGCTCTATAGCGTATGCGTTAAGTGGGCAACAAGATGGGTGGAGGTTGATAAGGGATTCCCTTTACAACGATCTGATGGATTATGCATCCGTGTATGTTAAAATATTTACAAGCATGGAGGTACTGATTGATGTTGCAGAGTGTGTGAAGTGCTCTGGTAACGTGGGTACTAAAGCCCATTGGATGTCCATGCCCGAGATGGGGGTGGCAATTGCATATGCATTTAACTGCGTATTCCATTTTATTAGAGTGTACCCAAATATGGACGTCGGTTTCACTTTTCTCCCCTTAAGAGGTGCACCGCCTCCAATGTCAAACCGGGTGGAAATTGGATTGGGTTGGGTCAACTCCAACCATTTCGTTAACGTAAGTATGTTTTGACCTTCACGATTGGTTCTAACATTAAGACATTTATTTTATCGACGTTTCATTTTGTAGCTTGGGATTAGGGTGGACGCCATTTGCGCAAGGATACATCCATGTTGCCTAAAGTTGCATTCACATGAAGCAGAGGGTTGGGAATTGTCGATTGTCTCTCGTTGCAAAAAATATCAAAAACTAAAAAATGGTTGCCCCGATGTAACAGATTTATCCGCTTTTGCTTGATTACTATGTTATTGTAATGCACATGCATGCTAACTTTTGATGTTTTTTATGTTGATGTTTGTCATAAAAATACAATAATTTTATGTTTGAGTTGGTCGTTTATTTTATGTTTGCCTCTGTGCTAGTTTATGCTTCTTACTAACGTATGCATGTTCCTCAAACGTTAACAACATACAAATAATATATACCCTCTTGTGGCATACGTAGATCGTACGAAAAATGCAAGTTAATTGTAAAATAAAATACTACGATTGGACCACTCCCGGGGTTGACAAGTTGTCAAAGGGCGGGGGACGTGGCTTGGCATAAAGTAACAACTTATGAAACTTTCATGTTTATCCCCGCCGATTTGAATTTTTCATACTGGCGGGTGAAATACTCAACCGGCGGTGTAAAACGTCACCGGCGGTTGAGAATTTTGATATCGGTGGTTTACCTGGGTAGGCATTAAAGAGAAAATGAATTTTAATTCATGTTCGTAGACCGCCAGGTGGATATTTTCATACCGGCGATTGGAATACTCAACCACCGATGTAAAAACTTCACCGGCGGTTGAGAATTTTGACACCGGTGGGTTTAACCCACCCTTATCTCGACTCATGTAATTTAGTCTAGGTTCCCGCCGGTTGAGAATTTGTCAACCGGCGGTTCACAACTGCACCGGCGGTTTAGAATTTTCAAACCGGCGGGGTGGGCATTAAATTATAAACAATAACACTTAAACTTTGTTTTAAGTCGATTGCATTAAAACATTACACTAAAATCAAAAGCATTGCATAATTAGAAATACATAAGCAAATAAGTTAAAACATATGATAGATAAGCTAACCTTGACTAAACATAGCTCACTCTGTTTCATGGAGACATATAGTTCCATCCATGCTCATAGTGTTTGTCGAATGGATATTCCTCTTCCTCACTACTTCCTTCGGGACTTGTGTTAGTATCAACGGTGTTGGCTATTGATTCAGCTATTTCTTTCTCCATTTGCTTCTCTGCATAGAATACCAACTCATGCGTAATTGTACTTTGGAATCCCATGTTGAATACTTTTCGGACTTTTCTTCGGACTTCATAACGAAGTGACTCAATCTTTATAGTCATTGTTTTAAGATAAGCTAACCTATCGTCCACATCTTTGCGTCTGCATGGTCGGGGCATTAAACATACTGGACAGTGTGCCTCCCTACCGTGGTTGAAGAACATTCTGCACAAAACCGCATCAACGAAACCAGGAATCTCCTCTTGCATCGTACCTCTGACGAAGTCAAATGCGCTTAGGAGGTTTGCATCTTCGTGCACGTTCCAGCCTGAATTACCCATTGTTATAACTTAAATGTTTAGTTTAATACTCAGATACTAGTATTTATAGACTCGAACCGGGAGTCTCATTTGGCTGGAGACTCATTTGGCGGGAGTTGGAATTATGAGGGACTTATTTTGGTTGGAGTTTTTGTGGCAAAGTTTTTTGCGGGAATTTAATATCTATCAAATAAATGTTCTATCCACACATTGAAGGGTAAACAACTTTAAAAACTTTAAAAAAATGTGTCCGTGGAATGAGATAATTTATGAACGGTTGAAAGCGAACGCGGTGATATGTAAAGTACATAAATATTGAACAAAAACTAGAAACTCAAACATAAAAACTTAGCATTACATAAAAAATGAGGAGAATAACAACATTTCAAAACATAAATAATAAAAACACGTTCGAAGACGACACATTGCACTATTAGTAGTCGTATCGCAAGCTGTGTAAAACATCGTCGCCATCCTCCCTTGCCATAACCATATCCTCCACATATGCTACCATATCCCTAGTGATATAATCGCAGATTGTTATGTCCCAGACCTTTACCGCCTCCTCTTTTATTCGCCCCGACATGAACATTAACTTCGTCAGCGGTTGGACGAAAAGGTACCGTCTCTTGATTTCGTCACGGCTGCGCACAACAACACTTCAATTCGTAAACAACCGTAGTTATAATACATATGACATAAGACCCTTTCAAAAAATGCGTCACTCCTATCTTCACCTAACTCCGCGCGGGAATCTTTCACTGCTATAAGCATATAGTAGTCTTCATTAGCCGTAAACTCCATTTGTTTTTAAGTGTTTGATGGATGTCATTTTGCTTTATAGAACTTGTATATTTATAATGGTAAAACATGTTGGACGGAGTCTCATTTGACGGGAGTTTCATTTGGCGGGCGTCACACTTGGCAGGAGAGTCATTTAGTTTGTTCGTAGTAGTTCACCCGTCGGGTTAGACATTTTCAACCGCTGGTTGAAAACTTCCCCGGCGATGTAGAATTTTCAAGCCGCCTGGGTGATTCGGAAAATTTGACAAAGAATTGTTATAGTTCATTGGCCTTGGACCCCACCGGTTCAGAATTTTTCATCTGCCGGTTGAAATACTACACCGGCAGAGTGAAAACGTCCCCAGCGGTATAGAATTTTCATCCCGGCGGGGTGATTCATAACAAGAGACTTAGAATTGGTATGCGGCATTGGACTAGGACCCCGCCGGGCCACAAATTCTCAACCGCCGGTTGACAATGTCCCTGTCGGTTGACTAATTATCAACCGCCGGGGTAGATGAATGAAAAATTCAAATTTTCCACTCGTCATCAACCGGCGGGTGAAAATATGTCAACCGTGGGTGACACTTGCTTAATATGTCTACCGCTTCTTCCATGTTTACAGATTAAATGGAAAACGTGTTTTGGTTGAATTCATGGTACAAGGACAAACAATACATCAAACGACATTATATCACGCGAACAATGTAGTTAACAACAAATTGAAAACAAGAGTATTGTTGTGGACCAACTTTGGTCGGATATATAATCGTTGTAGACCAACTTTCGTCGGACATATAATCGTTGTAGACCAACTTTTGTCACACATATAATCGTTGTAGACCAACTTTTGTTTGAAAACCTTTTATATCCAATCGTCAAAGTTTTAAGGCAAAAAAATTATATATATATATATATATATATATATATATATATATATATATATAAACCAGCTTAAAATGGCACCTCCTTAAGATCATATTGTGCATATCACTGTAGGAAATAGCATGTCAATGATGTTTTACACAAAAATAAAGAAAAACACAAATATATACATTTTTTACATTTACTCCAAGTACAATTTAAGATGCTCTATATTCCAAGGATGTTTGAGATTGCTTCATTCTTTGTCCTTAATCTTTTATGTACCAAGCTTCACCTTCTCAGGTACTTCATAAGGGCATTCCCAATTAGGACATAACTTCCCAAGAGGTTTCTCTTTGGTGTGAAGAAAAACGTTCATCAATACTTTATCTCCCACTTTAAATTATTTTTGTTTTACTCTGGAGGCATACCTGCTTATCATCAATGTTTGATAGTGTAACGCTTTAACTTATACTCGCCTTATTTTCTCTTCAATCAAATCAAGCTCAATAGCTCTGCTTATATCATTACTTTCCTCGGATATGTCATAACCCGTTATGATGGAAAACTGCCTCGGATTTACTATAACGTTCATCCCATAACTAATGCAAATGAAGTTCTAACGTTGTTGTTCGATATGCCCAAAGAACTTATTGTAGATAATCAGGCCATTTCCCGGATTTTACCTCCAAATTTTTCTTCAGTCCATCAAGAATTGTTCGATTAGTAACTGTACTTGCCCATTCTCTTATGGATGAAAAGGAGTTGAGAAACACTACTATATCCCCCTCAAACTACAAAAGCTCTTCAAATAGTTTTTGTCAAACTGATGCTATCTTCATTGATAATCCCAACTATGTTCTCCAAGTTTTTATTGATGGATGGATTTTCCAATTTAATAATCCATGGGTATTTCAAAGAATATGAAATAATCCCACTGAATTTTCCTCTATTCAAACATGTTCATAGCTTATCTTTTCAAAACTTAGAGATAAGCCTTTTGATAATTTCAAGTATATTACCAAATGATCCTTCCGAGCCTCGAATTTTCCAGATGCATGATTAATGATTTTTGCGAATCGATAATTAACTTAACTTTTTTAGCCCCACAAATTTGCGTAAGCCATTCCCCTTCATTATTTGTTGCTTTATATACAATCCAAAGAGCTTGAAATTTGTTTATTCCTTCTGGCAAAATCAACTCAATCTCAGCTCCATTTCCAGATGTACTCGACCCTTCATCAGTTCGAATTATCCATTCAGCCTCGAAATTATCCTTGTCCACATCCATATCCGACCAATCAAGAATGACACTCCACTAAGAAATCTGCTAGAGCTTGAGATTTAATCGCATTTATAGGGTCAAATTAGATATCAAAATCTCTCAATTCAATCGACTATTTTGTCATTCTCCCCAAAATATCTTTTTAGTGGAAAATATATATGAACTGTAATAGAATAAGATTGGAAATATGGCCATATTTTTCGAACAACAATTATTAATGAAAGAGCCAACTTTTCCAACTTCAAATATCGTTTCTTAGCATCTAATAAACTTTTGCTTATGTAATATACTAGTTTGGGGACATTCTCCTCCTCTCGAATTAACACGGCACTTACGACATAATCTGAAACGGAAAAGTAAACGAATAATCTCTCTTCTTAAAAAATGATGTGAGAATTTTTGGGGAAGAAAAATAATCTTCAATCTGGTGAAAAGCCTCCGAACATTCTATAGTCTGGTTAAAATAATTTGCATGCCTTAACACTTGGAAAAAAAGAGCACATTTGCCCGACGACCGTGATATAAATCTATTTGAAGCTGCCAACCTTCTCATTAATATTTGAACTTCTTTAATATTCCGATGAGTCATAAATGTAAGAGACTTCAGTTATACTGGGTCTGCTTCAATCCCTTTTCACTGACTATGTATCCTGAATAAACTCCAAATGTACACTTTTCCGGGTTTAATTTTAAACTTACCTTTTTCAAATTAGCAAAGGTTTCCTCTAAATCAGTAAAATGATTCTCATCATGCGAACTCTTAACAAACATATTATCGATATATACTTCCACTTTTATCCCCATTTGTGATTTGAAGGCCTTATTCACTAGACGCTGATAAGTTGCCCTTCCATTTCTTGACCAAATGACATCACTATATAACAATACAAACCTCTTCCAGTACTAAATGAAGTACTTTCCTCATCCCCCGTATACATCTTAATCTGATTATACCCCGCATAAGCATCCATAAAAGAAAGTAGCCGGTTTCTGGACGTTGAATCCACCAATTAATCAATCTATGGGATTGGGAAAGGAACTTTTGGGGCAAGCTCTATTCAAGTCTGTAAAATCTACGCACATTCGCCATTTACTATTTTTCTTTTTAACCAAAATTGGATTTACGGTCCACTACAGATAACAAGACTCTCTTATATTCCCAACTCTAGGTAAACGTTCTACCTCCGCAATTATTGCCTCAGATTTCTCATGGGAGAAAGGTCTTCTTTTCTGAATTATTGGTCTCACATTATTCTTAACTGACAGCTTGGGAAAAATAAATTTCCAAAGGAACACCAGTTACATCATCTGAACACCAAGCGAATAAATCCAACTTTGACGACAAAAATTCAATCAATCCTTGCTTTAAATCCAGGGACAACTTTGTTCTAATTTTTAAAACATTTCCACCTGAAAATGTACGATCTTCGTAGTCTTCATCAGGAACAAAAAAACTGGGGAACTCCCTTGGATCATCAAAAGGGGTTCGCTTAGAGGAAGTTCCCACTAACTGTTATGCTTTATCTCACTCGTTCCCTCGATGTACTTGGAATACAAAGCAATTCAATAACATTCTCTAGCCATTTTTGGTTGCTTCTAATTGTTCCCACATTATTCCCCACGATATAATTTAAACATTGATGTACCATGCAAGTAACAACATGCATTTTTGACAATCATGAGCTTCCAAAAATGGCATTATAAGAAGTTGGTGCATCTACGACGATGAAAAATATTTCGACCTCATTTCTGAAAGGTCCTCTACCTAATTCCACTACACTTTTAAATTCACCCACTACTTCAGTAGTTGGTCCTATGAAACCCACAATAGTTCGATCATACTGGTTGGATAACAGGTGGGTCGACAATCTTCTTGTAAGTACTCATAAACAAAATATTAACAGAACTTACTGTATCTATCAATACCCTCTGTACATGATCACCAACAATCCCTGTTGTAATTACCACCGCATCTTCATGTGGGTCTGCTATATTTCTTATATCATCGTCCTCGAAGTAGATTATTGAAGAAGGAACTCGATATTGATGTGCTGAGGCTCCCACCTCTAACTGAGTAGTTAAGCTGTCTATGTGTCTTTTCTAGGAATTGTTTGAATTTCCTTCCACAGTTTCCCCTCCAAAAATTGCTAAAGACTCAAAATAAGCACATAGATCGCTACCTTTTTCCTTGGGACAATTTCCTCTACCATGCAAATATCATTTATGTTTTCTTTTGGATCTAGATACTCAGTCGCAATATTAAAAGAATCAATTTCCTCGAGAATAACCAACATATTTTCCTCTTCTTTTGACTTTTCTTTAATGGTTGGATTTTTGCTAGAATTCTTCTTTACAAAGTCTGTCAATTTTTATTTCTTTAAAGCAATACACCCCTTTGTTCCATGGCATACATCTTCATGATACCTGCAAAACATATTGTTTATGTTTTCCCTCGGAGTTTGAATTGGAAACGGCTTTCAAAATTGTACATGGCCACGAGTTTTATCAAATATAGTTTCCACACACTCAGTTAGCTCTGCAAAGTAATCTGGTCGGATCCACTTGTTAGATATAGGCCTACACACTTGCTGTGCATTATACGTCTACTGATTTACCTGGGGTCTCGAAGGATACTAGCCCACTGCCTTTAGTTGAGCATTAGTTCGAGGAGGTTGAAGAGAAGCAACAAATCTTTGAAATTCATTTTGTTCCAACTGATCGCTAAATCCCCTCTCCGAAGCTTAAGTTTCTTCCACCAAAATCCTCTTCTCAACCTGATCAAGTAAAGCTCCAAACGCCATTGTCTGACTTTCCGCCGTTGTATCTTTTAAAATTTCAGGGATAAACCCTATTTGGTATGCTGCCAAAGCCACAAAGATTTTATAATATTCCATATTAGTCTTTGCTTTAACAAAACGGTTGATATAATTTTTAAGACTTTTCCCAACATTATGTCTGCAATATATTATAGTATCTCCATTACCAGAAAACTGTTTACTCCCCATAAAATACTGACGGAACACATTCCAAAACATATCGAGATTCTTGATATAACCCTGCGGTAATCTATTATACCACTTTGAAGCAACCCCTTTAAAAGTCTGAGAAAAATCCACACACAACAACTTATCATCGTCATCAAAATTAATCATAAATTTTTTAAATTCTTCAATATGACTAGCTGGATCTTGATTTCCATCAAATTTATCAAGCTTATAAATATCGAAGTGCTTCGGAAGGTTGCAAAAAAGTATTTATGCAGACAAAGGAGAAGACCTATAGTTATGACCCGGTCTATAAAAATTAACCCTTGGTCCCTCGTGAGCCATTACATACACACTTTCCTCGGAAGGCAACATGTACGGGTTACTTATGCGATATTCAAAATTTTGACTTCCTGACTGATTCTGTACATCCATACTGTCTTTCTTAACACACTCTTTGGAAATCTGATCCTTCCCTTTCAACTCATTAGTACGATGACTTGATTAATGCTCCTTCCTATACTTCTTCAGATATTTCTTTCTAAAATCTTTATTTATACGATACTCCATTTCCGACAAAGATTAATTAGAATCATAAATTGAATAATCACTTGACTCAGATGATTCATACATGTTCCTTGGCTTCAACTTCTTCCTCAGGGAATTATGATGGTGTATTCGATACCTGTCCTTCTTACTAAGTCGATGATAATAATGAGGCTCATCTTTTTCTATCTCATTTTCTCTTCGGATTTCATATCGAATTTTCCTAGCTGCGCTCGCTGCATCTCTTTCAGAGTTTAACTTTTCAATTTCTTCCAGCAATTCATTTCTACGAGCCACCAATATGGACTCTTTCAAAACTTTACCAACGTGCTGATCATCATGTTGCTGATCAATTTCCATATTATTTTATGTTAGGACCTCCCCAAACTCTTTTCCAATTTCCAAATCGTTACTCGTGTTTTAATCTCCTCGGATTTCTGATGCTTCTTTTATTTTAAATTGGTTTTGGGAGACGATTCCTGGTACCAAATCGTTCCCATAGATGACGCCACTGATTGCTCCAGAAATATTTGGAGGAGAGTTTCTGTATATAATTATACTTAGAGGGCTAAAATATTGTTCATATTACTCAAAAAGTATTTTATAGAAAGAAATAGGTATTTCTAGAGAGAGAAAGTCAATATAATAATTGCTTAATCATTGATCAATCACTCTTTCCTCAAGAAGAGAGGGTCTATTTATAGTACAAATAGTATGTCCTACAAATTTAACAATTTAATAATTGTGGTCATATCTTCAAGTCAATTGTTTGCTTTACATTAGTCATTTTTCTTTACATAATTGACAATTTCTCCTAAGAAACGTTTTTTTATCAATAAAACACACTTATCTTTCTTAGATCTTTAATCTTCCCTTATCAATGATAATAAAATCTTACTCACATAGTAGACATGTTTTATAAAATTTCCATATTCGCTTAGTAGGAATTACGTAAAACGTCGTCAGATAATGCAAAGTAAATGAGTAACTTCTCTTCCATGATAGTTCTTGATAACATCTCTAGAGAATAAAGATCTTGCTTTATTTTACTAAGTGTTTAGTCAAATTCTTTGCTCCACTTGAAGTTGTTAGTCTTTCTCAAGACTTGAAAAAAGTGCATGTTTATACGAAGGCTAAAAATAAATCTCCTAAGTGCATCGAGCCTCCCTATCAACACCTAAACTTCCTTGAGTGATCATTATGGCTGCATCGATTCAAAGGCCTCAAGCCAAATATCCAAAGAACATACCATATTATAATATGAAATTACACTTCAGAGATATTTTTAGAATCTTCACCGTTCTTTACCAACATATCATAGATATACACCGCAATAGTTTTTCCGATCTAAGAAGCAAATACCTTGTCGACTAATCTGTGGTAAGTCATTTCAACATTTTTCAAACACAATGCATGATGTTTTAATAATAAAACCACAGGGAGTAGTGAAGGTTATGATTTCGTGGTCGAGCGTATGGATCTGAATCTGGTTGTGTCTGGAGTATGCATCCAATAAATATATAAGTTTAATCTAAGAAGTCGAATCCAACAACTGATCTACCCTTAAAACAAGAAAAATGATTCTCTGACCGCACTCTGTACAAAACTGTAAAGACAAGACACCTTCTTTAACTTACACTATTTTTCCTCACTAAAACTGAGTCAATCATCCGTGTATCATATTAGGAATCCCCTATATGGAATCTCTTCAATATATATCAACTTCGGTAATTATGGTTGAGGACTTCCTAACATAATTTGTTATTTTTGTAATATTGACCTTGCGTTTGGGTTGAGTAATAATTTATGACATATAGTATCAGTTAGAACCCGATCACATCCAAATTATTTTATATGAAAAAATAAATTCCTCTCTAAAATTCCTTGACATCAACGTGTTGATTCTCAATTTTTCTTCTCCTCATTATAGTGGGCTTCAACGTCCTCTATAGAATAACAAAACTGAGAGCCTCCCTAGGATGACCGATATCCTCGACCCCTTTGTGAAGCCATGAAAAATGCTATTATTATTTCTTCATTTCCAAACATGCAACATAACATTTCATGGCCACCTATTGGTTACTCCGGACTACCCCAACATTATACCCGACAACATACTCAAATAATTTATGGGTAGTCAAAACGCTGACATACATCCGATCAAGCGAGAACTAACCAAAAATTTCATTATATGATATGGGTTTATCGGTCACCATAAGTAACACTCGAACCAATTTTTTATATTCACCTCTCCAGAGTATAAAACTTTCTTTAAACTCTCTAGTAACAATTGCACTTTTTCGGTAATTCCAACAATCATCATGCATGAACGTGGCGGATAATTTTTTATTCTATCATAAGTCCATCTGAAGAGTATGTAAGTTGAACATAATATGTCGATAAAAATCTTTTGAATCTCTTCACCCTCACTTCAACACTTATCAAAACGACATTCTTATGAGGGTAAACAATACTTCAAAATATATTATCATAAAAAATAATAGCATGCTAATTTGCTATGTTGAAATGGGATGAATTTATTCTTCAAATTTCTGCCTCAATACTTTTTGTGTGTCTCTTCTTAGAAGAATTAGTGTCCTCTAATAGAATCACCTCTAGAAATGGTAAGAAGGCCAAAATATGAACTTAGATCATCCACACCCAAAATGGTACGCACTGCGTGAAAATACGGGTCTCGACTGAGATAACCACTAGATAAATTAAAAACTTCATCCTTTTGGTCAACTATTACTATGTTGGTGCTTTTTTCCTTATAAAAGGTCATCGGGCCTCATGATCTGGTGGATCCCAAACCATTCATTGTGTTCCTCTGAACATCATTATGGTTTCTCATATACGTTAACAATTTCCCATTATCAATCAGACTATGGATATCATCACTCAAGATGATGCAATCTCTTGTCGAGTGACCAATATTATTGTGATACTTATAGAATCTATTGTTCATGTCCTCCTGAGGCTTAGTTATAAGAAAAGATGATATAATATACATAGTTCTTGGCCTTATGAAAATTGTTGCTACAATCAGTAAGCTTGGCATAGTTATCAGGCATAAACCACTTATTTCTTTAGTTATCCCGACCAAAACTGATTAAAAGAAATTGAACTTCTCTTTATTCTTGACTTTGATCTTGTATTTCCTTTGATTGCACCAATACCGTAGGAAAAAAGAGAGATAATTAGTGATCTGTTGTTATTGTTGATTCACCTATAATGCTCGGTACACTGCCCAAGTAACATTGGGGGTTGAAGTAGGAGGTTAGAATTATGTCGAGGCTGTTTGTTCCGGTCTCCTTCGATCTTCTACAGTCTTTTCCAGCCTGTTCCAATCACCTTCAATCATCTACGGTCTTTTCCGGTCACCTCCGATCTTCTACGGTCTTTTTAGGTTTTTCCCGTTCACCTCCGATCTTCTACGATATTTTCCTGTTTTTCTCGTTCACCTCCAATCATTCACGGTTCTTTTCCGGCCACCTCCGGTCTTCTACAGTCTTTTCTGATCGGTTACGGTCACCTCCAATCATCTACGGTCTTTTCCAGTAACTTCTGATTCTCGTTGGATATTTTTGTATTCTTACTCACCCATATTTTATTCATCTTTCTTTTTCTTCTTCTTTATTTTCTTATAACTTTTCTTATGTCTTCTTTTTTTTATTTCTTCTTTCATCTTCACGTGTCAAAATTTTAGCATCAATATATTCCATGTATTTGATCGGAATTGAAGATCTTTTTCTTTTTCTTTTTTTCTTTTTTTCCTATTTTCCTTAATTTTTTGTTTTTTTTTGCTTTTCTTCTTCTCATTTTTTTTTCTTTCTATCTCTTCGCTTTTATTCTCTCACTTCTTCTTTCTCCGCTTATTTTTTTTTCATCTTATTCTTCTCATTTTTTTCGTCTCATTCTTCTTATTTTTTTTGGCGGACAACGTTCGTCTTTTTTTTTTCTTCCGGTGGACAGCAAAAACGCTTCTTCTCTTCACTTTTTTTCCAAACGATAATGCTCTTCTGTTTTTTCTACCGCCAACGGATTTTGCTTTTTGTACCTTTTTTCCGCTTCTTTTCCTTTTTTTCGCCTTTTTTTTCTTTATTTTATTTTTCTTCCGACAAATAGCAAATCGTTGTTTCTCTCTTCTTCTTTTTCAGCGGACAAAGCTCTTTTTTTTTACCGGCGGACAACAAATCGTTGTTCGCCGCCACAATGGAACATTCTTCTTTTGCTCTAATACCAATTGTAAAAAATAAAAAAATATGAAAAGAGATAAGAGAAGAAGAATTTTTTTATTAAAACCTTTTTTATGTTGTGTATTTCATTGTATATCCTATTTATTATGTTTTAATGACAGAATAATATCTTTAACTAATATAATATATTTTTTAAAAAATAAATTATTAAATCGTTAAAACAATATCAATAATATTTTTATATCAATAATATATTATCTGAATATTTGAGCAATATATTATTTAATTAATTAATATATTCTAAGCTTTATTTAATTTGGTTCCACTGGAGTTTTTGGCTTCATTTATAGCTCTTCCTCATTGAGGCTCTCACGCTGCTGTGTCGGTCGTCGTAGTTTGTAGTGATCCACTTATATTACCAGCTAACTTCATCTCCACGAAATGGTAAACTATAGATTTTTTTGAAACATAAGCTGCTAAACCATTGAATCCGTTCTCAGATGCAAGATCTGCAGCTGTACATCCACCAGGATTTTGTTAAGTTGGGTCTGTCCCAAAGTTCGGCTTTACCCCTGCAGATAGAAAAGCAGCAACCATTTTTTCTCTTCCATAATATGTTGCCCAATGAAGAGCTACCCGTCCGTGTTTATCACCAAAATCTAACGATAAACGTGGATAAGAAAAAAGATGTATTGCCCATGTATATCTTAGGATAGCACATAGATGGATCACTCACTGGCCTTTTGTATCAAACTCAGTGGTTTTAGAGCCATCAATTATTTGTTCCAGTAGCCATTCCTGCAGTCTATTCTTCAAAGTAAGTTCAAATAAGCTGTCCATAGCTTGTGGAACTGATATTCGACCGTCTTGAATAGCTTTTATAAGAAAGGCCTAACTACCAAAAAGGTTAGATGCTTTATGAGCAACAGCGTTAGTTTCCTGTAAAACAGCTGGTGGAAATTTGCTAGCCAGAATGTTTAGGCTTTTAGATGTAGAGCAAATGCTTAAACCTCATCTGAATTTGAAATTCTTCCCACTTAAACCGGTCATCTGGCAACACCTTAGCACAATACTCAAAACTAAGAACTTGACTGATAGGTTTATGGCAATCAAAGCTCAGATAAAAGTTTCCTATTCCAGGAGATTTCTCTAACTTAGTTCCACCCAAAACTTCTCCAGTTTTATCAGCACCATTACCATATCGATTTACTTGGCTTTGTTCAAATGCATAAAAGCTGACTAACCTTTGGTGTCTTCTCTTCGAATCACTAAGGGGAACTTGTAAAGGGAAAAATGTTCATTGAACATCACTGGACATGTTCTATAGTAAGATGCCTCTACCCCCGAAACATGCAATATGAGCCGTAACGTGTCACCGTAAAAAATTAAATACTATAACTTAAGTAAGTTAATTAATATAAACAGAATATAATTAAAAACTAATATTTTTAAAAAAATAATTAAACACTAACCTAAATAAAAGTTAATAAATATAAAAAAAAACGAAAACATAAATAAACATAATATAATTAAGTTAATATATATAAATAGAGTTAATTTAGAAGATTGTCTATGCGCCTTAGAAAATTCGAATGATTGCTTAAACCTTTTTTATGTATACCATTTCTGTTTTTTAACAAAAACCTAATTTCAACACTTTTATACACATTGACTATATCATAGATTTGTCGTCTCTCGAATCGTACAGATCTCAACACAATCAAAGACGTGTCAAGATACACACATTATACGAAGATAAGTAAAAAAAACTTAGATAAAAAGATCTAAATGTGAGGCAGCATTGTCAAGCTCTTCATTATATAGGTTGACAAAATACTGAAGAAAACCAATACATGAAAAAAAAATACTATTTAACCAAACAAACCAAAAAAATAAAGAAACATGTTGGATAAAACCTAATTCTTTTTGCTATTATTTTATTTTTTGGACAATAACGAGGACCCATAGAGATCAAATGCTGGTGACGTTGTGGTGACCAGGAACCCACGATTGTTGTTATATATTACTAAAAAGCATACAAAATATTTAGATTGACCCATTGTTGCTATGGGTTCGAACCTAAGCTCCCATTGTTTCTTTCCCGAATCTAAACACTAATCTTTTTAAGATTTAAATAAATAAATATAAAACCTACATAAGAATAGAAGAAATATAAAACCTACATAGGAATAGAAGAATAGAAGAAATATAAAACCTACATAGGAATAGAAGAAAACATAATTAAAGACTAATGTTTTTTAAAAAATAATTAAACACTAACGTTTTTTTAGATTATCTTAATCTAAGGATATATGAATAGAAGAAAACTTAATTAAAAATTAATGTTTTTAAAAAAATAATTAAACACTAACTTAAGTAAGTTAATTAATATTTGCAACCGCATATAAGTTGTTCTTTTGCGAAATAAAAGACCCGTCAAGAAAACTATCTCTTCCAAAAGTGGCTAAGTATGTCCCGTCCCTTGTGAAAAAAAGGCTATTTATGTGAACCCTGACATATATGCCATCTGGCGATAGGGTTGCTCTTACTATGACATGCATGTGCAACAGAGAATTGATTTTGATCTTTGATAACAAGGAATGTAGTATCTCTTGTACCATCTTTGTTCTTCTCATATACATAAAAGCTTTCCATCAGCATCAGCAACAATGAAAGTATCATCATCCCCGGGTACCCATGCCACATTTGTACAACTACTGTTACTAACAGAACCTTCCTTGTTGTAGTGTTGCACTCCAACAAGTTTCTTTCCAAGGTCCTGCAACTACTGTCTCAACCACGCTGAGTAAACATCACCAGAAACATCACCAGAACGCAGTCCAATAAGCAAATCATGATCATCTTTGGCACCTTCACTTACATACTTTGGTTTCCCAGAATTTACTAACCAAAGTTTGAAGAGGTTGGACTTTTCTTATATATTTATGAAGGATTACAATTATTTGGAAGAGTTTAATTATTTATATAAATTGGTATACACTTCAAAAACAAATCAGTACTTTGATTAACTCCTAAAATTCTCTTATATTTTTTTTTGTTATACACAAACTAATTCAAATCTGAATTCTAAATCAGTTTTACTTGTATTGTGATTTCTAAAACTTTTTAAAATCTAAAAGAATTTTTAAAAGACTAAATAATAGAATGATCAATTTTTTTTTAAAACCTATGTTTCATATGTTATCATAGTATCTGACGATTTTCCACCTATACACCATCTATTATTGTAATTTGGTGTTCCCTATCTTTCTTTTGTAACACTACTGTGGAAGGAAATCATGATTAGTTTTTAATGGATATTTGTTAAAATGATGTAATTTGGCTTTGTTTTGAGATACTTGCTATGGTCTACTTTGGTATTTGAGAATTAAAAGAGAAACAATAAATATCGAAGAAGAAAGGAACCTAATACAGAGTTACTGTAAATTTGATAATAATTTCTAGTTTGTGGAAGAGACCATTTCTTCTTTTTTCAAGATTCAATCATTATTAATCAAGATAAGTAATTTATTGTGAATAAATATTTAGATTTTTTTATTTTTTTATTAAATTGAAGGGAGTCTTACCCATAAAAACATATTTAACAAACCTATTATAGATAAAGACCTAAACTTTTTAAGGGATTTTATACCATAAATACCCTTATATATATAGAATACAGTAACCAAATTCTCTTTTTTGTATTTTTTCATTCTAATTTTTAAAGGTCCGTATCTTTTAAACCGTAACTCAGAAAAAGAGTCCGAAAATACCATTGATTTTTTTTTAAGACGAACAAAACTAGTACCATTCATGATATGTTTTGAATTTTTTTTTAAAAAATTATATTTTACACATGTTTCTTAGTTATGTGGTTTCGCATCTATCAAAATAAAGAAGGTTTAACATCTATCAACGTAAAGAACGGTTTAACATCTATCAAAATAAATAAAGAAGGTTTCCCATCTATCAAAATAAAGAAAGTTTCGCATCTATCAAAATAAATAAAGAAGGTTTCGCATCTATAAAATAAATAAAAAAGATTTAGCATCTATCAAAATATATAAAGAAGGTTTAGCATCTATCAAAATAAAGAAGGTTTCGCATATATCAAAATAAATAAAGAAGGTTTAGCATCTATCAAAATAAGGAAGGTTCCGCATCTTCTTCGTTTACCTTTTAAATTTAAATTTTTTAAGAGTTTGTATCTTTTAAACCATAACTCGGAAAAAGAATCTGAAAATACCGTTGCTTTTTTTTAAGACGAACAAAACTGGTACCACTCTTGATATGTTTTGAATTTTTTTGAAAAAAATATTTTTTGGGCATCTATCTGTATTAGCGTTTCGCGTCTACTGTATTAACGTTTTCCATCCCCTTCCATAAGTTCAGCGTTCAAATATGTCCAGATTCTGAGAAATTGAATAAAGATTTGAGGGATTAATAACTACTGGAAAGCTCAAGCAGCTAACATCTATCATCTCCACATTTCTCTCTTCGTCGTCCAGTAGAATCTTGGTGTGTGTATATACCCTCATTTTTCGATTTTTTTTATAGTTTATGGGTTTACGCTTTCCGATTAAGTGTTTTTTTGTTTGAATTTAGGTCATCGATTTAAGGACGGAAAGCGGATGTTCTGATTTACGTCGATGAAGCTTGTTTGCATGTTTATAAGGTACGCCTCGTTATCTAATTTATGCCATATTTTGGAGTTAATTTAAAGTGAATGAATGGAAATTAGATAATGCAGTAAGATAATTATGAAGAAAGTCAATTTCCGTTGGTTTTTAACTTAATGGGAGAGAAAAAGAAAGATGAATTTAATGTATAAGAAGGAAGAGAGAGAAAAAGTGGGATAAGGTGTTAAAAACTTGTATATAAATGAGGAGGGGTATTTACGTTATTAGTGGATCTTTAGTGGTAAATATTTAACTAAACTGGATCATTCTCAAATAATAATGAAAATATGAATCTTAAATGGATAATAGTTAGAGTTTTGGGTCTTAAATGGTACTTTACCCTAAATTAAAATTCTTTGAAATTTTTTAAATTTTTATTAAGTTTTCTTTTTGGGAAATTGCACCTAAAGTACCCACTCAACTATTCAATTGTCACTTACTACCCAAGGTTTGATCAATTGTTACTTAATACCCAACTCAACTAATATTATTTTAATACCCTAACTACCCTTAACCCACTATATAAAAATAATTTTCTGTTTTCTTTGTATTTTTTTATAGCTTTTTGAAGATTTGAATTTGTTAGCCGCTCTAACCACCTAACCCTATGAACCACCACGAAACCGGTTGAAATCACATTTTCTGGTGATCGGAAGCTGCTAAAGGTTTGTTTCTTTATGTAGGTTGTTGTGTTAGACCTGTCTAACCTCTGTTTTATACGTAGAGGAGTTGATCGTGGTTTTTTGGAATCTTATAGCTTACAAGTAATCGTGTTGCGAGCTTCTTAGGTAATTACCTACCGATTTCGAAGTTATTTATTGGTTTTCTCTGTTGGAATATGTTCTATTCTACTGTTTTTAGACGCCATTGCCCGATTTCGAGCTTTTCTTTGTTTTTTTCGTTATAGTGATCTGTTATTGTTTTGTTAATATTGTTCGTTATATAGTTATGCCTTTGTTTTCTAATATTATATACTAATTTGGCAGTGCTTTAGTTTTTTCTTGAATGTGTAGATTACGAGTTTTAGTTGTCCAGGCCTAACACTCAAGATGCGAATTGTTTGGTGTATTCGATGAGAAAGATGTTAATTGTATGATCAATTCGCATGGCGACATGCGAATCACATGAACGAAGTTCAAAGTTTACAAACGTTTCGCATGTTAGGATGTGATTTATGTGAAACTCTATAATACTGTGTGTTCAAAGAAATACCAAGACTTTTTAGTTAATTACGTTTCCCATGATATGATGCGAACTATCTAGAACTTTTTAGAGTATTGTATTTCGAAACAAATATCAGGACATTTTTTACATACAAATATCAGGACAGGATGCGAATAGCTCTATGTAGGTATACACAATTCGCAAGATAGGATACGAATTGTTTGATGCAGTAGTAAATAAATTGGAAATAGTTTTTGTGACTAATAACTAATAACTAATAACTTGTTCTGTCCAGGGTAAGAGATGTCTAAATCACGAGTTTGTATTTTTAAATATGGTCACCAAACTGCAATTGTGCCTTTCACGGAGTTTGAAAGCTTCCAAAGTATCCAAGCTTATGTAGAGAACACATAGGAGGAGCTTACCACAGGTGACTACCTAATTACTTACTCCTGCGGGGATCACAATAATTGTTTCTTTAATAACCAGAATGATTTTGTTGGGTTGGTGTTATATCTTGATTTGGAGCGTTTAAAACGGGTTAGTTTTCTCATAGAACAACACGTCTTCGATAAGGGTCCTGGTAATAAAAGTTCTGTTGATAAGAGCTCTGGTAGTAAAGATTATGGTGTAAAGCGTAAAGAGCGTAGCTTGATTTTGGGAGAACCATCTCTTGATCCAGTAGTTAGCGGGGAGAGTAGTAACGGTTTAGTTAATTCTGATCAGAGGAAAAAACAACTTACTACTGCTGGTTAGGCTGATGCTATTACAAGAGTGGGTCAAGCTTTTGAAGAAAGTGCTGCCGGTTTGAGGGTATCTTTGTACAAGTTTGCGTTAGAGCATGGTTTTTCTTTCAAATACCTGCACAACACAACAAATAAGATCACTACTTATTGTGAAAATAAGCTCACAAGCGGGTGCAAATGGAGGCTTTATGCATCTATTGACTCAAGCACCGGCTTGATGACGATCAAGAATTATGTCCCGTACCATACTTGCAGTCCTGCTTTCTCCCAGAAGCATAAGCATAAGCAGCACAGGCATTTGACATCAGATTTGATTGCAGAGGAAATTCAGGATTCTCTCCGGACCTGCCATTCGTTGACAGCCAAAACCATACAATCGACTGTCAAACAAGATTACGGTCTTGACATCTCTTACCGTTTGTCATGGAATGCTTTAGAGAAGGCTATGAGGGGAGTTTTTGGAGATAGTTCAAGTTCTTTTAGTTTACTAAGCGGATACTTCAAACGCTTGAAGAGCCGGGATATTACTTCAGACTGCCAGTTGGAGTTGTCAGCTGGAAACCGATTCAAGCGCTGTTTAGTGGCATTCGGTTCGTCCCTTCGGGGTTTTCATTCATGCCGTCCAATGTTGTTTGTCGATGGAACCCACTTATATGGCAAGTACAAGGGTACCTTGCTCACTGTTGTAGCAAAGGACGGAAACAACGGTTAGTTACATTTATCTAGTTAATCTGAATTATGTTTTTGTGTGAAAATACTGATGCAATTCGCATCAGATGATGCGAATTAAGCAGTGTTGTGATCTTCACATTTCGCAGTTGAGGCTGCGAATTAGGTATTATCTGAGTAAACTGTACTTACATCGCAGCTTGAGTTAGGTATTATTTAAAGTTGTCACAAACAATTCGCATGACAAGCTGCGAATTCCATGTATGAGCAATTAAAATGTCACACATAATTCGCATGCCAAGCTGCGAATTGTTCGAGGACAGCATGCGAATTGTTTACAATTTTTGATCTGCCTTTTTCCAAGACTATTCCCTGTTGCTGTTGGTGTAGTTAGGATTGAATATTGGGACAATTGGATGTGGTTTTGGGGTGTTTGAAACCACATTTGTTGGATCGCCAGATCATATTTATTTCAGACCGCCATTCTGGTATTGTTAATGTTGTTTCTGTCTTGTATCCAAACTGGTATCATGCGTACTGTTATTTCCATCTCATGCAGAATTTGAAAGCCAAACTGGAACATACTAACAGGGAGTATAAAAAAATGATGTTGAGTTTCTTCCATCGTCTTGCTTATGCTCCCAATCAAGAGCTTTTTAAAGATATACTAACAGGTTTTCTATGTGAAGGTGGTGAGAGAATGAGTGATTTTCTTGCAAATTTACCCCCTGAAAAGTATGCGCAGGCTTACGTAAAAGGGAAGCAATACAGCTCTATGGCTTCTACCGCAGCTGAATCGTTTAACAATCAGATTAAAAAATATTGCGGCTTACCAATTGTTGAGTTTATTGATTGGATTAGAGTCTTGCTTAGGACTCAAGTTTCACGGAGATACGAAGAAGGTGTCAGCTAGAGTACTAATTTGGTTCCCGAGTACGAGAAGAAGCTAAAGCAGAATATTGACATGTGCCGAACTTGGGTAGTACGTAAGTCCTCTTCCGTCATGTTCGAAGTCTTTTCGAATCCTGTGGCTGTTGTTAATCTGTTGGATTTCAAATGTTCATGCGGGTCATGGCAACAAGAGTGTTTTCCATGTTCTCATGCTTTAGCGGCATTACAATACACCGACCAAGATCCATTGACTGTAATAGAACCCTTCTTTACGGTAAAGAATTACAGGGAAAGTTACTCTTTCAGCATTACAGCTATAACTGATTTCGGCAAAGAGTCCAGCGCTAACGATCCTTCTTTTGTTGAAGTTCTTCCTCCAAACGTTAAGAGACGCTCCGGAAGGCCTAAGAAAAAACGAATCTCTTCTAGAGGAGAAATCTCAACCAAGCAGTTGAGGTATGGCCGATGTTCAAAATCAGACCATAACCGGAGGACTTGTGATGTTCCAGTTTAAGGACAATTCTGGTTGGCCATATCATATTTATTTTTGTAGTACTGCTATTGTTCTGTACAACAAACTAAACATTTTTACATTCCTGTGTTTTGTAATGCTATTATTGGAGTAGTAAGCATTTCACATCCTGTGTTGCGAATTATGTACAATATGTTGGTATATTGTTGCAAACATCTACTAGGATTTCATGCGATTTTGTGTGAAAGTTCACCAGGTTGCAAATCGCTAGTAATATCATATCAAACATTTATCAACATTTGAGGCTGCGAATTATGACCAGAATTATGTTGGTATACGTTTCGCATGATAGGATGCGAATTATGACCAGAATTATGATGCGAATAGAGAACAATTAGAAGTCATGATATTTCCCACATGATAAGCTGCGAAGTGTGCTTTCAGTAAGGTTGAAAACAAGTAATATATCAGGGTAACATGTTAATGATTTGCAAATTGGTTTTTGGATGCGAATCGTTTATATGATTGAAAGTCTGTAAACAAATTGGATTACAAAAAAGAGGATTACAATATTTTCATGCACTAACAAATGTTTACATAGATCACTACAAGCTACTGCTGTTAGTTAGTTGCATTCCGAAAAATCAAAAAACAAAAACTAACTCTAGCAGTTGGTAGAGGATTCATCACCATCTTTTTCCTCTTTCTCCTCTTTGTGCTGATCATCTTTCTCTTTCTCCTCTTTCTCTTCCACTTCCTCTTTATCTTCAATATCTACGTCCATCATGCTTAAAAATGTTGTCCTTGATGGACCAGCTTCGTCTTCCCTCTTCCTTTTGTTGTTTCGAACCGCTGCCGTTTGAGGTTGCACCTTTTCTGGCTGAGGTGCAGCAGCACGCATTGGAACCTCTTCTGGCTGAGGTTCAGCAGCAACCAGTGGAACAACTTCCACTGGTTGAGAGTCAGCAGAGTAGTAGTCATCATATATGTCTAACCCAAAACAGATACTAGGCTATTTGGTGGTGCTGCTGGCATGATCAACTCATCACTCCAGTTAACGGTTAAGGATGACCAGGAGTCACCCAGAGAACTGAGTGAACCAGAGTTTGAGTATGAGGTGGTGGTTGTAGTGGTGGAAAAAGACATGACTTTTTGAATTCGAAGAGAAGAGGGAAATGAGTTTGTTAAAAAATAGCTATGGTTTAAAATGTAGAGTTTGTTTTAAAAATAGCCTCTGGTTTTCTAATGTTATTTATAGGGAAAGGAGGTGATCATTACATAGCCTTCATGTCCAATCAGCAATTAATGGGTTCTGGACATGATTATATTGTTTTTTACGTGCTCAATGCAGAAAACGTTTACCAAGGCATAAGTCATAGCTTGTTCGTATTCTTGAAGGATATATTTTGAATTTTTTATTTCTGCACCAGGCTGCGAACTGTTTTTAAGATGGTATACCAGGGTGCGAAGTGTTTGTGTAGTGATAAGTACGCATCTATCAGGTTAGCATGCGAACTATTTGCTGATAAGTTAGGTTGCGAATTATTTGCTGATAAATAAGCATCTATCAGGTTAGGCTGCGAACTGTTCATACATACCAGGGATTTGCTGGGAAATATTTGGTTGGAATTATTTGAATATTAATCTAAGGAATATTCACATTGATGAAAATGTAATTTGTTTATGTATGCACAACAAACAAAAATTACAACTGATGTATTTACAAGCAAAAGCATAGTATTTTAAATCGAATCAGCCATATGCGATGCGGTTTTTGTCATTTAAAAAGTAATAAAACATTTCTGCTCTGAAGGCAGGTACCATATCTGCATCGTATTTTTTCTGCACGAATCCATGCTCAATAATATCTCTTGCATATTTGCAGACAAAGATACCACAGTCCAGGGTGCCGTGCTTTTGTTGTGGGATACCTCTTTCAACTTTCACCTTCCACCCTGTCTTATAACTAGGTAGGAATTCTCTATCCAACAAATATTTGATCTGTGTATAATAATAAGTGTTAGGAATAAGCACAAAAACAACAACAGTTGGTGCCATACAATTCGCACCTTAGGCTACGAATTGTATGACAACAAATCCAACATGGGCATGTCACACGATTCACACCTTAGGCTGTGAATTATTTGATATGCAGTCCATTTTTTGTTGAAATGCCCCGTTCAACACAATTCGCATCATATGCTGAGAACTGAGTTATCGATAGGCTGCGAAAAGCAATTGATTTACTCACATTTCGCAGCATATCCCGATCACAGTTCGCAACATGCATTCTTAAAATGTGTTTAAATTTAAGTGTATAGTTTGGAATATTTACCAGTTGTGCAGGTGTCCTTGTGGTGTAGTCGATGGCTTTCAGCTTAGGCAGAAGCGGATTGTAGTTTGAAATTGTCCTGACGTCGATGTCAATGACGAGCAACGTCCAGTGGTTTACAGTGCCCTTTGTCTTGGTGCATACTGGAACCATGATGATGTTGGCATCTTTGCGCCCCATTCTAAAAGCCATGTCCACCAAATTTTCTACTTGCCAGTCTGCTTTTATTTGATGCTGCATCCAAGCAAGAGTATATTAAAATGAGAACATTTTCTGAAAACTTTGTTCAATTACCTGAGCTAAACTTACCGCAGTCATGCCCGAAATCAGTACGGTGTCATGATGCTCTCCTTTAGCTTTAGTGCATGGAACTTTGAAGTCTGCTTCTTCAAGCATCTTTTGAATCCAAGCATCGATAACCTAAGAAAGGAGTTGTAGATTTATGTTAAATATACAAGACATATTTGAAACATTAAAAATAGAATTTGTTGACAATTGGATACCTTTACGTCCAGCTCCAGTTCTAAAGGTAGTGCCATTGCATCACTCGTTCGCACTCTGATTCTATATGTAAACTTGGTCTCTAGTAACTGCCATACCACTGGATCAGGGGTGTCGCTCTCATAGGCTTTAACTAACTGTATTTTGTGGTATTCTACCACATCGATACGGTCAGTTACTTTTGTTTTCTTTGGCCAGTCGCTGTATTCTAGTTTTGGCGGTTCCCGTACTGTTATAATAAACTCTTCTGCTTCCTCTGCCACTTGAGGCTGTGTTTGTGTCAGTAGAGTAAAACTTGGCTCCTCTATCTCTTTACTGGGCTTGAGCTTAGTAAATAAAAAAAATCAAAAATAGAAGGGTGTCAGTAATTATAATTGCAAATAATTCGCATGATGAGTTGCGAATTGTGTGTAAGCCATATGTTGCGAACTATGTGTAAACCATATGCTGCGAACTGTTTGGTTCCAGCAGAATAAATTTCATAGTATCTATCAGGGTAGCATGCGAACTGTTTGAGGTTCCACTGAACAGTTTGCATGATACCCTAATATTTGTTTGTAATACCCCAAACAGTTTGCTAACACAAAAAATTTCATGTTATGAAGGGAAATCGTTATAAGTACCCCTTACCGCACGGTCATCGACAACCAATGTCGTTGACTTGTTCGGCATAGGATCTAGATCATGTCGGTAGAAATCATTAATGTCATCCTCCGACATGTTCTCGAAGGACCGTTGTATTATCAAATCGTAATATACATTATCAATTTCATTTTAAAATGTCTGTGAAACTTGAGTGTAAATACCATCAAAAAAAGCATCATTTAAACCTACTGTGTTATCGTGGGACCTTGGAGCTTGCAGTTGATTTGTTACCGGGCCTACAGTTTCACGTTAGCTTAGCATCATTTAAACCTACTGTGTTATCGTGGGACGTTGGTCTTACAATTTCATTCTAAGGATGGTCCTTCCTGGCTGAGTAGTTCCGTCTTCTCACCGGGATGGATAGGTTCTGACTCTTGAGGTGCTATCTCTTGCGTTAGCCTTTCTCTATTTGCCAAGGTTATCTGTTGCTGCTGTTGTTGTTCTTGTTGTTCCTGGTTCTCTCGTTGTTGTTCTTGTTGTTGTTCTTATTGCCGGTCTTTGTGTTGAACTTGTGGCTGCTGGTGTTGTTGCTGGTGGTGTTGTTGTTTTTGTTGTTGGTGTTGTTGTTGTTGTTCTTCTTGTTGTTGCTGTTGATATTGTTGTTGTTGTTCTTCTTCTTGTTGTTGCTGTTGGTGTTGGTGTTGTTGTTGTTGTTGTTGTTGAACTTGTTCCTGCTGTTGTTGTTGCTGCTGTTGTTGTAGTTGTCTTTCAGTCTCCTGTTTCATACAAAATTCAAAAAAAAAAGGGTGGAAGGGTTAAGCATACTATAATCACTGTTTCGAACGATTCGCATGCTGACCTGATATTTATTGTGTCCACTATAAACATTTCGCAGCTCAACATGCGAATTGTAAAATATCCCATCCACTAGTTGAATACACAATTCGCATCCTAAGATGCGAATTGTTTGGACTACACAAGAGTCCTGATATTTGTTTGATAACATCATAACATCCACTTACATCTTCTATCTCCTTTGGGTCATTCGGAGGAGACTCGTGTCTTTCTTTCTCTGTCTCTGTCTCCATGATGTCCATCTCTGTAGATTGTACCGGTGTGGGTGAATGGTTGGCATCATCGTCCTTATCTTCTGGCAGTACTCCATCAGCATGGTGCTGATCAGCATTAGACACGGATGCTGCTGGTACGTGCTCAGCTATTGGGCTTTCAAACTGGCAAATTGGCTGAGAGATAGCATTGTGGACTTGTTGTGCTTCAAGTTCCGCTATCTTGCGTTTCAATTCTTTCAGTTGGAAAAATGATAGCAAACATTTTATAAACATATTAAGTGCTGATTGTAGCGATTATTTAAGGCTTAAGCCATACTTACTTCTTTGGCATGTTTTTCTATTTTTCTCTCGTACTTGTTCTTGTCGGCGTATGTCTTCAAACGCTTTACATAATCACCGATTGTTTCACTCATACTGGTTGTGTCGTCATCGTTGGGCTCCTTCCTGGATTTGCCTTTTGGTGGTGGTGGAATCGGTTGCTTGGGGAGTCTTGGTGGTGGTATCGTTGGCTCGGGTGGTGTTGATTCTTCGGGTCTGGGAGACATCACATTATTCATTTCTTTCTGTGATGCTCTTCTTCTTTTTCTTGATGCTGTGTTTTTCGTCCTCTTCCTTCGTCTTTCTTCCAGTGAAGTATAAACGGTTTCTGCATCTCCACTATCTTCTCGTTCTCCGAAAGCTTCACTTTCAGCCTCGGTAAGACGTAATGGACCTTCGAAAACCTACCAACAGATGCATATGTAAGTAAATAAATTTATTTGAAAGTATGAGGGTGTAGACAAACAAATTGTTTTTTAGAAACAGTTCGCATCATATGATGCGAAATGTGTAATTTTAATCATGTTAGAGATGCAAAGAATTCGCACGTTGAGCTGCGAAATGTGTATGGGACATATGCTGCGAACTATGTGTAAACCATATGCTGCGAACTATGTATAAACCATATGCTGCGAACTAAGTATTTATGTCAGGTTGCGAAAATGATTGATGCATTGTTCTATTATAACACTTTGTTAAAACGCATGCAGAGCTGCGAAATGTGTGTAAAACTATATGATGCGAACTGTGTGGAAAAAGAAGCTGCGACGTAAAATTCATATCAGGCTGCGAAATGACTGATGCATTTTTCTAATCAAAACGCATCATATGCTGCGAACTGTTTGCACCCCCAGTTCAATACGTATATAAAACTTAAACCTGGTCATTATCCAGCAAGGGTGTTCTAAGAAGAAATGATATGGTTGCTGATTGGCACTCTAATCCCAACAATTTGAAAAACCTTGGTATCAAGGTTGGCTTTGCTATCTCGTGGCCGATTGTTGTGTGCTCCATGATGAAGGGCTGCATGGGGACAAGTTTTATCAACAAGATGCACTCTACATAACTAATTTTTATACTGAATACATCAATCTTACAATTACAAGGGCGCCCCAGCCGATGACTTTATCAGCTCTTTGTATTGCTAAGCAACTCCTGATAGACTGTCGAAGCTTGTACAGTATTGATCCAGCCCAGTCATAATTGTTTATTCTGCTGAGGTCTTCAACATAATAAACCGTGCTCCAACCCAGGATATCTCCAGATACGGAGTAGAATAGGGTGGAGCACAAAAACAGTATCAACAGCCTCGCAACGTCTTCCAACTCATGCTCCCCTCCTTCGTTTATGGCCTTCTCTATACCCTCCTGTAAAACCAATGACAACATGCTATGTTAGAAATGTACAGAATCTTGCTTTATAAAGATGAAGTCAATTTTAGACGTACCTTTATAATGGCATTTGTTATTGTTTTGGTATTACTGGCTGCTACTTTCATTCCAGTTTTACCCATGAAGTATTTCTTCATCATCCTTGATTCGTCCTCCTCTTCGGGTGCATATTTGTTGTGAAAAGCTCTGGTTTTTGTTAACCGCATTTTCTCGGTGTCGTGCCTCATCCCGAATATGACCTTCACATCGTTTTCAGTTATCTTTACAAGCTTCCTACCAATCTTAAAGGCGTCTCTTTCAACAGAGTATTGCTCGATGATATACTGAATGACTGAGTAGAATTTTTTCTTGGGCAGCTCTGCCTGATTACGGATTTCGAAAGCCGTTTTCAGAAGTGTGTAGAAGGGTGTGTTTCTTGCAGCTTCAACGTGGGCCCTTGTAATACGCATATCTTTAAGTAGCTTCAGAAGGCTCACCAACCCTGATCTGTAGTAGCTAGGTTTTGTTGTCATACTTTCTGCACAAACACAAATCAGTTTGAGTGTCACAAATAATTCGGATCACAAGCTGCTTAACATGTCACACACAATTCGCATGACAAGCTGCGAATTGCCTATATATGAATATTGTGACAATTCGCATGACAAGCTGCGAATTGTCTGTAAATAAACGACATAAACATATAATCGAGCTGCCAATTGCTTGCATAATGGGTGATCAGGATGCGAACTATTCCACTTTTTACATGCAAGTTGCATGGATCTGGGAATTATTCAACAAACACCAAAATCAAAAATCAACTACCTAATGCACATCTAACATACATAATATTTCTCAGGAAAGTATTAGCATTACATGCAACTAAACTTCTACCCTGCCTTCGACGATAAACCCAGAAACTGAGCAACTATCGTCAGTAGATACTTCATTCCAGTATAAAAAACAACGCCTATCGTGAATTAACAGAAAAAGTGGTTCAAATTCGTCAAAAAGCGCAAAAAAAAGTACACTTTCCACGATAATGCATACCTGTTAAATTTCACCGGTCGGAGAACGAGATTGAAGCTTTCAGAGACGACTTCACGACAACTTTGTCGAACTGAAGGTGTGTAGTTGGAGTGAGTAAAAGACGCTGACCGGTGCGATAGCGTTGAAGGTGCGAACGGTGAGAAGCTGTAGGGTTTTTGACTTTGAGAGAGAGAGTATCACGAAGTCGAACGGTTTTCTGATGGTTTCTAAAATTAGACTTTTGGGTTTGTTTAGGGTGATAGGAAGGTGGAAAAAGTGGGTTCGAACTGAAAAATGGGTATATATAGTCCACGGGTATTTTTGTCCAATTTATTAGTCGAGGTATTAAGTAACACTATGTAAAATTTGGATAGTGTCGGATAATAAGATAGTTGAGTGGGTATTTTCAGGTACTTTTCTCTTTCTTTTTCCTCCTAAATACTTTTTTTTCTTTCCATAATTAATCTTCCGGTAAAATAGACTTAGCCCAACTGTGTATAATAGCCCACTTACAACATTGTTAACTTACTTGTATAGATACAAGACCGGACCCGAGGGCAACGTTATGCTTTAGAGTGTCACGGTTCATAATGTCTACTTATTCTTTCTATTATTCCTCCAGTCGTTTTGGTTGTGTTTTGTCGTGGGTGGGTGGATTTTCAATTGCAATTTCTCGTTTCGAAAAGAACGACTAGACCCGCAATATATTGATCTCGTTCATGAAAAGGCAACGTGTATGATTAGACAATTTCTTTTGTATAAATTTAAGGGCAATGTTAAACCGAGACCCGTTTTGGTTATAATGAGACCTCGTTATAATGAGACCTTCTTCCGCTATAATGAGATCCCAAATTTTATTAAAATACCCTTAATATATAAAGCTTTTCAGCCGACGATATCTCTTTTCCTATTTTTTTCTTTTTTTCTTTTCGTTTTCTCCTTCTTTTTTTATCAAATTCAAGTTACGCATCTCACCAATCAAAATCAAAAAATTATTTATCTTCTCCAATTAATCTCTCTCTCTAGAGAACTCATTTCCTAATCAAAATCAACAATAGCACCCCAAGCAGAAAATAAGCCGACTGAGAATAAGGTTACCGAGAAATATCCCTTGGCCACCATAGCAGCTGAGAAGAAACCAAAGGCCAGAAAGAAGTTACCAAAATAGTTGGCGTCAGAGCTGCTAAAAAGAAAAAACGATCCAAGAAAAACGTCGAGACCTACAAAATCTACATCTTCAGGATCTTGAAGTAGGTTCATCCCGATAAAGTTTACAAGTTCTTAGGTTATGGAATTTGGGGATTTAGGGTTTCTGGTTCTAAATTTAATTCAAACTTAGAAATTGATGTCTTGTTTTCTTTCTTGTGGTTTTGTTATCTGATTGATGTTTCCGATTTCGCTATTAATCAAAAATCTTAATTTCAAATATTGATTTCTTTGACTTTTTTAAAAAAAAAATTGCAGTTTGTGTTTTATCTTGGTTCCGAACCAGATTGTCATTACCATCAGGTTACTAGTTTATTTCTTAATAGAAAATTATACAAATTAGTGAGTCCACAAAATCGCTCTTCGACTAGTGTGAAAAGTCAGAAAGTTCCACAAGCGATATTAAAATGTAATTAAAAAGTGGAGAGAAGTTTTGTTAAAGAAGATAGATTTTAATGTAATTCATTCTTTGGGTATTAGATTAGTTTTAGAGAGAAGTTTGGTTGAAGAAGATAAGAAAATTGTTTAGATTTTTGGTCCAAAATTTGGTTTTATATGATGGGTAAAATGGTCATTTTACATAAAGTAAAATAAAAAATTTGATTTAAGGTCTCATTATAGCCAAATGAGATCTTAGATATAGCCTTACCCTAAATTTAATTGGTTGATTTCAATTATAACATAATTGGTTTGGCCTTTTAACATACTACATCAAAATGGCCGAATCAAGGAGCAATGTTTTTCAATTGTTCATTCCGTGAAAGCCTGTGCTTGTGATGGCGGAGGTAAATATCAGGCTTTTAGCTTAATCCTGCAAAGAGTTTTCCTCTTGGCTACTTCCTATGGAAGACAGTTTTCCGACACAGAGCAACTAGTATCCGCAGGATTACGCCCAAAATTTGATACTTACCTCCTAAGGCCCCCAACAGGCTCTCCGAGGCAACTACAACCTTTAGAATCTTCAGGATCAGACATAAACTATCCAATATCACAGGCACATGGTCCATAGGCACAGACGAAACAATGGGAAAAAATGGCTGCTTGATTCGACCATTTCGATGTAGTTTGTTGACTGTTTATGTTAAAATTGAAATCAACTAATTAAATTATATAGTATATAAAAAAGTCTAATCATATCTGTTTCATTTTCATGAACGAATAAACGTTCTCATTCCCTTATTTATTTTTAATTTTTAATTTTAAAAATTAATATCTTTTATAACGTAATTCGAAACAAAAAGTTTGAAAATACAAATTGTTTTATTTTTTAAAAATAAAAAAGAACTAGATCTATTCTTAATATGTTTTGATTTATTTTTTAAAAAAAAGTTAAATTTTAAACTTGTTTTTCATTGTATGGTTTCACATCTATCATAGCAAGTCTAGTTTCGCATCTATCGCAGTGCGCTTTGTTTCGCATCTATCATAGTGGGTCTGATTTCGCATCTGTAAAAAACATATTATATTTTGAACACGTTTCGCATCTATCATAGTGGGTCTGATTTCGCATCTGCAAAAAAACATATTATGTTTCAAAAGAGTCGTCTTTTTCGTTTATAGTGTAAAATTAAAAATTCAAAAAGTTTGTATCTTTTAGATCGTAACTCAGAATGTTTTTCTAAAAATACAATTGGTTTTGTTTTCTACGACGAACAAAACTAAATCAATTCGTGATATCATTTAAATTTGTTTTACAAGAATTATATTTTACACTGGTTTTGCATTTATCATATGTGTGGTTTCTCATCTAGCATCTAGCATCTAGCATCTAGCATCTATCATAATTGGTCTGATTTCTCGTCTATCATTGTTGTTCTGGTTGACTAGTTTCACATCTAGGAGTATAAAAACTAAAAAAGGTTTTGCATCTAGCAAAAAAAAATGTTTCACATCTTCTTATCTATCATGTTTTGCATTTATGAGTAGTTGAAGTTAAAAAGCTTTCACATTAATCATTACACATCTATTCATAATATGTTTGATTTTTTTAAAAAAAAATTAAATTTTAAACTTGTTTCTCATTGTATGGTTTCACATCTATTATAGCGAGTCTAGTTTCGCATCTATCACAGTGCGCTTTGTTTCGCATCTATCATAGTGGGTCTGATTTCGCATCTGTAAAAAACATATTATGTTTTGAACACGTTTTGCATCTATCATAGTGAGTCTGATTTCGCATCTGCAAAAAAACATATTATGTTTTGAACATGTTTCGTATCTATAAAAAAACAAGGTTTCGCATTTTCTTCATAAGAGTCGTCTTTTTCGTTTATAGTGTAAAATTAAAAATTCAAAAAGTTTGTATCTTTTAGATCGTAACTCAGAATGTTTTTCTAAAAATACAATTGGTTTTGTTTTCTACGACGAAGAAAACTAAATCAATTCATGATATCATTTAAATTTGTTTTACAAGAATTATATTTTACACTCGTTTTGCATTTATCATATGCGCGGTTTCTCACCTATCATCTATCATGTTTTGCATTTATGAGTAGTTAAAGTTAAAAAGCTTTCACATTCATCATTACACATCTATTCATAATATGTTTGATTTTTTTAAAAAAAATTAAATTTTAAAATTGTTTCTCATTGTATGGTTTCACATCTATCATAGCGAGTCTAGTTTCGCATCTATCACAGTGCGCTTTGTTTCGCATCTATCATAGTGGGTCTGATTTCGCATCTGTAAAAAACATATTATGTTTTGAACACGTTTCGCATCTATCATAGTGGGTCTGATTTCGCATCTCCAAAAAAACATATTATGTTTTGAACACGTTTTGCATCTATAAAAAAACAAGGTTTCACATTTTCTTCAAAAGAGTCGTCTTTTTCGTTTATAGTGTAAAATTAAAAATTCAAAAAGTTTGTATCTTTTAGATCGTAACTCAGAATGTTTTTCTAAAAATACAATTGGTTTTGTTTTCTACGACGAACAAAACTAAATCAATTCATGATATCATTTAAATTTGTTTTACAAGAATTATATTTTACACTGGTTTTGCATTTATCATATGTGTGGTTTCTCATCTAGCATCTAGCATCTAGCATCTAGCATCTATCATAATTAGTCTTATTTCTCGTCTATCATTGTTGTTCTGGTTGACTAGTTTCACATCTAGGAGTATAAAAACTAAAAAAGGTTTTGCATCTAGCAAAAAAAATGTTTCACATCTTCTTATCTATCATGTTTTGCATTTATGAGTAGTTAAAGTTAAAAAGCTTTCACATTCATCATTACACATCTATTCATAATATGTTTGATTTTTTTAAAAAAAATTAAATTTTAAACTTGTTTCTCATTGTATGGTTTCACATCTATCATAGCGAGTCTAGTTTCGCATCTATCACAGTGCGCTTTGTTTCGCATCTATCATAGTGGGTCTGATTTCGCATCTGTAAAAAACATATTATGTTTTGAACACGTTTCGCATCTATCATAGTGAGTCTGATTTCGCATCTGCAAAAAAACATATTATGTTTTGAACACGTTTCGCATCTATAAAAAAACAAGGTTTCGCATTTTCTTCAAAAGAGTCGTCTTTTTCGTTTATAGTGTAAAATTAAAAATTCAAAAAGTTTGTATCTTTTAGATCGTAACTCAGAATGTTTTTCTAAAAATACAATTGGTTTTGTTTTCTACGACGAACAAAACTAAATCAATTCATGATATCATTTAAATTTGTTTTACAAGAATTATATTTTACACTCGTTTTGCATTTATCATATGCGTGGTTTCTCACCTAGCATCTATCATGTTTTGCATTTATGAGTAGTTAAAGTTAAAAAGCTTTCACATTCATCATTACACATCTATTCATAATATGTTTGATTTTTTTAAAAAAAATTAAATTTTAAACTTGTTTCTCATTGTATGGTTTCGCATCTATCATAGCGAGTCTAGTTTCGCATCTATCACTGTGCGCTTTGTTTCGCATCTATCATAGTGGGTCTGATTTCGCATCTGTAAAAAAATATTATGTTTTGAACACGTTTCACATCTATCATAGTGGGTCTGATTTCGCATCTGTAAAAAAACATATTATATTTTGAACACGTATCACATCAATAAAAAAACAAGGTTTCGCATTTTCTTCAAAAGAGTCGTCTTTTTCGTTTATAGTGTAAAATTAAAAATTCAAAAAGTTTGTATATTTTAGATCGTAACTGAGAATGTTTTTCTAAAAATACAATTGGTTTTGTTTTCTACGACGAACAAAACTAAATCAATTCATGATATCATTTAAATTTGTTTTACAAGAATTATATTTTACACTCGTTTTGCATTTATCATATGTGTGGTTTCTCATCTAGCATCTAGCATCTAGCATCTATCATAATTGGTCTGATTTTTCGTCTATCATTGTTGTTCTGGTTGACTAGTTTCACATCTAGGAGTATAAAAACTAAAAAAGGTTTTGCATCTAGCAAAAAAAAATGTTTCACATCTTCTTATCTATCATGTTTTGCATTTATGAGTAGTTAAAGTTAAAAAGCTTTTACATTCATCATTACACATCTATTCATAATATGTTTGATTTTTTTTAAAAAAAATTAAATTTTAAACTTGTTTCTCATTGTATGGTTTCACATCTATCATAGCGAGTCTAGTTTCGCATCTATCACAGTGCGCTTTGTTTCGCATCTATCATAGTGGGTCTGATTTCGCATCTGTAAAAAACATATTATGTTTTGAACACGTTTCGCATCTATCATAGTGGGTCTGATTTCGCATCTGGAAAAAAACATATTATGTTTTGAACACGTTTCGCATCTATAAAAAAACAAGGTTTCACATTTTCTTCAAAAGAGTCGTCTTTTTCGTTTATAGTGTAAAATTAAAAGTTCAAAAAGTTTGTATCTTTTAGATCGTAACTCAGAATGTTTTTCTAAAAATACAATTGGTTTTCTTTTCTACGACGAACAAAACTAAATCAGTTCATGATATCATTTAAATTTGTTTTACATGAATTATATTTTACACTCGTTTTGCATTTATCATATGCGTGGTTTCTCACCTAGCATCTATCATGTTTTGCATTTATGAGTAGTTAAAGTTAAAAAGCTTTCACATTCATCATTACACATCTATTCATAATATGTTTGATTTTTTTAAAAAAATAAATTTTAAACTTGTTTCTCATTGTATGGTTTCACATCTATCATAGCGAGTCTAGTTTCGCATCTATCACAGTGCGCTTTGTTTCGCATCTATCATAGTGGGTCTGATTTCGCATCTGTAAAAAACATATTATGTTTTGAACACGTTTCGTATCTATCATAGTGGGTCTGATTTCGCATCTGCAAAAAAACATATTATGTTTTGAACACGTTTTGCATCTATAAAAAAACAAGGTTTCACATTTTCTTCAAAAGAGTCGTCTTTTTCGTTTATAGTGTAAAATTAAAAATTCAAAAAGTTTGTGTCTTTTAGATCGTAACTCAGAATGTTTTTCTAAAAATACAATTGGTTTTGTTTTCTACGACGAACAAAACTAAATCAATTCATGATATCATTTAAATTTGTTTTACAAGAATTATATTTTACACTGGTTTTGCATTTATCATATGTGTGGTTTCTCATCTAGCATCTAGCATCTAGCATCTAGCATCTAGCATCTATAATAGTTGGTCTGATTTCTTGTCTATCATTGTTGTTCTGGTTGACTAGTTTCACATCTAGGAGTATAAAAACTAAAAAAGGTTTTGCATCTAGCAAAAAAAATGTTTCTCATCTTCTTATTTATCATGTTTTGCATTTATGAGTAGTTAAAGTTAAAAAGCTTTCACATTCATCATTACAAAAAAATTCATCTACCCGTACAGAAAATAACCATGTTTAGTATCTACCATTACAGACAATAGACGTGTTTCACATCTCACAATATAGAGAATAGACGTGTTTCGCACCGTCAAAAACTGTGTCTTCTTCGTTGAAGCTTGAACTAGTTTCTCGAACCAGATTTTCGAGAAACACAAAAATACAATAAAAATGATCAAAATCTTACTCGAATACAACAATTCAACTACAAAATAAAACAGAATTAAGATGAATTCCAAAAAACATGAAATAAACAAAAATCTAGTAACCTATTTAAAAAACACCCGAGTTAATTAAAGAGACAAATCGAATTGCCTAAACAAAAATCTCAAATCAAATGTTGAAATCAAATAAAAACACAATCAAAATCATACACAAATAAGGAATCGAAAATGTTTGTTATGGTAGCGTATCCTCACGTGGAATATAGAAAGAGAGAAAAACAGAATAAAAAATTTGAGCTGAAAAATAGATAGGCTTTTATATAATTAAGTATGATATTAAGGTATTAAATAGTAAATATTTGAGTGAAATTGCTATTTTTCATAAATACATGAAAATATAGACAGTGAATGGATAATACAATGGTTTTCGGGTTTTCAAAAATATTAATTTTTTTTAATTTAAAATATATTGAATCATATTCTTTTAGACATTATAATTTAATCAAAACGTTATACTTTGATTAAATACTATTAAAGTCGGAAAACAATAGTTGGAAAATAATAAAATAATTTTATAGATGGAATAAATAGGTGAAGATATGTAAGTTTGAATGAAGACAAGACCTTAAACATTCAAATTAAAAAATACACTGAAATTATTTCTCAATTTCAGTAAGTAATAAAATTTTAACCGCTTAAAATTTAAATACAAAAATTAATCGGAGACTTTTAGTTTTTTTTTTAAATAAATGGTTATGAGAAATCCTGCCATTGCGATGCCTCTTCCCTTAACCTCATTAAAGAAGCTCTTGATGACTTCTTCCTTCTCTCTCGTCTAAAAGTCAATCCCGCCAAGAGCCATATCTTCTTCTCTGGCATTGACAATCACCTTAAATTAGACCTCCTGCCAATTTTGAACTTCCTTGAAGATACCCTTCCGGTTAAATATCTAGGGGTCCCTCTCCTCACTCGTAGGCTTTCCCATTCGGACTGCCGCCCCCTCTTGCATACAATAACTTCGAGAATTGATTCTTGGACCGCTAAGCACCTTTCTTACGTTGGTCGGCTCCAATTAATCAAATCTGTTTTATTTGCGAGACAGGTTTATTGGTCTTCGTTTTTTATTCTTCCCTCTCGAATAATAAAAGAATTAACTCAGTACCTTCGACGATTCCTTTGGTCTGGCTCCACTTTGAAAATTCATGGGGCCAAAGTGGCCTCGTCCTCCATTACAACTCTCTATAAAGAGGGCGGCCTTGGGATTCTGAATTTAAAAACCTAGAATCAGGCGGCCGTCCTCAAACACCTTTGGACCATAGTAGGTAATACATCCCAATCTCTCTGGAGCGATTGGATCAAATCGGAAAAAATTAAAAACAATTTTTTTTGAAATATATCCTCCGGATCCTCTCCCTCTTGGATTTGGAGGAAAATCCTCCGTCTTTGTCCTTTAGATCGAAATTTATTCAGGATTGCAATCGGAAATGGTCAAAATATTTCCTTCTGGCACGACCCGTGGCTCCTCTCCTCTTCGCTTGCGGATTACTATGGCTCTGACATAATCTCTGACTCTCGAATGGGCAATAACCTAACGGTTTCTGATATCATCTCCAATGGAGAATTGATCTGGCCAGCCAACCTGAGATCGGCTAGAGCTCGTAGTCGGAACTACCTAGACGAAATCAACAGACTAATTCTCTCTCTCTCCCCCAGCCAAACTCTCGGTCAAAGGATGTTCCATTCTGGACCGCAAAGGAGGGATGTGTCGTCTTCACCATCAAAGACACGTATAATACTATTCGCGTGCCCACCCAATCAGTGGGGTGGGCGGGGTTATTATGGAATAAATACAACATTCCGCGTCACTCCTTTATTACTTGGCTTGCTATCAAAGGCAAGCTGGTAACCAAAGATAAGCTCAATGGTTGGGGCTACCATACCCCAACCGACTGCCCTCTCTGCTCCTCTGATTTGGAAACTATATCTCATATCCTCTTTGAATGTAGTTTCGCTCAGAGTATTTGGAAAGCGGCAAGTTAGAAACTTGGTTTTCCAATCCAATCCTTAAATTGGAAATCTTGGATTTTTGAGGCCTCAAGATGGCCAAACTTGCTTGACCAACATGTTTGGCGCACGTGCTTCAACGCGGTAGTTTACCATGTTTGGAAGGAGCGAAATTCAGGAAATTTTGGATCCGCTCCCACTTTGGCTTCCTCAATTACTAACCAAATCATATCGGACCTCCGATACATATTTCATGGTTCCAAGATTGTCTGGCCTATGTAGCTGATTGCTTACTAACTTGTTTTATTCTCATTCTCTGTATGTTTCAAGAGATCTCATTACTGGAATGGAGTGTAGATTCTGACTGTCCACTCACGGAGTCTGCCTATGCTGTCGAGACATCATCTTCCCTCCGTTAGATTGTTCATTCTTGATAGGTCATCATTCGGTGTCATATCCTCGTCTTTGGATTCGGAACACTGATCTTTATTCTCTTTATTATCTTGCTATTTGACTTTTATTATGATGTATTACCTCGGGGTATGCCCCAGGATTCTGTATGAACCCTTTCAATTAATTTAAGTTTTATTACACCAAAAAAAAATGTTGTAACATATAAATAATTAATAATATAAATTATATAGATCGAAGTTTTGCTATTGCATTTGCCCTTTGGTCCTAACGGGACGAGTTTTCCTATCGATTCGGTCTATGGTAAAAATTATATATATATATATATAACTATTTGAAATTTTAAACTAATGATTGTAATGGAAGGATGAAAAGTATGTATTGATAATAACTTCTTTGGAGCTCCAAAAATAACATTATGTGTTTGGTGGAATACAAGATAATTTTTTTCATCGATATCTCTATTACATCTCTAATTGTCTGCGATTTCAACAATTATAAACAAACAAAATCAAAACCATTAACCTCTCCTGCTAATAGCAGATAATCAGGTTAGAGACTTTCTCATCAAATTTTTAAGCAAGATATTAAGAATTTTCCATCCATTTCCAAAAGAAAGAATCACAAACTCATGTTAATGGAAAAATACTCACCGAACAAATCAATTCTTAGATCTAAGAAACAACCTTACGTTTGAACAAGTCTCTATTTCACAATCCAAAATGCAAATTATGCAATAGTGTCAATAAGTAACTTTACCTCAAACCTAATCTTATGCAGATCCTACTAGAATAATACCAAAATAAGTATTACATGACAAGGTGAATACTGAAGACAAAAGTGAATTCAAATCAATATGATTCTTGTAATATGATAAATAAAGACTATTACATAATTCAAAGCATACACTAATTGGTAAAATCTCGAATGGAAGATCTCAAATGTCAGTGGCTCAGAAATTCTTTGATACATTTGGTTTAAGAGGAAATGTTAGTTTTACTTTGTGGGATCCAAGATACGTAATGACAGTGTTGGATGTACTTGAAGATATTAGAAAGTTTAGGAGAAGGAATGTATGAACCAGTGGTCAACATACAATGAGAATTTTGAATTGGACATCTTTCTTCCATTCTAAGATAAAATCACCAATAACCACTATATGGATTTCCCTACCAAACATACACTAAATTCTATAGGTAAAATAATTGGGAATCCTTTAGCTTTCGAGGTTCCCTATAAAAACAGAGCAATGTTCAATTGCAATAGGGCATGGATTGAGCTAGACATATCTAATGTCATTTAGTTTAAACTTTGGATATGTTTTATAGAGGCATAAGGAATTTGTAAAGAGACTAAATACGATGAAATGCCTCATTACTACTCTGATTCTTTCTATAGTAGGTCATAAACAAACATACAACATAAACAAAATTTCCACCAAAATAAAGCAAGGAAATAAATATCCAAAAGGATCAATCTTCATCAATTGAGACCACCTAACTCAATATTTCAATAGATTCTTAAGGTAAAATCAATAATAGTCAAAGTATTATGATCAAGTCTTATTAGACAACAAGCGAAAAAAAGCTACATTGTTAAGAAAAGATGAAGATAATATAGAACATGTTTTAAGTAATTATGACTTATGAGATAATAGTTCTGATACTAAACACATTTTCCACTCCTATCAATAACCTTATATCCAGAGTAACTAGAAAGAAACGGAAAACAACGAAAAAACTGAGAGTGATAATAATAGTGTTGAGATTAGAGACGTTGATATCATTGAAACTCTATAAACTATTAAAACAAGAGATCTATTTACAACTAATAATGATTCCGAAACCTCAGACACTAAGACTAATTCACCAAAGAAAATATTTACAGGTAATCCTCCACCTTCCCCTCATCTAGGTAACATAGACGATCAAAAATAATTTAAGAAGATTTTGAGCAAGAAAATTAAAAAATCCAAGATGAAACCTCCTAAAGGGTTTTTACCGCCAAAGAACTCGACTACAAAGGGCCAGTCATGCCTACTATTACCTTTACAAAATGACCATTTCAATCCTAAGTTGAAATATAAGAAGGATTGTAAATAAATGATAAAAAAGAAAATTTAAATTTATCATTAGGACTGAAAAGAATGATTTTTTTTTCAATTCAAGAGCCTATAATTGTTGTTGACAACTTAGAAAGGATCGTTGTCATGTTGGTATTACTAACATCTCTAATAAAATATGACCATTTTGGAAAAAAAAAAACGTTTATATTTGTTATCATTCCAAATAAATAGGAAATACTACAAGTTAAAGCAAGACATTCTTTGGACAATGAATTTTATGTATGATTTGTTAATGCAAAGTGTAAAAAGGATCAAAGAAAAAGAACTATGGCATCTTGACTGTCTCAAATTCACATCGGCATTAAAGACTTCACCCTCTTTGAATCAATTGTCAAAAAGTCTTAAGCTTCCCTTTTACTACCTCACCCTGATGGATGACCTCAAGATCATCGACGATCTCTTAGAGGCTGACAAATTTTGGAAGCAAAAATTCATCTTTATACCAGGAGCGTGGGAAAGTGGCAAAGCGATATCCCAGGCCAATCCTTCAAAATGAAATCTCATTTGGAGAAACAATCGTAAGCACTTCGAAATTTTTACATTCTGAAATAAATTTTATGTTTTGCCTTTCTTTTTCCTTAATTTTCTGCTTGTCTAATTATTTCAAAAATTTCGAGGCGTTACTCATCACGTCGACCAGCTGCCATGGTGATTTTCCAAAAGCTTTCCACTTGGGCTGAGAAGGAATGGAACAACGCGTTTCACACTGCCTTTCAGCCCATCAATTTCCTTAAAACCTACATCAATTACAATTTAAGGATAAAACTTACATTACTTATTATTAAATGCTTAAATTTACATTATTTACAATTTAATCCTCAAAATCCTATTTTCATATCAGAATTCTCCACCATTCGCGAATAGCTGGGTAGGGAAAATTCCGAAACGGTAAGAGAGGGTAGCTCGAACTGCGGTGGTTTATGGTGTTGTTTAAACCGTCTGTGCCGCATTATCATCTTATATCTTATTATTGTCTTTTATAATCCAAGGAAGGGACATAGAATTAAAGAAGAGACACGAACAAGTAGGAGAAAGCCCCAATTCTAGTAAAACAGAAAAAACAAATTCATAAACTTTAAGAAAGAAACAGATAACATTCTCAAGAATAAAAAACCATAAACATACTCAAGTACCATCAACATGAAATTTGAAGATTTCAAACGGTTCTTGCTCGAAACGAAATCTTATAAAAAATCTGAGCCAACAACCAACTCGCAATGTGGAGAGCCTTCGTTCAATCTCCACCGTCTTACCCGAAGGCGCACTGGTAGTTGACAATAGAACCCGGCTCAGATTGTTCATCTGAAATCTCGATAGACTTCACATCAGATATTGAAGTATCTCACAATGTGGAGAGCCTTCGTTCAATCTCCGTCGTCTTACCCGAAGGCGCACTGGTACGTGACAATAGAACCCGACGCTTACTCAAACCCTCTCATCCAGTCCCCGCCGGGTCTCCTCCATGTCTCCCAATCTTCAACGCTATGGCTGGGAAAAAAATAGAGAATTATGGCTATGGTGAAGAAAGGATTTAGGGTTTAAAAGAGTTTAAAAGCAATATATATATATATATATATATAACAAAGTAAATATTTAAAGTAACCAGTAAGAAAATAAATATTTGAGGTTAAAAGTAAAATAAGTAAATCGGGTAAAATAAAATAGTAAATATTTGAGATTAAAAGTAAAATAAGTAAATCTAGTAAAGTAAAATAGGTAAAGTAAAATGGGAGCAAGATAACAGACTTCCGATCAGTGCTTCACCGGAATAACTTCCTCGCCGTAGATCTCCTTCCCTAATCTCTATCATCCTGATAATTCGATCCTCTGTTCTCTGTGGTTTTTCTCGAAATCACTTGATCTGTTGCACGATCAAGATCCTCTGTGCCTTCTCCGATTCAGTTGCATTTCTTGGCTGCTCATTCATCTTTCTCGCCTCTACCTCCTTGTCAGCATCCTTGTCGGTAAACCATCAGTCCTTCTCAGTTTCCCTTCTCTGTCTCTAGTCCCTGCATCAAGCATCATGTCTATAGACATACAAAACAGAGATGAATTCCCGCCTTTGAATCTTAACTGTCATAATAACACTGATCACAAAAAGAAAACCTTCGCTGAAATGGTTTCTGAAGTTAAGGAGAGAAACATACCAAGGCCTGAGTACGTCAGTTTTGCTGAAGACCATAATGTGTTACAATACAAAACAGATACCCAAGATTTCCTCATCTCCAAGTCTAAAACAACACTGATTGGAAAATTCAGTCTTGGGATACCAAAACGATTAGCATTTCAAACATTTATGGATTCGCTAAACTTCAGAGGTGAATATTCATATACTACTATAGATTCGAGGAAAATTCTTATTGAGTTTAATCTGCTCGAAGATGTTAGAAAACTCTGGTATAGGTCTACTTGGAAGGTTGATGGAAAAGTAATGCGCATACTAAAATGGACTCCTGAAACAAAAAAGAATCAAGAAAGCCCCATTGTTCTGCTATGGGTCCGATTCGAAAATATGCCTGAATATATGTACAATGACAGTATAGTTGAAGATATTGCTTCATCTCTTGGAAAAGTGCACCAAATCTTTATCCCAAAAAGAAACAGAGCACAATCAAACACTGCTTATGCTCAACTAGAAATCGATATCTCTACGAAGCTTAAAAGGAAGATATGGATTGGATTTGGTATCAATTCAGGATGCTGGATAGGTGTTAGTTACAAAAATGTGCCAGAATACTGCTCTATGTGTAATCACTTAGGTCACTGTGAAGTTAAATGTAAAAAGAAGAGTCCTGTTATTGAAGAAACACCTATAGATATGACACAAAAATCTGATAACATTGATAAAGATGTTAATACTTCAGATTCATTACAAGATACCAACAAGATTCAGTCTACTTGCACATTTAAGATACAACCATTCTCTCAGGTTTATAAAAAGAAATTGAAATCCATCATCACATCTAAAGACCAGCCTCTGGCTTCCTCAACAAACTCTCAAAGTCTTGACGCATATGCTGCTGATCAGAACAAAGATGCTGACATGATTGAAGCTCTTCAAAATCTGGAGCAGGAGGATACCTCCTAAAGCCACAAGAATGTCATGACTCTCCTCAAGGTGAAAACATTGGTAGCTACAACCCATCCCCCAAAGCTAGTTCCTCTGATCAAGAGTTTAATGCTTCCATCAACAATGAAAATGATATTTCAAAAGCAGTAAAGCTTCTGGATGAAGGGCACAAAAAAGATTGTGAAAATAGTTGTAAGGTCTTACCTCAAAATATAGGAAGCCTTCAAACTACTCCAACCTGCAATGAAGATGAAGTTGATCCTTTGGTCGCCATCTCTTAGTTTCTAAGTTGAATTCCTGTTGAACAAAAATTAGGGCTTTAGTTCCTCTGGTCTCTTAGTTTCGATTTGGAAGTGTACTAAGGGAGAGCGTCATCCTTGGTGAACTGATAGGGTGTAGTCGGGATTTTGAAGAGATTGTCATGGAGGTTTCTGTAGCATAGTGTTTTGTATCGAAAGGGGAAAGGAAGAAGAAAAGTGGGTGTTTGGTGAAAGTAGATTTAAAATTCTGATTTAGTGTTGGCTTCGATTTAGGGCTTTTAGTCCTCAATTTGTATCTTTTCTTCAAATTAGCCCTGATTTGTATTGTTCTTTCATTTTAGTAATAAAATGATTGTTTGATTAAAAAAAAATAGGTAAAGTAAAAAAATTAAATAAAAAGTAAAAAATAAAAGGTAAAACTTAAAGACCGATAAACAAGGATATTTTGGGGAAAATTTAATAAGTGCGCGTATATGTAATAAATAGGGGTACATTGGGGTGACACGTGTCGCTTTTCTGTTAATTTGCACGCGCCACTGGCAAAAATGCAACAATGTGAAACAACAATGATTCATTTTGGAAACGAAAGAAATTTAGTGGCACGAATGCAACAAAAGTCAAACACCGATGACTTCACAGGATTTTTAGCCTAGTATCTGAGGATTTTCCACCTACACCATCTATTATTGTAATTTGGTGTTCCTTAGCTTTCTTTTGTAACACTACTGTGGAAGGAAATCATGATTAGTTTTGAATGGATGTTTGTTAAAATGATGTAATTTGGCTTTCTTTTGAGATACTTGCTATGGTCTACTTTGGTATTTGGGAATTAAAAGAGAAACAATAAATATAGAAGAAGAAAGGAACCTAATATAGATTTACAGTAAATTTGATAATAATTTGTAGTTTGTGGAAGAAACCATTTCTTCTTTTTGCAAGATTCAATCATTATTCAGATAAGTTATTTATTGTGAATATCTATTTTCTTTTTCTTTTTTATTAAATTGAAAGTCTTTGAAATTTTTTAAATTTTGATTAAGTTTTCCTTTTCTTCCTGAATACTTTTTTGGAAATTGCTAACAAAACGGCCAAAATTACTCTGCAAAAGTCGTTTATAATTTTTTTTTAAAAACTACTCCGTGAAGTTATTTTGTTTGACGATTTTACCCTTACGAAATCGTATAAATAGTCAAATTTACTCCGTGAAGTTATCATAATTTCAAAAAAAAAAATCAAATTCTCTAACTTTGCTCTACCTTCTCTCTAAAAAAATTATAAAAATTATAACTATAATTATAACTAAAAATTTAAACTTACCTAAGCTAAATTAAATTAAAAAAAACCTAAACCTATAATTTAAGTCTAACCTAACTTATATTAAATTAAATTAACCTAATCTAAAAACTAAAACAAAAATAAATTAAAACTAAACTAAAGTATACCTATACTGATCTACCTGATTCTCTCTCTACCCACCCTCTCTACCAACCCCAACCCCAAAACTGAAACCCATCCCTAGACCGAAACCCTCCCCTAAACCGAAACCCACCCCTCTCTCGGCCACTGTTTCACACCCACCGGTACCCATCCTAACCGAAATCGTGACCGTAAATTCTAGTCGGCGTAACAGGAAGGAGACGGGCGAGATTTCAGAATCGAAAAATTATTGAAAGTTCATTTCGTTGTTGTTAGATAGGTTAGTTAGGTTTAGTTAGGTTAGATCTGTAGAAAATGTGGGTTTTTGGGCTGTCTGTACGCCATGGCAGAAGCTTAAAGCTTCTGCCATGGCGAAACTGTTCTTCGCCACACGGGGGCGAAGAACAGGGTTCCTACGCCACATACGATGGCGTAGGGACCTTGTCACACACCATCAGTATGGCGTTCGTATCAGGTTCTGCGCCACAGTGTTGGCGCTGTAATGCTACAGTCACCGGAATGGCCCGGGACCGGTTTCATATTGTTTGTTGGTGTCGATCATATGTGTTTAGGCTATTTTTGTAACAAAAACAGATATCCAAGTGAGTTTTAGTATTTTCAAGCACGCCTTCACATTTGCGTTTCTATTTACAGGTTATGGAGTTAGGTATGGACTTTTGTGAGAACGAAGACAATCGGTTGCTTCAGGCCGTGAAGTTTGTTAAGCAAACAATGTCCGATGATACGACCGATGCTTTTTTCGATCGAGTGGTTTGTAGGATGTTTTATGATTATGGATGCTTGGAGTATCCTAATCCGCCGCCACGTAGTCGTGAAGAAGTCAAAAGCAGGTACAATCATGCGAAAGCTGAACCACTTCAGATTTTGTCCAACTTGCCTTACAAAGTTCAACAAGTAGCACTTGTTGATTGGAACCTGTTTAGGACAGATTACGTTACCAGACATATGTTGGATCATATCGAAATTAAGGTTGATGAGATAGACGATGACATTGCAAACTGCGGACATATTCCAGAGAACGGAATGTACGGTTTTGAGTAAGAAATTATATTTTCACTATGTAATGTAATGTTGTTAATCTCACCTTGCTGTGAGATCGTTTTATTTATATTTTGTATCAAACGTATCATTTTGGGTTTTGGATTGTATGATACTGTTTTCTATATTTTGGTGCTCTCGTTGATGTTTCGGTCCATGTATGATACTTTTTCCTTTATGTTTGATATTATAAAAAAAAAATTCCCGCCTCAAAACATATAGAATGATGGTTTCCCGCCTCAAAAAGTTTTAGGCGGGAACAAAAACACCATTTTCCGCTAATTATTTTAGAATTGAACCACAGACTTCGAGTCTATAAATACTAGAATCTCACTATGAACTAAACATTTAAGTTATAACAATGGGTGATTCAGGCTGGAACGTGCACGAAGATGCAAGCCTTCTAAGCGCATTTGACTTCGTCAAAGGTACGATGCAAGAGAAGATTCCTGGTTTCATCGATGCAGTATTGTGCAGAATGTTCTTCAACCACGGTAGGGAGGCATCGTGTCTAGGATGCTTAATGCCCCAACCACGCGGACGCGAAGAAGTGTTCGAAAGGCTAGCTTATCTTAATTCAATGACTATACAGATTGAGTCACTGGCTTACGAGACCCGTTTACCTGTCCAAAAAGTATTCAACATGGGATCCCAAGGTACAATTACGCAGGAGATGGTGTCACATGCGACGCAGCAAAGGGAGCAAGAAATGGCCGACGCAATTGCCAGCGCCGTTGAAACGTATTCAACTCCCAAAGGAAGTACTGATGAAGACGTTTTTCGAATGAACTAACCGAATCCATAAAATTAAGTGTGAAATGCTAACTCAGGGTTAGCTTATCTATCATTTGTTTTAAGTTATTTTCTTATGTATTTCTAATTATGTAATGCTTTGATTAGAGTGTAATGTTTTAATGCAATCGACATATTAAGAAGTTTAAGTGTGATTGTTTTTAAGATAAACATCCAAAAAAAAACATCCAAAGTTTACATTTATTACAAAGTTTAAGTGGTGAAATGATGAAATGATTAGCGTAGTCCAAAACAAGTGAAATTTCACATTGTGTAACATCTTGCAACACATAAGAAGTAGTTAAACCAATTGAACCGGCATTCCGGAATACCTAACTGGATTTCGCCATTAGTGTGGCGCCGGACAACGTGAGTTCGCCACATGTGTGGCAAAACATAGGGTGCCCACGCCATCAGTTGGCGTGGGGATTCCAAAGGGCGCCACACGCATGGCGTGCGACCCACCAACCACGCCAATGCGTGGCGACGAATAGAAAAAATGGGTTTTCTCCAAAATATCTAATTTTCGCAGAAATAAGAGAGGATTAAGCAATGTAACTCCTCGGCGTCCATAGTGCTCCGGATGAGAAGTGGTTCCGACACTCCTCCGGCCATGTTTTGAAGGTTTGGAGGTTTTTAAAAAATTGGGTTAATAGGTTGTTAATTTTGGAGGTTTTAGGTAGTTTGGAGAAGATAATTATGGTGGATGTTTGAAATTGTGTTTGCAACTTCATGGAGTAGTTAGAAGTGCTCAATGGCGTGGGTTGTAATTAATTAGACTTCAAAGGGTTTTTTGGGTTTTATGCCTAGTGGCAAATTTGTAAATATTGAAAAATAGAAACAAGCGACTTCACTGAGTAGTTTTGGCCGTTTTTTTAGCAATTCCCTACTTTTTTTCCTTCCATAATTAATCTTCCAGTAAAATAGACTTACCCCAACTGTGTATAATAGCCCACTTACAACTTTGTTAACCTACTTGTATAGATACAAGACCGGGCCCGAGGGCAATGTTATGCTTTAGAGTGTCACGGTTCATAATGTCTACTTATTGTTTCTATTATTCCTTTAGTCGTTTTGGTTGTTTTTTAAGGAAGTAGTAGCCGTCACTCAAAGTGCAATGAGTGCGTATAGGGTAAATTCTCAATCTGACGCGATAGCCTGCAAACCAACGCCAGAAGATAAATCATACAAGTTGACAGGCTCAGCCGAAAAAGCATATGTAGAGGGATTCGAATTCATGATCTTTTTTCACAAGCATGCCTTACTCAACCAACTCCGCTTACAGGGGGACTAAGTCGTTTTGGTTGTGTTTTTGTCGTGAGTGAGTGGATTTTCAATTGCAATTTCTCTTTTCGAAATAAACAACTAGACCCGCAATATATTGATCTCGATCATGAAAAGGCAACATGTATGATTAGACAATTTTTTTGTATAAATTTAATTGGTTGATTTCAATTATAACATAGTTGGTCTGACCTTTTAACAGACTACATCAAAATGGCCGAATCAAGCAGCAATGTTTTTTCAATTGTTCATTCCGTGAAAGCCTGTGCTTGTGATGGCGAAGGTAAATATCAGACTTTTGGACACGTTTCGCATCTATAAAAAAACAAGGTTTCACATTTTCTTTAAAAGAGTCGTCTTTTTCGTTTATAGTGTAAAATTAAAAATTCAAAAAGTTTGTATTTTTTAGATCGTAACTCCGAATGTTTTTCTAATAATACAATTTGTTTTGTTTTCTAGGACGAACAAAACTAAATCAATTCATGATATGTTTTAAATTTGTTTTACAAGAATTATATTTTACACTGGTTTTGCATTTATCATATGTGTGGTTTCTCATCTAGCATCTAGCATCTATCATAGTTGGTCTGATTTCTCATCTATCATTGTTGTTCTGGTTGACTAATTTCACATCTAGGAGTATAAAAACTAAAAAAGGTTTTGCATCTAGCAAAAAAAATGTTTCACATCTTCTTATCTATCATGTTCCGTATTTATGAGTAGTTAAAGTTAAAAAGCTTTCACATTCATCATTACACAGGTTTTTCATCGACCAGTAAGTAAAATAACCATGTTTAGTATCTACCATTACAGACAATAGACATGTTTCGTATCTTACAATATAGAGAATAGACGTGTTTCGCACCGTCAAAAAGTTCGCATTCTTCGTTGAAGCTTGAACTAGTTTCTCGAACCAGATTTTCAAGAAACACAAAAATACAATAAAAATGATCAAAATCTTACTGAAATACAACAATTCAACTATAAAAAAATTAAGATGAATTCCAAAAAAACATGAAATAAACAAAAATCTAGTAACCTATTTTTTTTTTTAAAAAACCCGAGTTAATTAAAGAGACAAATCGAATTGCCTAAACAAAAATCTCAAATCAAATGTTGAAATCAAATAAAAACACAATCAAAATCATACGAAAACAAGGAATCGAAATTGTTTGTTATGGTATTGTATCCTCACGTGGAATATAAAAAAATAAAATAAAAAACTTGAACCGAAAAATAGATAGGCTTTTATATAATTAAGTATAATACTAGTAGGTATTAAATAATAAATATTTGAGTGAAATTGTTATTTTTCATAAATACATGAAAATATAGATAGTGAATGGATAATACAATGGTTTTCGGATTTTAAAAAATATTAAACTTTTTTTTAAATTTGAAATATATAGAATCATATTTTTTTAGACATTATAATCTAATTAAAACATTATACTTTAATTAAATACTATTAAAGTCGGAAAATAATAGTTAGAAAATAATAAAATAATTTTATAGACGGAATAAATAGTTGAAGATATGTAAGTTCGAATGAAGACAAGATCTTAAACATTCAAATTAAAAAAAACACTGAAATTATTTCTCAATTTCAGTAAGTAATAAAATTTTAACCGCTTAAATTTTAAATACAAAAATTAATCGGAAACTTTTAGTTTTTTATAAGAAGTGATTGTGAGAAATGTTGTAACATATAAATAATTAATAATATAAATGACATAGATTGAAGTTTTGCTATTGCATTTGTCCTTTGGTCCTAACGGGACGAGTTGTCCTATCTATTCGGTCTATGGTAAAAATTATATATCTATATATATAACTATTTGAATTTCTAATGGATTAAAAATATGTATCGACAATAATTTTTTGGCACTCCAAAAATAACATTTTGTGTTTGGTGGAATACAAGATAATTTTTTTTCGTCGATATCTCTATTACATCTCTAATTGCCTGCGATTTTGACAATTATAAACAAACAAAATCAAAACCATTAACCTCTCCTCCTAATAACAGATAATCAAGTCAGAGACTTTCTCATCAAATTTTTAACCAAGATATTAAGAAATTTGCACCCATTTTCCAAAAGAAAGAATCACAATCTCATGTTAATGGAAATATATTCACCAAACAAATCAATTATTAGATCTAAGAAACAACCTTACCTTATAACAAGTCTCTACTTCACAATCCAAAATGCAAATTATGCAATAGTGTCAATAAGTAATTTTACCTCAAACATAATCTTATGCAGATGCTACTAGAATAATACCAAAATAATTATTACATGACAAGGTGAATATTGAAGACAAAGGTGAATTCAAATCAATATGATTCTTGTAATATGATAAATAAAGAATATTACCTAATTCAAAGCATAAACTAATTGTTAAAATCTCGAATGGATGATCCCAAATGTCAGTGGTTCAGAAATTCTTTGATACATTTGGTTTAGGAGGAAATGTTAGTTTTACCTTGTGGGATCCAAGACACGTAATGACAGTGTTGGATGTACTTGTAGATATTAGAAAGTTTAGGAGAAGGAATGTATGAAACAGTGGTCAACATACAATGAGAAATTTTGAATTGGACATCTTTCTTCCATTCTAAGATAAAATCACCAATAACCACTATATGGATTTCCCTTCCAAACATACACTAAAATCTATAGCTAAAACAATTGGGAATCTTTTAGCTTTCGAGGTTCCCTATAAAAACAGAGCAATGTTTAATTGCAATAAGGCATGGATTGAGCCAGACATATCTAATGTCATTTAGTTTAAAATTTGGATATGTTTTAGAGAGGCATAAGGAATTTGTAAAAAGACTAAATACGATGAAATGCCTCATTACTGCTCTGATTATTTCTATAATCGGGCATAAACAAACATACAACATAAAAAAAATTGTCACCAAAAGAAAGCAAGGAAACAAATATCCAAAAGGATCAATCTTCATCAATTGAGACCACCTAACTCAATATTTCAATAGATTTTTAAGGTAAAATCAATAATAGTCAAGTATTATGATCAAGTCTTATTAGACAACAGGCAAAAAAAAAGCTACATTGTTAAGAAAAGATGAAGATAATAGAGAACATGTTTTAAGTAATTAAGACTTATGAGATAAGAGTTCTGATACTAAACACATTTTCCACTCCTATCAATAACCTTCTATCCAGAGTAACTAGAATGAAACGGAAAACAACGACAAAACTGAGAGTGACAATAATAGTGCTGAGATTAGAGACGTTGATATCACTGAAACTCTATAAACTATTAAAACAAGAGTTCTATTTACAACTAATAATGATTTGGAAACCTCAGATACTAAGACTAATTGACCAAAGAAAAGATTTACAGGTAATCCTCCACCTTCCCCTCGTCTAGGTAACATAGATGATCAAAAATTATTTAAGAAGATTTTGAGAAAGAAAATTAAAAAATCCAAGATGAAACCTCCTAAAGGGTTTTTACCGCCAAAGAACTCGACTACAAAGGGCCAGCCATGCTTACTTTTACCTTTACAAAATGACCATTTCAATCATAAGTTGGAATATAAGAGGGATTGTACATAAATGATAAAAAAGAAAACTTAAATTTATCATTAGGACTGAAAAGACTGATTTTTTTTCAATTCAAGAGCCTATAATTGTTGTTGACAACTTAGAAAGGATTACTAGCCTACTTGGTTTTCATGTTGGTATTACTAACATCTCTAATAAAATATGACTATTTTGGAAAAAAAACGTTTATATTTGTTATCATTCCAAATAAATAGGAAATACTACAAGTTAAAGCAAGACATTCTTTGGACAATGACTTTTATGTATGATTTGTTAATGCAAAGTGTAAAAAGGATTAAAGCAAAAGAACTATGGGTTAACTTAAGAGAAGTCGATGATTAATCCCGAGAGTGTATAGTTTATCCTACCTTATCATCTGGGTTAACTATGGGTTTTCAATGCAATTACCAATTCTCATGAATAATTATCCTACTAAACTCTTACTTTAAGAAGTATTAATCACTTTAATAATGTGATCAATGACTGTCATTTAGATGATGCGGGTTTTAATGATTCAAAATATACTTCAGACAAACAATCGCGAATGGAAGTGATTAGATAAAGTGTTATATAATAGAGTAAATACTTTGAAAACCCTTATGTCAAATATTTGTCTAGAACAATATCTGACTATATGCCCCTATGCATTACAATCTATTATTCTCATAATAAAGTTAAAACATCTTTTAAATTCTAGGCCATGTCGACACTCCACCCTGAATTCTTAAATATGGTTGAGCAAAGATGGAATGAAGAACTTTCAGGCTTACATATTCAATATTTTTGGCATAAACTTAGAAGATTGAAGATTAAACTCAAGATATGGACTAAAGAAGTATTTGGCAATGTGTTGATGACATTGCCCAATCAGAGGAGGAATTAAAGTTTTTAGAAAACTTATTGGAAGAAACTAAGATTATAGAGGACAAAAATTAAATTATCCAAAGGACAAACCATACATCTTCAGCTCTTAGCTAGAGAATAGTCACATTGGAGCATGAATCTTGTACTAATTAGATTAGAGATGAAGACAAGAACACTGCAGCTTTTCATAACTTTGTAAAGAAAAAAAGGAAAAAAGCATAATCTATAAAATATTAGAAGGAAATAAGTGTATAATCTAAGGAATATTTCAAGTTACTTTTATCCGAGCAGCATAATCCTAAGGATATAGAATATCTTCATATCATTATACCAAATATCGTTACTGACTTATATAATCATAATATAATGTTCTTACCTTCAGAAGAGGAGATACTAAAACTCTGTCAAATCATTGAACTCCAACAAGGTTGCGGGAGTGGATGATTTCAACACAAATATTTTTCAGCATTGTTGGGTTATTATTGATGAGGATATTTGCGTTGCAAGTATGGCTTTCTTTAATAATCATAATGTTCGTCATGATATCTATGCAACAAAAATATGCTTAATTAATAAGATGGATTCACTTAAAATATGGAAAAAAAATTAGATCAAGAAGTCTATGCAATATCTTCAACATAATTATATCCAAAATTTTGAATGAAAGACTATCTTTGTTCTTCCCAAGATCATATCTGAAGAATATAGTGGGTTTCTCAAAGGAAGGAATATCCATGACATTTTTCTATAAACTCAGGGATAGCCCATGATTTAAATAGAAAATACAGAGGCGGTAACTTGATAATTAAAATCGATATGGTAAAACAATTTGATAGAATTTTATTCATCTTTATGCCATGATATTATAAGTTTTTGGATTTGACAAAAGATTATAAACAGAATAAATATTTCTATTAATGTTGTATGGTTTTTTTTTCATTATTAATAGTGAGCTTAGAGGCTATTTCAAATCTTCAACGGTTGTTAGACAATGGGATCCTATCTCCCATATTCTGTTTATCATTACCAACGAATGCCTTATAAGAGGTAGTAAAAAGATATTTGAAGACAATAGAAGTACAAGATCCAAAGCTAGAAGTTCTTTGTTGGTACCTTGTTTGGCATTTGCTGAATATTTCATTATCTTTGCAAATTGACCGTCTTCAAGTATTAAGAATATATACAAGTTTTTCTATTAATATCAAGAAAGATAAGGTCACGTTATTAATAAGGAAAAACACTATATTCACAACATCTACAAAACGTAGAAAATGAATTTATAACAATTTGTTTTCCTGAAATTCTCAATCTATCCAACTTGATCAAATTACATATACATAACATTATACATAACCGAAGCAAAAAACAGAGGAGAAATGTTGTCATAGATATAATCTTTTATCTTATGAAGAAGAAGATTTTTCTTCAATACACGTGACTCGTCTGCAATTATATTTTATTAATTTTGGTTTTATTTTAGTTGCAGTTTTGTTGCTCTAACTACCTCTATAAATTCATCAATTTGTTATTTCGGTTATGTATAATGTTATGTATATGTAATTTGAATCTTTTCTATGAAATTCTCAATCTATTCAACTTGATTAAATTACATATACATAATTATACGTAACTGAAACAACAAATGACTGAATTTAAGGAGGTCTACATGTACCTTCTAAAATCATCAACAAACAAAATAAAATATTTGTTCCCTCCTTTGGTAATTGGGGAAAGAGGATCACGAATTTCTTCATGGATTAGGTCTAACATTGAACATTCTCGATAATGATTTGTGTTGGAGAGCTTCCTATGTGTTGTTTCCCAAGAACACATATATCATAGTTCGGACCATCTTGATGAAGCTCGGGTAATCCATTGGCTAATTTATCTCGTCCAAGTTTTTACAAGGTTTGAAAGAGCAGATTCCCATAGCGAGCATACCACAAGCGAGAGTTTTCAGATTTGGTATATAGGTGACATTATTAAATTTATTAAATCATTTTAATTGCATAGAGTCTATTTTCTGCTCGAGGTATTTTGACCACCATATTGTAATCTGCATAAAAAATACTTAGATTCCACATTCAACAACGGCGTTTCCTCCTGATTCATCTACTTGTCCCAAACTAGTGATATTAGATTTTAATCTTGGTACATAATAAACATTCTTCATGTGGAAGTTTTTCGTTCCACTTCCACAAATATTTATCATCGAGCCATCGCCAAACTTTACTGTACCACTCGTTGATTTATCTAAGTTTGTCGTGGTACCAGAGTGATTCATCAACACTCCCTTTAGTTGTCATTGTTTCAGCTTGATCTTTAGCCATCATCAATTTTCCCTCTATCAAAGACTCAATCGGTCTCCATTACCAGCAACGTATCTTTATCTTCCACTTATTCTGTTAAATTCATTGTTTTCTCTTTCTTCAGTTTGCAATCCCTAGCATAATGCCCAAAATTATTGCAAGCATAACATCATACCTTTGTGATATCAAAGTTCGAATTTTTTTAGATATGTCATTCTCCATCAACAAATTTAGATATTCCACATGAGAGCTTCATCTCCCATAGCCAAAGCCACATATGCCTCTTCATTGACCGCGACATCGACTCCTTCCATAATATGTTGAGTTAAATCGTGATTCACACTCTTTTTTTGTCAACAACACCTTTTTATCATACTCTTCTTCTTCATCAGATTTAATGAATTCTTCATGAGCTCTTAATTTCCCAATAAAATCTTCAAAAAACTTGTTCTTTGCGTCTTCAAACTTTTCAATTGAAGCTGCAACTTGGGTAAAATTTGACGATACCGATCTTAGAAATTTCTTGTTAATATATTATGGCTCAATCACAAGACCAAGTGCCTTCATTCGGTTAACCAGTGTTTCTATTTTTCCCACATACTCCACTATTGTCTCATTATCTTTCATTTACACACCTTCAAATTCCCATGTCAACGCTTCTTCTCACACATCTTTGACATCGTACGCTCCTTCATTCATCTTGCACAAATACTCTCACATTTCTTATGTTGTCTCAATGTCCCTCAGTTCCATCAATTATGCTTTAGTCAAACCTTGAGAGAGAATTCCATACGCTATTTGATCTTGATGGAGATCAAATGGTTTGTCGAGTAATACATCTTCCCAAACCACGTGAGCCCTCATGCATATCTTCATCTTTAATGCCCATCCTTGATATTTTGTGTTAGTGAGAATTGGGATGTAAGTGATACATCTCATTCCTTCTGTGACACTCTTATTTTCAATTTTGTTGATTGAGCGCTACCACCGCTTCTCACCACACTCGCATAACTATCGTTTTGCGACGTTGGCTCCGATACAAAGTGTGGAAAATGAATTTATAAGGATTTGTTTTCCTAAAATTCTCAATTTATTCAACTTGATCAGATTACATATACATAACCGAAACATCGAAAGACTTAATCTACGAAGGTAGTTTTATCCAAGAAACTACAAACTTTTAACCAAAACTAATAAAATATAACTGCAGACTAGTCACGTGCATTACATATAAATCTTCTTCTTCATAAGCTACTAGATTATATATATGTCAACACAAAAATGAGTCAACCAATAATGAAATCAATTGAAAACTAAACTGGTTTCAAGTATGAAGATCGTTTTATTAAATATCTTGGTATTGTTATAAATACAAGACAATAAACTTGCTAGTTTGGAGAAATAGTAATCAAAATCAGATTAAAGATTCAAGAGAGGGATGTCAAACTAATTTGATATGGAGGAAGATTAACTTGTGTCCAATTTGTTTATTTGGATATTCTAACTTATCATGTGCAAAGCTGCAAACTACATAAAAGAGTTCTTACAAGAATAGAGAAGCTTTGTAGTAGATTTCTTTATGGTAATTTTGAAACAAATAAAGTAATACGATGGTCTAATTGGTGGAATTTATGTATACCTTCTGATGAAATTCGAATTACTTCTCTTACAAGTTATGGTATAAGTTTAGAGAACACAAAACTTTATTTTCCAAATATACACACTATATTTACTACTCTTCTTACCATCCTTTAAAAATTCAAACTTTAACTAAAAGTTTAAAAACCTGGAAAAGACTACGGAATATTAGGCATATTGCATAAGAATTTATTTTCTGGAAGATAAATAGAGATGAAATAGAATTTTGGTTACACAAATAGTGTGACACTAAGCCATTTATTCATCTAAATGATGATGGCAGTAAAAAATAGTATATCAAAAAAAATATCAACAGTTTATATCTTCAAAATAGATAGAATCTTGATAAATTAAAAGCAGCTGTTCTGCCCTCTAACATTGAAAGAATTAAGATTCTTTCAATAAAAAAGCAAAAAAAAAGTACAATCAAATAGACTATGTCTAAAACTGGGGTTTACAACACCAATGAGACTTGGAGCAATATAATAGAAAGAGGCTCTAAATCTAATCTATTCAAGAAGATTTGGAACAACATTACTTCTAAGAAGTATTAATTTATTTGTTGGAAACTGTTGAATAATTGGATTATAGTAGACATGGTTTTACAAAACTGAAAAATAGTTTTACAAAATTATTGAATCATTAAATCATTTATTTGTTCAAAGCAATACTTCATAAGAAGTATAAAAATATTTTGGTGGTTTATTTTGACCTGATTATTGGCAGGCATATGACCTTAAACCGCACGATTAGGAGTTATTATTGGTCAACTAACAAGGAATTCCATATTCATACTATCTTGCCTCCTATTATATGCTGGATTATTTGGTTCTCAAGAAATAAAATAAAGCATCAAGAGAAGAGTATAAACTATTACGACTTTTCTTAATTGTATGTCATTTTTTTATTTTATAAATCATTCTTTTAACTTTCTATTCTTTCAAAAATCTTGTGAATTCACTACTCCAAGGCACCATAACATGTATTATGCTTATTGAGCCCATTACTGAATTGTTGGGCTAAATGATCTTCCAATCTAATTATGTTTAACCTCAACCGATATCCACACATTTTTTATTATTTCTACCATGAGGCTAAATAAAAATATTTATTATTATTCGTAAGTACAATATTCTGTTATTGATTATTATAGTTATTTAATTGGATTTGTAAATACAGACATGGATATTATAAATTACACATGATAAGACGTTCTGATTTATGCTTTCCTTACAATCTTTCATTTGGATTATTCATTCGTACTCAAATGTATCCATTTGAATGGTATACTATATAATATTTTTATTTGCGAATAATATCTGAATGTATATTCATGTCCGAAGATAGCTAACAACGAACCAAAAAAGTTATCCAAGGACTTACGATGCGTAATGGCTCTACAATAAATCATATCACTAACTAGTGGCTTAGTGAAACTTGGCTTGTCATGGAGTATAGAATGAAAGTATGACTTGATCATGTAATCAACACATGTCAAAATTTCAACTGGTCCTACCTTACTGAATTGAGATATCTTAAAATGAGAGAAAAAATTGAAAATTAAATCATCGTATTATTGATACCAATTCAATTTGAAGTACTTAAAAATAAATCATGGAATTATTGATAACTTAAGTGTATGCATATTAATCATACAATATGAAATAATGAAAATTTATTTGAATTTATTGATAAATTAGATAATAACTTTATTGGAATCAAAACAATACTTCCACTGTATCTGAATATCCTCTAGATTAAGAACGCTCATGTGAATATGTTATGTTCATGACAAACTCTGAATATTGAAACAAATTAATGGTAGAGTTTGTTTTATTTGCTTTATCTTTATGTCATTGGTTATAATAAAATGAATGTATTGTTCTTACTGAATGTTTGTAAGTGTGCTACAAATTTTATTCTTCTAAAATATGCAGGTCTAAATCACATTATATGGCTTTACATACACTTAACCTATAAAATCACACACTTAAATTACCTCCTTAATGAACTTCATAATACTCTACCAAGCTTATCTCAAAACTAATAGATATTACAACTTTGATAGATTATGACTAACGAGACGTTTTAACTTAATACCATAAATAAATTTCTAATTGTTATATATGTTCACTTTATTAGATTCAAAAATTATTGTTAAAAACTTATTAGTGTTGTTTTCGAATGATTAACTTTTAGAACTAATCATTCTTTTATTAATAGAATTATTAAGTTGTAACTTATATATCAAGTTTTCTTTATTTTTTAATTCGAAAAGGCTTGATGCTAATATTCATTTAATGAAGCCTAACTTTTGAAATGTCCAAGTGGTACAACGATTATCTTATAAGAGTCTTCTAAAAAATTATGAATTAAAAGTTCTCTAAAAAAGTAAATATTTTTACACTGAATAAAATCTATTTTGACGTAAGACCTTCGAAATATCTTAACAAAATTATCTTACATCAATATATATTCATGTTACAGTAGTCCACATTGAGCATTAAAAAATTGAATGTGATCTTATAAAATCTTAAACTGAATTCTTCCTTTACATTATAATATTTATAATATTCTTATGAAACTTTTTGTATTGTTATAGAAGCTAAAAGTTGGATACTTTAATTTCTCCATGAAATATCTCATTTTTATTGCATAACTATTTATGGTGTCACAAGAGTTGAAACTAGAATATTTTGTTGCAAAAAATCTTAATCTTCTTGTGGAAATCTTTATAATATTACAAAATCTGAAACTGGAAGCTATTGCACTAACTTACTTTGAATAAGTTTTTTTTTATGATGTTGAGTTTTTTGCTCATGAACAACAACTAATTATTAATTAGAACTGGAAATTTGAACGTTAACTTATGAAAGAGAATAAAGAAATTATCAGAACTAAATGATCAAATTCTTATACTTTGAATTTAAGAAAATCAATCCTGATTCTTCTCCAATATCATGGTTGTTTATTAGATATTCCCCCTAACTAAATATCCTTAAAATAAATGAGATGTCTCATATCTAAAATTGCGTTGTGCTATTATAAAATAACTATCATAGAATGATATTTATTCTAAATGAATATAATAATTACCGTATCAGACTCTAGTTCCCAATGCTAGGCATGTAAGGATTTGTTTATACTAAATGCCTTTAAATGTAAAATTTCTTCAACAATGTTATCATAATGTTTAAGATATGATGTAGTAATAACACTAATTTCCTCCCTATAAATTTGGTTAATAAGGAACTATTACATATTTTATGTTTATGAAGTAAGCCTCTATTAATTGTTTCCGAGATTCGAATGGTGCATGAGTCTCTTTGGATTTTTTAATTTTTTTCGAATAAGTCACAACTTTCTTAGTGGTTGAAGACTAATTTTTTTATTATATTATACCTATTTTTTATTTTTAGAGACTTTATAAAGTCTTTAGTGTTCATGTTGAAATCGTTTTTTATTGGCATGTAGGCATTTGACATTTATAAGTGTACTTCTACTTTTAAGAACAAAATGAAACCAGATATATTGGAAAGAGAAATATTTTATTATTATTATCAATAACCTTAACCCTCTAAAGCCACCAAAATAGGAAATTGTATATCCCCATAGTTTAATAAATACGTTTACAAAAAGTGACAAATAGACTATAAGTAAAAGTCTTAATTACTATGAAATTTTTTCAAATGTTTTATATTTTAGAGGGGGGGGGGGGGGGGGGAATTTGGTTTTCCTCTTCATTGAATAATTTGTAGGTTCTGGAAGCTTACTTTACAGTTGTAAATATTTCTCATTACAGCCTATTAAATTCTGACGGAAGGTGTGCTTTGAAAATTTTTCTTCAATTAGATCTAACTAAGAGCTCATGGCTTATATACTATTTGATTGATCATATATTTTGATTCTATGAGAGGACGTACATAATTTGTCTAATACTACTACCTCTATTTCATACATCATAGAAAATAGCTGTCTTTTGTTGCTAATCTGTATAATAGTTTTGTATGATCGTAAGACTTTTGTAACCACTATGGCCAAGTTCATGCAAATCCTTACAATATTCTTTATAGCATATGTAATTGTCATGTTGGTTACCTCCACTTGACTGTTAGCTTGTGGATGCAAAGAGAAATTAAAAATGGTTTTATTCCTTTTTGAGTGGAGAGCTATGTGAGTTTGTCATTTTGGAATTTGGTTCCATTATTTGTTGTACTAGCCCTTGGAAGTTTTTAGATGTAGCATACGTTTACCTTTAGGAAAATGATGACTTCTTTGATGTGATTTTTACTAGCAGTTTTACTTTTATATATTTTGAAAAGTAATCTACAACAATTAGTAGCTTTTGGTGTTGGTCTCATAATATCACTGTCAGAACTTGTATATAGTTAGAGAAATGTTGTCATGTGTCATACTGCTTGACCGTTTTCATAATATAATCCTTTACTGGGGGCCAATAAAAATCGTGAAGGACAATTATTTGTTGAATTTATTTGTAGCTGCGATGATTACATTCTTCTTCACCATGTAACTTTAGTAGCACAATTTTTGCTTCATCAGGGCCTAACCATTGAGGTAGTGGTTTACTTAGCCCTATATTGTACAATATGTTTGATATCCATATGAATATTTGTGAATTCATCTTAATGTTTGTTGCTCTCTTTTATCTTTGGGGAGTATACCTTCAACGAGGTATGTCTTGATTTAATTTCTCGTTGGATAAGATAATAGATGGTTTTCTTTGAAATATTACTCATTGTATCGAAGATATGTATGCCAAATATGCGCAAGCAACATATGCAAGTTCACCAAAGACTATATTTTTAGTTCGTGGGACCTGTTTGAATTCAACTTTCTTAAATTAGGCAACTTGGCACCCAATTTCTTTCAAGAATTATATTTTTTTTAATTTTTTTTTTGGCTTCATCTTGTCCAAGCGTTTGGTTGACCACTAACTGTGAATCAAGGAGTAGTTGAACTCTTTTGGATCCACAAATTTTGTCTGGCGTAGTCCTATAATTACAGCTTTATACAATGCTTTGTTCAGTGAGGTTAGAATGCCGAACTTGATAGACGAACTTAAGATATATGATATTGAAATATGAGTAGGACTAATTCTTATGAGCTTTAATTGTTACTTCCTACAAATGTTATAACCATACATGTAACATCCAAAATGTTCTTTTATAAGTAGTGGTCTTTCATACTGAAATTATATAAAAAAATAAAACAAAACTAGGACTTTTATTGCTATTTTTGGTTTCAACTGGTTATTATAGTCTCTTAATTTAAAAACTACTTGGTCAGTCTTACATAATACATATATTTTTGTTATCATCTTTCTAGAAACGAAATAAATTCTGACTAATTTTTAATGCGTTTAGAAGTACAACCTCATTTTCTAGTTGTAACTACCAATGCCAAACCAAGTTTATCTAATTATAAGTATTTAGTTTCAGCTGGTAATAACGATTTACTTACATAATATATTGGTTTAGATTCTCTTTCTTCCTCTCTAAATAATACTGTGCTGACAATATAATCTGAGACTATAAAGTATAAATATAAAGATTCTTGTGACTCAAACTTTGTTAACACTTTTCGAAAGCCCATAATTTTCTTTATGTTGTTAGAACCTTTATCTCATGCTAGATTCTATTCAAACTTCCCTAGTCTTGTAAACACTTGGAAGAAAGGTTGGCATTTAGCCGAAGTTCTTGATAAGAATCTATTTAATGCAGCTAATCTTGCAGTTAGAACTTACAACTCTTTATCATTCATTAATGGATCCATCATTGCTAGTAAGCAAGTTGTGTGGGGTCTTATTTAATTATTTATTAGTTAACCATGTATCCCTAAACTTTACATGACCTCGCGCCAAATTTACACTTCTCTGGGTTTAGCTTGAGATTAAGTCTTCTAAAATTTGTGAAAGTATCAATCAACTCTGTTATATGATCTTCCTCATGAAGACTTGTAACCAAAATGTCATTAATATAAGATTTTATGTTTTGGCCTAATTAAGTTGCAAAGATTTTGTTAATTAGTGGTTGTTATGTTGCTCCGGTATTTTTCAAGCCGAATGGTATTACTTTATACCAGTGCATATCCTTTTAAGTTATGAAAATTGTATGTTATTGATCGTCCTTGCACATTTGTATTTGGTGATAAGTAGAAAATGCTTCTATGTAAGACATCATTTTATACTTGAATATTGCTTCCATAAGTTGATGAATTATTGGAAATGGTAAAAGGTTATTCGGGGAGGCCTTGTTGAGTTATGTGAAGTATACGCACATCTTTTATTTTCTATTTTTATTCTTCATAAAGATTGGGATGGCTATCAACATTTAGGAATGTGAATCTCGGATATGTTCCACAAGAGTTACTATATTTACTTATTCAATAATTACCTATGTTTTTTTATTGGGAGTAGGATCTCTAATTTTGTATGATAGGCCGAAAATTATTGCTGATTGGAAACTGGTGTCAAATTACTTCTGATAAGATTCGTATTACATCTTGTGCGCTCTATGCAAACATATCTAAAGCATTTAAAAATAGTTTATTTTGTACGTAAGATCCATTGGATAGTCTTACTTGTCATTTCATATGTACCTTGTATAATGTTTCCTCGATTTTACTAACCGGATAAATTTTCTAGGGTCATTCATTATTTGTAGAATGACATTTTTTTCTTATGATTTTTATGTTTCAAGTGTTATGGATGTTGCTTAGCACTCCTTATAAGCCTTCTAATTTTATTTTGTCACTACTACTTTACTTTTTATTGGGTATCTGAGTCATTGGTGGAACGTAAAAACTATGGAATGCATTTGGTCAAGCCAAAATGGTCCCAGTATGACATTATATAAGGAATGTGCGTCTACCACCATGTATAAACACTATACTTTATTCTTGTGCTCCTTTTTTCTAAGGATAATATCTAGATTTTGGTGTCATAGGACATTCACATGTTGTCTGACAGAGTTAATCAAGATTTGTTGAGTTGGGGTTAGCATTGACACTCCTCTCACTTTATCATAAGTGCATTTATAAAGAATCTTTGTTAAGATCGTACTGTCTGGAGTTACCTTCTTGAGTTCAAATTTAGCTACCTTAAAAATTATTAATAGAAAATTATTCTATGGTGTTACCACTTCTCTTGAGTTAGCATTTGTGAATGGTAGCATGATATATTAATTTCGTTACAAATGTAAAGACATTTGTTCTTAATATTTTACATTTATTTCATTGGTGTATGTTTATATTAATTTTTTAGATACTCCCAAATATGAGTCCCTCTTGTAGTTACTCATATTTCATGTATGTTGGGCCGGATTCTAGCATTCTTCTCATTCTACTATTATAAAGGCGTTTTTCTCTAACGTTTTTTCTTCTTTGACCGATGTTAAAACTTGTCTAGCTACGCGTCATTCAAACCTTGTCTTGCTTCATTGTTTTTCTTTTTTCGAATAAACTTTGTAAGTTTTCATTCATATACAATACTATGGACTTTGTCCTGTAAAGTCCAACAATCTTTGGTAAGATGTCCAATCTAATTATGGATATTATTATACATTTTTATTATCTCGATGCGTATATGACTCATACAACTTCCTTAGTAACTCATATCTGAAAAAATTCTTGGTCTTCTCATAGATTTCTCTCAAATTTGTGGTTAGGTTCGCAAATGACCCTGTTGCTTAGTAAAATCGGGTGTTATGCTATTGTTGTTCCTATATCTTTTTTTGTTGTAGCTTTAGCATTGATTTTTCATGCGCCTTCACGAAGTTGTCAGATTTTTATTTCTAGATGTTTTGATTTTTTGGTTAACTTACTCCACTGTTTCATTTTTGGTGGTGAAACGATAGTTTGATTGATAAGCCGCCATAGTTCCAATGTCCAAATCTCTTTTAGCTCTAGTAACCTCGTATACTTTAATGTAGCTCTCTAACTGAGCTAGTAGGTCACCAAAACTTATAACATTTTTGTTTATTATATCATTTGAGAGTGCACTTTGTAAGACTTCTTGCATATATGAAGCTACCATAACCAAGTCGTGGAAGTCTTGTAATTCACTCCTAGTGTTCAATAACCTTTAGGGGGATATCCTAGTATTCTTTTCACTGATCGTAGGGCGATCGGGGTTCCCAAATTTGTTTTCCCATTCTATCACGCATTGATGTGAGTGTTTAATTTTTTCATTCACCCTGCATCATTTTCGTTCTTCCGGGTGGACGATTACCGATTTGGATTCTCTTCATGTTCTTTGTCAATTGTGCTGAAAGGTAATTTTTTTAGTAACGTTTTCCAAGCTATCTTTCAATATGTTATAAGTTGAATCGTCACCTTATTCATCTTTTATCTGCTGGACAAGAAACTTGACTATATGATCTTGGACAATGAATTTTTCTTACAACATTCGAAAATTGTTAGTTTCTTCCTCTCTTAGCACATGAGCGAATCGCTCAAAATTATTGACATGAATTGTAGGATTCGTCGGGACTAGAGGCTCTTCATCAGGAGTTTTTACTTCAAATTCTCCATTTATATACGAATCATATCGTTATTTAAAAAATTTCATTAGTTCATGGTTCAAATTTGGTGCGAGGGGATTAGTATGAAAGATCATAAAATAAAAGCAAAATAAAAAGAACACTACTATTTTATATTATATTTATAGATTTTATAATTTGATTATAATATCTCCGAAATATAAATAATAATTGATATTATATTTTACGAACAAACTTTATTTTAATTAGAAATTTTATATCTTCATATATTTTAATCAAATATATGGATATTTGTTCTCATGTATGACTGCATGACCTATAAGTTTTACGAGCATAAATATTTACACCTTCCTAGATAATAATAATATTAAATATTATTGATATTATTGTTATTAAAAATATTAATTAAATATAAAAATTTAAGGACTAATAATTATCCAAAATATAATATATTTTTGGTTTATTATTTCGACTATCATTTTTTTTAATCTAAAATTTTGGGTCTTTTATTTCGCGATTGAGCGGGTGTTACACGCTTACAATTTAGCTACACCTAAATACTACGCTATTTTGACTATTTTTTTTACCAAGAAGTTCAATTTTATTGATATTTTAAATTTTACAATGAGTTCAAATGTTGCGTATAGTAAGTTGTAAAGATTACAACAGTTATAGTACCTAAGGAATCTAGTATATATATATATATATATATATATATATATATATATATATATATATATATATATATATATATATATATTTGAAACTTGAGTAGCTCCTGTTTTGATCCTTTTGTTTGAAGTCAGTGTTCTTCTGCTTTTGGTTATGTTCCCGTGAGTCTTTATTCCTTCTTTGTCTTTCTCCTTCCTTGATGTGTTTCTTGCAAACTAAAAAAGAATAATGGTCAAGTTTTTCAACTTGCCACAATATTAGCTGATCTCAAGAGTCTCTGATGTGTCCTAAGTTCATAGAGCCCAATAATATGATAGCAGATAGGTCATAAAGTGAATGATTTGCATCAACCATAAAGTTTGTTCGTTCTGCAAGTGCATGATTTGCAATCCAATCTGCAGCTGAGTTTTGTTCTCTATATATATGCTTAAGAGTCATTTGAGGTTTTATCAGATTTCTACAACATTGTAGTATTTGTTCTAAATTACATGGATATCTTCCTATGGCTAGCATGTTAAACAGACCTAAGCAATCTATCTCAATATCTATCAGATTAAGTTTTTTATCATTGCAGTAAATCAAACCATTCAATAATGCAAGTATTTCAGCGGTTAAAGGGGAACATTTGCCTATAACACGGCCTTTAGGTATCATTACATTTCCAAGTTCATTTCTTAATATAAAGCCATAGCTTGATTCACTGTTTATCAAAGAAGAACCATCAAAGTTTAACGTAAGACGATTATGTAGAGGCAGGTTCCATTTTATATATATGAAAGGTTTGGAAAGCTTGAAATGATTAAAACAACCTAAGTCTTTAGCTATATGTGAATCATTTGTCCAGTTTTTTCTAGTAAGGGATGATGATGAGTCTAAAGAAATAAGCATGTAAGATATGTGATTGATTGTCTTCTTATATGATATGGCTATGTTTTTGTGTTTACAACTGTTCCTAGCATTCCATATAGCCCATATTATCAGAGAAGGTATTATAGTACGTATGTGAATTCTTTTAGAAGTTGATAGTAGCCATAGGTTGATAATGTGGTTAACTGTCATATGCCTACCTATAATGATGTTGAATTTTTCAGAAAAGAAAGACCAAACTAGCCAAGCAGGTTCACAAGCTACAAAGACATGATTCAGTGACTCTGTATTCTAACAATTAGCACATTTAGAAGCAAGTTGGAAGCCTTTTCTTTGTAGAATGGTATATGTGCATATTAAGTTGTTTAAAACTCTCCAAAGAGTGAATGAACACTTCTTTGGAGAGATGGCAATTAGCACATTTAGAAGCAAGTTGGAAACCTTTTCTTTGTAGAATAGTATCTGTGCTAATTAAGTTGTTTAACACTCTCCAAAGAGTGAATGAACACTTCTTTGGAGAGATGTTATTCCAGATTTTTCCTTTTATTACTGATGCTGGGTATTTCTGTCTTATTTCATTAGCTGTGTCTTTTAGATTGAAAGATCCATCAGAGGAGAGTTTCCAGATGATGGAATCATCTAAGCTTTGGTTTAACTGTGTTTTAATGATTTCATTGATGTATTTATGAGGTAAGTTACACTGTAATTTAGGTAAATCCCAGTTATTGTTATTCCAATATTCTTTTACCTTTGTTTGATGGTAATGATGAGAATTAATTACTGTTATGGTGATTAGGGGTTTAGAGCAGTGCCATTGATCTAACCAGAATTCTAAATTTCCCTTAACTAGTCTCCATCTAATATGTTTTTCAGCTTCATTTCTGATTTCAAACATTCTTTTCCATATTTTGGAATCTGAGTTTTTTAAGGTAGCTTGCAATGGATGGATGTTTTGAACAAGTTTGACCAAAGAGTTTTGTTGTTTCAAAAATTAAACCACAGTTTGAATGAGAAAGCAGTTTGTATGTCATCAATGTTCCTAATGTTAAGGCCATTCTCATTATATGGTTTGCATAAGTTCTTCCAATTGGACCATACTATAGATCTATTAGTTTCATTAAATCCTCATAAAAATTTGTTTAATAGTTTATTAATTCTTGATATTATTTTCAAAGGCAATTTAATAGATTGTAAGTAGTAAGTTGGGTATGGCATAAGAATAGAGTTGATTAATGTTATTTTACCTCCAAATGAAATATTTTTTGAATTCCATTCATTGATTTTATTCCTTATTTTATCTATTAAGTTTTCAAAATGTACTGAATAGTTGTTTGAGTGTATTGGGATACCTAAATAAGTGAAAGGTAATTTAATTTGTTTAAAACCTAAGAATTTTTCGAGAGCTGTTATTCTTGTTTTTTCATGTTTGCAGATACAATAAATGTTATTTTTGTTTGTTTATTTGCTGGCCAGAGAGTAACTGATATGTTTCTAAGAATGTTGATAGTTTCTTTATGTTTGTTAATGATCCATTTAGAAATAAGATTATGTCATCAGCATTATGCTAAACAGTTAATCTTTAAATAACTTTTCATATTCTAAGACATAGATTTGTGTTGGCCAATTAGGTTGTTATTCCTCTTATTAGAAATTCTTCAGCTATTATGAAAAGGCAGGGTGATAAGGGGTCACCCTGCCTTAGACCATTTCCAGATTTGAAGAAGCCATTTGTTTTTCCATTAGTTATTACTGAGTATGTAATATTTTCAATGATTTTCTTTATTAATTTTATTACCTCTTCATTAAAGCCAAAGGATAGTATTACTTCATATATGAATCCAAATTCTAAATTATCAAATGCTTTTGTCATGTCTAGGCTTATTATTAAGTTCTCACCTCTGGGTTTTCTGTTTAAATCTTTAATTAGTTCTTGTGTTATTAGAATGTTTTCTTGAATGACTCTATTTTTAATGTAAGCACCCTGTTCATATGAGAAGAATAAAGGAATTAATCTAGGTATTATTGTTTATTAGTTTAGAGATAATTATGTTGAGAACAAACATAAGCTAATGGGTCTAAATTGCATCCAGGTTTTAGGAGATTTAACCTTAGGTATAAGGTATATTAAAGTTGCAAATAGGCCTTTAGTTAAGTTTATGTTAGTAAAGTAGTCTGTAATAGCTTTAAAAAGGTCATATTTGATTATTGGCCAGCAAGATAAGTAGAACCTGGAGTTGAATCCATCAACTCCAGAGCACTATGAAGGTTTAAGCTTTTTATAACATAGTGTAACTCTTAAATTGAAGGTAATTTCAAGATACTTTTATTATCTTCATTAGATATGATTCTAGGAATGGTGTTTTTTTATAGTAGAGAGGTCTTCCTGAGAAGAAGATTTGTTTAGCAGTTTAGTGAAGTACTCTACAGTAGACAAACCTATTAGATCATCATCTTCAATCCATATACTCTTATTTTGAATTCCATTTATTCTCTTCTTAGCTTTCCTTTTTTAACATAGTTATGGAAGGTTGCTGAGTTATTGTCACCATCTTTTGACCACTTTACATAACTTTTTTGTTGCCAAATATATTCTTCTCTTTCAAGTAATGTTATATGAGTAGCATTTAGATTAGCTAGATTAGATTGATTTTCAGAAGAGTTATTTTCTTCAAGTTTTGTTTCAACTATTTTAATTTTTCTTCAACTTTTTTTAAGCATTCAAAAATGTTACCATATGTATCTTTATTCCAACATTTTAAGTGTTTTTTTATCCTTTTTAACTTGGACCAGAAACTGTAAATGTGAGATGAATCATTAAATTGTTTTGACCAATTGTCTTCTACAGTTTTGAAAAAGTCTTCATGTTTTAACCACATGTTTTGAAATCTGAATGAGGGTTTTTGATAAGTTGAGTGTGGTAAGATTGATATTAGCAGGGTGAATGGTCAGAACAAGTTCTGGCCAAGTGATTCACCCTTGTAATATTGAATACTTCTCTCCATTTATCATTGTGTAATGTTCTATCCAATCTTTTCCATTTTTGTTTGTTTCTCCATGTGACATTTGAGCCAATATATCCAAGGTCTTCAAGTTTACAATCTAAAATCATATTATTAAATTCATCCATGCTTTTTGAGTAAAGTGTTGTGCAGGCTATTTGTTCACTTGTGTCGGAGATTGTGTTAAAATCTCCAACAACAAGCCAAGGAAGATTTGTTGTGGAGATGTTTCTTAATTGGTCTCATAGAATCATTCTATGGGATCTGGTACATTTTGCGTATATAATGGTAATCAGAACTACTATCTTAGTAGAAGGATGACTTACCATGGTATTTAAAAGTTGTTCTGAATTGTCTATAATGCTGATGTTAAAGTCATTTTTCTAAAAAATCCATATTTTATTATTGGCGTTTGCATAGTGTGATTCGAATCCTGGTTTTGAACAACTAGATTAAATTTTGTCAACTGATATCATAGGTTCTTGTAAAGCTATGATATCAGTTGAAAACTTCCTAGTCAAGTTTTTAATTCTTCTTAATGTTTTTTTATTACATATCCTCTAACATTCTAGTTACGAATTCCTATGGTCATTATAAAAATTGTTTCGAGGATCCTATTGATCCTTTGTTGTTTCTAGTTTTAATCAAAATTTTACTTCTTGAAGATGTTCTTATAGGGATGTTAATTGTGTTCTTTTTAGTTTTCTTTTGTTCTGGTGATTGTGGTAAGCTTAAGCTAGTTCTTGGTTCATCATGTTTGTGTGCATCAGGTGATAGACTTAATCTAGTTCTAATTAATGGTGTGTTAGTATCAGGTTCTGTTTCAACTATGTCTTCTAGTTCTTCATCATTTAGTATATTAAATGAGTTGTTTAAGCTAATGATATATATTGGAGTCGTTATATCTTTTTCAGAGACTTCAGGTGGATGATTAAGTTGATTAAAGGTTAACATGTTGTTCTTTATAATTGCAGGTGATTTCTCTGTCTGTAAAGGTTGGTTATTTGTGTTGGTAGTTTCTTTTGGTTCAAGCTGTTGTGTTTCAGTCTCTTTTACAGGGTTTTCAATTGTTTTTTCTTTATCATTTATCATTTTTTCTGTTTGCAAGTCTGTGTTTGTTTCAGTATTTGATTTTGGTATCCAAATTTCTTTTGAGCCAATCTATTTCTCTTTAACTTTTTTTATCATTTTGTCTTAAAATTTGATGGTTTTAGATTTCAGTTCCTCCGATTTACAAGTATTTTCTTTATGTCCTAAGTGTCTACAGTTTTTACAATATGCAGGTTTGTCATTATAAATAACATCTTTTCAGTATCCGTCTCGATCCCCAAAGCTTATCCAAAGTCTTTGGAGAAGGGGACTTGAGGTATCCACTACTGTCCAGGCTTTACAAAGGTTGAAACTAGCACGATTTTTGTTGATATCCATATTTGCAAAGGCACTCCAATTGCCTTTGCAATGTGTTCGATTGTGTCTGAATTATACATTATTTCTGGGATTTTGGAAAGGAGATCCAAACGGAAGTCAAAGGAGACTCGCGTTTGGGGTTAAAATCGGTTGTCCACCTAAGAATCCTAAAGGAGTATTGACCTATTGTTCTAACAGTTCGTTTTCAGAAATTTTTAGCATCATTAATATTGTCGAATTCTACAAATATGTATCTATAGTCTCATTTAAAGATACTAAATTTTCCTATGAATCTAAAGGTTTCCAGGTAATTAAAGTAAATTTTGCTAAAGTAGAGAGTTTAGGCTTATCTGATTCGTCAAATCTGACAAAGGTGTAGTCCTCCTCGACTCCGCTTGTGACTCTTGCATGCACTAATCATTGACTATTTCTTCCGATTGATTTTGGGAACGTCCTTTCGTTGTTTTTTTTCAGCACATCTGCATATGTAGGCCTTGAGAGTTGCCTCTGGATCTCCGATTCTTCTTTAGATTTCTTCTGTGTTATTTCTTCTTCTTCGAAAATCGGATTTTCGAATATCTGCTTTTGAGAGATCGGATGATCATCAATTGAAATGCGTAGATTTGAGGAGAGATTAGCCAAATATTATAGAGTGTGAGATTGTTTAGGGTTTTTCTGCTCTTCGAAAGGAAGAGCAGGCTTTTGTAGCTGCATCGTTAAAGAAATGAGATCTAAAGTTGAGACTGATTCGATAAGAAGGAGATGTGTAGAGAGAGCCGTCCGGTTACGTCTTTGAATTAAGCCCATTTCTTGGTTCTTAGAGCACTAGAGTCCAGTTTTAAAGTCTATTTTGACTATCCTTTATTACTAGTTATTATTAGCTAACTTCGTTGTTCACTCTCTAATATTTAGTTTTTGTTAATACTCCAAATACGTTTATTGAAGTCTACCATAAATTTAACTAAAAACCTTAAGATAAATCTCACCCAGCCACTTACTAATACTAGTCCTAGCTTTAGGTTTTCCACCGCCTCTTTGTTCAATAACATTACGATCTCAAACCAACGCTGAAGTAAAGATCCACTTCATTAGGCTTTTTTGACAACACCTCATTCTATCAGCACGATTTTTCTCTGAATAAAGTGAGTGCTTTGTATTGCTTACTTATTTAGTTCTAATGTTAAAACAAGAGGTTTCTGTATATGGCTAATTGAGTTATCTATTAATTAATTACTATTTCTGTGGGCGATTGCAAGTCTAGAATATTTATGATGGGTTTACCTAAGCAGGTCACGAGAGTCGCTTAGGTGATGCTTTTTAACCTAAAACAGAAGTTATCGGTGCCATATCGCTAAAATTTAGCATTTTCTAAAGCTGTTGGTTGGTGTAGAAATCAGGTATGTTATAATGTGTTGATTGGTAATTGTAGTTTTGTTATTCTTTAATTTACAAATATTCCTACCTTCCTATTTAGTAGGATTTCTTTAAAGTGGTTGAACTTTTTAAGAGATTTTGTTTTTAAAATTTAAGAGAGGATAATTGTTTGAGAGCGTAAGATCGGTTGTTGGACTTGAAAACGGTAAAGAGATGAATTAAAACAAATAGATAAAGTGAGAAAGACATGTATTGAAATGAATACAAACATGGTGAAGAGAACATAATGTTCTAATGGATGTATCGAATTTTAAACATGGATAATAGCCATCCATCCACCTCTTCTGATGCTCGTACTGTCTGGTTTCAAACTATAGGTTGTAGGATTGTCTCCTCGATTAGTATTTTACTTTGTTCCAGAACCTCTTCGGATATATGTTTTACTCAATTAGCAATTTCAAGTTGACAAAATTTATATTGAAACTTGCAATATTCGAAATATTTGTATGATCCGGAAAATAAATGTAGCCGTGTTAACAATACCTTACCATTTACATGTAACTTTACGCATTAAATTCGGATATAGAACAAATTTTTCTGAAATGTGAAACAAATATTAAATGAAATAAAAAATTAGGGTTAAAATAAAAAGAAAAGACTAAATAAATATTTGAGACGTGAAACCAGTATTAAATTTGAATATATTTAAGATACCCAAGTGTTAACTGTAAAACAATTGTTAAATGAAAATATTAAGTACCAGAGAGAAAACCAAAATTAATTGGGTTTGCAAAATTTTGTTTAAGACAAATAGAAAAAATATGAGCCATGGATTTGTATTAGAAAACAAAACTAATAGTATTTTTGAATTTTTTTTTTCTTAAGTTATGGTTTGTAAGATTTATATTTTTATATTTTTAAATGCCAAATGTTTTTAATGGTCTAATATAATATTGTATTTTATTTTAAAAAAAGAAATATGGTCGAAATAGCTGTTAGTAAATTGAGTTGTTTGGATAATAACTCCAATTGAATTCGTGATTGAGTCTTAAATTGTAACCAGTATATAACAAATGGTGGGATGATTAATAATAATTTTTAATTAAAAAATTATAGGTATGACTATTTTGCTCAGGATTCTTGTTATTTCTTTCGTTCTCCATAACTTATTTACACCTTGGTATTTCTAGATTAAAGAAACTCAAGTTTTACCTTTATATAAATATAAGATAACCTAATTTATTCATATTCTTCAGTATTATTAATAAAATAAAATTTTACCCGCTCTTTTTTCGTGACTCATTCTTTTTCCATCGTTGATAATATTTTGGCAAAAGTTATTTCTTCCATGTTATTTTTTATTTCCTCCATCTTTTGAAAAATCCTCCATGATGTTATTTCTTCCATAAAGGAAGTTATAAAATTGTCCTTTTACCCATTTTTTCTTCACAAGACCATTACTCTAACATACCCGTTCTATTCAGTACAACAAAACCCATTCTTCACCATTATCACTACCTTACAAAGAAGAAAACCCATTTTTCACCCTAGAGAACTACCTTACAAAGAAGAAAACCTATTTTTCAACGTTATCACTACCTTACAACATCTGATTCGAAGATAGAGAAAACTTGGAGAAGAAATTCTAGGTTTTCTATGTAATTTTTTGTTTATCGGATGATAATGACCTTATCGTATGTAATTTTTTGTTTATCGGATGATAATGATGTTTATCAGATGTATTTTTTTGTTTATCGGATGATGTTTTTTGTTTATCCTTGTTGTTTAGCCTTGTTTAAGTGTTTAGAGGTTAAGAAACAATCAAATTTTAATATACACTGGTGTTTTACACTTGATTCCGAGAGGGCCACTCGGAATCAAGTGCAATGTCCCAGTGAACAAGGCTATCACATTAAATAACGAGACAGAGGGTTTGCAACTGATTCTGAGTGGCCCTCTCGGAATCAGTTGCACATTTTTTTTGAAACATTGCAACTGATTACGAGTGGCCCTCTCGGAATCAGTTGCAAAACCCCGGTATATGGTAAAACTAGATTGTTTCGTAGCCTCTAAACACTTAATTTTTTTTTACAAAACAATGCAAACACTCTACTTGAACAACAACATAGCAACCATAATTGTACTTCGTGTTGAATGATATTGAAGTTGAGTATATTACAAACATTAACATAACATTTTCGTCCCTAGATTCAATAAATCGTTAAATCCACCACTTGTGGTTCTTGTGTAGTAGGAGGTTTTGGAGGTTAGATACCAACAAAGGACGCAATGCTTCTTAACAAGGGAGGAAACCACGCTTTAGCTTCTTCGGAAACGTGTTTCATATTCTTCCCGCATGATTTAAAAGTAATGTGTTGATGATTTTGCAGTTGTCTACTGTAACGCAGTTGATTCCGAGAGGGCCACTCGGAATCAATTGTTTTGTGTCAAGCAACTGATTCCGAGAGGGCCACTCGGAATCAGTTGCAACTTGGTTCAAACTTGAGACAACTGATTCCGAGTGGCCCTCTCAGAATCAGATGCACATGTTTTTTAAAAAAATTACACCTGATTCCTAATGTCCGGCTCGGAAATAGTTGTTTTTCTTTCAGAACTGTAAAAATCGGGTTTAGCTGAAAAAAATAAGTTTCAAAATAAGTATTTTCAAGCTACGAAGTTGTAAAACGTAAAAACAAGTTTAAATTACCTTGTTTGTCGATTGAGTGCTGTTCTCTTGCTTTCTTTGGGTTTCTTCATTTTCCATGATTAATCTTCAATAAAACTGAAGTTCTTTGTTTTAGGGTTAATTTTAGAGGTACAATCATATATCTTGGATTAAAGTTAGGTTAATGCTGTGTTTTTTCATATAAGACTATCTATTAGATAAATGACATCTAGTGATAAATTTGAAATAAAAATAAGGGTAATTTGGTAAAAGCAAGTCACTAGTGTTTTTGAAAGTTTGAAAGATGGAGGAAATAAAAAATAACATGGAGGAAATAGCTTTGGCCTAATATTTTTCTTTATCTCAAAACCATATCATCCTGATTATTTCATTTCGGTCGCAACTTCTTTTTACTCTATTTTTTCTTTCTTTCTCCTATTCCATTTTTTTTTATATTTTATGTAGTTTATTTCCTTCTCTTTTTCTCCGTTTTTATTACTTTCATTTTTTTATTTGTACTTAATTTTTATCATTTTTTTTTATTTTGTATGTTATTATTAAACTTTTGACGATCATAAATATACTATGTTGTTATTGAGTTTTTCGATTTTTATTGTTTCGACTCTAATATGAAAGTTTTTATTTTTGATAAAAACATCTCATTCCAAAGACCTCGTTCGAAATTAGGTTATTTGTTTAAAAGCTACCATATCGAAAGGTAAATGAAAAGAAAAAAGAAAACAAAATACTAATAAAAAAAGGATAATATAGGTATTTATTACCGACAAAGCTCAACTAAACAGGCACCTCATCGAGCACACCGAACAAGAATCAACTGAATAAATAAAACTTAGAAAATAGACTAAGGCTTCGAGAAATGACAGTGTGGAGCTGAACCACGTTGCCAAAGGCCTGCCGAGGTGTAGAAATGACGACGACTCGTACCATGACGATGAGCACGGCTAAATAAAAGCCTCGCTAGACAAGTCGAGTGTGAGTCAATAATAATGGAAGCACTCATACCTTTACCGAACATAACCAATTAGATCAAGCTAAGCGTTTGGTAACAGAATGAATAATCAAGGGAGTGAATAAAGGCATCATGAAATTAATTAACCAACAATACTAATGCAAGGAGACTGAAATAATAACTGAAGAATTATGATTTCTCTCATAAATATCAGTCTATGCACTGAATAAGAAGAATATGTATTAATTAGCTATTTATTATGACCAAAAGAGAGTATGAATAAGTTTGGCAACAGACAGAATAATCAAAATAGTGAATAAAGGCATCATGAAATTAATTGTCATGCTTTGTTATATTTTTCTATAACATATTGGGGGCATTCCGAGAACTATTATCAACTAAAGTTATTTATCCATGGTAGTGACAAAATCGGGAGTTGAAAGAGATATACAAAAACTAACTGAGATAGCGGAGCGATGGGAGCAGCGGCAAAACCATAAGGGGGGCAAGATCAACGACCTCATGTAGTGATCACTGATAATGGGGTGGCATGGGTGACACATGTTGAAATCGCACCTCAAATGGGGCCGGAGTTAGCACCACATGCATTTGAAAATATAGTGAATCTCGCCTTGCAGGAAATAGTGAACAAGGTTACGATGGACAAGACACCGATTTAGTAGCTTAAACAACAACTCCAAAATCTACAGTAGGAGCAACTCTGGGTGGCCTGTGAATGCGACGCTAGAGAGCAAGTTATGCATGCTACTATCGTTGTATTAAATGACTAATGAATGCATTCAAGACTAAGGTACGAGGAACCGGTCAAATCGTGGAGACCACTCTTCCAAGCAACAAGAGAGAAAAGAAGGAGAAGGTGAAAGTGGAGGCAAGAAACGCTTCAATGATCATGAAACCTTGCAGACGGAGGAGCGTCGAGCCACTAATAAATCTAAAGAGATTGAAGTCGCCCAGTACAATCAAGTGCGGCTAAAGCTATCGACGTACATACTTAATAAATCCGTGTAAAACATCCTTGACGCCCAACTACCTCGAAAGTTTGATCCATTTAGGATGGAGGCCTATGACGACACATGAAATCCAGAAAGACACTTGGAACAACTCCGCAATATGATGATGACATATAATCTAGACGATGCTATGCTCTGCCGACCACTGTCTATGATCCTTAAAGGTAACACTATGGACTGGTTCAGTAGTTTACCTAAAGTATCAATTCACGATTTTATAAGAATATGGTTAGCCTTTAGAAAAAGGTTTGTACGCAACAAAGAGCTCAGGCGTAAGCGCATTTCGATCATGGATCTCTATCAGATCCATTGTATGAATGACTTACCAGATCTGGAAGAAAATATAGTTGTTTCCTCGCTCAAAAAGGGGCTCAATTGGCGAAGGTAGCTCTAAGTGGATTTAATCTGATTTCCGACCAAAATATTAGGGACCTAATGGCCCGGGCAGACACATTTATATGAGTAATAAAGCTAGAAAGGGTGAATTCCCAAAAATATTTGTCTACGACCCGAGAGAGGGACAGTCTGATCGTAAGCGAACACCTTGATTTTGCTCGCAAAGATACCTTTCGAGGAGTTATTCCCCCTGATAATCCATCCCGACGATTTACGCTATTGGTCGAGTTTATTTATGTAGTCTACGACCAAACAAAGAGGAGAACAAGATATCAGCCGTCAAGATTAATGAGTGCCCCAGGCTATAAGAGGTCGGGCAAGTATTTTTGCTCATATCACAACAACCATAGTCACCCCACCGATGAATACCGGCAGCTTAAAGAAGAAATCCAGAGACTAGTCGACAATAGAGAGCTCGTGCCATTCATCAAGAGACAAGACCACCCCATTCAAACCGAGCCAAAAGAGGAAACTCGCCAGACTAATGAGCAGAAACCAGAAAATGATAAAATAACAGGTGCGGGAAAGCAGCAACGGTTGTTCACCATTATGGAGGATCGACTATACATAACTAAGCTCAATGAGGGTGCAGATAACAATGAGGTGGCTAGTATTTCAGTATTACTCAGTCTAAAGCCTGTGCCGTCGTTATTCACCATTGTAGGAAGAGATTCTCGGATATCTCATAACACGAAATCTAACAAACGGGTTGGACTATGTTGCCGACCACACATTTAATGGTGACGATCTGCAAGAGGGCAACACCTCATATGAGGAATCGTTAATAGTAAACCTCAACATTGGAGGAGTCATGGTAACACGAGTCTTAGTAGATAGAAGGAGCTCAACCAATATCATACTTAAGGCTAGCTATGACCGCATGAACAAGGTCCCACCCTACAAACCAATGAAGCAAACCTTGGTGGGATACAAAGGAAAGGCATCTCAGTATGTGGAGGAAGTAGAACTGATTGTCTAGGTCGGATACAATGCCACCAAAAAGAAATTAAAAATGATGTTCATGATCTCAGACTCCCCAAACCATTATCATGCAATCATCAGCCGACGTTGGCTTCACAGGAATACGATGTACACGTTTAGGTAATGCATCAAGTACCCAATGAGAAATACGATCAAAATTATTCAGGGGAGACAGAGGATAGCCAGAACATGGTATGTCGTCACAATTAAACCATCAAACCCTCCCCGATAACAATTATAGAGCGGGTGGTTCCAAAACGAAATAATCAAGCACCTCCCCCACCTGATCCCGTTGATGATCCTCGGGAGATAGGACATCCATAGGCAAACCAAAGTGAATCGATAGAAGAAGGATTGGCAGAGGGTCGTACTCTACGAATAAGTAAACATTTAGAATCCACTTTGAAACAATTGTTACTTGACTTGCTCGTGATGTTTCCATAATAGACCTCTCTATCATTCATCATGAGTTAGTAGTAGACCGTTGTGCCAAACATGTGCGACAGAAGCGACACTCATTTTCTCTCGAGAAACAGAGGCGATTGGCATCGAAGTAGATAAGCTATTGAGGTTAGGCCATATCCGGTGAGCTAGATACCTAGTTTGGATAGCAAACCCGATGTTAGAATCAAGCTTTCCTGAAAGAGGCATTTCATCTGCCTCATATTGACCAGTTAGCGGATTCACCCTTGGGTTATGAATACCTTTATTTTATGGACGCGTACTCCCGCTACAACCAAACCCGCCTCATCCCATCTGACGAAGAGCACACGACATTTCAAACCGAGCGTGGTTTGTATTGCTATACATTGATGTTGTACGGTTTAATGAATGCAGGCTCCACATATCAACGATTGATCAAACATATTTTTAAAAACCATCTGGGTAAACACGTGGAGGCATGCATCGATGATATGATCGTTAAAACACCCACATCAGACAAGAAGCTTGAGGTATTTCAAACCATGTTCGATATTATGCATCAATATAATTTAAAACTTAACCTGAGAAAGTGTTCAGTCAGCTTACAAAGCGGTAAATTCCTCATTTATATAGTCAATAAGAGAGAAAATAAACCAAATCCAACTCAAATACAATCAATTATCAAGATGGCACCACCAATCAATGTAAAAGAGGTTCAATGCCTCACAGGCTGGTTATCAGCATTGTCAAATTTATTTCCCAAGCATCAGACAAAAGTCACCTTTTCTTCGAGATCCTCCAAGACCCAAAAGATTTACATGGACAAAGAAGTGTAATAACGCATTTGAAGAATTGAAGAATTACCTAACCCCTTCTGAAATACTCTCGGCACCAATAACAGGCGATACTCTATTTTTATATATATCAGTTTTATTTTGCTCGGTTAGTGCAGTATTGATCAAAGAACCAGATCGCGTGCAACGAAAAATTTACTATTCTAGTAAAACTTTAGTAGATTTCGAGACTCGCTACCTTAATATGGAGAAACTTGTGGTCGCCCTAGTTGTAGCAGCCCGAAAGATGCGCCCTTACTCTTAAGGACATACAATTATAGTAAGAACCTCATTTCCATTCAAAGTTGTGCTTCAGAAACCTGATACTTTGGGGAGGCTAACGAAGTCGAATATCGAGCTAGGGGAGCACGACATCAAATTTGAGCCTCGCACTGAAATTAAAGGTCAGACCGTAGCCGATTTCCTCACATAATTTTACACACTCCGTGAAGTCCCCCTACCAAATAAAACCTTGGTTGAGCCTGATCAGTTAGAATAAGTTGTCGAGGCAGATGGAGCCTTTAGCGCATCCGGTAGAGGGGTGGGCATCATCCTCAAACCTCTATATGGAGAAGAGATTTGCCAGGCTATTCGCTTTAATTTTCCCGGTAACAAATATTATAATGGAGTACGAGGCTGTAATTTGTGGGATGAAGTTCACAGTTAGTTATTAATTAAGCTAATGGTTCCTGGTGAGGTTAATTATCGTCTGAGGGTAAATATGTAATTTGTTCGAAGTTTTGTGGAAGTATATGGGTGTTTAATGTTAAGAGTAGAACGTAGAGGGAGAATTAAGCAGCCTGGTTGTATTTAATTTTCATTACCCATATTTAATGCAGGTGGTTGGGTATTTATACCCTTACATTTGGGCTTTTTGGGTTTTCGGGTCATGTTCAATGGACTCGGGTCATGTTTAAAGACCCATGAGCTCTTAGTAGGAAAGCAAGTAGCTTAGTCAAGAAGTGTTTAGGTTTTTTAGTAATTTTGTCACAGTTCGAACAGTTCAATGGGCTGAGTCTTCGAAGTGCCCTGTCCGATCCGGTGAGCTTGGTCTGATTTGTCCCTGTCCGGAGAGGAGGCAGAATTCGGACTCATCAGGAGCCCCTTTTTCTGGCATGGGTCACACCTTCTTACTAGTTCCTTAGCATCTTTCATGATAGATGGCCAATAGTAGCCAGCCAGTAAAACTCTCCTTGTTAAAGCCCTGAATCCACAATGAGCTGATCCCTCACCATCATGCAATTCGGAGAGGACTACTTGAGACTCATCATCCCCCAAACAGCGCAGAAGAGGTTTACTCTAAGACTTTTTATACAGAACGTCTCTCAGTATGATAAAACCACGAGCCTTGTGTTTCAATTTTCTTGCCAGTGATTTATCCAGAGGCACGATACCATCGGATAGGTATTGTAGGAGAGGAAACCTCCAGTCCTGAGGTTGTTTCACCTGTACTTCAAAAATTTCCTCTTCTTTACCCATATTAAGTTGAATGGAGGGGCTCTCCAGCACATGGATCCATGGATATGACTCCGTGTACGCTATGGTTGCCAATGAGTCTGCTAACTCATTTTTTGTCGGGGTATATGCTCATAAATAATACTTTTAAACTTGAGTGCTTCATTTTTAAGGAGGAGTAAATATTTCACAAGCTGCTCCTTTTTAGCCTCAGATTGACCTTGGGCATGGTGGATAAGAAGCTGGGAGTCACTCAGTAGCTTGACCCTCTTAGCCCCACAAATGTAGGCTAACTTTAATCCACCTATAGCCGCTTCGTACTCAGACTCATTATTGGAAGCCCTGAAAGCAAAACATATAGCTTGGTATATTTTGTCACCGTATGGAGAAGTCAAACACACCCCTGCACCACATCCCATGGTGCTAGATCCACCATCCGTCCGGACGACCCAGACCTTTTTATCTTTCATGTCAGTAGTCTGCTCTGAATCTCTGTCGGAGTGAAATTCAACCAAAAAAATCAGCCCTAGCTTGGGCCTTGACTGCTGTTCGAGGAGCAAAATCTATGTCGAAATCCCCCAATTCTACTGACCATTTAGTCATCCTGCTTGAAATGTCTGCCGTTTGGAGGACATTCTTCAAGGGAAAAGAAGTCTGGACGATGATAGGATGCGCCTGGAAATAAGGCCTCATTTTTCTTGCAGCTATTACCAGGGCTAATGCTAACTTTTCGAGTTTCAAGTAACGCCTTTCTGCATCTATCAAACTTTTACTGATGTAGTATACTGGATGGGGATAACTATCCACTTCTCTTACCAACACAGCACTGATGGCACAACTTGAAACTGCCAAATATACGAAGAGTGTCTCCCCATCAATTGGTTTAAACAAAGTTTTAGGGGAGGACAGGTGCTTCTTGATCTCATTGAAAGCCTCATCACACTATGAGGTCCAATCGAATCCCTTTTCACCCTTCAAGGTTTGAAAGAACGGGGCGCACCTGTCCGAAGTCCTTGAGATAAATCTGTTTAAAGCAGCTAACCTCCCCGTTAGTCGCTGTACTTCTTTAATATTTCGAGGAGGCTCCATTTGGAATAGAGCATTAACCTGGTCCGGATCGGGCTGTATCCCATGCTCACTTATAATATAGCCTAGAAACTTCCCAGACTGCACTCCGAACACACATTTTTATGGGTTTTACTTCAAATTCACTTTTACCAAGTTGGCAAAAGTTTCTTGGAGGTCTGCCAAGTGCAATTGGTCATCCACACTCTTCACCATCATGTCATCGATGTATACTTCCATATTCCTTCCAATTTGATCAGCAAAGGATTTATTCACCAATCTCTGATAAGCAGCCCCAATATTTTTCAACCCAAATGGCATTACCTTGTAGCAATGAAGACCTCTGTCAGTGACAAATGTGGTATGCTCTTGATCCTTTGGATCTACTTGGATCTGATTGTATCCGGAGAAAGCATCCATAAAGGATAGCAGTTTGTTCCCAGAGGTGGAATCTACTAGCTGGTCAATCCGGGGGACTGGATACAAATCTTTTGGGCAAGCTCTATTGAGATCTGTGAAGTCAATGCACATGCACCACTTGTCATTTTTCTTTTTCACCAGGACCGGATTGGCAGTCCACAAAGGATATTGAGACTCCTTGATATGCCCCATCTTTATGAGTCTGTCAACCTCTTGTACAATAACATCAGCCTTTTCCTTGGAAAAAGCCCTTCTCTTTTGAACCACTGGTGCTATGTCTTTTCGGACAGATAGGTGATGTGATATCACATCTGATGGAACCCCAGTAACATCAGCATTGCACCAAGCAAAAACGTGCTGATGGTTCTTCAAAAACTTTAACATTTCGCTTTTCAGACCGGGTGGCATTTTGGATCCTATCTTGACACTTTTTCCTTCTTTTAAACAATGTGTCTCTACCTCTTCGACCGGTATTAACACTCCAGGGGTCTCTCTGGGGTCATCAATTTCACCCTCACCCCCAGAAAGCCCCTCAAATTTCTATTGCTCATTGATACGAACTGCCCCCAACGTCCGAGGAGCCAGGGTTGTAGCATAACATTCTCCTGCAACCTTTTGACTGCTCCGGACAACTCCCACCTGTCCCTGAACATCATATTTCAAGCACTGGTGGACTGTTGAAGCCACTGCATGCATCCTAGAGAGCCAAGACCTCCCTAAAATAGCATTATAGCAAGTGGGATAATCCACCACGATAAAAAGTATCCTGACCATTTTCTTGAAAGGGCCCTTGCCCAATAGAACTTCTTCTTCGAACTCTCCGATCACATCTGCTGAGCTGCCGGTAAAGCCCACAATTAATCTGTCCGAACTCTGAATTACAGCCGGATTTTTCATTCTCTTGTATGTGGTTAAGAAAAGGATATTGGCTGAGCTTCCAGTATCCACCAAAATTCGTCTTATGTTATTGCCCCAATAGATGCTTATATGACAACAACATCTTCATGAGGGCCAGCTATATCTCTTAAATCATCTTCATCAAAAACAATGAAGGGGAATGGATTTTGTGAATGATAGGAAGCCATGACTCCTTCTAGCTGGGTGGCTAAAGCATGAACGTGCCTCTTCCTCGAAGAAGCAGTAGGAGTTGTCATAGTATCCCCTCCGAAAATTGTAAGTGACTCAAAAAACTTAATGAGCCCGGAGACTGTCCTAGAACATTCCTCGATTGCACCCACTCTGTTTCGAGTTGCATCAGGATACAAGTATTCAGATTCCACATCAAACCTCTCAATTATAACCATGGCTCCCTCCGGAGCAGCATTACTCGGACCAACCCGGTGAGTATTGTCAGGCATGTTACCTTCTTTTCTTTTGACATAAGCCCCAAGCTTTCCCCTTTCAATCAAATTCTGAACTTCTTGCTTCAAAGCTATACAATCATCAGTGGTATGGCCATATCATTTTGATATTGGCAGAAAGAGTTATTGCGATGTTCTCTAGGAGATTGCAGTGTGGCCGGTCTTCTATAGTGCACTTCTTCCTTTGTTTTATCATAAATGGTGGCCACACTTTCTTTCAATTCTGCGAACCACTCCGGTTGAACCCAAGGGCCTCTCTTGTTTTTGGATTGCTGACTCTGAGCAGGAGCAGCTGGCTGAGACTGAGCTTTAGCCCTACCATGCCCCTGTCCGGTCTCTTTTGCCTTGTTCCCGGACTGATTCTGATTGGGATTTGGTACCACCGGGGTAGACCTCACCTGCCTGTGCACCCTGGTTTTCTTCGTTTCATCAATGTTAATCTGTTTTCCAACCTGATTCAGCAACCCTCCCCAAGTCATGGCCTTCTTTCTGGTCACTGAATCAGCCAAATTGCCAGGGTTCAAGCCCTGTCTTAGGGATGATATTGCCACTTGCTCGAAGCAATTAGCCAACCCATTCTTGGGGTTCACAAAACGACTTATATATTCTTTTAAGGACTCATTTGGTTCATGGGAACAATGGATTATTGTGTCCCCATTTCCCTTTAGTTCTTTACTCCCAACGAACTGCCTTCGAAAGGCCACCCAAAAAATATCGAAATTCTTGATACAGCCTTGTGGTAGGCTGTTATACCATTTGAGAGCACTCCCCGTAAATGATTGGGAGAATGCTCTGCAAAGTAGCTTATGATCGTCATCAAAGTTCATCATGAAGTTTTTAAATTGTTTCAAATGGTTGTTCGGATCAGTACTGCCATCGTACTTTTCTATTTTGGTGTTGTCAAACCTCTTGGGGAGGTTGCCGGACAGAATTTTGGAAGATAATGGAGATTGCCTCCAATTTCTGCCACGCCTAAACACAGTATCCTCATTAGGAGTTGCAAAGATACCTGGTTCATCGTGGAAAACGAAAGGATCCATCAGCATCCGGACTACATGCCTCCGGCTGTGAGATGACCCTTTGCTAATATTCTTCTTCATCTTTCCATGTCTATCCTTTTTTCTTGAATATTTTTTTATCTGCTTTTTCTTCTTTTTAGTTCGACCCTCATCGCTGCTAGAGGATAAGGATTCTTCAACTCCCTCATCATCCGAAGAGCTATCAGAAGACTCTGAGCCTGAGTCAGAACTCTTCACTGGTTTAGACCGGTGAGACTTTTTGGAGCTGGCATGAGTCTTCTTGGTACTCACATGAATCTTTGAAGGCTCATGCTCTCTGGGGTTATCGGTGTGATGAGCAACTGATGCTTTGGACTTTTCTTTCATGCCCATCTTAGCATTTTCTGCCCTCAGAGCTTCTATTTCACCCTTCAGCCTATCGCGCTCTTCGATAGTGTACTCATCGTTTTCACCCACCACTTCAAGCAAAGCTGGTGGTACTTCCGGGGCGTCCGGATTCATTCGGACTGACTTTTCTTTCTGGTTTCGAATGCTTGATTCAGGCACCTTCTTCTCCCACTGTGGTCGCCAATTTGGTGAGGTTAATTATCGTCTGAGGGTAAATATGTAATTTGTTCGAAGTTTTGTGGAAGTATATGGGTGTTTAATATTAAGAGTAGAAAGTAGAGGGAGATTTAAGCAGCCTGGTTGTATTTAATTTTCATTACCCATATTTAATGTAGGTGGTTGGGTATTTATACCCTTACATTTGGGCTTTTTGGATTTTCGGGTCATGTTCAATGGACCCGGGTCATGTTTAAAGACCCATGAGCTCCTAGTAGGAAAGCAAGTAGCTTAGTCAAGAAGTGTTTAGGTTTTTTAGTACTTTTGTCATAGTTCGAACAGTTCAATGGGCTGAGTGTTCGAAGTGCCCTGTCTGATCCGGTGAGCTTGGTCTGATTTGTCTCTGTCCGGAGAGGAGGCAGAATTCGGACTCATCAGTTCCCATGACGGAAAACAAGAAAATATTCATGGGTATCTGACAACACTCAAGGAATTTGAATCCAAATTTTCCACATTTATATACAAACAAGTCCCCCGATTACACAATTATAACGCCTCCAACTTGGCTAGAACTACGACAGTGGGCGAAAATTCCTCATCTTACTGCAGGAACTACCCACCACATAAATTCTACACTAGAATGATAGTGTTTGCATAGTTGACCATGCCACTGACTGAAGACAATCATACCTCCTATACCACTAATTTGGCACTTTACCAACTAACAAAGCTCTCCAGTTGAAGCGGCTAAATATTGCGTATTAGATGATATCTTATACAGAAACGACTCCACTAAACCCTTGCTCCGTTATTTGGATTCAACTGAGGCTACTTCAATTTTACATGACTTACATTCTAGGGATGCTGGGGCACATTACGGATTTCACAAGCTGATTCGCCGCTTTTTATTAGCAAGGTAATACTAGCCAGCTCTGGCTGCCGATGCAGAAAAGCTTGTTCAACAATGTGATTCATGACAACAATTCGCCAACACTAGCCACCTTACGAGCAAGACAATGAAGGTCATTGTTGTATCCTTCTCTTTGGACAAATGGGGTATCGACTTAGTAAGACCATTTCCCATTGCGACAGGTAAGCATCAAGTTTTAGTAATGAAAATATACTATTTCACCAGTGGGTTGAAGATAAATTACTCTAAAAACCCCGAGCCCAAGAAAGATATAATTTCATTATCGAGCAGATTTTAGCTCTAGTTGGAATACCTCATATCGTGATGACTGGTAACGGGCCTTAGTTTCGCATTATGATGGCCACTGCATTCTGCAAACCTTTTGGCATCAGCCAACACATTTCCACACCATATTATCCCCAAAGAAATGGACATGTTGATGTGACAAACTGCACTATATTGTAAGGAATAAAAAAGAAGCTGGAAGGGTCCAATGGTAAATGGTCGGACAACCTGACCGAATTCTTTATACATATCGAACTACACCACAAACAACAACTGGAGAAACTCCTTTCTCCCTAGAATACGGCAACGAGGCTGTAATCCCACCAGAGATCATCATTTTAAGTCACATGATCAAAAATTACGATGAGGATAGCAATGCAACTAACCGAGCATTAAATGTAAACCTCATCAAAGAACAACGCGACCAAGCACGAGTACGACTAGAACACAACAAGATTTCATGAGAGGGCCATTTAACTCTCGGCTAAAGCCTCGCATCTTGCAGGTTAGCGACAAAGTAATGAAGAAAGTATTCCAAGGCTCAGGATATAAAGCACAAGGCAAGCTCGCACCAAATTGGGAGGGACCATTCAAAATCATCTCCATGGAACATAGTGGAGCATACCGCCTCGCTGACACCGAAGGCAATATACTTAAGCACATGTGTAATTATTACCATTTAAAATTATATCACCATGATGTGTAATTTAAATGATGCGCTCTTTTTCGTTCTTGATGGTGTGTGAAGGTTTTTAAAAGAGGCATCAAACTTACTTTTATTTCTTACTATACAATTTATTGTTTTTGCCAATGTGTGTGTTTATTCTCTCCATCCTTACAATAGCGAAACAAGTCAATGACCACGTCTACAGGCTACGTAAGGGGCCGTACAAAGCCTATACCATCGATTCTATTAACACGAATCTAGTTACGAGCCAAGCCTAAGAGATACGTACCGCGAACTGGTCTAACATCAAGCCTTTAAAAGGGGTACACAATAAGGGTCTAGACAACTTCGCCACGAAAAACGCAGAGGGGGTCTAACTAACTCATAGCTACGTAACGCGCACTGATCATAGATCAAGCCTTTGAACAGGCCACACAATAAGGTCTAACCGTACTCGTCATGAAATAATGTCTAATTGACTTACAGAAAGAGTTTAATACAAATCGATATTGTAAGGAATGACTCCACTACTTTCATAAGATAAACACATACCTTCGTGAACATAAGCAACTACAAAATCACTATCATATATTAATAAACCCATCACCAATGTCATAGAAGTAATAAAAAGTTTCTAAGTTTGATACATAAATTAAAATTACGCAGAACAGGAGTTCAACTAGGGGTACAAGACATTCATCACAAAAAACAAAAAAACACAAACTGCACAAAGTTCATGGGCGGTCATTACTTCAAAAGAGTGGCATTAAGCTTGAATCACTAACCTGAGCATCTTTTACTCCATAAAATATCATACTTTCCTGCGCCTACTGCAACTGCAGAGGTGGTAGCTTTCGCTAACTCCTGTTGAGACTGTACAGAGGTAACTTCATCTGGGCACCGCTTTTCGCTAGGTGCAAACTTCTCAAAGGAACCCAACTTCATGCCAGGGTTCAGAGACATTAGCTCAGCTACAACTTGCTTCTGCTTCTGCACGCATCGTCATAGCAACTTCTATTACTTATGCCTCCCTTTCATCTAGCTCTGACACTATCTTCTACAAAATCTAGTTATGTTCTTGCTCCATCAATGCCTCTAATTCCTCTACCTTCGTCGTCAGCCTCTATTTTTCTAATGTAAGAGTGGTAATACGCTCAAACTGGTCCTCAACTCTTTTCCCTTGAGAAACATTCTGAGCAAGCAATGTGCTACTTCAGGACATCACCTTTTTATTCATCTTAATCATTTAATTATTCTGAGCTATCATTGCTGATGTGGTTTATTTTTGTCTGAGGGTAAGTTTGTAATTTTTGTTTAGAGTTTTATAGAATTTTGAGAGTATATAATGTTTGGGTAGAATGTAGAGGGAGAATTGAGCTGCCTGGTTGTATTTAGTTTTCATTACCCTCATTTAATGTTGGTGGTTGGGTATTTATACCTTTATATTTGGGCCATATGGGCTTTCGGGTCGTGTTTAATGGATTCGGGTCGAGTTTAAAGACCCATTAGTTCTAAGTAAGTAAATAGGCAGCTTAGTCAAAAAGTGATTATGTTTTAAGTACTTTAATTTTGTTTGGATAGTTCAATGGATGATAGTTGTCTGTACTGCCCCTGTCCGGTGAAATAGACATTGTCCGAATTGACCCTGTCCGGTTCTCATAAAATATGGTGACAGAATCCGGACTCATCAGTAGCCCCTATTTTAGGTGGTGTTCAAAAACCTTTGGCAAGACCTAAAAAACAGCCTGTTGTTGGTGATCGTTATATCCAGACAGGTCCATCAAACTGTGTTATAGCTTTATCTGAACTGAAAAAGTTCTTGAAAACTAAACGGTTTCTTGCTAGAATTCGTGGGACACGTGTCTCTCGCTGGTTCGTCATATCAGCCGGTTTTTCTCCTAGAATGGCGCTCCCACCTTCTCCAAAAAGTAACCTCTTCATTTAATGAAGATGACATCAGCGTCGTTCTTTAATCATTATAATCTTTTCGAATTCTCCTAGGTATCAAAGTATCTTTTGCACATTTACTATAAATTAGTTACTCCTTTACTGTGTTATTATCTTCTTCATCCTTACTTTGCTAAATTTCAGAGCTTTTTCTCTCAAAAACAAACACTTTTTCTCGGTGTGAGTTTATGTTCACAGCTAGGAACACTTTAATCAAAGGCGGGTGGCTTAATCTATCAGACTTAGAAAAGGCACAAAAAGTTGAACGAGAAAGGCGCATTGCTGCAGGCCTTCCTACTTCTCCTGTCGACAAACCAGAAATTTCAAGTACAGAGCCTGACGAGGGCTCTTCTTCAACCAGAAGCGTTAAACCGAGGAGATTGTTTCAAACCAACCTTTCACCAATTGTTTCAGGCTCGTCGGTTCAGGAATCAGAGCCCACTGTTGAACCAGGACAGGTAGTCACTAGTTTTAAAAAACCTTCTCCTTTTTTAGCCATGGGATCAGATCCAGATGTCTCTCCAAATAAGTTAGTAGATCGGATAAGAGGTCGCCTGGTTAAAGGGCAGGCTCAAAAAGGTACACCTTCCAAAACAGGGGCCAAGGATAGCAACACAAGGTCAGAGGCACCCATGAAAATTCCTAAGGACAAGCTGTCCGGACCAGAGGCATCTAGCTCAAGTCTCCGGAAAGGAACTACTGCATCTGAGCCCCAGTCGGAGGCTAGAGTTCAAGAAACCAAGGAAACCCAACAATCTGGGGAGCATTCTGAGCCAATCTCTAACTCTCCTCACCCAAAAACAACTGAAAACCCCTCCTTGGTAATGGAAGAAGTAATGGAGGATTCTATTGAAGCGGCTCTGTTTGAGTCTGAAGTCTCCGAACAAACGAGTGATGCTGGTGCTGCCAAGAAGGATAAAGGCAAAGAAAAACTATGCCTAAGGCATCCAGATCTGCCAGAGATCCTTGAGGGGAAAGTGGGACCTTGTTTCCACAAGGTTAGTGTTAAGTATTTACTTGCTTTGCAAAAAATTAATTATGCCTTCATCCACACACCCGAACTGGGTCGGATGCGAACAAAGTGGGGGATTCCGGAGAACGTAAAAATAAGGATCCCAGTAGACCCTGAAGCACCGATGCAATGCAAGCTCAGTGAAATAGTTATCTTCACTGAACTCTTTAACTGGGGACTAAGGTTTCCCTTAGATCCGGAGATAGTCAGATACTTCCACCTCATCAAGCTTTGTCCAAGTCAACTGAGCCCTAATGCCTGGTACACTCTCATGGCCTGTATCATGGCCTCGAGGCTCTCCGAAATTCCTCTATGAATGGAGGAATTCGCAGCTGTGGCAAGCCTCTACAGAAACCACCATATTCCCTTCTATCACTACAACATGGGTGATAACTATAAAGCAGTGGATGACCTGCTCGAGTCGGAGAGAAATTGGAGGACTCACTTTTTGTTTGTGAGTGGTGCTTGGGAAAATGGGAGGAAGATTAAAGCCAGTACCAACCCAAGTCTCCTCACAAGCAGATGGCGAAGTGATGGTAAGAATCCCATCTTCATTCTTTACAAAATTTGTTCATCTAACTTGTTTTTTCTTTTTTGTTTCTTAAAATTGCTACCTAAAGACTTCAATGATTATTTAAAGGTCGGACAGATCACTTGCACCAAGATAAACACTTGGGCTGCTGAAAAGTGGGGAAATCGCTTTCACGACGCCTTTACCGGAGGCAATCTTGCAAGGTCCCACCTATGGAACACTACTGACCGGAGGGACTTATCCTGGGAGGAACTTACCACCCCACCCCCTCCGGACGTAGTCTTTAAAAGAACGCATGCACCGGACGGGTAACTGTATCTGCCTGGTCGAGCCGAGGCCCCAAGTAAGATGAAAGGCAAAAAGGGTAAGGGCAAGAAGAGTGCGGTTGAAGCTAACCCCGCCGAAGCTGAGGAAACCGCTCCAACAATCCAAGAGGGGTCAGTTCCAGGTCAGATTCATGCTGCTCTTCTAGAAGTTGTGGAGCACGAGAGTACTAGGGAAGAGGCAGGATCTCCAAAACCTCTAAGGGTTCCTAAGAGAGATAGGAAACGGGGAGCACAAAACAAGGACAGGGAGGCCAAGAAGAAAAAGACCTCCAAGATTGATGAATTTTCTCTCCGGCCTCCGGAGGCCCTCCCTCCTGTTGACCCTACTGATCCAACAAGAGCAGAAGAGATCCCTGGTGACTTTCGAACTGATGAGATTGGAGGAGGGGATATCAGCATTGATGGTGTTGACATTACTGGGCTTGAGGGGCTTGGTGAATACTTTGAAAACCTCCCTAGAGATGACTTTGTTGGGCCCTACCTCCCTCCAAGTACTTCAAACACCGTTACCTTCAATGGTAAGTCTTTTATTGTTTCTAGTGAAAGATAAGTTATAACTCACTCTATATTGAGTAATGTTCAGCCAGTGCTTGTTCTGAAGAAACAAGTGCGAGTTCAGTCAGCTATCATCACTGCACTTAATTCTAACAAGGAGAAACTGTCCAACGACCTCCTCATTGCCACCCAAAATGCTGATGTTTTAAAGGGAGAAAACGAGGAGTTAAAGAAAAACCAAGAGGGTTGGGCCACAAAGGTAGCTACCTTAGAAGATACTATCAAAGACCTCCGAGCAAAGCAGTCCGGGTTGGAGAAAGATCTCTCCTCTTCGAAAGAGGAAGTGAAGGCCAAGGACCAAGTCATTCATACTTTGACCAATGACAAGATTGCACTCGAGGACTTGGTGTCCAAGGTTGCACAGTAAAAAGATGATCTACTAAGGGAGCAAGAAGCCAAAATTCAAGCCAAGATCGATACTTATGCCAACCAAGTGATAGACAGTCAAGAAGAAATGTATGCCAAGGTGAAGTCGGACATGGTCTTGCTTTTTCACGAGAAGTTTCCGAAGAGGAATCTGGGAGACTTATAGACTTTTGTAGAATATCTAGACCTTCCCTTCCATATAATGGCTGATGGTGACAAGCCTGATTACTCTAGTGCATCCTCATTGGATGAGGAAGAGAACACCGGGGAGAGTCCAAATGAGGAGAATGATGACCTCAAGAAGAAGAAAACGAGTGAGGCTGAGCCATTTTCAAAGGCTCAGTCTTAGAATATCAAGTATTTTTTCACTTTTTGTTTTGATTGAACTAAAGTCCTTGGAAGGCCAAGGCATTTTTGTAACTGTGTCCGGTGTTTGACCGGATAGATCTTTTTGCTTTGATTGACAATTTAAAGTCCTTGGATGGCCAAGGCACTTCGGTTATTTTAATGGATATCTTTATTTTGCACAACTCTTGCATTTTTCATAGTTTTTTCAATTTTGTTGGCTAATGTTTAAACAGTCCTTAGTTATTTCATAAATATTCTAAAGTGAGAGTGTTTAAATTCTCCGATGACAAAAATTTAGGTAGTCATCACTCCTTCAATTCAATTTGGCCGGTGTTTAAACAAAAATTTGACAAGAAACAAAGTAAGAACACTCCGAACTTTTAAGAAGGCATAAAATTTTATAAAAGAGCCCGGACACCTCATTAAAACCTCCCCGCGCCACCAGGGTAGGAAAAAGTATGCCCCCAAATATTTACATGGACTTTTAAACAAGTAAATATTTACATAGTTTCTACTCCAAGTACATCCGGAGGTGCTCCATATTCCAAGGGTGATTCAAAATCCTTTCATCTTTGTCTTGGAGCCGGTACGTTCCAGGCTTAAGCTTTTCAATGACCACATAGGGCCCTTCCCAAGTTGGAGCGAATTTACCAAACTGCCTCTCTTTAGTGTGTAGGAAAACTTTTCTCAACACCTTATCCCCCGGTTGAAAATCCCTTCTCTTGATTGTAGAAGAAAACCTACTTCTCATCAAACCTTGGTAGTGCACAGCCCTAAGGTGAGCCTTAACTCTACTTTCCTCTATCAAGTCAAGTTGGGCTCTGATAGCCCACTCGTTAGTGTGTTCGGAGAAATTATGAACTCGAAATGAAGTGAGAGTTGCTTCTATGGGAGTTATGGCATCCATCCCATAGACTAAGGCAAAAGGTGACTCTTGTGTTGCAGCCCCAGGTGTAGTCTGGTAGGCCCACAAAACTTCTTGTAAATAACTAGGCCATTTTCCAGCAGCCCCTTCTAAATTTTTCTTCAAACCGGACAGTATAATTCTGTTAGCCACTTCAACCTGACCATTTGCTTGTGGGTGAAAAGGTGAAGAGAAACAATGTTGTATACCTCTAGAGGCAGAAAAACTCTCCATTTCCTTATTGTCGAACTGTGGCCCATTGTCTGTTGTTATCTTCAGTGGAATTCCAAATCTGCAACAGATATTGGATAAAATGAATTTTATGACAGCTTTTGATGTTGTACCTGCCAATGGAGCGGCTTCGATCCACTTCGAAAAATAATCAATAGCAACAATTATTGTCCTGCGTCCTCCGGATGCCATAGGTAGAGGTCCCACCAAATCCAGCCCTTATCGAGCAAAAGGTATAGGCTCAGAAAATGACTCTAAAAGGATGGCTGGAATATGAATTTCATTGCTAAATCTCTGGCATGGGTCACACCTCCTCACCAACTCCTTAGCATCTCGCATTATAGAGGGCCAATAATACCCAGCCAACAAAACTCTCCTTGTTAGAGCCCTGAATCCACAGTGAGCTGATCCCTCACCATCATGTAATTCGGAGAGCACTACTTGAGATTTATCAACCCCCAAACATCGTAAGAGGGGTTTACTGTAAGATTTCTTATAAAGAATATCTCTTAGGATGATAAAACCACGAGCCTTGTACTTTACTTTTCTTGCTATTGACTTATCCAGAGGCAAGATGCCATCTGAGAGATATTGAATGAGAGGAAACCTCCAATCTTGAGGCTGTTTCATTTGTATATCGAAGCTTTCTTCCTCCTTACCCATGCTAAGTTGAATAGAAGGGCACTCCATCACATGGATCCAAGGGTAGGATTCAGTATAGGCTATGGTTGCCAAAGAGTCTGCTAGTTCATTTTCTGTTCGGGGTATGTGCTCATAAACAATGCTCTTGAACTTAAGTGCCACATCTTTGAGGAGAAATAAGTATTTTATTAGCTGCTCCTTTTTTGCTTTAGACTGACCTTGCGCATGATGGATAAGAAGCTGAGAATCACTCATCAACTTGACCCTTTTGGATCCACAAATAAGAGCCAACTTTAAACCAGCTATAGCAGCTTCGTATTCAGACTCATTATTAGAAGCCCTAAAAGCAAACCATATAGCTTGATGCATTTTGTCACCATACGGAGAGGTCAAGCATACCCCTGCACCACATCCCATGGTACTTGATCCACCATCAGTCCGGACGACCCAGACTTTTTTATCTTTGGTATCAGTTGTTTGTTCTGCATCCCTATCTTAATGGAATTCAACTAAGAAATCAGCCACTGATTGGGCTTTGATCGCTGTCCGGGGGGAAAAATCAATATCAAAGTCCCCCAATTCCACTGACCACTTAGTTATTCTACTCGAAACATCTGCCTTCTGAAGAACGCTTTTTAAGGGAAAAGAGGTTCGGACAATAATAGGATAAGCCTGAAAATAAGGCCTCATCTTCCTTGCAGCAATCACCAGGGCTAATGCTAATTTTTCAAGGTTCAAATAACATTTTTCTGCATCTATCAAGCTCTTGCTCATGTAATACACCGGATGGGGATAATTATCTACCTCCCTTACCAATACGACACTTATGGCACAACTGGAAACTGCCAAGTATATGAAGAGTGTCTCTCCATCAACAGGTTTAAATAAAGTCTTGGGGGAGGACAAATGTTTTTTAATTTCATTGAAGGCCTCATCACATTGTGAAGTCCAGTCAAATCCCTTTGAACCTTTTAAAGTTTGAAAGAACGGGGCACATCTGTCCAAAGACCTCGAAATGAATCGATTTAACGCAGCCAACCTCCCAGTCAACCGTTGTACTTCTTTAATATTCTGTGAGGCTCCATTTTGAATAAAGCATTAAGCTGGTCCGGATCAGGCTGTATCCCTTGCTCACTTATTATATACCCCAGGAATTTTCCAGACTATACTCCGAACACACACTTCTCTGGGTTTAGTTTCAAATTTACTTTTACTAAGTTAGCAAAAGTTTCTTGGAGATCTGTCAAGTGTAGCTCTTCATTTACACTTTTTACCATCATGTCGTCGATGTATACTTCCATGATTCTTCCAATCTGATCGGCAAAAGCTTTTTACCAACCTCTGATAAGTAGCCCCAACATTTTTTAACCCAAACGGCATCACCTTGTAACAATGAAGGCCCCTATCAGTTACAAATGTAGTATGCTCCTGATTCTTTGGATCTACTTGAATCTGATTGTACCCGGAGAAGGCATCCATGAAGGATAGTAGTTTATTCCCAGATGTGGAATCCACCAGCTAATCAATCCGGGGAACCGGGTATAAATCCTTTGGGCAAGCCCTGTTGAGAACTGTAAAATCAATACACATACGCCACTTGCCATTTTTCTTTTTCACCAAGACCGGATTGGCTGTCCATAAAGGATACTGAGACTTCTTTATGTGCCCCATTTTGGTAAGTCTGTCAACTTCTTGAACTATGACATCAGCCTTTTCCTTGGAAAAAGCTCTTCTCTTTTGTACTACAGGTGCTATGTCTCTTCGGATGGACAGTTGGTGTGATATAATATCTGCTGGTACCCCAGTAACATCAGCATTGCACCAAGCAAAAACATGCTGATGGTCTTTTATGAACTTCAACATTTTACCCTTTAGTTCGGACTCCATTTTGGACCCTATCTTAACATTTTTTCCTTCTTCCAAAGAATGTGTTTCGACTTCCTCAACCGGTATTAAAACTCAAGGGGTCTCTCTGGGGTCATCAATTTCACCCTCACCCCCAGAAAGCCCCTCAAACTGCTATTCCGTATTGATACGAACAACCCCCAACGTTCGAGGAGCCAGTGCTGTTGCATAACACTCTCTTGCTATCTTTTGGTTGCTCCGAACAACTCCCACTTGTCCTTGTACAGCGTATTTCAAACATTGGTGGACTGTGGATGCCACTGCATGCATCCTATAGAGCCAAGACCTCCCTAGAATAGCATTATAACAAGTGGGACAATCCACTACGACAAACAGTATTCTAACCATCTTCTTAAAAGGGTCATTTCCCAACAAAATTTCCTCTTCGAACTCCCCGATCACATCTGCTGAGCTTCCAGTGAAACCCACAATTGACTTGTTCGAACGCTGAATTACCGCAGGATTTTTCATCTTTTTGTAGGAAGTTAAAAAGAGGATATTGGCCGAACTCCCAATATCCACCAAAATTCGTCTTACGTCATTGCCCCCAATGGATGCTCCTATGACAACAACATCTTCATGAGGACCTGATATATCCCTCAAGTCATCCTCATCGAACACAATGAAGGGAAATGGAATCTGCGATTGATAGGAAGTCATGCCTCCCTCCAGTTGGGTAGCTAAAGTATGAACATGCCTCTTTCTCGAAGAAGCAGTGGGTGCTGTCATGGTATCCCCACCGAAAATTGTAAGTGACTCAAAAAAGTTAATAAGCCCGGACACTGTTCTACAACGTTCCTCAATGGCACCCACTCTGTTTCGAGTTGGATCAGGGTCCAAGTACTTTGACTCTACATCGAATCTCTCGATTATCACCATAGCTCCGTCCGGAGCGAATGTGCCTACATTGTTTGGACCAGCCCGATGAGCATTATTAGGCCTATTTCCTCCTCTTCTTTTAACATATGCTCCCAACTTTCCTATTTCAATTAAATTCTGGACTTCTTGCTTTAAAGCAATACAATCCTCAGTGGTATGGCCAGTATCATTATGATACTGACAGAAAGAATTGTTACGATGCTCCCTAGGAGATTGTAGCGCAGGCGGCCTTCTATAGTGTACTTCTTTCTTTGTTTTGTCATAAACGATGGCTACACTTTCTTTTAACTCAGCAAACCACTCCGGTTGAACCCAAGGCCCTCTCTTATTTCTAGATTGTTGACTCTGGGCAGGCGCAGCTGGCTGAGACTGAGCTTTAGCTCTGTTATGACCCTGCCCGGCCTCCCTTGCCTTGTTCCCGGACTGATTTTGGTTAGGGTTTGTTGCAGCTGGGGCAGACCTCACCTGCCTGTGCACCCTAGTTTTCTTTGTTTCATCCACGTTAATTTGCTTTCCAACCTGATTCAGTAGACCTCCCCATGTCATGGCCTTTTTTCTGGTCACTAAATCAGCCAAATTTCCAGGGTTTAAGCCCTGCCTCAGAGAAGCTATTGCCACTTGTTCAAAGCAATCAGCCAACCCATTTTAGTGTTTACAAAGCGACTTATATATTCCTTCAGAGATTCATTCGATTCTTGTGCACAATGGATAATTGTATCCCTATTTCCCTTCACCTCCTTACTTCCAACAAACTGCCTCCGGAAGGCCACCCAAAAGGTATCGAAATTTCTAATCCACCCCTGTGGTAGGCTGTTATACCACTTCATAGCACTCCCCATAAAAGATTGGGAGAATGCTCTACAAAGAAACTTATCGTCATCATCGAATTCATCATAAAAAATTTGAATTGTTCCAAGTGATTGTCCGGGTCTTTACTGCCATCATATTTTTCCATTTTCGTACTATCAAACCTCTTGGGGAGGTTCCCGGACAGGATCTTGGAAGACAATGGAGATTGTCTCCAATTCCGGCCACGACTGAAAACAGTATCCTCATTAGGAGTTGCAAAGATACCTGGCTCATCATGGAAGGCAAAAGGATCCACCAGCATCCGGTCTATGTGTCTCCAGCTATGAGATGACCCTTTGCATATATGCCACTTTAACTTTCCATGCCTATCCCTTTTTCTTGAATACTTCTTAACCAACTTTTGTTTATTTTTAGATCGGCCCCCATCACTACTGGAGGACAAGGATTCTTCAACTCTATCTTCGACCGAGGAGCTATTGGAAGATTTTGAGTCTGAATCAGAGCTCTCCACCGGCTTGGACCGGTGAGACTTTTTGGAGCTAGTATGAGTCTTCTTCGTACTCACATGGGTCTTCGAAGGCTCATGCTCTATAAGGTTGTCAGTATGATGAGCAACTGATGTCTTTGACCTCTCTTTTATGCCCATATTTGCCTTCTCTGCCCTCAGAGCTTCTATGTCGCCCTTTAATCTATCACGCTCCTCGATGGTATATTCATCATTTTCTCCCACCACTTCAAGCAAAGCTGGTGGTACTTCTGGTGCGTCCGGATTCATTCGGACTGATTTTTCTGATGGTTTTGAATGCTAGATTCAGGCACCGTCGTCCTCCCACTGTGGTCGCCAATTTGATGTGGTTTATTTTTGTCTGAGGGTAAGTTTGTAATTTTTGTTTGGAGTTTTGTGGAATTTTGAGAGTATTTAATGTTTGGGTAGAATATAGAGGAAGAATTGAGCTGTCGGGTTGTATTTAATTTTCATTACCCTCATTTAATGTTGGTGGTTGGGTATTTATACCTTTATATTTGGGCCATATGGGCTTTCGGGTCGTGTTTAATGGATTCGGGTCGAGTTTAAAGACCCATTAGTTCTAAGTAAGTAAATAGGCAGCTTAGTCAAAAAGTGATTATGTTTTAAGTACTTTAATTCTGTTCGGATAGTTCAGTGGATGATAGTTGTCCGTACTGCCCCTGTCCGGTGAAATAGACATTGTCCGAATTGACCCTGTCCGGTTCCCAAAAATGTGGTGACAGAATCCAGACTCATCAAGTGCAGCATTCCCCGTGGTCAACTCTTTGCATGAGGCCTCAAATGTGGTAAAAAAACCTTGAAGCATGGTCACCTTGTGTCGCAAGCTTTCATTCTCCTCGGTTTCCTTATCCTTCCTCGAATTGGCAACTCCATAGGCATTCTTGAACCAATCTAGATTTGTGGTCAACCCTCTCATTGACCCAAAGAACATGGGATCAAGTTTCCATTTTTTCATCAATTGATCTTCAGCTGTTGACATCCTACGGTATGACAATACTACCGAATTATGGTGCATTTGCGCTAACAAGTAACATTAGCATAACAGACACTTTAAAATCACAAAATGTTACATTAAAAGTATAAGGTACCTTGATTGCCAGCTCAACTTGCCTCTGAAGCAGCTTATTCATAGGCATATTATCATAAAAAGACAACTCAATAATGCATTTCAATTTCTCGAACATTAGAATTGATGGAGGTGGCATCATCACGCCTGGTGGTAGGTATTCCTGAGCTACCATTTTCCCTTTCTGCACCTCAGTCTCCCTTTCTTTGGTCAACAACATCTCGGGTCTCACCATATTCATAGTATTTGAGCTCGAATCCACCTCCTGCACTAGTGACGTTGAAGGACGAATATTTGACGTCTTCACAAAATTTTCAATTATATTGGCAATCTCTTTAGGGATATGTTTTTTCTGTCTCTTCTTCTTCTTCTACAGACTCTTTGGTCATTTGAACCCGCTCATGAGCCTCAACCAAGATTATTATTTTGGGCTATTTGCCCCGATTATCATCCACTTGCGTTTCTCAGGCTGTCTCCACTAGGTCACCTCCCCCTCGAGCCCCATTAATCTCATCTTCATTTATCAATTGGAGCTTCCTTGTCGATAAAGGAACCGCATCCAACACGACACGAGCCTTCTTTTGAAAACGATTCACTTGATCTTCCAGTTTTTTATCTTCTTCTCGGACTTGACGAGTCTGATCTAGACCAGCTTCATTTCTGGGGGGGCAACCTCTACCTCCACTTGAGTCACTTCCCCCTTAATTTCCTTCTCGTTCTGACAAGACATGGACGACGAGATTTATGCTTCTTTTACTCTACAACCCTGGGGCACTAACAACCACACCTCGTGCTGTTGCGATCCTTCGCCTGCAATAGACAGGTCTCGCTCTTCTTTGCCTCAAAATAGTTGCTCTCTGACCTCTGGAATGCTAATCGTGACATCACTAGGAATGTCATACCTAACCTTAAAACTCAACAAACCCGGTTATTCAAGATAACTATATTTGGGTGCAATTTTTTCCAAAGAACTTTTTAAAAATGTAGGATCTTCAAACTTGGTTCCCATGGATTTAACCAGTTTTCCCTACTTCTTTGTACTCGTTTTTGGGGCCATCTCGACTGGAATGAGCCAAAATTAGGGGTAAGATTATACAGAATGACCAGACACCATGTACAATCATGATTGCTAGAGAGACAACTAGTTGCTAAAGATAATAAACTAGGGATAGATAACCAATGGCTGAGAATCTATGGTTTTGTCTACTAAAGATAAGTAAGTAAGAAAGAAAAAATTGATACATAAACTTACCTTATGGGTTGATGACAAGCTTTAACAATGGAGAAATAACTTACTTTCTTCAAACACAACCAACTGCTCTTGTTCGAAAGGTAAACTCTTGCTTTTAATTAGTTATTACTTAACTTTCCAATTTTGATTTCATATGATACCAGGTGGGGTTTTTGCTCCACACGTGATGGGATGGAGATTGTCATTCTTACTTAAAGTTAAGTGCACATTTCCCTTAAATTCCAAGCGCTATTTAGAAATGAACGACTTCATTGTCAAAATAAAACTGCCTGGAATTCAACACGTGTCCCACAACCATTTCATATTTAACAATCTCATCATTATGCACCATACATCATAAACGCGACATAAGTTCTACAAAACCCTCTGGTGCTCCAAATTAAAACTATGTCCTTGTATTTTTAATTCATCGATCCATGTTGTTCACACACAATTCATGAACTAGAGGGGTGTCGTGATGAGGAAGTTACAATATTGAGGGGAAACTAGGAAGCAAAAGAAAGACAATACAACTAATAAAGGAAGGATAATAGAGGTTTTTCTTAACCGACCATAGTTAAACTAAACACACACCTCACCGAGCACGTCAAACAAGAATATACTGAGTAAATAAGACTTAGAAAATAGACTAAGGCTCCGAGAAAATGCAATGTGGAGCTAAACCACGCCGCCAAAGGCCTGTCGAGGTACAAAGAAGAGTTAGCGAGACAACCAGTCGGCAAACATAAAGACAACTTGTGCCATGACGTTAAGCGTAGCTAAATAGACGCCTCGCTGGAAGGGTCGAGTGGGAGTCGATAATAATGGAAACACTTATGCCATTACCGAGCAAAACCAATTAGATCGAGCTGAGCGCTTGGTAACAGATAAAATAATCGAGGGAGTGAAGAAAGGCCTCATGAAATTAATTGGTCAACAATACTAATGCAAAGAGACTTAAATAATGACCGAAGAATTAGGATTTCTCTCATAAATATCAGTCTACACACTGAATACGAAGAATATGTATTAATTAACTATTTATTATGACAAAAAAAATGTATTCTCCATTTACTATCTCAACAATAATTTATTACTATCTAAACTTTAGTTAACTTTGTTATTCATATTTTACTTTGTTTTAAAATAATCGAAATATCTTTATTAAAATATACCTTAAGTTTAACTAAACAATTTAAGGTGAATCTCACCCAAATGAATTAAAAACAATTGTCTAAGTGCGGAATGTAAAACTAGTGTTAATTTTTTTTTGTCTAAGTACGGAATGTGAAACCATAGTTAAATAAATATGATATAAGAAACTAGTATTGAACTAAAAAAATACCTATGTGTGACGTGTGAAAAAATGGTTAAATGAAAATGTGGGATGTGAAATCAGTGTACAATGAAATGTAAAATGTGAAACTCGTGTTAAATTTGAATTTATTTTTGTTACCTAAGTGTAAAGTACAAAACCAAAGTTAAATAAAAATTCTAAATGTGAAACGACGATAAAATGGCATGCAAAATGTGAAACTAGTTTAAATTGGATTTTTTTTATTATTTAACAAGTGATATTGCAAAAGCATGACTAAATTAAAATGTGAAATGTAAAACCATTGTTAAATTTGAAAAAATAATCGCATAGATGAGAAATGAAAAACTAGGATTAAAAAAATACAAAACACGAAACAATGCTAAAATAAAATCCGAAATGCAAAATCAATGTTGAATATTTTATTAAAAAAATATAAGTGTAAAATGTCAAACCGATTTTAAATTTGATTTTTTATTGAATAAAAAATATGAAACGAGTGTAAAATGAAATCCGAAATATGAAATGTTAAACCAATATTCAATTTGATTTTTTATGTGTAAAATGTGAAACCATATATAACAATGTGAAAGACTAAACCCGAGTTAATTAAATTCACAATTGTTTTAAAGGGTAACTAATCTTATAAAATATGTGGTGGTTAATTAGAAGATAAAATAAATACTTTACATTAAAAAGATTATGGTTATAACTATTTTCCCTCATAATTAATTTTATTTCTCTCATCCTCCATGACTTATTTACACCTTCCTATTTATATTAAGGAAAATTCATGTTTACCCTTACACAAATATAAGGTAACTTAATTTACACATATTCTTTAACCTTGTAAAAAAAATTCTAAACGTATGTTATCTTCTCTTTTTCCACGAATCACCTTTTTCTTTCTCATTGATAATTTTTTTCTTTCTCTTAAAACGATATCCTGATTATTCATATCACAACTTTTTTATTCGATATTTTCCTTCTTCTTTTATCCATGTAATTTTGTGTTTTTATCTAGTTTATGTCCTTTTGTTTTTCTTTTTTATTAATCTCGTTTCTCGATTTCTTCTTGAATTTCAATGTGGAAAGCTTAACATTTAGATATTAGAATATATTTTTAGTATCATTCCAAGGTATGTGTTCAGACTGGAAGTTGTGAAGGTTGAAGTTTATCTTCTTAATAGTTCTTTTAAAATATTACATGCATATGCAGATGGAAGATGAAAAAAGCTATCTATTTGAGCATTTAAGAATCTAAATTTATATGTATATTGTCTTCATATTTTCATTAAGAATAGTAAACGTTCAATCCCTAGTGATACTGGTTGAGACAGGACGATTTTATTTCGTAGTGATAGGCATCCATTAAATGATGATATTTTCTAACTAGAATATAATAAAATTTATTTTTTACGTTAAATAAAAATATGCATTCAAAATATAAATAAAGACAAAAAACAAAATAAAAAAACAAAGATTAAACAAAAAAATTAAAAAATATATCATTTAAGTACGTAGGTTGTTCAATATATTGAGCGATTTACAAACACAATCGATCCTAATTGAACTGAACTTTATTATAAATAATATAATATCTGTGTCGTCAATCACTATAAAGAGTTGTATCCAGACAATCATGAGACATGTTAATTTTATTTCACTGATGTTTCGCGTCGTAGCTTTCAATCAATTTGGTACAAAAAGAACTATTCATTTGTAAAAATGGTCATTGCATTTGGTTGAAACATAAATTGTGTGAAGTTACCATGGATTATGACTAAACAACTCTAAATCAGAATCCGCACTAGAAGTGACACGTGCTTTTGTTGTCTGATTATCGACCCGCCAGTATGAGCCATCAAGGCTCCAAAGGAACGTGTCATTAGCTAAGTCCCCGCGGTAGAAGTGTCGTATGGGTTGTCTTAAAGTATGATTCCTTCTGAGCGGCGGGTAAAATAATTTGCAGACAACTTAACTACGTGATGGAGAATTGCAACTGGCATAATGGCTTCGCTACCACGATCTACTGATATCTAGTCTTTTGTCACTCCAATTTGTTAATTTTTACAATAGGATTGAAAGAGTAATACATCAACCACTCACGAGATCAACTGCAAGACAATCAATCTAAAAAATAAATCAATAAAAAATATCTAGAAACATAACTAAATAAACTACATATCTAATCACAGAAGGATAATCAACAATAAAATAAAATAACACACGAGATTTTTTATTACGCGAAAAACCTCATTCGATGTGAAGAGTAAACTACCACGAGAATTATGATGAGTCCACCCTAACCACTTTTATTTTTGTGATAAGTTAAAGGTACAAGTATATCAAAATCAATCTAATAAATATATTCATCTCACCAACAATATGAACTATAATAAACTAACAAGAAGAGAAGAAAAAATGAAGAATATCACCATAATACTGCAATATTCCGGTAGTGAGTTCTCCATGATTGTGGCACCATCACAATCCAACTAGTCATATTGAAGCCTTAGGTGTCTTAAATACTCTATCCGAAATTCAGAAAAAATCGATATCGTTTATGCTATATCAAACCATTTTACTATGGTTGTACACAATATATTCAAAAATCAAAAGTTTGTGGCTATTTCATCTCTTACCCCCATATATATATATAATCTTAGTAGATGCAAATTAAAATTTATAAAACTGGGTCTAAATGAGGCTAAAACCTAAGAATCTTCCTTTTCATCGCATTACGGGGAAGATACCACCATGATATGATCATTTGAACCTCATCCCGGTGAGCTTACTACAAAGCTCAACCTTACTTCTGTAAATGGACTTAGTCAACTGTACGCACTATTTTTATTAGTGTGATGTTTCTTCTAAGTTATTTATTGTTTTGATCACATCTTAAAGCCAATTATATCTCACATCAATATATTTTGTAAATGCGTGATACCTTAGATTCGTTCTCAAATCTATAACACTTTGATTAGCACATTATAAAACGTACACATCTTGCTTCAACACCAACTCTCGAAGGAAACTCATAAGCCAAAATATCTCTTCTTCTTTTTTGAATGCTCCATTATACTCTTCTGATTTGTTGATAATGCTACACATTTTTGTAGCTTAAATTTCATAAAAATGACTCATCCTGAAAATGTAAACACATAACCTGAGTTAGAGTTCATGTCATCAAGATCACCAGCTATTTTAACATCTATATGTTCTTCACGTACACGTTTTCCACCTCCATAAAAAATTTAAAGAAGGAATACCTCGAAATATCTGAAAATCCACTTCGTTGCTTCCCAATGAACCGATACAATATACAATATCTAGTCTTGTACACACCCTAACCTATATAAAATAACTAAAAAAAGAGAGTAAATATTGAAGGTTAAACCATTTGATCGATTGATCGTGGCAAGAATGATTTAAATGCCTTATAAAAAATGACTAACAAGTGAAAGAAAGTGATAAAACCAACCACACAAGACGATATTTAACGTGCTTCGGATTGTGAAGAAATCCTACATCCACGAGCAACTGAAACTGTTTTATATATAAGTAGGATACATAAAGAGTCTCCAAACACAAAGGCCTCAACCACTATTTGTAACAGAAGATAATGTGATTTACATAAGTCTCTCTTTAATGTTTATCTCTCATAGTGGTGCTACAATCCAGTGTGATTCAGATTATATCACTGTTTCTAATTGGTTTTCTTTGACCATATTCCTTCGATCAGCCTACTTCGACCATTCCTGCTTCGTCCCAATGGCCACCAGTATTCTACAGCTAGTCTCAACCTTTAGGATCAGTAAACCTCTCTACAATTAATTCATGGCTCAAGCAGTAGAGAGTTTGAACATTTATTCCTATACATGTAACGAAAGATCGAACAACCGTTTAGTCCTACGATAATACCTTTATTGTTGAGTTACCTATAGCCTACATCTAACAATTCTCGACCTAGGCTTCGAGTAAGTCTAGTATCTGTTGCTTCCAATGTTTCCACTATTTATAGACCAACTCATATGAATCAGTTTCATGCAGTGAGTGAGCTTTAAAATAGGTAATACCTTAATTAGAGCTTCCCAAGGATTTCCTCTTTAACAGTCTTAAACACCTTCACTTACTCCTCCACCAAGTCTATGATAAAGTGTATTTTTAATGTCTATATGTTTATTTCTCTAATGGAACTTCAGATTTCTCATCAAATGAATAGCACTCGTGTTAACAATCCTGTTAGCTAAATATCTTAATTTTAAGCTTCTATAACAACCATATACTCGGCTTAAGTAAACAATAGAGCAACGACCTTATGTATTCAAGACTTTCAACTAACCACTCTTCGAAACACAATAAATATATAGCTCAAAGTAGATTTCTTTGTGTCGAGGTAGCTTACGTAATCATTGGTCACATACCCCTTCAACATTATATCACCAATAGCCTTTTGATTGTAACACAACCCTACACCAGCTAATATTTTCAAGTATCTCATCTGCCACTTGAGTGCATGCCAATAAGGCTTCACTAGATCTAAATGAATCTTCTTAAAGAATCTAAAACATAGCTAATATCATATTTAGTACAAATCATAGCATACATAATGCCACCAATTAAATGTACATAAGGTACTCTTACTTGATTCCATATTTCCTGAACGACCCCTCATACTCCCCATTGCCCCTCATGGTCACCATTTTTTCTTTTTTAAAATGTTTACAGTTCAAGGTACTCTTGACTTTACAGATCGTAAGGGAATCTTTCCCACAGAGTATAGTATTCATGAAATGTTCGTACTCCTTCGGCAAAGAGCTCAAAATGATGATTACTTGATCATCTTCCTCCACCTTTACACCAAATGCATTCTAGTCGTGTACGGTTTGGTTGTAATTATCTACATGCCTTCGAATTTCTATGATAATATCCATTGATAGTGTGTAAATATTTTCCTCATATACAATATGTTCACCAATGACTTCTAAAATTCCATATCCCTAACATCGTAGGCTTTTCAGATACCTCTCGTACCATTTTATCTCCCAAAATCAATAAGAGTGTGCTATGAGTATTAGACGGTACCACGAAATCAACATGTGTAAATTTATCATCCAAAGTAGCCGCCAAACCTTTCTATACTAGGTAAGCCTTAACTTTAATTCCCTATAAATTTAAATCATTAAATTTGTCAATTGTTTTTAGACTAAGCTTCATGGAACTTATCTTTTGTTGTACCTAATGGTTTTCTCGGTGAGATCAACTTCTCCAACCTATATATCGCGATCGATCTACTCCTTAAACTGCTTCTCGACGCTCACCACATCACTTGTTGGGGATTAAACCATTACATTGGTCGATCATGGAAAGAATTGATATACAATTAAATGAACCTACGAAAGAAAAATCAAATTACTATATACAAGACAAGAAACATGTAAAGGAAAGTATAAATAAAACCAAACACACAAGACTATTTGACGTGGTTCGGATTATGAAGAAATACTACATCCACGGGTAACAACCACTCTTTTATATATAAATATGTTACATAAAGCTCTCTAAACACAGATGAGTCAATCACTTTTTATAAAAAAAGATGATATGATTCATAAAATTATATCTTCAATGTTTGTTTGTCACCTCACTTATCTTTCAAAAGATGTAAACCTATTTTACTCTCGCAAGAAAAATCTTCTCACATAATTTTCTCTCTACAATTACAACTGCATCACATCAGATTTTTAATTATAGTATCTTCTTTTATATATAAGTTTAGACTAACATCTAATTTTTCATCAGATGCTCCAAGCTAAAGTTAATTAATCAAAGGCTAAAATAACTCTTACTTCATTAATATAAGAAAACCCAATTAACATAAAACACAGTAAAGAGAAAACTTTGCATCGCCTAGTGCTACTAAGATCTAGTGCACTTTGGATCAGAGTAATGTTTTTTATCAGTTTGTTTTGACCATCCTACCTCGCCCATTCTGTTTCGACCTGTCTTTCTTGACTCAACACATATTTCATTTGATCCAATGATCACCCATCTTCTACTGCTTATATTAGCCTCTATGTTCAGTAGACATTTCTGCAACTAAGACTTGGCTCAAGATCATAGAGTTTCAATATTTCTTGCATATACATGTAACAATAGACCCAATACCTATGTAATCCTACGACTATACCTGTATTGATGAGTTACTTCTAGCCTACACCTAATAGTAAATAATAGTTGACATATATTTTTTCCCTTTCTCTATTATAGGGTATGATTCATTTATTAACTTGAAGTGTGTAGCTAATGGTGTATTAACTAGCTTGGAATTATTCATATTAAATGTTTCAAGTATACTTCTAATTTAATTCTCATGTGATAGCAATAATTTTATGGTTTTCCTAAATATCTCATGTCAAATGATTTGCTAACTATTTCTTCAAACTAATAATCATATCAACATATTGCCCGACAATCAACATATCGTCTACGTATATAATAAGTATGATGAAATTACCTCCATAAAACTTTTTAAAATAGACAAAAGGGCCAATATAAGTATGTTCATAAACATTAATTATCAAAAACAAGTTGAGATTCTGATAACCACTACATTAGCGTATGTTTAAGCTCATACAAATTTAGCTTATCCAAGTTGCTCCATGTAAATTTCCTCATGCAAGATACCACTAAAAATCAGTTTTTAAGTCAAGTTGTTCAAACTCAAGATTCAGACTTGTAATTACACCCAACATAGTTCTGATAGAAATCATATTCATAACATGAGAAAATATATCATCAAAATCAATTCCCTATTCTAATTGTAACATTTTACTACCAATCTAGTCGCTTCGCTCGATAATCTTCTCGTCATCTCTCTTGTTCTTGAAAACCCATCCTCCTTTCACGATTTTATTTTCATTAGGAGTTTTCATTAGCTCATAAGCTTCATTTGTTTTTAAGGAATTCATCTTTTCATTTATAGTATCGAGGCAAATATTTTTCTCCTCATGAAATAACATCTGTTGATAATTCTCCAACTTCTTGTCTTTAATTTCTTCCTTAAACTCTCAGTCTGGATATCGTGTTGAAGGTTTTCTCTCTCTAGTTGACATTTGAAACAATGTACCATCCATATGAACGGTAGGTTTCACCACATGCTCGTAAACTTGTACATTATTAATTTGTTCCTTAAATAAAGTCTCATTAGAATTATCATCATCAATAACATCTTCTGAATCACCACTGGGTGGAAATTCCTCAATATCATGTGGAACCATCTCAACATTCTCATTTGTTGGCTGATTACATAAATAATACTAGAAGAAGAAACATCAATAATAGTATTACAAGGTATATTAAAGGTAGAAGTGAACATTTTACTCAAACGATATGCACCCATTTTGTGCTTAAACATACCTCATCTTTACTTCTCACTACTTTCTTTTTCAAGATCATATATTCGGAACCCATAATCTTCATCATTATATCCAACAAACACACAAGGATAAATCGTTGAATTCAATTTGGATATTCGTTCCTTTGGAACATACGTGTATGCATTGTATCCAAAAAATATAATGTGTGAATACATAGGGTATTTCCCTTTTCATATTCTCTTAGAAATATCAAAATCAAAATTTATTGGTGGCGCACTATTGATCAAGTACACACCATAATGAAATGATTTAACTCAAAATATCTTAGGATGCTTAGAAATTTCTTACATGCATCTCACCTTCTCTAAAACGGTTCGGTTCATTCTCTTTGCAACTCCATTATGTTGTGGTGTAACTGGTGTTGTCCTCTCATGTCAAATTCTGCAATGTGAGTTATAAATTTTTAACTTATTCGAAGTATACTCACCACAATTTTCTGATCCAAGTCATTTCAACTTCCTCTTTGCCTCTATTTGGTAAATGTTTTAAAACAAATATCAAACACTTGGCTTTTTGTCTGCATCATGTATACCCAAGTTTTTCGAGTACATCATCAAATAATGTAACAAAATAATTATTACTACTAATAGACTCAACATCTATAGGACCACAAACATTAGAATGTACTAACTTCAACTTTATGTGCCTTCCAGTGGACTTTTTAGAACATAAAGCTCTATGTTTCTTTCTTACCATACAATATTCACAATAGTCAATAATAGCTTTATCAACATGAATGATGGACTTACCTGTCAAGGTTTATATCTTCTTTTCACTCATGTATCCTATCTCTGATGCCACGAGTTAAAATAATTTGTGTTCTCAAGTACATTTAACTTACTGAAACATATACTCCAATATGTCTTATAGAGAGAGAAACACAAAATAAATCGAGCAACTATCATCGAACCTTTAAAAAAATTCCATTTACAATTACCAAAAGTATGATGAAAACATTTTTTATCATGAATATTTGAAGAAAACAAATTCAAACGTAGATCAAGAATATGGTGCACATGTTTGAGCATAAGTATGTATCAAGTGTCACAAGTTCTGATACCAACTATAGGATCCAAAAGAGTGATGTATGAATAACTCACAATACCAAATCAAATGATTAACCAATTATATAACCAAACAAACCAAAATTTGATCAAAAAAATAATTAATAGTAAAATAGATCAACACACAAGACTTATTTTGCGTGTAAAAACCTCTGCAATGTGGAGATTAAAAACCACGAGTTTATGAGAATTCCATTCTAACCACTTCTATTATTATGAGAAATTGAAGAAAAATACATAGTTAGAGATGGTTGTGTTGTATTGGTCAAATTATTCAAACTTTATCTTGTTCGATAAAATATATTATTATCTTTCTAAAGTGACGAAAGAACTTATCAATTGGATGATAATATTTTATAACTAGAATATTATAGTTAATATTTTTAATGTTAAATAAAAAAAATACATTCAAAATAAAAAATTAAACAAAATAACGAAAACAATATGTTTAAAATGTATCACCTAAAAAGAATGTTCATGATATTGAGCGATTTATAATCGCAATACATCCAAATTGAAACATATTTTATAGTTTATTATGACTAATATAATAAAAATTGTGAGATTATTAAGCTTTAATAAAAGTGAGAAATGAAATAAATTATAGAACATATTATACAAATTTGGGTGCGAAACTGATAAGGGTTCGGTTTATCCGGACCAGGTTCGAATCAGTCGAATATTGAGTGGATTTGGTCAAATGTAGATATTATAATATAAAATAATACAAATGTGTAATAATAATTATATATGATGTAATAACAAATGTGTGAGTGTAAGAATACTATAATAATATGGTGAAATAATTGTAAATGGGTCAATTATGTAGATTTGGGCATACTAGTTTAATTATATAAAGCAACATTTCTTTTTCGGAAGGAGGAATAATTAATATTCTATAATTATTTTTCGTATTTTTTTTTCTCTCTCTATCTCTCTATTTATTTTTCTCTCTCTTTACATCTTGTGTTTTTTTCTGTAGACTTTGTTCTAACAATATCTGACAACAAAATGAGGTCCAAATAATTTTAGAGCAATCGTTGACGAGCACAGTGGGAGATGATAGATACTCGAATTTGTTTTCTCCTAAATCACTATTTTAATTGCAAACTTTTTGAGAGAGAAGAATACAAACATGCAAGAGAAACTCACTTTTAGGATAAATTGAATGGTGATCAGACCTATGTTTGAGCATCATCGTTTTGAGGAAAAAACAAATTGAAGAGCAACATTATAATGACGAGAATGTCACAGAGCATCTAGAGCAGTCTGCCTTGGTATCATTGAGAAATTAATTTTTGGAAGACATTGCAAAGTTAAATATCAACAAAGAGGTAGCAATGGTTGAAAAAAGACTCAGGTTGAAAGTCCGAAGCAAACAGTGACCAGAGGAGGTCGAAATAATATATGTGTATCAGTCTCGCGATCATGTTTTAAAAAGGCGTTGGAGCCTCTATCCCTCAAGGAAAGAAACAAAATCCATGCGTCGTTGCGACTCAACAAAGTCCAATGATTACGCGCAGACCATCGTCAAATTTCTCACCGATCTAGGGATTTGAAAAAAAATAAATACATGTAATATAAGGACCTCGTCTCTATGGATAGAGATAGGACGGTAGTTGTTAGAAGAGGGAAGCTAGGGACGCATCATGTCTAGTTCATATCTGGAATTTAAAGCCTCAGTTATTGTATAAGTAGTCAACTCGCAAACCGTTCTGATGAGAGTCTATATGCGGTCCCTAATGAAGGTGTTAGGGTTGTATGTTTAAACCCGGGTACAATTGGAGGTCCTCTTCGTTATCCACAGAGATCTTGTTGGGACATATACCAAAGCGCTTTGATATCTCTAAGTTAGAAATATTTGACAAGAATTAGGATCCGGACAGACATATGGAGTTATTTAGGGAATTTATGATAAATTTTGATGATGGTGACAAACTGTTGTGTCACGTGTTTTCAGAGAGATTCAACGATGATAAACTGTTATAGACCATCTTTCGACAAAGATTCATGGGAAGTAAAATATTCTAAGCTAATGGGGACACAATCATTATCTATTAACAGAAGGTCGGGGAAAGCCTAAGAGGTTATACCAGGCGATTTGTTGACGCAAAAACCAAACTTGAGGGATGTGAAGAAATGGTGGCGTTGGCAGTATTTGGGTTGGGGTTGTTGCCTGGTATTATAAAGGATAATATCGTAAAGAAACAGGCTTTCACGTTTGGAGCTCTGTTAGCAAAGTTTGAAAAGCAGATGTTAGTAAAGGATTTCAAGCATCAGAGTTAGCTTCTTTTACTCAGCAGAAGCAGAGTGCACAGTCTCCGGTGGTGATTTACCAGCACGCACCTGCACAGATTTCTCAATTGTAGCCTATCCAGACTTACCATCAGCCAACACATTCCGACCCAGGGTACCATACCAATTACCCCCTCGACCGAGGACGGTTCAATAGAAGGAGATTATTCAGCCAATAGCTAAACCAATGTCTAACAAATGGGTTTGACCTCCTCATTTCGATGATTTGATTGAGTGTGTGACAAGTATCTTTGATAAAGCAAGAAACTGCATACAATTCTGAAAACCTTTTTTGATTCATACTCCAAGAAAAATTATGAGTAACATGTACTACAAGTATCACAATAATATTCAGCATGAGAAGAAATAGTGCATAGCATTAATAACAGAAATCCAAGTGTTAATCGAGAATGAAAACTTGACCAAATTTGTTAAGAAGCATTACCAGCTGAATCCGACGGGGAGGGAAGTTGTGATAACCCCAAAGCAAGTGATCACCTTAATGGTCTCGGAGCCCATTGGCTCGTTTGACATAGCATCTTAATATTTGGACACCAAACAAGATCGAAAAGTGATCATGATGATAGAAGATCTCGAGCCTAAAAGAAAGTTTATTAACTTATGAAAATTATTTGAGTCTCAACCATTTTTATTCATGATATTCTGGCGGGGATTACCAATTTTCCCCCCAAGTAACAAGTCGTTAGCAAGACCATCTAGCTGGAAGCTGGGCAACACCACATCTATACATGAACCCTTCTCCAGTATTATGCTTTGATGATGATGATACCAGAGAAATATGAGGGTTATATGAGGATGTAGTGGTAATTGTGGCAGAGATAGCGGGATATGATCTTTTGAGTGTATTGATTGACACGAGCAGTTCTACTAACATTTTTTCATGATAACTTATGAGAAAATAAAGAACCCTCCAACCATGTTTTGGTCTGATTGGACAATTGTAGGTTTTATTGGAGTGACTACTGAGGTAGTGGGGAATTTGAAGGAACTGTAAAATTAGCCCGATAGCCATTTAAAAATGAGGTGACGGTATTGTTTATTGTTTTAGATGCACCGAAATCATATAATATTCTTTTTATCAGTTCTTTGTTGTTCATAATGCATGCAGTGGCATCAACAGTCCATCAATTCTTAGAACATATGGCAATAAATAACGTAGAATAGTGCAGAGTAGTTAGATTACGGCTAAAGAGTGTTATTGGACAACTCTAGCTCCTAGGAATGGTAGAGAAATCGATCCAAAGAAGGATTAACAATTACCGGGGTTGAGTTTTAGGATCTAAGCATATAGATGATCCAAGGGAGATCCCCGGTTTTCTGGTTTTCGACAAAAACTGCGAGAACTACGTTTTTCCTAGTTGTCAGGGTATAAACAATTGGAACTATGTTATCTTCAAAGGTGGGGGAGAAATTAATTTGTTTTTTGTCACCAGAATTACACATGTTTGCATGTTGTGTTGGATATGTTACTTGGTTCCTGAAGAGATAATTTTCCACAATTTAGCTATCCAACAAAATGTTCATTCGGTTGTTTAGAAACGAAGCTAGTTCTTCTATAAAAAGCTATAGGCAATCATTGCTGAGATAGATAGGCTATCAAAAGTGGGTTATATCCGCGAATCTCAGTACCCCTTGTGGACAGCTAACCCAGTGTTGTTAAGTAGAAAGAACGATAAGTGGATGATGTGTATGGATTTTACATATTTGAAGAGAAGTGTGTCCTCAATTTCTTGCATCAACTAGTTGGTGGTCTCCATATCGGGAAATAAATTAATATAATTCATGGATGTCTATACGGGATATAATCAAATCAAGTTAGATCATAAATATCATGAGAGACCATAGTTTGTAACTATGAGAGGTTTACATTGTTATAAATTTGTGCCAGTCGAGTTCAAGAACACCGGGGCAACTTATCAGATGTTAGTGAAAAACGATTTCGAGGGTCAGAATGGACGTAACATTGAAGTGTATATCGACGGCATGCTAGTGAAAATCGCTATAGATAACGATCATTTTTCGAACTTAGACAAGACTTTAATAAATTGAAGAAGATAAACTTCAAACTGAATCTAAAGAAATGCACGTCCGGAGTCAGGTCTGGGAAATTCTTGGGGTACATAATTAGCTAAAGATGGATAGAGATCGACCCGGTAAAATTAAACTCTTTGAATACTATGGCCCCTCCTTGTTCCATTAAGGTGGAGAAATTCACTGAAGGTTGGCTGCCATGAAGAGGTTCATATTTAGATCATTGGACAAATGTGCCCCATTTTTCCAAGTGCATAGACAGTATGCGGCATAAGCGCTTAGTGCGATTGTATTAACCTTCTCAAGTGTTGTTCGGAGTGATAAAAGAGCCTCAACCTCGTCCTCTTTGTAATTAACTTTGAAAGCATTCGATTCGTGAATATCCTCGTTCTTTTTCTACTCACCCACCTTCAGAACAACTCATAATGCATTGAGGCGCACATGGTATCCATCATCCTGCTTTGTCAAAGCTTTTTTACAGTGGTTAAGTTATGTTTTACAAGCTGTCATCTTCTCCTCGATTTCTTTGGAAGCAGACTAAGCCCATTTATTAGTACGTTGGACTCGCTACTTTTTTTTATTGAGTTGTTGCTCTAATTAAGAAATCTGAATCTGCCTGCGAAATTTTTTAAATTTTTTTTTACTTCCATCTCATTCATGGTAATGAGAGCCACAATATAATATGGGGAAAGATCATACGAGTCCGACTGTATAAGCTGAAAGGATCGACAGCTACATAGTCATTTGATAAGGTCTGATCGCCGGAACCGTCTGTTTGGATCACAGAAAAGATGAGTAGCTGTTAATTTGATATGATCGCAAGTACTAGGGGTGGAACTTCACTTGAACATCCTGGTAGATCGTTAAAACTATCACCAAGTGGACTCCAAACCACGATATCAATATCAATTCCTTCTACGTTCCTCTGACCATCGTAATCTGCCTCCTTTTCACTTGGGCCACTAAGAGCCTGATCATTTTCCTCCTCGATCTAAACATTAACCTATATCGAGCCAACCTATGATGATATCGATATTATTGCCTGAGGGTCTGGGGTATTATATTAATCGAAGAAGACGAGAATTATGTTTTGTTCCATAGCACCAAGTGTATCTTCTTTTTCTGCCACCACTCTCTCTTCTGGCATTGACTTTTCCTCTTCTCTCCTCGTCCTTCGTCCTTCTTGTCAGCCTTGCCCTCATTAGAAATCCCTATTTCAGTAGCACCAATATTTGTAGCAACAATTTCTGAGGCAGCAGCATCGACCGTTGTTTTCTTGTGTGCATGATTCTTTATGAATTTTTTATTCACCCAAATTATTAAGCGTCCTCTTTCGGTTGGGAAGCAAAACTCGCGCATAAAGGCCAGTCAGCCTTATCATGGTAACAACAGGGTCGAGAGGAGTGATCAACTGATTAAATTTAACCTACCTTACAATCATCAGCTCTTGATATAATGGTATTCTTATTTGGCCTACTATTTTTATCGTTTTAAAACCGGAGGTTGTAACAAAGGTAATTTATCTACAAAAGAAGATTAGTTAAATTAAATAAATAGTTGTAACAGAAATAGGTAACATTCTTGATATACACTTGAATGAAAATATTATTCAGAAAAATCTAATGGACGTTCATTGCTTTCAATGATAACACCAACATATGAGAACATGAGAAACAATTAGATTTCTTATTTACCACGTCAAAAAGTCTAGGGTACTAAATTTACAACCATAGTTTGAGAATAAAAAAAAGTTTATAAACTTTCGAGGAATATGATTGAAAATACTATGATCGTCATATTGCAATTATATCTCTATATATTATATTTATATTTGGACATAATTCATTATTCCAAGTTAATGATTTTTCGTGATGGTTAAACCTGTGTGTTATAAGAAAAAGTAAAATATTGTTTCACATGTGTATAGCTAACATATCTGAACACTCTTAAAAGTTCTAGCTTAGATTTATATTCTAAACATGTTTGTTGACGATAAAGAAACTTCAGTACTGTAAATGAACTTTTGTTGATGATATACGCAGTCGAAGTAGTGACTTCTCCCTAGAACCCTCGAACCATTTCAGTTGTTTGAAGCATGCACCTAACTCATTCTAGTAAAGTTTGGTTTGTTATTTTGGCAAGCCCATTATATTGGGAGTCTCTCTCACGTTACGGTGTCTAGAAATTCCAAATTTTGTACAAGCCCATTTTGTTAAGGGTTTTTTGGTATTTTTTAAGTCTGATTCTTTATCAAAGTCTTCTAGTTCCTAATGGCATCAAATGCTACCAACACCTTTAAAACAATTAAATTTTACATTTGACCTACCTTACAGTTAAGAATAAATAATTTGATATTTTTTATGACTACCATCACCTTTACAATGACTTTAATACCCTTCTCTCACTATTTATAGAGGACCAAAGATGCGCAGAAACTCATAATCTCATTGTACCTCTTGTCCCATGTAGCATGCATTAATCGTAACCGCTCTTAAATTAAAGGTTGAGATTAAACATCGATTCAGATCCTTAGTGATTTAGCCTCTAGAAACTTCTTGGTATCGTCAGAAGCCTTCAGGAACCATTTTATTCGGCGCCAAACACCATCATTCTGCTCCTTCAGCCTTTGCCGTTAGCATTTTTCTTTCCTTCGGTAGTATCTTGCCATTAGGTTCCAGCAAATGTATTTACATCTAAGTATAGGCCATAATTCTTCATGAGATATTTAAAAAGTTGATGCCTTTACATATCTTTAGTCGATCCATCTTCGACCATATGTAATATTCCCTAGTACTTTTGTTGTCAAGTTACTTATAACATACGCCTAGCAAATGTCAATTGCATGATAATTCTCCGTCATTTAAAATATTGTTAAAACGTTTACTAATTTGTTAACTAATACGATCTTAATAAACAAATTACTAATTTGTTAACTGATACAATCTTAATAAAAAATAAAAAAACAATCATAAACAAATATTATTATAAATTTTACTAATTTGTTAAATTATAAACTCATCGTTAAATAACTTATAAAAATATTAATTTTTATTTTTAATGAATAACTTAATTTTTAGTTTATAGTTTTTAAAATAGTAAAATATAACTTATGTTTTATTAGGTTTGTAGATGTATTTGTATATCATATTAGGTTTTTAAAATAGTAAAATATAACTATACCAACGAATAAATTATTTGTTCGATTTTTTTTATTTTTAGTTGTTTTTACTCTTTTGAAACTAATATTTTAGTATACTAAAATTTATACAAAATAATTTTATTTAATAGTACAATACCAAATAATTGGAAACCTTAATTAAAGAACTACACTTCTTTATTAATAAAAAAAACTCACACAAAACCTAACAATGTTGAATTATCTGTCTCATACAAAATAATTTTATTTAATAGTACAATACCAAATAATTGGAAACCTTAATTAAAGAACTACACTTCTTTATTAATAAAAAAACTCACACAAAACCTAACAATGTTGAATTATCTGTCTCTTATACTCATACATCTCTCATGAGTATGTTTAAAATATAAGGAACTACAAAACCCTAATAAGAGTCGTATATGGACTATTTTATCATAATTCTACATAATCAAGAAACATTAATATAAGAAAATAATTTGTGAGGAAATAATAATGAAGAAAAAAAATCTATTATGAAATAACTTACCATGAATCCCCATAAGCTCTCAATGCATTCTCTGATAAAGAATCACTTTCATAAAATATCAGGTTCTTTGAAAGTGAAATATGGGATTTGTTATCAATATGAAGAATTATTTTCATCATCTTAATCTCCTTAAGCTTTGCCAATACTTCCTGAAGTCATATGGCTTGACAAGTAATATATGTTGTAGCCATGAATTCAACCTCAAATGAAGATAATACAATGGTTGAAAGCTTGTAATTGTTCCATGTAATATCCAAACTCTTATAATAAAATATGTGTCTCGTTGTACTTCTTCTATCATATGTATCGATGTTATGACTCTTATCATTAAAGTCAATCACCCTCTCAACTTCACGAGATTTAAACCTCAACCTATAGTTCAAATTTCTCTTCACATACCTGAGGAAATGTTTAATTGCACTTAGGAAATGTTTAATTGCACTTCCACGAGACTGTTTTGGACTCTGCATATATTTATTGAGTATACTAACTCCATATACTATGTTATTCTAGTGTGCAACAAGTAAATTAAATAACCAATAGTCCTTCATCATCTTGTAATATATAACATAACTTCTTTAATTGGCTTCAATATTCTCAATACTAGATCAATTGGTACACTCATTGGATTGCAAGATATCATTTTTATTTTTTAAGATCATTCGAGCATAACTAGTTTGCTCGATGTAAGGTTCATCCCTTCTCTAGTTAACTTTCATTCCAAGATAATAATAGAGCTTTCCCAAATCTGTTATCTCAAACCTATTTTGCATGTTCTTTTTTTAACTCAACTATATAGTAATAAAAAATTCATCTATATACACAACAGTAATAAGATATACATATTAGTATTTCTTGTAATAAACATAGTGTTCCTTTGACCATCTATAAAAATTCAAACTCTTGAGTATGGTATTTAGTTTAATATTCAATGCACAGAGTGTATGCTTCAAATCATATAGTGCTTTTAAAAATATGTACACCGATCCTTCTTTGTTATTCTTGATAAAGCCTTCTGGTTGAATTATATGCACTGCCTTCTTCAACACACCATGCAGAAAAATCATTATTCACATCTAGATGATGATTCTCCCATCCTTTGGTAGTTGTCATGGTTATAAGTAATCAAATTGGCTCATTTCATGCAACAAGTGAAAACACTTCTTCATAATCTACACATGTTGATGTGTATACATTTTTTCCACCAGTCTACATTGGGCTTATTTAGAGTACCATTATCATTTTTCTTTCTTTTGTATACCCACTTCAAGGTTATAGGCCTTACACGATAAGATCTATTTACCATCCTCTTGGTTTGATTATTGTTTATCAAGTCAATTTATTCTTCTATTTTTTGTTTTTCTGCTTTCGATATAGCTTCTTCTGTATATGTCACAACCTCTACATCATTTGATTAAAAAAAAATTGGTTCCCTTTGTGCCATCCATTAAAATATAGTCTTCTAATTGTTTTAGTTAAACTTAGTTTTTGTTGGATCTTCATCAAGGTGTTGGATCACACTGGTAATAGATGTACAGTGGTCGTATCCACCGATGTGTATGTATCGGAAGTTCCCAAACTTATTATACCTTCATTCATACTTGGATCGGTGGGTGTATCCACTGGCCACTCACCAAAATTCCCTCAGCATTATCTAGACTTCCATCGGTACTTATATTAACTGTTGTTGCTGATATAGCATCCATTGTTTCTTGAACAGACAAATTCCAACACCATTCACCATTATATTCTTCCTTGTAAGATCAAGAAATAGATAAAACTTGAAACGAGCAGGTGTATAACTGTTTGTGATTTAGAATCCAATTTCTTCAAGTGTAGTGCATATTTTTTTGCATGAGCTAAACATCCAAGTAATCCTAAATGTTTGATATTTGGTTTCTTGTATGTGACGCTCTCATAAGAGTTTGATCAACTAGTATTTTTGTAAGCACTCAAGAAAATATGTTGAGTTTCTATCGGCTTCTCCTCATCTCCATCAGAGTCCTTTTATATTTCTCAACAATTTCATTCTATTGAGGAGAATAAGGAGTAGTCAAGTGTCTACTTATCCTATTCTCATCATATAGCGTATTGAATTCATTAGGTGAACTCTTCACACCCATCATTGATGAATATCTTGCTATTCTTGCCAGTTTGAAGTTTCACAATAGCCTAAAACTTTTTGAAACTTGCATATGCCTGTCTTTTTCTCCATAAGAAACACAACAAACATATATTGTAAGAAGTAAGAGACTAAATCAAATATATACCTTTTATGTGAATAAGTTAAATGTGTAGCTAGTCCATATAGGTTTTGATGTGCAACCTCAAATATACATGATGCTCTGTATTTTTCCTCCGATGGAAAATAATTATTGAATGCTTCATTGCTAAACAATTATCACAAACACAATTTTCACTCTCATTCAAATGTATACCTATCATCATGTTTCTACTACCCATTAACTTCATTAAACCTGGGTCGACATGCTTAAGTTTATGGTGCTACCGTCGAGCTTCGGTTCCATCAACCTTCATCTACATGCACATGGAATTTTTCACCTTCAATCTAATTTAATAAAAATTGTTTGACCCTTTGCAATTTGACAAAATTTCCGAGATGAGTCTCTTAATGGCAATACATCATCCTTCATTGTTACCTCACACAAAAATATATGATTCCCATAATTATCTATGAAAATAATGGAGCCTCCTCTAGCTATATTCACATAAGAATCATCCTCAATATTTACTCTCCCTTGAACCCGTTCATCAATCTTTGAGACAAGTTATTTTGTATAGATACTAAATTATTTTGTCCCTAACCTCTATCAAAATCGTCCTTTTTATATTTAATTGAATAATTTTGTGCATGAATAATAATTCATCATCTTCTTTTGTGTCTCAACAAAATTAAAATAATAATTCTTTTGCACTTGTTCATAACATGTTGCAATAAAATGTTTATCGTATCTCCAACATATAAACTTAGAGTTATATTCTTTTGGTTTCTCCTTAGGAGGATCTGAGCCTTTTCAAGTTTGGAAATTTGATAAAAACTATTTTTGAAACCCCCTGACAAGAGTAATTCATGCTCTATTCATATGTCTTGAGTCTACTTACCATGTTTGTATATGATGTAGTGTTGAGATGTGACATTACTACAGTCGAAATATATTTATTTTGAATAATTATTCAGAACTTCTTCAGAAGTTTAGGCTTATCTAACCAATGACGTCCGTAATTACATCATCCATCAATCAAATTCAGCATCTAAAGTTTGTATTTTTCCTCTCGCACACGTTCTGCACTTCGATTGTTTGTTTTGTTTGCTTCTCGTAATTTAGTGGTTGTCTCAATATCACCCAGTTCAATAATAAAATTCTCAGATATTGGTTGATGTAGTGGCACTATTTTATTGTTGTTCTGATACACGTCACCTCCTTCTGAAATTACTGCATCCCAAGCTTAATGAAATTACAATACAAATTTCTTCTTTATTTCCCATATTATATAATTGTTAGATGTCAACATGGGACATTGAACGATGGAACCAAGATTTATGGTTGTCATGTGTGTCATCGTACAAGACATCACTATTGGTTGGGGAAAATTCCTTCATGTCTCATGAAGGTATGATCAAACTCAGGCTCTAATCCTAAATTATAGTATTATAAAGTTCAATCAATAAGAGTTAAAAAACCAGACTACTTTATTGACGGGAAAATCATACAAAACTTAACGATGTTGAATTATATGTCTCATTTACTCATATATCTCATGAGTATGCTCTATATATATGGAACTAAAAAACCCTAATAAGAGTCTTAAATGGACTAGTCTACTCAAAACTCATATTATGTTATAACCTTAATTCTACATAACTAGGAAACATTAATAAAACAAATAGCATATAAAAAATAAATTATAAAATAATCTACCATGAACTAATTACGCCTTTTTTACTTCAAATGTAGATGATATGTAATGTCACAACTTTTAAATATTGAAACTGATGAGTCCGAATTCAGCATGCTCCCAGAACAAGGGGAAATCGGTCTAGTCTCTCCGAATACCGGACAGGTTACATGGACATAGATCGATTAGATCACTTGGACCAGACAGATTACTTTGAAAAACTATGAACTTAAGGTTGTTCGAACTATGACAAAAGTACTAAAAAACCTAAACACTTCATGACTAAGCTACTTGCTCTCCTGCTTGTAGCTCATGGGTCTTTAAACATGACTCGGGTTCTTTAAACATGACCCGAAAGCCCATAAGGGCCCAAATATCACACTATAAATACCCAACCACCCGCATTAACTATGGGTAATGAGAATTAACTGCTACCAAGCTGTTTAATTATCTCTCTACTCTCTACTCTAAACCGTTAAACACCCACACACCACCGTTAAACACCCACACACCACCTTAAAACTCCACTTGAAATTACCAGCCTACCCTCAGGCAATTATTATTCACACCAGAAACTAATCTTACGGAAATTAAGATTTTATTATATTCATTTTGAGTAATGAAATGAAATTTCTTTAAATTGTGAAAGAATCTCACAATATATAACTATTTGCGAACAACGATTTGCGAAGGCGCCAAACTTATCATTCGTCCCTCTTTCAAAACCTGGAGGAATTTTCATTTAAACCTCCACATCTAGATCACCATGCAAAAATGCATTGGGTACATCCATCTGATGTAACTCCCAATTTGGAGCTGCTGCAACCACCAAGAAAAGACGTACAGTATCCATCTTGGAAACAAGGGCAAAGGTCTCTGTATAATCAACCCCTTCTACTTGGTGATTACCAAATACGACCAAACGAGCTTTGAGGCATTCTACTCTTCCATCAACATGATATTTAATTTTATAAATCCATTGAATCCGCAAAACTTTCTTCCTTGTAGGTAGATGCACCAAGGTCCAAGTATGACTATCCTCTAGTGCCTCAATCTCTCGCTACATTGCCTCTCTCTAACCAGGCTGCCGCATAGCCTCTCAGAATAACTTAGGATCTTCCTTAGAGGTAATCGTTGCAAGAAAAGAGCAATACGCCAATGAGAAACAAAAACTGTCTACATAACAAGTGAGAGGATAAAGCATACCGTGATTAGGAGATAGAGTGGAACCGTGAGCATGACGAGTACTATTGTAGTCATCATAAAATCCTTCAAACGATTAGAAGGAATTTTACTACGCTTACCTCAATTAAGATCTTAAAAAATGCCTGGAGTATATTAAATAACATCCAAAACTACTGGCGGAACTGAGACACCGTTACCACCAACCGGAGGCGGATATTGCACATCACTAACCTCAGAAATCTTCGCGAGTGGCGCTACCACATGGACGCCGCCATCCGGAAACTTCTCTTCTTAAAGTAGTGAGGTCTTCTCAACTTCCTCCCAAAACTCTGAAGCATTAGTAGAAGGTGCAATGACCCTATTCTCAGGACAAGTGAGCCTAGATAGCACAGTAACATATGGAAATGGAAATATATGTTAAAACAATTTCACATCATGGGAAATAAAATAATTTTAACTCTCCAAATTATATACTTTCCAACCTTTCCTTCCATACGGGTAGCCCACAAAAACATACCGACGACTACGACGCGAAATATTGTCACCCTTAGACCTCTGATCATACACATAACACACAGACCCAAACACACGAAGCTCAAAGAAAACAGGAATCACACCAAAACGTATCTCAAATGGATTCTTGGAACCCAAAAAAAGGGAATGGGTTTTCTTAATCAAATACCCGACAATCAAAATACACTCCCCCTAAAATTTAACAGGTAAGTTACCCTGAAACATGATGAGAGCACGGGCAGCATTCAAAATATGTATATGTTATCATTTGACCATACCATTCTGCTGAAAAGTACCCACACATGAAGATTGAAAAACAATAGCAAACTTATCAAAAACAGGCGCACTGAGAAAAATTCAGTGTGATTGTCACTGTGTATTGTCTTAAGAACCCCATTAAATTGTTTCTTAGCTATTGTGAGAAAATATAAAAACATGGAAGTTACTTATGTTTTCTCAACCAACAAATAAATCCATACATCACGAGAGTAATCATCAACAATAGTGAGAAACAATCGCGCACCACATGAAGATAAAATATGATAAGGACCTCATAGATCACAATGAATTATTTCAAAGCAAGCAATCGATTTAGAATCACTGACAAAAAAACACTCACGAGTTTGTTTAGCGCGAAATCAAACATCATATAGGTGAGTTACACTCTTATCTCTAGTGCTGGAAACAAAAGGTAAAAACTCGACTATCTTAGCTGAGGAATGTCTCAACCTACAGTACCACAACTCAACATCACTATCAACCAATGCAGCAGTATAAACTTCGGTCTTCACAACACCACTAAAGTAGTACATTCCACCTCTCCGTTCACCTAGTCTAGTCGCAGTCCCTGATCATCGTTCCTGAATTATACAACCAAACTTAACAGAACAAAAAATACAGTGGAGATCAACAGTCAAGTAGGATACTGAAAACGGATTACAAGTAAGCTTGGGAACAAAAATTACATTATGCAAAGACAACTGACAAGACAAGTGCACACTACCACAATGTGTAGCGGTAACCTGAGAACCACCAGGCAGAGATACTACACAGGCTGGAATAATGATAACATTTTGCAATAAAGAAATGTCACTTGTCATGTGATTAGAAACCCCGGTATTAATACCACAAGAGGTACTGAAAAACTCATTACTCAAAACCTCATCAGTCTGGGAAACTTTGTATGCTGAAAGAAGGGAAGGCAACTGATGCAACTGACTCGAAAGATGAGAAGCCTCACTAGCAGGTAACTCAGCAATAGCTGCAATCGATGGACCTCTCTCTCTGGTGGTTGTCTCTGTTTTCGTTCTACACGGCCTTGAAGCTTTGTCTCCACCTGACAGTCCACGCCGACCGCGCTCTCAACGGTCGTAAGGTGGTGTAGCGCACTGATGTTTCACCCAGCTTATAGGATATTCATGTTTCGCGTAGCAGATGACCAATTTTCTGATAATAAGTACAAAAACACTAACAATAACGTGGGAAAAACTAAGAAGTACTGGAAATACGTCGGCGCAAGAGGAACAAGACCGTGGTCTTTGAAAAACTACCAGAAAAATGTCGATTATGAGAAAACAAACAAGACTACATCGATAATACGTCGGCGCAAGAGAAAGTAGACCAGAAATACGTCGGTCTCGAGAGAACAAAGGCTGGAAACACATCGGCTGATGAAGGTTACATCGGAAACACGTCGGCGCAAAGGGAAAAAACTGGAAATACATCGGTCTCGACATAACAAAAACCGGATAAACGTTGGCTGATGAAGACTGTGCCAGAAACACGCCGGCTTAAAGAGATAATTTCGGAATCTAGGGTTTTGATACCATGTTAGATTATATTTGTAAGTGTGAAACTGGCCTCAAAGATTAGCAAGATATTGTCCACTTTGGACCATAGGGTCTGCACGGATTTACATTTGGTACAGTCCCAAAAGGCCTCTTGCTAGTTGAGGAGGGTTCACATTTAGATACACTCTATTCTTTTTAATGATAACAATGTTGGATTCTGGACCAAGTATGTGATGCAATTTACTCTTCAACATCCCTCATTAAACTTGATCTCATTAATGGACAAAATGAACATCGTGGCGCGGAATAAACATCGCCAAAACACCAAATTACAATTTAACGTTTTTTCACAAAGATGAAAAAAATAAAAAAAATAAAAAAATCCATAGTAAATATTACTGATAATAAATTTAAACATAATTCTTTATTTGTAATTTGAATTTTCATTAAATAGTAATTATGGTTAGATTATCATTTAATAAATCCATAGTATTTTCTAATCGGAGTTTCAGAGAGCCGTTCAAACCATCCATTGATTTTTTTTATTATAAGACTACCTCTAAATAAACTTGTATCATGTCTCATGTATGTTCAGGTGTGCACCAAATCATACATAACATTCATAGTTAGAATTTGGTGATGTACTTGAGCAATATAAGAATTTCTCATTAGAACGCAATGAAAGAGATACTCCAGTACTTGAAGAATGCCAAGAACTAAGCTTTGGTATACAAAATATTAACTAATCTTGAAATCATAAGTTAGATATGGTCATCCATGCATCACATCTTATGATCATCTTTTTAATATCTTGTTTATTTTACATCACACAGTAAAATTCCAGGTACCATGTACATTCAAGATATGTTTTAATGCATTAATCTCATCCATAACCATTTTAGTTTGAAGTTATATGTCACAACATTCAAATTTCTCTACGATAGTAGATATATTTCTCTCTTGAAAACGCAAATCATAAGTCCATTATAAGAGTCTTACCTCTGTATAATTTCATCATACGGGTACTTAGCATTATCAATGAAATACATTTGATAATCCACGAGCACAACATAATATTCACCTGGTTACATTGATCATATTCCACACTATATATTTGAGGTTGAGGACATATGTCATCAATAAATCTTAACTACTTTTTATCAACCAAAGAGAGCTTCATTCCTCTGCACCAAACAATAATTTTTCCCCGTAAGGGTTGTAGTGGAAATTATCATTCCAAGATGACCAGCTTGATGATTTATTATCGTATCATAATTCATCGCATCAGGATTCCCCACAACACTGGGAGAATAACCATTTGAATAATCCATTTGATTAAAAGGCCTTTAGCTAGTGGAGGATTTTCGCATTTAGAGAAAATAATCCATTTTAATAACAACCCAACTCATCAAAAACACGGCGCAATGAGAAAATATCAGTGTAATTGTCATTGTGCACTATCTTAACAACCCCATTAAATTGTTTTTTAGCCATTGCGAGAAAATATAAAAACATGGAAGTTACTTCTGTTTTATCAACCAACAAATATTCCATATATCACAAGAGTAATTATCAATAATAGTGAGAAACAATTGCGTACCACAAGAAGACAGAGTATGATAAGGACCACATAGATCACAATGAATTATTTCAAAGCATGCAGTCGCTTTAAAATCACTGACAAAAAAACACTCACGAGTTTGTTTAGCGCAAAAACAAACATCATATGGGTGAGCTACACTCCTATCACTAGTGCTATAAACAAGAATTAAAAACTCAACTATCTTAGCTGAGGGATGTATCAACCTACAGTACCACAACTCAACATCACTATCCTCCTAAAACTCAGAAGCAACGGTACAAGGTGCAGTGACCCCATTCTCAGGAGAAACCAGCCTAGAGAGCACAGTAACATATGCAAATGGAAATATATGTTCAAAAAAGTTCACATCATAGGAAACAAAACAATCTTGACTCTTCAAATCATATATTTTCCAGCCTTTCTTGCCATACGGGTAGCCCACAAACACATACCAACGATTACGACTCGAAACGTTATCACCCTTAGACCTCTGATCATACACATAACACAGAGACCCAAACACACGAAGCTCAAAGAAAATAGGAGGCACACCAAAAAACATCTCAAATGGAGTCTTGGAACCCATAAATTGAGAATGAGTTCTTTAATCAAATACCCTACAGTCAATATACACTTCCCCTAAAATTTAACAAGTAAGTTACCCTGAAACATGAGAGTCGGGCAACATTCAAAATATGTATATGTTTTCGTTTGACCCTCCCATTTTGCTGAGGAGTACCCACACATGAAGATTGAAAAACAATACCGAACTCATCAAAAACACGGCGCAATGAGAAAATATCAGTGCGATTGTCACTGTGCACTGTCTTAACAACCCCATTAAATTGTTTCTTAGCCATTGCAAGAAAATATAAAAACATGGAAGTTACTTCTGTTTTATCAGCCAACAAATATTCCATACATCACGAGAGTAATTATCAATAATAGTGAGAAACAATCGCGTACCACAAGAAGATAAAGTATGATAAGGACCACATAGATCACAATGAATTATTTCAAAGCATGCAGTCGCTTTAAAATCACTGACAAAGAAACACTCACGAGTTTGTTTAGCGCAAAAACAAACATCATATGGGTGAGGTACACTCCTATCACTAGTGCTATAAACAAGAAGTAAAGACTCAACTATCTTAGCTGATGGATGTATCAACCTACAGTACCACAACTCAACATCACTATCAACCACTACAGTACTACAAACTTCGGTCTTCACAACATCACTGAAGTAGTACATTCTACCTCTCCGCTCACCCAGTCTAATCATAGTCCCCGATATTCTTTTTTGAAAAACACAATCAAATAATACAGTAGAGATCAGCAGACAAGTAGGATATTGAAAACAGATTACATGTAAGCTTGGGAACAAAAAATACATTATGCAAAGATAACTGTCAGGACAAGTACACACTACCCCGAAGTGTAGCAGTAGCTTGAGAACCATCATATAGAGATACTACACATGCTGGCATAACGGTAATATTGTGCAATAAAGAGATGTCACCTGTCATGTGATTAGAAACCCCGACATTAATAATACAAAGGGTACTACAAAACTTACTACTCAAAACCTCATCAGTTTGAGAAACTTTATATGCTGAAAGAATGGAAGGCAACTGCTGCAACTGACCAGAAAGATGAGAAGCCTCACCAGAGGTAACTCAGCAATAGCCACAACCGACAGACATCTCTCTCTGGTGGTTGTCTCTGCCGTCGTGCTACGCGACCTTAGAGCGTCATCATCGTCTGACGGTCCACGCAGACCTCCCTCTCCACGGCCTTAAGGTGGTGTAGCACACTGGCGTTTCACCCAACTTGCAAGATATTCATGTTTGGCGTAGCAATTGGATTCCTCATGACTAACTTTTTTACAATAAGTACAAAAACTCTAAGAATAACGTTGGACAAACAAATAAGTACTTGAAATAAATCGGCGCACAAGGAACAAGACCGTGGCCTTTGAAAAACTACCAGAAAAATATCGGTTATGAGAAAACAAACAGGACTACATGGGTAATACGTCGGCGCAAGAGGAACAAGACCAGAAATATGTCGGTCTCGAGAGAACAAAGGCCGAAAACACGTCGGATAATGAAGGCTACATCAGAAACACGTCGGCGCAAAGAGAAAAAGATTAGAAATACAGGGGTCTCGACAGATTAAAGGCCTATAAACGTTGGTTGATGAAGAGTATGTCGAAAACACGCCGACGCAAGGGGACAATTTTGGAGGCTAGGGTTTTAATACCATGTTAGATTAGATTTGTAAGTGTGAAACTGGCCTCAAAGACTAGCAAGATATTGTCCACTTTGGATCATTGGGTCCGCACAGATTGACATTTTGTACACTCCGAAAAGGCCTTTAGCTAGTGGAGGATTTTCGCATTTATATACACTATATTCTTTTTTAATGCTAGAAATATGGGATTCTAGACCAAGTATGAGATGAAATTACGCTTCAACATCCCTCATTAAACTTGATCTCATTAATGGACCAACTAAATGTCTTCGGGCGGAATAAACATCACCAAATCACAACAGAATCAACATCTGTAGATAAAATCCTACATTGCTTCGAACTTGGCTCTGATACCATGTTGAGAGAATTGTGAATGTGTTATATGTATGAAACAAATGACGGTAGGATCTGAAGATGTTAAGTAGGAAAATACCATTCAGTGAATAATCCAGAAGCACAAAAGAAAATTGAAACGTTAAGTGAATATGTCTCTCATATCTTCACCCTTTCAATACGTAAACCAAATAAATTATCTAGGTATATCACAATATAGTGTATATATATAGTGTGACAGAAAGTAAACCCTAAAGTAAACCCTAACGCATATACAGACTAATATTAAATAGTCCACGACCCATATATAATTGATTCTAATTCTGCCACTCTAACATCAGATGAAGTAGACATCGTCTCAAATGACATAATTTTTACTGCGGAAACAAAAAACGGGAGCAGAGAAGAGAGAGAAAAGGAGGAGGTGTCGCTGTGATTAAGACATGTAGGGTTTATTAGATATTTTTGGAATAAAAATAGAAAAAAGATGTAAAAAGAGTTTAAAATAATTGAGAGAAATAATGTTTAAAAAATGGTAATCTACCGAGCACACCGATATAAATAAAAGATATGGAAAACAACGTTTCTTTTACAAAGATGAAAAAAAATTAAAAAAAATTAAAAAAATAATAAAAGATATATTTATTAAAAAAATTAAAATATATTAAAAAAAGAAGAAATAGATAAAAAAAAAATAATAAAATTCAACCGTTGGTAATTCATTGTAATCGGACATATTTTACAATAAAATTTTACATCCGTTTAAAATTTATTATAATAACTTATTAAATTTGATTTTACGGATCATTATAGTCTCGTTAGAAATTCATCACAAGTTTGTTGTAAAAACTATTCTTTCACTAATGTTTGTCAAATTCATAATTTTCTAAATAATAAAAAAAAGTATCTAAATTTAGATCGAATGCTAATAGCAAAAAGTAAAATCAAATTCGATTTTCTTCCTAATAATTATAAACTCATTATGATTTTCTTATCCGGCAACTGCTTAGAAGGCTTTACTACCAGGAATATAGATAGAGACTTTGGTTAAATTGTTATTTAAAAAAAAAAATTGTTCCAAATTTAAGTTGACTCATAAATTATATTAAGTTGCATTTTGTTCCAAAAACATTATTAGTATAAAAATTAAGTTCTCTCGCAAAATGTACAAAATTGATCCAATTTTTTTAACAAATACTTATTTTCTTTTTCATTGCTTAAGAGCACAAAATTTAAAATTCAAGGTCCATCACTCCATCTGCTTCAAGAAAAAAAAAATGATTCTCTTTCTTTAAAAACTAGAAAACTATTCATCCATTTTTTATTTAATTCATGTTTATTTTTTAATTGATTTCAAATTTTTTTGGAGAAAACCAGCGGACGATATTCAAAAGAGTGCGCGAAATAGTTCCCATCCAAGAAATTATAACAATGGTTAAAAATACTTTATTTTTTTTTTATTTTTCTAAAAGTGCGAAAAAAAAACTATTTTTTTAATGCAATTTTAAACTAACCCGATAAAAACTTAATGATCTTATATAGATATACGATATTATATATTGATACCGATAAGAAATCTTATTTAATAAAGCAATTAAAAAGAATTAAAAGTCAAATTAAAAAAAAGCGAGACGCACAAGATAGACTTCCAATCTGACCCCACTCACAAAACTATGCTATAAAATTCTTAATATTTTTTTTGAAAAATAATTATAATTAGTTATATTTTTAAATTTTTTAAATGCACTAATAATCCAATTTCAATAATTCTTTTAGTTCCAAAACTAGTTCACGTGGATACGCGTATCCATTTGCCCCACAAGTTTTCGTGTAGTTGAAGCATTATTTGCATGGGACCGACATTGAAGCCACTTGCTTGCCAGCGTTTTCATGACTTTGGCTCCAAAACCATATTAATATAGTCTTTATGAGTTTTCTATTGTATCGTACTAAATTTATGGCCGGGAAGTGTTACCCAAATGCCAGCTGCGTGGGTCGAGTTGTCATCAATGGTGACGATATATCACAAATATTAATCACTTTCATTTTAAATTAATGGTTTCTGTAGGAAATTTGCTGTTGTCTGTTGTGATTTACCGTTTTAGGATTTCGTAGTTTAGAAGTAAAAGAATAATAATTTTCAAAATTAAATTAAAGATACCGAGTAGGAAAAAATCTAAAAAATTGATAGTGTGTATCTAATAAATTATCAATGAATACACTTTATACATAATTACACAACTAATAAATAAGTTGTAAAAGGTACAGTAATAAATATAGGATAAAAAGTTAAATAAGTTTTTCGCATACGGTAAGTTTTAATTATAGTTTTAAACTTTTAAATATTTATTTTTATTTATTTTTTGCATACTTTTGCATTTAAAACTAAATTTGGGAGTAAATGTACTTATAAACTTTAGAGTTTGATCGACGACAACATCTCAATACTATCGATTAGTGATAATAAATTTAAACATAATGGTTTATTTGTAATTTGAATTTTCATTAAATAGTAATTATAGTTAGATTATCATTTAATAAATCCATAGTATTTACTAATCCGAGTTTCAGAGATCCTTTCCAACTATCCATGGATTTCTTTTATTATTATGTGGGAAGATCTAAACTAACTCATATTAGAGATTTCTAGAGGATTAAGCATTGAAGATCAAACTCGTAAGTGCTTTTTATTTTTATAATATTAAACTATCAAATCAAGCATATCAGTAATTTAATGTTTTGAAGTCTCTCATCCTATCGTGATTTTATATAAAATTAGTACTAGATCCTACTAATCTTTATAATTTGGAATTTATGATAACTCTTCATTCAGTTTCCGAAAAATAATTTTATAAGTTAATCAAGTTTTGGGAAAAACCCCCAATTTTTTAATTTATTTTTAAGACATTCAAGCATGTTACGGTTTTGAATATGTAATATGCATGTTTAAGTCCTAATTAGTGCAGTCAAGAGCACGTAATTGGTTAATTAAGATGTGTGATTAAAGTTCCACGTCCATAATTCAAAAACTTTCAAATAAAATCCAAATTCAGAACAAATAAAGCTTTTGATTTTGGAACCCAGACGACTGCCATGACAATCAAGTTCGTTGTCGCGGTGAACCATTGACCATGTTTCGGGGCGAGAACTCATTTTTATCATAAAAATTATGTAATAAGGGTCGTTTCAAAATTTTCAATGACATTCATCTCCCTTAGGTATTTGAATGCTTGATGAGATATTTCAAATCATACGTAATTATTTGGATTTTCATAACGTAAGAAAATGCAATGCATAAAAGTCTATTCGATTAGATAGATATTTCAATCGTGTTCACATGACTTAGAAAATAACCACTACATAAGACCGTTTGATAAAACTATAATGGAAGACCTCTCATGCCACCTGTATAGCATGTGTTAAGGCGGGTCATGATAAAAATGGGGTTGGGAGCTCATTCCAAAAGAGATAATCAAGTGACTAAAATCGAAAGTTTTTTAGTTGACAGACTATCTTTCACGAACTTTGATATTCAAGGGACGAACTATTATTTAAAGCCAACTCAAGCAAATATCTCGTCAATTATATCACAATTTTTTAGATTCAGTCATCTCATTTAATTTTGGGATGAACTTTATAAAGATTGTGTATATTATAAGTTTAATGGGAGTAAAGTAATTTATTTATTGATATATGTTGTTGTAAGACTCTTTGACATAAACGATAAAAGTATATTATATACTACCAAGATTTATCTATCAGAGAAATTTGATTTGAATGACCTTAGTGAAGCATCTTAGGTATTAAAGATCCAAATAGTCAAAAATATCTTACATGACATCATCAGTCTATCACAAAAGATATTCACTAAAAGAATGTTACATAATTATGATTTGGAAAACAACAAACTGATGGATTATCTTATAGCCAAAAGTGATAAGTTTTCACTCTATCAGTTCCTTAATATAGATTAAGAAATTTAAATCATTAAGATACATTTATATGTCTCGGTTGTTAGAAATACCATGTATGTTCATGTGTGCACCAAATCATACATAACATTGATAGTTAGAATTTGGTGATGTACTTGAGCAATATAAGAATTTCTCATTAGAATGCAATGAAAGAGATACTCCAATACTTGAAGAATGCTAAGAACTAAGCTTTGGCATACAAAACATTAAATAATCTTAAAATCATAAGGTATTCAAATGTAGATCTTTCCAGGTATGTAGACATTATGAGGCTCACGACCTAATATGTATACATTCTAGCAGAAGGCTTCATATCATGGATGAGTATGAAATAGACTATTATCACGACATTTTCAATGTACTTATAGTGTGGGGCGTATTTTAACGCATCAAATCATGTGTTTTAGTTAAGAACTTTTGTGACACAATTGCATAAAGTGAAAGGATTTGAAAGATTACTCCTAATTTATTGTGAAATGGTTCAATTGACATGATCTCAGATAAAAACATTAGTTCCGTGAAGTCTAAACATATATATATGTGTATATATGTGAAACAATGGATCGAGAATGGTTAGATGGGGGTTTAGTACATCGACATAGACCCAATGGTTTCATATAATTTTATTGAAGTGTTACCACCTTCATTCTTATGAAACGTATTATTTGCATGAGGTTCCTTATCTTAGAGAGTATATATTTTTAGTGGGAGTGTTATATTATTTCTACTTCAGTAATTCAATTTTCAGTTTTTTAGTTTTGTTTTTAGATTGCATTATTATATTATATTGTATTCATATACTTGTTAATATTAAAATGGTTATTTTTTCTCTTATTCTTTAAGTATAAAAAGATCTAAATTAAGTAGAATAGACCAGTTTCAAGTCGACATGCAGTGATTACGAACTCGTGTAACTTCCATGATGCACTCCATGTAAATTCAAAGTTTGTTTAGATTTTAGTTGGCAATGCAATTATTTTTAGAACTATTATGCATTAATAAGTCACGATGCACATTTTTTAGGTGATTGTTAGATATCATCTAAAAAAATAAAGAAATTTTTATTATTTATAAAACTACAACTTTATATAGTACACAACTTGGTCGGTAGACTTCACTATATGTGATGATCAAATGAGAGATTGTAAGAGAATAATAAATTAAAATGTCTCATCACATGTAGATTCACATTATCCAAGTCAATTTTAATCAAATTCCAAATTAATATATGTAATAAGCCTACAGTACGTTAGACCTACATATAACAATATAAAAATTATCATAGAAATATATAGTGTGGATACAAGTCGGATTGATACAGATCTAGTTTGAGGGCCTATAGTGGATGCACATTTTTTATAAAACGTAACTTTGGGAAGGTTTGGTTGGATTCAATGCATGTTTCATATCAATAGGATATCTTATCTTTAGTACATATTGAATAAAAATGTTTTTATAATAAAAGGCAACCATAGAATATCAAGGGAATGTTATGTAACCTTCCTTAGCCAATAGAGTCCCCAATTATTCTTGATGAAATGGATGGTCCTATATTGTACCCTCATGTAATTGATATAGGAAGTAGGTAGAGTGTATAAAAATAGAGGAAAACAAAATCATTTTCCTTGGTTGAGACATACAAACCAACCTCAGGTATAAACTACTTGGACTGCTCGGGATGCGATAGGACTCCCTACCGAAGTTATGTTCCACAGGCTATCTATGGATATAAGGCTTTGCATAATAAAACAAAATATGAGATTATTCTCCCATAAAAAAATAAAGCAATAGGGTTGAGGTGCGTAGACTCGGTAAATTTGGTCATAATATAGAAAGATTTTACCCCGTATAAACAGTTAACCCAATATTGGTGAAAAACTATAATAGCAAGTGCATGATATGTGTTAACTTTACAAAATTGAGGAAAGCAGACCCAAAAGATCATTTTCAACTACCAATAATTGGTAAAGTTGGTGGATTCAATTTCATGGAATAAAATGTTATCATTCATCAAATGCTTATTTATGCTACATCGAAATTCCAAAGCATAAATATTATAAAGACCATATAACTTTTATTGTTGAGAAAGGACTCAATTGGTATAAATTTATGCATTTAAGCTAAATAATGTTTAGCTTAGATATTAGGGGTTGGTCAAGAAAACTTTATAACCCCATATTGGCCTAAAGTTAAAAGGTACATTGATGACATGCGGGTGGCTAATAGACAATATGAAGATCATTTAGCATACCCACAAAAACAATTTACTACATCGAGAGAATCAAATTAATCATTTATATATAAAAGTATACATTTGGTTGAAGGTATGAGAAGTTTATGCGTTACATAGAGAGAAAGGCGTAGAGTCGGACCTCACACAGCCTTCCGTTTTAATCTAATAGTTACTTTTCAAACCATCAATGAAATATAAATAGTCGCAGAAAGATTAGTTACGTTAGACATATTCATCTGACACTCGTCAAGAAAATATCAACCAGTTTTCAAATATTAAAATGAGTTGGGAGTTTCAATTGGACCCCTATTTATGATGAAGCTTTCAACAACGTAAAAACTTTTATGGCATGTAGAGAAGTATTAAAAAATCTAAAGTCTGATTATACTTTATTATTATATATACCAGTTTGAATTTTGAATTGTTAATGAGGTTCAAATTTGAAAATATGGAAATGAATCTAAAGAAATATACTATGTTAGTAAGTCACTATTGGTACCAAGATTCGCTACCTATATTAAAATATTTTTTTAGCTCTCGTAGTTTTGGTCAGAATAATAAACCTCTATTTTCAGACTTTTATATTATAATCATAGTGCTTTTCATTTAAAGAAGTCTAGTATATAATCTTGATATATCTAATAGACTAACTAGATAGTATGTGAAGTTAGAGGACGATAATATTAAATTTGAGTGGAAAACAGCAACAAATGTTCTGACCTTAGCATAGTTCTTAAATACGTTCTAGTTAGAATAACTTTCACCTTCGGCATACCATACATAATCAATTTGGAAGATTAGAACAGAGAGATGAAGCAATAAATTTGGCTTTGGAACAATAGTTCAACTCATATCTCCTTTTGGAGAAACTATGAGCCAACCCATCACATCCTACTTTTCCACTTCCAATAATGACACAGAATATGAGCCTACACTAGTTGAAATATATTTTTCTCTTATATATGAAATGGTAGTAGGAGTCTCACCCAAAACGGTTATACCTTCATATAAAATATCAGCATATGATGAATAAGGATCATCAAAGCTATAAGAGTTGAGCTTGATGTTATAAAAAAAATAAGGATAAAGGCTCACCTAAGATTAATACACTTTAAAAATTCTATAATAAGCATATACAATTTAAAATTATGCTTCATAAGCTTTGAAATTGGAACAAAGTTTTCAAGAGAGTGTTCCTACATATAAATACAAAGATTTGGACAAGCTTGACCCAAACTGGGAAGGGGTATACATAATAGTATTAAATATCAAGCTTGGAACATACAAATTGTTGGATGAGGAATGGAAACTGCTTCGACATATGTGGAACATAGAGCATCTAAAGCTTTACAACTCTTAAGCATATTATAGCTTCAACTACAACTTCGTATAATTTTAATTATATTTCTATATTATTTCCTTACAAATTTTCATTCTGGTATACATTATTTCCTAGCCCGGTGGTGAGGGAATATATTATTGAGGTTTTCATACTTAATTAAATGTTTGGCATTTTTATCTTACATCCCCTATGGTTTATTATTCTAATCATTTAGCGAGTCGTTCTACCCGCCAATAAACACTTCGAGAGTCTAGTACCCCTTATACAAACAAAAAAACTAAGCGTGAGATGATTCTAAATTTAGCTCTGACCACTTTAAGGATTTGTTTTACCCCTCAAACAAAAAAAACTATATGATGATTTTAAATTTAGTCCTAAACACTTTAGAGAGTAAATCTATCCTTCAAACAAACAAAAATGATAAAATATCATTTATTCGAAATGTAGTCTTAAACACTCCATGGAGTAGTTTTCCCCTCAATCGAACAAAAAAATAAAGTTTGGGATAATTCAAAACGTATCAATAATAACTCTAGCGATTTCTTATATCCTCCAATCAACTGAAAAAGTAAAATGTGGGGTGATTCCAAATATAATGAGCATAGACAAAAAGTGATGGCGATGATGAAGACAATGAAGAAGAACAGGAGAATTGCACTGACTCTTTGTCATTTTCCTCTAAAAACCATCATGTTTTCATATTACATTTTCGAAATCAATTAAAAAGATTATAATAACCCGAGGTTTTTATATATGACTAGTATTTTATTAAAATACTATATTTTCACTAAAAGGAAAATATTGAGAGAAAAGTCAGTAGATAAAATTTTCAAGCCTTAAACATTTTGAATTTAGAGGATGGAGAGTGAAATTTATTAAATTTAATTAATTAAAGACATGAAAAAGAATCAGTTAATTAATTAAATTGGCTTAGGTCTGATCCGTTTTTTTTAATTATTATGATTAAAATTAATGAGTTAAGGTAAATAGTAAAAAGCAAAATTTTACATATGACAACTAAAGTGGATTACGGGTAGGTTAATTTTTCTTCCTGAAATTTAGGGAGAAAACTTGCAACAAAAAAACTATTGTTTATTCTACCACGTGTCACAATCTCATAAACTGTACAAACGTGGAACATTGGATGCAATAAATTATAAAAATAAGGGGATGTATTAATTTAAAAGCGAACATAAAGGACATTTGAAACAAGTGGTAAACATTGGTGACTAATTGTATTTGTTTGCTAGGTAAATGACATAAAAGTTATGTTACTACTTGGGTATCTTTTAAATTTTTCAATTTTCACAAAATAAATATAGATGCAAAATCAAACAAAAAGGATATGAGACATAGTATATGCGGAAAAAAGTTTAAAACATTTCAATATTTGATAAATTATTAAATAACTACTATATTCATAATTAAATAATTGATAAATAATTTTTATTTCAAGGTATCACTTACACTAAGTTTTAACTTTAATTTTCAATTTGAAATATTTACTTTTGAATTTCAATATTACATTTTAAATTTAAATTTAAACATCAATTTTATCTATTGATAGTTAGAGTTCAACTGAAAATAAAATATTAAACATATTATCTAATTAATAATGAATTAAAAATATTATTTCTGAATACTGTGGTATTTTATTTAATATTAATTGAATTTTTTTTATATAATTGTTCATTTAGGCTTATTTCAGTAAAATGCCGACCTAAAACACCTAAAACATTATGGTAGAGAAGAATGTTTATTAAGTCGTGTAACATAAGTAACGCTTATGCAATAAATTTTCATCAACAACAGTCGAAACTTCAGTATTGGTATGAACGACTATATTAAGTATTAGCTTCATACTAATAAGCCCATTGTTATGGTTTTTTTAGTTTTCGACACTCAGCAAAACCTTTAGTTTAATCTTTTCATTTCCTCCAGGATATGAGATGCTGTAGCAAGAGATTTTTCAATTACTTCCCATAAAAAAGAATCAACCATTAACTATTCTATGTAATTTGTTAGTAAAAAAAGCTTCATCATCTATCTATATCAATTCTCAGCAAGATGAGGAGTTTCCTCAACAATATGAGTACCAACCTCGGTTATAACTTCCATTTGTTAGTATTTGAGAGAAGATTCAGTACATATTCATGATCTCATTTAGAAAGTTAATCAGCAACATCAATAAATCTAGACATCTTTGGAAGAGAAATTGCTATTGTGGTCTCATAAGAAATAGATTTGACCTTCGGATCAGTCACTGATGTCTCATCAACCCAAATGGTACGATGATCAGTAGCTGGAGTTAAAAGTTGGCGACAAGCTTTGACTTTTAGTATATTAGTTTAGTATTCTTCTCACGAGTGGAGACATCTCATCAAATTTAGAATTAGTTATAAAGGGTTTAGCTTTAGATTTTGTAAAAGGGATAACGTTTAATATATAATTTGTTTGTCTGGTAATCATCAAGCTTAGACTCAGTATATTTGTAATAAAATGTTGGAGAGTTGGTGAAATGAAGATTCAAATGGCACGCGCGAGACTTTATAAAAAAAATTAGAGTGGTTAGGCCACAGTCCACAAACCATAAAATTCTCAGCAACGAGGATTGTTTTATAATTATTGAACCATCACCCAACAAAATCAACAAGTTTGATATGATTGATTTTAGCATAAGAAACACGTTTTTTCGTAACACTTTTCTAATTATACACTAAAAATCTAAATAAATCCAAATCATATAAACAACTAATAAGTTTAAACAAAGTACAAGTACAAAAGAGAAAATGATCATTTTCAGTTTTTCACCTTCGAGAATGGAGAAAACTCCTTTTCGCCATACCAATTTCTAGTTGTTTGAGATATAGATAAATTTATTCTACTAGATATTATTATATGAGGGATGATTATTTATTATATTAGCACTATTATCAAGGGTAATATAGTAGTAGGGACTTAATTTCCTACCACATATAATGGTCAACACCAAAAACTTTCTAATGTTATACCTATTGAATATGACACATGAAACTTTTTCTGAACAATTTCAACAAGTCCACAATGAGAGAGAGTTGAAGACCAGTAACCATCATGTCTTTAATATAATTTTTATGTTTTGGTCCAGTGGAGTTGCAAAGATTTTGTTAACTAGGAATTGGTATGTTGCTCCAGTATTTTCCAAGAGGAAAGATACTACTACGTAGCAATGCATTCCTTTTTTGTTCAGAAAGTTGTATGCTCTTGATCTTCCTCCCACATTTGTATTTGGTTATAACTAGAAAATTAATCTACAAAATACATCATGATGATCTATTCGATTAACATTTTACTTTATTTCAAATAACCCATTTGGATTTATTTTTTACTCAATTAGCAGTTTTATTAACCAAATTTATATTGAAACTTGCAATCTTTGGTATACCTATACGATTAAAAAAATAGTGATGTCAACGATACATTATATTTTTCCTGTAACTTTAGCAATTACATTTGATAATCAACTAATTTTCCTGAAATGTAAAACAAACATTTAATAAAAATATGAAATTAGGGTAAAATGAAATGTGAAATACAAATTGGTGTTAAATTTGATTATTTGTTTTGCTTAAATAATAAAATATGAAATTAGAGTTAAATGAAAAATATGAAATCAACATTAAATGAAAATTTGAAATATGAAACCAACACAAAATATAATGGAGAATGCGAAATGGGGTTAAATAATAAATATAAATATGAAATACAAAACTACGTCTCAACGAAAAACTAGGGTTAAATGTTAAAAATATTGTATAAGTGTGAAATGTAAAACTACTGTGAAAAACAAAGGTTAAATGAAAATATGAAATATAAAACTACTATGAAATTGAAATGCAAAATGCGAAACCAATGTAATATTTGAGTTTATTTATGTTTCCTATGAAGTGCGATACCAGAGTTAAAAGAAAATACTAAATGCGAAACTAGGGTAGAATGAAATGTGAACTACAAAACTAGTTTTAAATTTGACTTTTATTTAACTTTGTCAAGTGTGAATGCGAAAAAAAACTAAATTCAAAATATGAAATGCGATGACAATGTAAATTAAAAAGAGAAATACTAATCTAGTGTTAAATAAAAATATAAAATTATAGTAATGATGAAATCTGAACTACAAAATTAATGTGTAAATTTAAAAAACAAAAAAATATAAGTGCGAAATGCGAAACCAAAATATACCCTATCCAGAAGTTCTAATAAAACCCAACACACCATTGTATTTTTTAAATCTAAGAAAATGTACAGTGTCACACTCTTAAATTTTTAAAATAATAATTTTGTTATTTTTTATTTTTATTTACTTTGTTTTGAACCAAGTTATGTTAATACTTTTCAAAAATGACAAAAAAAAAATTAAAAAGAAGTACATTAATATTAAAAAGGGTTTTATTCATAAGAAACATGAATTGGGTATATATCGGGTTTTATAATAAATATGGGATATATTTTAAAAGAATAAAAATAAAATTATAATTACGTATTTTTAACTATAAATTTAAAAATCATGCTATTTAGTGTTGATTAAAAGATTTTAATTGATCCGAAAATTTAATATATCTTTTTAAACATTGTATCAAAATACCTTTTAAAAATATTTGTAAGTTTTATACTTATAAAATTAGTCTGATTTTCACTTTCTTTCTTTTGCAGCTACTTCATGCATTCTTATTCTCCTTTTCATTGATTTTTTTTTTGGAATAGGTTTCGCATCTATCAGTGTGTATTGGTTATAGATTAATATAGGTTTCGCATCTACCAGTGTCTGAGTGCTTCTACATTTCCATTGATTTCGCATCTATCTACTGTCATAATTGAAGGTTTTTATAAATTTTATGCATCTATCAGTGTGTATTGGTTATAGTTTAGTATAGGTTTTGCATCTACCAGTGTTGCAGTGCTTCTACATTTCTATTCATTGCGCATTTATCACCTCTGTCATAATTAAAGGTTTTATATAGGTTCTGCATCTATCAGTTAGTATTGGTCAATCTTTAACGTAGGTTCCACATCTATAAGTTATTATTGGTTAATCTTTAACATAAGTTCGACATCTTTCAGTTGATATTGGTCATAGACTAACATACGTTTTGCATCTATCTGTATTTTAGTTCATACACATTAACATAGGTTTCACATCTATCATACCTGATCTATTCTTCTCATTTATGACTTTTGCAGGTAAAAATGATACCAAAAACATGTTTCTACATATCAGGCCTCTTTGCACTATTAAAACAGATGGAATAGACAAAAATTAGGCCATAACATATGGAAGCAGCAAAGAAGACACCCTTTTATTCTATTTTAAAGGCACCCTATGATATTCGTACAAAAAACACCGCGTACAAAAAGCATTGTGATGTAATTGAGCAAATAGCAATGACATATGATGATGACAAAGACGCGTTTAAGATGGTTGTAAAGTTTTTACGCTTACAAACCATGACATAAAGATAATCTTTGGTTTAAAACATGGAAATTAATCTACGCCACTACAAGCCAGGAGTTTTGAACCTAATTTTTCTGAAATAGAAGACGCGGAAAAATCAAGGATAACCAAGAAATGCTTCTTTGATGACACATAAAAAAAAGTAAGTAAAGCCGAGCAAAACCAATCACTAACAACCTGATAAACGTATGAAATTCCAACTTTTCTTACATTTTTGCACTATTTTCAAATTTGCATTGCTTTCTCATTACAACCTCTACCCTGTTTTACATTTGCATACGTTTCTCATCTAGCACTTCTACTTTACTTCAAAATGTAACATAACGTTCAGTATCTATCATTTTACTCTATTTAATATTTCATTTGGCTTCGCATATATCATATTAGACCTACTTCACATTAAATATGTTTCGCATCTGTTGATATTAAATGGGTTTCACATCTATTATTATTAAATGGGTTTCGCATCTAAAAGTATTAGAATGGGTTTCACATCTATTTTTTACCATTTACATAGGTTCGGCATCTATCGTTTTAACTTCAGTTTCCATTAACATAGGTTTCACATCTATCGCATAAGTTATATTTAATATTATCATAGGTTTCGTATCTATCCATTTTAATAAATTCTTTCGCTTGTGGATAGGATGCTATATATAAAGCATAAAAAACACATGGACAAGAGACGATAGAAGATGTTGTGATACTATTTATACTGCTAGCCTGTTTCACCTTGTTTTTCTCTACATCTGGAGATGTACTAGCTTCAACGATTGTGTATTACGTAGAACACCTAGACAAGATAAACAACTACAATTGGGTTGAAGCAATCCGGGAAAAGTTGATGAATTCAATAATAGTTTGTCATGAAACTAAACCTCGAAAAGTAGTTGGCAGCGTTGTCGTTTTACTGGTTAATATTTTTATTTGTTCTATTTTAAATATTATTTAGTCAATAAATAGTCTCTAAAGTATTGTTAATATATAGTCATTCATCATGGAACACACAACAATATGTCAAAAATGTTCAAATTAAAGAAAACATACCTAGATGCTTCAAATGGATGGGTATTGAGAGCAAAACAAATTTAGATTTGGTTAAAGCCATAAAAGACATAACAAACGAACATGTATATTTATGATATGTTTTTTGTTCCACTTTCATATTTTACATACATATATTTTTACTATAACATTTTAACAAATTTGTAGATTCTGGAAGACGAATTGAAACTAACAGAAGAAGAAGAACGATTTGGAGAAGAGTTCCAAATAAAAGAAAAAAATAATGATGTTTCTAAAAAAGATGATAATGTTCCACCAAATGATACTGAACAAGTAAACCTCAATGAAGATGATGATGGTTTGCATTGGGATACGCACCAAGAGCCAGCTGCAAGAGATTTTACTGGTAACGAAACAATAATAGATAAATTCATTCTTCAACCACATAAAAAAGTTACAAGAACTAAAAAGACTACAACGCGAAAAAGAAAACCAGTAAAGAACACGAAAGAGAAAACTTTACCAATAAATAACACGAAAGAGAAAACTTTACCGGTAGAAACTCAACCTCTGAACAAAGAAAAGATGGTACAAACATGTTGTGTGCCTATTGCAAAGAAGCATAATTCATCATTGCAGATTCTTAAGAATCTAAAGAGACCTGAAAAGAAAATACATATAAAGTCTCCAATCAACATCAGCATTTTCGACAGATTGTACTTTCTCAAAAAAGAAAAGAGAAGGTTGAGAAAATTACTAATAATAGAGAAGGTAATAATATATTTTTTATCATATTTATGGTAGGTTCCGCATCTAGCATCCATAATGTCATAATGTGTTTCACATCTATCTTATTAATATGTTGGTTTCACATCTATTATTTAATTAATGTTTCACATATATCCTTACTTACTGAACATGATAAGGTTTCACATCTATTTAGAATAATATTATCTAAATGTTTCGCATCTATCATGTTTATTTATATTTTATATCTATCAAATTTGTTAAGGTTACGCATCTATCATTTTATATAAAAGCTTTGCATACTTGAGTTAACTTATTATTTTGCAGAGAATTAACAGATTCTCCTCAGCCCTAACCAGAGACATACCACCAGAAACAGCCTCACACCCAACCCCATTAATACAACCAGCCCCAGTCTTAGCCCGAACACCACCAAAAGAACAAGCAGACCATGTCTCCAACCAAAGCTTTGACTTATCAACAATTGAAAAAATAGAACAAATTAAATTAGAACGTACGAAATTTCAAGAACTAAAAAGGGAGCTTGAGGAAAAAGAGAAGATCATTAAACAAATTAAAATTGATGTAGAGATGGACATTGAGTTGACCTACAAAACACACTTACACTGTCTATGTTGAAACCAAACATAAAGGATGAATTTGACAAAACAACCGAAAAACACCCAAAAACTTAAGCTAGAAGAAAGACATTGAATGATCAAGCCCAACATTCACTGAATAAAACCATAAAAAACACAACATGTTGACACAACATCTAATATTGTAGTGGAAAACCTTGTTGTTTATGTCAAAAACAGGGACAAGACACCTAATATTGTTGTTGAAGACATGGTTCCACCTCCGCAACAAGAAAACAGTGAAGATGGTGTAGAAAAACAGGATTCCGATATTGTTGTTGTTAAAGATGACCATGTTGTTGCAGTTGAGCTTGATATTGCTGCTGATACATCTACTATTGTTGTCGCTGTTGAAAAAAGCATGTTACGCCTACTGATGTTGCGGTTGAGCTTGATGTCGCCCCTGTTAATGTTGATAATGTTACTTCTGTGGAAAAGGATCATATTACTCCTACTGAAGTTGGAGTGGAAAATCAAGAAGATCAATCAGTTCATGTTGATGTTATGGAAGAACAAAATGCTAATGTTGAAGTGTCTGAAGGGAACAAGAGTGTTGCTGCTGGTGTAGATACTATTACAGAAGAACATCATAAAGATACTAATATTGGTGTAGCTTAAGTATCTGAAGGGAACAAGAGTGTTGCCGATGTATCAGGAGTTAGCAAGGATATTGTTGAGGAATCTAAAGTTACAAAGGATGATGTTGTGGACAAATAGGTGATAGAAATAACCAAAAATTAACAAAACCTATTTTAAAAAACATATGTATATAAAGATATATATTGTTGTGTATTATCTTCTTTTTTGGCTCAAATACTGTAATATTATATGTATTCATATGTTTAATGTCTGTATCCCATACTTGCATTCTGGTTTTATATGATACTGAATTTCGCATCTACCAGAAGACACCTGTTTCGCATCTATTTCATTTACACATGTTTCGCATCTGTTTCAGTTACACATGTTTCGCATCTAATGCCCAGTTTTCTTTTTTGTAAAGGATCAGGCCTCTGAAGTACAAGAAACCCCAAATGCCATAAGTCAGTGATATCGACCCAGCGATTGAGAACGAAATTATAAGAATTGAAAATAGTATACAAAAGAGAAAAGTAAGTGACTGCACTATTTCGCATCTATCATACTTCACTGACTTCGCATCTATCATATGTTTACATGTTTCGCATCTATCATATCTTCACAAGCTTCTCAACTAACATAATTACACATGTTTCACATCTATCTCATTTCCTTGGATTGTGCATCTATCTTAATTATCACTGTTTCACATCTATCTCATCTAACGTAATTACACATGTTTCGCATCTATTTAAGTTACATGTGTTTTTCATCTATTGAAATTACATTGGTTTTACATCTATTTTAATTATCATTGTTTCTCATATTTTGTATTTCTAAACGTTTCGCATCTATCTCCTTTTACAGTTTTTAATTGTTTTCCATTTGTGGAGAAAGATTTGGATGAAGGGCCTTCATTTGAACTAAATTTGGATCCTTCTCAACATCAAATCTCTAAAGAACTACCTAACATGGGAATTAAAAGAAAATAATGGCCATTTACAAACAAAGTAACAGCTGCAATTGACATACATGAATACTACAAATTAGAACTCATTGAAAATGGAGAAATCCATTTACTTTGCTTTTAATTACATATATTAACAAACTCTTAGCTTCCACTTTTGACAACACAGGTAATCGACGGTTATATGCATCTCAACAGTTAAAAAACACAATTTTTGAATACGTGTTGCTAAAAGGCCAGGAGAATGTATGCCAGTAACATAGTTATTTGGAAGTGTAATGGTAAGAATATTATAATTTTACAACACGTATTAATTTATCAACAAAAATGTTTCTAAATATTACCGCTTCAATGTAGCACATGATAAACCTAAATATGGATGTAACACCATACGTTGACGATAAGCTACGGGGAATCACTGAACGTTACATCTTCGTTCCACTTCTAACAGAAAATTGAGCTGGGAATGTTAACCATTGGATATTATTGGTAATAGATGTTGAACATCAAACAACATTAGATCTAAACCCAATACCAAAACGTCCAGATCCAACAATAAAAACTGCAGAAACATAAGTATTCTAATTTAATTTAATAGAACATATATATAGAAATATATATATCATCTAAATTACTTGTATGTCTATTAAATTACAGACTGAATACCTCCAAAACAAAAACATTTGACAAGAAGAAGAACCAATAAAGATAATTTGTCCACTAAAAATTCCTAAACAAAATACATGGATCACTTGATTGCGGAGTAACGGTATGCGATTACTTCGAAGATTATGTTTTGTATGGAAAACTTGACATATATAAAACTTCTGATATTGCACCATTAAGAAGAATAGAAATTTTATACATGTTTCTTAATGATGCCAACACTAACAAATTTTGGGATGATGTTTTGTAATATTGACGATCTTTTGTAATATTTGTTGTAATTATATTTGTAATATTTTTACACATTTAACAGTTCAGATTCCGCATCTAACAATGATATTAACAAAGTGTTTCGCATCTATCATTTGGATGTAGACAACGTTTTGCATCTCCCAAAAATATAAAATGTGTTTCGTATCTATATTTCATTCTTTATATGATTTTTCGCATCTATCAAATAATTATTTTTGTTTCTTACTGTTTCCCATATTCTGTTCTAATTAGAGAAAATTTTTATTTTTGTAATTAATGTAGTTTACCAATCTTCCACCTATTACGCCAAATAAAAAATTAAACTAGTAATAATATTTGATTAGCTATTTACTTAAATGATTTGACAAAATTAGATATTAAGGATTTCATTGAATAACTACAAGCCAAACCAATAACAACAAAGATATTATTACTCTCAAAACTTCTAAACTTTTCACCTCTTTAAACTATTTTGCTCTCAGACATGTAAATAGAACGTCCCGCATCTAGTATATAACTTTTTTCTCTATTTCGCATCTCTCATAAAAACGTAAACAACGCGTTTCACATCTATATTTTCATTTCTAAATACGGTTGTGCATCTATTGAAATCAAAACAACGTGTTTCACATCTATTATTTTATTTTTGAATAATGTTTCACATCTCTCTTTATTCCTCATTTTTGTTGCAAACTATATTCCTCTTTTTGATTTAATTGTTTATAATCCAGTTATCATCTAGACAAATACTTCTTTTTACTAATGTATTATACTAATATCCAAACCATTTTGTCAAATCGATCTCTTGATTTGATATTTACTTGCATGATTTGAAAAATAGTATATAGTCATAAGTACATTGCTTTAATTACAAAACTCACGAATATCAACCAAGATATTATTACTGTAAAATCTTCTAAACTTTTAGACTTCTTAAACTTTTAAACTCCTGTAAAATTCACTTCATACTGTGAGTTCTCATACGCACAAAAATATTGTTGTTTTGAAAAATGCCAAATCTGAATTATTCTTCAAATGATGATCTGTTTATAGTGATAAGGGTTCTCCAACTTGGTCATCTGAGGTGAAAGAATACTGGAAACAAACAACAACAGAGGAATTCTCGGATGATATCTCTGAAAATAGTTACAGTTCTTTTTACTAAGAAGCATATCTAGAAGATGCATTTTCTAAAGACGAAGATGATCCAAATGAGGATCATATTTCTGTCCTCTTAAAGGAAAAGAGAAAACGAAACAACAAGTATTATGAAGATGAAGACTATAAAGATGAAGACAAAGATGAAGACGAAGACGAAAAGGAGGATGAAGAGGGAGATAAAGAGGACTCCAAAAAGGAAGAAGAAGACTTTGTGTGATAATATGGGGAAGGTTCTCCTTTTATGTTTTGTTGTTTTATTTAAGTGTATGAGAAAATTTATGTTTTTTGTTTTTTGAAAACCATAATGAACAAGAAGAATCAGACTAAAAAGAGTCTCAAAGAGAGTTTGAACAAGGACACTCTATTTTTGAATTTGCTTTAAGATTGTATCTAGGTTATTGAACTTACCATATATTGCACTTATTTCATAATGAACTTAATCCTTTTATTTATTTGTTTATATACATCTTTTAACACATCTACCAAAACAATGTATTTAGTTATATATGGTTTGCATTTATCAAAGTAAAAAATATTTGATTATCCAAGGTTACGCGTCTATCAAAATGTTCACTATTTGGTTATCCAAGATTTCGCATATATCACAACCATGTATTTTGTTTTCAGTTGTTTCGCATATATAATAAACAAATCAATTTCGTTAAAATGTTTCACATCTACTGAAATCATTAAATGTGTTAAAGCGTGTTTCGCATCTATCACATCGGTCCAAGTTGCTTATTGCACGTTTCACATCTATCAGGTGCACCAATTCATATAAGATTTTACATCTATCACTTTCATATAAAATGTTCCCATCTATTTCCATTATCACATAAAAACTCAGAAAAACTAAAAATATCAAAAATTACATTGATCTTAGGAAGCATCTACACATGTTTGTCTATTATGACCAGATTTACGACAACGAGAACACGTTATAGAACGAATACTTAATTCTCCTTTAAAAGTATATATGGAAAAGTTGTTGAAGTAGCTTGACCAAAAGTACTAAATGCAGCAATACCATATGAATATGTTGACCTATAAGAGCTTACAAAATAACATACCTCAACATATTCCATAGGATCTGCATCTATATAAAATAACGCAGCTAATGCATGAGCACACGGGAAACAATCATGTTGCCACTTACCACAAGAACAAGTATGTACACTAAGATCAACAAACATAATAGGATCACAAAACACTTCATGAAAAAAAGGAGTAGACGAATGAACTATCCATTGACGACCTTCTTCTACATTAGCTTTAAACTTTTTATCAAATTCAGGACACAAATCACTAGTCCAACGTTCACCATCCATAAAAAGTCTCGAAATTTGATTTATTTAGAAAACCCTAATCATATCAATTAACTCCAATATATGAAAACCACAAAATTGTTTGACTTGACTGTTAAAAGACTCAACTGGAGCAGACGCCATAGAACTATACATTTTCCATTTGAAAAAAGCACAAACATATTTTTCGGGAGATAAATTATTACAAAAAAATTCAACCTTCTCACCTCTTTGTTTAAGAAAATCCTCTATATATTGAATAAACAAATTCTAATTAACAACATATGCACATCTTTTAAACAGCTTAACCATAGTATCCTTAAATTTTATCGGTGTACCCCTTAAAGAATGCCTCAAGTTATTTAAAAGATGATAAAGAAAGTATCCATGATGACAATCTGGAAATACATCATATACAACACTAACAATACCTAAATGACGATCACTAATAAATGTAATTTGTCGATCCGGAAAATGAGGTTTCAACATCTTCAAAAACCATAACCATTTTTCAGTATCTTCAGTAACAACAATTCTAAATGTAACAGGAAAACTACCTACAACAAATATATAGAAGAAAATATATTATAAGTGACTGATTACAAGGGATTTCGCATGTATCAGTTTACTTATTCTGTAGCTATAGCATTTATAATATAAAACATGTATGTTTCGCGTCTATCACATTACTAATACATTAATGTTTTGCATTTATCATACTAGGTTATGCCGTTTCGCATCTACTAATTTACTAAACACTAATGTTTCGCATCTATCATACTAAGTTAACTAGTTTTGCATCTATCCATTTACGAAAACCTAATGTTTTTCATCTATCATATTAGTTATACCAAGGTTTCGCATCTATTTTATTTTGCTGCATGTCTGGTTTCAAAAATTTATATATAACATAAGAAAAGATAACATGTATTACAATATAAAACAATAGATAAGAAAAAAATCACCGTTGTTACCATCTTTAGCTATGGCAGATAGCAACACTCCATTTTATTTCCCCGTTAAAAAAATTCCATCGATAAATAAAATTTGACGACAAAAATTGAAACCTTAAAGAGAATAACCAAATGCTACAAAACAGCGCTTGAAAACATTAGTTCCAAAGAATACTCCAGTATGTAATCACTGTTGCTATCAAGAATCTTCAATGTTTTAAAATAATTCTTAAGTAATTTATACGAAGTATAACTATCTCCATATATAGCCCTCTTAGCTTTCTTTAAAGCAAGCCATGAAACACGGTAATAAATATCTAAACGGTAGTCATTTTTTAAAAATTATTTCACGCTTGTAGTTGTAACATCAACTCTCCTCCTAACACAATCACGTATTTCGTTCGCAATCAAATCCGATGACAAATGCTTTCTATTTTCTTTACTAAAACCAATCCCACATGTATGAGTTTGAACATACTTTTTAATAATAAAAATGCCAGTAGACCTCTTTTGTTTAGCATATAGTCTCCAAGGGCAGCCCTTTGAATCTTTTTTCATGCAATAAACAGTTATTCTTTGTTTATTGTTATGCAAGTATTTAGAAGAAAAACCTTCTTGTAAAGTCAAACGACTAACAACTAATCTTAAACCTACTGCACCATATTCAAAAACCTGTCCAACACCACTAATTTTATTAACTGAACCAATAGTAGCAAGTGTTTTCTGCTTGTGATAAATAACATTAACACCAGAAGTTTCACCAGTTTCACCACAAACAATATCTTCATATGAAGCTTCAAATATACTTTGAGCAGTTTCTCTAATATTATTACCAACAACAACATCACCTTCAACTTTAATAGTAACATTTGAAACACCCAAATTATCAACAACTGATATCAAAGCAATTAAATCACCATCACAACCTAAGATAACATTTTCTAGATCACCACAAGAGTATCTTAATTTGAATTTACCACAAACCATCGTATCATATCTACTTAAAACAAATTTAAAAATATCTTTAAACTCAGCAAACACACCAAGATCACAAATTGCAAGCTCCCCCATTTAGTTTTAAAATACACAATCTACTACTAGATATTGCGTACCTGCATTAAGCATAAACATAAAAACGTTTTGAATCTATCATTAAAGTAAAAAATACTTATGTTTCGCAACTATCACTAATAGGTTTAAACATACAACAATACAAAGGAATAAATGTGTTTCGCATCTATCAAGAAAGCAATACATGTTTCGCATCTACCTATTCTAATGTTTCACATCTATTAATATTAATATTTCGCATCTATCATAAATATGTTTTGCATATACCATTCAATAAACATACACGTTTCGCCTCTCCTTCGCTGAAAACAAAAATCTGTTACGCGATTTGAAATTTCCAAAAACACAAAATAAAAGAGTAAAATCAACGAAACGCTAATACAATGCGACAAATAAACTACATTACCATAATTCGGACTCAAAAACTAACTAGAAATTCGACAATAAACACTACGGAAAGAACGAAAATAGATTTAAAAAAACAGCTATTTTGAGCTCAAATTCGAGTTTCAAACACACACAACATCGAGTATCTTCGCATAATCAAGTAAAAACACAAATCAAAATCATAAAAAAACAAAAGAAGAATAAGAAACCGAGTAAAGAATTAATTATCACCTATAATAGTAGAACACTATTCTATTCACGTAGAAGGAAAAATATTGGGGAAAAAGTGAGGGATGGGATGTTAAAAGCTTTTATATTCTCGAGTATGGGTATTTAAGATATTAGTGGTTCTTCAATAGTAAATATTTGATTAAAACAGATATTTCTTGAAAGATAATGAAAATATGGGTTTTAGATTAATAATAGTTAGAGTTTTGGATCTTAAATAGTATTTTAAGATCCCTATATAGATAAGTTATAATTGTTATATTTTTTGGTAGGACAATTTTCTTTTTGGTTTGATATAGGTGAACTTGGATCAAGTTTGAGATGGGTTTCTTCTCTCCCAAGAAACCCTTTCTTGAAAACTCTTCCTTTCTCTTTCTCTTCTACTGATCTCCTCCATGGAAGTGTCTTCTAGTAAGCATCTGAATGCTGAAGAGTTCCCTGCTCTTCACTGTAGCAATGAGACTTCTCAAGCCAAGAAGTCATATGCTGATACAGTTAGGAAATCATCGTCAATCTCAGGCCTCGACATTAAACCAGAATTTTGTAAAGAATCCGTTGATCATTACACGATTCAATATACTAAAGATGTCAAGGATTTTCTAGGTCAGAAAATCAACTTCTACGATCATTAGAAAGTTTAGCGAGGGAATACCAAAGACGTCAGTGTTAGAAAGCTTCCTACAAACATTCAAATTCAAGGGAAGTTACAAGTTTACCAGCCATGATTCGAGGCATATATTCATTGATTTCCACTGTAAAGAAGACGTAAGTATGATTTGGTCAAAGAATTTATGGAATGTGGATGGAAAGTGCATGAGAATATTGAGATGGGATCCAGATTTTAATAGAAGATTTGAGAGCCCAAAGACTCTTGTGTGGATTCGCTTTGAAAGAATCCCAGAGTTTATGTATAATGAAACTGTTATACACGACTTAGCTTCATCAATTGGCCATACGTACAAAGTTATTATCCCTGATAATAAAGCCGTAATGAATTCCTGCTTTGCTCATGCGGAAGTTGATGTTTCGAAGAGTCTTAAATACAGAATGTGGATAGGATTTGGCTCCAACGATGGCTGTTGGATCAATATAAGCTACAAAAATGTTTCACCTTACTGTAACATATGCTATCATATTGGGCATAAAGATGTGGAATGTAAAAAGTCTGATAAAAAGAAACAGCAAAGGAAAGATTTTGAAAAGACTGAAAAACAAGATGAGAACATGGAAAGTACCAACACCAAGAATGAAGTTTTTCCGAACATTGAAGACAATGTCAAAGAGGATTTGAATCAGCATCAAAGAACCTCTCAAAATGCTTCAAGTAACATTCAGTCCTTTTGCAAAGTTTATAGAAGGAAACTGAAGTCTGTTATAACAAGAAAAGATAAGGATCCTGAGTTAAAAGATTGTAATGATATTAGAAAGAATAATTCAGGCTAAAAAAGTGATTCTGTCGAAGATAATATGGAGATCATTGAAGCCTTGCACAAGATTGACCAAGACTTTGCTCAAAGTAACAACATTATGGAAGAAAACAAAGTATCTACAGATTGTGAAATCTTGGGTGGTAGTTGTGATGTTTCTCCTAGAAATTCTTTGTATGATAGTGATTTCGGTTCAATTATCAGTAGCAAGCCTAAGTCTGAAATGAAAAGAAGAAAGTCCAAGAAGTTCACTGTATACTCTATGTCCAAGAAAGGAGAAAAATCAAAACAAAAATCTCTATCAGATAATGATAAATATAACTAATTGGAATGCTAGAGGTTTGAACAATAATCCTACTTTGAGAAGGCTCATTTCTATTATTAAAGATAACAAGTCTAAAATTCTTTCTATCCAAGAGCCTATGGCTAATGTGAGTAAGATGGAGGATATTTCTTTGGTTCTTGGTTTCAAGAGGTTCACTTCAAACTGTTCTAACAAGGTGTGGATCTTCTGGGATGAGGATGTTGATATAAATGTTCTTTTGGATCATGACCAGTTACTTCACATGGTTGTTACTTATCCAGGGTGTAATTTTAAATTCAACTTTACTGTTGTCTATGCAAAGAGTAGGCGCTTGCTTAAATTAGACCTTTGGGCTCAGATGATTGACATTGCTACTGATGAGTTCCCTTGGATTATAACTGGTGACTTCAATGTTGTTACCTGCTCTGAAGATCAAGTTGGCTGTTCTACCTTTGATCATGTTGGTACTGGTGATTTCAATGATACTATTAAACAGTGCAAGCTTGAAGATATTGGGTATATTGGCTCAAGATATACTTGGAATAGGGGCACCCGTTGGAAAAGAATGGACAGAACTCTAGCTAATGAAAAGTGAATCAATTGCTTCAATAAAACTCAGGTGTTCCTCATGGTCAGAACTTGTTCTGACCATGCCCCTTTTTTAATTCAGTCTAGTTTAATCTCTAATTATAACAATTACAAAAAGAGTTTTAAGTTTATCAATGCTTGGTCTAATGATAATACTTTCTTAAGAATTGTGTCTCAGAACTGGAGTATGGCTTGCAAAGGCAATCATGGTCAGGTTTTTTGGTTTAAGTTAAGGAGGCTTAAGAGCTGTCTAAAGAAGTGGAATAATAATACATTTTCTAATATCTTCAATAAGGTTAAAGACACTGCTAAGGTGGTTAAGAATATAGAGATCTCTCACTTTGAAAATAATAGCAATGACTCTAGAGTTGCCCTCTCTAAAGTTAATAGCATGTATCTCAAAGCCCTCATAAATAAGGAGAGTTTTTGGCACCAGAAATGCTATAATGCTGGGCTTAGAGATGGTGATGGGAATACCAAACTTTATCATGCTTATGTGAATAAGAATAAAAGAAGGAATATCATCAAAGGGGTAAAGGTTAATGGTGTTTGGATTGATGATCATATTGAGCTTGCCAATTCTGCTGAATCCTTTTTTTAAAAACATCTTATCTTCTGAGTCTTTCTCTAATAGAGATGATGAAGCTCTTTTTATGCAGGATGACATTTTCTATAACATCCCTAGCCTTGTTAAGGATGATGAAAATTCTTTCATTACCAGGCACACAAATAAAGATGAAATTTGGAGTGTTATTGCTAAGATGAAAAATGATAGTGCTGCTGGTCTAGATGGTTTCAATATATTTTTCTTTAACGTTTGTTGGTCTATCATCTGCAATGATCTCTGTAATGCATTTAATGCTTATCTTTCAGGTAGTAACATTCCTGATGGAGTCTTTGCTACAGGCATATGCCTGATTCCTAAAAGCCCAAACCCTGTTGCTTGGAACAACTACAGACCGATAAGTTTGTGTACTATGTTCAATAGAATCTTTTCAAATTTAATAAACTCTCGTTTAGCTAATATTATGCCTAAGATTGTTTCCAAGATGCAGGGAGCCTTTTTTAAAGGGAGGCTCATCCATGAAAATATCTTAATCACTAAAGAGATGATTCATGACTTAGACAGAAAGCCTAAAACAGGCAATGCTATTATTCAGCTTGACAAGCCAAAGGCTTTTGATAAGCTTTCTCATGCCTTTATCTTAAAAGTTCTATCATGCTTTGGGTTTTCTAAAAGCTGCATATCTTTAATTAAAAACATGATTACAAATGTACATATTTCAGTGCTTATAAATGGTTCTGTCAATGGGTATTTTAAGCAGAAGCAAGGGCTTAGGCAAGGAGACCCTTTGTCTCCTAGCCTATTTATCTTAGTAGAGGATGTCTTACTTAGAGGGATTTACGATCTCTTCAACAAGAATAAATGCCTTCACTATGCTGCTAGGTCAAATTTCCTGGTGCCTTGTCTTGCCTTTACAGACGATGTTCTGATCTTCACAAACTGCAAGCCTAGCTCTATTGCCTTGCTGTGCTCCCTTCTTGATAACTATCAGCTTGTCTCTGGTCAGACTGTCAACAAAGAGAAAACAAAATTGATCATGTCCAGAAAAGCAAACGAGGAAAACACAAATAACATCAAGATCAAGACTGGTTTCAACACTGATTATTTGCCTTTCAATTACTTGGGCATCATGATTGCTAGAAATAACAGAGGGAAGTATTTTTCCTCTCTTCTTGATAAATTGCAAGATAAAATCGCGGATTGGGACTTAAATAATTTGTCTTTTGGGGGCAGATTAACTTTAATAACTAATGTCCTAATGCCTATTATCTTTCATTGGATGCATAACAATTTTCTCCCTAACAATATCATAAAGAGAATTAAATCTTACTTTAACAAATTCTTGTGGAGATCTAAATATCAGACTAAAGCAATCCACTGGTCTACTTGGAACCAGCTTTGCAGGCCTTTTTCTGAGGGCGGTCTAAACACTAAATGCCTAAAAGATATTCAGTTAATATTTTCTTACAAACTATGGTTTCTTTTCAGGAAAAATAGTAGCCTTTGGTCTTCTTTGATGCACAAGATCTACTGCTCTAAAACTTATGTCATAAAGACCATTTGCAAAACAACTGACTCGTCTGTTTGGAAAAGGCTTTCTTTAATCAAAAGGGCAGCTGAGAAGAACATCCAATGGAGTCTTGGGCAAGGTCATATGGACTTTTGGCTAGAGGACTAGCACGAAGAATTTCTAAATGCAAGCGTTAACTCTTTTTGGAAAAGCAATAAGTGGGACTTAACTGGTCTTCAAAATTTTATTACTCATATAACAAAGTATAAAGTTGATTCTGAAAAGACTGATAAAATCATTTGGACTCTTTCAAAAAACCAGGAATTTGACACTAAGAATACTTGGGAAAGCCTTAGGCAAACCTATACTACGTCTGGTCTCTTTAACAAGATTTGGAGCCCTTCTATCCCTAAGAAGTTCTCTTTTCTGTGTTGGAAACTTCTTAAAGGTTACATTCTTATTTATAATATCATTATGAAGAGGCACACTCAAATGGCTTCAAAGTGCCAATTCTGCAACAACTGCGAAGAGAAAAACCATCTCTTTGTCAGCTGTTGTTTTGCTTGGCAGCTTTGGAACTATTTCAGCAGCCTGTTTAATGTTAAGATTGGTAGGCATATGGTTCTCCCTCATATCCTTCATTCCTGGTTTTGGTTTTCAAAAAGCAAACGCCATATCACTCATATCATTCCTCAAGTCATATGTTTGGTCATATGGAGAAACAGAAACTAATATAAGTTCTCTGGTACTCCTGATCCTATCAAAAAAGCTATTGACAGAATAACTTTCATTATCAAAGACATGTATATCTCTAATATGCTATCTAACAAGCTATGGTCTAATGCTTATAACGCTGGTGTATCTCTAGGTTGTAGTTCAATTATCAACAACACAAAGGTCCCAAAATACCTTAGATGGATTGCTCTGAATCCAGGAAGGACGAAGCTCAACGTCGATGGCTCGTGTAACAGCCATGGTGAAGCTAGCACTGGAGTTCTGATAAGAAATTCTGATGGTGACATTCTGCTTGGCTCAGGAACACTCTTGGGCAAATTGAATCCCCTCTTTGCTGAGCTGAGTGCCCTTACTGAAGGCCTGATAACCTACAAAAAAGAAGAACTGGACTGATGTTGATGTTGAATCAGATAGTCTGATTTTGATCAATCCCATTGCTAATAGGAAGGAGGCTTGGTACCTGAAACCTTCTCTCGACATCTGCAGATCGTTGATTCACCCAAGAATGACGATAAAGCACATCTCTCGAGTTCAGAATCAGTGCCTCGATTGGATTGCAAAAACTGTTAAATTCGAAGAAGAGTATTCAATTCTCTAATCCTCAGAACAGGTTACGCAGTTTTGCGCTTCTTGAAAGTCTGGGTATTGGTTTTGTTATCTGGGAGGGTGTGAATGTTGAAGAAGCAGCTCGATTTGAAATTGGAGAAGACGAAGGCGCCATAGTGCTTGCTCTTTAGTCCTTAGCTTTTGTATTCTCTCTCTAATTTGGTCCAAAACTTTTGTATTTGTTTCAATTCAGTAATAAAATTCCTTAGTTGCTTAAAAAAAAATTCTTTTTGGTTTTATATCGGATTTACATAAAACATGATTTGGTACTGCCGCTATTTAGTTAAATAAACGAAACATGACCAAACTCGAGCTCAATGCCTTTAAAATTTTTCAAAATTAGTTCCCGTCGTTAAGAACATCGGTTTTACACCACAAGTTTTCTGTACTTATTCATGCATTATTAACTGCGTGGGACCGACGTGAAGCCACCTTTCATGACTTTTCTTCAAAAGAAGTGTTATCAAAACTGTGTGGTTCTCATGATTGTTGGACACCAGTCTATAGTCTTTTATTACTATTATTATCATAAATTTCAATCTTTGCCCAAAAAGAACCACTCGTTGGACCTTGGCATACCTCCTACCAAATATCTGTGCAACCGATTCAACACCGGTCGGCTCTTTTTGCTATCGTTCCGCCGTCGGATACTTTGGTTTTTCACTCTGTTTCGCCCGCTGAGTTTGATTCAGGTATGTTGTGATTTTTGATACGTTAGATTTCATTTATTATCTAAATGAATGTCATCAGACCATTACCATTTATATGGAATCTATTTAACTGTGATTAAGTTTTAAAATAATGTTACGTGTTAGTACTGGGGTGAATCACCAAGAAACCTGTATATTCCGAGAACAACTAAATCAACTATCATCTATATAATATTTATTTTTAGTAACCTTGTATACTAATTAATACAAAAATGTTAAAGGAAGAAAATCATTAGGAGATGTCTGTGTTGTGTTAGATTGATAAAAGTTGTTCAGATTTTATCTTATATGATGAAATATATTCTGTCTTTGTAGAGTGATGAATTGGGTGACGATTTATTATAATTAGAGGATGATAAATTGTTTTTTTAATGTTAAGTGAAAATATACACCTAAACTAAGAAACTTAAAACACAAAAAAATAACGAAAACAGTGGTTAAATAGTTAGTGTTCAAAAATATCATATAAGTACACGATTGTTCTGTGTATTTAGCATATGTAAGATTTACGATTGCAATAAATCCAAACAAAAATGAAGTTTATTTTAATTAATATATTGTTCGCGTGATCAATAGCGATAAAAGGTATGTTAGTTTATTATATTGTTATTCGTATTGTAATAGTAATTTAATTTTGTACACGAATAAATTTTGGTCATGTTTAGTTGAAAACATAGTTTCTAATTTTTCAATGGTATGTCATCTTTTTTGAAAACTAAAGCTTTGCGTATCAAATCTTTTAGATGTTCAAGTTCAAAACACCATGACTTATACTATTTTTAATTCTTTTTTATAGTCGATGAATAATCATGAATCAAATACTCTATTATTTGATATTATGTTTATTTAGACATCTCGGGTCCAACATGAAAATCTGTCATAGATGGTGTAAGGTATTTTATGTTGTTGACTCGTGATTATTTTAGGAAAGTACAAGTTCTATTTTTTAAGACGAAAAATAAAGTTTTTGATGCCATTTAGCAAAAGTACATGTTCTATATTATGTTGTTGATCCTATAGAGGTTTCACAAAAGCTCGGCTCATGAACTGATGTACCATTTAGCAACCCTTGTGTACTTAGTTTATTGAATCCCTTCTCACTTAAATTCTTCATGTGACGATGTTACAACCTGGTATAATCTTTCACCACAGTTGAAACACCCCCTACTAAAACAATACCATGAATAACTAACATACCATTAGTCTGATAGGCTTTCAAAACAACAAAGGAGCCTTGCAAAATTCTAAATATGACGTTTTCATCCATATAGGTAAACCATTCATCATATAACATCACAATAGTAAAAACGTTACGTTTAGCATCGAGTGTATACCTTACATTTTTATTTAATCTCAAGTCTTGTAAATAATTTGAGTTGTACGATTGTAATCCCTTTGACATTAAGGATTCATCATTCTCGAAGATGACCGTTACATCATCAAGAATTCACAGTTCTTAAAACTAATGCTTATTAGAAGTCATGTGAAATGACGCATCTGAATCCAACATCCATTTATATTTGTACCTCTAAGATTAAGAAATCATCAACCCATCAATGTACTCACAATCATCAGACACCATCGTAGCATCTTCGGCTTTGATTTTTTTTATAGTTGCTGTCATTTTCCTTCTCCGACCAGTCCCGACTGATATGTCATTTTTTCTTGCATATCCAACAAATTAAATTGAACCTATCAAACTCTATTTGGACTTCGACCAAAAGTTTCATCTCCTTTTACTTGAATTTCTCTTTTTCCAAACGATTCCTCACGTGTAATATTACCCATGGAGAATGATATTAATAAAGTGTTAATACTCTTGTGGTAGAAAGCTCAAGAGGATAATTGTTTGATCTTCTTTCTCCATTTTTAAACCAACTGCATTCAAGTCGTGTATGACTCGGTTGTAATTATCTAAGTGTCTTCTTCATATAAGTCACCTTCAGTCGATTTCATATCCATAACATCACAAGCTATTCTGATACCTCTCGTAGCACTTCATATCCTCTTTATATTTCTCCATTTTAGGATATCCTTGTTTTCTTAACTTGAAGTGTGTAGCTAATGGTATATTGACTGGCTTGACATTCTTCATGTAAAGCCTTTCAAGTACACATTCAATTTAATTCTCCTATGATAGCCATAAGTTTATAGATTTCCTATCATTAGCAATCTTCATACCTAAGAATATATTTACTAGACCCAAATCTTTCATGTCAAATAATTTGGCTAAAATAATATGCCTCAAATGATAATGCTAAGTCTTTCTTCAAACTAATAATCATATCAGCATCTTTCTCGATTATCAACATATCATCTACATATAAAAGAAGTATGATAAAATTACCTTTACAAAACATTTTAAAATACACATAAATATTGATATGAGTCTGTTCATAACCATTACCTATTATAAACAAGTCCAGTTTCTACCATTGTCTTGGCATCTAATTAAGCTCATACACACTTTTCTTCACCTTATAAACAAACTTTTCTTTCTTTTTTTCTTTAAAACCTTTAGGTTTCTCCATGAAAATTTCCCCATGCAAGTCACCACTACAAAAATTAGTTTTTACGACAAGTTCTTCCAACTGAAGATAAAGATTTGCAATTAAACCTAACAGAGCTCTGACAGAGGTTATCTTGATAACATGAGAGGATATATCATCCAAATCAATTTCCTTTTCAGATTTTAACATTTAACTACCAACCTAACATTTCGCTTGACAATCTTCTCGTCATCTCTCTTTTCTTGGAAACCCATCTTTATTTCAAGATTTTATTTTCTTTATGAGATTTCATTAGCTCACATGCTTTATTATTTTTCAATGAATTAATATCTTCCTTCATAACATCAAGCCAAATATTTTCTTCTCATGAGATAACACTTCTTCATAATTCTCCGACTCTCTTTCTCTAGTGACTATAATAAACTTCAAGCTTGAATACTTTGTTGCAAGTTTTATCTCTTTGGTTGACCTTCAAAATTGTGCATCCTCCACATGAAGGGTAGGTTTCTCCCAATGCACATAAACTTCTTGATTATTAAGTTCTTCATCCAACAAAGTATTATTAAAATGATCATCATTAATATTATATTGTAAATCACCATGAGGTTATCATCAGGAACTACTTCACGATTCTCATTTGTTGGTTGATTTATATAAAGAATATTAGAAGAATAAATATCATTAGTAGTATATGATTGCTCTAGAAATATCCGGACCTAGAAGTACCAACATATATTATTGAAACATAGTCTAGAGAGAGAAACACATGATAGTGAAGAGAGAAAATGCCAAAAAGTAGTTGTTGAATATTAAATTTTTGCCTTTCCCCAAAAATGGAATCTTGCTTTATATAATAAATAAGGTGGGACCAAACCTACATTGGTGACCCACTAATGAATATTATACCTATTTATTATACTAATATTACTCATATACTCATTATTACACTATATGCCCTCAATATTATATGTTTATGTCATTCTACAGTACAATATTTATATTTGCACAAACCCATCCAAAACTTGAAGGATCCAATCCAGTTCGGATGACACACACTTATTAGTATTAAAAAAATATCAAAGATAGAAGTGAACCTTGCATTCAAAAAAATTACACCATGTCTGTGCTCAAACAATACCACATATTGACTTTTCACTACTTTGTTTTTCTCAGGATATAGAGTTTGAACCCATATTGTTCATATCTAAATACAATAAACACGCAAGGATTAGTCATTGAATCAAGTTTGGATATTTGTTCTTTTAGAACATGCATGTATTCATTGCACCTAAAAACTCTAATATGTGAATATGTAAGATCTTTTCATTTCTATATTCTCTCAAGAATATCAAAATCAAGATTTTTTATGGTGACTTATTGATAAAGTACACAACATAATAAACTTTTTTCAGCATAAAATATGTTAGGAAGCTCAGACAATTCTTGCATACATCTCACATTATTATAATGGTTCAATTCATTATCTTTACAACTTCATTATATTATGGTGTACATGATGTTGTCCTCTCATGTCTAATTCTACAATATAATTTATAACTTTTAAACTCATTCAAAGTATACTCATCATAATTGTCTCATTGGAGATATTTTAGCTTTCTTTTTGTCTCCCTTTATACCATGCTATGGAAATTTTAAAAAGTATCAAACCCTTGGCTTTTTTATGTACCGTATATACCCAAGTTTTTTTAGTAGAATCATCAATAAATATTACAAAATACTAGTTATTACTAGTAAACTCAACATCTATGAACCAAAAACATTAGAACTTACAAACTCTAACTTTTCTACTCTTCTAGTGGAATTCTTAGAAAATGAAGCTCTGTGTTTCTTTCATGTCAAACAATGATCCCAATGGTTACTAATAATAGCTTTATCAACATGAATGAAGGACTTCCTTGTTAAGGATTTTGTCTTATTGTTTTCGATCCCACGAGCTAGAAGAATTCTTCCTCTCAACTACATAAAGCTCACCAAAATACGTACTCAATATATCTTATATAGAGGCACACACAAAACACCTCGATAAATTATCATCAAACCTTTGGAAAATTTTCACTTATCATCATAAAAAGTGTGACGAAAACCTTGTTGATCAAGGATATTTTTAGACAAATTCAGACGTAGATCAAGAATGTAGTGTACATCCTCCAACGTAAGTATATACCCAATGCATGTCTTCACACAAATATCACTCAACTTTCTTATGACAACTGAGCTCTCATTTCTTATCTTGACACTACTAAAATCACCATTTTTGTAATTAAAAAATATTCCAAATTACAGACACAATGATATGAACCACCTATAACTACTAGCAATTCTGAACCTGAAAAATTAACATAATGATACTTACCAATGGTACAAATCAATGATGCATCGTTATGACCAATTGAAGCAATATCTTTAGCATTTTTATTATCACCCACATTTTGTGAATCTCACTTGTTACCTTTTTCTTTCATTCATCGAGAAAAAGACTATTTATATTACCAGTCTTGTTGTACTAGTAGCATACCCTAGTACATTTCTCATCTCTAGACTTTGATCTTCCCTTGAATTTACCATAAAATTTAAGACCTTTACTTTTGCTTTTTTCCTTAATTCTCAATAACAAGAGCATGTAACTTGTCAAGTCTCGTCTTATTTATTCTAATATTTTTATTGAATATGTTTTATTTGATAAAATCCAAATACAAAAATCCATCAAGAACATAGTTACTAATAGCCACAACTCAATAAGAACAAACCATGCAACTCATTATAAAGAGCAATCTTCATAGTACGAGTTTATTAATAATATCTATGAAGTCATTAAGATGCTCAAAAATAACTTCCTATTTTTCATATTTCAAATTAATTATTTTCTTAATAAAAAGAACATTTGTTATGAGTAGTCTTCCTTTTATAAAGACCTTCCGATTTGTTCGAAAGATCATATGAGTCAGAGTCTTGAGAAACATGGTTGAAGATGTTAATATCATCACATTGTCTAATAGTCCCCCAAATATTTCTTTTCAATATTTTTTAATTCTTCTCTTGTGTATCTTGCGGTTTAACAGGTTGTTCTCAACTTAATCATAGAGTTACCATTATTATACTTCATATTTAATGGATAAAAACACAAGAATCTCTTATAGCAACTATATGGCCCAAAAAGTAGTATATCAACTACTCACAAGATCAACTTCAAAACAATCAATCCAAATAAATAAGGAACTTAATTCACCATCAAGGATTCACCAATTAGATAGCAAAATTAATCACAAATTTAATCATGAAAAAATAATCAACACATAAGATTTATTTTACCTAGAAAAAAACCTTCGATGTAAAGAGTAAAAACCACAGGGACTTATGAGGAATCCACTATAACCACTACTATTATTACGATAAGTTGAGGATACAAGTATCCAAATCAATTTAATAAAGATTAACAATACACCAACAATTTCAAGCATAATAAACTAATAAGAAGAGAAGCAAAAGTGAAGAATATTATCAAACTATTGTAATGTTCTGCAATAATTTCTCCCAAACCATAACACCAAATCACAACGAACCGTTGAGATTGAAACTTTAGATATCATGAACGCGTTGTCCAAAATTTAACCAAAACTGACATCGTTTATATGTCGATCAAACCTCTCCAACAATCGACCTAAACACCAAAATTCCTTTATTTTCTAGTATTTTATGTTTGACTGTTTTATTTTTTACTTTTCCATATATATCCTTAAGAAATTACAATTGTTTTCTCATCCATTTTTTTCATCTAAGGTATTTAAGGTATTATTGTGTCTTAAATGGTAAATATTTGAGTGAAATGAGTTTTTCTCAAAAATACATGAAAATATGAATCTTAAATGTATAATAATTTTGCTTTTGGACTTAAAAAAAGAAAGTGATAAATATAACTCCAAAATAAAAAATAACAAAATTAAACAAAATAACAAAAACAAAGATTTAAAAAAAGTGTTCAAAATGTATCATTTAAGAAATTTACAAACAGCATGAATCCAAACTGAAAGATAGTTTATTATGAATAATAAAATCGATAACTTTCAGATTACTGTACTTCGATAAAAGTTAGAAAGCTAGGTAGACTACAGAACAGATTACAAAAGTTCTGGTGCAAGTTATATATATATATATATATATATATATATATATGAAACCATCTACTGCTTTCATAATTGTGGTGGATCTGTGAATTATGATTGTGTTTGGTACATTTCTTTTTCCTTCTCCATTTTAATGATTCTTTTTCATACTGTAGATTTGGAAAATGGAATGGTTTCCTATAGCTATGGCCGGAAAAGTTGTGGAAAAAATTACAGAAATTGTAATAAATGGAGTAGTAGTAAAGCAATTCAGTTATGTGTTCTGTTTCACCAGCAATTTACGTGACTTTCGGAAGGCAGCTGAGAGTTTGAAACAAGCTCAAAACAGTACAGAGAAAGATGTACAGAGTGCTCGGAGGAACACTGAAGATATTGAGGAAGACGTGCAACAATGGCTAGATGATGCGGAGAAGATGTTCAATGAGATACAAATACTAGAACAAGAAACAAATGAAACAAATGGATGTTTTTTATCCAACAACTTCAAATATCGATTAAGCAGGAGGTTAAAAAAGAAGACGGTGCAAATTTTGTATCTTCAAAATAAACCGATATCTAAACCAGTGGGTCGTCGGGTTGATCTTCCACCAATAGAATTTTCTCAGGTGGAACTCAACTTCTCTCTCTCTTCAAAAAATGTTTTTGATCATATCATAAAATGGCTAAAAATGGATGAGGTCCAAATGATTGGGTTATATGGCATGGGAGGGGTGGGAAAGACTACCTTGGTCGAACAAATAGGCCATGCAGCTAAGGAGAAAAACCTTTTTGATAAAGTATCGGTGATCGTCTTCTCCCAAACACCAGATGTTAGAAAAATGCAAGATAAAATTGCTTGTGAATTGGGTTTGGAATTTCACACTGAAAATGATGAAACATCAAGAGCAAATCGTTTGCTCTCCCGGTTGAAACAAGAAAAAAACATGCTCATCATACTAGATGATGTTTGGAATGACCCTATTAAATTAAGAAACATTGGAATCGAGTTCGATACAAGTCAAACAAGCTGCAAATACATTGTGACTACACGTGATTCCCATGTGTGCGCGACTATGAGGTGTCAAAAAAAGGTTCAGCTAAATACTATGACTGAATCTGAAGCATGGGTTTTGTTTAAAGAAAAAGCTGGTCTTGATGATGATTCCTCGATGAAAGATACAGCGGTTGAAATTGCAAAAATGTGTGGCGGCTTACCTATCGCTATTGTAACTCTCGGTTCTGCTTTAAAAGACACTTCTGAGTATCAATGGGAAGATGCTTTGGACAAATTAAAATGCTCCAGACTGCTAGAAATCCCCAACATATATGGAGACGAAAATGTTTTTACGTGTTTTCAGTTGAGTTATGATCGGTTGGAAAGTAATGATCTCAAATTGTGTTTCTCATTGTGTTCTCTGTATCCAGAAGATTATGAGATTTCCCAAGAAGCTCTAACTAGACTAGCAGCAACTGAATTAGATGGTGATGGCAATCGGTCAATTGAAAAGAAAAGAACTTCGGTAGAAGCCTATATTGACACACTCATTGCTAAATGTTTGTTAATTAAGTGTGGAGAAGGAGGGCGTAAGGTGAAGATGCACGACATGATCCGTCTTTTTGCACTACGGATATTATCGAACCATGAGAATTATGTCAGCGGAACTTATATCGATGATTCAAGCGACTTTCCAAGTGATGATAGACTGGATGCAAGTAAGATAATTTCTGTTATGAGAGAGCAAAATATCAACATGCCAAGTGGAATTAGTTATCAAAAGCTAAGAGTGTTACTTGTACGAGGCCAAGAATGGGGAAAGATGATAAGTGTTGGTTTTGAATTTTCGGCAAATTTGAGATCTCTGCACTTGGAAAAGTGCAAACTCCTGGAAGATATGTCTTCACTAAGATACTTAATGAAAATTGAGATTCTTAGTTTTAGTGATTCAGATATCACTCAACTGCCTGATGGAGTAAGTGAAATGAAGCAATTAAAATTGTTGGACCTGTCCGAGTGTATGGAACTAAAGAAGGTGCCAGATGGTCTGCTAGGGAAATTGTTGAAGCTAGAAGAACTATATACTCATGGCTCACGTGAACTCTGGGGAGAAGAGATAAGTAAATTGAGAGTTTCAGAGTTGAAGGAACTGAAAAGTCTGAAGAGACTATCATTGGAGTTGATATATGAAAGTCTTCCAAAAGGTTTTGTTTTTCCAGAATTGAAATTATACCGTATAATTATCTTCAGCGAAGACACTCGCTTTGGGGGCAATAATTTCGACTACCGTTTTAATATATTGAAATTTGAAAATGTTGACTCCACGTGGAAGAATGTTTTCGGGAACTTGTTGCCAAGAGTAAACCATCTGGAAGTAGTTGATAGAAGTGGTGAGATAGAATGCATAACCCCGTACATGCATCAAGAAGGATTCAAGAAGTTGGAAGTTCTTAAGGTTTCGCATTCAGATGGATTAAAATGCCTGGTCAATACAGCTGAGCTGAAAGAGCATTCCCCTGTTTTCTTAAAGTTAGCCAAATTGGAGCTGGAGTCTTTGCCTGAATATAGGGGTCTTTGGCAAGGGCCAACACCCGATGCTGGTTTCAAAAATCTCACAGATGTATCTATTGGTGACTGCAATAGCTTAACATTTGTTTTCTCTGAATCTCTTGCTCAAAGTCTGATACAACTACAGAGGTTGAAGGTACAAAGATGCCCTGTTTTGGAGTATATTATTAAGCAAGAGGATGAAATTGCAATTTCATTGAATCATAATCAAACTGGATGCTTTGGGAAACTAGAAAGCATAGATATATCAGACTGCCCCAAACTGAAATATATAATGTCCATTGCCATTGCCCAACGTCTTGAGAGATTAGAATGTCTTTTAGTAACTGATAACTCTGGATTGGTGCATATATTTGGTCCTGAGGAGGAGGAAGGAGGAAGCTCAGGGGATATTGTGCTCCCCTTACTAAGATTTCTGAGTTATGATAAACCAGACCATATTAATGGTATTTCAAGCCCATCTTTGCAAATGCTAGTTATCGAAGAAGAGGAAGAAAGCGGAATAAATCGTCTTCTAAATGGAAAGGTATGTTTGTGGACTTTCAAAGTAATAAATATTGTTTTGCTTTACAATATACAATTTCCATAAGATTTACTACTATTTTATTATGTTAGTCCTTATTTTAGTGTCTTGTTCTGTTGAAGGATACACAAGTGGCCACCTAAAATATTTACAAATACTACATTAAATTTTGTTGCCATCCAGAAATTTGGTTTATAATTCAAGGATGAACACTAAATATGCATTTGAATGAAAGCAATTGGGAAAAGGAATCATTTGTAAATCTAAAATTGTATAGTTGATTGAAAATATAATTGAAATGTTGTTATCCCTTTTCTCCTTAATAACTTTAAGAAAATTATTTTACATACTTTCTTAGGCATAAAATAATTAGTTAAGTAATAATAATAATGCCTATTAATTATATAAAAGAAGAAACGGTTGTTTGTTGTACATATCTTTTTGAGCAGATATTTCTATTCTCATATGTCATATGGATGGGATCTAGTTATTGATCATCACCCAAACACCTTCATCTCTCTTATTTGCAGCAATTAGATCATCTCGGGGTATTCGAGAAAGCAGAGACATGGTACACTGTTTTAGCCATGCTGGTTAAACAAAGCCACTTCACTCTAAAAAAGATAAGTCTATCTCGTATTGAGGAATTAGATCAAATGTTTCATATGGAGGGTGTTGGTAACGAAGAGCCTCTTTCATTAGTTTCAATTGAATCCTTGAGACTATATGATCTTTCTAATCTGAGGGATATATGGAGCGGATGCATTTATACCCCCAATCTTACCCACCTGTATATATCTGATTGCCATAGTTTGAGCTATATCTTCTCACCTAATTCAGCTAGGAATCTACCACTCTTACAAGAACTTACAATAGACGGTTGTTCTAAATTGGAGGCAATAATAGGTGAAGACAACCATGGAGAGTCGGATCATCCCAACCCTACATATTTCCCTAATCTTGAAATTATTGATATTAGTAGTTGCAAAAAATTGAAATATATTTTTCCAGTTTCTGTTGCTGTGGGAGGTCTTCCAAAATTGTCGACTCTAGCTGTTACAGGTAATGATGAAGTAGAGGGAGTATTTGAGGGTGAGAAGGAGGTGGATGACACAAAGATTCTTACACTTCCTTCACTTTCTTATTTGATGCTCCTTGAATTGCCGAACTTGAAAAGCTTCTCCCCGGTGGGATACCATTTTATATTCCCATGTTTGGATTTTATAAGAGTATATAATTGCGATAAGGCCGCAACAAGATTCAGTATTAATTCCGATGGATCCGTACACGCCGAAACTAAGGTACGCATCTACTTATTAAACTAAAGGTGTACATTAACTAGTTAAATAAAATTAATGTCATTTTAGAAAATAAAAATACAGATAATAGTGTTTTAGACTCGTGATCAAATTTTTGATGTCAAATTAATAGTTGAAATTATGAACTAATTTTACCTTATTATACTTCAATTGCTTCTAGGATAATTCCGAAATGCTGGGTCCGGTTTTCTGGGTGATGCGAAAAGACATATTGCCCCACTATTTTGGAGATGGATCCAGTTCAAGTTTGGCACCCGACCCAGCCCAAGAAAGTTCTAGATGGCAATGATTTACCAATTGTCGGATATCTTACCCGCGTATCTGCACATTCTTTGTTATGGTCGATGGGATCATTCAACACCACTCTGAGATTCGTTATGATTTTTTTAGTGGTATTCTTTTATCTTTTTTATTTCTTTTATCGTGCACCCCAATAAATCATTTATATCTCATCCCATTGTTTATCGCTTCTATAAACTGTGTTTGACATAAAGTTAGAAAATAGTTTTTAGACTATTCCACTTTTTTATTTAGAATTGCGACTTCAAAAGAGTTTCGCCTGGTATCTTCTGACTTCTGTAGTATATATCACCAAAATTAATTTGAAAAATGTTGCACAAACAATTTTTCAACTTTAATTCTATTTTATTTTTTAGGTTTTATTTTTTAAATATTCTTTTATCTTTATCATTATAACTTTTTATTTATTTTTTATTTTTCTAAAAAAATATCACAAATTTGGGTTCGGAGCATATAAAACTGCCCATGTAAACCATTTTTTCCGCTCCAATATGCAACTAATTTTGAACATGATATCTAGAAATTTTGTTAATAATTTAATTAGATTCTATAATCTGGAATCAGATTAAGGATGGACACTAAATATGCATTTGAATGGAACAGATTGGATAAAAAGTTTGTGAACCTAAAATTTTAAGCTTGAATTGAAAATGGAATTGAAATTTTGTCATCTGGTTACTCCTTTGTTCAGATTTTCATTTTTTATATCGGCATGTGGCTATTTGATAGGGTGACAGGATCCATGGTTATGGTTATGGTAAACTTGCTACGACTGTTTTAATTATAGGGTTATGCTAACCGGTGCTCATAGCCACCGTTAGTGAGCATTTAATATAAATTTTTTAACTAATAATCATTTTGCTTTTATATTATCGCAATGACAGGAGAGATTAAATTTTTTAAAAGATATCATTATCCTTTTTCGTTCTATTTTAAGTTTAAGTTTTAACGTTACAAATATGATAATTAGTCATAAACTATTGTATGAATCAAATAATTAGAATCTTATTCTAATAAAAACAAAAATATTAATATTATATTATTATTTTTAATTACAGTAATCTAAAACTAGTACATCAAAAAGAGTTATCTGAAATTAAATTTTAAGTAAATTATAAAAATAAGAGTTATCAATTTTGAATAAGTATTATTTTTGAATTTTTTTAACAAAAATAGTTTTTTAAATCAACTTCAATTACTTATATTAAATTTTAAAAAAATCAGTTGAATTTTCAGTTTTGTAGTAAAATTTTGTAAACCTTTATAGTACTTAAAAAGTGAAGGTTTAATAATTATTTTTTAATTTACAATTAATTTTTTAAACATGTAGGTTTTGTTTGTTTAAAAAACATTAAATTTATTTTCCAAATATGATTTGACAAACAAAATCTATTTACTTAAAAGAAAATATTTCAAATAAACAAAACATAATTAATGAAAATTCCACTTTTTAATATTACAAAATTGGTTTTAAAAAATTAACTTGTTTGAAAAGCTGATAATTAAATTGATTTTTTAAAATATTTAATTGTAAAAAAAAGATTTAAAACTGAATTTTAAAATTATTTAAAAACTACTTTTGATAAACAAAACTAAAAGAGCATTTATCTCAATACTGATATTTTTAAATATTTTTAAAACAAAAAATTGAATTTTTATTCAAAATTTTAAAATAACTAACTTTTATAATATAAAAGTTATAAATATTATCTAATAGTTATAAATTACTTTACTAAAAACAGTAATATAATGTTTTTATTTTTATTATCCTAACTTGCATAATTAATTATCATATTACTAACATTTACAAACTTAGGGTAAAAAACACCATAGGTCCTCCATGTTTGCCACTTGTAATACATGAGTCCCTATTCTTTGTCTCTGTAATAAACCGGTCCCCTACGTTTTAAAAACATAACAAACATATCATTTTCTGAACATGTGAAGGACCCTTTTATTACAAATTGAAAACGTGAGGGACCTGTTTATTACATATATGAGGGACCTGTTTATTACAAAAAGGATTTGTTTGTTACGTTTTTAGAACGTGGGAGACCTGTTTATACAAAAGTAAAGGAAGAGGACTAAAGTGAGACAATTGACAAACATGGGGGACCTGTCATGTTTTTTACCCTACAAACTTAACATGAAATAATAGCTTCACATGGAATAAAAGGGTAGATGGGTCTTTAAAAATATTTAATCACACTAGTCATTACAATGGTATAAAAGATAGCTGATTATTAGTGAAAAGGTTAACATTAAATATATGTTAACCGGTGTCCATGGTACTTGTTAGTATAACCCTTAATTATATATTTACCCTTAATTATATACTTTACCTCTCTTATATTCAGCAATTAAAACATATTTATCCGAGAAGTGGTACTATTGTTAGTATAACCCTTAATTATATATTTACCCTTAATCATATACTTTCCCTCTCTTATATTCAGCAATTAAAACATATTTATCCGGGAAGTGGTACTATGTTGTAGCCATGCTTGTTAAACGGTAACAAAAAGCCTCTTTCATTAGTTTCAATACAATCCTTAAATCTAGATGGTATTTGTTATCTGAGGATATAGGGAGCGGATGCATTTTGGTCTTACCCAATCGAATTTTTATAGGCGGTTAAACCATACCAGTTGTTGGTGACTCCAATCTTCAAGATTACACTTCCAAAAGACCTCTTACTAGTTGAGGTTGAGCCACAATTATATACACTCACTTATTTTGGATCTTACCAATGTGGGATTGGGGTCCTATATGGGATGAAGTTTTATACTTCAACATCTACCGCTCTCAAAAAAAACTTTCGTTATGCGCTTGTGATAAATTGGAGGCAACAATATGTGAAGACAACCATGGAGAGTCGGATCATCCCATCCCTACATATTTTCCAAATCTTACCCACCTCGAGATGTACCTCGAGATATCTGGGTGTGAAATTTTGAGAAATATCTTCTCACCTACTTTAGCTGGGAATCTACCACTCTTAAAAGAACTTTAAAATATCATTTTTCTCTAAATTGGAGGCAATAATAGGTGAAGACAACAATGGAGAGGCGGATCATCCCAACCCAACATATTTTCATAATCATGAACGAATTGATATTTGGAATTGCAAAAAATTGAAATATGTTTTTCCACTTTCTGTTGTTGTGGAAGGTCTTCCAAAATTGTTGACTCTATATGTTGACTTGAATGATGAAGATGAATTAGATGGAGTATTTGAGGGTGAGAAGGAGGTGGATGGCACAAAGATACTTCTTTTACTTTCAGATTTAGAGCTCGATACATTGCCAAACTTGAAAAACTTTTCCTGGGTAGGCTACCTTATATTCCCATGTTTGGATGTTATATATGTGAATGAATGAGATAAGGTAGCAATAAGTTTCACTATTGCTTCCGATGGATTTGTAAACGTTGAATCTAAGGTACGCATATACTTACTAAAAACATATATTAACTATTTAATGAAATTATTATAATTTTAGAAAATAAATTAACTTTGATATTATGAAATTAATTTCAGTTTAACGTACTTCAGATTGTTGCTAGGATAAGTCTTAGAATATTTTGGGTGGATTATCGGATAATGTGTGTGGTGGAATGGTGTTAAGTGAGTAAGTACAAAGTTTTAGAAAGAAAAAGTAGTCAAAATAAAGTACCAATGATTAGAAAGTACCCTTTTCCCATAAAAGGATCTTTCTTTATATAGTGTCAGTGGTGGGCTCCACTGTCACATGCTATATTTATTCTAATTACATATTAGCCCCCATATTTACACTTATATCTTATATTTCCTATCTTTATAAATAGGTCCCTACAGGTCTTTACATTATCAGTTGAGCCCCTTAACAATCTTGGCCTTTTATGCCCTTATTAATAGCCTCCTAATTTTGCGGAGAATCGAGCAAAAAATACTTGACTGCAGAACCTTATGGTCGAGATTTTGCGTTAGCCTCTTTGTCGACCCCCTCAATACAAATGCTGCGATTTGCACGATATTTGCCGACCCTTCGTTGCCGGGTGGGAAGGTTGACTTTTGAAGACTGTTCTGCTAAAGGCCGACCTATTGGTCCGTTATATTCTGGCATATCAGATCTAACCATGACTGAATTTGACCTCTTTGGCCCATCTCTTACAGGCCTTGGGTCAAGCTAATTTTTTCCAAGGGCCCATTAAATTTTCTTATAGAACCGATTCACTGATTCGCCCACGTGTCACTCTTCAGTTTGCCCACGTGTCACTTGTCAATTCATCGCTTGCATTCGCAGTTCTCACTTGTTGAGCTGCCTCACGCGTGCATCATAAGTCTAGCCCCCTAGGTCTGTTGTAGCAGTCAGGATAGGCACGTGTCTCGCGATAACTGGATTATATTTTAACTAGCATTTTGATTAAGCGACTCTTGATATTCCAGACGCTCTTTTCGATTGCGCTTCTCAATGGAGCAAACCTTTCCCACGCTTACTTGCCTATAAATAGTTCTGCTTCTTCATTCTCATATTTTATCTGAGTTTTAGAGAGATAAACACTTTATACTCCCCATTTCCTAGAAAGAGAAACTTTGATTTCGTTTATGAGAAAAACTCATTCTCGTAAGAAACCTCAGCATTACCGACCGAGCAGAAGAATATCGAGCCGCCGGGTTAATTCACAAGGGTCTTGTATCACCGCTGAGTCCGAACCGTTGATCTTTCCATGACCCAAAAATCCGACCCCATCTACACCCTCTCTTAACGCAAGCCTTCCGACTATCCCAAGGGCTTCTTTGTCAAAAAAGCTCGACGATGCTGCTCGTTCTCCTCCTTTAACGGCCAGAAAAAACGATGCTAAAACTCACCCTACTTCTTCAAAGCCACGAGATACCGTAAACCGACCCAAAACCTCTTTTTTTACTATAGGTGATTCTAGCTCTTTATTTACTCCTCCTGAATATGTCCAGCTGACTCCAACTATTATAGGAGTTCGAACCAGCCATAACATTGTGACCAGTTCTAAGTGGATGGTCCAACAAGATGAAGAGAGAAGAAAACGCGAAGAACCTATGAAGAAGCTGCTTCCAAAAAGACTGAGGTCCCAGCGCCTAGTTATACTCGAGTTAATAGCAGCTCAAGTGTAGTTCTCGCTACTCCTTCTTCCAAAGGATTGACATCTACTGAAAAGCCCTTGCCACAAAAGTTCAAAATACCGAGGCTGAGAAGCCAACTCTTAAATCTTTCAAACCATCTGCATCGACAAGGGTCGAAAATAAGCCCACTAAAACAGCTACTCATAAGCCTTCATCCAAGGTGTCTGCGTCGACACGGGTCGAGGACAAAGCTGTTGAAAAAAATCACCCGCAAGCCTTCAACCAAGGTTTCTGTATCGACGAAGGTCGAAGATAAAAATGATGAAAAAACTACTCAGAAACCCTCCAACAAGGCATCTGTATTGGCGAGAGTCGAAGATACACTTAACATGGCACCTGTGCTGGCAAGAGTTGGGGACAAAAATGCTGAGCCAGATGCTCCAACAAATCCAGAAACTCAAAACACTCCCGCAACTGGCGAAGCTGAAAGAGAGTCGTTACCTCCTGAAGTTGTCGACGTTATGAAAGGCTACCATATTCGCCTTCCAAACGAGCATATTATGTCTCTTTTTAATGGGAAGTACCTGTATTATTATCCCGACGAGGAAGCCGGTTGAAGAAAATCTGGGGGATTTCTAATTGCGTAAACGTTCGTTTTCCAAAGCCTGGTGAGACTCTATTGTCCGTACAAGCTCGAGAGATAGTGTTTTTCACAGAGCTTTTCAACTGGGGTCTACGACTTCCCCTTGATACCGAAATCGTCAGATACTTTGAGATCCTTGAGATTTGTCCGACTCAATTAACTCTTAATGCTTGGTATACTTTAATGTCTACCATTATGAATACATAGGCATATTCGGGTTGTCAAAGTCTCTGAAGCTACCCTTTTTCTACTCTTCCCTTGCTAATCCAAAAAAGATAGTGAACAACTTGCTGGAGGCTGACAGATCGTGGACCCCTGAAGGTATATATATATATATATATATATATATATATATATATATATATATATATATATATATATATATATATATATATTAACGGCCTTCTTTATTAAACTTGCAAGGTAGTCATTCAGGAGTTGAAATAAGCCCACCTTAAAAAAGCCTCGACGATCTTTTCCAAACTTCGAGCATTTGCCTGGAATAATTGGGGTCAGCAATTTCGTCGATGCTTTAAGAACACCAATCTTATCAACAACAATCTCTGACGCTGCTCCAACGATATTCTAAGTATCGAAAAACTATGGATTCCTCCTGATGTCACCGACCTCGTGATGAGGCTTGAGGCCCCAAACTTTGAAGTTTTTTTCCCATAAGAGATCGGGTGCCTAGCAAACGTGTGAAATCAGAAGAGCTGTCTGATCTGGAAAACAAGCAGGATGATGTCGAAGGTATTATCGGAGACAAGCCTATTGAGATACCAACCTTAGAACCAGAAACCACTGTTATTCTTAGTGATCCGGTTGCATGCAGGGATAAATCTCATGCCATCGTCAAAGGGGGACATAAAGGACGTGGTGACAAAAGGAAGACGAACGCCACAACTGAAGAAGGGAACCCTACCTTAAACAAGAAATCCAAAGGGAAAACTTTTACAGATGAAGTGTATGGCGACCCAACCGCAGAACAGATCACCATTCCCACCATGTTTGAACAATTTGGTGGTGCAAATTTTTCTGCACCCGTCGAAACTTGTGTAAGAGAAAGATGACGGAGGAAATGCATTCTTTAGGTAAAAACAAAGCGTCAGACCACTCGGGTGATTTTGCTGTGTTGGCCCAGCATGATCATACTCATTGCCAAGGAAATTCAGTGCATCTTGATCCTACATTCTTGCATGTTTGTGCTCAGAGTTTGACCTATTTCTTTCTTCAAGACTCAGATGCCATGGCCACTTCTCTTCAGAACATGCTCGCCCCCATAGCCTAAAAGGAAAAAGAAGTAATGAAACTTCAAAAAGAACTTGCCAAGCTCAAAAGAAGCATTCCGTCCAAAGCCAAAGAATCGTAGGACTTAGTTGATCTTGACAAAAAACGATCTGACATCGCCGAAGCTAAAATTCAAGCTTTGGATGTGAAAGAGAAAGAATGGAAAAAATCTGTTTCCCAAGCCAATGAAGATTGCGCCAAATCTGTCGAAGAATTGGCTGCCTAGAAGCTTCAAAATGGCTACCTTCGTTGTCGATCGACAAAAATGGCTACCAAACTTCACGAGCTTCAAATGACCCTCGACAGAAGTAAGGAAGAAAACCGTCTCTTTGCCGCTAAGTGCAAAAAAGTTATGGAAATAAAAGTTATCGACGCGAGGGCCAGCTATGTTCTAAATTTTCATGCACAATGGCCCTGGATGCCGCTTGGGTCGATGTGGCTAGACATCCCCAAAGAAGATCATTAAGAAGGCGTTGATTGTACCGATCCTGATATTGATCACACTGAACCATCTGAAGACTCCTTTGATGCTTGAACTCTTTTGCTCTGATATGTTTTTTTGTTAAAAGTTAAGACTTGACTTGGTTGTTTTTGTTGCATATTTTCTTTTTTATCCGCTTTTTGTACTCTCTTTTCTATGTCCTATCCTTTTTTGTAATCGAAAGTGATCGGTTTTCAACGCCAAAGTTAATAGATTTTTACTGTATTTAAATTTGTAGATCAACTTTTTAGCTAAAAAAACCTTGTGGCAGGTTTGACTTTGTTGATCAACGTTGAATTTGAAAACCTTATTAGATTCGAATATGTTGATCAACTTTAATGTTAAAAACCCCTTTAATAGGTTCCAAGTTGTTGAGCAACTTTAATGTTGAAAAACCCTTTAACAGGTTTGACGTTGTTGATCAACGTTAATTTTGAAAAACCCTTTAATAGGTTTGACGTTGTTGATCAACTTTAATGTTGAAAAACCTTTTAATAGGTTCGACGTTGTTGATCAACTGACTTTACTTTTTTATCACTTGGTAAGTTCCTTCCCAATTGGGTACCAACTTCCCCAGATGCTTGTCTTTTGTGTGGAGGAATACCTTTCGCATGACCTTTTCCCCGACCTTGAAGTCTCTTCATCAAACTTTTGAGGCATACCTGCTTCTCATCAGGGTCTGATAATGCAAGGAACTCAAGTGAGCCCTAGCTCGTTTTTCCTCTATCAGGTCCAGAGCCAAGGCCCGGCTTTCGTTATTAGCGTTTTCCTCATAATGGTTGATCGTGAAGGAGGGGAACATTATCTCTTCAGGGATTACTGCATCTATGTCGTATACCAGCGCATAAGGTGATTCATGTGTTGCAGTTTGAGGCATGGTTCGGTATTTCCACAGCACTTCTTGTAAAAAGTCTGGCCACTTTTCAGCTTTTCTTTCCAAAATCCTCTTAAGTCCACTGACGATTGTCCTGTTTGTTAATTCAACGTGTCCGTTAGCTTGAGGATGGAATGAAGCCGATAAACATTGTTGTATATTGTGGTTCGAACAAAATTCCCTCATCTCATTTACGTCAAACTAGGGGCCATTGTCCATGGTTATCTTCTGAGGGACCCCGTACCGACAACAAATGTTTGACCATATGAACTTACCACATCTTTAGCCCTGGTTCCTGCCAGTGGTTCTGTTTCAACCGACTTTGAGAAATAATCCACTACAACCACGATGGTTTGTCTTCCTCCGCTTGCTAGTGGAAGCGGACCTACTAAATCTATCCCCCACCTGTCAAATGGCAGACCTTCTGAGATGGACTCGAGGGGGACTACTGGGGTGTGGATTGAATTGGCGAACCTATGGTATGTATCACACCTTTTGACCAGCCATTTGGCGTCGGCTGCTAACGTAGGCCAGTAGAAACCTGACAACAGAACTCTCCTTATTAACGTCTTGAATCTGCAATGCGCCGATCTTTTACCATCGTGTAGCTCGGATAACACCATCTCTGATTCTTCGTGTCCCAAGCACCTTAATAAATGTCTACTTGCGGAGTTTTTATAAAGAATGTTTCCCAACAAAACAAAACCTCGCACCTTAAATCGAATGCATCTTGCCAAAGTCTTGTCATCGGGCAATACCTCATCTGTCAAAAACCTTTACAATGTTACTTCTCCAGTCAGGGCTCGAAGCTGTTGAAATTTTACAAGCCATATTTGGTCGGTTTTCTAGGTCTTTCCGTTTCATAATAGATGGATACTCCTGAGTCAGAATCTAGGGGTATTCTCCAATATATGTTTTGGTTGCCAATGAATCGGCAATTGTATTAACCTCCCTACGAACATGCTTGTAAGTAATATTTTTTAAGGATGAAGCCAAAATTATTAAGGCTGCTAAGTATTGTAGTAGTTGTTCTTTTCTCGCCTCGGATTGGCCCGTTGCGTGATTAATCAGTAGTTGCAAATCACTTATCAACCGAACGTTCTTGGCTCAGCAAATCTGTGCCAACCTTAAACCTGCCAGTGCTGCCTCATACTCAGCCTCGTTGTTTGAAGCCCTGAAACCAAAGCGAATCGCTTGATGCATTCCAATCCCTGAGGGTATAGAAATATGGATACCATCCCCACACCCATTAATACTTGACACACCATCGGTTCTGACTATCCACTCATCTAAATCTTTTTCTAGTTCGGTCACTATCTCCTCTGGTCTACTGGAGCGGAACTCTACTAAAAAATATGCCAGAGATTTCCCTTTAATAACCGTTCTTGGTTTGAAATCAATATCAAGGTCCCCCAATTCTACCGATCATTTTGACATACGCCCAGAAATATTAATTCGTTGTAATACACTTTTTAGGGGAAAGGCAGTTCGAACCATAATAGAATGGCCTTGAAAATAAGGTCGCATTTTTCTAGCAGCACTTACTAGGGCCAATGCTAACTTTTCAAGCTTTGAATACCGTTTTTCAGCGTCCAGTAAAATTTTACTCACATAGTAGACAGGTTTAGGGACCCTATCATCTTCTCGAACCAAAGTCGCACTTACCGCATGCTCTGAAACCGCTATGTATAGAAACAAAGTCTCTCGGGGTAGCGGTTTTGTCAGTAGTGTTGGAGATGATAAGGAAATTTTGATATTGAGAAAAGCCTCGGTACATCCAAGTGTCCAACTAAAATTCTTAACATTCCTCAACACTTGAAAGAAATGTGCGCATTTCTCAGAAGATCGCGAGATAAACTTGTTCAGTGCCGCAAGTTATCCGATTAAAATCTATAATTCTTTGATATTCCTTGGGGGCGCCATACTATCCAAAGCGTCCAACTGGATCAGATCTGCTTTTATCCCTTTCTCGCTGATCACGAACCCTAGGAATTTTTCGGACCAAACTTCGAAGGAGAATTTCTCTGGATTCAACTTGAGGTCCACTTTATTGAGGTTCTTGTATGTTTCCTCAAGGTCGGAAAAATGGTTTTCATCAGTGACATTTTTTACCAACATATCATCAATATAGACCTCAACGTTCCGCCCGATCTGTCCCTCGAAAACTTTATTCACCAGCCTCTGATAAGTGGCCCCGGCGTTTTTAAACCAAATGGTATAACCTTATAACAGTATAAACCTCTCCCTGTGATAAATGTGGTGTTTTCCTGATCTATTGGATACAATTTTATCTGGTTGTACCCTGTGTAGGCGTCCATAAAAGATAACAATTTGTTCCCTAATGTTGAATCTACCAGCTGATTGATCCTTAGCATGGGAAACAGATCCTTAGAACACGCTCTGTTATGGTCCGTAAAGTCCACGTACATTCTTCATTTTCCGCTCTTCTTTTTCACTAAAACTAGATTTGTTGTCCACTGCGGATATTGGGACTCCGTGATATGTCCTACCCTTGTTAACCTTTCAACTTTTAAAATAATCGCCTCTTCCTTTTCTTGGGAGAAAGCTCGGCGTTTTTTGCGTTATAGGTCAAACACTTGGATCTATGGACAATTGATGATAAATAACTTCTCAGGAACCCTCGTAACATCCTCTGAACACTAGGCAAAAAATCAATCAATATTTCCCAAAATAGGGGATAGATTTACACCAATCTTCAAAACCTTGCCTTTGGAAAATTCGTAACTTTCACAATTCTCGTCGGTAAGAAATAACCCTGAGGTCTCCCTAGGATCGCCTGCAAGCTCTAATCCAAGGGCCGACCCCACTAATTTCTAATCCCTTACATCAACCATTTCCTTATTCGATTTCATCGCCAATGCTACTCGGTAACATTTCCTTGCCGTCTTTTGGCTGCTTCTGACAACGCCAACATTATTCTCGATCACATATTTCAAGCACTGATGAACCATGAAGGTTATGGCATGCATCCTTGGCAACCAAGATCGGCCCAAAATTATGTTACGTGACGTAGGAGCGTCTACTACTATAAACATAACCGTTACTTCCTTTTTGAAAGGTCATCGTCCAAGCTGGACCACACCTTTGAACTCACCGACTACCTCTGCCGATGCTCCCGTAAAATCAATAATAGTCTGATCCGACTTTACAATCACCGGATTCTTCCTAAATCGTGAGAAAGTTGATAAGAAAAATTATGTTCGCCAAACTCCCAGAGTCCACCAATATCCTTCGAACCTCTTCACCAGCAATCGCTGCTACAATTATCTTCGCGTCTTCATGAGGTCTGACAATATCTGTCATGTCATCATCATCGAAACATAGGATGGGAGATAGGTTATGATATAAGTGTGGAAAAGTTTTTTCCTCTAACTGCGTAGCCAGATTAACAACATACCTTTTCCGATAAGAATTGGTAATCCCTGCCATTGAGTCGCCACCGAAAATATTTAAAGACTCAAAGAACTTGCATAAGTCGCTCACCTTTTCTCGCTTTGCAGGTACTATTTCCTCAATTAATCCAATCGTATTCTTGTTTTTGTTTGGGTCCAAATACTCTGTGGATCTGTCGAATGAGTTAGAAACCTCGGAGATCACCAAAGAATTTTCCTGCTTCAGCACTGTTACCATCTGTTTGGACGCTCTGCTTTGCTGAGCTTGTTTCTTTACATATTCAAGCAATTTCCCATTGTCAATTTTCACCTGCACTTCTTTTTTGAGCGCAATACAATCCTTGGTGTCATGGCCTACGTCTTCGTGATACCTGCAGTATCGATCGTCGCAACACACTCGGTCAGATCACCGTAGTGATCAAGTTGAACCCATATATTTAATATGGGTCGATATGAATTTCCCTAGTAATTATTTCGTACTCTGTGTGTCTAATTCCCCAACCTTTTTCTGTTCGACTGTTGTGTTGCTGGTGCCACGGTAGTTATTGGTTGTGGCTGAGAAACCGAATCTATCTTTTGTGGGATCTTCTGATATGTCACCACCAAAGCTTGCGCGATTTGCTGGATTTGCGCTGCCAATTCCGAATAGAATATCGAGAATTCTTTTTAGCTTCCACCTCGTACCCTAACGAACTTCGTGTGGAGTTCGATCTACGAAAAAAAAGGGAAAGCTACGCTTCCTCGATCAAATCAATCCAAAGATCGACCAACATTCTGATACCATGTTGAAGAATAAAATAGGGCTAGGATTTTATTAATTAGAATAAAAGTTTAAAGTTTTGAAGCTATATTTTTATTACATCCAGCTTATATATATGAAACCATTTACTACTTTCATAATTATCGATCAATGAGTCATTTTAATAGCATGAATACTTTTGATTTTGTATGACTATGATTGGTGTTGGATAAAAGAAATTGTACCCATTTTAATCACTCTTTTCCGTATTTTTAGATTTGGAAAATGACAACATTATGTATCGCTATGGTAGAAAATGATGAATTTTTTTGCAGTAGCTGCAATACATAAAGCAGTAAATCAATTCGGTAATGCGTTCTGTTTCACTAGAAATTCATTGTTTAGAGCAATTGAGAGTTTAAAACAAGCTCAAACCCGTACAAAGAATGATGTACAAAGTGTTTAGAATAACATTGAAGATATTGAGCAAGATGTGCGACAATAGCTAGATGATGTGGATAAGATATTGAATAAGATACATATACTAAAAAAACAAATGAAACAAATTGATGTTTTTTATCCAACAAATTCAAATATCGATTAGACAGGAAGTTAAAAAGAAGACGGTACTAATAAAGAGTAGATTGATCATGCTTTGTATAAGTCTTGTAAAATATGTTCAACAAATGTATAACATTGATAATGTTCCATGTAATAAATAAAGGGAAGTGTTGCACTAAGTACATTCTCACCAAACTTATTGTCATCTAGTACCCCAACTATTTTCTATGCCTACTAAACACCCATCTCATGAAACTACTTCCTTTTCAATACCCAGTTTTTATTTTATCCCTCAACTACCCTCAAAATTTGGCTTAGTATATTTTCCAACCAAAATTCAAATTTTGAATTCCTAATAGTACAACCTACCATGCTATTTTAAATTATATTAGAAGTGGTCATGAACCTATACCTTCTCACCATACCAGTTAGAATACCTCCTTCTTCTTTAGAACTTTATCTTCTCGAAACCATTTACAGGTAATATTTTCTATATTGTTGTTTTGTTTGCTGAAGGTCTTTGAGAAGCTTGGTTTTATCGACTAGTTGAAGCTGTTTTCAAAGTTGGGTTTTGCCTACTTTTCTTTACGACTAGTTGAAGCTGTTTTGTGAGTTTGTTCTTTGTAAGCTGGGTTTTGTAAGTTTTTTTTCTCGACGAGTGGAAGCTTTTTTGTAATCTGGGTCTGTGTAAGCTGGGTTTTTAAAAAAAATTAAAGTTTCAAAATTTATTGTGTGTATATTAAATTTTCGAAGGTGTATATTAAAGTTTTGAAAAAATAATCTGTATTAAAACTTCTAATTACCTTAACAAGTTTTGTATTCAGCTTATTCTGTGTCATATAAGTTCCAACGATTGTGAATGTGTTTTATTCAAAGTCTATACCTTGCTTATAGTGTCATGGCGTTTATGGGGAAGCATTTTTTTAAGTTGCAGACGATGCGAGTGTGATACATTAATATGACGCGAGTTAAAATCATGTTTTGCATTACCAATTAACAATGAAGCGAGGTATTCGAGTATTACGTCACTTCCTGAATCATCTCGCGTGCACGTGAATGGTGGAGCGGGTTTGAATTTGGATCATACGATTTTAGTGTAGACGATGCGATTTTAGTGTAGATTTGAGACGATGAACATGAGACTTATGTGTAAAATTGGTCATGAGATTTATGTGTAAAATATAGAACATTAGATTTATGTGTAAAACAAATCATGCGTTATGTGTAATCAATCATGAGATTTATGTGTGAAACAGATCATGAGATTTATGTGTAAAAATCGAATCCTCTACCTACAGTTCTAAAAACATGATCATGCGATTTTAGTGCAAATTCAAAACGATGAACATGAGATTTATGTGTAAAATTGGTCATACGATTTACGTGTAAAATCAACCATGAGATATATGTGTAAAATTGGTCATGAGATTTATGTGTAGAATAGGTCATACTAGATTTGAGTAAAATTGGTCATGCTAGATTGGAGTAAAATTGGTCATGCTAGATTGGTTTTGTCATTTTGTCATTTTGCGATTTATGGATATTAGTTCATTGTTATTCTTCGTTTTGTTTTGCTGAAATCCTGTTTTTAGCTGTTTTAGGTAGATGATGTGATTTTAGTGTAAATTTAAAACGCTGCATATGAGATTTATGTGTAAAATAGGTCATGTGATTTATGTGTAAAATAAACCATGCGATTTATGTGTAAGATAGGTCATGAGATTTATGAGTAAAATATGTCATGAGATTTATGTGTAAAATAGGTAATGTGATTTATGTGTAAAATAAACCATGAGATTTATGTGTAAAATAGGTAATGAGATTTATGTGTAAAACAAGTCATACTAGATTTGAGTAAAATTGGTCATTCTAGATTGATTTTGTCATGTTGCGATTTGTGGGTAAAATAGGACATGCTAGCTTGGTTTGTGAGTAAAATAGGTCATGTTATTTGTGAATAAACTAGATTATGAGATTTATGAATAAAATAGGTCATGTTATAGCTAACATCACAAATTTTTAATATTAGATAACATTATACATGGCCTTACAACTGTCCAGGAACTCGACCCTAACAAAAAATACAACATATTTTAGGATTGGCATGTTTAAATAAATAAATAAACACATCGACCACCATAATCATCGATCATCATAAGACTCTTCTGAATCGGACTCCTCAAGCTCCTATACATCCTCGGGTACTTTGAATTCATCCAACTAGGTACGATTGAATCAATAATTGCCTTAGTCAGCATGTATGAAAAAGTAAAGGATAAGTCAGGTTCGTTGAAGGCAGGAGGTAGAGGATGCGATTTTAGAACTATTCAGCACGAGTAATCAGTTTATGTTTATGCGTGATAAGTATAAAGTTAAAACGATGAACATGAGATGTATGTGTAAAATAGGTCATGCGATTTATGTGTAAAATAGGTCATGCGATTTATATATAAAATATAAGTCATGAGATTTATGTGTAAAACAGATCATGCGATTTATGTGTAATAGGTCATGAGATTTATGTGTAAAATATAGGTAATGAGGTTTATGTGAAAACAGATCATGCGATTTATGTGTAATAAATCATAAGATTTATGTGTAAAACAGATCATGAGATTTATGTGTAAAACAGATCATGAGATTTATGTTTAATAGATCATGAGACTTATGTGTAAAAATCGCACCCTCTACCTATACTTCTAAAAACAAAATTTCGGCAAATGTCCTCTCTAACCTTGTTAAACTTCTTCTTTGGAAAAATTTCGTTTTGTAGCATGAAGGAAGCTTTCAGCAAGGTATAAAATGGTGTGTTCTTCGTAGCCTCAATATGTTCCTCAGGCACTATGTTTTTTTTGCAGCAAATTCAATACGCTGACTAATCGAGACCTGTAGAAAGTACTTTTGCCCATAGTTGAACCTGAAATTACAAAAGGACATTACTTGGTTAGATGTTTTTTATACGAATCGCGATTTTAGTTCTACAATTATATTACGCAGGCGCGATTTACGGAAGATGCTACCTATCATAAACAACCCTGCAACTAAATCGACATTTTATCTCGCGTAAAAACACCCAAAAACCAACCACACACAACTCTGATCCTTCTCAGAACAACTACTGTTTACCGGTCGGTCAATGGTTTTAAAAGACTTTCCCTTTTAAACCCAGACGGACACAAACCGTTTGGTAGTTCGAACAACCAATACAAATAAATTCATAAAAAACATATGTAAGAAGTATCGACGTACCTTCAAAATATTTTAAACTGACACCCATTATTCAACCGTTCACCGGCAACAGTGCTTCTGCGTTAAAAACGGGAGATGAAGACGAAGTTTTCTTCAACGGTGGATTACAAGACCAAGACTTATACCATCGTCGGAGTTTGAACAGAAACAACCACCCACGCGCCTAACGTGTTTTAGGGTTTCTAGAAAATTTGTGAATATCTTTGGCTTTCTAAGGTTTATTGGGATTTGAAAGAAAATTAAAATTAAAATTAAAATAATAAAAAGTAACTGTGAACTTATTTTCTCTTTTATATAACTTTAGGGTTATTTTGATCACAAATTGGATCTTAGGTACTAATGGATAGTCTCTAATATTTGGGTACTCACCTGGAATATCAATCTTGAAAATATATTTTCTGGCACTTTTCTCATAAATAAATAGACGTGGTTAAAATTAGTAAAATAATGGAACAAAATGAACATTTTACATTCTCTAGTATTTTTTTGTTTCTTTTAGAGAAGTCCTCCTTAATATATATGTTTGACTCGTCATCTCCCACCAAATATTTTTGTTTTGAAAAAAATAAAATATTTTTTTTCAATATCATTTGTTGTCGGAGGTCATTCAAAATTGTCAGACTCTATATGTTAGATGGAGGGCATTGAACAGTAAATCGTCCCTCGACTATCGCGTTTGGTGGCAGATAGTCCCTTGACTTTCAAATGTCCGTTGACAGTCCCTGGACTATCGCGTTTGGATAAAGTTAGTCCACCAGATCTTCTAATCCATGAGAGGCTGCCACGTGTCACCATAGTCCCCAGATTTTTGTATCACCACTAGTCCCTTGAGTTTAGGTCAAACCCAAAATGTAGAAAATTACAGAAAACTAAACTCAAGGGACTAGTGGTGATACAAAAATCTGGGGACTATGGTGACACGTGGCAGCCTCTCATGGATCAGAGGATCTGGTGGACTAACTTTATCCAAACGCGATAGTCCAGGGACTGTCAACGGACATTTGAAAGTCAAGGGACTATTTACCACCAAACGTGATAGTCGAGGGACGATGTACTGTTCAAAGCTGGAGTGAAGGAATATTTGAGGAAGAGAGGGATGACACAAAGATTCCTATGCTCCCTTTGCTTACGGATTTGATAATCCATGATGGCAGAGTTGAGAAGCTTCTCACCCATACCCTTTTATATTCCTATGTTTGGATCTGTTGCTTCCAATGGATCCGTGCATGGCGAATCTAAAGTACGCTCCACTGACTCACAAAATATATTTATCACTTAAAAAATAAGGGTAATATTAGAATATATTACCTTGATTTAATGTATTTTCTTGCTTCTTAGGATGATTCGATAATGCCGGCCCCTTATTTAATTGTGGTGAAAAAAAAGATTGACCCAAATATCTTTTGTATGGATCCAGTTCAAGTTCGGCACCCGACGCAACCCAATAAAATCTAGATCGCCGTGATTTACCAACTCTGATACCCACTATATCTGGACATGATTTACTACCCTGTGATTTGTTATTATGTTTCTCATTTCTAAGGGTCCTGTCTTCCATTTTCTCATTTCTGTTTTTGTGGCCACAATTTATTTTTTGTTCAGTGCTCTGCCACAGTTATGTCCATATACAATTGCAATGACTGTCAGAAACTCACGCGATGCCTTCTATTTCTTGTTTGTGTTTTTATAAACTCTAAAACCTCTGAATGTAGAGGCTTCTTTTTGTTTTATACGATCAAGTATGTGTTTGTTCCTGTATTACACTTTCAAGTATATCTGTCCTACAATAAATAAATAATCACGAATCATAACTATTATCAATCAGGACATTGAGAATTAAATACAAATCAATTACATTAAAGAATACTAACAGCAAAACAAATCACTGGTCTCAGGTTCATTATCATATATAACTCCTGCTTTGGCAGTACACATTGTAATTAACTTTTGGAATTTGTTCCTGTTTCCACTATGAAAGGCAACCAACCTGGTCAACCAACATGAACCTTAGAACTTATAACCACTAATCCCTAGAGAGAAAATCCCCTATAATTTTACATTGTCAGTATATTTACCAGAACTAGAATCACAAAGCATTCCCCTCAATCTGATTTATGACCTTTTCCATCTGCCTTCTATAAACCGGCATGAAATGATCACTAATCATGCTCCGCGAGAGCCTTATTCTACTGTAGAGTGATCGTGAGGTGAGAAATATCCCAATTTGATCCTCACCCTGTCGGATACTATCAGTAGGGGTGTCTGTGTCGCTGTCAGACATTGATTCATCAGAAGGGAGAGCAACAATATGCATGATTTTACCCGCGGGGAAAAATCTGTGTGCTTCCTTTATTTCAGGAGCCACGAGTCCCTCTTGCTGATTACCAGCTGCCTCTGCTATGGCAGCTTCTTCTTCTTCCTCCACTTCATTTGCTACATCGGCCTCTTCATTTTTCATTGTTTCGTAAAGGTCTTGCTCAAGTTGTTGCCACAACTCGACCTCAGTCATAAGGTCTTCATGTTTACCATGACCACCTATGTCTTCACCGTCTTCATACTCAGCAATATCAACAGCACGTAGATCCCGTTCTTCGGAATAAGCTCGTTCACTTTCTGAAGTCCATTTGATTCCATTGGCCAATTCGGTAGAAGAATTATTTTTGGATTCATTGGGAGACACAAGAAAAGGAACAGAAGTTCTATCTTTGTTAGACGAAGATTCTGAGGAATTTCCATCTTCTGTCTGATTTGAATTACCTGCAGCTCGACGCCGAGGTCCAATGCATGACCAAGATGTCAAGTTGAGGGCTGGACGCGACCATGCAGCATGTGCCATACTCTGGGCTCTCTTCATCACAACCTGCAAACATAGGAAAAGGTTTGACTGTAACAACTTCCAATTTTGCTTATTGATATGTGTATCCTTTATTCACTCCTGTATCATTAAGGCACACAAACCCCAAATAGTATTCACCCGAAACAGGACAAAAAGCATATATGAAATTACCTGTGTACCATTAGAAACCGGACGCAGAATTGCTCCAGCACCAGCAACTTTAGCCCTAGCAGTTGCGATGGATGGAAGGCGAGAGCCTAAGGCTGTTGCAGAACGGTAAACTGTACTAAGGATTCTTGTGCGTTCAATTTGATTCCTAAGATCATTGAGCCAAGCAGACGCAGTAACCTGATGAAGCCCGATAGTTTAAACTATTAGTTTTTTATTTAATACAAGTATAAAATAGACCAAGAAAGGTGACTTGGCTTGGTAGTATTATGCTTGAAGTTAGTAACTTCACAAAGGATCCAAGTTCAAACCTTCGGATTAAAAAGAGAGTAAACAAAATGAGCCAGACCATAGACAAGTCTAAGCATTATGCAGATGTTAAGTATATACAACATACTAAACAAGTCTCTGGCACTGTACAAAAAAGCTTGAAAAAGTTCTGAGTGGTGTAAATTGTTTATTTATACGTCCTTTAATTTGTATTTGAGTCAAAAAGTAGTGCATATATGATGCAGTAGGAGATTTGACATAAGAATGCCTGCTCATGCTGGACCTTTAAGTAAGAGGACGGCCTCAAAAAGCAGTAAACATTGGGGTAGATAATACACTGAGATTAAGTCATAGGTAACAAAGTAACAAACTTACACGCAGTAAAATCATACTAAATTCTAAACCCACCTAGACATTAGACCAGATACAAGAACTAATTTATGTAATAATAAAATCTGCCTTCTAGGGAGTATGTATCATAATGATGTCCTAATTCCTAGGTTAGAGTTTTAAGAGCCGGACCTCAGCACGCAAGTCATCCACTGCAGCAGCTGAAAATGTAGGTACTAAATCAGCTCCATTTATGACAGAAATAATAAAGTCATTGCCTGATTCCGCCAATTCCCAAGTCATACAAGCAGCTGCGTATACAATAGCAGTTCAGATAAACAATATCAGTTCAGAGAAATAATAAAGATGTTAGTTATTAAGATAACACTACAAGGTAAGAGCCAATGCAATGTTTGTGAATATTATCAAGATATGGTAATAGTGAAACAGAACCTGGAGCAAATGTAACACAGGTAGTTGTAGATAGTTCATTCTGCTCCCGTAAGACATATGTTAGAAGTGCAGCAGTACCACCACCCAAAGAGTGTCCTACTATCTGTCAAATAAATAAAGAGATTAGAGGACGAAAACCTCCATTTTATATTAACATCTAAGACCGACGAGTCCCTTCAGCACGATACAGAAGATGATTTCAACAAAGATGAAAACAGCAATGTTTCAGATGTATCTTACCTTAACTTTATAACAAGGATACTGACCAAGTCCCTTAATTAGGCAAGGGGTGGCAAGCTTTGCGATCCAGCGGGCAGCCGCAACCATCCCACAATGAGCATACCCTAACACCAAATTGCTGACTCCCCCTTCATTGACTACTGAGTGGTGAAACGGTACCACAGCTCCTGTTGCGGCTGTAAGAGTGTCCTTGATGCTATGTGTTCCACGAATGAGTAACAGAAAACATTTTGTTTTGTGGTCAACTAATACTGTAAATGCCGGTTTTAATATCTGCAGATATATAAACGAGCATTAAACTAATTAAAGATTAGGTGCTAAAGAGTCGACACCGCATGAACCCTCATATTATTCTTTTGTAATCAACTATCATTAAAAAATCAATTATATTAAAAAACATACCCCTGCTTTGGGTTCTTGCAGAAGAACATTTTCTTTAGTAAAGCCTGTTTCCTCCAAAAATAATGGAAATGGCTTTTTAGAGAAGTGCCAACAAAGGGTCATCAAGTGCAATAGATATCTAAGTTCAGATGTTATCTCTGGTCTGTTGAGCTGCAGACTATCATTCCCTCCAAAGACGCTGCTAACATGTAAGTTACCCTGAAAATTTCAATACTTAAGGAGTATGTATTGCATAACACGACAATTCCCTTAAAAATAGTACAATTCTGAATTTTTAGAACTGTATGTTCATTTGGAAAGGGCAATGACAGGAGACATGAGGAAACTGACCTGCCTCTTGAGAAGAAAATTGATACCAAAAGCCAAATCACCAATAGGCCACTTCCCCAAAGTCTCTGAATACGTAAAACGAAGAGTCTCAGATAAAGTTGAAATGGTCTCCACCCATGTCGCAGGAGCTTGAACTAATCTGTGTGAAACACGGTCAATTCGCAAAGGAGTCTGACCAGCCGCATCATCACTATTCTCATCATCTTCGTTAGACCCATCAGCTTGTAATTTCTTATTCAATGTGTAGTACAAAAGAGCAGCTGCACCAGCTGCTGTAGCCATAGTTGCAGTGGCCATAAAATTATTCCTACCAAAATGGAGTAGATTCAGTTTTCAAAGACATATAAGTCGGTATATAAATGATTTATGAAGTTTGACAACGATGCACTGCCATAGCATAAGTCCTTCGATTGAGACAAAACATGTGATTCCATTTCTCTTCAGCTCAATCTTAATCGAGAGAGACCCAGAATTCATTCAAAATCAGAGTTCAACCCAGTTATCGAAAATTCAGTAATTATAGAAATATAATCGGATACTATAACGAACTAAGAATTCGATTGTATGTATAGGGGAGCTACGCCTGAACTCGACTGTTTAAACAACCAAACAATACTCGAAACTAATTTACATCATAAACTATCCTTATGAAATCACAGTTTCCTTACTATAGTAATTAGGCGAAACACAAACAAACCAAGCAGTCCTAAATCACAAGCCTTAAACCAAAGAAACAAGACCGCAACACAATAGAATCACTGACCTGAACATGATTAATCAAATCACACAAACAGTAGCAAGACAAAACCCTAATTCATCCTCCTAAATCCAATGGGGTTTATTAAATTGACATGGACAAACCTTTAGAGCTCGATTCCTGCTTAGATTAGCGTTATGTACTTAGCCTTCGAGTTTAAGTAACCCAAAAGAAACCTACTAAAGAATTTTCTTGTTTGAGTTTTTTTCTTTGCTCCGGATTGATCTGAGCTTCGCTAAAACGCCGACTTTCTTCGATGCGAAACTCGTAAATGGAAGAAGGAAATTGTCTGTTAAATTTTACAGCGGTTTCGACAAAAAGGATTTACAAGTCGGTGGTTAAGCCGTAACAGTGAGGAGTTTGATACGAAACTGACTTCGAACTTTTATATTTTATATTTTATCGACGCGCTGTTTATTATGGCGTTATTACAAGGTGTGTAGGGAGATGCTGGTGGAGGCTGCGAGGTCATCCCACTAGCCATATGTAAAATTTAAAATTAATTTTAAAATATATATAATATCTAAATCTGAGTGGATTAAGATATTTTTAAGAGTAATTTCCCAAATAACCAAATTTGGTTAGAACTTATACCGAATTTGTTCTTTAGCTAAGTATGGATTCGTGTCTAAATAGGAGTTGCTAAAAGAAAAATGGATTTCACCTAGTAGATTCGTTTGTTTTTATTTTCAACATTTATAAAATTTATAAAATTGTTATTAGACAAAAAGACCGCTACCATAATCTAACTTTTCTAAATTAATAAAAATCTCAAAAACACTAATTTCATAAATTTATTTACTTTTTAAAAATTAAAATCTTTCCAACATAACTAAAAGAAAGTCGGAAGTTCCCCTGCGAACCAGCATGGACAACGATGAAGTACGTTACTTTCCTTTTTTTTTTAAATACAGAATTTTAAAAAAATTCAAAATGTTGTGTTCATTGTCATTCGATGGCGTTGATATAGTGTACTTCACCAATTGATATGGCGAATTGGCTACCACACACGCCATCTTATGGCGTAATGGACCTACACTACACCACATGTGTGGCGTGAGATAGGTCTATTACGAAATGAGATGGCGTGTGTGGTAGTCAATTCTACATATTATCGACGGAATAGCCTAAACTAATTTGGAATCCCAGTTGAATTGATTTATTTACTTCATATGTGTTTCGACAGGCTACTCGATTCAAAATTTCATTTGTTTTAACTACGCTCAGCTTTTCACGACTCACGACGAGTATACCCCAGAGTCGATGACCGAGTGGGTCAAAAGTACGGGGAAGCCGTTAGGTTTCTCAATTTATATAGCATCCATGGAATGTGAGAAAATAGGGAGAATACCGAGACTATATTATCGGTGCGAGTGATCTGGTATATTTAAGTCGACCGTTAGAGTGTGCGACCGTAAGCGTAAGGCTACCGGTAGCAAAAAAATTAATTACCCTTTACATTTGGTAGGAAATCCGATAAAAGGTGATGATAAGTGGGCTTTAAGTGCATTTCCAGCAAGCACAAACATGAACCAATTGTGTATGTCCAACAAAATTTGCAATCGTCAAAGTTAAAACAGAAGGAAAAAGAGCTCGTCGATGTTTTAATGGTGAACGGAACAACTTCACGACAAATATTTGGTGCTTTGAAGAAGGTTGACCCGGATAATCCGTCAAATATCCGTCATATATACAATCATTGTCAAAGAACGAAGATGGTTGAAAATTGTGTTTGTTCCCAAATACAATGCTTGTTAGGTAAATTACAAATGCACAAGTACAAGTATTGGGAACGGATGACCAATGATGGCTCGAATATGATTACAAATTTGTTTTTTGCACACCTGTTTAGTATTGATTTACTAGGGACGTTCCCACGGTTGCTAATCATGGATAACACATACAAAGTTATTAGTTACGGGATGTCTTTGTTCGAAGTAGTCGGGGTAATATTGACCAACAAACACATTTTGCATTGGTTTCACATTCATTTGGATGTTTGAAAATGATAATGAATTGCCTTGTATTAGAAAAACAAGACAACTGCAAATGATCATTTGGATGTTTGAAAATGGTAATAGAGAAAAATGATCGTGAACTGCCTTGTGTTATAATAACGTACCGTGAACTTGCTTTGATGAATAATATAGACAAAATGTTTCCTAGCTCGAGTTACATGTTATGCGAATGGAATATAAAAAAGAATGCTAATGGGAAAACTAAAATAATATTTAAAATGGTAAGGTGTTTAAAATATTTTTGGTGGCTTGGAATGACGTTGTTTCATCCACTATCGTTGACGTGATGGACGAGAGGTTGGCTAAGATGCGGTCAGTGTTCAAACAGCATGATAGGGCGGTCGATTATATCTTAAACTCATCGACTACGCTATATTTTATTCACGTATATACTAACAAAATCATTCATTTCAATAATCACACCTCTAATAGGGCGAAAATCTCGCATGCTACGTTGAAAAAATATATTAGGGATTGAATTTTGATGGATTTTGAGAGAAAGTACTTGGTTTGTTAGCGATGCAACATTCGACCATAAAAGAATTGATGGAGCTTAGCAAGTTACGTATAGTTCACAAATTTAAAGTATTACGGGGGTACGTATCACCTATTACATTGGCGGTAATATACAAAAGCTATCTTGATAAAACTGGAGGCGAAAAATCTACATGCATTTGCATCGATCGTACGACCCAATGTTTACCATGTACCCATGAACTAGAAACAATTCGAAGAGCAGACGGGTATGTACCTACTTGAATTATAAATGAGCATTGGATGAGACTAGACATCGTTCCTTGAGTTAAACTAACCAGTGAAGAAGAGGTGAAAGTAAATTTTACAAATCTAAATGCAAAACTCGAAGAGTTTGATGTTTGTGAACAAATCTATTGGCTTAAATAATTTCAACACATATTGGATCCTTCAACATCACTCCTTTGCGAACCCCTCCAAAAGGCTAAAGCTAACGGTAGAACTACCGAACGTGTCGGAGGTTGCGGTCGTGGTCGCGATAAAAGTAGCAAACTCCAACGGGATTATTCTATGAAAAGGGATCCTTCATATCCCGAATACATCAAACAAAAATGGTTAGATTCTCATGATAGTACCGAAACTCCAAAAATGGTAACACTCGCTGCGAGTTTGGTAACCCCGGCACTTTTGGTAGCACCACACGAACCGTCGTTGTACATAGTCATATTAATTGATGAGGTCGACGATATCACTATCAATATCGCTGAGCAAGATGTGAACAAGATAAATAAGTAAAGGAAAAGATCGAGATGAAATCAAGGGCCGCCGGCTCCGTCCAATGACGACATGTAGTTTATTTGATAAAAGGATTATAATAACATAGCAGAAGCTCCTATGGAAGCGCCCCTGCTTGCTTTTTGAAGAGAAAGCTGAGCTAGTGTCATATGAAGAAACTAAATGAGCTCGGTTAAGGCTCAGATTCAAGCCAAAGCAAACCAAGCTTGTGGCCTCGACCAGTCCGAGGCTCGACCTGATTAGTGTTGAGGTCAAGATGAACAACATCAAATAAATGCAGGTTGGTCCGAGTGTAGAAGAAGTCAAGCATCAGCCATTATCGAGCAAAGGGCACTCTGAGCAAGGGTGAATTAGCGAGCTCGGTTACGCATAGTTGGTAACCAAGAAAAAGGTAATAAATTAAGTCAAAGTTATTTATCAGTCGTCTCATGTAACACATTAAGACCAGTAATGGTCGTAATTTTAGGGCCATTATCATTGATGTTGGTCTACGTGTGAGAATAATAAAGGCATGCAATAAACGGTTAAAGTGTAACTGTAATATAATTGTATAAATAGGGAACAACTATATGTAAAAAAAGGTTATCTTCTCGAATCAATAAACAATAACTACTTTGGAAAATCCTTTGTTTGATTTCTTTTTAACAAATTTTGGCCCCGTTCGTAGGAATCTATTGAAAATACTCACCAGAGTTAAAACACCAATGGTAGTGACTAGATCCGAGATTGACATAGAACCCTCTGAAATGAGAATTGCAATAATAAACCAGATTATAGCGATAGAGCAGGCTGTCAAAGTAAATAACAACCCGCCTCCAATTGCGAACACCCACGAATATCATGTTCTTATAGCGGAAGATACTCTACGGGGCGCCATACCGATAATGGTCGATCTACCCCGTGCTCATATCACGGCGGAAGTCATAGAAAATCTAAATGACCTATTTTGAATGACTAATAATCTCGACGAGGCAACAGAAATTTGGCGGTTAGAGCAACAAATTCGGTTCATGCAACATTCTCAACAAAGGACATATCATGATCAAGAGGCCAAGGACCAAGTAGCAAAAGAAAACTGGGTCGGGGATGAACGACGCCATCAATACATTAACAGCCAAACTCCGCGATGGAGGCCAAACTCGACCAAGATCAGTGGTCGAGGCTAGCAGGGCAGCCCAAAGAGAAAAATCTTCTAAGTGTGACAACTATGGTGGAGAGACCGGGGAACGCAGCGGTAAAAAATGCCAGAAGAGAATGAGATCCACCAGAATTGAACCCCAAAAGAGACAAAGAATGTGAGATCGAGCAATATGATCAAGTACATCCAATAATGTTGGCTTGTGTACTCAAGGAGTCATCGTTCGTAGAGAAGATCCTTGTTGCAGAACTCCTGAAAAAAATCGATCATTTCCGCTTAGAGACGCACGACAAAACAAGCGACCTGGAGAGACATCTGGAGCAATTCAGAAACATGATGATGGCATTAAATCCTTACAATGCCAGGCTCTGCCAAGCTCTCTTCATGACCCTTAAAAGTAACGTTATGGATTGTTTCAGTAGTTTACCAAAGGGTTTTATCCCTGATTTTGTAGGGTTATAAAGTGCGCTTAGAAACCGATTTGTTGGCAACAAGAAGTTGAGGTTGGATGAAGACTCCACTATGGACCTCTACCAAAAAACAGGAGAGTCATTAAAAGGTTACGTTAAGTGTTTCGTCCTGACCATGAATAAATTACCTGATTTGGCAAACAATATGGTGGTGGCATCGTTTGAAGGGTCGAAAGGTAAGGTAAGCTATACATATACCTTGTTAGGTTTCCATGCGACAAAATCGGAGACTTTCTTGCTCGGGTCGGCCAATTTATCAAGGTGGATGATGCAACAAAAATAATCTCCCCTAAAAAATTTATATCATAACCTAGAAGGGTAACATACGATAAAAGAAACCCAGATGATGCACCCCGCCGAGAAGCGCCAATGACGACTAACAATCAGTTACTTGCGGTCTATGAGAACTCGGCCAGACATTTGAATCCACTGACGGACACCATCTCTTCCATCTACGACAAGACCAAAGATCATGTGCACTACAAGTCTCTAAGAGTCATATCTGCCCCCGGGTACAAGCGATCGACCAAACACTTCTACTCCTACCATAACGACCATGGACACACGACTAATGACTGCTGGCAACTAAAAGATAAAATTGGTATATAATGGTGACCTCATCCAATTTTTCATATAATAAGAGTGACATCATTGGAGCGATAACATTGAAAAATCATGGCAAACCAACCAAAAGTCTCAATGGGAGGATAAAAAAGTTGATACGAAAAAACAACAATGGCTATTTACTATCTCTGGAGGAGGCACCTTAACAGAATCAGATAATCAGTTCAGTGCCCTCATGCATAACCAACGAATTCTCAATATAACAGGTAGAGAAGCAACATCACCTTATACCACGAGTCCCAGTATTTTGTGCACATAGTCCAAGGTGATCGTCATCTCACCGAAGGAAAAATGGAAATTGTTAGTTTTCATATACTAACGCTCTAAAAAAACCTCTGTGATGTTAGAGTGCATAAGCATGCACGACAAAGACTCAATAAGCCTGCCGAAAAACGTGGCATTAAGTACAACTCATACCCTACTCTAAGAACTCAAACTCCAACCTCTATGGCTAGATATTAAATTGGCACAATCAGATTAACTACAAATATTGATATTATATATTCCAGCCAAACGTAGTAGGCGGCATAGGAGGTGAACATCTCGTCGAATAACGAAGGTAGTTTGGCAGGGGGCGGAGCTCTAGGTTTCCCACTAGCTGGAAGAGGCGTGCGTTGCCTAGGAGAAGCAGAACCAGATGTGGATCCAAACGTAGGGGGTGGTGCTGAAATAAGAGGTACAGTCTCCATCGGAACCTCCGAATTGGCTACCACTTCGCGTTCGCTTATGGTCTGTTTTTTTACATGATTCTTTACTCTCTTCGTCCAAGAGTTATCACCAGTCCCTGAAGCATCAACGGGATGTGAATATACAAAATGTGAAAATGTACTTGAAAATACTAAATGTTAATTGGAAAACTTATTTTTTTTAAATAGTACAAACATATAAAATCCACACCAACAAAGAAGATTAAATCGGTCTCGGGATAATCCGGTGACCGGAGCGAACCGCGTCGTACATATGGCGTGGGAGCAGAGGCATACACCAAACTCATGGCAATCTAGCCCAAAAATTTGACCAATACAAGATGGAAAAATAATTTGGAACGGCCGAGCACCACATCGATCAATTCTAAAGTGAGATTTTTGGGTTTGACAGAGAAGACAAGTTCATATTTTTAGATATTTATATTTTGTTTTGAGGTAACACTTTTAATTTGTACCTGTTGTTTCCTTTGGGGTCGATTAAAACATTCGAATATCTATGGACCATATTTTGAGATCAATTTATTAAAAGAAAAATATTATGCGGTGAGAGACACTACAACATACATTGTAAGCATGAACGTAATAAAAACACGCACGATTACACTAAACGGTTTAGTAACGTCAAGAACAACCTCAGAAGTTGACACAACTGGGCGACATGCATTGCATTGCGTCAAGGAATCTTACCCTGTCTTTTGGCCCAAAACGTCATGAAAAGTGTAAGGCTCTCACCTTCAAACAACTCTTAGTCTAGGATCAGCAACAAATCAAAGCAGATAATGTAAGTAAGGATACCATGAAGGCATAATATATATATCTCTCATATTACTCGACCCACTTTCAATCTGAACCCGTCCATGTGACTTAAGTTCAGTAGGGTAGGTTAGGTAATATGAAATATATATATATATATATATATATATATATATATATATATATATATGATTAAATTTAATGTGAGAGAAATAATGAATTATTGACTCTGAAATGCGATCTATATGTATAAGGGAAGAAAAATATGACAAAAGCAAGTATGAGAGAAAAATATGATGGTAAATAAGCTAAATATTGTAAATAAAGGGATTAATTTAATGTAATAAAATTGTAAATGACAAAAGCAAGTATAAGAGTTGAGGGGGTCAAATGTAATAACTAATGTGTATGTTTATAGTTAGTAAAAGAGTTCCACTTATGAGGGGGTAAATATGTAACTTAAGAACTTACCCATGTACTATATAAAGGACAATCCCTTTGAAGAAATAATCCAATAATTAGTCAAGTATTACCTCATTATTACTTTTGACTCTTTTTCTCTCTAAGAATATTCGTATACAAATATAAATGTGACAAGTATCCCCATACAAACATATCTAGGACAAAAAACATCATTAAGAAATATCTGGAATCGTCATTGGCGCCATCTGCGGGAAGATGATTGGTACATAGAATTGTCTTTCCAAAATCATTCGAACACTATGAGAGTGATGGATATGAAAATTTCAGAAGGTTAGAGTCTAGAACAAAATATCATTTGATTAGAGGCCCATCTGGAGATTTCCTTGTCGAGGAATACATGGTGTTAACAAACAAAAGAAACAACAATAACCAATTTGCCGAGGAACTGCTAGAACAATCTGTTTTAGTAGCTCGGAGGAAAGAACTTTTGGAAGATATAGAAAGATTGAATACTGCGAAGAAAGCAAATCTGAGTTCATAGAGGCCTAGATCTGAAATCTAAAGAGATAAAGTAACTGAAAATATCACATAGAGAATGCTCATCGGACTGAAGAGAGATGTCAATGAAGGAATCGTTATTCTTCAAAGAGAAGAATGAAATCTGAGCATCGCTATCAAAATCGTCTGATCTAAGTGATTAGTCATCGTATGATTCAGATGAGTCTCTTTCTCTGGAAAGAGATAGTCGATATTTAAATAGACATAATAAAAGAGATTTGAGGAGATAAAAAGATGATCGTCGGACATCTCATCGTGTCAAAGGTTCGAGAAAAAAAAAGAACGAATAAGAGAAAAAAGGACTTTGGTCCGAGGATAATGATAAAGCTATGAATGTTAATAGAAAAGAACAAACGAACCTTCATATGCAAATTCCTTCTTGAAGCCATAATCTCGAATATCATGTGAGTAATCAGTTTAATTACCCATCCAAATAAGGTTTATACAGGATAATGACGAAGGTCTGGGGAAAAGTGCATATAGAACAAGCCATAATTGGAGGTCATCTCCTCTCTCCCGGAGATACTCTCTGGGCATCTTTCTAAGTGGTATGATATCTCAGAGTTGGAGAAGTTTGATGAGATATAGGATCCGAACAACCACATCGAAATTCAAGAATTTTATGATCAATTACGATGATGACGATAAACTACTATGTAGAGCTTTCTTTTAAACTTTCAAGAACGCGGCTTCAAAGTGGTACAATCGTTTGCCAGAGGGTTATATCAAAAAATTTGATATGTTTTGGAGTATCTTTTGTCAGTATTTCGTGGGAAGCAAAATATTCAGCGCAGGTAGTGATACGATAATCTATTAGAGGAAAAAGGTAGGAGAAAGCCTAAAAGAGTACACAAATCATTTTATCAAGACAACGACTGACATTGAAAGTTGTGAGGATAAAATAACGATAACAGCTTTTCAAATGGGATTGCATCTGGGGTTTTTGAAGGATAATGTTTATGAGAAACAAGCCAAGAAATTTGGGGCTTTGTTGGACCAGGTGGAGAAAAGAATTCTGGTAGAGGAAGTGCAAGCATAAAAATGAGTTCTTAGGCATAGATTGAGCAAAATCAGTTTCGTCAAAATTCGATGACACCACGCGGTAATTTAAAACCAATAAATATTGTCCTGCCGCGAGCATCGGTTCAAATGGTAGCTTAAGCACCTCCCAAAATAAAATAGTATGCACCAGTTGTCTACACTCAACAATATGTCCGATCTATGTCAAATAAACTGATCCGACCAGCATATTTTGCTGAGTTAAATGAGTGTGTAACAATAATCTTTGAAAGAACACGTCCACATGTCTAATTTTGAAATCTTTTTTCCAATACAAACTCCAAGGGAGAATAAATATAACATGTATTATAAATATCATAAGGATATTGGGCATGATACGAAGGATTGTGTAGCGTTGTAAAAAGAGATACAAGCCCTGATTGAAAATGGAAAGCTAACAACATTTGTGAAGAAGTTGTGGCCTTAAAGGAAGAAATTTCTCCAAAACAAGAGGATTCCTTAATGATATTAGAACCGGTGGATGAAGAAGCTATTGATGTGTTTGACATTTCTATTGAATATTTAGATCCAAAACTGGGCAGAAACATCATAAATATGGTGGATGAGCCGACTGTGAGAGGAAAGGTTAGTGAATTATGTGTTTTCTTTCAGTCACTAACAATTTTTTGAGTAGATACCATTGCAGGGACATCGAATTATTCTTGAAAGAGACATATTGTTAGTCTAGCAACTCAGTTGGAGGTAGGTGCTTCACCACATTTATATAAAAATCCATCTCTGATACTTTGATTTGAAGACAATGACATGAGGGATGTGGTTGGACCACACGAGGATGCGGTAGTTATTGTGGAAGAAATTATTGAAGATGAGATACGAAAAGTTTTGATTGATACTGGTAGCTGAGCTAACATTATGTTTATGATTACTTGTAGTCAGATAAAAAAATCCACCAACAGTCATATTCTCAGATCAGACAATTGTAAGGTTTACCGAAGTAACAACTGAGATGGTTAATAGAATTTGAGGAAAGATTTATTGGGGTCCATTCAAGAAGGTAGTTTGAGTCTTATTTATTGTGGTGGACACTCCCGGGTTTATGGTCCCAGACGACAGTTTTGAGGATCATAATTGGTACAAAGCTATCTTTGGAGGTGAAGGAAAAAATAATTCAATTCTTGTCAATAAAATTACACTTATTTGCATGGTGCACATAAGATGTTACATGGAGCCTTGCGGACATCATCTGTCATAGATTGGCAGTACAAAATAATGTTCGTCCGATAATCTAGAAGATGCAATTTTTTCTCAAGAAGAATCTGAAGGTATCATGGCAGAGGTATATCGTTTGACTAAAGTTGGTCACATACGTGAATTGCAATATCCTGTATGGACTGCTAATCCGGTCCTGATAAAGAAAAAGAACGGTAAATGGCAGATGTGTGTGGATTTTACTGATCTAAATAGAGCTTGTCACAAAGATCCATTCATAATACCACGAATAGATCAGTTAGTGGATTCAACTTCTGGAAACCGATTACTCTCTTTTATGGATGCAAAACGTGCTTCAGATGGCTTTAACTGTGACTTTTCCATAAAAGACCCACCAAAGACCCACAAAGGATCCACAAAAGACCAACAGAAGACCCAATAAAGACCCATAAATTGGACCAACATAAACTAAAAGCTTCTAAATAATGCTAACACTCCTTCTTGTTTAGAAGCTGCAAAATCCAAGTCTCTTTCCCAAATATTCAAACTTGCTAAGTGGCAGAGGTTTGGTGAAAATATCTGCAATTTGATCTTCAGATTTGTAGTAACGCAGACTCACATCACCACTCTTTTGAACTTCTCGAACAAACAATATCTTGATATTGAAGTGCTTAGTCTTTCCATGAAATACCGGATTGTTGGAGATCGCAATGGCAGCGTGATTATCAACTAGTATTTCAGTTCTTTGTTCTTGCTCCATGTTTAGATCAACTAGAAGTTTCCTTAACCAAAGAGCTTGATTAACAATAGATGTTGCTGTTATAAATTCTGCCTCAGCATTGGATTGAGCTACCGCTTCCTGCTTCCTTTAACTCCAAGAAAAAAATACCTGATCCAAGGCAAAAGTAGTAACCGGATGTACTTTTCATATCATCAATTGAGCCACCCCAATCACTGTCAGAGAAACCAATTAACTTCATCTCTTTTTACTTTAAAAACTTAACTCCATAATTCCAAGTCCCTTTTACGTATCTGATAACTCTTTTCGCAGCTGTCATGTGAGTTTTGTTTGGACAAAACATGAATTTGGAGAGAATACTTACAACATTTAAGATGTCAGGTCTGGTTGCTGTTAAATACATTAGACAACCTACCAAACTCCTGAACTCAGCTTTAATAGCCTTAACAGAACCATCATCTTTAACCAGCTTCTCCTTTTGATTCATAGGAGTATTCATTACTTTGCAATCTTCCATTTGAATTTTTTTAAGTATCTGTTTTGCATAAGTTCCTTAACATATGAACACTTCATATTTGTTTTGTTTGATCTCAATGCCGAAGAAGTACGACATCAGACCAAGGTCTGTCATTTCGAAGACCTTCTCAATTTCCAGTTTGAACTGATTAATTTGGTCAATATTGTTCCCTATAATTAACAAATCATCTACATAAAGAGAAATGATTAAGGTATTTGTACCTTCATTCTTGACATACAATGGAAAAGGAGCAGATGGATTTTAAATCCAGACCTTGTGCCACCAACAACTCGTATCAGAGCCATATAATGGCTTAACCGCGGAAAACAATTCGGAGCCACAAATGGCTTTAATACCGAATTTCCAGCAAAAATTATGAGCCTCTAGTGTAGGCTTAAATGTCGAATTCGCTGTAATTGATGGGATAAAGTTTAAAGGGGAGTGTTGAAGTATAAACTTCATCCCATAGAGGACCGCCAATCCCATATTGGTAAAATCCAAAAATAAGTGAGTGTATATAATTGTGGCTCAACCTCAACTAGCAAGAGGCTTTTTTATAGTGTCATCCCAAAGAGCAAACTCGTGCGGGTCCGAAGCCCAAAACGAACAATATCTTGCTAGTCCGTGAGGTTCCGCACTTACCAACAGATTCGTCCAACCTTCAGAGTCTTACTAGAACCCTGTATCAAAAAAAATGTTTGAAAGTGAAAACCTTCACCGAACCGTATTAAAAAAAAGGAATCCGAATTTGTTTTCCCATTTTGGCTCAACAAAACCGACTACTGGGAGATTGATTGATCTTATCAAGGTTATTACTCTAGGTTTTTCTAGGATACTGGTGGATCATTCCATATTGGACCTTAAACAGGGTCGGCTGCGAGCTACAACGTTTGAGGAAATTAAGGGACTAAGAGCCTCTATGGCCCAACTTTTACGGGTGCATGACTTAGACCATGCGCAGCAGCGCATATTTCAATTGAAATATGTGTTGCCTTGCACGCAGCAGAGCATTTTTGAGTCCACCTGGACTCAAAAGATAGTTTGGGGTTCAAAAGATGAACCCCAATCCATCTTTTTTTCGTCCAATAGCAGCATGTCATTTGGCATGCTGCAGGTTTCCTTTTTTTTTCTTTTTATTTTTAAAATCGTTTTTTAAGATAAATACTTTGTCAAAAAAATAAAAAAATATACCATTATTTTTTATTTTTCGATATCTACAAATAGATACTTGGTTTATTTGATTCCGACACCAAAATATTTTATGTATTTTATTTATCTTGTATTTTTAAAATGATTTTTGGAATATTTTAGTAAGTAAAAAAAATATACCATGATTTATAATTTCTTGAGATCTATAAATAAAGACTTGGTTTGTTTAATTCGGACACCGAAAGTTTTTAAGTTTTGTTTATTAAGTTTTTTCAAAACAATTTTTGGGATATTTTAGTAAGTACAAAAAAATTATATCATAATTTATAATTTTTTGAGATCTATAAATAAATAGAGACTTGGTTTGTTTGATTCAGACACCGAAAGTTTTTTAGTTTTTTTTATCAAATATTTTCGAAACAATTTTCGAAACATTTTAGTAAATAACAAAAATAAAAAATAGATAATAACATAATAACCTATAAATTTGGATTTAAAAGTTTTAAATTCATTACAAAACTTAAAAAATTAAAATTCATAATGTTATTGATATAGTTACATTTAAGAAATTTTAATCATCGACAATTTAAGTAATAATTTGATAAATAAAAATTAAACAAATGAATTTAGGTGATCAATAATATATTTTATTAAATTGTAAATTATTTATTTTAATAAAAATTTAAGCTTTTTCGGAAATCAAACCAATTTTATTTTTAAATTTGAAATTTAAATATACTATATATTATGTATTATATTTTTAATTATTTCAATTTTATAGTTTATATTTGTAAAGAAAATATATTATGTTAATTTATGAAAATTATTTATTTTAATATATATAATTTTAATGTAAATATATATTAAATAATAAAAAAGATAAATAAAAATAAATGGTAGGATATTGTATGGTAGAATGATGTGGAAGAGAGAGAAATATGGTGGGGTATGCTGAAAGATGAAATATGCACTGCTGATTGGAGGGAGAATTTTTGCAGAATTATTTGGGGATTATGCTGATGTGGCGCTGATGTGGCACGCTTTTGGGAGATGAAATATCCTCACTGCTTCGTATGGTCTTAGAGGCTTTTACGGGTGCATGACTTAGAGACATATTATGGTTAGGTTGGGGATTATGCTGATGTGGCACTGATGTGGCGTGCTTTTGGGAGATGAAGTATCCTCACTACTGCGTATGGTCTTAGAGACTTTTACGGGTGCATGACTTAGAGACATATTATGGTTAGGTTTGCAAATATATCCAAGAGAATCCCAATACAGTATAAAATATGTTGGCTGACGCATGTCTATGAAAAGTATCTTTTGGCTTCTAGGTAAGTAGCTTTCTTTATTTCTACTCCTTCCGTCCCAATTTATTTGTCGTTTTAGAAAAAGTAAATTGTCCTAATTTATTTGTCGTTTACGGATTCCAAGCTTGTATTAATTGATGATTTACTATATAGTCCTTCATCCTTTAATTATTCATTTAAGTTTTGTACCTAATGCTTATTAAAAGAGAAGGTTATTTATAGAAAATAAAACAACTTTTTATAATTTCAAGTGCTATAATTATATTTATTAAGTAACGTGCCAATAACTTAAACAAAAAATAAATTGGGATAAAGGGAGTAACTATTTTAGGTGAATGTATCGATAAGTACTTACTATTTCCTCGTTCACGGTCAAAGATGATGTATCATACATTTGACATGATATGGAGACTAGCTAGGGAGACAATTTCCCTTTCCTGACTTTTTCAGACTAATAAAAGATCCAATAAAATATGGACAAAACAAAATGAGAAAGTAAAGACTAAGTTGAAGAAATATATGGAGGATCTTGATGTCAAGATCTCGGACTTGGAGCAGCAATTAAAGGGCAATAAAGCTTTCCAATAGAGACGGTTACGAAGAATTACGAATGTGTTGGATTACTTTACGTATTTAAAAAAGTATAATTCACTTAATAAGGTCCGAATTATCTTCTATAAAAAATTAAATATTGATTTTATTTTGTAGTGGAGGTTGTGCGTAAGATTATGTTTACGTTGAGTGCAAAAAACGTTTTTATGTTAAGTGTAAGAATTTTTTTTATTTTGAGTGTAGTCTTGAGGTTGAGTGCTTAAGTATTCATAAGCTCTTGGATGGTGGATCTTTGTCTCCACTATCGTTCTATATATAGTGGAGCTCTCCCACCATCTAGACCATAGCCAAAAACACTCAAAAAAATAAACTTGGAGAGAAAATTAGAGTGAGAGAAAAGAGATACAATAATGATCTCTTGAGTCAAAGAGAAAATATTTCTCTTGTAGTGTGAGTCCTAAGAGTGTCTTGTAATATTTTCTCATTTTCAATCTATATCAAAGTTGTTTGTTTTTAAGTGAGTGTTCTTTTAATATTTTCTGCCAACAAAGTGGTATCAGAGCCACAAGCTATATCCAAAATTTTATTTTTAAATATTCAACATTTTAAAAAATACGGCAAACGGTGTATCATCCTTCCAAGTTCCAGCACTCAACAACAACAAGTACGAAAATTGGAGTATCATTTTGAAGGCTCTCCTTGGAGCACATAATGTATGGGATACTGTAGAAAAAAGGTTTGACGAACCCGACGATGAAGCAAATCTTACTCAAGAGGAGAAAACTACTTTGAAGGATACAAGAAAGAGAGACAAAAAAGCTCTCTTCCTCATCTATCAAGCATTAGATGAGGATGACTTCGAAAAAATTTCAAGTGCATCTTCCGCCAAGTAAGCATGGGAGAAATTACAAATCTCCTACAAAGGAGTAGAAAATGTGAAAAATAAACGTCTCCAAATGTTAAGAGTTGAATTCGAATCCTTACACATGAAAGTACCCGAGTCTAATTCAGAATATTTCTCAAGAGTAGCAACTGTTTCTAATTAATTAAAAAGAAATGCTGAGAAGTTATAAGATGTGAGAGTAATTGAAAAAAATACTTCGTTCATTGGATCCTAAATTTGAGCATATCGTCGTGACGAATGAAAAAAATAAAGACTTGGAGGAAATAATGATTGAAGAAATCCAAGGCTCATTACCAGTCTATGAAGGAAAGCACAAAAAGAAGCAAGAGATGACTGAGCAACTATTGAAAGTAGAATTCAAGCACATGCATGCAAATCAAGGGGATGATAGAAACCAACATGGTCGAGGCACAAGTTGAGGCCGCAGACGAGGTGGTTATCATGAAGATGAACGTGGCTGGAATTACAACAATAATAATTCCAACTACAACTACGAGAAACAAGAAAGCTCAACACGAGATCGTGGCTATAGAAATCTGACTCAAGGTATGATAAATCCCAAATGCAATGCTATAAATGTCAAAGGTTTGGATATTATGCTTCAGAATGTAGAGGCCCCAACAATAGAGTTAAGGAGAGGGCCAACTATGTGGAAGAGAATACGAAGGAAAAACATATGTTACTACTAACATACAAAAATACTAATAAAGGTCAAGAGAACACTTGGTATCTTGACACCGGTGCAAGCAACCATATGTGTGGAATAGTAAGCATGTTTGTAGAGATCAAAGAAGCACTGAGTGGAAATGTATCTTTTGAAAATGATAGCAAAATATCGGTGAAAAGAAAATGTAATATTCTTATTCGTATAAAAGATGGTAATCACCAAATTATTCAAATGTCTATTAAGTACCTAACATGAAAAATAACATCTTAAGTTTCAGACAACTCCTAGAAAAGGGCTATGATATTCATATGAAAAATTATAGTCTTTTTATAAGAGATGACAAATGAGATTTAATTGCTAAAGTTCAAATATCAAAAATATAATATTTCCTTTGAAGATTTAAAATGATGTTGCAAAGTGTCTTAAGGCTTGTTACAAAGATCATCGTGGTTATGACATGTTCGATTTGGGCATCTAAAATTTACAATTTTAGAGTTATTGTCCAAGAAAGAAATGGTGAGAAGGTTATCGTGTATCGATCATCCTGTCCAACTACGCGAATGATGTTTACTTCGAAAGCAATTTTGAAAAAACATTCCAAAGGAGTCAGAATCAAGAGCCAAGAAACCTCTCGAGATTATTCACACTGATGTGTGTAGTCCAATCAAGCCGAGATGTCTAGGTAAAATTAACTACTTCATTATCTTCATTGATGATTTTTTAATAAAAACCTGGGTATATTTCTTAAAATATAAATTTGAAGTCTTTGGAATATTTAAGAAGTTCAAAGCAGTTGTGGAAAAGGAAAGCGGAAATACGATTAAAACTATGACATCTGGTCGAGGAGGGGAGTTCACATCCAATGAATTTTAAGAGTTTTGTGAAGCACATGGAATTCTTCACAAATTGACAGCTCCCAGATCTCCTCAACAAAACGGTGTGGCAGAAATGAAGAATAGAACGATCCTTAATATGGCGCGAAGCATGCTCAAAAGTAAGAAATTGCCTAAATTTTTTTGGACGAAAGCAGTGACATGTGTGGTCTACTTGTCCAACTGATCTCCAACACGAAGTGTTTGGGGAAAGACACCACAAGAAGTGTGGAGTGGAAAAAATCCCAACATTTCCCATCTGAGAGTATTTGGAAGCGTAGCTCATGTCCATGTACCAGACGAACGACGAACCAAACTTGATGATAAAAGTAAGAGTTTTATTTTCATCGATTACGACTCAAGTTCAAAAGGCTACAAGTTTTCCAACCTAAACAATAAGAAGGTTGTGATAAGTCGAGACGTGATATTTGATGAAGAAGTTGAATGGGATTTTGAGTCTCATACAAATCAGTTCACATTTTCCCCCAAATTGAAGAAGATGAGCAGATGCTGAATGAGCAATCAGACGATGTTTCAACCTCACATGCTTCACCAATATTAACTACTCATGGAGACTCGCCACATTCATCATCGTCAAATGGTAGTCAAAATGAGAGAGTTGTGGAACATACAAGAAGCCTTAGTGATATTTATGAGGTAACCGAACCAATGGATAACCTTACACTCTTTTGTCTCTTCGCTGCTTGTAAACCAGTGATATTTCAAGAAGTTGCACAAGAGAAACAATGAAGAGACGCGATGGACGAAGAAATTCAAGTCATCGAGAAAAATGACACGTGGGAACTCACTTCACTTCCCAAAGGGTTCAAGACAATAGGATTCAGATGGTTATACAAAACAAAAAGAAATGCTAAAGGGGATAGTGAAAAACATAAAACAGGGCTTGTTGCAAAAGGCTATAGTCAAAAGGCACGTATTGACTATCATGAGGTATTCGCCCCCGTTTCCCGATTAAAATCTATTAGACTAATAATTTCGGTGGCAGCTCAAAACAAGTGGAAGATACAATACATGGATGTAAATTCAATATTTCTAAATATAGTCCTTGAAGGAGAAGTCTACATTCAACAACCATTAGACTATGAGGTCAAAGGTCACGAAGATAAGGTGTTGAAGCTAAAGAAGGCTCTTTACGGGCTAAAACAAACACCAAGGGCATGAACAATAGAATCGAAAAGTATTTCTGAGAGAATGGTTTCAACAAATGTCCATACGAGCACGCTCTATATACCAAGATCAAAGCTAGATATATTTTGATTGTGTGTCTCTACGTGGACGATTTGATCTTCACTGGAAGCAGCCCAAACATGTTCAATAAATTCAAAGAAGTGATGATGAAGGAATTCAAGATGACAGACTTAGGGCTCATGGCCTACTACCTTGGCATTGAAGTTAAGTAGCAAAAAGATGGAATTTTCATTTCAAAGAAAGATATGCAAAAGATATCCTTATAAAGTTTAAGATGGAGAACTATAACCCAATAAGCACACCCATGGAGTTCGGAGTCAAAATATCCAAGCATGAAGAAGGTGAAAGTTTAGATCCAACATTATTCAAAAGTTTGGTGGGAAGTCTACGCTATCTAACTTGCACGATACAAGATATTCTTCATGCAGTTGGATTGGTTAGTCGCCACATGGAATCTCCAACAACAACGCATTTTAAGATTGCAACGAGAATCCTTTGCTATCTGAAAGGTACCATTGCCTTTAGTTTACTATATTCAATTTCTAATGATTACAAGCTTGTTGGGTATAGCGATAGTGATTGGGGTGGAGACATAGGCAATAGAATGAGTACTACTGAATTTGTATTTTTTTATGGTAAACATTGCCTTCACATGGATGTCGAAGGATCAACTGATTTTCACGTTGTCCACTTGTGAGGCGGAATATGTTACTGCTACTACATGTGTTAGTCATGTAATTTGGCATAGAAATATATTGAAGGAGATAAACCTAACACAAAATGAGCAAACTAAAGTGTATGTCGATAATAAGTCAGTCATTGCCTTAGCAAAGATTCTAGTATTCCATGATTGAAGCAAGCATATTGATGTCCGCTACCACTACATAAGAGAGTATATTTTAAGAAATTGTGTGCAAGTTGAATATGTCAAGACACAAGATTAAGCTGTCGATAGTTTCACCAAGCCATTGAAAATCAAAGACTTCAAACGATTAAAGAAACAATTATGGGTCTCGGGATCAAGTTTAAGAAGGAGTGTTGGATCATAAACTTGACCCATTTTAAAGGTCCAACCCACTCAATAAGGATCATCAAGACCATCTTCTAGAAACAAATTAAATATTAATTTTATTTTGTAGTAGAGGTTTTGTGTAAGACCATTTTTAGGTTGAGTGCAAGAAACTCTTTTATTTTAAGTGTAGTCTTGAGATTGAGTGCTTAAGTATCCATAAGTTCTTTGATGGTTGATATTTGTCTCCACCATAGTTCTATAAATAGTGGGCTCTCCCACCATCTAGACCATAACCATAAACACACCAAGAAGTACACTTAGAGTGAGAGAAAAGAGAAACAAGAATGCTCTCTTGAGTGAAAAAAAATATTAATCTCTTGCAGTGTTAGTTCTAAGAGTGTATAGTAATATATCCTCATTTTCAATTTATATCAAAGTTGTTTGTTTTTAAGTGAGTGTTGTTTTAATATTTTCCGCCAACAAAATAGAGATTGGAAATTGAATGCAAATAAAAAACAACGGGTCAAGATCCAAACCGGAATGTTCATTCGACTTCCATAAAATATCTCTTAACTTATATTTGGGGGATATATGGCTTTACATACCCAATGTCAAGCATCAAGCAATAATAGAGCCATGGTAGAGCCTTTTAAATATTTTCGGTGAAATTGACTACCTTTTCAGATCTTTTTAATACAAATATTAGCGCATGTACAATGTATCTGTTAAACCACGTTAAATAGATATGTTTGTTAGCATGTTACTAAAGGTACTCCAATAAACATTTTATTTTATGTTTTAATTCAAAAAAAATTAAAAATAATTAGTGGCCTTGTTTAATGTCGAGAGCGAAATACCTTCTACAATTCCTGTTATCTTTTTCTATTCTTTTTATTTTTTGTTTTTGTTTTTTACTTTTTTTCTTTTTTCAGCTTTTGAATATTTAAAAATACATATTTATTTTTCAACACAAAAATAATAAAACAAAATATTTAAAATTATATACGATAATAAAATTAATAACACTTTATAAATACAATAAAATATTAAAAAAATATATTGAACTTTTTCCAAAACATTGTTTAACTAATTTGGTTTGTTAACTAAAAAATCTAGATGATACTTTTTTTTTGGCGGTAATTTTAGCACAAACTACTGTACATGATCTTAGTTGTTGGGGCAAAAGCGGCGACAATCGTAGATATCAGGGGTTCCGTGATCCAATCCGAGCCTAATGAAAGTCCTATTTGGCTTGGCTGATCCATCTCTACCTTCCAACAAAGACTTCGTAGTTAAGGTTAGCAAGACAAAAAAAGGCAAGAAATATCCATGTTTCAGGGGATCGCTGCGCGAATGAGATAACAAAAGTGATAGTAATGCTATACGAAAAAGAAACGACCAATGGGAACTCAAGACCGTATTATGAATTTTAGAGAAAAGAGCTTTTAGCGACCAAGGAAACACAAACACCCATCCGGGTTTTTAGAGAGAGAAAAGAGTTTCTCTCCGTTTACATATTCTTCCTACATGTTAAAACTATTTTTTACAAAAGTAATTAGAAGGTCAATGTGTTAATTATTTATTTTGGACCGAAGTCCTTGGAAGAGCAAGGAAATGATATGTTTGAATTCTATAAAAAATTCTAAAGAGTAAGGTTCTCGACTTGTCAAGGTGTCTTATTTTTGTTTACTTTATATGTTTATTAACTTTTACACTATACTATTGATATTATTAGTATCTTGTGTTGGTTGCGGTTGTCGGCGCTCCAATGAGGTAATTATTTTCAAAACATGAGATCGAGCCCTCAACCTTCATACTATTTTGTGTATGAATAGTTTGTTGCACCGGCTCTTTAATGATTTGGGTTGGTTGGCGACTCTCTAAGTTCAGAGATGGGTTTTGGCTGCCAACCTTTTTTTTCTTATATGTTTGATGATGGAATTCGGTTTTGTCGACTTTTTGTCTTTGATGATGGGAGTCAGTTTGATTGCTTTTCTGATTTTCATAATGGGAGATGACATGTCGGCTCATCAGCCCTGGATGATGGGATTCAAATTCTCTATGTTTAATGGCGGGACATCTCATTTCTGGTCAGTGTTGAATCTATTTAATCGTCATATTTGTCCATCTTATAAAAAATCTCTCCTTAGAATCTCTAGAAGGAACAAAAATCTAATCCGGTTGTACCTTTGAAGGTAAGAAGAGCCCTTGGAACGGTCATTTCATCTAAGGTAATGATTAAAACCTTATAAGACATTACTCTACTTTGTAAAATAGAGGTTTGTAAGATAGGTAGGCGGAGTATAAGAGTTTGGCTAGAACTTCCTGACTCTTATGGTTCCTCCCAAAGATGGATTCATAACTACTCAAAATAGTGGTCTAGTTGATGTCAAAGTTGAAGAGGTTGTTGTAGAGCTATCTACCACCGAACGTCAGTTTTAATATTGTTCTTATGAGGCACAGGATTGACATTACTCTACTTTGGGCTTTCAGAGTAGGGGATTTATTATGATGATGACATTGACTCATTTCTCAAACATGGTGTCTCGGGTGGGAGCACTAGCGCCTCACTATTCGAGAAACCCTGAATCGCAACCCACTTTAATAGACCAACCTTAGAGAAAAGAATAGGATAAGTATCATTGGTGCTGAAACCGGCATCAATTTCTACAACTATTTTCTGTTCGGTCTGTTCAAAATCCCTAGAGCGACTCGAAGAACCCATCATGACCCACCATCGACTCCATTTCGACACCAACTTGCCTAACCTCGGACTTCAACAACCCAGGCCTTCGAAACATGTTTTCAATCATATCCCAGAGAATAGTTAGCTCGGTTGTATGAACGCAACGAACACATGTTGGGATTGAAGTGGGAGCGGATCAAGAAGGCTTCCAAACACATGTTGAACGACTCATCCTTATATTTCGACTTATGTCTTGCTAAAGTTCTTCATGTTTCGGATGTGTTAGTACGAAAAGGCATAGAACTACTGATGGTGGTTTTAGAAAGACGCTTTTGGATGTTAGTCTATTTCCACATGCAAAAACATCACCGATTATGCTAGACCTTAGGTTTATCTAGTCATATATATATATATATATAGGCTATAGATAGAGATAAAATATGCCAAATATTTTGGAATATACTCCACTTTATAGTATAGGGTGGTTTTAAGAGTATCTTTTTATTTCAAAATAATTATCGTTTTAAAATTTCAACAGTTTTATTATATATTTTATTTTATTTTATCTTTTGTTTTATATTTTGTTTTATATTTGGTGCTTCCGATTAAACTTATATAGTAAAATCAAAATCAATTATTATATTTTTTAATACCCATACAGTAATTTTAAAAGACTTATATTACGAAAAGGAGAAATTAGTAAGTAATCTATCTTCTTCTTCTTTATTAAAATTGGAAGATTTATTTCATAATGGGAAAAATTACAAGTATTTATAAAAGGTAGGGACTAAACAGCAATTGTTAGATAAAATCAAACTTTACCAAAAACTACGACCTAAATCCCTAATTCAAACTTCGACCAAAGCCCTAAATATGAGAAACGCTCCCAAGAAACCCTAATTCCGGCATCTCAAATCGGAAAACTGAAGACCCAATCGACAAGAAGCTTTTCTGCGATTAGCAAGAGAGGTAGCCAATGCCCAAGCTTTCGAAGAGAATAATAGATCGGAGCTCAGTTGGAGCAGACGATTGATCTATTTCAATTTTCTGCTTACAACGGAGCATCCACTTTGCAAGCCAATCGGTGGCAACGTTTTGGGATCTGGAGACGAATTTGATGGTCATACATGGGTGGAGCAGTCGTCTACAAATCGGGAGAAGCTTTGACAGAGGCCAGGGTATCTACCTTTAGCCAGGTAGTCGACAATCCCTGGCTATCGGTTTCGATATCGACCCTCTCCCAATTTCTGTCCTTACAAATCAGGAGACCTTCCAGAAGTGATCGGGCCTCAGCCATCAGAGGAGGAAGCTTCCCAAATGTTAATCCGACTCCCAGCTCCAATTCGCCTTGATGATCTCGAAAGATTACACCACCAGAAGCTTCACCTGTGTTAGAACTTGCTCCATCGACATTGAGCTTTCTTCTTCCTTCAACCAGGTGAGTCCATTTAATATATTTATTCATTCTGGTATCATCATAAGCTGAGTAGCATCCCAAAGTTTTCCCAGGCACAGTAGCTTTAATCCAGTGTTTCTTTTTTAATTTTGTGTCCAAACTGCAAATCATCATGTTAATATAAAATATAGCTGATTCAGTAGTGGTAACTTTGTTCTTGAACTTCATATCATTTCTGAATTTCCAGATAGACCAACAGATTATATTAGGCAGAATGTGAGTTATATGAACCCTAGACTTAGAATACCAGAATCATTCCCTTATGACATGAGTAATGCTCATATAAGGTTATATATATATATATATATTAAAAATTTGACCTAAATATTTCCAAATAGACCAAGATAGGTTACAGTTCACAAAAAGATGATTTTTACTTTCACAGTTTGGGCAGAAAACACACTTAGAAGCTAGGCTAATATGTCTAGTTTGTAAAATTGCATCAATAGATAGAAAGTTTTTAAATAGTTTCCAGGTAAAGAAAGAACACTTCCTGGGGTTTAGATGATTCCAGATCTTCTTATATAAAGAAGATTTAGTATAATGCCTTCTGACTTTGTCCCAAGTAAGCTTTGTGTTGAACTCCTGATTTGGGGAAGTAGACCAGACCAACATATCGTCTTTAGATGGATCAGTCCTGTATAGAGAAATTTGTTGAATTCTGTCTGCACTTAGGAAAGTTTTCAGGACTTCAAAATCCCAACCATTTCCTTTCCAAAACATGTTCACATTTTGCTCCAGAAACCATGTGCTTGATTCAGAATTCTTGTAATCCAAAATTGGAGATTGGTTATGCCAATTCTCCAACCAGAAGTCCAAATTTCCCCTGCCAAGTATCCATTTTATATTAGGTTCTGCAGAGTCTTTTATATTAACTGGTCTCTTCCAAGTCAATGAACCAGTACTGATAAATTTAGCTTTAAGAGGATGACTATTTCTATTATATATGTGTTTCATTAAATTAGCCCAGATACTATCTTGTTTCCTGTATTTATACCAGAGCTTTTGAGAAAGAGTGGTTTAAATATCATTGAGGCTTCTTATATTCAAACCACCTTCATCAAAAGGTCTGCAAATATTTTTCCATGCCGTCCAATGGATTGCTTTGGTATCAAACTTTGATCTCCATAAATATTTATTGATTTTTTTATATTCTATTGATAATTGATTGAGGGACAGTAGAGTTATATATCCAATAGTATGGTAAAGACATAAGAATAGTTGATATAAGAGAAAGTCTTCCCCCAAATGATAAGAATTTGTTGTCCCAATCCATAATTTTGCCATTGATGTTATCTAACAGCTTGTTGAAATTTCTTTGCTTGTTGTTGCAGCTCAAGGTGATTCCCAAGTAGTTGATTGGCAATTTGTCAGTTTTGAATCCAGTAGAAGTTTCCAGAGCTTAAATTCTGTTTTGATGCAGAACATTTGAGGTAATGACTTGAGTCTTATCTTTATTTATAATCTGTCCTGAAATAATCTGACATTTGTCAAATAAATCACTAATAAATTCTATAGAAGAATTCATGCTGTTTGTAAAGACCATATATCATCTGCAAAAGAGATACTAGGCAAAATAATAGAAGACCTAGAAGCATAAGTCACTCTAGGGTTTTGGTTATAGAGATTTGTCAAACCCCTCATTAAGACCTCCTCACTTAGGATAAATAAGCTAGGGGACAAAGGGTCCCTTTGCCTTAACCCTCTAACAAAATTAAAATAGCCAAAAGACTGACCATTAATAAGAATAGATATAGAGACAGAACTAATCATGATTTTAACTAATTTGATAAACTTATCAGAGAAACCAAATTGCATTAGGACATTAAGAATAAAGGGAATAGACATCAGGTCAAATGCTTTGGACATGTCCAATTTGGCATGATGTTACCTCTAGTAGGTTTTCTACTCAAATCAAAGACCATCTCATTTGCAAGAAGGATATTATCATGTATTGATCGACCTTTGATAAATGCTCCCTGAGTTGATGAGATAATTTTGGGAAGAAACTTAGATAACCTGTTATTTAAGAGCTTAGAAAAGATTCTATTAGTTAAGGTACAAAGGCTTATAGTCCTATAGTGATTCCAAGAAGATGGATTGATAGTTTTAGGGATCAGACAAAGACCCGTAGCAAAAATTCCTTTAGGGATATCTCCACCAGACATATAAGAATTAATGACAATAACCAAATCATCCTTGATAATATGCCAACAGTCCAGATAAAACTCCACATTATAGCCATCAATACCTGAGGCACTATAATGACATTCCACATCTCATCACTAGCTTAGGATTAGAAGTCAAGAGAGCATTGTTCATGTTAAGGATTTCATCCTCAATAGATTTATAAGATTTGTTTAGAGTAAATGTCTTTAAAACACTTCACTGCAGAGTCACCAGTCTCATTAGAATTGTAGAGCCAGTTACCATCCTCCTTAATTGCATTTATGACATTCTTCCTTCTCTTTTTGAGACATAAGAGTGACATAATTTTGTATTGTTATCACCCTTAATAAGCCAGCTACAATAAGATTTATGTCTCCAATATTCATCTTCATTTCTAAGAGTCTGCAAGTAAAGACTGTTAGCTTTCTTTAAGTTCATATCAGAGTAATTATTGTTGAGATTAGAATGCATAAGCTCAGCTTCCTTAGCCATAGGTTCAGTCTCTTTAACCTTATTAAAGATATTACCAAAGCAATTTATGTTCCACATATTAAGACAACTTTTCAGTCTTTTCAATTTAAACCAGTAGATTTCACTAGGAGACCCACTAATTCTCAAATTCCAATTATTTTTAACCACCTCAAGAAAAGAAGAATCATTTGACCACATGTTCATATATTTAAAATTTCTGTACATGACTTTAGGCTTATGATCAGGATTAGTATTAGCCATAATCAATAAGGGAGCATGATCTGAGCATGTTTTGACCATATGAGTAACCTTAGTAATATAATAGGTATTAGGCCAGTTAGCATTAAACAAGGCTCTATCAAGCCTTTTCCACTTAAGGCTTTTGTTCCAAGTAAATTTAGGACCCAAAAAACCAGCATCTTCCAACTGGCAATCATTTATAGTTTGAACAAAGTCATCAATACTATTATAATCAATATGCTTACAACCAATCTGCTCATCAGATGAGGAGATGACATTAAAGTCACTCACCACAAGCCAACCATAACTAGTATTTGAAGTAGATCTCATATGCTGCCATAAATCCATCCTTAGAGTTCTGTTACACTTTGCATAAATAACAGATAAGAGAAAAGTAATATTATTAGGAGTAATAACTTCCAAACTAAGGCACTGGTCATGATTAGTAAAGATATTAATACTCAGATCATTGCTCCAAAAAACCCAAATTTTATTTGAAATGTTAAAACCATGATTTGAAAAACCTAACAATTCAGTTATAGAAGAAATATTTTTAGAGCTTGTTAAAGGCTCTTGAATAGCAAGAATGTTAACTTTGTCTTTAAAAATCATATCTTTTAATCTCCTGATAGTAGATTTATTATTGATACCACGCAGGTTCCAGCTAATAATCTTTATCATTGTCAGATAGAGACTTGTTCTTCCTGTTTGCACAACCGTACTTGAAAGATTTCATTATTTTTAGGCTTGGTTTCTTTATCTTCTTAGCCGACTTTAGTTTCTTTTTCAGGATGGTACTGAAGTCCTGATAAGTTGGAGATTGGTTCTTCTCAACAGGGGATAATTGAAGACTTCCAATGTTATACTTGATGAGTCCAGATTTTCTCACCACTCACTGAGGTAACCGGATAGGGGCAATTCGGACAAAAGCCACCCATTGAACCATCCGAACATGACTAAATGTATTAAAACCTAAATCACTTCATGACTAAGCTAATTACTTACTTGCTTAAATATTAATATGTCATTGTACTCGACCCGAATTCATAAGTTGACTCGAAAGCTAATGTGACCTATAATTAAGGGTATAAATACCCAACCACCTTCATTAATGAGGGTAATGAACATTTAATACAACCAGACAGCTCGAATCTCTCACTACAATCTATCAAAACATTAAATACCCTTGAAACATCACAAAACTCTAGACAAAATTACCCTGAGTTGAAAATAATCCACACCAAATTGGCGACCACAGTGGGAGGAGAAGGTGCCTGAATCTAGCATTCAAAACCATCAAGAAAAACCAGTTCAGATGAATCCGGACGTGCAAGACGTGCCACCAGCTTTGGCAGAAGTGGTGCGGGAAAATGATGAATATACGATTGAGGAGCGAGATAGGTTAAAGGTTGAAATAGAAGCTTTGAGGGCTGTCAAGAGGGCAGAGATGGGCACAAAAGAGAAGTCTAAGGCGTCAGCAGCTCATCATACTGACAATCCAAGAGAGCATGAGCCATCAAAAACCCATGTGAGTGCAAAAAAAACTCATGCTAGCTCAAAAAAGTCTCACCGGTCTAAACCGGTGGAGAGCTCTGATTCAGACTCAGAGTCTTCCAGTAGCTCCTCAAATGAAGATGAAGTTGAAGAATCCTTATCATCCAGTAGTGATGAAGGTCGTTCTAAAAAGAAACAAAACTTGGTCAAAAAGTACTCAAGAAAAAAGGACAGGCATGGAAGGTTGAAGAAGCATCTCGGCAAAGGATCGTCTCACAGTCATGGCCGGAGACATGTAGATCGCTTGTTAATGGATCCTTTTGCCTTCCATGATGAGCCAGGTATCTTTGCAACTCCTAACGAAGATACTGTATTCAGTCGTGGCCGGAATTGGAGACAATATCCATTATCCTCCAAGATACTGTCCGAAAACCTTCCTAAGAGGTTTGACAGTACGAAAATGGAAAAATATGATGGCAGTAAAGACCCGGATAACCACTTGGAAAATTCAAAAAATTTATGATGAATTTTGATGATGACGATAAATTAATTTATAGAGCATTCTCCCAATCTTTTATGGGGAGTGCTCTGAAGTGGTACAATAGTTTGCCACAGGGTTGCATCAGAAATTTCGACATTTTTTAGGTGGCCTTTCGGAGGTAGTTTGTTGGGAGTAAGGAAGTGAAGGGAAATGGAGACACAATTATCCATTGTGCCCAAGAACCAAACAAATCTTTAAAAGAATACATAAGTCGTTTTATAAATACCAAGAATTGATTGGTTGATTGCTTTGAACAAGTAACAATAGCTTCTCTAAGGCATGGCTTGAACCTTGGAAACTTGGCTGATTCGGTAACCAAGAAGAAGGCCATGGCATGGGGAGGTTTGCTGAATCAAGTTGGTAAACAGATTAACGTAGATGAAACAAAGAAAACTAGGGTGCACAAGTAGGTGAGGTCTGCTCTGGCTGCACCAAATCAAAACCAAAACCAGTCCGGGAATAAGGCCAAGGAAACCGGACAGGGTCATAACAGAGCAAAAGCTCAGTCTCATCCAGCTGCTCCAGCCCAGAGCCAGCAATCTAGAAATAAGCGGGGGCCTTGGGTTCAACCGGAGTGGTTTGCTGAGTTGAAATAAAACGTAGCCACTATTTATGACAAAACAAAAGATGAAGTACACTACAGAAGGCCGACTGCATTGCAATCTCCTAGGGAGATTCGTAATAATTGTTTCGGCCAGTATCACAATGATACTGGTCATACCACTGAGGATTGTATTGCGTTGAAACAAGAGGTGCGTAATTTGATTGAGAGAGGAAAGTTGGGGGCGTGTGTTAAAAGAAGAGGTGGAAATAGGCCTGATAATGCTCATCGGGCTGGTCCGAACAATGCAAGCGGATCGGCTCCGGATGGGGCTATGGTAATAATCAATAGTTTTGATGTATAGTCAGAATATTTAGATCCTGATCCAACCCGGAATAAAGTGGGTGTTATCACAGAGCCTTGCAAGATGGTGTCCAGACTTATTAAATTTTTTGAGTCGCTTACAATATTTGGGGGAGACACCATGACTGCACCAACTACTTCTTCGAGAAAGAGGCACGTTCATACTTTAGCTACCCAACTGGAAGGAGACATGACTTTCTATCAATCACAGATTCCATTTCCTTTTTTTTTTATGAGGATGACTTGAGGGATATTGCTGGTCATCATGCGGATGTTGTTGTCATAGGAGCATCCATTGGGGGCAATGACATAAGACGAATTTTGGTGGACACCAGGAGTTCTGCCAATATTCTCTTTTTAACTTCATACAAACAAATGAAAAATCCGGCAGTAATTCAGCGTTCGAACAAATCAATTGTGGGTTTCACTAGAAGCTCAGCAGATGTGATCGGGGAGTTCGAGGAGGAGGTTTTATTGGGTAAAAGCCCTTTTAAAAAGATGGTTAGAATACTATTTATTGTGGTGGATTGTCCCACTTGTTATAATGCTATTCTGGGGAGATCTTGGCTCTCCAGGATGCATGCTGTGGCTTCAACAGTCCACCAATGCTTGAAGTATGTTGTGCAAGGACAAGTGGGAGTTGTTCGAAGCAGCCAAAAGGTAGCAAGAGAGTGTTATGCAACAACACTGGCTCCTCGGACGTTGGGGGCAGTTCGGATCAATGAGGAATAGCATTTTGAGGGGACCTCTGGGGGAGAGGGTGAAATTGATGACCCCAGAGAGACCCCTCGTGTTTTAATACCAATTGAAGAAGTTGTAACTCACTCTTTGAATGAAGGAAAAATTGTCAAGATAGGATCCAAGATGACATCGGAATTGAAGGGTAAAATGTTAAATTTTTTGAAAGATCATCAACATTTTTTTGCTTGGTACAATGCTGATGTTACCGGAGTGCCAACAGACATTATATCACACCAATTATCCATCCGAAGGGACATAACACTTGTTGTACAAAAGAGGAGAGCCTTTTCTAAGGAAAATGCTGATGTCATAGTTCAAGAGGTTGATCGGCTTACTAAAATGGGGCACATAAAAGAATCTCAATACCCTTTATGGATAGCCAACCCGGTGTTGGTTAAAAAAGAAAAATGGTAAGTGGCCTATGTGCATCGATTTCACAGATCTCAACAGAGCTTGCCAAAAATATCTATATCCGATCCCCCGAATTGATCAGCTGGTGGATTCCATATCTGGAAATAAGTTGTTGTCCTTTATGGATGCCTTCTCCGGGTATAATCAGATTCAAGTAGATCCGAAGGATCAAGAACATACCACTTTTGTTACTGATAAGGGCCTCCGAAGGTAATGCCGTTTGGATTAAAAATGTTGGGGCTACTTATAAGAGGTTGGTAAACGAGGCTTTTACTGATCAAATTGGAGGAAACATGGAAGTTTACATCGATGACATGATGGTAAAAAGTATGGACGAAGCGCTACACCTGGCAGATCTCCAAGAAACTTTTGCTAACTTGGTGAAAGTAAATTTAAAATTGAACCCAGAAAAGTGTGTCTTTGGAGTGAAGTCCGGGAAATTTTCGGGGTATGTGATAAGTGAGAAAGGGATACAGCCTGATCCAGACCAACTTAATGCTTTACTACAAATGGAGCCTCCTCGGAATATTAAAGAGGTACAACGATTGACCGGGAGGCTGGCTGCACTAAACCGTTTTATTTCAAGGTCTTCGGATAGGTGCGCCCCGTTTTTTCAAAATTTGAAAGGTGCAAAAGATTTTAACTGGTCCCCACAGTGTGATGAAGCCTTCGATGAGATTAAAAAGCACTCGTCTTCCCCCAAGACTTTGTTTAAACCCATTGATGGAGAGACCCTCTTCGTATACTTGGCAGTCTCTGATTGTGTTATAAGTGCAGTGTTGGTAAGGGAAGTAGATAATTATCCTCGTCCGGTGTATTATATCAGCAAAAGCTTTATAGATGCAGAAAAACGGTATTTAAAACTTGAAAAATTAGCACTAGCCCTGGTGATTGCTGCAAGAAAGATAAGGCCCTATTTTCAAGCTCATTCTTTAATTGTCCTGACGTCTTTTCCCTTAAAGAACGTTCTCCAGAAGGCCGATAGTTCAAGTAAAATGACCAAGTGGTCAGTAGAACTGGGAGACTACGATATTGATTTTTCCCCTCGAACAGTAGTCAAAGCCCAAACTGTGGCTGATTTCTTAGTTGAATTTCATTCAGATAGGGATACTAAACAAGCAACCGGTGTAAAAGATAAAAAGGTTTGGGTCGTCCGGACTGATGGTGGATCAAGTACCATGGGTTGTGGTGCTAGGATATGTTTAACCTCTCTGTACGGTGACATAATGTACCAAGCTATATGTTTTGCCTTCAGGGTTTCCAATAATGAGTCCGAATATGAAGCTGCTATAGCTGGTTTAAAGTTAGCTCTCATCTGTGGAGCCAAAAGGGTTAGGTTAATGAGCGACTCTCAGCTTCTTATCCATCATGCACAAGGTCAATCCGAAGCCAAAAAAGAGCAGTTGATTAAATACTTATTCATCCTCAAAGAAGTGGCCCTCAATTTCAAAAGCGTCACTTATGAGCACATATCCCGAACAGAAAATACGTTAGCAAACTCTTTGGCAACCATAGCCTACTCTGAGTCCTACCCTTGGATACATGTGCAAGAATGTCCATCCATTCAAATCAAACCGGATAAGGAAGAAGAAAGTTTGAATATACAAATAAAATAGCCCCAAGATTGGAGATTTCCTCTCCTTCAATATCTCGTAGATGGCATCTTGCCTCCGGAAAAAGCAATAGCAAGGAAAATAAAATACAAGGCTCGTGGTTTTGTCATCCTAAGAGATGTTCTTTATAAAAATCCTATAGTAAACCCCTCTTACGATGTTTGGGGATCGGAGAGTCTCAAATAGTGCTCTCCGAATTACATGATGGTGAGGGATCAGCACACTGTGGATTCAGGGCTCTAACTAGAAGAGTTTTGTTAGTTGGGTACTACTGGCCCTCCATAATGCAAGATGTCAAGGAGTTGGTCAAAAGGTGTGATCCATGCCAATGATACAACAATAAAATTCATACCCCAGTTGTCCCTTTGGAGTCAATTTCTGAGCCAATACATTTTGCTCGGTGGGGGCTGGATTTAGTGGGCCCTCTGCCCATGGCGTCCGGGGGGTGCAGAACTATAATTGTTGCCATTGATTACTTTTCGAAGTGGATCAAAGCAGCCCCATTGGCAGGAACTACTTCGAAGGTTGTTATCAAATTCATCATGTCTAACATTTGTTGCAGATTTAGGGTTCCACAGAAGATAACTACAGACAATGGGCCACAATTTGACAACAAGGAAATGGAGAATTTCTGCGCTTCTAGAGGCATTCAACACTGCTTTTCTTCTCCTTTCCACCCACAGTCAAACGATCAAGTTGAAGTCGCTAACAGGACCATATTGTCCGGACTTAAAAATAATTTAGAGGGAGCTGCTGGAAAATGGCCAAGTTATTTACAAGAAGTCTTATGGGCCTACCAGACCACTCCCGGGGTTGTAACACAAGAGTCTCCCTTTGCCTTAGTATATGGGATGGATGTCATATCTCCCATAGAAGCTACTCTTCCTTCCTTTCGAGTTCATAATTTTCCCGAACACGCTAACGAAGTGGCAGTCAGAGGCCAGCTTGATTTAATGGAAGAAAGACGAGTCAAGGCTCACCTCAGAGCCACACATTATCAAGGTTTGATGAGAAACAGGTTTGCTTCTAAAATTAAGAGAAGGGATTTTCAACCAGGGGATAAAGTATTGAGGAAAGTCTTCCTACATACCAAGGAGAAGCAGTCTGGCAAGCTAGCTCCAACTTGGGAAGGACCCTATGTGGTCAGTGAGAAGCTTAAGCCTGGGACATACCGACTCCAAGATAAGGATGGAAGGATTTTGAATCACCCCTGGAACATTGAGCACCTCCGGTTGTACTTGGAATGAAAACTATGTAAATATTTACTTTCTTAAAAGTTCATGTAAATATTTGGGGGCATACTCTTTCCTACCCTAGTGGCGTGGGGAGGTTTTAATGAGGTGTCCGGTCTTTTTTATAAAATATGATGTCTTCTTAAGAGATTTTGAGTGTTTCAGTTAATAGCTTTCTTTAAAAAAAATTATGGCAGACCGGATTGAATTGGTGGAGTGATGACTACTTAAACATTTGTAAAATAACTAAGGGTTATTTAAACATTAGCCACCAAAGTTGAAAAACTATGAAACAATGCAAGAGCTGTGTAAAATGAAACTACCCATTAAAATGCTTTGGCCATCCAAGGACTTTGAATTCTCAAAACAAAAAGGTTTATCCGGACAAGGGCCGGACATGGTTACAAAAAATGCCTTGGCCATCCAAGGACTTTGGTTCAATCACAGAAAATTAAAAAGATAGTTGATACTTTAAGACTGAGCTTTCTTAGATGCCTCAGCCTCACTTGGCTTCTTCTTCTTTCGGTCATCATCCGGACTCTCCCCAGTCTTTTCCTCTTCATCGGTTGTGTCATCCCAACCACTGGAGTAGTTATGCTTATCGTCATCAGCCATGGTATGGTGGGGAAGGTCTTCGTATTCCACGAATCGCCATAAATCTCCCAGTGTCCTCTTCAGAAATTTTTCATGAAAGAGCAGGACCATATCTGACTTGACTTCATCATATCTTTCCTCATGAGAGTCTATCACCTCGTTGGTATAAGCATCAATCCTAGCTTGGATTGTTTTCTCTTGCTCCCTTAACAAGTCAGCTTTTTCTTGTTCAGCCTTGGACACAGTGTTTTCAAGTGAAATCTTGTCATTGGTTAAGGTCTGAATGATGCTATCTTTAGCCTTCACCTCCTCTTTTGAAAAAGAGAGGTTTCTCTCCAGATCAGACTGCTTCAATTGAAGTTCTGTGACAACTCCCTCCGAATTGGCCAAGTCCTCCTGACTTTTCTTCAACTCCTCATTTTCTTTCTTCAATGCCTCAGCATTTTGGTTGGCAGTGAGGAGGTCGCTAGATAATTTCTCTTTATCAGAATTGAGGGTATTGATAATGGCTGACTGATTTCGTACTTGCTTCTCCAAGGTAAGTACTGGCTGGATATTGCTCAATAAGGAGTGGGTGATGATGTCTCTCTCACTTGAAACAGAGAACGACTTTCCATTGAAGGTGACAATGTTCAAAGAGCTTGGGGGGAAGTAGGATCCAGCAAAATCATTTTTGCCAAAGTCTTCAAAGTAAAGACCAATCCCTTGAAGTCCGGTGATGTGGACACCATCAATATTAATGTCCCCTCCGGTACCTTCTCCGGTGTGAAAATCACCTGGGATTTCTTCTGCTTGAGTGGGATCAGTTGGCTCAATTGAAGGAAGAGACTTCGGAGCCCTGAGAGAAACTTCATCTCCCTTGGAGATTTTCTTCTTCTTGGCATCCCTATCTCCACCTTCTGATCCCCGTTTTCTGTCCTTTTTGGGAGCCTTTGAGGGTTTTGGAGACCCAACTGTTTCCTTGGTGCTTTCGTGTTCCACCACTTACAGTAAGGCAACATCAATCTGCCCTTGATCTTGTCCCTCTGGGTTTGTTGGGACAGCTTCCTCCACCTCGGTGGGATTGGACTCAACCATACTTTTCTTGGCCTTAACTTTCTTGCCCTTCATTTTTCTTCGGGCTTTAACTCTGCCCGGCAAGACCAATTTCCCATCTTTTCCCTCTGGCTTCCGGAGAATCACTCCCGGAGGGGGTGGAGTGGTTAATTCCTCCCAAGACAAGTCCCTCCGGTCAGTTGTATTCCAAAGATAGGATCTTGTTAAATTGTCTCTGGTAAAACAGTTGTGGAAGAGGTTTCCCCATTTCTCAGCAGCCCAAGCATTTAGCTTGGTACAAGTAGTCTGCCCAGCCTCTAAGTAATCATTGAAATCCTTGGGCAGCACTACCAAAAAACAAAAGAAGAGGAATTAGATAAAAAAAATTGTTATAAGTAAAAGTAGAAGTATGTAATGAGATTTTTACCATCACTTCGCCATCTGCTGGTAAGCATGCTTGGGTTGACACCAGCATTAATTTTCTTCCCGTTCTCCCAGGCACCGCTGATGAACAGAAATTGAGTCTTCCAGCTTTTCTCCGACTCGAGTAAGTCATCCACCGCCTTGTAATCATCGCTCATGTTAAAGTGATAGAAAGGGATGACATGGTTTCTGCAGAGGCTTGCTACAACAGCGAATTGCTCCATCGGAAGAGGAATTCCGGAGAGCTTGGAAGCCATGATACATGCCATAAGGGTGAACCAGGCATTAGGGCTTAGTTGACTTGGGAAAAGCTTTATCAGATGGAAATATCTGACTATTTCTGGGTCCAAGGGAAACCTAAGCCCCCATTTAAATAACTTAGTATAGAAAAATATCTCATTGAGTTTGCAATCCATTGGCGTTTCCGGATCAACTGGTATTCTCACTTTAACATTTTCTGGAATCCCCCACTTCGTCCTCATCCGGCCAAGTTCAGCTGTATGAATGAAAGCGTAATTGATCTTCTGCGTGGCTAGCAGATATTTTACACTTACTTTGTGGAAACAAGGCCCCACTTTTCCTACAAGGCACTCCGGCAGGTCCGGATGCTTTAAACACACTTTCTCTTTGCCTTTGCTCTTCTTGGTGATGGCAGTCTCACTTGTTTTCCCGGAGACATCAGTCTCAAAAGGGGCTTCTTCGATGCTGTCCTCCATTACATCCTCCATTACCATTGAGGGATTGTCAGCTGTCTTTGGGAGAGAAGAGCTAGTGGTTGGCTCAGTAGGCCCTCCGGATTGTTTAGCATGTTTTTCCTCTTGTGGTCTAGAGTCCGGCTGGGGCTCAGATCCGGAGGTCTCTTTCCGAAGGCTTGAACTGGTTGCCTCCGGACCGGACAGCTTGTCCTTGGAAATTTTAATGGGTGCTTCTGACCCAGTAGTCTTACTCTTAGCCCCGGATTTAGAAGGCGTGGATTTTGGAGGTTTAGGTTGTGCACTAGCAGCCTGCCCTTTCACCAAACGACCCCTTCGTCAATCTACTAGCTTCTCCGGGGAAATATCAGCGTCTTATCCCATAGCAATGAATGGGGAAGGTTTCCTAAGGCTTGTAACCGCCTGTTCTGGTTCAACAACGGGCTCTGATTCTTGAACCGATGAGCCTAAAGCGATTGGAGAAAGGATGGGTTGGAATAACCTTCTGGGTTTAGAACTTTTGGCAGAAGATGAACTCCGATCAGGCTTTGAGCTTGGTGTATCAGGCTTGTCAACAAGAGAAACAGGGAGGCCCGCAGCAATGCGCTTTTCTCGTTCGACTTTTTGAGCTTTTTCTAACTCCGACAAGTTGAGCCACCCACCTTTTACTAGGGTGTTTCTTGCTGTTAACATAAACTCACAACAAAAGAAGGGTTTTTTGAGAGGTAAAAGCTTTGAAGATTAACATAGTAGAGATAATGAAGATGATAAAACAATGAAAAGTGGACTAATTTATACTAAAAGAACAAATCATGCTTTGATACCTAGGAGAATACGAAAAGATAGGTGTAATGATTAAAGACGGCGCTGATGTCACCAACATTAATTAAGAGGTTACTTTTCGAAGCAAGTGGAAGCGCCATTCTAGGAGGAAAACGGCCGGTGAGGCGAATCGAAGAAGGACACATGTCCCACTATCTCTGGCAAAACCGTTAAGCTTCTAAGGGTTTCAATCAGTCCGGATAAACTCGTTACACATTTCGAAATGTCCAGACATAGTTATGTGTACACTCGAACTATTTTTTAGGTCTTGTCAAAGGCCTTCAAACATAACCTAAAAAAAGGCTACTGATGAGTCCGGATTTTCTCACCACTCACTGAGGTAACCGGACAGGGGAAATTCGTACAAAAGCCACCCACTGAACCATCCGAACAGGACGAAATGTATTAAAACCTAAATCACTTCATGACTAAGCTAATTACTTACTTGCTTAAAGATTAATGGGTCATTGAACTCGACCCGAATTCATAAGTTGACCTGAAAGCCCATGTGGCCTATAATTAAGGGTATAAATACCCAACCACCTTCATTAATGAGGGTAATGAACATTTAATACAACCAGGCAGCTCGAATCTCTCACTACAATCTATTAAAACATCAAATACCCTTGAAACATCACAAAAATCTAGACAAAATTACCCTCAGTTGAAAATAATCCACACCAATACTGATTTGGAGAATAAGAGCCTGGTATCAAGTCATCATTTGCGAGAGGAACAAGTTTATCACTTTTCTCTTCGAGATGTTGAATTGCCTCGATGATCTCTGCATTTTCAGGGACATCAGCCCTTTTAGCCTGATGTATTTCATTGTTACTATTTGTAACCTTTTCTTGTATTTTATCTTGAGTCATTGAATTAATTTCAGATGTAACTTCAGTTTGTTTGGGAACAATAATAGACTTCAAGTTTTGAATAAACTCAGTGTTAGATTCCACCGTTTCATTCCAGTGTTTCTTTTCAGATTTGAGACTATCTTCTTTCACCAGATCATCCCTATTCTTGAGCTTTTCTTCTTGAGCATTTCCCTCTTTGTCATCAGACTTACTTCTTTTTTTACAATCCTTATAACAATGACCCAGATGAAAGCAACCATAACAATATGATGGTAAATTTTTATACTTAAGATTTATCCAGCATCCATCGTTATTTCCGAATCCGATCCATATGCTTTTATGGATCTTTTTTTATAAATCAAGTTCGATTAGAGCCACCACAGAGTTCTTGAAAGCTCTGTTTTCTTATGGGATTATAACCTTGTACAATTTGCCTAAGGATGAAGCCACTTCTTTCATGAAATCCATATTATATAAATACTCTGGCAACCTTTCGAATTTAGTCCAGACCAAGACAGATGGGTTTTCGTACTTAGGGTGAAAGTCCTGAGACCATCTCAGTATGCGCATAGTTAAGCCTCCAACTTTCCACACTCTTCTTGACCACATTTTGCATACATCTTCATCAAGATTGAACTCCAAAAACACGTGATGAAAGTCTCAGTTTATAGTTCTGACACAGCCTTTAAACTTTAAGGAACTGATGAAACTTTCGAACACTGCTTTCTTCGGTAATGCAAGGAAGAACTTGCCAATCAGAGTAGTTTTTTATTTTGAAACAAGTTTTTCTTTGATTTCTTGATTAAATTGGATTGATACATGATCAGATCTCACCCTAGTAGATTTTGGTTTGAATTCGACGTCACAAATTCTTGAGTTTTTTTTACGAAACAAATCAGCATATTGTTTCATTTCAACTCTGTCGTTGGAACTCTGTTTTTGCTGATGGATTAACGCCGGAAATTCGTCTTCAAACAAGATATTATCTATTATCTCCATGATAGACATATGCGGGATAAAGAAAGTTTAGATAAAAAAGAAGAGGGGAGAAAGATAGAGAAAAAAGCAGCGCGGAGAGGCGTAGGAGACGGCGAGAAAATTCAGTTCTTGGAGGTTGTGTTTGGAGCTTCTGTTTCATCTATCTTCTTCTTTTTTTTACTATAAAATTTAGGGAATTGCTAAAAAAACGGCCAAAATTACTCCGCAAAGTCGTTTAATTTTTTTTTCCAAAACTACTCCGTGAATTTATTCTGTTTGCCGATTTTGCCCTTCCGAAATCGTATAAATACTCAATTTTACTCCGCGAAGTTACCATAATTTCAAAAAAAAACCTCATACTCAAACTCTCCTCTACCTTCTCTCTAAAAAAAATTAAACCTAAACTAAATTAAATAAATAAAACCTAAACTAAAACTAAATATAATAACCTATACTAAATTTATAACTATACTAAACTACACAAAATTTATACCTAAACTAACTATACACTAATTATACCTAAACTAACTATCAATTAAACTAAACAAATGGGTTTTGTAAAATCTAAAACAAAAGTAAAACCTTACCCATAACAGCAGAAACCACCGCACAAAACCCACTACTCACAAACCCTTACCCAAAACGACCGACCCACCGGCACGTACCCATCCACCCACCGGCACCTACCGACACCCACCGGCACATCTACAACGACCACCAGACGACCACCACAGGACCAATATACACCGGATTTGTCGCCGGAGAATCTGTTCGGAATAAGGAGAAGCGCAACCGGAATCGAACAATCACTGTAAGTCCATTCTATTGTTGTTTGATAGGCTAGTTAGGTTTAGATAGGTCTAGTTAGGGTAGATCTGTAAAAAAAAATAGGTTTTTGGGATGTTTCTCGGCCAAGGCAGAAGCTTTAAGCTTCTGCCATGGCGAGGATGTTCTTCGCCACGCACGGGCGAAGAACACCCTCCCATAGGGCGTACATGCTGAACCCCACGCCATCCATGTGGCGTAGGGGTCCAGCCCTACGCCACACGAGATGGCGTAGGCAACATGCCTCACGCCACCACCGTGGCGTGAGACATCTCCGGTCACCGGAATGGGCCGGGACCGGATTTTTATTGTTTTTCGGTTCGTTCTAACCTGCCTTATGCTATTTTTTGTCTAAAACGGGTACCACCATTACAATATGTGTTTTCGACGAAACCTGATAGTAAGTATTTTTTTTTCCAGGTGATGGATCACGGCGACGATGCACAGTATACATTGTCTGCTGATGGCTCGCGGACGAGGAGAGTTAAAAAGCGGAGTAGGGTACGTGGCCAGCCAGTTCCACCTGTGCAGATGGATGAGCTCCCCATAGTCTTCGGACCGCATGCGTCCGGATCGAGTTCAGCTTCCGCTTCCGCTTCCCGCGGACGACGCCATCCCCCACCGGGTACAGGGCAGCGTAGAGCTCCTCCTCCGGCCAGATTGCCACCGCTGTTTGGCGAGGATTTCACCTCCCACGCTGCATACCACATTTGGATGAGAGAGGTAAGTATCGAAATTAAAATTTTACGTTATTTCAAGCTATTTTGTTTTGTCCTATGATAATGGGAACAAATTTTTTTAGGAGCGAGAGATGCGGCTGTATGCCCATTATCCTAGTCATCGAGCATGAAGTTTGGCTGCGCAGACTAGGGTACGCGCTGTAGTTGACGCCACCCCGTTCGGTCGTCTGATTGAGCCGTTCTATGAGATGCAGACACACTCTAACATGACGGAGGTTTTCCTAGAGAGGTGGCATGCGAAGACCAATAGCTTCCATTTCGCTTTCGGTGAGATAACGATTACTCTGGACGACGTCCACACTATTTTGGGACTCCCAGTTGATGGTGAGCTTGCTTTGTTTCCCTATATATCCGACAAGAGTCTGGCCATGCACGAGTGCGCTGAATTGCTTATGGTGGATGATCTATCCTTCGTGACGGAGGTTGAGAAGTGCAAGGGCGTTGGTTTGGGATTTAAATGGCTCCGGAGTAGGTTTAGTGGGCCAGAGTTCTGCGATGACAGCCCTGGTCTGAGTGATCCGATGGTGGATGCTGCAGCCCGCGCCTATATATTGCATATGTTCGGCACGGTCATATTCCCCGACAAGAGCAACATGTACTCCAACTACAAGTATTTGTTTCTGTTGCGCGATTTGACTCCGGAGGGTGTTGGCAGGTACTCATGGGGTAGTGTTGTTCTCGCTTACACATACCACCATCTGGGTGAGGCCTCCCTGCACGACACGAGGACTATGGCCGGATGTATTGGTATGGTAGACACGTGGATACGGGATCATTTTTCCATGCTCCGGCCCGTTACTCGACGCACCTACACTGAGCGCGACCCCACTATTGGTAGATGGGATACAGCTGCAGCAGTATCTGACTCACGGACGAAGCTGAACCTTCGTATCTCCGTCAACAACCTAGAAGAGACCGATGTAAGTGTTTTTGTTTAGTGATCGCAAAATTGATTTATTATTGTGTTTATGATCATATCAATTTTTCCATGCAGGTTTTGTTTGAGCCATATCGTGCTATACGCGATCATTTCCCGTTCCAAGAGCTATCTTGGTTTTGGGATGTCATATGCGGTGTGGAGCACTCTCAGGCATACTATCCCGAGCGAGTTCAGCGGCAGTTTGGCCGTGTCCAGGGTCGAATCGCGCATCCTCTGTTAGCCATGCAGTCGAATCAAGGAGAAAGCCGAAGACGATGGCGTATGCATTCGATCCGCATGATTGGGACTGGCGGCAGATGAACACGTTGCATCGTGATTTTCGAGGAGGGATGGTGACAGACGAGATGGAGTCTTTCTGTGAGCCTGAGTACCTACTACTTCACCAGAGTATTAGCTGGTTCGATCTCGTCAACACCGCTATATACTCGCTCGCTGACTACGTCCACGAGGATCGAGAGGGAGCTATCATCCGACATTTGCGCGCTGGTATGCGGAGGATCTCGTTGTTTCCTGGAGTGAGCGAGTTTGATCATGATTTCGATCGTCTGGCTGGGGCTTATGACGATGTTTTTTCCACAGCCAGGAGGCTCGCATAGACATTACGATGTTTTTTGTGTTTGTATGATACTTTTATTCTGTTGTCGCTAACTTGGTTTGTTTCTTGTTTTTTGATACTTTGTATGAAACGTATCATTTTGGTTTTGGATTGTGTAATAGTTTCGGTTTGTATGATGCAGTTTGTTTGTTCCCAATAGGTTTCATCTCTTTCTAAAAGAAGAAGCTGATTAGATTTAGTTTTTATCATCATTTCTTTATCATCAAAGTTTTAGGTTACTTGAAATTTATTTTGTATAATAACTGACTTGCTCTTTTGCTTTGGAAATAACATTGAAAATATTTTCAAACACCTCATATTTTCAAGACTTAAGAGTTATTATAAGTCATTTTCATATCTCTAAAATACATATAAAATAGGGTTATGGATTAATCAAAACAGTTAAGTGATTAATCAAAACAGTTTCTCAATTGAGAATTAATCAAAACTTTTTCAAGCCTTCTCTAGTTCCCAGTATCTTCCATGTTATCCAAATTTTTAGCGCCTCAAAACATACAGAATGATGGTTTCCCGCCTCATTAAGTTTTTAGCGGGAACAAATACACCATTTCCCGCTAATTTTTTTAGAAATGAACCAACAGAGCACGAGTATATAAATACTAGAAACTGGCTATGAACCTAAACAATTAAATTATAACGATGGGTGATTCAGGCTGGAACGTGTACGAAGATGCAAGCCTCCTAAGCACATTTCATTTCGTCAAAGGTACGATGCAAGAGGATAATCCTGGTTTCATCGATGCGGTTTTGTGCAGGATGTTCTTCAACCACGGTAGGGAGGCATCATGTCCAGGATGTTTAATGCCCCGTCCACGCGGACGCCAAGAAGTGTTCGAGAGGCTGGCTTATCTTAAGCCAAGGACTGTACAGATTGAGTCATTGGATTACGAGACCCGTTTACATGTCGAAGACGTATTCAACATGGGATCCCAAGGTCCAGTTACGCCGGAGATGGTGTCACATGCGACGCAGCAAAGGGAGCAAGAAATGGCCGACGCAATTGCAAGCGCCGTTGAAACGTGTTCAACCCCCGAAGGAAGTGCTTATGACTCAGATGATTATAAGTTCGGGAGCGGAATGAACTATCCGACTCCATAAATCTAAGTGTGAAATGTTAACAGAGGGTTAGCCCACCTATCATTTGTCTTCAGTTATTTGCTTATGTATTTCTTATTATGCAATGCTTCGGATTAAATTGTAATGTTTTTATGCAATCGACATATTTTGCATTTATAGTGCTACTGTTTTCAAGATGAACATCCAAACATAAAACATCGAATGTTTACATTCATTCAATCACAAATTCAAATAACAACAACTAAGGAAATAAAAACGTCAAACAAATACTGGAATGAAACATCACAAGTTCAAACAACAACAACTAACAAGTTGAAATAGTAGTACTATCTAAAATAACACACATTCTGGAGTTACTTAAAAAAAACACAGAATACTAAACATAATAACTCGATGGCACAAACCCGGAAATAGTGAAATGATCAGTCGAAATCGTATCCCAAATTGTCATCCGAATCATCCCCTCATTACGTGCCGCAGTCCTATCCTCCAGAAACGCCACCATATCCCTACTTATGTAGTCTACTACCGTCATGTTCCAGACCAAAGGTGCTTCTATCTTAATCCTGGCTGGTTGAAAAAGCAGGGCAGTGAGCGGTTGGATAAAGTTGTACCTTGATTTGATTTCGTCACGACTTCGCACTTGAACGTCTCCTGCTCCTAAATGCCCATAGTTGAAATAAATCTGACATAGGAGGCGGTCGAAGAAAGCATCGCTACTATCTTCCCCCATCTGTCGGCGGACAACCTTAACCGCCTTGAGCATATGGTAGTCTTCATCAGCTGTAAACTCCATGTGTTCAAGTGTTTGTGTTCAAGTGGTTGTGTTTTTTTACTTAAGTGTACTCTTTGCTTCTATTACGAATATTGTATCATGTGGCATGTTTATATAGTATAGTCATTTTTTGGCGGGAGTTTTTAGGATGTAGACTCCATGGCGGGAGTTTTTGGCTGGAGTCCTTGGCGGGAACATTTGTCTTGGCGGGGGTTACTTTTTGGCGGGTTTTTCAAGACGGGTTTTTTTTTGTTGGCGGGAGTTTTTGTGTTGGTGGGTCCCGGCTGATATCAATAATCTATGCAACTTCATGGTGTAATTTATGTGTTCGTTTGTATCGTTATCTATAAATACGCGAGCTGTCCACGCATAGAAGAGTAAAGTAGTTGAATAACCTAACAAAAAATGTGTCCATGGGATGAGTTAGAAGATCAGTATCTGATGGAAGCGTCAATCGAAGTTGGAAACACGCACATGGAACAGGGCCGTAGAGAATACTTCGAGGCATTGCTATGCCATATGTACTTCTTATATGGAAGAGATGGTGTCCAGCCGCCAAGGATTTCAAGGCGTGTTGATGAGGTGAAGGCTAGGTGGTCACTCCTTCTCACATTCCGTCAGCATTCAGTTTCAAGCCTCACCGAGCTTGAACGTCGTGTTGCATGTAACCGGTTCAATTGCCAAGTCACTGATTATATAACGGATGATCAGCTGGATGCGGTCCGTTCCGACATTATCGACATCCGCTTAGCGGAAATCAGTGACTACAAGCACGACAAATAATATTCAGTTATTCATACAGTTTGTGTAAACGTTCATGTTTAAGTTCATGTTTTAGTTTACTGTTTTGGTTTACGAGAAGTTAATGTTTGAGCTCCTCTAACTGGTCTACCACTTATATTTCAATTCAATTTTTTTTTTAAATCTAGTTGAACATTAATTGGAACGTGAATTCAATACATAATGAGTTTCGAACAATTCATAATCATTAAAACACAACATTATTCCTACACATAAAGTAAAATGGTTTTTTATTTAAAAATAAAGGTTGAAAAAAAAAATTAAATTGTAATCAAAGGGCACCCTATTGCCGCCACAGCACAGCGTAGGGATACCCTTTTTCGCCAACCAGTGGCGGCAATAGGGTTAACCCTTTAGCCTTGCCTTTGTTCTTTTTGGACAGAGGTAAAAAAAGGGTCCCCTACGCCAGGTGAATGGCGTATGGGGCAATCCCCACTCCATCCCCTGGCGTGGGGTGCTGCAGTTACGCCGTCGCCTGGCGCTCGGGACTTCTGTTACGCCATTACGCTGGCGAAAACGGCTGTCTCGAATTTTTGAAGACAAAATTTTAAAAAAAAAAATCATTAAAAGTAAAGAGGTTTAAAGGGTACAACACATTGTTAGTTTACAACAAAAAAAGCAAAAACATAGCCGAACACAAAATAAGTTCAATCTTTCGTTAAGTCCACTATCGAATCATCATGTTCAACGGAGTGCGTCGGTGTGGGATTTTGTAGTCTTGAAAATACACGGACTCTATCTAGCAAAGGGATCGACCAAGAAATTGCGTCTTCTCTCGCCGATCTCATCCACGTAGGATCTATAGTCGGTATGGGTGACCCTTTAACCAACTCAACCTACAAATTTCCGTTCAATATAAATGCGCGTTTACAAAATAAAATGCTTAAATGCGTGCGAAAGTTAAAGTTATTTACTCACATGAACAAAATGGTTTTTATTGACGAATGCCACGCCGATCTCCTTTAAAGAACCATCGCTCGGCGGTGCATTTTTCACCGGTAGGTAAGTCGTACATCCACCGGGAGCGAGGCAATAGAAAACGCAATTGAATGTAGTCGCGACTAGTTTTCCGCAACTAGGCAAGGACATTCATTTTGCGTAAGGTGCATTCTCTTTATTAAAAGTCAACCGGTTTATCTCCTTATCAACTTCGCTTTCATCGTCGAAATATGCAACCCGTTTATAAAACTCCCGATCGCTCTTTAGCTCGTGAACCAAGGCTTCTCTAACCATTAGCCATCCACTTTCGTTACCAACCATACCATGCGCGATGGCTCTAAAACCACAATTACCGTCGGGCATTACATTTGTAATTCGGGTTATGAAAGGACGCATATATTGAGGTATGTCTTTTGAAAATCTCGAGTCCAAAACATTTGGTAATCTAGTCGGTAATGGTATAACCGTGAATGACGGTATAGCCTTGATGTGGTTCGACGTATCCGGAGTGCCTAAACCGACGCATTGAACCCGTTTTGCTATATTTTTTGGGGGTTTTGCTCCGGAATTAGTCGGAGTATGTGCCTTAACCGTTCTTGCGGTGCTACCGAGAGTGCCGACCGGGGTTGCTATACTAGCGGCGGGTGTTACAACTCGTGGAGTTGCGGCACTATCGTGGGACTCAAACATTTCTTGTTCGACGTATTCGTGATATGAAGGATCTCTTTTCGTAGAATAATCACGTTGGACTTTGCTACCCTTAACGCGACCCCGACCCCGTCCACGACCACGGCTTCCAACACGTCCGGGAGTTCTACCGCGGGTTTTAACCTTCTCGAGGTGTTCGCAAAGGAGTGTAGTCGAAGGATCCAAAAAATTTTGAAATTTTTTGAGCCAATGACTTTGTTCGTAAACATCAAACTCTTCAAGTTTCGCATTTAGATTAGCGAAATTAAATTTCACTTCTTCTTCACCGGTGAGTTTAACTCGCGGAACGATATTTAGTCTCTTCCAATGCTCATCTATAATCCGAGTAGGTACGTGGCCGTCCACTCTTCGGATTGCCTCAAGGTCGTGGGAACACGGCAAACCATGGATCGTACGATCGGTGCAAACGCACATAGATTTTTCACCGCCGCTTTTATCAACATAGTTATCGTATACTATCGCCAATGCAATAGGTGATACGTACCCCCGTAAAAATTTGAACGGTTTGAAATCTTGGAATTTGTGAATTAAACGGCACTTGCTAAGCTCCATCGATTCTTTAATAGTAGAATGTTGCATCGCTAACAAGCCATGCACTTTATCCCAAAACCCATCGAAATCCAATCGGCTAGACCCAACATATTTTTTCAATGTAGCATGCGAGCTTTCGGCCCTATTAGAGGTGTGGTTATTAAAATGCATGATCTTGTTAGTATAAGCGTGAACAAACCTCTCTTTATAAGGCGTAATCCACGAGTCAACCACATAGTCCACCGCCTTATCTTGGTCTTTGAACATCGACCGCATCTTAGCCAACCTCTCGTTCATAACCTCAACGGTATCGGATGAAACAACGTCGTTCCAAGCCACCAAAAAACTTTTACCCACATTTCCGTCTTCAAACATTTTTTTCGTTCTCCCGCTAACATTTTTGTTGATATGCCACTCGCATAACATGTGACTAGCGCTAGGGAAAAATTTGTCAATACTATTCATCAAGGCTAGTTCGCAGTCCGTAACGATAACACACGGTAATTCGCAATCATTCTCCTCCATTACCGTTTTCAAGCATCCCAAAGACCATTCGTAGTTGTCTTGTTTTTCACTCACCATAAACGTGAAACCAATGCAAAACGTTTTGTTCGTAGATGTTACCCCGACTACTTCGAACAAAGGCATCCCGTAACGAATGACTTTATATGTGCTATCCATGATTAGCAAGCGTGGGAAGGTTCGTAGTAAGTCGATACTAAGCGGATGTGCGAAAAACAAATCGGTTATGACGTTAGAACCGTCATTCCCCGTCCGTGTCCAATACTTATACTTGTGCAATTATAATTTAACTAACAAGCATTGCATTTGGGATCGACCGCCGTTTTCGGCCATCCTCGTTCTTTGACGATGATTGTAAACGTGACGGATATTTGAAGCATTCTCCGGATCGGCCTTTTTCAAAGCACCAAATATTTGTCGCGGACTTGTCCCGTTCACCGTCAAAAGATCAACGAGCTCTTTTTCCTTACGTTTTAACTTCGACCATTGCAAATGTCCTTCGGCATACTTGATCGGTTCGTGGTTGTGCTTCCCGGAAAGGACACTAAGAGCCCACTTATCGTCTCCTTTTAACGGATTACTCACCAAATGAAAAGGGCAATTTATTTTTTTGCTACCGGTGGCCTTACGCTTACGGTCGCACTCTTTAACGGCCGACTTGAAAATTCCGGATCGCTCGCACCGATAATCCACTCTCGGTATTCTCCCCCTCTTCCCTACCTCCTTCGATGCTACGTTTATCGAAAAACCCAACGTTTTCCCCCTAACTTTTACCCACTCGGTCATCGACTCTAAGCTATACTCGTCGTGGGTGGTGAAATGGTGAGCGTAGTCCGAAACAAGCGAAATATCGCATTCGTTCACCTCCTGCAATACGTAAGAAGTAGAAAAACAAATTAAACCGGCATTCCGGATTCGGGAACCACATTTCGCCATTCCGAAGGCGTGGGGCACACTCCATTCGCCATGGATTGGCGTGGGAGACCTACCGAGCGCCACACGTGTGGCGTACGGATGCTACCCCACGCCAATCCATGGCGAATGGAGTGTGCCCCACGCCTTCGGAATGGCGTACGGAATGTCGTCCACGCTACCCTCTGGCGACGAACACCATTACGGGTTTTTTTTCCGAAAATCGATTTTTTGGCCGAAATGAAAGAGGGAAATGCAATGTACCTCCTCGGCGACCATGCTGCTCTGCGTGGGAAGCACTTCCGACCCTTTTCCGTCCATGTTGTGAAGGTTTTGAAATTTTTCAAAAAATGGGTTTAGTTGGTTGTTAAGTTTCTATTTTTAGTATGTTTGGAGAAGATGAAGTTTGCAACTTCATGGAGTAGTTTGGTTCTCGTCAATGGCGTCACTTGTAAATATTTACACTTCGAAGGGTTTTTTGGGTTTTTTGCCTTGTGGCATTTTTGTAAATATTGAAAATCAGAAACATGCGACTTCGCGGAGTAGTTTTGGCCGTTTTTTTAGCAATTCCTTAAAATTTATTTATAGTGATTTTTTTGGACTATAGCACAGATGGTCTATGCATACATAAAATATCTTTTCTATTTATTCTAGACAGTATATATGTATAAAACTAATTGGTAATCTAAAATCAGAGGACGGTCCGACTTATCCATTTATTATTAGGGATGTGAAATATTACAATAAATCAAATTTTTGTCATTAGCAAATATCTTCCTGAAAAACCGTTTTCTACAATCGTTCTAGCAAAAATATAATATGATAATAAATATAAAAATAATTTAATTATCTAGCGATAATATAATTAGAGATAAAAAATATTACTTTAACTAATAAAAAAATTTATTTTATTAACCGATAAGATTGATACATCTATATGTATAGAGTATTAATCTTACTAATTGTTTAAGGTGATTTTAGTGAGATCACAATAAAAAAAATTGAATATGAATAAAGAATTTTTAGACTTTTATCCAAGTAGATTAAATAGAACTATAAGTATACATAAACTTTTCTGGTAATTAGAGTTTTTTTTTTATATGTTATCTTCGATTTTCATAAATTTCGGTTAGTGTTGTAGCCGTGTATATTCATATTTTAGTATAAATCTTTTATACTAATCCATAATTCACAGATGTTTTGATGACATCATCTGTTGTTGGTTCAGCGGACAACATCATGCAGTTTTTTTGAAAAATATGCGTATTATTTCTTTTATTAATTAACTAATTAATTTAAAATTATTATGATTTGTTTCATATGATAAGTGTTTGGGGCATGATATTTTTTACATGTGTTTATTAAATAAATGGTGTTTGTGCTTGAATATTCAAATTGTTATGCATGGCCGATGTTTCTAATTTCGATAGGTGAATCATGAAATCACTTAATCAGCCATTAGGGAGGTTAATTGATATCCCTGAGGATCTTAGAGTCCGGAAAAGTTTAAAGGATGAATTTAAATTCAAATATTGTCGGTCATCTAATGGGGAACGAACCCCCAATATTGGATGGCTCAGATTTTAATTAATGGAAACAAAAAACTGAGTTGTTCTTGAAGTGTCGTGATTATGACTTTGCACTTATGAAACCTAAACTAGATCTTCTTACTCATGAAAGTTCAACTGAGAAAACAATAGAGTATGAAAATTGGGAAGGATCTAATCAGGTTATGATTGGCCTTCATGCTTCAAGGGATACTATATGCGCTTCGTGGGGTTGTCCCAAAATATGATATTGGATACCATATTTTACGAATGTCTATGATTGCAACCAAAATAAAGGCAATCAAGGTAGAATTACCTGAATAATATGTGGTAGGGTTCATTTTTCAATCTGTCGTGGGAAAGTTTAAGACTTTTTAGTCCACAAACAACTGCATGCGAGAAAAATGGACAACCAATGAACTGATTTCACATGCTACATAGGAAAAGGAAAATCTTAAAGGGGAGAAATCTAAAGTGAACACTGTAGTTTCCAGGAAGAATATGAGGTAAAAGCAAAAGAGCGATGGGAAATGACCTGGCTATGAAAATGGACACCTCAAAAAGAATTGTGAGAAATGTAGGGTTTACTTTCTATGTAAAGGAAATCTCATGTATTTGGTTGTTTCAGAAGTTAATCTAATTTATATGGAAAATATTAATAAAACCAAAAAAATCCTTTAAACTATGTACAATGTGTTAGGTCATATATCCAAAGTAATGATGGATAAGCTTGTAGCTTGAGGTTTTTTGTGCCCCCCTGATTACTCCGATTTTGGTACTTATATTGAGGAAGAATCTGTAGAGATTCATGAAGGTTCTAACGGAGATACTCATATACCAGAAGATTGGAGCTTAAGGTCAATCACTTCAGTCCCGTTAGAACAAGGTTATACCCTGAATAACATTGATGTTCCACTTGAGGGTATAGACCAAGACACGAATATAGCCCAGTTTAAACAAGAGAGAACTCAAGGTAATCTTCCACAAGAAGATCAAAATGACATTGCTCACGAGGATCAAACTCTACCTCATAAAGAAGTGCACCCAGAATTAATCATTCCTTTAAGAACGTCCACCAGACAAAAGAATAATGTTATACATTCTAATTGTATAGTATTTGCTCGAAATGTAGATGATACCTCATCCTACAAACAAGACACGAAAATCTATAACTCTTGGATGTGGATTTATTCTATGAAGGAAGAGTATAAATTAATGCAAGACAATATGGTATGGGAACTTGTCTCATTACCTCAAAGGAAAAATGCAATTGGTTGTAAGTGGGTTTACAAAACCAAATGCAATTTCCTAGGTAATATGGAAAGATATAAAGCATGATTTGTAGCAAAAGGTTATACCCATCATGAAGGGATTGATTTTAAAGAAACTTTTTTCTGGTATCGATGAAGGATTCTTTTAGAACAATCATCACATTAGTTTGGCACTTTGTTTTTGGGATTCATCAAATGGACGTAGAGACCAAGTTTCTTAATGGTGATATATGGTGATATATGGGCTTAAAAAGGCTTCTCGTCATGGTACAACAAATTCCTTAAGATAATAATCTGTTTTGACTTTGAGGTCAACTGAGTTGAAAATTGTGTGTATCACAAGTTTAGTTGGAGTATTTTTATATTTTTAGTATTATATATTGATGACATACTGCAAGTAACTCGGGCATGGAACGAAAGGGCACATGTTGACATATAGGAAATCAGTAAGGCTAGAGTTCATTAGATATTCAAACTTAATTTTTGTGGATGCATAGACACACTGAAAAGCACTTCAGATAACATATTCTTATTAGTTGGAAATGCAATATACTTGAAAAATGTAAAGCAAACACTTATTGCATCATCCACTATGGTGGCAGAATTTGTGTGTGATATTAGGCATTGAACCAATCATTGTGGATGCAGAATGTTTTCATTGTTTTGTGCATTGTATAAGGGATGGAAGGTCTCATAAGTTTGTACTATGATAAAACTTCAGCAGTTTAGTACACTAAGAGTTCAGAAGGGTCAGATATATATAGAGTAGATCGATACAACGTCCATGATAGCAAATTCTCTTACAAAGACGGTATTGCGTAAGTCGTGCATGTTAACTAAGATAACTAGAAAACCTTTCAATAATGTTAACCGAGTTTCTAAAATATTGGAACTAGTACATAGTGATTTGTATGATTTTCATGCTACACCTTTGTTAAGAAATAAAAATTATGTTATTATTTTATTAATGATGCATCTAGATATTGCTACATTTGTTTGGTGCATGCTAAGAATGAAGCTCTTGATAAGTTTAAATATACAAGGAAGAAGTATAGCTACATAAGAATGATTTGATTAAAAATCTGCGTACGGATAGAGGAGGTTAATGTTATGATCCTATATATTTTCAGTCTACTGGTATAACTCATCAAACCATGGTTCCTCATACACGAGAACAAAATGGTATAACTGAGAGGAAGAATTTTACTCCGAAAGAAATGGTTAATTTCATGTTGTCCTATTCGGTTTTGAGTAAAGGATTTTGGGGTGAGATTATGTTAACAACCTGTTATTTATTGAATCATATTCATACTAAAAGAAATAAGATAACCCCATATGAGCTTTGGTTTAAGAAGCCTCCGACACTGAGTTATCTGAGAGCCTGGGATTATAGAGCACTTGTAAGGCTCATTGAAACCAAAAGGAAAAAGTTGGGTGAAAGAGGTATAGATTGTATCTTTATTGGATATCTTTATTGGCACCTCAAGGCAATACGCCACAATGTCTTGGCGCTCAGTGCGTTGTAGCTTCGCCTTGTCGCGCCTTAAATAATTATGGTTGGGCGTACACTAAAGCATATAAAAAAAATTGAAGATCATGATTGACATAATTTTAGGCTTTTATGAGTCATACGTCGATGTATTCCTCAAAATATTTTGAGATTTTATCATTATCAAAAAATGATTGGATCGATACAAGTTTGTTCAAGTTGACAACGTTTATGAGACGAGATAGATAAAAACTCATTCAGATAAATTTGATTAGGCGATGAAGTTGGCATATATATATATATATATATATATATATATATATATATAATCGACTAAATATTTTTCTTTTTGAATGTGTTTAATTTGGTTAACACATCTCGACTATAGCTTCCGATTTTCTTGTGAGAATGGTTACATCTTCATCTTGATAGGATAAATGACACAAAACAAAATCACAAACATACAATTATAATCCCAACAATGTTAATGATGTTTATTTAAAGTTTTGATTCAGAAAATCCAAATTGGTGATTTTATATGAAAAAGCAATGGTCGTATGGACTTGAGATATTATAAATTATATAGAAATTTAGAGTTATTAAACATGTACAAACAAATTATTTTTGAAATAATTAAATTAATTCATTTCAGATATATTTATAAAATTCATGTTGATATTTTATCTCTTGATCATCATCAACTAACTTTCGTGTAAGGCTAATTGTAGTCCTCTCTATTATCAATATTGATAAACATATAAAAATAAAAATAAAATAAAAATTAAATTTATTTCATAGTAAAATGTATACACAAATATTTTAACAACTTAAAAATTAACATATTAGTTTTCACTAACCATCATTATCACTAAAATATAATTATAATAAAATCAATATCCATTTTTTTTTTAAAGGAGATGTGTTTTTCTTTCTAACCATGAGTTTCTTAAATAAAGTTTCTATTCTTAAATATAAAAATGGAGACAATTGGTTTTCAATTTATATTCAACGAACTCTTATATCAATAAATATTTTTATTATTCTATTTAAATAATAAAATTTAAAACATGGTTTGATTTTTTTTATTTGATTTTTTGTTTTTTTATAGATCTTGTTTTATAATTTTTTCAATTAATTTCTTTTTGTTTTCTTTTCCTCATTTTAAGCTTTTTTGTCATTTTTATAATTAATCTTTTAAATCCGTGTAAAACATAAAATTAAATAATATAAGAGTATTAGTTCATTTATTAATTAAACTAGTAAATAAATTAATGTAAAAATATATATAAATCAATGATAGATATTAATTGATCAAAATATTCACAATGTTCTTATTTTGCTAGTTTTGAAAAAAAAAAATATCATAAATAAAAAGATGATTAAAATATATGATTGTATTATATAAAGCAACGTCAAAATTACCAATATTAACAACATGTTCATGAAATAAATGAAAATAATCTATAACCACATGGTATTATTTAATGCCACTATGTAATAAATTTTTTGCGACAATTTACCATGCCAATTAAGTACATTTTATTGCTGATTTTTCCGTCAATTATTTATCCAAATTAAAGTATTCGATTACTATCCGATTCATTTAACACAAACAAGTTATTATATAATTTATCATGTCATGTTTAACGATATATAATAAATTTTTAATATGTTGATTAAAAATTAATTTGTAGGAATTAATTTGGTTGAATAAAAGAAATTAAAATAAGTGTATTATAAAAAAATTGAGATTATTACATGATATTTTACTTTACTTTTATATTTTAAATTGTTTATTAGGTTTTTCAATTAATTAATTTTATTGGATAGTTAAACACTATCTTTAAAGTTGTTGGAATCTTTTGATTTTTCGAGCATTAAATATTTTATATAGTTTATTAGATTTTTTTCCCCTAATATCTTTAGATATTTTAAATAGTTTAATATAATTAAAAAAATATAAACATAAAAATATATTAAATTGACAAAATAATAATGATGTTTGATATAATAAAATAAAAATATAGCAAAATCAAATAAAATCAAATATAAAAAAAATAAATCCAATTTCATCATCACATGGTGGATGAGGCTTTATGCACAATTGCAAATTCATCATAGTTAGCATTAGTTGTATAGGACTTTTGTTTTCTATTTTGGTGGTGTGTTTCGAGTACTAACGTTCTCCCAACGTTGCTCACTTTTGGAATCTATCAATTCCATATATTATCGGTTGGACATATTTTGTTGTTGATGAAAAGAACTACATGTCTTAGTCGGTTGAGGTTACATCATAATATGTGTGACCCACCTACGAAAACTAGTAGTCGGAGTAAGTGGGTTGGCAATGTCATTAAAACTCCAGATTTGTGGTAACACATCCATAAATCCGTTATAAACTTGTCATTTCAACCAGGTTAATCATCCCCAAGAATATATCTCATCGGCTTTCAATGAGTTCTCTTTTATACAAGATCTTTTCAAAACATGATGTGGGGTCAACCAAGTAACATCTAGCCTATTGTTAATAAGTAACCAACTTAGTATCATCCCATAAGGTAACCTCGTAAAATGAACTTTCGAATTCATATGTCTAATTATCAAACTAAGTAAATTTATTTGATCTGGTTATGCCATAATAGCAATTACATATGTTTGAAGAAACGACAATTGCAATTACTTGGATGAAAACAATGATAACTAATTTCAAACTTAATTTATTTTAACCGTCAAGATTACTTCTATTAGCTTTACGTGTACAGTTAACCATTGACTGCTCTATTAGAACTCAGTAAGTCTACTAATTCATCCAATGTCAGAGTTCAATCTTGAGGTCATCTCATGCGAGGATAAGTTAGAGACGGTAAATGAATATCAATCAATATATATCTTAGCAAAGGAAACTAATCTACAAAGTCATTTTCAAAAAAACTATATTTGGTACCATTTATTGTGCAGCTTATTCCCAAACCCTGGCGATCATTCTTAATTGGGCATGCAATTTCATAAAATTGTTCTACTAATTCTATATACCAAAGAAAATTAAACTTTGCAAAAAAATAACCAACCCAATCCCCTCTCTTTACTAAGATTCTCTAAAAACACTCTCTCACCCGCTATATTAATAAGTTCATCGTATTTAATATACATACCAACATAAATATTAGTTCCTTATAGTGCCAAATAGTTTGTGAAAACGAACCTCGTCTTTGTTCCTAACTTCAATACTCTATGATATTTTTTCATGCTTCGATGAATCCATCTTATATCTTTATCTTATTTTACTTGACGTTTTGGATACTTCGCTACATCAATTTGATATTTTTTAGACCTTTCTAATTTAGGAGGCATTAAATAATTGAATTGCGTTGTTGAAGTTTAGATATTATTTAGAGAAGATAAATGATTTGTAGTTGTCAAAAATATTGAAGTAAAATACTAGTATTTATAGATTTTTATTTTATTTTATTGACCCTGGCTAATCAGATATCTGGTTGGCCACGATATGTTTTTAAATAGTCGTTGGCCAATCGGATATCCAATTTTCCTATGACTATTTGTTTTTTGAATAATCGTTAGCCAATCAGATTTCCAGTTTGGCCCAAATAAAATTCAATATTATTTTCCTATAAATAGATTACAAACTCATCCAAATCTTATGCATCTCTCAAACAATAATATTTTTCCAAATTCTCTCAAAACACAATTCTAAAAATATTACTATAATATCTCAAATCATTCTACAATATTTTTCTTCACCAATCTTCGATCAAGTTTTGTTATTTATCAACTAAATTAAGTGTTCTTGATGAAGGAATATCGTTATTTAGTGTTTGGTGTTTCTCTTTTTATTTACGTTATTATATGATATTTATTTAAATTAATAGTTTTTTCATACTTTAAAATTTTACAAAATCATTTTACTAATTTTTCATAGTTTTTCAAAAATCTCTTTTAGATTTCACAAAAGCAAAGAGATGTCCCAACTAATCATGGTTGTGGGGCTAATGTCTAACCTCACCCTATAAGTAATCCTAACTTAGATTGTTTTTTTGGTTTTGGTAAGCATGATCTCGTAGAAACCCAACATTTTAAAACACATTCTTCTCATGTTAACGCTAATATATCTGGTAATACAAATGCTGATAATAATAATAATAATAGGAAAAAACATTATGTACATGATAACATTTTACATAAATCTAGATGAAAATTGTGCTAAGTGTAATTATTGTGAGAAAACATATACCTACAAGTCTGGAAAAACAAATTATGACAACAGGTGTATGTCGAGACATGTAGCCACACATAACATTTTTTATCCTTCAAAAAATTATGAAGAATGGAATGCATCCATAGATCTTCAAACCGGCAATGCTTTTATTTTTAATCAAAATATATATAAGAAAGAAACCATGATATATGTTGTTGGTACTTTACAACCATTTTTTGTTTGGTGAAAATTGGAGATATGTTAATTAGATGTGTAGTCGGGTAAACCCAAAAGTCACACATTTCCCACGTACCTTAATGAGATCTATTTTGTTAAAATATTATGCAACTAAAAAACAAATTATTCTTGATACCATTTTAGATTTGCCAAGGAAACTTTCTTTGACTTATGATATAGCTACTATTCTCGAGTTTGATATGATGTTTGTTACTTAACATTGGATGAATCCTCAATGGATACAGCAAACAAGATTTATGTATCTTCTTTGTAGTATCCTATTAAACAAGGGGTCCTACTATGCCTACCTTAGGTCCTAAAAATAGTAGAAATAAATTTCTAGAGATAATGGAAAACCATTCAAAAAACTGTTATATATGTCGAAATTAGACGGAACTCTACATATTATCTTCTTACACGTGCTTATGCATATAGAAGTGAGACTACTATGCTTTATAATAGATATAATTCTAATACACATCTTGAAGATCAAAATTTGATTTATTGTGCTTCAATGTTAAGCTTGTTGAGGTTGTTTATTTCTTTCGATAATGCATCTGTAGAGGGGGGAGCTATTGAGTCTCTTAGAAATGATTACAACCTGTATTTTCCTAACATAATTGCATACAAATATTCATGTCATACACTTTATTTGGTTGAAAAATATGTAATAAGTATAGTTAAATATTATATCAACCATAATAGCTCATATTATGCTCTACCTCGGGTCCTCAAAAAAGTGGAAACAAATTCTTAGAGATAGTGGATAACCATTGAAAAAACTAGTTTTCAATGTTGAAACTAGAAAGAACTTTACGTATTATTGCACGTGCTTATGTGTATAGAAATGAGATTACTATACTTTATAATAGACATACTCCTAATACACATCTTGAAGATTAAAATTAGATTTATTGTGCTTCAATGTTAAGCTTCTTGAGGTTATCTTAGGATGCAACTAAAACTTTTTCTACACAATATACTGATAAGTGCATTTCATATCACTTATTACGCTTCCATTATTCTTAAAATCATCACCGGCTCTCAAGTATTCAGTGAGTTTTAACTTGTTTTTCCAGTATTATTAAAGTCGCTTGTGCCGCGGGTAAATTTTGACAATATTAATAAATTTGGGTTGAAATTGAAGAAACTGGAAAATTAATGTATTTAGGAAAATTCTAGAACAGTTGAAAAGAAAAGAAAATATATTAATGCTAAAAATATATTATGACGAGTGATTTTCAAAAAAATATATATTAATGCTTGAAATATATTATGACGAGTGATTTTCCAAAAGAATATATATTAATGCTAAAAATATATTATGACAAGTGATTTTTCAAAGAAAATATATTAATGCTAAAAATATATTATGACGAGTGATTTTCAAAAAAATATATATTAATGCTAAAAATATATTATGACAGTGATTTTCAAAAAAAATATTAATGCTTGAAAAATATATTAGTCCCTCTGTTCCATATTAATGGACGTTTAAGGTGGGAGCACGGATATTAAGGAAACTCATTATGAGTTCTCTTTCCTATAAAAATTAGAGCAGAAATAAATTTAATTGATAATTATAATAAAAAACTGATAAAAAAGGCAATTGGTTTCATTGGCTATCAAATTGAATATCATTTAATATTACATTGGTAACTGTGAAACGACAACTAATATGGAATTAATTTAGTTTCTTAAAACGACCTATAATAAGGAACAGAGGGAGTAATGTTAAAAAAAAAATTTCTAAGATATTGTTTAAAATATTAAATTAAGAAGAAAATATTAAAGCGAAACATAAAAAGAAATTAATACTGAATTAAGAAAAGAATATTAGATTAATCCGAATATTTTATTTAGCTATATTGTTTAAAATATTATTTTATTTAACATAAATATTTACGTTACGTAATTTAATTGTTTATATTATTTTATTTAACATAAATATTTACGTTACGTAATTTAATTGTTTTTAGGGTTTCGGCAAAATATCTATATAAAGAGACGTAAAGGAGAAAGAAGGGGTGCCGTTTTGGTTTTTTGTCTTTCGGCAAAATACAAGAAAAAAGAGAATAGAAAAAGAAGCAAAAGTCTACTGAGTTTTGCCGAGAGAAGAAAAAGAAGCAATTGACGGCAAGCGACGACGACGATTTGACGTCTTTTTCGGTTTAATATTTAATAAACTCTTCTTCGTTTATTTATTTTTTATTTTTATTTATATTCATCAAGCTATCTTAATTTTTAAGACCATGATGATGATTTGTACGATTATGAACTAATCGTTGTCATGGAACCTTAGCGGATTTGTTTGAATAATATTTAGGGTTCATTGCTTAATTGATTTTTTTAAGATATGTTTATCGGTTACCTAGTATGGCTGTGTTTTTTTGTTAGATGCGTCGCGAACATCTAGATTGTTTATCTTTAATGAATGCGAAAGTATATTTAAGGGTTTAGAACTTGCCATGCTAGTATAGGTTCTTGAATGATTCATATTGTGATTGTTCATGATTCGTAATATGTCATTAACCATATCATATTACCCTATGTAATCGGAATAGATAACTTGTGCTTAAAACCAATTGTACCTCAATTCATATAGACATATAGGATTGTCATGCATGCGGTGTCTGCTTAATTGCTATCTCTTTTGTGGTTGACTAAGTGGTTTGGTTTACGTTATTGAAAGGTAGCGTATTCTGATTTTGTGTTATCTAATTAGTAATCGTAGTTATCTTACATATTGATTAAGTATATTAATACTCTAAATAAAATAAACAATGAAGTTAGGGTTTCTCTCGTATAATTAAAACTCATTAGATATTCTCGTTACTTAATTTGCTTAGTTATATTCATTCACTCATACTGCCAGTGGCCGGCCATTGTGGCCAGCATTTGAGGCGCCAGTTGCCAGTGCTGTGGCACCAGTGGCCGGCCAATGTGGTACCAGTGGCCAGCATTGTGGCGCCAGTGTCAGCATTGTGGCGCCAGAGCCAGCATTTGAGGCGCCAGTGGCCAGTGCTGTGGCACCAGTGGCCGGCCATTGTGGTACCAGTGGTGTCTTATACACCTAGTCTTCGTGGGAACGATCTTTCTTACTTATTACTTGCTACGATTTGACCGCGTATACTTGCGTGAGAAAAGGACTAACAAGTTTTTGGCGCCACTGCCGGGGACTCGGTGTTATTGGACAGTTTTATTGCTTATCATATACTCTTAACATTCACTTTACTAATCTTGTTATATATATAGATACATATATGGTTCCCGATATGGAAACAAAATTTATTAAATATTTTCATCACATCCCTACGTTTATGTTATTGAGTGCATTTTTTTATCATTTTAAAAGATGTTTAGTTTTTCTTTTTTAGTTATTTTTTTTTATGAAGCACAAAAACCTCCTCGTGGTACATATAACCATGATAAAGATATTGAAGAAATTAACATTTTTCTTTCTATAATGTATAATGAATATGTTGACAAATACGAGAAATTTATCATTTTCATATGTAACAGGTACTAGTAGTAGTAATAAATAAAAAGGCAAAAGTCGTTAAACTACGTGAGAATAGCGATGTTAAATAGTAGGGTGTCAAGAGAAACTCCTCAAACTAGTAACAAAATTGTGAGATATTTGAACAATCCATTTTAGTTAGGAAATTATGACGATAGCGACCCGCCTAGCATTATAAAGTAGTGGCAATCTATAGAAGATAAGTTTCCTATTCTTTGTAGGTAGGCATAGCAACGGGGAGAATTCGGGACAGATATCTATATATCTACTACCCACCCGTAGTAGAAAACTAATATCTGAACCCGCATGATATTATAAAGTAGTGGAAATCTACATAAGGTAAGTTTCTTATTCTTTATAGGTAGAGATCGCAACGAGGCGGAGTGGGGACGGTTATCTATATATCTACTACCTACTCCGTAGTAGAAAACTAATATTTGAACCCGCCACAAAACCCAAAGGATACTTTTTTATCCATATCACATCCAAATCTGCGGGTTCGGGTTACTTATACTACCTACTCCGTAGTAGAAAACTAATATTTGAACCCGCCACAAAACCCAAAGGATACTTTTTTATCCATATCACATCCAAATCTGCGGGTTCGGGTTACCCATGTGGGTACCCGTAAACTACCCGCGGATGAAACCCGTGGTAAATACCCGAACTGAAACTGAAAATCCAAACCAAAATTGAACATAACTCGTCGCACAAATAAATTTAGAAATATTACAATAATTTGAAAAAACCAACATAATTATCTCATCAAATTGAATCAACATATTGCAAAACAAAATAATATATAAAACAAAAAACAAAAACAATACAAGTTAACTCAAATTATCAATAGTAAAATATCACGTTCATCAAATATTTGAAATTAAAAACAAAATGTTTTCATCAATAAATTTTTCCAACTTCTAAGTTCCAACAATCGTCTACCTATTGCAAAAACTTCAATTATTCATGTTAAATAAATTCAATTAGACAATTTATTCAAAGAGTATAATTTTCTACATAAATCAAACATAATTAACATATTACTTACCATGTTAGTCGAAAAATCCAAACCATCATTAACGACATCATCAAAGATAGTTAAATATTTTTTAAGTGTATAACCGAACCAACTAATAAAAAATAAAATAAAGTATGATTTATGGAAAATATTCAACTAGAGTCTAATTAAAATAAATATATTATATTATGTTTTGCTTTCAATTTTGCTGCCCATAACCAACTTTTTGCACACAAAAATGCTTCCAATATCTTTTCATGAAGTCTACTTTGATGCGGACTCACTAAACGACCACTAATGTTAAAAGTTGGCTCTTACGCTACCGTAGATATAAGAATCACTAAAATATCTTTTGCAATTGCTTGCAAAGTTGGATACTTTAATCCATTTGACTTCAACCAACCAATAATAATAAAATCAAGTTTGTTTGCTACAACATCTTCATCCAATTAAATATCTAACTCGGATTTAGGTGGTGTCAATTTACTTTTCTTTCTTAATCATACAAAAGTATCGTAATCTGATATCAAATCAAAAGCGGAACCACCAAACTCTCGGATACTCGAATCATAACTCAAATCATAATAATTATCTATATTTTTATGTTGGTATTCTCCAAGAAAATCATAACAACATTTTATAGTTTTAACTACTTTATCCAAAGCACCAAATTCATAAACGGTGGGAAATGAAAATCTAACAAAGTTAGCTTATATCATGGATCTAGCACAACCGCAACCCCTAAAATTCTATGAATAATATCTCAATATTTTCTAATGTTCATCCTTTTTAATGTAATTTATTTAACTACTATGTTGGAAGATTTAGACCATTGTCAAGAGTATCATATAGCACGTCATATAGAACAAATCTAGTGTGTGGGCATGGAACATAAACAATCCTCAATTAAACGAATGTAATATTTTTAAATTAGATATTAAGAAAATATTAAACATATAACCTCTAACGATATTAAAAAAAATTGAAATTTAGTCATACCTCAATATACGACTTTGTAAGGTCCATAAATCATCAATGAAATGTGTCATTATCACCATAAACCTCTTTTTTGGTTCCTTGATTCCCATATATCAGTGGTGATTACTATCCTGCTTGAATTTTCTTTTATGAGCTTCACCGTTATCATCTCGTTATTATATATTTTGATAATATTATTTTTAATCGTATTTCGAGAGCCCATTTTAAAAGTCGGTTGAAGTCCATTTGAGTGTCTTCTAAACCATTTATGTTCAACAATAAGGAGAAGATACTCATATAGTATGATCATCTCTGCTAGTAATTCACTCCCTCGTTCTTGCGTAAAAGGGTAACTTTTCTTTTTCCATCCCCTCTTACAAAACTATCAATTATCGTATTTTGCTTTAATGTCTCCCTTGGACATCGTCCATATTTGTTTCAATTTTTCTTTAAATGAGAGGTTCCATTTTTTGTTTCACAACCAAGAACGGTATTACAATACTTACAAATAAATATCCTTCCAAACTTTATTTCGTTTCTCTCAACTATAATGTTTCCATGATTCACTCTTAAAACCTTCATCTCCAGTATCAACTGTCATATTACAACTTGTTCTTATAGTAGCATGTATGGATGGTGTCATAGAATTGATATTTAGCAAAAGAGATTTGATACCAACCTTGAAATCATCAACGATGTTGTTTTTTATAAATGTGTGAGAATCGACTTCATTTACCAAAAACATTTGAACCTTCGTGTTCATTAAAACAAAACTCAAATAATTATTTAAAAAATAAATAAATATTTAGTTTGACATTATAAATAAAATTAATAAGCATAAAATATATTTATAACATTTTAATGCTGTCCAATAATTATTAATGCTGTCCAATAATTATTTGCTTCTCTTTCTCAATTTCATCTGGTGTTGCAGATTTCATATCTCTGTACAAGAAAATATACTTTTTAAAATCTAAAACCACTCATATAAATGTGTTTTCCAATAGTATATATCGATTAATACAAATATGATTTCAACTATGCCAAATAATTTAATATCATACTCAGTGGTATTAAATATACGGAATACTTTGGTTGCTCTCAAAATGTCTTATAGCTTTAGTCGCAAACATTTCATGAGAATACCATAATAAAAATAAACGTAACAAGTATACTTTCTAAAATCAGGATTAGGTGAAAACTAATTATTATATAGTATACAAATACACACATTCCTAATTACTGGAAAGCGGCCGAGGTACCTAGGGCTAAAGGGCTGCGCCAGCTCCCTTAGCTCTAAACTCCACCAACATTAATAAGGGTTTGGCTAACCGGTGTCCTGGGCACCGGTTAGTAAGCATTTATTAGCCCACTTTTTACAAATTTTAATGTACTTTTACCTTAGTAATTATTGTAGCTGTTTATATTTTATTTTATAGACAAGATTACCCTTCCTTTTAATTGAATAACGTCTAAGTTTTGATTTAGACAATAAAAAATCAAATTAAAATTTAACGTTATTTACCATTCAAATTTAACCTGTGCCCATGGGCTAAACCTTCTCCAGTAAATTATATCCGTCTAAGGATTTTTGTAATTAAATAGCCCTTCTAAGTATAATTTATGATTCCGCCACCACCGGCTGAACCTAAGACGAAAATTCGAAAAAACTAAATGCAGATTGCAGACCAATGTCACCCATCAGCTTTTCTAAAATTCCCTTAATTTCACACCCTCTATTCCTTTCCCATCATGTTCCTCTGAGCGCATTTACATACCATGGAAATAAGAGAAATAAAAAGAACATAAAACTCACCTTTACTAGAGCATGAAGCAGTCAAGTATAGCGAAAATACATAAACAGTTTAAAGTCGAGTCAGTCCCTAAGATCATACTCTATTAGCTAAAAAGTATCCAAAACTTTATTACTCCATAAGGAAGACTTATGATCCACCCCACCCTCATTCAAATCAATAGAATCATAACAAAAAAAAATTCAGTGATATTTCAAGAAAATTTATTCCAATGGTTTGCTGTTTCCTTTAAACTGGTATTGCGACAGTACAAAACCTAAGTAATTGCGAAACCTAATCGTAAGATGCTACTGTTTCGTAAACACAACATTCAAGATCGAAATGAACTCAAAATAAGATAAAGAGATGAGAAACGATGTTACCTAGCACATAAGGTCGGTCGGTGAGTATTTGAAGCGGCATAGAACTAGAATATGGAATGTAATTAAAGCGACAATAATTTAATCTTCTTAAATCAGTCTTCTGCAATCGCCCGAGTCTGGTGGCGGTTTTAAATCAGGTGGATTGCAATGTAGGTGAAAGTTTCAAGCTGCAGAGAACTGGAAGATGGCCGAGAGTTCGTGATTGTGAGAAGGAAGACAGATGAGTAGGGTTACGTGACTTTGTCTTAAGAGTGGGCTGGTACTAGTATCTAATGAGCTAAAGATCTCTCGAGGGATACATAGCCTATAAATGTTTATAATAATAATAATAATAATAATAATAATAATAATAATAATAATAATAATAATAGTCTAATATATTTTATTATTTTGATGGGGCTGATATTGGGCGGATACTAGTATTTTAATATATAAAACCGAAATCTAATCCGAACCCGAACGGATGAAAATAAAATCATAATCCATCCATTTTTTATTATTATTTTTTCGTTAATTCACCTCGCTGGATCGGTTCCGTTTGGATATCTATGGTTTCAGATTTGTTATCTCTATATTTCTAGTAGTAGATTAGTTAAGAATATTTGATTAATGCCTATATCTATAGTGGCAAGTTAATATGCATTTAAAAATATCGAATTTCAATACACGACTAAATGAACAAGATTGACTAGCACTACACGTGTATTGTTTGATGCAATCAAAGATTGGATTGTGGTGTATCATAGGATGCATGACGAAGAGTATAAAATGAAAAAGAATCTAAGATACATATTCGATGAATATCCAGATGTTATAGATGATGTACTTGAACAAAATGTTATGTAATAGGATACTTCAGTTTGAAAAGATTTGTATAATCCATAGCCTCCAAGAGTATAAGTTGTGAAAGACTTAAATCAATAAAAAAAAAAATTTATCCTCAATCCCGTAATGTAATAACTTATCATAATTTTGTTACCACTTATAAAAACAAACAAACTATAATAAGTTATAAAGTAATCAAACTATAAGACTATAGCCTCAAGGAGATAGCCGAGTTGGTTAAGTAAGACATGATCATGACCAAAGGTCATGAGTTCGAGTCCCTCTACATACGCTTTCTCGACTGAGTCTGTCAGGCTATCGCCTCAGACCGAGGGTTTACCCTGTACGCACTCATTGCACTTTGAATAGCGGTTGCGTGTTCCCTCCGAAATAAAAAAAAACTAAGACTATAATAATTATTTTATCGTAAGAAATGATCAAAGTATAATAATAAAACTATAATAAACATATATTCATTTAAAATTATAATTTACATACCGAACAATAACAACACTTATATTATATATTATAATAAAAGATATAACAACATTTTTATACTTATAAATTATAATCAAACCATACTAATAATCAAAGTATAATAATCAAAGTATTATAACCCACAATAAAACTCGAATACCATAATAATAATCAAACCATAATTATCGTAAGAAATGATCAAAGTATAATAATAAAACTATAATAAACATATATTCATTTAAAATTATAATTTACATACCGAACAATAACAACACTTATATTATATATTATAATAAAAGATATAACAACATTTTTATACTTATAAATTATAATCAAACCATACTAATAATCAAAGTATAATAATCAAAGTATTATAACCCACAATAAAACTCGAATACCATAATAATAATCAAACCATAAGCAAAGTATAATAATAATTTGTTTATCGAACAATAACAATACTTATCCTATGTGTTACAAAACTAATATAAAAACACTTGTAGTACTTACAAATTATAATTAAACCATAATAATAATCAAATTATAATATATTAATAATTTATATAATATACAGTTGTGATGGCCGTGACATTAACCTTGTCGTATGAATGTGACCATCGTGATTGCATATTACCGTGACTATGATTGTCATGGTTGTGACATGGAATCCGAGCGTGTTTAGCTATGACTCGTTCCCCTGACTGTTATGACAACTCTACCGTGATCTTGATATAAGACGATGTAACACGTCCCATTAAACATCTCTAGCAAATCTTGTGTCATATTTTAAGGCATATCTTACTATTTTAGTATATGTCTCATAATAGATAGTAAGGGTCGCAACCTACTGTTACACCACATCTTGTAATACTATACATTTTAACAACTTCTAACGTGTGTTGGGGATGTGGTACTACACATTCCATGTTGTTATAACGTTTTTATCGTGTCGCAGAGCGACATAACAGACTGTTATGCGTCATATTGTCCCGCGTAACAGTTTTTTACCATATGATATTTAACAGTTTACCATGTTTTTATACGTTTATTCAAAAATAATATGTATTCAATAAATTAAGATATATATGTCAGAAACAAGGTATTTATAATATTTATTTGATAGTTTTTGTAATTATAATTAGATATTTTAAATAGTTTATTAGATCTTCCACTAAATAGTTCATTAGATCTTTAAACCATTTTTTCAAAGTTGTTTGAATTTTTAGATCTTTCAACTATTTTATATTTTTCATAGTTCTTTAGATCTTTCAACTAATAGTTTATTAAATCTTTCAAGCATATATATTTATATGTTTTAAATAATTTATTAGATACTTTAACTATATATTAGTTTTTAGAATCGTATATTTATGTATACATACAGTACTTGTACAACCGTAAATAATAAAAGAAAATTTTGAAAGATATTTTATTAACAATAAAAATACATTATATTTATATAAATAAAACAAAACAATGGATTAATTAGACCATATAATAAATATATTTAATACAATAAAATAGAAAAACATAACAAAAAATATTTAATACAATCAAATAAAAAAAACTAAGGAGCTTGATCTTCATAGTTGAAAGGGGATGGAGGAGGATATGAAGCATGAGGAAGATTAGCATCCATATGTTCAGCAACCACATTCAAATCCATCTTAGCCAGCATTAGTCGCATGCATTCAGTGTATTGTATTTGGATGGTGGGTACTTTACTATACATTTTCATGTGTTCAGAATGCATTCATTCCATGTATTGGCGATCGGCAATCGTTGTTGTTGATGAGAAGAACTACCAGCGTTGGAGCGGATGGTTGATGTTCTTGCATCGTAGTGTGTGTGGCTTATTGATGAAAACTGTATGTGGAGCATATGGTTTAATAACGCCATTAAAATTCCATATATCTGGCAAAGCTTCATAAAACTGAGCTCATGCCTTCCATTTCGACCACATTTCTATTTGCCAAGAATATATTTATTGGTTTTTAAAAGAATGTCTTTCATATATTACAAATTTTCCTAACAATGCATCGAGTTCACATACTAACATTTATCTCATTTTTTATAAGCAAATGACTTATTATTATCCCATAAGGTAAATTTGTGCCACTAACTCGCAAATTCTTATGCCTAGTGATCGAACTAGCCTAAATTTATAGTTTTCTATATCATTATAACAAAAGTTAAAAATGTTTTAATAAACGAAAAGTATGAATCATTGATATCAGTAGGAGTAAAATAATTATAAACTAATTTCAAAACTAATTTACTACATCCATCCAGATAAGCTATACTAGATTTATCTACCATTAATTGGTGGTTGCTCATTACCACCACTCAGTGTGTGGACTGCCTCATCCAACTTTATAGGCCAATCATCAGGCCATTTCATTCGAGGATAACTAAGACCGGTAAATAATTAGCACCATATAATGGCTGCGTTAGCATGAAAAATTCTTCTACTAAGTCACTTTAAAAAAAACTAAACTCAGAATTATTAATTGTACATCTCTTTCCCAAGCTTTGGAGATCATTAAATCTTAGACACCGAGTTGCATAAACTTTTTGTACTAATTTTATGTACCAATCATACTGATTTTTATAAAACAAAACCGAACCAAAATCAATAAAAAGGGTTCAATTCGGATTATCGCACCTATAACAACCCAATACATATTTATATAAAAATATTGACTAAATATATCATAAGTTACTACAACATTTAATGAGCTATAATAAATTTGGTAATTGAGAATCTGTACGAATCTAGTTTTATTTGTTTTATAATATTATACTTAAAACCTCTAATATTTATTGTATTTTTAGTAGTATATAATTCTGCAATGTTATGATAAAATAATTGTCGTTGAAAATTTATTAAAATTTAATTGTCGTTTTAGATTACCAATACATAACTAATTATTGAATATTTATCTAAATATATAAAAATTTATTAATTCAACCAGTTAAACTTTTTTCATTTTTTAAAAAATAATTAATTAATTTAAATCTCTATGGTTTCTTTATTAAAAAACAACAATCATGACTATTATTAATATTTATGCAAAAGAATTAAATTTCAAAAGTCTGCTTTTACATGGTATGTATTTGATTAAAATGGTGTATCGTATATTTTAGATATAATTTAATTAGGAAGTGCATTAAATAATAAGAGTTTTGGAAATATGCTCTATTTTATCTTCTCACAGGAATAGAGATCATTTATTGATCTTAATCGGTTAATCTGATCGGTGATTTCTCGATTATGGAAGAATGAGATTTTTCTACTCAGAAATACACATTGACGACCAACAACTTCCCTGACAAATTGAAGCTCTCTTCCATTGACGAATTTCTTTTGCTTAGGAAAATTGGACCGTCTTCTCCGCTTGATGTCTGTTCTTCAGATAATGGGGAAAAATCTTGGTTCTTGGGTGTTAATCGAAATGTTATATGTAATCCCACGTTCGAGGAGCCCAATAAGGAAAAATCTAAACCAAATCTGCAACCTGGTTCTTATGCTGATACCGTAAAACCCAGGAAAACAGAGGTCATGTATTCTAATGTCTCTGTTATATGTATTCTAATGTCTCTGTTACGATTAAAGATGACTATCCAGTTATCACGTTTGAAGACAAAGATAAAGACTCATTGTTAAACCTTTTGAAGCATACGATGATTGCCAAATTTGCTTCTGGGAAACCATCAATGGAGGTTATGAGAAACTTCCTGGAAAATTTAAATTTTCTGGCAACTATAGTCTATCAGTCTGGGGCTATAGACATATTTTCATTGAATTTGATAATGTTGAAGATCTCAAGAATTTGTGGTCAAGGAATGTTTGGGTTCTTGGAAGCAAAACGATGCGCCTTCTAAAATGGACTCCGCTATTTAATCCTAATTTTGAATGTCCTTTCACTCTGATCTGGGCTTCTTTACCTAACTTGCCAGATTTCTTATTCAATGAATTGACCATTGAGGAAATTTCTAAGGTTGTTGGAGTTCATCTGTAAGTTTGGGTTCCTACTATCAATCGGGTAGGATCTGGGCTGAAGTCGATATCTCCAAACCGTTGGTTCAAAAAGTCCACTTAACGTTTGGTGAAGCTGATAGTTACTGGGTTGATATAATTTATAATAATATACCTTCCTACTGCAACAGATGTGCTCATATCGGTCACTCTGATGAAAACTGTAAAAAACAATTCCCTGAAGAAATGAAGTCAAAAAGTTCTCTAAGAAACGTCCCTGAACAAGTCCCTTTGTCTGCTCAAAACGTCACTGAACAGTCCCCTTTGTCTGCTCATGTCAACAACGATGTGATCAACAATAAACTAAAATTGGTCATTGTTAATAATGATGATATCAACAGTTTCAATTTTTTGTTTCTAAAAGCTGTTCAGAAAATGAAAGTACTAACCAGTCTGTTAGTATACCTACTCAAGATAATCAAGACGTTGATCTTTCTAGATTATATCCCATAGACTTACCAAGTGACAATGAGATGATTGATGCTTTGAAAACTTTAGATAGGAGAAATATGTTTGAGCCAATAGCTGAAGAGATTCACTATTCTCCAAGGAATGCTGGCGGTCTTGTTAATTCTCCAGTCAAAGATCAGTTCGAATTAGTTTTGAAGAAATCAGACAATAAGAAGTTGAAGAAAACCACATAAATCTGGAATTCAAAGGGTCCAGTGTGATTAAAACTTATCAAACTCAAAAGAACCAACAAAACAACATCAAATTAATGACGATTACCATCGTGAATTGGAATTCCAGAGGCCTTGGCAACAAGGAAACCATTCGAAGGCTTAAGTCCATTGTTAAATCTACTAAAGCTAGTTTTTATTCTATTCATGGACCATTTATTAATAATGATAAGATTTAGTTTGTTTCTAAGAAGTTGAACTTCAGTGGATATAGTGGTAACCTCAACAATAAAATTTGGGTCTTCTGGAAAAATGACTATGTAGTGGATATTGTCTTTGATGGGGAGCAGATTCTTCATCTTATGGTTCATCACCCAATCTTGGACAAAGATTTCATGATGTCTGTGATTTACACGAAATGTAAAAGAGTTCTAAGATAGTCTCTATGGGATACTCTCGGACTGCTTGATAATCCTACAAAAGAGTGGATTATTTTTGGAGATTATAACACCATATCTAACATTCAAGAGCAGTTATCTTGTTCTACAATCAATCAACGGGGCATGGACGATTTCAATAATCTAATTATGGATTGTGGCCTTCAGGATGTTGGATATACTGGGTGTATTTATACTTGGTCTAATGGTCAGAAATTGAAACGTTTGGATCGCGTATTAATCAACAATCCTTGGTTGAATTATTTTGAGACAATGTCTGTTACTCATCATGCTAGAAACTGTTCAGATCATTGCCATCTTTTGATCAGTATATATTCTAGTTTGGAGAGATTCAAAGCTTCATTTAAGTTCTTGAATATGTGGGTTACTCACCCTGGTTTTATGAAGATTGTGGATGATAGTTGGTCTGCTAATGTGGTTGGGGCTGATGGGAATCCTATAATGAGTTTTTGGTTCAAGCAAAAAAGGTTGAAGGCTGTGTTAAAAGACTGGAATATAAATGTATTTTGGAACATTTTCAAAGCAATTAAGAATTCTGAGGAAGACATTAAGTTTAGATAAACTTCCCTGCAAAATGATGCTACTGATGAAAATAAAAACTTTCTTGAGGAGGCTAAGCAAAACCACTTAATGTTGCTGGACAGTGAAGAGCTTTATTGGAAACAGAAAGCTCATGCAACTTGGCTTAATGATAGTGATACAAATACAGCTGCTTACCATAGTTTTGTGAAGAAAAGAATTAAAAAGAACAGTGATAAGGAAAGATATTCTACGGGGACCTAAATGTAATTAGTAAGGACCAGATTGATAAGTCTTACAAATGTAAAGTAGGATTAAGCTTTTATAAGAGATAGAGGGACTAAATTGTAAATATTCATTTATGTAACCGCTTTTGTAACTGATTCACCTGGCCTATTTATAGAGGCTGAGGAGGACAGTTACACTCATGAAATAATCAGAAGTGCAATACTACTTTGACTACTGAAAACTCTCTCTGTGAAGACTTGTGTTCTTGATTCACTTAATTCAACTTTAATTCATACCAAATTGGCGCTAGAAAGAGAGGGCGAAGATACCTTGATCAACAGATCAAAAATCGAAGTCTCGAGTTTTCGTTTTCTAAAAGTTTTTTGTTCGAGTTTTTCTGAAGTGTTTTTGTTTAGTTCTTCGCTGATTGAAGATGGATCCAGCAGAAGGTGACAATCCATCCGTACGAAAGGCTATGGAAACATTGAAATCCGATCTGCAAGAGGCAGGTAAATCGATTCCAACTCAAGCAAACCAATTTGATTTCGAAGGAAAAATGAATGAGATGATAAGGAAGGTGGCAGAGCTTGATGAATTGGTGAAAAAGAAGGAAAGTAATGACAGCACTAGACTTAGGTCTAAAATAGCAAGAGGCGATCAAGATAATCAGTCGGATCAGTCAATGGATGATGGCGACATTCAGTATGAACAGCGTAAAGCACGTTTTGAGCGAAAAAAGGAGTACAGTGGGATAAAAAGGAAAGGAAAACTGCAGAAGCGGCAGTATGTGAACTCTAGTGATGAAGAGGATTCTGAAAATTCGGATTCAGATGAAACACCGAGGTATGAATATTCTCGAGGCCATTCAAGAGGAGCGGAGCGTGAATTCCGGGCAGCTAAGGTGTACAAGGAGGGGAGGCAGAAGAAAGATAGGCGAGTATATTCACCTCGGAAATATTCGCCTCGGAAGCATTCGCCTCGAAAGTATGAAGGTGAGTCAAGTTTATATGCTACTGTGGGGATGAGAAACGAAGACCAAGATGTTCAAGGAGTCGACTGGAGGGACTCACCATTGATCAGGGAGATCAGATCTGTGCCACTTCCGAGGCGGTTTGATATTTCCAAAGTTGATAAGTTCGATGGGAATCAAGATCCCGATGACCATATAGAACAGTTCAAAAACTATATGACTAATTTCGAAGACGACGATAAATTGGTGTGTAGAGCATTCTCTCAGACATTCAAGGGAACTGCGCTGAAATGGTTCAACAAGATTCCTAAGGAATCAATTGCAAATTTTAGAGGCTTCTATACAGCTTTCCGAAGAAAGTTTGTGGGAAGCAAAGAAATGAGAGCTAATGGAGATACAATAATACAATGCAAGCAGGCTGTGGGAGAGAAGCTGAAGGATTATACTAAGAGATTTGTATCAACCAAAGCTGAACTAGATGATTGTGAAGAAAGTGTGGCTATGGCGGCGTTTAGACAAGGACTGTTGCCGGGAGATTTAGCCGATGAGACTACGAGGCGCAGGGCGTTAACATTTGGAGCTCTCATGGCTCAGGTTGAGGATCAGATTAAGGTCGAAGAATCGACGCGGGTTCGAGGAGGAGGCAGTACTATTCAGAAAGGGAATGGTCAAGCGAACACTTCGAATAATAACTCATCGCGCCCGAGGAATAATCAAAATGTTTCTAACAGAGGAGCTTCGACCTCGTATCAAGGGGGATATAATCAACACAATTCTAATAATAATCAGCAACAGTTCAGATCCAGATCGAATGTGTGGGTAAGACCAGACTATTATGCGGATTTGACTAAAAGTGTGGCTTCGATATATGAGAAAACCAGGGGAACAGTGAATTTCAGAAAGCCACCAGCGATTAATAGGCCAAGAGAGGAGCGCAATAACAAGTTTTGCAGGTATCATGAGGATGTTGGGCATGATACAAACGATTGTATTGCCTTGAAGAAAGAGATGCAGATCCTGATAGAAAATGGAAAGTTGCTGGAATATGTCAGGAAGAATGCTAAAATTGCAGCTCCGAAAATTGGTAATCCTAATTCTAAGCAGGAAACTGCACTGATGATTTTAGATGCTGCAGTTGACGAGTTTGATGTGGCTTCGGAATATGTCGACCCAGACCCTAGTCGACTATTGTTAATGTCAATAGATGAGCCGATGCGTCAAGGACGTGTTCGAGATCTGTGTGCCTTTTTTGAATCACTGACAATATTTGGGGGAGATTCAATGACTAACAACACTAATAATTCGAGGAAGAGGCATATAGTGAATTTAACACGTCAAATTGAAGGAGGAGCATCGGCACACCTAGGCAACAAGAAGGATGTTCCCTTTATAATTTTTGATGGGGATGATTTGAGGGGGATTACTGGGCCACATTAAGATGCAGTGGTCATAGGAGCAGAGGTGTGCGGGGTGGAGATTCGACGAGTATTGATTGATACCGGGAGCTCTGCCAATGTACTTTTCAAGTCAACTTATGATAGATTAACCGCTCCACCTCGAATAGAAAGCTCAGAGAGAACTATCATTGGGTTTACTGGCGCAACAGCAAATGTGATAGGGGAGTTCGAGGGACAGATCTCTTTGGGAAAGGGGCCTTTCAAAAAGAAAGTACAAGTGCTTTTTGTGGTGGTGGATTGCCCATCGAGCTACAACACTATTTTTGGAAGGTCGTGGCTGGCTAAAATGTATGCTGTAGTCTCTACGGTTCACCAATGTTTGAAGTATGTGATCGAGGATCGAGTCGGTGTAGTTCGAAATGATCAAAAGGTGGCAAGAGAGTGTTACGCTGCTGCGTTTAGATTACGAGGCAAAAACACTGATGATCCGATAGAGAATTAGCAGTTTGGGGGTTGTCTTCTGGTGGCACAGATGAGGGAATTGATGATCTGAGGTCAACCCCGAGTTCTGTGGTGGTAAATGAAGAAATAGAAGAGCATGTTTTCAGTAATGGCAGGGTACTTCGAATCGGGACTCTGTTATCTTTATCAATGCGAGAAAAATTGTTGAAATTTTTGTCTGAGAATTTGGATGTATTTGCTTGGAGGTCCGAAGACGTAGTGGGGGTCTCAATTGATATCATATGTCATAGCTTGGCGGTAGATCCGAAGATCAAACCGATAATTCAAAAAAGAAGAGCTTTTTTCGTTAAAAAAGTCTGAGGCCATAGTTGCTGAGGTGGATCGACTATATAAGATGGGGCATATCAGGGAGGCCAATTATCCGAGGTGGACAGCTAATCCTGTGGTGGTGAAAAAGAAGAACGGAAAATGGCGAATGTGCGTGGACTTCACAGATTTGAATAGGGCTTGTCCAAAAGATCATTTTCCTGTGCCTCGAATCGATCAGTTAGTGGATTCCACTTCGGGAAATAAAATCTTGACATTTATGGATGCATTTTCAAGGTATAATCAGATTCGAATGAATCCAGATGATGAAGAAAGCACAACTTTTATCACTGACAGAGGTTTACACTGCTATAGAGTGATGCCGTTCGGATTAAAAAATGCTGGGTCAACATATCAGAGGCTGATGAATAAGGCGTTTGCTTCACAAATAGGGAGAAATATCGAAGTGTACATCGATGATATGCTTGTTAAAAGAAAAAGTGATGATGAACACATTAATGATTTAGAAGAGACGTTTTTGAATCTCAGAGCCATACAATTGAAGTTGAACCATGAAAAATGTACATTTGGAGTCCGATCTGGTAAGTTTCTGGGGTACATGATTAGTGAAAGAGGAATCGAAGTGGATCCAGAACAATTGAGGGCTCTGATATCGATGTCTTCACCTCGGAATATCAAAGAAGTGCAAATGTTAACGGGCAGGTTAGCAGCTTTGAACAGATTCATTTCTCGTTTTTCAGATAAGTGCTTGCCTTTTTTCCAGGTGCTGCGTAGACCTAATAATTTTGAGTGGACTTCGGATTGTGAAGAAGCTTTTATGAAGATCAAAAATCTTTTGTCCTCTCCTGAAATATTGTCAAAGCCTCGAAAGGGTGAGCAGTTATTTTTGTATATAGCGGTATCGGATTATGCAGTGAGTGCAATTCTGGTTAGTGAAGATACGAAAATTTCGAAGCCTGTCTACTATGTTAGCAAAAGTTTGGTTGATGCTGAGAAACGCTATTTGAAGCTCGAAAAATTGGCACTGTGTATAGTAGTGGCAGCGAGAAAAATGCGCCCTTACTTCCAGGCACATACAATTGTGGTTCGAACTTCATATCCATTAAAAAAATGTGTTGCAGAAGCCAGACATTTCAGGAAGGATGACTAAGTGGTCTGTAGAGTTAGGAGATTTCGATGTGTTATTTTCTCATCGAACAGCTATCAAAGCTCAAGCCTTAGCAGACTTCTTGGTTGAGTTCCACTCGAGTAGATCCGAAGAGAAAGATGGCGAAAAAGTGAACGAGAATCCGACGTGGACGATACGAACTGATGGGGGATCCAGTAATAAAGGGTCGAGTGCAGGAGTTGAATTGGTGGCACCAACAGGGGAATTTATGTTTCAAGCTATAAAATTTGGATTTCATGCCTCGAACAATGAAGCTGAATATGAAGCTGTGCTAGCAGGATTACGGTTAGCAAATATTTGTGGAGCAATATTTGTGCGCTTGGAAACAGATTCGCAGTTGGTAGTTAACCATGTTAAGGGAGTATCAGAAGCTAAAAAGGAACGTTTGGTTTTGTACTTACAAGAGTTACGAGGAATGATGGCACAGTTTGAAAATGTCGAAGTGGAGCATATTCGAAGAGGTAGCAACACCATGGCTGACTCTTTAGCAACAATGGCTTACTCTGAAGAATATCCATGGATCATGACACAATCATCGCCCTCGATCATATCGAATTCTGAGCAGTGTGAGTTTGTTGATGATGTAGTAAGTGGTCCGATGTGCACTCGAGGTGATTGGAGGTTTGACTTGTTAAACTTTATTTCGAAAGGAATACTACCCCTTGATAAACAATTACTCAAGAAAATAAAGTATAAAGCTCTTGGCTATGTAGTTTTGGATGGGGTATTGTACAAAAGATCTGCGTCGAAACCTTTGCTACGATGTTTGAGTAAGGAAGAGTCTCAAAACATCCTATCGGAATTGCATGATGGAGATGGGTCAGCTCATTGTGGATTCAAAGCTTTAACGCGTAGGGTATTGTTGGCAGGGTATTATTGGCCTACCATATTGCAGGATGCTAAAGTGTTAGTTCAAAGCTGTGATACTTGCCAAAGGTATGCAAATTTAATACATAAACCAACAGTACCCCTAATGACAATCTCAGAGGCGGTTCCTTTCGATAGGTGGGGGATTGATTTAGTAGGACCATTACCTATGGCTTCTGGTGGAAGACAGATGATTATTGTTGTGGTCGATTATTTTTCGAAGTGGGCAGAAGCGGAACCTTTAGCTGGGATGAAAGCTAAGGATGTAATCAAGTTTATCCAAAGTAACATCTGCTACCGTTTTGGAGTTCCTCGAAAAATAACGACGGATAACGGTCCTCAATTTAATAACAAGGAAATGGATTCTTTTTGCTCTTCGAAAGGGATACAGCAATGCTTTTCTACTCCTTTCCACCCCCAAGCAAATGGACAGATGGAAGTTACAAATAGATCTATTTTGGATGGCTTGAAGAAAAATTTGGCGGGAGCAGCAGAGAAATGGCCAAATTATCTTCAAGAAGTGTTGTGGGCATATCGAACAACCCCTAGAGAGGCTACAAAAGAGACTCCTTTTTCTTTGGTATATGGAATGGACGCTGTGTGCCCTGCTGAATCTACATTGCCTTCTTACAGACTATTACAATATTCCGATGTGGATAACGATGAAGCTAGAAGGGTTGAGCTTGATTTGTTAGAGGAAAAAAGGGTCAAAGCGCATTTGAACGCGGTCCATTATCAAACGTTAATGAGAAGCAGGTACGATGCTAAAGTTAAGAGGAGAGAATTCAAAATTGGCGATCGAGTATTACGAAAAGTATTTTTTCATACTAGGGACAAGCACCTCGGAAAATTGGCTCTGAATTGGGAAGGTCTTTACGAAGTTAAAATGAAGGTCAAGCCAGGTTCCTACAGGCTGTCTGATCGAGAGGGGAGGATGCTCAAACATCCTTGGAATATAGAGCACTTGAAATTGTACTGTGAGTAAAACTGTACTTCGAATCTTTGTAAAACAGACATACTCTTTCCTTATCTGTTGGCCCAGAAAGGTTTTAACGAGGTGTCTGGTTAATATTGAATTTTTTAATAAAATTTCTTTTGGCCATTGGTTGTTTACTATGATGAGTGATTTATTATTTTGGTAACTTGGCAAAGATTGATCATCTTTGAAAGTTGACCAAGAATAATTTTCCGAAGCAATTGCTTTGAAGAAACAACCAAATTTTCGAGGTGCCACGTCTTATGAGTGCATCTAATTTTCGAGGTGCCACGTCTTGTGAGTGCATCTAATTTTCGAGGTGCCACGTCTTATGAGTGCATCTAATTTTCGAGGTGCCACGTCTTATGAGTGCATCTAATTTTCGAGGTGCCACGTCTTATGAGTGCATCTTAATTTTCAAGGTGTCTCCATTTATAAATGCATCTAATTTTCAAAGCGACAAATTTAAATAATTACACCAGAAGTTTAAGATAAAATTTAAACAAAAAAAAAGAGGAAGAAAAGTTGCTTGTTCGTCGGATAAAACACGAAGTCTACAAAAAGGTGAGAATTACTTAGCCAAATACACAAAAAAAACAAGCACGACATGCTTAATCTATTAGGCATCTTCTTCTTCCGATGACTCGTCAGTAGCATCACTTTCTTCCGAAGAACTTGAAGGTACTTCGCATGCTTCTTTTGGACGATCTTTCTCTGGGACTTGTTTCCAAAATTCTGTTAAGTTTAGCCTTGGATAGGTAGCATGGATTTCTCGAAGAAGATTGTTAACTGTATCAATTTCAGCCTTTCTGATTCCATCAAGCATCACAGAACCAACAGCAGCTTCGGCTTTCTTAACAGCAGCCTTTTTCTCTTCCTCGAATCCTGTTCGAAGAGTCGTCATTTGAGTTTGACAGTTGCTCAATTTTTCTTGGAATTCTTTAACAAGTTTCTCAGCATCGGTAGCTTTTTTCTTTGCCTCGGAGATAGCAGTGGAGTGTTGAGAATTTAGATCTTCAATAGCTTGTCGATGAGAAGTCTCCAGAGCTTTGACTTTTTCTTTGTGTTCCTTAAGAAGCTTGTCTTTCTCAGCTTCGAATTTCTGAAGTGCTTCATTTTTCGAAGTCTTTACAGACTCTGTTTCTTTTTTGCTCTTGATCAATTCTTGTGCAAGAAGCTCCAATTGTGTGTGTGAATTTTTTACTTCTTCACATAATTTATTGGCTGCAGCACTTAAATTATCAAAAGGACGAAGGATCGAAGCTACCTCATCGGATTTGTCTGAGTTAGGAAATATTGTTGGGTGGTGATGAACAGGAACGATGGCGTTAGATATCGAAGCCATAGCAGCCCCAGTGGAAGTTGATGGAATAATATTGGTAGGTTGGGAGCCATTGCCAGTAAATGCAAAATCCCCGCTTGAATTAAAATCTTCGAGGTTAAGGTAATCGTCTATTTGATTATCTCCTAGTGTCAGTCCTCCTTCAGGGTTTTCTTCAATAAAAGTTTTCCCATGCACCTCAGAAGCTAGCACCGCATCTAGCATATCAGCCTCGTTCTTTTCCTTTGGCGTGCTGGACTTGCTCTTTTTCTTCTTTGGAGAGTTGTCTTTTTTCTTTTTCAGAGCAGGTTCATCCTCCTCGGATATTGGGGGAAGTTGAGAGGCGGGCGCTTTTCTTTTCACTGCACGCTTCGGAGTCTTGGAAGGGTTAGCCTTGCTTGTACTGGCCTTCTTGTGGGTCAACTTTCCTTTCTTCTTTAATGGAAGATGGCTGTCACTTCGGTTCCTGGTGGGAAGATAGGTTTTCCCATCTGGTGCAAGTATTCTTTGAACTGCTATAATGGGATCTGGAGGGGTCATCGGATCTTCAGGGAAGTCAGCTCCCAAGGTGATGCGCCACAGATGACTGTTGACGAAGTTGATTGGTAAAAAGGCTGAGTGAAAGCCATTTCCCCAGGCCTTCTCTGCCCATGCAACCATGTTTTGAAAGATATCATTTGCAGTTGCTCGACGACCTTTGAACCGCCTCGGAATTTCTGAAAAGAGAACAAGCAGTTTGATAAGAGGACTTCATTAATCTGGCTAGGTTTAATAAGTTAGAAATGTTAACAATACAGTAATGATGCACTTACTACTATCTCTCCAGGTGAGAGTAAGCCTTGAAGGGTTGTCGTCGGAAATCTCTTTCCCATTTTCCCAAGCGCCTGATAGAAAGACAAACCTTTGTTTCCAAAGTTTGTCAGCTTCGAGGAGGTCATCGATAATCTTTAGATCATCCTCCAGTGTTAGGTAGTAGAATGGCAAGACTGGCCCGTTTGAGAGCTTGGTCAGTGAGATGAAGTCCTCAATTTCGAGGGAGATGCCTCCTAGCCTCGACACCATAATGGCGGAGAATAAAGTAAATAGTTGGTTTGGGGTAACCTGTGTGGGGCACAACTTGAGAATTTCGAAGTACCGCACAATCATGGGATCGAGGGGAAATCGAAGTCCCCAGTTGAAGAGCTCAGGATAGACTACCAGTTCGTCCTTTTGACAGCTCAGGGGTGTCTCTCCTTCCACTGGTAGTCGAAGAATCATCTTATCTGTTAATCCCCATAGCTTTCTGAGTTCCTCTTTCTCTGATTCGAGGTAGTAGGTATAGGGTACATTCTTTAGGGCAAGAATGTACCGAGGAGAAAGTGATTTAAGATTTTCTTGAACCAAAGCAGCAACATCTTCGGGGAGTGTAATGAGAGGTTTCTTTCCTCGAACTTTCTTCGGAGGAATCACCCCGTCAGCTTCGGATTCCTCTTCGGCATCAGATTCAGTAGCTTCAGAATCAATCTCTTTGTTGTTGTCCTCATCATTGGCTTCATCGATGCGACTTCGGATTTGAGTTTCATCTTGAGTCACAAGAATTGGTTGACTACTTTCTGGTGTAGTGTCAACCACTTCTTGTGGGGGGGGGGAGGAGAAGAGGTGTCTGCTTCTTCACCCATTGCTAGAAATGTTGATTTTTTGGCACGTTTAACTTTGACAGCTTCGAATTGAGGAGGAAGTAAGTTGGGTTGAAGATTTTTAGGTGCTTCGAATGTGAGGACAGGTGATTTGGTTTGTGGTTTTTTGTCAGTTGATGGTTTGTCTAAGGTAACTCCTTTAGATTTTCGACGAGGTCTTAGCAGTGGAGAAGTAGGTTGATTTTGAGAAGGAAAAGTTTCTTGATTGGTTTCTGGGTTTGAAGTTAAGGATGAAGACGAAGTGGCAAGATTGGGGTTGAAGTTACCGTATTTAAAAGTGGTAAGAGAAGAATGAGGACCGTTGTAGATCAACCCAGCAGCCTTGTATTCTTTGGCTCTTTGTGAAATACAAAGATAATCGTATGCACCAAATACTTGATTGCTAGAACCAGGGAAGAGAGGTTTCTTTGATTTTACTGGTTTTCTGGGTTTAGATCTTTTGTATTTAGGATATCTTCTCATACAATGGGTATCGATATGAGAGGTTGCTTTGATGGATGAAAAGGATGAAGTGATTTAAAGAGTTATGAAGAACAGGTTGAAGATGGCTTGAAGAACAGGATGAAGATGAAGAACAGGTTGAAGATGGTTTAGAAGTGATAATCTCTAAAAGTTATCAATGAAAGAGGAGCTGGCTATTTATAGTTTAAAGAAGTGACGTGGGTAATCTGAATAAGCAAAACCAGTGAGTTGCTCTCATTGGGTGGAATGTGAAACGAGAAGGAAACGTGCAGTGTCATAGGTCTACCAATAAAGGTCAAATCAATCCATCAAGTAGGGATCAAAAAATTCGAAGTATCAGCAAAACTGTGTCTTTAGTAATAATATCCGAAGTGGAGACAAGGTTGTATTTCAAGTTGATAAGTTCGAAGTGATTGGGAAACTTGTTTGCACTTATTAATAAATTCGAAGAGAAGTCGCAGATCATTGAGTTTAATCATAATGAAGAAGCAAAATGAAGAAAGTTGTATTTGCTCAGAGTAAAGTTCGAAGAGCGGCTAGTTCTTATAAATTGTTTGTATAAGAACTAGGGGGGCTACTGATAAGGAAAGATATTCTACGGGGACCTAAATGTAATTAGTAAGGACCAGATTGATAAGTCTTACAAATGTAAAGTAGGATTAAGCTTTTATAAGAGATAGAGGGACTAAATTGTAAATATTCATTTATGTAACCGCTTTTGTAACTGATTCACCTGGCCTATTTATAGAGGCTGAGGAGGACAGTTACACGCATAAAATAATCAGAAGTGCAATACTACTTTGACTACTGAAAACTCTCTCTGTGAAGACTTGTGTTCTTGATTCACTTAATTCAACTTTAATTCATACCAAACAGAATTGTTAGAATTAAAGAAGAGAATGAATGGCTTACTTCAAGGGAGGATATTAGCACTTCTGCTATCAATTATTTTCAAGCTTTACTGGCTCCTACTCTAAATGATGATAGGAAGGAAGATCTAATGGATGTTATTCCTAAGATTGTCACTGATGAGGACAATAGTAGTCTGTCTAATATGCTTGATACAAATAATATCTTTTGTACTATTAATTCTTTAAGTTCAGTGCCTGCTGCAGGGCCAGACGGCTTCAATGGTGAATTTTATAAAAAGTGCTGGCCTATTATTGGTCCTGACCTTTGTAAAGATATTCAATGGTTCTTCAATGGGCATAATCTTCCTCCTGGGATGAAAGCTACAGATATTTGTCTAATCCCAAAAGTTGAGCATCCTAACAAATGGCAAGGCTATCGTCCTATCAGCTTAACTACTATGATTACCAGAATCATTGGGAAGATCATCAACAATAGGCTCTCAAAGATCTTACCTAACCTGATATCTGAGGAGCAAGAAGCCTTCGTTAAGGGGAGGAGTATCCACGAAATCATCCTAATTGCCCAGGAAATGTGCTATGACCTCAACTCTAAATGCAAGGGAAGAAATGTCATCATCAAGACAGAAATGACCAAGGATATTGACAAGCTCAATCATAGGTTCATTTTCATAATCCTTAACTTATTTGGCTTTAATACTAATGTGGTTTTGCTTCTAAGAAATTGTATCAGTAAGGTGTATTCATCTATTCTTATCAACGGTTAAATAAAGGGGGTCTTTATCAACACTTAAGGATTAAGACAAAGAGATCCACTTTCTACAAGTCTCTTTATCCTGGTTGAAGAGTATCTCATCAGAAGCATAAAAAAGATATCTCTCGACAACTCTAATCTCAGGTTTAAAAGAAGAAGTGACATGAACATCTCTTGTCTTGCATTTGCTGACGACTTCATGGTCTTTAGTGGGGCTGCTTCTATTCATACTATCAAGACTTTTCTAGACCACTACCAGCAAGTCTCTGGCCAGGAAATAAACTCTACTAAATCAAAGGTTATTGTTTCTAATAACATGAAGATTCAGCATATCTCTACAATTGAGAACATCTTAAATATAAAGCATAAAACCTTGCCTATCAAATATTTGGGTTCCATTATTTCATCTCTACCAGGATAGCCAATTTTGATGATTTGATGAATAAAACCAGAAACAAAATTTTGGACTGAGACAAGCTGGATCTCTCCTTTGCTGGCAGACTTTTGCTGATTCAAATGGTGTTAACTGTTTTTCCTACTTATCTTCTTCAGCATACTATTCTTTCTAGCATTGTCATCAATAGATTGGAGGTTCTCTTCAACAAATTCATGTGGGGAAACAAGGAAAGTAAACACGTTATAAATTTATCCATATGGGATAGATTATGTAAAGTTTATGACGAATGTGGTCTTAATCTATGGAAGCTAAAGGATGTTCATCTAGTTTACTCGATGAAGTTTTGGTTTATTTTCAAGTTACAAAATTCCCTATGGGCTAGATATATGACCTCTATATACTGCAGGAATAACATTCATCTTATCCTTGTTATCTCCCCTGTCAAAAAATCAAAAACTTGGGATCGTATTATCAATGTTAGAGAGCTTTCTGAGGACCATATTTTCTACATGCCTGGATATGGAAACATGGACTTATGTCTTGACAAGATGGTGTTCTGAAAAGCCTTTCATCCAGTTTATAGACAACGTCAACAGAAGACTTCTTTGGGATGTTAATCATGATGTTGTTAAAAGCTTTTGGATGGATGGCAACTGAGATTTGGACAGACTTAGAACTCTTGTGACTGATACCGAAGTAAACAAAATTAAAGAAATCACTCTAACAGACAAGGCAGACAAGATGTTATGGTCCCTTTCTAAAGATGGAGAATTCAACTATAAAGACACATGGATCCATACTAGGCAGAAAAGCGATAAATCGAACTTTTATGTTAAAACATGGAATGGTGTTACACCAAAGAAATGCTCGTTTCTTCTGTGGAGAGCCTTACATAACTGGATTCCTACTGATGGTATTATGCAAAGCAAGAAATTTTAGCTTGCCTCAAAATGTATCTTCTATAACAATTCTGAATCCACTCAGCATGCTTTAGTTCAATGTTCTCAAGCCTGGACAGTCTGGGTATATTTTAGTGTTATCTTCAAAATTCAAATTCAGCCTCATATGACTCTTGTGCATATTTTCAGAATGTGGTATTGGTCCTCTCATAAGAATTGCGAGATTCTTTCTATCTTGCCTGCCATGGTATGGCCAAAATAAGAAAAAGCACAACGACTACAATGCAAATTCTACCACCATTATCAAGCATATTCTTTATATCCTTTCTAGTCTTGATTTCGCGAATGTTTTAAAGTAGAAACATTAGGGTAGATTCAACAAGAAAGCTGATATTCTGGGTTGTGTGAATCGGATAAAAAACTCTTCTAAACCCATTTTCCTAAGATGGAAAAATCCAAAAGAAAACAGATTCAAACTCAATGTCGACGGTTCATGTAACTTTAATTACGAAACTGGTGGAGGTATTCTTGTTCGAAACAACAAATGAATCATCATTATTGGGTTAGGCAGGCTCTATGGTGAGGGTAACCCTCTCATTGCAGAGTGCAGGGCTCTTCTAGATGGCTTGAAGCTTTGCAACCATCTGAAAATTGATAAAGTGGACATCGACATCGACTCAAAAGTTATTGTCAACCTTCTGCTCTATGGTAATTCTGTATGATTTTTGAAGCCAATTCTTAGATGCTGCCTCAAGCTTATCAAGCCTTTCTATGATGATACATCACATATTTCGGGAGCAAAATTATGGTTCGGATTGGATTGCAAAAGAAGTTTTAAGAGAAGGAAATCAGATGGAATTCAATGATGCGGATGCTCCACCGAAGCTGAAAGCCGTCACATTCTTGGAAAGTCTTAATCCATGCTATCTTCGAATTTCAAATTGTGATGGAATTTAGGGTTCCTGGTTTTGTTTTGGGAAGATGATTCTTAGCTGCTAATTTTTTCAAATTTATGTAAATTTACCCAAAAACCCTTGTACTTGGAATAGTTTTCAATGCAATCCAAATTTGAGTAAAAAAAATAGATATAATTTAATTAATGTTTAGTTAGTAATTTTTAAAATATAATATATAAAAATAATAATAATCGAATTTAACAGTTTTATCCGTGAGGTTTCAAGCCGATTTTATTAATTTATCGATTTTATTTGTTTAGTCCGAACTAATTTGACATTTTCGATTTTATTTTATGGATTTCAGTATCTAAAATAGAACTGGAAACCTAAAAATTAGAATCCGGCCCGATTTTTGGTACGAATTTTATCGTTACTCCTGCCCGATTCCCGATTTTTAAAAACCGTTAACTGCCTAGTCATACAGTAGACACCTCTATCTTATGGGTCTAGCCTAGGCAAGACCCATCTACTACTCGAAAGATACTCGAAGGATATTGTAAACAACAACTGATATGAACCTTTCATATTTGGCATTATCAATGTGGATTTGACATGCCAACTAAGTAGTAAATTTATTTATTGCTAACTTCTTCATCAACTATTTATCCAAAAGTAAAGTATTTGGTATCTAAAGTCACGATACGTCCCATTTAACACAAACATAATATTTTGTCATATCACACTTAACGATTTATTATAAATTTTTAATTCATATTACAAATTAATTTCTATATATTAATTTGATAATAAATTAAATTAAATTATAATAAAATATTAAAAACTATTATTTGATATTTTATTTTATTTTATTTTAATTGTATATTTTAGATTGTTTATTAGGTTTTTTAGATATTTATTTTATTTTATTATTAAATTATATTTTTAAAATTATTAGAATTTTTGAATCTTTCTATCATTATATATTTTAAATAGTTTATTAAATTTTTAACTATATTAGAATTTTTAAACATATATTCAAAATTTCCTGAAACTTTTAAATATTCATATATTTTCAGTATCATATATTTTGAATAGTTTATTAAATTTCTCACCTAATACTTTTAGATATTTTAAATAGTTTAACAATACATTAAGTTGACAAAATAATAATGATATTTCATATAAAAAAATAAAAATATAGCAAAATCAAATAAAAATGGTTTAATAAAATCAAATAAAAAAAAAATCAATCTTCATTGTCCGATGGTGGATAAGACTCTATGCATGATTGCAAATTCAACATAGTTAGCATTGGTTGTATGGCGTCCCTGTTTTCGATTTTGGTTGTGCGTAATTCACCCATTCGAGTATTGACATTTTCCTAACGCTACTCATTTCTAGAATACATCAATTTCATATATTGTCGGTCGGACATCTTTTGTTGTTGATAAAAAGAACTACCTGCATTGGAAGTGGTCGGTTGAGGTTGCATCATAGTGTGTGTGATTCAAAATCTACGAAGAAAACATCTTACACATGAGACCACTTTAAATGTTAATGATAGATCAGCTAAGTGTAATCATTATCCAATATCATATACACCTATTAGGCTGGAACTAAAAATTGCGACACCGGAGTTATGGCAAGACACTTACCGTCGCATAGTCTTTTTTATCTTTTTAAAATATATAAAGAAGGGAATGCATTTGTAGATCCTAAAGCAAATACGTATTTTGTTTTTAATCAAAATATATATAGGGAAGAAACCATAATACATGCTGTTGGTACTTTAGAACCATTTAGTTTTGGCCATAATTGGAGATATATTAATTAGATCTAATAAGATAAATCCAGTAGCCACACACATTCCACATAGCTTTATGCGGTCGTAAACTTTTAAATATATATTTTTTTAAATCATTCATGATATTATGTTAGTTTTGTCATGGAATATTTCTCTAACTAGTGATATAACAGCATTTACTGATTTTGATATGTTATGTGTTACTCTACGTTGGATATATACTCCAAAGAAGAATTGTGTGGTTTCAATCTATTGGAAAACACAATGATACTATAATTAGAGAGAGTATATTTGTTTTATATATGCTTCTCAAATTAAATATAAAATTATGTTTATTTAGTTCGATAATACATCTGCAAACGGGAGAGCTATTGAGTATCTTAAAAATGATTGTAATCTCGTATTTCCTATAATCTTTCACACTAGTTGTGTATGTCACGTACTTCGTTTTATTCCAAAAGATGGATGGAGTATAATAACATAGAATTATGTCAATCCTACTAAAGCACGGGTCTTACTATGTTCGATCTTAATTCCTAGAAAAAAATATTGGAAAGAAATTATTAAGTCGAGTCGAAAGTCATTAAAAATATTTGTTTTAGATATCAAAACTAGATGGAACTCTACATATTATCTTCTTGAACGTGCTTGTACGTATTAAAATTCCATTACTATGTTTTGAAAATCAAAAATGGATTATTGTGCTATAATGTTAAGATTCTTGAGACTGTTTAAAGATGAAACTAAAAACAAATCTACGCAATATACTCCTAACATTCACTTGAACTTTTATGAAATTACTAATCTTGCCATGCATATAAATAAATATAGGGATGAGAATGTAAGTTGCGAAATGGTGTCCAATATGAAAGAAAAATTTATGAAGTTTTTTTCATCCCATCTCATACGCTTATGTTATTAGGTGCATTTTTTATCTTCCTAAAAAGTTAAAATATTTTATATTTTTAGGTAATTATTTTTATAAATCCTTAAAACTTACTAAAGATGAAACATATAACCATAAAGTATATATTTGAGATCTTGACCCTTATCTTTATACAACGTATAATAAGTATGTTGAAAGATACAAGAGAAGCATAAATGTTAGATGTTCAAATGTTTTTTAAGCTGCGATAATATTATTAATAGAGATATAGGCAAATCGTCCCAACTATGTGGAAATGGAAATGTTAGATTGGGGGAGACAAAAGAAACCCCTCAAACTTATAATAAAGTGGTTAGATATTTGAACACTCAGTTTGAGTTATATCACTATGACTCCCAAAATCCTATTGATATCTTAAGGTGGTGGAGTACCAAAGAATATGAGTTTTCCATTATTTTCAGGTTAGCCAAAGATATTTTTTCAATATTTATGTCTACATTTGCAAGTAACTGTGCTTTTAATCATGTCCTATTGCAATACATGGCTAAATGAACAAGATTGATGGGTCGGGAAATTGGTGTTCTTGTTGCAATCTAGGACTGGACTGTGACGAATCAAAGAATATAAGATAAAAGTATTAAAAATAAAAAGAATCCAATGGACATTTTCGATTAATTTCCAAACGATTTTGAAGATGAACTTGAATAAAATCTTATGGATGCAGCTCAAGACAGAGCTTCAGAAAATGAGTATGAGAATCTTGGATCAGAAGACGAAACTTGGCCAAATCAAGATGAATGACATTTGTAATAGAGTTTGTAATATGTGTAGTTCAATTTGAGAACATTTGTACAACCTTTGACCCACAAATGTATAAAGTATGAAAAGTTTGATTCAATAAAATTTATTTTTTTATCTTTCAATCCCATAATGTAATAATTTTTCACAATTTTTTCACCATTTAAAAAATAAACAAATTATAGCAAGTTATAATATAATCAAACTATTTCTACAATAATATTATCGCTAGTAAGTAATGATCAAAATATAACAATACTTGTCGTATTTGTAATCATACAGTAATAATAAAATCATAATCAAAATCAAAATATCAAAATAATCAAATTATAATGATAAAACTATAATAATCTTATAATACTTTTAAATTATAATATAAAACATATAACATTTTTTTATCAAACAATAACAACACTTTACTAGTAAATAATATCAAAATATAACAGCACCTATAGTATTTATAATCAACATAATAAAATGATAATAACCTTATATTATTGTAAATTATAACATATTATTTATATAACAATTTATTTATATAATATAAAATTGATGGGTGTGAGTGTCGTCACATTAATTTTGTCGTGTTCTGTTGTTTGTGTGACGTTACCGTATTTTGTTATCATGCACCATGCATATTGTACAACTCTGCTGCAATTCCTTAATTTTTTGTCGTGTCACATCACATTCTCCAGAAAGTATGATTCTATTAGATGATGAGTAACTTAATTTTATTTTATTTTAATATTAAGTAATATATTTTTTATATAAATATATATGGAAAGATATCATCCTGTTTTTGTTGGGTCTTATATTATTGCATTTTACAAACATTTTTGGGGGTTTTCATTTTTTATTAGACTTTTCAAATTTTTGGACCATTTTAATTTTAATTATATAAAATTATTTTGTTAAAATTATCATCGTAACATTCATATTTTCTGAAAATACCTTAAATCTTCAAAATTATATCCATCTTGAAATTGTTTGTTTCTCAAAATACAGTTTCAGCATAACGTTAAAGTAGTTGCCATAAATTTTAAAACAAATATAGATCAACAATATATTTTATGATAAATATTTTTGGTAGCCAAGAGTATTGTACAATTTTTCACACATAATATATGACAAATGTGCAAATTATCGTACAAAGTATGCAATAATTCACACGTTCGTCGCACATACTGTGTTAAAATTACACATCCATATGTGTTTTACCATTTTCATGAATTAATTTTAGTTAGTACTTATTAACCTAAAATCACGTCGCATGTGTTGTTATACTTTAGCTTTTTTATCGGTGGAATTATTTATGTCAATTATCAAATCCTTCCAACTATTGGGTTGAGAAGTCAAAATGATTAGGGCATAAACTCCATAATCAAATTTGATCTCGACAAATTATAGTGCATTAATTATAACATTAAACTAATTTCAGTGCTTTGTAACTAACGCACTTTTTGTCATGTTTATTTTAAAAAACGTCTTTACTATATGCATCTTGTTGTTCGTTTACATCATTTCATACATACTAGTTAAGACTGGCATCAAACCAACAATGGTATTTTATTTCACAATAGTGTACGTAATTGACTTGGATAATGTTAATCGAATAACCTTTAGAATTTTTCGATCTAAAATTTTCCAATATTTTGAGGCAAGCCAGCATAAGTATAAGGGTAAAATTACGCACTACGAATTTTACTAAGTTATTTAGGGTATGGTATTTCGAAGTCCCCACTACATATGCGGTATAACACCCTCTATCACTCCAAAATGAAGTAGACCAACTAGTCAAGAAGAGAATTTCCAGTTTGGCACCTGCCAACCTTATGAATAAGGCTTCTTATAGTCATAACTCGATCAGTTTGACAGAATTAGGGGACTACCGATAAGGAAAATATTCATCTCTCCAAAAGATTAGTCTCGGGTCGGTGCTAGACCTTATAGTGAGTAAACAAGCCTATGTCTTGTAAAAGAGTTTATGTATTGATGGGCCAAATGGGTTCAAAATCCCACTTTGTTCACTATATATATAACATGTCATCTTAAAGATTATGGGTGAATATTCATTATTTGTTATTTGGTATTTCACTATGTTTTCGCTCTCTGGTAGCTAACTATCTCTAGAGATTTACCTGCCGAATCTAGGTGAGTTTATTTTTTACTCAACAATTACCATAGCTCTACTGGTCACTTTCCATCTACCATCACAAAAATAAACAACATATCATTTATTATCAAGCTCTCCAATATAAATCGGGTTTTATTTAACTGTGAAAAATGTCTAGTCTTGTGGGTTCTCTAGAATGATCAATTTTACTTCTTAAGCTTGATATCTCTAACACTTTATGGTATATTATCATATAAACATGAGTTTTGCATTATTAATGAAAACAATTTATTGGATTGAAGTGGTATTCCAATAGGCTCCTCAATTGACAACCTAATAGTCCATGAAACTTTCAATTGAACGTAGTATGACCACTTGCACGATTTCTATAACAAAATTTTCATTCTCATTCTCGTTGTTCTTAGGTTTTTTGCACCACCCGTAATGTGCACCATCTGGCTGTATTTTGATATTCAGTCAAACCCCACGAACCTTTATATTGGCTATTATTTCACCGTCTTCAAGATCTAGATCTTCATATGCATTTCTTCACCTTAAATCAAATCATATATGTTTTATACTTTATCTTCTCTTTGTAGATAGAGTTAATAATGTCAATTTTAACAGTTTCGTAACTACTGGATTGAGAAGCCAAAATAATTAAGGCATAAATTTGATTGTCAAATTTGACCTCGATAGATGATAATCCATTAACTTTATCATTAAACTCATTCTAGTGCTTTGTAACTGATGTGCCCTCTGTCATACTTAATTTGAAAAGTTTCTTTATTAAATGTACCTTATTTTTTTATTGCAATATTTCAAACATATTTGTCAAGAGCGACATCACACCAACAATGATATCTTATTCCACAACATTATGGTAACTGCCTTGGATATCGTTAATCAAATAACATTCTAATACTCAGTAGTAGTTATCAACTTTCTCCACAGACATAAGTGCAAATCTGATTAAATTCATATCGGTATAAGTGGCTCTAATAACCTCAAACAACGACATCTCATACCTTATTATCTTGTAATTGTTATTCACTATTAGCGCATTTGAACACGTATGTAACAAATCTAGACTAATTGGTGTGCAAAAAGAAGTTAAGTAACAATTTCATCTGATATATGACATTCGTAATAATTTAATCCTTTGAGTTCATCTAACAAGTATTTTATTATGAGTGACCACCTTTCTCAATTTTCCTCTATTTTAGTTGAGCATTGTATATACTATGCATAAACAACGAATTCTTTAGGTTTACGTGTTTCACTACATCAAAAAATTCACGAGGTCGGGTTCTAATGTTGGTAAAACTAAGTAAAAAATCTAATTCTTCTTTAGAAAAATATCCTAACTACGAATAACCTTCATTGGCTTTTGCATTTTTATGGTTTTGAACCCCCGCATACGACCTCCAACGATCATTCGTCAAGAGTTACCATGTTTTCTTTAATCTTAAAAGGACATCTGAATTTCTTTATTTGGTAGACTTCTTTTTCAAGATCATTCGGATATGCCAACTTTGCATACAATTCAGATCTCTCGCATTCAAATAATAGTATATGAGTTTTCATGATTTTCACATATCTGCGACGTCTGAATACAATTGTCAACCCATTGTCTTTCTTGGTAGTTGTAACCCCATCAATCAATTGTTGTTGCGTATGATAGATTTTTATGGTAAACAAATCATCATAATTGATATTGCAATCCTCTGACACTCTACTCGTATCTTTAATCTCCTACAATTCCAAATTAGTAAAATTAAAACCAAAACATAAACAAAATACTAAAAAAAAGTATGTCATATGAGATACTGCTGGTGCTATCCATCCGCACCACATGTATAGTGTCTCAGTATAGTAGACTAAAACATGCACCGTTGTAGGCACACGAGCACCGACAGCTACAAAAAACATTGTTGATGTCGATACTCCATATCGTCGGTACATATATAAAAATGTATTTTTATCAATAAACTCATTGCTTTTCGTTTAGAGTATTTATGTAAAGTTTGTGAACAACGTTTTTTTCAAATATAAAAAAAGTTCTTTTCATATATATATATTATTTTGAAAAAATTAAATTAAATTCAATATTGGGTCACTTAGGATGAATTTGTATTAAACTTTATGTTTCTATCTTTTCATTCTTAAAAAAAATCAACTTTAAATATTTAAAAATATAATTTAAAAAATTCTCTTTCTAAAAAAACCTTATAACTACTCCCTCTCGTTCGCGTTAAATAACGCTTTAGTTATTATATATATATAATAAGAACAACTTTAAATATTTAAAAATATAATAAAAAAAATTCTTTTCCAAAAGAACTTATAACTACTCCCTCTCGTTCGCGTTAAATAACGCTTTATTATATATATATATATATATATAAAAGAAAGACTTACCAATAAAGACCCTTTTAACAAACATATTACAGATAAAGACCCAAAAATTAAGGGACTTTATACCTTAAATACCCTTCTATCTAACTAATTTCTCTTTCTTTGTTTTTTTTATTTTAATTTTTAAAGGTCTATATCTTTTAAATCGTAACTCGGAAAAAGAGTCCGAAATACCATTGGTTTTGTTTTTTTAAGACGAACAAAACTAGTACCATTCATGATATGTTTTGAATTTTTAAAAAATATATATATTTTACACACGTTTCTCGGTTATATGGTTTCGCATTCAGTGACTGGTTTCGCATCTACCAAATAAAGAAGGTTTCGCATCTATCAAAACAAAGAGGTTTCTCATCTAACAAAATAAAGAAGGTTTCGCATCTATCAAAATAAAAAAGGTTTCGCATCTATCAAAATACAAAGGTTTAGCATCTATCAAAATAAAGAAGGTTTCACATCTAGCAAAATAAAAAAGGTTTCGCATCTAGCACAACAAAACAGGTTTCGCATCTATCATAACAAAGAAGGTTTCGCATCTTCTTCGCGAAACCCTAAAAAATTTAAAACTTTAAAAGTCTGTACTTTTAAACCGTAACTCGAAAAAACAATCCAAAAATACCGTTGGTTTTGGTTTTTAAGACGAACAAAACTATACCACTCATTATATGATTTGAATTAAAAAAAATTAAGAACAAAGAACGTTTCGCATCTATCAAATGTGTGTTTTGCATCTACCATTCCAGAAAGAACTACACGTTCCGCAACTATTAGTAGGTACATATGTAAAGGTTTTGCATCTTCTTCCCTGAACCCAGTACATACGTTTCACATCTTCTTTCTTGAACCATTTTACTCGACACAAAAATCTTAGAAACTCAAAACAGACTAAAATCGACGAAAAACTAACTGAAATACAATAAATAAACTACATTATCAACGTAAAAACTAGATAAACACCAAGAATCAGGAACAAAAACATATCTCGAGTACCTCTAGTATTCCGAAATCAAAATTTGACTTACCACACACAAATCGACTTATCTAAACAAATATCCAAAATCAAACTTAACTAAAAAGACAACAAAAAATATACGAAAACAAAAGAAAAACAAGATTTGAGTAAAAAAATGAAGAGCAGCTCGTTCACGTAAAGGGAGAGAGAGAAAAAAAATTGGAAAAATGTGAAGTATGACTTTTATATTACAGAGCAGGTGTATTTAGAGTATTAATGTGTCTTTAATGATAAATATTTGACTAAAACGGGTCTTTCTCAAAAAATAATGAAAATATTGATCTTAAATAGATAATGGTTAAAGTTTTCGGTATAAAATTGTACTTAACCATAATAAATATCATTTTCAATTTTTCGATAAAATAATTATATATATATATATATATATATATATATATATTTAACTTTCAACTAATAAGATAGTTAAGTTATAATCAAATATATTTGTTTATTTTTTTAAAATCATTATAATAATTATTATTAAGCTCTTGCTAACCGGTGTCCAATTGGCATTAACTACCTTCCCTTTTTTTAGTTTAATATACTTTAGATAGGTGTATGCCTACATCTATTAATATTGGGTGTATTAAAGGCTAATGCCTATATCATTTTTCTAAATTTTTCTAAATTAGTATTTTATTATTATCATTATTGTAGCCGTCAAAATAATATTAAAATTGTAAACTTATTTCTAAATAAAATCTAATTTAAATTTTTTTCTAAATAAAATCTACTTTTTATTTAGGAGAGAATTAATTATGTTCATATTAAAAAATAAAGACATTAATGTAAAAAATACATTAATTTTTTTAAAAAAAAGTAACTAATGTTCCGTTAGCAATATTATTATTATTATTATTATTATTATTATTATTATTATTATTATTATTATTTATATTATTTAATATCAGTAAAATAATCTTAACACAGCTTACTATGAAGTTGAAGGAATATTAAGCAACTCGTTTCTTATTACTACATTAACTTTCGTTGAAAATGAAAGCTAATGATGAAAAAAGGTCTGGACTAAAGTAAATGCAAATGCAATGTGCAAAAAGAACTTGGGTATGGAAAATCCAAATGCAAGACCCATCTACTCCTCAAAAGACATTGTAAACAGCAACTGAAATGGACGTTACATATTTGGCATTATTTGGTTTCAATGTGGAGTAGACCTTCTATGACGATTTGACCTGCCAACTACATTTTATTGCCAACTTCTCCGACACTCCATCAATTATATATAAAAAACAAAGCCCGTCGTTCTCATACTTTAATGCATATCTTACTATTTTTGTCCATGTCTCATAATATTAGAGGGATTGGTTCCGGGCTTTTACGGAGTAGCAAAATTAGTGGAGTAAGGTACGCCAATGACCGGTGCCCATGGGCATCGGTTAGCAAGCATTAATTAGTAGCTTTTTAGTTTACTTTTATTTAAATGTCTGGAATGGCAATAGTTTAATTTTTATAATGACAAAACTATTCTCATACCTACACAACTATTAATTTCCACGTCAAATATTATAGAAATATAATTTTATGATTTTTTTTAAACGGATACATAATAAATTAATTATTAATATATGTTATTTAAGTTAATTTTTGTTATCGTAGAAACAAAACAAATGTTAATATTGTAGAGTTATGGTAATTCAAAACTATTGATTATTTAATTAATATTTTTTTATTTATTTGTTAAGTATTAAATAGCATATTTTTGAATTAATAATTTAATTGGGACAAAAATAATTTTGTAATTATTCAAAGTATATTTTAATGATCATCTTTTATATCAAAATATTGAAATATATTACAAAAATAATTATGTAGCTAATTAATTTAATCATATTATTTTTATTTATGATTTTATATAATCTGGAAATAGATTTTTATTTATTTTGTATAACTAATGGTTTGTAATAAAAAAAACCTACTTGCTTAGAAAAATTATAAATAAAAATAGTAATTAATAAACTTTCCACTTTTTAAATCAATTGAAAATTAAATTAGTTATACAATTAATTAGTTAGAAAAATTGAAAATTAAACTGCATATTTAACTTTAAAAAAAATGAAATTAAAATCTGAATTTAAAATTATAGTGTATTGATTAAAAGCTTGAAAAAACAACATTTAATTCTAAATTGAAATTTAAAATATTTTGAAAACTTCTTTATATATTAACTACTATGTTTTTAATGAAAAAATTGAATAAAATATATATATATATTACCATATTAACGAACTTACCTAATATAAAAGAAAGGTGGCATAATAGTGTCTTCAAATTTTTCTAATCTCAATAACCATTAATGCCCATTATTATTTATAAAACCGAGATAATCATTAGTAAGAAAAGCTACTATTTAATGCTTGTTAACCGGTGCCCATAACCCTTTTTATAATTTTTTGTTGAATCAGTTACCTTATGTGGTTTACTTTTCGGCGTTGGTTTGTATCTTATCGTGTTAGTGATTTACTTTCTGGTGTTGGTTTGTATCTTATACGTGACACAAAGGGTTAGTGCACATTCATTAAATAACTACTGTCGTATTCCTAAAAAAAAGCATGATTCTACTCCTATCATGATTCTACTCCTATCAGAGAAACGTCACTAGATTTTATCTTTTTTTTAATGTCATATTAGTAGATTTTATATTTGTTTTTAAATTTTATTTTATTTTAATCATTTTACGAACAACTATAGAAAGTTGTTCTTCAATAATTTTAACCACAATACTCATGTTTTTGTGGCAAAATTCAAATCCTCTAAATTATATTAATTTTGAAATTGTTTTTTTTTTCGAAATCAATTTCACCGCACGTTAACATACTTACCGCATATTCTATTATATATATATATATATATATATATACCATTTTTTATCAATAATACATTTTTATGATGTAGTGTTTTTTTCAGCCAAGCCGTATAAATTTTTACGCATAATGTTTGACGAATATAAAAATTATCTCTAACTAATTTACTTAATAGGTAAAAATATGCTAACTATTCACTCATTATTAATACGAAATAACACAAAATCAAAAGTTTTATTTATAGTTAATTTGTTAGATTTTAAAAAACTACACTAGAATAGAATAAAGACAAAAAATACTACTTTTTTTATTTGGTTCACTCGCATATCTAGGGTTTCTAAATTGTTTGCAATAAAAAAAATAAGGATAAAAATACACAAAAAAGTTTATTTTATTATTATTTATCTATTTATTTGGTTATAATAGCTAAAATTTTATTTTACGAGTACGCAAATGTTTTATTATGTAAATAATAGTTGGTTTATTAATTTTATCTAATTTATATTTTCTTCCTTAATATTATCATTGTACGTAATGTCTTCAATTCTTACAATTGTTGTTAGATTTAGATTGAATTTGACATATTAATTATACATATTCGATATTAATACCTTTAGGGTTAAAGAAATATTATGTATATACATATTTGATATTAATACCTTAAGGTTAAAGAAATAGTATGAATATACATATTCGATATTAATACCTTAAGGTTAAAGAAATAGTAGGAGATAAAAGGCTAAATATGCAACCAACCATAGAAGATGGTCAATTATTTGAGATCGACAACTAATGATGACATATAATAAAAGAATATGATTTTAAGAAATAATATAAATATTAAATTGATCTAGTTATGAAATTTGTTATCTATTAAACAAAATGTGTGTCTGATAATTATTGAAATCATTTAATCATTTGCAACAATTTTATCTTTTGTATTTATTTATTTCTTTTATCTTAATATACAAATCTGATAATAAGGTCTTCATATCAAACATTCGTTTGATTAGATAATATTTATATATATAAACCAGTACTTGTATAAATATAAAATTTTATATCTCTATTGGGTTCAATATGGACCAAATATTTAATACTCGTACTACTTGTAATTTTATCCATTAACAAATATTCATATCTACAAGATCGAGGATTATTTCTTGATGGAGGGGTTTGATGAAACGTGATACGATGTTGCTTGCCTGCAAAAACAATACTACACAAAATTGCAAATAATTATTGTGCATACATGGGATAAGATGTTTCATTGTAAGAAATTTTAATTTTGTTCACTCATATGTCCAAACCGTTTATGCCATAGCTTGGTATCATATTTGAAAATGTTGGCATATCTGGTGTTAAGATGTTTTTGCATTATATATAAGGTCTTACGTTTATTGCCTCGAGCCATAATCAAATATCATTTGGTGAGCTTTTATTTTCCTTCATGGACTGGCTTGAATAACGTTCATCGTATATTTTTCCAACATATATTATATTCAATCGAATATTTAGAAAATGTCTTATATATCGCAATATCATCTTGCATCATATATTATTCGTTAAACAAAGTCCACAAATACAAATTACTTTAGAAAATCTATTATTTCCAATTTTTATGTGATCGAAGTCTCCAAAGGTACAATATAAGAATAAGTTAAGATATGATGTAAAATGAATGAAACACCATACTCAATAAAGATTCTTCATAGGTAAAATTGAAGTAACCGTCATCCTAATTGATAAAAACTTATTTGATGGTAGCAATTGTTGAGGTATTTTTTTATTTTTTTAGTTTGAACTTGCCAATAACTTTGTCTTTGTGCTTGATTATGCTTAAGTCTCTTTTACATATTTTGTTTGTGATTATATTTATTGTAATTGATGACGTAACTAAAATAGAAGAAAAATCAACGATAGATAAAACCCTAATCTAAGGGTAACATAATGAAACCCTAATCTAAGGGTAACATAATGAAACCCTAATCTAAGGGTAATAGAGATTGAAATTTTCAGAGATAAAAAATATATTATTCAAAAAACTTATTTAATACTTAATGTATATGAGGCTTTATATAATAGCGGCTCAAAACTCTAATTTAGAATACAAGGAAATAAAATAAATGTTTTAAAATAAAATTAAATCAAATATTAATATAATTATATTTAACTTAAATAAAATAAGATATTTGAACAAAATAAAACAAAATTAAAAAGATTTTTGTTTGGACTTGCTAGACTACATCAACCTCTCCTTTTTTTACAACAATTCATCATCGAATTCACCACATCATCACCATCAATAACCAATTTTTTTTAATTGTTACATTGTGAATTATAATTGTTGACCTTATCGGAATAAGATAAATTCTTATCAAGTGTTCCTTATTCGAAGTCACATTGAAACCATCAAGTTGATGTAACAAAATTAGTTTCAAAAGTCTTTTCATAACGTGAAAACAACACCCCATGTCCAATTGATGAAAAAAATTGGTTTCGAAAATCTATTCATACCCTAAGACAACATCTCGGTAAACAAGTTTATTCTTGATCCGACGATTGGTAGCCAATTTAAATTCTTCCATTAACCAGTCAATACTATCGTTATCAAAACGGCTGGTGTGTCCCCGCATACCAAACGATCTTTGAGATCTTCATGACCATAGATGTTGTTCTCTTCTTTTGACTTTGAATCAGATGAAATCAAGATTCAGAAACATGGTTGCCCCGTAACACCAACTAAGGCTCTAATACCAAACTGATGATGCGGCGCAAATAGAAGAAGAAGCAAGGATAGATGAAACCCTAATTCAAGGGTAACATAATGAAACCCTAATATTAGGGTAACAAAGATTGAAATTTTCAGAGATAAAAAATATATTATTCCAAAAACTTGTTTAACACTTAAGGTATATGAGACTTTATATAAGAGCGGCTCAAAAACCTAAATTAAAGAAAATAAAATAAATGTTTTAAAATCAAATCAAATCTCAATACAATTAGATTTGATTTAAATAAAATAAGATATTTAAATAAAATAAAACAAAATTTAAAGGGTTTCTATTTGGACTTTCTGGGCTACATTAGTAATAGATTTAAGTAAAGGTCCTTAATAAGTTTGATTAAATTATTTCTATATATTCGTACATGTTTTGATATGTTGAGTTTGTTTATTTTCAACTTTGGACAAAGTTTACATGCGCATGAGATGACGAACTGATATTCTTTGCATTTGTTTCATTTAAGATGTTTTTTAATCTCCATGGAAAGCTCATGTGCATAGTTATTCAAAGATATTATAAACGTCTTCTAAATATCCGAAAGATAACTAAGTACAAGTAGAGCTAGTACCTCGTCATTTAAGATGATTCCATTAAATTTGAATTAATTTATGAGTTTTGAAAATATTAAAGTATTTTACCATGTTTTGTTTATCCTTACATTGCAGCGTCATAATTATTCTTATGATTGTGAGTTTGTTTATGCTAGTTTGTTGAGAAAATATAACGTTTAGCTTATTATGTTATTCTCTCCAGTCACTCAATGACAATATGAGAAATATATTTCTAAAATCATCATGATGGCTCTTTGATGTAATAGTTTCCATTGAAAAATATTATACTTCTCAACCGTTTAATTAATAATAGGCTCATATATTCTTTTGCAATACAAAATATCTTCCATCTTTAACTTTCATACTGAGTAATTCGAACATGTTAGTTTAATCATCCAATGACACTCTAGTAGATTCATATATTATATTATGTAATATATTTAAATAATATGCTTTATGATATAATTATGTTGAGAAACATCACTAAATATGCAATAGAAAATTATCATATAATATTTTTATTCTATATAAAATATAAATTAGCAAGAACATAGAAAATAAACGACACAATGAGTTTACGTATAAAAGTTTATAAGGTAAAGGTAAAAATCATAGAGGACAAAAAATCCAATACTCCAATATAACATATTGTATAATGGGATTACAAAAAAAATTCTCAAAAATAATTGAGCCTTACAACATACATCTGGTGTGGATTATTTCAGTCTGAGGGTAATCTGGTCAGATATTTTGTGATGTTTCAAAGGTATTTAATGTTTTAGTGGTTTGTAGTGAGAGATTTGAGATGACTGGTTGTATTAAATGTTCATTACCCTCATTTAATGAAAGTGGTTGGGTATTTATACCTTTAATTATGGGCCACATGGGCTTTTGGGTCATACTTATGGAATCGGGTCGAGTTCAAAAACCCATTAGTTTATTAAGCATATTAGCAATTAGCTTAGTCATAATGTGATTAGCTTTTAATACTTTAGTCCTGTTCGGATGATTCAGTGGGTGGTTTTAGTCCGAATTACCCCTGTCCGGTTTCTACAGTGACTGGTGAGAAAATCCGGACTCATCAGTAGCCCATTTTTAGGTTATGTTCGAACGCCTTTGGCAAGACCTAAAAAAAATCTCTTTTAGCACATGTGACAATGTCCGGACTGATTTTCAATTTGTGTAAAGGATTTATCCGGACTGACAAAACTCTCAGAAACTCAAAGGTTTAGCCATGGATCGTAGGACACATGTCCCTCTCTGATTCACCTCACCGGCCGTTTTTCTCCTAGAACGGCGCTCCCACTCATTTAAAAAAAGTAACCTCTTCAATTAATGCTTGTGACGTCTGCGCCGTCTTTAATCATTACTTCCATCTTTTCGTATTCTCTTAGGTTTCAGGGTAGATTTTGTTTATTTAGTATAAATTAACTCATTTTCACTGTTTTACCATCTTCATCATCTTTTCACTCCTATTCTCCAAAGATTTTATCTCTCTTTTTCAAAAACCCTTTTTGGTGTAAGTTTATGTTTACAGCAAGAAACGCACTTGTAAAAGGTGGGTAGCTTAATCTTTCGGAGTTGGAGAAGGCACAAAGAGTCGAACGAGAAAGGCGCATTGCTGCAGGCCTCCCCGTCTCTCCTATTGACAAATATGAAACACCAAGCTCAGAGCCTGATCGAGGTTCGTCTTCTGCCCGAAGCTCTAAACCTAGAAGGTTATTTCAACCTAGTCTTTCACCGATCATCTCAGGCTCATCGGTCCAGGATTCAGAGCCTATTTTCGAACGAGAGCAAGCAGTTACAAGTACTAGGAGACCTTCCCCGTTCATAGCAATGGGATCGAATGCTGATATCTCCCTAGAATAGCTAACGCTCTGACAAAGAGGCCGCTTAGTAAAAGGCCAGACTGTTGCTCCACAGTATAAATCTCCAAAATCAATACCCTCTAAGTCTGGGGCCAAAGACAAAATTACAGGGTCAGAAGCACCTATTAGGGTTCCCAATGACAAATTGTCTGGTCCAAAGGCTACTAGTTCAAGCCTTCGAAATGAGCCCTCCGGATCTGAGCCCCAGCCGGACTCCAGACCAGAAAAGGAAAATGACGCTCAACCATCCGGACAGCTTACTGAGCCCACCACCAGCACTTCTCTCCCAAAAACAACAGACAACCCTTCCACGGTAATGGAAGACGTAATGGAGGATAGTGTTGAAGAAGCCCCTTTTGAGGTGAGGCAGCCATTGTCAAGAAAAGCAAGGGAAAAAAGAAGCTATGTTTAAAACACCCGGACATGCCGGAGTGCCTTGAAGGAAAAGTGGGACCTTGCTTCCACAAGGTTAGTGTAAAGTATCTTCTAGCCATGCATAACATCAATTATGCTTTTATTCACACAGCTAACTAGGCCGGATCTAGACGAAGTGGGTGATCCCAGAATCTGTTAAAGTGAGGATACCGGTCGATCCGGAGACGCTAATGGATTGCAAACTCAGTGAGATAGTTTTCTAACACAGAGTTATTCAACTGGGGGCTTAGGTTTCCCTTGGACCCAGAGATCGTTAGATATTTCCATCTGATAAAGCTCTGCCCAAGCCAACTGAGCCCCAATGCTTGGTTCACACTCATGGCCTGCATCATGGCCTTCAGGCTCTCCGGAATCCCACTTCCGATGGAGCACTTCGCAGCTGTGGTCAGTCTTTGCAAGAACCATGTCATTCCCTTCTACCATTTTAACATGGGCGACAATTACAAAGTTTTGGATGATCTGCTTGAATCGTAGAAGAATTGGAAAACCCAATTCTTGTTCATCAGTGGTGCTTAGGAGAATGGGAAGAAGATTAAGGCTGGTGTCAACCCAAGCATGCTTACCAGCAGATGGAAGAGCACATGTTAATATTTCATCATGTTTGTTTTTCTTTCCTTAGAAAAATTTGTTTAATTAAACATTCTTCTTTTTCTTTTGGTAGTGCTGCCGAAAGAGTTCAATAACCACTTAGAGGAGGGGCAAACTACTTGTGCCAAGCTGAATGCTTGGGCTGCTGAAAAATGGGGAAACTGATTCCACAACTATTTTACCGGTGGCAACTTGGTAAGATCCCATCTCTGGAACACCACTGGCCGGAGAGACTTGTCTTGGGAGGAATTAACCACCCGCCCCCTCCAGAGATCATTCTTCAGAAGACAGATGCTAAGGATGGAAAGCTAGCCTTTCCGGGTAGAGCTAAAGCCCCAAGCAAGATGAAGGGCAAGAAAGGCAAGGCTAAGCCAGACGTAGCTGAGGTCAACCCAGGGGGTGTTGAAGAGACAATCCCAACAAACCAGGAGGTGCAGGACCAATGAAGGATTGACACTGCTCTGCTTCAAGTGGTAGAAAATGAGAGCACCAAAGAAACAGTTGGACCTTTAAAATCCCCAAAGGCTCCTAAGAAAGACAGAAAACGGGGAGCAAAAGGTGGAGACAGGGAGGCCAAGAAGAAGAAAACCTCCAAGGGAGATGAAGTTGCTCTTCGGCCTCCAGAGTCCCTTCCTCCGGTCGACCCAACAGACCCAACTCAAGCAGAGGAAATCCCAAGTGATTTTCACACTGGAGAGGGCACCGGAGGGGACATCAGCATTGATGGGGTAGACATCAGTGGCCTTCAAGATATTGGCCTTTATTTTGAAGACCTTGAGAAGGACGACTTTGATGGTCTTTACCTTCCCCCAAGCTCTTCAAATATTGTCACTTTCAACGGTAAATATTTTTCTGTTTTAGGAGAGAAGGACATGGTGACCCATTCCTTGTTGAGCAATATTCAACCGGTGCTCAACTTAGAGAAGCAGGTGCGAAATCAATCAGCCATCATCAACACATCACCTCTGATAAAGAGAGTCTATCTAACAACCTCCTTACTGCCAACCAAAGTATTGAGGCATTAAAGAGAGAGAATAAGAAGTTGAAGAGGGGGAATGAAGATTTGGCCACCAAGCTGGCCACTTCGGAGGGGGTTGTCAAAGAACTTTAATCCAAGTATTCTGACTTGGAGAAAAATATTTCTACTTCAAAAGATGAGGTGAAGGCCAAAGACAACGTCATTCAGACCCTAACTAACGAGAAAATTTTTGCTTGAAGATGTTGTGTCCGAGGCTAAGCAAGAAAAATATGACTTGTTAAAGGAGCAGGAGAAGACAATCCAAGCCATGATTGATGCATACGCCAACAAGGTGATAGACTCCCAAGAGGAAAGGTATGCTGAAGTCAAGTCAGACATGGTCGTGCTCTTTCATCAGAAATTTCCGAAGAGGACACTCGGAGACCTATGGCGATTTGTGGAGTACGAAGACCTTCCTCGCCATACTATGGCCGATGGTGATAAGCACGGTTATTCCAGCGGTTGGGATGACACCACTGATGAAGATGAAAAGAGCGGAGAGAGTCCAGATGAGGAAACCAACGATCCCAAGAAAAAACCAAGTGAGATTGAGACATCTAAGGAAGCTCAGTCTTGAAGTATTAACTATCTTTTAATTTTTGCGTTTGAACTAAAGTTCTTGGATGGCCAAGGCATTTTTGTAATTGTGTCCGGCCCTTGCCCGGATAAACCTTCTCCTTTAAAACTTCAAAGTCCTTGGATGGCCAAGGCATTTTACATATTTTAATATCACTCCTCGGTATTAGTCGGGCAATCTTTCCTTACAGTTCTTACATTGTTTTATAGTTTCCCAATTTTGATGGCTAATGTTTAAACAGCCTTTAGTATTTCATAGTATTTTGAAGTTAGTGTGTTTAAATTCTCTGATGACAAATGTTTAAGTAGTCATCACTCTACCAATCCAATATGGTCTGCCATTGATATACTTTAAAAAAATTCAAAGAAGCTATCAATTGAAATACTCCGAATTTGTCAAGAAGGCATCAAATTTCATTAAAAATCCCAGACACATCATTAAAACCTCCCCGTGCCACCAGGGTAGGAAAGAGTATGCCCCCAAATATTTACATGGACTTTAAATAAGTAAATATTTACATAGTTTTTATTCTAGATACAACTGGAGGTGTTCAATGTTCCAGGGGTGATTCAAAATTCTTCCATCTTTATCTTAAAGCCTGTACGTCCCAGGCTTAAGCTTTTCAATGACCACATAGGGTCTTTCCCAAGTTGGAGCTAGCTTGCCGAACTGCTTTTCTTTGGTATGCATGAAGACTTTCCTCAACTCTTTATCTCCTGGTTGAAAATCCCTTCTTTTCACTTTGGAAGCAAACTTGCTTCTCATCAAGCCCTGATAGTGTGTGGCTCTGAGGTGAGCCTTAACTTTTTTTTCTTCTATCAAGTCAAGTTGGCTTTCGAGTACCACTTCGTTAGCCTGTTCGGAGAAATTGTAGACTCGGAACGAAGGGAGAGTGACCTCAATTGGAGCTATTGCATCCATACCATATACCAAGGCAAATGGGGATTCTTGTGTTGCAGCCCCTAGAGTAGTCCGGTAGGCCCATAATACTTCTTGTAAATAACTTGGCCACTTTCCAGCAGCCCCTCTAGATTCTTTTTAAGGCCGGACAGGATGGTTCTGTTAGCTACTTCAACTTGACCATTCGCCTGTGGGTGGAAAGGAGAAGAGAAGCAGTGCTGAATGCCCCTAGAGGCACAAAAATTCTCGACATCCTTGTTATCGAATTGTGGCCCATTATCTGTACTTATCTTTTGGGAGACCCCAAACCTGCAGCAAATATTAGACAGGATAAATTTTATAACAGCTTTCGAAGTAGTTCCTGGCAATGGAGCTGCTTCTATCCACTTCGAGAAGTAATCAACAGAAACAATGATTATTCTGCACCCTCCGGACGCAGAAGGTATTGGCTCAGAAATTGACTCTAAAGGGACAACTGGGATATGAATTTCATTATTGTATCTCTGGCATGGATCACACTTCTTCACTAATTCATTGGCATCTTGCATTATGGAGGGCCAGTAATACCCAGCTAACAAGACTCTTTTGGTTAGAACCCTGAATCCACAGTGTGATGATCCCTCGTGCAATTCGGAGAGCACTATTTGGGATTCGTCGATCCCCAAACATCGTAAGAGAGGTCTACTAAAAGAATTTTTATAAAGAACGTTTCTTAGGATAACAAATCCACGAGCCTTATACTTTATTTTCCTTGCCACTGCTTTTTCCGGAGGTAAGATGCCATCTAAGAGGTATTGGAAAAGAGGAAATCTCCAATATTGAGGTTTATTTACTTGTATATTTAAGCTTTCTTCTTCCTTGTTCTGACTGTGTTGAATGGATGGGCACTCTTGCACGTGAATCCACGGGTAGGACTCAGAATAGGCTATGGTTGCCAAGGAGTCTGCCAGCATATTTTCTGTTCGGGGTATGTGCTCATAGGTGATGTTTTTGAAATTAAGTGCCACTTCTTTAAGAACAAATAAATATTTAACCAGCTGCTCATTTTAGGCCTCGGATTGACCTTGTGCATGATGGATAAGAAGCTGAGAATCGCTCATTAACCAGACCATTTTGGCTCCACAAATTAGAGCTAATTTCAAGCCAGCTATAGCAGCTTCATATTCAGACTCATTATTGGAAGCCCTGAAAGCAAAACGTATAGCATGGTACATTTTGTCGCCGTACGGAGAGGTTAAACATATCCCAACACCACAACCTATGGTACTCGATCCACCATCAGTCCGGACAACCCATACTTTCTTAGTTTTTTCAACGGTTGCTTGTCTATTATCTCTGTCCGAATGAAATTCAACTAGGAAATCAGCAACAGTCTGAGCCTTGACTACTGTTCGAGGGGAAAAATCAATATCATAGTCCCCCAGCTCTACTGACCACTTGGTCATTTTGCTTGAAATGTCTTCCTTTTGAAGAACGTTCTTCAAGGGAAAGGACGTCCAGACAATGATAGCCTCATCTTCCTTGCAGCAACCACTAAGGCCAATGCTAGTTTTTTCAAGTTTTAAATATCTTTTTTCTGCATCATCAAGCTTTTGCTGATATAGTACATCGGACGAGGATAATTATCCACCTCCCTTACGAGCACTGTACTTAGGGCACAATCAGAAACTGCCAAGTATATGTAGAGTGTCTCTCCATCAACAGGTTTAAACAAAGTTTTTGGGGAGGACAAATTCTTTTTAATTTCACCGAAAGCTTGGTCACACTGTGGAGACCAATTAAACTCTTTTGCACCTTTCAAAGTTTGAAAAAATGTGGCACACCTATCCGAAGATCTTGAAATAAAGTATTCCGAGGAGGCTCCATCTGCAATCTTTGTACTTCTTTAATATTCCGAGGAGGCTCCATCTGCAACAAAGTATTAAGCTGGTCTGGATCAGGCTGTATCCCTTTCTCACTTATCACATACCCTAAGAATTTTCCGGACTGCACTCCGAAAACACACTTCTCTGGATTCAATTTTAAAATTACCTTCACCAAGTTGGCAAAGGTTTTTTGGAGATCTGCTAAATGTAGCTCTTCGTCCACACTATTTACCATTATGTTATCGATATAGACTTTCATGTTTCTTCCAATCTGATTAGCAAAATCCTTGTTTACTAATCTCTGATAAGTAACCCCAGCATTCTTTAATCCAAATGGCATCACCTTGTAACAATGGAGGCCATATCAGTAACAAATGTAGTATGTTCTTGATCCTTTGGATCTACTTGAATCTGATTATACCCAGAGAAGGCATCCATAAAGGATAATAGCTTGTTCCCAGATGTGGAGTTTACCAACTGGTCAATTCGGGGGACCGGATATAAGTCTTTTGGGCAAGCTCTATTGAGATCTGTGAAATTGATGCACATACACCACTTTCCATTCTTCATCTTTACTAACACCGGATTAGCTGTCCACAAAGGGTATTGAGATTCCTTTATGTGCCCCATCTTGGTAAGCCGGTCCACTTCTTGAACTATGACATCAGCATTTTCCTTAGAAAAATCTCTCCTCTTTTGTACAACAAGTGCTATATCATTCCGGATGGATAGTTGGTGTGATATAATGTCTGCTGACACTCTGGTTACATCAGCATTGCACCAAGCAAAAACATGCTGATGGTCTTTCAAAAAGGCTAACACTTTACTTTTTAACTCGGATGTCATCTTGGACCCGATCTCGACACTTCTTCCTTCAGCCAGAAAGTGAGTTTCAACTTGTTCAATTGGTATTAAAACACCAGGGGTCTCTCTGGGGTCATCAATTTCACCCTCTCCCCCAGAGGGCCCCTCAAATTGCTAATCCTCACTGATCCGAACTGCCCCCAAAGTTCGAGGGGCCAGTGTTGTTGCATAACACTCCCTTGCTACCTTAGGACTGCTTCGGACAACTCCAACTTGTCCTTGCACAACGTATTTCAAAGATTGGTGGACTGTTGAAGCCACATCATGCATCCTAGAGAGCCAAGATCTCCTCAAAATTGCATTGTAACACGTAGGACAATCCACCACAATAAAAAGTATTCTAACCATCTTCTTAAAAGGGCCCTTGCCCAACAAAACCTCTTCTTCAAATTCCCCAATTACATCAGCTGAACTTCCAGTAAAACCCACTATAGACCTGTTCGAACGCTGAATCACTGCTGGATTCTTCATTTGCTTATAAGAAGTTAAAAAGAGGATATGGGCTGAACTACCGGTGTTCACCAAAATTCATCTTATGTCATTGCCCCCAATGGATGCTCCTATTACAACAGCATCTTCATGAGGACCAGTTATGTCTCTCAAGTCATCTTCATCAAAAACAATGAAGGGAAAAGGAATTTGAGATTGAAAGGAAGTCATGACTCCTTCCAGTTGGGTTGCTAAAGTATGAACATGCCTCTTTCTTGATGAAGCAGTTTGTGCAGTCATGGTGTCTCCCTCAAATATTGTAAGTGACTTAAAAAAGCTAATGAGTCCGGACACCGTCTTGCAGTGTTTTGTGATAACGCCCACCTTATTTCGGGTTGGATCATGATCCAAATATTCTGACTCTACATCAAACCTTTCAATTATTACCATAGCCCCATCCGGAGCCGATGTCCCTGCATTGTTCGGGCCAGTCCGATGAGCATTATCAGGCCTATTTCCACTTCTTCTTTAAACATAAAGCCCCAACTTCCCTCTTTCAATCAAATTCCGCACTTCTTGCTTCAACGCGGTGCAATCTTCAGTGTTATGGCCAGTATCATGATTATACTGACAGAAACAATTATTTCGACTTTTCCTGGAAGATTGTAATGCAGCTGGTTTTATGAAATGTACTTCGTCTTTTGTTTTATCATAAATGGTGGCTACATTTTCTTTTAATTCAGCAAACCACTCCGGTTGAACCCAAGGTCCTCGTTTATTTCTTGATTGATGACTCTGAGCTGGTGCATCTGGGTGGGATTGAGCCTTGGCTCTATTATGACCCTGTCCGGCTTCCTTGGCCTTGTACCCGGACTGATTCTGATTTTGATTTGGTGCAGCAGGGGCAGACCTCACTTGTCGGTGCACCCTGGTCTTCTTTGTTTCATCCACATTAATCTGTTTACCGACCTGATTCAGTAAACCTTCCCATGTCATGGCTTCTTTCCTGGTTATTGAATCAGCCAAATTTCCAGGGTTCAAACCTTGCCTCAGAGAAGTTATTGCTACTTGTTCAAAGCAATCAGCTAATCCATATTTGGTGTTCACAAAGCGACTTATGTATTCGTTCAAAGATTCATTTGGTTCTTGGGCACAATGGATAATAGTGTCTCCATTGCCCTTCACTTCTTTACTTCCAACGAACTGCCTTCAGAAGGCCATCCAAAAAGTGTCAAAATTTCTAATGCAGCCTTGTGGCAGACTATTGTACCATTTTACAGCACTCCCCGTAAACGACTGGGAGAAAGCTCGACAAAGTAACTTATCATCATTGTCAAAATTCATCATAATGTTTTTGAATTGCTCCAGATGGTTATCTGGGTCTTTACTGCCATCATATTTTTCCATCTTTATAATTTCAAACCTCTAAGGAAGGTTTCCGGACAGTATCTTGGAGGACAATGGAGATTGTCTCCAATTCCGGCCACGACTAAATACAATATCTTCGTTAGGAGTTGCAAAGATACCTGGTTCATCATGAAAGGCAAAAGGATCCATTAACAACCGGTCTACATGTCTCTGACCATGGCTGTGACTATGAGACGACCCCTTACCCAGATGACTTTTCAACCTTCCATGCCTGTCCCTTTTTCTTCAATATTTTTTGACCAACTTCTATTTCTTCTTAGAACGGCCTTCATCACTGTTGGATGATAGAGATTCTTCGACTCCATCTTCATTCGAGGAGCTACTAGAAGATTCTGAGTCTCATTCTGAGCTCTCTACTGGTTTAGACCGGTGAGACTTCTTTGATCTAGCATGAGTCTTTTTAGTGCTTACATGGGTCTTTGATGGCTCATGCTCTCTTGGATTGTCAGTGTGGTGAACAACTAACACTTTTGACTTTTCTTTCACGCCCATCTCCGCCCTTTCAGCAGCCCTCAAGGCTTTTATCTCAACTTTTAACCTGTCTCGCTCCTCGATCGTATATTCATCGTTTCCCCCCACCACTTCTGCCAAAGCTGGTGGCGCTTCCTGCTCGTCCGGATTCATCCGAACTGGTTTTCTTGATGGTTTCGAATGCTAGATTCATACACTTTCTTCTCCTAATGTGGTCGTCAATTTGGTGTGGATTATTTCAGTCTGAGGGTAATCCGGTCAGATGTTTTGTGATGTTTCAAAGGTATTTAATATTTTAGTGGTTTGTAGTCAGAGATTTGAGCTGTCTGGTTGTATTAAATGTTCATTACCCTCATTTAATGAAAGTGGTTGGGTACTTATACCTTTAATTATGGGCCAAATGGGCTTTCGGGTCATACTTATGGAATCAGGTCGAGTTCAAAAACCCATTAGTTTATTAAGCATATTAGCAATTAACTTAGTCATAATGTGATTAGCTTTTAATACTTTAGTCCTGTTCGGATGATTCAGTGGGTGGTTTTAGTCCGAATTACCCCTATCTGGTTTCTACAGGGACTGGTGAAAAAATCTGGACTCATCAACATCAACTTGAAAGAATACATCAAATCTATAATAAGCTCAACAATTATGTACAAACTGTTTTTTTTTCAAATTTTAACCATAAAATAATAATTCCATAATTGGATATGAACTTTGATGTGTGGAAACATTATACTATAATTTTGTCTTGATCCGGCTTGATTTGAATATCTAATCGAGACTCTCAAGTTTTTATTGCATAAAATTTTTATGAATTTCCAATTTACTTCTCCACGAGTTTCGTTTTTTCATACATTTTCCTCACTATTTTCATGTGTGTTTCTCGCTTGTGTTACGAATTCATTCTCTTTATATCAGATTGTAAGACGAGAAACGAATACATAAAATATTAATTGATTACAAGAAGATGTAGATACACCTCTTATTCATATTGGCAATCAATTAACTCATTTATTTGGTTCATTTATCTACACTTAGGTTATTATTTCAAAAAAAAAATCAACACTCTTTAACTTAAAAGTACTACTATATTTTTTTTGTCTTATTTTTATTATCAATAAATACTTTTCACGTTTTACACTTTGAAGCATAAACCATAAATTATAAATCTAAACTATAAACCTAAATTGTAAGCCTTAAATCTTAAAATCGAGCTAGAAGCCTAAAAATAAATCCTAAAAAGGTCTCATTAAAAAATACTAAAATTACAAAAATGTGATGGTACTATTTTAAAAACATTTATTCAATATGGTTACATTTGAGACAAAACTAAATTAAAAAAATATAATGCGACTACTTTTAATAATTTTATATTTATCTATATTTTATTAAAATCGAATTATATATTATAATGTATAGATATAACAATATTTTAGAGAAAACAAAAAATAAAAACTAAATTCGGATTCAAACGAATTACACGTAATCTTATTATATATAATTTTTAAAATATTAAAAAAAAAATTATCAAATACTTGTTAAAATTTAAATAGCTTATTATATATATATATGATATGTTTTGGCAATGATGGCATGAATAATAAATGTCACATGATTAAAGTTGGATAGGTATGTTAAAATGTCAATTTTTTTATGAAACAAGTGACCTTGATAATAAAATATGTGAAAGAAATGTTGAATGCTAAACGTATCAAGAAAGAAATGGAGAAATTGTTAAGTAAGTGTTGGACTTGTAAACTATGATAAGTGGGAACGTGGGCATACGATAAAAAAAACTTGATTTTCTTTGAGGTATAAGTTACTTTTGCTAAAAATCAAGGACTCTTAACACTAAGGACTTCACTTTATAGGTAAAGTCTTGGACCATGAATTTTTATGAGCTTAGTTCCTAATTCCTAAGGATCTTATAGTTACAACGTTCGTTTTCCAAGCCATACAAGTCACAACTTTGGCATGGTGACCTTTACTACTGTAACTCTTACATAAAGCTTTACTAAGGTTTATTTAGGCTAAATTACATATAAGGATTTATTTTATAGGCTTCGGCCCACTTGGTTAGGCACTTATAATCTATAAACTTATCAGTAGCCTTTTGCAAAAACAAATCTATGTAAGACTATAAATTTAAGATTTGTTTCATTAGTCAAATTGTTGTCGAGTCTAAGCCGTTAAGATTTAAGCTTGAACTTTCTCATCGAACTTGGAGCTAATTACTTGTTTAGTCAAAATTATTCTTACCAAATTGGTTGGTCGTTGAGTCAAACTACCTAGATAATTATGAATAGACTCGAGAGAGTCTTGAGGTTTGAACACTCTATAATTGATTCGTTAAAATCCATACATAATTCAAACCATCCTTCATAGAAAAAAAAATATTTTTTCGAAATAAGTATTACAAGTATGGGTAGAATTTCCTTTGTTTTTTATTTTCTTATAGTTGGTTATCTCGTTGGCAAGATTCACACCCTGGTTTAAATTCACAAAAAGTTATTTTATTTTATTTTAAAAATAACTTCACATTGCATGTGATGGTATTTAGGTAGCATATTATCCTTTTGAATTATGAAGAATAACTAAAGTAAAATATAATGAATTTAAAAATATGAGTTTTTTACTAGTGTCCCTATCGAGCTAAAGCGACAAATGCATGTTCAACGTGTTTACCAAAGCATGACTAGCTATGCTAAGCTTATAGTTGGACAAACTATTTAAACTCCAAAATGTTATTAATTAGTCGTGAAATCTTTCAAGTGACTTAAGATTTTATGTTTGATAGGAAGAAAATAAGCCAAATATTTGGGTCATATATTTAATGATGAAATCCATGCGTAAGACTACCATGCATTTTATAGTGGAAGAGTCATTCAACATGTGACATTGACACTAAAACCTATGGGTGACTTGAAAACGCATGCAACTGCCGCTTCATTTTTGGTAATCATGACCATTGGAGATGAGCGCATCTCAACCACATATTTTTTGGAAAAGTCTAGACCACTCATTAATTAGTTAATTCAATAACTGAGATGAACTTTATTTTTGTTTAAATAGACTTGTTCACCATTCACTTGACCATTGTATTCAAATCTTTGTATTTTATTTCATCATAATTTTATTTCATTATTTAATTATATCTTTTTTTCTCTCTTAAAGCTTCAAATTATAAGCTTTTATATTCTTATAAAACACCAAAATGGCTACAACGTGGCTAAATAACTTCATGATACTGATTATGAACGTTTTGATAGCCAAAACAAGATTCGCAACATCTCATTTGAAGGTGTTTTTTTAAGTCCTCTCAAAAAAGAAGAAGATTATAATGTAAAGGTAGAATAACTAGTGGAAGTTCTCCATACAACCACCGCCATCATTTCTTAACCTTTAAAGGTTCAATCATCATTTCAACCACTTAGGTATGGTATTTTATGAATTATTACTCGTTACATATTCAGTCTAATCAGTGTCGTTAAGTACAGTGCTTCAATGGTAAGTGTTAGTGATGGTTTTTTCTTCTGCTCCCCAAATTATGATGACTTCAAGCCTAAGTTCACGCCGAGACTTTGAGTTAAATATGGAATCTTAGTCGATCTTCATATTCGACTACCAAAGGAAGGATAAACTCGTGTTGAACCACGACTAATGAATTGATGTTCTTCATCATTTTCTTTTATATTGGTCTTTAATTTTTATTAGACCTTGATGTATTGGAATTTTTCTAGATTGATTATATGTGTTTCAACCAGTTGGTTCTAAACAAATGAAGTGTGCTTATAGCGTAGAGAATGGCTTACATATTTTTGGTATTCAAATTTAACATCTAAGAGTTTCTCTAACTGAAAACCATCATGAAAATAAGTACAAGTACATCATTTTACTTGAAGGTGCATGAAAAACATAAGGTTATCTCAAACCTTCTTGACTCTGATAAGATAAGGAAAAAACTTAATATTTATTAACAACAACTTGGAAACGGGCAGGGATGAGACAAATCCAGTGATACATCGATATTGCTCGATATGAAGTAAGTAGTCTCACTTCTAATTTTACTCTTCAATTTGGTTGTTGTGGACGATATCCGAGAATTAATATTGATTACATTATGTTAACTTACTCGCTCTCTTATGAAAAGTTAATTCAACGGTTCCAGAAACGCTATCATGTCGTTATGGTCAATTATGATATTCTTTTTTATATCTTTGATAAGGGTTGGTCAAGGTAACACCACTCGATGTTTACCCCAAAACGTTTTATGTCTATCTCTTTTTTGTCAAACCCTGAATAATCAAGAGATATAAATATCTCATTAACGTTAGCCAAAATAGAAAATGAAGAACTAAAATTAATTTTCACAACTATATAACCTAAAGTAAATGGAGATTTTGTTGGCCTCTCTCTTTCAAAATTTTGACGACAAAGATTGTAAAATATAAAATAAAAATAAATCTTACTAGTCTATCATTCTTAAAATTAATAAGGTGAATATTTTAGAGCATATAATAATGGTCTCTCTCATTGGGTCTTTGTTGTATTAAGTGCAAGTTGTGGTCAATATCTCGAAACTAAGGATATTAATTTGGCCATAACTTCTCCTCCTCGGGAGTTTTAAAAGAGAGATGTTATAAATAACCAATTTTATAAAGAAGGTTTCTTGTCGTATTGGAACATGAATATAAAAAGTATAAAAGACTTTTATATTTCATACACCAAAAAATATATGAAGGTGAAGACAATCATTTACGAGGATTTGATGACCTAAGAAATATAATAAGATGAAACTCAAAGAATGACAGAGGTTGAGAGGAGTAAAATGTAACAAAGAGGCTCTCTTAGAGGGTCAAAGGTAAAAAAAACAAGAAAGACTTGACCAATAGGGTTTAAAAACCACTAGAGATGGTGAGGCAAACCAAAATAATAGATGTTCCATTGCCGGTAATGACTGTTATGAGTGAGGTTATTATTGATGTTTCCCTTGTAAACATGGTGACGAGCCTTTGGTAATAACCGAAGTTATAAGCGTAAAATCCTCAAAAGTGATTTTTAACATTGATCAGATCACCGAAGTTGAGGTGTCAAAGTCCGCTCTCGCTCAAGTAGATGGGATTTTATACCTTGAGCAAGTGGCAAAGGTTTTACCCAGTTGGTTACTTCGGCTCGTACCATAGGGAAATCTACTTATCTGACCCTATTTGATATAATAATAAAGATATTCGAGCTCAATGTTGTTGTGAGTATATTTATTTCTTATGTTTTATCGTCAATTTTTTATCGTCTTGAATTTATAGTTAGTTTTGTTATAAATTTTCTCAATGCATTTGTATTATTCATCCAACTTTGAATGACCGAGCTCTTATGATTCTAGAACTATAAAATTTACTTAGATATGGTGGTAAAGTCTCATGAAAGAAACCAATAGGTAAATATGTGGTTTATCGAAAGTGATAAAGGAATTTTTGTTGAGACCAATGCGAAAAGAAATGTTACATTAAAGCTTGCTTTAATGAAGAATATTTTTATATAAATGTAAAGCAGTTTACAACTGACCCATAAGTTCCCAAGAATTAAAAAGAGATCATAAGATATTCATACATTGGATGTTACCAATCATGCTTGTTGTCAAGATGAAACGATGTAATGAGATTTTATCTTACGTTCTCTCACCAATTTGTTTACTTCTTAAATTTTTGGTTACTTTTTGTTGTAACTTTGGTCGATGTATTTGCGATTCTTCATCAAACTTTAAATGACAAGGCTCCTATAATTATAGATTTAAGAATTTTGCTTGAGATGATGGTCAAACCACTTGTGAGCAACCAAAAGGTGAATATGTGGTTTGTCAAAAGTGATAATCAGCTAAACATTGAGACTAAAGTAAAAACAGACGTTCCATCAAAGCTTGATTCAGTGAATAATATTTTTACACAGACATAGAGTAGTTTACACTTAACCTAGAAGAGCTTATTGGATATTCATATTTTGGAGTTTGCCAACAATGCTCGTTTCAACGATGAAACGATGCAATGGGCCTATACCATTTTCGAGAGGTTCAACAATTGTACGAGTTTTATCGATTAAGCTACGAGTCATAACCGAATGAGATTGAAGCTTCTAGCTAAATGTCTGCATGAAATACATATCAATTTTTTAAGGCTGATTTAGGGTTTAAGTTCCACCAAGATTTATTTTATTTAAAATTATATTATTTTTAGACCTATATCCCTCATGAGCAAATGCATGGAGGTACTCCAAACAATATTGAGGCCAAAACTGATAATACTGAAAATAAAGTAAAAAATAAGATGAATTGGAATGAGAGGATAATTCACTTTGTCAAGGTGAGGTCGAGGTTGTAAATAAGTTTCTTCTTATTTATGATACCAAAATTGTAGTTGAATATCCTCATGTAGTTGATGTCAATGATCCTAATTTTTTTGTTTTTGCCGAAAAAATCAAACACTATAAGTACTTGTTTCATCTCTCTTTGTTTGTAATTGTTAAATTTGTTTTACCATAATGTATTGGATTTTTTTATACCCAAGTCCCTAAATGGCCATGGTATCTTGCTATATATATGTTTTTTCTTCTCATAATTAACTATGTTTCTTGTACTTTAAATGAGTCTCTAGCCTTGAATTTGGTTTCTTATTTAAAAATCTGCTAAGTGTTGGCTTCGATTTGGTAATATAACTAAAAACCCGAGCAAAAATTTCATCTTTTTTATGTTTATTTGCTTGGGCTTCAGATATTTAGGAGTACTCTCGTACTAAATATGACTTTATGTAAAATCTAACTTGATATTGCAATGTATTGGCAATTCTTTTAGATGAATATATTTTTAGCTATAAGAGTTCACGAATGAAGAACTCGAGTTGTCCTCGGCGGAGAGGAGTGAAAATGTATTGTAGTTTCTTTGGGTGAAAACTTTTTGAGTTATAGAAGTCTTAATGTATTAAGAGATTCAGTTGTCCTCAAGTAAGATGAATGAGAATGTAATTATATGAATTTTTTAACCCAAATGGAGTGTAAGGCAGAGATTGGTTTCATAAGCACTCATAGTTTCGCCTAAACTTGTTGAGTGCCATATAATTAGCGTGGATGAATACACGTATGAAACTTTGTCACCTACTTTGAATCTTTAGAAGCGGACCTTTGAGTTGTATCTAATTTTATGAGGGTTTATAGTTCTCTGTTTGTAAATGATTTTTCATTCGCTTTTTTATTAGGTATAACTCAAATATTCTTATCTTTGGAATTTGTTTTTTCATCGTAATTAGATACTCTGAATGAAGATAGAGCTTATATATGCACAATGGTTTACGTCATGTAGATCAAAGAAAAACAAGTTTCAATGATGGATGTACGTAAAGTGTTTTGATAAGACTACATAACCTATTGAAGGAAGTATGGCTACTTCGTAGCTGCACATTCTAAGACTCGTCTGATACATTCTAAGATGGTTTGGTTTATCACCTGCACTTGTTTGTTTTCCCTAGTGGGTGGAAGGGTGAAACACAGTTTTGAGTAATACTTGGGTTTGATAGAAAAATACCATCACGAACATTTTGGAAACGCAGGTCATTATTAGTAGTGATGACCTGAGGTACCCCACGTATACAGTATATATATATATATATATATCTTTCAAAAGCTAATAACATTCTTTCCATATATTTTTTTCAATGGCTCTGTTTCAACCCACTTGAAGAAGTAATCTACCATCACGTGAAGGTTCTTTCTACCTCTCGAGGTCTTCGTCAATGGCTCTATAATGCCAATCCCCCACTTGTCGAACATTATTTTCTCTGCGATGGTTTCCAGAGAGACGTCCGAGATATGGATAAAATTGAAAAAATATTGGTCCGTATTGCACTATTTAATAAAGTATTTTGCATGTTAAGATAGATGGCCATTAAAATCCCACCATGAGAAATCTCATATGCAACATTATTATAATTACAGTAAGCATGGTCTTCCCTTTCATAATTTTTTATCCAAAACAAAGACAGACTCTTATGGCCCGAGAAAACAATATTATGGTGATTATGTGTTTTTATAACGTATCCACTAGACATACGTACCTGGTTGCTTAGATTTAATGTCTCTAACTTTGTTTATGTCCTCTGGGATAGTATCCTCTACAAGGTAGGCTTGGAGACCGAATCTCCAATCATTTTCTTATTTGATGAGCATTACTTTGAATGTCTAACCTTCAACTAAAGGTCTGTTGTGTAAGACTGTTGAATGACTTTATTTGAAGGAGTAGCCATGATGTCGAGTCTGCACGTGCATAAGAGACAAGTGGAAATGTCGTTATATACCCTGCACTTGGTACTTGTTCAATTGTGACTTGTTCAAACAAACATGTTTGGAGGTAAAACTCTCTTACGTATTGGATCAAATTTTCCTTCCTCACATCTGCTTAGCTCAATGCATGATTAACTAGGGTGAGAATATGTGAAGAGTTTCACCATCTAGTCCCCATAAACATTGGCTACACTTAGTCACGCAATGACGATTTCATACTCTTTCTCATCGTTGCAGGTAAATAAGCTAAATTTGATGGTTGTGTTTAAGGATTCCTCTGAAGTAGAAGTCAGGTGTGAATCGACGGTTACTGTCTCTAACAAAATAAATTAATATAAAATAAAAATTATCAATGTATCTAGTTTTGTTCGTCTTAAAATCCATTTTTTAACTCCTATAATTTATTATGATTCGTCTCCCATGATTTAATAATATTTTATCTTTCATTTTCACTACATCCGGTCTTGCATCATATTTATTATACATGACATCACAAGTTTTTTTTTATTTTGATCACGCATGATCGATCATGTTTAGTTTCACGAATCTTTCATATCTAAGTTTTGATAATGTTTAGTTTTGCATATCTTTCTAGCCTCGTTATGTATGTCTTATATGTTTATTTATGCTCCGTTCGGAAGTAATTTTTTCTATTTTATTCGTAACGTATATATATATATATATATATATATCACTTGCATATTGTAACTAAGTTCGTAAGTGATTACACACTTCAACGCGGCTAATTATAATTTGCTATGTAGTATTTTGTAATTAAACAACTAATTATTCATTGGCAATGGCAAAGGTGGTGACCATCTTTCTTCGTCTTCACTGTTAAAACGCACTTCAAATTACTTACAAAAACGCAAAAAGTTATGTACAGAATCGATACAGGTGGTGTTTATAGTCACCACTATCAAAACTCAAACCATATATATCCCTACTAACAACTCGTCTTAATCAAACCAAAATCTCTCATCACCAGAAAAAACTTAACCCGGCGAAATGTCCAGCGACTTCTCCAGGTGCGTCGATCAAGGCATTAACCTCTCCCGCCGACTTTACTATGGAAAAAACACAATACCCCCACTAGTACACGATCCTCCGTCAGAAACTCTGTTGCCGACGGCGGTTACGGTGTACGCCGTAATAGAGGAGCCGTACATGGTCGATAACCCCGATGTTCCGAGCTATCAGCCGTACGTACACGGTGTATGCGATCCACCGGCGCTTGTTCCGTTGCATATGCGGGAGGTGGAGATGAAAGTCGATTGCTGGTTAGACACTGCCTTCGTGACGGTTACTGGTAGCTGGCGCGTGCATTGTGTAATGCCTAGCAAGAGTTGCGATTGCTGCGTTGCAGTGCCCATGGGAGAAAAGGTAAAGTCAAAGTGTAAAATAAATTCAGTCCTAATAAGCTTCATGTTCTTTTGGGTTTTTATGAGGTAGTTTAATTGGTATGAGCTTCTTATAAAAACCATGGTGTGGCTAACAGGGTTCACTTCTAGGTGTCGAGGTTGATATCAACGGAAGTTCAAGGAAGTATAATTCCAACTTAGTCACAGTTGAGGAAGCTAATGATGTTGAAAATTTCAGTAAAAGTAGAAATGGCCAATTCTTGAAATCTCAAATATACACTATCCAGATTCCACAGGTAACTGATTAACGTTAACACATCGTTTTGTTGATTTATACTCGTTTATTGATTATGAAAAATTTGAATGTTATTTAACTTTAGGTTGATGGAGGGTCCGTTCTTTCCATTAAGGTAAGTTGGTTCCAGAAGTTACTATATCAGGATGGTCAATTTTGTCTGGATGTTCCCTTTACCTTTCCGGTTTATGTCAATCCGGCTGACAAGAAAAAGTCGAAGAGAGAAAAACTTCATTTAAATGTCAATGCTGGAATCAGTAGAGAAGTTATGTACAGTTGTACTAGTCATCCCTTAAGGGTAAGCTATACTTTCTTGTTCTTGTCGATTTCTTTTTTCTAAAAATAGAAGTCACATGTTGTTATGAACTTAGGTTCTAAATCAAGGGAATGGTAGATTGAGTTGTTGTTATGAAGCAAAAGTTCAGTCTTGGTCACAAGTTGACTTCAATTTTTCTTACAAGGTGAGTTGTTTTATTCTATTCTATGTTTAGTGACTAAAGGTTTTTAGACATTTATCGAATCTGCTGTTTATAGGTTTCTACGGATGAGTTAAGTGGTGGAGTGCTCTTGCAGTCTCCATCCCTGTCTGATTTAGACGAAAGAGGGATGTTCTGTTTCTATATGTTTCCAGGGACGAAGACTCATAGGGAGGTTAGAACATGTTGTTAAGATTTGTATCTTCTTAGGTTTAATAGTTGATATCCATCGAAATTGGATCTTAACTTCAATTGCAGATAATATTCCTGGAATTTATTGACATGGCAAGTTAGTAAAATTGTTTTACACGACAAAATAGGTTAAAAACAATGATTAGTCACCCGAATTGGTCACATGTATCAAAAAAAATCACCGGCGTTACATTTGTATCAAAACAACCACTTTTGTTGTATTTTGTTTTTTGCATCCGTAGTCGCTCACAGTTACCACAGATGCAAAAAAGAAAAACCAACAAAAGTGACCACGGATGCAACAAAAGTGATCCTTTTGATATAAAGATAATATCAGCGGATTTTTTGATACGCTTGACCATTTCTGATAACTAATCCATGATTTTTAGCCGCCAAAGTTAATTTTACCAAATTTAGCTGTATTGGTGGTCCTGGGATTTTTTTCCTTTTTCGATTGAATTTTTTTTCAATGGCTAAAGTAGAAGAGGATACAGTACAGCAGTGAATTAAAGTTTTGTAACATAATACGGGAATAAGAACATCTTTATTCAGGCATCAAAACTGTTGTTAAAAGTTACTTTTAGAGAATCTATCTTTTTCATTAGTTAATGTATAAATAGATAAAGTTATTCTTACACATTGAACACACAGGTATTCAGACGGAATGTGGTTTTTGTAATTGATACCAGTAGAAGCATGCTGGGGGGTCCGCTCGAGGATGTAAAGAAAGTATTAGTGGCTTCAATATACAAGCTTAACCCAGAAGATACTTTTAACATAGTCACTTTCAATGAAGAAATCAATTTATTTTCATCTTCCATGGAGTTGGCGACTGTAGAAGCAGTATCAAATGCTACACGGTGGCTTGGTTGCAATTTAAATGCTACTGGTGGTACAAACATTTTGCTTCCTCTGAAACAGGTAACAAGATTTAGCATATTGCCTCATGTCTGAGGTATATTTAAGTCAGTCCTAATGTATAGGTATTTTGTGATAACCATGCTGTCCTTAGCTTTTGACTTATCGACAGTGACTAATACGAAAATGTTTGTTGCTTCTTGGTTTTGAATTTGTTTATCTTTACTTAGGCATTGGCATTGCTGGCTGAAACTACTAATGGACTTCCTCTTATCTTTCTCGTGACTGATGGGTCTGTCGAAGATGAGAAAGAAATTTGCAATGTTATTAAAAGCCAATGCAAAGGTGTTGGGGCTATATATCCTCGCATATCTACTTTTGGCATTGGTAAGGATTTGTTGTATTCAATCTGAATTCATATCTAACTATTTTTTTTTATTAAAAACATATAAGACTAATTGCAAACATATATAAGCTGCTGAGGTTAAACCCAAACAAGACCAAACTGGCTCGTGTTGTCGGATCATCAAATCCATTACCCTCTGAATCACATTCTATTCAGTATAGTCCGACTTCTGATGGCTGAGAATTAACTGGGACCAGTAAATCTTGTAAGTTACTGATCCGTGGAAGTGTGTTATTTTGTAGGTTCATTTTGTAATCATTATTTCTTGCAAATGCTTGCTCAGCTTGGGAAGGGGCATCACGATAGCACTATTGATGCAGGTAAATTATCGAACATCATAATATTCAAGTTTTGATGACCAATGATGGAATAAGTTGTAATGTCATCCACAAGAGATGATCAATTTACGCGAATTCTTCTTCTTGTTCCTTTTGATAATATCCATCTTTTTACTTGGCCAGATTTAATCGAAACGAGGATGCAGATTTTATTTACTACTGCTTGTTCTGTCATTCTAGCCGATGTAGTGGTTGATGCTTTGAAAGATCTGGATTCACTTGAGGTACGGTAATTGTGATGATCACAGTATATATGCAGTTCATCGTGTTTGAAGAGGTTATTATGGTGAACAAAGAATATGGAGAACTGTAAATATGTATAGGAGAATGGTAATGTAATTTATTGTTTGGTTTACAGCCTTACTGGTTATACATTATACTCTTACTGGTTTCTTGCAGTTGTATCCCTCTGATATCCTGGATCTTTCATTCGGAAGCCCTATATTTATTTCAGGCAGATACGAAGGAGATTTTCCAGATTCTGTCAAAGTTAGAGGCACCTTGGCGGACATGAGCAATTTCAATCTAGAATTGAAAGTACAGAAGGCAAAGGATATGCCACTAGACAGAGTAACATTTTAAATCTGGAACATAAAACACGTTGCGGTTGAAACGTGCAAGGCAATGCACCATATTATTATCTAATTCTTGTTTTGCTCTTCAGGTAGTTGCAAGAAGACAAATTGATGCGCTCACTGCTCAAGCATGGTTCTTAAAGAGTAAGCAGCTTGAAGAGAAGGTTGGTTGTTGATTCTGTTGATGATTTCCTTAGCTTATTTAAAAGTATTCTGTAGCTTTGTATCTCCATGTAGATTCACCAGTCCCACCTAATCAGGGCTCACTGAACCTGTCACGTGCAAAAATAACTAGTGTCATTCATTTGTAATGGTTGTAGCTTGATAGGCTTTGATTTTCACATAGGTTGCTAAACTTAGCATTCAAACCGGGTTGCCATCTGAATATACTAGCATGATTTTGCTCAAGCTCGACGGTGACAAGAATTCTATCAAACCCACCCTGGTCGAGGAGGTATGTATAAGGTTCCATTTTCATATCTTGCAATTTCACAAATTTGAGAATCTTAGGAGTGGGTCTCGTATAGATTCTTTTAATACATAGGCTCTAAATCCATGCATAATCAAAGTTTATTCTCGAATATTTCTGGTAGGCATACAACAGAATAATGCTGCAGAAGAAAATGGACTTGATCAACCGGAAAATCATATTTCTAGGAAGCTTGGGGGTTGGCTTTGGCAATTTGGGTGCCACCATAAACAATTTCCCACCAGGGATCAAGGAACCGGAATCACTTGAAGGAGCCGAGCTTTTGGTTAAGGCTGCCACGACTTGTTGCAGCTCCCTTGTTGATCGTTTTTGCTGTATGTGCTTTCTTAACACATGCTCGCAGGTTAATGATCAATGCTCGATCGTTTTGGCTCAACTCTGTGCAGCTCTTGCTTGTTTCGAGTGTGTTAGCTGTTGCTGTGAGATTTGTGACTGTCTTTCACTGTAGATTGAAAATCTATATATAAGGTAATATTACAATGTAATGTATGAGTATGAAATTGTGTAATATTATATATATGATGTGATTGTAGATCCTTTCATGACTAAGGCACACGTTTGGTCGGTCATGTTTTGATGCTTTTTTCTTCTTGGTCTTTAGGTTTATACTTATTAATTTCAATGCTGATGTGGAATGTATGTATACAAATCGATATTAATTAATGCATTGTGTGTCTAAGCACAAATAAATATATATGAATATCTAGTCAATTATCGCATTAGTATCTAGGAGTATCCCAGTAGCATTTTTATTTCACTCTTGATAGCAACTACATTTAACTTTTATTTAAAAAAAAATGTTTTGAAAGTTAATGTAAAAAAGGCTGTATATTTAGAGATTTTGATTCGAGGGTGTAAAATAACCACTATAATGGTACAATAATTATTGTATAATATAATAATCTGAAACTATATAGTATCAAATTCTCTTTATATTTACCAAATATATAAGAAAACGGTTGGGATGTTTTATTACTCAAAAATAATAAATTATCAATGGTAAAACCGCGGGGAATTTTTTTATGGTTTTTATGAACCATTTTTTTTCTTTTAATTTTAATCTTAAAAAGTTTGTAGCTTTTAAACGGTAATTCATGGAAAATAATCTAAAAGTATAATCTACTTTTCTTTTTTTAAAACGAACAAAACTAGATTCATTAATGATATTTTTTCCGTAACATGCGAGACCAGACATAACCAAACTGCGATGTCAGATATAACCAAACATACGAGACCATGCATAAAGATTATGCGAGACCAAAGATAAATAAACATAAGAGGTCATACATAAATAAACATGCTAGACATGTATTACTTGATTACAAAGATGCGAGACTAGGGTTACTGCGTCTAACGAAAAAATAAATCATCAATAGATCTAGTTTTGTTCGTCTTCAAAAAAAAATGTCTAATCTTGTATGATTTATTATGCCTCGTCTCTCATGATTTAATAATGTTTGGTCTCTCAGCTTTATTATCCTTGGTCTCGCATGATTTATTATGCATGGTCCCGTGTGTTTATTATGCCTGATCACGCATGATTGATTATGTATGGTCTCGTATATTTTATATACTTGATCTTGCATGATTTTTATACATGGTCTTGCATGCTTTTTATGTATGGTCTCGCATGCTTATTTATGTATGGTCTCGCATTTTTTTATGTCGCAGGTTTGGTTATGTCTGGCCTCACATGTTACCAGTAAAAAAATCATCACAAAATATCATTAATGGATCTAGTTTTTCATCTTAAAAAAACAAAGCCGATAATACTTTCGGATTTTTTTTAGAGGTCCGATTTGAAAGATACAAAGCTTTTGAAAAATAAAATGAAAAGAAAAGGTAAGAAAGAGAAACTTTAGTTCAAGAATGAGAAGTGGTTACATGAATGGCGATGAAGCATAAATATTTGAGGTATTATTTAGCAAATTGGGTATTAGATGAGGGTTATTTACACAAAATGGATATTAGGTAATCAATAATGAAAGTTGAGGTACTAGATGACAATAAGGTTCGGTTTTAGGTACCTTTGGTGAAATTTCCCAAAAGTTAACTATATTGCAAGTTTGTCTAATTAGATAAATATAACACAACAAATAATTCCATTATAAAGCACATGTAGCTATGAATCAAGTAGTATGTAAATTTTGGTCAGTTTATTTTAAAGATAGGAACGTTTATAAAATTACACCATCGTAATAGTAAAAAGTAAGATGAGTTACAAATAAAGACCCAACCCACAACCTATTACTAATTAAGACCCGATAATTTTAGGTAACTAACTACCAAAATTACTCATGATATAAGTAAAAAATTTAAAATAGAATAACCGATCACAGACACCAATAAACTTTCTCTATTTACCTATCAACTCCTACAATCGCCAAAAACCAGATTGTTCGATTTAATCGCCTAAATCACTAAAATCGAGTTCGTTAAAGGTACAACTTTGAGTTCAAAAAGAGTTCTGATCAGTTGCGATAAACGTCTACATTAAAATAAAGTAAAAAATTATACTTACGATTATCTCATTCTTCAAAAATCTAGTTCGATTTTTTGTTTTTTATAAAACTAGGGTTTCAAAGTAAACTTATTTTGATTTTTTTTGTTACCAGTTTGTAATATGGTCATCATCTTTATCATTTTCATATATTTTTCAGTAATATTTGTTACTTATTTGTTTCGCAAGATAATTTATTTTGTATCTTATCAATCAATGTATATTGTTTACTTAACTTTCAATACTTCCAAAATAACTACTACAAAACAAAATCCAAATATAATTCCTGACTTCGCATCAATTATAGGTTGTGAATTAAATTTATACAGTCTCGCATCTAATAAAAATATGACATTCATCTACTTTGTATGTTATCATTTAAGTTTGGTATTGTTTACATGGTTGTGTATCTATCATCATTATAATAGTTTCCCATCATATATTTGGTTGCATATTTATCATGATACATAATTTCATATTATTTTACAAACGGTTTTGGATTTATCATCAATTGAATGGTTTTGCATTATTATATAGAGTTGCGCATCTATCATATTATATTATTTCACATCATTTATAAGGTTACACATTAATCATTATTGAGCGGTTTCTCATCATTTGTCTAGCCTCGCATGCATTGTCTTGTCCTTCATTAATCAAAACATTTATGGTCTTATTTTTAAGTCTAATCTCACAGTTTTTACAGGAAAAATACCCTGCGAAGCTTTTTTTTCAAGTCACGCCTGTTTACCTTAACAAAATAGATGAAAGGAGGAAATAAAACACATTTTTATTCCCTTCTAAAGAATGCGTGCGAACTTAAATGAATTGAGATTTTATTATAAAAATAATAAAAACTTATGATGATGATAAAGAATCCTTCAAATTAGGCACAAGGATTATCAAGACATATTTTTTTATGAAACCTCAAAAAAAGTAACACAAAATCGAGGAAAACCAATCACAAACAAAATAATAGAGGTATGGAATTCCAAGTTTTGTTACATATTTTTATATTATTATAAATGAGGTTCCACTTTTATCATGAATTCACATGTCCCACATCTATCATTCCTTCACATGTCCCTCATATATCATGCCTTCACTTGTCCCTTACCTATCATGCCTTCACCCGGTTTCGCATCTATACTTATCATGGTTTCGCATGCTATGGTCTCTCATCATTCATAGTTGACATGGTTTCTCATGATAATATATATTTTTGGTTTGACATTGGTTTGGTTTCGCATGATATGGTCTCTCATTATTCATAATTGGCATAATTTCTTATGATATATATGATGATAGTTTCACATAGTTGCCCTAGTTTTGCATGATATGATCTCTCATCATTCATAGTTAGTCTGATTTGTCATGATATATTTGTTTTTAGTTTTACACAGTTGTCTTGATTTTGCATGATATGGTCTATCATCATTCGTATTTGCGCAGGTGCATGATATGGTATCTCATCCTTCATAGTTGGTATGATCTCTCATAATATATTTGTTGTTGGTTTCACTTGTCCCGCATCCATCATGTCTTTACTTGTCTCTCATATATTATGTCTTCACATGTCATGCATCTATCATGTATTTATATTAACTAATGATTGCATGTTTAAATGATGCTATAAATAAAACAACAAAAACGCATGAAGAGCATGTAGTAAAAGATGTTGTAATATTGCTCATAATGTTAGCTTGTTCAATATTATTTTTCTCTATATCTGGAGATGGACTAGCTTCTACAGTGGTCTATTATATAGAAAACTTGGACAAAATAAACAACTATGATTGTCTTGAAGCAATCAAGAGGAACTTGATGAATTCAGTAAATATTTGTCATGAAAATGAACCTAATAAAGTAGTTGGTTGTGTTGCTCTATTATTGGTTAGTATTTTTACTCTCTTTTGAAAATATCATTAAAAATAGTAAAAATATTGTATCTAAAGTATCGTTAAAATATAGTCATTCATCATGGAACACACAAATATTTTTTAAGAAGATGCAATTGAAGATAAAATACCAAGATGCTACAAACAGATGGGTCTTGAGAGCAAAACAAAACTAATATTGACTGATGCTTTAAAGGAGATCACATATGAACATGTATATTTACACATGTAAAACTGTATAGCATTTCTTTTTGGTCTAGTTTGGCATGATACATGGATATATATAATTTACTTAAACAATTTAAAATTTTGTAGGCTATGGAAGGAATTGAACCTAACAAGGGAAGAAGAAGATCGATTTAGTGTAGAGCTCCAAAAAGCTGAAGAAGTTAACGAGAATGAAGATTCAGAAGAATAAGATGTTAATGCACAGAAAAATGAAGAGAATGTTTGTGTATAGAAAGATAAAAGGGATGATGTTCCTATAAAGGAAAAATATGATGATGTTCCCAAGGAGATCCATGGTGCATAAGTTAATCTAAGCGAAAATAAAGGAGGTGTAAATTATGATATGCACCAAGACTAGGATGGAAATGATTATACTAATGTAGAAAAAATAGTAGACCAATTCATTGCCCAAGAACGTACAAAAACTACAAGGACTAAAAAGATTACAAAGTGAATGAAAAAAATTAGTAAGTAAAGTTGCAACGTAAATAAAAACTTCAAAATGTACAACAAATGTTAGTCTTGTAGAAAAATAAAAGCTTGTAGGGACAAAACCTGCTGCTATTTTCAAAAAGTAAAATTCAATATCTCAGATTCTTAAGAATCTAAAAAAACTTGAAAAGTTAATAAAGAAGAAGTCTTTAAATAAACAAGCTGACAAAAACTACCTTTTGATAGTAAAAAATAGAAAATAAATAGATTACTATACCAACAAAAGGTACAAATATCATATTTATCATCTTCTAATATTCTATCACCTATCGTGGTTTCTCATATGCCATAGTTTACATAGTTTTGAATCATTGACATGGTTGCGCAACTATCATTGTTTACATTGGTTTCACATCTATCATAGTTTACATGATTTCGCATCGTTTACAAAGTTCTGTGTTTATCATCAGTTTGATGGTTTCGTATCATTAACAGGGTTTTTATATTCTAATTGTCTCTCTTCTATCATGGTTTCTTATATGTCATAGTTTATATGGTTGTGCAACTAGCATCATTTGCATTAGTTTTGCATCTATCATAGCTTATATGGTTTCTCATCGTTTACAAGGTTTCGTGTCTATCATCATTTGATGATTTCACATCATTAACATGATTTCATATCTATTTTGCAGATGATTAACAAGAAATTTGCAGCACCACCTAAGTCAAATGTAGGATATTGTTATGATAAAATAAAATTAGAAGATGTTTCACTCTTTAATTTATTCAATAAAATTATATAAATTACGATCAAAATAATAATAAAAAATAAAACTTTATATAATATCGAGTTCTGATAAATGAAATAGAAAGTTAAATAAACTAACTTTTTTTTAATAAAAACACTATTATTTGTCTATATGGAATGCGTTGTATGTTGATTTGTTTGTTGGTGACATTCTACGTATTTCATTAATCGCATATTTAGCAGTATCAAATTTGTATAATACCAAATTAGGTTTAAAATCAATCTTTATTAAAACAGTGGATATGATATTTTATAGTCGTTGGTTTGTTTCCATAGTTTTGTTTCCAAATGGTTTGGTAGTATAGAAGAAATTTGTTGGCTTTTTTTTTGTAGATGTCAAAATATGGAATAAATAAGAATTTTTTCATTGAATTCATTTCCGAATATAGAACTCAAAGACCAACCCAGCTGTATATTTGATTTAGAAAGAGGATGACTACTAATGAATTTTTTACTCTTAAGATGAAGATCACGAGTTAGTGTTTGTTTGAGCACAAACAATTAAATTACTTTTTAACATGCAATATATAAAGAGGAAAAAATGGTTGAATTGTTACTTTATCCCACGTTGTAAAGAAGAAAAAAAATGTTAACATATAAATAGGTATGGAATTGCTATCTAAACCCACATTGTAGAAACGAAAAGAAATTTCTAGTAATGATCTCTTTAAATAGAGATAGTAATTTGCTTAGAATAGTATATTTTTCGGCCTTTTGGCTAAGATAAGTGTAGTACTTTTTTTAGTTTAATATTTGATAATTATATATTTTGGAAAATTTCCGTATCTGTCCAAACTGGACTGAACCAACCTGAAATATTAATGGTTCGATATAGGTCGGAATTTTGAACGAGAATTGTTTAGCGAGCCGGTACGTTCCATTTGATAACATACCGGTCCGGGTCTAAAAAAATTCAAATTCAGACAGGATTGACCAAATAATTGTTTTACTCATCCTTTTAGTTTACTTGGTTTCGCATAATATATGTGTTACTGGTTTTACATAGCTTGCATGGTTGCACATGATATGTGCTCTCGTTATTCATACTTGGTTTGGTTTCGCCTCATATGGTCTCTCATCATTTATACTTAGTCTGGTTTCGCGTGATATATATGTTGTTGTCTCGCATGGTTACCCTGGTTTTGTATGATATGGTCTCTCGTCAGTCATAGTTAGACTGGTTTTGCATGACATGATCTCTCATCCTTCATAGTTGATCTCGTTTCGCATGATATGGTCTCTCATCATTCATAGTTGGTCTGGTTTCGCATGAAATGCTCTATCACCATTCATAGTTAGCCTGGTTTCGCATGATATAATCCATCGTCATTCATACTTAGCCTGGTTTCGCATGATATGGTCTATCATCATTCATTATTGGCATGTTTTCGCATCAATTAATATTTTGGTTTCGTATCTATAAGGAAATAATTGGAAGAAGGGCCGTCATTTGAATTAGAATTAGATAATACTCAATTTCAAATCCCTTGAGAAATTGAATGGACAATTACCAAAAAATGTTGGCCATATCAAAACGAAGTAACAAAAATACTTGAAATAAACGAGTACTATAAATTAGAACTCATTCAAAAAAGAGAAAACCACAAAGATCTGATAGTATGGTCAATTCCAAAAATACCATGATCCAATGTTTTTATTAGTAATATGATGGAGATATTAGTTGAAAATATATCGACTATAAGGTAAAAGTTAATTTAAGATTTATTTTGTATGTCTTGCTTCTCATTACACAAATTAATTAACTGTTAGTTCTATATTGGAAAATATATAGTTAATTAACGGTTATACATACTCGTACTTTAAAGAAACTAATTTTAAAATACTCGATGCTTCTGATGGAGAAGTTATTCTAATAAAAGTCATATATTGAAGTGTAATGGTAAGAATCATATAGTTTTACAACACATATATGAATTAATAAACAAAAATTGTTTCTAAAAATTATTATTTCAATGTAGCACTTGATAAACATCAATATGGATGTAATACTTTATGTTGACGATAAACTACGCTGACACACATAAGGTTATATCTTCGTTTCACTTCTAACAGAAGGACCACGAGGTACAACTGCTCATTGAACATTATTGGTAATAAATATATAAAATAAAGCAATAGTAAAGCTAAACATATTGGAAATACATTCAGATACAACAAAAAAACTACACAAAGATTTGTAAGTGTCTCTCATCTACTGTATTTTGTCCCACATATATATATATGTCTCTCATCTTGTTTATTTATACGTCTTTTAACTTTCAAACTGGGTACCTCTAAAGAAAAACTATTTTACCAAAAAGAGTTAAAATAAAGATAGTATGTCAAAGAAAAATTCCTCAACAAAAAAAGGAACGTTTAATTATGGTGTAATGGTTTGCGACTATGCTAAAGATTATATTCAACTAGACAGACTTAGAAATAATAAACCTCGTGACATTGCATCGACAAGGAGAGTAAATGATTTAAATATGACAAAAGTACTAACAGATTTTGGGACGATGTCTAATGTAAAAAAACAATAAGATATATATGTTTGTTGTAATATTGTTAACCACCAATATATTTTGTTAAAACATGGAATTATTGTATACAGGTATCGCGTCTATGACCATGTATATGTATGCAGTCCCTCATTTATCGTCTATATAAATGCACATGTCACCAAAGTTTATGATTGGGTACCGCATCTATCCCCAACCACCATGTATATGTTCCGTATATATCATATATATGGTTATGTATTGTCCTTCATCTACCATGAAATCGATTTGTCTTGTCTCGCGTCATTTCTTATGTCGTGTCTTGCATCTATCATACATTTTGTTTATTTTTTAATTGGTATTTTGACAGGTTTCTATTTTTTAATTAATATAATTTACCATCCTCCCAAGTATTTATCAAATCAAAATTTAAACTAGTTAGTAACATTTATTTAGATTTATAATTGTATGATTTGAAAACAAGTAGATATATTCATGATTGTTGTGCAATAACTAGAACGTTCACAAAAAAAACTTTAGTTACTATACATGATTCCAAACCTTTTGGCTATAAATTCAGTTTATAATTTAGTATTTCATACTAGATAAACATTGCAATTTGAAAATAGCTCTTATAGTTGAGTATTCTTTGGATGATGACTCCATTTATGATGATTTATCTCAACATGATTTATTACCAGAAAGAAGGGAAAACTAGAAAAAGAAATACAACCGAAGAATACTCTTCATCTTCTGATGACGATAACATTACTTCTTTTGTTCATTAATACTATTTTCCATAATATTTTGAACTTTTTGGAGATATAAAAGACCGAAATGAGGATTATGTTGCTGCTCATGGAAACAAAATAGAGGAAACATAATCTATTTAAAGAATAAGAGAATGATGAAAAGGTCTAAGAAGAAGTTTTTGAAGAAAAAGACTTTGAAGATGAGGTAGAGTCTGAGCAATAAGACTCTAAGGAGGAGGAAAAATCTGACTAAGAAAAGTCTGAAGAAAAATGAATTGAAAGTTTTTTGTTTACTAATTGTTGTTTGTATGTTTCTATATGTTTCTTTTTAGTTATTTTGTTTTTATTTTGTGTTTCTTAAAGTTTAATGTATTTGTCTTTTTTATTATGAAATTTATGAAAGTTTGATTACCTAGAACCACATCTATAAAACACATGAATTGGATTCACATCTATCACCACCAATATAGTTAGTTATGAAATAAATTCACATTTATCACCACCAATGTATTTGGTTATGAACTGGTTTCACATCAAACATCATTTGTATGGCCTCGTATGCATTGCCTTGTCCCTCACATATCAAGCCTATGACTTAGTTTCACATATACATCATTTATTTGGCCTTGCATGCATTGCATTGTCCCTCATCTATCAACTTCGTGACTTGGTTTCGCATTTATCAAACCCATGTCGTGGTTATGATTGGTTTCACATATATCACCAAACATTACCCATTCTGCATTTATCCTCTATCAAACCCATAAATAAGCCTTGCATATATCACCAATCATGTATTTAGTTATGATTGGTTTCACATCTATCACTATCACATGTATTATATATGGGTCCCACGTCTATCATGCATCATAAGATCTCGCATCTATCACTTTCAAATGTATTTTGGTCGTGAAAAAATTCAAATAGTCAAGAAAATATTTTCAACATAAGACTTATTATTATCGATATACTTTGATTATGACATAATAAGGTAAGAAAAACTAAAAACTAAAAGTTTAAAAATACATCGATCTTACAAAACATGTACACATGTTTGTTTATTATGACCACATTTTGAGAAACGAGTACACATTCTATTTTGGGTACTTAAGTCTCCTCTAGATAGAATACGTTTCTTCTTTGGTCTTTCATCTTTCCTTTTTGAAATTGGAGGAAGTATATGTTAAGAAGTTGTTGAAGTACATGCTTGACCAAAAGTAGTAAACGCAGGTATTCCATATGAATATGTTACCTTATAAGAGCTTATAAAATAACATGACTCACCATATTTCATAGGATTCCCATCCATATAACATATGGCAGCAAAATCATGAGAGTATGAGAAATAATCATGTTGTCATGCACAACAAGAACAAGTAGATACACTAACATCAACAACCATAACATGATCATGAAACACTTCGTGTAAAAGAAAAGTAGACGAATGAACTATCTATGAACGACCTTTTTCTATATTGTCTTTAAAAAATTTACCACTTAAGGACATAAATCACTAGTCTAACAGTCAGCATCAGCATAACATCTTGAAATTTGACTCATAAGAAATCACGAAACACTTGGTGATTAAAAGACTCAGTTGGAGTAAAAGCCATAGAACCATACCTTTTGCCTTTGAGAAAAACACAAGAATATTTTTTCTAAGGTAAATTCTCACAAAAACTAACAACTTTGTGACCTCATTCTATAAGAAATTCCTCCATATATTGAATATACAAATAATGAGTCGCAACATAAGCATATTTTTTAAACATGTAAACCATCTTTTCCTTAAATGGTGATATATCACTCAAATAATAATTTAAATTATTTATAAGATGATAAATACTGTATGCATGATAGCAATCTGGAAACAAACCAGATACATCACTAACAATACCTAAATATGATCACTAATAAAATTATTTGACGATTCCATAAATGGGTTTTAACATATCCATAAACCATAACCAATTTTCAATATCTTCAGTCCTAACAATACCAAATGCAATAGGAAATATACATACAAAAATGTTATGAAAAATATATTAGAAATCATTGTTATATATATACTTGGTTTCACATCTATCATATTCCTGTTGTGCATCCATAACTAGTTATATCAGGTTTCACACTTATCATTTTGAATCCATTATACTGATTATATCTGGTTGTAAATCATGTATATTGATATATCAGGTTTTGCATATAGCATACTGATTATCTCTCATTGCGCATGTATCATGATACATGGTTTTGCATCTATCATATATGGTTTTGCCTCTATCATATTTGGTGATACATGGTTTTCATTTTTAGATCTAACATAAGAAAATAACATATTTTTCAATACAAAAATAGTACATAACAAAACCTCATCATTGTTACCATCTTAGCTATGGTTGATAACAATACCCTTATTTCCATGTTAAAAAAGTTCCATCTAGAGTGGGTTATTTCTTATTGAGGGTAATTTAGTAAAGTGTTTTGGGAATTTAATGTTTAAGGTAGAGTGTAGTGAGATAATTAAGGTGTGCACTTGTATTAAATTCTGAACACACTCATTAATGGAAGTGGTTGGGGTATTTATACTTAATTAATGATCCATGGGCCTTTCAGGTCGGATTTTGGAGTCGGGTTAAGTTTAAGAACTCATTAGCCCAAGATGTGAAATAAACAGCACCTAGCTTAGTCACATTCCACTAAACTTGTTCTGTTCGGTTTCTTATGGTAGTGGTTTAGTCTGAACTGCCCTTCGGATAGGAGTAAGTGGTACTGTCAAAAATATCTGACCTTATTAGTAGCCCCTTTAGGTCTTGCAAAAAATATTTGGAAGAGCTAACCTTTTAAGAATAAAAATTAACTCTTTCTGATCTGTCTCTGTATCTGAGCTGAAGAGGTCATATTGTTATGTTAAGAATTTCAAGAGTCAACCTGATCGAAATTTGGTGGGACTAACTTTACCGTTAAGAGTTTCAAGAGTCGTTTTTTTTACGTGGGACACGTGTCAGGTTCTGGTTTGACCTCTCAGCCATTTTTCTCCTAGATTCTTGTACATACTAAGCTAGAAAGTTACCTAGGGTTTAACCCCCATACTTTGTAGTCCTTAATCATTACTTCGATCGGTTTGTCTTCTCTTTAATAATCTTCCATATTTTCACAGTTATATAAATCATTTTCATTGTTTTATTGTCTTCAAGAACACAAACACTTCTAGAGAGAGAAAGCTTAGTAATATTTTTCAAATTGTGTCTGAGTAATTTATGTTCACAGCCAGAAACGCACTGGTAAAATGGGGTTGGCTTAATTTGTCTGAATTTGAGAAAGCAAGAAAAGTTGCAAGAGATGAGAGGATTGCAGTTGGTCTTCCTGTCTCTCTTGGTGAAGGAATCAATCAAGCACAAGCAAACACAGACCAAGGTTCATCGTCATTGAAAAAAACTAAGGTCAGAAAACTATCATTTGTTCCAACCCTTTCTCCTCTTCAATCAGGGTCCTCTGTCCAAGAGTCTCAAAACCCCCTCCCTAAAGAAAAAGTAGTTTCCAGTGTTAGGAAACCTTCGCATTTCATAGTCTAATGAGCTGGTAGTATATACCGAGATGCTGAATTGGGGACTCCGGTTTCCTTTGGATCCAGAGATAGTCAAGTACTTTTACCTGAAAAAGTTATGCCCGAGTCAGTTGAATCTGAATGCATGGTACACTATGATGGCTGGCATAATGGCTTCAAGGTTGTCCAAGATCCCACTACCAATGAAGCAATTTGTTGTTGTGGCGAATTTGTGTAAGAACCAACACATTCCCTTTTACCACTACAATATGAGGAACGATTACAAGGTAGTGAATGACTTACTAGAGTCTGAAACACCATGGAAGATACAATTTATGTTCATCAGCGGAGCTTGGGAGAATGGGAAAAGATAAAATTTGACTTTAATCCAAGCCAACTAACTAGTCGGTGGAAGAGAAAGTCACTTTGGGATCAGAGATAATTCTACGTCCTTCTGAAATTCCTCCTCCGGCTCTTGCTGATCCTACTCTCCAAGAAGAAATTCCACCCAACCTTTACTCCGAACAGGCCACTACCGATGGAGAGGTAAATATTTATGCATCTCAAAATATTAATATGTATTTTAATTACTTGGACAACAATGACTTCGCGGGGCCTTATCATCATGTCAATTCGTCTAATGTTGTGACCCACAATGGTGAGACTAATGTGATATCAAGCGAGCAAGACACCCTGAGTCGCGCTCTCTTATGTTACATTCGTCCGGTAGTTGAGCTGGAAAGGCAAATGAGGGAACAAACAAATACTATCACTTCCCTAACCACATCAAACCAAGGCTTGATGAATAGTCTCTCTACTGCTCAGCAAAACATAGAATCTCTGAAGAAGGAAAAAGAGGATTTGGTTGGCAAACTGCTTAAATCAGAAAAGGCCAGGTTAAGTATTTTAGACTGGAAACTTCTTCTTCCGATGAGATCAAAGCTTTGAAGGAGCGACTAGAAGCTAGAGACAAAACCATCAAGACTCTATCTGAGGACAAGGTCAACTTGGAGGATCTTGTTGCGAAGAAGACAGAGGAGAACACATCTCTAGTAAAGATGCAAGCTGAAGAGATAGTTGTTGGAATAGAGTAGTATGCCTTTGGAGTGGTGGATTCTTTGGAGAAAAGAGATGGTGGAATTAACTTCGGTATGGTCTTAATATTCAATAAGACTTTCCGTAAGAGGATTCTTGGTCCTTTATGGAAATTTTTGGAATACGATAACCTCCCTTTTTATATGATGGCTGATGGTGATAAGCACAACTACTCAACTGGGGAAGATTTTGAAGACAACGAATGAGTTGGTGAGAGTTCGAGTGCTAAACTTAAAAGTCCAAACAAAGATGATGGTGAAGAGAAAACCGAAGGGAACAAGCCCTAAGGTTGTATTGTTATGTTGTGTGTTTTTTCGTTAAAAAACTAAAGTCCTTGGATAACCAAGGCATTTGTGAATCATGGATCAATTTTATTTCGATCAGACTTTAATATCACATTTCCCTTCGTTTGAATTTATTTAACTCTTTCTGGCCAATGCTATAATAGCCTTCAATATTTTAGAGTCGTTAAGTAAGGGTATCAAATGATTCCAATCCCATGTGTTTAATAAATGTGACCAAATGTTTAATATGTCCGATCAACTCAAAGATGTTTGAGATTCGGGGTGTTTAATGAGTATCTAATATCCGATCACCTCACACTATAGTTAAGTCAAGAAACATGTTGTACCATGCTTTTGAAGAAGGCATAAGATATTATTTAAAAACTCGGACACCTCGTTAAAACCTCATTGTGCCACCAGGATAGGAAAGAGTATGCCCCCCTAATATTTACATTGACATTCAAAAGGTAAATATTTATAATAGAGTTATATTCTAAGTATAACCTGAGGTATTCAATGTTCCATGGGTGCTTTAGTGTTCTCCCTTCCTTGTCTTGTAGCTTGTATGTTCCTGGTTTAACTTTCCCACATACCATATAAGACCTTCCCGATTCAGAGCCAGTTTACCAAATTGTTTTTCCTTGGTGTGTAAAAATAATTTTCTTGGATTGTTCGAAGGATTAGTTTGGGGAGCATTAGCATTAGCTTGTGTATTATCGGGTCTGCTCCCCCTTCATTTCTTTATATAGGCCCCCAACTTACCCCTCTCAATGAGGTTCTGGACCTCTTGCTTCAAGACTATAAAATCATGGGTATCATGCGCAATATCATTATGGTACTTGCAAAAACGGGTACTCCGGTTTTCTGCGGGGGACTACAATGCTGCTGGTTTTCTAAAATGCACTTTGTTTTTAGTCTTGTCATATATTGTGGCCATATTTTCCCCCAGTTCAGTAAACCACTCAGGCTGAACCCATGGTCCCCTCTTGTTTTTGAGCGGTTGGTTCTGATTTTGGTTAGACTGATTCTGCATTGATCAGTTAGATCCTTATCTAGTCTTCTTTGACCTGTAGTTGGACTGATGAGTAACATGAGGCTTTGATGTTGTAGTGGTGGACCTTATCTGGCGAGGCACCCTGATTTTTTTGTCTCCTTAACATTGATTTGTTTCCCCGCCTGATTGAAGAAACCCCCAAAAGTTATGGCCTTCTTTCGGGTCACTAAATCGGCCAAGTTTCCCGGATTTGAACCCTGCTTGAGGGAGGAAATTGAAACTTGCTCAAAGCAGTCTGCTAGACAATTCTTTGTATTCACAAATTGGTTGATGTACTCCTTCAGAGACTCGTTTTGCTCCTGAGCACAATGGATAATGGTATCCTCATTACCCTTAAGCTCCTCGCTTCCAACGAATTGTCTTCAGAAGGCAACCCAAAATATATCAAAAATATTTATAGACCCCTGAGGGAGACTATTATACCATTTTAGGGAACTTCTTGTGAAAGTTTGGGAGAATGCTCTACACAACAGTCTCTCATCGTCGTCGAAATTCATCATAAAGTTCTTAAACTACTCCAGATGGTTGTCCGGATCTTTGCTCCCATCATACTTCTCCTTTTTAGAGCTGTCAAACCTCTTGGGAAGGTGTCCGGAAAGTATTTTTGCAGATAAAGATGATTGCCTCCAGTTCTTGTTATGGCTAAAAACAGTATCTTCATTCGGAGTAGCAAAAATACCTCATTCAGACTAGAAAGCAAAATGATCAACCAGCAAACGGTCAATATGCTGATCAGCTGAACCATTTCTCTTCCCATGGTGCTTCTTAAGCCTGTCATGCTTATCCCTTTTTCTTGAATGTTTTTTAGACAATCTTATTTTCTTTTTGAGCGCTCGTTATCACTGCTGGAAGACACTGGTTTTTCAAGTTCTACCTTATTAGATGAGTTGTTGGAGGATTCCGATGTTGAACTCTCCACACGCTTAGATCGATATATATATATATATATATATATATATATATATATATATATATTCTTGGAACTGAGATAAGTCTTTATGGACTGCTCGTTCTCTCTAGGATTGTCAATATTGTGAAGCACCGACGCACCAAATTTTTATTTAACCCATTTATCTGCTTGTTTTAATGCTCTCGATGCCTCTATCTCAGCCCTCAACTGATCGCACTCCTCGATAGTATATTCATTGTTTTCTTTTGCAACTTCCACCTTAGGAGGTGGAATATTCTGCGCATTCGGATCCATCCAAAATACTCTGTTTGCTGGTTTTGAATATGAAACTCATGCACCGTCGTGCTCCTACTTTGGTCGCCAATTTAGTGTGGGTTATTTCTGATTGAAGTTAATTTAGTAAAGTGTTTTGGGATTTAATGTTTGAGGTAAAGTGTGGTGAGAACATCAAGGTGTGTGCTTGTATTAAATTATGATCACACGCATTAATGAAAATGGTTGGGTATTTATACTTAATTAATAACCCATGGGCCTTTCAAGTCGGATTGTGGAGTCGGGTCAAGTTTAAGAACCCATTAGCCCAAGATGTGAAATGTCCAGCACCTAGCTTAGTCACATTCCACTAAACTTGTCCAGTTCGGTTTCTCATGGTAGTGGTTTGGTCCGAACTGCCTTTTGGATAGGGGTAAGTAGTAATATCTGATGAGTCCGGATAACTTAACCACTACCTACTGAGATTTCCAGACAAGGGAAATTCAGACAAAAACTTGCCATTGAACTATCCGGACAGGACAAAAGTAAAAAATGACTAAACACCTTTTGACTAAGCTATATGCTAATCAGCTTAGTAAGTAAATGGGTCCTTAAACTTGATCCGGTTCCATAATTTGACCCGAAAACCCATGGGTCCATAATTAAGGGTATAAATACCCTAAACATTTAATACTCTTTAAACTTTCCAAAACACTTGACAGAATTACCCTCAGCTTAAAATAAACCTCACCAATGTCAAAAATATCCGACCTTATCACCATCAATAAATTAATGAGACGACAGGAATCAAAACCATGTAGACAAGAACCAAATGCTACGAAACAATGCTTGAAGACATTAGTTTCCAAATTATACTCTAGTACATAGTCACTACTGTTATCAAGAATCTTCAATATTTTGAAATAAATCTTAAGTAGTTTATACAAAGTAGATCTATCTACATATAAAACCATGTTAGCTTTATCTAAAACAATCGATGAAAGACGATAAAAGATATATAAACCGTACTCATTTAAAAAAATTACACTTGTGGTTGTAAGATCAATATTTCAACTAACACAATCATGTATCTCATTCGCAATCAAATCCGATGATAAATGCTTTCTACTTTCCTTACAAAAAAACAATCCCACGAGTATGAAGTTGGACATACTTCTTAAAAACCAGTAGAATTATCATCTTTAGTATAACGTCTCTAAGGAAAACCCTTTTAGTATTTTCTCGTGCGATCAATAATTAATCTTTCATTGTTATTATGCAAATATTTGAAAGTAAAACCTTCTTGTAAAGCCAACTTAATAATAACTAATCTAAAACTACTGTATCGTCTTAAAAATCTACCAAACACCAATAATTTTATTAACCCAACCATCGATAGCAAGTTGTTTGTTCTTGTGACCAGTAAAATTCATATTAGAAATTTGAGAAGTTTCTCCAAAAATAAAATCTTGATTTGAGGTTTCAAATAAAATTTGAGCAGTTTCTCTAACATTATCGCCAACACCAACATCATTTTCAATATCAATAGTAATAGTTGAAACCCAAAAGTATCAACAATCGATACAAAAGCAACTAAATCACCATCACAGCCTAAGATAACGTTTTTAGGTTGATATGTGTGAATTTAGTTCTTGAAAGTTAAAAAGAAAGAGTTTGATTCTAGAGAGAGAAAGTAAAAGTAGCAAAGTATTCTTAGCTCAAGAAGATGTCGTCATTTGTTTACAACCTCAACCTTTATATATATAGGCAATCAGACTTAGAATAGCATAATTAGTAACAAAAGTAGGTTAATTGTATTTTAGCCTCCCATATTTAAAAAAAAATCTAAAATATGTCATATCTCTTTACAATTAATCATTGAAAACTTTAATTCATTACATTTAAGCCCTCAATATTTTATATCATTACCAGTAGCCCCCATAGTTATTATGAAAATACATAAATAAGAACTATTTATCACTTCAGACATCACAACAAACAGGAAAAACTCCTTGCCCAGTTCAGTCTGCTTCGAATGTAAATCCTTCATGTTTATCCTCTCCGAATTCAGTTTAAGTCAATCTCCTCGAATTAATTTACATTTAGAAGTATGAGCTGGTTTATTCATACCGGTTGTAAACGTTTGGTATGGTGTGGTACATGTGCAATGAGTCATTATGTTTTATTCACTAGACTTGCCCCTAGGTCTGCCAGTTTACAAACGTCACACTATCCCCTTTATACATGAACATTTCACCTCTTCAACTTATCTGACACATTCTCTCTCTCTCTCTCTCTCTCTCTCTCTCTCTCTCTCTCTCTCTCTCTCTCTCTCTCTCTCTCTCTCTCTCTCTCTCTCTCTCTCTCTCTCTCTCTCTCTCTCTCTCTCTCTCTCTCTCTCTCTCTCTCTCTCTCTCTCTCTCTCTCTCTCTTATAACTTATTCAGTAAATAACATTTCACTGTTTACCTCACACAAAATTTATAAAGAGAGAATCTCTTGCTATCTTTCTCTGAGTAACCAATTTCTTGGCTACCCTTGCTAGAAAACTCATCCTTTTCAACCAATATTCAAGTTAATTTATGAGAAAATGTTCAAAAAAAAACTTAAAAAATAAATCTCCCGAAATCCCGAGAAACCAGTTTATTGTGCTTATAATTATTTCTAAATTAGTGAAAGAGTTGAGGAGTATATAACTGCATTATTGATAAACAACTCTTCTCGATTCACTACTCAAACTATACATTATGATAACTTTGACCCAAATCGAATCTCTCTTGTGCTTTCAAATTTATCCACCCTATAATCTCAACAGCCTTTATAAGCAAATCCTTCACAATCAACACCTCGAACTTCCTTTCCAATTCCTACTGGTTCCACAACTGAATCTCCTCCACAAAAGTCACAAAGTAACTCGAAGCTTATTTACTTCAAGAAGATCATAAAAAACTTCATCCTCTATCAGCTCTAAATCGCCCCGACAAATACACAAAGAAACTCCTCAGGTCTAGCAAAAAACTCACCTCTCCCAAAGTCATCCTAGCAAAAAAGAAAACTTTTATAGCTATGGGAGATTTCGAGGAGTTAAATACTTCACAAAATCCTAAACACAACCCTTCACCATCTTATCCTCTTTTGAGGGAGATTGTTGAGACTATAACAGATTCACAATAATATCCCTAAAATAATGAACCAAAGAACCCAACCTCAACTTCAAATCCACGTCGACTTATAGATGAAGCTTCTGACGTAGAAGTTTATTCAGAAGCAACTTAATCGATCATCGAGGCTGATACTGAAGATGATGTCTCAAAAGATGTTGAAGCTGATACTGAGGAAAATGCCTCGAAAACAAGAGTACCTAAGAAAAAAGAAAAGAAAATGAAGGCTTTAATTAAGCTTCTCGAGGATGTTGATGCCTCAGTGAGTGTAAACTTAAAGCCACTTATCCCCGAACATATCATGGCACTAAAAACGTGTCTTACATCTACTATAATGAGGCTAAAGCTAGTTTTCTGAAAAAACAATGGGGAATAGCAGATAATATTACACTTCGACTGCCAAAAGAGAGGGAGACTCCACTTGACTGTAGAAAAGATGAATTGATGGTCTACCCTGAGATCATTAGCTTGGGTTTTCGGTTGCCATTAGATCCGATGATAGTGGAGTACTTCAAACTCATGAACCTTTTTCCTTATACAAGAAACACCCAATCAATGCTTCACACTTTTATCAGTGATCATGGCTTCCAAATTAAGCCAAATTCCCCTCTTTATCAAAGATTTCATCGTCCTAACCAAACTTTCGAAAGGACCGGTATTTTCCTTTTACTACTTAACCTTTGATAACGATCTTAAAATCATCGATGACTACCTCGAAGTTGACAATTTTTTGAAGAAATGATTTGTCTTCATATTTGGGGGTTGGGATAACGGGAAGGAGATATCCGAGGAGAACCCTTCAAGACTCAACCTCGTATGGAGAAGTAACAGTAAGTTTTATTTTGTTTTCATTTTTGCTTTCGCTATATACCTTATGTTTAATTTTCCATCTCTATTGCCTCTTTTCTTAGGAATTTCAAAGATAAATAAGGGTCTCAAGAAAGATGTGATTTGTGAAGTTAGCCACCTAGGTAGAAAAATAGTGGGGCAATGGGATCCACTCATATTTTATGCCCATCAATTTTATCAATAGCCACTCGTGGAAGATCACCCTGGGTGATGACCTCCCCAAAAACATAATGGAGCCACTGGTGAAGAGACTTATAACACCTAATAGTAAGGTGGATCTTCCAGTGAGGAACAGATCTGACATTCATCTTCCCGCATAAAATAAAGAGAAAAAGAAAAAAGAAATAGATAGTACATCTGGTGCTAGCCCTTCAGAAAATACGAGCCCTCGGAAGAAAAAAAGAGCTAAAAACAAAAGGAAGACAGTTGAAGTTAGGCTGTCCACAATCGAGGAATGAGTAGAGGTTAGGCCTTCTACTCCGAAAAATAAGAAAGCTGCAAAATATTCATCATAAAAAAGAGTAGAAGAGACTCATGAATTAATTGATGTAGATATTTTTCCAACCGAAGCTGAGGAGATTACAACAGATAATCTTCGAGGAGGAGCTGAAGTAGAAGATAATCAAGGAGAAATAGAGGCGGAACATTACCAAGAAGATGATCAGTTTTTTCCTGACGAGCCTGCTATAGAAGAAGAGCTTCAAGCTCTTTATAAAGATATGGATCCCAAAGTTCAAGAAATTTAGGAACGAATTTGACAGAGTGGTCATCAAGTCACCGCTCTTCTTTTGTATAAATTCCTGCATTCGTCGGATGCTCACTTGGCTTCCTCATCTGCTATTATGCCTTACAAAAATGAAAGGTTCATACCTATCCAAGAGCAGTATCCATCTGAAGAGGTCTTGCTTGCTCTGCAACCTTTTCCCAACTCGAAACAACAGTCAAATCATTATGCGCATAAGTAATTTCTTCTCGAATTCATTTGAAAAATATGGCTAAAGAGATGGTTTGATCTAAGAATATTTCTCCTACAGAGAAAAAATGAGAGAGAGTTCTGGGAGACAGATCGAAGAGTAATTTTGCACATTCCAAGTTGATAGGTCGCTAAAATATCCATTGAGTGATCTAACTTTAATGTCATATTTGATTTGTGCATGATCAACAACTGGAAGAGCTCAAGACTTCTCACATGGAAAAGATAAAATAACTTAAGAAGAAACATGCCAAGGAATTATCCAAGGAGCAGCAAAAGTACTATACTTTTCAAGCATCTTTAAAGAAGAGTGAAGAAGCGAAGAAGAAACTGACTAGTGATATGGCTGATATGAAGATTTCCCCTAGGAAAGAAAATGAGATTGTTGTGGAAGCTGCCAAACTGAGTGTGGGAAAGACACACGGGCGGCTATAGCAAATACTGAGGAGTAGTAATATCAATCAATTTGCTTCATATAATTCACGCAACATTTCCTAAGGTAAATCTATCTAACTTATGGAAATTAGCCCCCCTAGACAACCGACCCAGTGAAGCCTTTGATCATGTCCCCACTGATTCCTCCAAAGAGACGGAATCAGAAAAAAAAAATGAATCTGATGAAAGAGATTTTCTAGAAGAGAATTCTCAATACAAGTAACTACTGTTTTTTCCTCTTGTTGTTTTTTTTTTTGTTCGAAGTCGCTAGATGTATTGTGAGGGACTATTTTTATGAATGGTTAATTGTTTAGAATTCGGAATACCTTGTTGTAAGGTCAGATTATCTTTTATGAATTATTAGTTTTTTTTCTATATTTATCTGCTCTATCATAATTTTTTGTTAAAAAACAAAGTAATTTTCACCTCAAATAATAATATTTCCTTATAAAGTGCATTTAAAAATGTAGCACATCGAACAACAACTTGTGTATTTAAAAAATGTAAACACCTCAAATATATATAATACATTTAGAGAATGTACCACCTCGAATACATCTAGTGCGTTTAAAGAATGTAGCACCTCAAATATGCCCAGTGTGTTTAAAGTATGTAGCACCTCGAATATGTCTAGTACGTTTAAAGAATGTATCACCTCGAATATGTCCAGTGCATTTAGAGAATGTAGCACCTTGAATATGGTTGTCTCTTCGAAATGTTAATAATGAACATTTAACACTTCAAAAGTATTACTTTTGGTTAACAACTTCAAAGATGATCAATCTTTAACTAGTTACCAAGATTATTGAAATATTTATGTTTTAAACAACCCTTAGACAAAAAAAACTTCTATAAATATCTTTGAATATTTACATGACACCTCATTAAAACCTCCCTCGGCCAATAAGGTAGGAAAGAGTGTGCCAATTATTCAAAAAAAAAATCAAAGCAAAACATTATTCATAGTACAACTTCAGGTGTTCTATATTCCAAGGATGTTGAAGCACCTTACCTTGCTCATCACAAATGAGATATGTACCCGGATTCAACCTCTCCATAACCATATAAGAACCCTCCCAACTTGAAGCAACCTTTCTGAGAGGTTTGTCCTTTGTATGAAGGAATAATTTTCTCAAGACTTTGTCTCCTACTTTGAAATCCCTCATTCTCGCCTTCGAATTATATCGATTTCTCATCAACGTTTGATAATGAGTCATATTCAAATGAGCTCTAACTTTCTTCTCTTTAATCAAATCTAACTCTGTTCTCCTTACCTCTTCATTCACATCTTTGGAATTTTGAAGTACCCTATAAGAAAGTAGAGTATATTCTGCAAGATTAATACCATACATACCATAAAGTAATGTAATATGAATTTCTTAAGTAGCCTCTATATAAGTTGTACGATGAGCCAATAACACATCTTGTAAATAGTTAGGCCATTTTCCCACAACGCCTATCAAATTCTTCATCAAACCTTCTAGAATAGATCTATTGGTCACTTCTACTTGACTATTTCCTTGTGAATGAAATGTCGTAGAAAAACATTGTGTTATTCCCTTCGAAGCACAAAAAAAATCATTTCTTTATTGTTAAACTGCGGCCCATTATCTGTGGTGATTTTTTAAGGAACCCCAAAACGGCAACAAATATTGTTCATAATGAACTTAATAACATCATTTACCTTTGTTCAAGACAATGATAAACATAATTCACTGCTACAATGATCATCTGACGCCCTCTAGAAGCCATAGGCAATGATCTTACCAACTTTATTCCCCATCTGTTAAAATGAAAAGGTTCGGAAATAGACATAAGTGGTACTGTTGGTTTTTGAACAGAATGGGGAAAACACTGACAAATATCACAAACTCGAGCTAGAATTTTAGCATCATTCATAATTGAAGGCCAATAATACCCTGCCAACAAAAACTGACGTGTTAAAGATTGAAACCATAATGTGTTGAACCCTCAGCATCATGAAACTCATACAAAATCCCTTCAGACTCTCGTTTTCCCAAATAACGTAGCATTGGTCTGCTTAAAGATTTCTTGTACAACACTCCATCCAACACAACATAGCCATGAGCTTTATATCTTAATTTTTTAGCCAGTTGTGGATCTTGAGGCAACATTCCTCTTAGCAAAAAATTAAGAATATCATACCTCATATCACCTCGAATTGTATCTGGAGTGGCAAATACCTCCTCAATATATTAACATTGTTCAGATTGTGTTAGAATGTAAATATTCTCCTATAATAATATCCAATGATATTCTTCTGTAGATGCAACCGTTTCTAAAGAGTCAGCAATTATGTTATCCCCTCAATTAATATGTTTAATAGTCACTTTATTAAACATAAGAGTCAATCTTTGAACCTCGCGCATATATAGAATGAAATGATATTTATTAGCCTCAGAAACAGCTGACATATGATTTGCTATTAATTGTGAATCTGTTTCTAACCGAACTATTGTTGTTCCACAGATATTAGCAAGTTTCAAACCAGCTAACGCAACCTCATATTCAGCTTAATTATTCGATGCATGAAATCCAAATCGAATAGCTTGATATATAGCCTCTCCAAAAGGAGCAACCGACTGCACTCTTGCGCTACACCCCAATATACTATAGGCACAATATGTTTGAACTATCCACACTGAATTTTCTGGCAAGAGCTCTTTATCTTTCTCCTTATCGGAATGGCTTGAATGAAATTCAACAAGAAAATCAGCTAGGGCTTAAGCCTTGATGGCCGTTCGAGGAGCAAAAGTGATATCAAAATCTTCCAACTTTATTGACCATTTTGTCATCATTCCAAAAATTTCTATGCGTTGTAACACATTCTTTAGTGGAAAAGAAGTTCATACCACAATATTATGAGCTAAGGGCGCATCTTTTTAATAGCCACCAGTAAAGATAAAACAACATTTTCAAGTTTCAAATAGGTTTTCTCTATTGCTAACAAACTCTTACTAACATAGTAACTAACTTTGAAATTCCTTTATCTTCACTTACCAAAACAACACTCACCGTAAAGGCAGAAACTGTTATGTATACAAACAACTGCTCTCTAGTTCAAGGTTTAGACAATATCTCTGGTGACAAAAAAGTTCATGAATATTTTAAAATGCCTCTTCACAATCTGATGTCCATTCAAACGCCTTTGGACTTCGTAACACTTGGGAAAAAAGAAACCATTTGTCAGAAAAACCTTGAAATAAATCGATTAAGGGCAGCTACCTTTCATGTTAAGATTTGCACTTCCTTAGTAGCTCGAGGTGATTTCATTGAGACTAAAGCCTTCAACTTCTCTGGATCAGCCTTATTCATTTTTCACTAATAATATATCCCAATAATTTCCTTGATCGAACTCCAAAAGTAAATTTCTCATGATTTAGCTTTAATCGAATAACCCTTAAATTTTAAAAACTTTCCTCTAAATTTTCCAAGTGCCTATCATCAGCTGAACTTTTGACCAATATGTCATCAATGTACATCTCTATAGATCTTCCAATCTGACAAGTAAAAGCTTTATTCACCAATCTTTGATATGTTGCTCAATCATTCTTCAACCCAAAAGGCATAAACCTACAACAATGTAAGCCTCGATCAATGATAAAGGTAATGCTTTTTTGGTCTTTTGGATCCATCTAAATCTGGTTATACCCTGTAAAAGCATCCATAAAAGACAAAATTTTATTTCTTGAAATAGAATCAACCAACTGATCTATTTGATGAACACATAATGGATCTTTAGGGCAGGCTTAATTTAAATTTGTGAAGTCAACACACATCATTCATTTCTCATTCTTCTTTTTAACAAACATTGGGTTTGCTATCCATAGAGGATATTGTGCCTCCCTAATATGTCCGACCCTAGACAAACGATCCATTTCTACAATAATAGCTTATGTCTATTCAATATAAAAAGCACGTCATTTTTAATAACTGGCTTGATCCTCATATATATAGCCAAGCTATGACATATCACATCAGATGAAACCCCCGCTACATCTTTTATTTTCCAAGTGAAAATATCCAAATTAGCAAACAAAAATTGTAACAATCGTTGACGCAAAGTTTGTGATAATAATGTCCCTATTCGAAGAATCTTTCCATTAGGAAAATATTATTATTCTATGCCTTCACCTACTGTTAGAGAGCCGAGGTTTCCCTATAATTACCAATTCATTCTTCTTATTCCGAGGTCAGCCCCCTTACTGTTATTCAATCATTCGATCCTCATTATTAGGACCTCAGATACGAATAGATGTTGCATATCATTCTTTTTCTATCTTTTAATCACTTCAGACCACCCCAACACGATCTCCTATGACATACTTCAAGCACTGGTGAATAGTGGATACAATTGCATACATCCTCCAAATCCAAGATCTCTCAAGAATAGCATTATAATTGGTCGGATAATCCACCACCATGAATAAAACTTGAACTTTATTTTTAAAAAGACCTTTTCCCAAACATACTTTACCCTTGAATTCTCCAATCACCTGAGCTGTCACACTTGTAAATCCAGTTATAGTACGGTATGACTAACAAATTCAAGGTGGATTACACATATTCTGATACGTTGACTTGAATAGAAAATTTGCATAGCTTCCTGTATCTATCAAAACACGTCAAATTTTAATCCCAATTATTTTTGCTCCAATAATAGCTGCATCTTCATGAAGATCTACAATGCCTCGTAAATTATCTTCATCAAAAAGAATAAAAGGAACATTTTTCTTACCATACAAATGAGTAGACATCCCTCATTCTACTTGAGTAGCTAAACTTACCACATGTATTTTCCTAGAGCTATTAGTGTTACCAGTCATAGAATATCCCCCAAAAATTATCAATGACTCAAAAAATTTACATAAACTTCGACCTTGTCCTTGTTTAACTGGTTCATCCACAATCATCAAAATTGATCGATCTTTATCTGTATCTAAATATTTTGAAGCTGCAACACACTCATCAATATTGGGATCTAGAATCATCAAATTTTGTTCTTTTAAATTTAGATTTGTTGCTTGCGAAGTTGATGCACTTGGAGCCTTTGACCCGTTGTTCTGCCCTTTAACAAAAGTAGCTAATTTACCATTTTTAATTAAAATATGTATTTTATTTTTTAAAGCTATACAATATGCAGTATCATATCCTATGTCATTATAATACTTACAGAACTTGTTGTTGCGCTCTTTTCTTTGTCTATTTATTAGAGTGGGTTTTTTAAAGCCCACATATTATTTTTCCTTTCATAAATCACAACAACATTCTCAGTTAAATCAGCATAAGAATTTGAACTTACCCACTGATTTGGCCCCGGTCTTTCAAATTGATACCATGTAGTTTGAATTGTGTACCCACCGGTTCGAGGAGGAAAATGATTGTTATTCCTTGGACGAGATGGTGGGTTCAAATTTGAAGAGTGCCCTTTATAATTTGATACATGTCCTGAATTCTTTTGACTAGGTCCAACCATTCTTCAAACTCTAGTTGATTCTTCAAACTCTAGTTGATTCTTCAACTTTAATTTGATCCTCGACTTGAGCCATCAGTGCTCCATAAGTCAATGTTCTCCTCTTTGGTGTTTAATTTTCTAAAGCACTTGGTAATAAAACTTGTTGAAATACAAGCATAACTACTAACTCTTCACATTTATCTAATCCTGTTTTTGTTAACACAAAATGCTTTGTATAATCCTTCAATTCTCTCCCACAGCCTGCTTACATTGTATGATAGTGTCACCGTTTGCTCATATTTATTTAGTTCCTAGAAATTGTAGCCGGAAAGCTGTATAAAAATCTCTAAAATTAGAAAGATATCCACTCAGAACTTATTTTCAAAGTTGTGCATTTAAATGTTTGAGAAAAGGCTTTGCATAGCAGCCTATTATCATCATCTATAAAGCATATCTTATAGTTCTTGAACTGATTGATGTGATCATCGTGATCTTGCATCCCACCGAAATTTCTCCATATTAGAAATATCAAATTGCTTGGGAAGAACAATAGACCGTACCTCAGTTGTTAAAGGAGAATTCCTTCAGTCAACTTCTTAAACGTACTGATTATCTTCTTTTATTCCCATAACAACATACAAATTCCGATAATCCAAATCTGTGTATTGATTCGATTTATTTCCTTCACACCATTATGTTTCCCTCAAATAACGTGGTATATTACTTACTTTTGATATGAAGTCCTTACGCGGTTTTCGAGACTGTCATTTTTCATTTTGAAAATCCTTTATATCTCTTTTGTTCAGATGCTGAACTGTCAAATTCATCATCACTGGATGCAACATACCTGTGTTTGTCTTTCTTATCTTTTTGCAAAGTATGATACTCTTTATCAGATTTAAAATATGCTTTCCTCTGCTCACTTTGAGTCTAGTGCGCTGTGCAAGATCGATCAGATTGGTTGTCTAGATTGTACTTCTCCTTTACTTGTCGCACTTCAGATTTCAACCTACCGGATTGGATATTCTGCTCTTTTTGCACATATTTCTCATTTAACATTGTGATTGTATCCAACAACTGATTCATTCGAGCTTCAATGTGTGAATGAGTTTGCTGAATTGAAATTTGATCATCTTTCTTACCTTTTTCTCTCTGCAAATCAGGTCTTAGCGTTTCAATTGACTTTCAAACCAGAGGATTATTTTCATTTCCTGGTTCCATTATCGATCAAGAACAACAATAACAGATAAAAAATTCAAGTATCTTTAGTTTTTTATTATGAAATCAAGGTACTAATCGATAGAAACTCCCACTATGGTCGCCAATTTGATATGTGTGAATCTAGTTCTTGAAAGTTAGAAAAAATAGCTTGATTTTATAGAGATAAGACACAAGTAGCAAAGTAGTCTTAGCTCAACAAAATACCGTCTATCGTATTAACATCCACAACCTTTATTTGTAGGCAATCATACTTAGAATAACATAATTAGAAAAGTGGATTAATTGTATTTTAGCCCCCCAACTTTACAAATAGTCTAAAATCTGTCATATCTCTTTACAACTGATCATATAAGACTTTAATTCATGACATTTAAGCCCTCAACATTCTATATCATTATCATAGATTATCACAAAAATATTTTAATCTGAATTTACTATGAAATAACGCATCATATTTACCTAAAACGAATTTAATCATATCTTCGAAATCATCAAACGGGCCAAGATCATGAATTGCAAGTTCTCCATTTAGTTTAAAAACACATAATCAACTTCTAGACATCGCGTACCTATATTTACATGAAAAATAATAAAAATAGTAAATGTTTCGCAAGACTAAAAACCCTGTCAAGTCACCGGTGTTTGACCTCTGTTGCATTCGTGCCACTAAGCTTCTTTCATCCTCAAAACGAGTCACTGATGTTTCAAATCGTTGCATTTTTTCCACTAGCGCGTGCAAATTAACAAGAGGATGACATGTGTCACCCCAATGTAACCCTCCACGTTCTATATACGGTCATCCATTAAATCCTACCCAAAATACCCCCTCTATACTAATTTATCATATTTACTTTAACTTTAAACTATTTACTCTACCTTTTTACTTAAATGGATTTATCCTATTTTCTTTTTAAATTTTTACCTCATTAAATCTTTACCTCATACTTTTTATTCTGTAACTTTTTGCTTTTAACCTTAACATATTTACAACTTCTTCGCTTCTATAAAACCCTAATTTCTTTGTTCACAATAGCTATCGTTTTAGAATTTATTTTCCTAAGCAACCTTGTCTTCTTTACTAACCTAAATTCATTTATTCTCTTGATTTCTACTAAATAGATAAATAAAAAACACCAACATTGATTTGGATTAAACATTAAACAGACTAAAACTCAAAACACTAGATTTATATTACAAAATACACAAATTTAAGAATTCTTTTTTCTTCTTGAGCTCTTCTAAAGTTAAAAAAACTAATTTAAGAAAATATAATATTTGTGTTAACTCGGACGGAAACTGTCAACGGTTCTGAGTGAGATCAGATGAGTTTTTTCAAATAAAAAGTGTTGAGAACCAACTCGAACGAGTCGAAACGAAACTCAAGCTCAAATCTCTGACCTTGCATATGTACGAGATCCACCAAATTCCTTTTTCTCTCGCTTCATATGCATTTAATTTTGATATTATTCTTAGACCGGTCAGGTTATAGCCTGTGATTTTCATTATGCACGCGATAAAGGCTATGGTTTCCATGAGAATAACATCGGTACCCGATTTTGTCGCATATAGAGGCATCTTCAATAGCGAAGGGAGTCTAGGAGAAGTCGATGAAGACGAGTAGGATCAGAGAAATTATTCATTTAGTAAAAAATTTCTAAAATCGATGGGACAAATAACAATTTCAAAATCAAAAATCAATTTGAAGTTTAGAGAACGAACACGACGAAAGTGAAATTAACTGAGATGGAAAACTAACCGCCGAAAAAGAGAGCGATGAACGGCAAGGACACGAGTTTCGTCGCCATGGTAACGGAGCTTTCCGTCAGATAACGAGGGAGGATTTTACGGCCAAGGCTACACAGAAACTTGATGGTGGAAGTCGGGGAATGTTTGGTGGAATCAACCGTTGGACCTACCATTCTTCATTTTTTTTCTTTGTGTTTGAATGACTAGAATATAGATCCACTTAGTGGATTGATGTAGAGAGAAGAAGAAAGAATTTGTGGGTTTAACATGAGAGGGAGGTTGAAAATAGTGGTTTTTAAAAAAGAGAATAAACAGTAAATAACTTAATTTAAAAGTAATAAAGTAAATATAAAAAAGTAAAATAATAAAAGGTAAATAAGGTTAAATAAAAAGTTAAAATACAGCTAAAAGTTAAAAATTAGTGCAAAAGGTAGTATTTAATGGGTGACCGTATATGAAAGAGGAGGGGTATATTGGGATGACACATGTCAGCCTCCTGTTAATTTGCACACGCTAGTGGCAAAAATGCAACGATGTTAAACATCGGTGACTCGTTTTGAGGACGAAAGAAGCTTAGTGGCACGAATGTAACATAGGTAAAAAACCGGTGACTTGACAGGGTTTTTAGCCGTTTCACATCTATCATTAGAAAAATAACAAAGATTTTACATATATCATTAGAGAAATAACATCCGTCTCGCATCCATCATTAGAGAAAAAACAACTGTCCCGCATATATCTTTGCATAAAAAACAATCATCCTTCATCTATTAAAATAAAAACTCACATTTGATGATAAAAATAGTCCCGCAACTATCTATCACATGCGAGACGAGAGACGAGACTAATAACAAATGTTTGAAATTTCGTCTTCTTTGGTTTTACATAAAACTTATCCAAAACCTTACTTGTCAACTACATTTTACAGAAAAAATTGCAAAAGACTAAAAACGAGTAAAACCTAACTCAATTCAATGTTTCAACTATAATCAAGTAAAAACCAAATTTAAAACTAAAAAACACAGAACTTACAAAATCGACTTTAATATGAAAACAATGCAAAATTAAACGACGAAATCAAATAAAAAACAACAATCAAATCAAAATATATGAAAAAAATAATATGAAAACAACAAAAAAATATTAAAAATCAAATCGTCATAGTATATGTAAATAAAAAAAATGTAAGGAGAGAAAAAACCAAGATTTAATCACAACAATAATAATTGATAAAAAACAATATTTAATAACAAACGTAAATTTTGATTATTTAATTAAAATTATTTTTAATCTTATAAAAAGTAGTTGACTTTTAAGTAATAAACATAAAAATTAGATAGATCTTTTTTTTTTGTAGAGAATACATAAAAAAAAGTCCAAAATGAATAATAGTTTGACATTTATATAATTAAAATTGAACGCTGAAAAATAAGTAAACTGATGGACCAAATACTAAAGTTTTGTGTAGGTGTAGTTAACAGTTTTTGGAGGAAGAATAGATCCCACCTTTTCATTCCATAGAAAAATACGTGGCGACTCACAAATGCAATGTAAACATTCAAGGCAGTCAATCCCGCAAAATTCCCCAGCTTGTCTTCCTTGTTACGTTTCCCGCCTTTTTTTTGCTTAATCCCGCGAATTCCGGTGAGCACAAAATCCTCCTTTATTGGTACTTTGTAATGATGTGTACTTACTGATTCGTCTGTTTTATGTTTCGATTGTGATTAATCTTTGCTGACATTGTAGCTTGATCATTCAAATGAGACTTCACGATGTTCCATCGGCGGCGATATTCGTAATTTGCTTCGTACTCGTCTCGGCATATTTTCCAAACAGGTGAGGTAAAACTAGGGTTTCACTCGATTCCTCTGTTGTATGTTGAGGATTGCTTGTTGTGTGGTGCGGAAAACTGGCAAGAAATGAGATCTAGGAACAGTAGCTTTCCTTGTTACAGGCTTACAGCCTTATATCGAATTTTCCCTCCTTTTTTCCACGGGCACGAACCTAGTATTTGGTTTTATTTGTATTCGAAGCTTTGCTATATGTCCCAGTGGCTACTAATCTAATACTATAAGGGTTTTGGTTTTTAGTATCTCGTGATAATTTGGATTTGATAGTAAAACTTTTCAATATTTTGTGAAAGATTTGAATTAGTTAGATTATCTATAGAAAGGGAAGGTCAAAAGTTAACATTCACAACATGATTACTTTCTGTTCTGCTGGATCTGCAGTGTATTAGATGAATCAATGATACAGACTTATCATAGTTATCAGGAGAAATGAATTATGTTCTTGTCCTAATGATTCTAACGATTGTACTAATTTGTTCATATTTGCTGCGAGAAAGAATTTGATTTTTAAAAAGCTATGATATTGTAGCTTTTCTTGTTTGTTTCGGGCTTACATCTCGTATCTGTAATGCTCTTAATCACGAGTATCCTCGCATAATATCTGACAAGAACTTCAGATCCTTAGGAAATGGCAGTATGGGAAAAGAGAAAACATTAGCTATAGTTAAGCCAGATGGGTTTGCTGGAAATTATACTGACGATATAAAAAAGATCATAATCGAGGCTGGTTTCGAGATCAATAAGGAGAAGATCACCCAACTTGACGAGGAAACTGTGTCGGCATTTTATGCTGAGCACTTGTCGAAGAGCTTTTTTTCTGACCTCGTCCAATACATGAAAAGGTAGAGTGTATTATCATTATGACATTCTTTTTGGTACTATTTCCCACTCAAGTAAACTGGTAAACCCTTATCTATACACATTTTTATAATTGATTTTTGCTTTCTTTTTTGTACTTTGTGTGTTTTGACTTTCAAGAATTTCCTTTCTGTTTGACACCTTGCCTTCTCCAGTGGTCCAGTCGTAGTTATGATTTTGGAGAAGGAAAACGCTGTTGCTGATTGGCGTGCTTTAATCGGACCCACTGATGCAGGAAAGGCTAAAGTTTCTCATCCTCAAAGGTTACTATTTTGTTATTCTTATATCTCCATTTTTAACGATCTCTATATTTCTGTACAACTTCAAACTGGAGAGTGCACAACACTTTATACTGTCTGCTCTTGCTGCTGTTTTAGAGGTCCCCATAGAATTGGCATTCTGTTACTATCCTCGTGCTCAGAATTTTTTATAATTAGCGCCATAAATCTGTCATCTCATTCCCCCTCGCCTTTTTGCCAGACCTCTGTTTAATGATTTATTTCATTTTGGTGACAGTATCAGAGCCATGTGCGGACTGGACTCTCAAAAGAATTGTATCCATGGCTCAGATTCTTCTATATCAGCTCAAAGAGAAATTTCATTTTTCTTCAAAGATACGATACCAGGTTAGATCCTCTCCTCAATTTAGTCAAGGTCATAGCGGCACACGATATTGAGTGTCCTTGTTTAATTATTTTGCTATGATGATATAGTTGTTTCATCTCTTACTGGCTTAGTGTGTGCATGATGCATCCATTTGAATTTTAAATCCTTTTAATATCGAATGTACTTACTAGGTTTTTTATACATGTTAATTGAACTTAGTTTGGCATCTATACTTATAATATCTAGAGGCATATGGATGGAGCATAATCTCATTTATTACAGATATATATATATATATATATGTTACCGCAGGAGTGCCAATTATTGTGTAAAGTAAGCCCCGGTGTCCCATAAAAGGAAATATTTATTTTCTATGAATGTAAGTGTAGGATGAAATAGTTGAACTAGTACAATCTATTTCTTGGCAGCTTGGGTCGGTTGTGGAAAGTAAACATAGGAACTGTAGGCTTGTTTCCTAAAATACACTTAATACAAACTTTAGTCTGCTTAGTGCTTACATTTGGTGTAGCTTTTTATTTATTTATTTATATAAAAACTAAGGTATTGGACTGGGAGCATATATCACATGCTAAAGAACCTTAATAGAAGGGAAATATCTAGCTTTCTGATTTATCTTAAAAATGAACCTGGTGAATGAAATGGAAACGGAAACAATTATTTTTTGCCATTACATACTGAAAATCGATTGTCTTTTTTTTTTTTCTCTAGAACCCCCACAGTTTGTAGGCATAGAATATTTAAAAGAAGCATTACTTTATTTCTTTACTAAGTTTTAAGTTTTCTTTCTTCCTTCAGGTGAGGCTGATGTCAAGCATGATGAACTCTAATTTGTTGAGAATTGAGAGTAGTTCTACTATATGAGCTTGGCAAGTTCTTACATCTTTTCTACCTCTTGTGTTCTTTATAAACAGTATGTTACCAAATGAACTGTTGTATTGGATTAAAACTGTTCATCTCCTCTTTCTACAAACTTAATCTCCACCTTTTTATTTTGCTTTTTTTACTATTTTGATGTACTCTAACAGGATACAAATGTATTGTGATCAATATTAGCTATAGAGCGCCATAGATTTGATCCTTATACAATAACCTTGTCTAATTCTATTACTATAAATTACTCAGTTGCTCAACTTGCCGTATGATCTCAAAAGTAGAGGGACGTATACTGTAAAAGGAGAGGGATATATACTTTCTTGTAACTGATGTATATAACCTATGAAGCATGGATACTTGCAGAAACCTTGCGAATCCGCACTGGATCTGGATATGTATCCAGTGTGGATACACACTGGTAGAGGCAATATTAGAATTTTTAGAACATGAAAAATATAAAAATTTAAGGGGCTTTTATGTTAGAGTTTAGATAATCGAGTCTTGCAGTGGTTTTACTATAATGATTTTGCATTCTAAATCTTTATATGTCTGCAGAATTAATTTTCGTATGTAGATATATACATGATATCTATCATATCTAAACTAATTCTTCATAATATCTATATTATAAATCATACATATACCCTGCCGCACCTATCCTAAAACTTTAGGATTAGCCGAATCCCTAGCACATGCACCGTATTTCGAAGTGTATAACCCATTTTCTGTGACTGCTACTATGTGAAACTTTATTTACTTTGTAGTTTATGCATGCACCTTTCGGGGGTTGACTGGCCATGCAAGTCACTGGAAAGATGAAATCCATGGTTAACTTTTCCCAGAATCAAGAAATATTACATGCTGTGATATTATCTGATCATGAGTGATCTCCTAAGGAATTTTAATGGATCTGGATGCCTGACTCGATGTTGTCTATCAGTCGTTCCCCATAGGACGGCTGTTCTAATTAGGTGCATGTTTACTGCTGCAGAAGATGATGTAACTTATTATACTTTTCCACTGAATGAGATTAATATGAATAAAAATGAAAATTGGTTTTGTTCTCTACTTCTCTTGTAGCAATTGAGTCTATTATCTTTATGAAGCTGAGTAAAGTCTCTAAACAGTAAACTTGAACATACTTGAGCACAAGATATCTTGTGATATATAATGACAATCATTAACGGAAAGTTGTGTAGCTTTTCTTTAGTATATGTAGCAGAGTCATGATTAAGGATATAATGGTTTGCATACCGCATCTGATTCTTAAGGCCTATTTCAGGCTCATTTTAGTTATATGTTAATGCACACAATATATGTATGTTAAAAGTTGCATTACTGTGCTGGATGTTAAAGCAAGGGCCATGTTTGTTATTAAGCATTATATATGTGCATGCATCTGCCCATATATTCAGGACTACAATTAAAGAGATGCTGTCAAGTCTTCATTTTGCAGCTTCCAATGGAACTTGTATAACAGGTAGGACGTAGTTTATCTCATTGTCCTACTTTCTAGTTCATGGCAATTTTCTTTAATGTCAAATTTTGAATGAAGGCTGCCACGATCAAAGGAAAATGAGGTTGGTATATGTGTCAAACAGAATAAGGGTCCAAAGGAAGAGTATGAATGCTTGGCGCATTTTTGTTTGTCATTTAGTTTCATATGAGTGCATTCTAATGCCCAACTTTGATACTTTAGCTAGAACACTTCAACCCTCGGGCAACACGACAAGCTCAAATTTGTATGTTTAGTTAAAATAAATCTAATTATGGCTGTTCTTTTCAAAATACCTTTGCATGTAGAGAATTTCTAGCCCCTATGATTTCTGTATCATCTCCTCATATTTGGCATTCCCTCGAGCTTTTACATTTTAGGTTAGTTCAAGGTCTTTGAACCTAAATATGTTAAATATACAGGTGCTTTACTTATCAGAGAACACCATATGAAGTGTGAGAGTGCACTAAGAAGCTTCTTTCAGGGAAGAGCTTGGTACGCCTATGAACCTTGTTGATTAAAGTTAGTTTTTAAATTTGCTGAACTGAATTAAGATTAGATTATTTTCCGAGAACACTATATGTTCTACTTTAGCACTATCAGATGCTCTACTCTTGAGTGCAAGAATGATGATGCTTATAGTTGGTGTCATTAAGTTTCAATAGGCAGCTAGAACTAAGAAGAGTTATACCTATGGTATGTCTTGGCAATCACATAGATATATCTGAGTTCCTAAATTCTTTGTTCTAGGCTAATATTGAATTTCGACCTTTAAGGCTGTCTCATGTTATATTTTGATCTCTGAAGTTTATAATCTATACTTTTTTCAGAACTAAAGAGTATTAAAAATCATCTGAAAACTTTTCATGTTAGTAAATAGAAAACCATTACAAGTACAATTCTCTAGAGATCCAGATGTATAGATTCCCAGCTTATAGTTCTAACACGCCCATCTGCCTTCTTGTCACATGTTAGTACACTGAAACTCCTAAATTATGGGCTATAATAGAGGACTTTACCTCTCTTACTGAAAAACAAAATCCAAAATTCATAAATCACCTCTTAGATAAGATTATCTTGATATATTCTAAGTCCTATATATGCTTAATATTAAGGCAACCCCTTTAAATTTATATATCAAGTGGGAAAAAAATAGTATTTATAAAAGTCTAGTAAGATCATGATGGCTAGCACCTTCCTCCTAAATTTATTAATGTTTTACAATCGTAAATCTTAAAACATTCCAGAATTAGAAAGAGTTGCAGAAAGTGTAAAGGTTTAGAGAAACTAGATATCTAGTAGGATACAGTGTCTCACATGCCTTTTGTTTTCTTTTAGTGTGATCTTGGTAGGGGTGAAAAATCCTTTGACTACCTTTTTCTTTTGCTACCTTTTTCTTTTGATGCATTAACATCCATCCCGAGGGTCTTCATTTATTTACTTTTGTTCATATGAGTTTCTCTTTTGCTAGCCACATCTTTCCATCTTTTTTAATTAGGCTTCAAAAAGTTATATGTTCTACACGTCTGTAGTGAGCTCAGTGTTTTCTTGGCCTAATCACACTTTTAAGTAGTGACGCTAAACCATATTACCCACATATTAAACTAGACTTTTGTTTTTCTTGATGCTTCTGAAGTGGTCCTAACTTGAGACTTGTTAGTCAATTTTATTGGTAAAAAGTTTAAAAATGATTACCCAAAAAAAGGTTTAAAAATGTCAATATGCTTTATTGTACTGTATACCTGCACTATGTGGCAAAACATTAAGCCAAGTAAACTGTGCTTATATATTGCATTAATTATCATGGTTTGCTTAAGATACTTCCAATAATTGTACAAATGAAGATAATTAACTCAAAGCTTGATCTTGGAAGCAATACCTGAATTGCGCTTCCACTTGCCTAAGTATAACAATACTGTACGTGGCTAGTCCAGGCAAGTAAGGGTAGAAGTCAACCCGACCCCTTTGGTACACACGTGTTGGTCCGACAGGAAATAGTGGGAACTTTGTCTTTTGACACGTACTCCACTTTCAAAACTTTGACATGCTAAGTCTGATGTGGCAAGGCCCCACATGGATGGGCCATCACGTGATAGGTTATGCTTGGTGGGCCCTTGTTTGTTAATATTACTGATAAAATTGAAGACTGAAATAAAGTTCTGAGCAGTTGCAAGGTAAAGGTTCCTTGAATGACATTGTAACTAATCACATTCAAGGTTGGTCATAAGCTGCCAAGCTTGAATACCCATAGTTTTGGTTGCTGGTTTTTGTTCTACTTGTGACTCTTACATGAATTATTATATAGGTAAAAGCTCAAATCTTATCAGTAGATTGACAACAAATTGTTCCACTTTACTATTTTGCACTAATAAACAAAACATCAAACCAATGCACACCAATGCCAACCAATGCCTACGTTTTAGATGGGAAGTAGAACTAGTTTTATTACTTAAAAAGTAAAGCTTTAGGCTAATGTTATTTGACATTGGGACCTCTGTTGTCTAAAGTCTATGCAATATTTCTACCATAGTGATGACTATAGTTTGAAACTTTATATTAACCATATAAAGACTCCTATTGAGCAGTATGGTCAAGATGGCCATCTTAATTTCTCAGCGGCGCCTACTATATCCAACCAGGATAAAAACAAAATGGCATAGTCTATATCTAACATTTTTGTCACTTTACTGATTCCCTGGTTTTATAATGCATTATGCTATCTGTAACTATTGTATCTTTATATATGGATCATATCAAAAGAAAGTACAGATACATATATAGATTAACTTGTTTTGGAAGGAGGAAATTATACAAAACTGCAGCGAACGTGCTATACAATATAGGGCAGGTGAGATTCAGGTGTCAAATCGATTGATTAGGAGACATCCCCACGGGAAGGTGGGGTATGCTTTATTAGCTTGCAACAGTAAATTATTTTCTGTTTATGGAAAACGTCAAATACAAGTATCTAGAAGGAAACTGAGAGTTGTGTAGATGTGAAAAATAGTGCACTGCAACTTAAGAGATAAGGATTAAAGTATTTGAGTATATATGTTGTTCGTGTCACTCCTCTCACCATTGGATAACTTATAGGGATTGTTTATTTTTTTTCTACACTCGTGGTAATTGTATAGGAATCTGCATTCTTCAAATGGATGAAAACGTTGCCACGACAGTGTTTTCTCCAGTATTGCAGCCGTAATAACCTCTCCTATGCATTTTAAGATAGGCAATTAGTACATACTTTATTAGAAGAGAATGTCTCTATATACTTTGGGATATGTGAAAACTTTAGTCGTACAGGATTAAGTGAGAGAGAGAGAGAAGATTGTTTAGTTTTTTGAGATATAAAAGAGAAGAACCCTGTTGAAGAGAAGTAGAAAAGGAAAGAAAAAGGCTGTGTTTAGGAACTTGAACCATTAAAGTATAAGGCCATCCAAATCTCGTCTTCTGCTTTTCAAGTCCCAAAGCTTATTCCCCATTGGCTCTGCAGATCTGCCTTTTATTACCACCTTAGAGGTTTTCCAAATTACATTTTCATTTGTACTCTGGTGCCACTATCTCCACCACCTTTACAACAAACAAAAGATAGATAGCAAAAGGTTACTTTAGCTAACAACCGAAAAACAATATACTTTAGGCCTCTCAAAATGAAGGTAAGCTTGTTTGTTAGTTATGTGTTTTTGTCTGTGTAAGCAAGAATTAAGTGTTTATTTGTGTTAGTAACTTGTTTTTACTCTGATTACAGCTCTTTGGTTGGATGCAAAACAAGCTAAATGGGAAACAAGCGAACCCAAAACCAAACACTGCCCCATCTACTCGTAAGCAATTGATCTACATCTTCTCTGTTTGATAGTGTTCTTATTAATTTACTTAAATCTTCGTTACAATTAGTTTTTCATGTCTAACCCCAAGAGTTTATGGTTACATTATCAGCGTACTTTGTCTTATGAAAGTTAATTTAATGCCTTTTCTGTAGTCCCACTTTTTATATTCTCTGTTTTTAACTATAACGTTAGTTGTAATTAGAGTTTTTTGGCGCCTTAATATACAATCAATTATTTAATATACAAAAACTTTGACCATTTTATTATATCTTTTGAAAATAAGTAAAGTTTGATGTCTATAAACCATTTACAAAACTTATTCCTCTCTCCTAATACGCGTAGATCATGTTAAGCAAGAGCCTCGTGAGGAATTCAGTGACTGGCCGCATAGCTTGCTAGCAATTGGAACCTTTGGAAATATCGATCTGAAAGATAGTCAAAAGATCCAAAACATAGTAGAAGAACCTTCTAACGTTCAGGAAGAAGATCCGTCTACATGTGACGATTTACACGATTTCACTCCTGAGGAAGTTGGAAAACTACAAAAAGAGTTGACGAAACTCTTGTCGAAAACACGGAAAAGAACTTCTAATGTGGAGAAAGAGCTCGCAAACCTTCCATTGGATAGATTCCTCAACTGCCCATCAAGCTTGGAGGTTGATCGGAGACTCAGCATGGAACTTTGCAGTGAATCGGGCGATAAGGACGAAGATATCGAACGTACTATTAGTGTTATACTTAATAGATGCAAAGACATTTGCGCGGATAAAAGGAAGAAAGATATTGGTAAAAAGTCAGTCGCTTTCCTTCTCAAGAAGATATTTGTGTGTAGTAGCGGCTTTGCACCAGCACCGAGTTTGAGAGACACCCTTCAAGAATCAAGAATGGAGAAGGTATAGAAAAAAAGCAATATCACATGCCTTTTGATTTCTTGTGTGGATGTGTCTTTAAACTTATCATTTTCTTTTGTTTGCAGCTATTGAGGACAATGCTTCACAAGAAGATGAACACTCAAAACCATTCTCGAGCAACGTCTATGAAGAATTATATAGAGGACAAACAAACACCAAAGAAGATAGAAGAAAATGAGACTACGGAGAAAGCTAGCGAGGGATCCAAATGGGTCAAAACAGATACTGAATGTACGTTCATTGTGGGCTTCAAACAATTTGTTTTAAAGATTTAAAATACATTCAGATTCATAAAATATTATTCCATTCACTAATTATGTCTTGTTGTTTCTTGCAGACATTGTTCTAGAGATCTAAGCCCCTGCCTCTCTTCACCTAGACATTGCAGTACAGTACAGGTAAGAGAGGATATATGTCAACTTAATCAAGCTATACAACATGTCTAGATTCATAGATAGAGATGATCCATATAACTATATGTACATATATCTGCAGTCATTAACCACAAAACACAAAGTTACTCTTGATTTAATAGATGATTCACTTGTTCATATCTTTCGAGTAATCTACTTAGCCATCCAACTATACTAATAGCAATCCTAAACCGATTATGCAGATTCAAGCTATATAAGGTGGACTTGCGAATTCCAATCGTCGGACTACATAGTAAAATATTTTGAAAGGAGTGGGAAAAACAATAAAGTTTCTTTGGTCATTAATTGAATGGCAGGACTACCAAATTTGAGCCTCATGGAGACAACAACCGTCTGTTATGCCAATGATGCATTACAGGTTTTTTTTTCATGATTGTATTTGTGGACACAAACACAGAGCAATCCATGTTACTGAGATGTTGCTCTCTGTTAATTTCTACTTGTTGGTGCACTGGAACTTGCCTCCTTTTTTTCTTCCTTTTTTAGCTTTTTGCTGTGTAATATACTCTCCAGTTAATAAGATTAGATTGAGATTGAAAAATTGATATTGTGAGTAAATTCAACTCGTACCATGGATATATGAATTGTATGTCTCTCATGATTTTGAGCTTACTTGTAAAGGCTACGGGTGGGTACTGTCAAGGTTCTAATAAAAACCCAGACTAGATCGGTTTCAAAATTCGGGTCCAATTTGAAAATTTAAGAATCAATTGAAGATCCCGTCGCATCCGATACCTAATCAGATTTGAATTTGTTTTCATTAAATAACAAACATTTTTATATAAAAAAAGGTTTCTAATTTACTAAACAAACAAGTCATCTTGAAAGATAACTGGCTTTGAACAATAACTTGGTTATAAATAATTTTAGAATTTTCAAAAGATCAGTAGGAATTTTAGAACTATCTTAAGATCATATGGTTTTATAATTATTTATTTTGGATAAGATTAGTTTTCTAAACATGTTTATTTAAGAAATTAGATTTATCAAAATCGATAGTTGAAAGATTAATTTTTATAAAAAATAATAATAAAATGAATAATTATCTGTTATGAGTGAGTCGAATAGTGTCTGTACCGTGTTCGGCGGTACAATTTTGTGTCATTGACAAGTCCTAATACAATGGATGATTTTCCTAAAAGAGTATATGAGCCCATTAGGCCCACTCTCTAGTAAGTTTATTAATTCCCTATAAATAAACTACTAGGACTACACAAAAAACAATCTGAAATCTGTACATTTTCTACCATAGTGAAACTCTTTTCTCTGGTGGCGCTCGTGGACGTAGACAGTTGTCGAACCACGTTAAATCCAGTGTTCATTTAATTCTTTCCTTCACATATGTTCTGTGCTTGAGCCATTTTGTGATAATTGCATAGTAATTTAATAACAAAATTGGTATTAGAGCCACGTGGTCAAATTAGGGCTTTTGCAATTAGTGTTTCACAATGCCGTATACAGCAACAAAATACATGATTGAAAATTTTGATGGGGGGTCTAGCTTTGCGTTGTGGAAGATTAAACTGAAATCTTCATTGGTACTGCAATGGCTGTGGAAGGCTGTGGAGAATAAGTTACCAAAGAGATGATAGAAGAGGAGAAACAAGATCTTCAAGGATGGGCTTTGTGTTGGATTTTAATGAGTGTGAAAGACAATGTGCTTCGCGAGATTAGTGGTGAGAAGACTGTTGCCTGCGCATGGAAAAAGCTAGGAGATCTTTACTCAGAGAAATCAGTAGTAAACCGATTATACTTGAAGAAACGTTTGTATGATTTCAGATTGAAAGAAGGTATGTCCATAACAGAGCACTTAGATAATTTTAAATCAATTATAATGGACTTGGAGGACATATATATCAATATTGAGGATGCTGATCAAGCTTTGTTTGTATTGAGATCATTACCAGCTCCCTATGAAAACTTCGTAGATACCATTATGTATGGTAAGGATAAGTTATCGATGGCATGTGTCAAAGGGGCACTGAAATCAAAAGGAGATTATACAGTTGCAGCCAGACAATCGGGTTGAAAGGGAAGGTCTTATGATTAGAGGAAAATCTAGAAGCAAAGCGAGTTCCTTAAGAAGGAAGAACTGGAGGTCCAAGTCAAAGGTAAAGCACTCAAACTGTTAAGAATGCGTTGAGCAGGGTCATTATAAGAGAGGTTGTCCGAAACTGAATGGTAAGAAGGAAAATCAAAAGGAAAATACAGCAAACATTGTTGAAGGTGTGAACGATTCCAACGATAGTGAAAATAATGGTAGAGGAGATGAATTGTCCGTGAGTTCAGACTTTGGGAAAAACTCTTGGGTACTCGATACTGGCGCTACATATCACATGTGTCAGTTCAAGCAGTGGTTTGATACGTACAAGCCAATGCATGAAACTGTCTATTTAGGGAACAATCATTCGTTGAATGTTGGTGGTATTGGTAACGTCAGAATCAGAATGTTTGACGGGGTTGTTAGAATCTTGACGTGCTGGCATGTTCCTGGGTAAAAGAGAAACCTGATTTCTCTTGGGACTCTAGACTCTCAGGGTTACAAGTACCGTGCAGAAGATGGTGTAATCAAAGTGACAAAAGGCTTAATGGTATGGATGAAAGGTAGTTTGCAGAAGGGTCTTTACATTCTCCAGGGGAGTGTTGTTATGGGCGATGCTGCAATAGCATCATCACGGAGTAATGGCCAAAGTAGGCAGGATCAAAATAAGTTGTGGCATTGGCGTCTTGGTCACATGAGTGACAGAGGATTAACTGTTTTGGGAAAGAGAGATTTGTTGAAAGGGTATAAAGCATAATCATTGGGATTTTATGAGCAATGTGTTTGGTAAACAAACTAGAGTCAAATTCAGCAAATCGGCTGTAAGAAAGATTAAAGGGACAGTGGACTACATTCACTCAGATCTTTGGGGTCCAAACTGAATTCCATTCAAGAGCGGAGCCAGATACTACATGAGTTTGATTAATGATTATTTAAGGATGGTGTGGGTTTACTTTCTGAAAACGAAAGATGAGACATATTTAACATTTATCAAATAGAAGACGATGATTGAGAAGCAAACCGGAAGAAAAATCAAACGTCTTAGGACAAATAATGGGTTAGAATATTGCAGTCGGGAGTTCAACGAGTTCTGCGAAGCTGAGGGAATAGTGTACCAACGCACTTGTTCTAGAATACTATAACAGAATGGAGTCACAGAAAGAATGAACAGAACGCTTTGTGACAAGGCACAAAGTATGCTCTCGCATTCCGGTGTGGGAAAGGATTTTTGGGCTGAAGCTATCAATACAATGTGTTACTTGGTGAATCGGTCTCCATCAACGGATATTGATTGTAAAACTCCTTTTGAGATTTGGTCTGGATCGTCGGCTGATTATGAACATTTGAGGGTGTTCGGTTGTCCTGCGTATGCTAATATGAGAGATGGTAAGCTTGACCCAAGGGAAAAGAGGTGCATATTTCTAGGATATGCTACTGAAGTGAAGGGATATAGGTTATAGTGTATCTCTCCAAAGTCTCCAGGTTTTCTCATCAGTAAGGACGTTACTTTTAATTAGTTTGCTTCGATAGACAGCCAGAAGGAAGTAGGAGAAATGGTCGAATCAGGATCGGTTATGAGTAAACAAGTGGATCTTGAAGTAGAATCAGTTCCTAGCATGTCCAATAATTCAAGTGGTTCTGAAGTGGATCCAGAATCAGGAGGTGAAGTGTCAGCATCAGATGATAGTGACGATGATACGCCTGAACCAGAACAACAACCTTATAGCATAACATTGGGCAGAGAAAGAAGAGATATTAAACTTCCAAAAAGATATGCGAATCTAGTTGCATATGCTACGTCAGTTGTATTGAGATGCATGAACCTAGTAGCTACAGAGAAGCTATAACAAGTTCAGAGGCAGATCGATGGATTGGTGCTATGGGGGAAAAGATTGAATCTCTTCATAAGAATCAAACATGGAAGCTTGTTGACTTACCTAAAGGACAGAAGATAGTAGACAGTAAATGGGTGTTCAAGAAAAAGGAAGGTAATCCAGGGGTTGAGGCATCTCGATTCAAAGCAACACTGGTCGCTAAGGGTTTTACTTAAAGGGAAGGAATCGACTTCAATGAAGTGTTTTCTCCAGTGGTGAAGCATAGTTCAATTCGAGTTTTGTTAGCCATAGTACTTTTGCAAGATTTAGAGCTTGAGCAATTGGATGTGAAGACTGCATCTCTACATGGTGAATTGGAGGAGCAAATCTACATGAGAAAACCAGAGGGATTTATCTAACCTAATATGGAGGACAAAGTTTGTCTGCTGAAAAAGTCACTATATGGTTTGAAACAGTCACCTAGGCAATGATACAAACGTTTTGATACATTCATGGTGTCAAAAGGGTTCACGAGGAGTCCATATGATAGTTGTGTGTATCATCAAAAGATGTCAGATGATTCTTATGTTTACTTGTTATTGTATGTGGATGATATGCTTATTGCTGCTTGTAGTATGTCACACACTGTGGAGTTAAAGGAGCAGCTTAGTGCGGAGTTTGAGATGAAGGATCTGGGTAGAGCAAAGAAAATTCTTGGTATGGAGATTATCAGGAATATAAGTTTAGGATCATTACACTTGTCTCAACGAAGCTATATTGAGAAAGTGTTACAACGATTCAATATGTTTGATGCTAAATCAGTTAGCATTCCATTTGCTACTCATTTCTAATAGTCTGCAGTAGGAGCGGCCAAGGACGATGCTGAGTTGGAACAAACATCGAAGGTTCCATATGCAAGTGCAATTGGTAGTATCATATATGCTATGGTATGCACATGTCCTGATATTTCACATGCGGTTAGTGTAGTTAGCAGGTACATGGGATGTCTTGGGAAAGAACACTGGCAAGCAGTGAAATGGACACTTCGGTATCTTAAGAATACTGTGAACGTTGGCTTAACTTTTAACAAGACCGATATTGGTGAATCGCTAAATGTTGTTGCTGGTTCATTGCTTGGTTTTGTTGATTCCAATTTTGCAGGTGATATGGATAAAAGAAGATCTCTGACAGGATATGTATTTAGTATAATATATATTGTAGTATATTTATTTAGTCAAAGATTGAGTTAATATATATTGTAGTATAATATATATGATAATCAATTATAGTCAATAGTCTATGCCAACTTTAGGATAATAAAGATTCTAGTATTAATTGTTGTAACTGCTACAAAGTAGTATAAAAGATGAACCATACATATAAATAATACATACTTTTTTTAGAAAGAAAATACTTTTGGCATGGTATCAGAGCACAATTGATTTTTCGTAGAGTTTTTTTGGGTGGTGATTTTTTTGTGTATTTTGGGTGGTGAGGTTTTTCTGAATTTCGAGAGTATTTGAGGATTTTTTAGTTTCAGATTTTTCTGAATTTCGAGAGTATTTAGGTAGTGAAATATTTTTTTCCTTTTGAAAATTTGGGGATTTTAGTTTTATTTCAGATTTTTGTTCTCGTGGATCTGTTTTCTTGGTTACATCATGTCACTGGATAAATTCGAGCCGTTTCATATTAAATTTACGGGGAAAAATTATTCTGCTTGGGAATTTCAATTTCAATTGTATGTGAAAGGAAAAGAATTATGTGGTCATATTGATGGGAGTGATCCTGCCCCTCTAGATGCCAATGCTTTGTCCAAGTGGGAAATAACAGATGCTAGAATCATGACTTGGATTCTTAGTTCGCTCGAACCTCATCTTGTTCTCACCTTGAAACCCTATAAAACCGCTGCTGGTAGGTGGAATTATCTAAAGACAATTTATAATCAAGACAACTCTGCTAGAAGATTTCAATTGGAGTATGAGTTGGCTAATTACACTCGAGGAAGTCTTTCCATTGAAGCATATTTTCAGGTTTTCAAAACCTTTAGGCAGATTATTCAAATATAATTTATGCTGATATTCCTGCTTCAGCTCTTTCTGCTATCCAGAAAATGCATACAACCAGCAGACGAGATCAGTTCTTGATGAAGCTACGATCGGATTTTGACATCGCACGGTCTAATCTGATGAATCGCCATCCTGTACCATCTCTGGATGCATGTTTGGGTGAACTTCTTCGTGAGGAGCAACGAATGATAACTCAGGCATCTATTGAACATCAAGCTAGTATCAGTACACTGGTTCCGGTAGCTTATGTAACACAAGCGAGAAATAAAAATAGAGACATGCGTGCCATCCAATGCTATAGTTGTAATTCTTTCGGCCACATTGCTCGGGATTATCCCAAAAAGTTCTGCAACTACTGCAAGAAACAAGGGCACATCATCTCTGCTTGTCCCACTCGACCTGAACGACGACAAGGTACTGCTTATCATGCCTCCACTAGTGCTTGTTCTACTGTATTGCCTACTGCCTCGCCGATTGTTCATGTTCCTTCTCCAACAACAAATCCAAACACACTCACTCCTGAAATGGTTCAACAAATGATAATTTCTGCTTTTTCTGTTTTTGGACTCTCAGGTAATCCAAAACATTATTCCACACCATGGTATTTCGATACCGGAGCCTCAGACCATATGACAAATACCGTTGTTCCTCTGTCTAATGTTAAAAAATATGATGGAGATCTGAAAATTAACATTGTTGATGGTCATTTTGTGCCTATTAGTGTTGTTGGTGATCTTTCTTCCATATTAACTAATGTTTTTGTGTCTCATGACCTCTCCACAAATCTTATTTCCGTTGGCCAATTGGTCGATAATAATTGTCATGTCATTTTTTCTCCTTCTGGTTGTGTTGTGCAGGATCAAGTGTCAGGAAAGATGATTGCGAAGGGTCCGAAAGTGGGACGACTCTTTCCATTATATAAGTCTCCTTCCACTGATATTCCTAGTTTTTCTTTTTCGTTTGCTTGTAATGTTGTTGGTCCTCGAAACCAAATGTGGCATAGACATCTAGGTCATCCACATTCTGATGTCCTTCGTACTTTGGTTCATTCTGGATTATTGGGCAATAAAATAAGTTCTTCTCATGATCTTTCTTTTGATTGTACATCATGCAAACTTGGTAAAAGTAAGGTTTTACCTTTTCCTCATCATGCATCTTGTGCTTCACAATGTTTTGATGTTATTCATAGTGATGTTTGGGGGATTGCACCCATTGTCTCATGCACACTACAAGTATTTTGTTACATTGATGATTTTAATTGTTTTACTTGGGTTTACTTCCTTCGGGCTAAAGTTGAAGTTTTTTCAGTTTTTAAACGCAACCTTGCATATCTTGACACTCAATTTTCTGCCAATATAAAAGTTTTACGATCTGATTTTGGGGGTGAATACATGTCACATGAGTTTCAAAACTTTCTTCAAAATAAAGGGATTCTCTCTCAGCGTTCTTGTCCTTCGACACCACAACAAAACGACGTGGCTGAGAGGAAAAATTGTCATCTTCTTGATGTGGTAAGAACTATTTTACTTGAATCATCTGTTCCTCCTCGTTTTTGGTGTGAAGCACTTTCTACGACTGTTTTTTTGATTAATCGCTTACCTTATCCTACATTAAATCACGTTTCTCCTTTTTCTAAGTTGTTTGGTCATTCTCCTTCATATTCTGATCTTTGTACCTTTGGATGTGTTTGTTTTGTACACCTCTCTACTCATGAACGTCATAAACTTATGGATCAATTTGTAAAATGTGCTTTTCTTGGTTATGCTATTCCTCATAAGGGTTATGTTTGTTATGATCCTCATGCTCATTGTCTTCGGTGTCTAGGAATGTGATGTTTTTTGAAAATCAATATTTTTTTCCATCTCATGTTGATCCACCTCCTGCATCTTTATCTCTCATGCCAAGTTTTTCTAATATTCTAAAATCTATAGAAAGATTTAAACTCGGTTTTGTATATCGATGACGTAATCGAGATGAGTCTGGTCCCACTACTGTGATCCCTTCTAATATTGTTTCGACGCCTGATCTTGCTCTTAATTCCACAACTCTTCGTCGATCTGCTCGTCCTTCTCGACCCCCTGATAGGTATGGTTTTTCTTCCCCCGTCTCTCTTGTAACTACTTTATCTAGCATTTCAATTCCCACTAGCTACAAACAAGCCATGGAACATGAGTGTTGGCAAAACGTAATGCAAGTAGAACTTCAAGTACTTGAGGAGAATCATACATGGGATATTGTTCATTGTCCTCCTACAGTTAAACCAATTGGGAGTAAGTGGGTTTTCTCTGTGAAACTACGTTCTGATGGCTCTTTGGAGCGATATAAAGCCCGTCTTGTAGCTTTGGGTAATAAACAAGAATATGGGGTTGATTATGAGGAGACATTTGCTCATGTTGCCAAAATAACCACCGTTCGAAGCATTTTGGCTATTGCTGCTTGACAATCATGGCTGTTGCATCAAATGGATGTTAAGAATGCTTTTCTTCATGGAGATCTTCAAGAAGAGATTTACATGAAGCTTCCATATGGTATGAGTACTTCTTCTCCTCATGATGTCTGTAAGTTAAGGCGTTCTTTGTATGGGCTCAAACAAGCACCTCGAGCTTGGTTTGAAAAGTTTCGCCGTACACTTCTTTCTTTCAGTTTTGCCCAAAGTCAATATGATTCTTCTTTATTTTTCCACACATCTACATCGGGTATAGTCCTTCTCTTGGTTTATGTGGATGATATTATCATCACTGGTACTGATTGTAGTTTGATTACTAAGCTTCAAAAACAGTTACATACAATTTTCCATATGAAAGATCTTAGCCAACTTACATACTTCTTAGGATTAGAAGTTCATCGTCGGGCTAATGGTATTTTTTTTAACCAACAAAAGTATATTCAAGATCTTATCACTTTGGCTGGTCTGGAGGATGCTTCTTCAGTTGATACTCCCATGGAGGTAAATGTCAAATTTAGGAAAAATGAAGGGAACCTTTTGGATGATCCTACTCTTTATCGACGCTTGGTTGGGAGTCTTATCTACTTGACAACTACGCGCCCTGATATATCCTATGATGTTCATCAAGTCAACCAGTTTATGTTCTCTCCTCGACATTTACACCTTGCTGCAGTTCGATGCATCATTCGCTATCTTCAAGGCTCGCCTACTCGTGGTTTGTTCTTTCCAGCTGGCTCATCTCTTCAACTTGTTTCCTATAGTGATGCTGATTGGGCTGGATGTCCATATACACGTTGATCTACTACAGGTTGGTGTATGTTTTTAGGCGATGCTCTAATTTCTTGGAGGTGTAAGAAACAAGATCGTGTTTCTAAGTCCTCTATCGAAGCTGAATATCGTGCCATGTCTAGTGTTTGTTCCGAAATTGTATGGCTACACGGTCTTCTTGAGGAGGTTGGATTTCCTCAAACAACTTCTACCCCTCTTCATGCTGATAACACTAGTGCCATTCAGATTGCCACAAATCCTATTTTTTATGAGCGCACCAAACACATTGAAGTTGATTGTCATTCCATTCGAGATACTTTGGAAAAACTGGTGATATCTCTTCCTCACATCTCTTCTGATCTCCAAGTGGCTGATATTTTCATCAAAGCTATGACTCGTCAGCGGCATCAATTTCTTATTGGAAAATTGTTACTGATTGACTTACCAGCATCAATTTGAGGGAGGGTGTTACAGGAAATAAATTAGATTAATATCTAATTTATTTAGTATAATATATATTGTAGTATATTTATTTAGTAAAAGATTGAGTTAATATATATTGTAGTATAATATATATGATAATCAATTATAGTCAATAGTCTATGCCAACTTTAGGAAAATAAAGATTCTAGTATTAATTGTTGTAACTGCTACAAAGTAGTATAAAAGATGAACCAGACAGATAAATAATACATACTTTTTTTTAGAAAGAAAATACTTTTGACATTTAGCAGGTACATGGGATGTCTTGGGAAAGAACACTGGTAGGCAGTGAAATGGATACTTCGGTATCTTAAGAATACTGTGAACGTTGGCTTAACTTTAAACAAGACCGATATTGGTGAATCGCTGAATGATGTTGCTAGTTCATTGTTTGGTTTTGTTGATTCTAATTTTGCAGGTGATATGGATAAAAGAAGATCTCTGACATGATATGTATTTACTCTAGCTGGGAGTGCGATCAGTTGGAAAGCACAGTTGCAAGCTACTGTATCTTTGTCTACAACAGAGGCAGTGATACATGGTAGTAACAGAAGCAGTTAAAAAGGCAATATGGTTGCAAGGTTTGGTGGCAGATTTGGGCTTGGATAGGACTACTACAAAAGTGTTTTGTGACAGTCAAAGTGCCATACACCTTACAGGGAACCAGATGTACCATGAGCATACAAAGCACATAGATGTCAGGTATCATTTTATTCGTGATATAATATCAAAGGGAGTTGTTGATGTGAAGAAAGTGTCTACACACGATAATCCAGCAGATATAATGACCAAGGCAATATCAGTTCGAAAGTTTAGAGAGTGCCTAAACTGGATTGGTGTTCGCAGTATAGAATGAATGCCTTAGGGGTATCTGGTGAGTCAGAATAAGAGAAGTTTCTTTGTTGATAGTGAAGAAAGGATATTCGCCTCAAGAGAAAATTTGTTATGAATGAGTCGAATAGTGCCTTGACAGTGTACTGTGTTCGGCGGTACAGTTTTGTATCATTGATAAGTTGTAATACAATGGATGATTTTCCTAAAAGAGTATATGAGCCCATTAGGCCCACTGTCTAGTAAGTTTATTAATTCCCTATAAATAGACTACTAGGACTACACAAAACACAATCTGAAATATGTACCTTTTCTACCATGGTGAAACTCTTTTCTCTGTCGGCACCCGTGGACGTAGACAATTGTCGAACCACGTTAAATCCTGTGTTCATTTAAATCTTTCCTTCACATATGTTCTGTGCTTGAGCCATTTTGTGATAATTGCATAGTAATTTAATAACATTATATCCGAAGCAGAGATTAACTTTATCCAAACTGTATAATTTATAATTCGGATACCAAGTTCAAAGTTGTAAACATAAGTAAACTCAACAATAACTAATAGCATTAATATATTAGGACTCAATATAGTTTGAATTCAATGCAAAAGCAAGATATAGAAAAAATAGAATCCCAAACTTAATAAAAATATATATAATATGGAATGTTTATAGATTTATTGATTATTCAGATTTATAACGCAGTTATTGATTTTTTTGTTTAAATTACTTTTTTAGATTAAACAAAATAGATTCATATTATTCGAAAATTATTATTAATTATTTTTTCTCAAAACATGTTAATTATTATCTTTGTGATCCTCTTTTTAATTAATTCAAAGTTTTATTTTTTCGGTTTATATTTTTTTAATATTATAATAACGTTTCACTATCTTTTTTTATTCATCTAATTATTATATTTTATGCAAATTTATCAATAATCACCAAATATCAAACTTATTTGTCAACAATCCCACAAAGTTTGATAAAGTACGGATAATCATGTGCTGATATATGAGTACTTAAAGATAAACATCTAGTACTCTAAAATACTTCTTAATCGTTTTTCTCTTCATAAGTGTTCATTGAGTGTGAAACAACTCATTTTTTCTTTTTTTTTTGTAATTGCAAAAATATGTGCATTTTGTGTTGATTATTTTAAAGAAAGGATTGTAAACCATTTGTGGAAATACATGCAATTTGGTTACAAAATTAATCTGCAAAAAGAAACTATGTTCGAATTACGAAATTACGTGTAATTTGGTTACTAAATAGCGATTGTGTTCCATTTGCGGAATTACATGTAATTTGGCTGTGAAAATTAGAAAATAACACTCCAAAAATATCACTCATGAATTTTATTTTGCCTGTCTTTAAAAAATAGAAATATATGTGTTTTTGAAATATTTTTTAGTTGTTTGCGTGTTATAGAGTTATTGTTGGAAATATTACAACATGTAATTTTTGGTAAACTTCAAAACTTAGATAATTATTGATAATTTGATTTATACTCGGTAGTTATCGCTAACTTATCCTATATTTTAACTCATTAATAATAATAACAATTGATGAGTCCGGATAACTTCACCACTACCTACTCAGATTTTCGGACAAGGACAATTCGGACATAAACTACCCACTAAACTATCCGGACAGGACAAAAGTATAAAATGACTAAACACCTTTTGACTAGTTATGTGCTAATCAACTTATTAAGTAAATGGGTCCTTAAACTTGACCCGGTTCCATAATTTGACCCGAAAGCCCATTAGTCCATAATTAAGGGTATAAATACCACAACTACTTTCATTAATGGGGTAATGAACATTTAATACAACCAGACAGCTCAAATCTCTCACTACGAAACACCCAAACATTTAATACTCTCAAAACTTTCCAAAACACTTGACAAAATTACCCTCAGCTTAATATAAACCTCACCAATAATAATAATAATAATAATAATAATAATCTTATTGTTACAAAAATTAACCACATATATTCTTAAACAACATCAACTAATATTTCAGCAAAAATAGCATTAACTATCATGTATTTTTCAAATTTTGATGTACTATTAGTTTTTTTAATCAAAATTTATCAAAATATTAACTCATTTTAATCGTTACAAAAATATTATTGTTGGTCTCATATTATTTTCCGACATATAACAAACAAAATATAATTAAAATACACAAAATGGAAACTACTATCTATTTTAAATTATAAAAAATTCATATATTGAAATTACTATTTATTTTAATCATTACAACCAAAATAAAAGTATTAGTGGAATCATATTTTTTTTGATATAATATCAAAACAAATATGGAAAATTAATATGATTATAATTTTTTTGTGATACGTGGAAAGTAAAAGCTATGAGATCATAGGCCATATAAGTTAAGCCAAAAATATTGAGTGATAAAATTTATAATAAATCAAGCCAATATCGGCTTACGAAATGTAATATTGGATATCATTTTAGACGTGGATCCTCCGTAATATTACAGATAGTTTTGAACACTTCTGAGTGTGTTTGATATAAAACGTTCATTTGCCCTTGCATATCATCTGGAGGAATAATAGTGGGATGAATTACAACAAGAGGATTGACCAAAACATAAAATTTAAAAGGGGAAGCACACATGTTTTAAACGTAGAAGATATGAGAAAATTATATAAGGAAATTTATTTTGGAAACCTCAGTTTCCCACAGAAGACGATAAATGAAGTGGCTAAATGAAAGATGTAGTGGTTGTATTATATATGTGGGGTTCAGTCAGGATTAATCAATTAATGGAGGGGTATATGCATAAGTAGAAAAGTAAAAAATGAATCAGTCTATTTTATTATTGGGATTTAACCACATTTAATTGTTACAAAAATGGGCTTATGACCTTTAGTTACCAACGATTTTTTATACATAATATTTAGCTTGTTATAAATTTAACGAGGCTTGGGCCTAAATATTGAGTTAGACTCATAGAATATATCTCATCACCATCGTATATAATTGTGAAGATCCACGAGTCTAGCTTCAAATACAAAAATATCATATTAAAAAATATTCTAAAAAATCATAAGTTTTCTCGTAGTAGTTGTTGAAACTATCACATGTCAATGCAATTTCATCGAATAAGATTGAATAAATTATATATCTCCAAAAAATATCATCGAGTACCTCCAATTACTAGAGATATGACTTTAATTCATGCCGACGATCTATAAGATCAAAGATCACACAATAATAGCAACATGATTTTAAGTCAAGTCAAGTAATCTAATATGTTAAAGGCCACGTATTAAAAGCCATAAAGGTTATATAGTAATAACCTTAGCGATATGAATATAAGTCAAACCAACGATTTATGAGATAAAAATCCACGCATTTGAAGCCATACAATTTGGACAGTAAAAACCCTTACTAAGTAAAGTTAACGATCAACAAGATCATAAGTCAGATAAGTCAAAATTATGATAGACGAGGTGTTAATAGATGTTCTTGATATTATTACTCACTAAAAATGCATTCCCTATCGTCTTTGTAAACAAAATACATATTTAAATGTTAAATTATGAGGAGAGTAATTCCTATAAAAAAATAATGACACGAAGTTAACAAATACATAAGAGCACATACATTACAAAATGATTTACTTGAATCATCACTAGGAGATTAGACGAACATGTATGTAACGAATATTTTAGATAAGTATTTTAAAAAAAAATCATAAAATGACAATAAAGTGCCAATGAGGTGATCTTTAGGTTTATATTATGTGAGTTATCATATGATTTACAAAAGTTTGTTTGGCATGCAAAGAAAATCTTTAAAAAATGAGTATATTGGACAACATGTAAATAAAAGATAAGTCATAAAATTTATCAACCGAACGATACCCAAAAAAAGAAGTATTGGCAATTAATGTAATTAAACAAACATAGATACATGTTAAAGATTGTATACAATCATATAACACTAACTAAAAAATCAGGAATAAAATAGATTAAGTCTCTCCATCTTGTCTAGTTTTGACATTTTATGCATTATCAATAAAAGAATTCCTTTATTCTTCTTCAGCTTCATCATCCAACATCTCATCTTGAGGAAAGTATCATTGTTAACAGCCTTTTGATGGTCCATTGGTTGTCCATATACTCGTTCCAACTGAGGAAAATCTTTAACATGAATGTATTTTTAATAATTCTAAATATCATCTTAGGATTAACTTAGAATAGACTTTAGATGATGAAACTATGCATTTTTAAAGTATAATTTTTTTTTTGCAAATTTAGCGTCTCCTCGATGATCTTTTTTTTTTACAGATCCTTCCTTCAATTTTAAATTTTAATTTTTTTAGATTTTGTTTTTTTTTTATCTTTGTTTATATTTTTAACATTTTTTTTCAAGTTAAAAATTTATAACTGAAGAGCATTTTATTTTGTTGTTGCATCAATTTCCAATGATGATTTATTTTTTCAGCAACACTTGTGACTCATTTAACAAAAAATGCTCAATATCCATATATGCTAATTCTCTTTTTAATACACCCAATACTTTTCAAAATAAAATTGGAAAAAGTGGGTCATATTGATAACGAATTGATAACGAATGAAAAATAGGTCACATTGAAGAAACTCTACATTAAATTGAAAATATGTAAGTATTTTGCTGCATAAAGTATAGTAAGTATTAAATGGACAATTTAAAAATAACCTCCAAGATAATCTCAGCTTGTCTTTTAAAAAGTCATCTGCTCATTGTGGAGATGTATATGATCCTTTAGAAATCAATCCATAAACGACCTATTAAGTACTTGAGGTCAATACCTTACGAAAAATCTATATATATATATATATATATATATTATAGGGGTCGATAGTAGTTCGTGTAAGGAGGGTTGTTGGATAAATTTTTATTTTTTTAACAAGTTAGTTTGAAAGTTGTTTTCTCCTTCGATGTTGTTGGGTCCTTGGTAGCTTCAATAATTATAATATCTTTATCAATAGCCGAGGTGTTGGTCTTGTCTAATTAATTTGGTTATATGAATGATTGGTCTGAGATCTTGAGTTGTTTTCCTTTTCTTTGTTTCATGATTGACAAACTCAGACGCTTAAATTGTTTTTCATGCCTTTAATTTTTCATTCTCGATATGAGAAATTTTTCCATTTATAGGTTTAGGTTTCTTAGTTTTTAATGGCGTTTCACAATCATGACACATGAGATGTTTTTTTTTAATAACTCAAAATTAATCTTATAAAAAACATGGGTTCCATTACCTTTTAGGTTACATAAACTCAAATTTCCTAAAACAATACACATGCAACACATAATGCACAACATCGCTATAACATATAATTAAGCATAACATTTAACAATTGAATATAACATAATAAATACCTTCGGGGAAACATACTAACTTGTAGATATACGAGTTTAAGTAAATTTAATTGTGATTTATGCAATCAACTTAATTTAAAAAAAATATTTCTTGTTGTTTATTTTCCAAGTTAAATTCCTAATAATCAATTTAAATTTAATAATATCGTGTTCATAATTAACTAAGTAAAAAACTAATTTCTCCTAGGGCTAAGTAATCTCCATAATTTTGATAATCACTAACTGGTTAAAACTTGTACATGATTTAATTCACCAATAGGTGTCTTTGGCGATATATTAGATCCTTAATAACTTATCCATATTTGAAAAATTCAAAACATGTTAATAAAATTAAAAATATAAAATAACCGCATATACATTTAAGGTCAAAGAAATTTTGCACTATAATCCAAAATTTATCGAAATAAGCACCTTGTCTTGGCATTTTATGGCCACAACATGCATTCGTCATAGTAAACCACATGGGTACCACGACTACAATTACCTTCACCTTGCGAGGCTAGAAGGAAATGTGATGATCAGATTCTGAAAAAAAACTACTATATTTTTAGAACATCAATTGTCATTGTGACATGCCTTTTTGTCACACGAATTTATCAAGTTTGTAGTTTGCAGATTTTTCGTCGCAACGACATACATTTTGTCGCGATAATCGTGATCCATAAACTTCAAAATATGTTTGAGAATAACATTTTCTTCTTCTTAAAACCTGAAAATCAAACTCTAACAAGAATTCTCTATAAAAATAATTATTATATCCTGGAATTACGACACTAACCAAATACGACAATCAAACTCAAACTATCCGTTACTGAATTAAAAACAAAACCTACTTAATCATAAAATTTAGAATATGGAACCATAAAAACTCATACTTAAAAGGTGACTTTTGATACTTCTTGTTGAAAAAGTTATATTTTCATCTTTTACTAAACATCCATGAAATTGTGAGTTGTGAGTTGTCCGATAATGTAAAATATATACTTACAAGATGAAGCCATTAATTTAAATCTTTTAATTTTTTGAAGTTGTTACACAATATTGATTCTAGACTTACATCTTATAAAGTTTGCAACCCTAATCTTGCTAAATAATTTAGTTTCTTTTATGTCTAAAATATTTTCTCTCATAAGAACAGATATCCGTATTTTTGTTTCTCAAAATATTAGAATTGTAAAGAACACGAGACACACTTTCTTATTTATACAGTGTTATAAATATTAAATCCAAAATATTTAATTCTAATCTAAATAAAAAATAAAATCTTATAAAGTTGTCACATTTTAGAACTCAATGTGAGATTTATTTTGATTTATAAAACAGTTTCAACTTTTTAAATACTTTTAAGTTATATATTTTGAAATCCAATATCTCGTGATATCGAGAATAAAGCATATATATATATATTAAATTAATAGCGATAATATAAATCACCAAACTTTATATATACACTTATAAAAACCATATAATGATGATTAAACGCTTGTTCTAACATTAACTAACTCTAAAATTACGTATTAATTTTAGTGTTATTATATACAAAATATGGAGTTATAATTTAAAACAACTAATTTACTAATACATTCGAAGTGTGCGTATTAATTTAATCTTATTACATATAAATATAATATATGGAGTTATAATTAAAGCAATTAATCTACCTATGCATTTGAGGTCTAAAAATAGATAAAATAGATTTACTAAACTCTAGAGAGGTGCATAATACAAGTTTAGGAATATCCCATCAGTCGTTATCTCTCATAAGACATTTTTTTAATCCTTTCGGCAACTCCACATACGAAGTCGGATCCACCATTTAAAGTCGCCTCATATTTGACCATCCAATCAACACAATAATTAAATTCTTTACAAATATGTTGAATTCAAAGTTTGGAATATTCGCCAAAATACTCCTACAGATTATAAATACATCCTCCCTGTGACCCTTGTTATTATCATCACAATTTATTAGCTCGTATAACTCTAGTGAGTCCAACCCTATAACAATCATCCCATACTTATGGTCTAACGCCATATATAACTTGAATTTTAACGCATAGAGTTCCACCAGAAAAGCTAAACTTACTAAGCTCGAGCCCGTGAATCCACCTAGAAAAGAACCATTCACATCTCGGAACACCCCCTACACCCGATGTAAACAATCCGACCACAAACACCAATCCATACTAAATTTAACACATACACTTGACTTCATCCATTTTACTACTGTACTTATCAATAAAATTATAAGTCCATCATCAACGTCTTTTACCTAATCTCGAATATAATATTTCATCGTGCTCGAAATCATAACCCATATATTTTATATTAACTGTTCCCTCGCATTGGGATAAATTTTCTTCTATTCATATCCAACCGTATATGTTATAACCAATCTAAAAGTTGAATTTTCTAGGGTCATGGATTTCCTTTGATACTTTAATAATTCACTCCAAAATTTAAAATTTCTCAATGTTGCTCGTTTATTTCGTGGTGTGCAAACAGAAATTGCTCCATGTTCACCTTGAAGTTCTGAAGCTCCTCTAGTAGGTATTACATATTATGTCATGATCTCGAAACTATTTTTTTAAATTTACAAGACCAGTCATGAATTCCAAGATTTTTTGGTACCTCTCAGAATCTCTTAACAAGTGAATAGACGTCTCTAGAGCCTTACCACATCCACCACAAAAAATCAGCAATGTGACATCATGTCTCACCAAATTAACCATCGTCAGACGCCTATCACTTATGCTACGCCATAGTAATACTCGTACTTTTTCCAGACATTTGAGCGCCCAAATATTTTCCTACTAGAATACTGCCTCCCCACTAACTGAGATCAACAAATTATAAGTTGATTTTACAAAAAATAGTCAGATGGCTCAAATTTTCATGTGTACCGCTTTCTTGTACAATGTTGAACTATACTAATTCCATTAATCAACACGTCTCACTCTTCCAAGATGTTTTTACACATCCTTGGATCTGCCATTCTAACTAAACGGTCTAATAATCCTTTCTTAAAATATTGTGATTTGAGAATCTTCACCCATAACCCATTATTAATTTGTAAGGTCCTACACCCAATTCTAATCAATAAAACTTTGTTGAAATTCCTTGTACCCCTATATTATATTCCCCATTCCTTTATATATTTACAAATGTTGTCCCATGCCACCTAATGAATATTCTTAACATTCTCGGATGAACTCAAACACAATCTCTAATAATACAGTCAAATTTGTTGAACACATGCACCAAAAAGTTTATTGTATATGAGACCAATGAAATCCACGATTCACGCCCCTATTTTGTAACTTAAATTTTGATAACTTGTTGACTTGCATATAAGATCCATATATCGATGTCTGAGTTATCTAGAATAAGCCAAATTATACCTTTAAACGTTTATGCATCCACTGTTCTTAAGCATGTCTTACCCAAAATAACAGATATCTTCCTAGCCTTGTGACCATTTACCCTTGGCTTAAACTATAACAGTTAACCATACATAATGTATATGTATAATCTCTCTAACTACACATTAAAAATTATTTGTTGATGTCCCATGGAAATTCCAAACTAATACATTTAATTGGTGAGTAGTTGAATCTCACACAACAATATTTTTATTTAGCGTACATATAATATAAGTATGAATTACATAACAAAAATATATGTTCCTTACAACTCCACTACCATGTTCAAAGAACCATTGACGATGACTTACTTGTAACTCATTCCCGTTTTTTTCTCAGGAGATTCTAGAACCATACTTATCATCATGTTAGGCTCAAGAATGTAAAACATCTCCAAATATGCTAAACCTGCAGCATATTTAATCCCAGGTCCCAAGTTTAACTCATTTAAGTTTGAAATTATAAAATCGAAATTTTTCTACTTATTTGGACCATACAATCACACGATTCTTATTAGAGTCCTCCAGAGGTTCGTTCACTTAATCAGGACCTACAAGACTTGTTGATCTATCTGCTCAATTCACAGTTTTACTGTTGCTGCTAATACAACAACTACTACATGTTATTTTTTCCTGACAAACCCACAAAGACCATATTACACATTTGAAACTTTGCTTCTTACTCATGTACTGTACCTTCTATTGCACATTTTTTCCATTGACATACGTGAAATTTCTCCAACATGACCAGCTCTTATTTTCATACCATTCTAACTCAAACCTTTCCCAGACTTTTCTTTATCCATTTATCTTTATTTATTTATTCTGTAAACCAGTACCTCCAACAACTACGACCACCATGGGTTTCGCTATTAAAAATTTCGATCTTTCAAATTTAATCATTGTGTTTACCTTGTGACTCGAGTTCTCCCAATTTATTATAGTTATTTTTCCCTACTAGATCCGCTATGTTTTTCATTCGACCCATTAACGAGATTAACTCTCATCATAAACTTATATTCTTTATTAATAGGCTTGCCAATATGTAACGCCCCAAACCGTAATTCAATCCCTTTTAATCTCACATTTCGACCACCATTTGAACAAGATCCATCTAAAGACTTTTCACCATGACGATAAGTCTTATTCCACTTAACCGTCATCCAATCACCAGATAGAGACTCCTCAACAGATATCCCTGTCCACCTCTATATTAGTATTATCTTGACGATGTCTATTCAGGGGACACTTTTTTTATGACCAAAATGACCACCCTCAAAACATACCAAGTGAAATCTCACACACTCTGTATTACATGTTTCCCCTCCAATGTGGATTTTCGCAACCAATGGTTTATCCAATCAATCTTCACTATTAGTCTCATATAATCTCATGTCATCTTCACTTTACTTAGTGGATCAATAATTCTAACCATTTTTCTAATCAAATCGACCATCTTTCTCAAAATAAGCGATGTATAGTTTTGCATCCGAAAATTATAAATTCTCTCTCAAATTTTCTAATGGTAATAAATTTCACCTGAGACCTCAAATCTGGAGTCACTTCCCAAACATTAAACAATTTAGTTTTTATATATTATAAATTATATAATAAAGTACCACTCTATTAGTCGACCATCTATTTTATCTCTATTTCAAACTCTATCTTTTTCTTCTTTAAATTTTTGGTCCATGCAAATCTTATTTATATTCAATTCAGTATTTTATTGTTTTAATTAATTTTTTTTTCGCTATATACAAATCCAATCAATCCGTGTTAAGAGTATGGTTTGAAATTGTTTTTTGGTTTCATTTTAGTTATACATTCATGATAAACTTTTGGAAAGAGAGGTTACAGATATTCAATCTCCATTTGTTTCCCTTACGAAAAAATAATATTGGTTTGTGTAATCGCACACTTGCAAAAATAAGACAAAACTACTTCCAAAAGTATGTATTTTTTTTATATGTATTCGATTTGCAAAAATATATGCACTTTACTTGCGTAAATATTGTTACTTGTGAAAATTATATTTTTATGTGTGAAAAAAATAAGGTGTGAACGATCAGTGAATATACATATTGCAATTGCAAAAATATGTTTACTTGGGAACAAAATACATTTTTACATGTAAAATAATAAGTCGTGAACAATTTGGGTGTATTTCACTTGCGGAAATAAATTTTCAATTATAGAAAAAAGACGGAAAAAACCACTTTAAAACTATATGTATTTTGTTTACGAAAAAACAACTAAAAAAACATTAAAAATCTATTGTTTATAGATTTTGTTTTGTTTTTAAAAATAAATTAATTACCGATATTAAAATATAATACAAACAAAAAGAACTAATAATTTAAAAACAAATTGCATGTTTTTTTCTTTTATTCTTTTAGAAAAAAATAAAAATACTATAACAAATATCAATGGTTTAAATATTTCAAATTTTATTTATAATTTAAAAAATTCAAATATTTATCCAATATTTATCCTTAAATTATACTACACCATATAAAATCTAAATTATATTATAAATTTATAGCATATAATATCTAAATGTTAAGATTGTCTCTAACGTAGTAATTTTGGCGTTCGTTTACTTCGAGGCATAGATAAATTGTAAGATTTTAAATTCAGGTCACCCTCGACTCTAAATCTAATAAAAAATTAAAATGAGACATCTAAAATACATAGTTTCAGAAGTCATAATCTGACTGTAGATATCTCGTCGTCCCTCAATCTACCCGCCGGTGTGATTGGATCTGGGTGTCAATTTTTGTTAAACCCACCTACCTCCTTCACCTCCGTTCAGGAAATCAAATCCACATATCCTTTTTGCCCTCCTTTAGTATCTTCTCGCCTCATCAAGTCAGCTAAGCTAGGGTTTTACGGTCTGAAGGATACAAAACCTGGTGTCTTGTTTTCTAGGCGTGGGTTTGAATAGTTTTCTTTTTTGTTTTCGACTCACTTGTATAAAGGTGAAACGTCTTCAATATCCATTGCAATATTTGTATTCGAATTCCCAAGCTAAGCTCGGTGAATGCATTGGCCAAACTGAAAAAACTTCGAAGTTGGTTCGTACAAGTACAAATACATCAATGTCTTGGTCTGGTCCTGATGATATCTACCTTTCTACTTCGCTCGCCAGTTATCTTGACAGTGAGTTCTCTTTCTCCCTCTAATGTGTATGAATTTGGTGGTTGCTTATGAATATGAAATTCTCGTTAGGGTAGATTTTTATGTGAATTATGCAGTTTTGTAAGAAAGTTTTGGTTTTTATATATGCATTTGTTGTAGGGGTTTCCATAATTCAAAGGTAGTTTGTGACATTGTTGTGTATAATCTGCTGCATTTGGTGTGCGCTGCCGAATTCATGATTGTATTAGGGCTTTGTTTGTAACTTGTAGGCCGTCAAAGTTTCAGATGATAAATAGGTTAAGGTTTAGGGAGGTTTGTCATTTAATATGGAACCCCCTCGGATAGATATTATATGATCAAACAATACAATTGATTCTTAAAAATGAGCCTAGCATTAGTATGGATGAGTAAAATGTTGGTTTTAGTGTTTGAATTAAGAAGTTGTAATGAAGCTACCAATTTAGTATCTAGTAGAATTAGGATCAAAAGTTAGACTTGAGATGAATTTCAACCAATTAGTGTATATGCTGTCTCTATAAACGAAAACAAAATCTAATAAGCGAAGGCTTTTGTAGAATCTTCTAATTGGGTACTCCATGCTTCTTTATAGTAGCTAATTCTCCAAAATTTTAGAAGGCTAGTACTGTTTTTTACTTGATTTAAAAAAAATAAAAAATTGACCGCGTTTGTACTGATTCTAGTTGCTCAAAACTATAAGTTGTTGGAAAGATGCTTTATAACAGGCTCTTCAAATTACCGTCGCCTCAAGAAGTTTTCATTTATTCTCTTATGAAAATAAGAGAATTCCATTTTCGAACTTCAATTTCCGGGTTTTTAGCTGCAATATTGTTAGAAGTCGACATAGCTCCATGTATATGTTCTTTGGAGCTAGAATCCAAAAATAGAATGAAATAATGGTGAGCCTAGGGCGACGGTTGTAGTTACATTTTTTCAACTGGAGAAACTCTTTGTTATTTAGCAATCTCTATTTCTCGGCTGTTTTAAAGCTCTTCTTTTTAATGTGCAGAGAAACTACTTGTACTACTAAGAGATGGTCGAAAGCTCTTGGGCATCCTCCGTTCCTTTGATCAGTTTGGTACTGTTCTCATATCATTACGGTCCTTTGTCTTGTTGACAATTTTTGAAATTCTAAAGATTTTTTTTCCCTTGCTTAATGCAGCCAATGCTGTTCTCGAGGGTGCATGTGAGAGAGTCATCGTTGGTGATCTCTACTGTGATATCCCTCTAGGTCTCTATTTGATAAGGGGAGAGAATGTTGTTTTAATTGGTGAGCTGGTACGATATGTTATGGACTTGTCTGAACTTCTTTTTATGATTTGTTAATGTTGTATACTTTTGTATTTTTCTGACTGTTCTGATTTGTATATGATGAACTAGGAGGTAGACAAAGAGGAACTTCCTCCACATATGACTCCCGTCTCAGCTGTTGAAATTCGAAAGGTACATGCTCTCTATTCCTTGCGTAAACGGTATGACTTTTTTTTTTCCTGATGAATTAGACTAGGTTAGTACTCCCCTGTAAACTTTGGATGCTTGAGAGTCGGCTTTCGTATTTATTTAGTGGCTTAAGTTTATATAATGATTATAAATTTGGGGTTTGAGCTATTTTGAAAAAAATGACCAAACTTAGAATTGCCATTTAACTAACTGACTTCTCAATTTTTTTACTGATATGGCGATACCCACATATCTATGAATAAGCACATTAAATTCGTTTAAGCCTTAGGCTGGTAGTACTTAGACTTGATACTTTACCCTGTAACATTAAGGTTAGTTTTAAAAATTAAAAATCGAGCCTTTTTGACAGACAAAACGTAATTTATAATGATTTGATTTACTTGTGTATTGTAAGAAACAGCCCAATATTATGTCGGATCCCAAACTCTAACTGAAACCTAACAAAACCAATGTTTAATCAGTTTGGTTAAAACTCGGCCCAAGTAAAATTAGACTTTCATTCCAAGTTATAGGTAGTGATGTGGGGATTTTCGACTAAAGTAATAACGAAGCGGAATCAAGAAAATCAATTGAAGTTAATATACTCTTTTGTAATGATGGAAATCATAATTTATCATCTAAGGCTTTTCTCCTATTCATACCTTGTAATCCAGAATCTGTTACCCCTACAATCGAAAAAACAGTTATTATTTACATCTAATGGTGTTGATGCATAAACATTGCTCCCCGCATTCTCTTAGTGGCACATATCGTGGTGTTGTGTGTCTTTTCCAGATAACTGCCATGCATCACCCTCGTTCGGCTATCACTTCCCTTTCCTTGAATCGTGTTGTTTTGTTGATCGTATTCTTACTGAGGGCTTGCTACTAGGTCGTCTTTTGCCCGCTCGGTCGTATTTCTTGCTATTGACCGAGTGTGTTCTTTCTCGCTATTGACTGAGCACGTTTATTCACCCTTTGTCCGCCCGGCCGTTTACCGAGCTTACCTTGTCACTATAAGGGAGCTTACCTCGTCACTATAAGGAGGCATATAACCTGTCTGAGGGGTATAGCCTTATCAGGTAGGGTTGGAGCCAAGCTTGAATATCTAAATTATCTATGCTCACCTCATGAGCTAAAAAGGTGTTTGAGGTCGAGGTTTATACCTTATGTTCGGCTCGAGCTTGTTAAAAATATATTTCAAGTAACCCGAGCTTCGGCTTTTCATAAAAACTATCGAAATTTTAAATTAATCATGGAATCTGTTATAAAACATCAAGGTCAAATTAAAAAATTATTGAATTGAGCGGAAGCTTTTACAGACCCCAGTAGCCCAATTTGAATCTGAAGTATGTTTTTGTCAAGTCGCCCTTATCTAACAGTAGCATTCTGGCTATTATTGCAGGCACAGAAAGCAGAAAGGGAGTCGACTGATCTTAAAGGCTCGATGAGGAAAAGAATGGAGTTTCTTGATTTCGATTAAATACTTTTCCATGCATTAAAATCGACGATGGTCGGTTGCTTCATAGGATGTTTACTCAATTGTGCATGTGTTTGAGTATTGCCTTATTTTGTTTATGGCATGGAAAACAGGTTGCATATAAGCATATTTATTTTTAAGTTACATGTACTATCACTAAATAATTGCTTCACGTTGGATTTAAACTTAGGCTTTTCTTCTCATCAGTACAAAAGTACTGTATTGTCTCGGTGTTTTGGGATTTCTAAATTTTATATTTAGCAAAAAATGATATTAGTCTATTAGAAAATATTGTCTTTAATTTTTGTTGTTTGCTGTGTTATGCTGGGTCTTAAATCTAATTCTATCTACCCTTTCCCATTGACCAAAATGAGTTAAAATTTCATGAAAAAAAATGATTAAATATAACTCTAGCAATCAAAATTAACAAAAAATAATAAAGACTCTAAATATAATAAAAAAATTAAAATAATAATTATACAATTCAAAATAATTATTTAAAAAACTAAAAGTATTTTAGAATATATACAAATACCATTTAAGAATTTTTATTTAAAATTTTAAATAATATAGAATTTTTAAAAATTGCAAAATATTTCAAAAGTTAGATAATAACTTTGTTTAAATAGCTCTCGACGAAGATCCAAGAAATATAAAACACCAAATAATAATCATGAAGTCATATATTTTTTCATTAAATTAAAATTTATAACGGTACAAAGTAGAATTATCAATATTTAACATGATTAGAAAACATGATCCATCTACGTACGCTTTCTCGGCCGAGCCTGTCACCTTGTGTGGTTTACCTTCTGGCGTTGGTTTGCAGGCTATCGCGTCAGACTGAGGGTTTACCCTGTGCGCATTCATTGCACTTTGAGTAGCGGCTGCGGATTCCCTCCGAAAAAAAAGAAAAAAAAAAAAACATGAATTATATATATAAAAAAAAATTATATTATATTATATTATATGTAATAAACTATATCTAATTGTAATTTGGATAAAATTATATTTATAGTCATTATTAATATAACAATATACAAAATATTAATATTTTTTTATTTGTTCTTTGCTTATATAGGCGATCAAATGGATAATACGTTTTTAATGGACCGATCGAATGTAAGTTTTAAGGGACTGTTCGAATGAGCTCATAATGGATGGGCTGAAAGTGTTCTAAACTCATGATTGACCAGATTTTATGGATTAGAGATTTATACTTTTATTAGTAACCCCACTTGTCACTGCAATCAAATCTAAAAACGACTAACTCTTGAATTGTTTTATCCGAGTATTATTGTTTTAATTTGTAAATTTTTGTTGAAACTCTGCTCAGTAGTTGAATGCCATTTTACCAAGATTTACCAAATTTCATTACAACTACTTCCTACCGAATTCCTATTAGTCATGGAATACACTAGTGTTGGTGGGTTCATATATCTCAAGCTCAACAAACCTCACAGATGTCTCTAAATTAACTTGCGTTAACATTTTTATGGTTTCATTAAAACTCTTTCACCTGTTGAAACCTCTCTTAAGAAAAAAAATATTATTATTTCGAAGAGAAATAATACAACAAATAAGTAATAGTCTACTAGAGTTATCATGATGTTTTATCGAATAAAGATACTCAAATTTTGCTTCAAATTGTTTCGAATTAGTGGTGGAAATAAGATAATATCCTCATTAGTCCTTTCAAAGATGTAAAAATGACTAATAAATATTGGATGAAACAAAAAAGTAATTTTAACTCCTAATATTTGACTGGGTGAAAGCTTGATGTTTCCAAAATTATATGCCGCTTCATCAAGTTGAACACACTGATTATCCGGATGTATTTTGAAATTTATATTCTGTTAATTTTAAAATATGAATATAAGCGGAAGACTCAATGCAAACAAGAGTTGCACGATTTATTAAGAGGTGATATGTGGTTAAAGTGTACTAAAAACTCACACATGTTACCGTTAGAGATTCTCGCATCTCATTCATCTGTGTCAAAGTCATCTAATACATTAATCTACAAATCATATGAGCTATTAGATTAAGAAAAATTAAAAACTATAATAATTTATATATTTTTAAAAATAAACATGTTCTTTTTGTATTTAAGGTTTAAAAATCTGGAATCAGGCGGCCGTCCTTAAACACCTTTGGTCCATAGTAAGTAGTAGACCCCAATCTCTCTGGTGTGACTGGATCAGATCGAAAAAAATAAAAAATAAAAGTTTTGGGGAGATATCATGTGGATCCTCTCCCTCCTGGATCTGGAGAAAAATCCTCCGCCTTCGACCTTTGGCCTGTAAATTATTCAGGGTTGCAATAGGAAATTGTCTGAATACTTCCTTCTGGCACGACCCTTGGCTCCTCTCTTTATCTCTGGCAGAACACTATGGCTCAGATTTAATATCTGACTCTCGTCTGGGAAATAGCCTCAAGGTTGCGGATATTATTTCAAATGGAGACTGGAACTGGCTGGTCAATCTGCGACCGGCTAGAGCCCAAAGTCGGATTCATTTGGACGAAATCATCAGACTTATCCTTTCCCTCCCCCAACCAAACACTCTCTCGCAGGATGTCCCATTCTGGATAGCGAAGAAGGGATGTCTCACTTTCAACATAAAAGACACGTACAATTCCATTCGAGAGCCTGCCCCATCTGTGGGGTGGGCGGGGTTAGTATGGAACAAATACAACATTCCACGTTATTCCTTTATAGCTTGGCTTGCAATTGAAGGCAAACTTGTTACCAGAGACAAGCTTATTAGTTGGGGGTACAACACCCCAACTGAGTGCCCCCTCTGTTCCTCTGATTCTGAAACTATATCTCATACTCTCCATGAATGTATTATGCTCAGAGTATCTGGAATGCGACAAGTCATAAACTTGGCTTTCCATTCCAAAGCTTAAGTTGGCAATATTGGATTCTTGAGGCTTTAAGATGGCCAAATCAAAGTAACCATTCTATTTGGCGCACTTGTTTCAACGCGGTCGTTTAATTACACCTGGAGTCTGTCTACGCCACCGAGTCATCCTCACCACCTCCTGTCAGATTATTATTATGCGTTGTTACACCCATTGTGTTATTTCCTATATATGGGCAATGGGTTCCTGAACTATCTTCTAGTATTCTCCTTGTCATGTAATTAACTCAATTTGTAGTAGTGTATCACCTCGGGGTATGCCCCAGGCTTATGTATGAACCTTTTCAATTAATTTACGCTTTTATACACCAAAAAAAAAGGTCTTTTTACTTTAATCATCGTTGCAGTTTTTAAATTAAATGTATTTTTTCAATTAAATATTTAAGATTTTAATTTATTTAATCTTTATTAATTTTTTATTTTCAGTTATCTCATCCCAATTTTGTTTTCTGTATGTAGAAAATAGGAAATCAAAGAAGTGCAAACCTTGTTTTGTGTTATGAAGGTGACGATTTAGATAGTGATAACTTTGAAACTAATGCTCTTCGTGATGATTCTTAAGAAATAGTGAAGCTTTTGTCCGTCGTCGAAAGCTAGGTGATGTTAAACCTTTATATATTTTTCCTCTCTCAACATTACACATCAGTGTTGTTGATGCTAAAAATGATTCTTCATCAGCATTACAACTGTCAAAGCTCAAAAGTTAGAATCATGTTCCAAAATGAGTGATCTATCCCAGAAGATTCCAGTCTTAAACCATTATGGATAATCGGTACGAACGGGGTGAAACAGCAAAGCTTCGGTGCTCGTGCTTGCTGCCTTATTTCTCATACGATGAACTTTCTACTGATCCATCTAATTTATATTATTTTCCTCGACTAAATATATTGTGACAAATGTCAATGGTTTGTAAATACGATTCTCACCCTAACAATACCAATGATATTTCTTTCGACATATACAGTTTGGACATAGCGGAGCCTCTGCCAAAGTCACAAAGGAAAATACGGTCCTCGTAGTATTAGTCGACTACTTTTCAAAATGGGTGCAAACTGAACCTTTCGTGAGGATCTGAGCCCAAACGATGGTATACTTCTTTCAAAATTAATTTTTTTATGAACAAGATCTTTAAGACCATAACCTTTGAAGAGAGGAAAATATTTTAACACCGAGGAATTTTCCAACGACTAGACGGATTAAGCTAGATTATTACAACCCACCTAGCATAACAGGAGTACTTTGTACCCTTGAGAAAGCTGGATGGAATTTGAAGGAGTGCCTCAAAAAAATTATGGACACATCAAACTACCCTGAAAAGCTTAGACGATGAGACTTCATTTGTCCTAGTCTATGAGATAAAGGTCTAGGTTCCAATATGAAATTGCATCCCTCTTTTAGTATACTCAATTACAATGAACGAGCTAACAAGGATAACCAAAATTCTGAGCTAGACATGGTCGGGGAAATATAGGTCAAAACAAATGATTAATTGAATAGCGTCTTCCAACTGACAACATCAAATTGTGTTGGATGACTTGAGTGTTTCAGAATCGTATTTGACTTCTGAGTATTAACACCAAGAATGTCACATGACGAACATGCCTTCATCTATTGCGCCTGAATGAGACAGAGTACTCAGACATTAGATGTGCATTCATTGCGCCTTAATGAGACAGAGTTCCCATGCATCTAATGTACATCATCCGAGAATGAGGTGCCGCACTACGTGACTTTTGAGTTTGACCGTCATTTGCGCGTTAATAAGACCAAATGCTAGATATTAGAGTACCAGCCTCGTGCTACACAAATAACGATTTCAAACAACATATGCATAGACATACCGCATGGTTTCTGAGACGAGTATCAACCTTTATATTGAAGCCTAATCACCCAAGACAATGTGTAATATTATTTTGTTATTATGTAAAAACAATTAAAACTAAAAAAAACATTTCACTTTGTCTCCTTGGTGTACTTACGACATTTTCACATGTAGACGTAGGAGGTTGGGGAGGTTAGACAGAATATCATTGAAAGTGTCAAATCTAAAATCCTTGCTATAATTGGTGAGTTGAAAGCTTTGTTACATTAAAAGTTTTGTTTACAATAAACTAACAAAAGTCATGTATTTATATACATCTGACACACTTTTGTTTGCCTAATTTATAGCACACGTGGCTCATACAATAGGTGTGTGCCGACGCCATTACTTATCTCAAACTACAAGCATTTCTTTGAATAGCAAGCAAGCATAATAAAAGCAACCAACACACTATTGTTGGTAAAATTAAATAACATGCATCGCTATATAGAAGATATGTGTTGACCCTATTAGTGGAAGATACTTCATTTCAAAAAAAAAGTATAAATAGGGGATATAAAAAACTGATAGCGAAATACAAATGAATCCATTTTACCACTAAATGAGCATCATGGATATACATTTAATAGACTACCAATCTTGATGAGCCCATACAAAAATATGCGTAACAGATGCAAAATAACATTTTATTAAACACGGAGAATTTAGTTTGGAAAAAGTAACAAAGTGTAGGTAGGAGCATGTACAATGAACCTGTTAAATCACATGTTAATTTATATTTTAGTTAACCTGACAAAATAAGCGCTCTAATCAACCTGTTAAATTACATGTTAAATGGATTGACATGATTTTTTGTTAACTCACCTGCTAAATTTTCAAAGTGAGTTAACGTTAAACTATTTGTTCTTTATTTGTTTCCGTTCCTTTTTCTACTTGTTTTCCTCCACTAAATAAAATTACACTATTTTAGTCATATTTTCCTAACAAATCTTTATTTTTAAATATACGATTGGAGTCAAATTTAAAATGTTAATAAACATTGATTCAAATATATATTCTCTTTCCTAAGTGTATAGAGTTAACATGTAAGTTTAACATGTACGATTGTACATGCTTTAAACCCACATACTTCTATATTTCATGTCTTTTAGGATAACTAACGTATTTTTTATAAATTTCATCCAACTATCACATATCTATAACGGGAAGCCACATCCTCTTGGTGATCTCCAATACTAGAACTTCTTGCGTACTCAACGTAAGATAAATATACCTCTTCAAACCTTTATTATCCAGACATCAATTCCTAGAATAACCTCAAATATAACTCCGACATCGCCTCATATGATTCTAGAACAAGGTTAATTTTGGTATTTTGTCCATCCACTGATGCACTTATGGACTAAAAACTCTTACGTCTCGAAAAAAAATGTGATTGATGTTGTGTAAGGTCATCTAGAAATACCTTCTGGCTCTATCGTTGTGGTGCCTTAAAGTCTGCTTGAATCTTCAAGTTGTGTCTCTTGTTCTTTCATATTTTTCTCTTTAATGGTTAATAAATTTTCTATCGTATCCTATATTTTATTTTCAGTGGCCACTTGGAGTTTAAAACGAGTATTATTGTCACAGTGTATTATATGGATTTGAGTAATGATCTGCCTTAATTTAGTTTCCCTTGCTTATGTTTTCCTTTGATAATCCACAGATTCGGCTACAATGGCCAACAATGGTTTGAAATCGGGCATCACACGACAACCATCTCTAATGGCCACAACCACCAAGTCGAATGTATTAATTTTTTTTTTGTATATGATCACAAAATATATAATAAGGTTAGAAGATAACGAATATAATAATCATAAAATTTTAAGCAACTACCGTTGTGGCCTAATATCACCTGTCGGGCCACTAACTCCATCACAAGGCGACATGCCCTTATGGTTTCGCCCTGACATGATGTCATCATGCAAGCTACTATTTTTTATTTCTATGCCTCTCGAGTCGTTATCCACACTAACAAGATTTGTGTATATTGGTGGAATCAAACTCCCAAAATATTATTAATCCCTTTATCGTTTGTTCACCGACCCAAACCTGAATTTCTTACATTTTTTTAGTGGTAATATGCAGCAATCGATGGATAGATCTTGACACAAGCTCGACATCCCAAAACATATGTCAGGAAAACCTCTTGACCTTGGCTTCCTAAAATAATCGAATTGGTTAAGACATAAGTCTTCTTCCCTTTTCCACCAAATACTTTTGTCCTAGAATCATGAACCTACTCCTATATTATAACTCTCACTGTTAGAACTGTCATAGGTTCTCTTAAGACTTTGAACGATGTGAACATATCCCTGAGTAGCCGATCAAGTCTCTAAAAACTTTTAATCTCCAAATATAGACAAAACTCATAATTACTAAAAAAATTATGACAAAAAATCGACGGTAAAATCTCTCAAACGTTCTCACAATGCATGAGCAAAAATAAGCAAGTTTGTGACCAATTTATTACACTAGCTTTGAGAATAACAGATATAAACCTACGAAAAAATACATAATATTTATTAGTACCGCACATGGTCATAGAATAAATGAGTATGCAAAGATCCGATACGGTATACATTTACCTCGTGCTGAAAGTTTTATCACCATAGTAGCTGAAAATCTACTATGACATGTCGCCCAACAACCGCTAACTTAGACGGCTGAGGCTTTCCTCTCTATGGGTAGCCTGATCACCATGTTGTTTGAATGCTCATTTCCCACGTATAAAATTGCATCCTGACCCATACATTAGTATAATACTCATGCCATGTTATCCTCTCTCCCAACGAGACTGGAGATCGAGCATAACTTTCTGCAATAGAGGAACGAAGTCATCCAAATATTCACTTAATATTTGGTTATAATCTTATCGGTGGGACCATTATGAGACAATTTATGAGCTAAACTCTCATCATCGTCGACCTATCAAAATCTAAGCTCATAATTTGGTTTTGAATCATCGTTGTTATATTGGGATGAATTTAGGAATATACCTAATTGTATATCAACTATTTGAGAATATTCCAATAATCTGAAATCACATGATAAGATAACTAAAGTTGAATTCTGATGAGTCCGAATTCAGCATGCTCCCCGGACAGGGACCGATCAGTCCAAAGCCTCCGGACCGGACAGATCGGACAGGTCACATGAACCGGACAGATCACTTCGAACACTATGACCATAGGACTGTTCAAACTATGACAAAAGTACTAAAAAACCTAAACACTTCTTGACTAAGCTACTTGCTCTCCTACTTAGAGCTCATGGGTCTTTGAACATGACCCGGGTCCATTAAACATGACCCGAAAGGCCATAAGGGCCCAAACATCACACTATAAATACCCAACCACCCGCATTAACTAGGGGTAATGAAAATTAATTGCTACCAAGCTGTTTAATTATCTCTCTACTCTCTACTCTAAACGGTTAAACACCCACACACCACCTTAAAACACCCTCACTCCACCTTGAAACACCAACCGAAATTACCAGCCTACCCTCAGGCGATTATTATCCACACCAAATTGGCGACCACAGTGGGAGGAGAGAGGTACCTGAATCAAGCATTCAAAACCATCTAAAAGAAATCTGTCCGAATGAATCCGGACAATCCAGAGCTTCCACCAGCTTTGCTCGAAGTGGTGGAAGAGAATGATGAGTACACTGTCCAAGAGCGCGACAGGTTAAAGCTTGAAATAGAAGCTCTGAGGGCTGAAAAGGCCAAGATGGGCGTGAAAGAAAAATCCAAAGCATCAGTTGCTCATCGCACCGATAACCCCAGAGAGCATGAGGCTTCCAAAACTCATGTGAGCACAAAAAAGACTCATGCCAGTTCCAAAAAGTCTCACCGGTCCAAGCCTGTGGAGAGTTCTGACTCGAGCTCAGAATCTTCGGATAGCTCTTCGGACAGTGAGGGAAATGAAAAATCCTTGTCCTCTAGCAGCGATGAGGGTCGAACCAGGAAAAAGAAAAAGCAGGTTAAGAAATATTCAAGAAAAAGAGACAGGCATGGAAGAATGAAAAGGCATATTGGCAAGGGATCATCTCACCACCGGAGGTATACGGACAAGATACTGATGGATCCTTTTGCTTTCCACGATGAGCCAGGTATCTTTGCAACTCCAAATGAGGATACTGTGTTCAGTCGTGGGAGAAATTGGAGGCAATCTCCATTGTCTTCTAAAATTCTGTCCGGAAACCTCCCCAAGAGGTTTGATAGCACCAAAATGGAGAAGTACGATGGCAGTACTGATCCGGACAACCATCTGGAGCAATTCAAGAACTTCATGATGAACTTTGATGGTGATGATAAACTACTTTGTAGGGCATTCTCCCAATCATTTACGGGGAGTGCTCTGAAATGGTACAACAGCTTGCCTCAGGGTTGTATTAAAGATTTCGATACTTTTTGGGTGGCTTTTCGAAGGCAGATCGTCGGGAGTAAAGAGCTGAAGGGCAATGGAGACACAATAATCCATTGTGCCCAGGAACCGAATGAGTCCTTGAAAGAATACATAAGCCGTTTTGTGAATACAAAGAATGGGTTGACTGATTGCTTCGAACAGGTAGCAATAGCATCCCTGAGACAGGGTTTGAACCCAGGCAATCTAGCTGATTCGGTGACCACGAAGAAGTCTATGACGTGGGGAGGGTTGCTGAATCAGGTTGGCAAACAAATAAACGTCGATGAAACGAAGAAAACTAGGGTGCACAAGCAAGTGAGATCCACCCCAGTGGCACCAACTCCAAATCAGAATCAGTCCGGGAACAAAGCAAGAGAAACCGGACAGGGGCATGGTAGGGCAAAAGCTCAGTCTCAGCCAGCTGCTCCTGCTCAAAGTCAACAATCCAGAAACAAGAGAGGGCCATGGGTCCAACCGGAGTGGTTCGCTGAGTTAAAAGAAGGCGTGGCCACTATCTTTGATAAAACAAAGGATGAGGTACACTACCGGAGACCGGCAACACTGCAGTCTCCCAGAGAGCATCGCATTAACTCTTTTTGCCAATATCACAATAATATTGGTCATACCACTGATGATTGCATAGCATTGAAACAAGAAGTTCAGAACCTGATTGAAAGAGAAAAGTTGGGGGCCTATGTGAAAAGAAAAGAGGGTAACAGGCCTGATAACACTCACCGGGTTGGTCCAAGTAACACTGCTCCGGAGGGAGCCATGGTTATAGTTGAAAGGTTTCACGTGGAATCTGAGTACTTGGATCCCGATCCAACTCAGAACAGAGTGGGTACTATAGAAGAATGTTCTAGGTCGGTCTCCGGGCTTATTAAGTTTTTCGAGTCGCTTACAATTTTCGGAGGGGACACTATGACAGCTCCTACTGCTTCTTCAAGGAAGAGGCACGTTCATACCTTGGCCTCCCAGCTAGAAGGAGGCATGACATCTTACCAGTCACCAAACTCATTTCCCTTCATTGTGTTTGATGAGGATGATTTAAGAAACATCGCTGGCCCTCATGAGGATGTTGTTGTCATAGGAGCATCTATTGGGGGCAATGACATACGACGAATCTTGGTGGATACTGGAAGCTCAGCCAATATCCTTTTCCGAACCACTTATAAAAAAATGAAAAATCCAGCTGTAATTCAGAATTCGGACAGGTCAATCGTGGGCTTCACAGGCAGCTCAGCGGATGTGATCGGGGAGTTTGAAGAAGAGGTGTTATTGGGCAAGGGCCCTTTCAAGAAAATGGTCAGAATACTCTTTATTGTGGTGGATTGTCCCACTTGCTATAATGTTATTCTAGGGAGGTCTTGGCTCTCTAGGATGCATGCAGTGGCTTCAACAGTCCATCAGTTTTTGAAGTATGTTGTTCAGGGGCAGGTTGGAGTTGTCCGAAGCAGCCAAAAGATTGCAAGGGAATGTTATGCCACTGCCTTGGCTTCTCGAACGCTGGGGGCAGTCCGTATTGATGAACAATAGCAGCTTGAGGGCCTTTCTGGGGGTGAGGGTGAAATTGATGACCCTAGAGAGACCCCCAGAGTGTTAATACCGGTTGAAGAGGTAGAAACGCATTGGCTGGAAGATGGAAAATGTGTCAAGATAGGGTCTAAAATGCCCCCTATTTTGAAAGATCAAATGTTAAAGTTTTTGAAGAACCATCAGCACGTCTTTGCTTGGTGCAATGCTGATGTTACTGGAGTTCCACCAGAGGTGATATCCCATCACCTATCTGTCCGGAGAGATGTAGCACCAGTGGTTCAAAAAAGAAGAGCTTTTTCCAAAGAAAAGGCTGATGTCATTGTGCAAGAGGTTGACAGACTCACAAAGATGGGGCACATTAAGGAATCTCAATACCCTTTGTGGACTGCCAATCCTGTTTTGGTGAAAAAGAAGAATGGCAAGTGGCGTATGTGCATTGACTTCACTGATATCAATAGAGCTTGCCCAAAAGATTTGTATCCGGTCCCCCGGATAGATCAGTTAGTAGACTCTACCTCTGAGAACAAGCTACTTTCCTTTATGGATGCCTTCTCCGGGTACAATCAGATTCAAGTAGATCTGAAGGATCAAGAACATACAACGTTTGTCACTGACAGGGGTCTACATTGCTATAAGGTGATGCCATTTGGTTTGAAAAATGCTGGGGCTACTTACCAGAGGTTAGTCAACAAGGCATTTGCTGATCAAATTGGAAGAAATATGGAAGTATAAATTGACGATATGATGGTGAAAAGTATAGATGAGCAGTTGGACTTGTCTGATCTCCAAGAAACTTTTGCCAACTTGGTAAAAGTGAATTTGAAATTAAACCCTGAAAAGTGTGTCTTCGGAGTGCAGTCCGGGAAGTTTCTAGGGTATATCATAAGTGAACATGGAATACAGCCCGATCCGGACCAGCTCAGTGCTCTATTCCAAATGGAGCCTCCTCAAAACATTAAAGAAGTACAGCGATTAACGGGGAGATTAGCAGCCTTAAACAGATTTATCTCCAGGTCTTCGGACAGGTGTGCTCCTTTCTTTCAAACTTTGAAGGGTGCAAAAGGGTTCGAATGGACCCCACAGTGTGATGAGGCTTTCAATGAAATCAAGAAACACATGTCCTCCCCCAAAACTTTGTTCAAACCAGTTGATGGGGAGACTCTCTTCGTATATTTGGCAGTTTCGAGTTGTGTCATCAGTGATGTGCTGGTAAGAGAGGTCGATAGACATCCCCACCCAGTTTACTACATCAGCAAGAGCTTAATAGATGCTGAGAGGCGTTACCTGAAACTTAAAAAATTGGCATTAGCCCTAGTGATAGCTGCAAAGAAGATGAGGCCTTATTTCCAGGCTCATCCTATCATCGTCCGGACCTCTTTCTTTTTAAAGAATGTCCTTCATAAAGCAGACATTTCGAGCAGAATGACTAAGTGGTCAGTAGAGTTGGGGGACTTCGACATAGACTTTGCTCCCCGGACAGCAGTAAAAGCCCAAGCTGTGGCTGACTTTCTGGTTGAATTCCACTCCGATAGGGATTCAGAGCAAGCTACTGATATAAAAGACAAGAAAATGTGGATCGTCCGAACAGACGGTGGATCTAGCACTATGGGATGTGGTGCAGGAATATGTTTAACTTCCCCATATGGAGACAATATGTACCAGGCTATTTGTTTTGCTTTCAGGGCATCTAATAACGAGTCCGAATATGAAGCAGCTATAGTTGGGTTAAAGTTAGCCTACATTTGTGGGGCTAAGAGGGTCAAGTTACTAAGTGATTCTCAATTGCTTGTCCACCATGCCTTAGGCCAATCTGAGGCTAAAAAGGAGCAGCTTGTGAAGTATCTACTCCTCCTCAAGAATGAAGCACTAAAATTTAAAGCTGTTGTCTATGAGCACATTCCCCGGGCAGAAAATGAGTTAGCAGACTCATTGGCAACCATAGCATATACGAATTCATACCCATGGATCCATGTGCTTGAAAGCCCTTCAATTCAACTTAGTAAGGGTAAAGGAGAGGAAATTTTTGAAATACAAGTGAAACAGCCTCAAGACTGGAGGTTTCCTCTCCTACAATATCTCTCCGATGGTGTCCTGCCACCAGATAAGTCACTAGCCAGAACGTTGAAACACAAGGCTCGTGGTTTTATCGTATTAAGAGAAGTGTTGTACAAAAAGTCCTACAGTAAACCTCTCCTACGTTGTTTGGGGGATGATGAGTCACAAGTGGTCCTCTCCGAATTGCATGATGGTGAGGGGTCAGCCCATTGTGGGTTTAGAGCTTTAACAAGAAGAGTATTACTCTCCGGATACTATTGGCCATCGATCATGAAAGATGCTAAGGAATTAGTGAGGAGGTGTGACCCATGCCAAAGGTACAACAATGAAATTCATGTACCAGCCATTCCTCTAGAGTCCATTTCTGAGCCCATTCCCTTCGCTCGATGGGGGTTGGATTTAGTAGGGCCTCTCCCCGTGGCGTCCGGAGGGCGAAAAACTATAATTGTGGTCATAGACTACTTCTCGAAGTGGATAGAAGCAGCCCCCCTGGCAGGGACAACATCAAAAGCTGTCATAAAATTCATTCTATCCAACATATGTTGTAGATTCGGTGTCCCTCAGAAAATAACAACAGACAATGGGCCACAGTTCGACAATAGAGAAATGGAGAGCTTCTGTGCCTCAAGGGGTATACAGCATTGTTTTTCCTCACCTTTCCACCCACAAGCGAATGGGCAAGTTGAAGTGGCTAATAGAACTATACTCTCCTGGTTAAAAAAGAATTTGGAAGGGGTTGCTGGGAAATGGCCTAGTTATTTACAAGAAGTCTTGTGGGCCTACCGGACAACACCTGGGACTGCAACACAAGAATCACCCTTTGCCTTGGTCTATGGGATGGATGCAGTAGCCCCCATAGAGAAGACACTCCCTTCCTTTCATGTTCACAACTTCTCCAAACACACTAATGAGATGGCAATCAGAAATCAACTTGATTTGATAGAAGAAAGACGGGTTAAGGCTCACCTCAGAGTTGCACACTATCAGGGCTTGATGAGGAGCAGGTTTGCTTCCAAAGTTAAAAGAAGGGATTTCCAACCAGGGGACAAAGTATTAAGGAAGGTCTTCTTACACACTAAAGAAAAGCTCTTCGGAAAGCTGGCCCCAACCTGGGAGGGTCCGTATATAGTGGTTGAAAGAATCAAGCCTGGAACTTATTGGTTGGAAGACAAAGATGCCAGAGTTCTAACTCATCCTTGGAATATTGAGCATCTCCGGATGTACTTGGAATAGCACTTGTGTAAATATTTACTTGTTTAAATATCCATGTAAATATTTGGGGGCATACTCTTTCCTCCCCGGTGGCGCGGAGAGGTTTTAATGAGGTGTCCGGGTTGTTAAATAAAATTTGATGCCTTCTTCAAAAAAAAATTAAGTGTTTTTAAAGTCCAATCCCTTATCATACTATCCGGACTGAAATATCTAAAGGCTATTTAAACTCTAGCCGGAGAATTTAAACACTCTCATAATGCGACAACTAAAAGCTACTTAAACTCTGGCTGTCAAAACTAAAACGAACAATGAAAGAAGACGATGGTTATACAAAACAGAGATATTCATTGAGAAAATAACTTAAAATTGCCTTGGCCTTCCAAGGACTTTCAATAATCAAGGTACAACACAAAAAACCTGTCCGGTCGAGCACCGGACACCATTACAAAAAGAGTGCCTTGGCCTTCCAAGGACTTTAGTTTGAATAAAAAATAAACAAAGTAAATTGTGGGTTAAGGTTGAGCCTTTGAAGATGGCTCACCATCATCTGCCTTCTTGCCCTCGAAGTCGCTTTTCCCTTCAACTACCTTCTTGCCTTTGGGATCATCTTCCTCCCTGACTGGGCTCTCTCCGGTCCTCTCTTCATCATCAGATGAGGACGCACTGGAGACTCCATCCTCTTCGCCCATTGTGTGATATGGAAGGTCATTATCATCTACATAGCTCCACAGGTCCCCTAGGTTCCTCTTCGGAAATTTTTCATGAAAGAGTAGAACCATGTCAGACTTCACCCTCTAAAGCAATAACTCTTCACTTTTAATCATCTGGCTGGCATAGGCATTGATCTTGGCATTGATTGTAGCCTCTTGATCCCTTAACAAAGCGTTTCTCTCCTCGCCAGCCTTGGACACTGTGTTTTCAAGAGTAATCTTGTCAGTGGTCAAGTTGGTGATAGTCTTGTCATTTGCCTTGGTCTCTTCTTTTGAGGCAGTAAGGTCTTTCTCCACACCGGACAGCTTCTCCCGAAGGTCTTTAATGGTTTCCTCTAGAGTGGCAACCTTTGTGGTGCTTTCCTCTTGACTCTTTTTCAGCTCCTCGTTTGCCTCCTTTAGCGTGTCAGCATTGGCAGTAGCAGTGCGAAGGTCTTCGGACAGCTTTTCCTTCTCAAGATTGAGGTCTTTAATGGCGTCTGCTTGACCCCGGACTTGTCTTTCCAGTGTGAGTACTGGCTGCACATTGCTAAGCAAGGAATGGGCTATGGTGTCCTTTTCACTAGAAACAATGAAAGTCTTACCATTGAAGTTGACCGTATTGGAGCTGCTTGGAGGAATGTAAGGCCCAGCGAATTCATCTCTGGGGAGGCTAAGGAAGTATTCACCAAGCCCGCCTAGACCGGTGATGTCCACTTCATCAAGGTTGAGATATCCCCCTTCCACCTCATCCAGTATGAAAGTCCCTTGGGATCTCTTCGGCCTGCGTTGGGTCAGAAGGGTCAGCTGGGAATGAAGGCTCCGGATCCCGGAGAGCAAGCTCATCTCCCTGTGAAGCCTTTTTCTTTTTGGCTTCCCGGTCAGCGCCTTCACCTTCTTGTTTGCGAGTCCTCTTGGGAGCCCTTGCAGGTTTTGGAAGGTCTGCTTCCTGCCTTTCGGACTCTTGCTCCACAACCTGCAAAAGAGCAGCATCGATTTGGCTCTGGGCAGGCCCCTCCGGGGCGGTTGGGGCATCCTTCTCAGCATCACTCGCCACCTTTTTGCCTCTCTTCCTGCCTTTCATTTTGCTTGGGGCTTTGGCCCGGCCCGGTAGGAAGAGTGTCCCATCTGGTTCATGGGATCTTTTAAGAACAGTGTCTGCAGAAGGTTGGGTGGTGAGCTCCTCCCAAGTCAGGTCTCTCCGACCTGTGGTGTTCCACAGGTGAGACCTTGCTAAGTTCCCACTGGTGAAGGCGGAGTGGAATCGGTTCCCCCATTCTTCAGCAGCCCAGGCATTGATTTTGCCACAGGTAACCTGTCCGGCCTTCAAGTAGTCTCCGAACTCCTTAGGCAGTTCTGTTAAAACAAAAGAGAGACCAGTTATTTAAACCAACTTAAAAAAGCAAGAAATGGACAAAGATTTAGAGTACGAAACTTATGGTCACTCCTCCATCTGCTTCTGAGGAGGCTTGGGTTCTCTCCGGCCTTGATCTTCTTGCCGTTTTCCCAGGCGCCACTGACAAACAAAAACTGGCTCCTCCACTTGCTCTTCGACTCCAACAGATTATTGACAGCCTTGAAGTTGTCCCCCATATTAAAGTGATAAAAGGGGAATTGGTGATGTTTGCAAAGGTTGGCCACTGCTGCAAACTCTTCCATAGGGAGAGGGATCCCGGACAGCCTAGATGCCATGATACATGACATCAGAGTATACCAACCGTTGGGGCTCAGCTGGCTCGGGCAGAGCTTAACCAGGTAGAAATATCTGACGATCTTCGGGTCCAATAGGAATCTGAGTCCCCAATTAAAGAGTTTTGTGAAGATGACCAGCTCATTAAGCTTGCAATCCATAAGAGTATCAGGATCTATGGGGATCCTTATCTTTACGTTTTCTGGGATTCCCCATTTTGTGCGCATTCGACCTAGCTCGGTCGTGTGAATGAAAGCGTACTTGGTCTTCTGTAAGGCCAAGAGATATTTAAGTTCGACCCTGTGAAAACAAGGCCCTACCTTCCCCTCGAGGCACTCCGGCAGCTCTGGATGCCTCAGGCACAGTTTTTCCTTGCCTTTTGTGGCAGCAGCAGTATTGTCAGTCTGGCCGGAGGACTCAGACTCAAAGGGGACTTCTTCAACAGAGTCCTCCATTCTTTCCTCCATGATTGTTGGGGGAATATCAGTGGCAGTGGTCCGGGGAGGGCTCAAACTTGGCACAGCCTGGCTTCCAGACTGCTGATTTTCAATGTCTTCTTGACCCCTAGTCTCAGGTTGGGGCTCTGAGGCAGAGGTCTCTTGTGGGGGTACTGGTTTGCTCGCCTCCGGACCGGATGGTCTTTCCCGGGGAGCTCTGAGGGGCACTCCGGACCCAGAGCTGCTATTTTTCGCCCCCGATTTTGAGGGAGTATTCTTGGAGGCCTGCCACTTTACCAACCGGGTTGTCCTCTTAACCACCAACTTCTCCGGAGAGTGCTCTGTGTCTGATCCCATAGCGATAAAAGGAGAGGGTTTCCTAACACTTGTAACTGTAACTCATGGCTCAACAGCAGGTACTGACTCCTGAACTGAGGAACCATAGACTATAGGCGAGAGGGTGGATTGAAATAAATTTTTGGGCTTAGTACCTTTAGAGGAGGACGAGCCTCGATCTGACTCTGTAACGGAGGCGGCTGGTCTGTCAACAGGTGATGAAGGTAGACCTGCTGCGATTCGTCTCTCCTTCTCAACTTTTTGCGCTTTCTCAAACTCTGAAAGGTTGAGCCAACCACCTTTGATCAATGCAGTCCTTGCTGTAAACATAAACCACCAAGAAAATCTTTGCTTTAGAGAGAGAAAGCTCTGAGTAAATTTGCAGAGTAAATGTGAAAGAGATAGTGAAAACAGAAGAAAGTGAGTTTCAATTTATAGTAAATCTGAAAAGAGGAGTTGATTCCTAGGAGAATTCGAAAAGTTTGGCAATGATTAAAAGACGGCGCTGATGTCACCATTTGTAATTAAAGAGGTTGCTTTTCGAAGAAGGTGGGTTCGAAATTCAAGATAAAAAAAACGGCTGGAGCAACCAATCAGAAGACGACACGTGTCCCACGAACTCTGGCAAAAACCGTTTTGAATTCGTGAAGCTTTATCTGTCCGGGTGAACCCGTAGACCTGTCCGGGTGAACCCGTAGACCTGTCCGGGTTGAAAACTACTTCTAACATCGGACTGTTTTTCAGGTCTCTGACAAGAATACTTGCTCAAACACCTAAAAAAGGGGCTCCTGATGAGTCCGAATTCAGCATGCTCCCCGGAGAGAGACCGATCAGTCCAAAGCCTCCGGACCGGACAGATCGGACAGGTCACATGAACCGGACAGATCACTTCGAACACTATGACCATAGGACTGTTTGAACTATGACAAAAGTACTAAAAAACCTAAACACTTCTTGACTAAGCTACTTGCTCTCCTACTTAGAGCTCATGGGTCTTTGAACATGACCCGGGTCCATTAAACATGACCCGAAAGGCCATAAGGGCCCAAACATCACACTATAAATACCCAACCACCCGCATTAACTAGGGGTAATGAAAATTAACTGCTACCAAGCTGCTTAATTATCTCTCTACTCTCTACTCTAAACGGTTAAACACCCACACACCACCTTAAAACACCCTCACTCCACCTTGAAACACCAACCAAAATTACCAGCGTACCCTCAGGCGATTATTATCCACACCAAATTCTGAATTCTATAAATTTATATTGGCTTTAATCTTGGTCGTAATCGTGACATATCATCAATACGACCTTGACCTTCACAATAACTAAATAATCAATATTTAACAACACAAAATATAATCATCACGAGTATACCTATCCTATTAAACCTATATGCAAAAGTTTCTCTTAGAATTCAGACTATATTTTTACTTACTAATATGCCAAGATCTCTTACTAGGTATGTCTACAGGCTGAGACAATTTAAAGGACGATATTGCTTCCTATTATGTCTACGAAGATTATAATTTAATGATCTAGGTTCCCTTTCGATTACTTCTCGCTATCTTGGGTCAATGTAGGCCCCCGTTTCTGTATTGAACTTTTTGTCACATATTTGTGCAACTCCTAACATGTTTGTATGTCGTCATTTTCTACTTTCCATTTTGTATTTACATTGAAGTATTATGGGTGTTATTCACTTAGGAAAACAATATATTACAAATTCTTTTTTTATTCAAAAAGTGCATCGATGACTCTAACAACATGCTACTTATTTCTATACTATTTTCTCTTCAATAAAATAACTTTTTTTCCTTAAATGATATTTTGACCGGTAAAGTGTTTTTAATAAGGTAGAAGTAAGACCATTACGAACCAAGCTCTCTGGATCCGTAACATTTTGGTTAGAAAAAAAGTAGTACCGTTAAAGAGTGAGAGCATCATGTCGCTTACAACTGCTCAAGTTAAAGGATCTCCAAGCTAATCAATCAGATCAGAATAATTAAAGAGACATAATAACATCGTAGCTACATCCATGGGGTTTGTCCAACTTTACAATCTGATGACTACTCATTTAGTCAAAATTGTAGTCTACATACCAGGGATGGGCATTCGGTTCTTCGGTTCGGTTCGGTTCGGTTCTTTCGGTTATTTAAAACTAGTACCCATTTAGGAACCAATTAAAATTCGGTTCGGTTCGGTTCGGTTCTCGGTTCTTTCGGTTCTTTAAAACTAGTACCCATTTAGGAACTGATTAAAATTCAGTTCGGTTTGGTTCTTCTCGGTTCGGTTCGATTACATTCGGGTTTCGGTTCCAAATGGTTACTTTCTAACCAAATGGTTACTTTGTAACCAGAAGAACTGTTTGGAACCGAACCCGAAAGGAACAAAATCGTTATTTTCTAACCAAATGGTTACTTTCTAACCAAAAAGTCTATTTGGAACTGAACCCGAAAAGAACCAAATGGTTATTTTCTAACCAAAAGAACTGTTTGGAACTGAACCCGAAAAGAACCAAATGGTTACTTTGTAGCAAAAAAACTGTTTGGAACCGAACAGAACCATGGATATTCAAAGGTACTGTTGCTTATTCGGTTCTTTATGGGTACTATTCGGTTCTCGGTTCCGAACCGAACCGAACCGAGAACCGTGGGTATTTAAGATAAGGAACCGTACGGGTATTTATAAAGAACCGGAACCGAACCGAATCCGTTATTTCGATTCGGTTCGGTTCTTCGGTTCCATACCCATATGCCCATGCCTACTACATACTTAAGATTAACAAAATGAAATCATACAAGACGATATTAGGGTCACTTTAGTTTTATTTATTCTCTTTCCTTATTTCATTTCTCAAACATTAGGGGCTACCAAGCTCGACATGTAATATAGTCAATCCATAGTACTGTAACGGAGCTCAAGCAAGTGTTATTATATGTCACGTTACCAAAATTTAGTTTATAAAAGGTTCGTGAACGAGCTTGAGCAGCAAAAAATTCATTAACCTATTAATGTAAATAAAAATCTGACATAATAACCACTTACATTGTGACAAATATAGTTAGTGTAACTGCCACAACTATAACCAAACTATAAATAAAAACTCAAAGCTAGAAATTTAAGATGCTCGACTATTTGCACACCATTCTCATCAAATATCATCTTATTCCTCTTGTTTTATTTTAATATCTGTTTTAGCTTCAACAACTACCTTAAAACCACTAGTCTTTGTTTGAAATGTTGAAATATATTTATTTAATATATTTATAGACCGATAATAATTTGGACAAACTTGCTAAATAACATATTCAGTCATTCTCTTAAGGAAATCCAAATTAAAAGTAATCAAGCTAATTATTTAATTAACTAAATTGAACCTATGGATGTAAAGGCGTTATGGGCTCAAGTGTGGTAACCGGGTTGAATTTGGGCACTGTGATAAAGAGGATCCAAATCTCAACACTTCAACCTGAATTAATAAATCAGTGAATAAATTGAAATTTGAATTTATTGGGTTATGGTCCCTGAACACAAGGAAGTATTAAAAGATGTGTACAATGTTGGGCCTCACATTGTTAAGACTATAAATAAAAGGCTGGGTTTACGAATTTCATCATCCTAAACCCTATTCAAAAGACAGCTGCTTCCTTCAGTGTCTAGAATCTTTTCCACTATTTACTAACTCGCTCTGCAGGTTTCTCAAGTTAATATACAGAATCATTGAAGAACAAAAAGGAAAACAAGAATACTAAATGGGTAGATGTAGGAAAACCATTAAGTCATCTTATTCTTGTTTAATTCTTAGGTGAATTTAGATAAAGGTTTATATTTATTTTTTTACGGTTTTTTTATTTTTAATTTGATGCGATAATATAAAAATTGGTATCAGAGCCTGGAAAACCTTTTTTGGATTCGATTAAATAATATAATTGTATCTTTATATATGTTGATGCGTGTTTTTCTTTGCTGTAAAGAATCCATGCCATTGAGATTATGTGTTGATTAAGCTGGTTAGGGCATGGGTTTTAAAAATGTATGAAAATCAGGTTTATATGATTTATTCGTATTGAAAACATGTTTATATGATTTATTCGCATTGAAAAGCATGTTTATCTGTTTTTCACGTTTAACGTGAATAAATTGTATTTTTAATAGTTTGGGGTTTTTCCGATTAAATTAGGTCAATTGATGTATGGAATTTATTCTCCCAAAATTAGCATTAAACTAACCTTAATATAACAAATAAAGTCAAAACTATTAGGGCAGTGGCTCATTGATAGCTTAATCCCTGCTGCTAATGCTGATAGAAATTTGTCTAATGGTATTCATCATGGCTAGCGAATTGCTGACGTTGTGGTAAACGATGTGACCTGTGAGAATTTGTGAACCCGTTGTTATCGAGATGATAGCAGTGAAAGGCTACTAATTGGGCATAAACCCGGTGACAGTAGTGCTACTACGGGCTGAGTGGTGCTTATGACTCACAACAACAACTACTGCAGGTTGGGTGCACGCTCAGGTCCTTCAGTAACTGCTGTAAATTGCAACAACATTGCTACAGGCTAGGAAGACGCCCAAAACATGTAGCAGGTCAGGAGTAAAAAAAATAAAAAAAAATATATCAAATCTTGCCATGACATGTTTATAGGACGTGGACAATATACAGTTCCAACACATGACTTATGCTCTTGAATATATACAATAAATTTTGGACCTATAGTACTCTTTCGTTCTCTTATGGGCCTTTTTAAATGTATTATTTCCTCTTGTTTAACTTATTGAATAGATAGAGTTTGACCATTATGAACGATGTCATTTTGATTCCTTTGTGGAATATTATCTTGAGGTTCCTCTTGTTCTACCTGAACCATATCATTATCATGGTTGGAACCCTCAAGTGGCGCATCAATGTTAATTTGAGGATTACCTTGTTCAAATGAGACCAAATTGATTGGCATTACAACCCAATCTTCTGATACTTGAGTATCCCCATTAATGCATTTCTAAGGATTCTTCCTCAAAATCAACATTTGTTAGGATTATTTTAATTTAAGTAAATGGCATCGACCCTCCAGAAGGTCTCATTGGTACTTAAGAAATTAAAATAATGATCATGGTATTTTTTTAACTCATAAATTTTCATGTTAGTACGATTTTCCCTCCGCTATCTATTATCAGGGAAATTTCCATTTTACATATATTTGTCATGTTCATGCATATGTTTTCAGTTATATGTCAAGATGCTAAATGTGTTTTGTGTGTTGTTTGTTCTTATTATAGTGTCCACTGTTTACAGTTTGTTGGGGGAATTGTCCACCTATGTTGGATTGTTCGGACTTCAAATTATGAAAGAAAGATATATTGTTGTTCCTGTCTGTACATGACTATGACCATGCATTGACAACTCCCAATCCATTCTCCTTTTGGTCTGAAAAGTACACCGGAGGAAAATAAGGCAAATGAAATATGGGAGAAGTCAAATAAGTTGCGTATGATGCTTTTGTTACATGTGGATTACAGTAGCATTGCGTGTGGTTGTCCCTCAAAATGTTACCACAACCTCGATCTTTCTCAAAGAGGTAAAAAAATCCTTTGCCAAAAATGAGAAGGTAGAGATAATAGTGTCGAGTGTATCAAAGAGAGACAAACCAAAGTAAAAACTTTAAGGGGCATATAGAGCGAGCGAAGTCCTAAAGTTAATACATACAGATATTTGTGGATTGTTTCCACAGGAATAGTGGAACGGGCAGCGGTACTTTATATCATTCATCGACAACTACTCTCATTTTGGCTACCTCTATCTTCTTCATGAAAATTTTGAGCCTATGGACAAGTTCATAACTTTTATGACCGAGATGGCCCCAATCAACCTCTCGATCTAAATCGATAGCTCGACCTTTTTTCAACTCTTTTTTCAAGGTGGTTGATAACTATATTTGCAAATAGTCACACGTTCACGTCGCCATGACAATCGTTGCAGCTGTAGAACAAGTGAGTTATTTACGGTTGCCATTGTATTAACTATATATATTTTTTCTTAAACAGTTTGTTAAGATGTGGATCGTTGAACAGAAAAACAATTTGAAAATTACTTTTTTTTATGTGCAAGAATCGTGATATTGTATATCTTGGTCGATACTATATATTATGATATTCATATTTTCTTCATATTTAGTTTTATCTTCAACATTATCTACTTGAGTTTTCGTTAGTTGGATAACACATGTAAAAGTGATGTCGTTATGTTGTTCTTGATGACTTGTTTAAATTCATTAAGAAACTTTTCAGTAAATTTTCCAACACATGTGACTTTGGTCATCTTGACCTTCAATATATTGGATTGATGTATACTAAAATTGTATAAAATCATGAAGTTTCGATAAAGAACTCTCGGATTGATCAAACATTCTTACAATAATCATAATGAATTTATCTATTGCATCTTATAAGCTCTTCAAACAAACCCTATGGTTTGGAATCAAAATCTCCAGATTCCTTACATTCGAATTATTATTTCTCAATGATTCGATAAATTTATTCACATCTTATTCTAGATTTGATTTTCTTTCTAACTTATTCATATCCTCATGGTCCTAAAAATAATCGGTATTCTACCATGAAAAGTTTGGGTTTTTCCAACGTCTAGTATGATAATCATTATTGTAGTAAGATATAGAGCCTTGTTGTAAGCTATACCAGTAATAGTTTGCTGAGTCGAACTGGTTTATTGTATAGTATGCTTCACGCTCATTGATGGTTGCAGTATTCATCCTCATATGGGAAAATTCTTCTTCAAGCGCAACTAACCTCGTATGAGACAATTATTCTTTAAGCGCATCTAACTTGTAGCACCGTTCTATTATCCACTTAATACATACGGTTGATTTCTTTCTAAAATAAAATAAAATAAAAAATTAATTAGTATAAAAATATTTCATACCAACATATATAATAATAAAATCAAATCAAATCAAATTGTGACTAAAATGGTATATATAAATCAAATATATAAAGATAAAACTAAAAATTAATTAGCACAAAAATATATAAACTAATAGATTTTATTACCGGGGCAAAAAGCTTGATACGAAAAATCGCAAGTGTACGATTTCCGTGTTAATTTTATAGTTACTTTACGATTTCCGTGTTAATTTTATAGTTACTTTAAAATCCGAATATCAAACCCAATGAAATAAATTAATATAAAAACTATACTAGTTAATAAACAAACAATTAAATTTTAAATTTTAACAAAAAATTGAAATTAATCAATATTAAAAACTATTTAGAGTTACTAAATATGTATAAACAATATATAATGCATTTTTATATAATTAAATTAAATTAACCTCATTTTAGCAATTATTCTTTAAAACCAAGTTTTTGTAAAGTAATCTGATCATCTCCCGATCTCACACAACCAATGGCGGATCCACTAATGGGCTTGAGGGGGCTGGATCCCCCATCCTCCAAAGTGGATCCTAACAAGACGGGTGATTTTTATATTTTTAACACCTGAAAATTGTTAGGCAGGTTGGTTGTTTATATTAAGTAGTGGGTGGTTTTTTATGTAGTTATGGTTTATATTGAAGGATTAGGTTGTAGCTGGTTTCTATTTAATAATAAGTAAAACTATTAGGTATTTACTCACAAATAGTTTTATTTTAATTATTTTTTTATAATTTTTAGTTTGAATTAAAAAAAAATGAAAGTACGCGTCAAGAAAAACAGCTTTTCTCACCAGAGGCATGAGGCGCGGCTGAAACGCTTCGAAACTGCCGACGCTGCAACCTCGCTTTACAGCGACAATTTTTAATATAGTCCAGCCCCGTTAGCTTTTATTTCTGGTTCTGCCATTGCACACAACTAACATTCTTCTATGGCTAGTTATATCTCTAATCTCATACCTCATACAATTAGGTCATAATAGTGAACTACACATTCAACCGATTGATATTGATATAGTGCGGTCTCAACCTAAATCTATGAAAAACTAATATCGATACTATAGATAAAAAATATATACTATATTAAAAATTATATCTACTGAGGTTATTAATAAGTGTTAAATAAAAAGTTTTTACTCATATTGGCCATAGTCTAATAATAAATTCATAAGAGAGAGATGAAGTTGATTTTTAATGGTCTAGTTCTCCCTTTTATGATGTGTTAGGATTTTATTTATGCCAAAAGTTATGGGTTTTTTTATTGAACTCTAAATCTGGGATAAAAGTTTATCAAATAAAAGAATTATTTTATTTTTTTTATTAAAAAAATATCATATTATAATTTATTTGAGAATACCATGTATATTTTTTTCATAATTACAATCTTTGTCAAATAAATAAAATAAAGTATATTATTTTTTAGATTAAATATAATAAAAATATTATAATTTATTCGTAAGATACTAAAATATTAACATTTTGATTTTTAATTAATTACATTTTCTTTATTTCTTTAATTATTTTCAAGTCTTTGGTTTTTATTTTTCTTCTTTAATTATAACTTTTATTTGTAATCTTAACTCATTTTTATTATTATTTTCATTTTTTTCTCCCACTTAGCTAATAAATAAATAAAATAACTAAATAATAATATTTTTTATTTATAATTAATAAAAAACTAATAATTAAATTAATATAAAATCATAAATAAATATCATTTGATAAACAATCCAAACTAAAAATATATATTATTTACTTAGTTATAAAGATCATAAAACTCATATGATTTTTTTTATAAGAATTTACTTTTAACTATTATTCTTTTTTCTCAAAATAAGTGTATTTTAAAGTTGTCCAACGTATATTAAAAATGTAGCAATTAACTTTGATTTTCTAAAATAATATTAATACATAAATACCTAACTAACCTTTGTTGGAAACTAGGGTATAAATAAACTAGCTAAAAACAAAAAGAAAACATTATATAAAAAATTTGCTAATAAAATTACAGCAAACTTAAAATCGATACTTATTTTGAAATAAATTTTTTAGAAAAACATTTAATTCAACAACTTGGAATATAATTGATTGCGGAAAAATAAATAAAACCTTTGTTGGAGAATTTTTGTTTTATATATATTTATACGATCAAAATACATTTAATTATGTAACTCGAACACATTTGTATTTTAGCAACTAAATTACATGTAATTTCACAACTTAAATATAATTGCTTTTTAGGCTTATTTCGCAACCAAAATTTTATTTACGCAACTAGTTTCTTCTTATTTACGCTACACATTTGCACGTAATTCTGAAACTAAAACAAAAATATTTTTTTAACAAACTTGCACATATTTACGCAACTATAACACAGTCCGATTTTTAAATAAAAAATCAACATAAAAAATGCACATATCTTTGTAACTGGTTTTTTTATTATTTACGCAACATATTTACACGTAACTCTGTAACTATTAAAAATATTTTTTCAACCAACTTACACTTATTTACGCAACTAGAACACAATCTAGTTTTCTTTTATAAAAAAAAACACATATATTTAAACTAAAAAAAGTTAGTTTTTCGACACTCATTTAACACGTATTTTTACAAAACAAATTTGTATTTTGTTTTTCACACCGTCAGACTTATTTAGCAATCAAAACCTTATTTGCGCAACTTTTTTTTTTCATAACTCATTTGCACGTAATTTTGTAACTGAACCCATTTATTTTTCGCAACCAAATTACATGTAATTCGCATGTAAATACAATAATTATTTAGCAACCAAATTATATATAGTTACGCATCTGGAACACATTTGTTTTTCTATATTCATGTTGCACAACTAAATAAATAAACAAAAAATAAAAAAAAAATGTTTCATAAATCTGGTTTAAACAAATGAAAATAAAATTTCAACAATTATAAATAAATAAATTGACGCGGATAGTAATTTTGATAAATGACCTAGACTAAATGTGAGCCTTGAAATACAGTTAGAACTTGGATGAGCGATTTGGCTGCAAGAGTAATGACATTGAGTTTATACATGCAAAACTGAGGAGTATTTTATTTATGTTTTCATATGGATTTACCATTCTAGGAGACCCATAGAATTCCGAATCGGTGTGCTTGAAAATCCTCGCACCGCCTTCGAGGAAACAGGAATAAATCAATCACAGAATATCTACAAACTAAGGTTTGAATCAGTTGACATTAATTTATAAATTTAAAACCCTTAAATTTAATTTTGTTAATGTAAGGAAACTCTAACGGTTCCAAATGCATTTTTCTAAAACAATTTTTTTTTTTTTTACTTTTAAAAAATTGTTTTAATCAAAATATAAAATTGTTAAATGTCTTTAGATAAATAATTGTTTTTTAATTAATCCATTCAGTAGCGCCCAAGATCAATCTTTGTTTTTTTATATATTAAAAGTGTTCAAACAATTATATTTATAATTTTATGCTGGATATGTGTAAAATTTTGATACTCCAAAAAAATTTAAATTATTTTAAATTCTTTTGTAATTTTTTTTTTATTAATTAATTAAATATTTATTATATATATATATTATATTATATTATATTATATTATATTATATTATATTATATTATATTATATTATATTATATGTGGATGAACCATTCATTAGTTAAGTTTTTCGATTTCATTTAATATCTAAAATTGGTAAACTATAGATAGATATTTAGACCAATATGAAAAATCAAAAGTAATAAAAAAATGAACGAAATCTTTATTTATATATATATATATATATATATATATATATATATATTTATTTAAAAATAAATTATCTTTCAAACCGTAGTTGGGAAAAAAAATTCAGAAGTATCATCAGTTTTGTTTTATGAAACGAGCAAAATTAGACCCATTAATAATATCTTTTAATTTTTTTTTTATTTTTATTATTGCTAGTAACATGGGAGACCATGCATACCAAACACACGAGGCAAGACATAAAAAACATTCGAGACCTGACATAAAATAAACATGTCAGACATCTACTACTTGATACTCCCTCCGTCTCATAATATTAGTCGTTTAAGGTTTCTTCACAAATATTAAGAAAAATAATAATGATTTTGAAAGAATAAAAGAAAATAAATTTGATTGGTAGAATTAATAACTTATGCAGAAAGTTAACTATTTTATTGGTTAAAAGTGGAATACATGTCATAATGTTGCATTGGAAAAAGAGAACGACATATATTATGAGACAAAAAATCTATTATAGAAAGACACATATTATGAGACAGAGGGAGTACTAAATATGTGAGACTAACGTTAGCAAGTCTGACGAAAAACAAAATCATCAATGAATCTAATTTTGTTCGTCTTCAACAAAAACAATCTATAGTCTCACATTATTTATTATGTCTGGTCTCGCATATTTTTTATTTATAGTCTCACATGATTGATTATGTATGGTCTCACATACTTTTAAAAATGGTATCACATGTTTGGTTATGTCAGATTTCGCATATTAGTGGCAAAAAAATTCAAAAAACAGTATAAATGGATCTAGTTTTGTTTGTCTTAAAAAAGCAAAGCCGATGGTACTTTTAGATTTTTTTTTCTGAGCTTCCGTTTTAAGATATAGACCTTTAAAAATAATATAAATAAAAATAAGAAAGAAAAGTTTCGGTTCAAGAATGAGAAGTGGTTACATGGCTGGTGATGAAGCCTGAGTATTTGAAGTGTTATTTAGAGAATTAGGTATTTAATGAGAGTTAAGTACACAAGATGGATATTAGCTAGACAATAGTGAAATTTGAGGTACTAGACGACACTAAATTTTGGTTTTGAGTACTTCGGTGATATTTCCTTTTATTTATTTACTTATAATTTTTATTAATCTATATTTTTTAAAGTGCAGTTCAGAAAAAAAGTCTAAAAGTACCACCGTTTTTTTTAAGACGAATAAAATTAGATTACGAATGATAAGTTTTTATTTTTTTCAGCAAGATCAAGTTAGGTTTGTTTCGTATTATGTTTTGTCTAGTATTGTATCTCGTAATTCGTTTTACCTTCGGTCTCGTATCTCGTACTTTTTTTTGCTTTGGTTTCGTATCTCACACCTCGCACTTCGTTTTGACATGGTATCGCACTTAATTTAACCCTGATTTCACACTTAAAGAAAATAGATTTTTTCTTCAAATTTAACCATGATCTCACACTCGCATTTCCTGTAAGTTTGGTCTCGCACCTCGCATTTAGGCAAAAAAATATGACCTTGGTCTTGTATCTTGCATTTCTTATAATCATGGTTTTGCACCTTGCACTTAGGCAAAAAACAATTAACCACGGTTTATCATCTATTTATTGCATCATGCCTTGTCTCGCATCTATATATTACAACATCCGGGACAAGAATATACTTAAGTGGAAGATGCGAGAGCAGACAAACATATCAGCTGCGGCGGCGGATCTACGTTGGGGGTTTAGGAAAATGAAAATACATTTACTTAGTTTAAAGACAATATATATGGAAATATTTGTTTGTTTTTTTTTAAAATAAAATTATATATTTATATTATAAATTATGTTTAATACAATTTTTGGTTAAAAATATATAGAATAGTTAAAAATTCTTGTTTAGTGGGCCTTAGTTTGGTTAATTCTAATAAGTGTATCTAGAAAATTAGATACAGTGTTAGTATCAAAAATATTATACACTTATTGGAATTATGAAAATATTTTGTATGTAACAAGAATTTTGATATATTTGATGTACCTCTTAAGAACTCACCCTTTAATTTTATATAATTTTTACATAAAATTTTGATTTTATCTATATGTATTTAAAAAATATTTTTTTATATAAAAAATTAAATTTATTTCAATTCATTTCTAAAAATATATTTTATACATTTATCTTTTGAAATATCTTTTGAAATATCTTTTATATATTAAATGATTTTGTTATATTTTTTTAAATATCTTTTTAAAATAATATATTAATATTTTCATCTATTTTTCAAAAATGTTTTTTATAACAAATTTTATTTACTTTTATCTAAATTTAAAAGATATTAAATTCGGTTTTGTTATATTTTATTTTATATATCTTTTAAAAATAATATATTAAGATACATTAAAATTTATTGTTAGATATATATCTATATATATTTAAACTCTTCAAGTAGCTCGAGTAATAATAATATGGTTCATCCTAATCTGATTGCCTTTATATCAAAACCTAACGATGATAGTGTAGATTATTCATTTGAATGAATGAATATATAGTAGACTACGCCAACTTATTGAAATTCTGATAGTAATGTTAGAGATAAAATTCAAGAATTCGACGAGAATTTTGGCCCCCTCCTTACTTCAATTCCTAGATCCGCCACTGGGACAGCTGGGTTAGGCGATTTTCGTTTAAAAAATATATATTCATGGATCTAGTTTTGTTCGTCTTAAAGAAAATAAAACCAATGAGACTTTCGATATTTTTTTTCGAGCTACAATTTAAAAAATATGAACTTTAAAAAAAGTGACGTGGAATGTTAAGAAACATGGGTATTATGAAAAATATTACATATTAAATAAAAATTAAACATAATATTTGGCGAGTAAATGGTTGCGATTGATAGTTGGGATTGTGGATGAGGTTTGAGCCAATACAAACTGACCCAATCCAGCTTGACCTGGTCAGGCAGGGTATGGATTTCTAGTTTGGCTAACCTAATCTCGTACGAAAATATAAACTATATAAAAAAAATTAAAAAAATGTAAATAATAATACTTATATATAATTACTAATTATAAAACATTATCACCTAATAATAAAAAAATTATTTTCTAATAATTACTAATTAGATTTTTTCATGAAATATTATTTTCAATAATTTAAATTTTTATAGTTATTAATTCATTTTAATATAAATTTACGATAAGTATTTATTATTTAATCTCAAATCATATTTTTAATTGTTTGTTTTAAAAGATTTATTTTTGTTTATTTGAATGATAACAAATTATTTATTTATTTATGTTTTTTATTTAAAGATTATATGTCTTAATTTTTGATTAAATTAAAAAATAAAATTAAGTTTGAGATGGATTTAACCCGGCTGAACAATTTAAATAGTAAAAATAGTGGGCCAGAACGGACTAACCCGCGAAAACGTAGGCGTCGAATTCAGGCTCAAAAATATTAAACCCTCAACGAATCAGATTAGGGTTGAAGTAAAAAGAACGGGTTGGAGCGGGTCAATCCAACCCGACCAATTATCATCTCTAACAGGATGCTAAGTGACAATGAAATTTCATTTTTGGTACCTTTAGTTATAATATCCTTTTAGATTATGACTTTTTTTAATCAAATATTTATATAATTTAATCACTTATTTATATTAATAATCAAATAATAAAAATAATAAGACATATTATATTAAAAATATTTTATACATTTATCATATTAAAAAACCTGTAAGTATACATACGGTTGATTTTTATTATAGTTAATAAATCTATTTACGAATATTGAAATGAAAGTTATCATTTCCTCTTATTCACGAGTTTTGTCTTGTACCATACTCAAAATACATGAAGTCATTTAAATCTTAGATGCTAAATGAGAATTGAAAATCGAATGTTGATGTTTATATTAACTTTTTTTATTTAAATCTCGATGCCAAAATATCTATAGTTTTATATACTGCATTATGAAAGCATGCGATACATATAGTTTTATTGAAAGTGTATATCATGTTTGGAATATTATAAGAAAGCATACAATTCTGAGCGTCTGTCTTTTAAAATTTTAGCATTATGATTCTACGAGGTTGTCTTGGAATCATCAGTTTTTTTAAATATACCGACACCGAGACACGCCCTCTAAATCATATGTTTAAAAAAAAATCATACACGTGATTCTGAAACAAACCCTCAAAATCAATTATTTTTAAAAATAATCACATGGTTATGAATCTTGTCTAAGAATTACTAGTTTTCTTTAAAACAAATTACATGTGATATCGAGACAGACCTTTGAAATTACATTTAAAAAAAATAGTCACATGATTCCAAAGGCCTGTCTCGGAATCAACAATTTTTTTAAAACTTGTTTGCATGTGATTTCAAGATATATCTTTGGGATCACTTATATTTTTTTTTATCATAATTGGATTCTTAAACTTATTTGATTTATTAATGTCATGATTATTAATATTATTTAATGTTTTTAATATTAAGTTTATTCGTTTTATAGTGTGGATCCTAGAAAATTGTTAAGACGTATTTTTTGAGGTGTTTTATCATCAACATTTGCAGTCATAGTAGAAAATGAGGACCTACCAGAGGAGTCAATACCTCTAGAGGTTGATGATTTTTTATCTAGATTGAGAAAGCATACTAGACGAGATGATGTGAGAGAACCATTGACAATTCCTATGCAAAGACCTAATTCTGAAAAATTAGGAAATTGAGGATGATCCATCAATCTTAAAAGATGATAATGAAGCATTCATGTCCAAATTTCCTTGGATACGCAAGTATAAAGATTTTACCAATCATACCACATATCACGTCGATCATAACTGGGTAATAATAATTATTTGTTTCTTATACTTTTTTTCTATTATGGATATTGTATTAGTTTAAATATTAAGAAATATTGAGACACCATATTCGTTTTTTCGCTACTGAAACTGCGGTAAAACGTTTGAAGCTAACCAACCAAGATAAATAATGATAGGTTATCAATGCCACTCATTCGAACCATTATTGGATGCCCTAAACAATTGGAGTACATTAAGTATTGTCTTAGTTTCATTTATAGCACGATGACATAATCAAAGTAACTTTTTCCAATTTTCATTTGGTAAGATGACGGTTACGCTCGAAAATATAGTCATCATTATCGGGGTACCGATAAATGAGAGATTAGTAGAGGTACAAAAAATAAAAAATCATGATATTTGTGCTAGATTGGTACGTGTTATTCTTAGAGTGTTATTAACATATTCTTTAGGATAGCTCAAAATATGTAAATGTATGAGTCTTAGGTTGACTTGACTCAAATACCATTTCTTTGACAATCGTTTTCATGATGGAAGTGGTCGATCAAATGATGTTGATATTGATTGATACGTCAAGGTTTATATACTTTATAATTTGGCTTATGCATATTTCCAAACAATAGTGACATTTATGTCAAAGCGGACTGATTATATATGATTGAAGACTTAGGATACTCGTAGAGTACACTTGGTGGATGTACATTTGTGGTCGAGATTTATAATGGGTTACATGTGTCTTTGAAACATCATAGGAACACATAAACAAGTTCATTCAACTTTTAAAGTGTTGTATTTTTTACCACTTCACCCATTGGTAACCACCTTATTTGGAGGAATAATTTCTTACCTACCGCACATGCGTACGCGAGCAACGCTCAAACATAAAAACACGGTTGAAGAATTCATAGTATAACTTAGATCGTCCAAACTCACTCTTGATCGCTTATATATCTACATGATATGTTTTCACTTTTCATCTTGTGAACTATATGTTTGTTTATAGTATATCCTAGTTTATATTATTGTTTATACTATATATTAATTTTTTTAATACTTTATCATATATTGTTTTAAATTATATTTTATTAAAATTTATTTTTCAGTCATATGAGTATTTGTGAATGGTCATACCATTTGAAGAACTAGTATGGTTTACTGGTTCACTAAAATTCGTAAAAACAATCAAGACATACTAGCACGAAAGAGTCTTGCGTTTGGATGTATCTAGATCCGCATGTATCCATACCAAACCTACGACTTGGAAAAGTCGATTGGCAAATAAAATAATAGACAATGTGCAATAATCGGTGTCATAGCCCATTGTCTTTGCATCATTGAATATACACTTATCATATAAGGTAACATGATAAGTACGGGCACATGAGAGTACAATCTTTGGTATGTTGTACCAAATGCATGTAAAGATGATGATTTACCTATAAGCAATGGGCCATAATATTCAACCCACCATGATAATATTACCAGTTGTAATGCCATATCACGGATACGTACAATAGAAAAATATATACTATGATGGGTAAAAATTGTCATGCCGCTTTACAGCACTACATTGAGAGTAGCAAACCATATTTACATTAATGATTTTTTAGAATGATGTATGATATTTTATGTTACTCTTGTTTATAGATGATGTATCTTTTTTATGTTTTGAGATATTTTACTTCTCTTGGATGATGTTAATTAATGTTTTTTATGTTTTAACTAATGTTGTTTTTATTATGTTTTAATTTATTGTTTAAGATTCTTCTTTGATATTTCGTTAGATTAATAATTGTTATTTAATGTTTAAAATGTCTTTTTAAAACCTGAAACACCTAATTGCAATAACTTCCCTTTGAATAATGTGTTTTTAACAAAAACAACACATTAGTCTAAAGGGTGTCCCACATAATTAAGTCCTACTTCATCATAAATTTATTTACAAACGGATTACAGGTAGTTTTGAAAGTGAAACTCCTAAATTATGTATTTTTTTACATAGTTAAAACTTAATTATGAGGGTGCCCTTCAGAAGTAAGTGTGTTTAAAAAAACCCTAATTATGTGGGACCTTAGATTTATGTGTTTTAATTTACTTTTAGAAAATGAACATTTAATTTTAAGAGAGTAACTCAAATTAGTTGTTTTTCCTCCTTTAGATTTACGTGTTTTGTCATCTCATAATATGGTTGATAATTTTTTTAGATTCAAATATACTCATCACGTGTGAATATAAAAAAAAATCTTATAAATAACATAAAACACATGTTTTTGTTTCATTATTTTTCATGGATTACACTATCCATATCAGACACATGTTGGTATTTGATTAGCCTTGTAGGATTACGTTATCTATTTCTAACACGTGTTGTGATCTGATTCATCTTTTTCATATTAAACTATCCTTAAATAGTGTATAAATAAAGGCATCATTCTATGTGAGTAACAACCTTAAACACTAAATAATGGACTTTTTATGGAATACCACCGAAGATAAATATTTGAAAAAAAACGAAACCAGTAGCAATGCTAGAATATGACGAGTTTTGGGATGACTTGATCTACAAGTTTTACTACCTAATGGGGTGCGCCGCTACGATCGAGAAAACCATAATGCGGTATGGTATAAATCAAATAAAAGTGGAAATATCTAAAAACTCGAATAACACATAAGGGTTTTCGACCTTAGACCGGAAGAGCGATAATCTGCGTTTGAATTGTGCAATAGTCTTGTCACTTAAAAATTAACCAGAGAACAGATTGATAGAGTTCACGGCCATATAATAATAAAAATAGAGAGAATTATGTGCGAAAATCTTTTAACAAGGATTTGAAGAAGAAGAGAATAAGACATGTAAATAAAATTGGCCATACAGATCAACAATGTTGGTTAAAGTGATTGTTTTATGGAGATTTCTCATTGTTTTTCAATTTAAGCTTTACTATATCATCTATGTTTCAAGTTCAGTTCTGTACATTACTGTCGTACTTGTTTCAACATTTCAATATTATCGTTGTACTTGTTTCAGCTTTTAAATGTTATCATTGTAACCTTTTTATTTGTTAACAAATTAGTTTAAGTATTAAGTAAGTAGGTAGTGTTATGAAAGAAAATAAATAATAATAATAAAAACAAGTGATCCCATTAACAAACGGTCAAAATAATTGTCACAAAATTAAATGTTACAAACACTTAGTAGGAAGTTAACAAAAAAATAACTTGACAATATTAATCAATCATTAAATCCACCACTTATGGGTCTCATATAGTCATAGGTTTTGGAGGTTAGATACAAAAAAAGAGATGAAATTCTCCTTTGCAATTGAGAGAAATGTCTCATATCTTGTTCAGAAACATATGAGAGATATAATGGGTCAACTAACATAATAGTCTACCGAGGATTTTGAGAATCTTAAGAATCTTATGATTTTTTTTAACCTTTGGTATAACTTTCATTGACTAAATAATGATCTAATGGTGGTTTCAATTGTATCCGGGGAAATATCATTTAGGTACGAAGAGTTTTTTTAACTATCGACTAACTCTGCATGTTTAAATTCTAATAATTTCCTCTTGGTTGAATTGATGTTAGCACGTTTACTATATCTAAATTTTGGTGTTTGCTTTCTCAATAGGTGGAATGACTTTAGTTTTTATAGGTTCAAGTAATTCACAAAATTTCCTTATAGATATGTAGTCTATGATCGCAACCACAGATCAGAGAACCGGTCGTCATTATTTATTCTGTGGAAAATTATCCTTGTAATATTCGTCGTGCTTTACAATTTTAATGTTGTCACCTTTCATTGACCATACTTCCATCAAATATAAAATGTTTTGTTTATAGTAAACCAACCTTGTATGCGCAAGACAAACCTTAAGTGCTTCTAATAACACATCTGCATTCCACTTTATCGGTCCTTATTGTTTTAACCATTTTATATTGCTCTTTCAAAATTTTGAGGGTAAATTCTAACGTTGAATGTCTAATAATCTCGAATATCCAAACATCATACTTAAATTGAGAGATTAATATTCTTTTTTTTAACGATGCTTTTATTTTTGTGTATTATATCTCTAATAAAGAATCTACTCATTCCTAAAGAATTAATCTACTCTTTCCTAAAATAAATCAAATATAAGCAAGCTCGTTCAACGGTAATGTTTCAAGGAGAGTTGCACACCTTCCATCCTAATATTAATTATATTAAACACTCATTTAAAATATAAAAAAAAATATAATGACTATATTAAATTATAACTAGTTTGGCGTACCGATTCATTGTGTTGTTGCCAAAATATTTAGTGTAAACATAAATAATCTTAATACTATAAGGTTTGAGTTATGTTTGAGCGTGATCGAGGGCTATGAAGTATGCCTTGTATTATTCTTTCTATATTTTATATTTGAGGTCAACTTGCTTATGATATCCGAATAAAAAAACATATCAAAAGACTTTTGAAATCTATATAATATAATTTCTTCTGCAAAAAAAATTCTTACACTTTGCTACTATATTTTTGGCTACGTGTCGTCTACATAGCATGTGTGTCGCTTTAGAAAATATAACGTTAATTACTTTCATTAATGCCATTTTCAACCTGTCACCATAATATTAAGTAAAGTGCAATGGTTTTCCTAAATAAGAAACCACAAACAATCTAATGTCTACATGTAATTGTCAATCCTTTTGCGTCTTAAGAAAACGAATGTGATGCAAATGTGATGTTGGTTAACGTCAAACCAACAATCTCGAACAATGACATATTTTATCTTGTCGTCTTGTATATACAATCCATAATAAGGACCTAAACAATATCTTTAGAAGATGGATAGACGTCAAATGTGCAAACAATAATTCGATGATTATTTGAAATCCATTACTTTCCATTCTATGTCATTTAATGTAATTTTTATTATTCATCTTACCCAATAAATACTGAATTTGTGACTGAATGTATTTATCCAGTATACGGTATTTTTGTCTAGCATTATAAATGTTACGCACATTGGACACATTACAAGGAGTAAGCTAATTTAACACGGGTAAAATATTTGAGCACGACGCCAGATATAGATTATTTATTCACCAAATTGTCTGGAGTAATATTAATTTTCTCGCGTGAAAATATCCTTCCAAATATTCGGTTGTTAGATGATTATGTCTTCTGCATTCAATTTTAAAATACCATAGCCCATCGTTAACAAGATGAGCTCTAAGTGCAAAATGATTTTTTTGTCTCTTAATGTTTTGTCTTAACCGTGGGTGCTTTTGATTTTGCTCTAAACTTTTCAAATAACTAGTATAAAATAATCGAAGAACATTCCGTGTTCCCATCAACATACCAACTTTCCGTTAATAAATATTTCAATTCCTTACTAACACTTTTTATTCATTTCGTAAGTTCGGATCTCGTGTAGTGCGCATACATAGTGAAGAATTGGGTGAGATTTGGATATATAATATTATCCGAAGGAATATGAAAAGGTAAAATAGTTTCAGGTTTTAAAGCAATTTTAGATTGCTAAATCACTAATAGAAAAAATGTTAAGAAAAAAACTTTATATTTTAAAAGAATTGAAGTTTATTTGCGGGACATATTCTCGATATCAACTGTTTTTTCTAAAAGTAACTCATTTGAAAGAAAAAAAAATTTAGATCATAATTTTTTTCCAATGAATATAAAATTTAAAAAATAACATTAAAATATCTCTTTTGGGGGTGGATGATGTTTTTCAGCATTAATTTTTGGTTTTTTTCTTCCAATTTTTTTTGTTTTAATTTTGTGTGGTTCAGATTCAATTTAATTTTTTTAATAAATATATTAAGCTAAATAGAATTAAATCAAATAGAACTATATTATGTATTTGTAGATAATAATAAAATTACATAAAAACATAAATATGAAATTAAATAAAAAATAAGAAGTAAAAATGTTTGTTGACTTTTTTTGGAAATTTTTAATAAAATAATAAATGCTAAAGAGGAAATAGCTATTCTCTTTTTTATACTTACTATATATAATTTTCAGCCATTATGATTTTACTCTCAAAATTATCAGCCTTTTTAAATTACAACTCAAATGATTTAATTTGGATTAATATCCCCATAGAGTTTACTTTTCTCTATGGATTAGTGTTAAACAATTCGATTCGTTACGATTTTAGCTACTTTTATTACACTAATAAACACAATGAGATATTTTCCTAATTTTTAAAGTATAGTTGGCGAAAGAAGACAAATTTAAATTCTCTCCCTTTCTCTATCATATATTTCTATGTCTACGAAAAGGAAAAGTGGATTAGTGGTATTTTCTTGTTAAGTAAGCCGCCGCGTAAATAAATATAGACCAGCCGAACAGTGAAGAATACGATGCGGAGATTCGTGATTGGGAGTGTACGAAAGTTGCGAAACCAGTCCTCTACTCAATCTCACCATCACTCTCTATTCTCTTCTTCTCGTCTCTTATCCTCTTCTCCAGCTATGACTGATCCATCATCTCCTTCTTCCTCTCCCGTTACCCTTCAGACAATCAATCCTAAGGTACCGTTTCTCTTCTTTAGCTGATTTACTGTTTGGTCTTTGTCCTTTGATTCATGGGTTTGTTGTTGTTTTTTCATTTGATTTGGAAGTTTTTGACTTCTGGGTTTGCTTTGGATTTCACGATTGATGATTACAGGTGTTAAAGTTCGGATATTTAGTTTTATTATTTTAGATCTGCTTGTTCAATGGATATGCTTATGTATGATTATTATATTCGTAACTTTTAACGTATTGAAGAATCGACACTTTTAAGCCACTTTATCTTATTATCTTGTTTTGAGTTAATCCTATTGATAAGTAGGTGTAGTTCATCGTGTGCTTGATTTCTTTTGACAGATTCTGCAATGTGAATATGCTGTCCGTGGAGAAATCGTTTCACTTGCCCAGGTAAAATCATACGTCTGATTTGATTTGTTCTTCATAAGTTCTCGAAGAAACCCTTTATTATATTCTTGGCATGCTATGATCTTTGATTTTGTGAATTTATACATTCTTGATATTGTTTTTGAACTCTTGAGTTCTTGTAGATTGCTATTGTATAACAGAAATTCTGTAATATGTTCTTTGCAGCGATTACAAGAGGATTTAAAGGTTCACAAAGAAGCTTACCCTTTCGATGAGGTGTGTGTCGAAAATTATGATTGTTATGCTTTGTTAACTTTTTCTTATGCTGTTGATTGTATTAGTAATCAGGTTCTGATATTGTTATGTGTCTTACAAATGAAAATTCTACTATTTATTTGATAAAGCAATTTCTAAGTTGCAAGAGTCTTTGGTAGATGCATGTTCTTTTGATTATGTTGCATAAACATATTTTGTGCGTTTGGAAAAGGTCTTGGACCAAACTACGCATAATTTTTTTTCACTTTTGAGTACCGTTTGCCTACTAATTTTGAACTTACAATGCACAGATACTGTACTGTAACATAGGAAATCCTCAATCTCTTGGTCAACTGCCGATTACATTTTTCCGAGAGGTACGTAGAATTTGTACGTGCAAATACTAAATCATTACTGATCAGCAGAATCTAAGTATGATCGTTTTCCATCTTAAGGTTCTTGCATTATGCGACCACCCATCGATCTTGGACAAAAGCGAAACACAGGGTTTGTTCAGGTATTGGTCGATACTCAGTTTGCGATAATCTGACATCTGATCGTGGGAAAAAAGTGATAAGGATTTTATAGCTGGAAATTGGACATATTTCTCTTTTCTTTTCTTTTCGTATTTTCAATACATGTGAAATATGCAGTGCGGATTCGATAGAACGAGCCTGGCAAATTCTCGAACAAATTCCTGGAAGAGCAACCGGCGCTTATAGTCACAGTCAGGTATGTGATATCGAAAACATATGCAAATTCCATTAAGGAGATATCAGTAGGAGACGTATATATTGTTTTATGTTTCTTGTTTTTTCATCTCAGGGAATAAAAGGATTACGTGACACAATTGCTGCTGGAATTGAAGCACGTGATGGTTTTCCAGCCGATCCCAATGATATTTTCTTGACTGATGGGGCTAGTCCGGCGGTACTAAACAATTCCATTTTCAGTTCTAAGACTTATTTATCTTCACCGTACTTTCTTACATATAATATTCGTGTATTTGTTTTGAATAGGTTCACATGATGATGCAATTGCTTCTAAGCTCAGAGAAGGATGGGATTCTTTGTCCCATTCCTCAGTATCCTTTGTACTCCGCTTCAATTGCTCTGCATGGCGGAACTTTGGTACGTTAGGCTGAATATCATTGAGATACTCAGCTCTGTCTATGGGATGCTATTGAGAATTCATTGTCACTAATATATTTAAAATCGTCAAGAAACCCTAAAATATAATTTATTTTCCTGTTTCAGGTTCCATACTATCTTGACGAAGCAGCAGGCTGGGGGTTAGAAACTTCTGAGCTTAAGAAGCAATTAGAGGATGCAAAATCTAAGGGTGTTACTGTAAGAGCCTTGGTTGTAATAAATCCAGGAAACCCGACAGGGCAGGTACACAGACATGATTTAGCATAGAAAGTAAATCTTTGATAGTAGAAGCATAAAAAGTAGTAGTAAAAGTTTTCTTGCTCTCATCTTGACTGTAGGTTCTGGCTGAGGCAAATCAGCGTGAAATTGTGAACTTCTGTAAGCAAGAAGGTCTTGTTCTACTCGCAGATGAGGTAAGTGAGTCCCATTGTTTACTTATATCAATCAAATCCTATAAAGAATCTGGAGTAAACTTTTTATCATACCATGTTAAATAAGTATGTGAACGAAGAAAGAATTAGCTTTCATTGCTATAGTAATTTTTAATGATGCTTTGTCAAAATGCAGGTGTATCAAGAAAACGTTTATGTTCCTGAGAAAAAATTTCACTCATTTAAGAAAGTTGCCCGCTCTATGGGGTACGGTGAGAAAGATTTAACCTTGGTATCTTTCCAATCAGTCTCGAAAGGTAATTATAATTACGACTTCATCAGACTTTACATCAGAAAAAATGGATTTAATAAAGGGATATCTTTTGTTTTTACTGTTGTTAGGTTACTATGGAGAGTGTGGAAAGAGGGGAGGCTACATGGAGATAACCGGCTTTACGACTGAAGTAAGAGAGCAAATATACAAAATGGCATCAGTAAATCTTTGTTCTAATATCTCCGGTCAAATTCTTGCTAGCCTTGTCATGAGCCCACCTAAGGTACCATTTTGCTTTCTTTAAGGATGGGCCTATGTTTTGTTTGACCACAGCTTAATCTTTACTCTTGCATTATTGGTCCTGAATCCTGATACAACATGGTATAAATTTTATTAGCTCTGACTGATGGGGATTTTTTCTATATGAATGCAGGTTGGAGATGAATCGTATGAATCGTATCACGCAGAGAAAGATGGAATCCTTTCATCCTTGGCAAGGCGTGCAAAGGTGAATTATCTAATCTTAATTATAAATTATGCACCGAAACTTATATTGTATAAGATCTTCACTTTTTTATGATGTAATTCCTGATATCTTTCGTCATGTACTTAAAATTTATCAATGTAGACACTGGAAGACGCAATGAACAGTTTAGAGGGTATTACATGTAACAAGGCAGAAGGGGCTATGTATCTGTTTCCGCAGATCCATCTTCCCCAAAAGGCAATCAAAGCTGCTCAAGACAAAAAAACAGCCCCGGATAACTTCTATTGCAAGCGTCTTCTTAATGCCACTGGAATTGTTGTTGTTCCTGGTTCTGGGTTCAGACAGGTACACGAAGCTTTTATTATTTTAGGAAATCACCAGCTTGACTTACCGTTAATAGAATTAAGAGTTTGAACTGGATGTTTGTTATTTTTAATGGCATAGGTACCTGGGACATGGCACTTTAGGTGCACCATACTTCCCCAAGAAGATAAAATACCAGCCATTGTGACGCGTTTGACGGACTTCCACAAGAGTTTTATGGATGAGTTTCGTGACTGAGCTGTGCTGCTAATTACAACTGTTTCTACTGCAGTTTCTATACACTTTCTTTTTTGCTCAGATGCTAGAATAAAAGTCCTAATACCTTTTTTAGGGACTGGATCAATACAATATTGTAATGTAATTTTATTACTTATAAATAACTGAGCAGTTACTTTGCGTATGTTTGATTGTACTTGAACAAACCTTTAGTTTTATGTACTTGGGAACAAGCCTTTATTTCTTTATCAGTAAAAGGGTAAGTTGTTGTCAAACCTTTTTCCATATAAATCCTATGAAATGTTTCCAAACATTTACATCTTTACCAGTATCAGTATTTATTTGCTTCCTTCAATAGCATGTAAGTCATTAATACGAAAAGAGAGGCTCTCTCATGTTACAGCCAAAAAGAGAGAAAGATGCAACCAACACATGTTGAAATCCTCGGTTTGGTCTCAATCAGTAGCATTCATATGGCGTAGCTTTGTGTATCCATAGCCTCTTTGCGGCATGGAAGGATCTATAAATCTTCTAGCTATTTGTCCCGCCTCTTCCTCTGCAAGACGAACGATCTCGGTCTCTATCAGCTGAGTAGGAGTGTAGCGATGAAATGTTGGAGCAATCGTGACAACATCAATATTGTAGGGAGTCAACTGTAATGGAAAGATGGGTCTGGTTTAAGCTAAGTAGAAAAACTAAAACCACCATCTATGATGACTGTGTACCTCTTTCGACATTCCAAACTTCAGTATGGCAAGAGCAGCTACTGTGGCAGTAACGATATCTGGTTCCTAAAACCAGTGTGAACTTTAGATATTGGCATCTAAAAGACTCGAGGGAATATACATAACATAATCACATGAGCAAATAAGTAAAGACTCTGTAAAGCTATGATACCTCTTTGAAATCAAATTCTTTAATAGTATTTTGCTTCCACGAGCCAAACATTATCGCTCTGCTCCCCCAAAATGATCCATCAGGATAGGTGCTATATCTGTAAATTAAATTGCTTACAATCGAGCATTATAAATAAATATAAACCATTATGAACACGCCTCCTTGTATTAATTAACATATGCTAAATAACATTTACTTACAAGCTTGGTCCATTCTCATCGAGACCAGCAATGAAACAAGACGCTCCCAGTGGCCGAGACTACAAGGTAATAAATACGGATATTAGAAATGACCTAACTCACTCTCAGAAACCTATAGCTGCTCTTTTTGTTCCAGTAGCCTTTGATGTGAAATCCGATTATGGACCATGGCATAATCCATTTACATTTTTTGGCTACACGCATATATGGTGAGAGGAAACTTTCTCGCACAAGTTGGTTGCTCTATCACTAATAGGAGAAACAGATAAGGAAATAAACTTATTCAAATTAGAATGATCAGATTCTGCATAATCTGGCCCAAAAAAATACCAGAAGAGGAAGCACTGTAAGTGTTAGGGAACATACAGGGGTTTTGACTACCGTGCAACTGTCTTCGTCAAACTTCAAGGCCATATCACTAATTGCTTGTGCTGTATTCTCAACTGACATGGGCAACCCATATGAGGACCTGTGGTCCTGTTCATGTAAATTCAGTACATCAAACTCCAGTACAATGACTAACTTTATAAGGTATATCTGAAACTAAAAATGTATACCTGAGTTTGAAATCGTGCATACTCAACAATTGAATATGCATCCGGACGCATACCAGTCGCAGCACACGCTAAATGCTCATCAATTTCCATAATATTTTCCACACAATAATAATCCTAATAGTATAAAGAACAATATCGATTAAAGAACTATGTTCTACACATTTATTCTAGTATAATGAAAAGACAAACTGAAGAACAACGGAAAAGGTTAAGACCTGCATATTATGTGTGATACACTTCTCAACAGCAAGCACAACTCCTGCTCCCGATATTACTCCAATTCCAGGTGGACCTTTCTGCAAATGAAATATCAATTCACCAAGAACACGTAACAACGCATCAAATTTTTTCTAACTTGCTTCGAATCTTTGAGGGAATTCTTAAACTGTAATGGAATATAAAAGAAGAGAGAGCAGTAGGTTACTTGGGCTGCACGATTTGCACGACCCAGCTGAATCAAGGAACCGTTTGGTTCAAAGGTTCGGAAATTTCGACAAGCATTTCTAATTGATCGGTGAAATGCAAAAGAATGCAGCAATTAGTTATAAAAAAAGTGATGATAATCTGAAGAGAAGAACTGAGCAGCTTTCTTACCTTTGATGAAACATCGTTCTTCTCTTTGGTTGAAAACCTTGATCTGGAGAAACGTAGAATCAGAATTAGGGTAATGTGATTGCGAATACAAGAAGTATCACTAATTTACCTCAAGTAGAGTGGTGACCTACTGGACTAGGGATCAATGAGTTTGTTAGACAATTAACCGGCAATTATTAGTCATTGTCGAGTCAAAACGCTACCAATCCCAACCGGGTTCTGTCATCCCCTGCACTGCACTGAGGTTTTGGTGAAGGCACCCGAGCAAGAATGCAGTTATTATATTCAGACTATTAATTATTTTATTTTAATTCTGTTTGTATCTATCGTAAGCTGTATGGTAAGTGAATTGTTAAAAAAATAGTCGAAACTACGTGAAGTCGCATAAATAAAAAAACAAAATCCTCGAGCTGAAAAACGAAGACAGAGTAATTTCGGCCGTTTTTTTATCGATTTTTCGTACTGTAAACAAGAATAAATTTGAGTTATATCTGGATAATTTAAACGGGCATTAAGCGAAAACAAAAAAATTGTTTATCATAATATTATAGATATGACTGTTTGGGTGTAAATTTAGGGTGTTTAGGGTCGGATCCGTGGTGTTGTTTTCGGTTCGGTAATAAAAAAATCGGTTGATATCAAAGTTGTTTATTTTGATTTCGGATTCGGATGATTTAATAATAAATAACTGGATAACCTTCAAACTAACAAGATGACTATGTGAATTCGTGTCGTGTTTTATTACGTTAATAGTGAAGAAAGAATATTCCAATTGAATTTGTTTGACAATATACAAATTTTCTATTTAAGTGTTAATTATTTTGTAGGTTGAGAATGAGTCGAATAATATTGCCATAGTGTACGGCGTCTGCTGGTACATGGTCGTGACAGTGTAGTGGTTGTTGTGTCACTATATAGTTTTGTGAGCATTATATCCATTATCCCGCAAGTTCCATTTATTATAATAAATAGACTACTAGAACTACACAAAAAAAACATGAAAATTTGTAAACATTTTTCTAGTGCAACACTTTTCTCTGGCGGTGCCTGTTAACGTAGACAAATCTTGTGCTCTTTTCTTTTATGTCTTTTATAGTACTTGAGCATTGGTGATACATTGCATAGTAAATCCTAACAAATTGGTATCAGAGCTCTGGTTATGAAATTAGGGTTTCACAATGGCGTCTACATTAACAAAATACAAGATTGAAAGATTTGATGGATGTGTCAATCTTTTTGCATTATGGAAGATTAAGCTGAAATCTTTATTAGTACTGCAAGGGTTGTGGAAGGTTGTGGAGAATAAGTTACCGTAAGAGATGGAAGAAGAGGAGACACACGAGCTTCAAAAAGGGGCTTTATGCGGGATTCTAATGAGTGTGAAATGCAACGTTCTTCGTGAGATTAGTGGTGTGAAGACTGCGTTTCTACATGATGAATTGGAGGAGCGAATCTACATGGGACAACCAAAGGGATTTATCAAACTTAATATAGAGGACAAGGTTTGTCTTCATAAAAAATCACGGTATGGTTTGAAACAGTCACCTAGGAAATGGTATACACGTTTTGATACATTCATGGTGTTAAAAGGGTTCACGAGGAGTCCATATGACAGTTGTGTGTATCATCAAATGATGTCAGATGATTCTTATATTTACTTGTTGTTGTATGTGGATGATATGCTTATTGTTGCTTGTAGTATATCACACATTGTGCAGATAAATAAGCAGCTTAGTCCCGAGTTTGAGATGAAGAATCTAGGTAGAGCAAAGAAGATTATTGGTATGGAGCAAGAAGAGAAGTGTAGGATCATTGCACTTGTCTCGACGAAACTATATTGAGAAATTGCTACAACGATTCAACATGTTTGATGATAAAGCAATTAACATCTCGTTTGTTACTCATTTCAAGTTGTCTGCAGTAGGGTCAACCAAGGATAATGCTGAGTTGGAACAAATGTCGAAGGTTCTATATTCAAGTGCAATTGGTAGTATCATGTATGTTATGGTATGCACACGTCCTGATAGTTCACATACGGTTAGTGTAGTCAGCCGGTACATGGGATGTCCTAGGAAAGAACATTGACATACATTGAAATGGATACTTAGGTATCTTAAGAATATTGCGAACATTGGGTTCACTTTTAACAAGACCAATATTGGTGGATCGCTGAATGATATTCGAGAATCAGTTGTTGGTTTTGTTGATTATGATTTTGCATGTGATATGGATAAAACAAGATCGCTGAATGATATTCGAGTCCGATTAGTTGGAAAACATAGTTGCAAGCTACTATAGCTTTGTCTACAATAGAGGTAGAGTACATGGCGGTAACATAAGTATTTAAAGAGGCAATATGGTTGTAACGTTTGGTGGCAGGTTTGGGCTTGGATAGGACTACTACATAAGTATTTTGTGACAATCGAAACGCCATACACCTTATAGGGAACCAGATGTACCACGAGCGTACAAACGACATAGATGTCATGTATCATTTCATTCGTGATATAATATCAAAGAGAATTGTTGATGTGAAGAAAGTGTCTACACACGATAATTGAGCAGATATAAGGATCAAGGCAGTATCAGTTCGAAAGTTTAGGGAGTTCCTAAACTAGATTGGTGTTCGCAACACAAAGTGGATGCCTTAGGGGCATTTGGTGAGTAAAAAGAAGAGAAGTTTCTTTTTTATATATAGTAAATAAAGGGTATTCACTTTAAATGGAAGATTTGTTGATAGTGAAGAAAGAATATTCAACATTCAACATATTTGTTTGACAATATACACTTTTTCTATTTTAGTGTTAACTACTTTGTATGTTGAGAATGAGTCGAATAATGTCTTCATAGTGTATTGTGTCTGTGTCTGCTGGTATAGTCTTTGAGGGTGTAGTGGTAAATATGCCACAATATATGTATGTTAGCGTTAGACCCATTATCTAGTAAGTTTTATTTATTCCCTATAAATAGACTACGAGGACTACACAAAAAGGCATCTAAAAATCTGCAACATTTTTCTAGTAGCAGCGCCCATGAACGTAGACATTTTTCGAACCACGTTAAATCCTTTGTTATTTTATTCTGTACTTGAGCATTGGCGATATATTGTATAGTAAATCCTAACAATATGAAGGATAATAGCTTACGTTTTTATTTCAATTATTTTTCAAATAAAAATTGTGATGGTCTTTTACCGGGGTAAAAGAATCACCAAGGTTTTTTTAGAACTAAAGAGTCGGCCTACATTCATTTCCACAACGATTATTTTTAATTATATAATTTTATATTTTTCATAAAACCCTAATTTTTTTTTAATTTTTTTTTCGTTTTTTGTTAGTTTTGATCTTGCAAACTTTCACGATTGTTACATGTAAAAACGTTTTTCATATTTTTTAGTTTTCAATGATATTTTGTTAGTTTTTATGCTTTTTATTGTGTTTTGTTAATTTACAGATTTAGATTGTTAGGGGAAAAAATATAAGAAAAATGATAACACGAGATTTAACGTGGTTCAGATCGTGAAAAAATCCTACGTTCACAAGCAACATACACTCTTTTTATTAAATAAGTAGATTACATAAAGACTCTCAATCACTCGTCATTAACAGAACCCTCTATTCAGTGTTTATCTCTCACCTCACTTATCTCTCAAAAAGACTTAGAGCTATTTTTCTCTTTGCAACTCACAATTTGTTTTTGAAATTTTGCATAAAAATATATTCTTCAATTTATAGGATCATTGTGATATATTAATCTATTCATTAATAGGAAATCTAATTAATATTAGAAATTTTTTTAAATATGAAATCTAATTAATATAGAAGATCAAATTAATATGAAATCTAAATATTATAGAAGACCAAATTTGTAGAAAATCTAATTAATATAGAAGACCAAGTTAATAAGAAATCTAATTAACATAGAAGACCAAACTAATATGAAATCTAAATAATGTAGAAGACCAAATTGATAGGAAATCTAATTAATATATAAGACCAAGTTTTGATGCATGTTTCACATTTGATGTACAAATGTTTTACGCATGTTTCGCAATTTGTAATTGTTTTGATGTATATTGCGTATTTCACAACTTGCAATTGTTTTGATCTATGTTTTGCATTTCATAGCTCGCAACTCATAATTGTTTTGATGCATGTTTTATACTTCGTATTTCAAAATTATTTTAATGTATTTTTTCATTTTGTAGATCATAATTGTTTTGATACATGTTTTACATGTGACATTTAACAATCACAATTGTTTAGATGAATGTTTCGCATTTCTTAACTTGCAAATGATTTTGCTGCATTTTTTGTAAATGATACAAGGAAGAATGAAAGCTTCGGTGTAATTTTGAGATCAAGACTATATTTCATGATCAAAATTAGGAAGGTACTCAAAATAATCCAAAAACATATGAAAGTAACTAGAAGAACCATGTTTCACATGTTTTTCAAGATAATATTTGATTTCAAGAACGATTAAATCACAACTAGGTAAAGTGCAACATGGATGTATCAAAGTAATAAATGAGCTTTTAAGTTGAGGTCAACATTCTACATGATAAAAAATTATATTTAGAGTAAAATATTCTTCACCTCACTCAGTGGCGGATCTAAGGGGTGGCCATCTATGCCATGGACCACCCTAAATTCTAAAAATGAGTTTGGTATAATGGTAATAATGTTTAGGTTCTAATCAAAATAATTTTTTGGCACACCCTAGAATCTAATCTTGGATCCGCCTCTGACCTCACTTACACACGAATTACTGCGCTCCTCATAGAAGTTTGTTAGGACCCAAATTAAAAGCTCCTGATTAGAAGTTTGTTATGACCCAAATTAAAATAATTGTAGAGAAAAAATTATCAAGAAACAATCGAATATAATATATATATATAAAATAGGGTGAAGCTATTTCCTCCGTCACATTTTTTATTTCCTCCATATTTCAAAATAAAAAAAAGATTTATCACTTGCTTTTACTATATTGTCCTAATTCTACATTTTAATTTATAACTTGATGTGATTAACCATTATGAAACCCCTATATCAACAAACACATTATTTAACCCAATTAAATCCAACATATATGATTTAGCTTCTAAAATTAAACCCTAAAAACAAAAAAAACTTCAAATTTCTTAAAGATTACTCATCGAAGAGGAAGACATTCAAACTAAAGATTTAAGACCGGAAAACATTACTCAATCAACCAATAAGATAATTTAATCTAGGTTTTTAGTTTTACATTCATGTAATTTGAAAATCTCTGTTAAAAACAACATATTTTTAAAAATCCCGATTTGTGCAGGTTTTAGCGGAAAACAACTAATTCCGAAACAACAACTAGGAATTAGGTGCTTTTTTTCAAAAAGAAAAACACCTGATTCCGAGACGGCATCTCGGAATTAGATGCGTTTTTTATAAAAAAAAATACCTCATTCCGAGACAGTACCTCGGAATCAGATATTTTTTATATAAAAAAAACGCACCTAATTCCGACATGTTTCGGAATTAGGTCCATTTCATCTGTTTCAATTTTTTTTTTTATTAAATTGAATTTCAAATTATAATTGACACATACGCAATAAATTATTGTATTGTTTTACATTTAGTGGAATACAATAATTTTTTCCAAAAATTTATTCTAAGTTTGAAGCAATACTAGGTTAAAGTTCAGCGTTCCTAGTTGCATCAGATATCAGAGCCATATTATCATGATCATGGCTGCAGAAAGTAGGATATTGCAAGCGGCTTTTTACCTACCACTGGACTTGTTATTTGGTCCTGGTTCCGGTTTTGGACAGGTATATAGAACTTCTATCATGTTAGTATTTAACCGGCTTGAGTTATGATCAGTAGAGTTCTTAGCTTGAACTGCACGTTTCTTGTTTTTAATATTATAGGGTAACTGGGACATGAAATGTTTAATTTGTTATTTTTTAAGTATTAGACATTATCCGACCTATTTTTCTATGGTGTATAATTTTGTATTTCATGTTTATCTGTTAGCAAATTAGAAAACAAATCCAAACATTAACATCTTGAACTGTATCAGTGCATTTACTTTTCCTTGGTCAGAAACCATTCAACAGAAACATAGAAATATATAGTAATAGCTACTTTGAAGTGACACAGTCGGGTATAATCGAATAAATGAATAATATTCTCTTTAATATACATTGAAACCAACTTGAACCATGGAGAGTGAGATCATAAAACCACTCAAGTTCATAATATTTTGCAGTCGTGGATTATAGGCCATCAACACCATAGCCCATGAATTGGTACAACGAACGCACAAGCAAATATTGTATTTTATGAAGAAAAAACAATAACGAGCTTAATTTAACACAGTGGCGTAGCCAGGATTTAAACTTTATGGTGTCCTGGTTATTGTCCAAAAAAATATTTTTTTTGTACTGAAAAATTGTGTTATCTTCATATTCTATCTATATAAAAAGTTGTTTATTTGTTTAAATGAGTCTTTCATATTATTTTTGTCAACACTTTGAAGTACTATTATAACATAAAAAATAGAAGTTGACTAATAGATGTATTGATTAAGACATCTATTATTATTGAACTCGAGAGGCTATGTTGTTACGGTTTGATCGGGTTTTAGTTTGAGCTTTTCCGCAGTATATAGAGACTAATAGATGTATTGATTAAGACATGTATTGTTAGTGAACTCGAGAGTCTACGTTGTTACGGTTTGATCCGTAAAGCAAAATAAAAAATTATGATTTATGCAGGTCTATTTGTTTCGAAATTAAACTCTACAGCTCTATTCGTAAGAAAAAATATAGATCAACCAATGTTAATCTTTGTAACTAGGGAATAGTAATATAAGACAAATTAATAACATAATAAATACCTTAGTATTTACAGTTTTCTAAGTAAAAGAACAATTATTGATATGTTATTATATATATAATAAAAAAAAAATAGTCCACAGCTGGGTCTCGAACCCGAGAGCTGTGGGTTCCTGACCTGCGTCCTTACCAACTCGACTGGAGTATGAAGTATAACTAAGGCAATCAAAATATTATTTATTTGAGCTAGGTGGGTTCCTGGGACCCACCTGGCTCCGCCTATTAACATATGTTAATTTTACCTACAAGGTGGAACCGTTGCGGCCTCGAAAGCATGATACAAGAAAGTAGAATAAACCAGAGCTAAACTAAACCCTAATTTAGGATAACAAAACTAAAAATTTCAATAAAATAAGTGTTTTTTTTTATAAAAAAAATAACCATTTAAGAATACGGTATGAGACCTTTTATATAGAAAAACCATCATTTGTTTTATTTTCTACTCCCTCCGTTCCATATTATTAGTAGTTTTTAAAAAACATGTAAAATTCTATTTTAAATGTCCTTTATAATATCAATGCAGCAGTTAGTTTATTTTGGCCAATGATATATTATTGTTTGTTTTTTTATTTAATTAAGAAATCTTTTACCAATAACATTAAATTGTTTGTAGTATACGGCAAGAAAGAGAGAAGATAATTGCATTGATTGGTTTCTCCCCAAACCTTATTCTACATTTATTGTGAACGGAGGGAGTATAAAACATAAAAAAAATTAACTATTCAAACATGATAAAGGTTATCTTTAGTAGAAAAACAATGAAATTTAATTAACTATCATTCAGTCATGTATTGGTAACGGTGAGACGATATTTAATATGAAATTGATTTATTTGTTTAGAACGTTATTTATTAAGGAACGGAAAGTACTACATTTTCATCCTACTTCAAGACCATATCACATTTGCTTATGCTACACGCTCTACAAGCATGCGCGAATATATGAGAATATGTATTTCTGCTCAAGGAAACTCAGCAAATTAAAGTCCAGTACCATAACTATATGTTGATAGGAATACCAAAGATTGACAAGCAAGCACATCACAAAACCTAGTACTAATATTTTACATAAACATCGCCTCATGCATGCTTAACAATTGAATATGCATCTGCAGGCAAAGCAATCCTACCACATGCTCATTGTTTTCCAATATGCAGTGATCCTCCACACAGACATAGTCCTAATACATCGAGAATAAACAGTCGATAGAAAACCGATAAAAAAGAATCGACGGCTGCAGAGTCAAACCAATAAGACAAGAAATCAATAGATTAAAGGGAAATGACGCACTAAGTACCTTTTAGCCAAACCTATTATAACCTAGTACCTCAAAATGGGTTAATGCTCACTTAATACCCATCTCATTAAACATATCCACTTCTAATACCTTTTCTTTTTTTAATACCAAGATTACCCTCAACCTAGTATATAAGGTTGATTTGTGAAAAAAGGGCCCCTTTTAGCTCCAGCACCTTCTTAATCACTTTTGAATTTTGAATTTTGAATTTATTAGCCTCCTTTCTCTCTCCTCTCTCCTAACCTAACAAACAACCCATTTTTCAAGAACGTTTCTTCATTTCAAAAAACTACGGCTCATCACACCACCTCCGGCGACCCTATTGAACCACCATTTACCTTACGTAACCACCGGCGACCCAGAATTGAAGTTTAACGTCGTCAGTTTCATCAAGAGGATCCTAGCTCCGATTTTGCACCGTGATTGCCTCCTAGCTCCGATCTTGCACCGTATCTCAGCCTCCTAGACCACCGTATCTCAGCCTCCTAACTACTGTTCTAAGTTTCGAAATCGTAGCCGGACGTAACATTTTACAGGTGAGTAACAGAGTTGAGTTTTAAGTTTCGAAATCGTTTTCCATTTTCAAAATCGATTATAGACTCTCATATAACGTACGTTAATTGCAGGAAACTTATTTCCATCTGCTTCTACTCAATTCAAAGCATCCAAACCGGCTCCAATCACATTCCGGTGAGAAATTTCATTTTCCCACCTCTGTTTGAACCCTGATATTTATATGGTATCTCCTTGCGATTTATCGCCTGCAATTGTATGTTTCAGGTTGCTAGATTACTGCATACACCCTGATATGTTAGATTTGTTTGTAGATTAAACCTGACTGCATACACCATGATATTTTAGTTTTGTTAGGTTGCTATATGTGTTGATAAATAGACCATGACTGCATATACCCTTATAGTTTAGGTACGTGATATTGCTATATGTTCCAACCATTTCCTCTTGCTGCAGACACCCTGATATGTTAGATATAATAGGTTGATATATGTGTTGGAAAACAGACCAGTAGTCCATATACCCTGATAGTTTAGGTATGCCAGTTTGCTATATGTGTTGAAAGAGACCACGATGCATATACCCTGATATGTTAGATATAGGATATTGCTATATCTGTTATACTATCAGTAACACATTCACTTGTTCTACACCAACGTTAAACAAACTAACCAAAACTCCTATAATTCAGGGTACACAATGTCGAAACCAAAAGTTTGCATTTTCAAACTGGGTACGGAAACAAGTATTGTTCCGCTGTCCGAATTCGAAAACTTCGAGTCATTTCAACAGTACGTTGAGCAAACATGGCAAGGGCTTGTTAGAGGCAACTACAGCATTACGTACTCTTGCGGTGCTCATGCTAATTGTATTTTTAATAAGGAGACCGATTTCATTGGGTTGGAATGTTACCTCGATGTTGAGCGTTTGAAGAGTGTGTCATTTCTTATCGAAGAACATGTTGCTGATAAAGGCTCCGCCATTAAACGTAAACAACCCGTTCAACTGTTTGAAGAATCCTCTCACATGCAACGAACCAGCGGTGAAAGCAGTACCTGTTTGGCCATTACAACCCCGAAAAAAAGACATCTAGCTACAGCGGGATGGGCGGAAGCTATCATCGGTGTTGGACAGTCATTTCCAGACGGTGCTCAAGGTCTGAGGTTATCCTTATCCCGTTATGCATTAGAGAACGGTTTTGCGTTTAGGTACATGCACATTACCTTTAACAAGATCACCGTTTATTGTGTAAAAAAGATTCGGATGGCTGCAAATGGAGGCTTTACGCTTCTGTCGATTCTAAGACTGGTTTGATGACAATTAAAAGATTTTTCAGTACCCACACGTGCAGTCCCGTATTCACAAAGAAGAAAAGCAGGCATCTGTCGTCCGATTTGATTGCTGATGAAATTCACGATTCTCTACGGAACAGCCATTCTTTAACAGCTAAGACTATACAGTCCACCATCAAGCAAAACTACGGTTTAGACGTTTCATATCGTCTATCTTGGAATGCGTTGGAGAAGGCCCGTCGCGTTGTATTTGGAGATAGCAATACCTCTTTCGGATTGCTAAAACCATACTTCAAGAGGCTAAAGAGTCGTGACATCACTACGGACTGTCATCTGGATTTGGCTCCCGGCAATGTTTTTCGTCGCTGTTTTATAGCGTTTGGGGCGTGTCTTCAGGGTTTCCATTCGTGCCGCCCTCTACTGTACGTTGACGGAACCCACCTATCAGGGAAGTACGGTGGCGTGTTGCTATCAGCAGTGGCAAAAGATGGAAACAACGGTCAGTACAAATACGTTTCAATATACATTTGGTCTGATAAATATGCTTACATAGTTTGCGATTTAATAAGACTGTCTGATAGTTTATATTACATACTCTGGTATTTTAGGTATTACTGATTGCTAGCTTGGGAGGCTATGTCTGCTAGATTAGGTTACACAGACTGTTATTTGTTTACTATTACACAGTCGAAAAAAACATCGTTCTGTTAATGTAGTTCTGTTTTTAAGCTATATCTTTTCCATCACAGGTCTTTTCCCCGTAGCTTTTGGTATATTTGGTAGTGAAGACTCGGACAACTGGTTCTGGTTTTTGGAAAATTTAAAACCTCATCTGTTAGGGCGCCAAATAACTTTCCTTTCAGACCGCCATGCTGGTATTATTAGCGCTGTCGCAACTCTTTATCCTACTGACTACCACGCTTATTGCATCTTCCATCTTATCCAGAACTTGAATAAAGCTCTTGAACACACTAACAGAGTCTACAAACAAGATATGCTAGTGATATTTAAGAGCTGTGCTTATGCCCCTACGGTGGATCTTTTTAATGAACGTTATGGTCAGTGGTTGCGCCAAGGCGGTAAGCGTATTGAAAACTTCGTAAGGAATCTGGCCCCAGAAAAATGGGCTCAGGCATATGTCAAAGGCAAACGGTATGGGGCGATGGCATCAACAGCTGTTGAATCGTTCAATGGCCAGATTAAGAAGTTGTGCCATCTGCCTATAGTCGAATTAATCGACCGGATTAGAGCTCTTCTGATGACTCAAATGTCTCGACGTTTAGGAGAAGGCCAAAGTTGGAACACACATTTGTGCCCCGAGTTTGACAAGATGTTCAAAGAGAATGTACAATCCAGTCGGACATGGTTAGTTCGCAAGTCTTCTGCCGCTTATTTTGAGGTTTTATCGGACCCAGTCATGGTGGTCAACATACTGGATTTCAAATGCACATGCGGCTCTTGGCAGCAAGAATGTTTCCCATGCGCTCATGCGTTGGCTGCAATTGCATCTATAAACGAGGATCCTATGACGTTGGTTGAGCCGTTTTTCACTACCCAAAATTACCTGTCCAGCTATTCATTTAACATACCGGCTATAACAGAGTTTGGTGAATCCAGTAGCGCAGATTGTGATGGAGAGCCCTTGGTGCTGCCCCTTAACGTTAAAAGACGACCCGGTCGTCCGAGGAAGAAGCGTATTCCATCAAGAGGCGAAGTTTCCAATAGCCAGTCCCGTTATGGTCGATGTTTCAAATCGGGGCATAATAGGAGGTCATGGGATGCTCTGTTCTAAACATTATTAACCTACTTTTATGTAATATTTTACATATCAAAGATAAGCACTCCTTATCTTTCGACTTATGTTTTGTACACTTTTAACATTTACATGTTCCATTTCTGTTTCTTTCTGACTATGATATCTATTCACGTATACATTGCTATCTTTGATGTTATACTATGATAGCGAATCTGTTAAACATTGATAGATTCTAGATATTGCATCTAACAGATTCATCAAAAGTATGTTTTTTGTTTCGGTTTACATCCATCTGATGCTTTACTTACATTTGTTATACATGTACTTTAAATCTTTCATGCCATATTCATCTCAAAGATAAGCACTTCTTGTATCTCCACTTATGTTTAGTCTCCTAAAAGAATTGACACGTACCATATCTGTTCGTTTCAGACACTGATATCTATCCATGTATACATTGCTATTTATGCTGCTTCCCTATGATATCCACTATATTAAACATTGATAGTTTCTGGGTTTTGCATCTAACATATACATCAACATATGTTTTCTATTTTGGTTTAGATCCATCTGATATTTTACTTACATAGCTATCTATGCTGTTATACTCTGATGTCCACTCTATTCAACCTTGCTATCTATGTTTACATCTTATACATTAGGGCTACATTGTTTGTTCTTTTCATGTTACCATAACTCTGATATTTAAGTGTGCATAGATTGCGATTCTGTGAAATAACTGCAAGTAAAACTGCTACCTTCAACTGCACCATGTCATACCAAATCTTACCAGTTTAAGCTATAGAAGGTAAAATGCAACGAAACTTTAACATTAAAATCATGCAATGCTACAAAGATTCGCAAAGTGCCATAAACCATAAATCATCCAACCCTGTCAAAAAAACAGTCTACTGCACAGGGTTGGTCACACTAACAGTCCCAAAAAACCATAAACAAACAGACGAAAACAACAAAAGATAAACCTAAAGTGCCATGAAACTACATCTCCATGTTCTAACCTAATCGGAGTCCTCTCCATCAGATCCCTCGTCCTCTTCTTCTTCTTCTTCTCCATCTTCATCATCTTCTTCGTCGTCAGAGGCCTCGTCGTCTGCCTCTTCATCTTCATCGTCGTCTTCTTCTTCCCACTTGCTGGTGCTCTTACATCTTTTCCTTTTTGACAGCTTTTCATCGTCAGAAAGATAACAGTCGTCCATGGACCAAGAATCCCATGATCCATAAGGGTCTTCTTGGTCCTCAGACCAGACCGACCAATCATCTTCTTCGTCAGAGGAGTACTCCGACGTTGTCGTACGCTTGTATGCCTTGTTACATGTGTAGTGGTCAGAGGACCACGCGTCGTCGCATGACTGGTGTGGGGAGAAGGGTGATGAAGGAGCCATGGTAGGAGGAGCAGTGGTTTGAACTTAGGGTAGAGGTTCTGGATTTTTTTTTCTTTGCAGGTAAGTTTGTGAGGAATAGGTTGACATATGACCCTCTATTTATAGCAAAACCCAGCACCCAATGTTGAGTCCCATTAAGCAACCATATTTTCTTTCACAACTTTAATGGCACACGTACATTAAATGAATGTAATCATTCTACTTCATCTACCCATTGTCTTTTCAAGTTCAATCTAACCAATGGTTTTAACACATTAACTTCTAATGAGTAATGTGTGTGGTTAAAAGTCCTTTCAACAAATTAATTGCATTTATCTACCAATAACCATGTTGTGCATTCCATATATATTTATTTTGTGCATCACTAACCTGTTATATGATATTTACGAGTAATTTTCAATGGTAGATAAATTATATTAAAAATTTAAAACCTATTTGGTATATCTATTTTTTCTGAACGATATCTAAAACTATACTATATGGTTCGTAACCAAATTTTTTATAAATTACGATATGTTTCGCACTACGATATTTGCTTGCTTAACCCTAGATAGATCCTTCCTTAACCCCAGATAGACAATTTGGTGAACATTGATAGTTCTTCTTATATATGCATTATTGGTAGTTTTTTTATTACATCTCTTATATGTACAAATAGTAGATATATACTGCCCATAGATGAAATTGATTCATGCAAATAATGGTGTATATGCCAAGGTAGTTTATAAATATATTTGCCCTACATATTTAATTTAGTATACACCTGCTTAAAAAACCATTTCTTATACATCTACATACACCACCTGATTATTTTTCTGATAGTTAACAAATTATACATTGATAGATGTTTGCTTCAAGCCTGATAGTTAATAATAAAAATTTGCTAACGTCTTGAAAACTACTATGAAAGGTAACAACATATCTAAATTAGTAGGATACAACACTGAATGCTGTAACAGTGATGTGAACTAGTGCGTTTACATGTAAATTTTCGAACAGCGGATCATTATTAAGGTTGATTTTGTGAAAAAATGGTGGCGTGTTGCTTTCAGCAGTGGCTAAAGATGGAAACAACGGTCAGTACAAATACGTTTCAATATACATTTGGTCTGACAAATATGTTTACATATTTTGCGATTTAATAAGACTGTCTGATAGTTTGTATTACATACTCTAGTATTTTAAGTTTTACTGATTGCTAGCTTTGGAGGCTCTGTCAGATAGATTAAGTTACACAGACTGTTCTTTGATAACTATTACACAGTCGACCGCAACATTTAAAAAGTGCGTTTACATGTAAATTTTCGTCTACAAACATAAATCATAGAGGTTTTGCTTAATTCACCCATTGTTAATCTATGCGAAATATACAAATGGGTACCAAAATATAAATTACATACTACCAACGTTTGTTTGTGTTACGATCATTCAAGAAATGTTTTAATATTTTAGCTCTTGTTTCTGCCGGCATTTCATCACCATATTCCCGTCCAACAAACCCTTTTGTAATGATGTCTTCTACGTATTTGCAAACGAAAACACCGCAGTCGTAGCTGTCCCTCTTTTGCTGTGGGATGTTTAACATGGTCTTAATTTTGTACCCACCTTTAACCTGCGGTATATATTTCTTCTTCATGCAATAGGCCAGCTGCATTGATAGATACAGTAGCAGTCATTGATATGCATCACTATACTGTTTGATAGATATAATATTCGAAATAGCTATATATGCAATCAAAATAGTTTACTTGGAATTTAGATTCTTTACCAGAGCATCGGCCGTGTTTCTCGTCTTATCGGGAATGAATTTGCTCCACGACAACATTGGGTTGTAGCTTCTGGCAGCCCCATTCTCCATGTCTATGACCAGGAGCGTCCAGTGGTTCATGTCGTCCGTGTTTACAGTACATATGGGGACGAATGCAACATATGTGTCGCGTTTCATTGTCTCAAAAACATTGTCCACAATGACAGACATATCTCCCTTTTTAGCCAGTGTCCCCTGTAAATTTAAGACATTAATACAGGAACTAGATGTACCTAATATAAAACCAATAATCCCCTGGGAACTTACAGTTGCAATCCCTGTTATTTGAATGGCTGGGACATAAAATGAATACTTATTATCAAACCCTTTCACAGGGACTTTGAAATCCGAATCCTTTAACAGCTTATATATCCAAGCATCTATTACCTATCAGAACACAATTACAATCTCAAGTCAGTTGAGCAACCAACATTTTATTGGTAGATGCTTCATTTAATATTGATAGACGTATATAGACACGTTGCTAGACTAACAAGTAAAATACGATAGATACATCTTAATAGATTTTTACCTTGAAGTCCACTTGAGTTTCGTTAGGCAGTTCCATTATCTCTGTCACACTTACGGAAAGCCTGTACAAGAACTCTGTTGTTGGCAAGTACCACACTTGTGGATCTTCTTGTTGTTCTACCTGTTTCAGTTTCAGCACTTTCTCGTACTCACTTACATCGATCAGTTCCGTTGTCTCTGTCGGGAACGACCAAGCTACAACTTTAGTTTGCTGTTGTTGAACCTGCGTCGGAGTAAGTAAGTTGAACCCAGGCATGTCATCAATGGGTACCTAAAAAAAGCAGCATAGTAAACTGTTAACATTACTTTTTAAATGTTTATTGAGAATACCAAATATCTACTTACCTCAACGTCCGTTTGTTCTTCCTCGATGGATTCGAGTGTACGTCTCTTCTCGTTTGAAGTTTCAACAGCCTTGTCAACTTCAGCATAAAATGATTGGGTGCAGTCTACGAAGCTATCGTCAGCCAATGGTGTAACCGACTGGACAATAAGACCTTTCGATGCTGCTTTCTGTTGTTGTGGTGTTGCGTACGAAGATGGCTCAACCTGTGACACTTTTTCAATCTTCTCTGCGGATTGATCTCCTCTGTTGGAAATTTCTATCACCTTTAATGGAGACACACCTTGCGATAGTTGTTCGCACTTTGCTGTTGTTCCAGTGCCAGTGAATACAACTAAGCTAGAGTGTCGTGTGTCTTCAGGCTCCGCTGTTTCGACTTCCTAAAAACATACGATTTGAAACCATTAATTGTGAGATTAACTATCAATCATGTATGATATTCAAATACAACTAAGCTATTTAACATCCACTTACATCTTCAGCAAATGTCTCTACCACATTGTGAGAGACAGGTTCTGGAACCTGTAGTTCGGTTGCTGCTATCTCCAACAATGTAGTTGCTACTACTATGTCATCTTGTCCTTTGTCCTCACCTATCTCTGCATTCTTTCCTTCATCGACGGTTTTTGGAGACTCCTCCAACTGTCGTTCCATTGTTTTCGTTCCTTTGTTGGATACTTCGTCCAACAAATCATTTCTGTCCACCGTCAGCTGCTGTTGTTCAACCTCGTTGTTTCCAACTCCAGGTCCCTGTGCAGGTACCAAAACTACATTCTGCGCACCGGCAGCATGAGTTAGGGGTGGTAATTCTTCTGCCACATCCCGTTTCCCATTACCAGCGTCGCAACCACTTGTTGTAGTCCCTTTCGGCTTCGTAGACACATCAACAGCAACAGCATCCTGTGTAGTACTCTCTTCCATTGGTTCAACACGTGTTTCAGATTGAAGACCCCCTCCGTCAACTTCTTCTTTGTCCTCCTCCGATTCGTCCCTTTCTTTTTGCTTAGCTTTGTCAAGCTCATGTTGTTCTTCTGTTTTATCCTCCCCATCAAAGCCCTCTTCTTCCATTGATTTTCCTGTTTCAACTACTACATGCCTCCGAGATCTTTTGTAAACCAGTGTTTCCTTAACCACCTTCTCACTAACGCGTGCATCTACGGTTTCAGTAGCATTCTCATCAACGCGGCAAAATGGCATGGACAAGGTCAACATCAGTTGTTGATCCTCACCATCCATTCTTTCACCTCCCAGCTCCAGCTTTTGTTTAAGGTCCTCCAAATCTTTCTTCAACTTTTCAACCTGATTCAAACGAGCATACGAAATTGTTACATTATTTTTAACAATGATAGTTATAGAATACTTCGTTGATTACAAACATACAGATGTTAGTAGTACTTAGAAAACATGCTAGCACTAACCTCTTCGTTTCTTTCATCAAGGCATGTTTTAAGCCTCTTGTTCTCAACTTTCAACCGGCGCAACCGGCTTCTTTTTTTCATTTTTTTGATGTCCCGCAGTACCGACTGCGACAGCACTCCAAAACTAGGAATCATACTCGACCTACGTTTTTTCCGGTTCTTCAACCTCTCCCTTTGTTTTTACCAACTGTTGCCTTCCTCTCCACAATGAACTCCCCCAACGTTACATCATCTTCAACCTCAATCATCGAACGTCTTCTCTTCTTACTACCAGCTCCGTCATCTACCTTCCTTATTGAACTTCTGTTCGCAACAGATTTCTTTCTTTTCCTACTCCTCTCTTCGCTTGGTTCACCAGCCCCTTCCCACTGTCTCCGCGAATCATTTACTCCATAAACAAAACATTCCGATGCTGTAAACACCAACTCCCCGCCGACAACCTAGGAGATACAGTATATAATTCATTTAACAGCAAAATATTATAATCATCACTGATATATTTATTATACTACTACGATATATCTACTATACCACAACATACCTCGTCGTCCCCGAGCTCACCGACCATCTGGATCATTTTGAATGTCGACTCCTTACCCTCTAGCCCCCACCACTTGTAACATCTAGGTATTATGTTTGGCCTTGGTATGTCGACATTTATAGAAATATGTTCCATAAGAAACGGCTGCACAGAACATAACTAACCATTAAAAAAACATTTTCCTAACAGACATGCTGATCATAACACACTATACTTACAAAAATCAGAGCAACGCATCCGATAACTCTTGAAGGATGCCCGGCCTTAATACATTTGTCCAGCGATTTGTGAAGCTTATCCAAGATGGCTCCAGACCAGTCATAGTCGTTTATCTTGTCGAGATTCTCCACGTAGAAGAGTGCTGTCCACCCGATTACGTCGCCCGACACTGAAAAGAACAGTGTCGAGCATATGAAAAGTATCAGTAGCCGAGCCACATCCCTCGCTTCATCCTCCCCTCCTTCGCTGACTGCTTTCTCGATTGCTTCCTAAAAAAACATCCAAAATCATAACAACAATACAGAAAGAACTATTAAAGGCATCCACAACTAATAAGATATTAGATATATGATTGCATACATACCATAGTTGTTTGTAAACATACTCTGATATCTATCCATGTTTACATTGCTATCTATGATGCTACCCTCTGATATCCAATCTATTCAACATTGATAGTTTCCAGATCTGCATACATCAGGCTTTGTTTTCTGTTTCGTATTTAACATCTTTACTTACATTTGTTACATACTCTGATATCTATCCCTGGCTACATTGCTATCTATGCTGGTACCCTCTGATATCTAGTCTATTCAACCTGGCTATCTATGTTTACATCTTATAAATTAGGTCTACATGTTCTGTTCTTTTAATGTTACAATATCTCTGATATCTTAGTGTTCATAGATTGCGATTTATAGCAATCTATTTATAGTGATGTGAAAATGTACCTGCATTTCATCAACCAGCACAGCCTGCAGTATGAACTACAAAACAACTACATTCAAACATACTCTATTTACCTTTATTAACGCGTTGGAAACTGATTTGTCGTTCGTTGGCCCGCTTCTCCTCGTCCTTGGACTCAAAAAATATTTCTTCATCAAAATGGAATCTAACTCGGCTCCATCGGCGTACCGAGCGATAAATCTACCTGATTTGCTCATCGGCATCTCTTCGTTACCGTGTCTCAGGCCAAAGATCGCCTTTATATCTTTCTTGGTCAGCCTTACATGCTTTTGTCCAATCTTAAAAGCCTTCCATCTGACGTCGTATAAACCACAGATCCCCTCGATCAAGTGGTGGAACTTTTTAAGCTTCAGAACCTCGTTCCTCAAGTCGTACGAGGTTTTGAGGAAGGTGTAGAAAGGGGTTCCGCGAGCAGCCTCGATGTGTTCAGCTTTGATTATATCCCGTCTCAGTACGTTGATTATGCCAACCAATCCCGAGCGGTAGAATACTCCTGTTTTCGTCATTTTAAATCTGTCAACGTTCACATAATAAGGTAGTTAGTAATTTACATGGTAACTAAAACAATAATACTAAGCAGCCACTGCATTATGAAGATTCCTATAAGTGACCAGAATCTTATACTTATCCCCTAGACGTGCTGTCTGACATGTAAACTACTATCAGACCCTGATATATAATACAAGATACATTGCTAGATGTTTGACGATACCTAGATCCACTCACAACATTTGGAACAGCATCCCTATATCTGTGATACACGATCTAACACGTTAACGATCAGCCTCATAATGCTGATAGTTGTACTGATAGATAATACAGCCCATATTGCTAGACATGGACCAACCCTACGCAAACTTACAATGCTTAAAACATCAGCCTGACAATGCTTAAAACATCAGCCTCACAATGATTACAACAACACCATCCTCACTACCAATACAACTATCACGTAACGTCGTCCGGTCGAGCAACAGTAACAAATAACCTTACGTTTCTACCGGAGTATTAGACATCATACAGCATGGACTATCATTGGGTTGGAAAACCTACACATCAACGCATACGAATCGAACAGATACCTGATTTGGTTTGAAGGCGACTGTTCCGTTCGACGGAAACTTCGTTGCAGTTGGAGGCTCGCCGGTTGTGGTTCCAAATATCGAACCAGAGAGAGAGACAGTGGTGGTTCGTTGGTAGGTGTCCGAAATTTCGGAACAGAGACAAATACACTGGTTAGTTATCGCCGGTGGTTCGCCGGTGGATGTAGAACTATCGGAGGAGTGACAGAGACGCTGCTTACTGGTCGCCGGTGGTTCGCCGGTGGGTGTCAAGAATATCGGAACAGAGACAGAGACAGTGGTGGTTCGCCGGTACGTTTCCTTTCAAAAATGTCTTTTGGTTTCGCTCTCGTAAAACGTGTTTCTCTCTCCTCAAATTTAGAAATGTGAAAGTGGGGGGAATTGGAACCTAAAAGTCTGATTAGAAGGTGAAAAAAAGTGGGTTTCAACAAAATAACTCCTTTTATACCCTAGAGGGTATAATTGTCCATATTATGGCTCTAGGTAGTTTTTGAAACTAGTTCAAAAACGGGTACCATCTTGGTATTTGATAGTTGAGAAGGTATTTAAGGATACTTTTCTCTAGATTAAATTCGAGTTGATTTAGAATATTCAAATCAAAACCAAATGTATGAAAACAGTAATTTATACGAAATGAAAGAAAAAACAAACTTTTTTTTCTCTAATACAAACCAACAAAAAGATTAAAAAGCTTGTGAGTAAAAGACTCGTGCGTACGGCAAGATATTGAGTTGATTAGTCAAATCTTTTTGGAAAATCAATCTATTGTCTGTTACCGGAGCAGGTTTTCCTTTCTGGTTTTTAGCTACTCGTCTGTTTCTGCCACCACAAACTGAATAAGCATCTTACTGTACTCCCTATCACAAACATGTTTGTTTTTTTATAAATACTATCATTGTCAATTACCATCGTTTTCTTTACTTACAAGTAAAAACTCTTAAAACATCTCCGGCGTTTTAAAGAGTCAACAAAAATAAATATTTAAAATAAAATCTATGAATTTACATATTTTACATTAACATCTTTAAAAAATGTTTTTTATACATATAATTAATTATTTTTACTATAATATAGAAATGAATTTAGGATAAGTTTATAATAAATTAAATATATCAAGTGTATTTTAAATATTTACAAAAAATACGTGAGTACAAAATTAACAATAGATTATTTTTAACCTCCAAAATTCATTATCTTCCAAACCGTAACTCAATTGTTTTTAAAAAGATATTATATTTTTAAAGAAAAATAAAACGAAATCATGAGTGATATTTTTGGATAATTTTGTTTTTCTATTTTCGCAACCAATTTACATGTAATTATATAACTAAAAAATACAAAAAATATATTTCGTTGTTCTAGTTTTGTTCGTCTTAAAAAACAAAACCAACGATATTTTCGTATATTTTTTTGGAGCTACAGTTTGAAACATGACACTTATTTTAAAGACAAACAAAACAAAATCTATGGTTTATATGTTTGGAGAATTTATTTTCTATTTTCGCAACTAATTTACACATAATTTCACATTTAAAAAAATAAAACATATCTTTCATGAACCTAGTTTTGTTAGTCTTAAAAAACAAAATCAATGGTACTTTCAGATATTTGTTTGAAGCTAGGTTTTGAAGATATAGAATATAAAAAACACGATAGAAAAAATACACATTTATTAAGCAACTAAATTTCTCTTTACTAATTCCTTTTAATTTTCACAACACAGTTACACTTATTTATGCAACTCCGATTTTAATATTCAAAACTTCATATCTTTTAATCCGTAACTTAAGAAAAATAATTCAAAATAAATATCTTTCTATTTTCTAAAGACGAACAAAAAAAATCTATTAGTTGTATGTTTGGATATATTATTTCAATATTCGCAACCAATTTAGACGTAGTTTTATAATTTTTATTTTTTAAATATATATACATATTGTAGATCTAGTTTTAATCGTCTTAAAAACCAAACAAAAAGATATTTTCATATTTTTTGAGCTATAATTTGAAACATATGACAATTAGAAATACACACATAAATCTATTTTTTTGGAAACAAACAAAAGAAAATCTATGACCTATATGCTTGGAAAATGTTTTGATCTATTTTCAAAACAATTTATAAGTAATTTTGTAATTAATGATATATAAAAAATATCTTTTATGGATCTAATTTTGTTCGTCTTAAAAAAACAAACTCGATGGTAATTTCGGTTATTTTTTACTAAAGGTTTGAAAGATATTATATTTAAAAAAATATAAAAACAAGGAAATATAAAATCATAGACTTATTATGCAACTAAATGTCTATTTCCGCAACTAATTTTTCTTATTTTCTCAATATAGTTACATGTATTTATGCAAACCCAATTTTAACATTCAATATTCATATCTTTCGCTAATCCATTAATCCTTCTAGGTTAAGCCTCGACGAGATGACATCTTTCACTATCTTTATGTACAACCTTAAACTATCTGCTTATTTGCAATATAAAATATTCAATTCGGTATTGTTTGTATCTTTCTGCCATTTCCATCTGCTCGGGTATTACATGATCTATTAGTCGATGTAAACCTCCTCGTCAGGGCACCCCATATTTAATGGGTTCTATGATGAGAACATAAAATCGATGAAGTAAACAATTTACACGAAGCCGAGTAGATGGTAAGACTGGCGCACTGGTTCAATGATGTGAATGTGATGACGTATTGCGTGCAATGATGAAATTTTCAAATTTTCAATGCCAACATGCTATGTGTCAATTATCGATCATCGCGTGGATAACAACATTTCTGACACCAAAACCCAAACTAACAACAATGTATTTTAATTTTGTTAATAAGTTTTACATTCATCAAACATTAAAACCCCGCTTTTAAAAAATCAACTCTAAAAATTCCGATTTTACGGAAACAATTCCGAAGACATATCTATGAATTCCTTACAAATTAGTTTCCTTTTCTAAAAAAATTCATTCCGAGATATGCCTTTGAAATCAGTTGTAGTTTTGTTTTGAAACATCTATTTTTTCTTAATTAATATGGATACACAATGGAGGTAGAGTAATTTTAAAAAAACTAAATTATTTGGAAGAGTGCGGTTTGAAGGAGACTATGGAGAAAAAGTGAAAATAGCCATGCTTTTCTAGAATTATTTAATTGAGGCAAAATAAGAACTAATATATAATATATCATGAATAGCAAGTAGGTGTTAATGCCTAAATCTCGTGGGTGGAAGCAGATGGGTGTTAATAGAGCTATGGTATAAAATTACTCAAGTTAATAAATTGAAAGAATTTAATGGAAGTAAAAAATAAAATTGATGAAACAGAAGTAGAATCGGATTCGTATTTACTTTATATTTGAAACAAAAAGTGCTTGAATTATTGGGGAAAGAATAATTTTAATGGAGAAACTAGCTTCCCCTTAAAAGTTTTGGTTATAAAAGTTTTCATTTAGAATAAAAATGGTATATTTTAAAAACACTTACGTACTGTTACAAATACCTTTAAAAGATTTTAAATGGAAAATAAACAAGGGTATAATATTTGTTACAAAAATTATGACCAATTATATATATAGTGACTCAAACTTTAAAATATTTAAACTTATGAAGACACAATCAAATTAAAAATTGATATTTTTTTTTCAAATCCAAATATAAAATCTTAACATCATTTGTTTCTGTGTATGTATGTACTTATTGTTTCTCTTAAAAAATCGAAATAAAGCAATAATATTTTGTTCAAAATTTTAAAATTTTTTAATTTATCTTAGATTTTATTTATTTGTTAATCAAACTTTGATCTATTCATACATATTATTATAGTGTGTGATTTAAGGTCTTAAATTGTGATTTAAAACTTTATTTAGACACATTCGTGTTTTACAGGTTGAGATGTCGACCTTTAAAGTTGATTTTTTTAGGTGCAAGACGATTGAGGATTTCAAAATTAAGTTCTATAAAAATCTATATGATATGATCGAGTTGAGTCAAAATTAAGTGCTCACGTAGTTTAAGAAATTTTAGTCCGCAATGTTGAAATCAACTACATTTGCGGCTTCATGATTTTAACTCTTTGGATCAAAATTAATGTAATTTTAATACGAATATATATGACGGCTATTGTATTTTATTACATATATATATATATATATATATATATATATAATACCATGATGTCACTTAATAATTTTTTGAAAAAATTGGTTTTTCAGAAGCCTCATCTTCGCGAGCGCTTTAGCCCAAACCATTCGAACAGATTAAACCGACCAACTTACGAGAGGTTAGAGAAAGTATACCAACGACTATGGATCTTTCACCATTTTCACTCCTACCTCTAAATCCAGATCTAGTTCCACAACTAGAGCCTTCATTCTCGTTGGAGGAGAATTTAGAGGTTGAGGCTCCATCAAACATAAACTGGGAATAAGTCATGTAGTTTGTAACAACCTTATCTCATATTTCGAGACAATATAAGTAATACTTGAATTAGATGACATACCACGTATATCATCGGAGGGTAAGTATCTATAAATATATAACAAGTTCATCAATAAATATTAAGTATATTATGATGTTCAAAATAATGTATGTTATTTTGTATGAGAGAAAACTGAGGTACACATTTTTTTTGTTTTTTCAACGTGCACGTACATCTACTAAGTTGAGACTTAAGCATCCAACCAACGGTCAAAGACGTAGTTAAAATACTGTATTTGGGACGATGGTCGATGTTTTGCACCATTTGAACCTTAATATCTCACTAGATGACAAATTCATGGAAAGATGTCACCAATAATATCTTTCATTTTAGTTTTTGAGAGATGACGATCACGTTGGACGATATGTCCCGCATGAAAAGTATATTGATGAAGCGACGGCTTGTCGACCTAAGTGACAACAAAGATCAAAACGTACGAGCTATAATGATGTCAAAGTTGTTAGGTATCCCGATTCAATAACCATATTGAAGATTGAATTTAACAAATAAAATTAGTTAAAAATGTCATGGTATACTAAGACTTTAACCATCTTTTATTTATTTTCCAATTAACTACGGGCAAGGAATATTTTGTACAAAAACCTATATATTTTTCTTATTTGGATGTGTTGTTTTCGCAGAGAAGGTTGGGACGACAATAAAAGCCGACCGGCTGTATTGAGTAATTATATGTACTTGACTAGTACGCATGGTCGATACATACTTTGGTGGACTTGTATAGTGTGAAGCTCCACTTCCAGACATGGTACAAAGAAGATGGACGATTTTAATGTCTTGGTTAAGTGTTGTATATACTATAATTACCAAATTTTCCAACCGTAACGTTATAATGGTTGCCAAGTACATATGACTGTTATAATGGTTGCCAAGTACATATGACTGTTATAATGGTTGCCAAGTACGTTATAATGTCTTGGTAAACTGACTTGCACTCAACCTTTTAACGATTGATACAATATACATTTACGTAATTTATTAATAACATAGTATATACATCATAAATTATTTCTTTTTGTTATTTCATGTCTATTTCTAACAATAATATTACATACAAATGATCAACCCGTTTAAAGAATAAAATGGTTTGACTATGTTATTAAGTGCGGTGAAATATCGAGTTGTAACAATCAGACCATGTAATTTGATAACTTGGTCGTATGCAACGCATACCATATCGTCTTACAAAGAAAGTTGGTTGTAGAGAGACAACGACCAACATATTCATGCATTGGGATGATGCAGTTTAGATGGCTTGGGGTTCAAACGTTTACGGATACGGTAAATATGTCCAAAGTAGCCGATGGTTTTGGCATACATCATGCAAAGGCAGACTACCATGGTTACATTCCTATAACTCTTTGGTATACGGGGTATACGAGGGTGGTCGCTAAGTACAAGAGTTGATATATGGTGTTCTAAGAAATATCAGTTATATTATGGGACGTGATCCCGATATGCGACGTGTATGTCTAAAATTGTGATATAATTTATTTACAAACAATTACTTGCATTGAATATTTTTGATTTGTGTTGTACGTTATATGTTTATACGTGTGTTTCAAATTTTGGAATGGTGATAAGTGATGTGCTGTATATTATATATTAATACCTATGTTTTAAATTTTAAAAGTACGTAAATTTATTTTTCTAATACACTAAAAAAAATACATAGTTACACACCTCCAAACTAAAAGAATGAAAATAATACATAATACATAAAAAAAACTACAATAAATGCATGTAATACACAAGTTAGTATCAAAAACAAATTAATAGCAAGGTAAGATGATATACATCACAAATGATGACTTTTTTTCCACTTGCAATTGGTAAATTAAATTGACATATGATTATGACCCACTTGATCAAAATCATGTGCATTTTAAAAAACTTAATATCTCGACTCGATGGGTCAACATGCGAATTCTTTTTAAATATTTTTTTCAGGAGGTGGAAACTTGTAATACATCTAATTTTGATCATGTGGGTCGAAATCAATTGCAAAACAAAAATTCTTATTTCTATCGGCTTGGCTATTTGAGATCGAAGTTTTTTTGTGCATTGAACATGTTTGTTTGAAACAATTCCATTAAAAATTAGCAATATGTAAAAATAGAATTAGAAATACAAACAGTTTGAATTGCGACACAATAAAACTATAAATAAAAACATAGAGGTTTATCAGTTTTGTGTAATGTTTGTAACTTTGTAATCTGGGTGGTATAAGAGGAAAATTTGAATATATATCGTAATACAATCATATAATGCATTAATCCAACAACGAATTCTTGAGAAAACTATCGAATGCCACACGAGATGAACAGTTGGTAGTCAGTTGGATAAGAACATGTCAAACAAAATAATATATTATTATAAAACATTCCTTTTATATTATACATATAAAAAATGTTAAATAATTATTTTTACATATGTTAAAGAAATAATTCTCATGCATGCAAGAAATACAAATATATTTTCTTCTAGTGGGAGACTCAGACAGAACATCTTGAAAAGGTAAATAAATCAAGAACTCTTATAGTGAAATTATGGAAACGATACATTTGAAATGAGGTCACAAAGAAGAAATAAGTTTAGAACCAATATCAAGTTATCAAAACAAGTAACTTGAGAGAAGCAAGCTAGCTTAAATAGTTCAATATTTAACTTTTTGTATGTACTGTAAAATCGATCATACAAAGGATTTTTTTACGAATTTCCCTATAGGTCTCACACTGCATACAACCATGCTTTTTGAGTTCCAAAACAAAGTGAGGTATAAATTTAAAACCACAATGACCATACATCCATGTATCATTTATTTCAATAATATACAGATGCATGCACGCGAAGAAATGGTCAATATGTTGTTAGGTCCAATAGTTAGTTACTTTTTAATGTTTTGGTGTTGGTAGGATTTGGTTTTCTTAAATGAGATCCATAGTTTGATTTGATTGACTAATATCTTTGTTGTGCTTGTAAGTATTACAGAGGTTAGAGGTTTCGTTGCATTACCTATGTATTCACACATATACTCAAATATTATTTCTCCCGTTTGTTCGAACTTGGTTTAAGATATTATTTTACACGCCCTTTCATCTTCACCTACTCTGTTAGTGGAATGTCTTGAGTTAAAATTGGATCAATTACTTCAAGAATGTTTTTTATGATATAAATTCTCCGCTTTCGATAATAAAGACAAACAAAATCACACACCTTCAAGATTTATTTCTTTATGAATTCATCTTTGTAGCATGTCCCTTTTGTTGTAAAGTTTAAAGTTTACCACGTCTTGTCGGTCATATAAATTATCATTGTTAGAATATTCAGTGTATTAAGTTTCCTTGTATATGCCTCTAAGTTTTCTATATATTGAGAGCCTTACTTGGGTTTGCATTATAAAAAAAACAGTTCAATACAAAAAGGAACATTTTCTAAAAAACACAAAACCCTAGCCGCCTCCTGCGACTACTTCTCTCTTTGTTATTTTAACATGGTATCAGAGCACGTGTGATTCTGGGAATTCTGAACATCCTCAACAAAGATGGTCGGCAATGAACTCGTGGTCAGTCAAATCCCTGATGAATTAACAATGCAGATTGCTGCCATTATGAGAAATGGTCTCAGAACATAACAACAAACAACTAACCCCGAGAATTTATCCTTAGGGATTAAGCTCGGTGGTGACAACTATGCCCTATGGGCATACCTGATGAAGAAAGCAATTGGGGGAAGGGGGAGAGGTTCTCACATTACAGGGGAGCCGACACCTCCATCCAAAACTGACAACACATATACAAAGTGGGAACAAGATGATCAATGTGTTTTCACATGGATTATCCAGAATCTTGAATCTAGCTTGGTGAATAATGTCTCACAATATCCCACTGCAAAATCCCTCTGAGATGGGTTAGACACCACATACGATTCTGGTACAGATTCGTTACAGGTGTTTGACCTTCATAAGAGGGCTAATTCATTAAGGCAAGGGTCCGATACACTAGAAGACTTGTGGAACAAACTGTAGAACATCTGGATGTCTATATATAGGCGAGATCTGAACCCTATGAAAGACCCTGAATACATTTAGATCTACAATAAGAAGACTCAAGAACAAAGACTCTATCAATTGATAATGACGATTAATGACAAGCTGGAACCAGTCAAGAGAGATATCCTGAAAAATGATCCTCTTCCTTCCGTGGAAACAGCATATGCTACAATACGAAGGGAAGTGGCCAGGCTTAATATACTAAAATCAAGTTCTTTTGATAGTGACTCGATTGAAATTGGAATGGGTTTGGCTGCTAAAGATTCTGCACAGAGGTTTAAATTCCGATCCAAAGATAAAGAAGATAAATCCAAGTTGTATTGCACTCATTGTGGGATGAAGAAACACACTAAAGAGACATGTTTCCAGTTGGTTGGCTATCCAGAATGGTGGTGACGGTTATAAGGTGAAAAATAACCAGCATTTTAGATCTAATGTCAAACGGGCTTCGTCTACAAGTGGCGGTGAAGATCCGACTAAAAATGAGCAAGGAAATGGCATTGGTTTTAGAGGAATGACGGCGAACTCCTATGAAAAACTTGGAGGTAAAGAGTTTGAGAAATTAATGAATTGGATCTTTGATTGCACGGCTACAAACACCATATCTTATGATCCTAAAGACTTTGGTGACATGTCATCTCCAAAGAAGTCCCATATTGAGACTCATAGTGGAGAAATTTGTGAAGTCAAAAGGTGGTTCAATTATTTTTTCGGAAAAAATGGAAATTAAAAACTGCCTCTACATTCCTTCACTATCCTTAAAGTTATTATCTGTTAGTCAAGTGACAAAACAACTCAACTGTGTGGTTCTTATGTATCCATTTTTTTGCATTTTACAGGACATTCGTACGAAGGAGATCATTGGGCGTGGTAATGAACAAGGAGGTCTCTATTATATTGATGAGGTAGTTCATAAGGGACATGCCATGCTTGCTCACGGAACAACCGAAAGAAAACTTTGGTTATGGCACCGGCGACTTGGTTATCCTTCTTTTAGATATCTTAAAAGTTTGTTTCCTAGTCTTTTTTTGAATAATTCCATTCATGAGAAATGTGAAACCCACATTCTTGCAAAAAATCATAGGGTCTCATTTAATCAAAGTAATACTAAAGTTATTTATTATTTTTCGCTAATCCATTCTGATGTTTGGGGTCCAGCACCAAATTCCACTAACAATCAAATCAGATACTTTGTTTTATTTGTGGATGATTTCTCAAGAATGACTTGGATATACTTCATGAAACATAAATCGGAAGTACCAGAAATATTTGTTAGTTTTTACAAAATGATTTTGACTCAATTTGAAAAAAAATATACAGATTCTCCGTTCTAATAATGGAACAGAGTTTGTCAACCAAAAAATGCATAATTTTTTCAAAACAAATGGCCTTATCCATCAAACCACTTGTCCAAACACACAGCAACAAAATGGTACTTCAGAACGAAAAAAATCGTACTTTACTTAAAAAAACTCATGCTATTATGATTAAATCTAGAGTTCCTCATTCTCTTTAGCCAGAAGCTCTTGCTACAGCCACGTATCTTGCAAATCATCTACCAACCCGATGTCTAGGAAATAAAACTCCATTACAAGTGTTTGCCACCCAAGTTACAATTCCATCTGTTATGACCTTACCACCTCGTGTCTTTGGTTGTTCGGTGTTTGTTCATATCTCTAAAACTAGTCGAAACTAACTTAATCCGTGTGCTGAAAAGTGTGTATTTGTTGGGTATGGTGTCCATCAAATGGGCTATCGGTGTTACAATCCGGTTACTCGTCGAATCCATGTCACCATGGACTGTGACTTCTTAGAATCTGATTATTTTTTTAACCACCAATCTCGTGCTCAGGGGGAGAAAGTAAGTAAATCACTCGACTGGTTGGTATATGAAAGTTACTTTGAGGATGTGCCGACAGAGTCGGTAGATGGTGCCACCGAACACGCCTCTTCCAACATAAAGGAGACTGACGAGGCAATTCTTACCACCAATGATTCTCCCGAAGACAATGTCCAACAAGAAATAAATTCCATGGATACTACCCGCGAATCAGCCGAAGAAAATATCCATAAAGAGGTAAACAATTTACAATGTCATAATTCACAAAATGTTACTGACCATGACATTTCAGGAAGTTCATTTGTTGAAACTCAAACTCCGGTTCTTCCCCCAAGAAAAAATAGAGGGGTTCCTCCTGACCGGTATTCACCAGAACACGTTCCTCGTGCTTCTACATATCCGGTAAAAACGGACAGGAAAGGAATGACGAAGATTGCAAAGGCGTTTTCAGCTACTATTCTCTCTAAACAAATCCCTAAAACAGCTCAAGAAGCTAAGAAGATGACTGAATGACATGAGGCAATGAATACCGAAATAGAAGCTCTAAAAAGGAATTGTACATGGGAGAATTATGTGTTACCACAAGGGAAGAAAGCAGTCAGGTGTAGATAGGTGTTTAATATAAAATATAAATCTGATGGCACCATTGAGCGAAACAAGGCAAGATTGGTTGCCAAAGGATATACACAAACATATGGTATAGACTACTATAAAACGTTCTCTCCAGTTGCAAGGATTGACAATATCACAGTTTTACTTTCAATAGCCGCGAATAAAGATTGGCCTCTTCATCAATTTGATATAAAGAATGCTTTCTTCCATGAAGACTTGGAATAAGAGGTATATATGGAACCCCCACCAAGGTTCTCTGATGGTTTTCAAGAAAACGAGGTATGCAAACTGAAAAAAGGCATTATATGGGCTCAAACAGTCTCCTCGTGCTTGGTTTGGGAGATTTACAATGGCAATAAAGCAGTATAGCTACAAACAGAGTAATGGGGATCATACCTTGTTTTACAAAAAGAGAGGAGAATTAGTCACTTGTCTTATAATATATGTCGACGATATGATTATAACGGGGAATGACGAAGAAGAAATTAGCTCTCTTAGGAAAAACCTCTTCAAGGAGTTTGAAATGAAAGACCTTGGGGGATTAAAGTATTTCCTAGGAATCGAGGTACTTAGGTCAAGAGGAGGGATTTATATCTCCCAACGGAAATATATATTGGATTTATTAGCTGAAGTTGGCATGGTGGATTGCAAACCAAATGACACTCCTATGCTTGTGAATCACAAACTAAAGATAATTGAAGGGGCCAGACCAACAAGTAAAGAAAGGTACAAACGAGTAAAGAAAGGTACAAAAGGTTGGTGGGAAAATTGATTTACCTGGCTCACACTCGACCCAACATTGCATACGCGGTGGGATTAGTTAGCCAGTTCATGCATCATCCTCAGGAACACCATATGGAGGAAGTTATGAGGATTATTCGATATCTCAAAGGCACACCAGGAAAAGGCATAATTTTTAAGAAAAATAGACACCTTGATGTTGAAGTATTCACAAATGCTGATTGGGGAGGGAATCCTAACGACAAGCGATCAACTGCTGGCTACTTTACTCTTCTTGGAGGTAACTTGGTGACTTGGAGGAGTAAGAAACATAAAGTAGTATCACTGTCAAGTGCTAAATCAGAATTTAGAGGAATCGTTAAGGGGATTACCGAGATACTTTGGTTAAAGAAGATAATGAAAGAAATCGGATCCCCCCGAAGTGTCCAACTCAGTTAATGTGCGATAATAAAGCTGCGATTAAGATTTCAGAGAACCCGGTACAGCACGATAGAACAAATCACGTTGAAATAGATAGGCACTTCATAAAAGAAAATATTGAAGATGGGACAGTCGAACTTCCGTTTGTTAGATCCGAAGACCAAATGGCAGACATCCTAACAAAAGCGGTTGCTGCAAGAACATTCGAATCAGTTTTATCCAAGTTGGGTATTGGTGATCCCACTACACAACTTGAGGGGGAGTGTTAGAATATTCAGTGTATTAAGTTTCCTTGTATATGCCTCTAAGTTTTATATATATCGAGAGCCTTACTTGGGTTTGCATTATAAAAAAAACAGTTCAATACAAAAAGGAACATTTTCTAAAAAACACAAAATCCTAGCCGCCTCCTGCGGCTACTTATTTTTTTGTTATTTTAACAATCATGCCATGACTATCTCTAACCATTGATACTATCTCAAACGCACAAAAAAATCATACGTTATTCTAATAACACGTCTGCATTTTACTATGTCGACAATTATCATAGTAACAAAGTTGTATTGTTATAACATAATAACAAATGTATTAGTGACAAAACCTCTCACCTTTTTAAATATTCAATTGTCGTATAAAAATCTAGATATTTCTTTACACTCATTAAAAGATGTTTTTAGTTTCGTGTGTTATATATTGAGAAACTTATCCAATTAATTCTAAAATAATGAAAAGTCCAATTGGTAGATATGTTTACCTAACTAATTTAACTTTAAAATATAAGGATAGATATGTTACACTAACTAATTTAACTTTAAAATATAAGGATAGATATGTTTACCGATTACTTATAGTGTTTCTGTAATGATTTACGATGTTAATGTGTGCATATAATTTGTTTTTGTACGGTTTAGACCCAAAATGTTTCACCGTATTACAAGGCTTTCACATAGCCTATAAATGCATTTGTCATGTTTGTTAACTTTAACTGCAACTTTGAATCCGTTTCCAAATACACAACCTTATTCTTAGCAGCTTGAAATTCTCTATATACTTTTTCTCTAGGAATAATTTTTTTCATTGGCTAGAATATTTATGTTTATGTTCACTTGCATAACATGTGTCTCGCGTCTGAAAATATTTGCTCGATTAGATCTATCAACGTCAAGTCCATATCTATCACCATAACATTCGCTAAAGCGCACTCATTTTCTTTAATGAGCAACTTAAATCGATCAACCACCCAATTATAGTTACCCAACTTTAATGCATCCATAAAATCGAATGCAGTGCAATATGTTAAAACCCATTAATGTAAGCCATACAAAGTTAAACCATGACATTTTATAATTATATATCTTGTAGGTGCTATCCATAAATAGAACATGCAGAAATGTTCTTGACTGATCGATTGATATCGGTTGTGCGAAAAAATAGATTTATGATAACTTCAGACTCATTACATATTGTCCTATGTCATTCAACACACTTGTTTTGCTTTATATTACCTAAAAACATGTCATATGCGAGTTACTACAAATCTCCAACTTATGATGTTTATGCCTCGCATTTAAATATTATGTACATTGGATACGTAACCGAGTTTTGCATTTCTCAAACCATCTAAAATTTCTTAGGACGAGCATCGACCAAAAACAATTCTTTAACAATATATTTTTCTTTTATTTACAATGATATTTTTCAAAAAGAATCATAAATTTGTGATTACCATGTTCGCATAAACCTTTTCAATGCATATAGGCGACTTTCATTAATAGTAACTTTTTTTTTTCTTTTGTTTCCATCACCTTTAAAATTTGTCAATTAAAACAATAAAAAAAAACCATTACAAACTAATAACTAAATAATAAGTTTACGTCTAATTTCTCCAACTATTTATTCACTGCAATTTCTACATAATAGAGCACAATTTAGAACCATTCAAAAGATCACCGGTGAAGTTCGACGTAAAAACATTTAATTCCGACCAAACAAACCAATTTTCATTTAAAAAATCGAAAATAAATATCACTCTCAATACTTATTTTGATCCCATTCGCCAAAACTAAAAACAGTTTACCATAATTGATTTTCGAACAAGGGTTCTAAAACGTTCTTCAAACCCTCCCGGTGGAAAACCGCACCAGCGAACTACCGGAATTTTTTTCGACATTTTCCTGAAAGTGGTGAGAAACAAATATAAATTAACGTTTAAAGAGTAGAATATAGTTCCAAAATAGTTTGTTCCACTTTTGTTTAGATTTAAGTTTAACACAATTTTTTCGCTTTTTGTTATATCGATTTGTGGGGAGGGTGTTTTATTATTATTATTGTGGTTGTTTTCAAAGAAAAAGTTCGAATCTATGCCGGTTCGAATGTATTTGCTCATGTTTTATGTGTAGGGCTGTCAACGGTTTTTCAAAATTGATAACCGACAGGATCCGAATTGATAAGGACTGGACCGAGAATCGGATCGAATTTTAACGATTTCGTTCGCGGTTCTATTAAAAAACCGAAAACCGATATAGAACCGAAACAAAAAATCGGTTAGAAACCGAATTGATATGGAACCGAACCGATAAAACCGATACGAAAACGAACCGATAAACCGGTAGAAATTATAAGAAATCGTATCAATAAAACTGTTAGAATTCATTATTTATTATTATTATTTATTCTTTTATAAATTATATTATCAAAATTAATAGTTAATTACATATTTTTAACAAAATCAAAGATTAATTTATAAACTTTAGTTTTTATATTATTTATTTAAATAAAAAAATCAAATTTTAATTGGATTATTTTTTTTAGTGGACCGAACCAGACCGGAACTATACCGATAACGAACCGGACCGAAAGCTTAGCGGTCCAGTTCCGTCAAAACCCGGACCGATAACCTATTTATGTGTTGGGGAAATCTATTTGAAACGGACTTATTAGTAAATTGGATACGTTTTTGTACCCAATTGGTATAAATCTCTAGAATGAATTATAGTATGTTAGTATTATTAATTAGGTTAGCTATTAATCCTTTTAAAAAAATCAAAAGAGGTTTCAACACGCTTCCCGACCAAACCTTCTAAAAGTTCTATGAGCGAAGCTGCCTGCCAAATGAAATCGAAAGTACAACAATTGGGAATAATTACCTTAATTATAAAAATGAAGCACTTTTCCTAGGTCCTTAATTTTAAAGATCCTACAGATACATTGTAATGAAAACTTCTCTATGTTGTTGTGGTGTTTAGTTTAATGATAGTTATTACAAGGGAAGCAGCTGCAAGATATTCGGCCCGAGACATCGAAGCCGCTGTGCCGTTGAATTACTATTTTCTTTGCATATTCAGTTTCCTTATGCATTTGCTCCATGTGTTGTTTTCCTGCCGCTGTTCTCAATTCATCTGCTTTCCGATGCACAACCGCCATCCTCTTCATCAATTTCTCTTCTAAGGCCGATCTCATTTTCTGTATTTTCACCTGAAAGTTTATTGACAATAAGCAAATAAAAAAATCAATAGGCTGTTTGGTGCATAACAACAAAAGAACAACCTTCAAGGGTGATAGTGATGGTATGTAGCGAGGTGTGACCAAAAAATAATCATTATGAAAAATGTGTTATTATTATCCTTCTCTTTTAGTTAGTTTTCCGGTATTTTTATCTTTCAAACTTAAAAATCGAAGCTTTTTTGAAACCCAAAATATCGATCGAAACAAATCATATTTTCGAAGTTTAAAGGCCTAATAGCACCAAACAACTCCCTACCTGGCCTTGCCTAAATACATGGATCATGTTTCAGCTATATTTAATAAACTTAATGGTCTTCTTTTTCAACTATTCCTTGTTTAAGAATTTAATAGCTTATGCACTACCTACTGTTGAAACTAATATAATAAACACGAGATTTCCAATTTCCAAATAAACATATCGGTTCCCAAAAATTTATAATTGTTAAAAATTCACATTGGATTATATTTAAAATTAAGTGTATGATGACTTTTGAGCATGCAGTCCTATATAAAAATTGCTGTGCTCCAGTTACCTAAGCATGAAGAGTGAAGCATGTATCCAAAACAATATAGAAATAAGAGAAGACACCACACCAGAGGTGGACTGGTCAAGAAAACAAAAAGATAAGGGTATCTTCTAGCAACGAGTGGCCCAAGATTGATCAGCCAAGAATTCTCGAGTCATTTTCAGATCGGATTTTCTCTAAAAAAATTGAACAAATGATTTCGTTCTGAGTTTGATAGACGATACGATTTTGTGTCATGGCCATCCGTCGAAATTACTTAATGGGCTTAGAGTTTTAGACTCCTAGCTTTTGAAGTTTAAAGTTCTGATATTTAACACGCAGTTTCAATTTTTAATATGCTCTACTAATTTTATAAAGACGTAACAAAGTACCTCCAGCTTTCTTGATTGAGCTTCTGCTTTGGCACTTTGAAGATTCACCCAAGCTTGAATTCTAGCTTCTTCTCTTTGGTACCTGAAATGCATGTCACAATTGATCTTACTAGTACTATAAATAACTAATAACATCAAAATAAAGAACTCAAAACGCAAACACGAAAAGAAAGACAGAAAAACAAGTACCTTAGACAGGACTTAGTCTTTTCCTCATCCTCCCATGCCGCGACTGCTTTAGAATCCGAAACACTTTTTTGGCAGTCATTTCCTGTTTCAAAATGCCTTAGGCTTTTTGATACATCCTCTTCCTCCTCTTCTCTTGAGCTCCAATTCGAGGCAATAGAATCAAACTGAGTCCCTAATTGAAGCTTAGCTAAATGGTTTTCACTCAACTTAGCCAAGTCCATATGGCTGTCATCAGCTTCGTCACTCATGCCTAACGGACCTGATCTGTTAGCCGGCGTATTATGGCGGGCAGGTGATAAGCTCATGAACGGTGTGTGGCATCTAGAATTAGTGGAACTACCTATAGGTGTCATTTCCGTTCCCATATCTCTGTGTTTAACTTCGTGAATTACTTCGGTAACAACTTCTTTCATGCTTCCACAGGTCGTGTTTCTGAATAAAAACCCTTCTTTTGATGGCTCCGAGCTTTTATATGGTGGTAGAACTTGTTGTACAACATCAGTCAATTTATCTGCATTTCAATAACAAATTAAAGTCAGCTGGTTTTGGATAAAAAACCAAACTTGACAAATGTAATTTCAATCTCAGTAAAATTTATAGATTATAAAATGAAAAACTTGAAAAAATGCAGTTGAATTTCTGTAATAATGAACATCATCAGCCGAAAAACACTACTGATTCAACACAAAACTAAGCTTAATACAATTACTTGCATTTGGAAACAAAGACAAAAGGTTAATTTTTTTCTTAGATTTCATTTTCTTGGCAACCAAAAGGATTCTATATCCAATGAATAAACTTGGATGTATTAATATGTAAAGTAGAAAGGACCTAAGAAAGTGAATTTCACCAAGAATTACACATAAAGGTCCTTACAATTATAATTGAAGCTTCTCCAAAAGTTGAAAACTAAAATGATCATATTCATACCTTTTAGAAAAACATCCATTGGGGCAGAGACCCCATTAAAAGCTCTAGCAGCAGAATGTTGGTGGTGGTCCAAAGAAACAGGTCCCCCATGAAAAGGAGGGACAAATTTTGAGAATTTATCATCAGTAACCCTAGTTTTCTCTGCAAAAACCTCCATTTGTGGCTTACTAAAGCTATCACATTGCTTCCTAAAGTTATGAGCAGGAGAGTCATGACCTCCCATTACCCATTTCTCTGCATCATCCCACTTGGAAGGAAAGCTTTTTCTAGAAAGATTGATGTTTCCACTATTGAAACTGAACCCCGGTCGACTTGTAGTAGATGGAGCATCCATTAACACTCTCTTTTGTGTGACTGAGCTCATTAAACCTTCTTTTTTTCTCTGAGCTGAAAACCCTCCTCTGGTTTCAGCGTTGGAGTTGATTGGTGCTTTTGCAATTGGAAGTGACTGTATAAAATCAGACGTTTCCTTGAGATTCAGCTGGCAAAGCGGGTCGGTAAACGTGTCTACAAATGGGTTTCCTTGGTTTCTGCCGTAGAAGCTTGAATTAGTCTCTAATGGCGGTGGCTGTGTGCCTTCCTGAATAAAAAAACACTCAGAAACAACACCGAGACAAAACCCAAATTGCAAACAACAACAAGGACAGCGAAAAGCAAATACTTTAACAAAATTTATATCTTGATTACCGGGTTAGATGAAAACAAACGTTGAGATTGAAAAAAATTAGGACTAGAGAGATCCATAGAGTTGAGATTTTGTATTTGGTAAGTATAAAAGTTTGGAAATGAGAAGGAATCTTTTTCTTTGTTGGGAGAAATGCTATGATTTTATTTATTTATTTCTTGACAAGAGTATGACTGCAAAATTTTCAGAAGAGAGAGTATTATTGGCATGAAAAGTAAGGTGAAAAGATGACAGTTGAATAGTGGAATAGCAGAACAAGGAAAGATTTTGACCGTACTAGGACTAGGAGAGTAGTAGAGCTATGGAGATGAGTGATGAGATGACCACTCTTGTGTGGGCTTTCGAAATTCATTAACGTAAATCATTCACTAGCTAGTAGCTAGCATAGCATCTATGATAGAAGAAAAAGATTACATAAAAAAGCCTGTTATATGGGTTTCTTGTTTTTCTGCCACAACTAATATCAATACAGTTTGTAAATATTAATAATGTCGACCGACGACGGAATATTATGTTTAATATCGAGAGATTATATCAATATTAGTTGTTTGCATAAACATATCAGATTTATTTCATAAATCTAACGATGTATTCATAGATTATGGACCAAAAATTGTTTAAAATATATATATATATATATATATATATATATATATATATATATATATATATATATATATTACTTATATTTTAGCCATTATTAATACATCTAACTTTTACTTAATATAAATTTATTGATTTTTAATATTTTTAATATTATTTATTTTAGGGTTGCGTATTATTTAAGCTCAAAAACAATATTATTATCCATTTAAAATCTATATTTTTAAACACTTATTTATCTCAAATACATTAATACCATAAATACCCTTACTCATTATATAAAACTTTTTAAGTACTTCACCTTTTTCTCCTGATTTTTTTCTCTCGATGTGAATAGAACAATACCTAACATTATAGGTTATTCTTCAATTTTATACTCGATTTTTGTTTTTCTTTTGTTTTCGTATGATTTTGATTGCTTTTTTTACTTGATTTCGAAGTTTAATTTTGGATATCTATTTAGATAAGTTGATTTGTGTATGTGGTAACTCGAATTTTGATTTCGAAATAATAGGGTACTCAAGATCTGTTTTCTTTCTGCTTTTTTGTATTCATTTGGTATTACGTTGCTAATGTAGTTTATTTGTTGTATTCCAGTTAGGCTTTCGTCAATTTTAGTATTTTTTGTGAAATTTCTGTTATAGTAAAATGTTTCTTGGTTTGAAATTAAGGAGATGCGAAACATGTTGTTTTGTGTGTCCCGTTGTTTTGTTCTTTTTCTAATTGTAGATGCGAAATATATTTACAACTAACTGCAAAATATTTGTATTATTTTATACTGGTATATGCGAAACATATCTATTTCTTGTACTCATAGATTCCAAACCTAATTACTGCTAGCTGGGTAACATTGAAATTCTTTTCTACTGATAGCTGTGAAGCATATGTATTTTTTACTGTAATGATAGATTCAAAAATTGTTTATTAGTCTGTCTAATGCACGTACGCGACGTCTAGTAGTAGATTTTGTATTTCCAAGGTGAGCTTACAATTTGTGATCTTGGTGTGTTTGCTGATTTTGAAGATATTGTTAAATTTATTTTAAGTAGATATGATACCTTTGTGGTGATCTAGAAAACATTATCTTAGGTTGTGATGCTGATTTAATTCAATTGGTATCAGTTGTTGATAGTTTGGATGTTTCAACTGTTACTATTAAAATTGAATGTGATGTTGTTGTTGGTGAAACCCCTTGTAATTAGTCATTTATAATATTATATATATATATGTGTTGTAGGCATTTTCTCTGTTGCATTTAGTATTCTTGCGGTTGAATATACTGAGAATTGGTTATGGTTTTTGGAGATATTAAAACCCCATTTGTCAAATCAGCAAATCGATCTATTAGTGATCGTCATTTATGTATTGTTAGTGTTGTATCTGCTATATTTCCAGATTACCAACATGGATTTTGTCTTTATCATCTTATAAATAATTTGAGACATTGTTTAACTGGTACATCAACAATATTTAAGGATATTATGGTTCAACTGTTTAAGAGATGCGTATATGCTGCTAGTCAGAATTTCTTTATTCAATATATGTATGAATTTTTTAAACAAAGAGGTGGGAAGGTTGAAAGTTTTTGTGATAATTTAACTCACGAAAAATATGCTTGTGCTTTATTCAAAGGCAAGAGGTATGGTTCGCTTCTACTCCACCTGATTCTTTTAACCATCAAATAAAACAGTTTTGTGGTTTGCCTATATTAGAGTTAACTGATAGGATTAAATTTTTACAAATGAGTCAAATTTCGAGATGTTTTGGTGATGCTGAACATTGGACTAACGATTTGTATCCTGAATTTGATAAAAAGTTTAAAGCTAATGTGGAAATGTCGTCCATTAATAGTTCATTTGTCTACACCTCGTTTGCATGAAGTATTTTGTGATCATGTTATGGTTGTTGAACTTAGTGTACGTACTTGTTCTTGTGGTGCGTGGCAACATGATTGTTTCCTGTTCTCTCATGCTTTAGCTGCGTTATTTTATATAGATGTGGATCCTAGGAAATATGTTGAGTCATAGTATTTTGTAAGCGCTTATAAGGCAACATATTCATATGGTATAGCTGCATTTACTACTTTTGGTCAAACATCTACTTCAACAACTTCTCTAGATGTACTTCCTCCACTTTTAGGAATGAGAGATGGACGACCTAAGAAAAAATGAATTCCATCTAGATGAGAATTAAGTATTCGATCGATAACATATACTCGTTTTTGTAAGTCTGATCATAATAGATGAACATGTTTAGACGTTTTATAAGATCAATATAATTTTTAATACTTTTAGTTTTTCTTTTACTTTTTTGTCATAATAAAAATAGATTGGAAACATTTTATTATAGATAGACTTGATAGATACAAAACGTTTTATTATAGATAGACTTGGTAGATGCGAAACCTTTTATAACCAAAATAGATGGACTTAATAGATGCGAAAATACACATTAACAAATTTATTGGTTTTGCTAGATGCAAAACATTGTATAACAAATTTCATTTGTTTAGGATAGATTCGATCACCCTCGACTTTCAGAATTGTTCTACAGAGACCTTGCATCGTAGCTTTTATTCATGAATAAGCAATGAGCTTTTCAACTCATCGACTGTAATTTGATCAATATATTTTGACTCCTCAATTTAACAAAAAAAATATAATTGAAATCGTCCATCATCGTGCGCATGATTTTCTAAAAACTTTTTACATCTGGCAGGTCTTCTCCAAAGTTTCTCATGTCATTTTCTATGATCATGACTCTTCCAAAATAATCTGTCATTGTCTCACCATCTTCCTCTTCTGTTTCAAACAATCTTAGAAGCCTCTGGAATTGAGCATGTTTCACTCGTTCGTTGCCATGATACTTGGTCTTCATTGTTTCCCAAAGTTATATTGATGTCTGTTTTTGAGTGATGGTCTTCAAAATAGTTTTATCCATAGACTAAAAAAATAATTCTTTGCCTTCAAATCTTTAAGCCGAGATTCATCGAGTGCCTTGTGACCTGGTTAAATCACACAATAGTAATATTTCGAATGTAAGATATTCTCCATGAGTAAACTCCAGTGATCGTAATCTCCATCAAATTTGAACACAGATGAGACAGTGAAACTATTCGAATCACATGCCATTTCTCACACTTTCTTCACACTTGATTCTTTTTTTTTCTCACTCAAACACTCTTGTTTCACACTTTCCTCACTATTTCTTCACTCAATCATCTATCATATAACGTCTAATTATTTTATAAGAAAATTAAAGCAATAATTAAATTAATTCGAACAATAATTATGCAAAAAAACTTGTTTTTGTGTTTTTAAACTTCGGGTATAATAAATACAAAAAATGATGCATGATATAACAAATTCAAAATATGAAACATTAAATATAGGAAATATAAAATCATGATTAATCGCGAACCACAAATGCAAAATGTGAAACTTTAGTTATCGGAAATGTAAAAAAGATGATTTGTAAATGCGAAACGAGTGTTAAATTAGATTTTTTTTTTCGTAAGTGTAAAATGTAAAACTTGTGTTAAATTTGATTATTTTTATCTAAATGTGAAATGTGAAATGCAAAATGCGAAAAATGAAAGTGCGAAGATAAATCAAGATAAAATGAAAATGCGAAATATAAAACGAGTGCTAAATATATTTTTATTTTTAAATTTGCTTGTTGCTTAAGAGCGAGATACGAACCTAAGTTTAAATGAAAATGCAAAATACAAAATGAAATGCAAAATGCAAAATGAAATGTAAAATAAATGTTATTTTATTACTAAGTGTGCAGTATGAAACAAATGTTAAATTTGAATTATTATTTTTTGTCTAAGTACAACATACGAAACGAGTGTTACATGAAAATGCGAAACGAGAAGGCAGTGTAAAATGAAATACGAAACAGTAAACCAATATTTTTCTTCAACCTTAGTCCAAAATGCGAAACCAAAAATGTAAATACAAAATATGAAATTAGAATTAATTGAACTCAAATAAAATAAAATAAAATAAAAATATCATTCATATATCAAGTTTTATTCGTCTTAGAAAAAACAAAGCTAATGTTATTTTTATATTTTTATTTTCGAATTACGATTGAAAAATACATATTCTTAAAAACTTAATATAAAAATACACATATTTGATATTTTTATATTAGATTATTTATTAAAAAAATATGATTCAAATACTTTATAATTTGTGTTGTTTAAATAATATTTTTAATTAAATTTTAAAATGAATCATTTAACTGTTCCCTATATTAAAAAATTAACTTGATCGGGACAAGTTTGGGTTTATTTTGACTCGAGTTTAAACATGTTTTAAAGTGTTTAAATATAAATTTGTAACCATAATTAAATAAATGAGAGGATTACAAGGTGAAGCTTTCTTGATCTCCAAGAAGCTTGCAATTTGGATTCAATCTTCTTTTTATTCTTGTTTTTTCTCTTATCATATGATTCCTCTCTTATGTTTCCTTTTTCTGTTCTATCCTAGAATAGATCTCAATAATACCAATAGTTTCGAGGAAGAACACTTTCCAGACTTCTATCGACCAAAAAACCGTTTGCAAAAAAGAACAAGTGAAAACAAATCAAATTTCTCAATTAAAGTTAATAAATCATATACATATACTATCAAACAGAACAATGCCCAAAAATAATTCAATTCAAACAACATAATAGAGAAATCGAATCATATTTCTCTTCAATACTCCCAAAATGTCAAAGATTGCTTAACCAATGCTTATAAGCACACCCTTATATGTAAATTTTCTAAAGAGTTACCTAAGAGGAAACTCTTCAATGATTTGTTGAATGATACGAAATTAAAAGGAGAGTACAACATTGTTGTTAAGGATTCAATGCATCTACTGTTGGAATTTGAAAATAAAGAAGATGTTTGCAAAATATGGAATAAAACAGTATGGCCGATTGGGGATTTATCCATGAGGCTTCTATAATGGCAAGAAAACTTCAATCATAGATATGAATACCCTTCTACCCCTGTATGGATAAGGATATAAATGCTCCCTAATATCTGTTCAACATGAGTATAATGCAAGGCATAACGGTATCTTTAGGAAACCCTTTAAAGCTGGTAATCCCAGATAAAAATAGAGCATATTTTAATGCATGTTATGCGTAGATAGAGATGGATGTCACTAAAAAACTTCAAGACAAAATATGAATTGGCTTTGGAGACAACCAGGATTGTTGGCTGAATACCAGCTATAAAAATCAGCCAAAATGCTGCAGTAAATGCTTCAATCTAGGCCATGCCAATGTTATGTGCAACAAAAGAAAATGATAAAATGCAAACTAGATATGATCTTACCAACGATGATATGGTTGATAGTAACAAAGATAACCAAATAAATAATCTCAACAGAGCCACAGTCCAACACAAAGAATACCAACTCAGAATCAAGTTAGTAGGAATCCTTCCTAATCAGAGCATGTAAAAGAATCAACCAAACAAAAATCTTATTTACGATTAGATAAAAGGAAATCAAATTGTTACAATTATTGTTAAAGACATTACTTCAAATACTATAATTAACGATTTTACTAAACATCAAGATTACAAATTTCATGAAGAAGAGGAACCATTTACTCCAAAGGGCTTTCTCATCAGTTGCAGGGTTTGGTGGCCCGAAATTGGAATAATATATAATTAGACTTCCCTTTCAGATGTCTTATATGCATTTGGCTTTTCTTTGTCCAATTCCATCTTACCAAACAAGACTTACTTCTGACCAACCCGCCAGAAAGCGGGGGCAGGGGACGGCATGTCTAGGAACAACTCTTAATCATTGAAACTTTTCAAACGTTGGAACAACAAAATATCTTATCAATAACTCAAGACTATGAAAATTTGATATCTGGTAATGTTACTCTTAATCAGAGTTACATTAGTAGCTTGCTCGTCTCTCCTACCCTTAGATCCCAAGAAACTAACAAAGGATTCCAAGAAATGCTCAACAAGAAACTAAAAGAAGCTTGAAAAAAGAAAAATCCTAATAATATGGTCATCAAGTCCTCGAAGTTCTGGGAACAACAAACATCCTACCCCTCCTCCTAATCATGATAAATATACTTAATTAGAACATCGGAGGTATCAAGAATAAGCTCTCCCTCAGAAGGCTCAAATCTATCATTCACAAAGAAATGATAAACCTAATTTCTATACATGAGCTTTTAGCCAGCTCTGATTATCTGAATATTATTGCTTCTAAGATTGGTTTTAAGAAGTATACTTTTAATTCATCCAACAAAATTTGGTTTCTTTAGAAAGACAATTTTTCAATCAACATGCTCTTAAATCATGCTTAATGCTTACATTTAGAAGTTACGTATGAAGGTCTAGATAAATTATTTTTCTAACTATAGTTTATGCTAAATGTCAAATGTATAACAGAAGAGAGTTGTGGAATACTTTGAGAAATTTATCTACTTCTCTTAAGAAATGTCTTATAATTGGATATTTTAATGTTATCTCCTCCTCTGCTGATGATCAATTGGGTTGTTCTACTTTCTGCCTCAATAATGCATAAGGCTTTAATGATATGATGATAAACTTTCATTTGAAGGAGGTTGGTTATCAAGGCTTTAAGTTCACCTGGTCTAACAACTCCAAATGGAAGAGGCTAGATAGAGCTCTTTTCAACTCAGCCTTGTCCACCTATTTTAATCAAACAAATGTTCTTCACATGGCCATAACTTATTCTGACCATGCTCCTCTTTGTGTATTTATTGTTAAAGATAGTCTTAAAACTAAAAAAGCTTCAAATTTCTAAATATGTGAACATTTGACAGTGATTTTATTTCTTTTGTTGACAATAATTGGAATCAATAAGACTTAAAGAAGGTTTAAATACTTGGAATACTAATCACTTTGGAAATATCGTTGATAAAGTTCAGGTTACTGAAGCTACTGTTAAGGATATGGAGATCAAAATTACCCATGCTAACGATGCTATCACTAAAGTTAACCTAGACAAATGTAACACTCTCTATCTCCTGGCTCTTACAATGGAAGAATCATTTTGGTTGCAAAAATGTTACTGTAATTGGCTTAAGGACAGTGATAGAAATACTAAATTGTTTAATGCTTATGTCTCTAAAATAAAAAAGAAAAACATTATCAAAAGTATCAAAATGGGTGAGAATTGGCTGCTGAATTCAGATTCTATTGGCATTTATGCAGAAGAATACTTTAAGAAGCTTCTGACCAAGCACCATTTTAAAAACTTCGATGAAGAAGCTAACAGAATGCAAGATCACATTTTTAGAAATATCCCAAAGCTAATTAGTAATGAGGATAATACCTTGCTACTGCTGCCTCCCACTGAAGAAAAAATATTGACATCATCAACAACACGAATCCATCCAGTGATGCTGAAATTGATGGCTTTAATAATTGTTTCTTCAAAATCTGTTGGAGCATAATAAAAAAGATCTTTGTCAAGCCATGTCTTCTATCATTCTTTGCCATAACTTTCCTAAATAAATAATGGCCAAAGGTTTGTTCTTAATTTCTAAGACCAGTAATCCTATAGCTTGGAAAAATATAGATTTATTACTCTATGCACTTTACTTAATATGATCATGTCTAAAATTATCAATAATAGGCTATTTAACATCCTGCCTAAAATCGTCTCTAACGCTCAATGAGGTTATGTGAAAAACAAATCTATGCATGAAAATATTATTATAGCCAAAGAGATGGTATATGACCTTAATATAAAGACTAAATCATGAAATATTATGATTAAGATTGACATGACTAAAGCATTTGACAACATATCCCATTCTTTTTTCATAAAATTTTTGCTCTGTTTTGGTTTTTCTAACAAATTTGTTTACCTAATAAGTTCATTAGATTAGTTAATATTTATATGTTGATTAATAGAAATATTATTGGTTACTTTAATTCTAAGAGAGGTATGAGACAAGAATATACCCTATCTCTCAGTCTCTTTATTAGTGGTGAAGAAGTGCTTACCAGAGGATTACATAACTTAATTACTTCTAACAAATCTATTACTTTTACTTCTATGACTGACTTTATCATTCTTTGTTTAGATTTTGGAGACGATATTTTTATCTTTACTAAAAATATCCATTTCATTATTGATAAGCTTAGCAGTGTTCTACAAAACGACCATGAGGTTTCAGGTCAAACTATCAACAAAGACAAGACTAGGATTATTGTTTCTAACAGATTTCAGCAAGCTAGGCTATCTACTCTAATTGATCAAACTAGTTTTTAGATATAGACACCTACCAACTAACTACTTGGGCATCCCTCTAAGCATAAATAGCAAGTCCTGCAACTATATTTCTCTACTAAAAAAAATTAACCATAGGACCCCAGATCGGGAAATCAAAGATATATCGTACGGTGGCAGGTTAATTTTAATCAATTTTGTACTCATGTCTATACCATTATACTGGATGCAGATCTATTGTATCCCCAAAAACATCATCTAAAGAATATAAAAAAACTTTAATAAATTTCTTTAAGGATCAACTTCTTATGAGAACAGAATTCACTAGTCAGATTGGTCTTCAATGTGTAAAACCCTTTGCTGAGGGTGGTTTAAATATCATAAAACTCTATGATGTTCAAGACATTATATCTTGTACAATATGGTTTGATCAGGGAAAACAGAATTTAGTAGACCAATTTGATACATAATATTTACTGCAGAAACTCTCACCCTCTCAAAGCTAACTACTACAAACTAGGTTCAATAACATGGAAGAGGTTAACTAATATTAAGGCTATGGCTGAGCTTAATATAAGATGGAATCTAGGAAATGGAGAAGAGACTTCTTGCTAGACAATTGGTATAATCACTCTCCTTTAATTATTTCTAAATGAAAAAAGAAGATAATAGTTGGTTTCACACTGCTAAAGTTAGTTTTTTTCTGGCTTAATCATTCTTGGGGACCTCTTTAGATTGGATGGTTTATTGTCAACATGCAGAATTAATCTTATTAACACAACTAGAATCAATAATGACATTGAAGGCTCTATTATGTGGAAGCCCTCTAAAAACATCAATTTAATGCGAAAGACACCTGGAATATGATCAGACAGAAGCACACCAAATCTAACTTATTTATAAGAATTTGGAATAAAATAACTCCCACGAAGTGCTCTTTTCTCTTATAGAAAATTCTTCATAATTTCATACTTATTGACTCCATCTTACAAAAAATACACTTTTTATATAGCTTCTCGTGGAATATATGGTCCCACTTTACAGACTTGTTTAAGGTTCCTATCAACAGATTTATAACAGTGGCTCATATGGCTCGCAACTGGTTTTGGTCTACAGACAAGTTGGTTCATGCTAGATCTGTTATACCCACTATCATCTATTGGGTCATTTGGTAGAATAAGAATAAAACTAAATTTAAAGGAAAGTCTTTGTCTTCTATGACTTCTATTAACCATATCATATACATGCTTCAGATTCTTGATGCTGCTAATCTGTTTAAACCTAAACACTGATTAATGAATCTAATGCAGCAATTGAAATTGGTTGTATATCTTTTATTAAATCTTAAAGGAAACCTGTTTACCTTTAATGGTATGCTCCAAATCCTAGTATAACACAAATGAATACTGATGGATCCAGCATTCACAATGAAGATTCAAGTGGAGTAATAATCTTTTGAGATAACTCTGGTGACATAGTCCTTGGTTCCAACAATTTATATAGAAAGATTTCTCCCATAATGGCTGAATCCACAGCTTTACTTGACTGTCTCATTATCTGCAAAAAGAAATGATGGACAAAATTTTACATTGAGACAGATCATTAATCCTAGTAAACTTACTTGTTAACGGTAAATTCCCCTGGCTTTTGGCTCCTTTGCTTTATGTCTGCAAAAAAGTTAATTTCATCCTCAATGACTCTATCCACATCTTCAGAGACCAAAACATGGCAGCCGATTTGCTTGCCAAATGGACTTTGAAGTGTAAACTGAAGCTTGAGTTCACCAAGCTCCAAGATCTTACACAATTGAGTGCAATTACTCTATTAGAGAGCCTGAGCCTTGGCTACATCAGAATCCATTCATAAATCCAAACTTCTTCTCGTTTCCAAATTAACTTTCTGCCTTTTAAGATTCTTTTGCTAACATGAAAATTTCCTAGCTCAAAACAGCATGTTACCTGTTACTAAATCGTGAGTCGTCATTAGCTCTTCTTCCTATTGGCTTGAAGAACTACTAATTTTCTTTTTTGCTTCGTATTGCTGATGGCTTGATTGGAAGTATTTCATCAAATGTTTCATCATTGAAATCACGCTGTTTAGAAATCCCTAATTCGAATTGCTTCATCATCCTTCTGTTGTTGGAAAATCAATTGACATCCCAGCTAATGATTCAGATCACCTATGAGAAGAATGGCATACTAATTTGATTGATTGAAGATTTAAACAAGAATTGATTGTAATTGTTTGGTCTGATTTCTTGGCTAAGAGATGAAGAGAGAGATCTGATCGTCTCTCTATTTTTGTTTGTTTAGCGTGTATATTAATTTTAAGCACTCGCGAAACTTTCCAAAGGTTTATGTTTCTCCATATTCTCAGATAAAATTTTTATTTTGTTTAAAAAAATATATAAATTCGTAACTCTCTTTTGACATTAATCCGGGATTTTAAAAATTATATATATATATTTTATATTTTTAGATGATAAAATAACAAAATATATTAAAAATAATAATATAATTATATTTTAAAATTAAGAAATTAATTAATTTTGTTAAATATGTAGGTTTAGTTATTGGGACGAACATTATTTTGACATGGGTTCGGAATAAATTGAGTCAAAAAGAAATGAAAAGGCTTCTCCAAGAAACTCTGTTCTTCAAGAACAGAGTAAATAATCTTTGAATTCTTATCATCTTTTCTGTAGTGATTCTTCTCTTTCTTTGTGAAGATGGCTACTAATTTCAACAATATCTCGAATGAAGATTTTCCTGTTCTTAGGAAATCAAAGGATGGTAATTTTGATGATGTCTCTGTCAAGAACAGAGAAATTGTTGGTGAATACAAGGATCATGAATGTAATGTTATTCTAAATCCAGTTTTTGAGGAAGTAATTAAAGAAAAAGTTTCTGATAATCTGCTAAACAATAAAGATTCATATGCTGATCTGTTAAAGCCAAGTAGAAAGGAGTTTGTTCATTCCAGAGTCTCTGTTTCGCGAAATGAAGAGTTCCCTGTTATCACTTTCAATGCTGAGGATAAAGATTGTCTGTTAGAGATTTCAAAGCATACCTTGGTGGCAAAATTCGCTTCAGGAAAGCCATCAATGGAGAGTTTGAGGAAATTCTTATTGAAATTCAATTTCAAAGGCAGTTTCAGCCTCTCAATCTGGGATTTCAGGCATGTCTTCGTTGAATTTACTGAGTTAGATGATTTAAAAAGATTATGGTCTAAGAATGTGTGGGTTTTGGGAGATAAGACAATGAGGCTGTTGAAGTGGTCTCCTGATTTTGATCCAAAACTTGAATCTCCTTTCACGCCGGTTTGGGTTACTTTGCCGAATCTGCCGGAGTTCTTGTTCAACAGATCTACGATTTCGGAAATAGCAAAGATTCTGGGCACGCCTTTGAAGATCTGGGTTCCTTCGATCAATAGAGCCCGTCAAAACTGTTGTAGATTTTGGGTTGAAATTGATATTTCGAAGCCATTAGTGCATAAAGTACAGGTAAGGTTTGGAGAATCTGAAAGCTACTGGCTTCAACTTGTTTATGATAAGATTCCTCTTTATTGTAAGCAATGTGCACACATTGGTCACTCTATTGATAATTGTAAGAAAATGCTGTTGCCTCAAGGAAAAGATATGGGGAATATTGTTCAGGTGAAAGATAGTATAGAGGTTCAAGATCAAGGATCTTGTTCTTTAAATCAAAATCAAAATCAAGTAAATGATAATGATATGGATAAGCTTCAGGTTAAAAGTGCTTCTGGTTGTCATCAGCCTCAGATTCTTCTGATAAAAATGTTTCTGATGATCTTCAAAAGTGTGGAAAGGCTGGTAGAATCTTAAAATCTGTTGTTGTTAATAGAATTCCTTCTGATGTTGATCAATATATCCAAAACGTTGAGGAGTCTGGTAGTTATAGTTCTAAGTTTAAGGAAGATAATTCTGTCTAACATGTCCTGGTTGAAGAGGATTCTCTTGACTTAGTTAATGATGATGAGTTGATAGATGCTTTAAAGACTCTGGAAAGGAAAAATATGTTTGAGTCTCTTAATGAAGAAGTTCACGAGTCTTTGATTTATGATGGTAGCCTTGATAGTTCTCCTGTGAAAGGAAGTCTTGCTGAAATCAAACAAAGAAGGCATGATCCTAAAAAATCTAAAAAGATAACGAATGTTTGGAATACTAAAGGTCCTACTTCTTCCAAGATCTTGAAGTTGAAAAGGACCCAAAAAACTTCTTCTATTACATGACTATATCGATTCTAAGTTGGAACGCTAGAGGTGTTGCTAACAAAGAAACTATTCAAAGATTAAAGTCTATGGTTAAGTCGTTAAAAGTTAGTTTTATTGCAGTTCAGGAACCGTTTGTTAAAGCTGATAAGATTGAGGGGTTGGCAAAGAAGTTGAAGATGAGTGGTTTTTGTTGTAATCTGAGTAATAAGATCTGGGCTTTCTGGATTCAAGATTATGGTGTGGATATTATTTTTGATAGTGAGCAATTGTTACACCTGAAAGTTGTTCATCCTAATTTGAATAAGGTTTTTTACGTTTCAATCATTTATGCAAAGTGCAGGACTGAGTTGAGATCTGTGCTTTGGGATGAGATTAGATCTTTGAATGTTCTTTCTCATGAATGGATTTTATTTCGTGATTTCAACATTATATCTAATCTTCAGGAGCAGGCTGCTTGTTCAACAATTAATCAGAAAGGTATGGATGAATTTAATGGTTGTATTATGGATTGTAACTTGATGGATGCTGGTTTTACAGGCTGTCCTTTTACATGGTCTAATGGTTTTAAGTGGAGAAGATTGGATCGGGTGTTATATAACTCTGCTTGGTTAGATTGTTTTGATAGTACTTCTGTCTCACATTTGGCTAGAAGTTGCTCAGACTACTGTCCTATTCTCATTAAAGTTACTTCTAATTTGGAAAGATCGAAATCATCCTTTAAATTTTTGAACATGTGGGTTACTCATCCTCAGTTCTTGAAGAAGGTTGAAGATACTTGGGCTGATAATGATAGTTCTGTGGTTGGTAATCCTATTATGGGTTTTTGGCTTAAGCAGTTTCATTTGAAGGCTGAATTGAAGAGGTGGAATAAGGAAACGTTTGGTAATATTTTTGATGCTATTAAGCTGTCTGAGGAGAGTATTATTAGTAAGGAAACTTTGTGTATTAATGATGCTAATGAGACTAATAGACTGGAGTTGGACAAAGCTAAACAGATGCATCTGATTTTGCTGGAAAGGGAAGAGTTATATTGGAAGCAGAAAGCTCACTGTTCTTGGCTAAAAGACTCAGATAAAAATACTGCTGCATACCATAGTTTTGTTAAGAAGAGAGTTAAGAGAAACAGAATTGATCGAATTAAAGATGGTGATAGTTGGCTGGATGGTAAAAAAGAAATTGGGGAGTCTGCTGTTGAATTCTTTAAGGATCTCCTTTCTCCAGTTACTAGTATTGTTAATGAAGAAGATCTATTGAATGTTATTACCAGTCTTGTTACAAATGATGATAATAATGACTTGACTAGAATTCCTGATGATGTTGAAATTTATGGGGTGGTGAAGAGTTTAAAGTCTGATTCTGCTTCAGGACCTGATGGATTCAATGCTGTGTTTTATAAGACTTGTTGGAAGATTGTGGGTGCTGATCTATGTAAGGCTGTTAAGGGATTCTTTACTGGTTATAAGCTGCCTAAAGGGGTGAAGTCTAATGTTCTTTGTTTGATTCCAAAGATAGAAAATCCTAATAAGTGGAAGGACTTTAGACCAATTAGTCTCACCACTGTGTTCTCTAGGATTTTGGGGAAGCTTATTAATAACAGGCTGGCTAAGTTGCTTCCTAAGTTGATTTCTGAAGAGCAAGGAGGCTTTGTTAAGGGCAGGAATATTCATGAGTCAATTCTTCTTGTGCAGGAATTGTGTAATGACATTGATGGTAATAGGAGACATGGTAATGTTATTGTAAAGACTGACATGACAAAGGCTTTCGATAAAATTAATCATAGCTTTCTCCTTTGTGTGCTCAAAGGTTTTGGTTTTAATAACTCAGCTGTTGGTCTGATTCAGAATTGCATTAAGGATGTTTTCTCTTCTGTCATTGTTAATGGTGAGATTACAGGTTTCTTTCCTAACTCACAAGGCCTGAGACAAGGGGATCCACTCTCCCCTAGTCTGTTTATATTGGCAGAGGAGTATCTTATTAGGTCTATAAAGTTTAAAGCTGAAGATCATTCTATGGTCAGGTACAAGACTAGGAGTGACTTAAACATTGATTGCTTAGCCTATGCTGATGATTTCATGGTTTTTACTACTGGGGATGCTGCTACTATGAATGCTGTTAAAGACATATTGGGACATTATCAGTTGGTTTCTGGACAACAAATCAACAATGAAAAGTCTAAGATTATTGTATCAAATAAAATAGATAATCAGAAGCTTAGATTGATTAAAGAAACTTGGCAGATTACTCATTCATGTTTGCCTTTTAATTACTTGGGTACAACTATTTCAAACAATACAAGAGTGGCTCACTTTGAATCTGTTGTATCTAAGGTCAGGAGCAAGATCTTGGATTGGGATAAGTTCCATTTATCTTTTGCTGGTCGTCTTCTGCTTATCCAGTCTGTGCTGTTGGCTTTCCCCATTTATCATCTTCAGCATACTGCATTACCAATTGGTGTCATCAACAGATTGGAAATTCTTTTTAATAAGTTCCTGTGGGGCAGTAGTGAAGACAAAAGAAGTGTTAATTGGACTAGATGGAGAAATCTGTGTAAACCTTTTAAAGAAGGTGGCCTTAATGTTAACAGTTTGAAAGATGTGCAGCATGTATATACAATGAAGAACTGGTTTATTTTCAGGAGGCAAACATCTCTTTGGGCCAGGTTTATGCTATCTATATACTGTAGGAATCATATTCATCCTGTTCTTGCAATTTCCCCTTATAAAAGATCTAAAACTTGGACAACTATTATGAAGGTTAGGGATGAAACTGAGAGTTTCATATTTTGGTTGCCTGGTCAAGGGCACATTAGCTTCTGGTATGATAGATGGTGCTCTGATAGACCATTTATAAACGTTAACACTGATAATGAAAGAAGAAACTTATGGGAGTCTGTTAATAATCATGTTAGTCAGTTCTGGCTGAATGGTTCGTGGGACTTGGAAACTCTTAGAACTATGGTAACATCAACTGATATTGCCAAAATAAAAGAAGTTACTCTTTCTAATAAGCAAGATGTTATGCTTTGGTCTTTGTCTCAGAATGGTTCCTTTAGTACTAAAGACACATTGAACTACATTAGATCTAAAGGCAGTGTCTCAAAGCTTTATGATAAAACTTGGAATTCTGTCTCTCCTAGAAAGTGTTCGTTTTTGCTTTGGAGAGTTTTTCATAATTGGGTTCCTACAGATGAAGTCATGCAGTCTAGAAAGGTTCAGTTGGTTTCGAAATGTGTTCACTGTGAAAATAAGGAAACTACTCACCATGCTTTTGTTCAGTGTCAGCAGGTTTGGATTGTTTGGAAGCACTTCAGTGACATCCTCAGAGTTCGAATTCAACCCTTTATGACTATCTCCCATATTGTAATGAAGTGGTATTGGTCTGCTCAGAAAGTTTGCGACATTTTCACAATTCTACCTGCAATTATAACTTGGTGTATATGGTCAGCCAGAAATAAGAAGAAAATGCAGAATGTTACAACTAGTTCTACTTCCATAATCAGTCATGTTATGTACATATTATCTAGTCTGGATCGAAGTAAAGCTTTAAACAGAAAACACTGGGGCAGATTCTATCGTGAAGCCTTAATCTTGGGTTGTGTTTCTCAAACCAATTCTGGGTTTAAAGCTCTACACTTGAAATGGAAAAACCCCAAACAGGGGAGATATAAGATGAATGCCGATGGAGCTTGTACCTGGTCTGGGGAGTCTGCTGGTGGAGTTTTGATTCGAGATAGCAATGGCGAAATGGTGGTTGGTATTGGTTGTTTGTTTGGTAAAGGATCTCCTTTGACTGCAGAATGTAGAGCATTGTTTGAAGGCCTGAAAATCTGCAAAAGGTTACAGTTAAGAAGTGTTGATATAGAGATCGATTCTGCAATTTTGGTTAACTTACTTCTATTTGGTAATTCTCCTTGGTACCTTGAGCCATTGTTACGTTGTTGTAGAAATCTTCTTAACTCTGATATGGTGGTGAATCAGATTTTTAGAGAACAAAATCTGGGTGCTGATTGGATTGCGAAGGAAGTTCTTGATAAGAAATTGAACTTAGAATTTGATAAATTCAATGCTCCAGTGAAATTGAGAGCGATTGTTTTCTTAGAAAGTATTAATCTTGGATATTTGAGGCTGAGAAATTAGGGTTCGAATTGGGGTTCTGAAGGTTGAAGATGAAGTAGATTTCGCGCGATTCTTGTTTTGATTTTGTGTAAAATTGCCTTATTGGCTTGTAATTTTCTTTAGTTCAATAAAAGATTCTCATTATAAGTAAAAAAAAAAAAAAAAGTTTAGTTATTGGGATGTTCGCGGGCCACTATAAACCAGCTATATGAGCACAGTCCTAATTTAAATTCTAGTTTTCAAAGGTAAGTATTAGAGTTTGATCTGTTTCAAACTTAGCCACAGTTACAAAGTTTAGATACATATTTTGAGTTTCCTTGATGATAATATTTATAAAAATCTTAACTTCTCTTTTTAATGGCTAAAGCTAATCATTTATATAGGTTCACAAAACGGGAAAAATCAAAACAAGGACGTATTGATATGACCACACTCCTATGAGAAGTAGAGATGCAGGAATTTATGTGGGGTTGTTTTGGAAGGAACAAATGTGGTCGTTGAAATGTTATCCTCATTTTAAACCTTACCCAATTGTGGCTATGCCATTTACTTTTTTGGTAAAAAATACAAGAAAAACGTAACTATACCAGGCTTGTTTTCTATTTAGATAAACTATAAATACGTGGATTTTTATTATATGGAATATTGGATTCGCACATCCAAAAGTAATCCACGTGGATCAAATAGTGGTCGTAAAGAGGACGATTTATTAGTGTCACGGTCAATTTAACAGTCTTAAAATAAATAGTCGTATGTTATACATGAAACTGATTATATGTGCCGAAAAGATAGAAGGACTAGAAGGTTGAAGGACTCTTCGTATGCGTATTAGGCAGGCTATTTCATTCCGAATACCCACTAAACTATTCATTTTAAATCGTTCTTTATCAAAAATTTGTACAATTATTTAAAACTAATTTGCATGTCTTAATTAAATCGAATTTTAATTATTAGGATAGGTATAATCTAAACGAAATATTTAAGATATTTAATTGATATTTTTTAATTATATTAGATATTATAGATAATTTATTTAATATTCTAAAAAAATTATTTATAGTATCTAAAAATTAGACATCTGATTGTATTTTGATTTTTCAATACTATATTTTAATTATATTTATCTTTCAATCCATAAATTATATATATATATATATATATATATATATATAATATAATGAATTGTCTAGATATTTGAGCTCTAGGTTTGATTTAACAAATTATATCAACTAAAATATCGATGATATCATAAGATGGTGGAGTACAAAAACTGATGATTATCATATTCTTTACCATTGGTTAAAGAGATTTATGCAATACCTGTGTTTACAGTTGCAAGTGAGTGTGCTTTTAGCCAAACGAGGTTGCAATACACGACTAAGTGAACAAGATTGACTGGTAAAGCACTTTGAGTGCTTGTGGCGATCAAGGATTGTACCGCAACGAAAGGATGCAAGACAAATAGTTTATAGACGAAGTGAATGTAGACGACATCTTCAAATATCATCCAGATGATGATGAAAATACACTTGAACAAGAAATTTTGGAAGAAGATAAAGCTGAAGGTGAATCTAGTGAGTCTGAAGATTAGGATTACGAAGAAGAACTTGAAAAAGATAAAATGACGTCTGTAATATATTTTTTAGAACTTGTATTTTAATATGCAAACATTTGTACAACTCCTGATCCGCAAGAGTATAAACTGTGAACGACTAAATTAAATAAAAAAACATATGTACCTTTTATTCTAATAACAACAATTGTACTACGAAATACTACCAAAATACAAAATATTTGTAATATTTATAACTAAATCATCCATCATAATCATAATGTAATAATAAAATCATAATCATATACCTTAAAATATTATAAGGTATGATTTTGGTTTATAAAATGATTACAATATTTGTAATATTTATGACCAAATCATAATAATAATAATCGTAATGTAATAATATAATTGTAACAATATAACTCATGAAATTTTAACATTATAAGATATGATTTTGGTTTATACAATAATAACAATATTTTTAATATTTATAACCAAATCAGAATAATAAATATCCAAATGTAATAATAAAATTATAATCATATAACTTGTAATATCTTAAAATTATAAGATATGATTATTGTTTATAAAATAATAAAAACAATAATAATATTTATAACCGAATCATAATAATATTCAAAATGGGATAATAAAATTATAATCATACTTTTTATAATATTTAAAATTAAAATATATGATTTATATAATAATAAGTTCATAAATAATGTTTTTACTATCAAGTTTTATACAAAATTGATTTGCGTGATTTGCATGTCATTAATATTAACGTGTCTCGACGTGTACAAGACTGCCGTGTTGCAGGACTGACAGGTCATTATTATAAACGCGACTGTGCGTGTGCAGAACTAATGTGTTGCAAGACTAACGTGTAGCAGGAATAAAGTGTAGTTGGATAAACGTGACATTATGCATGGATCCATTTAAGTTCTGGTGTGTTTCCATTTATTTGTGGCGGAACTAGTCCCATTTTCCACCTCTAGTTTATAAATAAACAAATCTGGTCATTGAAATATTATCCTCATTTTAAACCTTATCCAACGATGACTATGCCATTTACTTTTTTAATAAAAATAAAAGAAAAATGTAACTATATAAAGCTTGATTTTGCTTTTAGATAAATGATAAATAGAACGTGAATTTTTATTATATGGAATATTGGATTCACATAGCCAAAAGTAATCAATGTGGATCAAATTAGATGTTATGCGATATGAATGGTTAGGAATTCGAATTAGTTATTGGATTTGGTTATACATGCTTAAAAACGTTATTCATTAATTTATGTTAAAATGGTCATTTTTGTTGGTTTTGTTTTGCATCCGTAGTTATTCATAGATCAAAAATGAAATTGAGACAAACAAAAGTGACTAAAAATATAAATGTTATTTATAATTTTTTTTTGTCTTATCATTCAAGATCTTCTTCATCACGTCCCGCAAAAAAACAGATTTGTCTTTATCTACAAGATCTTGTTGTTCAAGATCTTTTTTCACATCTTTTGAAAATTGTTTGAGTGATGATTGTACAAATACTCTGAAAATTATTACGACTTTTGATCGAAGATTGTAGAAGCAGAAGATCTTGGTTTGAGAGATTTTAGTAGTAATTGTATAATTGGTTTTGAGAGCTTTTAGAAGAATAATATTTTTTTTATCAATAATTTTATTTTTATTTTTTATAATATCAAATACGATATATAATTTGATAAAAAAATGTTGCAATTGATTTGAAATGGTAAAAAAATCATATATATAAAATGCTTATTGTTTATTATTCTCACAACTATCTTCATATTTCTCTCACATTCACTATACTTCAAACCCCTTTTACTCAATCCATATCTCTAATGGCTCTAAGGATTAGAACACCACCCCCAAACTGATGAACTTAACAATCTAATAGGTTTGAGAGTGTTTTTAAATAATCTTGGTTAAAAGATCTAATATATTTTCTTCACGGTTCTACAAGTAGTATATGTATATATACAATTCCAACATCTTTAAATATATAGTTGAAAGATATAATAAACTATTAGTTAGAAAATTTAATAAACTATATAAAACATCTGAAGATATATAGTTGAAAGATCTATTGAAGTATTAGTTGAAAGATCTAATAAATTATTTAAAATATCTAATAGTTGAAAGATTTAAAGATTCCAACAAGTTTAAAGATCTAATAAACTATTTAAAATATCTAAATAAAACTACAAAAAATATCAATAAAATATTTTAAATATTTCGTTTATGATATACACATCTTAATTTATTTTATTCGATTAAATTAACACATACAAATTAATTTTTTAAAAACTTATTAAAACTATGATAAACTATTAAATGTAACCAATTCTGCAACGGTAAGTAACTCTAACGATGTGCGACTATAATGTCGTAAGACGTGAAACTGTAATGTCGTAACTGTTTTAAATGTGACGTGACATCGGTTGCTAGACGTATACCAAAATTCTTTATATATTTTTTCTTTTACAATGTTTTTTAATCATTTATTTGTTTTTCATTTTTTATGACATTGAAATTTTGTGATTTTGTTTTAAAATAATAATAAAAGTATGGCTATATATACACAATTCCGGTTTAAGTATACCCAAAATCCTCCTTTAACTTTAGTTTAATTTTTTTACCAAATTACCCTTGACAATTCAATTAATCTCGAAATTGCCATTAAGTAAAAAAAAACTACTAAGTGTATCCTAAGTATACCCAATTCACCAAATAACCTATTTCGCTATCTATACCCAAACAAACACTCTTATTTAGTGAATTCATCATCCAAATAGTCTAGTTTTCTTAAAATCTTTAAAACCAAGTTCAAACCTCATTCTAAAAAAAACATTAAATCGATCATGACTCACCCGGAACTAGGGATTAGTCTGAAGGAGTTGATATCGTCGGATAAAAAAGTTGATGAAATATCGCCGGAAAAGGAGTTGGAGTCGCCGGAGAAGCAACCACCGTCGCCGGAAAAGGTAGCAATTGGCCTGGTAGCCTCAGCACCATCAATTCCGGGTTGTGGAACCGACGGTGTATAGGTAACGCACGGCCAGTTCTGGGCTTAGAACCGGCCGTACGTGACCTACGCACCATCGGTTCCATGGCCAGGAACCGATGGTGGTGAGGCCTCAGTCCGGTCGGTACTGAGGCCTCAGTACCACCAGTTCTGTGGCCTTGAACCGGTGGTAGACGGGGCTCAGTCCGCTCGGATCTGAGGCCCCTTCACCACCGGTTCAAGGCCACAGAACCGGTGGTGCACCTGCTCGTGTACGGCTGGTTATAAGGCCTAGAACCACCGGTTTTAGGCCTCTTAACCTTTGGTTTGCGCAAATTTTCCGATAAAATCAAGGTTTTTTGGCCTTTTTAATTATACCTCATTGCTTATTGTGATTTGTTGTTGTGTAACAGGGGACGGATGTTTCCCATGGGACTGAGGAAGCTGGATGTTGCCCATTAGACTGAGGAAGCTTTCGCTACTGACTACAATCATTTGTTCTTCACTACCGAGTTCTATACACACGATGCGTTGATTAAATGGGTTACGAAGACAGGAAAACTCTATGGTATGGTTATTAACATAAGTCGGCGCGACAAAGTAAACCGTAGAAAAAATCCTATGATGTATTTCCAGTGTGAGAGATTGGGAAAATATACTCCAAGAGTAGCAAAAAAAGACCGTAAACGGAAGTCTATAGGAACGAAAAAGATTGACTGCCCATTTCAGCTTCTCGGGTTAATGGTGGAACCAGATCAATAGAAGTTAGAAGTGAAATGTATTATTCATAACCACGAGAGTTCAAAACAGCTAGATGGTCATTCTTTTGTTGGCCGTTTGAATGATGAAGAGATGGAATATGTTGAACGAGCGACCTACATTGGTACTAACCCCAGAGATATACTGAATGGTGTTAAGAAGCTAAACTAAGATAATGTTTCTTCTATGCGCACCATCTACAATGCACAACAGAAAAGTAGGGTTTTAAAGAAGGCGGGTAGGTCACAAATCCAGTTCTTATTGGGGGAGCTTAAGTCACATAATTATTATGAATGGCATAAATCTGGTGAAGACGATAGACAAGTCATTACAGATATGTTTTTCGCCCATCCAGTCAGTGTTGACCTTTTGCGAACATTTCCAACAGTTTTGATCATGTATAGTACGTATAAAGTCATATGATATGGTATGCCATTGTCTGAGATAGTGGGTGTGACGTGTACCGGATTGACTTTCTGTGCGGCATTTTCCTTCATGTCCGGTGAGAAGTTAAACAACTTCAAATGGGTGTTAGAGTGTTTGAAGTCGTTGATTTCCGTTCACGGAATCGAAAAACCTCGTGTCATCCTGACCGACAGAGATTTAACGCTGATGAACGCCATAGAAGTGGTATTACCATAGACAACGCATATGTTATGCCGATGACACATAGCACATAATGTTCAGGGGCAAACAAGAAAATACTTCCCCGAGAAAAGTGATCATTTGAAATTTGTTTATGCTTGGAATAAGATTGCGTATGCAGCATCAGAGATTGAATTCGATCACTCCCTACGAGACATGCTATTGGAGTACAAAGACTACCCTCTTACAATTGAATACACTGAAAAATCGTGGATCGATAAATACACAGACAAATTCGTTGTTTGGAAGACAAACAATAACTTGCATTTGGGACATTGCAAGACTAACCGCGTCGAGAGTGCTCATTCTAACCTAAATCGTTACCTACGTACAAGCAAATTAAACTTTGAGTTAATTTGGGGGAGGGTTCATCCACTAGTCGAAATCCAACATGCTGCCATTAGGTCATCGTTCGAGAAAAGTCGTTACGTAGCGCTGCATAAGTTCGCAGATAAACTTTTTGATGAAATTCGAGGCAAGGTTTCCCACATGGCGTTAGAACTATTTTTTGACGAAGTAGAGAAGGCCGAAGATAGCAAGATGATCGCTATTGAAGATAGGTCAGATGTTAAACAAAATGGCATCTGTATATGCACTATAAAATCTACCCATGGTATACCTTGCTATCACCAGGTCCGCAAGTGGCGTAAAAACGGAAAAGCTGCATCGTTAGAAGCATTTCACACCCACTGGACAAGGTTAGAAATAATGTCTCGTTCATTCCGTACGACCATGGAGATTATGAAAGATGATCTGCAAAATCTAGTAATCGATGTTATGGAGACAAAAGACGAAAGCCGTATAAAACACATTTACAAGAAATGGTTTGAAATTGTTTATCCTGAAACATCCTCATTGCTAGAGCCATTGAAGAAGCAGAAACACCGAGGCCGCCCGCAAGTGAAAAGAAAATTAGTTGTCGATACATCATCCACTAAATAGGACACATGCCAATGGGAACATGTGGATGATGATGATAAGGCTAGTCTTGACTCAATTATAAACTCTTTAAAACCACTAAAAGTTAAAAAGGGTAAAGCAGTTGCTAGTGCAAATACGATTAGGGCACATGTGCCTAAAGTACCTCGTACTCGCAGTTCTTCCATTGCCTCGATCGCTAGCAACATCGTACAATCATCCATTGGTGGAGTCAAATAACTTATATATGACCCAAAATGTTTTTTGCGTTGGTTTCCGACTCACTTCAATCCTTTTATATCGGGTATAAATGATGTTAAGGCAGATGGTCACTGTGGATATAAAGCAGTTTCGTTTGGGTTGTACGGTCATGAAGAAGGTTGGCGAGGTGTTCGGAAGGCAATATATGATAAAGTGATGGACAACTATAACATATACAACAAGATATATAACGTTAAAGAGGAGTACCTGAAGGTTGCAGAAAGTATAAACTACTACGACACACCAGCATCCCCCAAATATTGGAAAACAATGCTGAAAATGGGCATTGCGATTGCAACAAAGTTCGAATGTATTGTTCATTTTATGTCACTCGTGGGGTCTCACAACTGTAGTCAAACGTTTTTACCTCTGCGCGGTAAACCCCCCATTATGGCCCAAATACCTGAAATTGGGTTTGGATTCGTTGATACTAATCACTTCGTCAATGTAAGTCATTCGATTTATGGTTTTGTTATTACTTACAACTATATTACTCATTATTTGGTTCTAATTTAAGTCTTATTAAACAGCTATCAATCAAGCCCCTATGCCCTTGCGCACGCATACATCCTACGTGGCAGAAGTTGAAGAGTGAAGATGCTACATATTGGGAGCTACCAATAGGTTGTCGCTGCAAAACATACACGGAGCTCGAAGCGAGAAAGCCAGTTTGTTCATTTTCCAGAAGTAACTAATCTTGATGAATTTTAGTAGTCGATTTATATCTTTTGGTCTGATTTATGTTGTTTTGATTGGATTTGTGTCTTTGGGTCGCTTTATGTCTTTTGGTCGGATTTATGTTGTTTAGAAATTTGTTTACTTTATCATAACGTTTTGTACTTCAGTTGTTTGACCATAATTCATACAATTTTCCAACTTATAACGATAAGCAACTAATCATTTCATAATTTAATATCAAACGTTACAAATAAGCAACAATAACATCGCAAAACATGAGTACATAACTTGGGATTGGACAGACAGTTAGTCAAAATCGTAGCCTCCATTGTCGCTGAGAATATGCACGGTTTCCTCCTTCATGGAAATTTGAGAATGAACATATTCTGCCATTTCTAAAGACAAATAGTCGGTGATCATTAAACCAAACGAATCGAATGCCTCATTCCTAACTTCTGGGGGCTCGTTAAACACCAAGAACATTGGTCCACTAGTTATACACCTGTACCTAGTGGCTACCTCCTCACAAGTACGAGATTGAGGCATTTGTCTAGACGTAGACATTTCGCCGTACATGAAATACATCATACACAAAACTTCATCGAAAAACTCATCAGTATTATCGTCCGGCCTTTTAAACTTCACATGTTTCGCAGCCTTGAGTAGATGAGCATCATCAAACACACTACAACCCATGAAGAAAGACTTCAGCTAGGTTTGAAATTTTTTTTTGTGTGTTTGGTGTTATAACTTAGACCTCTTTATATAGAAAAATATAAAATTACTTTGGCGGGAATTATAGAGCGCGCAAAAAAAAAGCGGGAAAAAATACTAGGAAAAAATTACAAGTACCAATTGCGCACCATAGGTACAGCCTACTGTGTACCTATGGTGCACAGTGGAGTGTACCGATGGTGCCAAGTACATAGCACCATCGGTACACCACCCTGTGTACCTATGGTGCATTAAGGTTGCACCATACGTACACAGTGTGAGGCACCATCGGTGCGCCTCACTGTGTACCGATGGTGCATGCACCGGCCGGTACTTGTCATGCCGCCCGATGGTACAGTGTATAGTACCCATGGTGTACACACGGTTTTACCATTGGTACGCTAGAGTGTGAACCATAGGTACTCCTGACTGCGTACCAATGATGCACAATGACTTGTAATTTTTTTTAAGATTTTCACTCATTTATCTTGTTTTAGGTTTTTTTGAGCCGTTCCAACGTTTTTTGATAACGTTTTTTAAAAACTCCATTTTTGTTATGGTTTTAAAGTTGGTTGGTTACAATGGTACGAGTTAAGTATTTTGCGGATTCGAAATTGTAAATAAGCATTCAAAGAAAGTTTAACAAATCTAAAGGAAAAGATGGAAATAAAATACTAGATGTCATAATACAAAAGACGATAGTTTAACAAATCCTACAAATGGATAAACAACATCAACGTGAATGAAAAAGATAGATTATAACAAAGGTAAAACAAGTCCAATACTGAGGACAAATAACCAAGGAGAGAAGAGCTGCATGACTTGATCTCTCCACCTAAGCGCACCCTCTTCCCCCCGGCCTACAGGTAATGTAACAATCGGCCGAACAACCTCTAGCAATCTATCGTCCGTGGTGCGTGGTGGTGGACTAATAGTATGCCAACCATACTCAGCCAAGTACCTCCAGTAGGTGTTCATCGCCCATTGTCTATATGTGGTGATGGTAACGGTCAACTGATCCTCAGAAAGCAAGTGCTGACGCCAATCTAGCAATGCGCTCTCTCGCCATGTGTACCTCGCCAAATCTCCCTTCTTGTAACCCGGCCAGAGTACAAGTGGGAGTTCGGGTTCATCCTCAACCCGTCCAAACTGGCGCATACCCCGATCAGGCATGTAACCCTCGACCGTGCTCATCATCCACAAATGATAAACGATGGTGCGGATCTCCTGCACGGGGAACTGGACTCTGATATCCACGTATGGCTCAAAAATGATCTGTTCCAAAAAAGTAAAACACTTAGAATGTTTAAAAAAATATAACTTAGTATGAATATGTTACTGACTACTAAAATTTAAACACTTATATTTGTCTCCTTCTGATCTGAAAGGAGAGTACAAACAACCAATTTGGGGCGAATGTTTTGCCCAACAATCCGCTTTGGTAGCCACTTCACAATCCTAGGCTACCTCGCTACGTGGTCCGCGTTCTCAGAGGCTCCAAACGCGGGGAAATGGTCATAAATCCAGCAATCTAGCATGACTACAAATCCGTACAGGTTATGCTCCGATGCTTTCGAAGCATCACCCAAACCACGGAACATGAATGCCAATGCACTTGTACCCCACGCTATATCCCACAAACCAGAATCCATATTCGTCAACCCGTACAAATAGTCAGCCTTGACGCTTTTCTAACTAGTTTCCGCAAAAATAGTGCAACCAAATAAGAACATCAGGTATGCTCGTGATACCTGGCGGATAGTCTTAGCATCAGTCTGCTCGATGTAGCGACCCCTGGTGAAAGTCTCCTGCAACCACTTGATCTTGAATCCAACGCCTCTAGTGGACTGTATCTCTGCACAGACCTCATCCATTGTCAAACCTAACATACTAGCATAGTAGCTGTAAGCCTCATCATGTGGCGCCGTGACTACATCCAAGGTCCGGCCAACTACAGGGAGACCTGTAATGCAGCTGACATCATCGAGGGTAATCGTCATTTCCCCTAACGAGAAATGGAACGTGTTGCTCTCCTGATGCCAACACTCAACGAATACCTCATCAAGTACCGAGTGGATAAAGTACTGAGGTAAGTGAGCTATAAGAGGGCCTAAAGGAGTCCGCACCAAATGTCATTGCACCTCTGGCTGAGCACTGAGGTCCCACATACGAAGCACATTATAATATGCCTGTATGCCCAATGAAGTGCGACCCTGTAAATAAAAAACTAAGTAAAAAATTAATAATAGTAAAACCTTAGACTAGACGTTTAATAATTTTGGTACTTACCTGTCCAATGAAGACGTGATATGCCTCGTGCTCTTTGTAGTCAGGATACTGAGGTATCTTGTTGCATTTCAGAAATGCAAACGTCTTTCGCTGCTCCTCTGTATGAATCGCATCGATATTCTCCTCATCGATGGTGTCCTGCTAAGGGTCCCCAGTGACATCCACCCTCTCACTAACAGGTGGTGGATGTGTAGTAGTATGCGCAGGGGATGGAGCACTGCAAGCGGGAGGTGGTGGATCACTAGTAGTGGGAGGTGGTGATCGGTGTAAATGCGACGTCTCGCATCGTGATGAGCATCCACCTCTACTATCATCCACTGCAATCTCTACAGCTTTTTCTTTTCTCTTTCCATGGTTGATTCGGCACAAAGACCGATCAGACCTTATCCTCCCCTCCTCCTCCCTAAGACGAATAGTCTTAGGGTCCTCAGATGAATCTCGTCTGCACTTAGCGTCGCGGATCTCTCATCTTCGACGGCCTGTACCGTGTTTAGATTTTTCCTCGGGTGTGGCGCCTGTGATCCCGGGGGATACGCCCTAGAGCGAGGAAGACGTCGCTGCTCAACGGCATTGGACCTACAATAATACAATTTTTTTTTACGAAATTAATAACATATGATATAATCCGCAAAATTAAAAAAACAAAACTACAATTCGAAATCGAACTTCCAATTGAAAGAAATTTCTTAAAAATTTCAATTTTTTTTAAAAAAAAATTCAAAAGTAGTTTTAAAAATTCAAAAGTAGTTTTATAAATTTAGTTTTCAAAAGTGCCTGTGCCGTTCAACACGGAGGGCTGTACCGAGCGACACAACCATTCGCACCGATGGTGCTGCCCTAGGCGCACCACCGGCGCGTCCGGCCGACCATTTTCCAGCCGACAACCGGGCTAGAAAATGGCCCCTAAACCCTAATTTTACCCTAAATCCATACCTAAACCTTAAATTCATACCTTAATCTAACCTAAATCCTAAATCCATACCTAAATCTAACTAAATTAATTTGCAAAATTAGATTAGGGAACTTATGTAGGTGGTGGTAGTGGGTTTTTGTACTTCACCATGATGGAGGAGGAGGAGTAGTGGTGGCTCGACGGAAAATTTTAGAGAGAGGTGGAAGTGTTTTGAGAGAAGAGAGTTTGAGAGTTTAGAGAGAAGTGAGAGAAGTGAGGGAAGTGAGAGAAAGTTTAGGGAAAAATGTGTTGGATGGAAGTTAGTACAAAAAATTTGACTTATATACCTATAAAAAGGTATTTTTGGAAAAAAATAGGTATACTTAGATCACCTTTGCGTATACTCAAAATTGGATATACTTAAACCAGAATTGGGTATATATAGCTTGACCCTAATAATATTTCTCTCAATAGCTAAAATGAATACCATTAATATTTATAAGTTAATTTAATTTTATATTTTATATTTTTTGTTTTTGTCTAAACTTTTGAAACGTTTTTCCTATTTGTTGTAAAAATAATTAAGAGTCAAAATATATTTCCATAATAATCATAATATGAAAGGTCCCACAATGTACGAATTTAAAGAAGCGTTAGCCAAATTTCCACTAGCTAAATCTTTGTTTTGAAAATAGCTTCTCCAACATGAAACATAGATTAAAAGAGTTATGAATATTTATTTTTTATATAATAAAATAAGCAATAAAAGATTAAATTTAAAACAAATCACACAAGATACATTTAGTATGATTCTGGTTATGAATAAAATTCTACATTTTCAGGCATCACATACAGGTTTTATATAAAAGTAGGTTATAAGAAAACACTCTCAAACACTACTAACTCAATCACTCCTCACATTTGTTATTACTTTCTCAAGTCATGTACACAACTTAAGCCAAACGTTTCTTATTCATTTTACAACACAAAGTTCTTCATTCCCGTATATGACCTTGCCAATATAAAATAATCTCATATTTTCAAACCAATGTTTGTTGAAATTCATGTGGAATGAAGCTCCCAAACCCATCACCCATTTATTATTTTATATGTAAGTAAAATTCATTAAAGCATATATAACATATCCAGAATTCTCCTTCGGATAACTATCATCCTTCTTATGTTCGAGAATTTCATACTGACACTATATTTCTTACATAAATAAAATCTTACATTCACAAATCTCATTGATTTGGACCAAGAATTTCATCTCATTCTTTGAATCTCTCCATCCAGGCTTTCCCATGGGACTCAATCTGAGACCTTCAGAGTCACTTTTCAACTTTATGTTCCGTTGAAATTTTTTTGAGTCAAAGAAATCTTTACTTCAGTCATCGTAAGAGAATTTTTTCGTTGAACATGCTGTCAACAAAGTTCTTATACACTTTTGACAGAGAACTCAAGAGGATTATTATTAGATACTCATCTTCTACCTTGACTCTAACTGCATTCAAATCAAGATTGATAATATTAAAATCATCTAAGTATCTTTGGATTTTCTTGCTAATATCCATTGTCAATGTATACGAATCTTTCTTGAGGTACAATATATTTGTTAGGGAATTCTTCGTATAAATGGATTTCGACTGATTTAATAATCCCCTACTCTGTCGGGTGTTTACATAACTCTTGACAATACTTTGGCATTAATCATTTTTTTGAAATTCTCATCATTGACAATACACGACCCTTTATACATTAGGAAATCCCAAACTTTAACTATTCATAAGTTAAAATAATTATCTCCATTAACTTATTATAGATCGAAATTCGTGAAACTTATCTTAGTTAATTTTCTTGGTAACTAGTAAGACTTAAAGTTCGAACCTACAGATCTGAAATGATCTTTATCTTTTTTTTTGTATATTTCACCTATAAAATAATATTATTTTGGATTATCCACGCTCATCGCACCGCTTGTTATGGAAATAACCAATATTAAAACCACTCGTTCAGAATAATCATAATATGAAAGATTTATCAATGACCAAAGCTAAGGAAGCGTTAGCCAAATCTTTTCCACTATGAGTTGAACATCCGCTTTGAAGATGATTTCGACAATAAAAAAACCTCAGGTATATGAGTTTTGATTTTTAATTTTTTATATAACAGAGCAAGCAATAATAACAATATTTAAAATTAATTATGATAAGATAAATTTAAAGTTGGTTTGGATTGTGAAATTATCCTGCATCCATGGGTAACATACATAAAAATTTATATAGGAATAGGTTGAGAGAAGACCCTTTTAAATACAACTAACTTAATCACTCATCTTTTATTGCAAAGCACACTCGTCTTAAAAAAAATACCTATGACTCTTTAGAGTTTCTCTCACCGTTGATCTTTAACCTCATTTATCTCTATAAAACCAGACAACCAATAGATTTTTTTTCTAACATTTTTCATCCGTTATCGTTCGAACTTCAATCTTATATTTTAGTAAATATATATATATATACTCAACAATGAAGAACATAATACACAAGTATCATATTGGTTTTAGGTAGACAACCAAAATGGTAATGGTAACAACTATTTTTATATAGGTACGGATTGTCAGATAATGAAACAAGTTTCTGACGCATACTCCATGTATTATACTGTATCATTTAATGCATGATCTAGATTAGTCCTCTTAATCAATGAAAAATATCTTCAATGTATTTTAAAATCTTACAATACAAGTGATCATGTTTCTTTCATAAACGAAAAAAACATATTCATAAGTCTTTACCAACATGTTTATGCACCATCGGTTCTAGTAGTAACATTAAACATATCTTCGACTAAGCTCACCCTTAGGTTCTAGCGGCCATCTTTATACCTAAATATTTGGTTGAGCTTCACGTATTTAAAGAATCTGCAAAAGTAACCCTTAAGTTATCGGCTTACTCAAGTCTCCGACCATCAAATATTTGGCTAAGTTGCAACAATCACTTTTAGCCTACATCTAACAATATTTGTTTTTAATTTATATTTGATGTTATTTAAGTTAGTTTAAGGTATAAATATGTTAAATTTAAGTACTAGAGTTTTGTTGAAGGGTGGTTTAAATAATTCATTGTTTTCAAACAATTTGGAACCGGTTTGATGGTGATTCAAGGGTTGTGAATTGCATTCCGTCAGAATGAATTAACAATCTGGCGGTCTGATGTGTTATTCCAATGGAACATTAATGTTGTTTGATTTCAGTTGAATATGAATCCATACAGTCGGAACATGCCTTTTTACGTCTATATGCAGCGTTGTATAACTAGAAATAAAGCATTTTCCAGTTATGTTTGCCAATTTTCCTAATCTGGTTATTTTAACGGTTTTACAGATTGTTTCATATTTTTTTATATTTTGAATTATGTTATAATGTATATTTATTTATTTATTATTGATATGCTATATCATATTATCAACTTTTTAGGTCATTTTGAACACCGATATTTACTTTCCATGTGGGAAAAAGTATCATGAATATGCCAAAATCAAAGAATGTGATAGAGGTTAGGTGAATATCATCCAATTAGAAGACTAACATATCACTGGAATAGTGACACTGGTTCGAGAATCGGTAACGAATCATGTTAATATCGGATTATCTATTTGTCATATTAAATAGACAATAGACCTTGTCCCGGTTGATACAAGTGCATTCGGTAGTGATGTGCCATGCGTGTGTAGCATGTCACAAGAGGCTAGAGTGTTGTGCGATGGTCAGAAAATAAGGGGATGCAGCAGTCATAATAATAACGATTTACCCATCAATGTGTCTTATTTAGATGAAGCCGCACTCTCAAATGAAGCTTAGAGATTTATTGGAAACTAACAACATCCAATTTTATCTTCTTATGATGAGCATAAGGCCTATCACACGAACATGCGAAAGGTTATTACTTCTTATATTAAAATAATACAATAGTTATATATATATATATATATATATATATATATATCGTAAATTGTGAACTCTATTTTTTTAAACTTCTTACAGCCACACATTTCCATCTTTAAACTTATTTTTGAGTATTGGGGTTATATATATATGTAATATATACACGAATTAATGGCCAATACTTCTCTTAGTCTATTGATTGGTCACATCTGGTAGTTGAGTACGAAACAAACGATGACAGAGGTTTTCATTGATATATGGTACAAGTAGACCAACAACTTCTAGTTTAGTTTCAAAAAGATGTTCATTATGATAAATGATATGTGATGGTGGATTGATGATGATTTATTAGAGTTGGCGCGATTAGAAATAAACATACACTGCAGGGGGTTTACCGATGATATTTTTATTATTCACCATGAGATTTATAATCATCGAGGGTCGGGTTCGGTTTTAAATTCATGCATAGATGCTGATAAGTTTCTTGATTCACAACTAGATAAAACGAGATCCCATGTTCTTGCAATTATGTGCGCATGTCACATATAAGTTTTTGGATGCATGCTATTTGTCAATACTAGCGTTTCAGGCATCATGGTAAACGATATGATATAGTACTTTCATGGAAAGGATCATTATAAGGATGTACGTATTGGTATGTATATAACATTATTTGAGCGAAGCTTCAAAGCATAAAGAGAGGAGTTTGCAGTTTTGTCGGTTTGATAGATTGTTGGATTTAAAACCATTTTTATGTTTTTGGACTTTATTGAAACTATCTTAAAAACTAGACGGTGCTAAAGACGGTCAACTGGCTGCCTCATAAGGTTACGCATTTGGAGGTGTGACTGGAAGAGTTAATCATGAAACTGTTATGAATATATTGGAGAAATATATGAGCATAACTTAATTATGATTTGTTAAAATAATCTAATTTTTACTATTCATTGTAATTATTTATTTGATTGGATTTTTCTATCATTTTTGATTGGATTCTTTTAGTTGTATGAGGACCTCTGATGTTTTTCAGTTCACGAGATCCGATTGTACGACTGTTCGATTTATCTTTTTAACTACGTGGAGGTGTATATGTCAGAAAATATTTATGAAATAGTTTGGAAAGGTTTATAATATGGATTATCTGATTCTATAATTTGTGGATACTAAGAAGAAGGAGAAATATATTATCTCATACAAATTGAAGGACTCTGTTTGGCGTAATGGTAGAATTTTTTGTTGGACCCTGAACACTTTACACAATGCTTTGCATCTTCTCTCCATTACATGACGCCCACTTACATGGCTTACGTACATTAGTATATATGATATACAATTACCAATAAGGGTCTTACTAAGGGAAAACAATCTATGTGGTTCAAAAGATCAGCATTCTAAGACCGCTGAACGATGTTGAAGTGAAGTGAGAGAGATAAGAGATATAAACATTTAGGTCACTTCTCCATGGTTATTATCTGTATATCAAACTTACACTAACAATAGGATCTAAAACTAAAGCTTATATCTAAAATATTATAAGGACGAATATGTAAGATAATATTTATAGTAAAAAAGACTATGACGTCTTGGGTGGTGGATAGCGGTCTGTCGTTGTGTACCATGTACGATATATATGGTAGTTGAGGAATCACCCCTCTATGGGTTTTACGTGAACGGAAATATATGGAAACTAGGTATAATAATATGGAGTTTAAAGTTTCCTATATGATATATATATATATATATATATATATATATATATATATATATATATATATATAAGGCGGGAGCAAAGAAAGTTTTTGGATTAGGATTTACCAATGTGTTGTATGAGAATCAATACAATAAGTTTTTGGATCATCTTATAGAAAAAGACCACTACAGTGCATCATTGTCTCCATTATCATATGAAAAGTGTTTAGTATGGAATAATGAGACATCGTAAGGATCATCCTTTTAGTTTGAGCAATACTAATATTCCTTTTGTTTTTAATCATGTTGTGCTATTCATATTAGTACTCTCATTTTTCTTTTTGTGTTTAATTTTATTATTTTAAGTTTGATGTTTGCATTTAAGGGTTTATGTTGAATAAATTTGAACAAGTCTTTAGTTAATACAAAAACATTGAAATGACAAATAGTTCTAAAATGGATTGAACGGAATAATTAAATGAATATTTTATAAATTAGCCATTTGGTCGATTTTTTGAAAGCATTCGGTTTTCAATCTCTGGATATTGTTCGCAACGAGGCCTTATTTTTAGTTCCGAATGTGTCGCTTCTGGTCAACGCAATACCATACAAGATTTATGTATCAGTTCGTACGATGTGTCCTTCGTAATATAAATCTATAAGGTCGTATAAATTAAAACATTATCCATAAGCTTATTGTAAAGACGTCTTCTAACCATCTTCAATCCATTTGGATGGCTATACAAGCCAACAAAATCGTCTGAAATCCATAATGGCCATCGGGATGTACATTGTTAGCTCTAGTTATAAAATTTTGATAGTACACAAGAAATAATTATATGTATATCTTATATCATTAAATTGTAGGTCACAACCAATATTGTGCCTCATTTCTTCAACTATTAATGGTTTAATACGGCTAATCATTCGACTAGATTATGACGACATTTGAACACGAACCAATGAAGTTTTTCTCTTAAACTTTTGACGGTGTTTTAGAATTCACACATAGTGAAAGTTCACGCATAGAGAGAATTCTACCAAGTTGTGTCAGCATTTTAAATCGATAAAGTTCCCATTTCTCTTCCCACTTTAACTGATATTTTAAAAGCTGCACCAAGTGAAGGTGCACCTGTTTTTCTTCTTATGATTCTTGCACGTGCTCCATATGTGATTTATCTCTTTTAATAGACCATACAACTAATAATTTATGTTTGACTCGTTGACAACCACGATGTTTAAGTTTCTCTATGGGCTTTATAATGGTAGATGTTTACAGATACACTTTTTCAACCATGACAGGTTGAATAAACTTATTCATTTTTTGTCTTAAAATATTTATCCCTGTTAGATTTGTACGTACGATATATCTAAAACTTTCCAGTGATCATCTAAAAATTATAAAATTTAAAGAATTTCATTTTTAATAACTCATGAATCTCGTACCAACATCATAAATTGTGCGTAACTCAGAGCACACAAGCGCAATTTGTTCCTTCCACTTAAATATTACCAACTTTTTTTAAAGAGTAAAAAATGATTTCTAAAGTAGTGTTCTAGACGTTACTTTTGACTTTGTGGAAAAATATTTGTTCATATTTGTGTTGTGTTATTAAATGATTATTTTTAAACAATCATTTAATTGCTTAATGTCAAATCTCGATTAAATAATTCACTTTACATTAAAATAACTGAAAGTTAAGTCTGGTGTGGATTATTTTCGAATGAGGGTAATTTGGTCAGGTGTTTTGTGGTGTTTCAAAGGTATTTAATGTTTGGGTGTTTTGTAGTGAGAGATTTAAGCGGCCTGGTTGTATTAAATGTTCATTACCCTCATTAATGAAAGTGGTTGGGTATTTATACCCTTAATTATGGGCCACATGGGCTTTCGGGTCAAACTTATGAAACTGGATCGAGTTCAAAAACCCATTAGTTTATTAAGCAGATTAGCAATTAGCTTAGTCAAAAGGTGATTAGTTTTTAGTACTTTTGTCCAGTCGGATGGTTCAATGGGTGGCTTTTTTCCGAATTACCCCTGTCCGGTTTCTACAGTTAGTGGTGAAAAGTTTCGGACTCATCAGGAGCCCCTTTTTAGGTTTTGTTCGAAGGCCTTTGGCAAGACCTAAAAAATCTTTTTTGGGTACTTTTAACATTTCTTGGACTGATTGAGTGTTTAGTGTAGGGTTTATCCGGACTGAAAACTTCTCAGAAGTTCAAAGGTTCTGCCATGGATCGTGGGACACGTGTCATCTTTTGATTTGCCTCACCAGCCGTTTTTCTCCTAGAACAACGCTCCCACTAATCCCAAAAAGTAACCTCCTCATTTAATGCCCATGACATCATCGCCGCCTTCAATCATTATTTTTGTCTTTTCGTATTCTCCTAGGTTTTTGGCATCTTTTTTTGTCTCATTAGTATAAATTACTTCATTTTCACTGTTTTACCATCTTCATAACTCTCTCATTCCTTCATCTCAAAACTTTCACCTCTCTTCTCAAAATCCTTTTGGTGTGAGTTTATGTTCACAGCAAGAAACACATTGGTAAAAGGCGGGTGGCTTAATCTCTCGAAGTTAGAAAAAGCACAAAGAGTTGAGCGAGAAAGGCGCATTGCTGCAGGTCTTCCAGTTTCTCCAATCGACAAGTCTGAAACACCATCTTCAGAGCCTAACCCAGGAGGTTATTTCAACCAAGTCTTTCACCCATCGTATCAAGCTCTTCGGTTCAGGAGTCACATCCCACTTTCGAACGAGAAAAAGCTGTTACAAGCACAATGAGACCCTCTCCATTCATAGCTATGAGATCAAATGCTGAAAATACCAGAAAACTGACACTTCGCCGAAAAGGCCGCTTAGTAAAAGGCTAAGCAGTTGTTTCACAGTCTAAGTCTCCAAAATCAGGGCCCCCTAGGTCTGGGGCCAAAGACAAAGTTACAGGGTCAGAGGTATCTATCAAAGTCCCTAAGGATAAATCATCTGGTCTGGAGGCTACTGGAACAAGCCTTCGAAATGAACCCCCCGGATCTGAGCCCCAGCCGGACACCAGATCACAAAAAGAAAGCGATGCTCAGCCGTCTGGACAGTTCACTGAGCCAACCACCAGCACTCCTCCACCAACGACAACTAACAATCCTTCCATGGTGATGGAAGAGGTGATGGAAGACATCATTGAAGAAGCCCCATTTGAGACTGACGTCTACGGGCAGACAGAGGAAGCTGCCACTGATAAAAAGGGTAAGGGTAAAGAGAAGCTCTGTTTGAAACATCCGAACCTGTCGGAGTCCCTGGAAGGCAGAATGGGACCTTGCTTCCACAAGGTGAGCATAAAGTATCCGCTAGCCATGCAAAATATTAACTACGCCTTCATTCATACTGCTGAATTAGGCCGGATCCGGACGAAGTGGGGGATCCCAGAATTTGTCAAAGTGAGGAGACGCCAATGGACTGCAAGCTAAGTGAGATAGTTCTTTACACATAATTGTTTAACTGGGGCTCAGATTTCCCTTGGACCCAGAGATCGTCAGATAATTTCATCTGATAAAGCTTTGTCCAAGCCAACTAAGTCCCAACGCTTGGTTCACCCTCATGGCTTGCATCATGGCCTCTAGGCTCTCCGGAATACCGCTTCCGATGGAGCAATTTGTTGCTGTGGCCGGCCTCTGCAAGAACCACATCATCCCCTTCTATCATTACAACATGGGTGACAATTTTAAGGTGGTGGATGATCTGCTCGAATCGGAGAAGAATTGGAAGACCCAATTCTTGTTCATTAGTGGAGCTTGGGAAAACGGGAAGAAGATTAAAGCTGGAGTCAACCCAAGCATGCTAACCAGCAGATGGAAAAGCACAGGTAAAAATTTCATCATGTTTGTTTTTCTTTCCTTATAAAAAATCTTGTTACTAAATTGCTATTCTTTTTTCTTTGGGTAGTGCTGCCGAAGGAGTTCTCTGACTACTTGAAGGAGGGGCAGACAACCTGTGCCAATCTGAATGCTTGGGCGGCCGACAAATGGGGAAATCGCTTCCACAATTGTTTTACTGCCGACAACCTGGTGAGGTCCCACCTCTGGAACACAACCGGACATAGAGACTTGTCTTGGGAAGAATTGACCACACCACCTCCTCCGGGCGTCATCCTGCAGAGGACAGAGGCGAAGGATGAGAAGCTGGCCTTGCCTGCCACAGCTAAAGCCCCAAGTAAGATGAAGGGCAAGAAAGGCAAGAAGAAGCAAGATGCAGCTGAGGTCGATCAGGGTGGTGTTGAGGAGATCGTCCCAGCAAACCAGGAGGTGCAGGACCAAGGGGGGATCGATGCTGCTCTTCTTCAAGTGGTTGAAGATGAGAGTACCAAAGAGGCAGGTGGATCTCCAAAACTCTCAAAAACTCCCAAAAAAGACCGAAAACGGGGAGCATATGGTGAAGATAGGGAAGCCAAGAAGAAGAAAATCTCCAAGGGGGATGAAGTAGCTCTCCGGCCTCCAGAGTCTCTTCCTCCGGTCGACCCAACATACCCTACACAGGCAGAGCAAATCCCAAGTGATTTTCACACCGTAGAGGGTACCAGAAGGGATATTAACATTGATGAAGTAGATATCAGTGGCCTTCAAGGGATTGGCCTTTACTTTGGAGACCTCGAAAAAGACGACTTTGCTAGCCCTTACCTCCATCCAAGCTCTTCGAACATGGTTACTTTCAATGGTAAGTCTTTTTCTTTTTCAGGGGAGAATGACATGGTGACTCACTCCTTGCTGAGCAACATCCAACCGCTGCTCAACCTAGAGAGACAAGTGCGAATTCAATCTACCCTTATCAACACACTCAATGCAGATAAAGATAATTTATCTAACAACCTCCTTAACGCCAATCAGAGTGTTGAGGCATTAAGGAGAGAGATCGAGGAATTGAAGAAGGGAAAAGAGGACTTGGCCACCAGGCTGGCCACTTCGGAGGGGGTTAACAAAGAACTCCAATCTAAGTGTTCTGGCTTGGAGAAGGATCTCTCCACTTCGAAGGATGAGGTGAAGGCCAGAGACAATGTTATCCAGACCCTGACTAGTGATAAAATTTCACTCGAAGATGCTGTGTCTAGAGCCACCAAGGAGAAAGAAGATTTGATAAAGGATCAGGAGAAGACAATCCAGGCCAGGATTGATGAATACACCAACAAGGTGATCGACTCCCAAGAAGAGAGGTATGCCGAAGTCAAATCCAATATGGTCTTGCTCTTCCACCGAACATTCCCGAAGAGGACGCTCGGTAATTTGTGGCAGTTCGTTGAATATGACGATATCCCATTTCAAACGATGGTGGATGGTGATAAGAAAAACTACTCCAGTGGTTATGATTGGTGTGGTTAATTTTCGTCTGAGGGTAAGATTGTAACTTTTATTTTGAGTTTTGTGGAAGTTTGTAAGTATTTAATGTTTGAGTACAGAGTAGAGGGAGAATTAAGGAGCCTGGTTGTATTTAATTTTCATTACCCTCATTTAATGTTGGTGGTTGGGTATTTATACCCTTACGTTTGGGCTTTATGGGCTGTCGGGTCATGTTTAATGGACCCGGGTCAAGTTTAAGGACCCATGAGCTCTTGGTAGGAGAGCAGGCAGCTTAGTCAAGAAGTGATTAGGTTTTTAAATACTTTAGTCCTTGTTCGAACAGTCAAATGGATGAGGGGTTCGAACTGCCCTGCCCGGTTAGATGGTCTTTGTCCGAACTGTCCCTGTCCGAAGAGGTAACAAAATCCAGACTCATCAGTAGCCCTTTTTTTAGGTGTTTGTTCAAATAACCTTTGTCAAAACCTGAAAAACAGTCCGTTGTCAGTGGAAAATTCATCCGGACAGGTCTTCCGAATTGTGTCATGGTTTTATCCGGAGTGAAAAAGTTCTTTGAATCTAAACGGTTTTTTGCCAAGGTTCATGGGACATGTGTCGCTCTTTGGTTCGTTGCTTTAGCCGTTTTTTACCTTGAATTTCGCACCCACCTTCTCTGAAAAGCAACCCCTTCATTAATGAAGGTGACATCAGCGCCGTCTTTTAATCATTACTAATCTTTTCGAATTCTCCTAGGAATCAAGACTTCTTTTTGAGGTTTACTATAAATTAAGATACTTTTCTACTGGTTCATTTGGTGAGAATAGAAGTTGAATTGAGAAGATTGAGAATATTGACCAAGAATCAACAGAGAGATTTTTAGGTAGTGAATATAATCTTTCGCCTCTAATTATTTCATAGGTGTAATCAGCCTCTTCGACCTCTTTAAATAGGCCTAGTGAGTTAGTTACAAATTCGGTTACATAAGGGGTTTATTTACAGTTCAGTCCCTATTCTTCCTGTAAAACTTTAATCTTACTCTATATTAATAGAACTTATCATTCAAGTCCTTATTAATTACATTTAAGTCCCTAAGGAATATATTTCCTTATTAGTAGCCCCCTAGTTCTTATACAGACAATTTTATAAGAACTATTCACTCTTCGAACATTACTCCAAGTGAATAAAACTTCTTTCATCCAGCCCCTTCATTATGATTGAGCCTAATGACTTGCAACTTCACTTCGAATCTAAGAATAAGTGCAAATAAACTCCCCACTTACTTCGAATCTACCAACTTGAAATACAACCTTACTTTCACTTCGAATCTTCTGACCAAAATTACAAATTTACTTCTACTTCGAACCTCTTGACCCCTACTTGAAAGACTGATTGGACCCTTCTTGATAGGTCACGTTTCACATTCCACCCAATGAGAACAATTCACTGGTTTTGCCTCTTCCAATTCTCAACGTCATTTTTTCCAAGTATAAATACTTAACTCCACCTTACTGAGAACCTTTTAGAAAAATCATCTCTTTCCTAAGCCATCTTCATCTTGTTCTTCATCAACCTTCATCTTCATCTTCTGCTATCTTCCCCAGAAACACCACTTCTCCAGTCACAAAAAACATCTTCCCAGATCAACATCAATTATATGAGAAGGTACCCCAAATACAAAAGATCTAAACCTAAAAACCAAAGAAAACCAAAGAAATCTCTCTTCCCTGGTTCTAGCAATTAAGTATTTGGTGCTTACGATTATCTCTGTATTTCAAAAAGAGCTAAAGAATACAAAGCTGCTGGGTTAATCTACAACGGTCCTCGTTTCTCCTCTACCACCTTCAAATATGGTAACTTCAATCCCAATCTACTTAATTCATCTTCAAACCTAGCATCAAACCCAGAATCTGGCCAACAATCTTCTCCTCCTCGAAATCAATCCACTTCTCCATCACTAAAACCACATCGAAAATCTAAGCCTGTCAATTCTGACAAACCTCCAACTCTAAAAAAACCACAACTCAAATCACCTATCCTACAATCCGAAGCCGTTAAAGTTAAACTTCACAAAAAATCAACCTTTCTAGCAATGGGTGACGATGCAGAAACCTCCTCTCCTCCCCCACAAGAAGTGGTTGACGTTACACCAGAGAATAGTCAACCAGTTCTTGTGACTCAAACTGAGACTCAAACTCGAAGTCTTCACGATGAAGCTACCGATGAAGAAAATAACAAAGAAAATGATTCTGAAGCCATTAAATCCGATGCCGAAGGGGAATCCGAGGCAGATGGGGTAATCCCTCCAAAGAAAATTCGAGGAAAGAAACCTCCTATTACCCTCCCCGAAGATGTTGCTGCCTTGGTTCAGGAAAACCTACAACCACTTTGTCCTCGGTACATTCTCGCCCTAAAAAATGTACCCTACACTTACTACCTCGAATCAGAAAAAGAAGAACTCAAGAAACTATGGGGATTAACAGACAACATTGTTCTTCGACTACCAGTAGAAGGAGAAACACCTCTGAGTTGTCAGAAGAACGAACTAGTAGTTTATTCTGAGCTTTTCAACTGGGGACTTCGATTTCCCCTCGATCCCATGATTGTAAGGTACTTCGAAATTCTTGGGTTGTGCCCAACACAAGTCACTCCAAACCAACTGTTCACTTTATTCTCTGCTATCATGGTGTCGAGGCTAGGAAGCATCCCCCTCGAAATAGAGGATTTCATCTCACTGACCAAAATCTCAAATGGGCCAGTTCTACCATTCTACTACCTCACTTTGGAGGATGATCTGAAGATTATCGACGACCTCCTCGAGGCTGACAAGTTTTGGAAGCAAAGGTTTGTCTTTTTATCAGGAGCTTGGGAAAATGGTAAAGAAATTTCCGATGACAACCCCTCAAAACTTACTCTCACCTGGAGAGATAGCAGTAAGTAAATCATTGTTGTATTGTTAATATTTTTTTTAACTTATTAAGCCTAGTCAAATTAACCAAGTCTACTTATCTAACTGTTTACTCTTTTTCCAGAAATTCCGAGGAGATTCAAAGGTCGTCGAAAGACTGCAAAGGTTATCTTCCAGAGAATGGCTGAGTGGGCAGAGAAAGCCTGGGGAAATGGCTTTCACTCAGCCTTTCAACCAATCAACTTCGTCAACAGCCATCTCTGGCGCATAACCTTGGGAGCTGACTTCCCTGAAGATCCGATGCTCCCCCCAGATCCCATTGAATCGGTCCAAAGAATACTCGCACCAGATGGGAAAACCTACCTTCCCACCAGGAATCGATCTGACAGTCACCTGCCACTAAAAAAGAAGGGAAAGCTAACCCTCAAAAAACCCAACACAAGCAAGGCTAACCCTTCCAAAAATTCGAAGCCTGCAGGGAAACGAAAAGCGCCTGCATCTCAACTTCCTCCAATATCCGAAGAGGACGAACCTGCACTGAAAAAAAGAAAGAAAGAAAACAATGCTCCAAAGAAGAAAAAAAGCAAGTCCACTACTCCAAAGAAAAAGAACGAAGCTGACATGCTCGAAGAGGTATTGGCTTCTGAGGTGCATGAGAAAATCTTCATTGAAGAAAATCCTCGAGGGGGATTGGCACTAGGAGATAGCCAAGAAAATGAATATCTTAACCTCGAAGATTTCAACTCGAGCGGGGATTTTGCAGTCACTGGTGAAGATTCTCGACCTATCAACACCATTCCATCAACTTCTACCGGGGCTGCCATAACTTCAACATCTAATGCAATCGTTCCTGTTCATCATCATCCATCAAACTTGCCCAACCCTGACAGATCCGATGAGGTAACTTCAATCCTTCGACCTTTTACTAATTTAAGTGCTGCAGCCAAAAAATTGTGTGAAGAAGTGAACAATTCACATACACAATTGGAGCTCCTTGCACAAGAATTAATCAAGAGCAAAAAGGAAAAAGAATCTGAAAAAGCTTCGAAGGATAAAGCACTTTAAAATTTCGAGGATGAGAAAAGAAAACTTCTTAAAGAGCATAAAGAAGAAATCGAAGCTTTGGAAACTTCTCATCGTCTGGCTCTCGAAAATATGAATACCCAACACTCTACTGCCATGTCCGAGGAAAAGAAAAAATCTATCGATGCTGAAAAACTTGTTAAGGAACTCAGGAAAAACTGGAAAATTGTCAAACTCAATTGACTACGCTTCAAACAGGATTCGAGCAGGAAAAGAAGGCTGCCATCAAGAAAGCCGAAGCTGCTGTTGGTTCTGTGATGCTTAATGGTATCAAGAAAGCTCAAACTCAAACAGCTATCGATCTTCTTCGAGAAATCCATGCTGCCTATCCAAGGTTGAATTTAACAGAATTTTGGAAACAAGTTCCAAAAGAAGATCGCCCAAAGGAAGCATTCGAGGTGCCATCAAGCTCCTCAGAAGAAGATGATGCTTCTGAAGGGTCATCAGAAGAAGAGGATGACTAAACAGTAGATTATATATGTCGCGCTTGTTTTGTGTGTGTTTTAATTAAGTAGTTTTCTCCTTTTTTGTAAGCTTCAAGTTTTATCCGATGAAACAAGCAACTTTCTTAATATTTCAAATTTTTGGTGCACTCATAAAACATGGCACTTCGAAAATTAGATGCACTCATAAAACGTGGCACCTCGAAAATTAGATGCACTCATAAGACGTGGCACCTCAAAAATTAGATGCACTTATAAGACGTGGCACCTCGAAAATTAGATGCACTCATAAGACGTGGCACCTAGAAAATTAGATGCACTCATAAGACGTGGCACCTCGAAATAGGTTGTTTCTTCAAAGCTATTGCTTTGGAAAATTATTCTTGGTCAACTTTCAAAGATGATCAGTCTTTGCCAAGTTACCAAAATAACAAATCATTCATCATACTAAACAACCAATGGCCAAAAGAAATTTTATTATGAAATTCAATATTAACCAGACACCTCATTAAAACCTTTCTGGGCCAACAGATAAGGAAAGAGTATGTCTGTCTTGTAAAAATTCGAAGTTCAATTTTACCCACAATACAATTTCAAATGTTCTATATTCCAAGGGTGTTTGAGCATCCTCCCCTCTCGATCAGACAACCTGTATGACCCTGGCTTAACCTTCATTTTGACTTCATAAGGACCCTCCCAATTCGGAGCCAATTTTCCGAGGTGCCTGTCCTTAGTATGAAGAAATACTTTTCGCAACACTTTATCGCCAACCTTGAACTCCCTCTTCTTAACATTAGCATCGTACCTGATTCTCATTAAGGTTTGATAATGAACCACATTCAAATGTGCTTTGACCCTTTTTTCCTCTAACAAATCAAGCTCAACCCTTCTAGCTTCATCATTATCTACTTCGGAATATCGCAATAACCTGTAGGAAGGCAATGTAGATTCAGCAGGGCACACAGTATCCATTCCATACACTAAAGAAAAAGGAGTCTCTTTTGTGGCCTCTCTAGGGGTTGCTCGATATGCCCACAACACTTCTTGAAGATAATTTGGCCATTTCCCTACTGCTCCCGCCAAATTTTTCTTTAAACCCTCCAAAATAGATCTATTTGTAACTTCCACCTGCCCATTTGCTTGTGGGTGGAAAGGAGTAGAAAAGCATTGCTGTATTCCTTTCGAGGAGCAAAAAGAGTCCATTTCCTTGTTATTAAATTGGGGACCATTGTCTGTTGTTATTCTTCGAGGAACTCCAAAACGGTAGCAGATTTTACTTAGAATAAACTTGATCACATCCTTAGCTTTTGTTCCAGCTAAGGGCTCTGCTTCTGCCCACTTCAAAAAATAATCAACGGAAACAATAATCATCTGTCTTCCACCTGAAGCCATAGGCAACGGTCCTACCAAATCAATCCCCCACCTATCAAAAGGAACAGCCTCAAAGATTATCATTAGAGGTGTCGCTGGTTTATGTATCAGATGTGCATACCTTTAACAAGTATCACAACCTCGAACTAACAACTTGGCATCCTGTAATATAGTAGGCCAGTAATATCCTGCCAACAATACCCTACGCGTTAAAGCTTTGAATCCACAATGAGCTGATCCATCTCCATCATGTAATTCAGATAAAATGTTTTGAGACTCTTGCTTACTCAAACATCCTAACAAAGGTCTCGACGCAGATCTCTTATACAATATCCCATCCAATACCACATAACCAAGAGCTTTATACCTTATTTTCTTGAGCAAGTGTTTATCAAGAGGTAGTATTCCCTTCGTAAGAAAATTTAACAAGTCAATTCTCCAATCACCTCGAATGCGCATCGAATCATTTACTACCTCCTCAACAAATTCACATTGCTCAGAGCTTGATATAATCGAAGGCAATGGTTGTGTCACGATCCATGGATATTCTTCAGAGTAAGCCATTGTTGCTAAAGAATCAGCCATTGTGTTGTTTCCTCTTCGAATATGCTCCACCTCGACATTTTCAAATTGTGCCATCATACCTCGTAGTTCTTGCAAGTACAAAACCAAACGATCTTTTTTAGCTTCTGATACCCCTTTAACATGGTTAACTACTAACTGCGAATCTGTTTCTAAGCGCACGAATATTGCTCCACAAATTTTCGCTAACCACAATCCTGCTAGCACTGCTTCATATTCAGCTTCATTATTCGAAGCATGAAATCCAAATCTTATAGCTTGAAACATATACTCCCCTGTTGGTGCCACCAATTCTACCCCCGCACTTGAACCTTTATTACTAGATCCTCCGTCAGTTCGCACTGTCCACATCGGATTCGAGTGTATCTTTCATCTTTTTTCTCTTCAGATCTACTCAAATGAAACTCAACAAGGAAGTCTGCTAAGGCTTGAGCTTTGACAGCTGTTCGAGGAGAGAATAACACATCGAAATCTCCTAATTCTACAGACCACTTAGTCATCCTTCCTGAGATATCTGGCTTTTGCAATACATTTTTCAATGGATAGGAAGTTCGAACCACAATCGTATGTGCCTAGAAGTAAGGACGCATTTTTCTCGCTGCCACTACTATACACAACGCCAATTTTTCGAGCTTTAAATAACGTTTTTCAGCATCAACCAAACTTTTACTGATATAATAGACAGGCTTCGAAACTCTTGTATCTTCACTAACCAGAACTGCACTCACTGCATAATCCGATACTCCTATATACAAAAATAATTGCTCACCCTTTCGAGGCTTTGATAATATTTCAGGAGAGTACAAAAGATTTTTGATCTTAATAAAAGCTTCTTCACAATCCGAAGTCCACTCAAAATTATTTGGTCGACGCAGCACCTGGAAAAAAGGCAAGCACTTATCTGAAAAACGAGAAATGAATCTGTTCAGAGCTGCTAACCTGCCTGTTAACATTTGCACTTCTTTGATATTTCGAGGTGAAGACATTGATATCAGAGCCTTCAACTGTTCTGGATCCACTTCAATTCCTCTTTCACTAATCACATCCCCCAGAAACTTACCAGATCGGACTCCAAATGTACATTTTTCTGGGTTCAACTTCAACTGTATGGCTCTAAGATTCAAAAACGTCTCTTCTAAATCATCAATGTGCTCATCATCACTTTTGCTCTTAACAAGCATATCATCGATGTACACTTCGATATTCCTCCCTATTTGTGAAGCAAACGCCTTATTCATCAACCTTTGATATGTAGACCCAACATTTTTCAATCCAAACGGCATCACTCTATAACAGTGTAAACCTCGATCAGTAATAAAAGTTGTGCTTTCTTCATCCTCTGGATTCATTCGAATCTGATTATATCCTGAAAATGCATCCATAAATGTTAGAATTTTGTTTCCAGAAGTAGAATCCACTAATTGGTCAATTCGAGGTACTGGAAAAGGATCTTTTGGGCAGGCTCTGTTTAAATCTGTGAAGTCTACACACATTCTCCATTTTCCACTCTTCTTTTTCACCACCACAGGATTAGCCGTCCACCTCGGATAATTGGACTCCCTAATATGCCCCATTTTATACAATCTATCTACTTCAGCAATTATGGCCTCAGATTTTTCCAAAGAAAAAGCTCTCCTTTTTTGTATTATCGGCTTGATCTTCGAATCCACAGCCAGACTATGACATATAATGTCAATTGGGACCCCAACTACATCCTCAGATAACCAAGCAAACACATCCAAGTTTTTAGACAAAAAATTCAACAATCTTTCTCGCACTGATAAAGACAGCAGAGTCCCAATTCGAAGTACTCTGTTATTATTGAAAATGTATTCTTCTATTTCTTCACTTACCACCACAGAACTCGGGGTTGACCTCGGATCATCAATTCCCTCATCTGTACCACTAGAAGACAACCCCCCAAACTGCTATTTCTCCATTGGATCATCGGTACTTTTGCCACGTAGTCTAAATGCAGCAGCGTAACACTCTCTAGCCACCTTTTGATCACTTCGAACTACACCAACTCGATCCCCGACTACATACTTCAAACATTGATGAACCGTAGAAACTATAACATACATTTTTGCCAGCCATGACCTTCCAAAAATAGCATTGTAGCTCGACGGACAATCTACCACCATAAAAAGTACTTGTACTTTCTTTTTGAAAGGCCCTTTTCCCAAAGAAATTTCACCTTCAAACTCCCCTACTACATTCGCTGTCGCGCCAGTAAACCCAATTATAGTTCTTTCTGACCTTTCTATCCGAGGTGGAGCAGTTAATCTATCATATGTTGATTTGAACAACACATTAGCAGAGCTTCCAGTATCAATCAATACTCGTCGAATTTCCACCCCACACACTTCTGCTCCAATGACCACTGCATCTTCATGTGGCCCAGTAATTCCTCTCAAATCATCCCCATCGCAAATTATAAATGGGACATCCTTCTTGTTGCTTAGGTGTGCTGATGCTCCTCCTTCAATTTGATGCGTTAAATTCACTATATGTCTCTTCCTCGAATTATTAGTGTTATTAGTCATTGAATCTCCCCCAAATATTGTTAGTGACTCAAAGAACGCACACAAATCTCGAACATGTCCCTTACGCATCGGCTCATCAACTGACATCAACAACAATCGACTAGGGTCTGGGTCGACATATTCCGAAGCTACATCAAATTCATCACCTGCAGCATCTAAAATCATCAGTGCACTTTCCTGCTTAGAATTAGGATTGCCCACCTTTTGAGTTATGGCTTTAGCATTCTTTTTGACATACTCCAACAATTTTCCATTCTCTATCAAAATCTGCATCTCCTTCTTCAAAGCAATACAATCATTTGTATCATGTCCAATATCATCATGATACCTGCAGAACCTGTTATTGCGCTCCTCTCTTGGCTTATTAATCACTGCCAACTTTCTGAAATTTACTGTTCCCCTGGTTTTCTCATATATCGAAGCCACACTTTAAGTCAAATCTGCATAATATTCTGGTCTTACCCACACATTCGATCTTGATCTGAATTGGTGTTGATTATTAGAATTGTGCTGATTAGAACCCCCTTGATATGAGCTCGAAGAACCCCCTTGGTATGAGTTCGAACCTCCTCGATTAGAAACATTTTGATTACCCCTCGGGCGCGATGAGTTATTATTCGAAGCGTTCACTTGACTATTCCCTTTCTGAACAGTACTACTTCCTCCTCGAACTCGAGTAGACTCTTCGACTTTGATCTGATCTTCAACCTGAGCCATGAGAGCTCCAAACGTTAATGCCCTACGCCTTGTAGTCTCATCAGCTAAATCTCCTGGCAACAATCCTTGTCTGAACGCTGCCATAGCCACCACCTCCTCACAATCATCTAATCCAGCTTTTGTTGACACAAATCTTTTAGTATAATCCTTTAACTTTTCTCCCACAGCTTGCTTACATTGTATTATAGTATCTCCATTAGCTCTCATTTCTTTGCTTCCCACAAACTGTATTCGAAAAGCTGTGTAAAAGCCTCTAAAATTTGCAATGGACTCCTTAGGAATCTTGTTGTACCATTTTAGTGCAGTTCCTTTGAATGTCTGAGAGAATGCTCTACACACCAATTTATCATCGTCTTCGAAATTAGTCATATAGTTTTTGAATTGTTCTATATGATCATCTGGATCTTGAGTTCCATCAAACTTGTCAAGTTTTAGAAATATCGAACCGCCTCGGAAGTGGCACATATTTAATCTCACTAATCAATGGTGAGTCACTCCAATCTACTCCTTGAACAAACTGGTCTTTGTTCCTCATTCCCACAGTAGCATACAAACTTGATTCACCTTCAAATTTCCGAGGAGAATACTTCCGAGGAGAATACTTCAGAGGAGAATATACTCGTCTTTCCTTCTTTTGCATTCCTTCCTTATACATTTTAGCTGGCCGAAATTCATATCCTCCTCCTCTTGAATGACCTCGAGAATGCTCATATCTTGGTGTTTCATCTGACTCCAAATTTTCAAAATCCTCTTCTTCACTATAATCTACATATCGTCGCTTCTGCAACTTTTCTTTTATTTTCATTCCACTATGCTCCTTCTTACGCTCAAAATGTATTTTACGCTGTACATATTGAACGTTGCCATCGTCATTCGACGGATCCGATTGATCATCCCGATCACCTCTTGCTATTTTAGATCTAAGTCTAGCACCATCATTATCTTGCTTCTTTTTAGCAAATTCATCAAGCTCCGCCACTTTTCTTATCAACTCATTCATTTTACCTTCAAAATCAAATTGGTTTGATTGAATCAGAATTGACTTACCTGCATCTTTCTCTTGCAGATCAGATTTCAACGTCTCCAAAGCTTTTCGAACAGGTGGATTATCTCCTTCCTCCGAATTCATCTCCGATTAGCAAAAATATAAACAAAATTCTTCAGAAAACGAACAAATTCGAGACTCGATTTTTGATCTATCGAATAAGGTATCTTCGCCCCCTCTTTCTAGCGCCAATTTGGTGAGAATAGAAGTTGAATTGAGAAGATTGAGAATATTGACCAAGAATCAACAGAGAGATTTTTAGGTAGTGAATATAATCTTTCGCCTCTAATTATTTCATAGGTGTAATCAACCTCTTCGACCTCTTTAAATAGGCCTAGTGAGTTAGTTACAAATTCAGTTACATAAGGGGTTTATTTACAGTTCAGTCCCTATTCTTCCTGTAAAACTTTAATCTTACTCTATATTAATAGAACTTATCATTCAAGTCCTTATTAATTACATTTAAGTCCCTAAGGAATATATTTCCTTATCATCATTAACACTTTCATTTTCACTATGCTAATCTTCGAAGCTTTCTCTCTCAAACACAAATTCTTACTTAGGTCGTTTATGTTCACGGCTAGGAACGCTCTGATCAAAGGCGGGTGGCTCAACCTATCTGAATTAGAAAAAGCACAAAAAGTCGAAAGGGAAAGGCGTATAGCAGCAGGCTTACCCACTTCACCCATTGATAAACCAACATTCTCAGTCACAGAGTCTAACCAGAGTTCTTCCTCCTCAAAGGGTGTCAAACCAAAGAGGTTGTTTCAAACCAATCTTTCCCCTATCATCTCGGGTTCTTCGGTTCAAGAGTCGGAACCCACAGTTGAGCCAGGTTTAACAATTACCAGTTTTAAAAAACCCTCCCCATTCTTAGCTATGGGGTCAGATGCTGAAACTTCTCCTCATAAGCTGGTTGATCGAAGAAAAGGCCGGCTAGTCAAAGGGCAGGCTTCTAAGAGCACTCCTTCAAAATCGGGGGCCAAGGACAGCAGTACAGGGTCAGAGGTACCCATTAAAGCACCCAGGGAAAGGCTGTCCGGTCCGGAGGCCACCGACTCAATTCTCCGAAGAGAAACGTCTACATCAGAACCCCAACCAGAGGCTAGGATCCAGGAGAGTACTGAAGCTCATCAGTCCGGAAGTCAGGCTGATCCAACTCCAAACCTCCCCCTCACAACAAAAATTGAAAATCCTTCCTTAATCATGGAGGAAATAATGGAGGACTCCATCGAAGAGGCTCCATTCGAGTCCGAACCATCAGGACAGACTAGCAGTGCTGTTGCTGCTCAGAAGGATAAAAGCAAGGAGAAGATGTGCTTAAGGCATCCGAATATGCCGGAGTGCCTTGAAGGAAAATTAGGACCTTGTTTTCACAAGGTCAATGTTAAATATCTCCTTGCTTTGTAAAAGATCAATTATGCTTTCATCCATACAGCTGAGTTAGGCCGGATGCGCACGAAGTGGGGGATTCCGGAGAATGTGAAGATAAGAATCCCCATAGCCCCCGAAACCCCAATGGATTGCAAACTCAGTAAAATAGTCATCTTCACTGAGCTCTTTAACTGGGGTTTAAGGTTCCCCTTGGATCCAGAAATAGTTAAGTATTTCTACCTTATCAAGCTCTGTCCCATTCAATTAAGCCCCAACGCCTGGTACACACTTATGACTAGCATCATGGCCTCCAGGCTCTCTGGGATTCCTCTATCAATGGAGGAATTCGCTGCTGTGGCCGGTCTCTGTAAGAATCCTCATATCCCCTTTTATCACTTCAACATGGGGGATAACTACAAAGCAGTGGATGACCTGCTTGAGTCGGAGAGAAACTGGAGGACTCATTACCTGTTCGTAAGTGGTGGTTGGGAGAACGGGAGGAAAATCAAAGCCGGAGTCAATCCAAGTCTCCTCATCAGCAGATGGAGAAGTGACCGTAAGGCTCCTACTTTATATTCTTAATTTTTTTTATCGAATTTGCTTAAGCTAATCGAGCTTGTCTTTTCTTCTTAGCAGAACTGCCCAAGGACTTCAGTGACTACCTAAAGTCCGGGCAGACCACTTGCACCAAGATCAATACTTGGGCTGCCGAAAAGTGGGGAAACTGGTTTCACGATGCTTTCACATCAGGCAACTTAGCAAGGTCTCACCTCTGGAACACTACTGGCCGGAGGGACCTGACCTGGGAAGAACTCACCACTCCACCCCTCCGGGTGTAGTTCTCAAGAGAACGCACGAACCGGATGGGACACTTTACTTGCCAGGCCGAGCCAAGGCTGCGAGTAAGATGAAAGGCAAGAAGAAGAAGGGCAAGAAAGTGGTAGGTGGAGTTAACCCTGCTGAGGTGGAGGAGGCTGTTTCAACAAATCCGGATGGGCCAGCCCCAAGCCAGATTGATGCTGCTCTCTTAGAAGTGGTAGAGCTGGAGAGTGTTAGGCAAGAAGTTCAATCCCCAAAACATCCAAGGGCTCCCAAAAGAGACAAAAAACAAGGAGCTGAAAGCAAGGACAGGGAGGCTAAGAAGAAAAAGACCTCCAAGGGAGATGAACTTTCTCTCCGGCTTCCGGAGCCTCTCCCTCCTGTTGACCCCACTGATCCAACGCAATCAGAGGAGATCCCTGGTGATTTTCAAACAGACGAGGTCGGAGGAGGAGACCTTAGCATTGATGGGGTTGACATCACGGGTCTTGATGGGCTTGGTGACTACTTTGCCAACCTCCCCAGAGATGATTTTGCTGGGCCTTATCTCCCTCCGAGTACTTCGAACACCGTCATTTTTAATGGTAAGACTTTTACTGTTTCAAGTGAAAGGGATATTATAGCTCACTCCGTATTAAGTAGTGTTCAACCGGTGCTTGTGTTGGAGAAGCAAGTTCGAAGTCAGGCAGATACTATCAAAGATCTCAAGTCTGACAAAGAGAGACTGTCCGACGATCTTAATACTGCCACTCAACATGCTGACATTCTAAAGGGGGAAAACGAGGAGTTGAAGAAGAGCCAAGAGGGATGGACCACAAAAGTTGCCACTCTAGAAGACACTATGAAGGAGCTCTGGGAGAAGTTGTCCGGATTAGAGAAAGATCTCACCTCTTCAAAAAAGGAGACCAAGGCCAATGATCAAGTCATCCACAACTTGATAAGTGACAAGATTGCGCTTGAGAACACAGTGTCCAAGGTTGCAGAGGAGAAAGCTGATCTGCTAAGGGAGCAGGAGGCCAAAATCCAAGCCAAGATCAATGCTTATGCCAACAACGTGATAGACAGTCAAGAGCAAATGTATGCCAAGGTGAGGTCGGACATGGTCCTGCTCTTCCATGAGAAGTTCTCGAAGAGGAACCTGGGAGATTTGTGGCTTCATGTAGAATAAGAAGACCTTCCCTTCCATACCATGGTTGATGGGGACTTGCATGATTATTCCAGTGCTTCCTCCTCCAACGAAGAAGAAGAAAACACCGGGGAGGGCCCTCTCGAAGAGAAAGACGATCCTAAGGGGAAGAAGAAGATAAGTGAGGCTGAGCCATCTTCAAAGGCTCAGTTTTAAATTATGAATTATTTTTTTTACTTTTCATGTTATCTAAACTAAAGTCCTTGGAAGGCCAAGGCACTCTTTTTGTTAGTGTGTCCGGTATCTAACTGGATAGATCCTTTGCTTTGTTTGACAATTCAAAAGTCCTTGGAAGGCCAAGGCACTTAAGTTATTTTAATGAATATCCTTGTTTTGCACAACTCTCACATCCTTTAATAATTTGTTTCAATTTTGGTGGCTAGCGTTTAAATAGCCCTTAGTTATTTCATAAACAGTCTAAAGTGAGAGTGTTTAAATTCTCCGATGACAAATGTTTAAGTGGTCATCATTATTTTACCTCAATCCGGATGGTGTGACAAAAAACAAAGTAAGAACACTTCAAATTTTTTAAGAAGGCATCAAATTTTATTAAAATACCCGGACACCTCATTAAAACCTCCCCGTGCCACCAGGGTAGGAAAGAGTATGCCCCCAAATATTTACATGGATTTTTAAACAAGTAAATATTTACATAACTTTTACTCTAAGTACATTCGAAGATGCTCAATATTCCAAGGGTGATTTAAAACCCTTCCATCCTTGTCTTCTAGCCAATATGTTCCAGGTTTAAGCCTTTCAACGACCATATAAGGTCCTTCCCAAGTTGGGGCCAGTTTGCCGAGCAGCTTCTCTTTAGTGTGTAAGAAGAATTTTCTCAATACCTTGTCCCCCGGTTGGAAATCTCTTATTTTAACTCTAGAAGCAAATCTGCTTCTCATCAAACCCTGATAGTGTGCAGCTCTAAGGTGAGCCTTAACTCGTCTCTCCTCTATTAGGTCAAGCTGACCCCTGATTGCCACTTCGTTAGCGCGTTCAGAGAAGTTGTGAACTCGGAATGATGGGAGAATTGCTTCTATGGGAGCTATTGCATCCATCCCATAGACCAAGGAAAAGGGTAATTCCTGTGTTGCAGCCCCAGGTGTAGTCCGGTAGGCCCACAAGACTTCTTGTAGATAGCTAGGCCACTTCCCAGCAGCCCCTTCCAATTTTTTCTTTAAACCGGACAGTATAGTTCTGTTAGCCACTTCAACCTGTCCGTTCGCTTGTGGGTAGAAAGGTGAAGAGAAACAATGTTGAATGCCCCTTGAGGCACAAAAACTTTCCATTTCCCTATTGTCGAACTGTGGCCCATTGTCTGTCGTTATCTTTTGTGGAACACCAAATCTGCAACAGATGTTGGATAAAATGAATTTTATAACAGCTTTTGATGTTGTTCCTGCCAAGGGGGCTGCTTCAATCCACTTCGAAAAGTAATCTATAGCAATAATTATAGTTCTACGCCCTCCGGACGCCATAGGAAGTGGGCCCACTAAATCCAACCCCCATCAAGCAAAAGGTATAGGCTTAGAAATCGATTCTAAAGGGATGGCTGGGACATGAATTTCATTGATATATCTATGGCATGGATCACACCTTCTCACCAGCTCCTTAGCATCCTGCATTATAGAGGGCCAGTAATAGCTAGCCAGTAAAACTCTCCGTGTTAAAGCCCTGAATCCACAGTGAGCTGATCCCTCACCATCATGCAATTCGGAGAGGACTACTTGAGACTCATCGTCTCCCAAACATCGCAAAAGAGGTTTATTGTAAGACTTCTTATACAGAACGTCTCTTAGTATGATAAAACCACGAGCTTTGTGCTTCATTTTTCTTGCTAGTGCTTTATCCGGAGGTAGGATGCCGTCAGAGAGATACTGCAGGAGAGGAAATCTCCAGTCTTGGGGTTGTTTTATCTGTACATCGAAAATTTCTTCCTCTCTACCCACGTTGAGTTGAATGGAAGGGCTCTCCAGCACATGGATCCAAGGATATGACTCAGTGTATGCTATGGTTGCCAGTGAATCTGCTAGTTCATTCTCTGCCCGGGGTATATGCTCATAAATAACGCTTTTGAGCTTAAGAGCCTCATTTTTAAGAAGAAGCAAGTACTTCACTAGTTGCTCTTTTTTGGCCTCAGATTCACCTCGTGCATGGTGGATAAGAAGCTGAGAATCACTCATCAGCTTGACCCTTTTGGCCCCACATAAATAAGCTAACTTTAAACCAGCTATAGCTGCTTCGTATTCGGACTCATTGTTAGAAGCCCTGAAAGCAAAACATATAGCCTGGTACATTTTGTCACCATATGGAGAAGTCAAACACACTCCTGCACCGCACCCCATAGTAATGGACCCACTATCCGTCCGGATGACCCAAACCTTTTTTTCTTTCATCTCAGTGGTTTGCTCCGAATCCCTATCAGAGTGGAATTCAACTAAAAAGTCAGCCACAGCTTGGGCTTTGACTGCTGTTCGAGGAGCAAAATCAATATCGAAGTCCCCCAATTCCACTGACCACTTAGTCATTATACTTGAAATGTCTGCCTTTTGGAGAACATTCTTCAAGGGAAAAGATGTTCGGACGATAATAGGATGAGCCTGGAAATAAGGCCTCATCTTCCTGGCAGCAATCACCAAGTCCAATGCTAACTTTTCGAGTTTCAAATAACGCTTTTCTGCATCTATCAAGCTCTTGCTGATGTAGTACACCAGATGGGGGTAATTATCTACCTCTCTTGCCAATACAGCACTGATGGTACAACTTGAAACTGCCAAGTATACGAAGAGTGTTTCTCCATCAACAGGTTTAAATAAAGTCTTAGGGGAGGACAGATGTTTCTTAATTTTATTGAAGGCCTCATCGCACTGTGGAGTCCAGTCGAATCCCTTTGCACCCTTTAGAGTTTGGAAAAACGGGGAACATCTGTCCGAAGATCTTGAGATGAATCGATTTAAAGCAGCCAACCTCCCCGTCAACCGTTGTACTTCTTTAACATTCTGAGAAGGCTCCATTTGGAACAGAGCATTAAGTTGGTCCGGATCGGGCTGTATCCCTTGCTCACTTATTATGTAACCCAAGAACTTCCCGGACTGTACTCCGAACACACATTTTTCTAGATTTAGCTTCAAATTCACTTTTACCAAGTTGGCAAAAGTTTCCTGGAGGTCTGCCAAGTGTAGCTGCTCATCCAAACTTTTCACCATCATGTCATCAATGTATACTTCCATGTTTCTTCCAATTTGATCAGCAAAGGCTTTGTTCACCAATCTCTGATAAGTAGCCCCAGCATTTTTCAATCCAAATGGCATCACCTTGTAGCAATGAAGACCCCTGTCAGTGACAAACATGGTATGCTCCTGATCCTTCGGGTCTACTTGAATTTGATTATACCCGGAGAAGGCATCCATGAAGGAGAGTAGCTTATTTCCGGAGGTGGAATCTACTATAGCTGATCAATCCGGGGGACTGGATATAAATCTTTTGGGCAAGCCTTATTGAAATCTTTGAAGTCAATGCACATACGCCACTTGCCATTTTTATTTTTCACCAAGACCGGATTGGCAGTCCACAAAGGATATCGAGACTCCTTTATATGCCCCATTTTTGTGAGCCTGTCAACTTCTTGAACAATAACATCAACCTTTTCCTTGGAAAAAGCCCTTCTTTTTTGTACCACAGGTGCTATGTCTCTCCGGACGGATAGGTGATGTGATATAATATCTGCTGGAACCCCAGTTACATCAGCATTGCACCAGGAAAAAACATGCTGATGGTCTTTTAGAAACTTTAACATCTTACTCTTCAGGTCGGATGGCATTTTGGAACCTATCTTAACACTTTTTCCTTCTTCTAAAAAATGTGTTTCAACTTCCTCAACCGGTATCAATACTCCAGGGGTCTCTCTGTGGTCATCAATTTCACCCTCACCCCCAGAAAGCCCCTCGAATTGCTATTCTTCGTTGATACGAACTGCCCCCAACGTCCGTGGAGCCAGCGCTGTAGCATAACATTCTCTTGCAACTTTTTGACTGCTTCAGACAACTCCCACTTGTCCTTGAACATCATATTTCAAACATTGGTGGACTGTCGAGGCCACTGCATGCATCCTAGAGAGCCAAGACCTCCCTAAAATAGCATTATAACAAGTGGGACAATCCACCACAATAAAAAGTATCCTGACCATCTTCTTGAAAGGACCCTTGCCCAACAAAACTTCTTCTTCGAACTCCCCGATCACATCTACTGAGCTCCTAGTGAAGCCCACAATTGATCTGTCCGAACGCTGAATTACAGCTGGATTTTTTATCTTTTTGTAAGTGGTTAAGAATAGGATATTGGCTGAGCTTCCAGTATCCACCAAAATTCGTCTTATGTCATTGCCCCCAATGGATGCTCCTATGACAACAACATCTTTATGAGGGCCAGCTATATCCCTTAAGTCATCTTCATCAAAAACAATGAAGGGGAACGGAATTTGTGATTGATAGGAGGTCATGCCTCCTTCTAGCTGGGTAGCTAAAGTATGAACATGCCTTTTCCTTGAAGAAGCAGTATGAGCTGTCATAGTATCCCCTCCGAAAATTGTAAGTGACTCAAAAAACTTAATGAGCCCGTAGACAGTTTTACAACATTCTTCAATAACACCTACTCTGTTTCGAGTTGGATTGGGATCCAGGTATTCTGATTCTACATCAAATCTTTCGATTATAACCATAGCTCCCTCCGGAGCAGCATTGCTCGGACCAACCCGGTGAGTATTGTCAGGCCTATTACCTCCTCTTGTTTTGACGTATGCTCCCATCTTTCCTCTTTCAATCAAGTTCTGAACGTCTTGTTTCAAGGCTATACAATCGTCAGTGGTATGGCCAGTATCATTATGGTACTGGCAGAAAGAGTTGTTACGATGTTCCCTAGGAGATTGCAGTGCGGCCGGTCTTCTATAGTGTACTTCTTCCTTTGTTTTATCATAAATGGTGGCCACACTTTCTTTCAATTCTGAAAACCACTCCGGTTGAACCCAAGGCCCTCTCTTATTTCTGGATTGTTGACTCTGAGCAGGTGCAGCTAACTGAGATTGAGCTTTAGCCCGGCTATGCCCTTATCCGGTTTCCTTTGCCTTGTTCCCGGACTGATTTTGATTAAGGTTTGGTGCAACCGAGGCAGACCTCACCTGCCTATGCACCCTAGTTTTCTTTGTTTCATCAACGTTGATCTGCTTTCCAACCTGATTCAGTAAACCTCCCAAGTCATGGCTTTCTTTCTGGTCACCGAATCAACCAAATTCCCAGGGTTTAAGCCCTGTCTTAAGGATGCTATTGCTACTTGCTCGAAACAATCAGGCAACCCATTTTTGGTGTTTACAAAACGGCTTATGTATTCTTTTAATGACTCGTTTGGTTCTTGGGCACAATGGATTATTGTGTCCCCATTGCCCTTCAACTCTTTACTCCCAACAAACTGCCTTCGAAAGGCCACCCAAAAGGTATCAAAATTCTTGATGCAGCCCTGAGGTAGGCTGTTATACCACTTCAGAGCACTCCCTGTAAAGGATTGGGAGAATGCTCTGCAGAGTAACTTGTCATCATCATCAAAGTTCATCATTAAGTTTTTAAATTGCTCCAAATGGTTGTCCGGATTAGTACTGCCATCGTACTTCTCCATTTTAGTACTATCGAACCTTTTAGAGAGGTTTCCGGACAGAATTTTGGAAGACAATGGAGATTGTCTCCAATTCCGTCCACGACTGAACACAGTATCCTCATTGGGAGTTGCAAAGATACATGGTTCGTCGTGGAAGGCAAAAGGATCCATCAGTATCTGGTCTACATGCCTTCGGCTGTGAGATGACCCTTTGCCTATATTTTTCTTCAATTTCCATGTCTATCCCTTTTCCTTGAATATTTTTTGACCAACTTTTGCTTCTTTTTGGTCCGGCACTCGTCGCTGCTAGAGGACAAGGACTTTTCAACTCCTTCCTCATCCGAGGAGCTACCAGAGGACTCTGAGTCTGAGTCAGAACTCTCCACTGGTTTAGACAGGTGAGACTTTTTGGAGCTAGCATGAGTATTTTTTGAACTTACATGAGTCTTTGAAGGCTCATGTTCTCTAGGGTTATCGGTATGATGAGCAACTGATGCTTTTGACTTATCTTTCATGCCCATCTTAGCCTTTTCTGCCCTCAGAGCTTCTATCTTGCCCTTTAATCTGTCACGCTCTTCGACGGTATACTCATCATTTTCACCCACCACTTCAAGCAAGGCTGGTGGTACTTTCGGAGCGTCCGGATTCATTCAGACTGATTTTTCCTGTTAGTTTCGAATGCTTGATTCAGGAACCTTTCGCTCCCACTGTGGTCGCCAATTCGGTGTGGTTAATTTTCGTATGAGGGTAAGATTGTAACTTTTATTTTGATTTTTGTGGAAGTTTGTAAGTATTTAATGTTTGAGTAGAGAGTAGAGGGAGAATTAAGCAGCCTGGTTGTATTTAATTTTCATTACCCTCATTTAATGTTGGTGGTTGGGTATTTATACCCTTACGTTTGGGCTTTATGGGTTGTCGGGTCATGTTTAATGGACCCGAGTCAAGTTTAAGGACCCATGAGCTCTTAGTAGGAGAGCAGGCAGCTTAGTCAAGAAGTGATTAGGTTTTTAAATACTTTAGTCCTTGTTCGAACAGTCAAATGGATGAGGGGTTCGAACTGCCCTGTCCGGTTAGATGGTCTTTGTCCGAACTGTCCCTGCCCGAAGAGGTAAAAGAATCCGGACTCATCAATGATGACACCACTGATGAAGAAGAGGGGACAGCAGAGAGCCCTAATGAGGATCCCAAAGACCCCAAGAAAAAACCAGATGAGGCTGGAATATCTAAGGGAGCCTAGCCTTAAAGTTTTAACTATATTTTCTTTAATTCCTATGTCAGACTAAAGTCCTTGGATGGACAAAACATTTTTGTAACCGTGTTCGGATCTTGTCCGGATAAACCTTTTCTTTTTGAACTTCAAAGTCCTTGGATGGCCAAGGCATTTTATATGTTTAATATCATTCCCCGATACTAGCCGCGTAGCTTTGCTTTACACAATTCTTGCATTGTTTTATAGTTACCCAATTTTGATGGCCAATGTTTAAATAGCCCTTAGTTATTTTAATAGTATTTTAAGGTGAGAGTGTTTAAATTATCCGATGACAAATGTTTAAGTGGTCATCACTCTACCAGATCAATCCGGTTTGTCAGCGATACTTAAAAGTTTTAAAGAAGCTATCAATCAAACCACTTTGAATTTTTTAAGAAGACATCAAATTTCATCAAAAAGCCCGGACACCTCATTAAAAACTTCCCGCGCCACCAGGGTAGGAAACAGTATGCCCCCTAATATTTACATGGACTTCAAACAAGTAAATATTTACATAACTTTCATTCTAGATACAATCGGAGGTTTTCAATGTTCCAGGGGTGATTCAAGATTCTTCCATCTTTATCTTGAAGCCTGTATGTCCCAGGCTTAAGCTTTTCAATGACCACATAGGGTCCTTCCCAATTTGGAGCTAGCTTGCCAAACTGCTTCTCCTTATTATATAGGAAGACTTTTCTCAACACTTTATCCCCTGGTTGAAAATCCCTCCTTTTGACTTTAGAAGCAAACATGCTTCTCATCAATCCCTGATAGTGTGTGGCTCTGAGATGAGCCTTAACTCTTTTTTCTTCTATCAAGTCGAGTTGACTTCTGATTGGCACTGTATTAGCCTGTTCGGAAAAATTGTGGATTCTAAATGAAGGAAGAGTTGCCTCTATAGGAGCTATTGCATCCATACCATATACCAAGGAAAATGGGGATTCCTGTGTAGCAGCCCCATGAGTAGTCCGGTAGGCCCATAGTACTTCTTGTAGATAACTTGGCCACTTTCCAGCAGCCCTTTCTAGATTATTTTTAAGACCGGACATAATGGTCCTGTTCGCCACTTCAACCTGACCATTCGCCTGTGGGTGGAAAGGAGAAGAGAAGCAATGCTGAATGCCTCTAGAGGCACAAAAACTTTCCATATCCTTGTTATCGAATTGTGGCCTATTGTCTGTGGTTATCTTTTGTGGAACCCCAAATCTGCAGCAAATATTAGATAAGATAAATTTTATAACAGCTTTTGAAGTGATTCCTGCCAATGGGGCTGCTTCTATCCACTTTGAGAAATAATCGATGGCAACAATGATAGTTCTGCACCCTCCGGACGCCATAGGTAGAGGTCCCACCAGATCCAGCCCCCAACGAGCAAAAGGTATTGGCTCAGAAATTGACTCTAAAAGGACAGCTGGGATATGAATTTCATTACCGTATCTTTGGCATGGATCACACTTCTTCACCAATTCCTTGGCATCTTTCATTATGGAGGGCCAGTAGTATCCGGCCAACAAAACTCTTCTGGTTAAAGCTCTATAACCACAGTGCGTTGATCCCTCACCATCATGTAGTTCAAACAGCACTATTTGGGACTCTTCAATCCCCAAACATCGCCAAAATAGGTCTACTAAAAGACTTCTTGTAAAGAACGTCTCTTAGGATTACAAATCCACGAGCCTTATACTTCACTTTTCTTGCTACCGCCTTTTCCGGAGGCAAGATTCCACCTGAAATGTATTGAAAAAGAGGATACCTCTAGTCTTGAGGTTGACTCACTTGTATATTTAAACTTTCCTCCTCCTCATTGCTCTTATTGAGTTGAATGGATGGGCACTCTTGCACGTGAATCCATGGGTAGGACTCAGAATATGCTATGGTTGCCAAGGAGTCTGCTAGCGTATTTTCTGTTCGGTTTATGTGGTCATAGGTGATGTCTTTGAAGTTAAGTGCCACTTCTTTAAGAATGAATAAATATTTAATCAGCTGCTCCTTTTTGGCCTCAGATTGACCTTGTGTATGATGGATAAGAATTTGAGAATCACTCATTAACCTGACCCTTTTGGCTCTACAGATTAGGGCTAAGTTTAAACAAGCTATGGCAGCTTCATATTCGGACTCATTATTAGAAGCCCTGAAAGCAAAACATATAGCCTGGTACATTTTGTCGTCGTACGGAGAGGTTAAACATATCCCAACACCACAACCCATGGTACTTGATCCACCATCAGTCCGGACAACCCATACATTTTTAGTTTTTTCACCTGTTGCTTGCTTAGTGTCCCTGTCCGAATGGAATTTAACTAGGAAATCAGCAACAAACTGAGCCTTGACTGCAGTTCGAGGGGCAAAATCAATATCATAGTCCCCCAACTCCACTGACCATTTGGTAATTCTGCTTGATACGTCTACCTTCTCAAGAACGTTTTTCAAGGGAAAAACGTTCGGACAATGATAGAATGCGACTGAAAGTAGGGTCTCATTTTCCTAGCAGCAATTACTAAAGCCAGTGCTAGTTTTTTAAGTTTTAAATACCTCTTTTCAGCATCTATCAAGCTTTTGGGGGAGGATAAGTGTTTTTTAATTTCATCGAAAGCCTGGTCGCACTGTGGAGACCAGTTGAATTCTTTTGCACCCTTTAAAGTTTGGAAAAATGGGGCACACCTATCCGAAGACCTTGAGATAAAACGGTTTAGAGAAGCTAACCTCCGTGTTAATATTTATACTTCTTTAATATTCCGAGGAGGCTCCATCTGTAATAAAACACTAAGCTGATCTGGATCAGGCTGTATCCCTTTCTCACTTATCACATACCCCAAAAACTTCCCGGACTGCACTCCAAAAACACACTTCTCTGGGTTCACATTTAAATTAACTTTTACCAAGTTGGCAAAAGTTTCTTCCAGATCTTCCAAGTGTAGTTCTTCTTCTACACTCTTTACCATCATGTCATCAATGTAGACTTCCATGTATCTTCCAATCTGATTAGCGAAAGCTTTGTTCACCAATCTTTGATAAGTAGCCCTAGCATTCTTTACCTCAAAAGGCATCACCTTATAACAATGAAGGCCCCTATCAGTAACAAAAGTGGTGTGTTCTTGATCCTTCGGATCCACTTAAATCTGATTATACCCGGAGAAGGCATCCATAAAGGACAACAACTTGTTCCCAGACGTGGAGTCCACTAACTAGTCGATCCGAGGAACTGGATATAGGTCTTTTGGGCAAGCCCTATTAAGGTCTGTAAAGTCGATGCACATTCGCCACTTCCCATATTTATTTTTTACTAATACTGGATTGACTGTCCATAAAGGGTATTGGGATTCTTTTATGTGCCCCATCTTAGTAAGCCGGTCAACCTCTTGAACTATGACATCAGCTTTCTCCTTAGAAAAACCTCTCATCTTTTGTACAACAGGTGCTATATCTCTTCAGATGGATAGTTGGTGTGATATAACATCTGCTGGTATTCCGGTTACATCAGCATTGCACCAAGAAAAAACATGCTGATGGTCTGTTAAAAAAGATAACATTTTACTCTTCAGTTCTGATGTCATCTTAGATCTGATCTTGACGTTTCTTCCTTCAGCTAGATAGTGAGTTTCAACATCTTCAATTGGTATTGAAACACCAGGGGTCTCTATGGGGTCATCAATTTCACCCTCTCCCCCAGAGGGCCCCTCCAACTGCTAATCCTCACTGATCCGAACTGCCCCCAAAGTTCGAGGGGCCATTGCTGTTGCATAACACTCCCTTGCTATCTTTTGACTACTTCGGACAACTCCCACTTGTCCTTGCACAACATATTTTAAACATTGGTGGACTGTTGAAACCATATCATGCATTCTGGAGAGACAAGACCTTCCCAAAATGGAATAGTAGCATGTGGGACAATCCACCGCAATGAAAAGTACTCTGACCATCTTCTTAAAAGGGCCCTTGCCCAATAAAACCTCCTCATCAAACTCCCCGATTACGTCCGCTGAGCTTCCAGTGAAACCCACAATTGACTTGTTCAAACGCTGAATCACTGCTGGATTAATCATTTGTATATAAGAAGTTAAAAAGAGGATATTGGCTGAACTACCGGTGTCCACCAAAATTCGTCTAATGTCATTGCCCCCAATGGATGCTCCTATCACCACAACATCTTCATGGGGACCAGCTATGTCCCTCAAATCATCTTCATCAAAAACAATGAATGGAAAAGAAATTTGCAATTGATAGGAAGTCATGCCTCCTTCCAGTTGAGTAGCCAGGGTATGAACATGCCTCTTCCTCAAAGAAGCAGCCAGTGCAGTCATGGTGTCCCCCCCAAATATGGTAAGTGACAAAAAAGCTGATGAGCCCGGATACCGTCTTGCTGGGTTCGGTGATAACGCCCACCTTATTCCGGGTTGGATCAGGATCCAAATACTCTTACTCCACATCGAATCTTTCAATTATCACCATAGCCCCATCCAGAGCCGATGTCCCTACGTTGTTTGTTGGGCCAGTCCGATGAGCATTATGAGACCTATTTCCACTTATTCTTTTAACATAAGAACCCAACTTTCCTCTTTTAATCAAATTTTGCACCTCTTGCTTCAAAGCGATGTAATCTTCTGTATTATGACCAATATCATGATAATAATGGCAGAAACAATTCGACTTTCCCTTGGAGATTGAAGCGCAGCTGGCTTCCTGAAATGTACTTCGTCTTTTGTTTTGTTATAGATGATCGCTACATTCTCTTTCAGCTCGGCAAACCACTCCGGTTGAACCCAAGGCCCTCGCTTATTTCTGGATTGTTGGCTCTGAGCTGGTGCTGGGTGGGATTGAGCCTTGGCCCTGCTAGGACCCTGTCCGGCTTCCTTAGCCTTGTACCCGGACTGATTCTGGTTCTGGTTTGGTGCAGCTGGGGCCGATCTCACCTGCCTATGCACCCTGGTCTTCTTCGTTTCATCTACATTGATTTGTTTCCCCACTTGATTCAGTAAAACGACACATGTCATGGCCTTCTTTCTGGTTACTGAATCAACCAAATTACCAGGGTTCAAACCCTGTCTTAGAGAAGCTATTGCTACTTGTTCAAAGCAATCAGCTAATCCATTCTTGGTGTTCACAAAGCGACTTATATATTCTTTCAAGGATTCATTTGGTTCTTGGGCACAATGGATAATAGTGTCTCCATTGCCCTTCACTTCCTTACTTCCAACAAACTGCCTCCGGAAGGCCACCCAAAAAGTATCAAAATTTATGATGCAGCCCTGTGGCAGACTATTATACCACTTCAGAGCACTCCTCGTAAAAGACTGTGAGAACGCTTTACAAAGCAACTTATCATCATCGTCAAAATTCATCATAAAGTTTTTGAATTGCTCCGGATGATTATCTGGATCTTTACTCCCATCGTATTTTCCCATCTTTGTACTGCCAAACCCTTTAGGAAGGTTTCCAGACAGTATCTTGGAAGACAATGGAGATTGTTTCCAATTCCGGCCACGACTAAACACAATATCTTCATTGGGAGTTGCAAAGATACCTGGTTCATCATGAAAGGCGAAATGATCCATCAGCAGTCGGTCTACATGTCTCCGGCCATGGCTGTGACCATGAGATGACCCTTTTCCAAGATGCCTTTTCAACCTTCCATGCCTGTCCCTCTTTCTTGAATACTTTTTGACCAATTTCTGCTTCTTTTTAGAACGGCCTTCATCACTGCTGGATGACAGGGACTCCTCAACTCCATCTTTGTTCGAGGAGCTACTAGAAGATTCTGAATCTGAATCTGAGCTCTCCACCGGTTTAGACCGGTGAGACTTCTTTAAGCTAGCATGAGTCTTTTTAGTACTTACATGGGTCATTGCCGATGGGTCATGCTCCCTTGGATTGTCAGTTTGGTGAACAGCTGACACTTTTGATTTTTCTTTTAAGCCCATCTCCACCCTTTTAGCAGCCCTCAAGGCTTCTATCTCGCTCTTCAATCGTATATTCATCATTTTCTCCCACCACTTCTGCCAAAGTTGGTGGAACTACCTACTCGTCCGGATTCATCCGAACTGGTTTTTCTTGATGGTTTCGAATGCTAAAATTCAGGCACCTTCTCCTCCCACTGTGGTCGCCAATTTGGTGTGGATTATTTTCGACTGAGGGTAATTTGGTCAGGTGTTTTGTGGTGTTTCAAAGGTATTTAATGTTTGGGTGTTTTGTAGTGAGAGATTTTAGCTGCCTGGTTGTATTAAATGTTCATTACCCTCATTAATGAAAGTGGTTGGGAATTTATACCCTTAATTATGGGCCACATGGGCTTTCGGGTCAAACTTATGAAACCAGGTCGAGTTTAAAAACTCATTAGTTTATTAAGCAGATTAGCAATTAGCTTAGTCAAAAGATGATTAGTTTTTAGTACTTTTGTCCAGTTCGGATGGTTCAGTGGGTGACTTTTGTCCGAATTTCCCCTGTCCGGTTTCTACAGTTAGTGGTGAAAAGTTCCGGACTCATCAAAGTCTACTTGTACCACATAACACTTTAGCCTAGAATGAGCATTTTTCATCCAATTATATGTCGTGTTTCGAAAATGCATGGATTTGTTAGTTTTTTACGTAAAAACTTAAAATAGTACAAAATTAACAAAAATCTTTCGGTGTCTTTGATTCCTTAAGGACAATCTTTAAACCCAAACTTCATTAAGTCCAACTGTTTTCGAATGCGCGTCTAGTCTCCCACTACATTATTTTACTTCAAAACCCCATAAAGTGATTTACTTTTTTTCTTCTTCATGTACGTCTTCATATTCACAACAACGCTCTTGCTCTATTGAGATATATATCATGTATTTTATTTTTTCAGAAAACCTTTCTCAAGAGGATTAGTCAAGACTAGATCTTTATTCTTCAAAACCAACCTGGTTATTCGATCGAGTTATCTTTCATCAAGTATTTCAAACAATATCATACCCACTTGAAATTTGTAAGTTTTCGTAGAGATAAACACAAATCCAACAAAAAAAGAGCCAACCCGTTTGAGGTTGTTCCAAAAATCTCAAACAAAACCATAACGTAGCTTATAATTTTGTATGATGTATCCATTATTAATACTCTTAGGAATGTGTAGAAAATCAAAACTTGTAAGTGTATGGAAAAAAATAAGAAAAAATAATCTCCATTGGACCAAAATAACTTAACCTAAGTTCAACCAATATGTATTAGAAATGCTACCGATCAACTTTCTTCACGAACCATTTTTTTGTCGAGCGTCGTTAACAATGAGCATGCTTGACATGTTTTTGTTGTTGTTGTACGTATTCTAAATTTGCTATTGATAATTTACCAGTATATGAGTGTTTCACCATTGGATGGTCGTATGTTCTGCTTATAACTTCTAAGCACTATTAATCTGGACCGATAAAATTTATATTTCGTTTGAAAGAAAATCCATAACTTTTTATTCTTGTCGACTTTTTTTTACGATTATTTGGATTAAATATCTTTGTACAAATTTTAAATCTCCCACATTCAAAGTATAATAAAAAATTCATTCCATAATACCCATCATCATTATGTCTTATTGTAATAACAAACGATAGTTTATTTATTTGTTGTCTTAACCCACAATCACAATTCGTATTTTGTATGATAAGATGTTAAGAAAAACACAAAATTATAATTTTAGATGCATCCAGATTAAATTTGATCTATATAGTAATCTACAATATAATATTACATAATTGTGACAAAAAGATTAAGTATAATCAGTTAATACAACATATTCCAACGGAATCAAATTCAAGCAAAAATGGGACAACTTCCCGTTGAACTTGATTCAATTTCGATAGAACTAGCGCTAGTACCACCCAAAATATTCTACACACGGATGTAATGGTTTTTGTACTATGAACATTGGCTAGAGTTCTAGCCAAATATGTGACTTTTTTTTTGTTATTCTCCAGAATTTAAAAATCGAACAGTTTAAAAGTTTATTTTGAATATTGATTTAGTTGGGTCCTCAATCATTTCATGTTTTTTTTGGCTAAACCACACCCAATTTTTTTTATAACCAATAAAAAAAAAAGATTTTTTTTGATTTTTAATCTTTTATTATTTTATCCTTTGGATCTAAAAATATATTTTTTTGTTCTTTTTTAAAAGTGGATATACTTAGCCACCAACTATAAAATACAAAGTTTGTCACTCAAACTTTCTAATTATATACAAAATCTAAACTTTTTTCATAAATAACTCAAAATTTATCAAGAAATCAAAATCTCCAAAAAAATATCTACAAATCTCCAAACCTTAATAAAATATTATAAATGAAAAGTGAGAATGAAAAACTTTGGTGATGAGTTTGAAACTCCAAATGAAGTAGTCTTTTTAAATAATTTGATTCTAAAATTTCTATTTTCGTCGTTCTTTCCGATTGGAAAAGAACTGTAATTGTCCAGCCCGCTAGTTGGAAAGCTTTACCTCGGCTAGGCAAATATTTTTTTTACCTAGGATGCCCCACTGGTTTAGGCAAGACTAACCTGCCGGTATATACTAGTCCCACCAGCCAACGAAGTAATCTTCCTTAGATGCCCTTATACAGTTCCCAGTCGGGGGCGTGCTGAAAAAAGTAGGCAATCGATTTCATTTCTTTAGCTCAAACCCGGTAGGAGAGAATTTTCCATCCAGTAGGAGAGAATTTTCCATCCCCCGACGGAAAACTCTTTCGCCAGTGTGTAATTTCCTACCCGCTAATTCGTAGCGATCTTACCAGCAAGGTGGTAATTATTAAAAATATAATATGATTTTCATGAGTAAACTTTGCTTTGTAGAATGACGAGCTTAGTGATTCTAGATTGATAAAAGAGGAGCCTTGCTTCGTTGGTTATATTTATTTTTTCAACATAAAATCCTACTATAAGCACAAAAAATTGATCGATTGAGTTAAGCTTACCACAAAAGACAACAAGTTTGTAACTATATTACAACGCCGCGATGATGCCAAAAACATAAATGTTTTTATGATATACTTTTTGTGTGCGAGAGTTCTGGAAAATACACAAAGTTGGTCGAACCAAAAGATTTTAAGAGAAAGTCTATCGGGACCAATAAATGTGGATACTCTTTCCCCCATAGAGGAAATAATGTAAATGATGATTTGTTCACGATCACAAGGCTATAAAATTCAGTGAAGGTCATTCGTACTTGGGATGATTTTCCAAAGAAGAGTTTGATTTTTAGTTAGTTCTACAAATATAGGATCCCGTCCTTGTGATATTCTTGGCGGAGTGAAAAAAATGAACCCTAACAATTTGCCATCCATGTGCACCTGTACAATATTCAACTAAAATAATGAAAGATTGAGAAAGGTGGTCGGTCGGAATTCCAATACTTATTAGGTGAACTGAAAATATTCAACTATTACGAATGACACAGATCATGCAAAAACAGAAGCGATATCATAGGTGAATTTTTCTTCGCACACCAGGTTAGTTTATATATGTTTTGAAAGTTTCCAAATATGGCAATAATGGATAAAACATACAGGGTAATAAAATACGAGATGTTGTTGTATGAGGTTGTTCAAGCCACTTATACCGGGAATACTTTCTACATTGGATTTGTGTTTATGTTCGGAGAAAAATTCGAGAGCTATAAATGGGGGTTACAATGTTTACAATCGTTGATAGTAACTCACTCCATCGAACCACCCTCCATTGTTTTAGCGGATAAAGACTTAGCGTTGGTGAAGGAAGTTGAGGAAGTGTTCCAGTATGCAATACACACGTTGTGTCAATGGAACATTAACATGAACGTCCTGAGAGAAAACAAAATAAATCATCAACTAAAAAAAGTGTCCAACGAATATTTAAAAGTGTGGAGTCAAATGATATTGGCGGAAACAGAGCTTTCTTTCAATAATTATCGGTTGGAAATGCTCAGTGACTTCAAAGAATATCCGAAAGAAATCGAATACACCAAAATTTAGTTAGAGTTGTACAGTGATAAGTTTATCACGTGGGGAACTAACAAGTCATTTCATTTTGGTAACCAAACCACTAACCGTGTGAAAAGCGTTCATCCACCCTCAAGTGTTCTTTTTGGTACGAGAAAAGGTAACTTCGAGTATTTTTTGTTGAAGGTGTATACTTTGATCGAATTGCAACACAGAGACATCACAGCCTCATTTGAAAAGAATCGATTGTTAGCCCTATATAAATTCGCTAACAAGACGTACGAGAAGCTAAAAAAGAACGTCTCGCACTTTGCTTTAGAACTTTTTTTTAACGAAGTAGAAAGTTCCCAAAAAAATGACAGTTGCGCACGACATGCCTTGCGGTTTGCAATACAGACTACGCACGATATACCTTGTTCGCACAAAATCTACGAATTTTTAAATGTGCCTTTAAATTTATTTCACGGTCATTGGAAGAGGTTAGACATAGTTACTTGTACTGATCTTAAGATGGTCGAGAAATTGAAAGAAAAACTTAATAAACTAGTATCGATGTCATGAAAGTCAAGGACGAAGCACGCATAGAGCATGTTTATAAGAAATGGTTTGCCATCATCCATCCCAAAACAACTTCCCTTTTATTTCCTTTAAAGAAACTAAAATCGCACATAAGTTATCTATATCTGCATCTGAATCATCCGCTAAACGCGACAAATTATACAACAAGCATGTGATAGCTTCCACGGAAGCTGATGAGGCCGGATTTCTTCGACACTGAATACTGTATAAATCTGAAGGACTGTTCGGACATATCTAGTACCATGCCTCATCGAATTCCATAACCAAGTGGAACATGACTCAACTGGTTGCTAGTCTTTTTCTATTTTGGGCTTATGGGTTTTTAAACTTGACCCAAGCCCATGATCCGACCCGGAAGGCCCACAGGTCATTAAACAAGTATAAATACCCCAACTACTTTCATTTATGAGGGTAATAAGAATTTAATACTAGCACACACCTCTATTATCTATCTATATTTTACACTAAGCATTAAATTCCCCAAATACCCTTTGATCAGACATAATCCACACTAAATTGGCGATCACAGTGGGAGGCGATGGTGTCTGAATTGAAAATTCAAAATTAGTAATAAAAAACCAGTTTGGATGGATCCAAATGCACAAAATACTCCACTTCCAGAGGTGGAAGGAACAAAATAAAATAATGAGTACACTACTGCGGAGCGAGATCAATTAAAGGCTGAATTGATGCGTTGAGAGTATTAAAACAAGCAGAAAAAGGAGTTAAATAAAAATCCGGTGCATCATCGCTTCACCATACTGATAATCCTAGGGCAAATGAGTAGTTTCTAAAGACTCATCTCAGCTCCAAGAAAACACATCGATCCATACCGATGGAGAGTTTCACTTCAGAATCTTTTAGCAGTTCCTCTAATGATGCGGAGCTTGAAGAGTCAGTCTCATCCAGCAGTGATGAAGGACGGTTAAAAAATAAAATAAGGCTTATCAAGAAGCATTCAAGAAAAAAGGATAGACGTGACAAACTTAAGAAATATCAAGGGAAAATGAAGGGTTCAACTGATGAGCATATTGACCGTTTGCTGATTGATCCCTTTTCTTTCCAATTTGAACCAAGTATTTTTGCTACTCCGAATGAGGATACCGTGTTTAGTCGTAGCCAAAATTAGAGACAATGAACTTTATCCTAAAAAATACTCTCCGTACACCTTCCTAAAAGATTTGACAGCTCCAAGATGGAAAAGTACGATGGGAGTAAAGATCCGGACAACCATCTTGAGAAATTTAAGAACTTTATGATGAACTTTGACGATGACGATAGGCTGGTGTGTAGGGATTTCTCTCAAACCTTTAAGGGAAGTGCCCTCAAATGGTATAATAGTCTTCTTCAGGGATCTGTAATTTTTTTTGACATATTTTAGGTTGCTTTCCGGAGGGAATTCGTTGGGAGTGATGAACTCAGTGAATCTTTAGCGAGACTCAGGAGCAAAGATGTTCGTGTGAGAGGGTCGGACTAGAGAATATTCGCGTGTTGTGACAGTGAACAGTGAATTACTAGAAAAGAATGAGACAAAAGGAATAAATGTTGCAATTATTAATCAATCATTGACCCTTTTTCCCAAAAGGGAATGTCCTTGATATACTAAATGAGGTGGATGGTAAAATTATATATCTATCATCGTAAGAGTGGATTTCTTGCCCCAGTATTTGACTATTTACAAACAAGTTCTTGGGGTCTATCATTTAAGCCCCTTATTTCTTATGTGTGCTTTACTTTAGTCCTTAGTCACTAAATACATGGACCTTGATCTTATTTATGAGCTAAATTACATGTTAACCACCTCCATTTTCCTTCCCTTATCAGTAGCCCCCCAGTCCATGTGCAGTTCTCTGGATGTGCACTTTAGTTGTTGTCTTATAGCGTTTGGATCAGAATCTACGTTACCTCATTCGGATCGAATATCGCTATTATCGTAGTCGGATTTCCTGCTTCTAGGTAAATTTCTGATAAGGTCGGATCAGATTCTTTGTTACCCCTTTCAGATCAGATATTTCGCTCTGCTGACCTCACCTCTTAGTTATGCTGATGTCACCTAAGTAATTATTTATGTCAGACGTGCATGCTTTATTTCGTTGTTATTGAGTCCAGTAATTTTTAGGCGGCGCATCTACCGTGGACACGTGTCACTGTACCGTTACCTTTGCATATTTGTCCTCTGCTTCCCTTGCCTATAAATACTCAACCCTTTTCCTGAATGAAGGTTTCTGATTTTCTTTCGAAATTGTTTACTCTAGAGAGAGAGAGAGAGAGAGAGAGAGAGAGAAAGAGACTGTGCCTAAACAAACTTCTTGCTTTGCATTTTCATGCCGGACGAATTCATCAGTCTTGAAAGGTACAAGATTTGGAGGTGGTTCAACATTTCTAACCGGATTCTACTCGCAGATCTTCCGGTGCAAGAGAGCATCCTTCCCCTGCAGAGATTTGGGAATCTACTTTTTGAGACAACTGGGCTCCGATCCGCGAACGCTCCATCAACGTTGCTGCATCCTCCCCAAGTCAAACACATCTCTCAAGTGGTGGGGTTGATATTTCTGCTTCTCCAACTCCTTCGAATTTTCCTTCTCGACCTTCTCCCTTCATCGTAATGGGTAATGAGAGAGAAATACCGCCGGTTAAAGAAATCAGAGACAGAGCTAAACGGAAAAGATCGCATGATCTAGCCACCAAATCGGTCCGGATAAGGATCTCTTCCTCGGTTTCAACTCCTCCAATAACCCCCCAAAGGGGACTCGGCCCGAACCGTCTCTCACTACCAGCCCAGAGGTGCAAGAGAAGAATCTAACCGACGACACAGATGATGACAAGGAAAATCCTGACGTCGTGGTGGTTGAGGCAGAGCCTCTTCGAGTTGTTCGTGTTGATGCTCGCTCCCCGGATGATGATGCTCTGGCTCCTCCTTCGGAACCTGCGACTAATCTTCCCCCTCACCAAGGTGAGACTTCTGTGGCAAAGAGTAAGAAAAATAAAAAGCGTTCCACAGGTTTTCCCTTGAATGTGGAAGATATCATGGGCGACAATCTCCGCGGTATCGAAGCTAAACATCTTTTGGCTCTGTATAAGGTGAAGTATAAATATTTTCATCCGACTGAGGAGACCAAGCTAAGGGATCGCTGGGGTATTCATATTAACATCACTATCTGATTTCCTACTGTTGGTGAGACGCCTCTATCAGTTCGGAACAATGAATTAGTGCTTTATACGGAGCTGAAGAACTAGGGTCTCCGAATGCCCCTCGATCATCTCTTGACCGACTACTTTCATCTGGCCGGACCTTGTCATTCTCAGGCCGGTGAAAACATGTGGTACACCATCATGGCCTGTATTATGGCTTTGAGGCTTTCCGAGAGCGCTTTCACCATGGAACAACTCATTGTCGTTTCGGGTGAAACCGAAAATTCTCACTATCCCTTCTATTCACTTGGCTTTGCCAGGAATATTAAAGAGATAAAGGATATTCTGGAGGCCGACAAGAAGTGGAAGCAGCAGTTTCTGTTCATTTCCAGGTTATGGAAGACCGGATTTGAAAAATCCGAAGACCTTCCTCATCGGTTGACGCTGAAGTGGACCGGACAAGGTAAGTACTTTCACCTATAATTTTTCCGAGTCGCCAGGTTTGGTAAATCCTAAATTTGTGTCTTTTTAAACTATGAAATGAATTGCTAAGTCCTTTAAGTGCCATGCTAAATCCAGAAAGGTTGTCTTCGAGAAGGTAAGTGCTTGGGCAAGGGAGCACTAGGATTACAAGTTTCACCAAAGCTTTCTTCCTATGAACTTTGCCAAGTGTAATCTGTGGCAGTTCGATCTTAGTGAGAAGAAGACCACCTCAGAACTTATGGTGCCTCCTTCGAGTGAAGATGTCCTTAAGTGTTTAGAGCGGTTGTATAATGCAGTTTACCTCCCTACTCGAGCCCGAGCTCCGAGTCATCAAGATACCAAAAAACCCGAGGAAGGTGAGGAAGAAGAGACTGAGGAAGATGCTGAGTCTGAAGACAACGCTCCCGAGGAGAGAAGGGTTAATTCTCAAGAGGGTTCCCAACCCGAGGCTCAGGGCAGTCCTCCAATAAAGGCTCCGGGTGATGATGATGACCCCCAAGTAGGCTTGCCCCAGGAGGCGAGATCATCAGAACCTTAGCAGGAAGCCCCCCTCGTTCCTCTGGCATTCTCCCCAAACTCTCATCCTGAAAATAAGTCGAGTGAAGCTGATCACATGGTTGAGATTAGGCCTCAAGGTCGGGCTGGTGCCACAAGGTCGCAGAGGTTAACTGCCGAGGATAAGATTAAAAGGATTGTTGAGAGTGGAGGAGAAAGTGACAATACTAAGGGAAGCATGCCCTTGTCCAAGAAGTTTGTGATTGTCAACTCAGACTCTGGTGGAGAATTTGTCTCCACACGAAGGAAAGGTCAAGAAGGTGACTCCAACGAGGAAAGTTACTTCTCCCCGGTCTCTTCTTACTTTAATGTGTATGCCAATGACTATGTGGCGAATGAGTTGAAAACATTACTTCATGCTGCTGCCATGCACGAACGCAAAGCGAATCAGAAGGACCGCTACAAAGAAGAGGTTATGGGGAGGAGGGAGGAGGTGAAAGCTCCGACTTCTGAGATCTCCGAGTTGAAGGACAAAGTGAAGGACTTGACCGATCAGGTTGCTGAACAGACCGAGATATTCTCCAAAGTGGAAGGCTTGGTCTCCGAGTCCGATAACTTGAAGAATAAAGTGAAGGGACTAAAGAATGAGTTAGCCAATACATCGGAAGTGACCGCCAAGGTACAAGCTCTATCTTCCGAGTCCGAAGAGCTAAAGAAGAGAGTTAAATAGTTGAGTGGAGAATTGGCTAAGGAGAAAAAGACCTCCGAGGAAAAGGCTAAATTTGATGATGAGAGGGAGAAGTTTATTGCCAAGGATGCTGAGCCTGACACAACGGAAGATGGTCTTGTTTAAGGCTATTGCAAAATAAAGGTTTATTTTGAGAATGCTATTCAAGACATCGAGAAGCTATCGGCGGGGAATGAAGACTTGAAGAAAATCTTCGAGGCTAAGAAGAAAGAATATCTTGATGAGTATGCTGCTAAGATCGTTGTTCGTCTTGAAGAAAGGGATGCTAAGTTGAGGTCTGCAATGGTAATGGAGATGCATGAACGGTTCCCGGACTTGCACCTTGGTAGCCTTTGGACTCGGGTTATTGAGCAGCATCGCCCACCCGGAGTGCCTGTGGAGGACCCTGAATCTAGTGAGGATTCAGAAAGCTCTTCATCGGACTCGGATTCCCCTGTTGGTAGTAAAAAAATTCTGCATCCGATTAGCATGTATTGGGTAGTTTCTTCCTCATTTTTTTTGTTAACTCATTCGTTCCTTGAACCTTTCCACAATAATTTTTTTGTGTAATATTCTCCTTGTTATTGGAGCATTTCGTGATGTATTCTTAGTGTGAAGTTTCATTTAATCGTTTCCTCCTTATGTTGTTCTTCTTATGATTCAATACTGAATTGTTTTACTCAAATGTTCTTTGGCTTATATTTTGAGTTAAAAAATATGAAATTTCTTGTCCAAACTTCTTTGAAGGCTGTTTAGAATTAAAAAAATGAACATTCTTGTCCAAACTTCTTTGGAGGACGTTTTGAGTTAAAAAAGATGAACTTAGTCTAGTTTTTAAAGAAGGCAAAAAGATTCGATATATAAGCCGGCTATTTAGGCACCTCATTCAAACCGTCCTGCGCCACCAGGGTAGGAAAGAGTATGCCACCGGGACTTACATGAATTGAGAAAGAAAATATTTACATATCACACAATCAAACTAAATAAGCTTTAGGTGCTCAATATTCTAGGGATGGGGAAGATCTCTTCCTTCTTTGTCTTTCAATCAGTACGCCCCTGGTTTCAACTTCTTTGTGACTGTGTATGGACCTTCCGAGTTTGGGGTGAGTTTTCCAAGTCTCTTTTTTTTCATGCGCAGGAAGACTTTTCTTAGGACCCTATCTTCCACATAAAATTCTCTTCTTCTGACATTTGACGAGTAACAGCTTCTCATTAAAGTTTGATAGTGCAAAGAATTTAGCTGTGCTCTTCTTCTCTTTTCTTCTATCAAATCAAGCTCTGTGCGTTTTCCTTTGTCATTCCCTTCCTCGGAATACTCACTCAGTCGAAAATATGGGAACATTATTTCCGATGGCACTACTGTATCCATTCCATACACCAGTGCGAGAGGCTACTCGTGTGTTGCAGTCCGAGGAGTAGTTCTGTAAACCCATAGCACTTCTTGTAGGTAATCTGGCCACTTCCCTGCTTTGCCCTCTAAATTCGTTCTTAATCCTTCAAGATTGTTCGATTGGTTACTTCGACCTGAGCGTTCTCTTGGGGATGGAACGGTGTCGAAAAGCATTGCTGTATCCCCTTGAAAGTGCAGAAATTTCTCATTTCACTGTTGTCGAACTGTGGGCCGTTATCCATTGTAATCTTCCTAGGTATACCAAAGCGGCAACATATGTTTGAGATGATGAATTTGATCACATCTTTCGCCCTTGTTCCTGCTAGTAGTTTGGCCTCTACCCACTTAGAGAAATAATCCACAGCAATGATGATTGTTTGGCGCCCTCCTGAAGCCATATGAAGTGGTCCGACTAGATCTATTCCCATTCGATCGAAGGCAAAGATTCTGAAATTGACTCTAGAGGGACTCTGGGCAAGTGAATCAAATTAGCAAACCGTTAACAGGTGTCACATTTCTGTACCAACTCTTTGGCGTCCACTAAGATGGTTGGCTAATAATATCCTGCTAGAAGGACTCTTCGTGTCAACATTTTGTATCCACAGTGTGCGGACCCTTCCCTGTCGTGTAACTCTGAGAGTATTAGCTATGACACATCCTTCCCTAAGCAGCGAAGTAAGGGACGACTAAAATATCGTTTATACATCACATCTCCAAGGACCACATGTCCATAAGCCTTGAAGTGTATTCTATTAGCTTTTACCTTGTCAACGGGCAATGTGTCATGGACTAAGAAATCTTGTATCTCGCTCCTCCAGTCTTTTGTTAAGGCTGTGAATATCTGGAAATCTTCGATATTACCTTCCCCAGATTTGGATCCCTTGATTATCGACAGATTTTCTTGAGTCACTATCCACGGGTATTCTTCTGAATAGGATGCTTTGGCCAAGGAATCAGCCACTGAATTTCCTACCCTGTGAATGTGTTCGAATCAGACGCTTTCGAATTCGAAGGTCAAAGCCTTCAAAATTCCTAGATACTTCACCAGATGATCTTTCCTTTCTTCTGAGCGTCCTAGAGCATGGTTTACCAGGAGTTGAGAATCACTGATCAACTTGACCCGTTTAGCCCCACAAATCTTTGCAAGTCGTAATCCGGCCAGGGCCGCCTCATACTCTGCCTCGTTGTTCGATGCTTGAAATCCGAGTCGGATTGCCTGATACATTGCAATGCCATCCGGGGAGGTTAGTTGCACTCCAGCTCCACATCCAGATGAGCTAGATCCCCCATCGTTCAGACTTGCCACTCAGGATCAGATTTTTCTTCCTCCATGTCCACAACATCCATGTCAGAATGAAACTCCACCAAAACGTCAGCTAGTGCCTGTTCTTTAATCGTAGTTCGCGGTTCGAAATTGATATCAAAATCCCCAAGTTCTACAGACCACTTAGTCATCCTTCTGGACACATCGGGTCTCTGTAACATATTTTTCAAAGGAAAAGATGTTCGCACCACCACTGTATGAGCTTGGAAGTAGGGCCTCATCTTTCGAGCTGATGTTACCAGAGCAAGCGCTAGCTTTTCCAACTTAAGGTATCTCTTTTCTGCGTCTAAAAGAATTTTTCTTACGTAATAGATTGGTTTTCGAGCGTTCGATGCTTGTCGGACTAAAACTGAGCTGAGTGTGAAGTTGGATACCGCTAAGTAGAGGAACAACTTCTCCCCCGGATACGAAATTATCAATACTTCCGGGGATGAAAGATGTTGTTTGATGTGATTAAATGCATCATAGAATTTTTGAGTTCCATCGAAGCGGTTCACTTTCCTCAGCACCTGGAAGAAAGGGGCACATTTATTCGATGACCTGGAGATGAATCTATTTAAAGCAGATAACCTTTGGGTTAAAATTTGCACCTCCTTGATCACTCTAGGTGGGTCCATTGTACACAACGCATTTAATTGCACCGGATCAGCTTCGATGCCCTATTCTCTGAATATGTACCCTAAGAACTTTCCAAATCTTACCCCAAACTTGCACTCTTCCGGGTTCAACTTTACATTTTTTTGCCAGATTGGCAAACGTTTCTTCTAAGTTAGTTAAATGATCCTCGTCCCTGAGGCTTTTAACTAACATGTCATTAATATAGACTTCCACATTTCTGCCAAATGGCATAACTCTGTAGCAGTGCAGACCCCTTTCGGTGATGAAAGTCGTGCTCTCCTGATCCCTTGGGTCCATCCGGATTTGATTGTAACCATCGTATGCGTCCATAAAGGACAATAAACGATTTCCAGATGTCGAGTCCACCAGTTGATTTATTCTTGGGACCGGAAAAGGATCTTTAGGGCAAGCCCTATTCAGATCAGTGAAGTCTACACACATCCGTCACTTGCCATTTTTTTCTTTACTAAGACTGGATTGGCTGTCCACAACGGATATTATGACTCACAGATATGGCTCATTTTCGTTAAACGGTCTACCTCTGCTATTATTGCTTCAATTTTTTCTTGGGAAAAAGATATTCGTTTTTTAATGATCGGTCGAACACTGTTCCGTATAGCCAGCCTGTGACAGATGATCTCTTCTGGTACCCCTATAACATCTTCTGTACACCAAGCAAACAAAGGTAATTTGGTTGAAAGACATCTGAGTAAGCTTTCTTTTACCTCTTACGATAGTCTTGTTCCTATCTTGAGACTCTTTCCATGGCTGAACGCATGGTCCTTGAAGCCTTCATCAGGGACCATGAACCCAGGGGACTCCCTCGGATCATCAACACGATCAGAATCTGAAGGAGGCCCCTCTGACTGCTATTCTTTTTTGGATCCGACCCCTTTCAACTTTTTGGGGGCCAGCGTCGCTTTGTAGCATTCCTTAGCCATTTTCTGACTTGATCTTACGGTTCCAATATTGCTTCCCACTACGTACTTCAAACATTGGTGAACTGTGGACGACACATCATGCATTTTAGACAACCATGATCTTCCAAAGATGGATTTGTACGATGTGGGTGCATCTACCACGGTGAACAATATCGTCACTATTTTCTTGAACGCCCCCCTGCCCAGCTCTATCATTCCCTCGAATTCTCCGACGACATTTGCGGTCGCACCGGTAAATCCCACTATCGTCCTATCGGACCGTAGAATCATTGGAGGATTGGTTATCTTGTTTTAGGTTGTCATAAACATAATGTTGGCGGAACTCCCTGTGTCAATCAAAATTTTTCTTATCTCATTTCCAGCAATCTCTGCTCCGATTACCACTGTGTCCTCATGGGGACCAGCTACTTCCCTCATGTCGTTATCTTTTAAGCAAATGATTGGTGATGGATTCCGGTAAAGGTGCGATGGGTCTCCTGCCTCCAATTGTGTTGCCAAACTTATGATGTGCCTCTTTCTGGAGTAATTTGATATACCTGCTACTGTATCCCCCCCGAAAATAGTTAGTGACTCAAAAAATGAACATAAATCACTGACCTTTCCTCTAGGGATTGACTCCTCTACCATGTTTACACTTTTTCTGCCCGACTTCAGATCAAGATACTCTGTTGCCACATCAAACGCATCGACAAATTCTTCTTCGATCATATCAGAAATCATCATGGTATCGTCTTGCCTTGGAGAGACTTCTTTTTTTGGTACTAGTGCGGTATTTTTGTTGACAAAGTCAACCAGCTTTCCGTTCTCTATTAAGTACTGGACTTCTTTCTTTAAAGCCACACAGTCTTTAGTGTGATGCCCGATGTCATCATGAGACTGACAGTATTTGTTCTTCATGTGCTTCCTCAGAGTTTGTAGAAGAAAAGGCTTGCGGAAATGCACATTTGCACGTGCCTTTTTGAAAATAGTGGAGACACACTCAGTTAACTCGGAGAAATGAGCTGGTCGGACCCACCTGTTCGAAGCCGGTCTGACATACTGTTAAACTTCTTAACCCGCCTGTTGATCTGTTGGTTCTGAGTCGCCCGTTGAGGGGTCTGATTCGTTGCTTGAACTGTCTGAGCCCGTGGTCGGACAATTGCCTGTGGTCGGATATCCACCGTCTTCGTACTAGTTCTGGCTAAGTTTGGATCCTGATAGAATTGAGACATGGGTTCTATCTCTGAGGCCCTGGTTCCTCGACTAAGATTCTTTTTTCTATCTGATCCAACAAAGCTCCAAACATCATAGCTTCCGCAACATTATCTTTCATTACCCCCGAAAGAAGACCCATTTGGAAGGCAACCAATGCTACCTTGTCCTCGCAATACTCCATGTCTGTCTTGACTTGGATGAATCGCTTGGTATATTCTTTCAAACTTTCTTCGATCTTCTGTCGACAGTAAATGATAGTTTCTCCGTTTGTACGAAACTTTTTGCTTCCGATGAAGTCCTGTCGGAACATACTCTAGAACATATCGAAATTCTTTATGCACCCTAGAGGTAGTCGGTTGTACCACTTAGAGGGAGCGTTCTTGAACGTCTGAGAGAAATATCTACACAACAACTTGTCGTCATCATCGTAGTTAATCATGAAGTTTTTGAACTGCTCAATATGGTTATCAAGATCCTGGGTCCCATCAAATTTCTCTAGTTTGGAAATATCAAACTATTTAGGAAGATGCCCGAAAAGGATTTCTGGAGAGAGGAGGGATGACCTCCAATTATGTCCGACCTTGTACGTACTTCCCCCCGGACCATCGTTAGTGGCTGGGTACAACCTTTCCTCAGTCGGAGAGGTAAAGTGATTGCTAACTCTGCAATCTTGATGATAGCTATCGGACTAAGGTTGCTTCCGAGTAGTAACATGATCCTCGGAGTGCATTTTCCGCTTACCAGCATTAACTTTCTTCTTTGAATCGTTCCTTCTCCTACTAGTCCAATGAGAGTGCTTATGTATCCTCAGGTATTTGTGCCTTTGATCCACCTTGTACCTCGAGTCGGTCTCCGAAGAGGAAGACTTATCAGATTTCAAAGAGGTATACTCGCTAGACTCAGACAACTCATATTTTTTCTCAGATCTAGCACGTCTTTTAGAACGCCGATGGCTTTTCTTGCGTCGGCTCTCTTTGGGTATAACAACATCTTGGGTGTGGTCGGCCTCGATCCTTTCTTGTCAGACCTCAGATCTGACCATTTTGGTGCTCGCCATTATGGCATCCCTTTCAGCATTTAACCTTTCGATGTCTTCTAGCAACTCTTTTTGTCTGGCGACCAAAACTGACTCTTCTAAAAGTTCTTCCACGTACCGATTCAGAGCATTGCCTTCGTTCGTGACCTGCTCCTTCATCAGATGGTCTCTAGATTCGACACTGACTAGATCTCTAGTCGCATTAGTCTCGATCTCTCCACGAGTTTCTGTATCCATAACTTTTTACTTTTAGTTTTCAAGGTTTTAGAAAATTAATTATGGGTACCAAACGGTTCCCACAGACGGCTCCACTGATGAGCTCAGTGAATCTTTAGTGAGACTCAGAAACGAAGATGTTCATGTAATAGGGTCGGACTAGAGAATATTCGTGTGATGTGACAGCAAACAGTGAATTACTAGAAAAGAAAGAGACAAAAGGAATAAATGTTGCAATTATTAATCAATCATTACTAAAGGAATGTCCTTTATATTTAAATAAGGTGGATGGTAATATTACATATCTACCACCGTAAGAGTGGATTTCTTACCCTACTATTTGACTATTTACAAACAAGTTCTTGGGGTCTACCATTTAAGCCCCTTATTTCTTATGTATGCTTTACTTTAGTCCTTAGTCACTAAATACATGGACCTTGATCTTATTTATGAGCTAAATTACATGTTAACCACCTATATTTTCCTTCCCTTATCAGGGAGCGATGAGCTAAAAGGTAATGATGATATGATCATCCATTGTGCCCAGGAACTGAACGAGTCCTTAAAAGAATACATCAACAGGTTTGTAAATATAAAAAATGGGTTTACATATTGCTTTGAACAAGTTGAAGTTGCCTCTCTCAGGAAGGGCTTGAATCCGGGCAACTTGGCTGATTCTGTGACCCAAAAGAAAGCTATGACCTTTGGGGGATTGTTAAATCAAGTTGGAAGAAAAATAGTGTTGAAAAAACTAAGAAATCTAGAGTGCCTTGCCAGATCAGATCCACAACTACAACATCAACACCTCAAACAACTACCCAATATGGTGTCAAATGGAAAGATTCTGGACATGGATCTCATCGGCCTAGGCATAATCAAACTAACCAGAACCAAAACCAGCAAGTGAGAAATAAAAACGAACCTTGGGTTCAACATGAGTGGTTTCCTGAGTTGGGAGAAAGTGTGGCTACGATATATGATAAAACTAAAAATGAAGTACATTTTAAAAAGCGAGCCGCATTACAATCTCCTAGAGAAAACCGGAGTACCCGCTTATGTAGATATCATAATGACATTGGGAATGATACCCATGATTGCATAGCCTTGAAACAAGAGGTGTAAAATCTTATTGAAATAGGGAAATTGGGATCTTATGTTAAAAAACAAGGGGGCAGCAGGTGAGATAATACACCATCCAGTACTAATGCTCCTCGAACAACTCCTTCAGTTCCTGTGACATCTACACAAAAAGATGCTATGATGATTATTAAAAGGTTTGATGTGGATTCTGAGTACCTTGGTCCGGATCCGAGTCGGAATCAAGTAGGAGTGATAGTGGACAAGACTCCAGCCGTTTCCGATCTGGTTAATTTTTTTTGAGTCCTTAACCATATTTGGAGGGGATACTATGACTGCACCCTCAAATTGTTCAAGGAAAAGGCATGTCAGCAATTTGGCTGCTCAAGTGGACAGGAAAATGTCCACACAGTTATACCAAACTCCAGCTCCTTTCATAGTCTTTGATGAGGATGACCTAAGGGATATTGTTGGGCCTCATGAAGATGTTGTGGTGATAGGGGCTTCAATAGGAGGAAATGATGTACGCTGAATCCTAATTGATACAGGCAGTGCGGCAAACATATTGGTTTTAAACACCTATAAATAGTTGAAAAATCCATCAGTCATTCAACTATCGAACATAAGTATTATGGGGTTCGCTGGGAGTTCGGCAGACGTCATCGAAGAATTTGAGAAGGAATTATTACTAGGCAGAGGGCCTTTCAAGAAGACAGTAAAGGTATTGTTGGTTGTGGTTGACTGCCCAACCTCTTATAATGCTATATTTGGGAGATCTTGGGTCTCCAGGATGATGTTTTGGGGGCACAAGTGGGTGTTGTCTGAAGGACTCATAAGGTGGCTAGAGAATTCTACGTAACAGCTCTTGCCTCAAAGTTTTTGGAGGCGGTTAAAGTTAACAAAGAATAGCAACTATTGGAGCCTTCCACTAATAAGAATGAAATTGACGACCCAAGGGAGGCTCCTAGTGTTATAATACATATAAAAGAAATTGAAATCCATTCCTTGGCCAAGGGAAAAAAGTATTAGAATTGGTACTAAGTTGGCACCCAATTTGAAATAAAGGCTGGTTTGGTTTATTTTGGATTGGGGCTAATTTCGTAAAGTGTTTTGTAAAATATTTTGTGTATTAAGTGTTTGGTATAAAGTAGTGAGAGATTTGAGCAGACTGGTAGTATTAAATGTTCATTTCCTTCATTAATGAAAGTGGTTGGGGTATTTATACCCTTAATTAAGGACTCATGGGCTTACGGGTCAAGTTATGAAATCGGGTCAAGTTTAAGGACACATTAATCTTGTAAGCTGATTAGGACATATCTTAGTCAAAAAGGTGTTTAGGTGTTTATTTACTTTTGTCCTGTCCGGATAGTTCAGTGTACGTTTTTGTCTGAATTGCCCTTGTGCAGATAACATAGTGAGCTGTGATTGGATAATTCGAATTCATCAAAGGCTACTGTCTTTGTTATCAAACTGTGGTCCATTATCTGTGGTAACCTTTTGAGGAATACCAAATCTGCAACATATATTGGATAAGATGAACTTTATGACAGTTTTTGAAGTGGTTCCTGCCAAAGGTGCTACCTCTATCCATTTTGAGAAGTAATCAATAGAAACAATAATAGTCCTGCACCCTCCGGACGCCATTGGTAGAGGCCCAACTAAATCCAATCCCCAACGAGATAAAGGTACTGGCTCAGAAATAGACTCCATAGGCACTGCTGGCACATGAATTTCGTTGCCATACCTTTGACATGGACTACACTTCTTTACCATTTCTTTAGCATCTGCCATTATGGATGGCCAATAGTATCCAGCCAACAATACCCTCTGGGTTAGTGCCCTGTAGCCACAGTGTAATGATCCTTCTCCATCGTGTACTTCGGATAATATGATTTGGGATTTTTCAACCCCCAAACAATGCAAGAGAGGTCTGTTGAAGGATTGTTTTGTAGAGAACCTCCCTTATGATAAAAAAACACGAGCCTTGTGTTTAATCTTCTTTGCCATAGCTTTATCCAGAGGCAAGACCCCATCATAGATATATTGAAGAAGGGAAAATCTCCAATCTTTAGGTTGAACTACTTGTATACCCAAGCTTTCCTCCTCTTCCTTGTTCTGATTTGATTGTATGGATGGACATTATTGTATATGAATCCAAGGGTAGGACTCAGAATATGCTATGGTTGCTAAGGAATCTGCCAGGGAATTTTCTGATCTAGGAATATGCTCATAACAAACACTCTTGAAGTTGGCTGCGACCTCTTTAAGGACCAATATGTATTTGATAACCTGTTCCTTTTTTTGCCTCAGATTGATCCTGAACATGATGAATAAGAAGCTGAGAATCACTCATCAACCTAACTCGTTTAGCCCCACATAGAAAATCTAATTTGAGACTAGTTATAGCCGCTTCTTATTCAGACTCATTGTTAGAGGCCCTGAATCCAAAACATATAGCCTGGTACATTTTATCACCGTACGGAGAGGTTAGGCAAATTCCAGCCTCACAACCCAGTGTGCTTGATCCACCATCAGTCCGGACTACCCATTCTTTTTTGATTTTTCCTTCTGAAACTTGTTTTGAACTCCTATCCGAATGAAATTCTACTAGGAAATCAGCAACATATTGAGCTTTGATGGCAGTTCATGGGGAAAAATCAATGTCATAATCACCCAATTTTACTGACCACTTGGTCATCCTGCTTGATATATCTGTTTTCTGGAGAATATTCTTCAATGGGAAAGATGTTCGGACAATGATGGAATGAGACTGAAAATACGGCCTCATTTTTCTTGCAACAATCACTAAGGCTAATGCCAACTTCTCAAGCTTCAGGTACCTTTTCTCAGCATCTATCAGATTTTTGCTAATGTAGTACACCGGACGAGGGTAATTGTCCACCTCTCTTACCAATACCATACTTATAGCACATTTCGGCACAGCTAGGTATGCATAGAGTGTTTCTCCTTAAACGGGTCTGAAAAGGGTCTTCAGTAAAGATAAGTTTTTCTTTATTTCAACAAAAGCTTGGCTGCATTGCGGAGACCAATTAAAGTCTTTAGAACTCTTCAAAGTTTGGAAAAATAGAGCACACTTGTCCGAAGACCTTGAAATAAAACAATTCAAGGCAGCCAACCTTCCAGTAAGCCTCTGGACTTCTTTAATATTCTGAGGAGGATCCATTTCCAGTAAGGCATTCAACTGATCCGGATCGGGTTGTATCCCTTTCTCACTTATCACATAACCCAAAACATTTCCGGATCAAACCCCAAAGACACATTTTTCTGGATTCAATTTTAAATATACCCTTGTCAAATTGGCAAAAGTTTCTTCAAGATCAATTACGTGCAAATCTTCCTCCAAGCTTTTAGCCATCATATCATCGATGTACACCTCTATATTCTTACCAATCTGACTAGCGAATGTTTTGTTTACCAACTTCTGATAAGTAGCCCCAACATTCTTTAACCCAAAAGGCATCACCTTGTAGCAATTGAGACCTTTATCTGTAACAAAGGTAGTGTGATCCTGGATCTTCGGATCCATCTCTATCTGGTTGTACCCAGAAAAAGTATCCATGAAGGACAACAACTTGTTTCCAGATGTTAAGTCCACCAACTGGTCTATCCCGGGGAATGGATAAAGATCTTTTGGGCAAGTTCTGTTGAGGTCAGTAAAATCGATACATATACGCCATTTTCTATTCTTTTTCTTGACTAACACCGGATTGACAGTCCACAAAGGATACTGGGATTCCTTTATGTGTCCCATCTTGGTAAGTCGATCGACTTCTTGGACTATTACATCAGCTTTCTCCTTAGAGAAATCTCTCCTTTTCTGCACAACAGGTGCAACATCACTTCAGATGGACAACTTATGTGAGATAACACTTGCATGCACTCCGGTCACATCAGCATTACACCAAACAAAGACATGTTGATTGTTTACTAAAAAAGACAACAATTTCTTTTTCAATTCTGGCGCCATCTTGGAGCCAATCTTAATACTTCTACCCTCTGCCAGAGAGTGGGTTTCAATCTCTTCAACCGGTATTAAAACACCAAGGGCCTCTGTGGGTCATCAATTTCACCCTCACCCCCAGAAGGCCGTAGTAACTTCTAATCTTCATTACCCCGGACTGCTACCAAATGTTTAGGAGCAAGTGCAGTGACATATCACTCCCTTGCTATATTTTGACTACTCCGGACAACACCCACTTGCCCTTGAACCGAATATTTCAAACACTGTTAGACTGTTGAGGCCACAACGTGCATTCTAGAGAACCAAGATCTTCCAAAAATTGCATTGTAGCATGTGGGGCAATCTACCACAACAAACAATACCATGACCAGCTTTTTAAAAGGTCATTTGCCCAACAACACCTCTTCCTTGAACTCCCTGATTACATCTGCAGAGCTTCCGGTGAAGCCCACAATGGTTCTGTTTGACCGTTGAATAACGGCTGAATTTTCCATCTGCTTGTAGGAGCTCAAGAAGAGGATTTTTTCCGAACTGCCTGTGTCTATCAGAATTCCTCGGATATCATTTCCCCCAATAGATGCTCCTATAACCACAACATCCTCATGAGGCCCATAAATATATCTTAAATCATCCTTATCAAAAACTATAAACGGAAAATGGGTTTGACATTAATAAGAAGACATGCCCCCTTCCAAGTGAGTAGCCAGACTATGAACATGCCTCTTTCTTGATGAAGGAGTGGGCGATGTCATGGTATCCCCTCCGAATATGGTAAGTGATTCAAAGAAACTAATGAGTCCGGACACCGTCTTGACCTGTTCTGTAATGACTCCCACTTTATTCCGACTTGGATCAGGCTCCAAGTATTCTGAGTCAAGATCAAACCTTTCAAGGATCACCATTGCCCCCTATGGAGCAGATGTACCCGCATTGTTTGTAGGGCCAGTTCGAGGAGCATTGTTAAGCCTGTTTTCACCTCTTGTTTTGACATAAGCTCCCAACTTACCTCTTTATATGAGATTTTGTACTTCCTGCTTCAGAGCAATGCAGTCTTGGGTGTTGTGGCCAATATCATTATGATATTGGAAAAAACAAGTATTCGACTGTCTCCGGGAGACTGTTGTACTGCTGGTTTCCGGAAATGGACTTCATCCTTGGTCTTGTCATAAATTGTGGCCACATTCTCTTTTAATTCTGCAAACCACTCCCGTTGAACCCAAGGACCTCTTTTACTCCTTGACTGCTGACTCTGAGATTGATTTTGGTTGGATTGAGCCTGTTTAGCCCTGTTGGACCCTTGTCCGGTCTCCTTAGCCTTATACCCAGACTCGTTTTGGTTTTGAGCTGCTGAGGTGGACCTCACCTGACGGTGCACCCTGGTTTTCTTGGTTTCATCCACGTTAATCTGCTTTCCCACCTGATTTAACAAGCCACCCCAAGTCATGGCTTTCTTCCTGGTCACCGAATCAGCCAGATTCACATGGTTCAACCCTTGTCTTAAAGAAGAAATTGCCACCTCTTCGAAGCAATCCGTTAACCCGTTCTTGGTATTTTCGAACTGACTTATGTAGTCCTTTAAGGATTTATTTGGCTCTTGGTACAATGGATAATAGTATCTCCATTTCCCTTCACCTCCTTACTTCTCACAAATTACCTTCGGAAGGCAACCCATAATGTATCAAAGTTTCTGATACACCCCTGGGGTAAGCTGTTGTACCACTTAAGAGCACTTCCCGTAAAAGATTGGGAGAAGGCTCTACACAGAAGTTTGTCATCATTATCAAAATTCATCATGAAGTTCTTGAACTGCTCCAGATGATTGTACGGATCCTTATACCCATCATACTTCTCCATCTTGGAGCTGTCAAACCTTTTGGATAGGTTTCAGGACAGTATTTTGGCAGACAATAGAGATTGTCTCCAATTCCTATTACGACTGAAGACTGTGTCTTCATTAGGTGTTACAAAAATACTTGGTTTGGTCTGAAAAGCAAAAGGATCAATCAGCAACTGATCTACATGCCTATGACTGTGGCTGTGAGATGACATTTTGCCCAGATGTCTTTTAAGTCTCCCATGCCTATCTCTCTTTCTTGAATATTTTTTAACTAGTTTATGTTTCTTCATGGGCCTCCCTTCATCACTGCTTGATGACAAAGAATCCTCAAGCTCAGACTCATTCGAAGAGCTGCTGGAGGACTAAGAATCTGAACTTTCAACTGGTTTGGACCGGTGAGTCTTCTTAGAACTGACATGGGTATTTTCGGTACTTAAATGAGTCTTTCCTGATGGATCATTCTCCCTAGGATTTTCAGTATGATGGATGGTTGACGCCCTTAACTTTTCTTTTATACCTATTTATGCTTGTTTTATGGCCCTCAACGCCTCTATTTCTGCTCTCAGTTTGTCTCACTCCTCGATGGTGTATTCCTTGTTTTCCCCAACTACCTCCACCACAGGTGGTAAAATTGCTTGCTCGTTCGTATCCATCCGAATAGGTCTTTTCTACTGGTTTTGAATGCAAGATTCAGGCACCATCTTCTCCCATTGTGGTCGCCAATTTAGTTTGGTTTATTTTGGGCTGGGGGTAATTTTGTAAAGTGTTATGTAAAATATTTTGAGTATTAAATGTTTGGTATAAAGTAGTAAGAGATTTGAGCATCATGGTAGTAATAAATGCTCATTGCCTTCATTAATGAAAGTGGTTGGGGTACGAGTCAAGTTATGAAACCCGGTCAAGTTTAAGGACCCATTAATCTTTTAAGCTGATTAGCATATAGCTTAGTCAAAAAGGTGTTTATCTGTTTATTTACTTTTGTCCTGTCCAAATAGTTTAGTGGTACGTTTTTGTCCAAATTGCCCTTGTCCGGATAACATAGTGAGTTGTGATTGGATAATCTGAACTCATCAAAGGCTATTGTCTTTCTTATCAGATAATCTACATGTATTTGCATGGTGCAATGATGATGTAACCGGAGTGCCTACTGAAGTAATTTGTCATAAATTTTCTGTACGAAGTGATTCTAGATTGGTTATATAAAGAAGAAGGTCATTCTCTAAAGAAAAAACAGATTTGATTGTCCAAGAAGTCGATCGGCTGACCAAAATGGGCCACATAAAAGAATCTCAATGTCCCTTATGGACTTCCATCTCTGTTTTGGTCAAGAAAAAAAATGGCAAGTGGTGCATGTGTATTGATTTCACTGATCTTAATAGGGCATGTCCCAAAGATCCTTATCCTGTTCCTCGGATAGATTAGTAAGTGGACTCTACCTCTAGGAACAAGCTATTGTCTTGCATAGATGTATTTTCAGAGTATAACCAAATACAAGTAGATCCGAATGATCAAGATCACACTACTTTTATTACAGATAGAGGAATTCATTATTACAAAGTGATGCCATTCGGATTGAAAAATGTTGGGGCCACCTATCAAAGGTTAGTGAATAAAGCCTTTGCTAGTCAAATTGGCAGAAATATGGAATTTTATATAGATAACATGATGGTGAAGAGCCTTGAAGAAGATACACATATATCCGATCTTCAAGAAATATTTTCTAACTTAGAGGCTATCAATTTAAAATTAAACCCTCAGAAATGCGTTTTTAGGGTCCGATCTGGAAAGTTTTTGGGTTATGTTATAAGCGAAAAAGGGATTCCGCCTGATCCGTATCAACTAAATAATCTATTAGCTATGGATCCTCCTCGAAGCACTAAAGAAGTTTAAAGATTAATTGGATGCTTGGGTGCGTTGAACATTTTATTTCAAGATCTTCAGACAAGTCTGCTCAATTTTCCAAGTGTTGAGGAATGCCAAAGTTGGTCCCCACGGTGTGATCAGGCTATTCTTAAATAAAACAGCAGATACAGTTACAGACATATATATATATATATATATATATATATATATATATATATAAACACTTAGATAAACAGTAAGTGTTGAAATGATGTAACTGTCATTTCATGTTCAAACATCAATACAAGGTCTCTTATATAGAGAAGAAAATAAATGTTTAATCTTATCTTACTAACTATTTTAATAACCGATATATAAACACGTGTTCAAGTTCTATAAAAAAGCATTTATCTTCGCCTAAGACGTTGTTCAAACCTATTAAGGGGGAAAAGTTATATATACTTAGCTGTATCGGAGTATGCATTAAATGTTTTGCTAGTAAGAGAAGTGGATAATTACCCACGTCCGGTCTATTTTATTAGCAAAAGTCTGTTGGATGCTGAAAGAAGGTATTTGAAGTTAGAAAAGTTGGCTTTAGCATTGGTAATAACAACTAGAAAAATGAGACCATACTTCATAACTCATTCGATTGTCGTCTAGACATCCTTTCCTTTAAAGAATGTCCTCTAAAAGGATGATTTATCAATAAGAATGGCGAAATGGTCAGTTGAGCTAGGTGATTATGATATTGACTTTGCGTCCCGAACTGCAGTTAAGGCCCAATCAGTGACTGATTTCCTGGTAGAGTTTCATGTTGATAGACCCCCCGGACAAATGCAAGAGAACCTGTCTAAAAAAGAATGGGTAGTCCGAACTGATGGCGGGTCTAGTACTATGGGGTGTGGGGCTGGAATGTTTTTAACATCTCCCTATGGTGATAATATGTATCAAGCTATATGTTTTGGTTTTAGGGCCTCCAACAATGAATGCGAATATGAAGCAGCTATAGCCGCTCTCAAACTAGCCCTTAAATAGAGTTCTATTAATGAGTGACTCCCGACTATTTAGTCATCATGCTCAGGGGCAATCTGAGGCAAAGAAGGAACAATTGATAAAATATTTGCTCGTATTAAGAGAAGTTACTACAAATTTAAAAAAATATCCAATATGAACATATTCCTAGATCGAAGAATACTATGGCTGACTCTTTAGCAACCATATCTTGTTCTAAATCTTACCCATGGATTTTGATGCTATAATGTCCACAATAGATTCAAGCCAAGAAAAGGGTAAAAAGAATGAAGAGAGCATGAGCATAATTTTCATTCAACCCAAAGACTGGAGGTATGATATCTTTCAGTTTATTTTCGATGGAGTTTTACCTCCGGATAAAGCCTTGGCTAAGAAAATTAAATATAAAGCTCGTGGTTTCCTGGTATTGAAAGAAGTTCTTTATTAGAAATCATTTAACAGACCTCTCTTGTGTTGTTTCGGATTTGAAGAATCCTGAAATGTTTTATCTGAACTGCACGATAGAGAAGGCTCTGCACATTATGGCTATAAGGCCTTAACCAGAAGAGTATTATTAGCAAGGTACTACTGGCTAACAATAATGGTAAATGCCAAAGATATGGTCAAGAAGTGTGATCATTTCCAGAAATATGGGAATGAAATTCATGTGCCAACAGTTCCTATGGAGTCCATATCCGAACCAAGACCTTTTGATAGATGGGGGTTGGATTTGGTTGGGCCTCTTCGCATGACATCTGGTGGATATTGAACAATAATAATGACAATTAACTATTTCTCTAAGTGGATAGAGGTAGCTCCCTTAGTTGGAACCACTTCTAATGCAGTTATAAAATTCATTTTATACAACATATGTTGCAGATTTGGAGTTCCCCGGAATATCACTATAGATAATGGGCCACAATTTGATAATAAAGATATGGAGATATTTTGCACTTCCAGAGGAATTAAACACTGTTTTTCTTCCCCATTCCACCCTCAAGCTAATGGGCAAGTTGAAGTTGCTAATAATTCAACACTGGTTTTCTTCTCCATTCCACCCTCAAGCTAATGGGCGAGTTGAAGTTGCTAATCAAACGATCTTGTCCGGGCTAAAAAAGAATCTGGAAAGAGCTGCAGGGAAGTGGCCAAGTTATTTTCAAGAAGTGTTATGGGCTTACTGAACTAATCATCGGCTTGCTACATAAGAATCCCCTTTTGCTCTCATTTATGGGATGTATGCAATCACACCCATGGAAGCTACTGTACCATCTTTCTGAATCCAAAACTTTTCAGAACATGCCAATGATATGGTAGTTAGGAATAACTTGGACTTGATTGAAGAGAGAAGAGTCAAAGCACATTAAAGAACAACATACTATCAGGGCTTGATGAGGAACAGATTTACGTCCAAGGTTAAGAGAAGATATTTTCAATTGGAAGACAAAGTCTTGAGAAAAGTTTTTTTGCACACTAAAGAAAAACAGTTTGGAAAGGTGGATCCGAACTAGGAAGGTCCCTATGTGGTAGGTGAAAAAATCAAGCCAGAGACATATAAACTTCAAGACAAAGAAAGTAGAGCATTGAAACACCCATGGAACATTGAACACCTCAGGTTATACTTAGAATAGAATTCTCTTGTAAATATTTACCTTTTCATATCTCAATGTAAATATTATGAGGGTATACTCTTTCCTACCCTGGTGGCGCGGGGAGGTTTTAATGAGGTGTCCGAGTTTTTCAATAACATCTTATGCCTTCTTCAAAATTCTTGTGCAAAATTCTTGACCATGGTATGAGGAGATAAGATGAATTAAATATTCATTAAACACCGTGGCTCTCAAATGAAGTATCTTTGAGCTGACTGGATTTGTTAAACACTTGATCGGATTTACTGTATACTTAATCACATTTATTAAACACTTGTGATTGGAGTCATTCAATTCTTATTAAACATTTATTAAACAAATCAGAAATATTGAAAACTAGTTAGAAAGCTAATTTTAAGAAGACAATGGAGTTCATAAAAAAGAAAGATGCAATATTTAACTTTATCGGAACAAATATGATCCACAATTCCTAAAATGCCTTGACCTTTAAAGGACTTTGGTTCGTAAGACAGGAATTCAAAAAACATAACAAAAAATTTTGGCCATCCAAGGACTTTAGTTTAAAAAACACAAAATAACATCATGACCTTAGGGTTTTTTCCCTTCGGTTTCCTCGTCACTTTTACCTTTCTTGAGACTTTTAAGTTCAGCGCTTGAACTCTCACCGGTTCCTTCATCGGAATCTTCTCCGCTTCAATAACCATGTTTGTCATCATCCGCCATAATATGGAAAGGAAGCTCCTCGTATGGTACATATTTCCACAAAGGACCAAGCGTTCTTTTCGTAAATTTTTCATGGAACAACAAAACTATATCCGATTTGACCCCATAGTCTCTTTTCTCCAAAGAATCCACCACTTCGGCAGCATAACTTTCTATCCCTGCAACTATCTCTTGGGCTTGTTTAGTTACTAACAAATCTTTCTCATATGTCTTCTCTTTGAGAAGCGTCTCTAGTTTAGATTTGTCTTCAGATAAAGTTTTGGTAGTGCTAGTATTGGTGGTTTGTTGTTCCTTTAAAAATTTGATCTCTAAGGAGGAAGAAGTTTCCAGTCCATAATATTTAGTCTGAAGATCCTCTTGAGCGCTCTTGGAATGGCGCAGTTCGGTAGCCAAATCCTCTTTCGCTTTCTTTAAATTTTCCATATGTTGTTGAGCACTAAAGAGATCGTTCTTCTAGCCCTGGTTTTCTGTGCTTAGGGAAATTATGTTCGTTGATTGTTCCCTGACTTGCCTCTCTAAATCAACTATCAGACGAATGTAACCCAAGAGGGCATGACTCAGAGTATCTTGTTCACTTACTACCTTGTATGTCTCACCATTATAGGTAACAACATTGGGCATAGTGGCATGAGGAAAAGTCCGTTCGCAGTCATCTTTATCCAGGTCACTGAAGTACATGTTTTGAAACTCATCCAAATTAACATCTCCCTCAGTAGTTGGTTGCTCAGCCGGTAGGAATGTTTGCGAAAGAGGGTTAGGTGGAACTTAATCTTGTGGAGGAATATCAACAGGATTGGAAAAAGGAAGGTCAGCTGGATTGGAAGGAGGGAGTTTGGTGGGAAAAGACACAATCTCTGATCCTAGGCTACTTTTTTTCTTCTTTGCAGCTCTTTTATCACTGCTCTCCTTGTGCCTCTTATGATCTTACAATGTAATCCGGATCAGATGATCCAATCCACCAACTTCCTTCACTGTGACTTCAACTGCCTCCAACAAAGTGGCGTTGATTCCTCATTGGTTCTATGAACCAACCCCTTCCGAGACTTGTTGAGATTGGTCAGCTTTAGTTTTCTTCTTCTTGTTGTTATTGATCTTGTCCAGGTGACTAGGAGCTTTGTTCCGGGAAGGCAAGTGAAGTTTGCCATCCTTAGCCTCAGTTCTCTTCAAAATAACATTTGCAAGAGGAGGAGTGGTCAGTTGTTCCCAAGTAAGGTCTTTAATCTCCGTAGTATTTCATATGTGAGACCTCATAAAGTTTCCAGAAGTAAATCAGTTATGGAAACCCAATCCCTATTTCTCCAATGCCCATTCGTTTAACCTGGCACATGTAGCTTGGCCTGCCTCTAGGTGCTCCAGAAACATTTTTGAAAATACTACAAGAAAACACAATAGTCAGTTCAGAATATTAACATAACATTTGGAGATTAATAAAAATATGAACTTATATTACTTGAATTTTTCCACCGGCTGGTTAGCTGACTTGGATTAGTGGTGGAGTTTATCTTTCTGCCATTCTCCCATGCTCTGCTGATAAAAAGAAATTAAGTCCTCCATGGCTTCTCAGACTCCAATATATCATTCACATCTTATAGTCATTGCTCATATTGTAATGATAAAAATGGATATGGTGGTTTTTGCACAGATTCGCCACAGCCGTGAATTGCTCCATTGGTAAGGGAATTTTGGACAATCTAGATGTCATTATGCCAGCCAATAAAGTATGCCATGCATTTGGGCCCAGTTAACTTGGGCATAACTTTATCAGATGGGAATACCTGATTATTTATGGGTCCAAAGGAAACCGAAGGCCCCAATTGAGCACTTCGATATATACCACCAACTTATGGGTTTTTACAATCCATGGGGGTTTCCGGAGTGATTTGAATTCTCCCCTTAATAAAGTCTGGAAAGCCCCATTTTGTTCGGATCCGATCCATTTTAGCAGTGTGGGTGTATACGTAAGAAATATTCTGAAGAGCTACTAAATACGTCACACTAACCTTTTGAAAGTTTGGCCCCACTTTCCCTTCCAGGCACTCCGGAAGTGACTTAGTATTGGATAAACCCACTTTCACTTTGAGTGTCTGATCTGTTGTGTTCTCTTATGTGTGTCCGGACATCTCAAAAGGGGTGTCTCCCATAATTTCCTCCATATTTTCCTCCATCACATTTGACTGTTGTTTGAATGGTTTGGAATCTGCTAGGGGCTTGAGATAGAAGATGTTTTTCTAACTTTTTATGTTTTTGATGATGAGGAGCTCTTGTCTGTATTTGGCTTTGTTTGACTGATTTCTCAACCAGGAGAGGCAGCGAGTCTAGTTGCGATTCTTGCGTCTCTTCTTGCTCTCCAAATCGGATAAGTTGAGCCAATATCCTTTCACCAATGTGTTTCTGGCTGTGAACATATAATCTACCTAGACACAATTTGAGAAGATTATCAAGCTTTCTCTCTCTAGAAATTTTTGTGTTCTCAAAGAGATAAAACAGTGAAACTGGTTTATATAGAGATGAAGATGTAGGAGTTTTACCTAGGAGAAGACGAATCGATCAAAATAATGATTAGGGGCTAGGAAGTATGGGGGTTACACCTTAAGTTACTTTTTAGCCAGTAGGTACAAAAACCTAGGAGAAAACCATGACTGAGAGGTCGAACCAAAGTGCGACACATGTCCATCTTAAAAAAACTGACTTTTGAAACTCTTAACTGAAAATCAATCTCTTTGGATTCATTCTTGTTGCAAGCGATACAAAGAAATTAAAAATTATAGTCTCGAAATAAGTGATTTAGCCGCTTTCCTGTAAAGACTCTGTAACTGTAATATATATGTACAATTTGTCACACTAAAAACTTGTATGCTTTGAATATTTTGATAATAATAATATTCATAATTCAAAATACAAATACAAATAACAAAAATAGATAAATAGTAGACACAATTGACATAGTTGACATTTAGGGCGCCTGAGAAATCTTTACCCCAGTGGGAAACTTTTCCACCGGGTTGGATTTTTCTATTAGTCGGACGGATGTTCCGCCTCGGTGAGGCCAAAGATGAATTCAAAACAGCCTACTCAATTAAACTCTAACCAACTCTCCATAAGGAGTTTACCAAACCCAAAAATGAATACATGTAAAAAATAAATGTTATACATATAATAGAAGTAATACAACATACATGTGTGAAACCACTAAATGTTACCAATTCAAAACCATCAAATGTTATACAGCATACATCCACAAGACCAAAATGGTATGTTATATAACAACAAACAAAATACTAAAATAATTGTTCGTAACAATACTTCACTAAAATAACAAACATACTAGTAAGATACCTAGGATGACAATGAGCCAGGGAATTGTGATTTGGAGAACTCTCTTTGTAAAATTTATGGACTTTTCTAGACTGTCATCGAGAGGTCAAATACAATTTATCGTATGAGTGTTTGTCAATAAGATGTGGAGTGATGTGAAATCAACCGTACTTCTCAACATAAGTTGCGTAATGAGACGTTGATGTCCTATGGCTTCCCGAAAACGGTCGTGTATATCTATAGATCACATACAAATGCTCTCGTTAGTTTTTCAAATGTCGAGCGTTAACAACATACTGCATACTATCACTCTTCGTGAGACCATATCGAGTTGCAATGGGATCTAACGGTTTCTCTTCGATCCAACTAAATTGTCACATCTCTCGATCCGGGAGATAGATCTCACTTATATACATAGTCTGAATAGGATTGTGATACAACCCCATCTTCTGCACCGGAAAGGGCTTTGTAATGTCAAGATAAGGCTGGAAAAATCACCTACGAACAAAAAAAAATACATAACCTTTTAAGAAACTAATCAGTGGATTAAAGAATAACAGTACTTAAATAACACTACTTATATCATTTTTTTCTTAAGCGACAATGATGTCGCGGTAGTAAGACTTTACCTTATTATTTATCTATGTACGTTTTTCGGAAAACCACCTGAATATCTTTGGATCAGTTAGGCTATAAATATAGTTAACAGCAACCCGGAAACATGAGAAATGGTCGTAGATCTAGCAATCCAACAATCGGGAGAAACCAACAAAGTTCTTTAAAGGCGTCTTAGAAATGCCTCGCATATCCCTATACAGCGATGCAAAGCACATGCATCCCATGCTATCTCATCAAGCCTATCCAAGTGCTCTAAGTGGATAAGAAAATCAACTTGAATGTTTTTATGGCTCGTGTTTTTTAATATTGTACAGTCAAGAAAAAACAGGGTGTACGCACAAACGACTTGTGCAGTCATAGTAACGGTATACACAACATTGGAATCCAAATACTCGTTTCTAAAAACCTACTCCCTAAGCCATCTAAAACCAAAACCGGTCCCATCATACTGCTCCATCTCTTCTTAAATCACCTAGGGCTAACTCTTAACAACTCAACGTATCGAATATAGGACTCACCATACTGGGTGATCCTAAATGGATCGATTATTCTCCTTTTCACCGGGAGACCGGTAATGACATCATGTCGTCGCATGATAATCATCTCGTCGAAAGAAAACTTGAAATTTTTTGTATCCTGATGCTACCGTTGGATATATACCTCATCTAACTTCGACTTCGAGTTGTATTTGGGCAAGTGGTGCATATGTGGCCAAAATGAAGTTGCTTCTGGTGATGTAAAAATATGGACAAGGGTAATTTAGGTAGTTAATAAAAAGATACTTAATATTTTGTGGTTGGTTGTGAGATGATTAAGCTGCTTATTAATTAGGGTAGTTATTTTTTTGTCACCCTCGTTAATGAAGTCGTTTTAGGTGTTTATTGTTAATTTCAGGGTCATGGGTCGGGTCACGGTTTGAGAACTTAAGAAGCCCAAAGACCATTAATGTAAACACTATTTTAGTAGGCATACAACTGAGTCAAAAGAAATCCAGAATTGCTACAGAGTTACCTGTTTCTTCACCTCCAGTTGTCACTACTCAAGTTATCGATTACGGCACTGTTTATCCTTATAGTCACAACGTTCCCCCATAACCTTCTACAATTGTTCAATTGTTTACTTTACACAAGTGTTCATCACAGCCATCACAATCTCAAAAGGCCACCAGTTATCGGACTCTCTCGACATTTAAAGTTATAGTTTCAGATTCGGAGAATGTCACCCCACTCAGAGTGACTAGGCAGTCAAAAGTGAAAACTAAAGTTGTTATGGAACCGCTAGTTTTGCTTGACTCTCCTTTTCCCCAAATCCAGATAAACACTAATCTATTACAGAAAGTGGCGCTAACAATCAGCCTATTAGGCCATCAGGATAGAAACTACAAATAATTGAAAAAATCATGGAATATCTTAGCAAATATTCTCCCCTTGAGAAAACTGGTCAAACAAAGGAAACTTCAAAGACTTTTATTGACAAGGTTTTAACAAGGGAAATTTTTAATGTAAAAGTGAAGCCTTAGAAGAAGAATCCAAATAGCTTACGATCTTACTGGCTGGACGCGTCGGTCCCAATTTTAAGAAAGTAAGTGTAAAATATATTTTAGCACTAAATCAGATATCTTACGTTTACTTTCACAACAAATAATTAGATGTTGTTCGTACTAAGTGGGGATTTCTAGATGCAATTAAAGTTAAACCGCCTAAGCCTGGGGAGGCTCTGATGACTTGTCACGCTAATGAACTTGTAGTTTACACTGATGTGCTAAACTGGGGCCTTCAACTTCTCTTTGCTCCTAAAATCGTTAGGTATTTTCACTTAGTTCGGTTATGTCCAAGCCGGGCCAATCCAAACGCCTGGTTCACTTTAATTGCTTGTATCATAGCGTTCGTCTTTCCAAAACTCCAATGCATATGGAACAAATGACGGGTATTTCTGGACTATGTCACAATTCTAAGATTCTCTTGTACTACTTCAACGTGGAGAATGATTACAAAGTAGTAGATGATCTGTTCGAAGTATACATAATATGGAAAACTCAGTTCTTTTTTATTAGTGGACCATGGAAAAATGGAAAAATATATTTCTTCCTCAAAAGAAAATCCGAGCTTACTTACCAGATTTTTAGAAAAGCTTAGGTAATTTTTTTAAACATGTATTCCATCTTTGTTTGATTATTTAAACATCAATTTTTTATAGTTATTCCAAACCGCTTTGTACGTTATCTTAAGGATGCTAAAGTTACTTTTGAGAAGTTGCATGACTGGGCACATAAAAAATGGGATAATGGCTTTCATGAATGTTTCACCCCCGCAAACTTAACTCGCAACCATCTTTGGAGGACCAATCGCAGAAGAGAATTAACGTGAGAGGAGTTCACCATTCCTCCTTTATCTATAATTATTGAGGTTCGAATCTGCCAATGATAAGCTATATCTTCTGACCATGAAGAGATCCCATAGTCATCGACCAAAAAAGGATAAAAAGTATAAAAAATAAGGAACTTCAGAAGGTGTCGTCGAAATGACTACTGAAGAACAATCCCTCAAGATCAATGCATCATTGTTAGATGCAGTTGCTGCCATTGTGGAAGGAAGTGATGCGCCCATAGATATTTTTGAGCCTAAGAACAAGAAGACTAAAAAAGAAACAAGTTAGGCAGTGATAAAACAAGAAAAAAGAAAAGTAAAACTTCAAACAATTCGGGGTTAATATTGCGTCCGAACACTAGTGCTCCCACCATACCTGCACTTGACCCTACCATTCTATTTATAAACTTTGAAGGAAAGGCCACTATTGTAGTCAATAATCCCATGGATGAGTTGATAGGGTTTGACTACAAAGCATTTGACAGTGCCTTCCCAAGTACTGCACCTAACATAATATACGATGGAATACCCTTTGAAGTTTCGTAGGAAAACAATATAGTTGGGTACTCAATAATGAATTATCTGAAACCTGTCGATGAACAGGAAAATAACTATTTCTTCTCTTCAAGAGGAGAATATATAATTACAAGGTTCCCTCGAAAAGGAAAAGACTAAGGCCAAAAAAGAAACCGAAGAGGCTGGCACGCTCAAAAAGAGGTGAAATAGCTAAAAAATAGGTGGTCAAGGCTAGAGAAGACTTGGAGACAATGCGAACATCCAATTCTGATGATATTACTTTACTATAATCCTAGAAGAAAACAAATAAAGTATCTATGGATCTGATCATGGGTGAAAAAGAAACTTTAGCGAGTTCCAAGAAAGAGTTAAATGAAATAAATCAAGTTTTTAAAAGCCAAGTCTACAGAGGAAGCAGAGGATGTTGTTGAAGCATACACTAATGCCACTATAGATAAACTAAAAGAACGGGATACCTTGATCAAGTCGGACATTGTCTTGGAATTTCACAAAAAGTTTCCAAAACTAATGTTTGGCTCTTTATGGGGGTGGGTTCCAGAGAATTGTTTTTCCACCATACATATATTTAGAAGATGAGATTGATGCTTCTAATGGGTTGTCAGACGATGATTTTGATAGAAATGATGGAATGGACTCTGAAAAGGGAAGTTCAGACAAAAAAAAAAGGAAAAACGGAAGGGAAAGAGCCCAAAGGTTGAAGGTTTTTAAATTTTGTTGTGTTGTGCAAATTCTTGTTATAAGGAAATTTTGTTGTAGTAGGTCGAAAGTTTTTGGATAAATTTTTTTGTTGTTTTTGAACTCATATTTCATTATGCCCTCGGGATTTTCGAGGCATTTTGCACTAGCTATCCTTTTATCAATCTTAACTTATTTCCAAATGTATATATTTTTGCTTCATTTATTAGTCTGCTTAATTCAAGTTCAAGTAACATCATTCGAAGGTAATCCATTCGAATACATAAAGAATTTCAAACACAAGTCATTCAAAGGTAATCTATTCGAAGGCAAACTAAATTTCAAACATAAGTCATTCGAATGTAATCGATTTGAAGACATATAAGATTCTAAACACAAGCAAATTTCAAACAAAAGTCATTCGAAGTTGATCCATTCGAAGGCATACATAATTACTGAATATACTTATAAACAAAAGGTTTTGAAAAGAAAATGGTAGATTTTTTATACGAGCACCTATTTAAAAACTCCCCGAGCCACAAGAGTATGAAAGAGTATGTCCCTTACATATTTTCATTAAACAAAAGTAAAGTAAATTTTTACACATCATCACTCAAGGTATAACCTCAGATGCTCAAAATTCCATGGGTGTCTCAATGGAATGACTTCTTGATCAACTAACCGGTATGTTCCATTGGAAGTGGTCCGACCAAGTCGAGCCCCCATCTATCAAAGGGAATTGCTTTAGAAACTGACCCTATTGGAACTATTGGTACATGGATTGTATTTCTGTATTTTTGACAAAGGTCACATCTTTTAACCAGTTCTTTAGAATCTACCATAATAGATGCTCAGTAATACTCTGCCAATAATACACTTCTAGTTAAAGCCCTATAGCCACAAGGAGTCGATCATTCCCCATCATTCAATTCAGACAATACTACTTGAGATTCATGGGATCTGAGGCAACATAGTAAAGGTTTATTCATTTTTTTTTGTAAAGGACCCCATCAAATACCAAGAAACCATGCGCCTTGAAGTTTAATTTCTTGGCTAATCTCTTGTCTTCAGGTACGATCCCATCAGTAATAAACTTATGGATATCATATCTATAATCTTGATATAATATGGCTAATATTTGGACACGTTTTCAATGTTGACTTTCATTTCAAGAGATATGGATATAGAAGGATATTATTATATAAGAATCCAAGGGTATGCTTCAGAATATACAATAGTAGTCAAAGAATCATCCATTGAATTTTACGATCTTGTTACATGTTCATATTTAACATATTTAAAAACAGTTGAAACTTCTCTTAATACACTTAAGTATTTTAACAATTGATATTTCTTGGCTTCACACTGCCCGTGTGCCTGATGTATGGCTAACTATGAGTCACTCAACAATCGAATTCTTTTGATACCGCATATTTACGCCAGCCTTAGACCTGCTATAGCTGCTTCATATTATGCTTCATTATTTAAACTTAAAACCTATAGTTTGGTATATTAAATCCCCATAAGGAGAAAGTAAACAAATTCCAGCCCCACATCCTATCATATAAGATCCACCATCAGTTTAAATTACCCATTCTTTTTGCGCTTGTTATCTTCAGATTCTTCACGAAGCCTTTCCGAGTGGAAATCAAGTAGGAAATCAGCTACAATTTGAGCTTTAATTATTGTTCGAGGAGAAAAATCAATATCATAATCTTGTAGTTTGACAGACCACTTAGTCATAAGAGCTGACATATCTGGGTTTGTAGCATATTCTTTAGAGGAAAGAAGGTTCGAACTGTTATAAAATGTGCTTGAAAATAAGGACTAATTTTGTTTGGCTGCTATTACCAAGGCTATAGCCAGGTTTTCCAACTTGAGGTATATTTTTTCTGCATCCAATAAACTCTTACTAATATAGTAAACATGGCGGGGATTGTTACCTACTTCTCAAACCAATACCGCATTTACTACATAATCCGACACTGTCATATACATGTATAGTCTTCCCCCAACAATGGGCTTGAACAGAGTTTTATATGAAGATAGATGCCATTTGATTTCAATAAAAGCTCTATCATAATTTAGGGACTAGTTGAAGTCTTTGGCATTCTTTAATACTTGGAAAAAAACTGTACAGACTTATCTGATAACCTCAAAACAAACCTATTTAAAGCTGCTAACCTCCCACTAAATATTTGAACTTCCTTTGTGGTCCGAAGAGGATCCATAGTTAACAAAGCATTAAATTGGTCTGTGTTAGCTTCAATTTTTTTCTCACTGATAATGTAACCCATGAATTTACCGGAGCAACCCTTAAAATGTGCATTTCTCAGCATTCAATTTTAGATTGATGGCTTCCAAGTTAGAAAATATATCTTGGAGATCAAGTATATGATCCTCATATTTTGGACTTTTTACAATCATGCCATAAATATATACTTCAATGTTTCTTCCGATCTGATTGGCAAAATATTTATTGACCAATCGCTGATAAGTTTCCCCCATATTATTTAATCTAAAAGATAGTACCTTATAATAAAAAATCCCTTATATGTATGAATGTGGTATGGTCTTGGTCGTTCGGATCCATATGTATCTTATTATATCCATTGAAAGCATCCATCACAAATAGAAATTTATTACCCAAAGTCGAATCCATCAGCTGATCAATCTGGGGAATTGGAAAAGGATCCTTGGGGTATACCCTGTTAAGATTTGTAAAATCAATGCACATTCGCCACTTTCTATTCTCTTTTTGAAAAGCACCGGATTTGAAGTCTAAAGCGGATGTTAAGATTCGCGGATGTGCCATACTATAGTCAATCTATCCACTTCTTGATCTAATGCCTCAGATTTTTCTTTTTACTACTGGGCCTGCATCGGAACGAATATAAAGTTTGTGACAAATTATACATGTTGGCACACCAGTCACATCCTCATTATACCAAGAAAATAAATATAAATGTTTTGATAGGAAGGTTAACAATTTCTCCTTCAATTTTGATGGTATTTTGGTTCCAATTTGAACATTCTTCCCTTTCACATCACTAAGAGTCTCTCTTGGATCATCTATGTTATTTGGATCCGAATAGAACTCGAGTAATTTCTATTCTCCTTTAGTCATCACAGTTTCCAGGGACTTAGGAGCAAGAGTTGTAACATAACACTCTCAAGCTTCTTTTTGGCTATTTTGAACCACTCGCACTTGAGTTCCAACTATATATTTCAAGCATTTGTGAACCGTTGATGCAACAACATGCATCATTGACAACTATGACCTGCCAAAAATTGCACTGTAGGAGGTCGGATAATCCACTACCACAAACAAAACCCTTACCATTTTCTTAAATGGTCATTTTCCTAACAAAACTTCACCTTTGAATTCCTCAATAAATTTATTAGATTTACCGGTAAACCCTACTGTAGTTTTGTTTGATCTTGGATAACCAAAGGATTTCTCATCTGCTTATAAGTAAATATAAAACAATATTTTTCGAGCTACCGGTATCAACCAAAATTATCTGGATCTCGGTGCCTTTAATAGATGCCCCTATTACCACAACATCCTCACATGGGCTTGCTAGCCCCCTCAAATAATCTTCATTGAATACTATGAAGGGAGCGGGGATCTGGTAAAGTTGTGTAGAAATATTTCCTTCCAATTGCGTAGTTAACTGAACACATGTCTTTTCTTTGGTAAAACTTGATGGTGTTGTCATTGTATCATCCCTGAATATAGTTAAAGATTCGAGGAAGCTACACAATATGGAAACATTTCTAATATTTTATGTTACCATATTAATTCTGTTCCGATCTGGATCTGGATCCAAATACTTTGAATCCACATCAATTTGTTCAACTATCACCATTACACTCTCTTGTTTAGATGCCTCAGTGTTTTGCCTTTGGATATTAGGAGCGCCACTTGTACAATGTTACGACCCATTATTCATTTTCCTATTCCACCCTTGTGATTTAACAAAAGTGGTTAATTTTTCATTCTTAATTAAAGTTTGTATCTCTTTCTTTAGAGAAATATAATGTCATACATCATTGTAATATCCGCAGAACCGTGTATTCCAATTCTCATGTGGGGTTTAGATATGAGTTGGCATTCAGAATTACACAACAGTTTTTGCCCTTTTATAAATAATGGCCACATTTTCAATTAGTTCTGTATAATAATCAGGTTGGACTCCCTCTTTGCCTAGATTATTGACCTTGATTTTATTGATTCTGTCATGTCCGATGTGACCCTTGTCTTGAATCCTTAGGACGATTGCTAATTTTATCCTGTGATTGATTACTGGCTTGTGGTGCAGATGTAGTGTGGGTAGGCTTATATTATTGAGGTTTTCTTGACCTCTTGGTTTCCTCCACAATAGTTTCTTTCCAACCTGATTTAATAATCCTTCTTAAGTCATCGTTTTCTTGCGAGTTACTGAATCAGCTAGTTCACTAGGAAATAACCCTTGTCGTGGCGAGGCTATAACAATTTGTTCAAAACAATCGCTAACTCATTTTTAGTGCTCACAAAACGGCTAATGTAATTCTTTAATGACTCGTTCAGATATTGCCCACAATGAATTATGGTGTCATCGTTCTCTTTAAGTTCTTTACTTCCCACAAACTTCCTCCGAAATGCCATCCATGACATTTGAGAAAAAACACTTCTTTTAACCTTTTGAGAAAAATCCATGCACAAGAGCTTATCATCATCATTAAAACTCATTATAAAGTTTTCAAATTGTTCAAGATGATTATCAGGATCTTGACTCCCATCATATCTTTGAACTGTCAAAACGCCTAGGTAAGTGTCCAGAAAGAATTTTTGAGGACAATGGTGATTACCTCCAATTATGCCATTGGCTTAACATATGATCATCATCCGGAGTGTCAAAGATCCCTTGTTCGGACTGTATAGCAAACTGATAACTCACTAAATGATCAATAATAGGGTATGTTGACCCTTTCATCTTCCTGTGGTAATTAATCTATTTCCCTTTATCCTTCTGATCCCTTTTCTTCCCCAATGAATCCTATTTACTTAGCCTTTGATGTTTTCTACGATGCTTGTTAGCTAGTTTTCCTTTATATTTCTGCGCCCAGATCACTAGAAGAATAAAACAAAATTTTTGAATCACAATTGGTTATGGAGGCCTCAACTGAGTTTGAAGTGCTTGATCAATACTTAGCCCGAAGTTCCTTTTTAGACCCTTGTTAGGTTTTAGGGGACTGATCATCAAGTTTGGGATCCTCCAACAAACGTTTTTTACTCAATTCCTTTTCAGCCTACCTCTCGGCTTTTAGTGCCTCAATTTATGCCCTGAGTAGATCATGCTCCTCCTGCTTGAAGAGTCTTTCATCCATGTTGTGATTCATATAAGATGTATTTGCAGGCTCTTTATTACCTCCGATCTCCTCATTTCCATATAGAGGATCTACTTTCATCTCGAGTTCTGCGACTCAAAGATTTCCGATGGTCAATCTGTGAACTAGGTTTTGAAAGCTTATATTTGGGTAAATCTCGCTCCCAATATGGTCGCCAATTTGGTGATGTAAAAATATTGACAAGGGTACTCTAGGTAGTTGGTAATTAGATACTTAATATTTTGTGGTTGGTAGTGAGATGATTGAGCTGCTTATTAATTAGGGTAGTTAATTTTTTGTCACATTTATTAATGAAATCTTCTTAGGTATTTATAGTTAATTCTAAAGTCATGTGTTGGGTCACAGTTTGAGAAATTAAGAAGCCCAAAGCCCATTAGTGTAAACACTATTTTAGTAGGCATATAACTGAGTCAAAAGGTAAACATAAGTCTTTTTACTTTGGGTCTAAAATATTCTTCAAATTATTATGACACCTTTGAGGGATTACTTCCAAAAATATCAGATCTCATCAGCTTCGACGAGAGCCTTCACAGCTTGTTGGTTCTTCAGGTCTCATTGATCTAGTATACTCTATTTGTCTTAGACCATAATACCCACTTGAGACTAAAATAATTAAAAACATATCAAGACACAGAATTAATATGGATATAATAGGGGAAAAAACCAAAAATTAATGTGAGACATAAATTATATTACTTACATTGTCCATGAAAGTTTGGAAAACCTCATGATGCATGTAGTCCGAAAAACAAATCACATTATTTTGAGCAAGAAGTAAGTTCTTCATGCTCTCGGGATCGTTGGGACGTACTTGGTTACATACGGGTAGCTCTTCTTTTACGTCCTCGTCACCCGACTCATCCATTAGAGCATGCTTCTCGCGTCGAGGTGATTCATCCTTCAGAGTACGCTCCCTAGCGCTACCAGATGTTTTGCACCGTACAGAGCAATCCAAATGCTCCAAACGCTCTCCCTGCTCTACCCGACTAGCGTCCACCGCACATGAGCCACTCCCGCTTCCACTACTGAACTGCGTGCAAACCTTCTATGAACTTGGTTTGGCTTCTTGATGACGTCCATTGGTAGATTGTTTTGTCTTTGTAATCTGTTATCTACAATAACAAAATTTATTTCATTTCAAATTTTATCCGAAAAAATATGTCTAAAGGTCTGCATAGATAAGTCCCTGCCAGGCTGAATCTCTCGCACCGCTGGGAAAAGTTGTACTAGCCCTGGCGGAGTCAAATTCCCGGTGTGACACCAACTACTAGCCCTAGCGGGGCCGATAACCTTCAACTTCTCTGACACTACTATGTAGATTTATAATGTTTCTCTCACAATTTATTTAGTCAAAATCTCTGGAGAGGATAAGTGTTGTTTTAATTTTGTAAAGGTTTTGTCACACTATGGAGTCCATTTGAACCTATTATTAGCCTTTTTTATTACTTGGAAAAATGGTGCAAACTTATCTGAAGACTCTAATATAATTATGTTTAAACTTGTTAACATTCTAGTTAAAATTTGTACCTATTTAATGATCCTTGGGGGATCCATGGCGAATAAAGCGTTTAACTACAGTGGATCATCTTGAATTCTTTTTTCACTCATAATATAACTCAAGAATGTTTCCGACCGAACACCAAATGTAAAATTTTCTAAATTCTTTTAAGTTGATTACTTTCAGATTAGAAAATGTTTCCTCCAGTTTGGAGAAATAATCCTCATCTGTCATGTTTTATACCAACCTATCTTTAATATAAACTTCAAACATTTCTTTCGATCTGGCTAGTGAAGGATTTATTTACCAAGCTCTTATAAGTATCCACATCATTCTTTAATGTAAACAACATTAGTTTGTAATAGTGGAGCCTCATACCCGTTATGAATGTGGTGTTATCTTGGTCCATTAAATCCATCTATATCTGGTTATACCCCATAATAAGTGACTATGAATGATACAAATTTATTACCCAAAGTTGAGTCTTTTAATTGGTCAATTCTAGGGACATGGAAAAGATCCTTCAGACAAGCCATATTTAAATTTATAAATTCAACACACACGCACGTCACTTCCCATTTTTATTTTTGATGACTATCGGGTTTGCTGTCCATAAGAGACTCCCAAATATGTCGTACTTTTGTTGATCAATCCACCTCTGCCACAATTTCTTTGGAGTTTTTGGCAAACAAGCTCTTAGTTTCTAGATAATGGGGCATACATTTAGCCATATAGTTGTTATATGGCAACTAATACTTGGCGAGAAGCTTGTTACATCTTTGGTACATGTTTTTCATTTGGAAAAGTATACACTTTAATATCCTCATAAGATAATACCAAACTTGAAGCCTCCTTCGTATACTTTATAACATCTAACTCCAAATTGGACTAAGATAATTGTTATTCTTTCTTGGGTTTTGCACTCTGGATCGTTTCAGAAGCCAAAATAGTAACCTAACATTCTCTGGCCACTTTCTAGTTGCACGGACAGTTCCAATTAGCACAACATCCTCGCGTGGCCTAACAACATATCTCAAATCATCACTATGAAACAAAATAAATGACATCGGATCTTGGTAAATATGGTTAGACATTTTTTCTTCTAACTGAGTCGCCAAACTTACCACATGTATTTTTCGTGAACAATCATAAGGCCATGATATGGTATCTCCACTAAATATAGTCAGTGATTCAAAGAATTCACATAAACTCTTAACCTTTCCTTCTTCATTGGTCTCATCAATCACCATGATACTTGTTTGGCTAGGATCTGGGTCGAGATACTCAAATTCCACATCAAACTCATTGTAAGGTCCTATTATAACTATTATATTTTCCCACTTAGGGATAACTTCTATTATCTTCTTTCAGACTATGGCTTGATTGCCACTTCGAGCTTATGGTTGACCCTCAGATTGTGCTTTCACAAAAGTGGTCAGTTTTTCATTTTTATCAAGGCTTGACTCTTATGTTTCAAATAAATGCAATCTCTTGTATCATGGCCTACATTGTTATGATAGTTGTAAAATCGACTATACCGACTTTCCGTCAGAATTTAGATTGAATGTAGCTTTTTTAACTGTATTAAACTCCATATCTTCTTAAAAATAGTAGCAACACTCTTAGTTAATTTAGTGTAGTTATTGGGTCAGATTCACTGATTCGCTATGGATTCATATCGCTGTCCTTATGGGTTTTATTTTACCATATGTCGAGGTGGGGTCTGATTTTTGTTCTTCGGACGAATATTAGTAAATTTTAAGGATGAACGTTTTGGGTCTATTGTTGCCGATGGCTTGAGGTAGAAGATTGTGGAGCTTGTATTTGTAAAGGGATCAGTTTTAATCTTTTTGACTCATCGACTCAACCTGACCTAGCAAACCTTCGAATGTTAAGTTTTTTTTCTTGGTCACGTTATCATCCAATTTTTCAAAGAGAAGCCCTTGCCTGAAGGAAGTTATAGTTGCTTGCTCATAGCAATCATCCAAGCTATTCTTAGTTAGTACGTAGCGTTTGGTGTAATCTTCAAACTCTCCTCAATCGTTGTTACACTCCGCTCGTACCAGATATCATGAGAATCGGTTAATAACTTCTCCAATTTGACACATATTTTTCCTTCCTACATATGCCCAATATAATCAGTTCTTGACTCAAAACCGAAGTCTTCTCTTATAGAAATGTTCCTTTAAAATCAACTTACATCTTTTCTAATTGTATTTCTCCGGAAGTAAAAAAGTATCGATCGAGATTCATACGGGTTTAAATGATCATCATGCTCTAGAAAAGGATCAACAACATGCACATAAAGGGAGACCACGGCTTTGTTCAGATTCGATATGTTTCTTGGGTAGCGGCCAAAGTCTACAACAACAAGAATGGATGCATTCCCTTCTTGGCGAAGAAATCGAAACGCATTTGGATGCGTCTTAGGAATTACATGGTCTTTCCCTTGGGACCTGTTCCAGTCCTTAGATTTATGCAAAAACTCCAGCAATTCAACCTGAGATCCTAAGAAACCTTATTATCAACAAAACGATAAGATTTTAAACTCCCAAAGGATTTGGCGGAGTCAAAGCCGAAAACTAACAATAAAAAGAAAACAAGGTAAAGTGCAAACTACCGTGGATAGTTTGCACCTTTTATAAACTACTTCTAAACTAGATTGGAATAATGTGACTCTAGGACTATAAATTCGAGGAGAAGAATATGTTGAATCTTGATAGTTCTATTTTCTTATGTTTTTAATTATCGCGATTTTGTTTGTATCGTTATCTCGACTTTGTTTAGTACGGTGAAAACATGGTTTAATAATCTTCTAAATATATATACATTTTCTAGCATCCGGTTTATAAGAAAATTCAAGAATAAATAAACGAAAATGCTAGCTTCAATAATTTGGATGACACCCACAAATTTGTGTTACTAGTCCAAATTGCAACAGCTATCACGAGTAGAGTTGTTATTGGATCTTCGATCCGTTCATCCAGGTTCGGGACTGATTCGGTAAGACTTAGTTTAAGGCCAACTCGGATTCTCTAACGTATTGGAGGTTGAAATTCTGGACCATGTCCGACCGATAATCAAACCGTACGGGGAGGTATAATTTCTTTTTTTTTCTAAATCTTAAGTAAAATTCAAACTAAAAACCTAATATGACTGGTACATATTCAACGGAATTCGTCTTCCTCCTCAATTAAAAGAAGTAGCTTGGTTTCCGATTCTTGCTTATTTTTTCTATAATTTATTTATTTATATTTATTTTTTATCCGTTTACTGGTTTTGGATTATACACGTAGCTATATTCATCTTTTAAATATTATGTCCGTCCTTTGATAATTATACACGCAGCTATTGTGTCGGATTTATAGATACACCACTATAATCAGAGAATGTAAAGCTATTAGAGCTATTATTTGACCTTTTAACCCGATAATCCGCACGGTCGATCCGATCTAGTCCGACTCACCTTTTAATGAATCAGTTCTGAATCAAAATATTTGGTTTTTTATTAGTAATCCGGATTGGACCGGTTTGGTAGTTTACCGAATCGGTTTCGGTTGCGTCGAAGCTCGGACTGACCCAATCAGACGAGAGGACTAATCATATATGTTACGAGTGGAAAAGAGTTCATCAACAATAAATTAAGGACTTATAGTATGATCGATAATATTTGTAAAAATGTATGGCTATATATATCCAAATGTGGTTTAAGTTTATCCAAAAAAAAATGCAATTGATTTTTGTTTAACTTTTTTAGGATGAAAAATCTTTTAAAATTTCATTTAATTATCGAATTGCCTTAAGTATAACATAAGATATACCCAATTCACAAAACAATTTATTTGGCTATCACCCAAACAAACAACTCCCTACTAGATCAAACCTCATATTACTACAATTTTGTGAAGTTTTTCAAATTGTTCTTGAACATTCAAAGTTGACTCAAGAACATTCAAACTCTTTTCAATTTTTTTAAAATTTTGTCCGATAAAAACACAAAATCAAACATATTTCAACCGAAATTAACGTAAAAACTTATTTTTTTTGTTGGGAAGTTTTTAAAGAAAATTAAAGATTTAAATATTAAAAAAATCTCAATTTTATGGTGTTTGGAAGCCATTTTCAGCCGGAATTTGACCGGAAAATGGCCGGCAGCGAAGGTCTTGTGTACCAGCTGGTACGCAGCTCATATACCTATGGTATGTTAGCCTTTGCTGACGACCATTTTTCGGCCGAATTCTTCTGGCCGGAAATGGCTCTAAACACCTTAAAATTAAAATTGTAGTTCGTCGGATTCTAGTTCGCCGGATAACTTAGAGAGAACCTAGAGGTTTTAGAGATAAATTAAAAAAGATAAAAAAGAAAATGAGGTGAATGATTAATAAAACGAAAAAACCTTATATATCCCTAAAAAAATATATTTATTAAAAATTGAGTGAACTTATGAGTAAACTCAGCATTGGACAAACTTAAATCGTTCGACAATAGAGGGCCAAATTGTTGTTTATGTTTTGAAAACCATTCACACCGCGTACTGTTTAATTATCCGTATGCACAAATCCATTATACTGATAAATATACTCATTCGCACAATTATTGCATAATGAACCAATTATATAGCGGAAAACATTTACCTCTATCCTTTCTTTATTAAGTGAAACATTAAGAAAAATAATATATTACTCTACTAATAGTAAGTCTAAATATAGGCGTGATAACTTATAAATATTAAACACTAATTAATGATTTAGACACAACTTGTCTCAAATGTAAACGGCATAAACACCAAACAAGTGTTGCCAAACCATTGGGACCAAGTAAACTCCAAAACCATTTTTCAATTTTCCGAAACGACGATAGTGACTATTTAAAAACTAACACCAAGATATCTTAATTTAATCCCGCCACTAAGTATATTTAGTTTTTTCTTTAAATCTGTACCTTTTTTATTATTTAAACTTCGATTAATGTATTATGGACGAATTAAATCATGCGGAAGAAAAGTCTACTCTGTTCCTCCCAATATGATGATGCCCCCACGTTTATATTCATAATTTTGATTAATTGTTTGCAATATTTATATTTATATTAATTGTGAACCAATCATGTTTTGATTTCTTTATATCGTACTAATACAAAAAATCTAGTTGTCCACCATTATGAATTTAATAGAGAAAAATCAAAATCACACCTACAAGTAGTGTAAAAGGTCCCAATTCCGTTTACCTAACAAATTCGGTTCCAATAACAAAATTTGAGAAGACATGCGAACTATAATCAAATCAAAGTTTATAAATTTTGTATACTATTGGATGAAATAGTTTTGTATATTTTCTTATACACCTCGTATATTTATTTTTGTTTTATACATAAGTTTCATCTTAATAAATTTATCAAATTAATCTTTAATTTTATATATAAATTATAAGAGTAGTAGTAAATATCTAAGACTATACTTATGTCGCATTCATTTCTTTTATATATTTTTTGTTATCATTAAATATTTAAATATTATTTTATATCTATTTTATATAATATTATTTCTATTTAATTCTGTTCACATCTAAAATATTTTAATTTATTTTTTTAATTTTTTTGTTTGAATATTATTTCGTGATCTAATTTGGTTGTGACGAGATTTAATCTTAAAGAAGAAAATTAGTTCACGACGCTTTTAATTTTTTGTTTTTAACGGAATCTTGTGTTTTGTATGTTTGTATAATTTTCAGTGCAAGCTATTATTTAATTGTGTGATTTTTTTCTATTTTTCTGGTTCATTTGCAAGGTTAGTTTTGATATTGAATATTTTAGACATTTCTGTGTTAGCGATCATTTTTAATCTTTTGAAAATTTTAAGATTTTTTATTAGTGCAATTCTGAAATGCAAAAAAATTATCCGGATTGTAACACACAGAAAAAAAATTAAATTAGTTGTGGACCGTGAAACAATGATTAAATATGTTTTTTTTTCTAAATTTTGAAATGCAAAATAAAAGTGAAAAGTGAAATCAAGATTAAATGAAATGTGAATTACGAAATATAAATTAAATGTGATTTTTTCAAAATGCGAAATTTGAAATACCGATAAAATACGTTTTTGTTAAAATTTTGCAATCATGATGAAATACAAAATGTGATTTTAAATGTGAAGTAAGGTTAACTGCAATTTTATATAAATATGAAATACAAAATAAAAATATAATGTGATGTTTTTAAATAAGAAATACAAAATATGGATGAAATATGAAATACGAAATAAACTTTAAATAAATTATAAAATACTAAACGAGAAATAAATATTAAGTAAAGGTTAGAAACGAATATTTGTTTATTTTGTGAAATGGAAACAATTATTAAGATGAGTTACGAAGTGGGAAACGAGACACATTCCACCATTAATTTTAACTATTGTTTCATAATTTATTCTTACGGAATAAAAAAATTAAAAAATATTATTTATGGGTCTTAGTTCTGTTCGTTTCAAAAAAATTAAAATCAGAAAGATTTTCATATTTTTTTTTAGATATAGATTTAAAAAATCAATATATACTTATTAGGTAAGAGTTGGTGGATGTACGCATAACTAACATGAATTTTGTTGGATAGTAAATGGTAAAAAAATTATTCTGGATACCTATCGATAACTTATCTTAGATTATACTATCCAATTTTGTTGGATAGTAAATGGTAAAAAAAAACTTGCCCCGAAGGGGGTAGCCGAGTTGGTTGAGTATGGCATTCTTATGACCAAAAGGTCATGAGTTCGAGTCCCTCTACATACGCTTTCTCGGCTGAGCCTGTCACCTTGTGTGGTTTACCTTCTGGCGTTGGTTTGCAGGCTATCGCGTCAGACTGAGGGTTTACCCTGTGCGCACTCATTGCACTCTGAGTAGCGGCTGCGGGTTCCCTACGAAAAAAAATAAAATAAAAAAAATAAAATAAAAAAAATAAAATAAAAAAAATCAATAAAACTTTGTTACATCATATTAATAGAAATTTTAGTTTATGAAAAAAAATCATAAATAAATAAATATTAGATAATTATAAACACATGATAAACACAAAATAATAGATTATATATATATATATATAGTTTAACTTGTTATATTTCTTATATAAAAAAATTTGGACTAAAATATTACATTACGTTCATATTCCAAAACATGATTTTATCATTTTTGCAAAAAAAAATACCAATTATTAACTGACTCCAAACATAATTTGAAAATATCATCTTCCGAAAATAATAATAATCATATATTTTTAATCTCATATTCTATCTACCACTATATTTTTATTGTTACCACCACAAACATTAACATAAGTACAAGAGTATGAATTCAAAACGAGAATCATCAAGCATACAAGAAAGTTTTATGATTAATATGGAGATAATTTTGGTCGTCTTTATAAAATATGCATTTTACATGTTATATATTTTGATGCAAGTTTATGTTAAATATTCGCTCATTATAAGATACCATTATTTGAAAATATTGATGTAACTTCAACAAACATGACATTTTATATCGTTTTTCTTTTTTGAGTTATGAAAAGTTAGAAAACTACACATAAGATTTTATTTGTCATAGATAATAAAATGAAAATCGAAATCCCTTAGTGATTATTATTTTTATAGTTTGAGAATTACTCTTGGTGCAAGTTATGATATATTATCCTTTAATAAAGTTCACATATTATGAAAATGATATATATGTAAAAATATTTTTACTAATACATAATAGTTATTTTGTTTATCGCATATATGTTGGATAAATAGAGTATTCATGTTCTGTTACATATATACGATAAATGTTAGAAAACTTTATACTTAGTTTTATAGTTTGGAAACTACGATAAACAATATTTGTATTAGAAAACAACTAAAGTAAATGATAGTTTTATTTGTAATTAAATGTCAGATATACATATTTATATCATAGATAAAGTGATAAAAATATTTAATTTCTGAAGAAAATATGATAAAATCCAGCGAGCCAATTTGTAGTAAGACTCGTGATAAAAAGAAATTCAAATTGTACTGGTCGACTGAACGTGATATATCTTATTTGAAGCATGTACTCAAGTAACCAGATAATGCTAGTATAATTAGTATGACTGATATATTAGGTAATACGACACGAATGAATCCAAACTCATATTTAGTTCTTACATTTCTTACAAAATAATTTCATAGTCCTAACCGATAAAAAATATTGAAAGATGGCCCTCGTAAGGTCGAAGAGGTTTTATCTTACACGATTCACATTTTGAATTTTCTATATTTTTATATTTCTTGTGTTGAAGATGATATGTCATACTAATATTTTGTTTTATAGAAAACCAATATTTATACTTGGACGTATACGATACAAAATAGGTTTTACAAAAAAAAATTGTTTGAGTTAAATTGTTTTAAATTTCATTCGAATAAGAGGTTGTAGATGACTTTTCTTATTCATATTAGTGGTAGTGAATTGGTCTGAATATGTGATACGTAATTTTTTAAGCTAGTTGTCTGATGTGTCTATCGTTCATTGATTCCCTACCATATTCAGAACCAATCAAAAAAATTAGAATTGTTTTCGTTGATGTAAATTATTTTATTCATATATATATAAATAAATTTTATTATTTTATTATTATAATATATATATATATATATATAATTCGTAAACTTATATACTTAATTTATACCATTACCAAAAATATATTTTATTTGGTCAAGAACAGGAACATAAAAAAACTAGTACGTGGACAATTTTATATTATCACTGACTTGATATTTTATGATAATATTTTTTGGTTGATAAAAAATTATTTGTCCCAATTTGATAAAATATATGTAATTATTTTTATGTGTTTGTAGTTTAGTTGCTGTTTAAGTTTTGTTGTAATTATATGAATAATATCATAATCATTTCTATGTAATGTTTAGAGTTGATTATGTATAATTTTTTATGATATTAAAACTTATTAAAAATAATTATTTAATTTTATAATCTTGTACCATAACAATAATCATAAGCGATATAACGATACATAATCTCTATGACATGTTTTGAGAAATGATATGGAATTGTAGCTTACACTATAATATAATATAGTATAATATATGATAGAATTATGTATACAATAAAATTTGATTTTGGATCATTTTTATATTATAATTAGAGTTATAGATAGGACTCGGGTTTTGGATGGTTTTGTTTGACTATTTTAATCAAATTATATTTAGTAGTTTTAGTTTTGTTAGACTAATTAATCAAAGTATATAATATATTACTTATGAAATATGTTAAACTAACTAGAGTTTGAATTTTTGAAATATTTATGGATCAAAATTCTAAATATAAAGTTAGTCATTAAGGTATCCCAATAATAAAAACAATCGAATTACTTATACTATATAATTAATTGTGTGTTTGACCTATATATGAAAAAGATATTACGGACTTATAAATGTGGTTATCCGGTTAAAGTTGGGTCCTGTGGAGGATTAGGCTCAAATCTAAACACTTAAGTGTGAACTAATAATCCAGAGAGTATATTGAGATATTTAATTTATTGGGTTTTGTTCCTCAATCACAAGACAATATATGTTAATGGGACTATACAATTTAAATTCCAAGTTGTATAGCTTACATAAAATGTTATTTATTTTAGTGTAATTGGATCGACTAGTCGACCAATTTAATCATGATATATTATCAAACAAGTCGTAGAGTGCGGAGTGCACGCTTGTTAGATTATATCACGATTAGCGGGGTCATGGTTAAATCGGCTATTGTTGCAAGTCAACAGATTTTCGAAATTGAAAATTTGATCGTTTTATTCAAATTTTAAATTATAGCCGTTTTATTACAAAACCAGTTAAGATACCCCAACTGCCCTAACTTCCAAACTGTTTTTGGTTGGTCGAATTTATAAATATGGGTTCTGTTGAAAAGAAGAATATATCATTTTCATCCTCTCTGTTCAAAGTATATATCTCTGATTTTATCCAATTGAAATTTTTGGAGAACCCCAAAAATATTTCAATAAGAAATTGTTTACAAGACTTCAGAGATTATCCGGAAACGAAACACTATTTTTTACATTTTATTGAAATATTCTGGTCTTGTTGATGAAGATAGAGATGACGAACGGAGGAGAATCTGCGAAGGAGATGACAAGTAAATTCGCTAAGTTGGACAAGTTCGAAGGACATGATTTCAGACGATGGCAGAAAAAGATGCATTTTCTGTTGACTACACTCAAGGTTGTGTATGTCTTGAGTACCCCCTGACCAGAGATCATTGAGAATGAAACATTGGAACAAACGAGGAGGCGCAACAAGTGGGAGAATGACGACTACATTTGCCGAGGCCATATATTAAACGGTATGTCTGATACTTTGTTTGATGTATACCAAAATGTCGAATCTGCAAAAGAATTATGGGATTCTATAGAATCAAAATACATGGCAGAAGATGCTTCTAGTAGGAAGTTCCTGGTTAGTAATTTTATAAATTACAAAATGGTTGACTCTAGACCTGTAATGGAACAGTATAATGAACTACTAAGAATTCTGGGTCAATTTGTTCAACACAATATGAAAATGGACGAATGTATTTCGGTTTCTTCTGTTATTGACAAATTGCCTCTTTCGTGGAAGGATTTTAAACACACACTGAAACACAACAAGGAAGAAATGACTCTAGTCGAACTTGGTAGTCATTTTAAGATTGAAGAGTCTCTAAGGGCTCAAGATGAATTAAGTAATCCCAAGGGTAAAAACCAAGTGGGAAACTCATCTATAAATATGGCTGAAAGCAGTGGATTCTTTAAGAATGGAAATACAGATAAGGGGAATAAACGAAAGTTTAAAGGAAACAACAAAAACAGTAATTTTAACAGCAAAAAGCCTAAAATAGCATGCTGGAAATGTGGCAAACCTGGTCACTTTAGAAGGGATTGTCGAGTTGGAAAAGGCAAAAATAATGTTGGTCCAAGTGGGAACAATGCTGGTTCAAGTGGACACAATGCTGGTTCAAGTGGATCTAAGGATCCTGAAAAGCAACAAGGTCAGATTTTATTTCAGAATTCTAATTCTGGTCAAAATTATATATCTCTAATATCTGAAACATTTTATGTGCAGGATGATGATGTTGCTTGGTGGGTTGATTCGGGAGCAACAAGTCATGTATGTAAAGATCTTCGATGGTTTAGTAATTTTCAACCGATTGAAGATGGACCTTCACTTAAGATGGGAAATGTTGCTACCGAACCAATCAAAGGACTAGGAAATGTTAAATTACTATTTACTTCTGGAAAGTACATATTATTGAACAATGTATTGTATGTTCCTGGGATTCGAAAGAATCTTTTGTCTGGTGTTGTTTTAAACAATTGTGGTTTCAAACAAGTGTACGAAAGTGGCAAATATGTTTTGTCAAAACATGGTGTATTTATGGGATTCAGATATTTATGTAATGGTATGTTTATGTTAAATATTAATGTTTCGTTCGAAAATGATTCTGTTTGCATGACTTCTACTAGTGTGTGTAGAAATATAAATAAAACAGAATTATGGCATGCTAGATTAGGACATGTTCATTATGAAAGAATAAAAGACATGTCTAAAATGAGCCTTATTCCTCCTGTTGATGCAAATAATAAAAAATGTAAAACTTGCATGTTAACTAAGATAACTAGAAAACCTTTCAATAATGTTAACCGAGTTTCCAAAATATTGGAACTAGTACATAGTGATTTATGTGATTTCCATGCTACGCCTTCATTAGGAAATAAAAAGTATGTTATTACTTTTATTGATGATGCATCTAGATATTGCTACATTTATTTGTTGCATGCTAAAATTGAAGCTCTTGATAAGTTTAAAATCTATAAGGAAGAAGTTGAGCTACATAAGAATGATTTGATTAAAAATCTACGTACGGATAGAGGAGGTGAATATTATGATCCTATATATTTTCAGTCTACGGGAATAATTCATCAAACCACAGCTCCTTATACACCACAACAAAATGGTATAGCTGAAAGGAAGAATAGGACTTTGAAAGAAATGGTTAATTCCATGTTGTCCTATTCGGGTTTGAGTGAAGGATTCTGGGGTGAGGCTATGTTAACAGCCTGTTATTTATTGAATCATGTTCCTACTAAAAGGAATAAGATGACCCCGTATGAGCTTGGGTTTAAGAAGCCTCCAACACTAAATTATCTGAGAGTTTGGGGTTGTAGAGCTGTTCTAAGACTCACTGAACCTAAAAGGAAAAATTTGGGTGAAAGAGGTATAGATTGTATCTTCATTGGGTATGCTGAGCATTCCATTGCATATAGGTTCTATGTGTTAGAATCTAATGACTATGTGTCGGTGAACACAGTTATCGAGTCAAGAGATGCAATATTTGATGAAGAGAGATTTACTTCTATACCTAGACCTAGAGATTTTATTCAAAACTCTTTGAATAGGAACTCAAGTGAAATTGAAAATATATCAAGTGGTACCAATTGTGTACCTGGACCTTCTGAACCAAGGAGAAGTATTAGAGCCAGAAAAGCTAAGTCGTACGGATCTGATTTTCAACTATATTTAGTTGAAGGGTTAAGAGATAAGATTGACTATCAATATCAATACTGTTTTGTTATTGAAGATGATCCAAGGACTTTTAGTGATGCTATGGCATCAAGGGATGCTGCATTCTGGAAAGAAGATATCCAGGATGAAATAGAGTCTATCATGCATAATAATACATGGGAGTTGGCTGATTTACCTCCTGGGTGCAAATCATTGGGAAATAGATGGATATTTAAACGAAAAATGAAAGTAGATGGCACTATTGAAAGGTATAAAGCTAGATTGGTTATCCAGGGATTTAGACAAAGAGAAGGCATTGACTTCTTTGATACTTATGCTCCGGTTGCTAGGATTTCCACTATTAGATTGTTGATTGCACTTGCATCTGTATACAATCTTGTAATTCATCAAATGGATGTTAAAACAGCATTCTTGAATGGTGATTTGGATGAGGAGATTTATATGAAACAACCGAAAGGGTTTGTGATGCCTGGTTGTGAAAGCAAGGTATGCAAGTTGAAAAAGTCTTTGTATGGTTTGAAACAAGCACCAAAAGATTGGCATAAAAAATTTGATAATGTGATATTGTCTAATGGATTTATTCTTAACCAAGCAGACAAGTGTGTATATAGCAAATTTGATAATTCTGGTAAAGGAGTTATGATTTGTCTATATGTGGATGATATGTTGATTTTTGGTACTGACCAAAATCACGTTAATGAAACGAAGAATTTTTTATCATCTAACTTTGAGATGAAGGATTTGGGGGAAGCTGAAATGATTCCTGGTATAAGAATCAAGCGAAAGAACAATAGTATATCGATTTCTGAATCTCACTATATTGAGAAGATATTAAATAAATTTAATTTTAAAGATTGTTCTCCGGTAAGCACACCTATAGATCCTAGTCTTAAGCTTCTACCTAATAAAGGTATTACCGTATCTCAACTTGAATACTCGAGAGCCATCGGGTGTCTTATGTATGCCATGACTAGCACTAGGCCGGATATTGCCTTTGCTGTTGGAAAACTTAGTAGGTATGCTAGCAATCCTAGTTCGCATCATTGGCAAGCTTTAAATCGAGTATTCAAGTATTTGAAAGGAACCATGAATTATGGTTTAACTTATACCGGATTTCCTTCTGTACTTGAAGGATATTCAGACGCGAGTTATATTTCCAATATGGAAGATCATTCTTCCACAAGTGGATGGGTATTTCTACTTGGGGGAGGTGCTATCTCTTGGGCGTCTAAGAAACAAACTTGTATTACTGATTCAACAATGGAATCAGAGTTTGTGGCATTAGCAGCAGCGAGTAAAGAAGCTGAGTGGCTAAGAAATTTAATGTATGAAATTCCGTTGTGGCCCAAACCGATATCACCTATATCTATCAGATGTGATAGCGAGGCTGCCTTGGCCAATGTTTATAGACAAGTTTACAAAGGCAGGTCTAGACACTTAGGTGTTAGACACAGTATGATTCGTGAGCGTATCACGCATGATGTTATTTCAGTAGAGTTTGTGAGAACTCAATATAACTTAGCCGATCATTTAACCAAGGGGTTAAATAGAGATCTTGTGCACAAATCGGCTATTAGGATGGGATTAAAGTCCATTTGAAATCTCTCATGTTGAGATACCCAATTCCCATCTAATATGACATTAGGTGTTGAATTCAATGTGGAAAGCTTAACATCAAGATATTGGAACATATTTGTATATCATCCCAAGGTATGCGTTCAGAACTGCAAGTTGTGAAGGTTGAAGATTATCTTCTTAATAGCTCTTTTGAAAAATTGCATATGCAGGTGCAAGATGAAAAGAACTACCTATTTGAGCATGAAGTTTAGCCGCTTCAAGAAGCTAGGACTTGGCTTTGATATGCTTAAGAAGGATAAGGACACAAGGCTAGTAAAATATAGTGTCAAGTAAGAACAAGTGAGAATGTAAATTTATGTGTATATTATCTTCATGTATTCATTGTGAATAGTAAAGGTTCAATCCTTAGTGATACCTTGATATTCGAATATTTGGAATGTGTAATATACTAATGTGAAATTCAATCGTTACGATATTTCATTTATGCATAAATTTGATATTTGATATGATTGTGTTTAGTAGATCATGAATTACACTAAAATGGGGGAAGATTGTTATTTATTTTAGTGTAATTGGATCGACTAGTCGACCAATTTAATCATGATATATTATCAAACAAGTCGTAGAGTGCGGAGTGCACGCTTGTTAGATTATATCACGATTAACGGGGTCATGGTTAAATCGGCTATTGTTGCAAGTCAACAGAATTTCGAAATTGAAAATTTGACCGTTTTATTCAAATTTTAAATTATAGCCGTTTTATTACAAAACCAGTTAAGATACCCCAACTTCCCTAACTTCCAAACTGTTTTTGGTTGGTCGAATTTATAAATATGGGTTCTGTTGAAAAGAAGAATATATCATTTTCATCCTCTCTGTTCAAAGTATATATCTCTGATTTTATCTAATTGAAATTTTTGGAGAACCCCAAAAATATTTCAATAAGAAATTGTTTACAAGACTTCAGAGATTATCCGGAAACGAAACACTATTTTTTACATAAAATGACTTAGGCTTTTGTATTTCGTCAATCTAAACCTAAATAAGAAAGTTAGTGTCTTTGTGATTGAAAGCACTAATAGCATTTTGTAGGTATCTCTAGATTCTCGAAGTCTAATGAATAACAGAATAATACCAAAGATTGGATTAATAAATAACAGTAGTAGACAAATTAGTAAGTGTCTTTCAGTTTATTATGTAGTCGAATCTATACGAGGGTTAATTATTGTTTTGCGTATTTAATGAACTATTTTAATGTGATTCATTCGATATTCTTCAATTGACATTAGAGCCATAAAACCTTCTAATGATTCATAGGATAAATGATTATATATATATATATATATATATATATATATATATATATATATATATATATATATATATATATTATCGCATCATGTATGGCTTTCTTACTAAAAAAGAATCCATTCCATTAGGATTAAATGGTCAATTGACTTGGTTAGGGCATCAATTTGGGATTTCTATGAAAATCATGAATACAATGATTTGTTCTTGTTGAAAATATGATTATTTGTTCAATTGGTGTTGAATAAACTATTATATGTTATAATATTTGGGTTCTCGACTAATTTAAGGTTTGTTTGGTGGCTGAAATATTTCTCCTATATTTAGCATCAACCAATCTCAAATTTAAGGAATCGATTATAATCTATTGGGAGAATGGCTCATCGAAAACTTAACCTCTAATGTTATTATTGATCGAAGGCTGTCCGAATACGTGTACCGTGACAGCGAAGTAGGGACGATGTGGATAAATGTCGTGACTTGCGAGGTAATTTTTAAACCCACTATTATCGCGATGGCAATAATGGAGAACTGTCAGTGGGGTGTAGTCCAGTCAGTGCAATAGTTGTTGCTGCTGGCCGGTTCGGGCAGTGACAGCGCAACAAACTGATTTTTTTAAAAAAAAATAAAAAAAAATATCTTAACGTGTTAATTAATTTAAATATTTGCTTTTGATCTGTTTCACATATGAATATACTTGGGTGGGATGATTTTTATTTTGTGAAATGAATTATGTATATGCTTAATTGTTTCAATGAATATGCATGACTAAGGTTTCGAATTCATGTAGATGATTCTTGGAATTAGTTTAATCGGCCCTCTACAAGGTTAAATTGATATATTTGAGGATACTAGACTTTGAATGATTAAAGGGGTTAATTATAATTCAAATATTGTCGACCTTAGGGAAGGTTAATATTTGGGTTTGATCTATCATAAACTGAAGAAAATTCACCAAAAATGGTCATTGTGATCATTTAATTCTAAGTATGTGAAATTATCCTCTAGAGGGTTTCACCGATACTTGGGAAAATTAAATTAATAGTTATAATTTTTTAATTTTAAGTAGGTGAAATTGGGTCTCCATAAGGTTTCATCAAAACTTAAGAAAATTAAATTAGGGAAATTTTAATTTAAGAAAGTGAAATCATTTCTCTAGAGGGTTTCACTAGTACTTACACAAATTAAAATAATGATCATGACATTTTTCTCAGATTCATAAACCATGATAGTATGATTTACCCTCTCGTATTTATTATCAAATTACTTTATGTTATATATGTATATACCATATTGATTCATGCTAGTTGTTATATGTCACGAATCTAAATATGTTGTGTGTTATTTTTTTTCTTCTAGTGAACTTGGATTACAATCCGTTGTGAAATAAACCCCCTCATGTTGGATGGAGATTTTTTCTATATGAAAGGCATATATGTTATTGTATTTTTTATTGATGAATATGACTACGTAATGATGAACCCCAAACCCTATGCTCTTAGTCACGAAAGTACACCTGAGGAAACTAAAGAGCGTGAAAAATGAGAAAATTATAATATGTTATGTATATGTATTATGCTACAAGGAATAACAGTAGCATTTCGTGTGGCTGTCCCAAAAGATGCTACCATAGCTATAGATTTTCTCATGAATTCTAGAAATCTTTTGCTAAGAATGATAAGATAGAAATGCATCGTCTTATTAATGAGCTATCTACCAAGAAATACACTGGAAACAGAAAAATTTGTGACCATATTCTAGGAATGTTTATGATTGCTCAAAAGTTAAAGACAGTTAGCATATGACTTACCTGAGGAGTGTGTTGTAGGATTCATTTTTCACTTATTATCAGAAAAGTGTAAGTGGTTCTAGTCCGCCTATAATTTTACACGGGAAAAGTTCAACATAAATGAGTTGATTTCCCACGCCGCACAAGATGAGGAAATGCTTAAAGGGATAGTGCTTGAAATGAACATGATAGCATGTAAGAAGGGTATGGGGCCTAAGAGAAAGTTTGAAGGCAAAATACTAGGTCAAGATCTGGTTAAGAAATATTTTTTGATGAACCAACGATTGGTCGATGATTTGTTTGCAAGGAGAAATGACATCTAAAGAAGGACTGCGAGAAGCATCATGCTTACATGTTAAATAAATGTATTTTCACAACTTTGGTTATTCTGGAAAGTAATCTTATTTCTATTGGAAAGAATACTTGGTGGGGTTGATTCGGCTGCAACAACTCATATATATATATATATATATATATATATGTGTTTTTTACACGGTACGTCAATGAGCATGATACTAAGTGAGGATTAAAGATCAATTTTCACCACAGACATAAAATCATGCCATGTATTGGAAATTTGTGATCTATATTTAGAACTTTCCACTGGACATGTTTTATTTTTAGAGAATGTAATATTTGTTCCTCGTTTTCGAATGAGCTTAATTTCCTTTTCAGTTTTAGACTTGTATGTATATTTTTTTCTTATGGAAATAATAGTTTTACTCTCTCTTTAAATAAGAGCATGTAAGTTTGATATAGGGAGATAATATTTATTTATTAAATAGTGTTAATAATCACAAAATTTCCATGAATGCACAACTTATACCAAATAAAATTACTAACCCAAAAAATTCCTCTAAATTGTGGCACAAGCGATTAGGTCATATCTTTAAAGATAGGATAGACAAGCTTGTAGTTGAAGGTTTATTGGATCCCCTAGATTACACTGACTTTGGTATATGTATCGAGTGTATCAAAGGGAAACAAACCAAAATCAATTGGGTAAGGGCATATAGAGTGACTGAAGTCTTGGAATTGATACACACTGATATATATGAACTATTTCCACAAGAATAATGGGACTGGAAGTGGTACCTCATATCATCTATCGATGACTTCTCTCGGTTATGGTACCTTAATCTCCTTCATGAAAAGTCAGAGGCCTTAAAAAAGTTTTAAAATTTTAGAATTGAATGGTAAGGGCATATAGAGTGATGAAGTCTTAGAATTGGTACACACTAATATATATATATATGTGAACTATTTCCACAAGAATAATGGGACGAGAAGTGGTACCTCATATCATCTATCGATGACTTCTCTCGGTTAGGGTACCTTAATCTCCTTCATGAAAAGCTTGAGGCCTTAAAAAAGCTCAATTTTTTTAGAACTGAACTTAAAATAGCATGGTAAAAGCATTAAGAGCATTATATCTAATTGTGGTGGTGATTATGGTATGTATGACGGATCAGGAGAACAACGTCAATGACCATTTACAAACTACCTAAAGGAGTGTGCCATAGTCCCTCAATATATAATATCGAGTTTACCCCACATGAATGGTGTATCTAGGAGACAGAACTGTACACTAAAAAATATAGTTAAAAGTATGATAAATAACTCATCATTACCACTATATTTTTGGGAGTAAGCCATCAAATATGTCGCTTATATACTCAATTGAGTACCCACCAAGGAAATTTCTAGCACTCAATATGAGCTTTGGAATGGGCGCATGCCCAATTTAAAGCATATGCATATATGGGGGTATCCAGCAATGGTAAGGGCTTACAAACCTCAGGAAAAGAAATTGGACTCAAACAACAGTTAGCTGCTTTTTCATTGTTATTTTCGAATACTCTATGGATTTTAAGTTTTTTTTATCCTTTCATTGGTAGCATATTTGAAACGAAAACTAGAGTTTCTAGAAGATGTTGAGTTTGAGGGGAAGAATAAGGGAACATATGTTCATTTTGAGGAAAAATCTGTAAAGATTCAATATGGTTTTGTATAGAGATACTCATGTATCAAAATATTTCTCTTTAATGCCAATCATTTTGGTCCTATTAGAACAAAGTAATACTCAGAATAATATTGATGTTCCACTTGATAGTTTTAACCAGGATACAATAATGGTTCAGTTAGAACAAGAGAAACCTCAATGTAATATTCCACAATAAGATCAAAATAATATTATTCATGAAGGTTAAACTACACCCTCAAAAAGTGTAACAAGAGATAAATATGTCCTTAAAAAAGTCCATAAGAGAAAAGAAGAATGTTATACATCAAGATTTTATAGTATATCTTCAAAAATATAATGAGTCACGTATTAGAACTGTATATGCTCCTTCATCCTAAAAACTGGCCATGGAAATCTCCAACTCTTGGAAATAGATTTACACAATGAAAAAATAGTATAAATCAATGCAAGCCAATATGGTATGGGAACTTATCCCATTACCTGAAGGGAAAAATGAAATTTGTTGTAAGTGGGCGTATAAAACCAAAAGCAATTCCCTGGGTAATATGGAAACAAAAAAATTTATTATAAAAAGTTATTCTCAGCCTGAAGAGATTGATTCTAAAGAAACCTTATCTCTCGTATCGACGAATGATTCATTTAGAACAATCACGATATTAGTTGCACACTTCGATCTTGAGCTTCATCAAATGTATATAAGGACCACGTTTCTCAATGGTAATATTGAAACAATCTATACCATGCAACCAAAACTCTTTGTAGTGGGTAACTCAAAGAATTTGGTTTCCAAGCTTAAGAAATCCATTTCTGGGCTAAAACAAATTTCTCGTTAGTGGAATCACAAATTCCTTGAAGTGATAGTCTCTTTTGACTTTAAAGTCAACTTGATTGAGGATTGTGTGTATCACAAGTTCAGTGAAAGTAATTTTATATTTCTAGTATTATATGTCGCAGACATACTACTTGCCTTGAACAATAAGGAATTGTTACACACTGCAAAAAAAATTCTATCAGATAAGTTTGGTATAAAGATCTTCATGATGCCAATTTTATGTTAGAAATCTAAATAAATCAAAATTCTTATGTGGTATTCTTGGATTATTACAAAAGGAATATATTGAGAGTGTATTACAACGTTATATATTAAAAAAATTCAAATCCCTGAGTACCCATATAACAAAGATTGACATACTAAGTCTGGGTCAATGTCCAAAGATACAAATTGGGATTGAAAAAATGAAAACAATCTTTTATACTTTGGGAATTAGAAGTTTAATGTATGCTTAAGTTTGTATTAGATCGGATGTTTATTTTGTTGTAAATATGTTGAGAATGTATGTAAGTAACCCAAGTTTGGATCACTTGAAGGAAGTTAAAGAGAAAAATGGGCATATGTTCACATATAGAAAGTCGTAAAGGTTGGATATCATTAGGTATTCTAACTCGAATTTTAGTGGATGTGTAGACATGCTAAAAATTAATTTGGGCAACATATTCTTATTGCTTGGAGGTGCAACATCCTCGAATAGTCTAAAGTAAAGACTTATTACATCGTCCATTCATGGTATCATATTTTGTTTTGTTCTTTAAAGTATCAAATCAGGTGTTTTGGTTGTGGAATTTTGTCATTGGGTTGCGTATTGTACAAATGATAGAAGTTCCATGACGTTGTAATGCGATAAAAATTATGCGGTGCATTACTATAACAACAACATAAGCTCGTCTAAATCCAAACACGTAGATATAAAGTTATTTCCTGTTAAAGAGAGAGTTCAGATGAGTCAGATAAGTATAGAGAACATTGGTATAAATTCCATAATAGCATATCTTTTTACAAAAGTGGTTTTACATAAAGTTTCCAGGGATATACCATTAGTCTATTTAACTGATTGTTGGTTTCAGTTTGAGCATTTGTAATAGGATCTACTAATAAATACAGGTAACGATAGCAGGCGGCATTGTAAATACATGTTATTATATATTGAATAGTCGAATATATAAGAGGGTTAATTATTTTTTGCGTGTTGATGAACAATTTTGATTTATTTCATTCAGTATTCATCCCAATTTCGGTTTTGTTCCCGTGTTTGAATTCTAATAGATTACTAAAATTATTAGAATATAACACAATGTAAATGTAAAGAGGAAAAATGTTCTAAGTGATTTCACATAGTTAATTTTCTAAAACTAATACATTTATTACATTACCAAAATTTTAATGGTTTGGTTAATATTACACTATTAATGGTAAAAACTTATAGGTAAAATATCAATTAATAACGGTTCTTTGGTTAATTTTATTTTATAGAAATAGAATTTATATTTTTAGTAGGATTATATTTGCTAGTAAAATAATGGGATTTATTATATTTCAATTTAGATTTGATTTAGTATAGATTTGGTTTTGGTTTTGGTTTTGGTTTTGGTTTTGGTTTTGGTTTTGGTTTTGAATTATAAGTTGATTTTATACTGGTTTTGATTTGAATAGGATATGAATTATAAGTTGATTTTATTTTGGTTTTGATTTGGATTTCTATTGAGAATTTGGTTCAGATTTTTGATTTGATTTTGTTTTTATATTTGGATTTTAATTGAGATTTTAATTTGATTTTGGTTTTTTATTTTGATTTTAGTTGAGATTTCAATTTAACTTTTGATTTTGATTTTTTATTTAGATTTCCATTCAGATTTTGATTTGATTTTGGACTTCGGTTATGCTTTCGATTTGATTTTGGTTTTTTATATGGATTTTGGTTGAGATTTTGATTTGCTTTTTTAATTAGACTTGGTATCTCTCGATTGTTTGATTATGTTTAATTATATCTTGTAGATTTTTATTACAAATGTGATAGGAAAATATGACTCTTCACGGTCAATTAGTCCCAACTTAATGAGAAGAATGCTTTCATATCTATATCCGCATCTTATTCAATTTTGTCATCATCTTACACTTCAGGATTCATTCATCATTTTAGATGTTGGATTCTGGCGTGTCTCATCATATATCACATTACGTGTCACACTTCGTTTTGCTGTAACCTATTTCACCCATAATAATTTTGTTTTCCAGTTATATAACAACGTCGGTGGAGGGGTTGGCCCTATGGTTACCCCTCACTTATTGATCCCTGATGTTTATTATTTTTCCAACCTTAATTTGAATCTTGTTTTGGTCAGTAAATTGTGTATATATGGTTATTGGGTATTATTTTATGGTTCTGTTTGTGCAATACAAGATCAACATACTGAGAGGGTGATTGGGACATGCCATATAATGATGGAACTCTATGTTTTAGAAGAACTCAAAGTGACTGGTGTTGTTGCACATAGTGTTAACGTGTCTTCATTTAGTTTGAGTTCCTTGTTGATTGGAACTTTATCTTTAGTATTTCCATTTAGGACATGTATATGCGTCACATCTAAAGTTTTCAGTCTCTATAGGTTTTTTGAATAATTTGAACACTTATAATATCTTTGATTTCTTGTAAACTGGATTTTTTACCTTACCGTTTAATAAAAGTGTTGTTTGTTATGTTGCTGTTTTTGTATTGTCCATTATGATGTCTGGGGTCCATATCTTATTTCCCCAAATGATGGTTTGACCTATTGTATATCTTATATTGATGACTATACTCGTTATACGTGAGTTTATCTTATATAACAGACGTTTGATTTTCTCAGAGCTTACAAAAATACTATAGCATTTGTTAAAACTTAACATTCTTGTATGATATAGTACTTGAGGTGTGATTTGGATGGTGAGTATACCTCCAATTATTTCACTCAGTTACTTGCATCCAATGGTACCATACATATGTCATCTTGTACTAATATCTCTTAGCAGAACGGGGTTGCAAAAAGGAAGCATCGTCACATTGGTGAGACTATTTGTTCCATACTTTTATATGCTAAAGTTCCTACTACTTTTTGGGGAGAAGCACTTCTGGCTATTATACATGCGACCAATCAAAATCTTACTGCACATAAATTTAGGGATGTCTCCATTTCAGAAGTTACATGGATAGTCTTCGGTTTTATTAGACCAAAAGAAAATCATTAATCCCACAACTTAGAAGCTATATATATCTCGACATATCATATTTCTTGAGTACATTCGGTTTTATTTGATTCTAGAATAATCACATGACTTATTTTATTTGGTTCTGGAAAAATCATAATATAACAAAGAAAAATCTTCAAGTTATTGAACCCTTTAGAAATGATAGTGATACAACTATTGTTTGTCATTTACCAGTTCATGAGACATATACATCAGTTGATACTATTTTTGATTTATCAATGTCTGAGTTTGCTTCTATCTGTGGTGCAACTGCATATTCTTCACCTCTCTAAAAATCTTCTCGTATAAATATATCTACCTAACTTTCAAATTTTTCTTATTATTTTGACTCATATTTGTTTGCATATTTCATACCAACCATACATAATTTATATGCACCTAATTCATATGAAGAAGTTGTTAATGATCCTTGTTTGCAAAATGTTATACCTAAAGAGCTTACTTCGCTTTATCAGAATCATGCATAGAATTAAGATGAAGTTTCACCCGATAAGTGTAATATTGGTTTTCGCTAAGCTTTTAATTTCAAGACATAGTTTGATAGGTCTGCTGAGAGTTATAAGGCCTGGGTTTTAGCAAAATGATATTCACAAAAGTATGGTATGGATTATGAGAAGACCTTTGCCCCAACGGAAAAAATGACGACAGTTCATACCCTTATTTATGTTGCATTTGTTCTCCATTAGAAAATCTTTTAGTTGGATGTCAAAAATGTATTTCCAAATGGTGATATTCATAAGGAGGTTTACATGACTCTTCCCCTCGTTGTTTCTCACCAATTAAGTGAAGTTTTTCGGCTTACAAAATCTTTATATGGTCTCAACAAGCTCCTCGTGCTTGGTTTGAGAAAACTTCTATAATTATAATTTCACTTGGTTTTCTTACAACAAATCACAATTCAACTTTATTTATCAGATGTACGAGTTTAGTACATATTAATTTTTCTCTATATGTAGATGATATAATTATTATATGTGATAATTTTGATAGTTAAGACCCTAAATATGATTTAGTTTATCAGTTTACCATGAAATACTTTAGATTGCTACATTATTTTTTGGGTATTGAGGTGACTCAATCTCAGTAAGGTTATATTAATTCTCAAATAAAATACATGTTAGATATATTTGATCAAGCATTGTTTAATAATATAACTGTAGACACCTCTCTTGAAACCAATTCTCGATTATCTCTAACTAATGGTGTCCTATTAACAGGCATTGTATCGTACTCATGTGGGGAGTTTGGTATATCTTATAATTATTTAACAAAATATAACTCATGTCGTTCATGTGGTTAGTCAGTTTTTTATTGCTCCTACTTTTGTCCACTATGGAGTTATTCTTTGTATATTGAGATATCTATGTGGCACTCAATTCAAAATACTTTTATATCATTTGATACTTTACTCAAACTACGTTCCTATAGTGATTCTGATTGGGATAATAATCCTCATTATCGTAAATCCACCATTTCTTTGTGTTTTTTTGAAGATTAATTAACTCCATTGGAAAATCATAAAATATTATGTTGTTTCTAGCTCTACTATTAAGGCTGAGTATAGCCCTATAAGTTTTGATTACGTGTGAGATTATCTGTTAATAATGGCTTCTTGCAGATATAGGGGTTAGCATTACCCATCCCACATCTCTTACATTATGATAACAAAGTGTCATGAATATTATAAAGAATTCAGTTTTTCACGAGAAAACGAAGCACATTGAAATTGATTGTTACTTTAGTAATCATCTTCATCTCTGGACCATCTTGCTTTCATTTATTCTTTCGGTTTTGCAAGTTGATGATGTATTCATAAATTCTCAGGCGGTATCTCATTTTCATTTTAGGTATGACAACTCGTAATGTTTATTATTATTGTATTGATAGTTTGAGGGAAGGTGTTAAAAATATACCTCCTTAGTCGTTTAGCCCACTAACACATTACTATGATTCTATGTAGCCTAAAAATATCGAATAAAACTGTAGCCATTTTTTGTTTCTCTTATTGATAAAAAATATCGAATAAAGAGAAATTAGGTTTTCAGTGTTATAGCCTGAAAATATATATTATATATACTTGAAGAATCATCTCATCCTGACGTTGGCCTAATGTAGCTATGAAACATTCAAAGATAGGTGGATGTATGTAAAGAGGTTTCATACTTATTTTGTTTTCGTCACTCTATATGATACATAATAAAAAAACAATATTGAAGGATTTCTTGCTATGTTTGAATAACAAAATAAGTGAATATTATTTTGAGGCTGTGAACTGCCATATCATCATAGTGAAACATAAAGTTTTGATAATAATGTAAAATAACAACAAAAATATCATCATAATCATCACTTTACTCGGTGTTTTATGTTAGCCTCTTTTTATTAACATATTCCGTTTACTTTGGTTTTCAAATAATATAAAATTTTGTAACAACCAACGTATCCATGCGATTAAATTTTAGAAAATATTAATTTTTAGAAAAATAATTATCTCCATTCAATGTGCCAAAATTGTGCAAACTTTTGGTACAGATTATCAAACTATAATTATGTTGTCAAGCCATATTTTTGTATCAGTTGTACATAACCTTATTAATATTTTGAACACTCAAAGCTACAAGTTTGCATTAATTTTTCAAAATTTATGCGAAGTAAGCATAATATTTTACAAGCACTATGTAAAATCAATACAGACCTTTGGGACTAAATTTCCAACTATAGTCATATTTTTGCATTGATTATGAAAACCATGTAAATATGTAGCATAACATGTGTGAATATATAGATCAGATTAGTAAAACATAAACAAAAGCTCAGACTGATTTTGAATGGATCATGTGGAGTAGGTATATTATTTTGCATGCACTATACAGAATCAATGCAAAATTTGGTATTGAATTTCTAAAATATCCATGTTTTTATAAGACCTGAAAACAATAGCACGATTTCACATAAACTATGCAAAACATGTTCTAATTTTGAAAATTATGAATAATTTTAAATGTTTTGTTTTGTTTTAAGTTTGGTTCATATATAAATTAAAAGTTCGTAGTGTTATTAAATATTTTTTAATCTTTCATATATAGTTTAATATATTTAAAACATATGATACGTAACAAAAAAGTTAAAACATATTGCAATATGTCATACTTAACCATAAACATAATATATAGTCCAAAATATAAATGTAAAACACAACATTAACATAAAACAAAGTCTACTAGTATCACGTCATATGTAGAGGTGACATATGTAAAAAAGTTCATATAATACATGATCATTTTTCTTTGTAGTTCACAAATGGTACACATGAACGATATCACAATATTCCTGGATGATATTTGTCACTTATGTACTGGGTAAAATATTTTGTCCAGTGTATCTTTTTTGGGTTAAGTCTATCCATGTTTTCCACCATATATCATATATTATTTATGATTTACATTGGATAACTGAAATTCGTTACTGTAAAATATTTATTATGCGGTATCCATTTTTTCTCAATCTAGACAAGATGATCCAACCAATATCTCCATAAGTGTTTCTCCTAAGGATTTTTTACTACCACACATATATGTGCTTAGATAACTGTGTTGAAAAAATCATGTAATACATGTCAAATGTGGCTAAAATATTCTATAAGACGCATGTGAGAGTATACTTCAACATTGTCAAACAATTTCAACATCGTGCATATCCACGTAACTTGTTCAAATGATCCATAATCACGTAATATCTATATGAATAGAAATTAACATAAAAATTCAACAAATGCATTAGTGGATCAGTCAGTTTAATAAAATAAAATATTCAAATAGTTTTTAATTAAACTTATATATTTCTCTTGAAACATTTATACATCTATAAAAATGGGGGGCATATTGATTGAGTATTGGATGTATAAAAAGGTTGTTAATATATACGAATGGTCATAACTTTATGTTTTTAACATTTTAATGAAGGTGTAAAATATTTTTATCTTGTGAAATGACGATACACTCACATAATGGTAAATTCTAGCCTATATGAATGTACCTTAGTTAATTTTCATCAAATCTAAAAGGTATAAAAAAGAAATATAATCTACAAAAATGGCATTCTATGTATTGTTAGCAAAGATACAATAACAAAAATGTGCCAAATATTTGCATGAGTTGTATAAATAATATATATACATTGAGATTAAGATTTTCTCTATAACTTAAAATCCAAAAATACTTCTCAAGACCATTAAAAGTGAATCATTTTTTTGTTCGGTGGCACAACTTTGCATTTAGAACCCGAAGACTAATTCTGATCTTTCTAGAACAATAAACTAATTTATTATTATTATTCTTAAATAATATAGGCTCCAAACTATCCCACTAGAATAATTGTTATGGCATGCACTATCATACAAAGTAACCATCATCTCTAGAAACAAAAAATAATAATATATATTACTCTCAAAATGCTATCGTTGGATTAAAAATCGTTACAAGAGCCACGTTGTTGGTCCAATGTTGAAACGTGTCGATAAGTTCATCGTATATTGTCCTAAAAAGATCACTCCGAACAAGATTTTAGTCTTCAAAATTCTAATTTTATATGATATGATAAAGCACAAAATAACATATAGCTTGTCGTTCTTATAAATAAAATAGAAAAAATATATCAACAACATAAATTTCAACTAGTTCATCAAATTTAACAATATTAATTTTAACATGTCATATCCAGTAACTAGAAATTCATTAAATTACCATTGCAATACTTAGTTCGAACAACTCATTCAAATGTCACATAAATAATCATAACATTACTACAACTTAGTTTGATAAGCTCATTTAGATATCACACAAAACAATTCATCAAGAGGTGCCATTTCCTATTAGCATTATTGAAATATCACATATAATAATTCATCAAACAGTACTACTTCCAACTACCACTATTCAGATATTACACAAAAAAATGCATATCCAAACAAGTAATTTAAATCTACTTACATCTCCTTTGAATTTTTTTTAACAATGTGGCTGACTTAACTTGTGTACAAACTACGGATTTGAGATATTATTTTTTCTAACATATTATCACCATACAATAGTTCTTGACCAAAACTAGTCAGAACCAGTAGTGGCACCCTGTTTTTGGTTAGGGTATCAAAAAATAAAAAGAATCCTCAAACAAGAGATCTTGCATAACAATAAGTTTGTGAATGCTCCTCGAACAAAAGAATAGACCATGCAATGCTTTTTCTACAACCATTATGTATTGCATCCTTCGCTCAACCATATCACAGTATGACCTCTACAAAAAAAACCTCTTAATTGTTTTGATGGATGTGGAACCATCCTATTATATAAAAAATATTGATTTTATAATGAATAATACATGTATCCAGTTGATACTTACGAACTCAAAATACAATCTACAATTATTTTACAAATTGAATTATCTAACCTAGTATGAAAGTAACATATACTTATAGCAAAGTAAACAAAACATTTAGCATATTATCACACAATGTTTAAACATGTTTGTGTAAAAATGTTCATCATAGTTATGAGGTTTGTGCGATAATTTACAGCATCTTCGTAGAAACCAAGTGATAATGTGCATTATATTTGCTCAGTATGTACGAACCGATATAGTTGTCTTATTGAAAAACTATTAACTAACATATTTCATTTCAAACAATATTTTATTACATTACAATATTGGATAAACTAACCACCAATAACATACGATAAAATATTATAGCAAAACATACATAGAAGAAAATATTTCAATGAAAAAATTAAAATGCTCACCTTAACGCAAATACAATTTTGTTTTGAAAAAAACTTGATTTAATTTTGAATTTTTTAAAAATATATATAAAATATAAATAAAATTTAATTTATAATCTCATATAGATTAAATAAATTCAAAAAATCACTAATAATATAAAAATTGTGTAAATAATAATGAATCATAACAAATTTTAAAATATGTAGTTGTAATTTAAGATTCAATTATTTCTCTTATTATTCTTTACCGTCGCACTTTTAACTTTTTTTACCATTTTGTTTATTTTTCTCACTTTAAAACCAACTTATATTTTTCCGAAAAAATAATCTATAAAACGTTATTCTTCTAAACCTCTCGACATAGTCGATCCTCCCCCTTACAATTCACCAAAACATATTAAAAAATCCATTTTTAATATCCATTTTCTTGCATATCCGATTATACATCTACGTCAATATATGAAATTTTCTTTCTTTAAGATAAATTTTATGAGCTTTTGTTCCTGAATTTTTGAGTTATTTAATTTTTAATTTCTCAAAGATAAAAAAAATTATCTTTTAAAATTATCTTTTTTTAATTTAATTTATTATTAAGTTTTGGTAGTTAGTTTATCTATGTTAGCTTAGAATTATGTTACATTTAGGGTTGTTTTGGCGTTTCTTTTTAAGAAATTAAGCAATTTCATACACTTGGTGAAAAAATGAAAAACAGTTCGTATATCATGTATAAATATTACAAAACATATGCACAATTATGTGAAACTATGATAAGTTATTTTGCACAAAATGTTCTTGATAATTATATATGCACTAAGTTATTTTTTGGTTTGATTCCATGTTATTATGCAATATTTTGAGGGAGTGTGGGTGATATTGTAGAGTCGAATTCACAATATTTAGTCAAAATTAGTTAATCTTCTCGTTCTAGGCACATTCGTAGATGTGAAACCATCCGCGAGTTATCTGATGAGAATTATACTTATTTTACTTTTTTTTGTTGATCGTTTTTTAAAGTGGTAGATGGGTCAAGCAAGGCTGCTCTTACAATTCTTATGAGCCTTAACCTTTACACAGTGTTTGTTGATGACTACCTCACAAACCTACTTTTTACACACGGTACAAGGGACACATGTCTTGTAACATCTTTGATATGGATGCAAGTTTATCCAAAGCATAAATTTTAATTAGTTCATTGAATTATTTGGTGTGATTAAAAAAATGTTAAGTGAGTTTGGTTATTCGTATTAGTTAGTTTGATTAGTGTATTTTTTTATATATGAGTTTACTTTTGTGTTAGTTGTTTTTGTTAACTAGAATTTTAATTATATATTAATTTTGATTCTGACATATTCTAATTGTTAGTTTGACTAATTTGATTTGTTTGATTGGTTACAAAAATAATTTTTGATTTTTACGTTTGGTTATGTTATACACAGCTGAGTTTTAATTGGGTTGGTTGATTTTATTTTTTGTTATCGATATATTGTTGTATATCTTTTAGGATCGACCTATTATCGAGTCTTTGTGTTATACAAGACACTGATAAAATAGAACATATGCGTTCATAATTGGTCAAACATGAGCTTATGAGGACATCAATCGGTAAGCTTATCAAAGCCATGTGATGTTGGTAAACCAATGTTCCTCTAGTTGAGACCTTCATCGAGCGATGGCACTCAGAAACAAATTCCTTTCATTTTTAATTTGGAAAGATGATGATGACAGTGTAAAATATCCATGTGATTACAAGTCTTTCAGGGTCGAGTGAGATTTGAAAGATTTTAATGTTCACGGATAATCAAGAGATCATCCAGTTTTTCTTCAACATTTTAGGTAATCTTGTTCATGCATTACGATATGAGTTTATGTCATCCAATATGAGCTACAGTGTTCTTCGTCCTCAATGGTTCAATGAAACCTTTTTTTATATGAGTTATTATGATAGTCATTATCTCAAATATGAGACCATATTTGCAACCTATGTTTATTTTCTATATCTCTTTGGTTTGTGCATATTTGCAAACAAGACATATAATATTGTTTTCATTTATCATCTATATTCCTTAGAACATCCACGAGAGTTAGGGAGTATAACTGTTCTACAATGATATTGTCTCATTTATACCATTCATTTGGGATAACTCATGTCGTAACCTAAAGGAATTTACGACTTCATTAGGATCATTGATCTACGATTACTTCCATAGGTTAATGGCTCCACTATACACTAAGTAATCTATCATCATTTCGTACTTCTGTAGATATTCATAAAGTAATCTTTGGGTGTAAACACATAGTCACATCATCCAGATGTTTCGAGAGCACAATGTAACTTTAGTTTAATCTTTTAGAAGTTTTACTTTTATCTATTTTTTTGCTATGAATCAAAATATATTAATATTGTTTTCTTTATTAAGTTGACTTATTGTCGTATGTCTATTTACACAACCATAGACTATTTCAGAATATTTATTGGATGGAGACGATGTTGAACTTGTTGGTTAATATCAGCTTACTATCCAGAATAAGTCGTTTGAAAGTTTTGCATATTCAAAAAATACCAGACGCATTCCAAACTGTTTTACCAAAGACTGATAGATATACCAGAGTAAATTTTCTTTTGGACCGATATGTGTGGAGGAATTGAGCACAACATACTTTTAGTTATCTGTTTTGGTGAATAATAAACTTATGGTACGCAGTGTCCAACCATGGTTTGCTCAATTCAGAAACAAATGTTAACAAAAATCCTCATTTGAGCATGTATGCGACCAATAAAGATCATAGTTTGTACGATATATTGAGATAAAGCCATAATGTGACAATATGATCTAGACATAGATAAATGAGTCATTACATAAATGCTTATGTATTGCATGAATGCATATAAATTGACTTTATTTTGGTATTTAATATTTTGACTATGTTTTAGTCTTTTATATTATCAAGGTATGATATTTTTTATGAACTTTATATTTGATCATTTTTTAGTCTTTGTATTATGACTTGATTATGTTTTAGTCGTTTATATTATGTTATGACGTTGTATTATTTTTACACTACTGGAAATCTATTCTGTTGATGTTCGTTTTGATTTTGTCATTTCAAGTATATTTTTTAAGTTCGGTGATTTTAACTATATCTTTGAGTTCATTTCAAAGTGATTTTTTAAATATGGACATGTGTTGTGGTTGAGTTGTAGTATGACTATATTGTTTCCTAGGTTTGTGAAATTTGTGCGAACCACAAGAGCTTACTTCCCACTGATAATGTGAACCTAGGTAAACAAACTGCCTTAAGATGTCAAACATAAGACGTTTTTGCAAGTTAAATTTAAAATTCGCATTGAACGTGCAAAAAAACTTTCGGGTTTGGATTTGATACCAACATTTTGCCTTGATTCGATCCATATGTGCAAATCCAATAAGTAATAATATATTAACTTCACAAACTTGAAAAACCAAACCATAATTGTGCGATGCAAAAATAATACTTCAAAAATTTCTTTATAAAACAAATCATTACAACTATGAAGAAATCACATAGGATATACAAAGAACAAAAATAAATAATAAAATAAAAATAAAAATAAAAAAACAGCGTACGATTTACATCAAACAATATCTATGGTCATAGATAATTCTATGTATATATTCATCTTTTTTTGTATTCGTTTTTCATATACGATTGTTGTTTTCTCTCTTTTACATATGATGTGGTAATTCACCTCATTCGTATGTTATTTGATTATTTTGTTGATGATATTACTCGAGTAAAGGTCAAACGCAACTTGACATTCTTTGTATGAAAGTTTGAGCATCAAGTATGTTTTCATAGCCACATAGATTTGGGTTTTTTACGAGCGCTTGAGGCTTTTGGTGGAACGATGTGGTCTTTCCTGTAGATATAGAACATCTTATAGACCAGTACATTAAAACAATATTTCATTCATCTAGCATGGTTTTTGCTATTTTTTTATAGATTTTGTCAAACATGAATTTTTATCGAAAGTCCATATTTTTTTAGATCTATGGTTGATTATTATTATGAATAATGCTTCCAATAATATGGTATCGATTAAAAATAATGTAATACACAAGGTCGGATTAAATCTAGACACATGTCCGATAAGTATAATGTGATTTAACACGTAATCAATTTGTTCATATAGATATATATATATATATATATATATATATATATATATATATATATCACACTAATATTAATTTAGTTTCTCAATCATATATTAACATGTGCCTATAGATTATATCAGCATGTGTCAATATTCTAATGATTATGGTGTATTACTATTTTATGATACTATCAAAAAAAATTATAAGCTATAATCAAGTTCAAACATGACATAATCACGTTCAAATGTTACATAATCAAGTACATAATCTCTACTCTATATATACCTAGTGAACAATAAATATAAGCTCGCTCCTAATAATGAACTTCAAAGATGATAAAATATATAAATATTATTAGTATGTTTAATACTAAACCTACTTTTTCTAGAAGGATCCCTTGTTTTTCGAATCCTTCAAGATTAAGCAATGCAAGAACTTTAGTTTGAAATTTCATAAACTCAAACTGATATATTATTCTCGGTTCGAGTGAGCGGTCTAGACCCTATAAAATAAAAATAAAAGAGTTTGTATATCATATTGATTTATATCAAATGTGTAAGTTAAATATTGATAATCTCAAACTGATTGGTTGTTGTGTTTTCTAAATGTTGAATTTTATTTATGAAATGAAGAAGAAATTTTTATCGTATGATTTCATAGAAAAAATTGATATAAAAACATTGATGCTAATTTGGTAATGGGTGAATACTTCTTTCATTGTTGTTAGTTTTGTGTTCAACTCTTCTCCGGTATTTAATTTGACCACGAAAAAAGTTTATAAATTCATCCGTATTTTTCATCTTCGCCATTGACTTTTTCGCATTTTAAAGAAATTTTGTTAGTCTGTCATTTGGATAACTTAATTACATTAGAATATACTTATTTGATAGCTTGCATCAATATTAACTCATAATCAATCAAGATAAGACTCGGTAAGATACAAATATTATCCTCGTATAGAACACTTAAAGCCCATATGTAGCTCGCTTACTTCTCTTAACTCATTAATACAAAACCAAAGCAAAATTTCATATTTGCTGCATTTACGCCGACATCTTCAAATAATAATATTTTTTAACTTGTTATCTTGTAAGTACTATTAATGCCAAGTACTCATTAGAATATACGTAGCAATTCAATACACGTAAGATGCGCAAAAAATATTTTGGGGATCATGTCTAATCCCTCGGTTTTTGGATGCTACTCTAAGTAAGTTTCCTCTTCATTTTTTATAACAAGTTTTGTATGTGGGATTTGCCAGTATTTTTAGCAAAACAATATTTTTACCGAATATTATAGATTTTGTGCATGATGGATACATTGTTAGTGTTATAGTTTTTTAGACTCTAATATATATCCCTAGAACATGCATTGAATAATAATAGTTTACGGACTAACTCCTTTTCGTCCGATTTTAGTTTGATGCTTGTTAATGACCTACAAAGTTCTTGCTCATTGGGTGGTTGTGTGTTTCTTTCATATAATTGCCAATCACTAATAATCAATGCGAGATATTATATGATACACTCTCAAATGTAACCGACAATCTCATTCTATTGTTGTTGAAGATCTTCTCTTTACACCATCTACACTAAATTTTTAACATCACATCTCCCAAATTTGTAGTACATCATACAAGTTAATGATAATGACATATCCTAACGTACGACCTACACACTGAACAATTCAGTCAACTCGACTTTCATATAATAATGGTGCATGGAAAACGATTGTGTGTAATAGGCACACAAACATGTTGTCTTTTTGGATTCCTACAAAATTCAACCATCACTCATAATTGGAACAACATAGAACTCGTATACCTAACAAAATATTTCTTAATAAATTCACATGGTCCATGTGAGTCTATGGAAAAATTCACACAATCCATGAGAAAATGCATAAGCGAATGCACGTATCCATGCAAAAAAATTTGTTCATCGTGTATGAACTACGCGAAAAATATTTAAAATATCACATGAATTGTGAAAAAAATACATACAAACATTGCATGAATCATGTAAATTTTGTATGCATTTTTTCTTGGTTCGTTTAAAAAATAAGCATGCAAACATGTTGTCTTTTCGAGTTCTTACAAAATCCAATCATTAGCCATAATTGGAACAACAAAAAATTTAAAAAAATAATGCTTAAGCTTAACCTAACCGTATTTTTTTTATAAAAAAACTCACTGTTTATGCAAATATTTACCTAACCTACTTAATATATATATATAAACAATACGTATATAATCTTAAAAAATACTTCAGCAATTTACATATATCCAACATAAATATATACTAATATCATATATATATATATATATATATATATATATATATATATATATTATAAACATTTTTACATGTACATATAATTTTTACTTTTCAAATTTTAAAATATAAAATTATTTTTATTGCGGTGTTGTAAGGTTGCTGAATATTTAATAATATTTATGTTTGATTTTAAAATACTGAATTTGTATGTAAATGTTATATGGTTTAGTTTAATATTTCAAAATGTTGGGTTAGGTTTTAAAGTTAAAATATTTTAAATCAACTGTTAGTAAATTATAAGTTTAATATAAGTTTAAAAAACTAGAAGAATTAAAGTTCTACATTCTATTTTACGGTGGGCGTTATTATATTTTGATGGATTAATTTTAGGATTAATATCTGAAGAAACTTCTCTCCCAAGAAACTCCAAGAAACCAAAGATTTCTTAAACTCTAAGAAATAAAAACCCTTAGTTTTGGATCTGATTATAGGAAGTAAGGTTACTGCTGTGTGTTGGGCGGCTTGCAGACACTGCCGGTGGTTGTGGTGCTGCCAAGGGCTGGTGGTTCAATATGGAGGGACTGAATAAGGAAGAGTTTCCACCATTAATCAATTCGGAGGTCAAGTCGAAAGAGGTGGTGGCTCCAACTGTTTCTGAGGGTGTTCAATATGGAGGGACTGTTAAGTCTTATTCAGATGTCATAAGAAAGAAGGTGGTGGCCTAAGTCTTCAAGCCATTAGATGTAACCTCAAATGAAGACGGCATTAAAGTTAAGTTTCATAGTCAGGTAAAGGCTGATCTATGTTCTAAATCAAGAACAACGTTGATAGCCAAATTCAGCGACGGAATTCCTAAGAAGCAGGCTTTTCAACTGTTTCTTGACACTTTTAAGTTTAAAGGTTTGTATACTTATGTCACCATTGATTCAAGACAAATACTGGTCGAATTTACACTACTGGAGGATGCACGGCGTCTGTGGGTTAATAGGTTTTGGAAAGTTGAGGGCAAAATGATGAGGGTGATCAAATGGAGTCCGCAGAGCAGTAAGAATTTTGAATGTCCTGTGGCTCTAATCTGGGTCAGATTCGAAATGTTACCTGAATTCATGTATGATGCTGCTCTTATTCAAGAACTTGCTTCAACCATTGGAAAGGTGCATCATGTGGTTGTTCCTGAGATAAACAGGGCAAAATGGAATGCCTGTTTCGCTTTAATAGAAGTCGATGTTTCTAAATCCTTAAGGAAAAGGTTGTGCGTCGAGTTTGGGGATGGAAAGGAGTTCCCTATTGTGGTCAGCTACAAAAATCCTCCTGGTTATTGTAATGATTGCAGGCATATTGGACATAAATCAGATGAATGCAAAAGGAAATTGAGGATGGAAGCCAAGAAAAGCCAAGAATCTAATACTGTTATTGCACAAAATCGTGTTCAGCAAGAAACTACACAAAGTTTACAAGAAACAAACAAAATTTAAAGGCCTAAGAAGATTCAATCATTTACTCATGTCTACAAAAGGAAACTAAAGTCGATCATTACAAAGAATGACAGGCAATCAGTGTCCTGCCCTTCAACTAGTGTTGGAAGTCCTAATAAGGAAAGAACTGCTTTGAATAATGACCTGGATATCATCAGTGCTTTGCAAAACCTTGAGGAGGAGGAGGATGATATGGATAGGAACGTGGTGTCTCCTCGTAGAGGTAATCCTGGTAGTTACAATCCCTCTCCAAAAGCAAGCTCTAATGACCCTGAGAAAGAATTTGAAACCATCATTGCAAGAAAGATAAAGTCTGCTAATAGAAATAATAATAACAGAAGACTGTCTATTAACTCTCTTAAGAAGAGAGAAATTGATACTAAAAATTATGTTTCTGATAATGATTAAGTTTGTTAGCTGGAATGCAAGGGGAGTTCACAACAACCCTACTTTAGCTAGACTTAAATTCATTATTAACAGTGAGAACATAAAACTAGTTACAATACAAGAACCAATGGCTAGGTTGGACAAATTGGAGATAGTGGCTAAGAGAATTGGATTTGAGAATTGGATGTCTAATATTACTAACAAAATTTGGGTGTTATGGTCTAATGATGTGGGGGTTTCTATTATTGATAATCAAGACCAGTTTGTACATGCTGAGATCAACTATGCTACATTTAGATGCTGTTTTACTTCTGTTTATGCAAAGAATATGAGAGTGCAGAGGTTGATGTTTTGGAGACAGATTAGTAGTGTTACCTGTAACATCCCCTGGATTATAGCTGGTGATTTCAACTCTATAAGGTGTCCAGATGATCAGTTAAATTGCGTAACTTATGATGGAGATAGTGCAGATGACTTTGACAGCTTCATAAGGAACTGTAATCTGGAGGTGCCTGCACACATTGGAACTCGTTATACTTGGAGTAACAACAGGGTCTGGAAAAGGCTGGATTGGGTGCTTATAAACCAGCAGATGCTTAACAACTTAAGCATACAGGTTTGCCACATGGTCAGAACTTGTTCTGACCATGCTCCTCTTTTAATTACAGTTAACAAACAAAATGTATCAAGGCAGAAGAAAGGGTCTTTTAAGTTTCTCAACGCTTGGGCAAACCATCCTGACTTTATGAATTGTGTAAGTCAGGATTGGTCTAAGGACTGTTTTGGTGAGGATAACATGATATTTTGGCTCAAGCTAAAAATATTGAAAAAGTGTTTAAAACAATGGAACTCTTCAGTTTTTGGAAACGTATTTAACAAAGTTAAAGATGCTACTTTGCAAGTGGAAAACTGTCAATTGATACATCAACATATAAATGACAATGAATCCAAATCTAAACTGTCAAAAGCCAATAGCATTCTCATCCTTGCATTAAAGAATGAGGAATGCTATTGGAAGCAAAAATGTTTCAATACATGGATAAGTGAGAGTGATGGGAATACAAAACTGTACCACAGTTTTGTTGCAAAGAAAAAGAAGAGAAATGTTATTGCTGGAATTAAAGATAGGGAGGTTTGGCTTACTGATCAAACTGAGATTGCTGCATCTGCTGTTGAACACTTTAAAAAGATCCTTTCTAATGAACCTGATTATTTGAATAATGTTAGTGACAGTGAATCAATACTAACAAACATTCCTAAGCTAGTTTTGGACAGTGACAATACAGAAATTGCTAAACCTACGTGTGCTGATGAAGTTAAAGCAGTAATATGGAGCATGAAGAAGGATAGCGCACCAGGCACAGATGGGTTCAATGTTTTTTTCCTTAAACATTGTTGGAATATAATTAAACTTGATTTATGTAGCTCTCTAAATGCTTTTCTTAAGGGCAAACCTATTCCTAAGGGTGTGTTTGCTACAGGGATTGTCTTAGTCCCTAAAATGGCAAATCCAATAACATGGAGTAACTACAGACCATTGAGTATGTGTACAATACTGAACAGATTGTTCTCTGGGCTTATAGGAGAATTTCTCTCATTCTGCCTAGAATCATATCTAAAGGCCAGAGTGCATTTGTAAAAGATAGGTTGATACATGATAATATTTTGACCATAAAAGAAATGTTACATAACATAAGGAGGAAGCCTTCAAGAGGCAATATTATCCTACAACTTGACATGTCTAAGGCCTTTGACAGGCTATCTCATGCTTTTATTATTAAGATATTAAAATGTTTTGGTTTTACAGAAAGTATTGTTTCACTAGTATACAGTCTTATTTCAAATGTTATGGTATCTATTTTATTGAATGGGTCTTGTAATGGATATTTTCCTCAGACAACAGGTCTCAGACAAGGAGATCCACTTTCTCCTTGTCTGTTTATCCTGGCAGAGGAAGCCCTACTGAGAGGGCTAGAGAATTTATATGCACAGAATCATAAAGTACAGTTTTATGTGAAATCTGGAAATGTCTTACCAGTGCTGGCTTTTGCAGATGATGTCATTATTTTCTCCAATAGTGATCCATCCTCCATCAAGTGTTTGAGTGACCTGCTAAACCAATACCAAAAAGAATCAGGGCAACTGATAAATAGCGAGAAGACGAAGGTCATAACATCTTCTAGGTGCACAAATGCAAGATCAGCAAGAATAAATACTACTTTGGGTTTCAAAACTGAAAATGCACCTTTCAGTTATTTGGGCATCACAATAGCATCAAACAACACAGGGAAGAATTATACAGCTCTCTTAAGCAAAATCTATAATAAAATTAGTGAATGGGATCTAAAGAATCTGTCTTACAGTGGCAGGTTGTCACTGATTAGACATGTTCTTTATCCCATAGTATTTTTTTGGATGCAAAACTGTTTTATACCAAGAACAATTTTGAATAAACTGGAACTCTGTTTTAACAAGTTCCTTTGGAGACCAAAACTGAATGAAAAAGCAATACATTGGGCTGTGTGGAGAAACCTATGCAAGCCCTTTAGGGAGGGTGGGTTGAATGTCAAACTTCTGTCTGACATTCAACTCACATTTGCTTATAAACTATGGTACTTGTTTAGGAAAGGTGGATCACTGTGGTCTGACTTAATTACTAATACCTACTGTAGAGATAGACATCCATTATATGCAAAGTGTGGTGTCAATGATTCCATTGTATGGAAAGGTCTTTGTTCAGTTAGGAAAAAGGCTGACCAGTTAATCCATTGGAAAGTAGGTAGAGGTGAGGTTGATTTCTGGAAGGATTCATGGTTAAAATCTGGTCCAATTGTCACTGACCAAAACTCTTGGTATCTTCCAGCTATGATTAAAACATTTTGGAGACAAAACTGTTGGGATCCTATTCTAGAATCATTTCTGTCTATCGAAAGATTTCAACAAGTTTGTTGTGTTAAAATCAATCCTGAACAGAATGATTGCATAGAATGGAACATTTCTAAAAATAAAAAGTTTTGTACTAAAACCACATGGGAACATATAAGAGTAAAACACAATTGTCCTTTAATTTTCAACAAAATCTGGCATAGCTTTATACCAGCAAAATTTTCATTCTTAACCTGGAAGATACTAATGAGTTTTGTGGCTACTGACAGTGAACTTGCAAAGAAACATATATCAATTGTATCTAAATGCCAATTTTGCTGCAACTGTGAAGATACAACACACCTCTTCATCAGTTGCAGTTTTGGCTGGCAGTTATGGAATTACTACGGGGGTTTATTTAAAGTCCCTGTGAAACGTTTTATGACAATTAGGCACATGCTATTCATATGGTTTAATTCATCTCACAGCAAATTCCATATTAATCATATTGTTCCACAATTGATTTTATGGACAATATGGTTTAATAGGAATCACTGTAAGTTTGACAAACCAACAGATACTTTTTATAATGCTATATGCAGAATAAACAGGCTGATTTTAGTGCTGGACATGAAACTTAAAACTAAGCACTGGCGAAATGCAATTGATGCAGGAATCATGATTGGAGCTATGTCTATAGAGCAGAGAAAGATAACTTACAGGACGTGGAAGGCTCCAATTCTTGGTAGATTGAAGATTAACACCGATGCTGCTTGCTGTTACACTGGAGAAGCTGCTGGTGGGCTAATTGTTAGGGACGAACAAGGCAACTGTGTTGAAGGTGCTGGATTTCTGTTTGGGAAGCTTTCACCACTTCAAGCTGAAAGAAGAGTGCTACTGGAGGCACTCTTGCTTTGCAACAGAAGAGGTTGGAGCTTTGTTGACATTGAGTCTGACTGTTGGACGCTGGTCAGTAGGCTCAATGTCAACGTGAACGGAACCAGTACAGATGAAGAAAGGCTTTGTAGAACCCTAATTCGACCAGAAATGGAAATCAGCCACATTTCCAGGATGGAGAATGCTGTGGCTGATTGGATAGCAAAATGGACTCTAGACAAGAAAGAAAGCCATTCCTTTTCAGTCTATGATATCCCTAACCAGCTTCGAGCGACGATTGTGCTTGAAAGCATGGGTGTGGGATATATAGACCCAGGCTAGGTTTGAAGGAAGGAAGAAATCAAAGGTATGAAGGTAGTACTGAAGTATGAAAGAAGAGAAATGGGTGTTTGATTTGTGAAGTTGAAAGCTTGAGTTGGCTGTTAATGGTGGCAAAATGTTTATTGAGATGGAAGATAGGGTTTCAAAAGGGAGAGAAGTCTGTGTCGATAGATTAGGGTTTGCAATTAAGACAGCCATAATCGATTTGGGGCTAATAGCTTAGTCCTGAATCGGATGTCTTAATTGGGCCAAGTTGGACTACTTAAGTCTAAAAATGTTAGGCCTTGTTTGTTGATAGTCCAATTCATTTGGGCCTTGTTTGTATAACTTGGTTTATATTAATAAAGCTACCAATTAAAAAAAAAAAAAAAGTTCTACAGCTTTTAAAATCTTTTATCTATGGATGAAAAGGACAATAATGACCAAAAAAAGTCACTACGGTATATCCCAACGGCATAGCTCATTTTAAAACAATTATTATGATCCAATTAGTCACGATAACAAAATTTAAAATAGAACAAGATAACTAAAACAATTAGAAAAAACACGTGGCACCAATTATAAATCAATGATATGACTATCTTATAAGCATCAGTAGGTAGAAGATAAGAGAAAAGGAGCCCACACCAAACCATTTATTTATAGGCAATAGTCATGATCCATGATTAAGACATTATCCTATTAATTATTAATTATTGTCCTTAATCTTTACATTAATCAGGACAAAAACTCATTGCATTTACACACAACAACCCTTTTATGAATCATCTATTATCCAACAACAATTACTTCTTCTTCTTCTTCTCTGATTCTCTCTCTAAAACCCATTGATTAGATCAATGGCTGTAACATGTCCCTGCTCACGTTCTCTTCGAACTCCCATCCTAAAACAAGCTCCTGTCATGAAATCTCTTAACAAGATTGTGATGCTTCAACGAGCTCAGGTTTCAATCAAGAAAACAACCCGAGTTTTGATTAAAACTTACCCAGAAATCAAGGTCAGTATGCTCTCTATAATTCTATCTATCTTTAGATTTCTAGTACTTACTAGACAAGAGTTTTGAAAACAGAGTACGACCCAGTTGGTAAATATGATTTTGATCAAGAAAGTTTTGTTTTTTATTTTGACAGCAAGTGTACGAAGATCAGTCTTTAGGTGTAATATGTTATACAGATTCGAAAGGAGAAACGATTTGTGAAGGCTTTGATGAAGGTCCACGATATGATCATCACTGTACAAGATCAGTAGTTTATAGATCAAGGTAGAAATGTTTCTTGTGTTGAAGTTTTAGTCTTTTTTGTTTCTTTTTTCTGAAGTATATGGTTTTATAGGGATGTAGAGATTCTTGATCTTCTTCAATGTAACCTGACCGGAATAGGCCAATTATCCGACACCGGTGTTGCTTTGCCAAGGGAACCGATGATCAATTGGGATGAATTCGACATTTTGAGTTGATCAAAGTACCAAGATTTTTTTTGTAAATTAAATTTTACAAAAAAATGTGGATCTGTAGAAAAATAATTACTTACTGTAAAAGAGCAGAGTTTTGCTCTTGTTTATTGAAATGAAGATATAAAGACATAGCACTCCAACAAATTTCAGCTTACATATGAGTGACATAAAAAGGCAGAAGTAAAATTTACATAAAGAAAATTAAATTGAACTTCTTTTATAAATATGATTAGTCATCGGAGTTGGTCGCCTCTCAACACTATGTATCAAAACAATCACCTAACACTATATATCAAAACAATTGCCTGTATCAGCAATCAGCAATCACGTTTAACATATTAGTGATCATAATTAGTGGTGATCATAATTAGTGATGGTTATTTTTACTATGATTAGTGATGGTTATTTTTACTATGATTAGTCATCGAAATTAGTAGCTTGTCTCTTGCGATGTAAGCCATTTATTTCAACAGTTATGTTTTTGCTTGTCTCAACACGGTTGTCTACGCTGGTGTTTTGGCTTGTCTCAACACGGTTGTCTACGCTGGTGTTTTGGCTTGTTTCGATGTCGCGTGAGGTTAGTCACTTGTTTCAACACTTGTTATTCGCTTGTTTCAGTGTCGTGTGAGGTTAGTCACTTGTATCACCAACACTTGTTATTCGCTTGTCTCAACGCTTATGCTTTCGCTTGTCTCACGGTCATTGATGTTAGTTTATATCAAAACTCATTTTTATTGCATCATTAGTCATTTTTATTGGTTTTGTTTTTCATTTACCGACAATGATGACAGATTAAAAAAAAATTAGCGTTTAAGACAAATATAACATCAGTTATCTTTTTTTATACATGTAACCAAATTTAATAACTAATCATATTTTTAGTCATTAATCAAAAGAACAAATATATATATTGTATAAAAAATTTCCTTTTCTTTTGTACAAAAGGTTCTTGTAAAAGGTATCCCAATAATGTACCTCTACACAGATATAGATGGGCTCTTAATTAAAATATGCCTGGTTCAGCATCTTCCGCCCCTAACAAATCTAAACAACACAAAAGAATCCCAGATATACCAAATCCACAGATTATGTTGTTGAACTATACACACAAACAACATCTTCCAATCACAATATTTATTCATTCATTCCACTGACCTACCTGATTGTGAATTTTCATCACCAAAATCAGACTGCGACTTAGTCGGGCATGTGCTAGAAGGAGACCATTGATCAGGAACCATAAGAAAATATGTAGTCATTGCTTTTCTAAACCTTTTCTTGTATTGTTTCGGTGAGATCACGGTCGGTGACGCGTTTTTGGGGCCACCCAGTATTCCTGATGCTTTGACCCATGTTTCCAGGTGCTTATCCCATGTATATTGACGCAAGAAATCTATAATACCCAGAACTAATTCGTGTTTATCTTCATCCACACCAACAAGAAGCGAGTAATCCATTACATCAACCGACTGCAATAACAAGACAGGAAGGATCAGTTTATAAACTATATAGACTTGAACTTCCATACATCTTCAAGAGCTTAACAAAATACAGCAGAGATTCAGTATATACTCAACCAACTAAGTATTGTGACTGTGTATAATCTAGAGTTCTTTGTCACCTGACTTGTGATCAAATGTGTATATAGAAAAACTATTTGTTTTTCTTTAGGATATATTATAGTTCACTTATAAATTATAATGCTATAGCTTTTCCGAGTTTTTATTTTGCCGCACTAAAAAGATGGTAGATTGATTTTCGGAAAAAAAAGGTACTATTTGCCCTAGACAGTAGAGCTTGATACTTACGGCAAGAAAAGCTGTGTCATTCCAGACTGCTCTCTCTAAAAGACGCTTTGCTTTGTTACCCACGAAAATTGGAGAAGTTGGCATTGCTTCGATTAAGTTCTGATCCAGTAAGACTTTGTTACTCCCGCTAGAATCAGGGTTATATCTTGCTCGAGTGGATCCTTTGAGATCATAGACCCGTTTGACATTTCTACCGAAGAAAAGATTTTCCATAACCAGAACATCCATCTTTGTTTCTCTTCCACTTCTTAAATGCTTCGATGTAACCTTCCGACAATAAGTTGTACAAGTTTCAATATATAACACAGACCAACGTACATAAGATGTGGATTAATTACGATATAAATAAAGGAGTTTACTTTATTAATTGTTGCAGAACCTAAGAGATTTTACTTTGCACAATTTAAATAAATGTCTTAATCGGTCAAGCTGATGTAAAACAATATGATACTCTTGAAGGGCTAAATAAAATACCTGATAAATCCCCAGAACCTTTGCAAGACAGGTTGGGCTCTTGGTGATAATTGATTCTGATATATACTTAAAATATGCCGGAGCAAATTTCATAAATGATTCTAACTCCGTCTTGGTGACTTGCTTAACGATAAACCGATCATCCAAAGTTTTCGCAAAGAAAACGTTGCTCTTGCCACCTTGTGCCCCCCACTTCTTACACCGACTAAGAGACCTAATGTAATCAAGTTCTGATGGTAAGCATATTCCCCTTAGGATTTCAAATCGCTTCGCAAAGTAAACAGTCACTGAATATTTAACCTTGCCAAGCTGGCCATCATCTTCAAGAGAAACTTTGGCATGCAAAGCTTTTGGGTATGGAAACGGGTCGACAAGCAACGAGCTATGAGACCTAGACAATGATAGATCTAAGGAGCCAAGACTTTTCAATTGATCTCCCGTCGTTTCATCGGTAGTCAAGAAACTGACATTAGGACAAGGTAATGAAAGTGCAGAATCTCCTCCATCTCTAAGAAGTCTTTCACATTCATCAGACAACTGAAGATGATATTCCGGTGATGCTAGAGCATAAGAAATAATACTCGTGGGTTCGTCATCGTAAACAGGAACAACAGTGTCATTAACACCAATTGGAAGAAGCAGCCTGGCTCCGTCTTGAAGTTCTGACTCTCGAAATGATGAGATGTAGACCGGATTATACTCGCTCAGTGTATCGAGTTTTCCAGAACTAGATAAAAAGCTTTTGTTGATTGAACGGTAAAAGTTCAGAACTGACGTGCCTAACCAGCTTGCTGACTCTTCCAAGTTCTCGGGGGTTTTAACAGGTAATCCAAGTGAAATATTCCGTTTTGGAACAGTTTCGTGTTGTTTTGAACCATCGATATCCATCCCCTCTGATGAATCAGGAAGTTCATAAAATGTATCTGTTCGCATCTCAGTTCCTACAGAGTTTTCCCCTGTCCATGCAGCATCAAGTGAAGCTGATAAATTTGTCACTGCGGGAATTTGCCCATCAGAGAGTGTCCGCCGCACGTCAATTCCACTTCCATGTGAATTAAATTGCTCACAGACACTTTTACTTGACAAAAGTCTTATCTGATCTTCATTTCTGTGACTCAACTCAGCGTATTTAGGTTCTAGCTGATGAGGGCTCGTTTCATCAGAATTAATCGTTTCTACATTGTTCTCTGCTACAGTCATTTCTGGAAGCTTCTTGGTTTCGAGGACGGGTTCTGAAACTTCACTACTAGGATCATTATCGAGACTTTTGTTGTCTAAATTAGTTGCATAGATCAGACGATGGTCCCACATATATGACTGGAAAATTAACTGCCTTCGTAGTCGATAAATCTCGAGAACATCAGGAACTGGTCGGCCCTTTTTCATGTCCGGGTTCAAAACCTTTTTAATATTTTCCTGAAGCATTACAAAAACAATTAGAAAATTATAAGACAAAATGAACCTTAATATGTAATAGAATCTCACTTCAAATTCTCCCTTTTCCGCTTGCATCATTTCCTCCAGTTCATCAATATGATGTCTTGATTCAGACACTTTCCTGCCACTAGTAATTTTTAATGCATTCTTTGCTATCTGACTAAGAGTATTTAATACGTCAGAAAATAGGAGGTCTGCTCGTTCTACCACCTGCGAACAAACTCGATATAAGATCACTTGTAAAAATTGGAATCAAAATTGCAAATTTCTTAAACGGACCTCGTTTAATTCTTTTTCTGTCCAGTCCTGGTTCTCGTAATTGAAATTAAGTTTCGCGGGTGGAAGGTAAACAGAATGAACATCAATAGTAGCATATCGGAAGCATGCAACCATTTCGCCAAATCTGCACATGCAAATATAGTGAGGGAGAAAGACAGACAAGCACACGTATAAAATTGTTGAAGAAAAAAAGAAGTCTTTTATGTTATTCAAGTTATTATCGCCTTCTCATCAGACTGATCAACTGTAAATAGACCTTAACTTTTATCTACTTCTCATGCGTATTTATGTTTATACATGATAACAAGAGAGTATGAGAATACGGCCCAAGGCCATGAATATAGGATAGAATCTTACAAAATAGATTTCAAGAGTTATACGAAGTACTAACAACTAACAAGTAACGACATCGTGTATTTAGCCAGAGCAGCTGAGAAAGAGGAAAAAGGAAGATTACCCATAGAAGCGTAGGCAGTCTCTGTGAAGAGAATGACCACAGCATGCAACCCTGCTAGCAGCCGCGTGGTTTGAAAAACTGAGCTCCAAAAATTTCCCAAATGATAATCCCCAAGCGGCATCAGACATCACCACTCTCTTAGTAGCTGGAGGGAAATTATTAATGCGTGGACACCTTAGGCATCTATGCCACATCCAGATCTTCCCCTCCTTGACGCCAGCTAGGTTGATTCCTGTTATTTTTTTTACTGAGATAGTGAGAGTACCTTGGCGATGAGTATAACAGTGGACATGTGCAATTGCAGGCATCTCACACGACCGACATTGGTAACTCTGACAGATGATCAAGCTTTAAGAGTCTAAAGATTCTTCAAATTATTTAAAACACAATCAGAATAGAAGATGAAAACAAAATACCTGATCAAACAAATTGTCTCGTAAGAAACGGCCTAATGGTTTGTCAAAACTACCATAGTATTTTATCCGAAAAAGATGGGACCTTTCACAGACTGTTCCTTTCCACACACATCTAGATGACAGGGAAACTAAAATGCTTTGGTGATCGGACGGAGACGGAGGAAAATCTTCTTTTAGTGATCCCACCTCCTTTTGTTTCTCATTATCATCTACATGCATGGACGATACCTCCAAACCACTAACTTGACTTCCAACAACTGCACTATAGTCATCATGAGAACTGTTTGCCTCAACTCCTTGCCCCAAAGTCTCAAGGACCCCAAAATCATTGTTTTTTACATCATTAAGAGGAGCTAGCCTGTTTTTAGCTACAGGTGTATCTACCATTAGGGACGCTTCCAAACTCACTTCCACATTCTCTTCTGGTATGGGGTCAGACATAACCTTATTGGTCAATGGAAAAGCTACGCCTGACGCATGGTTAGAATTTGAGGTTGTTTGTGTCGTCTGCGAATTAGTACGATCAAGCACAAAAGGTAGTTGAACACTTTCTGTCTTTAGCAGATCTGCTGCGGATACACTGTTAAATTGAGGTGGTTTTTCAATCGGCGAGGCACTAAAACCTGGTACTGCAGAGATAGATCGCTCAATGCATGAGGATTTATCTGGAAGTGCTACATTGATTGGAAAGTTCAATGGAAGGTCTGGTGAAGCTCCTTCATCAGCAAGAAATGAGGTCTCAAGAGCCAAGTGATAAGCCGCAAAAACTCCATACTGAACCACATGCTTCACTTTCTTCAAATCATCTCCATTAGCACCCCTTAGTAAAATCTGTAGTGGAGAAAGACAAATCTTAGTAATAAATTATGAAGATGGATAACGTAATCAACAGCTACTGAAATTTTTCTCGTTATGAGATTTGCTTCAGCATTTTCCTATAAACTGTTTTAAAAGTTGGTGGGCGGTTTAGTTACTTACAGTGAAACCCAGTGGCTTTGGGCATTCTTCAAAAAACATCAAAGTCTTGACCAACTTTTTCCCTGCTTGGCCTGCGGAACCCAGATCTTCTAGAAACCTGTGCACACGAAACGTTCCACAGTTGCCGACATTTCGTGAAGAGAGATGATCAATTGAAGCGAATATTGGAGCGCCGGTGCAACGTGCTATGCGTTCTAAAAGAGGCTTCTTGATGTTGAGTACAAGTGTTATGTCTTTAGCAAGAAGGTACTCCTGTGCAAATCGAGAAACTGATTTCTCTACCAAAAGGATATTAGGACGGTGGACTTCTATCTTTGCTACTGCCATCTTTAGATGATCCATTTCCTACAGAGAGAAACTAAGTGCATAAATATTAAAGAAAATCAACAAAGAATCACCATACTTGATCATAAGAATTAAGTTAGTATACAAAGTCGATAAGCAGTACCTGTTGCAAAAGAGTATCAAAACATGACAACTGGTTAGAAACGCGCTGATACTCAAGAGCTCCACCAAGAATCACCAAACGAGGTTTCACTAATTTTGATGTCATACGTCGATGAGCCACATTTTTCTTGCAAACAACTCCTTTGACCACCATACTGAAGGTAGAAAAACAAAGGATAAACATGTAAATAGAAAAAGCTCGAAAGTATTTCAGGAAAACAGTATGTTCATAGAACTATGAGATAGCCATAAATATTACACATACATAGGATTATGCCTGCAAAGGTATAATAAGCTTTACTAAGAAAGTTTCACTTGTAAATATCATCTTCAAGCTCTCTGATCTAATAATCTACATAAATTCTTCACTTCAAATTGTACATACATATATGTATCTATAAACTATGGCCACTTGTAAAAAAAATGGTAAATTTGTAGACCTGTCAGAGCGACGTCCAGATGCTATGCATTTTACTTTAACATATCCACCAGGGTCCATCCCTCCACTCTTGCTCATATCAGGTTTCAATAAATTAGCAGCTTCCCATGAAAGAGAGGTAATGATCTCAAGCCAACTCTCATTACCGTCAGTATCATCCACGGGAAGATTTTCAACTTGCAACAGCTGAGCTACCAAAGCCCTAAAATGCCCATCAACGACATTCTTCATTTCCTTCTTGTGCTCTTCATTTGACCGCTCTGTGTTCAGGCTCTCTCCTCCTCCAAAGCTATTAGATGAGCGTAAACAGCCCCACTCTCCAGCACCCTCATCTTCTTCCTCATCCTGATCGTATTCGGTGGTTTCTTCCTCGTATTCTTCATCTTCTGGTTCAGGTGGGAACCATAAGAGTCCATCTTTCTCAAAGTCCACAATTGCAGCCACATCATCTTCGGCAGCAGATGGAGAAGAAGGTGCTTCACATTCATAGCCGATGCTTTGTACATCCTTCTTTCCGGTCTCAAGGGTTTCTTCAAAACTTGATAAGTCACAATGGTCCTGTAATCCTGGAGACCTATTAAAACTTTTTCTCGGAGAATATTCTCCAGTAGGAAGTAGCTTATGTGATCCATTGCCACTACCATTGCTCATCTGATACGATTCGGTTGGTGTATAGAAGTTATTGGCTTCAAGAGATTTCCTAATCTCCAAATCAGTTCGAAATACACTGCAAGCGTCATCTTCATCGTCGCTCCTGATGCCAACGAAACACGAAGCAGAGTAGTCAATAATTATACCCAACATCCCACTAATCAAACATGTCTTTGGTCAATGTCTTCTATGAAACATATATATTGACAGCATTGATCACATCATAGCTCTTGGTTTTCAATTACAGACCAAAGGTTTGGTATGAATAGTTCAAGTTATTCCACACTCGAAAAGACAATCATTTAATAAAAAAAAGAATTAACCGAAAGAAAAGGTTGAGTGATTTTTCACAAAAAGTTGAATTTACAAGATCCAGGCTAATGATTATTATTATTTCTCTAGACTTATGCGTATACAGACAGATGGACTGACTACATTAGATCCACAGATAAGATTTTTAGCAAAACAATTTCCTAGAAATCTCTCAGCGTTGAACTAATTAAGCTTTTACATGTCTCTCATTGTTTCGGGTGTAGTGTCATTAGAACTTCCCATGCAAATTAAACTGCTGAACACCCTTCACCCAAAAAGTAATCATATATATATATATATATATATATATATATATATATATATATATATATATATATATATATAGATTTAGTCAAGAAAGACTACCCGGCGGCTAAAACAATTTCATACTTCGAGTTTCAATGACTTTGAATGCTTAAGATTATTTGTAAATATAACACCAAAGCCAAAATGTTAACATCAGACAGCTAGTAAAAAATTGTGTAGTTAAATGTTCCAAGGATCGAGATGTCTTGAGTTAAACCTTGCTTTGGCACCTCATGCTATTATCAATTATTACATAAGTTAACATAAAGAAATAGATGAAAGAGATTAGCAGACCTGGTCAATGAAAATTGACACGGATCTTCAATTTCAGAAGCAGTAAGAGTTCTGCTCCTTCTCGAAGTGAGTTCATCTTGCCTACACGTGTTGGTTTCTATTGAAGATGGCTGATGGATGTTGACACCAGAACTGACTTGAACCCGTTGATAAGGTCCAATTAGTCCCGGCATCGAAATAAGAGCAGAGCTACTACTATTAGCAGTGATAGTAGATTTCGAGCTAACAGAACTGGATGTAGTACTAAGATCTAAGCTAGAGAACTGAGGGCCTCTATCAAGAGAGGTAATCCCTGCCTCCCATTGCTTGAAACAATAATTACAAACACGAATCCTATCTGTATCTTCTTGATGATATCTAAAGTTGTCAGATGAAGCAGGAACTGAGTTTGCTGTACACTTTCCACAGAAAATTCGGCCGCAATGTCGACAATGATGTCTGCGGTTAAATATCGTGAACTGGGCGTCACATTCGTAGCATACCCTACAACTCTGATCGGGCATCCAAAAATCCCTCGAAACATTAGCTGGCTCGGATCGCCAAGGGATCCAAGATTTAACTAAGCCAACTATCTCAGTCACTGTTTTGTTCTCTCGCGAATCCATCTGCTAACTGTTTTACCTTTACCTTTACCTTGACCTTCCGGTTCATTATGGCATAAACTCCTATCTTAAACCATCTAGCAAACCTTGTCCGGTATAGCAAAACTAAGAACAACCACAACACTAAATCTTTATATCGTCAATATCCAGTAAAAACCTCAAAAAACCTAAATAACTATGATCCTAAACCTTGATACAGACTCCTCTATGGTAATCAAAAGTCTTGAACAAGACCCGAAAACCTCTTCAACTCGAGAATTAATTGACCAGTTTTCTATTGCTTTCTGCTGTACAAATAATTCACAAAATTGAAAAACACCAAAGTGCTCAAAACTCAACCTTGAACACTAAACTGGAGAATCAAACCACGACCCAACAGACGATGATCAGAACCATTCGGTGCTCAAACTCAAACCAAATCAAATCATATACCTTTATAAATTTTCAGTAACATGCAAAAAGATGCATATTTTTCTCATTATACAACAATCTGAAACCAGGAAAACAAAATTGTCGCACAAGTCTGATCCACGAAAAATACTTTTTACCTCAAAAAATAAACAATCAACATCTGAATATCAAGATCGACAGAAAGAGATGCAAACCCAGCAGAAGACCGCCATGTTCGCAATCTAGACCGTGATGATCAATTCTAGGTACGTTCTTCTTTTGACAATTCAAAGGGTTGAAAAATCGAAACTCGAGCTTGATATCGTTCATGCGTTTCTCGTTCTCGAGAACCCAAAAAAACGAATTTTACCATTTAGCTGAAGAATCAACGTATCCATTGAAATCAACATAAGAATTCTTTTCATTTTCTCCAGTTTTTCTTTTCTTTCTCTAGAGAATTTCAAACATTTTTTACATATATTTTTTTTAAAAAAGATGAAATGAATTTTTTTTTTTTAAAAAGTTGAAATGAAATTCTTTTATTTTTTGGGCTAGGCTAAAATGAGACCCCAAATCTTTATAGTGAGACCCGGTTATAGTGAGACCCGGGTTGGTTATAGTGAGACCCCAATTATTTACGAAAATGCCATCGATATAAATAGCTAAGTTTCAGAATTTCTTCCCTTTCTTCTCCCCCGAAACCCTAACTCTCTCTACTTGAAAAAACCCAAATTTTTTCCGTCGACTTTTCTTCAAATCCAACTCCACGAACTTGTTAAGGTATGGATTCTACACTTCATGGTGCTTTTTTTTCCCATTTTACATTGTTATTTCTAGTGATTTTTAGTGTTTTCCATTCGGGTAGAAAAATTCGATTTTTATGTATTTGGTGTTGATTTGTTTGATTTTAAGGGCATGTATGTTGTTAGTTAGGAGAGTAGGATAGTTTAGGGTGTTGGGTTATAGTTTTAGGACTGATTTGGGGCAGATCTGGGTTCGGGGAGGGTATTTTTATCGAACAGGCGAATACACGCATGTTCGTGCGTGGGTTTGCCGGATGCCCGCACGAACATGCGGGCATCCGGCAAACCCACGCACGAACATGCGTGGATTTGCCCAATCCACAGAATTGTGGATTCTGTGCAGAAAATCGCAATTTTCTGCGTGGATTTTCCAAATCCACTCATTAAATTGCGAATTTCCGCAATTTCATGAATTTTTTTTTGGGAATTGCTAAAAAACGGCCAAAAAAACGGCCAAAAATTTATAACAATTATAACTACAATTATAACTAAAAATTAATACTAACCTAAGCTAAATTAAACTAAAAAAAACCTAAACCTAAATTAAGTCTAACTTAACTTAAATTAAATTAAAATAACCTAATCTAAAAACTATAACAAAAAAAAATTAAAACTACCTTTCTCTACCCACCCTCTCTACCCACCACCAAAAGTGAAACCCACCCCTAGACCGTAACCCTCCCCTAAACGGAAACCCACCTCTCTCATATTGTTTGTTGGTGTCGATCAACCCACCCCTATAACTGGGATGCTACAGTTACTGGAATGGCCCGGGAACGGTTTCATATTGTTTGTTGGTGTCGATCATATGTGTTTATGCTATTTCTTTAACAAAAACAGATATCCAAGTGAGTTTTAGTATTTTCAAGCATGCCTTCACATTTGCGTTTCTATTTACAGGTTATGGAGTTAGGTATGGACTTTAATGATCACGAAGACCATCGGTTGCTTCAGGCCGTGAAATTTGTTAAGCAAACAATGTCCGATGATACGACCGATGCTTTTTTTGATCGAGTGGTTTGTAGGATGTTTTATGATTATGGACGCTTGGAGTATCCTAATCCAATTCCACGTAGTCGTGAAGAAGTCAAAAGCAGGTACAATCGTGCGAAAGCTGAACCACTTCAGCTTTTGGCCAACTTGCCTTACAAAGTTCAACAAGTAGCACTTGTTGATTGGAACCTGTTTAGGACAGATTACGTTACCAGACATATGTTGGATCATATCGAAAGTAAGGTTGATGAGATAGAAGATGACATTGCGAACTTCGGACATATTCCAGAGAACAGTATGTACGGTTTCGAGTAAGAAATTATATTTTCACTATGTAATGTTGTTAATCTCACCTTGCTATGAGATCGTTTTATTTATATTTTGTATCAAACGTATCATTTTGGGTTTCGGATTGTATGATACTTTCGGATTGTATGATACTGTTTTCTATATTTTGGTGCTCCCGTTAATGTTTCGGTCCAAAGTTTACATTCATTACAAAGTTTAAGTGGTGAAATGATGAAATTATAAGCGTAGTCCGAAACAAGCGAAATTTCACATTGTGTAACATCCCGCAACACATAAGAAGTAGTTAAACCAGTTGAACCGGCATTCCGGAATAGTTTAATGGATTTCGCCATTAGGGGTTTCATTATAGCCTAACTTCTATTATTAGGTGTCTCGCTATAACGAGACCTCTAAAATATCTCCCCCATTTATTTCTTGGCAGTATATGTTTGGCCGTACGTGATAACTTGATTCTATGTTTTTTTTTTGCACAAACCAATGTTCATCTTCTTGTTTTATTGTTAAAACTTATTCTCGTAATAGTAGTTTCAGTTTTTGGAATGATTAAACCTTACGGCTTCAGTTTATGTAGAATTTTTTTTTTTTTGCATTTTTTAGTCCTTACTAGGTACCCTCTCGCCATGCTTTTTGGATGAAGTGCAAAAAATTTTTTTTTTTTTTTTTTGGATTTCCAACCTCAAATGTTGTTAAAACCATGTTTTGAAACCAATGGCGAGCATGAAAGTTCAAAAAAAAAATTATAAATGCCCCAAAGCCCTTGATTTACTTCTGGGCAGAACCTTTTTTGGCACACGTCTTCTAACACCGGATTGCCCCTAAGCATGAACGGACATCCGCATTTTTTGGATGAACAATCTCGTCGTTTCTTCACAATCCCCGGTTTAGGCCTCGGCTTGTAAACACCGTGCCTCTCGCACTTAAAATATAACCGCGGTGTTTTACCGTTTTTACTACCATCGTCATCTTTATCTACCACGACAATAAACCCTATACTCTTGCTCTCTTTGTCAACCCATTCGATCAATTCTGCCTTCGTTAAGAATCTATCCATCTTAAATATTTGACTATAATCCGCCATGTGACATGGTGCTTCGGCGGCATCCTACACAAACACAAACATGTATTAACAAGTCAAATAATAAAGACAAACACCATATTCAACAAAAAAAAGCATGTAAAACCAAGGCAAACCCAATATTGAACCAAAAAAACACGTAAAACCAAGAGGAACCCAAAATCTAACCCAAAAGGCATGTAAAACCAATTTTGTCAAATATTCGAATTTTTATGCAAAGATTTGGCCACATCTTCGCATGAACATGCGAAGATTGTGTCAAATCTTCGCAAAATCATGCGAAGATTTGTCCAAATCGCTGCATAAAAATTTCGACAAATCTTCGCATGATTGTGCGAAGATTTGACACAATCTTCGCATGTTCATGCGAAGATTCGTCATCTTCCACGCATGTTCATGCGTGGAAGTATACATTCGAAGGCACGAACATGCGAATTTACGTACTGTGTTGAAAAAAAATAGATTTTTACCTCCGCAAAGCTCTCCAAGTGATCAGTAAGCGGCTCCTCCTCCTCCGAAAGGAAATCATCAGCGTTGCAGCTCCAATCGTCATTTAAGTCGCTTAAATCCATGCTCGGAGTAATTGGGTTTAAGTTTATATAATTAATGAGTATTTAATGTTGGTGGGAGTTTGCAGAAATTAAATGTTTGTGGGTTTTTGTTTGAATTTTGGAGAGAGTTTGGTAGGAAAGAGAGGAGGAAAAGAGAGAGAAGTGAGTGGGTGGAAAAATTAGTGTTTTTATATGTGGGGGCAATTTGGTCATTTCACAATTGCAGAAATTTTTGGAATTAGGGGTCTCACTATAAAGATTTGGGGTCTCATTTTAGCCTAGCCCTTATTTTTTTCTTTTCCTCGTTGGACTGTCTCGCAACTGGGTTTTTCATTTATTTCTTTCGTTTCTGTGGCAGAGAAAACGACATCAATAACGTGGGTGCGTATAATTATATCTGTAGACCCTCACGTACCTTAAGAAAACTTTTAACTACAGGTCTTGAATCTCTCTTTAGTGTTTCAGTTCGGTTTTATTTATGTTTCGGTTTTAACATCAATTTTAGCTCAAATTTTAAGAAGGGTTTGGCTAAATTAGGGCCCTCAATTATAACCAGCCCCAAAATTTCAGCGCCGTTTTTTACCCCGCCGGTTGAGACCCTCTCAACCGGCGGGGAAGCTTACCCCGGCGGGTGAAACAGTTTTTCCGCCGGGTGAGAGGGTCTCAACCGGCGGTTGAGATAGGTTCAACCGCCGGGGTAAGGGTAAAATTGTAAAATTTCAAAAACGGTTCCTTTTTGGGGCTGGTTAACATATTTTGGGCCCCAATTTAGCCGGACCCTTTTAAGAATGCATTTTTTTTCTTTAGGTAGAAAGCACAAAAAAGAATATAATGCGATTAAATTGGAGCATAGTTTTGCAATTATAATATACAATTTATAAAAAATAATATAAAAACAAAAATTGAATCATATTACCAAAAAATAAAGACTATTGTTTTAGATACATAATAAGGATCATAGTCTTGCTAACATTTAATAAGAGTTCCATTGATCAGAGAACTAAAAGTAAAGATTAGACACTAAAATAAGAAGTACGGCAAAACATTCTACTAGCACCTTCAATCAAAGTCTTCGGTACGCAGATCTTCTACTAGCTTGAATTTCAACAAAACTCATGAAATTAAAAAACAATTGATAACACTAAATCAATCACTAGAAATAAGGCGACGAAGCTACCAGATTTAGAAAGATAGAAGGTCGAAGTATTTGAAATAGTTGTTTTCAGCTTAGGATTGGGAATTTCAAACCCTAGAGATGAAGAAAAGAGGCGTCTGATTCTCAAGGAGAAGGAAATAACGAGCTTTCCAAATCACGATCCTCTTGAAGCTGGATGAAGAATTTGATTCGGATTTGAGAGAGAGAATCCTATATACAACTTCATTGAATATGTATGTACTATTTGCTGATATTGTATGATAATGTGAATATCGCCATTGTGAATGATATTAGACTCCGTGAATATCCCGCTGAATTGATACCTGAATTTATTGCTTAACCAAAAATAGAATGTAAACAGGGCAAACTACTAGTCAAGAGGAACATGTTTGCTAAATTAGTGATATATGCATTACTAATTCAGACTATCTATATGAGTTATTTAACATAAAACACAATCAGTTAATATGTCTTAAGTAGCTCATGACAAGATTTTCCAAAAAGATAATGACACTAAGATTATTACGAACTAGAGAGTGGTTGAAATCAATTTTCATTCTACATTTTAGAGTCTATTTGGAAAGCCAATCAGTTGTATTGTTTTGGACTCTAGAATTGTGCTTACGGGTCATATTATGGGATAGCATACTTCTGCATGTAAGACTTAATAGTCTACGGAGAATTACCCATAGAGAACAACTCCACCAGAATTTTAGAATCAGATTCAATATCTATACAGTCAAAGTTTAAACTTTTACAAATCAAGATGCCATCAAGCAGAGCTCTAGCCTCCGCAATCATATGGTTAGATTTGGCATAAATCCATTATAACCTTTGACAATGTTATCACGATTGTCCTTGATTAAACCACTTTCACTGGCCTCCCCATTAAACAAACAAGAGTCATATATTTTTAGCTTATATTTACCATGGATAGGAGGGGACCAGTTAAAAATACCAATTTTTATTGAAGATGACAGATGGTTGTAACAACCAATATTAGAAGCAGAATGCTTAACATTAGACCGATGAGATATATTGTTAAGAGAAGCCTGATCCATATTAATGAGCATATAGTTTATGTCATGAATAGCAGAGTCGAAGTTTGGAGTGACACCATTAAATTTGGATTTGTTTATGAACTTCTAATTAAGCCAAGTAGTTATAACAGAAGGCCATATGTGGTGCTTTCAGATATTAAGAATGTTGTCTTAGGAAAATTTTATATGCGAATTCTAGAGAGAGAAAGAGAGAGAGGGAGGGAGAGAGATTTTTTAGAGAGAGAAAGTCTAAGTGTAAATGAGTAAAATAGAAAATGTGTTCAACCCCTTTATTAGGTTAGCTTTTCCCTTTATATAGAGGGGCCAAAACTTAGCCTTAAACTGAAATCGGTTACAAAAGAGGGAAAATTACCCTTAGTCATTAATAATAATAATACATAGTTACAATTGTTCTCTTAAACTTACATTATTTACATTTTAGTCCTTAAAATCCTACTTCCATATCAGTAGCCCCCTAGTTCTCATGTCAGTAAATGTATAAGAACTAAGATGTCTTCGATATCTTCCATATGTCATCTCAGTTGTTGTGATAAAAACTCGAAGTTAAATACTTCGTATAAAAATTTGTCTAAAAATTAATAGAAGATGCAGATTCGAAATAAAAAATAGATGTACATTCGAAGTCAAAAACAGATGTAGATTTGAAGTAAAAAACAGTCATCAAATTATTCTGAAACACAATAATTTTCTTTTATTTCTCCTCGAATCATTATGGAAGTATCTTCAAAACATAATCATCGAATTTCATTAAGAGTGTACACAAATTTAACCGTTTCACATTACCACATATAGATTTTGACCAGTCTCAGCATACTAATTCGAAGTGTTCCCTTCACACCACGTAGAACGAGGAACATTGTCCATTTTAGATTTGTTTTCTTTTTTATTTTTCCTCGACTGCTTTCTGTCCGATTTCTCTTTCGAAGAACCCCTGTATCTCTTTCGAAGAACCCCTGTATCTTTTAAAACCTGAAGGAGAGCTTTCTACCTCTTCATCACTAGAGGTTATATACTTTTGCTTGTCTTTTTTCCCTTTGCGAGAGGAAGAACGCTCTTTAGGAGATAAGAAGGGCTCTTTTTATGTTCATTTTTAGCTCGTTGATCGGCACAGGACCGATCAGATTGATCTCCTAAATAAATATTTTCATTCTCTTGTTTCACCTCGGATTTGAGCTTCGCCGAGTGGATCTCTTGTTCTCGTTGTTCATATTTTTCATTTAGCATATTTATTTTGTCTAAAAGCTGATTCATACGCATCTCAATGTCTGATTGAGTTTGGATTGGAGATGATCCATCTAACTTATTTTCGTTTCTTCGCAAGTCATCTTTTAAAGTTTCCATCGTCGATTGAAGTGATGGATTGTTTTCAGGATTCATTATATGAGATTCAAACGAAAAAACAAGAAGATTGTATTAAACTCGAACAAACAAGTCACTGATTCTTAATTTTGTCCCCAATGAAGTCGCCAATTTGGTGAGTTCAGCTATTAAGAATTTTATCTTAGGAAAATGTTATATGCGAATTCGAGAGAGAGAAAGAGTTTTTAGAGAGAGAGAAAGAGTTTTTAGAGAGAGAAAGTCTAAGTACAAATGAATAAAATAGAAAATGTGTTCAACTCCTTTATTAGGTTAGCATTGCCCTTTATATAGAGGGGCCAAGACTTAGCCTTAACTGAAATCGGTTACAAAAGAGGGAAAATTACCTTTAGTCCTTAATAATATTACATAGTTACAATTGTTCTCTTAAACTTATATTATTTACATTTTAAGCCTTAAAATCCTACTTCCATATTAATATGGTTAGCAATAGTAATGTTAAACATATTAGCATAGTAAATCCAAATATTCCAAGCAAAATTACATTCCACAAATAGATACTTTAAAGTTTTAGTAGATTTATAGAATTGGCATTTAGAAACTAGGGTTATATGTCTTTTTTAAGGTTATTATCAGTCGGAATCCAGCCCTTAAAAGCTCTCCAACAAAGAAATTAACATTTCTTAGGATAAATATTATTCTAGATTATTGTAAAAAAATTGATAAGCTGTATTTTTGTCTTAAAAATTGCCAAGTATCTTTGGTTTTGTAATAACCATCCTTAGACAATAACCATATTATTCTATCTTCCACAAGATTATTAACTTTAAGGCTTTCAATGTTACTAATTCTGGTAGAAGTAAATTTGTTTATCAGAAGAGTGAAATTACAGTTATCAATATCATGGTCCTAATAAGAGTTCACACGATATGTACTAAACCATTCATTGTTTATATTTTCAGCAAGATTAATAAAAAGGGAGTCTTTGTACGAGTTATCAAGCCAAAAGTCAACACAACATTTTCCAAGCTTCCAGAATATGTGATGTTCAGCAATGTGCCTTATGAATATCAACCTTTTCCAGTTAAGGGAATAGTTCTTAGCAACACTGACTTGTAAAGAGTGCTGATTATATTTACATTAGATACTTGCCATGTATTTAGCCCAAAGAGAGTTTTGGTATCTGAATTTAAACCATAACTTACAAGAGAATGAATCTTGCAAGTCCCTGATAGATATTGTGTTAAAACCACCCTTTCCAAAGCGATTAGTAAGTTTAGACCATTTAGACCAATTAATGCTCCCAACATCAGAAAAAGATCTCCATAAAAAGTTATTATATATGATTACAGTCTTAGACAAAATGCAATTTTGAATCCAGTATAATGGTAAGGACACTAAAACAATGTTAATAAGGGTGAGATAACCACCATATGACAAATGCTTACCATCTCATTCATTAATTTTTTCTTTAATCTTAGTTTTCAGAGGATCGTAGTTTATAATTTTATTATTGGTATTGAGATAAACACCCAGATGAGTAATATGGAGAGAACTCATAGAGAAGGCAATTTGGATTTTTCTTAAAGCTTTTATGTTTGAGTTGAGACTAAATTTAGTAATAACTTTGGTCTTGTCTTAATTGATGAACTGACCATATATAGTCTAATAGTGCTGCAGGAAATAGGCTAGCTTGTCAATGGAGGAAGGGAGACCATTTGCAAAGGTGAGAATATCATCCGCAAATAGAGATGGAAATTTAACCTGAAATCGCAGGTATCTGAACCGAACTGATCCGGCGGGGCGGGCTATCCGAAAAAAAAAAACGGGGCGGGTTATAGTTTTCATTTTTATTACCCGTTCGGGTTCGGTTCGGATTTCGGTTTTGGATATTTTACCGCGTGTACCCACTTCGTACTCGCCCCGATAAAAATAGTAGAATACTTTTATTTTTAAAATATTATTTAATAGTAAAATATTTTTATATTTTAAAATATTATTCTAGCCCAATAAAAATACTAGCCCATGAGCCCACTCTGAATCTTAAACCTTATTCTGTCTTATTTTATCGAAACCCTATTTCTTCTCATTTCAACTTCCTAAAAAAACCCTAAAGTACTAAACGAATTTCTCTATCACTATATGTCTCACTTTCTATAAAAAAAATTGCTGGATTAGTTAATACATATTTTGTTTAGAATATAGTAAATTAATTATTGTTTCAGATAATATATTTTCAATTGGATTATATTTATCTTAAGGATTTCTCTAATCCAGTGTAAGATTCTTGTTTATCATGTCTATATCCTATTTTTTTTTATTGTTTAGGATAATATACATTTTTAATATTTTATTAGATAGTATTGACGTTGAGTGATTTCTTTAATCGATTATTTTTTTTCTTGTTTATGATAATATATATCTTTGATTAAGTAATATTTATATTGTGTGATTCATCTAATCGACTGCTAGATTCTTGTTTATTATATATATTAGATTTATTTTCTTTTTTCTTGTTTATGATATTATATATTTTTGATTGGATAATATTTATGTTGATTATTTTCTTTGTAGAATGTTAGATTCTTAGTTATCATATATATATATATATATATATCTATGATATATTTTTTTAAAAATAATATATATCTTTGATTGATGGGAGACTTCCATATAAATACCAATATGAGTTCAAAATCAGCATTTGATACCAAATAAGGTCATTATCCAAATTTGGTACAAAGTATAATCCAAAATACTATAATACCCTTCTTTCTAATATAATCAACTAACTTGTAACAAAAAAATAAATTTTCTTTTTTTTTTCTTTTCTTTTTTCTAAAGTTCATATCTTTTGATTTATTATTCAAAAAATAAAACGGAAACCACCGTTGTGTTTATATTTACGAGACGAATCAAATAAGTGGTATATTTGATATGTTTTGAAGAAAAAATTAAAACTGTTAAAAATATTTCGATTAATACTGTTAAAAATTTATAACGGTTAATTAACAGTTTTAATTGTTTTAATTCTGTTAATTAACATTTTTAATTTTGTTAAAACTGCTAATTAACAATTTTAATTCATTTAATACAGCTAATTAACATTTTTAATTTTGGTAAACCTGTTGATTAGCCGTTTTAATTCATTTAATACGGCTGATTAACATTTTTAATTTTGTTAAAACTGCTGATTAACCGTTTTAATTCATTTAATACTGTTAATTAGCAGTTTTAGTGCTTGAATACGAATTCACAGTTTGGAATTCACAGTTTCTACGAATTCAGTTTACTTATTCAATCCTCTTTGTTTTCCTTTTTCTTAGTAAAAAAAATCACCATAAAGATCTAGTGGAGAACATTTCTTAGGTGCTTCAAAAGCCATGTCATTTTGTTAATATCAGGATGCATCCATAATCATCTTACAGCTTACGGATGCCAACGCCTTCCGAGACGTATTCGTCGCCGTCGTATTCTTCAAACTCGTCGTCCTCCACATCATTCACCTCTTCTTGTTCCTGTAATTCATCAAAAGAACCGTTTCGCCCTTCTTCTTCGGATAAAGTTTGGATTTCTATTCCTTGCGCCGTGGACGAAGTTGGAGTACGGATAGAATTCAAACAAAAGGGAGAGGAAGAGAGAGAAACAAATAATGGAACATAGTGAAATGCAGGATTGGAATTAGTAACGAGTTGTTTACGGTAATTCTTTTTGGTTGATAGGGAAATGGATTTAGAGAGAGAATAAGGAAAGGTTATGAGACGCGGCTCTGATTGATATTAACGGTGGTGGTGAGGTATCAAAGAAAAGAGACGGTGAGAGTTCTGGAAAAGAATTGAGAGAGTAACAGCCAAGAATGAGAAAGAAGAGGGTATTTTGGGGTTATTAAAAATAATTGGTACTAAAACTAGATAATTAGTATAATTTGGTGTTTTTTTTGAAATTAGGCTTCTACGGGTGGATGAAATTTGGATTAGTATTTTGGTATTTATAAGGAAATAACCCTTGTTTAAATTCAAATTTGTGTTTTAAGATTATTTAAAAAAAATTATAATAATTTAGATTTTTAAAAAATTTAATAACCTAAATTAGTTATAGGTTATAAATAATTATTTGTTAACCATCTTTGTTATTTTATGAAGTTATTTCAGGAAATTTGTGTTATATCATTATTAGGGTTTGTAATTTTACATTTTACATCTTTTAGGATGACATCAATATCACCAAACTGCATCGACAATACAGTAGAAACTATTATCTTTTTAAATCGACAAAATACGTACATCGATAGTTGTTATATTCAATCAAATTTATCATCTAATATAAAATACTCATGTCAATGTATTGCGTCGACATCCTGTGAAAAGAGAAATACGAGTAAACTACCATAAACTACTCTCACTTCATTTTCTCGCCTCAAAACATTAGCTCTCAGCTCATTTCTCCTTCTATTCATTTGAAACACTCCTGCCTTTACCTCCTTCTTCGATACACTCCTGCCTACTCGATACCTACTCGATACCTACTTCGATACACTCCTGCCTACTCGATACCTACTCGATACCTACTCGATACCTACTTCGATACACTCCTGCCTTTACCCCTTCCTTCGATCCGAACACTTACAAACAAAATCAAGTCTAGTACAAACATATACGAACCCTAGTGTAGGGAAACAGTAGTTGGAGAGGGGAAACCCGCTTAGATAGGGCGACAGCCCGGTTTTGATTGAAGAACCTTGCTCGCCAAACTTATATGTTTAGTATATGTTTAGTACTCTAATTGTATTTTGGACTTCAGTCCAGTTGGTAAAAATCAGGTAAGGAACCCAACCTTCCTTAGGTTCGAGACTCAGTTGTGGTATTTTTGGGTTTTTGTCAATTAAATTATTTTTATTATTTATTTAATTATATCATTAAATTTTTATTATTATAATATTAATATATCATTTAATCTTTATTATATATAAAATATACGTCTATATTAAACTTATTATTTATATGCTATTGAATTAAATTATTTTTATTATATCATTAGTTTTTATTATTATAATATTAGTATATCATGTATTTTTTATTATTTAAACTTATTATTTATTTTATTATATATATATATATATTATAATATTAGTGTATTATTTATTTTTTATTATATATAAAGTACACATCCATATTATTTTACTATAAATAAATATCCTAATTAAAAAATAATATATATATATATATATATATATATATATATATATATTTATTTATATTTATATGATATAGATTTAATATATATTTTTATTATATTATTTATTTATAAATATTTTCATTCAAAAAATAATATAGATTTATATAAATTTGATCAACAAGCGGGTTGGTTCCTTTGTCGTTGCCTCTAACGACAAGATACAATTTTTTTAGAACAATTGTTTTTTTACTATCAATTTGAAAACTCTAACGACAAACTTCAAACACTAAAGTATTTATTACGGCTCTATGTTATTAATTCTCAAAATTGAAGCTTTGCTACATATCTTATATTACTATTCATCAGTTACAAAGATTAACATTGGCTGATTTATATATTTATTAAGATAGAGGGTCGTAGAGTTCAATTTCGAAACAAATAGACCTGCATAAATCATATTTTTTTATTTTGCTTTACGGATCAAACCGTAACAACATAAGCTCTCGAGTTCACTAACAATAAATGTCCTAATCAATAAATCAATTAGTTTGTGTATACTTCGGAAAAGCTCAAACTAAAACCCGATCAAACCATAACAACATAGTCTCTCGAGTTCACTAATAATAGATGTCCTGATTAATATATTTATTAATCAACTTCTATTTTTTTTGTTATAATAGTACTTCAAAGTGTTGACAAAAATAATATGTAAGACTCACTTAAACAAATAAACAACTTTTATATAAATGGAAAATGAAAATATATTACAATACCATTTTACAACTTCCACTACAAAAGAAATATTTTTTGGACAACAATCAGGACACCATAGGGCTTAAATCCTGGCTACGCCACTGGTCGACATGAGTAACATTTATTTGCTACTAATGTAAATTCAGTCTGTATCCACTACTAGCAAATAACAAAAACCAAATAAATAATTATAGTAAAAAAAAGAATACATCATTTGTTTGTTGCAAAGTCTTTGGCTCAGCGAACAAAAAAAAATCAATTTCCAAATTTCCTCATATAATTATTAATAATATCATTGTCGATACTAAACTATTTCCCCTAGTAACATAACTGTATTTTGATAAACCAGATCAGATTAATCGTGGTTCCCTCTAACTAACATAATTTCCTTTTGATAAACCGATCAGATTAGTCGTATTATATGTCCATCTTTACGTGCACTAGAGGTTAAGAATACGAAAATAATAGAGTTAATGGTAAAAAAAATTAAAAAATAGTTAAATATTAGATTAATTTAGATTATTAATCAAGTATTTTTATTTGTTTTTAATTATATGATTAATTGTAAAAAAAATATAATATTTCTGAAGTAAAAATTTAATGAGATGTTGCATATTAATTTTTGCAAATCGGGATATATTGTTATTTTATTTTTGAAATCCTAACCCCAACATTCTATTTAAGCAATTAGAAAGTCTCTGCTCTAATTTTTAGAGCAGACACACGTTATCTGTTTTAGCTATGATGTGAAACAACCACTATACACTTTAAAATGCATAGATAAGATCTTGAGGATGTTAAGAAATTATATCAAATGTTTGATCTTGATGGTTTTGGTTAAAATACCTTATATGAATTTTTCAATAGAAATTTTGAAACTAGATTGTCGATATAATTCGAAGGATATGTGGGAATTATGTAAATTTTTTTTCAATCTTACCGATTTGTAGATTAATAATTTTATAATTTTGAGATATATCTATTATTTATCAATTATAATGGTTTAAAATATTTTATATGTCAAACGCCATTCTCCTTCTTTAAGAAATCCTAGGGCACTGAATCTTAAAGGGAGAGATATAAAACTATAGGATACCATAACTGTCTCGAAAAGCTCAACATTAAGTGCGTTAAGTTTCTATGGATATTGGTCATCTCAAACATATGTTCACATACTTTACTTTTGTCCTTGTGTTTCATGGTAGAGAGCTTTCTAATGAGGCTTTTGAATTCAACATGCGAAGACATTACAAACCTCTTCTTTAAATGCGCAATCATGCCATTAGCTAGTGTCGTGTTTGTAGTCTAAATATTTAAGAACATCTATAGAACTTTATTTTATAAAATATATCGAGTAAGACGATTAGAACGTTCACGTTGCTTAGAGCACGTCATTTTTTCGTGAGTGCTCTTATATGTGGGAACGAGTACGCAATGATTTATGTTATTTAGTTCCAAAAGCATTATAATATCCATTTTCCACTTAATAAATGTTTCTTATGGCAGATTGGGGACCTGAACAATCAAATAAGAAAAATATAAATTAATGAAACAACTTCAGAATAATATTAAATATATTTAAATTCACATACTTAATTTTATCTGGATGAGAGTTATAATTGGGAATGTTTTGGTTTTGTCCTAGAAATTTTAGATGAGGAAGGTTCTTCTAGCCTATGGTATTCTAGATAAGGCCGAGTCTTCTAGACGAAGTTACGTTTTCTAGACAAGGTGGAGTCTTTTAGACGAGCCTGAGTCTTCCGAATGAGGCATGATTTTTTAGATGAGATGGAGTTTTCTAAATGAGGTAGGTTTTTTTAGTTGAGGGTATTTTAATCGAGGGCATTTTAGCCGAGGATCTTATACATGATGGTCTTCTAGTCAAGGGTCTTCTAGACGAGAATCTTTCAAATGAGGTATGATATTCTAGACAAAGATCTTCTGGACAAGGCTATTTTAGATGAGAGCCTTCTAGACGAGGGTTCTAAAGACGAGAGTCTTAAGGCGACGTACATGATCAGTTGTGAAAGAATTAGTCACAACAGATTTAACCCATCATTGTAAGAAGTAACTAATTTTTTACTGGATCAAGAAAGCTACCACTACAAATACTCTCATATGCCTTAAAGGAAAAGTACGTTTCAAAAACTTAATTGAAATCTTGAACAAAATCTTGAAAAAGAAAATGACATAAGTGAGTACAATAAGAAGTAAATGATTATTCTTGTAACTGATTTGAGGTAATCTCTCTAATAAAATACTTAATGAAATAGTAAATTAGAGAGATTCTCTCTCCTCCAGATGTAACTCAAGTGACTAAACTAGGTAAACAATTATCTTTGTTGTTTTTATATAAATTTAATTGTGTTCTTAAATATTAGTGTTGTATCTTATTGTTCATGATTTTGTATTTCTATTTTTCTGCATATATCAAGTTATTAGTGTGAGTTTAACTTAATCTCATAGCAATAGGCTCACATCGTGGGGCAAAGGATCAATTGAGTCAAACACCATATGCTTAAAATAGGATATTGAGAAGTTCACCGGGAGTAACGACTTCAGGTTCTAGAAGATGGAGATGAGGGAAATTATAATCCAATAGAAATATGTAAAGGTGTTAAAGGTAGAAACACACATTACATCACATCTTTCAGTCATAGAAAAAACCGAGATGAATGATAATGCAATCAATGGAAGTATCTTGTACCTTATAGACATGGTTTTGAGAGAAGTTACTAGAGAAACGCCTAATGTGTTTATATCGTCTAAGTTTGAGTCATTATATATCACCAAGTCATTAACACATAAGCAGTGTCCGGAATAAAAAAATCTATTTCTAGAGTATGGAGACAAAGTCAATAATAGAGTAGTTAATAGAGTTTAACAAAATTATCGATGATTCGGCAATCATTGATGTGAACTTAGAAGACGAGGATAAAGCCTTACTTTTGTTGTGTGCTTTACCCCAGTCATATGAGAATTTTAAAGATAACATTCTTAATACAAAGAAGGCACCATAATATAGGATGAAGTCAAATCAACTTTGAGAAATAAACAATTAACAAAATTTCAAGATTAAATTTTAAGAATGATGACAGAGAAGGTTTGAATCTATAAAGGGGAATAAGGGAGAACAAATGGAGGGGAAAGAATAAAATACAGATTTTCAAGTCTAAGTCAAAGGTAGGTGGTGACGTCTCAACATTTAAATGTTATCACTAGCATAACCCGATCATTTCAAGAAGGACAATCCTCAGAGAGAAGGCAATGGTAGCTCATCTGCTCAGGTTGCTATAAGTGAAGATTAAGGATATGAGAGTGCATGAGTGCTAACAACGGCATGTTTGGAACTTGAGAAAAGTTGGGTCGTGGACTTAGGATGCTCATATCACATCTTTCTAAGAAAAGAATAGTTTGAGACATTGCAAAGTTCAAGGTATGAGTTATGTCAGACTCGAAATGTTTTATGATCATGATTTATTTTTGAAGGATATGAGGTATATTCCCAAATTTAAGAAAATTTATGTTTCAGTTAACATGTTTGATGATCTAGGATATTGCACTAGAGATAAATGTGAGGTCCTGATAATTTCCCATGGTGCATTAGTATTAGCTAAATGGTCTAAAATAATAGTTTATAAAATATATAAGGTTTCATTGTTATTTTCAATGCATTAGTAACTAGTGTAGAAACTACAAACATAACTAATCTATGGAATTTGAGTTTGGGTCATGTCAATGAAATAGGGTTAATTGAATTAGCTAAACAAGGTTTTTTAGTAATTGTTTGTAACAAACTAAAGTTTTGTGATAACTGCACAATAGGTAAACAATACGAGGTGAAATTTACAGTTGGAGTGCACAAATCTAGTAGGTCATTTGAGTATGTTCACTCGGACCTTTGATGTTCAACGTCTGTTTCCACTCATGGGGGGAGTTCATATTTTCTTAGCATAATTGATGATTATTATAAAATACATGGGTCAATGTAATTAAGAATAAAAGTGAAATATTGAATTTTTTTTAAAGAATGGCGTACTTTTGTAGAAAATCGAACAAGAACTAAACTAAAAGGTGTTTCAGCTAAGTATAATGAGTTTTGCAGGAACATATGTATAAAGATAAATCCATTGCATACACATCACATCAAAATGGTCTTGCAGAACGAATGAACATAATCTTGTTGGAATGGGTGAGTTGTACGTTGTTAGGAGCTGGATTACCCAAAATTTTATGTGAAGAAGCTGTTAGTACAGTAGTGTACTTGATCAATAAAATGTCCATCAACACAAATAATTCTAAAGACACTTATGGATGTTTGGTTTGCTCAGCCAACATACTACTCCAACTTGATAGTCTGTAGAGTTTTGGTGTTTGTGGATGTCAAGTAGGAAAAGCTTGATGCTAGAGCTATAAATGTATTTTTATTGGTTATCATGAATGTGTGAAGGGTTACAAGCTGTGAAAGATAGAACATGAGGGATACAATTTTATAATAAGAAATGATGTTACTTTTGACGAGACCCAAAGATGTATAAAGTGTAAAAACCTGGATTCAAGACCAGAAATAAAGATAGAGAAAAATTAGTTTGAGGTGGACTGTTCCACTGATTAGAGGGAAGAAGAGGATAAGGCTTAAGAACCTGAAGAAATCGGAAGTCAAACAATAACTGCTCCAGGCTATCAACTAACACGAGATATAAAGATAAGAGTTATTACTTATATGTATTTAATGTAGGTGAAGAGGTGCAGGACTCAAAGCCAAAAAAATTCTGAGAGGCATTCAAGAGCAATAATAAGCATAATTAGCTGAATTCAATGAAAGAGAAACTACTTTCATTTGAGCAGAACCATAACTAAAAACTAGTGGCATTACCTAAGAACAAGAGGGTAATTGGTAGCAAGCGAGTGTTCAAAATAAAAAAAAAGGTATACAAGGGCTCAAAGCATCTAGCTATAAAGCGAGGCTTGTAACAAAAGGTTTTACGCATGTGGAAGGGATTGAGTACAACAAGATCTTTTCACCAGTGGTAAAATATTTTTATATTAAAGATTCTCATGGAAATTTTAAATATATATGATCTTCAGTTGGAACAGATGGATGCGAAGACTGCATTGTTACATAGAGAGTTGATGAAACAATCTACATGCAACAACCTGAAGGTTTTGTGGAAGAAAAATTAAAAGTATGTATGTTAAAGAAATCTTTGTATGGGTTGAAGAAGAGTTCAAGGCAGTGTATCATTTATTTGATGATTTCTTAGTAAAGACTGGGTCTATGAGAAGAAACTATGTTATGTGTATGTACATGATAGAGAGAGAGATGAGAAAGTCATTATTTATCTCCTCATTTATGTAGATAACATCCTTATAGTAAGTTATGACAATGAACAGATTCATAGGCTCAATGTGGATTTAAATGGTGAGTTCTAGATGAAGGATCTTCGTAATGTACAAAGGATACTTGGGATGGATATTATGAGAGATCGGAGTAAGGGTGAGTTATTCGTATCTCAGCAGAGTTACTTGAAGAAAGTAGTGAGGATGATTAGGATGAAAGATTCTATGGTAGAAAACACTCTACTAGGACATCGTTCAAAGTTATTAGTTAAACAATTTCTTCAATTTATGGATGAGAAAAATAAAATGGAGACTAATCCATATAAAAGTGCGTTTAGAATCATCATGTATGGTATTTTTGTATTAGACTGAATTTATCATATTTAATTAGACTGTAAGTCGGTTTATGGAAATCTCAAGCCAAATTTAGTAACACTATTTGAAATGGGTGTTGAGATATATGAATAGGTCCTTGAAAGGTGGTCTGAGTATACTACAATATATCCATATAGTAATGATTGGGAAGGTTATGTGGATGCGTACCATATAGGTAATATGTACACTAGGAAATCCTCGAGTTTTGTGTTTACATTGTTTGGAACAGTAGTTACTTTGAAGGCCAATTAATAGTCGATTGTAGCCTTATCTACAACTCAACTAGAATACATACCCATTGTTGAAATGGTCAAGGAAGACATATGGTTGAAAGGTATGATTGAATAAATGAGGATTAATCAAGAATGTGCGAAGATATATTATGACAGCCAGAGGTCCATTCATTTGGTGAATCATCATGTGTATCGTTAAAGAACAAAGCACATTTATATTTAGTTACATTTTGTTAGGGACATTATTGAGACAAAAGAAATCATGGTGGATAAAATAGCATTATAAGAAAATTCAACATGCATGTTAACCAAATCATTACGTAAAGCAAAGTTTAGGAATTGCTTGGACTTGATTAACTTCATTGAAGAGTAGACAAAGATTGAAGAGAACAACAAGCTGGTTGGTGGGAAGATGACATCACCATCTATTTAAAGTCAATGTTAAGAATTTTTGGTTTTTCTTTTGAAATTTTAGATGAGCCAGAGGCTTCTAGATGAGGCAGAGTCTTCTAGACGAGGTTGGGTCTTCTAGATGACTTTGAGTCTTCTAGACGAGACTGAGTCTTCTAAATGGGGCAGTTTCTTTTGGATGAGGTTGGGTCTTTTAGTCGACAATCTTCTCGTTGAATGCCTTCTAAATGAGAGTCTTTAGATGAGACATGGTCTTATATATGAGGTTCTTATAGATGATGGTCGCTTAGATGAGACAGGGTCTTCTAAACGAGGGTCTCGAATACAAAAGTTCTAAGACAAGGTACCTAACAAGTTTTAAAAGAATTAGTTACTATAAATTTAACCAACTCTCTTTTTAGAATATCATTATAAATACTCTCATATACCTTGAGAGGAAAGTACTTTTAAAAAGTATGTAGATAAAATCTTAAACAGAGTCTTGAAAAAAATTGAGAGAAGTTGGTAGAGTAAGTGAATTGGATAATTTGAGATAATTTATGTAGTAAAATACTTTGTGAGATAGTAAATTAAAGAGCTTTTCTCTCCTCTAGATGTACGTTTATTGACTGAACTGGATACAAAATTGTTTGTGTTTTTTTCTTCTCGAATATTTAATTTTGTTCTTGATTATTATTGTTATATCATATTCTTATTGGTTGTATATTTTGATATTGCTCCATACATCAAGTTATTGGTGTGAGTTAAGCAAAATCTTGAAATACAACTCTTATGTATAACAATCGTCATAATTGCAATAACTATTCTTTAAGCTATAAGGCCCCAACCTCTTTTCCTTTTATAACTCGTTTGAGATTTCAAACGCAAATGGGATACTAGGTCTGACCATTCACGGCGATCACAACATGAGTGATAGGCAAAGAAATAATTTCGTATCAAAATTTCAAACTAAAGGTGGTTCACCTAGACGATCTTACACCTGATGGCAATAAACCGTGAAGATTTCAAGAAATTGACAAAGCTCTAAGTTAGATTGAATTATAGTTTTATCCTGAAAAATGAATCGATTATTATATAAGAGTATTGTGAGGCTCAATTTAAGGTATATATCTTTAAACGCAAAGTAATACTAAATCTCTAACACAAATTATTAGTTTTAAATCATAGATCACACGAGTTCTAAACCCTTGACCATTCTAAAAATGTTTCCCCCACTTAGAGAACAAAACTCGAATATCATTTTTTCTTTATTTAAAATTTTCCACTAGCAGATTACGGACATGAATTGAGTTTCTTAGGTGAGAGTGATTCGTTAAACAATAAAATAAGAAAAATCCGAATTAATGCAACAAGTTCTCAATAATACCAAATATATTTAAGTTCACTAATTAAATTTTATTAGAATGAGAGTTGTGATTGAGAATTCATATTTATTACAATTGTCATAATCGCAACAATCATTCTTTAATCTATGAGGCCCCAAACTTGTTTCCTTTTATGACTCATCTCAAATTTCTCACGTAATTGGGATACCAGGTATGTCGATCAAATATAGAAATTTTCCGTCTAAAGTGCTCGTATTGTAATTTTTACAAACAATACTCAATCGTCTATTTTAACATATCAAACCTTAATGTATTGTATCTTATAAGATGCTTAGTATGGGTCGAAAATTTAAAATATCCCCTAATTTTCTTAGTATCCAAAGGGATATGAATGTCAATCATACTCCATAACCTAAAGCAAACAACTCGTGGATATTCAGGACATCACGTCGTACATCACAAAGTCCAAGTGCTAAAGATAATGGATCATCACATCCATCCCAAAGGCCATACATTCATCATAATTAAATAATTTTCAATTAGTACATAATGAAGTTATATAACTATAAACCCTTAAACATATTAAAAATCACACAAAAATCGTATAAGAACTAAAGCAAAAATTGTAAATGTGATTATTCTAAACATCCTATACAGACTAATTGAGAAGAATATACAATATCATGGATATATATTTGTACTAAACATGTTATACATAAGCATACATACAATATCATAGATAATCAATATCTAAATTGGTTTGCTATTGTACTCAATAGGGTTCAATGCAGCCAACCAAAATAAGGCAAGCAAAAAAAATCAGTTATTTGGTCAAACCCTTCACGACGATCACAACATGGATGATGGGGTTCAATGCAGCCAAATGCAGCCAACCAGATGATTTAACTTAAGTCTCAAATCCAAAAATAAAATTGAAGATTTTACACCATTGTTTTTATTAAATAAAATGTAAATATAATTATTATTTACGATACTATATAAAACAATTGTTTGTTACTATATGTATTTATAGAAATAGTGTGATATTTTATTAATTAAATTACATTTTTTATTCATATGTTTTGTCTATTAAATTTAAATTGAAATAAATATATATTCTGTTTATTAAAATTTATATTTTAAACAAATTATGAGACTCATTAATGCTTTTATTAATTAGAGTTTAAATATAAATATTATTTTAGATTTTAATAAATTTTATTATAATTTAGCTAAGAAAAAGTTATAATTATTATTTTAATGGATTTATTAATAAATATTTAATTTTAATTTTTAATTTTTAATTTTTATTTTTTTAACTGATCCCATCATTTATTGTAAATTTTGATTTTAAAAACTTATAACTCAAACGTTAAATAAATTTCTAACTTATAATTCTTATAAATAGAATATAAATAAATTAAATTTTACTAAAAAAACAATGCACATTAACTAAATTTTAAATAAATGGTTAAGAATTAAATACATGAATATTTAAATAAATTAAAAACCATATTTTGATGAATGTCGTGTAAAAATTTAATCTTTCATGAACATGAGTCAATAAGTAAAAATGTTAGATAAATAATAGAATAATGACATACTAAGTACCTTTTGGCCAAACCTATTACTATCTAGTACCCAAAAATGGGTTAATGCTCACTTAATACCCATCTCATTTAACATATCCACTTCTAATACCTTTTTTTTAATACCATAACTACCCTTAACCTAGTATGTAAACCTTATTTTGAGAATTAATGAGTATTTTCAACCATCTAACATTTTTGAATTTTGAATTTTGAATCAGCCTCCACACACTCTCTTTTAACCCTCTCTAATTCGCTCACCTAAAACAAAAAACTCCCCCTTTCTTAGACCTTCCTCTCGCACCGGGTCGCCATCATTCTTCTCTTGTTGCATCTGGAAGTGGGAAAAAGTCGTGTTTTGTGTGCCCTTATCATGTGAGTTTTGTTTGTTTCACTTTACTTCTTAATCACTTGAAGCGAAAGATTTTATTTTTTCTTTGTTCAGTTTGTGATAGATTTGCTGTGGATCAATCGATTTGATCCAAAAATCTCGATCGAGAAAGCTTCGACACCGCCTAGCTCTTGGTATACCGATCTTAGTTTTCACTCTCTTGAGCTCGATCGCGTCTTCTACAGAGGTTGGCAGGCTGTTGATAATGTTTGCTACTTACTCTTGATATCGTCGAGTTCGATTTTGGCAATAATTAGTATATTTGATTGCTTTCGGGTTTGAATTTATATATGGCGTGAGTGACTGTTTGATTAGAGTAATAAGCTTTGATGGATTGCTGTACTTATGTTATGATAGAAGTGGAAGATCAAGAAAGTTACATGCGTTTCATGAAGAGAGGTTTTACCAGTAATGATTCTCAGTAAACAAAATAGATGAAGAAAATGTATGAATTGTATAGTGTTACTCTAGAGATCGATGTTTGTCTCTTTAACTTGAGAAACATATCTAGATTTTCATTCCACAATTCAATTTAGTGTTAGTCTAATGATCCTCGAACTAGATTTCATCTTGCCATCATTTACAAGTGATTCTCTCTTGATTATCAGGATACACTGAACAGATAAAACACCCTCGCGACTTTTTCACTGGCAGGTATAGTTGTTCAGTGACATTATCATTGTTAGAAGGTTCGTACATATTACTGAAGAGAAACAGTACTAGTTTGTATTAGTATTGTAAGTGTGTTTTGGGTTTTGTGTATGGGAACAATCGATTGAAAACCTGTTTTTTGATATCATGACCGATTCGATTTAGAATCTTTTCATAGTTCTTCTAATAAAAACGTTGAAGATTACTTCGAACAGACTGGGAGATATAGAATACGTGATATGTCGAGATGAGAAGGGAGACATTCATGCTTCAAGGAAGTGACAGCTGCTTCAAATGGTACATCTACGATATACTTATTTACTTTTGAGATTGTACTTGCATTTGTTTAAGGTTTGTGGTTTGGTTAGTAATTGGATTTGGAGAAGTGTTTGAAGTCTGAACTGGTTGCGTTTTTGGCTGTCTAGGAGCTTAATTGGTTATGACACGAGGTGCATAAGTACAACTATTGGTTGAAGTGTATAAGTATGCGAATAAGTTTCTATATCAGGAGATGATTATGATGGAAAATATCTATCAAGCAGTTGGGTAGTTTATATGATAGAGTTGTTGAGTATTTCTGTCAAAATTGTTCGAAAAGAACTATGAACTATGGTGATTGTTGAATATGAACTATGGTGTTTTTTTCGATATGCTTAGTGTTTATGCTCGTGTTCTTTGTGTTGTCTTAGTATTGGAAAAAAACAAAACCTATTAACCTAACCTAACACCATTATCCTTTCTTGAATTTTCTCGCAAGTGAGAATCGTCATGGAGCAGATGATGCATTTACTTCATTACTGCAGTTTACCTTTGGAGGATGTTGATTTTATTAACTCTGATAGATATGAAGGACACGTTGCTAGATATGAAGGAACACCTTGCTAGATATGAAGGGACACATTGCTAGACAGAAAGTATGATTAAGTTAGATAAGGATGGGTGTATTAGACAATTATTCGGAACTTATTAGTAAACTTTGGTGTGACCAGCAATGTGTGTTCAAGACGTTTCGTATCCATTATTTGCTGTAAGCCGTATCTATCAGAGCAATATACGAAACAATCGCAATGTATGTTACTCAAATCTATCAGGCTACTAACAAAGAAGCTATCATACTTGTGATTAGTTAACTATCATTGTCTTTATGCATATCTATCGGACTCATACTAGAGAATCTATCATACTTATAGTTAGTTAACTATCAATGTTTATAATTCAAATCTATCAGACTCCGACTAAAGACTCTTTATTGGCTTATTGGTCTCGAATTCATCCAAATTATCTTCATTCTAGCTCACACACCCCCTGCAACTCCAATCAATTTCTAATGTCACAGATTTTGTTACGTACAACTTTTGCTAGAGAAATAAATACTGATACCTAATGTGCAACAACAAACGTTAATAATTTAGAAGCAGTTTTGTTTAACCTCTCCCATGTTCCTAACAGTATCAATCTAAGCAACTACAATATCTCCAATACATGTACACAACTTGCAGCTTAGTCTAAATGATAACACTACTAAAATAAATCACTTCATAGACTGAAGTGAACAAACAACTAAAGCAGGCCAAAGAAAAGTATAACCACTACATTTCAATGTAAGAATAGTGTAAATTACTTCATTTCCAAACAGCTGTCTTCTCGAACACAGATAGCAGCGCCGAAGTGATTCCCTAGCAACCTGATAGATGAAAACATTGTAAGAAAAAACTTTATAAATCCTATATTCAATCAAAACCCAACCTAACATTGAGAAGACCCAGACAACGGAGTTATCGTTCCAATTGTAGTACAAACACAAAATAGGGATACAACCAGAAAAGCAATGTATGTTACTCAAATCTATCAGGCTACTAACAAAGAAGTTATCATACTTGTGATTAGTTAGCTAGCATTGTCTTTATGCATATCTATCGGACTCATACTAGAGAATCTATCAGACTCCGACTAAAGAATCTATTAATATGTATATGTGCTATCTATCAATCGCAATATGTTTATAATTCAATGTATATGATGCTGCATCTGTCTAGCAATGTGTCCCGTCATATCTAGCAAGGTGTTCCTTCGTATCTAGCAAGGTGTTCCTTCGTATCTATCATTTCCATCATGATACTTTAAGACTAAATGAGGTGGGACTAGACATTTTGGCTATAAAATCGGCATTGACTTCAATCAACAAGCAAATAGAACTAGATGACAGTATGTTTACAAAACAAAACTAACTACACTGCCTCTTACAAAATACCACCAAAATCAACATTGACATAGAAACTACAATCTTGAAGTTTGATGTTTCCCAAAAATTTGTCTTTCCAGAAGGAGTAGGTTCAGTCCGTTGTTTAACTGCTAATTGCTCCTGCAGTTCGTTTATAGCTCTATCCCTCCGTTCTCCCATCTGTCGAAAACCAAATCAAATCCATGAGCTACATAACACAATAAACAAAGGCCACCGCTCCTGGGCACAATCCAAATCAGCAGGCCACCTCTAATCCTCAACCTGCAGCTGTATCAGCTGCTGTACCAACTGCTAATTCGGAATGAAGCAAATAACTTAATCCCACAACTCTTTCTCCTCAGACCCTTCACTGTCAGTATCGCCGTCGCTCATCTGGCATTTCAGAGTAGACCTTGGAGATTCACACCCACAAGAAGACTTCACAAAGCTGTAGTAGATGACCGAGCCACTGCCGTCACCAACAATTTCACAACTCCTTTCTGCACAGCTGTACCCATTTAACTGAACATAGAGGTTGGACACAGACACTTCATCAAGAGCATCGGTGCGGAGAGAAACAGAGAACTCATTTGGTTCGAAGCAAGTCAAAACCCTCTCCAGCAGTTGAGTCAAATTCACGTCTTCAAAATCATAACCCGCAGCTTCAAAACTTGCATAGCTAAAACCATCTTCGGGGGTGACATGGGTAGTCGAAAGAGCAGCGCCTTCAATAGAGTTCATAGAGTAGCCACATGGGTCGAACTCAAAGTCGCATATCTGAGATTTGGGAAGGATCTTCCTAATGCCGGAATCTGCAGTCATCGATAGAGTAGCCACAGGCCTATTACTAGTTAACTAGCAATGTCGTGGTTCATATCTATCAGACTCCTACAGAAGACACAAGACACTTTTATCAACCACGGTTTATAAATACGTTCACCTAACATAAAACATCTAGCTCATTGCTGAAGTATCCTGAGGACAGCAAAGTCAACTACTATTTCTAGTATGATCACAAAACAGTGAGTTAATTACATAAACTAAGTGTTTCAGAATCACACAGTTGCAGCAGGAACACATAGATCAACATCATGAAAGAAGAGTGAAAAGAGAAACATTTCATTTTCATTAGCCATGTCATATTATAAGTTCAATAGTGAACAGAGAAACAAAAACCTAATGGCTAACTGGTCCAATTATAAACAAAACTGAATTTACAAGTCTAGTACTATATAGCAACAACAACAAAACTGAGTATGCATATTCGAAAACAAGGTCGTGAAATAAATGTACTAATCTGCAAAAAAAGTAGAGTAGATTACAACAAAATTGAAGTTGTTCTCAAAATATGTAGTGGATCATGCTACTAGTAATTAAAACCATCGATAAAAGAATAATCTGACCTGAACTTTAAGCTGAAGGTGTTTTAAATATTCGATTGCTTCGTCAAGCATAGAAGCCTTATCAGTCTATCAGCCAAGAAGATGAACAAAATACATTAACTACAAGATTCAAGCTTGTATTATCAAAATCCAACCAAACAGATACAATAATACCTTATTAGAATTAGGGATTAGATTCTGGAAAGCTTCCATTTTCTCATTAATCCTACTTCTCCTCCTCTTAGAATTACAACATCAACAATTAGCGATCGAACCAATACTGAAAATCAAACACAAAAACAAATGAAAGATTGAAAAGAAATCTACCTTCTCCGACATATTATGAACCTCCGCCGCTCTGCTCCTTTTCGACAAAGATCCCGGCCGCCGCGGTACTGAATCTGACAAAAATAGACTCATCAATTAACCTAAAACGCCAAGGCAATCATGGAGGCCGCCCTTTGTTTTCGGTCGATAACTGAAACTCATCGACAGACAGTGTTGAAACTACTCCGGCGACGCTAAAAACATCGACAGACAGTGTTGGACAAAAAACCCTACCTGCTCGACTGCGTTCAACGTGGTTACTTCTTGCCCGGAGGCTCGACGGTGTAGGTGTTCAACGGTGGTTTTCCGGTTCGGTTGATTTATCAGAGTCGGTTACTTCTCGCCGGTTGAAGGGTTCGTTTTGGGTTCGACGAGGGTTCTCTGCAGTAAATACGTGTTTCTCTCTCTTCAATTTTGGAAATGCGAAAGTGGGAGAATTGGAACCTAAAGGTCAGATTAGAAGGTCCACAAAAGTGGATTTCAACCAAACAACCCCTTTTATACCCTGGAGGGTATAATTGTCCAAAAGGTGACTCTATGTATTTTATGAAACTAGTCCAAAAACGGGTACCATCTTGGTATTTCATACTTGAGTGAGTATTTAGTGGTACTTTCCTCTTTAAAAAATATGAATTTTAAAAAATTAAAAAATTAAAAAATATATATACACATATTGATGATTTTATATAGAATTATAATTTAAATAGGTAAAGTATTGAATTTTTTTAGACCGAACACTAACGTGACTCACCCAATATACATTGAAATAAAACGAGTCTTCGACAAAATTATAAAGTAAAAAACGCAACTGAAATGTAAAAGATGGAAAATTATTAAAAACTCAAAAACTAACAATTATAAAAGAAGTTACAATGAATTTAAAAACCTTTTTATTCATCCACGCAATTAACGAAATCCACATCGTGGTATTTATATAGTATCTACTATTAGAATAAAATAAAATGGTTACAACTGACTGTATAACTAATTTTTCATTAGGTCTATATTTCTATATACATTAATAACAGATAATTCGATATGGAAAATATACATGGACAATCGGATTCAAAATTATCAAGATTGATGGATCGATTAAATCTGATTCGATACTATGATATTTTTATAAATTTGAACAAACAAATAAAATATTTTTCAATTGAAATTTAAATTGAGCAAAATTTAGAGTTCGACAACTCAGACATACTTTTTTCAAATAAGAGTTTTATTCGTACGATTATAATTCAATTACATATATTCTTTTCACGATTTGTTCTATTTTATTAAAAATTTGGATAATTCTTAGTCATTTTGAAATTTGAGTGAATGGTGTGGCTATCCTTTCAAGGTGTATTATTTTGGTAGTTAATGGACTTTTAATAGCTTTAACTTTAGTATTTTTTATTTTCTTGTTTAAAGCCTTCATAAAATATTTACTTTCTTGTAATTTACCCATACGAGAAATAGGTAATATCTACCTTCTTGTAATTTACCCATACGAGAAATAGGCAATATCTACCTTCTTATAATTTACCCATATAAGATATACGTAAATTACAAGTGGTCTTTCATTTAGGAGAGTTTGATTCTAAATCTAAATTCTCAAAGTTATTTAGTGATGAAAAGATAGTTGTTGTTTTAATTTAATGAAGTGTATCAATGATTTATGAGTCTATAATCTCTCAGTTATTCTTTTGTAATCTTTTTTTGTTAGTGACTGACTTTGAAATCTTTTTTTGTTGCTTGATGATGCTTGTTTAGATTGGTGTTGTTCTTTTGGTTCTATCCTATCAATTGTCGAAGCTTGATTAATAGGGTGTTGAACTATATGTTCATCTCTTTTTTGATTTGTTACTTCTTCTTGTTTGTTAGGTAGTACATTTGTATCGTTCTTTATTGTGATAATGAATTTGACCTTTGAAATCCAAACTTTGGTTGGAGTAGAGGGTTTGTCAAAACAAAATGGTTGATCCTGATATAACCTTGGATTATGGCCTTCATAAGTTGTTCTTAGGTTCTTGCATTCTTAATTGTTATGAATGAGTCGAATAGTGCCTTAACAGTGTACTGTGTCCGGAAGCACAGTTTTGTGTCTGTGATAGTGATATTGTGCATTGACAGTGTACTGTGTTCGTTTGTGACTTGTGTTAGTCTTGTGGTATGAGCCCATTAGGCCCATTGTTTAGTAAGTCTATTAATTCCCTATAAATAGACTACTAGGGCGACACAAAACACAATCTGAAATCTGTACCTTTTCTACCATAGTGAAACTCTTTTCTCTGGCGGTGCCAGTGGACGTAGACAATTGTCGAACCACGTTTGATCCTGTGTTCATTTAAATCTTTCATTTGCATATATTCTGTGTTTGAGCCATTTTGTGTTAATTGCATAGTAATTTAATAACAAAATTGGTATCAGAGCTACGTGGTGAAATTAAGGCTTTTGCTATTAGGGTTTCACAATGGCGTCTACAGCAACAAAATACATGATTGAAAAATTTGATGGGGGATCCAGCTTTGCGTTGTGGAAGATTAAACTGAAATATTCATTGGTATTGCAAGGGTTGTGGAGGCTGTGAAGAATAAGTTACCAGAAGATATGAAAGAAGAGGAGAAGCAAGATCTTCAAGAAAGGTCTTTGTGCTGGATTTTAATGAGTGTGAAAGACAATGTGCTTCGAGAGATTAGTGGTTAGAAGATTGTTGCCTGCACATGGAAAAATTTAGGAGATCTTTACTCAGAGAAATCAGTTTTAAACCAATTATACTTGAAGAAACGTTTGTATGATTTCAGATTGAAAGAAGGTATGTCCATAACATAGCACTTAGATAATTTCAAATCAATTATAATGGACTTGGAGAACATAGATATCAATATTGAGGATGAGGATCAAGCTTTGTTTGTATTGAGATTTTTACCAACTCCCTATGAAAAATTTGTAGATGCCATTATGTATGGGAAGGATAAGTTATCACTAGCAGATGTCAAAGGGGCACTGAAATCAAAGGAGATGAGACAGTTGTAGCCAGACAATCAAGCTGAAGGGGAAGGTCTTATGACTAGCGGAAGATCTAGAAGCAAAGTGAGTTCTTTAAGAAGGAAGAATTGGAGGTCCAAGTCAAGGGTAAAGCACTCAAACTGTTATGAATGTGGTGAGCAAGGTCATTATAGGAGAGATTGTCCGAAACTGAATGGTAATAAGGGAAATCAAAAGGAAAATGCAGCAAACATTGTTGAAGGTGTGAACGATTCCAACGATATTGAAAACAGTGGTAGAGGAGATGTATTGTCCGTGAGTTCAGACTTTAGGCAAAACTCTTGGGTACTAGATACTGGCGCTACATATCACATGTGTTAGTTCAAGCAGTGGTTTGATACGTACAAGCCAATGCAGGAAACTTTCTATTTAGGGAACAATCATTCGTTGACTGTTGGTGGTATTGGTAACGTCAGAATCAGAATGTTTGACGGGGTTGTTAGAATCTTGACGTGCTGGCATGGTTTTGAGTTAAAGAGAAACCTGATTTCTCTTAGGACTCTAGACTCTCAGGGTTACAAGTACCATGCAGAAGATAGTGTAATCAAAGTGACAAAAGGCTCAATGGTAGGCATGAAAGACAGTTTGCAGAAGGGTCTTTACATTCTCCAGGGGAGTGTTGTTATGGGCGATGCTGCAGTAGCATCATCAGGAAGTAATAGCCAAAGTAGGCAGGATCAAAATAAGTTGCGGCATTGGCGTCTTGGTCACATGAGTGACAGAGGATTAGCTGTTTTGGGAAAGAGAGATTTGTTGAAAGGGTCTAAAGCAGAATCATTGGGATTTTGTGAGCACTATGTGTGTGGTAAACAAACTAGAGTCAAATTCAGCAATTCGGCTGTAAGAAAGACTAAAGGGACAGTGGACTACATTCACTCAGATCTTTGGGGTCCAAACAGAATTTCATCCAAGAGCGGAGCCAGATACTACATGAGTTTGATTGATGATTATTCAAGGATGGTGTGGGTTTACTTTCTGAAAACGAAAGATGAGGCATATTCAACCTTTGTCAAATGGAAGACAATGATTGAGAAGCAAACAGGAAGAAAAATCAAACATCTTAGGACAGATAATGGGTTAGAATATTATAGTCGTGAGTTCAACAAGTTCTGCGAAGCTGAGGGAATAGTGCGCCATCGCACTTGTTCTAGAACACCACAACAGAATGGAGTCGCAAAAAAAAAGAACGCTTTTTGATAAGGCACGAAGTATGCTCTCTCATTCTGGTGTGGGAAAGGATTTTTGGGCTGAAGCTATCAATACAGCGTGTTACTTGGTGAATTGGTCTCCATCAATGGCTATTGATTGTAAAACTCATTTTGAGATTTGGTCTGGATCGTCGGCTGATTATGAACATTTGAGAGTGTTCTATTGTCCTGCGTATGCTCATGTGAGAGATGGTAAGCTTGAGCCAAGGGCAAAGAGATGCATATTTCAAGGATATGCTACTGGAGTGAAGGGATATAGGTTATGGTGTACCTCTCTAAAGTCAGTAGGGACGTTACTTTTAATGAGTTTGCTTCGATAGATAGTCAGAAGGAAGTAGGAGAAATGGTCGAATCAGGATCGGTTGTGAGTAAACAAGTAGAGATTGAAGTAAAATCAGTTCCTAACAGGTCCAATAATTCAAGTGGTTCTGAGTTGGATCCAGAATCAGGAGGTGAAGCGTCACCATCGGATGATAGTGACGATGATGCGCCTGAACAAGAACAACAACCTTATAGCATATCATTGGGCAGAGAAAGAAGAGATATTAGACTTCCAAAAAGGTATGCGAATCTAGTTGCATATGCTCTGTCAGTTGCAGAAGAAGTTGAGATGCAGGAACCTAGTAGCTACAGAGTAGCTATAGCGAGTTCAGAGGTAAATCGACGGATTGGTGCTATGGGGGAAGAGATTGAATCTCTTCAAAATAATACTGTGAATGTTGGCTTAACTTTTAACAAGACCGATATTGGTGAATCGTTGAATAATGTTGCAGGATCATTGGTTAGTTTAGTTGATTCTAATTTTGCAGGTGATATGGATAAAAGAAGATCTCTGACAGGATATATATTTAATCTAGCTGGGAGTGCGATCAGTTGGAAAGCACAGTTGCAAGCCACTGTAATTTTGTCTACAACAAAGGCAGAGTACATGGCGGTAACAGAAGCAGTTAAAGAGGCAATATATTTTCAAGGTTTGGTGGCAGATTTGGGCTTGGATAGGACTACTACAAAAGTGCTTTGTGACAGTCAAAGCGTCATACACCTTACAGGGAACCAGATGTACCATGAGCGTACAAATCACATAGATGTCAGGTATCATTTTATTCGTGATATAATATCAAAGGGAATTTTTGATGTGAAGAAAGTGTCTACACACGATAATCCAGCAGATACAATGACCAAGGCAGTATCAGTTTGAAAGTTTACGCAGTGCCTAAACTGATCGGTGTTCACAGTATAGAGTGAATGCCTTAAGGGCATTTGGTGAGTCAAAAGAAGAGAAGTTATTTTGTTGATAGTAAAGAAAGGATATTCGCCTCAAGGGGAAGATTTGTTATGAATGAGTCGAATAGTGCCTTGACAGTGTACTCTGTCTGGCAGTACAGTTTTGTTTCTGTGATAGTGATATTGTGCCTTGACATTGTACTGTGTTCGGTTGTGACTTGTGTTAGTCTTGTGGTATGAGCCCATTAGGCCCATTGTCTAGTAAGTCTATTAATTCCCTATAAATAAACTATTAGGGCGACACAAAACACAATCTGAAATCTGTACCTTTTCTACCATAGTGAAACTCTTTTCTCTGGCGGTGCCCGTGGACGTAGACAATTATCGAACCACGTTAAATCATGTGTTCATTTAAATATTTCATTCGCATATATTCTGTGCTTGAGCCATTTTGTGATAATTGCATAGTAATTTAATAACATTAATGTTTATGACCCAAGTGAAAGCATTCAGAGAAGTATGATGCCATATCCTCATATTTTATTTCTTCCCAAAATCCATCACTATCTCCAAGCCCAATCCAAACTTTGGATTTCAGTATTTTTGAGACATATAGTTCAATCTAAAATTTTAAAAAAAATAAACCTGGTTATGTTCTTAGCAAGAACCTATACAGATAAAGGATTTTGAGTAGTCTTTGCTATTTCGTGAATTGTGTCTTCATCATACATATACTCAGGAATATTAGGAAAGGAACCACACAAGGTGACAGGCTCAGCCAAGAAATCATTTTTAGACGAACTCGAACTCATGACCTTTGGTCATAAGCTTGTCTTACTCCACCAACTCGACTACCCCTTTGAGGACCAAATATTCTTGTAGTGACTATATCTTTAATGGTTTTTCAAAAAATAAAAACTAAATGGACAAGCTATTTTCATTCAAATATAGTATAATTACATGTATTAATAAGTTTACCCAAAACTTGTATATTCTCATTTATTTATTTATTAGACAAAATATTTTTATTAGACTATATATAATTTTTACACTTATTGTTTTTTCTCTTTTATTCTCATTTCTCCTTACTACCTATAATGGTTAAGAAATGTAATCCACCTCCTCATCTAAAGTAAGCTTGTATTCTTAATTTTTTCTTTATGATTTTTTTGTTTAGTTTTTAGGTTTTTAGTTAGATTTATATAAATAGCTCTTAGTATATAGTGCAAAATTATTTGTTGATGATAGTTGGTGGTTAGATAGGTGAATTTAGGAGCAAGAGTTTATAAATTTAGGGTTTCTTTATTTATTTAGGAGGTCTGGGGTTACTCTTCCTTGCCAAAATTACAAGGAAGAAGACACAACAATGGTGCAGGGCTTTGAACCATCGATATGTCGATAGCGCACCGATGGTGCACATGCCAACCACCATAAGTGTATTTTCTTCCTACCTATTAAATGTTTTTTTCTATTGTAATCTTTAGCACCATATAAAGAAATTAAAAAAAAATAAGATGCTTAAATTCAAAGGAGATGGCCGACTCATTTGCAGCGTCTTTTTAGTGACTTTCAGAATAAGTGCAATAACTTGGTTTAATCAATTTCTCATGTATTTACTTGTATTTTAAATCTTTTGAGCTCTCTTCAAGGACTAATGTATTGGTAGTAAGATGATTAAGGATAACGGAGATTAGATGATATCATGCATTATAAACATGATCACAATGAAAGTTTTAGGTATAACACTTTGCGGTTCGTCAAAACCAAAAGTTATCTAGAAGATTTCATAAGGAATTTTCGTGGACCACCTATGATATTCAATATTACAAGCCCTATAGGTCTAGGATATCATATAATAAAGGATAATACAATTTCACTTGGTCATAAAATATGGCTAAAATGTATGTTGAACTATACTTGTAGATGAAAGGATACGGTACGAGTTATGATAAATCATACTCCACTTTGTACTATGTTCGCTTATAAGTTTACCTATCAACTTGTAGCAATCAGATTAACCTTATCAGTCGTACTATATCTGGACAAAAACGTACCCATCTATCTAGCAGCTCCAAATCATTTGTGCAAACACCGAATGATCCAAATTGAAGTCCTCGGTGTAGATAATGAATGATCTAAATTTGATTATAGTTAGAGTAAGGGTAATTATAAAGGGAGTTACATCTTTAAAGACCCTAAATCTTACTACCATAAAATTCAAATGTGTATGTACAATAAATAATGCGTAACATATATCTCATAAAGGTGTTTCACTACTATACGATAATATAACTTGGTTTAAAAAGTCTATGTGTAACTTATAAGAGATTGATAATAAAATTATTTATCAAATAACTTGGTTGTTATATGGATGCTTACATCAAGAATAATAGTGACCATCTGTCAAACAAACATAAGACTTATAAATTTTGACTTAAAGTTGAATTCGGAATAATATTCCTTCGATGTAAATTTTAGCCACTGTGGAAGGTATCAAAGGTGATTAATCACAAGTTGATGCACTTGAAACTATAAAACCTCTTAAACGATTACAAAATTTTAAATATTTATGGTAAGACTAGGTTTTATCAATCGATTAATGTTCATATCATAGAAAAAAAATACTTTCCTTTATTCAGAGTCTTAAAACGAGTCAATCAATTTTCATGGTAGGACTGATTCATTATTGTATTTTAACAAACTCAAAGAGTACTTAATATTATCATATCTTATATCAAACTGATTCAAAAAAGTATTATATATTTACTTAGTCATATTGGATACCGATTAAAATGGTGTATTTATCAATGAAGAACCACATATGCAGATTATATCTACAAATATTTACTTAAAATTGAGACATGATAATTATCGTCAAATAATATATGTATCATCTTGGTGGGATCTATTAATATGCGGTCATAGTTTCAAAGGCATACACTGATGACTCACACTTTATTTATATTCAAAATATTCTCTAAAACTATTTATATTTTTACTTGTTGGTTGGTTGAGTTATGAGAATTTGATATTTGGTATGAGCCTTGAAATATAATTAAAATACAAAATCTAGGAGAATTCATGAGTTTCAACTTGATTGATGTCCTACTAACAAAAGATAGCTTTGCGCGAGAATAAAATGTTACAACAGATGGTTGGTCCAATAGCCTAAGAAGTGGAGTACAACTTATTTTTTATTAGGTGAAATCTTGCACCATTCTATCTCATTTGGTTTCAGAGATTCAAACAATGAGGCATAATACCATGCATTTTTATTAAATTTTATCAATTGAATGTATAACGAGCCTATAAGGTCAAACTACTTAGCAATTCCCAAAACTTGATTAGTTGGTCTAAATCTCGTATGGACAATATCATTCGTCATTTTGAGGTACGATGACAACACATCATACATTTTGGCCAAGTTCGCTACAAATATGTCTTGTGCTCGAAGAAACAAATAACTGACTTGTTGGCATATATCGTAGAAAATATGTCATGGGTCATCATACGAGTGTGATTGATGACCAAACTTCAAAGAATATATTTGAGTTGGACAAAAGCTTGCTCCTATAATTTAGGAATAAAGTCTCAACATTTGTTCAACAAGCTATAATATGAATTTTGTGATAAAAGAAATGGTTATATCTTCGTTTTAATTTAGAAATTACTCTAAGAATACCAATACAATAAAAATGAGAACCACACTTGACCTAGTGGAAGAGAAATGAGCTAAGGACCACCTCTACATGCAATATTGTTGGAAATACAGATACCGATATGATATTTTATGATATTGCTCCAAAAGCCCGCACGACTTTACTTTTGGCCCACTTTGAAAAGATCTCATACTAGTTGAGGTATATTCTTACGTATATATCTTAGATAATTCTCATGTCTAACCAATGTGGAATGTGTAACTTCGGTCACCATCCTAACAAATCCTCCTCTCGAACAAAGTACCGCCTCAGTCTCCTCTCAATTGACTTTCATTTGTCCTTGAGCTGCTCACCTCCTATTAGACTATACTGTGTTGTTCTTGAGCACCACTTTAATCAAGTACCACGGTCTTGATACACTCCAATCAAGTCACATCCATTGATGAGCCACTTGCGATCCAAACTAGGATCTCTAACGCAGATCATTTACCATGAGCACAACTTTTACTTTATCATGTTCAACCTCCGACATCGCGTTTCGTCTGGGCGGGTACTGCATATTCCACCTTCGTATATAAATAAGAACAATCTGTTCTCCCCACTAGTATGATATTGTACGCTTTGGACCTGAAGGCCAGCATGACTTTACTTTTGGTCCACTTCCAAAATGCTTCATATTTTGGCATATATTCTTTGTTATATACCACTGATCCTTCCCATATCTAACCAATGTGAGATTTGAGACTTTAGTCGTCACCCTAATAAATATTATCGAATCGTCAAAAGCTTGGAAACCAATATTCTTTATCGGTTATCTTTTCTAAATATTAATTCAACATTGAAAAAAGATTAAACCATATTAGAAAAGACCATACACCTCATGGAAATATATAATTATAAAACTTCGAACATTTCAATTGTTTGACGTTATTTTTATTTATGATGGACATATTTAATAAAAATACGATCTCTAATTAAAAAAATTTATCGTTAAATTTTGTTTGCATATCTTCACAATCTTAGTTTTTTAAAAGTTTTGAAAGTAAATAAAAAAATTTAACACATATTTCAACTCTATAAAAATTCAACCAACAAATTAATATACATAATTAATAGGTTAGGTTAAAAATGATTAATGGTAGTATACAACAAATCGCTTTCCCCCATCCTCTTTGTTCTTATCATAGAGGTTCTTTCAGCATTCTTAAGGAGAAAAGTAAAAATGAGAAATTTTGGTTTCATTATAAATGTCAGAAGCTAAAAATCATTAATCTAAGCTTTGCTGATGATTTAATGATTTATTGTCATGGAGACGTCCACTCCCTTCTTCTTATCAAAGAAGCCCTTGATGAATTCTATATTCTCTCTGGCCTTAAAGTCAATCCCTCTAAAAGTCAGATCTTCATTTCCGGTTTTGATGAGTCTCTTCGTGGGGACCTCAGCAGTATCATGGGATTCTCGAAAGGATCCCTCCCTTGTTAAATATTTGGGTGTGCCCCTTTTTACTAGCCGTCTCACCCATTCTGACTGTCGTCCGTTTCTCCATAAAATCACCTCGATAATTAAATCATGGACCACTAAGAACCTTTCTTATACTGGGAGACTTCAGCTCATTAAGTCTGTCTTATTCGCTGGTCAAGTCTATTGATCTTCCATTTTCATCCTTCCCTCAAGGATCTTAAAAGAATTGACCCAGTACTTCCGTCGTTTTTTGGGTCCAACTCGGCTATGAAAATCCATGAAGCCAAAGTTGCATGGACCACAGTCACGTTGCCAATAGTAGAGGGCGGCCTTGGGATCCTAGATTTAAAAATTTGGAATCAGGCGGTTGTCCTAAAACACCTTTGGTCGATCGTGCGTAATAATCCTCACTCCATATGAAGTGATTGGATTAAGATGGAAAAATTAAAAATAATAATTTATGGAACCTCCCTATTGGATCCTCGCTCTCGTGGATCTGGAGGAAACTTCTTCGTCTTCGCCCTTTGGCTTGTCAACTAGGCAGGGTAGCAATTGGAAATGGCTCAAGCACCTCCTTTTGGTATGACCCATGGCTCATCTCTTCTTCGCTTGGTTCCCATTATGGTGACAGTATCATCAAGGACTCTAGACTTGGGAAATCTCTAAAAGTCTCTGATATCATCCCCAATGGGAACTGGAATTGGCTCCAATTCTAGATCGGCAAATGCTTGCAACCGTGCCAACTTGTTGGAAATCCAATCTCTCATTCTCTCACTCCCACCGCCAAACACCCTCCTCAACGATACTCCTTTCTGGAAGGCGAAAGAAGGATGCACTTTCTTCTCCATCAAGGACACGTACCACACTATTTGGTCGCCCAACCCTAATGTAGGGTGGTCCGGGTTAGTTTGGAACAAATCTAATATTCTGCGTCATTCTTTCATTTTATGGCTCGCTATTTTGGGCAAGCTAGTCACCAAAGACAAGCTCTTCAGTTGGGATTATGACATCCCACCTGTCTGTGTCCTGTGCAACTCTGAAAATGAAACCATCCCTCATCTCCTCTTTGATTGCAGTTTCATTCAGAGTATTTGGACCAATGCTAGCAATAAACTAGGATTCCCCTTTACAGCTTCCTGCTGGTAGTCTTGGGTTTGTGAAGCGTCAAATTGGTCTCCAACTTGAAACCGTTCTATTTGGCAGTCTTGCTTCGCCGCAGTAACCTACCACGTCTGGAAGGAGAGGAACTTTAGAACATTTGGTTCCTCCCCGGCCATAGCCTCGATGATGTCTCATCGAATTTTCTCGGACCTTCGGTTTAGATTCCAAGGCACCAAGACTGGATGGCCTTTCTAAAATTAATATTTATTACCCTTTCTTTTAAAATTGCAGGATGGATCGCTGAGAGCAGTTCGGGATCCGATACTTCATGGATCGCTTGGAGGACTGCGGATACTGCATCTGATATCTCCCGTATTAGCACCACTTTAGTCTATATATATTGAACGTTTCCTCTCCCTTTCTAGGACTGGATCGTTTTTTCTGTTATTCTATTATTCGAGTAGACGTTACTTAATCGATCTAATCGATTGTTGATGTATTCTCGAGGTATGCCCCAAATCTATTGTATGAACCATTTTTAATTATTTAATGCTTTTTAAATACAAAAAAGGCTCTAATCTCAAAATGTAAATAAATAAGATAAACCTAAACTAAAATCCAAATTAACCGTGAGGTGATCATGGGAAAAATAAAATTATGTACACTGAATGGCAATGTCCGAAAAGCTCACAACATTTTATATATTCTTGCATCTCAAAACATTTTATAAAATATTACAAACTAATATAAATAAATGTAAATAAATTTTTTTAATATTACAAACTAATATAAATAAATGTAAATAAAATTTTTGTAACATAGAAAAGCACGTATTATTTCTTTTTTAAACAAATTAAAATTCAGCTAAAATTAAATTACAAACAAAATTATGTCTACACCCATTGTGATCAGGTTCTCGTAGAGATAAAAATATAATTCGTTTTGGAAACTAATCAACTTATTAGCAAGATTATAGTTAGTTCCAAATTTTTGTTTTGAATTTTTATGTTTTAAAGGGCCTCATTTTTTTCTTTAACATCACAAGATTTTACTCTAAGGCAATACTGAAGAAATTATTTAATTGTATTTTAATATAAAACTAATCCCCAATTATTTAACCAATAATCATATAAATTAATCTCCAATCCAAGCTCCCTTCTACTTCCTTTAGTGTTTATCCAATTTAAATTAATCTCCTAATCACTCTATGTTAGAGTCTAATATGTGCAATTCATACATATATATACAATAGACAATTAATCTGTGAACTCTTTTTTTAAAATTGGATCAAGTAATTTCCACTAGCAATACATGAAGAAAGCTATAGATTTCATTATAGATCATCACAAAACCCTGAAAACTCAACGTTTGCATTCCTTAGATTAAAACAAGAAAAAATACACAATGAAAATTAAAATACTGGCACCGAACTTGTTAACATATCAATCCCGCCCAATCCAAAATCAATTTCCACACCTAGAAATATTAAACAAAAAAATCATTCAACGTAATTGGTCTAGAAAACCCTGGTGAGTGACGTAGTAGAGCAGAGCAACATTCAGGTTTCAGATTTGGGTGTTTTGAGATTCATATAGTTCATGGTATAGTTCTTTGATGATTCACCCATTTCAAATTTTTGAATCTTGACCAATGCTTTGTTGTCCTCTTGCTTTGTTGGCTCCTGTTTTATTGTTGTTTTCGATAGAGAAGAGAATAGGGCCTCTTGAAGCTGCAGCTCTATTGCGTACTTCTCATCTGAGATTGGAATTACTTCTTCGTCGTCGAATAAAGCTGAGAAATAAAATTCATCGGCGTATAAGTCGGTGTTCATCTTTGACTGAACTCGTGCTTCTTTTTTTCCGTTTGTTTTTGTTCTTGTTAGTTTTAGTTTTAGCCTTGGTCTTGTTTTATTTATAGATGGTTTTTTACATGAGATAGCGGGAGTTTAAAGGTCTCGCATGCGTTTAGTTTTAATGGATTGGATTATCAATGCATATTGATTACTGGCTACCTTTTGAGTCGTTAATTCAAACTAGAGTATGCAGTTGTGTCTTTTGAGTTTTCAAACACCAGAAGCCAAATTCTAATTAAATACTACTGGTATGAATCAGAATTAATTATACTATACTTTTATTGAAAGTATGTTGGTGAAGATATTCTCGAACGAGATCATGCAACTAAAACGTTAGGCATAGGGCTCTTATGTATCCGGTTCTCGACATAACCAAACCCGATAGTTAAGTTTTTGTTTCGGTTCGAATTCGGTCAGGTTCTTTTTAGTTTCCGTTCAGGTTGGTTTCCATTCGATCCCTTATCAGTCTGGTACTGGATCTCGATCCAGTACTGTTTATTTAAAAAAAAATTAAATTAAATTATAATTTTATTTTTATTTAAAAAAAAACATAAAATAATCTGTTTTAATGGTTTTATTTGTTTGGTTTTTTATCGGTTCTACCGATTTATCTTGGTACGATTTTATATGGATTCTATAAATTTATCGGTGTTGTCGGCTTGGTTTCAAAACCGTTCTTCCGATCATCAATTTTATCGTTTCAATTTCAAACATGATTTATTATTTCAGTTTCTCGAGAATTAAACCGTTAAAATTTGATCGATTCTTATCCGTTCGATTACAACCTTACATGTCGGCCGACTTTGAAAAATCAATACCAGTTCAAAGAGATATAGATCAGAACAACATAATTCGAAGGTTACGGATCCTGTCAGGTTTAGATTTTGATGGAACCAAACAGGATGGTTAAATTTATGGGTTTGTACCGGACGAACTTAATAAAATTTTATTGTTTTGGAAGCAAATCGAAATCGATAAGAATCGATTTGGTTCGGTATAATTTTGATTTTTTGGAGAGAATTTGTAGCCGCTACTCAATGAATGTGTACAAGATAAATCCCCAGATGATGCAATAGTCTGTAAACCAACGACGTATATATAGAAACTCGAACTCATGACTTTCGGTCCCAAACATGTTTTATTCAACCAACTCGGTAGTTCAGTTTGTTTCGGTCTAATTTGATCTTGTTCTGTTCGGACCGATTAAGTCCATAAATTTTTAAAAAATAAAATTGAAAAAGTTAATAGTAACAAAAAAAATATAACTAAGAATTATAACTTTGAAAAATATTTGGCAATCGGACAATTTTTTTAGTTTCCTCAAGTCGATCGATGTGACTTTCGATTACTATGATTTTGACTAGGTTGCTGAACTTAAACTAGAATCTAAGTCTAACAAAGCAAGTTTAATTATATTTGGTACAATTATCTTTTAAGAATCCGGTTAAGGTTAACCGGACTCACTTACCCTCTTTTGTTATACAGGTTTATGAATTTTTGAGTTCCGTAATTAATGAAATCAGTAGTTTAAATAAAAATAACTTCGTAATTATATCGACGATTTTTTTTAAAGAAAATATTTATTTATTGATGGCGAATAAAATATTACATATGTTTAAGTGTTACGGTTTGTGAGCTTTGATAGCTCTGAGTATCAGTTGTTCAATGACTTCTACATTTTTTCTTCTTCTTCTATATTCCATCTTCTTTTGGAGCGTCTCTTTCTTCTTGTATTACTCTATGCCTTCTTGTGTCTTTAGTCCTCTTTTGTCCTGCAAGCAAAGGAAAACAAGTGGTCAGGTTTTTACAAACCTGCAAAGTCATTTGATTAATCAAAGAACCTAAAATTCCCCAAGTTTAATGGATCCAACAATATAATAGTAGAAATTTCATTGAGAGAATGGTTAGTAGAGATTTCAAGTTTTGTCTGTTTTTTAAGTGCATGCTTACCTAACCAATTTGCAGCAATGTTTTGCTCTCTATATATATGTTTCAAAGTCGTTTGAGGCATGATTAAGTTCCTACAACAAAGGATAATATGTTCTAAGTGCCATGGGTATTTACCCGAGGCTAACATATTGAACAATCCTAGAGAATCTATCTCTATATCTATCATGTTAAGTTTTTTCTATTTGCAACTTAATAGACCATTTAACAAAGCATAAATTTCAGCAATCATTGGGGAACATTTACCTATTACATTACCTTTAGCTACGACTAGGTTACCTAGTTCATCTCTCAAGATAAAACCATGACTAGAATCTTCATTCCTTAAGGTTGAACCATCACAGTTTAACTTATATCGATTATGTAATGGATGGTTCTATTTGACATACATGAAAGGTTTTGAGTTCTTAGTGTGATTAAAACAGCTAAGGTCTTTTGCTATATGCGAATCACCTTTCCAGTGTTTTCTATTGAATGTTGATGCAAAGTCTAAAGAGATGAGCATAAAGGATATCTGATTAATAATCATTTTATGTGAAGTGATAATGTTTTGATACTTATCAATACAGGTAAAATAATACATATATGAGTTGCTTTATAGTAGATAATAACCAAAGGTTAATGATATGATGGATTGTCATATGTTTGCCTATTTTAATGTTGAATTTTTCAGAAAATATGAGACCATATAGCCCAGGAAGATTCACAAGTAGTAAAAGCATATTTAAGTGATTCAATGTTCTCGCATTTTAGACATTTTGAAGCAAGTTGAAATCCTTTTTTCGGCAATATTGTGTCTACACTAATGAAATTGTTTAATACTCTTCAAAGAGTGAAAGAAACTTCTTTGGAGAGATATTATTCTATATTTTCCCTTTGATTAGTGAAGTTATATCTTTTTGTCTAATTACGCTGACTGTGTCTTTTAATTTAAAGGTTCCATCAGTGGAGATCTTCCACATGATGGAATATTCTATGTTTAAGTTAATGTGAGTTTTTGTAATTCTGTTTATGTAAGCAGATGGTAGGTATAACTGTAATTTAGGTAAATCCCAGTTGTCATTATTCCAGAATTGAGTTACCTTTGTTAAAGAGTAATGTTGTGAATTGATTTCTGTTAGGGTTATTCAAGGTTTATTCTGATGCCAACTGTCTAACCAGAAGTCTAGTTCTCCCTTTTCTAATCTCCAGTTTATATATTTTTCAGCTTATTCTTTAATCTCAAACATTATTTTCCAAGTTTTAGAATCTATTGATCTTAAAGAGGATTGTAAAGGGTGACTGTTTTGACAGTACTTAGAATGCATTAGTTTGGACCATATGGTTTTATTGTTTCTAAAGTTAAACCAAAGCTTAAATGAATATTCTTTTGGAATATCATTTAGGTTTCTTATATTGAGTCCATTTTTATTGTGAGGTTTACATGTCTTGTTCCATTTGCACCATAATATAGTTTTATTGTTTTCACTATAACCCCGTAAAAATTTATTTAACAGTTTGTTAATTCTAGTTATTACTTTCAAAGGTAAGTTAATTGACTGTAAGTAATAGTTTGGGTAAGATAATAGGACAAACTTAATCAATGTTATTCTACCACCAAAAGAGATGTTTTTCGAATTCCATTAATTTTGTTTCTTATCTTATCTATTAAATCCTCAAAGTTAATAGAAAAGTTGTTTGTATGAATTGGGATACCTAAATATATAAAAGGTAACTTAGTCTGCTTGAAGCCTAAAAGGTATTCCAGAGCATTTATCCTGGTTCTACTCATGTGTGTAGAGGCTATAAAAGTTGTTTTTTGTGTATTTATTTGTTGGCCAGATAATATTTGGTATGTGTCTAAGAATTTTAAAAGTTTCTTTTTATTTGTTAGTGGACCATTTAGGAAGAGAATTATATCATCAACATATGCTAAACAGTTAATATTTAAAGAACCTTCCATGTTATATGTCATTAGTTTATGTTGGCCAATTAATTTGTTTAAAACTCTTATTAAAAATTCTTCTGCTATAATAAATAGGCTTGGGACAGAGGGTCCCCCTGCCTTAAACCATTACTAGAATTAAAGTAGCCATTAGTTTTGCCATTAATTATCACTGAGTATGAAATATGTTCAATACTTTTCTTAACTAGCTCTATTACTTGTTGATTGAATCCAAAGGAAAGCAAAAGCTCATATATAAACCTAAAATCAAGCTTATCAAAAGCTTTTGACATATCTAAGCTAATCATTAAGTTGCTCCCTCTGGTTTTTCTGTTAAGGTCTCTAATTATTTCTTGAGTTATTAAAATGTTGTCCTATATTGTTCCTTTTCAATGTATGCACCTTGTTCATTTGAAATGATAAGAGGGAGTAGTCTAGCTAGTCTATTATTCAATATTTTAGATATAATTATATTAAGGACTGAGCATAGGCTTATAGGTCTAAATTGCAGCCAAGTTTTAGGTGATTTGACCTTAGGTATTAAGCAGATGAGGGTTGCAAATAAGCCTTTAGGGAGTTCAGTTTTAGTGAAGTAATCTATGATAACTTTGAGAAGGTCATCATTTATTATTAACCAGTATGATAAGTAGAATCGCGAGTTGAATCCATCAACTTCAAAAGCACTATTAAGATTCAGGTTTTTTTATTACATTGTACAATTCATCCATTGATGGCATTTTCATTATGTCCTTATTGTTTTGACCTGTTATGACATTAGGGATAATGTCCTTTATCATAGAAAGGTTATTCTGAGTTTGTGGCTTGTTTAAAAGTGTGTTAAAGTATTCTACATCAGATAAACCAATTATATCCTCATCTTCAATCCAATTATCTTCAATTAAAATGCCATTGATTCTGTTTTCAGATCTTCTCTTTTTAACATAATTGTGAAATGTTGTTGAATTGTTGTCACCAAATTTTAACCACTTTACGTAACTTTTTTGTTGCCAATATATTTCATCTCTTTCAAGTAATGTTATAAGCTTAGCATTAAGGTTAGATATATTAGTTTGGTTCTTAAGATTGTTTGTTTCTTTCAGCTTAGTTTCTGCAATTTTTATTGCCTCTTCAGTTTTGTTTAGATAGTAAAAAATGTTAGCATATATATCACTGTTCCAGTTTTTTAGATGTTTCTTAAGTCTTTTCAACTTGGACCAAGATATGTAAATATGAGAAGTATCAGTCAAATTTTTGGACCAGTTGTTTTCTACAGTATTAAGAAAATCCTCATGTTTCAACCACATGTTTTGGAATCTAAATGAAGGTTTATGGTTTGTAGATTTTAGTATGATAGATATTATCAAGGGTGAATGGTCAGAACATGTTCTGGCCAGGTGATTTACCCTTGTAATTTGAAATTTTTCTCTCAATATATCATTATGCAAGGATCTGTCTAAACTTTTCCATTTGTGTTTGTTTGTCCATGTAAAGTTTGTGCCTATGTAACAAGGGTCTTCTAATTTGCAATCTAAAATCATATTATTAAAATCATCCATACTTTTGGAACAAAGTATGGAACAATATAGTTGTTCACTTGTGTTAGAGATTGTGTTAAAATCTCCAACAACTTTGTTAAAATCACCCTATGGCATCTGGTACATTTTGCATAAACTATGGTAAGTAGAACTACTTTGTTAGTAGCAGAATGACTTACCATAGAGTTGACATGTTGATCTGAATTGTCTAGAATATTGATATTATAGCCATTTTTCCAGAAAATCCAAATATTATTATTAATATTTGCAAAATGAGATTCAAAACCTAATTTATTACATTTAAATTGCAAGTTCTCAACTGATATCATAGGTTCTTGTAGAGCTATGATATGAGTTGAGTATTTTCTGACAATATTTTTTAATTCTTTTCAATGTTTTTTTGTTTACTAGTCCTCTAACATTCCAGTTGAGTATGGCTCTCTTCATTTTGAAATTTGTTTTGAGGATCTTAATGATCCTTTAGAAGTTACTCGTTTTATCAATATCTTGCCTCTTGAGGATCTTCTTGTAGGAGTTTAAGTAGAGCTTTTTTTAAGTTATTTAAGTTCAGGTGATTGAGGTAGGCTCAAACTAATCCTAGTAACTGAAGATTCTTGTTATGGTTCGGATAGTTCATATAATTCTTCAACATTAAGTGTTTTAAATGAGTTACTTAGTTGAATGGTATGTAAGGCTTCAATTATGTCATTTTCAGTAACTTCAGGTGGCTCATTAAGTTGATTGAAAATTAGAATTCCTTCATTTTGGTCTGCATTGTTTATTACTCTTAAATCTTTATTATTTTTATTATTGGTTATCAATTCAGGTGGTTTATCAGGTTGTATTGTTAAGGTGGTCTTTTCTGTTTTATCTTTTTTCCATTATCTATGTCTTTACCATTTGTTTCATCTGTTTCATTTGTTTGGTTAGATTCTATAACATTCTGAGATGTTATAGTATCTAGTTCAGAGTTCATAGTTAACAGTGGTTCTATATGTGGTTCTTTGTTAATTCCATTGGATGTTTTTGGAATCCAAACTTCTTTTGAGGGAAGTTTGGATTGGTTGTTTTTAACATTGTTTTTTGTGCTTATGTTTTTATCATTATTTGCTCAAATTCATCCTTTTTGCATTGTCTTTCTTGGTGTTCTACGTGTCTATATTTTTTACAGTAAAAAGGCTTGTTTAAGTATGAAATGTCTTGCCAGTAACCGTCATTTTCCACAAAGCATACCCAGATTCTTTTGGGAAGAGGATTAGAAATATCAGCTAATATCCATGCTTTACATTTGTTGTAGCTCGCGATGTTGTTTTTAGGTAGCCATACTGCTAAAGGAAATCCAATTTCCTTAGCCATATGAGTAACAGAATCAGGGATATATAAAATTTCAGGCAATTTGGGCAGGGAAATTTCAGGCAATTTGGGCAGGGAAATCCAAAAATTTCAACTGAGACTCCTTCTTTGGATGAAATTCAAGTGTCTATTTAAGTATTCTAAAGGATAGCTTGCATATGGTTCTAACAGGTTTACCCCAAAATCTTTTTACATCTTTTAACATGTCTAATTCTACAAAACAAATGCCTATAATCCCATTTATATATGTTACATGCACCTAAAAATCTGAGTGATCAAATTTATGCCTTGAACTCACTAAGAGTAGGACTCCCAAATGAGAACTTGGCAATGAGAGTAGTTTTAGAAATAGTGGTTAGAGAGTACTTATCTGCAAGCTGAAAATGCACTGAAGTTTAGTCCTCGTGCTCCTCGTGAATGACTTCTTTGTGAAATACCTCCTTTCTTGGTACTCATCCTCATACCATGTCTGCGTATGTTCTTTTTTTGCTCGCCTTCTTTATTAGGTATGAAACTTTCGAACACTGGATTTGAAAACATCTGAGGTAGCTCATTCTCCATCGTTGAGGTAGTCTCCTTGAGGGGTCAAAATTCATCGTCTATGTGGATGGATTCTCGCTGCATGTTCTTTGATTGACTCCATGGGGAATAGTCGTCTGATGGTGACTTGATTTATGTGAACTGCTTGTGCTTCTTGATTGAATTGTGGTTTAATTTATTTCTTTGAGGATCAATTTCAACGAGATCGATCTTCAATACTTTTTTTGACCGACGATTTGATGATTTTGAAGGCAGGGTTTTTGAATTCGGGAAAAGTGAAAAGAGAGGTCTGAGAGATCGGTTTGGTTTTATCTTTCCTCGAGATGAGGAAACGAACTTAGAGAGAGAAAGAGTGGTTTTGTCATTGCAAGTGGGTGCTGCTTCTTGGATTTTCTTGGAAATCCGGTGAGTTTATTGGAGCGACCCTCCTCTCTCCATTATATCTATTTTTAAATTTATTTTTAATTAATTAGAAATATAATTTTAAATTGCTCATATAAAAATATATAATTAGTTATATTTTGATAGAATAAGTTTTATTAATTTTCAATTCATAATTATTTTGATATAAAACTATCTTTTATAATATAAAATATGTTAATATTGGTATTCAAAATAATATTTTTCAATCAAATCGGAAAATATAAAAACCAAAATTAGCAAAAATCAATTTAACAAAAATACAACTAATAGTAAACTATTTATTAGCATATGGTAAATGATCTTATATTATTTACGAAAATTGTATAACCAATCGGTAGTCTTAAAATTAATCCAAAATATATTTATATTAATGATTTATTATTATTATTATTATTATTATTATTATTATTATTATTATTATTATTATTATTATTATTATTATTATTAGTAGTAGTAGTAGTAGTAGTAGTAGGAGTAGGAGTAGGAGGAGGATAAAATACCATTTAAGATCCAAAACCATAACTATTATCCACTTAAGATCCATATTTTTCATGTTTCTCTCAGAAAGACCCATTTTAATAAAATACTTACCATTTACGATTCATTTATTACCTAAATAGTCTTATTCATTTAAGAAAACTTGCGAGCTAACCTAACACTCTATACAACATGATATCATTTAAACCCTTGGATTGAAAGTACGCCTTTGTACTTCAAAACACTGAAACTTCAACTCATCCACGTCTTTTGAATGCAATCAAAGTTTACAGCGCGATAGAAATGCTATAGTTGGAAACAAATTCAGTTGAAGGTATAATAAGACTTGAACAGCTCAGCCTTAGATCCGAGTTTCATAAACTTCATTTCGCTAGTGAAAAATAAATCAGGATTTCCTCTATTATAAAAAAATTGAATTGAATCTAAATCTTGAATCTAAAGCACAACCCGAATTAGCTAATGGATCAAGTAAAAGAAAGCAGATCTTGTAGTGTGATTTTTTTTTATTTTGTATCACTTGAATTCAAAGAGAGCAAAAAGCAAAAGAGTTTTTCTTTTGCTTCTTAAGTAAGAAAATTGTACATTCAAAATTTGCTATTTGTTTCTTGGTTTTGAACAAAACAGTGAGTTTTTTACGTTTTTTAAAAATATTTTTTTAAAAAAAATTCAAAACATATCATGAGTGATACTAGTTTTGCTCGTCTTAAAAACACAAAACCAACAGTACTTTCAGTTTTTTTTTCCGAATTACGGTTTAAAAGTTACAGACTTTTAGAAATTTTAAATTTAAAGGGTAAACGAAGAAGATGCGAAACCTTCTTTATTTTGATAGATGAGAAACCTTCTTTATTTTGATAGATGTTAAACCTTCTTTATTTTGATAGATGCGAAACCTTCTTTATTTTGATAGATGCAAAACCTTCTTTCTTTTGATAGATGCAAAACCTTCTTTCTTTTATATAGTTGCTAAACCTTCTTTTATTTTGACTGACGCGAAATCTTCTTTATTTTGATAGATGCTAAACCTTATTTATTTTGATAAAACAAAACCTTCTTTATTTTGATTGATGAGAAAGCATTTTGTTTTGATAGACGCAGAACCTTCTTTATTTTGGTAGATGTGAAACCAATCACTAGATGCGACTATCAAAATAAAGAAGGTTTCGCATCTATCAAAACAAAGAGGTTTCTCATCTAGCAAAATAAATAAGGTTTTGCATCTATCAAAATAAATAAGGTTTTGCATCTATCAAAATAAAAAAGGTTTCGCATCGATCAAAATAAATAAGGTTTCGCATCTATCAAAACAAATAGGTTTCTCATCTAGCAAAATAAAGAAGGTTTCACATCTATCAAAATTAATAAGGTTTCGCATCTATCAAAATAAATAAGGTTTCACATCTATCAAAATAAAGAAGGTATAACATCTATCAAAATAAATAAAGTTTAGCATCTATAAAAAAATTCGCATCTATCAAAATAAAAAAAGGTTTCGCATCTTCTTTGCTTTCCCTTTAAATTTAAAATGTTTAAAAGTCTATAACTTTTAAACCGTAATTCGGAAAAAAATCCGAAAGTACTATTGGTTTTGTTTTTTTAAGACGAACAAACCTAGTACCACTTATGATATATTTTTAATTCTTTTTAAAAAGTATAAAAGAACAAATAACGTTTCGCATCTATGAAAATCGTGTTTTGCATCTACCATTCTAGAAGAATTGAACGTTTCATAACTATCGGTACGTAACGATACAAACGTTTCACATCTATCAAAATCGTGTTTCGCATCTACCATTCTAGAAGAATTGCACGTTTCAAAATTATCCGTACGTACAAATACAAACGTTTCGCATCTCCTTCCCCTGCGTTTTACTCGATACATAAATTTCAGAATCTCAAAATCATACTAAAATCAAAGAAAAACCAATTGAAATACAACATATAAACTAAATTAGTAACGTAAAAACCATGTAAATACAAAAAACTAGAAACAAAACAGATCTCGAGTACCCATATTTCTAAAATCAAATTCATCTTACCACACACAAATTGACTTTTCTAAACAGATATCCAAAATAAAACTTCGAAATAAACTAAAAACACAACAAAAAACATACGAAAACAAAAGAAAAATAAGAAAATTGATGGCCAAGAGATAAAACCTCCCTAAAAAAATAATCAACATCCATTTATGGAAGAATGATCCTATCTATTAGAAACATAAATCACGTCCAGATAATCTTAAAGAACCGAAGGAAATCCAGTATAAGTCAAACCATAATAGCTAATAATTTTTATTTACTTGAATAATTGGTTTAAATCTTCTTAATGATGTGAACTAGGATTGCTAGTGTACCTACTAAGCTTTATAACGTCATATGTAATATTTTGTCCAATGCTAGTCATAGCATACTTAAAACAACTGATGGTTCTTGGGTATTTAAGTTAAGATACCTTAACACCTTTATTAGGTTGAAGCTTAAGATTGTGATATGTATGAGCGCTAACAAGAGAACGATATTTAAAATTAAATTTATTTAATATCTTCTCAATTTAATAAGACTTAAAAATTGATATACTATTTTTCTTTCTTTTGATCCTTATACGAAGAATCATCTCAGCTTCCCTCAAAGTCCTTTATCTCAAAACTAGAAGACAAGAATTTATTGGTTTCATCAAGTTGATTTTGGTCGGTACCAAATATCAACATGTCATCCACATATAAACAAGTCATAATTCTTTTATGAGAAGCATCAATATATACGTATTTGTCTACTTAATTAAGACTAAAACCATTAGACAATACCATATTATCAATTTGTATGTCAATCTTTTGGTGCTTGTTTGATACCATACAAACATTTCGTCAACTTGCACACATTGTTTTCACAAGCATGCATAAAAAACCATTTTTGTTGTTTCATATAAATCTTCTCATGCAAATTAATACTAAAAACTACACTTTATACATACATATATATATATATATATATATATATATATATATATATATATATATATATATATATATATTTGATTAACTGCAAGATTGTATACATATGCAAGTGCTATCAACAATCTAATAGTGTAAATCCTAGCAACCGCAGCATAAGTATCAAAGAATTTAATCCATTCTCTTTGCATAAAATTTTGAATGACCAATCTAGATTTATAACTTTTAGTGGTACCATCTACTCTATTTTATTTTTTAAAAATCCATCTATTTTCCAATGATTTGTAACCAGAGGTAAATTAGCCAATTCTCATGTATTAATATGCATAATATAATATATATCATCTTGGATAACTTCTTTCTAGAATAAAAAATCCCTTGATGTCATAACTTCACTATAAGTCCTTAGATCTTCCTAAATAATAGAAAAATATTTATATAGATATTCAATCGTATCTCTTGACCTTTTTACTAAATAAAGTTGAAAATCATATCCAAAAGATTTAACTTTTCTAGCTCTGGTTATTCTCATTGGTTCATAATGTTGAGGTACATAATCAGTATTCCTGCTACATCTTCAGCTTGAACTGAGTTCTTATTGAAAAAGTTACAAATCATGTCTTTAAATCAAAGTGATGTAGTTGAGAAGGCCCACAATTATTTTAGATTACTAGTCAAATGCAAGCGGGCTTGGTTTTACACTCGGGTATCAGAATTGAGAGAAATTGGTACTCAAACTGAACTTCTAGATTAGCTTAAAAGTTGTCAAGAGTATGATGAAGGCAAGCTACAAGGCCTGTTACAAATTTCGAAGCCTAATTTCCAATGTTTAAAGGCCGACAATCATATCTCATATTTTTAAAAATATTTTAGTTAGATTAGGAAAGTATTTTAAGTAGCAAATCAAATCAAATTGCATTTGAATTATGTGGGATTGTGTTTTAATATTTTTATTTTATTTCCATATAGTTCTATTAAGGTTTCAGATATTCCTTATATAAAGCGTCTTATACCCTAATTTCAAGACAATTGTTTTATCAATACGCTTTTATTACTGAAACTTTAGTTTTTGTTATTCTTTATAAAGAATTTTGTTTATATGTTGCTTGTTAATATTTCGTCGTATCACTAAATATAGATGTAAAAACAAATTAATCAAATATTTCATCTATTAACTGTAAAACTGAGTTCACAAACACATACTCATTAGATATAACACATATAACATATACGCATTGGAATGCTCGACATACCCAATGAAGATACAATATATACCTCTTTCACCCAATTTTTCTTTTTGGGTTCAGTGAGCGTTACAACCGCTCTACAACTCACGACTCTTAGAAAACTCAATATTTTAGGATTTTTAAACCAAAGTTAGTATGTTTCAATCTTATTCCTTGTAGTAGGAATTATATTTAATAAATAACAGGTTGTTAACAGAGTCTCACCACAAAATGCTTCACTCAAATCTGAATCGTATAGCATGAAATTAACCATTTCCTTCAAAGTCATATTTATTCATTTTTTCTTTATCATTTTTAGTGATGTATAAGAAGTCTAATGAGTCGTAGTTTGATGTACTATACCAATAGACTGAAAATGTATCAGATATAATATTCACCTCATCAATCAGTACGTTAATTTTTAATCGAATCTATTTATGTAGCTCTATTCTTCTTCATAGATTTTAAATCTATCAAAAGCTTCATTCTTAGCATGAAACATATAAATGTATAAATATCTAGATGCATGGTCAATAAAAGTAACGACATACCTGTTTATTTCCTAAAGAATGTGTATCTTGAAAATTAGATAAATCATTATGTACTAGTTCCAATATTTTTGAAACTCAATTAACATTATTGAAAGTAATATGGTAATCTTGGTTAACATGAAAGTTTTATATTTCTCATAATGTATATCAACATCATGTATAAAGTCACTTTGGACATGATTTTCTTCTTTTATATTGTATACGTTCTAGTCTTGTAGGTTGTAATATGTTTTATTCAAGTTTATACAAGTACTAGTAGAAGTCATGCAAACAGATTCATTGTGAGACAAAACATTAAAATTTAACATAAATATACAATTACATAAATTTCTAGAGCCTACGAATACAAATACATTAAAATTTTACAAGATATACTTGTTACTTTCATATACTTAATTGAAACGACAATTGTTCAAGATAGTATCAGGCAAGATATTTTTCTGAATCTCGGAAACATACATTACATTTTTCAATAACCCAAAAAACTAGATTAATATGTTCTAGTCCTTTGATTGGTTTCGTTACATTATTACCCATATTTAATGTAGATTCATCTTCACTTGGTTAAAAATTATTGAGCCAACAAAAATATTTACACACATGACTTGTTGCTCCGAAATCAATCCATCATGCAACATTATCATCTTGCACATAAAATGCTTCAAATATTAATGACATATAATCCTTACTAGAAATATAATTTTGAATTAAAAAAATCACCTTGTTATTTTTCTAGATCTTTAAACCCACTTGGACCAACATTCTTCTTGCCTTTACCAACCCGATTATCCTTCCTGAAATAAGCAGGTTTTCGATATTTCCAACATGCCAAGTTAAGAAACTTGTTGGAATAATTATTGTTATTTACCTTCAAATTTAATCATATTACCTTTTATTGTGTTTGTATTTTTAAAGTATCATTTTTCATCCATATTTACAGAAAAGGTTTTATACTTGGTTCTTACTATTAAGACTATTGATTTATCCTTTATCCGTTAAAGACTCTTCAATATTAAAATGAACCCCAAGTTCAACCAGAGTCATCTCTTCCTTGTTGGGTTTAAGAGTGTGTTTAGAATGTTTCTATGCTGGTAGTTATTTATCTATAACACTAAACACCAAAACACATTCATATATTTTCATGTTATGTTGAACCAACTGACCCATAATTCTTAATAGTTCATTTTAATATTCCATGACCGATTTGTAACCAACCATTTTAAAATTGATAAAGTTACTAACCATAAACTTATTATTAGAATCATCTTCGATCATATACTTGGATTCAAGTGAATCCATAATTCTCTTGCATACTCAACATTTTAATATACATCAAATATAGGATCAGAGATACCGTTAAAGATATGGTCAGGATATATGTAATCATCCTTATCGTATTTCTAAAAATTGACGCCCCCGCACCTCAGCTAAAGGGCCATATGCTATTTACCTTGCTAATCACAATACATTCTAATGAGTGTGTACTTTGCAATCTTTGACTTGTTCGATAATGTATAATGACTATATTGGTCAAATAATCAATCCAATTACACCAAAATATTTAACATAAGATTATTATTAAAAAAACTTGTTAGGTGTGACAAATTTCCCACATCGATTAGACATGGTAAATATATATTGTATTTAAGTGAGAACATATATTAACTAGTAAGAGGTCTTTTTGAAGTGGACTAAAATCTAAGGATTAATGATAAAGATATATATTATTCGGACGTTATTATTCTTATTAGGAAAGATAAGGATTCATCGAGGTAAACATATTAACTCAAGGTGAAGACAAAGTTTCGGCTGAAAATAATGACAAAGTGTCGACTAAATGAAAATTTATTTTAGCCGCCATTTTGGAGATGATGTACGGTAGATTACATTTGCACATTAGTATATAAGATGCATGAGATAAGGATTAAACAATGACAACAGGTTAGGAGTATCTTCAAGAACAAGTAGACGATGTTAAGTACTTAAACATGATATATGAATTGAAGAAGATTATGGAATGTTTAAGACATATAATTTATTTTACTCATTTTTCCCATAGTGGTTAGAGGATAAATATGAAACTAATGTAACAGATGGATGACACGTGTCATAAGATATATGTGTCACTTACTTGAATAATTAGGGTCCAAAATTGCTATAAATATGAATGTAATCATTATGAAAATGGGTTCATTGATTGAAAAAATATTCTAAGAATATTTTATTATCTAAAAACTCTTGACCATTAACCAGTCTAAGTCAATTTGGCATACTTAACGAAGGTTTTCCTTCATTATATTTGACACCGTATGTGAGAAATATCTTCGAATAAAACATTTAATAAATAAATGGTAACCCTTATGTTTATCTAGTAACTTCCAAAATACGCTTAGCTTCATTAATTTTTTAATATATGAAGTAAGAATCTAGGCTCAGAAGTAGGACTTCAGCTCATATCTATAACTAGAGATATTATGAACCAATCCATCAAGTTTAGATTTGTAACATCTAATAATGAAGCAGAATATGAAGTTGATATCATGAGATTTTGGTTAGCAAAGATTTATGGAACAAAGAGGGTAAAACTCTTAACAGGCTCATAGTTAGTGGTTAATCAAGTATCAAGACACACTGAAGATAAAAGAGAGAATATAATCTAATGACCAGAACAATTAATGTGATCAGTTGCTCAGTTTGAGTCTGTCAAATTCAGTCAAGTCCCAAGAACCGAAAATGAAACAGTTGATGCACTCATTTGTTTTACGTACATATCTTCACTACCATGAATAATACTCCAAAAACCCTTCAATCAGGATATCAGATTACTTCATTTCAATGTTTACATCCAAGGGACAATGATAATAGAATGAGAAAAAAAGTAATAATATTGTGAAAGCCAATAAAAAAAGTATCTAATAGAATGGGCGTTACCGAAGGTAAAATAGAGGCACAAAAAATTAGATAAATTCAGTAAGATTGTTTTGAACGTTGAGTACACTATATAAGAGATGCATAGTCTCGTCTCTCTTTCGGTCATTAGGCAGTGTCAGTCAATTTGGCATACTTGACTGAGGCTTTCCTTCATCATATTTGGAACCGTATGTGGGAAATGTCTTCGAATATAATGGTAACCCTTATGGTTATCGAGCAACTTCCAAAATACTCTTAGCTTCATTTATTTTCTGATATAGGAAGTAAGAATCAAGGCTCAAGAGCAGGAATTCAGCTCATATCTATAACTATAGATATTATGAACCAATCCATCAAGTTTATATTCCTAACATATAATAATGAATCGGAATATGAAGTTGATATCATGAGATTCCGGTTAGCAAAGATTTGTGGAACGAAAAAGGAAACTCTTAACTGGCTCACAGTTAGTGGATAATCAAGTATCAAGACACGCCGAAGAGAAAACGAGAGAATATAATCTAACATCCAAAATAATTAATGTGATCAGTTTCTCACTTCGAGCGTGTCAAATTCAGTCAAGTCTCAATAACCGAAAATGTAGCAGTTGATGCACTCACTTTTCTAACCTACATATCTTCAGTACCATGAATAATAATCCAAAAAACCCTTCCATTAGGATATCATATCACTTCATCTCAACTTTTACATCCAAGGGACAATGACAATAGAATTAGAAAAATAGGAATAAGATTGGTGAAAGCCAATAAAAAAGTACCTAGTATAATGAGTGTTACCCGAAGGTAAAATAGAGGCACCAAAAATTAGATAAAATTTAGTAAGATTCTTTTGAACGTTGAATACAGTGTATAAGAGATGCCTAGTCATGTCTCTCTTTCGGTCATTAGGCAGTCTAAGTCGATTTGGCATACTTGACGAAGGCTTTCCTTCATCATATTTGGAACCGTATGTGAGAAATGTTTTCGAATAAAATGGTAACCCTTATGGTTATCTAGCAACTTCCAAAATACGCTTAACTTTATTTATTTTCTGATATAGGAAGTAAGAATCAAGGCTCAAGAGCAGGAATTCAGCTTTTATCTATAATTGCAGATATTATGAACCAATCCATCAAATTTAGATTCTTAACATCTAATAATGAAGCGGAATATAAAGTTGATATCATGAGATTCCGGTTAGCAAAGATTTGTGGAACAAAAAAGGCAAAACTCTTAACTGGCTCACAGTTAGTGGATAATCAAGTACCAAAACACGTCGAAGAGAAAACGAGAGAATATAATCTAACCTCCAAAACAATTATTGTGATCAGTTGCTCAATTTGAGCGTGTCAAATTCAGTCAAGTCCCAAGAACCGAAATACATATCTTCAGTACCATGTGGAAAAAAGGGTATATACATAGCGTAGCTCTTACGCATATGCTCTAACTTTTTTTTTATCAAAGGGTATGTAAAAAATAAGATCTTAAAATAAGAATAAAACAAAAAGTAATTAAATAAAATAGTAATAAAAAACGAGATGAGGAAACAAGTACTCACACTTGGAATTCTAGGCGTGATTAATATACCCTCGTCATTTTTAATTTTGGTATCTCAATTACCAATGATAAAAAACGAACTGTCTTTCGAATCCAACATAGAATTCGAAAGGCCAGTAACAATCTTTGCAAACACAACCATTCTAACAGAAATGAAAAGACTACTCTTTCGGTCTGTAAATTATAAGAAGTTACAAATTGTTCAAAGAAAAGTATGAAAAATGAAGCCTTGATAAAATTATAGTCGAAACTAACAAAAAACAACATTGGTGAACCAACTAGCTCGAACGAATATGGCTGGTATGGATGAATCTAACAATATCAATATCCAAAAGAAAATATAATTTTTTATCAATACTGTATTTGAAGAAAATAACTTATTTGTCACGGACATCAATTGAAGTCTCCTCAACTTTTAGAAACCGAAGGTGGACGTCATTAGGAATGACCCAATCAGAATTTTTTTTAAGATACTCTTCCTTTTTAAAGAATTTATATGAGTGCCCATGACTATCAAAATCATCTCTATTATTACGTTATAAACTTGATGACCTTATACCGTCCTGATTCGGAAGATCAAGTGATTCGACTATCAAAACTTATTTTACCTTCTTCGTAAATATATTTAAAAAACTAACAAAGATATGAAAAAGCAAAAAAAAAACTAAAAGTAGCAGAAAAATGAGAGAGGAAACAAAGAAGGGAGAGTCACAAAAAATTGAAAAACAAAGATCACAATATTTAACTCAAAACTATGCTTCAAATCCAACCATAGATATTTTATAATGCGATGGCATGGGATCAACTCCTAGATGAACACATTTAATAAAAAAATGCACGTTAAATTTTGAAGAAATTAAAAAGAAAGTACGCGCGCAATTCCAAAATAAAATTTTTAATACGTAACCGGACAGAAGAAACCGAAGCAAACCTTTAGTCTCACTGGGGACTATGGGGATACTTAAGAAAATTTATTAAATATGTCAAATATGAAAGAGTGAATCCTCCTTGTACAAAACTAAAGCAATGGAAAAATAATATTCATTTCCTATCCTTCGCTAATGGTTAGGGGGCTACTTGAATACCCTTGCAGTAGATTCGTCTGAATAAATCCATAACCGCACAGAAGAAACCGAAGAAAAATCAATACTCTAAAAGAACAATGTAATTTTTACCTCATCCATCACTAAAGACTAGGGGATACTTAGCCATGATCAACAAAAATTGAATCTTTCTGTAACTCCAAAATCCGAACGCCAAACTTCCCAAGAGAAAGCGAGTCTACAAAGAGTCTTCAGCAAATAACAAAAGACCAATAAAAAATATATCATGCGATTTTGGTAAATATAATGGGTGCTTCAACAAAAGAAAATAATGCACCGACTAATGCCAAAACCACTTTGAACAAAATTGAGCTAGTCCTTCTATTTTACTCACCAAGGACTATGGGATACGCCTAAGCGTGTAATAAGTCGGACCTGAATGTATTGCTCCATCAACAATCCACATACTCAAATATCCAAAAGACTCGGTCAACATATACATTTAACAACAATATCTAAGTAGTTATAAAAATATTAGTCATTATCATTAATACATGTGAAATATTTACTCTAACCATAGACCTATAAATAAATGTCAAAAAATTATTAATAAAATAACATTTTATTTTGACATACTTTATAAAGATTCATCTTTATTCCAAACTTTCTTATTTCACTCCAAATCTACATCATGTTTCGGCTGAATTCAGTGACTCAAAAATATCGATATCTAGTTTAAAATATAAACTAAATCTAACAAATTAATACTAATATTTGAATGTCGACAAAAAATGAACATTTTTTTTATTTTTAAATAAAATAAACACTATAAAGTAAAAAAAATATAAAGAGTTTATGAAAATTCATAAATTAGAATAAATAAAAATTAAATAATAATATTTAAAATATCATACTTAAATATATTTGAAAATAAAAAATAATTTTTTTTCTTAAACCGTTTGGTTGGACAAAGAGCATGAAATGGATAACAAAAAAAGAGTTCTAATCATCGGGATTCGTGTAATAAACAAAGAAAATAGGTAAAACAATCTATTGAAAACTTTTGGATGTGAGTTTATTGTGATAACGCTTGTGATAATTGCGCAAGAGTTGTACCTAACAGTAATAAAATTTTATATAAAAATTTTGCGCGACCAGTCTATGGTTGATCATGGCATAATGGTACACCTAATAGTGGCAAAATGTTACGAATTTTTTTTGCAAGAATTAGTCGCAATAGTCCGCGGGTGATCGCGACAAGATCATGTTCATTGCGATCAACTTAAGCTTGGTCATAACCAAGTCCACAATATATCAATTATTTCGAACAACTAATATTTACCACAATCAGAACAAGATTGTTTGCAATAAAGTCGGAAAACTAATATTTACCACAATCAGAACAAGATTGTTTGCAATAAAGTCGGAAAAGGTATGTTTTTGGAAAAATGAAACTTTTTGAAAAATATATTTTAAAACGTTGTGATTTTACCTATAGCTTTATGATAGACTATAACTATTTTATGAATAAAACATAATTTTAGCCAATCTTTCAAAATACTCTTCTAGGTGAAATCTCTTTTGAATATTCAAACACGACCATTTTTATTTATGTTTTCTTGTTCCTTATAGTTTAAATCTGAAAAAAGATCAAAATAATAATTTTTTTTAAAGTGTATTCATACATACAAGCCTTCGTTATTTTGGTAAAAACTTTTTTTATATATATTCAATTCGTTTTCCAACTAAAAACAGATTATTTAAATTTGAAATAAAAGTTTGTATCAAAATTGGTGTCCTTTTAACCATATGATTTAAATAAATAAATAAATATATATTTTTTCCAACATATATTGTTTTATATATAAATTTAAATCTAAAAATATATAATCCTATTAGTATCCATTTTGTTTAGGCTTTGATAAACAACTCCAAAGATAGAGGATTTTTTATGTTTTATTATTTTGCCTTAGACCCCGTTTAGTCATCCGTCGATGCGGATTTTTTCATCCGGTGGGAGAGGTCCCCGTCAAATGAGACCTTTTTATTCGCCAGCCTGCTTAGATTCATCGATTGAAACCTCCCTCGGGTGAAAAAATCCTCTCCAATAGAGATAAGAGGTAGCGGAGTTGTTGAGTAAGGCGTGCTTGTGACCAAAGGTCATGAGTTTGAGTCCCTCTACATACGCTTTCTCGTCTGAGTCTGTCATCTTGTGTGGTTTACCTTCTGCCATTGGTTTGCACGCTATCGCATCAGATTGAAGGTTTACCCTGTGCGCACTCATTGCACTCTGAGTAGAGACTGCGGGTTCCCTCCGGAAAAAAAAGACACATTTTTTCAAAAGGTACCCGCAGCCGCTATTCGGATATATATATATATATATATATATATATATATATATATATATCCGAATAGCGAGTGTAAATTTATGATAACCATACGACAAACACCCTCTTGAAATTAATGCTCGATATTCTCCAACTGATGGTATTCATTTATCATACTCGACTTTGTATCTTACTCTTGTGGGAAGCTTGCTTTATCTTATAGTTAATCGGCCGGATATAGCTCATGTTGTTCACATGGTTAGTCAAATTTTTATTGCTACATTTTATGTCCAATGGGGAATTGTTTTTCGTATATTGAGATATTTTTATGGTACTCAGTTTCAAAGCCTTTTGTTTCCTTCGAATTCTTCAATCAAACTACGTGTATAATTAGGGTGATTGGGATATCGATCCTCACAATCGTAAATCTAATAGTGGTTTCTGTTTTTTTTTTTACAGAGATGCATTAGTTTCACGGAAAATCATAAACAAGATGATGTCTCTATATCTTCTACCGATGTTGAGTATTGTACTATGACATTGACTACATATGAGATTGTTTGGTTACGACAACTTCTTACAAATATGAGGGGGTTAACATTACTAAGTTTACTTTATTACATTGTGATAACAAAAGTATCATGCACATTGAAAAGAATTTTGTTTTTCATGAGAGAACGAAGTAAGTTAAAACTGATTGTTACTTCACGCGTCATCATTATTAGCTTGGGACCATCTCACTTCCATTTGTTCCATTAGCTTTGCAGGTTGCTGATATCTTCACAAAGACCTAGTCAAATATCGGCTTCGTTTTCTTTGTGACATATTCTCAATGCTTATCCGTATTGTATTGTGACTTTGAGGTAGGGTATTGGAATTATTAAATCGATTATGGATATTAGCTCCATTAACTCATATTATTATTATATAAATAGTAGCTTAAACTCTATGGAATGTCAGCAATTAATAATAAACAAAACTATAAACATCTTTTCTTTAAGAGTGTATATGGTTTGGTCACAAAATGAAGGCAGATTCTAAGGTGACATGGTCATATGTCACTTTGCCCTATCAGAAGAGTGGTCTTAGGATTCTATATTTAAAATATTGGGATTAAATAATTTTTTTTAACATATGGGGTCAATTGAAAGTATAAACAAATCTTCCATCTGATGTGTCTGGATTTTTTTTCCGCAGGGAACCCGCAACCGCTATTCGGAGTGCAATGAGTGCGCACAGGGTAAACCCTCAATCTGACGCGATAGCCTGTAAACCAACACCAAAAGGTAAACTACACAAAGTAACAGGCTCAGATGAGAAAGCGTATGGAGAGGGACTCGAAGTCATGACCTTTGGTCATGAGCATACCTTACTCAACCAACTCGACTAAAAAAAATAAATTTGGTAAGCTTTATATTTGATAAAAAATTAGGACTAATTATTTTTTTACCAAATTTAATCTTATCCCTTTGTTTAACCCTCAAACTATTTTTATGTAGAGATACATAGGTTAGACATTAAAAATGTTCAATTTTTTCAATCGTTAAGTATAATGTCTCTTGTGTTTTAGTTTCAATTTTTTGTATAGCATATTTTCAAAACCATTTAATATGTGTTTCTTAAGTTTTGGATAAATATTTTTTACTTCTATTTTAAATTTGTTTACTTATATATTATTTTGAACCCCAACTTTAAAATTTAATAAAATTGAGAAAAAAAGAAGAGGATGAAAGCTGACGAGAAAACACAGGATAAAACAAAATTAAAAGATTTAGAAACAAAATATACCCCACCTCAAAACACCAACAAAAACAAAACGAACTCACAAAATTTACAAACAAAAATATATTTTTTGTCCAACAAATCCATCAATTAAAAATATAAGTTGTTTATTGACTCAGTCTCCTTTGTTTCTTCTGTAAATTTAAAATGACATTAAAGTAAGTAGATAAAGCGTGAAACTCGTGCAGATACCATTTATAACATATGCCTAATCAACTCAATTACCTGCCACTTCAACAAACCTATTCCGAGCTGATCTAATTTTTAGCCAAGAAGGTGATTGTTTTTTTATCTTCTCTCTTGCTTTCAACAGTAATACTTATCGAATTGAACTGAAACATAACCATAAAAGAATTGAATCCCAACCATCAAAACAAGAATATAAACACAACAATGTCAACTTATAGGAATTTTATTACGTGACATGGACCAGCTTTGGTTGCGTAGCACTACAACTTATTAAAAAATTCTCAAATCACTACCTTTACGAAACTATAAAACCGGACTCTTCTTCTCAATACAAAAAAGCAACAACTATAAAGTCCTAAAGATGGCCAAGCTTCCCATATACACTTTAGTTCTTAGGTTAGTCCTTTATCAATCATTCCTTCCTTCGTGTACATATGATTAGCTATGTTGTTTGTCTGAATATTAAACTATGTTTGGTTTTTGTTACAATAGCATTTGTTTAAAAAACATAGAATGTCTTTTCTCACCATACTTAGCTTAAAGTTATTGATTCTGTTTTTGCTCTGTTTAGATACGTAACAGTTCTGATTTATTGTTACTTGTTCTGGGTTTGTGTTATGAAGTAGGAGATGGATGAGTGTCGTCGCGGACAATGCAAGGGTGAAGCCAATGGCATCACTGTCATCAGATAAGGAACAGAAACAAAACTTTTGGATGAGAGATCCAAAAACAGGAAACTGGAAGCCCGAAAACCATTTTGAAGATGTTGATATTGCAGAGTTAAGAAAGAAGCTGCTGTCAAAGAAACACAATCAGTAGAATATGTATTAAAAATACATATTTGCATACATATTTGGTTTATGCTTAATAATTTGCGGATCATATTATTAATCCTTATACTAAAAACTAAAAGTAATAAAACTTGCTTAAAATATTTAAGAAAAGGTTGTCCAAAGAATAATTCAAAATGGATCCCTAACTACTTATAAGACTATCTCCAGCAGCGAATTATTCAACAAAAAAAATGCGCATTTTGTCGCTACTGCACTGCATATTTAAGGCTTACATGACTCGTTCGGAAGATGATACGATGAACACCGTTATGTCTCTGCAGTAACCAACCACAGCGTGCCATGTGGCACATTCCAGTCATTCCTTTTTTTTAAAAAGTGTTTTAAAAAGGATCATTGGTAAAAGAGAAAAAAAATATATTATTATATATATTTTTTCTAAATTTTATAAATAGAAATTTAGTTCATTTTATTTAGACACCGAATTTTTTTGAGCTTTTTTTATTTAGTATTTTCAAATTGATTTTTGTAATATTCTAATAAATTAAAAAAAAATATACCATAATAAATAGAGACTTGGTTCAGTCACCGATTTTTTTTATATTTTTTTATGAAGTTTTTTCGAAACAATTTTCGAAACATTTTGGTGAGTAAAAATATAAATGAATTATACCATGATTTATAATTGTTTGAGATCTATAAATAGAGACTTGTTTTGTTTGATTCAGATAAAAAAAATTACGTTTTTATTATTAAGTTTTTTCGAAACAAATTTTGGAATATTTTAGTAAATACAAATAAATAAAAGTGATAACAAATCACATTAAGGTGAGAATCAAGTGAGAGCTTATTGATTGACATCAGGTGCACAAATCACATAACATATGACAATGAGATCTTTGAAGAATTAGAAAACACCAAAGTTCAAAGAGTGGTGATGTGATTTTTTCTTACTGCAAATTTGAATATCAAATAGCAGATGATGTACCAAACTTCTCTCATTAAGAAATCTTGAAGATTTCAGGAAGGAGCTTGAAGTTTTCAGCATCCTATATTTTATTGGCTTATATGTTCTTATTTTCTATTGGTTGTTGAATAACGTGTTAACTTTTATTTTGATTTCTGCATTAAGTCTTATAAAATTAATGTATTTGTCTTTTGATTTTCGAGTAAAAAAGTTTGTTTGATGAAAATTTTCAATTGAGTTGGCCCATCATATGTTTTATCGATGTATACGACTATCGTCAATATTAGTTCAATAAAAGTATTCATAAAGAAAATAACGGGCTAGTGGATAAAATATGTATCATAAAGGTAATTTATAGATCTCATGTTTAATTTCGAATAGTGCGAAGGATTGGATTAGGAAATAAACAACTTAAGCAAAACGTAAATTTTTTGAATTATTTTGTAAGAGAAATTAGTACCGGGTTATGGTCCCTGAAAGTAATAATTTAATAAGATGTGATATTCATTTAGTTTGTAGTTTTGAATTTGATTTCAAAATTCAAAATTCAAAATTAATAGTATTTAGTAACATATTTTTAAAGTTACTTAAAAGAAATAATTGTTTCTCATCTTAGTTTTAATATAAAAGTAAGTTTCTTATCATGAAAAAACATATTGATTCTCTTTAAATCTATTACAAAATTATATTTTTGTTGCCACCTCTTAGAAGATCAATAACCAACGTAGAAATATCAAGGGAACAACAAAGGATCAAGAATCATCAAATTTCAAAATCTGAAATCAAAGCATTAATTAATGATCTACGTTTTCCATCTTGTTATATGATGAATTAAACTCATAGATTTTTTAAATTTGAACTAGAAATCTCAAAAAAATTGTAACACGTGGTATCAAAACCATTTATAAAGTTAAATTCTTAGTTTTCTGAATTGTTAATCTATGATTCATAATTATTTTTATAAAAAAATATTTCGGAACTTATAGTTTCAACTTTTAAATTTTAAGACAAAATGTTTTTGATAATTTTTCAATCTTGTAAACTTTGATCAATATTATGAATTTTGATTGAGGATCGAATTTATAACTTATTTTCTCTTTATCAGCATTACCTAATTTATAGTACACTATATATAAACAATTGATATTATATATATAAAGGCCGATCGGTGTTGTATGTTAAATATTTATATCTATTAAAATATCAAATATTTTTAAAAAATTATTAAAAAATTCAACTAATATATTTAGATATTTTAATTAGCTTAATATAATTAAAAAATAAATAAAAACATAACAATATATTAAATTGAAATAATAATAATTAAACTGATATAATAAAATAAAAGCATAACAAAATCAAATAAAAAGTTGTCTAACAAAAAACCAAATCATTCTTCATACTGAGATGGTGGATGGCGTTTTACGCACGGTTGCAAATTCATCATAGTTAGCATTAGTTGTATGTCATGTCTATTTTTCATTTGGGTGGTATGTAATTCAACCACTGAGTTATTGCATCGTTTCAACGCTGCTCATTTCTAGTATACATGGCCACATTCTCAAAATGCATTTATTCCATATATTGTTTGTCGAACATCCTTCATTGTTGATGAAAAGAACTACCCATATTGGAAATGCGCGTTTGAGGGTGCATCATAGTGTGAGTGACCCGCCTTTGAAAACAATATAAATGGAGCAGGTGAGTTGTAACGTCATTAGCTCTCCTAATTTGGGGAAAACATTCGTATATAAGTCATAGACCTGCCATTTCGACCTGATCATTCCTCCCGAAGACAATATATTTCATTGGCTCTCAATTAGTGTATTCCTATACATGTACTTTTCATAACAAGGTACCCATAGTATTCATAACAGGACACCGAGTCCACCCAGTAACATTTACCTTAGTCCCATCTGATAAAGTAACCTCGTACCATAAACTTTCGAATTCAAACCGTAAATATTAGTGATTGTGGCACCATATAGTTGTGAACATAACTCTCATATTCGTTTGAACCTTTAGTACTCTCTCATACTTGTTCGTGCTCTGATGAATTCCTCTTTGATCTTGATATTATTCTACTATAAGTTTTGGATGATTCTCCAACGTCAGTTCGTGATTTTTTAGACCTTCTAGATTTATAAGCCAATAGAATTTCGATTTGAGTATTTTGAAGTTTTGAGATATTTGAGAGAAGATATGTAATTTGAGATTTGTGAAAAATATTTAGGAAAATACCCATATTGATATGGTTTTTTTATCTTTGGCTTTTGGCCAATCGGATATCCGATTTGCCAACGGTTACTCTAAAAATAACAGGATATTCATTTTCATCAATCGGATATTCGATGGCCAAATCAGATATCCGGTTTGGTCCGATGTTTTTTAGGTTTTTTTTTTCTCTATAAATATACTACAAACTCATCAAATTCTCAATTATCTCTCAAATCATATCTCAAACAATAATCTTCTTTTAAAATCATTAAAAAATAATTCTACAAATACTACTACAATATCTCAAATCATTCTAAAATAGTCTTCTTCTTTAATCTTTGATCAACTTTCAACATCGATCAACTCAATCAAGTTTACTTGATGAAGGAAGATCATTGCTGATATTAGTGCTAGTATACGCTTTCTTATTATTTATTTGATATATATTTTATATTTGTTTCATTTCTTAGTTTTTCATATTTATTAAAAAATCTTTTCAAAATCGTTTTACTATTTTTTCATATATTTTTTAAAAAACTCAATAAATGACACCAAAGTAAGCAAATTTCTTGACTCACTGTGGTTGTGGGGTTAATGGCCAAACATCCACTATAGTTAATCGTAACCTTTATTGTTTTTATGGTATTGGTATGCATGATCCCGTAGGCAACCAACACTATAAAATACATTCTTCCTAAGTTAGCGCTGATATATATATGGTAATACTAGCGCTGGCAATAAGAGTATGAATAAAAAATCATAGTCAAGCGAACACTTTACTAAAAATCTTGATAAACATTATGCTAAGTGTAATTATTGTGAGAAAACATAGGAAAAACAAATTATGGCACCCGGAGTATGTCGACACACTTTGTTACACATAACATTATTTATCCTTCGAAATTTTATGAAGAAAATAATACATTCATAGATCATCAAACCGATAATGTATTTGTTTTTACTCAAAAAACTCTGATATATGTTGTTGGTACTTTACAACAGATTGTTTTTGTGATTATTAGAGATATGAAAATTAGATGCAGAGTGGGGTAAACCTATGAGTCACACGTATCCCACGTACCTCTGTGAAAATGGAATTATTTTAATATTATGCATCTAAAAAATTCGTTATTAATACTATTTTAATTTTGGCATGGAAATTTTCTTTGACTAGTGATATAACTACTTTTCTTAAGTTTGATATGATGTGTATTACTTTACATTTGACGGATCCTCATTGGGTACTGATCGCTCCTATATTCTCGAGAGTGAAAACTATGTAATTGGTCTAGAGGTGCTCGTATAGAGAGTAATCAAATTGCTAGAGAGAGAAAGTGTAAAAAATATCCTAGAGAGAGAAAATGTAAAGAGTTAAAGTCAAAAGTAATGATTGATCAATTTCTCGAGAAAAATTACATCTATTTTATAGGTGTGGTAAGTTCTATGGAATAGACATACACTATCCCATTAGATACTTTACTTTATTATTATAATAAGTATAAACATATGTGTTACATATTGCACTTTAAGCCCTTTAAGTTTCTATGTTTCTAAGATCTTCCCTATACATTATTTGTTCATCATTTTACCTTTTTAAACAATTATTTTGGCTCGTATTAATTCAACTCATTTGGTAACTGGATAGACTATTCAATTCCTCTCTTAAAAGCCCATTGGACTTCTCAATCATTTACTATAAATTATAATTCTTGTCTCATAAATTTCTACTTACCAAAACTTAGAGATCGAAAGAGAAAGTAACTTCTCACTATTTTCATCGTGAAACCCAACTGTCCATCATCCTTCACCAAAAAGTATTATAGCAACTCTGTTCTCATCTTCTAACGTAAGTACCGCTTCATATATATATGAATGAACTTTTCCTTCATCCAAGTAACTCTTCTTCGTTTATAGCTGGAATTAAAAACGCGTTGGATTAGCTAACTATTGCTAAAAAACCCACAAAAGAAAAGCTACATGAATAGTATCAGCTAAAATTTTACAAGTTGTTCAAACTTTTACTTACGATCTTTGGCCTCCTACAAAAAAGAAAATTCCAACCAATCGGCCTCAAATATTCTTCTAATAGCTCACCTTCTTTAAACCCCAAAGCTTGCTCTAAAAAACCAGCTTAAAAATCTCATTTTCTTGTTATGGGTGATTCCAAAGATCAAAACATCGTTTCAAATAAAAGACATGATAAATGAGGCTCCAAAAAAACCATCTTGATAAAATAAAAAATAAAAAATTTAATACATACTCCTTGAAAGATCAACTACAATAAAAATAAATTCACAGATGATTCTTTCGAGTAAAGAAAATAGAAATTTTCCAAAGTTCCCTTCTCAACTACAAGATGAAGCCTCCAAAGATATTAATAACCATGATTCAACATCAACGGTTGATTCTAATAATGGTGTTGAAGAAGAAGAGATGATCAATGACACCTCCAAAACCAATTTTGAAGTTGAAACCTCAAAGAAGAAACCGAAGCAATTGTTTAATTTATTAGCCAGGCCATCCCCAACCTCTGGCCTACATTGCTTTTCTGCATCATAGCTTTGAGGCTGTCGAAAATCGAGCTTTCGATGAAGCAATTCATAGCAAAAATAGTTGTGTCGAAATATCCTTGTTTTCCTTTCTACTATATTATCCTTAGGAACTCTTCAAACATAGTCGACGGCCTTCTTGAAGCAGACAACACATGGAAATAGAAGTTATTTTTTATCAGTAGGTGTTAGGAGAATAGAAAGAAAATTTTGACCGAGATGCCTCAAAATGTGTCCTTGAAATAGAAGAGCACAAGTAAGTTTCACTTCTTGCCAGTTTAAGTTCTCTTTGAAAGACGCCTCAATATCCATCTAACTTAACAGTTTAATATAGAAGTTACAAAGCTTGCAAGAGCACCTTTTTGCTACCAATGGTACTTTTTTAAAGTTAAGTCAGTGTCATAAAGACGAATGGTCAAATGAATTCCATCAGTGCTTCGACCCACTAAACTTGGTTTGAAGCAACCTGTATAAATATATATGAGAAACTATTATTCTTCTATGGTAGCTAATGGAACCTCATGTTAAGCAGGTGTAGTGAATAGGTTAGCTGCCCCGGATAATCGGGTTACCCCCCCTACTAGGAATAAAGCTCCTAGGCATAAGGTGCAAACAAAAACCAATGGGGAACCATCCAAAGGCAACACGAATAAGTCAAATCCTAGTCTCACGATGACGAAGAAGATAAATAAAACTAACATTAATGAAGAACTCATTCCCCACACTGAAACGACTACTGTTAAAATCTCTAAGAGAAATAAAACGGTAGGCTCGAAGAAGAAAACTAGCAAGACTGAAAATCTCAAAGATTATCTACCTAAACAAGTTGTGAACATTTTATCGCCTAATTCCACACTGAGATTTGTTGGAGATGATGAAGAAAATCAAGATAATTAGTTCTTTTATCCAAACCACAATTTGATCAAAATGAAAACCCCGTAGAATATCCAATCAAGAACAAAATCCTCTTCCAGTAGATCACTCACTAGGTTTTTTGGTGAAAAATCACCAACGCTCTACATCTGAAGAACCAATATTTTTACTGCATTCTTCCGATGAACTCTCACTCTCCTTTCACAACATGGTCTGATGACAACTCTTGAAATAAATGCCAAATAGTTTGAAATTGATGCCAAAAAATATGTTGATGGAGCAAAGTTAGTTCGTGAACAATATGAAGCGGTGACTGATGAGTTTATTTATCTTCAAAAAGAAGCTTCTGTCAACAAAAAATAGGTCGAAGATGCTCAAACGATGGTCTTCAAATAATTCTATGTCTTTCAAGCAGCAAATCTGAATTCCATAATGTCCTAATTCAGGTACGAAAGGATATGTCTAAAAATACAAGGCAGAAATACAAGATGATCATTCAAACTATGAGGTGCTCAACACCTTGTACTAGGAAAGTGAAGAAGCAAAAAATAAAGCTCTCGAACACTTACAATCGTTGGACTATCTACCACTACAAATAACACCCTCATTTCTTCTTGAACGATCTTCATCTAATAACACTTCCCCTTCAAATCCCCCAATAACATTGGTTGTCACACTAATAAAACTAACTATTGTTCGTTATGACTGGAGGATTGCCGGGGGATCTTGTCTCTTTTCATAGGTTAGAATAAACAATACATTGGTCAAACTTTTGCTACAATGAGTATTATTTTGATTTCGCTTCCTGCTAATTGCAACTGCATCTTCACGGGGCCCATTAACCTCTTTTAAATCATCATTATCAGACAAGATAAAAGGTAAAATAAACTTTCTATAAAAAGAGTCGAAATCCCACCAACCAACTATGTGGTTATACTTACAATGTGCCTTATTCTAGAAATTTTAGTATTCTCAGTTGTATCACCTCCAAACATGGCTAACGAATTAAACTGCTCACACAAAATTTAAACCCTACTCAACGAATTTGGTTCATTAACCACCAAAACAACCGTCCGATCTGGATCAGGATGTGTAGATACATCAAAACCATCCATATAACCTTTTATTATCATTGTGTTTTCTTTCTCGGACGATACATTCATTGCCTACCTTGATCGGTGGTTTACACTCAAAACTTGTTGAGACCCAACTTACTTCTTAACAAAGGTTGTCAACTTCTAATTCTCAGTCAATGTCTGAATTTATTTGTGCAAAGCTATACAATCCATTTATCATGTCCAAGATCATTCTGGTACTTGACAATTTTAGTACTCTTTTCTCTTTGGGTTTTGTTATAGGTTGAGGCTTTCGAAATTGAACATGATTTCAAGATCTCACGAAAATTGTTGCAAGGCTCTTTATTAACTCAACATAATGTTATGGTTGGATCTATGGGTTTGACCTATGCTTCTACTTTATTACTTGAGTACTTTGTTGTAAATCTCTTGGAGCGTACAATTTCTAATTAGTTGAACCTGTCAGTTGAGACAGTCCCGACCAATGAGGCAAAATACTTGGAGCTCTGGATCAGAGAGAAGCTTGTGACTAATAACTATGATTATTTGAAGTGTTCCCTTGCTTAGCTTGCCTTTGTGTGGAATCCGACCTGAACTTTACCTTGTTTGATTCATCAACCTTAATATAATCATCCACCTAAACCATTAAAGCTCTAAAAGTAAGCGTCATTCTACTTGTTGTCCCATTAGCCCAATCTCCGAAGAGAAATCCTTGTCAATAAGCGGTGTATGCGACTTGTTTATCACAATCATCAAAACCAGTTTTCGAAATGCTTAGTGTAATCTGTTATATGTTTCCATATTATTTTCCTACATTGAATTATGGTATCCTCATTTGCTCGCGTTTTCTTGGTAAAGTTGTATACAACATCCCAAAGTTGGATATAGTCCCCAAGTGAATTTTGTTATACCTTTTAAAAGTAGTTCCTTAAACATTCTATGAAAAATCTTGACAACAATTTATCGTCATCATCGAAATTCATCATGCAGTTCTTAAATTGTTGGATGTGATCATTAGGATCTTGAGTTCTATCAAATGTCTATATTTTTGTGATATCAAAATTCTTCAGAAGTGCGATCGATTAGAATTTGACATAAAAAAGGATGATATCTTTGATACATATAAAATTGAACTTCCCGACAATTATATTTTCCTCAAAGAATTTCACCTTAGGTCTCATCATAGTGTCAGACTGAAATTTTACCGGCATTCACCTTCTGAACTTCAGATCAAACCCTTTCTGGTTGAGCCAAAACAACTTTTTCTTTTTTAACTAGCTGATCGTTTAATTCGGTTATTTGCTCTAATAACTAATGTATTTAATCTTTCAGAGCTAATTCACTTTATTTCTCCTCTAATTGTACTTTGATTTGCGTTTCCATTCGCCTAAAACCTGCTTTTACGACTTTTCCCTCTAAAAATACTCTTGGATTCACTTGCACTTTTGAATCCATATCTCACACTAATTCAAACGTAGATTTTCAACAATTATTCTGGTTTTAGAGATGATATCTAGGTACCAAGCGTACCTTCCAGTCTGGTCGCCACTCATTATATTCTTGTGAGTGAAAAGTATGTAATTGGTATAAAAGTATTCTTATATAGAGTAATCAAATTGCTAGTGAGAGAAAGTTTAAAGAATATTCTAGAGGAAGAAAGTGCTAAGTGTCAAGAGTCAAAATCAAAAGTAATGACTGATCCATTTCCCAAGAAAAAGTACATTTATCTATAGGTATGGTAAGTTCCATTGAACAGACATGCATTATTCAATTAGATACTTCACCCCATTATTATACTAAGTATAAACATATTTGTTACATATTGCACTTTAAGTCTTCTAAGCTTATATTTTGCTTAAATCTTCTATATACATTATTTGTTCATCATTTTACCCTTTTAAACTAATTATGATGGCTCAAATATGGTAAGATGTATGATTAATCATTCAACATTACTGATATTACTATAAGTAGAAACAATAAGATGTGCAACCTACCTTCTTAATAGAGTTCCGACAAAAGCAAATATTAAAACACCGTATTAATATTTTACTAGGCATAAACCTAGTTTAAATCATTTACATGTTTGAGGATATCCGACGAAAGTGAATTCATATAGGCTAATGGTTAGAAATTATTTTATTGGATATCCTGAGCACAATAGGGGTTTTAAGTTTTATGACCCTTTCATTAGAAATATATTTGAGACAAGTACAACAAAATTCTTTTAGTATATAGAGTTTAGGGAGAATAATTTAGCAACAAACATTCATTTTCAGAAAGAATCTGTAGAGATTTAAGAAAATTCTAACAATAATACTTTAGTATCAGATGGTGATATGGTATTTAGGAAGCCAATCGTCACTTCAGATTCATTTAGACATATAGATACTTAAGATGAAGTTAATCTTCCACATATGGATTTTGTCCAAATTTTGAAAATGAAGTTGCTCTAATGGACAAAAATGAATTTGTTCAAGAAGAACAAACTCTACCTTCTCAAGAAGTTCAAGTGAAAACTGAATAAATTATGCCTTTGTATAGATCTACTATGGAAAGGAAGAACGCTATATCTTCAGACTATATAGTGTATCTTAATGAACATGAAGAATTTTATGGTATAACATAAAATGATTTTGTAAGTATTTATGAAGCCATGAAGAATTATGATTCTTTATTATGGATTAAAGAAAATAATGAAGATTTTAAATCGATGCAAAAAAGGTGGTATGGGAGCTTGTTTCATTACCTGAAGAAAAGAAGTTGATTCGTTGTAAATGGATTTTTAAAACTAAACATGATCTTAAGGGTGATGTGGAGAGGCACAAAGCGCGACTTGTAGCTAAGATTTTTACTCAATGTGAAGGGATTGACTTTAAATAAACCTTATTTCCGATTTCATCCAAGTATTCGTTTCGGATAATCATGGTATTAGTTGCACATTTCGACCTTGAGCTCCATCAATGGATGTAAAGACGTGTTTTTTTAATGGAGAGATTGCGAAAATAATCTATATGGTGCAAACTGAAAACTTTGTCTCCAATGATCTAAAATGGATGGTATGCAAATTAAAGAAAACTATTTATGGTCTTAAGCAAGCGTCTCGACAGTGGTACTACAAATTCCTTAAAATTATCGTCTTTTTTGGTTTCAAGATAAACTCAATGAATGATTGTTTGTCTCAAAAGTTCAGCGGTAGTAAATTCATATTTCTAGTGTTGTATGTCGATGGCACATTATTAGCTACGAACAATAAGAAATTATTATATATGACCAATAAATTTCTTTCGGATAAATTCGATATGAAAGGTCTTAGTAATGTATTTTTTTTGTTAAGAATTCAAATTTATAGTCAACGATCCCATGGAGTTCTGAGTTTATCACAAAATGTGTATATTGAGAGTATGTTCCAAAATTATACGATATCTAAGAATAAAGAAAAGGAAACTCTTATGTCGAGAGGTGAAAAATTTAGTCTTAAGAAATACCAAAGACAAAACTTAAGATTGAGGAACAAAACAAAATTCAATATGTGTCGGCCGTTGGAAGTCTGATGTATGCGCAAGTTTGTACAAGGCCAAATATTTCTTTTCCGGTGGGTATCTTTAAGAGATACATAAGTAATCCCGGGATTGACATTGGAAATTAGTCAAAAGAGTTCTCTGTTTTTTGTAACAAACAAAATATCACATGCTAATATATAAGTAGTCGGATAAACTGGAGGTTATATGGTATTCTGACTTAAATTTTGTTGGATGTGAGGGTTCTTACCGTTCAACCCCAAGCATTATATTTCTTTTAACGGAAGGTGCAATATCATGGAAAAGTGTGGACAATCACTTATTAAATCTTCACTACGGTTGCGAAATTTGTTGCATTTTTTAAGGCATCCAACTATGCACTTTGGCTATGAATTTTCATCACGCGTCTGAAAATTTTAGAGGAGATAGAAAGAATCCTAAGATTATATTATGACAAAAATTTCATTGTTCGGTATTCAAATAGTAGCAGGAGCTCGGTTAAGTCCAAACGTATAGATATAAAGTTCATGCGTGTTAAAGAGAGAGTACAAAATGGTTAAATCAGTGTGGAACATATAAGAACAAACTCGATATTGGTAGACCCTCTTACAAATACATTAATGCTTAAGATTTTTATTGAATACACCATTAACATGGGTGTTGTGTACTTAGATAATTGTTAGTTTCAGTGGGAGTTTGTATTAAGCTATTGAATCTCTTTGTATTATGATAATCACAAACTTAAGATCATTAATGCAAGCCTATTTATATATAATTATTCAGTGTGCTCTTATATTTTATTATTCATACTCTGTTGTAAGTAGACCTCCAATTAGGTATGAACAGTTAATAATAAATATTTTAGATTACATTTCATATTAATTTTGTTTTATGCACCATGATAGATCCATGTAATTGAGTATTGTGATATCGTGATATCGTGATTGTTAATTCATATATTTATGTTTCAATGCATTGATGATGACTTTGGTTATATGTCGTTAATGACCATTGCGAGATTGTTAAGGTTATCTATGTGGAGATAGAAATTAAGAACGTTCATTAAGTAGATACATCTTATAGTAGCATATGATAATCCAAATGAGAGATTATTGGAATTTCTCCATTGAGTCTAATGTTTTATCGATGTATCGGACTATCGTCAATCTTAGTCTAATAAAAGTAATCATAAAGAAAGAAACAGACGAGTACATAAAATATGTATAATGAATTGAAGTTTTTGGATTATTTTGTAAGACAAAATAATACTGGATTATGGTCTCTAAGAATGGCAAGTTAATAAGGTGTGGTCTACATTTAGTTTATAGGGTTGAATTTGAATTTAAAATTCGATACTCAAATCTATAATATTACCTAACTATTTTAGGAGTTACTTAAAGGAATGAACCGTTTCACATCATGATTTTAATATTAAAATTAGTTTTTCATTTTTGAAAAAACGCGATCTTAAATAAACGATAAAAACACATTCAAAAAAACATATTCATTCTTCTTATGAATCAATCACAAAATTGAATTTTGCTGGTTAATTCTTAATAGATTCAATAATCAGATTAAAAGTATCAAAAGAACAACAAAGGATCAAAGTTCATATCAAGTTTCAAAATGTGAAAATCAAACCATGGCTTCATCATCTAATTTTTCCTTTTCGTTATTGGATGAATTAAATAGTTTTTTTTTAATCTGAAAACATTTCTAATAGTATTCCATTATTTATCTTTTACTTATTACTTTGTCGATTACATTTTTGTTATCACAATTATGTATTTTATACTAACAATAATAACCACATTCTTATACATGTGTGCTATGATGAACCAACAACTATAATATACTATACTCTAGTGTCGGTCTAATATCGTCTCTGGCTGTCTAATCAAGATTTTTTTATATGTTAATGTTTCTTTCAAACATGATCTCAAGGTTAGCGAGTTGTCTCCATGCAAAGTCATTTACAGATCCAGGGTGATGTACCAAAGCTTTATTAACTTTAGATCTCTTAGTCGGTGTAATAAGTGGGTAGTGTTAGACTCATTAAAGAGAGCTGAAGAAGTTTTCCAATTTGAAAAGATAATGAAGCTGGCGATGATGATAGAATAGTGAAGATGATGAAAGTTGTAGACTCATTAAATAGAGCTGGAGAACTTTTTTGAATTTGAAAAGACACTTTAATTTAGTGAGTCATAAATTATTCATTAATGATTGTGAACGTTTTTTTTCTTCTTTTGGTTAAAGTTTCTACAAAACCAATAACTAGGTTTTGTTGAATGTATTAAAAATGGAAGTCACTAAGTATTTATACTAAAATTGATCTGCAACAGGTCCAGAGACGTAGGCATAGTTTGTTGAACTCCGTTAACAATTTGTGTGTTTTATTTCACTTTTAATTTTTTGCTCCTTTTTCTTTTGATCTGATTGTAGGAAAATTGTGTATTTCCCCAAACCCCATTACCTCAAGCTAGTTAGAAGCGATATTCTAGGAAAATAATGTGTTTTCCCAAAAATTGGTATCAGAGCACAATTTGGTAAAGATCCAAAAGAGGTCAGATTTGAGTGGGAGCAATGGCTACAAACAAAGAAAAGGTGAAACTCGAAAAGTTTGATGGTGTAGATTTTGGGTTTTGAAAGATGCAGATTGAAGATTATTTGTACCAGAAAAATCTCTATCGACCCCTATCGGAAAAGGAACCATAAAGTATGAAAGACAAAAAATGGACCCTTCTTGACAGACAAGATCTTGGAGTCATCTGATGGACGTTATCCCGTAATGTTTCTTTCGACATCGTAAAGGAAACAACCATGGTGGTTTCAATGAATGATCTATCTTGTATGTATGAGAAGCCATCAAACTCTAACAAAGTTCACTTGATGAGGCGTTTATTCAATTTGCAAATGATGGAAGAAATTTTAGTAGCTCAACACAGTATTAAACTCAATACAATCACAACCCAATTGAGTTCAGTTAAAATTGATTTTAATAAAGAAGTACGAGCATTGATACTCTTGTATTTACTACTAGATAGTTGGAATGCTACTGTGATGGCGGTGAGTAGCTCATCAGGAAGCAATAAGTTGAAATTTGATGATGATCGTGACCTAGTTCTCAGTGAAGAGAATTGGAGAAGAGAATCAAGTGAGTTATTAATTTTCTTAGTCTTATATACAGGTTCGAGAGGAAGAAATTCATGCAAAAGATATGGAATTGGTAAATTGAACTACCGAGACAAATCAAGAGACTGAAGATCCAAGTCTAGGAATCTTAATAATTTCTAGGAGTTGAAAAAATATCAAGTGTTGGAATTTTGGAAAGACCGGGCACTATAAATTTCAGTTAAGAGAAAACCAAAGGATTAGGCAAAGAAGTCAGAGGAATATATCACTTCAGAAGGAGATGATGCATTAATATGCTCTTTAGGACAGTTAGCTAGCAAAGGCAACACTACGGTCCTTTACGGTGACAATTGGAAAATTTCATAGGGAGCAATGACGGTTGCTCGCGGAAAGAAGAGTGGTACTCTTTACAAGACAATAGAGACGAGCTATACAATTTCAATAGCAGTAGGAAACGAATTCCAAATGTATGGCACCAGAGGCTTGGCCACGCGAGTGCAAAATGTATGATAATTATGTACTTGAAGGGGAAGCTTCCAGATCTCTAGTCAATCGATATAGACATATGCAAAGAAAAGTCAGTTTTCATACAAGTGTAAAAACCCCAAAGAAAAAAGGCTATAGCTTGTTCACTTTGACGTTTACGGGTCAACAAGTATTTCATCTACATGAGGGAAATACTATTTTGTGAATTTTATCGATAATCATTCTCGTAAGGTATGGGTTTATGTTCTAAAGCATAAATATATAGTATTTGATGCTTTTAGGAGATGGAAATGTACGGGTGAGAATGAGACAAGTCTGAAGATTAAAAAGCTCAGAACCTGTAATTATGGTGAATATGAGGACACCAGATTGAAGAAGTTTTGCTATTGGGCACGAGATCAGACTGGAGAGAATCGTGCCAGGTACGCCTCAACACAATGGTATTGCCGAACGTATGAATAGAACGTTAAAAGAAAGAGCAAAACATTCGTATACAGTCTGGTTTACGGAAGCAGTTCTAGGCTGAAGCAGTCAACACATTGGCTTACCTGGTTACCTGAGGCCCATCGGTTCCCTTATAACATAGAATAGCCGATGAGGTATGTAGTGTTAATGATATAAAATTATCGCATCTAAAAGTTTTTGGTTGTGTTGTATATGTTCATATAGGTGATCAAGGCAGGAACAAGCTTGATCCAAAATCGAAAATATGTTTCCAGATCGGCTATGGCTAAGATGAGTTTGGTTATCATCTTTGATATGAGGAAAACAGGAAGATGATATGAAGCAGAGACGTGATCTTCAATGAAAAAATGATGTACAAGGCCAGACATAAAACCAAAGCAAGTGACTCAAATCCGTATGGATCAGTATTTAATGATACCGAGAGGGTCCTCGGTAGTCAAAAAATAGAGTCGATCAGATTAACCCCTTAATTGGATAGTTGGCTAGCAATCTGAGAAAGAACTTAATCTCAGTAGGAAAGTTGGCTAGCGAAGGCTACACTACGATCATCTATGGTGACAATTAAAATGTTTCAAATCAAGAAATGACAGTTGCTCGTATAGAAGAGTTGTACTCTTTACAAGACAATAGAGATGAGTTGTTCAATTGCAACAGCAGTAGGAAATGAAAATTGAAATGTATGGCACTAGAGGCTTGGCCACGTGATTGAGAAAAGTATGATAATTATATACTCGAAGGGGAAGTTTCCAGGTCTCCAGTAAATTGATATAGACATGTGGAAGAACCCCAAAGAAAAAAAGGCTATAACTTCTTCACTCTCATATTTGGGGGCCAACAACTATTTCATGTATAGGAGGGAAATACTATTTCATGATTTTTATCGATGATCATTCTCGTAAGGTATGGGTTTATTTTCTAAAGCATAAATTTGAAGTGTTTGATGTTTATAGGAGATAGAAATCTACGGTTGAGAATGAGACAGGTCTGAAGATTAAAAATCTCATAACCAATAATGGTGGTGAATATGATGACACCAGATTCAAGAAGTTTTTGTCTGAGTACGAGATCAAACTGGATGGAATCGTGCCACGTACGCCTCAGCACAATGGTATTACCGAACATATGAATAGAACATTAAGAGAAAGAGCCGGAAACATTCATATATAGTCTGGTTTACCGAATCAGTTATGGGCTGAAGCAGTCAACACATTGGCTTACCTGGTTAACTGAGGCCCATCGATTCCCTTATAACATAGAATACCCGATGAGGTATGGAGTGGTAATGATATAAAATTATCGCATCTAAGAGCTTTTAATTGTGTTGTATATGTTCATATAAATGATCAAGGAAGGAACAAGCTTGATCCAAAATCGAAAAAAATATTTCTTGATCGATTATGTCTAAGATGAGTTCGGTTATCGTCTTTGGGATGAGGAAAACAAGAAGATGATCTGAAGTAGAGACGTGATCTTCAATGAAAAATGATGTACAAGGACAAACATAAAACCGAATCAAATGCCTTAAATCCGTATAAATCAGTATTTAATGATATCGAGAGGGTCCTAGATAGTAAAGAAATAGAGCCGATCAGATTGACCCCTCAGCAATGGGAGTCAGTTGGATAAACCAATCGACAACAGTGCGACACCATACAGCCGAACGTGGCAGTTCTTATTTTGAGAAGATCTTTCGGACTCCATGTTCCTAATAGAAGATACTTGAACTATATGTTACTGACCGATGAAGGGGAGCCTGAATGCTATGATGAAGCTTGTTATATCAGTGATGTTAGCAAGTGGAGTTTGCCATAAAAAATGAGATGAAGTCGTTAATATCAAATGATACATGGGAACTAGTTGAGTTACCCATAGGTAAGAAGGCACTTCATAACAAATGGGTGTATCGGGTGAAAGATGAGCATGAAGGATCTAAGAGATACGAAGCCCGACTAGTTTTCAAAGGGTTCCAGCAAAAGGAAGTAATTGATTACACCGAAACGTTTGCTCCAGTTGTGAAGTTCAATACTATTAGATCAGTGTTGAGTATTGATAACATTAAAGACCTTATTGGATGATTAAACGTGAAGACTGCATTTCTTCACGAGGACTTGGATAAGGAGATAAACATGTATGAACCAGAAGGTTTCTTAAAAAAAGGGAAAGAAAACATGGTATGCAGACTCACGAAACGTTTGTATGGTCTAAAATAAGCTCCAAGACGGTGGTATAAGAAATTTGACGGTTTTATGCATAAAGAGAGTTTTCAAAAGTGTAATGCTGACCAGTGTTGCTATTTCAAAAGGTATAAGTCCAGTTATATCATTTTGCTACTCTATGTTGATGATATGTTAGTAGCAGGTTGAGATATAGATGATATTGGAAGATTAAAACATTAATTATCAAAAGAATTCGACATGAAGGAGATCTTTGGAATGCAAATCACAAGAGATAAGCACACACAAAACATTTACATTTATCTTAGTCAAAGTACATCGATCGTGTTTTGTAGAGATTTAATATGGGTGATGTCAAGCCAGTTAATACACCATTGGTAGGTCACTTTCGTTTATCCAAGGATCAATCCCCTCGGATGGAAGACGAGAAAGACTTTATGGCTAAGGTTCATTACACCTCAACTATTGGGAGTTTGATGTATGCGATGGTTTGTACGAGACCAAACATTAGTTATGCATTGGGAGTTATGAGTAGGTTTATGTCAAACCCAAGGAAAATTAATTGGGAAGCTGTAAAGTGGATTTTGAGCTATCTACTAGGCACCATAGGAAAGTGTTTGTACTTTGGTAAGGGTGATTTAAAGGTACAAGACTACGTAGATGCAAATTTTTGAGGTGAAGTTGATCACTGGAAAAGCACCACCAGTTATATATTTATTGTTGGAACTACAACTGTTAGTTGAATGTCAAAGTTACAGAAAATTGTCACTCTATCGACTACAGAGGCTGATTATGTAGTAGTGGCCAAAGTCACTAAAGAGATGATACAACTTTAAGGTTTGCTAACCGAGATGGGATTCAAACAGAAGAAGAACATTATGCATAGTGATAGTCAGAGTGCAATTCAATTGGCAAAGAATTCAAAATTTCATTTGAGAACCAAACATATCAGTCTTCGGTATCATTTAATCAGATCATTATTGGAAGATGAGCTGCTAATACCGGAAAAGATTCAATGAAGCAAGAATTCAGATGATATGTTGACAAAGACGGTAGCATTGAAAAACTAAAGTTGTGTTCAACTTTAGTTGGTCTGCAAGAGTAACAAAACTAGAAATACTTGTTGTGTAGATCAAGGTGTGAAGACAGGTTGAAAAGAATATTATATATGCTTTGGAAAATTCAAAGAAATTGCTTTAAATCTTTTCCATGTATACTGTTTTTTTGCTTTTAACAATAACCTAATTCCAACACTAGCCAAGTAAGTTAAATTCGAGTAAATTAAAATTCGAAAATTAAAGGAATTTTTTTTTACTCCAACACTTTCAAGAACATTGACTATAGCATATATTTTTTGTCTCTGGACTCCTACAGATCTCTAGACAATGAAAGACGTGTCAAGATAGGCACACTGTATACGAAGATAAGTAAAAAAAAGACTAAGATAAAAAACCTAAATATGAGGCAGCATCGTCAAGCCGGAACATTGACTATAACATAGATTTGTCGTCTCTGGACTCCTACCGATCTCAAGACAATGAAAGACGTGTCAAGATACACACACAGTATACAAAGATAAGTAAAAAAAGACTAAGATAAAAAAACCTAAATATGAGGCAACATCGTCAAGCCGGAACATTGACTATAGCATAGATTTGTCGTCTCTGGACTCCTACAGATCTCAAGACAATGAAAGACGTGCCAAGATACACACAGAGTATACGAAGATAAGTAAAAAAAGACTAAGATAAAAAAAACCTAAATATGAGGCAGCATCGTCAAGCCGGATAACCCTGGTGTGCTCTTGAATTGACAAAATAGTGAAGAAAATAACCAATAAATAAGGGATTCATGAATACAAAAATACTAGTTAACCGAACAAACCAAAAAAAAATCATACATAGTGCAAAAGAAACTTAAAAATCTATATTATTTACTATTTTGTTTCAGGACGATAACCAGAACCCCGTAGAGATCAAATCCTGACTACACCACTAGGCCGATATGATCAGATACTTACGATTTTCCTAGATTTGATTTTATTTGAATCATGTCGTTTTCTGCTTTTATTTGGTAGGGAAAAGTTAATTAACTTTAAAATTTTATAATATGTTAATTAATTTACAGAATTAATTATTTAATTTGTGAAAAAAAATTTAAGCAATACATTAATCTGACTTTGAACAATATAATCGTTCAATTCAGAAACAATATGTTTTAATGATTGGATTTTTATATTTTTATCAAAATATTATACTAGTAAAGAGTATTTTTTTTCAAAAAGTGGATAATATAATAATATGTTTTCAAAAAGTGGATAATATACTAATATGAATAGGAGCTTGTACGAAGAAGAAGAAAAAAATTAAAATGGTTTTTTTGTTATTTTTCCTATTCTTTTCTTATATCTTCCCATCATTATTAGAATTCTACTGACTTTTATTATAGTTAGAGTATATACACATATATCATATATGAACTAAAACAGCTTTAAATTATAAATTGAATATGAAGAGCATGAGAGTTACTATCCTAATATATATAAGATGCTATATTAGAACTGCGATCACAATAAAAACTTTATATAGAACTTTTCAAATGTATATAGGATCCACTTTTGCCTTATGATTGTTTCTTGCGTCTTTTGGTATAGCTGCACAATAAGGCGACGGATTACTCCTTGCTAGTTGTGATCCATAAAGATAAAAATGAGTTGGTTGTTAGTATAATTTATGTATTAAGACAGTAGACATGGGACAACCACCTCATACAATAATCAAATTTTCAAATATGGGGAGGCCTGAAACACGTATAGCCTACGGTGATCTCTCTGGATGAGTACACCAAAAGTTACTGATCATAGCAATGAATGAATGCTTTGTGATGGTTAAGGATCATAGACATGAGAAGTTAATATAAGACTTGTCACCCAAGTGACATTATATGATTTCCTGACAATGCTAGAGTTAAAGCTCGCAAATTGTTTTGTACACAAACTTTGACATGCGAGTATACAATAAAGCATTGTGTATTTATAAGAATGTGTATCTTACAATCACACATGCAACATAATACAGTTCAACAGAATAAACATACATAAGAAAAAAGCAGCAACAATGATACATTGGCACAAATAGTTAGGGGACATTTCTTATTTAATATTTTTCCAGTTGGCTTTGCATTTTACTACGAGCTTTGTGCTTGTCTGATAAGTCTCTTTTTCTGAGTGTTATAAACGACGCCCTTTAACGGTAAAAAAACCTAAAAGACTGGTCTTTTTAGTATTGGCTAATTAAGAAAACGTAACTATACTCTTACTGTACAAATATATATTTAGTTCCCGTGAGACTAGGGGTTTTAAAAAATAATACTTGTGTCATATTATAATTTCGATATTCTTTGTACTGCATTATACGGATGTGTTGGGTTATATATAATTCGAATAGGTACTGCATATTGGTGTCATCCATTCCATACTATTATTGTTAGATGAGGAGTTTTTAGAAGTTTTGATTTCTAAAAGACTAGTGAAATAACTTAGTGATTTAAAAAAAAAATAGGAATCTAGCCGTTACTAGAGAGAGAAACTCTCTCTGGCTCTTGTAGGAAAAAAAAATTCAAACTCCTTCTTCCTCGAGCGTGTATCTTCTCCAATCTGAAGAAATCACCCCATCACAAGCATTAAAGCTTGTCGATGGGGACTCTCTGCAACAACGAAACAGTCGGCCACCCTCTACCCTTGGCTTCGGTCGCTCCTCTCTACTTCACCGATACAGCCAGCCAGCCACCCTCTCCCCTTGGCTCCGGTTGTTCAACGCTTTTAATGGCTCCTGCAATCACCAGGAGGCTCATCAGAACTCTGCATCTTCTCTCTCTTCTTGACAACCTTCTAACACCCCCGAAATCTCCTCCATTAATGGCTCTTCTACCGCCATTAATGAAGCTCGCCACATCTACCCTCTCTCCTTCTTTAAAATTCACAAAGTCCCAAAAACACTCTCTCTCTCATCATTGCACTGCCCCTCCCTCTTCCTCTTCTCTGTCTGCAAAATCTCCCCCATTAATGGCGGATCTTATTGGACAGACTATGCATCTGACGATCCTCTCCCTTCCCTCTGGCCATCACCTATCTCTCCGCAAATCGAGCGAACCAGCGCCTGCAACCATTGGTCAAGTTCGAAATTCCTTTTGCCTTTTGTTTTTCATAAAACAGCCCAATACTCTTGCATGGGTTGATGTGCATGCATTAATGAACCCTCTCTCCTCATTAATGCCTCAGCCACCCATGCAAGAAACCCCTCGAGCTTCCCCAGAAACACAACTCTTTGCTTCTCTTCCTCCATTAATCTCCCTCTCATCGACTTCTCTACCGCCCCTCTTCTTTATAACCAAACCCTGGTCATTTCCCCCTCTACAAACTCCCCACCATAACTGTCCCCTTCAACTCCCGAAAAACCACCCTCCTTTCAACTACTTCCCCTCCCTTCTGGCAACCGCCAGAAACTCCCCCTATCTCTCGACATCCACCAAAAACTCACCCTCCCCCTCAATCTCCTCTATTTCACCCCCTCACTTCTCTAAAATGGTCGAAACACGCAGGAGCTCATATGCTCGCCGAAACAACAGAAAGATAACACCTCGTTTCAACGAAAAAATCATCTCTTCCATCTCTGATCCCATCCTTGTCCCTTCAAGCCCCAACACAACTCTCTCCCTCGAAACCCGATCATCATCGCCTCCCTCTGCATCCCCCCCAGATCCTCTGGATTGACTAGGCTGCCCCTCTCAGTCCATGGATCGCCCCCACCTTTCACCAAGATAAACCAGCCCCATCGTCGTAGCCTTTCCCTTGGCTCCCCCATAAGTGAGAGAGAAACCTTCCCCATATCTCTCTCCCCTCCAGGTTCCAGATCAGGCATGCACGCTCACTCGGAGGAGGAAGATCCATCTGAAATGGATGCTATGCCCACTCCAGCCGAAGAACAGCAGCTTCAAGCCATCCTTGATGGCAATGAAAAACTCATCTTTGCCATGACCTCTCTGGAGGAGCGTCGATCTCCTAACTCGAATCTAAAAACCGACCTGCATTGATGCGACTCAGCCTCTATCCCGGGTCTGAATCGGTCAGTCCTCCCCGACTCCCCTCTCCTCAACGCCTCCCTCTGCCCTCCAGAAAACCAAGCCTCCTCAACGATTCACAAATCTCCCGCTGTTTTGACTGCATGCATGCATGTAAACTAAGACCACCCCCTCCTGCATGATTCCAAAAACCCTAACCCTACTGCCATGCAAACCCTCAATCCTCATCAAAGCCTCTCCCCCACTCAACATAGCCCTCTGTATACCTCGATCTCCACCCGCTACTTATTCAGCAATACTTTCTCCTCTACTCTCCCCACTTCCCTCCCTACCTCCAGTATCTTTTTGACCGTTGTTCTAACCATTCAACAAGCTATTGAAGCTAGAAATACCTCAAACAACTAGCACTACTCCACTGTTATCCACTCAGCCAGCCACCCCTCAGTTCAAACCCCAAAACTCAACCCCATTCCCTCTGCTCGACCTTTCCCAGAATCCTTCCCTGGTAGAAATAGCAAGGGCTATGCTTTCTCTCGACCCTCTAAAGCCCACAGGATCCCTGCAAACCGACCCGATCTCCTCTCTCCCTCGAAACCCTCCAATCCTTTCAAAAACACTCGACCAGTACAGAATACCATTCAGTCCCACCTTATAGCTAAATCTATTTCCATGATAAACCTCCCACCCTACCGTCCCCTCCTACCGACACCCCCCCCCCTCCCCCAGCGATCCTGGGCTCAAGTTGTCTCTAATCCAGTCATGAAAGCGGCAATGAACCTGGAAAAAACTGATTCCTTAGAGATTGATAACGGCGTATTAGTATTCCCGGATGATGCCCTAAGTGGTGGTGAGGAAGAATGGGCCAAGTGTCTCTCTGGCTACTTCCTCTCAAAGAAAAGAGTCGTCTCTCCTGTCCAAGACCTCACCTCCCAAATTTGGAGCCCCTTTGGCCTCCAATAGTGTAAGCCCACCCCCTCATGCCACTACTTTTTCAAATTCTCTACCGCCGACAGTGCCACGGAAGTCCTAGAAAAGGCTCCCTGGTTCTTCAGTAGTCATTCAGTATTCCTCAAAAGATGGGCTCCGATGGAAACGCTTACTAAGGAAGCTTTAAAGGCCATTCATCTGTGGGTAAAATTCCATGGAATGCCTCACGAGCTCTGGTCCGAAAAAGGTCTGGGAATACTCGGAAGCTACCTAGGGACACCTCTCAATGTGGACTCTCAAACCGCCGACAGATCTCGACTCAGTTTCGCTTGAATTGGTATTATCATGAAAGCTTCCTCCTATTTCCCGACGAATCTATCCATTTGCTGCCTTGGAAAGAACCATACAATCCAGGTTGAATTCCAAGGGCTACCTACAATCTGCAAGCGTTGCATCTCTTTCGGCCACGCAGCTGCTGCTTGCCACCTTACACCGGAACCTGCTCGCCCAGACTCGCCTACTCATCGTCCCGGCAAAGAACCCATGACAGACCCTGCTCCATCCCACACATTATCAAACTCCAGTAACAATGAATCCATGTCTCCAGATACCTTACGCCGCCTCACTCAAAGCACTTAAACCCAAAGTTTTCTAAAGGATAGCAACTGCCCTGCCACAACCCACATCAACTAGAATATTGGAGACCCCTCTACCTCCGAAATCACTTCACCAGGACCAAAAACCGCAAACCTTGCGGTTAATGTAAGTATGTGTGGGGATACCCCAATGACTCTTTAGTGCTTTCCTACCCCTCTGTTTTCTTTTTTATAAATCTATCAAATTAGCAAGTTGTAATGTTAGAGGGTTGAATGACCCTATCCGTCAGAAGGATGTTAAAGACTTTGTTTTTACAAATGGTATTAATGGAGTTTGCTTTCTTGAAACAAAAGTCAAATTTGAAAATGTCTCGCTTATAATGTCTTCTATGCTCCCTTATTGGCAATGTGCATCCAATCATTATAGTCATCCTTTAGGCAGAATATGGATTGCTTGGAATCCAAGCGTTGTCCAAATTTCTATAAAAGATGTCACGGCCCAATCCCTTTATTGTGATCTCTTTTAGATTGCGAGGAACTACTCTATGAGTCTCACTGCTATCTATGGTTTTAATGACCCCTCTGACCGCTTTCCCTTGTGGAATTCCATTTTCTCTTATGGTCTTTCCATCGCCCAGAATCCTTGGATTGTCCTTAGAGACTTTAATGCAATTAGAAATCCCCATGAACGAACCAACTCCGACCCCCGCTGGACTAATGCCATCGATGATTTTAATGAGTGCTGCCGTAGTTATAACCTAGATGACCTGCGTGCATCTGGGCTCCAATATTCTTGCTTCAACCGCCAAGAAAACAACCCCATTTCCTCTCTTATTGATAGAGCCCTGGTCAATGCCTCTTGGGATGATAATTTTCCTAACTCTTTTGCCCATTATGATCTCCCCAGAACCTCGGACCATACTCCTATCATTGTCCATCTCACTACCCCTTTTACCCCCTCCCCAAACCTTTTAAATTTTTCAATATGTGGAAATCTCACCCTAACTACCATCCCCTTATTGCTGATAACTGGTCCCTCCCTTGCCCCTCCAGCCCCATGCAAGCGGTAGTTCTTAAATTGTCTAGACTTTCCACTGTTCTCCCCTCCTTAAACAAGACCACTTTTAGCAACATTAGCCAAAGAGTTCAGGATGCTAGATCCACACTCGCTGCTGCCCAAGAGAACCTCTTCTCGGACCCTTCGAACAGGACTCTTATCATCGCCGAAAAGGAGGCTTCCTCCTCTTATATATTTTTTAGCCGTGTTGAGGAATCCTCCCTTAAGCAAAAATCGATAGAAACCTGGCTTAAGCTTGGGGATCGTAACTCCAAATTCTTTCATAACAGTATTAGGGCCCGAAATAAAATCCTCTCAATCTCCACCCCAGGAGGCATATCCTCAAACCCCCACACCATCTCGAGAACCTTCCAAAATGTTTTCATCCAGCACCTAGGTACCACTAGCAAAGACAACTACCCCGGTCCACATAGGATAAAAGCCTTAATCCTCTCCACTGTCCCCCCCTGATCTGAGTAACGAGATGATAAAACCCATCTCTAATGATGAAATCAAGGCTGCCCTCTTTGATATCGACATCGACAAAGCCCCGGGCCCTGATGGCTTTAGCGCCGGCTTTTTCAAATCCAGCTAGCCGCTTATTAGTGATGACATCTGCCTTTGAGTCAATTTTTTTTTGAAAATGGCAAAATGGACCCTGACTGGAACACAACCCTTATTTCCCTCATTCCAAAAATTGACTCCCCCTCCCTCCCTTCTGATTTCCGTCCAATTGCTTGTTGTAATGTAATTTACAAAATCATTTCCAAAATCATTGCTAACAGAATTAAGCCTTCCCTCTCGGCCCTCATTGACCCCTCTTAATCCGCTTTCGTCCCGAGTCGCTCTATTGTTGACAACATCCTCCTCACCCAAAACCTTTTGCATGGCTACCAAACCAACCGAAAAGGCCCTCGATGTGCCCTTAAAATTGACCTTATGAAAGGTTTTGACAACATCAGATGGGAATTTATTCTGGACATCCTCTTAGCCATGTGATTCCCTACGCCTATGATCAATTGGATCATCCAATGCATCACCTCTGTCTCATATTCTGTTTGTATTAACGGAAAGCCGATGAGCCCCTTCCCGGGCAAAAAGGATCTTCAACAGGGTGACCCCCTCTCCCCGTATCTCTTTGTTATTGTCATGTAGGTTCTCTCCATAATCCTGCATGAAAAAAGCCAAAACCCCTCCCTTGGTTTCCACTGGAAGTTCCAAAAGCTCAAGATAATCAACCTTTGTTTCGCGGATAACCTGATGATCCTATGCAGGGCAAACCTCCCGTCAATTAAGCTAATCTTAGAAGGACTAACCCAATTTGCCGCAATTTCTGGCCTTCATCTAAATCCGGCCAAAAGCACTATCTTCTTCTCAGGCACCTCTCCCACAGTAAAGCTCAGCATCCTCCACTACCTCAACTTTACGGAAGGCTCCCTCCCCTTCAGATATCTAGGCGTGCCTCTCATATCCTCGCGCCTTTCTTACAATGACTGCCGTCCTCTCTTCCTCAACATCACTAACCGCATCAACTCATGGACCTCCAAGAACCTCTCCTACGCAGGCCGACTTCAACTCATCAACTCAGCACTCTTCACAAGACAAGTCTACTGGTCTACCATCTTCATTCTCCCAGCTCGTGTCCTCAACGAACTGTCCCAATTACTCCGTCGCTTCCTCTGGTCTGGACCAGAAATGAAAATCGCTGGAGTAAAGATAACATGGAATAAACTGACCGTGTCCAAAGATGAGGATGGCCTTGGGATCCCAGACCTAAAAATATGGAATCAGGCGGCCGCCCTCAAACTCCTCTGGTCCATCCTCACTCGGAACAAAAGCTCTCTCTGGACACAATGGATTCTTTCTGAAAAAAATAAATCAAAATGCTTCTGGTCCCTTCCCCTCCCATCCTCTGAGAGCTGGAGTTGGAAGAAAATCCTAAATCTAAGAAGCAAAGCAGCAAACCTCTACCGAGTAATTATTAGAAATAGAGCAAACACCTCTATTTGGCATGACCCCTGGTTATTCCATACGTCTCTTGTCAATCAATTTGGCCCTCACATCCTTACCCTCACTCACCTCCGCAACATAAAAACCGTGAAAGACATATGCTCGAACGGGATTTGGTCCTGGCCCCCCATGCTAGAGCCCCTAACCGCCACCTCCGGGATCATCTCCGAGAAATCACCTCAGCTCTCGAAAACCTCCCTCCTGCCTCTTCGGCTCCAGATACCTTTATCTGGATCCCAAATAAGTCCAAACCTGAATTCACCATCAGTAGTACCTACACTGCCCTCAAGCCTTCAACTCCTAAGGTCAGATGGGCAAACCTCGTCTGGAATAAATTCTCGATCCCAAGACATTCTTTCATCACCTGGCTAGCTATAGAATCCTTCTCCCCCCAGTGTCGTAATCTTGGAATCAATGGCACGAGACTGCAAGCACTTGGGCCCCCTCCAATAAGCACAGTCGACTTCACTGGAATGTTGCCTTCTGTGCCACTGTCTACTACATCTGGAAAGAAAGGAACACCAGAATCTACAATGATAAACAATCTCGCTTTAGCAGCACTGCCCATTTGATTCTCTCCGATCTTCGCTACAGATTCAAAGGATCGAAATATCCCTTCCAGGGTTAATCTCTATCAATTCCCCCAAATCTCCAGCTCTTTTGTTTTTCTGTCTACTTTATAGATCCTCGAAATTGTAAAGGGTATTCTACCCCATGAACCTTTGTAACCTTTAATTTACATCAATATTATAAGCTTTTTATACAAAAAAAAAATTACTTAGTGAGTCATTAGTGATCCATTAAGCATAGTTAATTACATTTGTAATCGGTTCTTTTTCCTTTTATAAAACCAATAGCTAGGTTTTCTGAATGTATAAAAAAATATAGAGTCACAGAGTTCTTTCGAACAAAATCGATCTACAAGAGACGTAGGCATAATTTGCTGAACTCTGTTAATAATTTTGTGTGTTTTTATTGCACTGTTGTTCTGTATTTTTTCCATTGATCTTGTTACATGAAAATTGCATATTTTTCTCAACAACTGGTATCAAAGCTCCAGATTGGTAGTGATTCAAAGAATGACAAATTTGAATGGGAGCAATGGTTACAGGCGAAGAAAAGGTGAGACTCGAAAGGTTAGATGGTGCAAACTTTGGGTTTTGGAAGATGCAGATTGAAGACTATCTATAGCTAGAAAAAGCTTTATCAACCTTTTTAAGAAAAGAAATGAGAGAGTATAGAAGATGAAAAGTGGATTCTTCTTGATAGACAAGCCCTTGAAGTCATCCGATTGACGTTACCCCCCAATGTTGCTTTCAGTATCATAAAGAAAACAACCACGATGGGTCTTATGAAGGATCTTTCCAGTATGTATGAGAAGCCACCGACGTCTAACAAAGTTCACTTGATGAGATGTTTATTCAATTTGCAAATGACAGAATGCGCATTTGTAGCTCAACACCTCAATGAACTCGTTACAATCACAACCTAGTTGAGTTCAATAAAAATTAATTTTTAATGAAGAAATACGAGCATTGATACTGTTCTCTTCTCTACTAGAAAGTTTAAATGCTATTGTCACGACTGTCAGTAGCTCGTTACGAAGAAATGAGTTGAAATTTGATGATGTTTGTGATCGGGTTCTCAATGAAGAGATTAGAAGGGGAGAGTCGGGTGAATCATCAACCTCTTCAGTTTTGCACACAAAGTCAAGAGAAAGAAATTGAACCAGAGGGAACGGACGTGGAAAATAGAACTACCGAGATAGGGATAGGAGGTCTAAGTATAGGATTCCTAAAAATTCTCAAGGGTACAAAAACATTGAGTGTTGGAACTGTGGAAAGACCGGGAACTATATAAATCAGTGCAAGAGAGCACCAAAGGACCAAGAGACGAAGGCATAGGCAAATATCACTTCAGAAGAAGATAATGCACTGATATACTCCTTGGAGAGCAGGAAAGAGTTTTTGGTTTTAGACTCTAGATCATCATTCCACGCTACTTCAAATAAAGAATTATTCAAAAGGTATGTTTCTGGAAACCTTGGAAATGTATATTTTGGTGATGATCAACCTTGTGATATTATTGGTAAAGGTGTAGTGAATATTAAGTTAAATATTCTATTTTGGAGTTTAAAGATGTCACGCATATCCCCTACATGATAAAAAACTTAATCTCAGTAGGACACTTGGCAAGCGAATGCTACACTACGATCTTCTATGATAATAATTGGAAGACTTCAAAGGGTGCAATACCGGTTTCTTGCTGGAAAAAGTGTGGTACTCTTTACAAGACAATAGAGGTATGTTGTTCAATTGCAATTGCATAGTATATGAATCGTACATTAATAGAAAGACCCATAATCATTCTTATACATTCAGGTCTACCAAAGTAGTTGTGGGTTAAGTAGTCAATACATTGGCTTACTTGATCAACTAATGCCCATTTGTTCCTTTTGAGCATAGAATACCCGAGGATGTATGGAATTTTAAGGAGATAACACTATCACATATAAAGTTTTTTGGTTGTATGGCATACATTCATATCAGTGATCAAGGAAGGAATAAGCTTGATCTAAAATCAAAACAATGCACTATGATTGGCTGTGGTCAAGACAAGTTTGGCTACCGTATTTGGGACGAAGAGAACATGAAGATGATATTAAGCAGAGATGTGATATTCAATTACACAGTGATGTATAAGGATATGCATAAAAATGATACAAATGACTCAAAACCGAGTGAGCGAGTGTTTACAAATGTCGAAGATGTCCTAGATAGTCAAGAAATATAGTTGATCATATCAAACCCTCAACAAAGAAAGTGAGTTGGACAAATAAATACACAACAATCTAAGATACAGTAGCCAACGGTAGCAACTTCTAGTTTGAGAAGATCTTTTAGACCTCATGTGCCCAACAAGAGATACTTGAACTATTTATTTTCGACCGATGAAGGAGAGTCTGGATGCTATGATGAAGCTTGTCAAACTAGTGATGCTATAATTCTTGTCTCATAAATTTCTACTTACCAAAACTTAGAGATCGAAAGAGAAAGTAACTTCTCACTATTTTCATCGTGAAACCCAACTGTCCATCATCCTTCACCAAAAAGTATTATAACAACTCTGTTCTCATCTTCTAACGTAAGTACCGCTTCATATATATATGAATGAACTTTTCCTTCATCCAAGTAACTCTTCTTCGTTTATAGCTGGAATTAAAAACGCATTGGATTAGCTAACTATTGCTAAAAAACCCACAAAAGAAAAGCTATATGAATAGTATCAGCTAAAATTTTACAAGTTGTTCCAACTTTTACTTACGATCTTTGGCCTCCTACAAAAAAGAAAATTCCAACCAATCGGCCTCAAATATTCTTCTAATAGCTCACCTTCTTTAAACCCCAAAGCTTGCTCTAAAAAACCAGCTTAAAATCTCATTTTCTTGTTATGGGTGATTCCAAAGATCAAAACATCGTTTCAAATAAAAGACATGATAAATGAGGCTCCAAAAAAACCATCTTGATAAAATAAAAAATAAAAAATTTAATACATACTCCTTGAAAGATCAACTACAATAAAAATAAATTCACAGATGATTCTTTCGAGTAAAGAAAATAGAAATTTTCCAAAGTTCCCTTCTCAACTACAAGATGAAGCCTCCAAAGATATTAATAACCATGATTCAACATCAACTGTTGATTCTAATAATGGTGTTGAAGAAGAAGAGATGATCAATGACACCTCCAAAACCAATTTTGAAGTTGAAACCTCAAAGAAGAAACCGAAGGAAAGGAAAAAGAAGATAAAAGAGGTTGTTACACTCCCTCCTTAGTTAGTTAGCAACATTGGAGAAAGTTTCGAAGAAGTACTTCTTGAATACCTTATTGCACTTAGCATAGTGCATTATGAGTACTTCTTAGAATCCGATGCGCCCTACCCTTCTAAAGCGATGGAGGATATCTGAATCCATCTTTATTTGATTGCCTGTTATTAGAGAGACTTTATTGTCCTACAGAGCAGATGAATTAATATATATCTAGAAATACTGAGTCGGGGTCTTCAATTTCCATTGGATCCTATAATTGTTTAATTTATTAGCCAGGCCATCCCCAACCTCTGGCCTACATTGCTTTCCTGCATCATAGCTTTGAGGCTGTCGAAAATCGAGCTTTCGATGAAGCAATTCATAGCAAAAATAGTTGTGTCGAAATATCCTTGTTTTCCTTTCTACTATATTATCCTTAGGAACTCTTCAAACATAGTCGACGACCTTCTTGAAGCAGACAACACATGGAAATAGAAGTTATTTTTTATCAGTAGGTGTTAGGAGAATAGAAAGAAAATTTTGACCGAGATGCCTCAAAATGTGTCCTTGAAATAGAAAAGCACAAGTAAGTTTCAATTCTTGCCAGTTTAAGTTCTCTTTGAAAGACGCCTCAATATCCATCTAACTTAACAGTTTAATATAGAAGTTACAAAGCTTGCAAGAGCACCTTTTTGCTACCAATGGTACTTTTTTAAAGTTAAGTCAGTGTCATAAAGACGAATGGTCAAATGAATTCCATCAGTGCTTCGACCCACTAAACCTGGTTTGAAGCAACCTGTATAAATATATATGAGAAACTATTATTCTTCTATGGTAGCTAATGGAACCTCATGTTAAGCAGGTGTAGTGAATAGGTTAGCTGCCCCGGATAATCGGGTTACCCCCCCTACTAGGAATAAAGCTCCTAGGCATAAGGTGCAAACAAAAACCAATGGGGAACCATCCAAAGGCAACACGAATAAGTCAAATCCTAGTCTCACGATGACGAAGAAGATAAATAAAACTAACATCAATGAAGAACTCATTCCCCACACTGAAACGACTACTGTTAAAATCTCTAAGAGAAATAAAACGGTAGGCTCGAAGAAGAAAACTAGCAAGACTGAAAATCTCAAAGATTATCTACCTAAACAAGTTGTGAACATTTTATCGCCTAATTCCACACTGAGATTTGTTGGAGATGATGAAGAAAATCAAGATAATTAGTTCTTTTATCCAAACCACAATTTGATCAAAATGAAAACCCCGTAGAATATCCAATCAAGAACAAAATCCTCTTCCAGTAGATCACTCACTAGGTTTTTTGGTGAAAAATCACCAACGCTCTACATCTGAAGAACCAATATTTTTACTGCATTCTTCCGATGAACTCTCACTCTCCTTTCACAACATGGTCTGATGACAACTCTTGAAATAAATGCCAAATAGTTTGAAATTGATGCCAAGAAATATGCTGATGGAGCAAAGTTAGTTCGTGAACAATATGAAGCGGTGACTGATGAGTTTATTTATCTTCAAAAAGAAGCTTCTGTCAACAAAAAATAGGTCGAAGATGCTCAAACGATGGTCTTCAAATAATTCTATGTCTTTCAAGCAGCAAATCTGAATTCCATAATGTCCTAATTCAGGTACGAAAGGATATGTCTAAAAATACAAGGCAGAAATACAAGATGATCATTCAAACTATGAGGTGCTCAACACCTTGTACTAGGAAAGTGAAGAAGCAAAAAATAAAGCTCTCGAACACTTACAATCGTTGGACTATCTACCACTACAAATAACTCCCTCATTTCTTCTTGAACGATCTTCATCTAATAACACTTCCCCTTCAAATCCCCCAATAACATTGGTTGTCACACTAGTAAAACTAACTATTGTTCGTTATGACTGGAGGATTGCCGGGGGATCTTGTCTCTTTTCATAGGTTACAATAAACAATACATTGGTCAAACTTTTGCTACAATGAGTATTATTTTGATTTTGCTTCCTGCTAATTGCAACTGCATCTTCACGGGGCCCATTAACCTCTTTTAAATCATCATTATCAGACAAGATAAAAGGTAAAATAAACTTCCTATAAAAAGAGTCGAAATCCCACCAACCAACTATGTGGTTATACTTACAATGTGCCTTTTTCTAGAAATTTTAGTATTCTCAGTTGTATCACCTCCAAACATGGCTAACGAATTAAACTGCTCACACAAAATTTAAACCCTACTCAACGAATTTGGTTCATTAACCACCAAAACAACCGTCCGATCAGGATCAGGATGTGTAGATACATCAAAACCATCCATATAACCTTTTATTATCATTGTGTTTTCTTTCTCGGACGATACATTCATTGCCTACCTTGATCGGTGGTTTACACTCAAAACTTGTTGAGACCCAACTTACTTCTTAACAAAGGTTGTCAACTTCTAATTCTCAGTCAATGTCTGAATTTATTGGTGCAAAGCTATACAATCCATTTATCATGTCCAAGATCATTCTGGTACTTGACAATTTTAGTACTCTTTTCTCTTTGGGTTTTGTTATAGGTTGAGGCTTTCGAAATTGAACATGATTTCAAGATCTCACGAAAATTGTTGCAAGGCTCTTTATTAACTCAATATAATGTTATGGTTGGATCTATGGGTTTGACCTATGCTTCTACTTTATTACTTGAGTACTTTGTTGTAAATCTCTTGGAGCGTACAATTTCTAATTAGTTGAACCTGTCAGTTGAGACAGTCCCGACCAATGAGGCAAAATACTTGGAGCTCTGGATCAGAGAGAAGCTTGTGACTAATAACTATGATTATTTGAAGTGTTCCCTTGCTTAGCTTACCTTTGTGTGGAATCCGACCTGAACTTTACCCTGTTTGATTCATCAACCTTAATATAATCATCCACCTAAACCATTAAAGCTCTAAAATTAAGCGTCATTCTACTTGTTGTCCCATTAGCCCAATCTCCGGAGAGAAATCCTTGTCAATAAGCGGTGTATGCGACTTGTTTATCACAATCATCAAAACCAGTTTTCGAAATGCTTAGTGTAATCTGTTATATGTTTCCATATTATTTTCCTACATTGAATTATGGTATCCTCATTTGCTCGCGTTTTCTTGGTAAAGTTGTATACAACATCCCAAAGTTGGATATAGTCCCCAAGTGAATTTTGTTATACCTTTTAAAAGTAGTTCCTTAAACATTCTATGAAAAATCTTGACAACAATTTATCGTCATCATCGAAATTCATCATGCAGTTCTTAAATTGTTGGATGTGATCATTAGGATCTTGAGTTCTGTCAAATGTCTATATTTTTGTGATATCAAAATTCTTCAGAAGTGCGATCGATTAGAATTTGACATAAAAAAGAATGATATCTTTGATACATATAAAATTGAACTTCCCGACAATTATATTTTCCTCAAAGAATTTCACCTTAGGTCTCATCATAGTGTCAGACTGAAATTTTACCGGCATTCACCTTCTGAACTTCAGATCAAACCCTTTCTGGTTGAGCCAAAACAACTTTTTCTTTTTTAACTAGCTGATCGTTTAATTCCTCTTTGATCTTGATATTATTCTACTATAAGTTTTGGATGATTCTCCAACGTCAGTTCGTGATTTTTTAGACCTTCCGGATTTATAAGCCAATAGAATTTCGATTTGAGTATTTTGAAGTTTTGAGATATTTGAGAGAAGATATGTAATTTGAGATTTGTGAAAAATATTTAGGAAAATACCCATATTGATATGGTTTTTTTTATCTTTGGCTTTTGGCCAATCGGATATCCGATTTGCCAACGGTTACTCTAAAAATAACAGGATATTCATTTTCATCAATCGGATATCCGATGGCCAAATCAGATATCCGGTTTGGTCCGATGTTTTTTAGGTTTTTTTTCTCTATAAATATACTACAAACTCATCAAATTCTCAATTATCTCTCAAATCATATCTCAAACAATAATCTTCTTTTAAAATCATTAAAAAATAATTCTACAAATACTACTACAATATCTCAAATCATTCTAAAATAGTCTTCTTCTTTAATCTTTGATCAACTTTCAACATCGATCAACTCAATCAAGTTTACTTGATGAAGGAAGATCATTGCTGATATTAGTGCTAGTATACGCTTTCTTATTATTTATTTGATATATATTTTATATTTGTTTCATTTCTTAGTTTTTCATATTTATTAAAAAATCTTTTCAAAATCGTTTTACTATTTTTTCATATATTTTTTAAAAAACTCAATAAATGACACCAAAGTAAGCAAATTTCTTGACTCACTGTGGTTGTGGGGTTAATGGCCAAACATCCACTATAGTTAATCGTAACCTTTATTGTTTTTATGGTATTGGTATGCATGATCCCGTAGGCAACCAACACTATAAAATACATTCTTCCTAAGTTAGCGCTGATATATATATGGTAATACTAGCGCTGGTAATAAGAGTATGAATAAAAAATCATAGTCAAGCGAACACTTTACTAAAAATCTTGATAAACATTATGCTAAGTGTAATTATTGTGAGAAAACATAGGAAAAAAAAATTATGGCACCCGGAGTATGTCGACACACTTTGTCACACATAACATTATTTATCCTTCGAAATTTTATGAAGAAAATAATACATTCATAGATAATCAAACCGATAATGTATTTGTTTTTACTCAAAAAACTCTGATATATGTTGTTGGTACTTTACAACAGATTGTTTTTGTGATTATTAGAGATATGAAAATTAGATGCAGAGTGGGGTAAACCTATGAGTCACACGTATCCCACGTACCTCTGTGAAAATGGAATTATTTTAATATTATGCATCTAAAAAATTCGTTATTAATACTATTTTAATTTTGGCATGGAATTTTTCTTTGACTAGTGATATAACTACTTTTCTTAAGTTTGATATGATGTGTATTACTTTACATTTGACGGATCCTCATTGGGTACTGATCGCTCCTATATTCTCGAGAGTGAAAACTATGTAATTGGTCTAGAGGTGATCGTATAGAGAGTAATCAAATTGCTAGAGAGAGAAAGTGTAAAAAATATCCTAGAGAGAGAAAATGTAAAGAGTTAAAGTCAAAAGTAATGATTGATCAATTTCTCGAGAAAAATTACATCTATTTTATAGGTGTGGTAAGTTCTATGGAATAGACATACACTATCCCATTAGATACTTTACTTTATTATTATAATAAGTATAAACATATGTGTTACATATTGCACTTTAAGCCCTTTAAGTTTCTATGTTTCTAAGATCTTCCCTATACATTATTTGTTCATCATTTTACCTTTTTGAACAATTATTTTGGCTCGTATTAATTCAACTCATTTGGTAACTGGATAGACTATTCAATTCCTCTCTTAAAAGCCCATTGGACTTCTCAATCATTTACTATAAATTATAATTCTTGTCTCATAAATTTCTACTTACCAAAACTTAGAGATCGAAAGAGAAAGTAACTTCTCACTATTTTCATCGTGAAACCCAACTGTCCATCATCCTTCACCAAAACGTATTATAACAACTCTGTTCTCATCTTCTAACGTAAGTACCGCTTCATATATATATGAATGAACTTTTCCTTCATCCAAGTAACTCTTCTTCGTTTATAGCTGGAATTAAAAACGCGTTGGATTAGCTAACTATTGCTAAAAAACCCACAAAAGAAAAGCTACATGAATAGTATCAGCTAAAATTTTACAAGTTGTTCAAACTTTTACTTACGATCTTTGGCCTCCTACAAAAAAGAAAATTCCAACCAATCGGCCTCAAATATTCTTCTAATAGCTCACCTTCTTTAAACCCCAAAGCTTGCTCTAAAAAACCAGCTTAAAAATCTCATTTTCTTGTTATGGGTGATTCCAAAGATCAAAACATCGTTTCAAATAAAAGACATGATAAATGAGGCTCCAAAAAAACCATCTTGATAAAATAAAAAATAAAAAATTTAATACATACTCCTTGAAAGATCAACTACAATAAAAATAAATTCACAGATGATTCTTTCGAGTAAAGAAAATAGAAATTTTCCAAAGTTCCCTTCTCAACTACAAGATGAAGCCTCCAAAGATATTAATAACCATGATTCAACATCAACTGTTGATTCTAATAATGGTGTTGAAGAAGAAGAGATGATCAATGACACCTCCAAAACCAATTTTGAAGTTGAAACCTCAAAGAAGAAACCGAAGGAAAGGAAAAAGAAGATAAAAGAGGTTGTTACACTCCCTCCTTAGTTAGTTAGCAACATTGGAGAAAGTTTCGAAGAAGTACTTCTTGAATACCTTATTGCACTTAGCATAGTGCATTATGAGTACTTCTTAGAATCCGATGCGCCCTACCCTTCTAAAGCTATGGAGGATATCTGAATCCATCTTTATTTGATTGCCTGTTATTAGAGAGACTTTATTGTCCTACAGAGCAGATGCATTAATATATATCTAGAAATACTGAGTCGGGGTCTTCAATTTCCATTGGATCCTATAATTGTTTAATTTATTAGCCAGGCCATCCCCAACCTCTGGCCTACATTGCTTTCCTGCATCATAGCTTTGAGGCTGTCGAAAATCGAGCTTTCGATGAAGCAATTCATAGCAAAAATAGTTGTGTCGAAATATCCTTGTTTTCCTTTCTACTATATTATCCTTAAGAACTCTTCAAACATAGTCGACGACCTTCTTGAAGCAGACAACACATGGAAATAGAAGTTATTTTTTATCAGCAGGTGTTAGGAGAATTGAAAGAAAATTTTGACCGAGATGCCTCAAAATGTGTCCTTGAAATAGAAGAGCACAAGTAAGTTTCACTTCTTGCCAGTTTAAGTTCTCTTTGAAAGACGCCTCAATATCCATCTAACTTAACAGTTTAATATAGAAGTTACAAAGCTTGCAAGAACACCTTTTTGCTACCAATGGTACTTTTTTAAAGTTAAGTCAGTGTCATAAAGACGAATGGTCAAATGAATTCCATCAGTGCTTCGACCCACTAAACCTGGTTTGAAGCAACCTGTATAAATATATATATGAGAAACTATTATTCTTCTATGGTAGCTAATGGAACCTCATGTTAAGCAGGTGTAGTGAATAGGTTAGCTGCCCCGGATAATCGGGTTACCCCCCCTACTAGGAATAAAGCTCCTAGGCATAAGGTGCAAACAAAAACCAATGGGGAACCATCCAAAGGCAACACGAATAAGTCAAATCCTAGTCTCACGATGACGAAGAAGATAAATAAAACTAACATTAATGAAGAACTCATTCCCCACACTGAAACGACTACTGTTAAAATCTCTAAGAGAAATAAAACGGTAGGCTCGAAGAAGAAAACTAGCAAGACTGAAAATCTCAAAGATTATCTACCTAAACAAGTTGTGAACATTTTATCGCCTAATTCCACACTGAGATTTGTTGGAGATGATGAAGAAAATCAAGATAATTAGTTCTTTTATCCAAACCACAATTTGATCAAAATGAAAACCCCGTAGAATATCCAATCAAGAACAAAATCCTCTTCCAGTAGATCACTCACTAGGTTTTTTGGTGAAAAATCACCAACGCTCTACATCTGAAGAACCAATATTTTTACTGCATTCTTCCGATGAACTCTCACTCTCCTTTCACAACATGGTCTGATGACAACTCTTGAAATAAATGCCAAATAGTTTGAAATTGATGCCAAGAAATATGTTGATGGAGCAAAGTTAGTTCGTGAACAATATGAAGCGGTGAATGATGAGTTTATTTATCTTCAAAAAGAAGCTTCTGTCAACAAAAAATAGGTCGAAGATGCTCAAACGATGGTCTTCAAATAATTCTATGTCTTTCAAGCAGCATCTCTGAATTCCATAATGTCCTAATTCAGGTACGAAAGGATATGTCTAAAAATACAAGGCAGAAATACAAGATGATCATTCAAACTATGAGGTGCTCAACACCTTGTACTAGGAAAGTGAAGAAGCAAAAAATAAAGCTCTCGAACACTTACAATCGTTGGACTATCTACCACTACAAATAACACCCTCATTTCTTCTTGAACGATCTTCATCTAATAACACTTCCCCTTCAAATCCCCCAATAACATTGGTTGTCACACTAGTAAAACTAACTATTGTTCGTTATGACTGGAGGATTGCCGGGGGATCTTGTCTCTTTTCATAGGTTAGAATAAACAATACATTGGTCAAACTTTTGCTACAATGAGTATTATTTTGATTTCGCTTCCTGCTAATTGCAACTGCATCTTCACGGGGCCCATTAACCTCTTTTAAATCATCATTATCAGACAAGATAAAAGGTAAAATAAACTTCCTATAAAAAGAGTCGAAATCCCACCAACCAACTATGTGGTTATACTTACAATGTGCCTTTTTCTAGAAATTTTAGTATTCTCAGTTGTATCACCTCCAAACATGGCTAACGAATTAAACTGCTCACACAAAATTTAAACCCTACTCAACGAATTTGGTTCATTAACCACCAAAACAACCGTCCGATCTGGATCAGGATGTGTAGATACATCAAAACCATCCATATAACCTTTTATTATCATTGTGTTTTCTTTCTCGGACGATACATTCATTGCCTACCTTGATCGGTGGTTTACACTCAAAACTTGTTGAGACCCAACTTACTTCTTAACAAAGGTTGTCAACTTCTAATTCTCAGTCAATGTCTGAATTTATTTGTGCAAAGCTATACAATCCATTTATCATGTCCAAGATCATTCTGGTACTTGACAATTTTAGTACTCTTTTCATTTTGGGTTTTGTTATAGGTTGAGGCTTTCGAAATTGAACATGATTTCAAGATCTCACGAAAATTGTTGCAAGGCTCTTTATTAACTCAATATAATGTTATGGTTGGATCTATGGGTTTGACCTATGCTTCTACTTTATTACTTGAGTACTTTGTTGTAAATCTCTTGGAGCGTACAATTTCTAATTAGTTGAACCTGTCAGTTGAGACAGTCCCGACCAATGAGGCAAAATACTTGGAGCTCTGGATCAGAGAGAAGCTTGTGACTAATAACTATGATTATTTGAAGTGTTCCCTTGCTTAGCTTACCTTTGTGTGGAATCCGACCTGAACTTTACCCTGTTTGATTCATCAACCTTAATATAATCATCCACCTAAACCATTAAAGCTCTAAAATTAAGCGTCATTCTACTTGTTGTCCCATTAGCCCAATCTCCGGAGAGAAATCCTTGTCAATAAGCGGTGTATGCGACTTGTTTATCACAATCATCAAAACCAGTTTTCGAAATGCTTAGTGTAATCTGTTATATGTTTCCATATTATTTTCCTACATTGAATTATGGTATCCTCATTTGCTCGCGTTTTCTTGGTAAAGTTGTATACAACATCCCAAAGTTGGATATAGTCCCCAAGTGAATTTTGTTATACCTTTTAAAAGTAGTTCCTTAAACATTCTATGAAAAATCTTGACAACAATTTATCGTCATCATCGAAATTCATCATGCAGTTCTTAAATTGTTGGATGTGATCATTAGGATCTTGAGTTCTGTCAAATGTCTATATTTTTGTGATATCAAAATTCTTCAGAAGTGCGATCGATTAGAATTTGACATAAAAAAGGATGATATCTTTGATACATATAAAATTGAACTTCCCGACAATTATATTTTCCTCAAAGAATTTCACCTTAGGTCTCATCATAGTGTCAGACTGAAATTTTACCGGCATTCACCTTCTGAACTTCAGATCAAACCCTTTCTGGTTGAGCCAAAACAACTTTTTCGTTTTTAACTAGCTGATCGTTTAATTCGGTTATTTGCTCTAATAACTAATGTATTTAATCTTTCAGAGCTAATTCACTTTATTTCTCCTCTAATTGTACTTTGATTTGCGTTTCCATTCGCCTAAAACCTGCTTTTACGACTTTTCCCTCTAAAAATACTCTTGGATTCACTTGCACTTTTGAATCCATATCTCACACTAATTCAAACGTAGATTTTCAACAATTATTCTGGTTTTAGAGATGATATCTAGGTACCAAGCGTACCTTCCAGTCTGGTCGCCACTCATTATATTCTTGTGAGTGAAAAGTATGTAATTGGTATAAAAGTATTCTTATATAGAGTAATCAAATTGCTAGTGAGAGAAAGTTTAAAGAATATTCTAGAGGAAGAAAGTGCTAAGTGTCAAGAGTCAAAATCAAAAGTAATGACTGATCCATTTCCCAAGAAAAAGTACATTTATCTATAGGTATGGTAAGTTCCATTGAACAGACATGCATTATTCAATTAGATACTTCACCCCATTATTATACTAAGTATAAACATATTTGTTACATATTGCACTTTAAGTCTTCTAAGCTTATATTTTGCTTAAATCTTCTATATACATTATTTGTTCATCATTTTACCCTTTTAAACTAATTATGATGGCTCAAATATGGTAAGATGTATGATTAATCATTCAACATTACTGATATTACTATAAGTAGAAACAATAAGATGTGCAACCTACCTTCTTAATAGAGTTCCGACAAAAGCAAATATTAAAACACCGTATTAACATTTTACTAGGCATAAACCTAGTTTAAATCATTTACATGTTTGAGGATATCCGACGAAAGTGAATTCATATAGGCTAATGGTTAGAAATTATTTTATTGGATATCCTGAGCACAATAGGGGTTTTAAGTTTTATGATCCTTTCATTAGAAATATATTTGAGACAAGTACAACAAAATTCTTTTAGTATATAAAGTTTAGGGAGAATAATTTAGCAACAAACATTCATTTTCAGAAAGAATCTGTAGAGATTTAAGAAAATTCTAACAATAATACTTTAGTATCAGATGGTGATATGGTATTTAGGAAGCCAATCGTCACTTCAGATTCATTTAGACATATAGATACTTAAGATGAAGTTAATCTTCCACGTATGGATTTTGTCCAAATTTTGAAAATGAAGTTGCTCTAATGGACAAAAATGAATTTGTTCAAGAAGAACAAACTCTACCTTCTCAAGAAGTTCAAGTGAAAACTGAATAAATTATGCCTTTGTATAGATCTACTATGGAAAGGAAGAACGCTATATCTTCAGACTATATAGTGTATCTTAATGAACATGAAGAATTTTATGGTATAACATAAAATGATTTTGTAAGTATTTATGAAGCCATGAAGAATTATGATTCTTTATTATGGATTAAAGAAAATAATGAAGATTTTAAATCGATGCAAAAAAGGTGGTATGGGAGCTTGTTTCATTACCTGAAGAAAAGAAGTTGATTCGTTGTAAATGGATTTTTAAAACTAAACATGATCTTAAGGGTGATGTGGAGAGGCACAAAGCGCGACTTGTAGCTAAGGTTTTTACTCAATGTGAAGGGATTGACTTTAAATAAACCTTATTTCCGATTTCATCCAAGTATTCGTTTCGGATAATCATGGTATTAGTTGCACAGTTCGACCTTGAGCTCCATCAATGGATGTAAAGACGTGTTTTTTTAATGGAGAGATTGCGAAAATAATCTATATGGTGCAAACTGAAAACTTTGTCTCCAATGATCTAAAATGGATGGTATGCAAATTAAAGAAAACTATTTATGGTCTTAAGCAAGCATCTCGACAGTGGTACTACAAATTCCTTAAAATGATCGTCTTTTTTGGTTTCAAGATAAACTCAATGAATGATTGTTTGTCTCAAAATTTCAGCGGTAGTAAATTCATATTTCTAGTGTTGTATGTCGATGGCACATTATTAGCTACGAACAATAAGAAATTATTATATATGACCAATAAATTTCTTTCGGATAAATTCGATATGAAAGGTCTTAGTAATGTATTTTTTTTGTTAAGAATTCAAATTTATAGTCAACGATCCCATGGAGTTCTGAGTTTATCACAAAATGTGTATATTGAGAGTATGTTCCAAAATTATATGATATCTAAGAATAAAGAAAAGGAAACTCTTATGTCGAGAGGTGAAAAATTTAGTCTTAAGAAATACCAAAGACAAAACTTAAGATTGAGGAACAAAACAAAATTCAATATGTGTCGGCCGTTGGAAGTCTGATGTATGCGCAAGTTTGTACAAGGCCAAATATTTCTTTTCCGGTGGGTATCTTTAAGAGATACATAAGTAATCCCGGGATTGACATTGGAAATTAGTCAAAAGAGTTCTCTGTTTTTTGTAACAAACAAAATATCACATGCTAATATATAAGTAGTCGGATAAACTGGAGGTTATATGGTATTCTGACTTAAATTTTGTTGGATGTGAGGGTTCTTACCGTTCAACCCCAAGCATTATATTTCTTTTAACGGAAGGTGCAATATCATGGAAAAGTGTGGACAATCACTTATTAAATCTTCACTACGGTTGCGAAATTTGTTGCATTTTTTAAGGCATCCAACTATGCACTTTGGCTATGAATTTTCATCACGCGTCTGAAAATTTTAGAGGAGATAGAAAGAATCCTAAGATTATATTATGACAAAAATTTCATTGTTCGGTATTCAAATAGTAGCAGGAGCTCGTTTAAGTCCAAACGTATAGATATAAAGTTCATGTGTGTTAAAAAGAGAGTACAAAATGGTTAAATCAGTGTGGAACATATAAGAACAAACTCGATATTGGTAGACCCTCTTACAAATACATTAATGCTTAAGATTTTTATTGAATACACCATTAACATGGGTGTTGTGTACTTAGATAATTGTTAGTTTCAGTGGGAGTTTGTATTAAGCTATTGAATCTCTTTGTATTATGATAATCACAAACTTAAGATCATTAATGCAAACCTATTTATATATAGTTATTCAGTGTGCTCTTATATTTTATTATTCATACTCTGTTGTAAGTAGACCTCCAATTAGGTATGAACAGTTAATAATAAATATTTTAGATTACATTTCATATTAATTTTATTTTATGCACCATGATAGATCCATGTAATTGAGTATTGTGATATCGTGATATCGTGATTGTTAATTCATATATTTATGTTTCAATGCATTGATGATGACTTTGGTTATATGTCGTTAATGACCATTGCGAGATTGTTAAGGTTATCTATGTGGAGATAGAAATTAAGAACGTTCATTAAGTAGATACATCTTATAGTAGCATATGATAATCCAAATGGGAGATTATTGGAATTTCTCCATTGAGTCTAATGTTTTATCGATGTATCGGACTATCGTCAATCTTAGTCTAATAAAAGTAATCATAAAGAAAAAAACAGACGAGTACATAAAATATGTATAATGAATTGAAGTTTTTGGATTATTTTGTAAGACAAAATAATACTGGATTATGGTCTCTAAGAATGGCAAGTTAATAAGGTGTGGTCTACATTTAGTTTATAGGGTTGAATTTGAATTTAAAATTCGATACTCAAATCTATAATATTACCTAACTATTTTAGGAGTTACTTAAAGGAATGAACCGTTTCACATCATGATTTTAATATTAAAATTAGTTTTTCACTTTTGAAAAAACGCGATCTTAAATAAACGATAAACACACATTCAAAAAAACATATTCATTCTTCTTATGAATCAATCACAAAATTGAATTTTGCTTGTTAATTCTTAATAGATTCAATAATCAGATTAAAAGTATCAAACGAACAACAAAGGATCAAAGTTCATATCAAGTTTCAAAATGTGAAAATCAAACCATGGCTTCATCATCTAATTTTTCCTTTTCGTTATTGGATGAATTAAATAGTTTTTTTTTAATCTGAAAACATTTCTAATAGTGTTCCATTATTTATCTTTTACTTATTACTTTGTCGATTACATTTTTGTTATCACAATTATGTATTTTATACTAACAATAATAACCACATTCTTATACATGTGTGCTATGATGAACCAACAACTATAATATACTATACTCTAGTGTCGGTCTAATATCGTCTCTGGCTGTCTAATCAAGATTTTTTTATATGTTAATGTTTCTTTCAAACATGATCTCAAGGTTAGCGAGTTGTCTCCATGCAAAGTCATTTATAGATCCAAGGTGATGTACCAAAGCTTTATTAACTTTAGATCTCTTAGTCGGTGTAATAAGTGGGTAGTGTTAGACTCATTAAAGAGAGCTGAAGAAGTTTTCCAATTTGAAAAGATAATGAAGCTGGCGATGATGATAGAATAGTGAAGATGATGAAAGTTGTAGACTCATTAAATAGAGCAGGAGAACGTTTTTGAATTTGAAAAGACACTTTAATTTAGTGAGTCATAAATTATTCATTAATGACTGTGAACGTTTTTTTTCTTCTTTTGGTTAAAGTTTCTACAAAACTAATAACTAGGTTTTGTTGAATGTATTAAAAATGGAAGTCACTAAGTATTTATACTAAAATTGATCTGCAACAGGTCCAGAGACGTAGGCATAGTTTGTTGAACTCCGTTAACAATTTGTGTGTTTTATTTCACTTTTAATTTTTTGCTCCTTTTTCTTTTGATCTGATTGTAGGAAAATTGTGTATTTCCCCAAACCCCATTACCTCAAGCTAGTTAGAAGCGATATTCTAGGAAAATAATGTGTTTTCCCAAAAATTGGTATCAGAGCACAATTTGGTAACGATCCAAAAGAGGTCAGATTTGAGTGGGAGCAATGGCTACAAACAAAGAAAAGGTGAAACTCGAAAAGTTTGATGGTGTAGATTTTGGGTTTTGAAAGATGCAGATTGAAGATTATTTGTACCAGAAAAATCTCTATCGACCCCTATCGGAAAAGGAACCATAAAGTATGAAAGACAAAAAATGGACCCTTCTTGACAGACAAGATCTTGGAGTCATCTGATGGACGTTATCCCGCAATGTTTCTTTCGACATCGTAAAGGAAACAACCATGGTGGTTTCAATGAATGATCTATCTTGTATGTATGAGAAGCCATCAATGTCTAACAAAGTTCACTTGATGAGGCGTTTATTCAATTTGCAAATGATGGAAGAAATTTTAGTAGCTCAACACAGTATTAAACTCAATACAATCACAACCCAATTGAGTTCAGTTAAAATTGATTTTAATAAAGAAGTACGAGCATTGATACTCTTGTATTTACTACTAGATAGTTGGAATGCTACTGTGATGGCGGTGAGTAGCTCATCAGGAAGCAATAAGTTGAAATTTGATGATGATCGTGACCTAGTTCTCAGTGAAGAGAATTGGAGAAGAGAATCAAGTGAGTTATTAATTTTCTTAGTCTTATATACAGGTTCGAGAGGAAGAAATTCATGCAAAAGATATGGAATTGGTAAATTGAACTACCGAGACAAATCAAGAGACTGAAGATCCAAGTCTAGGAATCTTAATAATTTCTAGGAGTTGAAAAAATATCAAGTGTTGGAATTTTGGAAAGACCGGGCACTATAAATTTCAGTTAAGAGAAAACCAAAGGATTAGGCAAAGAAGTCAGAGGAATATATCACTTCAGAAGGAGATGATGCATTAATATGCTCTTTAGGACAGTTAGCTAGCAAAGGCAACACTACGGTCCTTTACGGTGACAATTGGAAAATTTCATAGGGAGCAATGACGGTTGCTCGCGGAAAGAAGAGTGGTACTCTTTACAAGACAATAGAGACGAGCTATACAATTTCAATAGCAGTAGGAAACGAATTCCAAATGTATGGCACCAGAGGCTTGGCCACGCGAGTGCAAAATGTATGATAATTATGTACTTGAAGGGGAAGCTTCCAGATCTCTAGTCAATCGATATAGACATATGCGAAGAAAAGTCAGTTTTCATACAAGTGTAAAAACCCCAAAGAAAAAAAGGCTATAGCTTGTTCACTTTGACGTTTACGGGTCAACAAGTATTTCATCTACATGAGGGAAATACTATTTTGTGAATTTTATCGATAATCATTCTCGTAAGGTATGGGTGTATGTTCTAAAGCATAAATATATAGTATTTGATGTTTTTAGGAGATGGAAATGTACGGGTGAGAATGAGACAAGTCTGAAGATTAAAAAGCTCAGAACCTGTAATTATGGTGAATATGAGGACACCAGATTGAAGAAGTTTTGCTATTGGGCACGAGATCAGACTGGAGAGAATCGTGCCAGGTACGCCTCAACACAATGGTATTGCCGAACGTATGAATAGAACGTTAAAAGAAAGAGCAAAACATTCGTATACAGTCTGGTTTACGGAAGCAGTTCTAGGCTGAAGCAGTCAACACATTGGCTTACCTGGTTACCTGAGGCCCATCGGTTCCCTTATAACATAGAATAGCCGATGAGGTATGCAGTGTTAATGATATAAAATTATCGCATCTAAAAGTTTTTGGTTGTGTTGTATATGTTCATATAGGTGATCAAGGCAGGAACAAGCTTGATCCAAAATCGAAAAAATGTTTCCAGATCGGCTATGGCTAAGATGAGTTTGGTTATCATCTTTGATATGAGGAAAACAGGAAGATGATATGAAGCAGAGACGTGATCTTCAATGAAAAAATGATGTACAAGGCCAGACATAAAACCAAAGCAAGTGACTCAAATCCGTATGGATCAGTATTTAATGATACCGAGAGGGTCCTCGGTAGTCAAAAAATAGAGTCGATCAGATTAACCCCTTAATTGGATAGTTGGCTAGCAATCTGAGAAAGAACTTAATCTCAGTAGGAAAGTTGGCTAGCGAAGGCTACACTACGATCATCTATGGTGACAATTAAAATGTTTCAAATCGAGAAATGAAAGTTGCTCGTATAGAAGAGTTGTACTCTTTACAAGACAATAGAGATGAGTTGTTCAATTGCAACAGCAGTAGGAAATGAAAATTGAAATGTATGGCACTAGAGGCTTGGCCACGTGATTGAGAAAAGTATGATAATTATATACTCGAAGGGGAAGTTTCCAGGTCTCTAGTAAATTGATATAGACATGTGGAAGAACCCCAAAGAAAAAAAGGCTATAACTTCTTCACTCTCATATTTGGGGGCCAACAACTATTTCATGTATAGGAGGGAAATACTATTTCATGATTTTTATCGATGATCATTCTCGTAAGGTATGGGTTTATTTTCTAAAGCATAAATTTGAAGTGTTTGATGCTTATAGGAGATAGAAATCTACGGTTGAGAATGAGACAGGTCTGAAGATTAAAAATCTCATAACCAATAATGGTGGTGAATATGATGACACCAGATTCAAGAAGTTTTTGTCTGAGTACGAGATCAAACTGGATGGAATCGTGCCACGTACGCCTCAGCACAATGGTATTACCGAACATATGAATAGAATATTAAGAGAAAGAGCCGGAAACATTCATATATAGTCTGGTTTACCGAATCAGTTATGGGCTGAAGCAGTCAACACATTGGCTTACCTGGTTAACTGAGGCCCATCGATTCCTTTATAACATAGAATACCCGATGAGGTATGGAGTGGTAATGATATAAAATTACCGCATCTAAGAGCTTTTAATTGTGTTGTATATGTTCATATAAATGATCAAGGAAGGAACAAGCTTGATCCAAAATCGAAAAAATATTTCTTGATCGATTATGTCTAAGATGAGTTCGGTTATCGTCTTTGGGATGAGGAAAACAAGAAGATGATCTGAAGTAGAGACGTGATCTTCAATGAAAAATGATGTACAAGGACAAACATAAAACCGAATCAAATGCCTTAAATCCGTATAAATCAGTATTTAATGATATCGAGAGGGTCCTAGATAGTAAAGAAATAGAGCCGATCAGATTGACCCCTCAGCAATGGGAGTCAGTTGGATAAACCAATCGACAACAGTGCGACACCATACAGCCGAACGTGGCAGTTCTTATTTTGAGAAGATCTTTCGGACTCCATGTTCCTAATAGAAGATACTTGAACTATATGTTACTGACCGATGAAAGGGAGCCTGAATGCTATGATGAAGCTTGTTATATCAGTGATGTTAGCAAGTGGAGTTTGCCATAAAAAATGAGATGAAGTCGTTAATATCAAATGATACATGGGAACTAGTTGAGTTACCCATAGGTAAGAAGGCACTTCATAACAAATGGGTGTATCGGGTGAAAGATGAGCATGAAGGATCTAAGAGATACGAAGCCCGACTAGTTTTCAAAGGGTTCCAGCAAAAGGAAGTAATTGATTACACCGAAACGTTTGCTCCAGTTGTGAAGTTCAATACTATTAGATCAGTGTTGAGTATTGATAACATTAAAGACCTTATTGGATGATTAAACGTGAAGACTGCATTTCTTCACGAGGACTTGGATAAGGAGATAAACATGTATGAACCAGAAGGTTTCTTAAAAAAAGGGAAAGAAAACATGGTATGCAGACTCACGAAACGTTTGTATGGTCTAAAATAAGCTCCAAGACGGTGGTATAAGAAATTTGACGGTTTTATGCATAAAGAGAGTTTTCAAAAGTGTAATGCTGACCAGTGTTGCTATTTCAAAAGGTATAAGTCCAGTTATATCATTTTGCTACTCTATGTTGATGATATGTTAGTAGCAGGTTGAGATATAGATGATATTGGAAGATTAAAACATTAATTATCAAAAGAATTCGACATGAAGGAGATCTTTGGAATGCAAATCACAAGAGATAAGCACACACAAAACATTTACATTTATCTTAGTCAAAGTACATCGATCGTGTTTTGTAGAGATTTAATATGGGTGATGTCAAGCCAGTTAATACACCATTGGTAGGTCACTTTCGTTTATCCAAGGATCAATCCCCTCGGATGGAAGACGAGAAAGACTTTATGGCTAAGGTTCATTACACCTCAACTATTGGGAGTTTGATGTATGCGATGGTTTGTACGAGACCAAACATTAGTTATGCATTGGGAGTTATGAGTAGGTTTATGTCAAACCCAAGGAAAATTAATTGGGAAGCTGTAAAGTGGATTTTGAGCTATCTACTAGGCACCATAGGAAAGTGTTTGTACTTTGGTAAGGGTGATTTAAAGGTACAAGACTACGTAGATGCAAATTTTGGAGGTGAAGTTGATCACTGGAAAAGCACCACCAGTTATATATTTATTGTTGGAACTACAACTGTTAGTTGAATGTCAAAGTTACAAAAAATTGTCACTCTATCGACTACAGAGGCTGATTATGTAGTAGTGGCCAAAGTCACTAAAGAGATGATACAACTTTAAGGTTTGCTAACCGAGATGAGATTCAAACAGAAGAAGAACATTATGCATAGTGATAGTCAGAGTGCAATTCAATTGGCAAAGAATTCAAAATTTCATTTGAGAACCAAACATATCAGTCTTCGGTATCATTTAATCAGATCATTATTGGAAGATGAGCTGCTAATACCGGAAAAGATTCAATGAAGCAAGAATTCAGATGATATGTTGACAAAGACGGTAGCATTGAAAAACTAAAGTTGTGTTCAACTTTAGTTGGTCTGCAAGAGTAACAAAACTAGAAATACTTGTTGTGTAGATCAAGGTGTGAAGACAGGTTGAAAAGAATATTATATATGCTTTGGAAAATTCAAAGAAATTGCTTTAAATCTTTTCCATGTATACTGTTTTTTTGCTTTTAACAATAACCTAATTCCAACACTAGCTAAGTAAGTTAAATTCGAGTAAATTAAAATTCGAAAATTAAAGGAATTTTTTTTTACTCCAACACTTTCAAGAACATTGACTATAGCATATATTTTTTGTCTCTGGACTCCTACAGATCTATAGACAATGAAAGACGTGTCAAGATAGACACACTGTATACGAAGATAAGTAAAAAAAAGACTAAGATAAAAAACCTAAATATGAGGCAGCATCGTCAAGCCGGAACATTGACTATAACATAGATTTGTCGTCTCTGGACTCCTACCGATCTCAAGACAATGAAAGACGTGTCAAGATACACACACAGTATACAAAGATAAGTAAAAAAAGACTAAGATAAAAAAAACCTAAATATGAGGCAGCATCGTCAAGCCGGAACATTGACTATAGCATAGATTTGTCGTCTCTGGACTCCTACAGATCTGAAGACAATGAAAGACGTGCCAAGATACACACAGAGTATACGAAGATAAGTAAAAAAAGACTAAGATAAAAAAAACCTAAATATGAGGCAGCATCGTCAAGCCGGATAACCCTGGTGTGCTCCTGAATTGACAAAATAGTGAAGAAAATAACCAATAAATAAGGGATTCATGAATACAAAAATACTAGTTAACCGAACAAACCAAAAAAAAATCATACATAGTGCAAAAGAAACTTAAAAATCTATATTATTTACTATTTTGTTTCTGGACGATAACCAGAACCCCGTAGAGATCAAATCCTGACTACACCACTGGGCCGATATGATCAGATACTTACGATTTTCCTAGATTTGATTTTATTTGAATCATGTCGTTTTCTGCTTTTATTTGGTAGGGAAAAGTTAATTAACTTTAAAATTTTATAATATGTTAATTAATTTACAGAATTAATTATTTAATTTGTGAAAAAAAATTTAAGCAATACATTAATCTGATTTTGAACAATATAATCGTTCAATTCAGAAACAATATGTTTTAATGATTGGATTTTTATATTTTTATCAAAATATTATACTAGTAAAGAGTATTTTTTTTCAAAAAGTGGATAATATAATAATATGTTTTCAAAAAGTGGATAATATACTAATATGAATAGGAACTTGTACGAAGAAGAAGAAAAAAATTAAAATGGTTTTTTTTTATTTTTCCTATTCTTTTCTTATATCTTCCCATCATTATTAGAATTCTACTAACTTTTATTATAGTTAGAGTATATACACATATATCATATATGAACTAAAACACCTTTAAATTATAAATTGAATATGAAGAGCATGAGAGTTACTATCCTAATATATATAAGATGCTATATTAGAACTGCGATCACAATAAAAACTTTATATAGAACTTTTCAAATGTATATAGGATCCACTTTTGCCTTATGATTGTTTCTTGCGTCTTTTGGTATAGCTGCACAATAAGGCGACGGATTACTCCTTGCTAGTTGGGATCCATAAAGATAAAAATGAGTTGGTTGTTAGTATAATTTATGTATTAAGACAGTAGACATGGGACAACCACCTCATACAATAATCAAATTTTCAAATATGGGGAGGCCTGAAACACGTATAGCCTACGGTGATCTCTCCGGATGAGTACACCAAAAGTTACTGATCATAGCAATGAATGAATGCTTTGTGATGGTTAAGGATCATAGACATGAGAAGTTAATATAAGACTTGTCACCCAAGTGACATTATATGATTTCCTGACAATGCTAGAGTTAAAGCTCGCAAATTGTTTTGTACACAAACTTTGACATGCGAGTATACAATAAAGCATTGTGTATTTATAAGAATGTGTATCTTACAATCACACATGCAACATAATACAGTTCAACAGAATAAACATACATAAGAAAAAAGCAGCAACAATGATACATTGGCACAAATAGTTAGGGGACATTTCTTATTTAATATTTTTCCAGTTGGCTTTGCATTTTACTACGAGCTTTGTGCTTGTCTGATAAGTCTCTTTTTCTGAGTGTTATAAACGACGCCCTTTAACGGTAAAAAAACCTAAAAGACTGGTCTTTTTAGTATTGGCTAATTAAGAAAACGTAACTATACTCTTAATGTACAAATATATATTTAGTTCCTGTGAGACTAGGGGTTTTAAAAAATAATACTTGTGTCATATTATAATTTCGATATTCTTTGTACTGCATTATACCGATGTGTTGGGTTATATATAATTCGAATAGGTACTGCATATTGGTGTCATCCATTCCATACTATTATTGTTAGATGAGGAGTTTTTAGAAGTTTTGATTTCTAAAAGACTAGTGAAATAACTTAGTGATTTAAAAAAAAATAGGAATCTAGCCGTTACTAGAGAGAGAAACTCTCTCTGGCTCTTGTAGAAAAAAAAATTCAAACTCCTTCTTCCTCGAGCGTGTATCTTCTCCAATCTGAAGAAATCACCCCATCACAAGCATTAAAGCTTGTCGATGGGGACTCTTTGCAACAACGAAACAGTCGGCCACCCTCTACCCTTGGCTTCGGTAGCTCCTCTCTACTTCACCGATACAGCCAGCCAGCCACCCTCTCCCCTTGGCTCCGGTTGTTCAACGCTTTTAATGGCTCCTGCAATCACCAGGAGGCTCATCAGAACTCTGCATCTTCTCTCTCTTCTTGACAACATTCTAACACCCCCGAAATCTCCTCCATTAATGGCTCTTCTACCGCCATTAATGAAGCTCGCCACATCTACCCTCTCTCCTTCTTTAAAATTCACAAAGTCCCAAAAACACTATCTCTCATCATTGCACTGCCCCTCCCTCTTCCTCTTCTCTGTCTGCAAAATCTCCCCCATTAATGGCGGATCTTATTGGACAGACTATGCATCTGACGATCCTCTCCCTTCCCTCTGGCCATCACCTATCTCTCCGCAAATCGAGCGAACCAGCGCCTGCAACCATTGGTCAAGTTCGAAATTCCTTTTGCCTTTTGTTTTTCATAAAACAGCCCAATACTCTTGCATGGGTTGATGTGCATGCATTAATGAACCCTCTCTCCTCATTAATGCCTCACCCACCCATGCAAGAAACCCCTCGAGCTTCCCCAGAAACACAACTCTTTGCTTCTCTTCCTCCATTAATCTCCCTCTCATCGACTTCTCTACCGCCCCTCTTCTTTATAACCAAACCCTGGTCATTTCCCCCTCTACAAACTCCCCACCATAACTGTCCCCTTCAACTCCCGAAAAACCACCCTCCTTTCAACTACTTCCCCTCCCTTCTGGCAACCGCCAGAAACTCCCCCTATCTCTCGACATCCACCAAAAAATCACCCTCCCCCTCAATCTCCTCTATTTCACCCCCTCACTTCTCTAAAATGGTCGAAACACGCAGGAGCTCCTATGCTCACCGAAACAACAGAAAGATAACACCTCGTTTCAACGAAAAAATCATCTCTTCCATCTCTGATCCCATCCTTGTCCCTTCAAGCCCCAACACAACTCTCTCCCTCGAAACCCGATCATCATCGCCTCCCTCTGCATCCCCCCAGATCCTCTGGATTGACTAGGCTGCCCCTCTCAGTCCATGGATCGCCCCCACCTTTCACCAAGATAAACCAGCCCCATCGTCGTAGCCTTTCCCTTGGCTCCCCCATAAGTGAGAGAGAAACCTTCCCCATATCTCTCGTCCCTCCAGGTTCCAGATCAGGCATGCACGCTCACTCGGAGGAGGAAGATCCATCTGAAATGGATGCTATGCCCACTCCAGCCGAAGAACAGCAGCTTCAAGCCATCCTTGATGGCAATGAAAAACTCATCTTTGCCATGACCTCTCTGGAGGAGCGTCGATCTCCTAACTCGAATCTAAAAACCGCCCTGCATTGATGCGACTCAGCCTCTATCCCGGGTCTGAATCGGTCAGTCCTTCCCGACTCCCCTCTCCTCAACGCCTCCCTCTGCCCTCCAGAAAACCAAGCCTCCTCAACGATTCACAAATCTCCCGCTGTTTCGACTGCATGCATGCATGTAAACTAAGACCACCCCCTCCTGCATGATTCCAAAAACCCTAACCCTACTGCCATGCAAACCCTCAATCCTCATCAAAGCCTCTCCCCCACTCAACATAGCCCTCTGTATACCTCGATCTCCAGCCGCTACTTATTCAGCAATACTTTCTCCTCTACTCTCCCCACTTCCCTCCCTACCTCCAGTATCCTTTTGACCGTTGTTCTAACCATTCAACAAGCTATTGAAGCTAGAAATGCCTCAAACAACCAGCACTACTCCACTGTTATCCACTCAGCCAGCCACCCCTCAGTTCAAACCCCAAAACTCAACCCCATTCCCTCTGCTCGACCTTTCCCAGAATCCTTCCCTGGTAGAAATAGCAAGGGCTATGCTTTCTCTCGACCCTCTAAAGCCCACATGATCCCTGCAAACCGACCCGATCTCCTCTCTCCCTCGAAACCCTCCAATCCTTTCAAAAACACTCGACCAGTACAGAATACCATTCAGTCCCACCTTATAGCTAAATCTGCTTCCATGATAAACCTCCCACCCTACCGTCCCCTCCTACCGACACCCCCCCCCCCTCCCCCAGCGATCCTGGGCTCAAGTTGTCTCTAATCCAGTCATGAAAGCGACAATGAACCTGGAAAAAACTGATTCCTTAGAGATTGATAACGGCGTATTAGTATTCCCGGATGATGCCCTAAGTGGTGGTGAGGAAGAATGGGCCAAGTGTCTCTCTGGCTACTTCCTCTCAAAGAAAAGAGTCGTCTCTCCTGTCCAGGACCTCACCTCCCAAATTTGGAGCCCCTTTGGCCTCCAATAGTGTAAGCCCACCCCCTCTTGCCACTACTTTTTCAAATTCTCTACCGCCGACAGTGCCACGGAAGTCCTAGAAAAGGCTCCCTGGTTCTTCAGTAGTCATTCAGTATTCCTCAAAAGATGGGCTCCGATGGAAACGCTTACTAAGGAAGCTTTAAAGGCCATTCCTCTGTGGGTAAAATTCCATGGAATGCCTCACGAGCTCTGGTCCGAAAAAGGCCTGGGAATACTCGAAAGCTACCTAGGGACACCTCTCAATGTGGACTCTCAAACCGCCGACAGATCTCGACTCAGTTTCGCTCGAATTGGTATTATCATGAAAGCTTCCTCCTATTTCCCGACGAATCTATCCATTTGCTGCCTTGGAAAGAACCATACAATCCAGGTTGAATTCCAAAGGCTACCTACAATCTGCAAGCGTTGCGTCTCTTTCGGCCACGTGCATCCAATGGTATTAATGGAGTTTGCTTTCTTGAAACAAAAGTCAAATTTGAAAATGTCTCGCTTATAATGTCTTCTATGCTCTCTTATTGGCAATGTGCATCCAATCATTATAGTCATCCTTTAGGCAGAATATGGATTGCTTGGAATCCAAGCGTTGTCCAAATTTCTATAAAAGATGTCACGGCCCAATCCCTTTATTGTGATCTCTTTTAGATTGCGAGGAACTACTCTATGAGTCTCACTGCTATCTATGGTTTTAATGACCCCTCTGACCGCTTTCCCTTGTGGAATTCCATTTTCTCTTATGGTCTTTCCATCGCCCAGAATCCTTGGATTGTCCTTAGAGACTTTAATGCAATTAGAAATCCCCATGAACGAACCAACTCCGACCCCCGCTGGACTAATGCCAATGATGATTTTAATGAGTGCTGCCGTAGTTGTAACCTAGATGACCTGCGTGCATCTGGGCTCCAATATTCTTGCTTCAACCGCCAAGAAAACAACCCCATTTCCTCTCGTATTGATAGAGCCCTGGTCAATGCCTCTTGGGATGATAATTTTCCTAACTCTTTTGCCCATTATGATCTCCCCAGAACCTCGGACCATACTCCTATCATTGTCCATCTCACTACCCCTTTTACCCCCTCCCCCAAACCTTTTAAATTTTTCAATATGTGGAAATCTCACCCTAACTACCATCCCCTTATTGCTGATAACTGGTCCCTCCCTTGCCCCTCCAGCCCCATGCAAGCGGTAGTTCTTAAATTGTCTAGACTTTCCACTGTTCTCCCCTCCTTAAACAAGACCACTTTTAGCAACATTAGCCAAAGAGTTCAGGATGCTAGATCCACACTCGCTGCTGCCCAAGAGAACCTCTTCTCGGACCCTTCGAACAGGACTCTTATCATCGCCGAAAAGGAGGCTTCCTCCTCTTATATATTTTTTAGCCGTGTTGAGGAATCCTTCCTTAAGCAAAAATCGATAGAAACCTGGCTTAAGCTTGGGGATCGTAACTCCAAATTCTTTCATAACAGTATTAGGGCCCGCAGAGCCCGAAATAAAATCCTCTCAATCTCCACCCCAGGAGGCATATCCTCAAACCCCCACACCATCTCGAGAACCTTCCAAAATGTTTTCATCCAGCACCTAGGTACCACTAGCAAAGACAACTACCCCGGTCCGCATAGGATAAAAGCCTTAATCCTCTCCACTGTCCCCCCCTGATCTGAGTAACGAGATGATAAAACCCATCTCTAATGATGAAATCAAGGCTGCCCTCTTTGATATCGACATCGACAAAGCCCCGGGCCCTGATGGCTTTAGCGCCGGCTTTTTCAAATCCAGCTAGCCGCTTATTAGTGATGACATCTGCCTTTGAGTCAATTTTTTTTTGAAAAGGGCAAAATGGAACCTGACTGGAACACAACCCTTATTTCCCTCATTCCAAAAATTGACTCCCCCTCCCTCCCTTCTGATATCCATCCAATTGCTTGTTGTAATGTAATTTACAAAATCATTTCCAAAATCATTGCTAACAGAATTAAGCCTTCCCTCTCGGCCCTCATTGACCCCTCTTAATCCGCTTTCGTCCCGAGTCGCTCTATTGTTGACAACATCCTCCTCACCCAAAACCTTTTGCATGGCTACCAAACCAACCGAAAAGGCCCTCGATGTGCCCTTAAAATTGACCTTATGAAAGGTTTTGACAACATCAGATGGGAATTTATTCTGGACATCCTCTTAGCCATGTGATTCCCTACGCCTATGATCAATTAGATCATCCAATGCATCACCTCTGTCTCATATTCTGTTTGTATTAACGGAAAGCCGATGAGCCCCTTCCCGGGCAAAAAGGATCTTCAACAGGGTGACCCCCTCTCCCCGTATCTCTTTGTTATTGTCATGTAGGTGCTCTCCATAATCCTGCATGAAAAAAGCCAAAACCCCTCCCTTGGTTTCCACTGGAAGTTCCAAAAGCTCAAGATAATCAACCTTTGTTTTGCGGATAACCTGATGATCCTATGCAGGGAAAACCTCCCGTCAATTAAGCTAATCTTAGAAGGACTAACCGAATTTGCCGCAATTTCTGGCCTTCATCTAAATCCGGCCAAAAGCACTATCTTCGTCTCAGGCACCTCTCCCACAGTAAAGCTCAGCATCCTCCACTACCTCAACTTCACGGAAGGCTCCCTCCCCTTCAGATATCTAGGCGTGCCTCTCATATCCTCGCGCCTTTCTTACAATGACTGCCGTCCTCTCTTCCTCAACATCACTAACCGCATCAACTCATGGACCTCCAAGCACCTCTCCTACGCAGGCCGACTTCAACTCATCAACTCAGCACTCTTCACAAGAAAAGTCTACTGGTCTACCATCTTCATTCTCCCAGCTCGTGTCCTCAACGAACTGTCCCAATTACTCCGTCGCTTCCTCTGGTCTGGACCAGAAATGAAAATCGCTGGAGTAAAGAGAACATGGAATAAACTGACCGTGTCCAAAGATGAGGATGGCCTTGGGATCCCAGACCTAAAAATATGGAATCAGGCGGCCGCCCTCAAACTCCTCTGGTCCATCCTCACTCGGAACAAAAGCTCTCTCTGGACACAATGGATTCTTTCTGAAAAAAATAAATCAAAATGCTTCTGGTCCCTTCCCCTCCCATCCTCTGAGAGCTGGAGTTGGAAGAAAATCCTAAATCTAAGAAGCAAAGCAGCAAACCTCTACCGAGTAATTATTAGAAATAGAGCAAACACCTCTATTTGGCATGACCCATGGTTATTCCACACGTCTCTTGTCAATCGATTTGTCCCTCACATCCTTACCCTCACTCACCTCCGCAACATAAAAACCGTGAAAGACATATGCTCGAACGGGATTTGGTCCTGGCCCCCCATGCTAGAGCCCCTAACCGCCACCTCCGGGATCATCTCCGAGAAATCACCTCAGCTCTCGAAAACCTCCCTCCTGCCTCTTCGGCTCCAGATACCTTTATCTGGATCCCAAATAAGTCCAAACCTGAATTCACCATCAGTAGTACCTACACTGCCCTCAAGCCTTCAACTCCTAAGGTCAGATGGGCAAACCTCGTCTGGAATAAATTCTCGATCCCAAGACATTCTTTCATCACCTGGCTAGCTATAGAATCCTTCTCCCCCCAGTGTCGTAATCTTGGAATCAATGGCACGAGACTGCAAGCACTTGGGCCCCCTCCAATAAGCAAGGTCGACTTCACTGGAATGCTGCCTTCTGTGCCACTGTCTACTACATCTGGAAAGAAAGGAACACAAGAATCTACAATGATAAACAATCTCGCTTTAGCAGCACTGCCCATTTGATTCTCTTCGATCTTCGCTACAGATTCAAAGGATCGAAATATCCCTTCCAGGGTTAATCTCTATCAATTCCCCCAAATCTCCAGCTCTTTTGTTTTTCTGTCTACTTTATAGATCCTCGAATTTGTAAAGGGTATTCTACCCCATGAACCTTTGTAACCTTTAATTTAAATCAATATTATAAGCTTTTTATACAAAAAAAAATTACTTAGTGAGTCATTAGTGATCCATTAAGCATAGTTAATTACATTTGTAATCGGTTCTTTTTCCTTTTATAAAACCAATAGCTAGGTTTTCTGAATGTATAAAAAAATATAGAGTCACAGAGTTCTTTCGAACAAAATCGATCTACAAGAGACGTAGGCATAATTTGCTGAACTCTGTTAATAATTTTGTGTGTTTTTATTGCACTGTTGTTCTGTATTTTTTCCATTGATCTTGTTACATGAAAATTGCATATTTTTCTCAACAACTGGTATCAAAGCTCCAGATTGGTAGTGATTCAAAGAATGACAAATTTGAATGGGAGCAATGGTTACAGGCGAAGAAAAGGTGAGACTCGAAAGGTTAGATGGTGCAAACTTTGGGTTTTGGAAGATGCAGATTGAAGACTATCTATAGCTAGAAAAAGCTTTATCAACCTTTTTAAGAAAAGAAATGAGAGAGTATAGAAGATGAAAAGTGGATTCTTCTTGATAGACAAGCCCTTGAAGTCATCCGATTGACGTTACCCCCCCAATGTTGCTTTCAGTATCATAAAGAAAACAACCACGATGGGTCTTATGAAGGATCTTTCCAGTATGTATGAGAAGCCACCGACGTCTAACAAAGTTTACTTGATGAGATGTTTATTCAATTTGCAAATGACAGAATGCGCATTTGTAGCTCAACACCTCAATGAACTCGTTACAATCACAACCTAGTTGAGTTCAATAAAAATTAATTTTTAATGAAGAAATACGAGCATTGATACTGTTCTCTTCTCTACTAAAAAGTTTAAATGCTATTGTCATGACTGTCAGTAGCTCGTTACGAAGAAATGAGTTGAAATTTGATGATGTTTGTGATCTGGTTCTCAATGAAGAGATTAGAAGGGGAGAGTCGGGTGAATCATCAACCTCTTCAGTTTTGCACACAAAGTCAAGAGAAAGAAATTGAACCAGAGGGAACGGACGTGGAAAATAGAACTACCGAGGTAGGGATAGGAGGTCTAAGTATAGGATTCCTAAAAATTCTCAAGGGTACAAAAACATAGAGTGTTGGAACTGTGGAAAGACCGGGAACTATATAAATCAGTGCAAGAGAGCACCAAAGGACCAAGAGACGAAGGCATAGGCAAATATCACTTCAGAAGAAGATAATGCACTGATATACTCCTTGGAGAGCAGGAAAGAGTCTTTGGTTTTAGACTCTAGATCATCATTCCACGCTACTTCAAATAAAGAATTATTCAAAAGGTATGTTTCTGGAAACCTTGGAAATGTATATTTTGGTGATGATCAACCTTGTGATATTATTGGTAAAAGTGTAGTGAATATTAAGTTAAATATTCTATTTTGGAGTTTAAAGATGTCACGCATATCCCCTACATGATAAAAAACTTAATCTCAGTAGGACACTTGGCAAGCGAATGCTACACTACGATCTTCTATGATAATAATTGGAAGACTTCAAAGGGTGCAATACCGGTTTCTTGCTGGAAAAAGTGTGGTACTCTTTACAAGACAATAGAGGTATGTTGTTCAATTGCAATTGCATAGTATATGAATCGTACATTAATAGAAAGACCCATAATCATTCTTATACATTCAGGTCTACCAAAGTAGTTGTGGGTTAAGTAGTCAATACATTGGCTTACTTGATCAACTAATGCCCATTTGTTCCTTTTGAGCATAGAATACCCGAGGATGTATGGAATTGTAAGGAGATAACACTATCACATATAAAGTTTTTTGGTTGTATGGCATACATTCATATCAGTGATCAAGGAAGGAATAAGCTTGATCTAAAATTAAAACAATGCACTATGATTGGCTGTGGTCAAGACAAGTTTGGCTACCGTATTTGGGACGAAGAGAACATGAAGACGATATTAAGCAGAGATGTGATATTCAATTACACAGTGATGTATAAGGATATGCATAAAAATGATACAAATGACTCAAAACCGAGTGAGCGAGTGTTTACAAATGTCGAAGATGTCCTAGATAGTCAAGAAATATAGTTGATCATATCAAACCCTCAACAAAGAAAGTGAGTTGGACAAATAAATACACAACAATCTAAGATACAGTAGCCAACGGTAGCAACTTCTAGTTTGAGAAGATCTTTTAGACCTCATGTGCCCAACAAGAGATACTTGAACTATTTATTTTCGACCGATGAAGGAGAGTCTGGATGCTATGATGAAGCTTGTCAAACTAGTGATGCTATGAAGTGGAAGCTTACCATAAAAAATAAGATGGAGTTTTTAATCTCAAATCAGATATAAGTACTAGCTGAGTTACCGATGGGTAAAAAGGCACTTCATAATATATGGGTATATCAGGTGAAAGACGAGCATGATGGCTCTAAGAGATACAAAGCTCGACTAGTTATCGAAAAATTCAAGTAAAATGAAGGAATTGATTATAATAGTATTTGTACTTCGGTTGTGAAGCTCAATAATATTATATCAGTGCTTAGTAGTGTTGTCATTAAAGACCTTTATCTTGAACATTTAGACGTGAAGAATGCATTTTCTAATGGTTACTTGAATGAAGAGATATATATGTATCAACCATAAGGTTTCTTAAAAGAGGAGAATGAAAGCATGGTATGGAGACTCAAGAAAAGTTTGTATGGTCTAAAAAAATCCAAGAAAATGGTACAAGAAATTTGACGATTTTATGCACAAATAGAGTTTCCCAAAATGCAAAGCTAACAACTATTAATATTTTTTAAAAGGTTTAAGTCCAGTTATATCATTTTGATACTTTATGTTGATGATATGTTAGTAGCGGGGTTCAGATATAGATGATATTGGAAGATCCAAGAAACAATTGTAAAAAAAAAAGGCATGAAGCAACAAGTTTTGTTTACTGAAAAAGTCACTATATGAAGATATTTTAAATTTGTATAGTCAAAGTACATAAACGATCTACTTATTTCTTGATTTTTTTATAAGCATATTATATTTTGTTCCTTATAAATATTGGAGAACCCTAATAATTCTATGTAATAGAAATCCTCATAAAGATTAAGTATATGCATAAGGTTATTATTGATGTGTTCGTTAATTTTCACAATAAAAAATCTAGAAAAAAACTTATAGAGAAAATGTTAAAACATAATTATATTATCATAAATTGTGAAAATGAGTTTTTATATATTCCAAGATTCATCTATATATAATATCCATACTTGTTACAAGTGTAACTACATATTCAATATTGGAGAACCCATATTGCGTCTATGTTATGGAAGTTCTCATAACGGTTAACTTTATTCTTAAGGTTATTGTTGATTTGTTTGTAGATTTTACACAATACAGAACTTAGAGAAAGTTTATAGAGAAAATGTTAAAAGATAATCATAATATCATAAATAGTGAATATGAGAATCTTTATATTTTAAAATTCTACATATATTTATACTATTATACTTGTTACAAGTAAAACTACATTTTTTAATATAGGTGTAGGCTAGAAGTAACTCGCCAATAGAAGTATTTTCGTACGTATACATGAGTGTTGGATTTACCGTTACATGTATATGCAAGAATTTTTTAAACTCTTTAATGCTTGAACTATGACTTAGTTTCATAGATGTTCGTTGATCCAAAACAAGTTGTAAAAATCTAGTGATCATTGGGTATAAGAAAATGTATATTGAGCTAAAGCAGTTTGGTTTGAAGTAAAGGTGGTTGACTCTAAGTCTTTTGAGATGATGTGATGTGATGCGACTGTAATTGTAGAGAGATAATTACTTGAGAATATATTTTTTTAGAGAGTTAAATGACTATAAGTCTTTTGAGAGATAAGTGAGGTGAGAGATAAGCATTGAAGAGAGGGGTATATGAATCATATTATCTTTTGATATAAAGGTTGTTTGAGTCTTTTGTGTTTGGAGAGTCTTTCTATAACCTACTCATATATAAAAGAGTGTTTGTTTCCCGTGGATGTAGGATTCTTTAAAATACGAACCATTTTAAATACCATATTGTGTACTTGGTTTAGTACGCTTTCGTTTCTTAGTTTTTCTGCTTGTACATGGAAATTAGGTTGTTGTTTCGTAAAATTGTTTAATCGTATTTTGGTTCGTGCTGCGATTGATCAGTGTACTTGTTTAAATCCCCAACAAGTGATGTTATGAGCATGGAGAAACAGATAAGGAGTAGATCCATCGAATATATATAGGTTGGAGAGGTAGATCTTTCTTGAAAACAAGAAATTCATAAAAGATGAGTTTCGTGAAGCTTAGCCTAGAAAAGATAAACATATCTAATGATTTCAATCTCTAAGGAATTATGGTTAAGGCTTTCCTAGTACAGAAAATATGGCGGCTGTTATTGACAATAAACCTATGCAGGTTGAAGTCGTGGTACTGTCTAAAGCTTATAGTTACCTCATATTGAGTTTGGGAGATGAAGTGCTACAAGAGGTATCTAAAGACATTATAGTATTAGAGATATGAAATTTACAAGAGACAATTTAAATGAATAATTCTTTGGCAAACATATTTTATATGAAGAAATAACTTTAGACGTTATCCATGGATAATAGCACACATGCGCTTAGATGATTACATCCAAATCGTACACGAATTGAATGTAATTGATATGAAGGGGGAGGAAGAGGATAAAGAAATTATCCTTTTCAATCTATATTGAATGAGTATGAACACTTTGTGGATACAATGCTTTACGGTAAAGACTATTTTATGGTGGCTGAAGTCAAGAGCACCTTGAACTCTTAAGATCTTAAAAAGAATAGTGCTTTAAAATGTGACTCAAAAGGGAATGGATTGACTGTGAGGGGTAAGTCATAAAAGAGAGATCCAAGTAAGAGGAGAGGAACATCTCAGTTAAATTCTAAATGGGATGGGATGGGTTCATAAGTACTATGTTAGATATGAAACAAGAAATGACATACCAATCGGAACTACCCAGAAAAGGGAAATGGAATTAACTATTAAGAGACTACTACAATGGTGTCTGATAAATGTAAGTATGGTGATGGATCGATGACTTTTTATTCTTGTAGGTATAATAATATTTAGTTTTTGGATTTGGATGCGTAATTTTGTATGAATTCGAATAAGCATTGGTTATAAATCCTGTAAATACTTGATGGTGGAAGTGTCATCTTAGAAAATGATGAATTGTATGATATCAAAGGGATTGGAACGACACAACTTAAATTTTCTACATGACTAGAGTAATTAACAATGGAACCTTCTTTCTATTAGGATGTTAGATGAGGAAGAGTTTATATATAAAGGTGGGGACAACAGACATATGATTTTTCATAGCTCCCTTGTTGTTATGAAAGCCTATAGATTAATGATGTGTTAGTTATTGAAGGTATTTTAGTAATATGGGGTGTTTCTAGTATGTTGAAGGAGTTTTCCAAGTTGTGGAATCATTGATTGGCCATTTAAGTGAGAAAAGACTCGACGATTTAAGTAAATAGGGGTTCTTGGATGGGAAGCCACTTCAAAAGTTGAGCTTTTGTGAAAGCTATATTTTTTGTAAGAGCAAGAAGGTGCAGTCTCTACACAGCAACCAGACATCCAATACTGGATTATGTCCATTCAAACTTTTAGGGTCCACCACGGGAACCTGCCATAGTTATAGGTGGTGCAAGGTACTGTATGTTGCTTATTGATGACTATCTTGGGAAAGTATGGGTTCTACTTTTGAAGACCAATAATGAAAGGATTCTTGCGTTCATGAACTTTAATATTTTGGTAGAGAATCAAACCAAAAAAATGTTGAAGAATCTCATACTGATAATGGTCTCGAATATATGAACAAAAAAAGTCCACTGGTTATTGTGTAAAATTTGGCATTTCAATGAATCGAACCGTGCGTGAGACTACCTAACAGAACAGGCTGACTGAAAGAATGAATCAAAACTTATTGGATCGAGTTAGGTGTATGCTTCATACAATTGGTATGGGTGAACAATTACGGGGATAATTTATGACAGCAGATGCATATATCATCAACAGAAGTCCATTTATGTTGCTTAAGTTTTTTGGATTTCAAGAGTTTTGGATCAGAGAGAAACCTAAGCTAAAAATTTGAGAGTGTTTGGATATGTTGCCTACGCACATGTAAAGCGGGATAAGCCAGGAGGCTTTGATAACCAGTGGAGTGATTTTTAAAAACGAGGACATGTCATTGAAGAAGATAATGGAGACTCAACCTAGTACTATTGATAAGATATGTGAAGTTGATGATGGATATGATCTACAAAGTAAAACCGGTGGACCTGGTTTCGCTTCGGGTCATAAATAGGAAGTTCAATCATTCCATGAATCTTAAGAAAATCAAGGGTCTTTTCTTCTAGGGCCTTCTAATTATCAAATAGGAGAGCAACATGGTGTGATAATTATCAGCTAGTGATGGATAGATCACGTAGACAATGCAAACAACCTTAAAGGTATGGTTTTGCATATGTATATATTTATGCTTTATCGATTGGAATGAAATAAGATATTCTTGAAACCAAAATGTATCACAAATCTATCAATAAAATTAGTAAAGAGAAATGGCTTACAACCATGAAAGAATAATTAAGATCTTTTAAGAAGATGAACATGTGAGTTCATATGAAGCATCTGAAAGGTCAAAATATAGTTGAGAGTAAATGTATATTCAAGAGAAAACCATGTGTTCTTGGTGTTGAGTTATCCAGAAACAAGGCAAGGCTCATGGTTAAGGGTTTCACACAAAATGAGGGTGTCGATCTCAATAAAATATTCTCGTCGGTTGTGAAATAAACCTCCATTCAGGTTCTATTGTCAATTATTGCTATATTTGATTTTCGGTTAGATCAAACTGATGTTACTACTTCATTTATGCATGGTGAGTTGGAATATATAATTTACATGTATCAATCGATGGTGTTTGAAGAAAGAAATAAGGGTCATGCGTGTTTATTGAAGAGACCCGTCTATTGGCTCAAATAGTCGTCGAAATAATAGAATAGAATATTTGATTCTTTTATGAAATCCATTAAGTATATCTGTAGATGTTACGACAAATATATCTATTTGAATGTGGAAATACATATGAAGGAAATAGTCATATTTTTGTTATATGTGGATGACATACTAATAGCGGAAAGAGATAGGAAACATATTGAAGCGGTAACGACTCAACTAAAGGAAGAGTTTGAGATGAAGGATATAGGAGAGGCTAAGAGGATACTTGGTGTTAAGGTCAAGAGGAATAGGTCGAATGGGTATTTATTCTTATCCCGATGATAACATATACATAATGTCATAAGATATTTCTCGATATCCGAAGCAAAAGCGGCTAGAACTCCCACTGGTTACCTGTTCAAACTTAGTATCACTCAATCATCAACCGAAGCAACAGATAAGAAGTACATACTAGAGATACCTTATGTCAATATTATTAATAGAATTATGCATGTTATGATTTCCACGAGACCTGATCTTGCTTATGTTGTAAGTGTTTTGTGCAGAATCATGTCGAACTCAGGAGAGCCATGTTGGCATGCACTTAATATACTTAAAGGGCTCAGCTGTTGTAGGGTTTTATTACAATTTAACAAATATTGGTGAAATATTGTTAAAATTGTATGTGGACTATGATTTAACAGACTGCCTCGACACAAAAAATTATATTCTGGGTTTTTTGTTTACTGTGCTTGGAGGACTGTTTAGTTGAAATTATTATATACAGAAGTACATTGCATTTTCTTCGACAAAATCTGATTATATGGTTGTTACAGAGTCCATGAAAGAAGTTATTTGGCTAAAAGGATTGTTGAGTGAACTCACTTGTATGGAGAAAAATGTGGTTTTGTTCTGTGACAACACTAGTGTTATTCATTTGGTGAGAAATTTGAACTTCTGTGAGAGAACTATCCTACAAACATTAAGCTGCATTTAATCAGAGACGCGGTGGACAAGAAGCAAGTAAAGATGACTACGATTGCTAGCAAATAAAATCCTTCAGATGCTCTAACCCAGGTATTGCCGATTTTAAAGCTCACGAACTGCATGGGACTGGTTCAACTCTGAGATACAGGTGAACTAGTTAAATATTAGAAATATCAGGTGCAATAGATATTGGAGTTAATAGAAGCCTATGTAGATAATTGTTCGGTATAGGCTAGAAGTAATTCGTCACCATAGGTATTGTGTAGAACTACATGGGTGTTTGATCTGTCGATATATATATATATAAGATATAAATTTTGAAACTCTTTAAAGCTTGAATCGTGATTAGTTGTAGAGACGTCTGCTGATCCTAAAAGTTAAGACAAACTATAGAAAACTAGTGATCATTAGGTCAAAGGAAATATATGTTGAGCCGAAGCATGCTGGGTCGAAGCAAGGGTGGTTGAGGAAACCTGATCAGAAGCACCGCTCTAATCTAAAACTTTTGAATGTGGCACATGTGTCGAAACAAAATATTCTATTTATTAGGGTTCTTATGGTAATTTGGATTTCTTATATTAATAGAGTATGAATTATTTCAACCGTTGATTAATACGCTTTAATCTGTGTCTTATGAAGAAATATGGTTTTTCCAATACCTATGAATAAAATAATATATTTCAATGTGTAATATGATGACTGTAAATAGACAATTACGTGTGAATATATTTCTTAAGAGATTTAAGTAACTGTAGGTCTTTTGAGAGATAAACACTGAAGAGATGGTTATGTGAATTACGTCATCTTTTCTTACAAAGAGTAATTGAGTCATTTTTATTTGGAGAGTCTTTATGTAACCTACTGATATATAAAATAATGTTTGTTGCCCATAGATATAGGATTTATCAACAATCCAAACCATGCTAAATATTGTATTGTGTGTTTGGTTTTATTACATTTTTTTTTATTTGTTGCTCGTTATATACAAGAAACTTAGATCATTATTTCGTAAGATTGTTTAATCGTATATCGTTTCATGTTGCCATCGATCAGTGTATTGGTTTAACACCCAGTAATTACAAAACTTAAGTTTGATTATATATTAATTATATTTGATCCTTCTTTAAATTTATTTGATGATATTTTAATTTCATTTGACTTTATACATCAATTATTCATATTTCTTATCTTTTCAGTAGCCAGGGCTCAAAGGGACTTATCTTAAGTCAAGTTAAAACTTATAAATATCATATTAGCTACCCCACAATTCTTTAATTTTCATAATAGAAAAAAATGAATATATGGGGTACCTCGATATCTCTAACACTTTTTAATGTATGAAGTAAGCTAATATGAATTAGTTTAAATATTTGTATCAACTATTTAATTTTTAAAATCTAATTAACACCCTTTTATACTCCTTAGATTATAAAGTAAGCTAAATTATTTTATTATTCGATGTCATATTTTTTATATTGTTTAATTTTTTTTATCAAAAAATTTCACTAACATGTTGAGATGGATGTTTTGGTTTGATATTGTTCCTAGTTTTATTTAGTAAAAGCTCGTAACACTCAAAACTTATGTAAGGATTAAACCCTAAGCTTCACAAGGAAAATAATACAAGGTAATTAAATTTAGAGTGTTTTTCATATTTGTTTAGTTTTGATGTTAATTTGCCTTCACCAATGTCACCAATTATGTGTAAATATGATGATGGAGGACCTGCAGATGTGAGACATATAGATTCATGGGTTTGAGATGCACATATATGTCAATGTAAGATGTTATATATATATATATATATATATATATATATATATATATATATAATATGTTGATGACTTTAACATCAAATTTTATATAATATGTTCGGAAATCATAAAACAATACTTCATTAATGTTGTTACAGACTTTGTTAATGGAAATAAAGGCCCAATATGTATCTATGCTACCTCTCTATGTTTGATCCCAAAGAAAGAATCACCCAAAATTTGGAGTGATTTAGGCCTATAAACCTTTGCAATGTCCTAAACATAATCATCTCTACAATAATAAACAAGAGATTGACTCATCTTCTCCTAAAATCATTTTTGATAAACATGAAGGTTTTGTTTTTAATAGGAATATCAATGAGTATATATAAATTGCTCACGAGTTAATCTAGATTTAGAGAGAGAAAAAAGCCAGAGGTAGCAATCTTATTTTCAATTAGATATGAACAAAGCCTTTGACATGCTATCAACCAACTTCTTACTTCAAACCTTAGCTTGATTTGTTTTCAACAAAAAATTTATTAATCTTATAAACCAAAGTTTAACTCATTCTCACTTCCCTATTATTTTTAATGGGTCCATGTATGGATATTTTAGCTCATCTTATGGAGTAAGGCAAGGTGACCCTCTCTCACCCAGTCTATTCAATATTGCAAAAGAATTCATCATTAGAATTTAAAAATTATTCCTTGAAAATCAATCAATGGATTACCATTCTAGATCAACCATCACAATTCCATGCTTAGCCTATGCTGAAGAAATTATAATCTTTATCAATGGATCATTAAATAACGTTAAAACCATATAGGAATTTATGAAATCAAAATGTCTCAAGCTAAAAATATCCAAAACTATATCCAAATTCTTCACACCTAAAAATATAGATGGGTCTAGGATAAATTCTATCTATAGTATCACTGGATTTATACATTCTACCCTATCATCAAATACTTACAAATTAATATTCATCTAAGTAACAAAATTAGTCACTTTAATGATATTATTTCTAAACTTAGAAAAAAATTGTAGAATGAGACTGCTTAAACCTCTCCTCTGGTGGAAGGATGATCTTAATGCACCCTGTATTAATGATCATCCCTTCATAATACATTCAATCTTACTACCTCCTGAAAGCTTTAATTGATAGAATAAAGAGATTACTAAACAAATTCCTTTGGGGATCTAAGGAAGAAAAAATATGATGATATGGACAAACTGGCTAACCTTTATAAATCATATGAAGATTTTGGCCTTAACTTCAGAAATTTTACTATTAAGAAACACGTACTCATGTAAACTTTGTTTTACATTCAGAACCCACCAAATTCTATGGGCAATCTAATGCACTCTATCTACTGTCCAAGTCACCACCTATTATAAATTAATAGAAAACAAAAGGATTTTAAGACATGGAAAATGCTTCTAGTAGTCAGAAAGAGTGTTGAGCCTTTCATGTTCTGGCAAATATGCAATGGTACTTGTGATTTTTGGCTTGAGAGATGGTGACACACAATCCCCATCATTATCCTCTCATACACTACGGATAATATATGGTATCAACGTAATAAAATCAGTATATTTTGGGAATACAATGAGTGGAACTTAAACAAACTCAGAGATAATGTCACTACAACTGATATTAGTATGATAACAAAGTTCACACTGCATGTAGATAAACCAGATAATCTTATATGGAATGCATCAAATACAGACCAATTCAACTTTAAAGACACCTTTGAAAAATTAAAAACAAAAGATCCTTTTAACAATATATATAAAAGAAGATTTGGAATTATATTTGTCCAAAGAAGTGTTCTAAAAGGTTTTATATATGTGGACATAGTTCTTCAACATAAAAACTTTGTTCTTGTTTCATAAATGTCAATTTTGCAGCAACATAGAATCAATAAATCACTTTTTTGTTATCTGTCACACATCTTTTGAAATCTAGAAGTTATTTTCTAGTTTATTTGGCCTATATATTGAAAATCACATGATATTTTTACACCTTATAAACATCTGGTTTACATCTACTAACTAACAAGAACAAATCAGAACAATCATACCATCTATTATCAGTTGGAACATTCGGACTGCCAGAAATAAAGTCAAATATAATAACATATCTACATATTCTTAAGACATCATCAATAAGATTACTCATTTGTTTTTCAAACTAGACTGCTCTATCCTTCTTACATACAATTTTTGGGGCAAAGACATACTAACAGCTATATATCTAAACTGTTATAACAACGTTAAGAATAGAAAATTTTCCCTCTATGTCAAATAACCTCCACCCTTAGGAAATTGCCTAAAATTAAACATTGATGGTGCATGTAATTTTAATGGAGAATATGGTGGTGGTTTTTTAGTTAGGAATAAAAATGGTATTATATTAGTTTTAGACTGTAGACTATATGGGAAAAAATTTCCCATTATATCAAAATGTAGACCATTATTAGATGGCTTGACATTATGCAAGAATCTTGGATACTCTCATGTAGATATAGATATAGAATCTAAAATTTTATTTGACTCATTAGCTAATGGTTGTGGTTGAATACCCTTATATCTTTACCCTATTGTGTCCTTTTTCCGTAAGCTTCTAAGCTCTCATATATCTTTGAAATTATTTACCGATAACAAAATTTTACAGCAGGTTGGCTTGCAAAATTAAACCTCAAAACAAATTTCAACAACAATATAACCTTACTTGAAACTCCTATCAAACTTAGGGCTATATTATTTTTAGAAGGTTTAAATTTAAGATATCTGAGACTCAATATTTAACTTAATTTTTATTTTTTTATAATAGTTTATACAAATTTGTCTTCCCAATAACTTCTGTAAGTAGGTTTATACAACCTGTGCTACTTTTTTTTCTCTTACTACAGTTTCTACATCAGCTACAATAAAACTTCAATACATCTAAGGATTGGATTAGGAACATTCTACGTGAGAAATTTAATAGACAGAAGAGACGGTCATTTGGAAATCAAACTCAGATTGAGACACAAACTTGGTGTCTACCTCAACTCTAGTAGCAGCAACATGAAGCATAAATAGCTATGTTTTTATCAATATAATCAATGAATCTAATGTAATAAATTGTATAGTAAACTCATAATTTATTCTCAAATCTAGTTACACAAACTAGAGAAAGTAATACAATAGCCATTATGGCTTATTAATAAACAATATTTTGATTTTTAAAAGTATATATTGTTAGTAGTTATGATAAACTGTATTCAGTGTAATTAAATGAAGTAAACATATATGTAATATTTTAGTTGTTATGAATTATGTGCATGTTGTATGAAGCATGATTCATGATATATGATGAATTAATTTGTTGGTGTAAAAATGGGGCATTAGAATGAGTGAAATTTATTATTTTGATTATTTTAGCTTTTGGCTTAGTCAATATCATTTGCATATTTTGTTAGTTGAATTTATTTATCAAGGACTATACACTCTAGTTTTTTTGTGAAGATTTTCAAGTATATGTCTTATTGGTCGAGGACTGTTAGGGTGAGTTAGTATGTTGTATGGTTATAATGTATATTGTTTCAAGTTATCGGTGAGTCGATTTGTCAGGTTATTATGGTTGCGTATATTGTTATTGAAGTTGTCATTTTTTGTCATTTTATTTAACTTCCTTACTTTTTTAAATTTGATTTGTTGTCAAACCCTTAAGACTTATATTGGTGTATTCCAAGTTGACCGACAGTCAAAGTTTTATTGGTATTCAAGGTCTATATTGCTGTGGTTTATTTTCGGCTGAGGATAATTTTGTCTAGAGTTTTGTGGTGTTTCAAGGATATTTAATGTTTGGATAGATTATAGTGAGAGACTTGAGCTTCCTGGTTGTATTAAATGTTCATTATCCTCATTAATGAAAGTGGTTGGGTATTTATACCCTTAATTGTGGGCCTTATGGGCTTTCGGGTCAACTTATGAATTCAGGTCGAGTTCAATGACTTATTAATCTTTAAGCAAGTAAGTGATTAGCTTAGTCATGAAGTGATTTAAATTTTAATACATTTAGTCCTGTTCGGATGGTTCAATGGGTGGCTTTTTTCCGAATTGCCCCTATCCGGTTCCCTCAGTGAGTGGTGAGAAAATCCGGACTCATCAGTAGCCCATTTTTTAGGTTATGTTCGAAGGCCTTTGACAAAACCTAAAAAATAGTTCAAGTATAATCATAACTTCGTTCGGACATTTCGAAATGTGTAACAACTTTATCCGGACTGGTTGAAACCCTTAGAAGCTGAGCGGTTTTGCCAGAGAAAGTGGGACACGTGTCCTTCTCTGATTCACCTCACCGACCGTTTTCCTCGTAGAAAGGCACTTTCACTTGTTTCGAAAAGTAGCCTCTCAATTAATGTTGGTGACATCAGCGCCGTCTTTAATCATTATACCTATATTTTCGTATTCTCCTAGGTAACAAAGCATCAGTTGTTCCTTTAGTATAAATTAGTCCATTTTACATTGTTTTATCATCTTCATTATCTCTACTATGTTAATCTTCAAAGCCTTTACCTCTAAAAAAACCCTTCTTTTGTTGTGAGTTTATGTTCACAGCAATAAACGCCCTAGTAAAAGGTGGTTGGCTCAACTTATCTGAATTAGAAAAAGCTCAAAAAGTCGAAAGAGAAAAGCGCATTGCTGCGGGCCTCCCTGTTTATCCTGTTAACAAGCCTGATACACCAAGCTTGGAGCCTGGTCGGGGTTCATCTTCTCCCAAGAGTTTTATACCCAGAAGGTTATTCCAGCCCATTCTTTCTCCAATCGCTTCAGGCTCATCGGTTCAAGAATCAGAGCCTGTTGTTGAACCAGAACAGGTGGTTACAAGCCTTAGGAAACCTTCCCCATTCATTACTGTGGGATCGGATGCTGATATTTCCCCGGAGAAGTTAGTAGATAAACAAAGGGGTCGTTTGGTAAAACGGCAGGCTGCTACTACACAGCCTAAACCAAAATCCACGCCTTCTAAATCTGGGGCTAAAAGTAAAACTATAGGGTCAGAAGCACCCATTAAAATTCCCAAGGACAATCTATCCGGTCCGGAGGCAACCAGTTCAAGCCTTCAAAAAGAGATCTCCGGATTTGAGCCCCAACCGGACTCTAGACTACAAGAGGGAAAAGATGCTCAACAATCCGGAGGGCCTACTGAGCCAACCACTAGCTCTTCGCTCCCAAAAACAGCTGACAATCCCTCCATACTAATGGAGGATGTAATGGAGGACAGCATCGAAGAAGCCCCTTTTAAGACTGATGTCTTCGGGCAAACAAGTGAGACAACCAACACCAAGAAAAGCAAAGGCAAAGAAAAAGTGTGTTTAAAGCATCCAAACCTGCCGGAGTGCCTTGTGGGAAAAGTGAGGCCTTGTTTCCACAAAGTAAGTGTTAAATATCTGCTAGCCATGCAGAAGATCAATTACGCTTTCATTCATACAGCTGAACTTGGCTGGATGAGGACGAAGTGGGGGATTCCAGAAAATGTTAAAGTAAGGATACCAATTGATCCGAAGACGCCTATGGACTGTAAACTCAATGAGATAGTCTTCTATATTGAGTTTTTCAAATGGGGACTTAGGTTTCTCTTGGACCCAGAAATAGTCAGATATTTCCATCTGATAAAGCTTTGCCCGAGTCAACTAAGCCCTAATGCCTGGTTCACCCTTATGGCATGTATAATGGCTTCTAGGCTCTCCGGAATTTCTCTTCCGATGGAGCAATTTGCTGCAGTAGCAAGCCTCTGCAGAAACCACGTTATCCATTTCTATCACTTTAACATGAGCAACAATTACAAGGTGGTGGATGACTTACTCGATTCGGAGAAAAGCTGGAAGACTCAATTTCTGTTCATCAGCGGTGCCTGGGAGAATGGGAAGAAAATTAAAGCTGGTGTCAACCCAAGCATGCTTACCAGCAGATGGCGAAGTGATGGTAATAATCTCACTACATACTTCTACTTTTACTTATAACAATTTTTTTTATCTAATTCTTCTTCTTTTGTTTTTTGGTAGTGTTGCCCAAGGATTTCAATGATTACTTAGAGGCTGGGCAGACTACTTGTGCCAAGCTAAATGCTTGGACTGCTAAGAAATGGGGAAACAGCTTCCACAACTGCTTTACCGGAGGTAATTTAACCAGATCCTATCTGTGGAATACAACTGACCGGAGGGACCTGTCTTGGGAGGAATTAACCACTCCACCCCCTCCGGGAGCGATTCTCCGGAAGACAGAGGGAAAAGATGGGAAATTGGTCTTGCCGGGCAGAGCTAAAGCCCCAAACAAGATGAAGGGAAAAAACGTTAAGGTCAAACAAGGTGTGGTTGAGGCCAATCCTACCGAGGAGGAGGAAGCTGTCCCAACAAACCCAGAGGGACAAGATCAAGCGCAGATCGATGTTGCCTTACTACAAGTAGTGGAACACGAAAGCACCAAGGAAGTAGTTGGGTCTCCAAAACCTCAAAACGCTCCCAAAAAGGACAGAAAACGGGGAGAAGAAGGTGGAGACCGGGATGCCAAGAAAAAGAAAACCTCCAAGGGAGATGAAGTTTCTCTCCGGGCTCCGGAGCCACTACCTCTAGTTGACCCAGCTGGCCCTACTCAAGCAAAAGAAATCCCAAGAGATTTTCACACTAGAGAGGGTGCCGGAGGGGACATTAATATTGATGGTGTCGACATCTCAGGGCTTCAAGGGATTGGTCTTTACTTTGAAGACTTTGCCAAGGATGATTTTGTTGGACCCTACCTCCCCCCAAGCTCTTCGAACATTGTCACTTTCAATGGTAGGTCGTTTTCTGTTTCAAATGAGAGAGACACTGTCACCCACTCCATACTAAGCAATATCCAGCCAGTGCTTACCTCGGAGAAGCAAGTGCGCAATCAGTCAGCCATCATCAATACCCTTAATTCTGACAAAGAGAAACTGTCTAGTGACCTTCTTAGTGCCAACCAAAATACTGAGGCATTGAAGAAAGAGAATGAGGAGTTGAAGAAACGTCAAGAGGACTTGGCCAATAGGTTGGCCACTTCAGAGGGAGTTGTCAAAGAACTCCAATTGAAGCAATCCGACCTGGAAAGAGACCTATTTTCTTCAAAAGAGGAGGTGAAGGCCAAAGATAGCACCATTCAGGCCTTAACCAATGACAAGATCTCTCTTGAAAACATTGTGTCGAAGGCTGAACAAGAAAAAGCTGACTTGTTAAGGGAGCAGGAGAAAACAATCCAGGCTAGGATTGATGCTTATACCGACGAGGTGATAGATTCTCAGGAGGCAAGGTATGCTGAAGTCAAGTCAGATATGGTCTTGCTCTTCCATGAAAAATTTCCGAAGAGGACACTGGGAGATTTATGGCGATTCGTGGAGTACGAAGACCTTCCCCACCATACCATGGCTGATGGCGATAAGTATAACTACTCTAGTGGTTGGGATGACACCACTTATGAAGAGGAAAAAACTGGGGAGAGGCCGGATGATGACCCAAAGAAGAAGAAGCCAAGTGAGGCTGAGCCATCTAAGAAAACTCAGTCTTAAAATATCAACTATCTTTTTAATTTTCTGTGATTGAACCAAAGTCCTTTGATGGCCAAGGCATTTTTTTGTAACCATGTCCGGCCCTTGTCCGGATAAACCTTTCTGTTTTGACAATTCAAAGTCCTTGGATGGCCAAGGCATTTCATACATTTTAATGGGTAGTTTAATTTTGCACAACTCTTGCATTGTTTCATAGTTTTTCAACTTTGGTGGCTAATGTTTAAACAGCCCTTAGTTATTTTACAAGTATTTCAAAGCGATAGTGTTTGAATTCTCCGATGACAAATGTTTAAGTAGTCATCACTCCACCAATTCAATCTGGTTTGTCAATAAAAAAATTCAAAGAAAACTATTAACTGAAACACTCCGAATCTTTTAAGAAGGCATCATATTTTATAAAAAAGATTGGACACCTCATTAAAACCTCCCCGAGCCACCAGGGAGGAAAGAGTATGCCCCCAAATATTTACATGAACTTTTAAACAAGTAAATATTTACATAGTTTTTATTCCAAGTACAAACGGAGGTGCTCAATATTCCATGGGTGATTCAAAATCCTTCCATCTTTATCTTGGAGCCGGTATGTCCCAGGCTTAAGCTTTTCACTGACCACATAGTGTCCTTCCCAAGTTGGAGCTAACTTACCGAACTGCTTCTCCTTAGTATGTAGGAAGACTTTTCTCAATACCTTATCCCCCGGTTGAAAATCCCTTCTCTTAATTTTAGAAGAAAACCTGCTTCTCATCAAACCTTGATAGTGTGTGGCTCTAAGGTGAGCCTTAAATCTTCTTTCTTCTATTAAGTCAAGCTGGCTTCTGACTGCCACTTCGTTAGCGTGTTCAGAAAAATTATGAACTCGAAATGAAGGGAGAGTAGCTTCTATGGGAGCTATGACATCCATCCCATATACTAAGGCAAAGGGAGACTCTTGTGTTGCAGCTCCGGCAGTGGTCCGGTAAGCCCACAAGACTTCTTGTAAATAACTTGGCCATTTTCCAGCCGCCCCCTCTAAATTCTTCTTCAGACCGGACAGTATTGTCCTGTTAGCCACTTCAACTTGACCGTTTGCCTGTGGGTGGAAAGAAGAAGAGAAGCAGTGTTGAATGCCTCTAGAGGCACAGAAAGCCTCCATTTTCTTGTTGTCGAATTGTCGCCCATTGTCTGTAGTTATATTTTATGGAACTCCAAATCTGCAACAAATGTTAGACATAATGAATTTGATAACAGCTTTTTAGGTAGTTCCTGCCAATGGGGCTGCTTCGATCCACTTCGAAAAGTAATCAATGGCAACAATTATAGTTCTACACCCCCCGGATTCCATGGGTAGAGGTCCCACTAAATCCAGCCCCCATCGAGCAAAAGGTATTGGCTCAGAAATTGATTCCAAAGGGACAGCTGGGTATGAATTTCATTACCATATCGTTGGGATTGATCACACATTTTTACCAACTCCTTGGCATCTTGCATTATGGAGGGCCAATAGTACCCAGCTAACAAAACTCTTCTAGTTAGAGCCCTGAATCCAAAGTGTGTTGATCCCTCACCATCATGTAATTCGGAGAGCACTATTTGAGACTCATCGATCCCCAAACATCACAAGAGGGGTTTACTATAAGATTTTTTTATAAAGAATATCTCTTAGGATGACAAAACCACGAGCCTTGTACTTTACTTTCCTTGCTACTACTTTTTCCGGAGGTAAGATGCCATCTAAGAGATATAGAAGGAGAGGAAATCTCCAATCTTGAGGCTGTTTTATCTGTGTATTCAAACTTTCTTCTTCCTTATCCGGATTAATTTGAATGGAGAGGCATTCTTGCACATGTATCCAAGGGTAGGACTCAGAGTAGGCTATGGTTGCCAAGGAATCCGCTAGCATATTTTCCGTTCGGGGTATGTACTCATAAGTGACGCTTTTGAAATTGAAGGCCACTTATTTTAGGATGAATAAATATTTAATCAGCTGTTCTTTTTTAGCTTCGGATTGGCCTTGTGCATGATGAATAAGAAGCTGAGAGTCGCTCATTAACCTGACCCTTTTGGCTCCACAAATGAGAGACAACTTCAAACCAGCTATAACAGCCTCATATTCAGACTCATTATTGGAAGCCCTGAAGGCAAAGCATATAGCCTGGTACATTCTGTCACCGTACGGAGAGGTTAAACATATCCCAGCACCACAACCCATGGTGCTTGATCCACCGTCAGTCCGGATGACCCATACCTTTTTATCTTTTACTCTGGTTGGTTGTTTAGTATCCCTATCTGAGTGAAATTCAACTAAGAATTCAGCCACAGTTTGGGCTTTGACTGCTGTTCGAGGGGCAAAATCAATATCGTAGTCTCCCAGTTCTACTGACCACTTGGTCATTCTACTTGAAATGTCAGCCTTTTGGAGAACGTTTTTCAAGGGAAAAGACGTCCGGACAATGATAGAATGAGCCTGAAAATAGGGCTTTATCTTCCTCGCAACAATCACAAGGGCTAGTGCTAATTTTTCAAGTTTTAAATAGTGTTTTTCTGCATCTATCAAGCTCTTGCTAATATAATACATCGGACGAGGATAATTATCTACTTCCCTTACCAACACTGCACTTATAGCACAATTAGAGACTGCCACGTATACGAAGAGGGTCTCTCCATCAACGGGTTTAAACAAAGTCTTGGGGGAAGACAAGTGCTTTGTAATCTCATCGAAAGCCTCTCACACTATGGGGACCAATTGAAATCTTTTGCACCTTTCAGAATTTGAAAAAATGGGGCGCACATGTCCGAAGATCTTAAAATAAAACGGTTTAGTGCAGCCAGCCTCCCGGTCAATCGTTGTACCTCTTTAATATTCCGAGGAGGCTCCATTTGTAGTAAAGTATTAAGTTGGTCCGGATCAGGCTGTATCCCTTTCTCACTTATCACATACCCCAAGAATTTCCCGGACTGTACTCCAAAGACACACTTTTCTGGGTTTAATTTTAAATTTACTTTCACTAAGTTAGCAAAAGTTTCTTGGAGATCTGCCAAGCGTAGCTCTTCGTCCACACTTTTCACCATCATGTCATCGATGTAAACTTCCATGTTTCTTCCAATTTGATTAGCAAAAGCCTTGTTCACCAACCTCTGATAAGTAGCCCCAGCATTTTTTAACCCAAATGGCATCACCTTGTAACAATGGATGCCCCTATCAGTAACAAATGTAGTATGTTCTTGATCTTTTGGATCCACTTGAATCTAATTATACCCGGAAAAGGCATCCATAAAGGACAGTAGCTTGTTTCCAGATGTGGAGTCCACCAACTGATCAATTTGGGGGACCAAGTATAAATCATTTGGGCAAGCTCTGTTGAGATCTGTAAAATCGATGCACATACGCCATTTACCATTTTTCTTTTTTACCAATACCGGGTTGGCTGTCCATAAAGGGTATTGAGATTCTTTTATGTGCCCCATTTTTGTAAACCGGTCAACCTCTTGAACTATGACATTAGTCTTTTCCTTAGAAAAGGCTCTCCTCTTTTGTACAACAGGTGATATGCCCCTTCTGATGTATAATTGGTGTGATACAATATTTGCTCGTACTCCGGTAACATCAGCATTGCACCAAGCAAAGACATGCTGATGGTCTTTCAAGAACTCTAACATTTTACCCTTTAATTCCGATGTCATTTTGGATCATATCTTGACATTTTTTCCTTCAGCCAGAGAGTGAGTTTCAACTTCTTCAATTGGTATTAAAACACCAGGGATCTCTGTGGGGTCATCAATTTCACCCTCTCCCCCAGAGGGCCCCTCAAACTACTATTCCTCATTGATCCGAACTGCCCCCAATGTCCGAGGAGCCAGTTCTGTTGCATAACAGTCTCTTGCTACCTTTTGGCTGCTCCGAACAACTCCCACTTGTCCTTGCACGGCATACTTCAAGCATTGGTGGACTGTTGAAGCCACAACATGCATCCTGGAGAGCCAAGATCTCCCCAGAATAGCATTATAACAAGTGGGACAATCCACCACAATAAATAGTATTGTAACCATCTTTTTAAAATGGCATTTTCCCAATAAAACCTCCTCCTCGAACTCCCCGATCACATATGTTGAGCTTCATGTGAAACCCACAATTGACCTGTTCGAACGTTGAATTACTGCCGGATTTTTCATCTTTTTGTAGGAAGTTAAAAAGAGAATATTGGCAGAACTTTCGGTGTCCACCAAAATTCGTCTTATGTCATTGCCCCCGATGGATGATCCTATTACAACAGCATCTTCATGAGGACCAGCAATAACCCTCAAGTCATCCTCATAAAAAAAATAAAGGGAAATGGAATCTATGATTGATAGGAAGTCATGCCTCCTTCCAGTTGGGTAGCTAAAGTATAAACGTGCCTCTTTCTCGAAGAAGTAGTTGGTGTTGTCATGGTGTCTCCTCCGAATATCGTAAGTGACTCATAAAAGTTAATAAGTCCGGACACCGTCTTGAAATATTATGTGATAACACCCACTTTATTCCGGGTTGGATCAGGATCTAAATATTCTGATTCTACATCGAACCTTTCGATTATAACCATAGCCCCATCCGGAGCCGACGTGCCTGCATTGTTTGGACCAGCCCGATGAGCATTATCAGGCCTATTTCCACCTCTTCTTTTAACATATGCCCCCAACTTTCCTCTTTCAATCAAATTTTGGACTTCTTGTTTCAACGTAATACAATCCTAAGTGGTATGGCCAGTATCATTGTGATACTGGCAGAAACAATTATTGCGGCTCTCCCTAGGAGATTGTAATGCAGCCGGCCTTCTGTAGTGTACTTCATCTTTTGTTTTGTCATAAATAGTGGCTACGCTTTCTTTCAACTCAGCAAACCACTCTGGTTGAACCCAAGGCCCTCGCTTATTCCTAGATTGCTGGCTCTGAGCTGGCGCAGCTGGATGAGACTAAGCTTTGGCTCTGTTATGACCCTGTCCGGCTTCCTTGGCTTTGTTCCCGGACTAGTTTTGGTTTTGATTTGGTGCAGCTGGAGCAGATCTCACCTGCCTGTGCACCCTAGTTTTCTTTGTTTCATCTACATTAATTTGTTTACCGACCTGATTCAGCAGACCTCCCCATGTCATGGCTTTCTTCCTGGTTACTGAATCAACCAAGTTTCCAGGGTTCAAACCCTGCCTCAGAGAAGCTATTGCTACTTGTTCAAAGCAAACAGCCAATCCATTCTTGGTATTTACAAAACGACTTATGTATTCTTTTAAAGATTCGTTTCGTTCTTAGGCACAATGGATAATTGTGTCTCCATTACCCTTTACTTCCTTACTTCCAACAAACTGTCTCCAAAAGGCTACCCAAAAAGTGTCAAAATTTCTGATGCAGCCCTATGGCAAACTATTGTACCACTTCAGAGTACTCCCCGTAAAAGATTGGGAGAATGCTCTACAAAGTAACTTGTCGTCATCATCAAAATCATCATAAAAAATTTGAATTGTTCCAAGTGGTTATCCGGGTCTTTACTGCCATCATATTTTTCCATTTTCGTACTGTCAAACCTCTTAGGAAGGTTTTCGGAAAGTATCTTAGAGGACAATGGAGATTGTCTCCAATTCCGACCACGACTGAAAACGGTATCTTCATTAGGAGTTGCGAATATACTTGGCTCATCATGGAAGGCAAAAGGATCCATTAACAATCGATCTATGTGTCTCCAGCCATGACTGTGAGATGATCATTTACTCAGATCCCTTTTTAACCTTCCATGCCTATCCCTTTTTCTTGAGTGCTTTTTTACCAACTTTTGTTTTTTTTAGAACGACCTTCATCACTTCTGGATGACAAGGATTCTACAACTCCATCTTCATTTTGAGGAGCTACTGGAAGACTCTAAGTCTGAATCAGAGTTCTCCACCGGTGAGACTTTTTTGAGCTAGCATGAGTCTTTTTTGCACTCACATGGGTTTTTGATGGCTCATGCTCTCTTGGGTTGTCAGTATGATGAGCTACTAACGCCTTAGACTTTTCTTTTGTGCCCATCTCTGCCCTCTTGACAGCCCTCAGAGCTTCTATTTCAACTTTTAACCTATCTTACTCCTCGATTGTATATTCATCATTTTGTCCCACCACTTCTGCCAAAGCTGGTGGTATTTCCCGCACGTCCGGATTCATCCGAACTAATTTTTCTTGATGGTTTTGAATGCTAGATTCAGGCACCTTCTCCTCCCATTATGGTCGCCAATTTGGTGTGGTTTATTTTCGGATGAGGGTAATTTTGTCTAGAGTTTTGTGGTGTTTCAAAGATATTTAATGTTTGGATAGATTGTAGTGAGAGACTTGAGCTGCTTGGTTGTATTAAATGTTCATTACCCTCATTAATGAAAGTGGTTGGGTATTTGTACCCTTAATTGTGGGCCTCATGAGATTTTGGATCAACTTATGAATTCGGTCGAGTTCAATGACCCATTAATCTTTAAGCAAGTAAGTAATTAGCTTAGTCATGAAGTAATTTAAGTTTTAATACATTTAGTCTTGTTTGGATGGTTCAATGGGTAGCTTTTGTCTGAATTGCTCCTGTCCGGTTCCCTAAGTGAGTGGTGAGAAAATCCGGACTCATCATATATTATAACTATTTTATTTATTTATTTACTTTAGTAAAAAGAGATCGACCCAAGTTGTTGGTCAATGTTGAGGTTTGATAGACTGCTTATTTTGAAAAATAATTACATGTAACTATCGATCAGGATTTCAGCATTTGACATAATTTTTATATAATTTTTTTAAATGGTTGTACGTCTTAATTTGGTTTTATAACTAGCTGAATTATTATGTTGAAAATATACATGAATTCAAAGATCACATCATTTTAATACTGGATGATGAACCTATATGTGCATTGACTATATGAAATATTTAATATATGTACATTTAACATTTAACTAATGAATGAGAAACCTAAATCAATGTTCAGAATTTTTATATTTTTTATTTCTTAAAGTTATATGTAGCTCAAATTCTTTGTTGAGCTCTATATGGCTGCTACTAGCGGGGATGGATATGGCCATCTTTAGTGTAGATGGGTGGTTTTTTATATGGTTTCTCTATAATCTTTTTATGAGAGATCCTAGCTTTTTGGAATTGTCTTTAATCTGCTAATATTGGTCATGGATGATACGATGTAATTCTTGTAGATATTATAATTTTGGACTAATGTTACTAGATTCATACATCTGGTTGTAGGTACGTATGTAGTAATTAATATTTTAGATATTATTATTGTTGGACTAGTGTTAGAAGATTCATACATAACACTTCTAGTCGTGGTTACATATGTAGTACTGAGATTGTATATATTGTTAGAGGTGCACAGGCTTTCGGTGGTGTGTTGATCAATATACTTTTAAGTGAGTATCTAATAATGTGCTAAGATCTTATAAAGAAAAAAAATCATCTGCTTAATAAAATAACAAACTCGAGTGTATTGAAATACTCTATGTATGTTCTAGATACAAAAATAATATAAATTATAATCACTAACTATATAAGTTCTCTCATCATTATTGTTTTCCTCTCATCATTATTGTTTTCCTTTCCTGATCAATGTTGTTACCGATTTTGGTTGCATCGTGATCGATCTTAAGTTTTTTTAGTGACGAAGGAAATACACCACGATCATATTTGATCAAGATACTCATGATAAAAAAATCGTTTGATTGTATTCTTTAATATAAATGTGGACTTTTGTATTGATAATTGCTTTGTATGACAGTAGTTTGGTATCTTTTATATAATTTGATATGGTTTTTCTTAGGTGTGTGGTTTCGGCACGATAAAGGTTGAAGATATTTTTTATATAATTTGTTATAAATAATATATTTTGATTAAAATATATAAAGATATACCAACCTTTCAATTTTCGAAACATACGAATCATATGCATTTTTAAAACTGCTAAATCCGTTTTGGGACACTGATTAAAAAAGAATTTATCTAATGTTTGTTTTATATCATAACATTTCAATATGCTTTCAGTCTATATCTTTTTTTATTAATTAATCAAGAACTATTTATCAATAATTAGTATATATTTTTAATTTAGTTTATTTTCTAGTTTGGTAATTAAATAAATGACTCAAATAGAATGATTAGTTTAATAATATCCGTTAGAAATTGTTAAATACAAGCTATTTAATTTCGTTTTAAAATAAAAAAATTAATTAGGAAAATTTAAAACCATGTAGTTACTCAACCTTATGATATTTAAAATCGTATAGGTTTCTTATAATTTTTCAAAACCTATTTATTCGCTTTTGACAATCATCAACTATTGTATCTATCACAAATCAAATATTCGTGTATATATATATAATTACTTGGGTAAAAAATTTGCAGTCCATGAGAAAATATGAATACAGTTCGGGTTTAATACTCTAGTTTAAATACATTTTATTACTATAGTGATGTTCTAATAGTTGTAAATTAATCTAATCACAAACCTATAGTATTTCTAAAATTATCCTGATTAAGTTGGATAACTAATATATAATATGATTAAGTTGGAAACTAATACATAATATACTTCATTTATATCTTTCCTATCAAATGGCTTCAATAAAAATATATTAATGGTATGGAATAAATTTTTATAGTTTATGGTAATAAATATGTTGATGTAATTCTACTTTAATTATTAAGATATCCATAACATTTTGTTCAGTTTATTTCTAAATCAAACAAATTGATAACTTTAAAAATTATGGTAACCATAAATATATTATATAAGTTTATAAATAATTGATGTTTTTGGTATAAAATCATAAATTAATAAAAAGTATTTTTTACATAAAATTTGAGGCATTCCAATATATACATGAAGTACAGATATATTAATCAAGTGGGACATGCCCTAGCAAAATAAGGAGAGCATGTGTCAAAATAAAAGACACGTAGAAAGGCATGGGACATGTGGGTAGAAAGAAATTTATAAATCTGCGAGTACGTGGAGTGGAAAAAGAACCATCATCTGCAACATGGCTTCCAGAGGAATAGTGCGGAAGACAAAAAAACATGAAATATGCAAAAAAAAAAAAGGACTTTTAGTAATAGTTAAATCAACCAATGGATCTCTGTGTTTTGGCGTTGCGGAGGTTGAAGATAATGCGATGAGAAATCACATATGCGAAGGAAAATTAATTCTGAAGATTTTTTTATATTTCTCTCTGGTCATATATGGTAAATCATCTGAACTCATAGCGCCAAAGATGGCCAAAACTTGAAGACGGTGAGATCTATGAACTGGTAGTTTGTAGCCATGATTATCAATATATGCTTGGCAGAGGGAACCTAAGCTTTTCGCTTGAGGCCTCTAAGATAAGATGAGATAATAAGCAATACAACAAGAGATAATTAATTATACCAATGGAGTTGTTGCAAAGGACACAACATAGGATCGTATTATAACCCCAAGAGATTAATTTATTTGTAGTGGTGAAGTTTTCCTTGAATGACCAGACTGAAAATGAAAGAGTTTATGGGATACTAAAGTTGTTTCAAACAAGGTTGACCCAATTAACTTGAGGAGTTGAGTAGTGAATAGCATGGTAAGTGATATCTATAGTAAAGGTCTTACTTCTCCATTTTAAAAGTCATATTTCAACATCCTTCATGTTCGAAAGAAATCGGAGTAGGCTAATTGAGTTACTAAATTCTTAGATATGAGTATTGTGAGATCTGCTACTAGAACAAATTTGAGCGGGTCAGTTCCAAATGTTGTTAGAGATGATGTCTGTGATTTTAGTGTTGTGCATTCTAGCATAATGAATAATACTATGACCATAACGGTTAACTAAAAAAAGTAAAGAAGAGACATGGATCATACCAGAATGAGGTTGAGTTGTCATTTCTGATTTTAGATTTGTATAAGTTAGTGGTAACAAATTTAAGCTTGAGATTTTTTATCCATCCCGATCTAGGGGAGCAACAAGTGGTGAGATTTTATAGCTTTTTGTTTTTTACCTTCTCGAATTTATTACAATCACATCATACTGAAGTCTTTTGCCACTTAATATAGACAAAAGATTTTTTTTAAGGGTGACGACATGATTTCAATCCTTAAGTTCTATTATCCCAACGTCACCCTCCTGTGAGGGTAAGGATACTTTAATCCAAGCTACCTTGTATCATAAATTTTTATTTTAGGGCCCGACAATCGGAAGCCCCGAAGTACATGGCGGAGATGATGAACATGGAAGACTAATAGACTTGGTCAGCAAAAAGAATAACTTTAATCAGCTGAAACCTCTTGGCATAAGACAAATGTTTGGAGGTCCTGAAGTTAATATGTGTATTAGAATTAGCAAAAATAGATCTGCAATCATTATAAGAGAGTCTTACTGTAATCAAATGGACTCTTAGGTAACAGACATGAAAGGCTCCAGTTTTGAAGCCAATATTGGTGAGATTTTAACAAAGATTTTCGATAACACCATAAAGGAATATCTACCTTTTTATCGGGTTAATATGAAGATCCGAGAGGATGGTGAATTATTTAATATCCTATCTATTTAATATAATGGAATTAGTGTTGGCGCAACAAAATAATCATAAGATCGTCGGCGAATTAGAGATTTATTATTTAAAGTTTATAGCCCTTCCAGTGAAACTTGAAATTAGTAAAGCGACTTTTCTCTTTTAGAATACTAGAGAGGAGTTGGATAACAAAGATGAAGAGGAAGAGGGAGATGGGATCTCTTTGTAGGATGTTTTTTTTCTTCTTTTAAAAGTACCGATAAAGATATATTAAAATGATCAATGAGAATATTTGTAGTGGGGAAATTCACAGAGATACGAATAGCAAGCATATGGCATCAATGGATTATTGAAACAAATCATATGATCGATTTTAGGAGTGATATTTAGACCTTTCATGTTGGTTTTATAGCCACAAATGAGTTCTAGAGACAAATGGATGTTATCGGAGATGCTATGGCTAGAAATTAAGACTACTTAAAAAGATTCTATTAGAGAGGAATGGTATTTTTTTTATTCTATTGGCACAGATTTTCGATATGACTTTGTAAATTACGTTACAAAGCGCAACAAGTCTAAAATTAGATGCGGGTGAGGGATTTTCCATTTTTTAATGAGATTTGTTTGAGTTTTATTCTTATTTTGATCCATGTGGTTTTGAGGAAGAAGTGCTAAACTGTTTTACATAGGTTGTTACCCGTGATTGACCATCATGATTTAAAGAAACTAGAGTTATATTCATCCAGATCGAGGGTTTCGTTATTGTTGATACTAAAAAAGGTCATTTAATCTAATTATTGTTGATGAGTTGGATCATATGGGACTTGTCCGTGTGGTTGAATTTGGATGTGATGAGATTGTTTATAAAATTTAGGTAATGATAGTTTAGGGATCGTTTTTGTCTGACGAGGTTGGAGAAGTGGTTGACAAATATTTTAGTAATACCTTAAGCGGAATTGCATGGGTTTCCAAAGTGATCCATTAATGGAGATGTTCTTATTACAGGTGATACAAGATTTCATATTCATATTATAGACTTTATAATTATGATCATCTTGTTTTAGCCAAATTTTGCAAGATTTTTGCTTAAGGTTTGATTAGCTACTGAAAAATAGTCTTTTACAACTCCTTGAGAAATATCCAAAACGTCACTAATTAGTAGCTATTGGTTGTTAACAATGGGGTTTTAATGACTATCGTTGGTTTTTATTATTTGGTCGCTAACGTGAATGCTTGTAACGAAATGTAGTTACTACAAATTAGCTATAATTTTTTGTTGCTAATTTGATCCGATTGAAACGGATGAAATCGTAGAAAATCGTTTTAAATATGTGCCAATAATATTATTTTAAACTTTTTACAAAGATAATCAAATTTTATTGCAACCTATTTAACCGTTGTAGCTAATTTATTAGTAAATATTGTTACAGCAAAATAAATGTTATTATAATATTAAGAATTTTGTTGCTAATTCTAATTTGAGATTATTAGTGAAAAATTCTATAATACAAAAACAAAAACTGCACATACATGTTAATATCTACTACAAATTATTTCTTTTGTTCGTCACTCCAATGTTGTCATCATCATAAATATGAAACATTCGATAATAAAGAACAATCATTATTAAAAAAAACTAGTGCCAATACTTACATTAATCATTGTACCAAACAAACCCATCAAATAATAAGGTAGACGATAAATTTTAGAGAAATAAATTAGATGAATATCATTCAAATTGATGTAGTTATTAACTTATTATAGTACCAAACAAACATATCATTCTTACTTAGTCGAATCATTATCATCTTAGTATCTTCAAAATAGATGTTAAATTAGTGTTTAAAAAAATAAAATATGCTATAAATATTAAGAGAGTAAAAAAAGAGAAGAGGGTTTCACAAAATGATGACTGTAATATATATATAAAAAATATGACTCTTCAAGTATTTATAAACAAATATGACTAAAGAATAATGGTGAGGCATTAGAATATTTAAAGTCATCAATTGAAAGACTAGTTTTTTTAAGGATTTAGAAATTTTTTTAATACATTATAAGCGATCAAATTTTATTTTTATTATAAGATGTTATTGCAAATTTGACTGAATTCCATATTTTTTATCTATTACTTAAAAGAAATTAGAAAACAAATTTGACTCTATTTTCATATACTTTTTATACAACAAATAGTATTTTATTTCTATTTATTTTTAATAGAATATCTTTTAGACAACTAACTTGATATCATTTACATGTATTTATTAAAAAAAATTATATATTAGATTTGATATTCTTTTATTTCGCTATAATATTTTCTACATTTATTTTTCATAATAAATTTGATTTTATTTCCATCTGTCTTTGGTAAAAAAATTGATTTTATTTTAATTTATTTTTCAAGCCTATCTTTTGTATAATAAGTTTGATTTTATTTCTATATATTTTTGAAAATATTTTTTAAATAGTGGATTTGATTTTATTATATCATATTTTTAAATTACTTTTAGAAATATTATATTGAGATTTATTGTTATTTTTATAATTTTTTTTATTTAATGACAAAGACTAAACGTGGATATAAAAAAATAAAAAACATAAAAAAAAAATTAGTGATTAGAAAAACAAATTATAATACACTGCATTTGTTAAGTGATTTTGAGAATTTAACAGCTAGACTAATTTTTTTAGTTAACATGTACTTTAACACGTTAAGTGGAGTAATGTTAGCAACATATTAACAAATATGTATTAGGGCTAAAAATCCTAGTTAGTCACCAGTGTTTAACACCTGTTACATTCGTACCATTAAGCTTCATTCGTCCCCAAAATGAGTCACAGGTGTTTCAAATTGTTGCTTTCTTGCCACTAGCGCGTGTAAATTAACAAGAAACTGACACGTGGCAGTCCAATGTACCCAAGTTTGTTCCATATACGGTCACTCCTTTTTTTCTTTAAAAAACCCCTATTTACTATTTTACTGTATCTATACAAAAGGTTTAGAGAACAAACTCCATTTTAACCTAAAATCGGTTTACCCTTAATTATTTTACCTAATTTACTTTAAGACTACTCATTCACCATCAAACCATATATATATATATATATATATATATATATATATATATATATATATATATATATATATATATAAACAAAAGTTCATGAATAAAAAATTATAAGCACCAGCTAAAGACAATACTCAAATTGAGATCAAATTGTATAATATCATAGTTCTTTACTTGCAGCATATCAGTACCATCGTTCTTCTCATAGTTCGCATCTGCTGCTGAGAAGTGAACCAACCGTACCTAGAACGGCGAAAGCTAACAATGGACTAACATCAAGAGTAGCAAAAACTGGTGGGATTATATTCCAAAAAAATTCAAATACGGATCACACAAGTCTCTTATGGGCGACAAAGGCTGCCTATCTCATGGAATATTCGGGAACCCACTCAGTGAAACCCTAACCATCAAAACCCCACTGTAAATATCGAGCCACTTTGATAGCCCTGCTGCAACTACCGTCAGCGGCGGGTTCATGTACACTCTCGGTGGTGGGTTCTTTGCCGCCACGAAGAAATGCGGGTCTGTAACGCAGAAAGACGCTTGACCGGCATTAAGAAATTGGGGGTTAGGGTTTATGATAGGTTGAATGAGCTTCAAAGATAGGGTTTTCAGTACGGTGAAAGTTAAGATATTGTTGTGACTGTCCGAGTCGACTCAGTGAATGGAGACTGGGATAGGGTTTCGGATGGTGGGTAGGCGGCATCAGTAGCTACGAAAGGAAGGATACTAGAGTTTTTGAGGAAATTGAGAGATAAGCCGATTTGGGGAAAGCGAAATTGGTTTTGTTGAGTTTAATGTCGAAGGATTAACGATTAAGATTTTGAAACTAGGATGAAGACAAACGGAAGGACGAATAGAGAGGGTTTGATTGGCTAATTTACCTGGATTTCGATTTGATTATATATATATATATATATATAATAGATAAAATGATATTATAATTATATATGAATAGTTGATTAGGGAAAAAATTAAATATATGGCGACTAAATAGTTAAACGGGTCGGGTTATTATTAAGTGGCTTGGTAAACGAAAAAGTTAGGGTAAAAAGTAAAAATTTAAAGTAAATAAGGTAAAGTAAAGAGGGGTGTTTTTGGAAGGAAATAAAAGTGACCGTATATGGAACAAACTTGGGTATATTGGACTGCCACGTGTCAGCTTCCTGTTAATTTGCACGCGCTAGTGGCAAGAATGCAACGATTTGAAACACCGATGACTCGTTTTAGAGACGAATGAAGCTTAGTGGTACGAATGTAACATGTGTCAAACACCGGTGACTAACCAGGGTTTTTAACCTATATACTAGATATTCCACATCAACAATAATACTAATAAAAAATAGTAAATATAACAACACTTAAATACCATCACAAAACACCAAGTTTAACCAAAGTAGTGATTTATAAAAAAAAATTAATTTTGTTCATCAAAGTCGGGCTCATTTTCATCGTCTGATACATACTCATCTTTGCTATCATCATCTGAAACATGCTCATCTTTGTTATCATCTAATGCGTGCTCATTTTTTTTATCATTATTGTTTATAAACTCATCTACATTTTCATCAGAGGTTTCGTTTGTGATCTTAATACTCTTTCATTTCAACAATCTCAAAATCCCCGGAATTCGGAATATCTCTAGCATCATTAAGGTCCATATTTGGTTGTAGCGGCACTGGAGGAGGCATTTCAGCTTCTTGAAAACTTCTTTGTTGTGTTGTTTCAGTAACTAATACTTATGTTTCATTTTTTGTAGGAACAACATGCGTCGTGTTTATTCTATTTCTGGATTTTTTCTTGCATACAACTATCCATTCTCTATGACATTCTTCTTTTGAGACATAATCTAAAAAAATATTCTTGTCAAGCCTCTCAAACGAAGATGAATGTATTATCTTGTGAAATTTTATTTTTTGATGAATTTCTACCAAACCATTTGTAGGGTGAACGCACATGTTGTTCTTATCATTATTAAATCAATTTCATTTAAAAAGAATAATCGATTCTTATACACCAACATAGGACACCTCATAAATTTTGTTATTGGACCATAGTAGTCTAACTTATCAGCACAATCATTGTATGTCCCTTCAACCATGACTTCACTATTGTTTATCTTATGCCCTCTTCCATGTTTGTTGTTGAAAAGGTAATCATTAGTGTAATATCTCTCAAATTTACAAATCTCGTATTAGGGACTGCTGCCAATATCGATATATAGAGGTCGATTATTGTGAATATTTATAGCAACCTATACAAAGAGAATTAGAAATAAGATTTCCAGAGTTCAAATAAAAATAAAAATAAAAGTAAAATAGTTGTGTTACACATATATTCTTTTTGCAAATGACCAACGCTCTATATGAAGTATTTATCAAGATCCGTTGCAGTAGAATTAAGATTTAATTCAATAATTTTTGCATTATAATACCTATAAAATAAACAACATATTTATAAATAACGAAGTTATAAACAATAGAGTTGTAAAAAATAGTGTTGTGCATCAAGCTCCGCTGCAGTACAATTATGAATAAAAAATTAAAAACTCACTTTATAATCTGTCAAGTCCAATGGTATTCTTCAATACATATATATGTATCATATTTGATATTTTTAAATAAGTAATCAAGCACTCTTTTACATCTTTTTTAAGCCATGATGTCGAAAGATGGATAAGAGTTCATCAACTTCCACATCCCCTTCATTATCATTCCTTGATAGTTTTTATTGATTGGTTTGCACAATTTCATCAAAACATATCACATAAAACGATAACACCTCTTTGAGGAGGTACGCCTATGAAATAGATCATTCAACATATTCCTTTTGAGTCACCATGAATTTCACCTTTCCAATATACCAAGCCAAGTTATAGAGGGTGAGCTCGTCTAAGCACATTATTTTTAGCTCCTCTGTAAATTTATCGGTGGAATTTATCACTACGCAGAGCCTTGCAAAGCTTCATCTTGTTAGTTATATGCGTGTCAACCCCTATTAGTCCATAATTTATGTCAAAAGTTATAGAGTTTGACCTAGTTGAGGATGGACTTGGGCGGATCTTTGACTATTGGCGCCATAGGTTCCCATTTTTCAAAAAAATAGGGTGTTTGTTAAAAAATTATGAAGCATTCCTTAATATAATGGGTGCATTCTCAGTATATTTAAATTAGAAATAAACTTACCCATAATAGGTGATTTTTCATTCCTGCATGCCATGCACCCCCACATCTTTACAGCAATGGCCTGGATATGGTAGAAGGTTGGCTTTTTACCAAGAAAATAGGCAGACATGCACTTGGCCTAGTCATTCTTGTCGTCGTTCATAGCATCCAGAGGAACTATGGTCTCTCTATCTTAGTATTAGATATATTGTATTTTCTCGACAACTATCTCTGATTGGTTTTTTAGAGAGGACGAGATAACCTTTGCTCATGGTATTCATGTAAAGGGATCTATGTATGAAATATTTAGTAAAAAACGTTAGGATGAGCAGTGGCTAAGGTGGTCGTGATAGGGGGTAAAGAAGTAGTGTTTATGGTAGTCAGCGGGATGGTATTGTACGACATTTTTGGGTGGATGACTATGGCAAGATGACATTTTTTGGTGGATGACTATGGCAAGATCATGAAAAATGGCTCTGAGATGGGTTCCTTTGGGTTTTGAAGAATATGGGTTTCCCCTTGTAATCGAGAAGGTAATAATGGACATCTCATCTTTCATGAGATCGCACAGTGATAGGTATAAGCCTACTATCACGGCCACGAATAGAGGTGGAAGAGACCGAGAAATATTGAGCGTAAAGAGAGGACGAGGCGAAGCTTGCATATGGGTTATCGGTGTTAGTAGAACCGATGTAGTGATTTATGGTGGAGAATTTGATAGGAGTCGATCCAAATCTGTGGGTTGCTTTAGTTCGGGTTCAAAAGTGAATATAACGACACAAGGGGTTGATGAAAATGGAGTGGAGTTATATGTTGGATATGTATACGATGTATATGATTGATTTAGGTTGGGTTGGTGGTAAGCATATTGAAGATTTATGTAATATAAAAAGGGTTGGGTAATGGGCTTATAAATACATGTATAGATCCAAAGTTCAAATTTGGATTTACATGCGAGATTTGAGATTGAAGAGAAATAGTTGAGAAAGTACCTTAGGACTTGAGTGTGGGCCTGGTAACTGAATATGTTCGGTCAGATGCGTGACTGACCAAAAGAAATTGCGTTGTACTAGGAGTAACCAAAAGGTTAGGGTACCAAAGGGAAGTTAACCTTAAAACCTACGATGAGATCGGGATGAGTTCGACGGTTTGAATCGTTATAGCTAGTCGATGCATGGATAAATTAAATCTTATTAGCGAGGCTTCCCCAGTGCTGGAAGTAGGTCTCATATGATTTTACAGATGTGGCATGACAGGATTTTGATTGTATTGAGGCGCTGATGGAGGTCAATGACTTTAGGTGTCACAAGTTGTCGTAGTTGTGGCGGTGAGGGACTAGCAATCAGCCTGGTAGAGGAAATGGTCACTGGATTGAAGGGTAGAAACTTGATTGAGACTGGGGTAGGAGTAAACATTTCTTCTTTAAGGTCTTCATCATTTTCCATCGGCATATCATTATGCTTTGCTTTAAGATATAGTTATTAATGTTTACTTAGATAAGGTGTAGATGTTTGTGAGTGAGATATTGGGAATGAATCAATTTTTTTTTTTGCAGAAAAACTTAAATGAATATAGAGGGGACTGATTTAGCATGTGGCCAATGGGCAATCATGAACTAAACATGAAGAGTTGGGCAATCATCTTCTTGCACATAATATTACCTGCAGCCTTATTAAAGGAAAGATCAACCAAATGATCTCAACGCTATAAACGGTAAGCACTAAAGGAGTAAATGGTAACAACAGCCCAGGGGAGATGAAATGAGTCATTGAAGAAAAAAAACAGGGTAGTTGTCATTAATGAAATGATCCATTAAAAAAAGAGCGTGGCTTGAAGATGAACGATTAAAATTATTTGTATTGTTCAAAATGAAACAAAATGGAAATCAAAGTTGTGAATTTGTGTTTTAAATTTTTTGAATTTTCAAAAGAAGAAAATGTTTCTCTCGATAAACTAAGGGCACTATTTTTCATTGATTTTCATTTTGGAAAAATTGTTGATTTTAACTTATTACTGCAAACTTTTTAATCTTTTGTTTGACCGATTAATATTTGTAATGTATCATAACCAATAAGCAATAGTCTAAACAAAATATTTAAGTTGTACTATATATTTTATTATTTCAAAGTTACCGATCTTAATATCTACATGGTACAGTTTAAGGTTGAAGTGCATCATTTCTTACATAATTTTAAAAACAATTATATGTGTAAACTGAAAAATTATTTACTTAAAATTCAATGTTTTCATCTTTATTGAATACTATTTTATATAAAATGTTATATATATATATATATTTACCTTACATTTTGAGTCACTTTTAGTTGAAGTACTTATTTACAATCCTACAATATTCTTTCGTTAGCTAACGAATATAATCTTAACATTGAATCATCATACATCAATTTTATTCTTATTACATTAATCCACGCTTGAGATTTAGAACAATATTTTTACTGCATATGCTTCAACTAATTTTTTTTGTTACATTAAAAGAATTTTAATGTTCTTAAATCATATTGTATTTTTAGAACTTTGTATGGGGTTATAAAATATTAAACTTAATTCTTTAGTTGAATCATAAAAGTCTTAATGTTCATGCCTAACTCTATATGATATTAAAAAATCTCAAACTAAATTCATTTTATATTATTTGAATCCTAATGTCCTTTTAGGCATACATCATATAACCTGAATATATAGTATTTTATATTTGTTTTTGTGGACCTTTATAAAGGTATATTAGTAATTTCAATTTGTATATTTTCTTTAAAAATTTGAGTTTATTCTTTTTAAACATCTTCAACTACTTCTTCGTGAGTGAGAAGTTGAACATTGATTTTTAAAGATATTGAACATCTCACGATTAGAAGATGATCCATAATAAAAAACTAATTCCTTATTGTTTGAATATGAACCAATCATTTCTGATTTTTTTTAAATCGACATTGTCCTTTCAATTTAATATCCTCAAGCCTACTAGTTTGAAATTTGGTATTGGTTGTAGGATCATATGACGTATATTTGTTATAATAGTATATTAGATTCTAACTCTTATTTCCATATATATCGAAATATATTCAAACATTTCAGAAGAGGTTTTTGTCAAGTTCAAAGTTAATTCATGAGTATCTAATAACTATTTTAGTGGATATTATATTTAAGAAAAATTACATACTTAATTAGTCAAAATGGATCATGACATCTATTATTGTATCTCTTTCAGTTCCGGTAATAACCACTATGATCATATATAAGGTAGTTAGTTTTTTTTTTATAGATGTGCCTTTTAACTGTTGTTTTAATATACTTGAGTTTGTGAATTCTAATCAACCAAATTGTATAAAAAGTTATTTATAAACAATATGACTTATATGGACCATCTTGTTATTTTAAAAATAACGAATCCTTATGTAAGTCAGCATAATCTTTTTTTTAATATTTCTAGCACTTCAAATACATATTAATTTTTTATATTTGACTATTTTACAATAAATATATTTGACTCAACTTTTAAGTTTTAAATAATGAGAAAAATCTAAAAGACGAATAATGTATATGTGCTAAAATTACATTTAATTACTTGATATTTTTAATTTATTTTAGTTTTTAATTTATTATCCGTATTATAAAAATATAATTATATATATTTTATATAGTTTACTTTTTTAATTAGTAAAATGAATATACCTTTCGAAAATGCACAATTCTTAATTAATGTTATTACTGCATCCATGTATTAAGTGCTTTTTAAATCCGAAATATAGATCAGTATGAGAACATTTTTTTACCAAACTAAAAATTTTACAACTTAAAAGAATTTATTTAAAAAAAAATCAACTTTGTCATTAAATTTAAACTATATTTAACATCTAAACCATATACAAACAAATTATACATTATATTTATTAATATTTTGCTGAAAAAATATTTTTTACAATTTAAAAGAATTTATTTTTAAAAAATCAACTTTGTCATTAAATTTAAACTATCTTTAACATCTAAACCATATACAAACAAATTATACATTATATTTATTAATATTTTGCTTAAAAAATATTTTATCAAAACAATCAGGATTAAATTTAAAAAAAAAAAATTTAATGTAGGATTTCATTTTTATCTTTTTAGAATCAATTACATAAAATTAATTAGATCTAATATAACTAAAATCGCGATCAAAATCATTAAATATTTAGGATGATAAAGTTAGTTTTATCTGGTTTGGTTTAATCAGATTGGGTTTATACAATCCTAAATATGGAACAAGGTCAATAGAATTTTAAATATATAACTTGTAAACGTATCAGAACAAATTCAAATTTTATTATCCGACCGGTTCAACCCAAAAATAATAAAAAATATATAAAAATAAATATGATATAGTACTCTATAAAATAATACATTTGAGATCACCAAATTTTATTAATTAAGAGAGTTATTAATTAATCGGTAAATTAATAATTAATAATTTATATATTAATTAATATTTTATTAATTTATAGTAAAATATTTAGTTTACAAACACCTTTCAAGCTTCCACTTAATTATTGTAAAGTATATAATGCATGTATGTCCAATTATACTACATAGTTGTTGACTGATGAAGAAATTACTCAAAGCGTTATTAGAATTAATAAAGATGATATCGATGAAGAAGATGGTGAAAGTTCTACACGAAACGAAGTTATTAATGCGTCAATCACATTGAACAATTTCTTGTTGAGCAATGAGAAAACAACACCAGAAGTTCTTACCATGCTAAGGAAAATTAGAGACGAGATTCAAGAGGAAATTGATTTCAACAAAAAACAAAAGACAATTGAGTCATTTTTCAAGAACCCTTCATAAATTATTCATGTAATATGCTATATATAAGGAATTATGAATTTATATTTATACGGGGTCTAAAGAAATTATAAAAAATGTATTATCTTATAATTTTAGCGAATTATTAATTTAACACCCTATCCCCGAATCGGGACCGGCCAAAAATATTATCTTAGAGAGTTTATTAAATAATCGAGTATTAATTTATCGAGTTTCTACGGTACATATAATTTATATAGACTACATATAATATATAATAGATTGTTGATAACTATCTTGGAAGAAATTAAATTACGGTTTGGGTTTTGAAGTTTACCAAAGAGCCCATGCAACATAAAATCTTCTAGCAATAAATTTTATATTTTTTAAAGTCTAACTCAATTTTTTTTTCTAAAACATATATATTTCTAGTTTTTAAAGACGAACAGAATGGAATCCATAAGTGATATTTTTAGAGATTTTTTTTTTGTATTTTCACAACCAAATTACACATAATTCTACACACTTTTTCTTGCCTGAACCTGTCACCTTATGTGGTTTACCTTCTGGCATTGGTTTGCAGATTATTGCGTCAGACTGAGGGTTTACCCTGTGCGCACTCGTTGAGTAGCGGTTGCGGGTTCCCTCCAAAAAAAAGGAATGTACTATTATAAGAACTTAGTAATCTCAAAAGAACATCCATAGATGTCAAATATAATATGTTACAAAATAATTACTATACTATCCATGCAATATATATATATATATATAAGTAGTGGGTAATATAATTTTATAAGTTCAACTTACTGTATACCTCTATTTTATCTCTTTAGTTAGTTATACTATATTTTTAATTCATGTGAATAAATTTAGTATTTTTATCCAAAAAGTATAAATAATTATCAAAGTTTTTTGTTGAAGTGAAAAATTACTCTTCATCAATGATGTCATCTTTGGGTTTTTAAGAGAATCTCATATAATTTCTGAGGTAAGAAGTAGTTTTATCACTTACAAAAGTTACCGACTAGACTAGGAGAAGAAACATTAAACAAATAATCTCACTTTATTGTCTAATCAATTGTTTTTATTTTTAACAATTTGTAATTTACAAGATCTATTTTTAAAATATATATTGTTAATATTTCAAGCATATCCACGTAAAGTGTACAACAACCTGATCGATTGAGGGAACTTGTCATAGTTTTCTATATGGAAAAACATTTATACTAGTAATCGATGATAATACGATAAAATATGTTATATGGATGATTATTGGATAAAAATCAATTTCAAGTAAAAAGTATGTTGCACGAAAAAATAATGATAATCATTACGTGAAACGTGATTTGACAAAAAAAAATTATATTACCAACAATCATATACCTAAAATATATTTTGTTACTGATGATTTATTAGGAGTTGTTGATGTTGTCATTACTAATATCATTGACATCTATTTAAGAAATTTTATAAAATTCTCAAAACGGTGCTAATATTCGGTAAGCTTATTATATTTTATAGATTCATACAAAAATATTAAGATAATTCTATACATATGTCATAAAGTAAACAACATTGTCAAAAAATATCATTTGCAATTTGTTTTATGATATAAAGTTTATAAAAAGTAAAATCAATGTAATAACATTTTATAATACATTAAAAATATTGTTTTGCTTTGTTGGTACATCAATGTATCAAATGCGTGTTGAATGATAAAATATGAGTTATTTAAAGATAGAGAATAAAATTTAAAATAAATAATCTCATTTTAAGTTATTTAGGAATAAATTAATGATCAAATGATACTCCAAAATTAGTATAATCATTTAAGATATTAGATAGTATGATATCGTCAGAGTTCAAACCGTATAGATTAAACGTAACTTTTATATTATAAGTATGTTATAAATTTTTATATGTACACCATAATGTTGAAGTATTTATATCAAAGATATAATATATCATATATATTTCAAGCAATATCACAAGCCATCATTTGATGATCAACAATTTTAGTCCATGCATGAGACATAAAAAGTTTTTAAAAATGTGTTTAAAAACGTACAATATGAGAAGAGACATATTCAATAAAATGTTGACATTAAAAAATTTAATTACTACAAACGTTAAGCTAATATAATAATTATAAATGAATAATTTATGTGGGCTTAACAAAATTTAAATCAAGCTTACCAAAAATAATTTGTTTCTACTATCTTGGAGTGATCGATTAGTGGATGTTACATGAACCATGAAATGTTATATTTTATGATTGTTTATTAAGGATATAATTAGATAAAGATGCATCCAACAAACGCCAAAAACATCTCTTTTGTGATAGGTCAATAATTTTATTAGCATGTAAAATCTATTTTGTTTGATAACAAATATGGGAGCTACTTATTAGAAAGACTAGTCAATCATATATCTTACAAGCATATTACTAATAGCATAGAGGCATACATGAGGATATATTAGTTAAAATGATAAGCATGATGACCACTTTAACGACCTTAAAGATGAATTCTTTCATTTAATTTTTTTAATCGAAAGTTGAACTTGTTGAAGTTATATATAAAATATACATACAAAATATTTTCGGCTTCATATTTAGTTAAACAAATTAAAAAGATCATCAATAATTATAAGTTATAATAAATATGATGGCATCTTGATCCCCAATCGTTATCAGTGCGTGTGGCAATATTGACCCGATTTGTATTATGATCTTTGATGCGATAATTTGTAAATGCATAAATATCATCAAGAAATTGTAAGTATTTAAAGACCTACGTATCACATCATAGGAAATAATTTGAATTTTTTTAATCATTAAACTTGATTTATTTTAATATACTCTAAATAGCTTAGTGTAGGTAAATCATAGTATTTAACAAGATTAACAATAGTCGAAGCTAAGGAAGTGTTCACCGAAACTTTACCACTATAGTATAACCTCTTGTAAGTAGATGGCCACATCTTCGGTTGATAACATAGAGAAATAGATATTCAGATTTTTACCCTATTAAACAACACAGATAACAAGAAATAGTATATAGTGTGGATTATTTCTGATTAAGGTTAATTTTGTAAAAGTGTTTTGAGAATTTAAGGTTTAGGATGAAATGTAGAGTGATAACTAAGGTGTATGCTTGTATTAAATTCTGATCACCCTCATTAATAAAAGTGGTTGGGGTATTTATACTTAATTAATGACACATGGGCCTTTCGGGTCAGATTGTAAGGTCAGGTCAAGTTTAGGAACCCATTAGCCCAAGATGTGAAATAACCAGCACCTCATTCCACTAAATTTGTCATGTTCAGTTTATCATGGTAATAGTTCAGTCCGAACTTCCCTTCGGACAGGGGTAAGTGACAGTATTAAAAATATCGGACAGAGCTAATCGACAAGAATAAAAATAAATGTATTTCCAATGTGACCTTCTGATCTCTCTCTATATCCGAACCTAAGAAATCATCTTTTTCTGTTAAGAATTTCAAGAGTTAGCTCCATCGGAATTTGGTGGGACTAATTTTACCGTTAAGAATTTCAAGAGTAATTTTTTAATGTTGGACACGTATCAGGTTCTGGTTCGACCTCTCAGCCGTTTTTCTTCTAGAATCTTGTACCTACTAGGCTAAAAAGTTACTTAGGGTGTAACCTCCATACTTTATAACCCTTAATCATGGTTATTGATCGGTTTTTCTTCCTCTAGGTAACCTCCTATATTTCTACAGTTATATAAATTTATTTTACTGTTCTATTGTCTTAAAAAATACAAATACTTCTAGAGATAGAAAGCTTAGTAATCTTTTCAAACTGTGTCTGGGTAATTTATGTTCACAACTAGAAACGCGCTGGTAAAAAGAGATTGGTTGAATTTGTCCAAATTGGAGAAAGCGAGAAAGGTTGCAAGAGACGAAAGACTTGCACCTGGTCTTCTTGTCTCTCTTGGTGAAGAAATTAATCAACCAAAAGCAAAAACAGACCAAGGTTCATCGTTATCAAAGACATCTAAGGTCAGGAAATTACCCTTTGTTCCACCAATTTCTCCTCTTCAATCAAGGTCTTCTGTCCAAGAGTCTCAAAACCCCCTCCCTAAAGAAAAAGCAGTTTCCACTGTTAGGAAACCTTCGCATTTCATAGTCATGGGTTCAGACGCTGAGAAGTCTATTAAAAAGACCACCCCTTGCCGAATTACTCATTAATCTAAAACTAAATCCACCCTAGTTCTTCGAAACCTGCTAGTTCAGAGACAATAAAGCCCCTGGCAGAAACCAAGCTATCCGAACAATAGTCCAGTGTTATGGAAGAAACCATGGAGTATAATATAGAAGATACTCCATTCGAGGTGTCCGGATAAACGGAGGACACTGCAGTAGATCGAAAGAGCAAGTTTAAGGTGAGTCTGCCCAATACTGAGTCGCTTCCGAAGTATTTGGAAGGGAAAATGGGGCCAAATTTCCAGAAAGGTTAGCGTGAAGTACTTAATATCCCTCTAGAACATCGCTTACGTATACACCCATATTGCTAAATTGGGATTTATTCAAACAAAAGAGGGTTTCTAATTCTGTTAAGGTGAGAATCCTAATCACCTCGGAGACTCCGATGGACTGCAAGTCCCATGAGTTAGTTGTATACACCAAGATGATGAATTGGGGACTCCGATTTCCTTTGGATCCAGAAATAGTCAGGTACTTTTGCCTGGTAAAACTATACCCAAGCTAGCTTAGTCTGAACGCATTAGACTCTGATGGCTGGCATAATGGCTTTAAGATTATCAAAAATCCTATTACTGATGGAGCAATTTGCTATTGTGGCGAGCCTATGCAAGAACCACCACATCCTCTTTTACCACTTCAATATGGGAAATGACTACAAGGTAGTAAATGACTTATTAGAGTTCGAAAAACCATGGATGACCCAATTCTTGTTCATCAGTGGGGCATGGGAGATCTGGAAAAAGATTAAAGCTGACTCTAATCCAAGCCAACTGACTAGTCGCTGGAAAAGCATAAGTCATTTTTAATTATGTTTCCCTTAGTCTTTTAGATACTGTGTGGTTATTTCGAACTGATTGGTGTCTCTTTCAGTTTTTCTGAAGAATGTTTGACACCATCTAGAGGCTAGCCAAAGCACATGTTCTAAGTTAAACGCACGGGCTTTAGAGAAATAAGGGAATAGTTTCCATAACTGCTTTACCTCAGGGAAATTTGTTGAGGTCTCACCTATGGAATACTATAGGGAGAATAGACCTCACCTGGGAACAACTGACCACTCCTCATTCTGCAGATGTCATCCTGAAGAGAATCAAGGCCAAGGAGCCAAAATTTACCTGCCATCCAAGGTCAGAGCCCCTAGACATTTGGACAAGATGAAGAACAAGAGAAAAAAGAAAACCACAACAGACCCACCTTAGCCAATTATCGAAGGCAGTCGGAGTTACAGTTAAAGAGGCTAGTGGATTAAATGATCCACCACAAATCACAAAGAAGGATAAGAAGCGCAAGGAAAGCTGTGATGAAAAAGCTGCACAGAAGAAGAAAGTCAATCTAAGATCAGAGATAATTCTACGTCCTTCTGAACTTTCTCCTCCGGTTCCTGCTGATCCTACTCTTCAAGAAGAAATTCCACCCAAAATTTATTCCGAACAGGAGACTACCGATGGAGAGGTAAATCTTGATGCATTTCAGAATATTAATATGTATTTTAATAATTTGGACAAGGATGACTTCGTGCGGCCTTATCGTCCTACTAACTCGTCTAATGTTATAACCCATAATGGTGAGACTTATGTGATATCAAGTGAACAAGACACCCTGAGTCATGACCTATTAGGTTACATTCGCCCGGTAGTTGACTTAGAAATGCAAGTTGGGGAACAAACAACTACTATAACTTTCCTGAACATAACAAACCAAGGCTAGACGAATAGTCTCTCTGCCGCTCAGCAAAGCATAGAATCTTTAAAGAAGGAAAAAAGGATTTAGCTGCCAAACTATCTAAGTCAGAAAAGGCTCAAAAAGAAGATTTGTAGACCAAGTATTCCAGACTGGAAACTTCCTCCTCTGATGAAATCAAATCTCTGAAGGAGGAGCTATAATCTGGAGATAAAACCATCAAGACTTTATCGAAGACAGCCATCATGGAGGATCTTGTTACGAAGAAAACAGAGGGGAATACATCTCTAGTAAAAAAGAAAGCCGAAGAGATAGCTGCTGGAATAGAGCATTATGCCTTTGGAGTGGTGGACTCTTTGGAGAAAATAGATGATGGAATTAGATCTGATATGGTTTTACTGTTTCATGAGACTTTTCCTAAGACGACCCTTGGTCCTTTGTGGAGATTTGTGGAATATAATGACCTTCATTTCCATATGATGGCTGATGGTGATAAGCACAATTACTCAAGTGGAGAAGATTCTGAAGATAACGAAGGAATTCATGAGAGTTCAAGTGTTGAACTCAAAAGTCCAAAGAAACGCGAGGGTGATGAAAAAACCGAAGGGAACAAGCCCTAAGGTTATGCTGGTATGCTGTATGTTTTTTTGTTAAAAAACTAAAGTCTTGGGATGTCCAAGGCATTTTATCATGTTATTTGTTTAATTTGTGTTCTTAAAACACAAAGTTCTTGAATGGTTAAGGCATTAGTGAATCATGGATCGGGTCTATTCCGATCAGACTTCAATATCTCAGTATCATATTTCTCTTTGTGTGAATTTTGTTTTAACTCTTTACTGCCAATGTTTAAATAGCCTTCAATATTTCAGATTTGTTAAGAAACGGTATTAAATGATTCTGATCACATATGTTTAACAAATGTGACCAAGTATACAACATGTCCGATCAACTCAAAGATGTTTGAGAGACAGGGTGTTTAATAAGTATTTAATATCTGACCACCACATGGTTAAGTCAAGAAGAAATTTTCACCAGACTTTTGAAGAAGGCATAAGATATTATTGAAAAACTCAAACACCTCATTAAAACTCCTCGCGCCACCAGGGTAGGAAAGAGTATGCCCCATAATATTTACATTCACATTTAAAAAGTAAATATTTACAAGAGAATTCTATTCTAAGTATAACATGAGATGTTCAATGTTCCATGGGTGCTTTTGTGTTCTCCCCTCATTGTCTTGCAGCCTATATGTTCCTGGTTTAACTTTCCCATATACCATATAAGGACCTTCCCATTTCAGAGCCAGCTTGCTGAACTGTTTTTCCTTGGTGTGTACAAAGACTTTTCTTAAGACTTTGTCCCCCAATTGAAAATCTCTTCTTTTAAATTTTGAGGCAAAACTGCTCCTCATCAAACCCTGGTAATGTTTCGTTCTTAAATGCGCTTTAAGTCTTTTTTTCTTCGATCAAATCTAATTGATTCATGACTGCCATATCATTAGCTTGTTCAGAACAATTTTGGATTCTGTAAGATGGTAAATTAGCTTCTATGGGAGTGATTGCATTCATCCCATAAACGAGGGCAAAAGAAGATTCTTGTGTAGCAGCCCGATGAGTGGTTCAGTACGCCCACAATACTTTTTGCAGATAACTTGGCCATTTTCTTGCTGCTCCTTCTAAATTATTATTTAGACTAGACAAGATTGTCTGGTTAGAAACGTCGACTTGCCCATTTTCTTGAGGGTGGAAAAGAGAAGAAAAACAGTGTTGAATTCCTCTAGAGATTTAAAACATTTCCATGTCTTTATTATTGAATTATGGCCCATTGTCTGTGGTGATCTTTCGGGGAACTCCAAATCTGCAACATATATTAGATAAAATAAATTTAATAATTTCCTTAGAAGTGGTTCCAGCTAAGGGAGCTGCCTCTACCCACTTAGAGAAATAGTCAATACCAACAATGATTGTTCGAGATCCACCGGATGCCATCAGAAAAAGCCCCAACCAGATCCAACTCCCATCTATCAGAAGGTATCAGTTCAGATATGGATTCCATAGGAACTACTGGCACATAAATTTCATTCCTATATCTCAGGTAAGGATCACACTTCTTTACCATATCTTTAACATCTGCCATTATGGTTGGCCAGTAGTACCCTGCTAATATGACTCTCTTGGTTAAGCAACAATGATTCTTAGGCATGGCTATATCCGGAGGCAAAATCCCATCGAAAATAAAATGGAGAATATCATACCTCTAGTCCTTAGATTGAATAACGAGTATGCTCATACTTTCTTCATTCTCATTATCTTTTTCCTGGCCCGTATGTATGGATGGACATTCTTGCATAAGAATCCATGAGTAAGATTCAGAATAAGCTATGGTTGCCAAAGAGTCTGCCATAGTATTCTCCAACCTAGGGATGTGTTCATAGTGAATACTCTTGAAGCTTGCAACAAATTCCCTCAACATGAGCAAGTATTTTATCAATTGTTCTTTCTTTGCTTCAGATGTCCCTTGAGCATGGTGAATCACTAATTGAGAGTCACTCATTAATCAGATTCTTCTGGCCCCATATATAAGGAATAACTTAATACCAACTATAACTGCTTCATATTCACATTCATTATTAGAAGCCCTGAAACCAGAACATATAGCATGGTACATGGTATTACCATGTAGGTAAGTCAAACGAATTCCAGCCCCACATCCCACAGTACGAGATCCACCATCAGTTCGGACTACCCATTATTTCTTAGATTGGATTTCTGGTATCTGTCCAGATGATCTATCAACATGAAATTCTACCAAGAAACCGGCCACTGACTGGGCTTTAATCGCCGTTCGGGGCGTAAAATCAATATCATAATCACCCAAATTCAACTGACCACTTGGTCATTCTTCTTGATACATTATCTTTCTGAAGAAAACGTTTTAAAGGAAAAGTTGTTTAAATGACAATGGAATGAGCTTTGAAGTACAATCTCATTTTTCTTGCCGCAATTACCAAGGCCAATACTAGTTTTTCTAACTTCAAATATCTTCTTTCAGCATCCAACAAACTTTTATTAATGTAATACATCGGACGAGGGTAATTATCCACCTATCTTACTAGCACAACACTTATTTCATACTCTGATATAGCTAAATATATGTATAGCGTTTCCCCCCGAACAGCTTTGAAGAGAGTCTTAGGTGAAGACAAATGCTTCTTGATTTCAAGAAATGATTGATCACACTATAAAGACCAATTAAAGTCTTTGGCATTCCTTAACACTTGGAAAAATGGAGCACATTTGTCTGATGATCATGAAATAACCCTGTTCAAAGCAGCCAATCGTTCGGTCAGCCTTTAAACTTATTTGGTGCTCTGAGAAGGGTCCATAGCTAATAGGGCATTGAGTTGATCCAGATCAGGTTGAATTTCTTTTTCACTTATTATATAGCCCAAGAATTTTCCAGATCGGACCCCAAAAAACAATTTTTAGAGTTTACCTTCAAGTTCACAGCCTCTAAGTTAGAAAACGTTTCTTGAAGGTCAGATATATTTGCATCTTCCTCCAAGCTCTTAACCATCATGTCATCTATATAAACTTCCATCTTTCTGTCAATTTGATTAGCAAAGGCTTTATTTACTAACCTTTGATAGGTGGCCCCATCATTTTTTAATCTGAAACGGCATCACTGTATAACAATGAAGTCCTTTGTTTGTAATAAAAGTGGTATGGTCTTGATCCTTCAGATCTACTTGTATCTGGTTGTACCCCAAAAATGCATCCATGAAAGATAAAAGTTTATTCCCATAAGTAGAATCCACCAACTATTCTATCCAATGAACAAGATAAGGATCCTTGGGGAATGCCCTATTAAGATCAGTAAAGTCAATACACATGCGTCATTTACCATTATTTTTCTTGACCAGAACAGGGTTGTCAGTCTACAAAGGGTACTGAGACTCTTTTATGTGGCCCATCTTGGTCAGTCCATCAACTTCTTGAACAATCACATCTGTTTTTTCCTTAAAGAAAGACCTCATTCTTTGTACAACAGACGCAACATCAGTTCGTATGGACAATTTACAACAAATAATATCATCCGACACTCCGGTAACATAATCATTGTACCATGCAAAGACATGCTGATTACTCATCAAAAAAGATAACACCTTGTGTTTCAAACTTGGTGCTAACTTGGTACCAATTTTAATATTTTTACCCTGAGCGAGGGAGTGGATTTTAGCCTCCTCTATGGGTATTATGACACTGGGAGCCTCCCTGGGATTATCAATTTTATTCTCATTGGTGGAAGGCTCCAATGGCTTCTAATCTCTGTTAATCTTGACTGCCTCTACATAGTTAGAGGCAAGGGTCATTGCATAACATTTCCAGGCTACCTTCTAACTGCTCCGGACAACACCTACTTGTCCTTGGACATCATATTTCCAACATTGATGGACTGTAAAGGCCACATCATGCATTCTGGAGAGCCAAGACCTCCCAAAGATTCCATTATAAGACATTGGGCAATCTACCACAACAAATAATACTCTCACCACTTTCTTAAAATGTCCTTTGCCTAGTAATAATTCTTCTTCAAATTCCCCAATCACATCTGGAGAACTCCATGTGAATCCCGCTATAGTTATGTTCAAACATTGTATAACTGAAGGGTTTCTCATCTGCTTGTAAGAGCTTAAAAACAAGATGTTTATTGAGCATCAGGATCTGACGTATATAATTTCCCCCTATCTCATGCCCCTATTACCACAACGTCTTCATGAGGCCCTGCAATATCTCTTAGGTCATCCTCATCGAAAACTATAAAAGGAGATGTGGTTTGATACAGGTGTGTGGACATTCTTCCATCCAACTGGGTGGTCAAACTGTGGACATGCCTCTTCTTTGATGAAATAGAGGGTGCAGTCACAGTGTCCCCTCCAATGATGGTTAAAGATTCAAAAATATTAATCAAACCGGAGACAGTTTTAGTCTTGTCTGTCATTACCCCTACCCGATTCCGACTCAGATCCAGATCAAGGTACTCAGAGTCTATATCAAACCTTTCAGTAATCACTATAGCATATTCCTGTATAGACGTTCTAGGATTTGTTGAAGGAGTAGCTCGGGGAGTGTTGGCATTTGATTGTGTATTATCCGGTCTGCTACCCCCTCGTTTTTTGACATAGGCCCCCAAGTTCCCTCTCTCAATGACGTTTTGGAACTCTTGTTTCAAAGCTATAAAATCATGGGTATCATGCCCTATGTCATTGTGGTATTTGCAGAAACGGGTACTCCGGTTTTCTCCAAGGGACTGCAATGCTCCTCGTTTTCCAAAGTGCACTTCGTTTTTAGTCTTGTCATAAATCATAGTCGCACTTTCCCCCAATTCAGCAAACTACTCGGGTTAAACCTATGGCCCCTCTTGTTTCTGACCTATTGGTTTTGATTTTGATTAGACTGATTCTGCCTTGATCGGTTAGATCCCTGTCCAGTCTCCTTTGACCTGTAACCGGACTGATTAGTAGCCTGAGGTGTTGATGCTGTAGTGGTGAACCTTATCTAGCGAGGCACCATGGTCTTTTTAGCCTCCTCAACATTGATTCGTTTCCCTACCTGATTTAACAACCCTTTAAAAGTCATGGCCTTCTTTCGGTTTACTTAATCAACCAAGTTTAATGGATTCAAACCCTGCCTGTGTGAAGCAATTGCAACTTGTTCAAAGTAATCTGCTAGGCCATTTTCTGTATTCATAAACCGGCTGATGTACTCCTTCAGAGACTCATTCGGCTACTGAGCACAATGGATGATGGTATCCCTATTACGTTTAAGTTTCTTACTTTCAACGAACTGCCTCCGGAAGGCAACCGAAAATATATCAAGAATATTTATAGACCCTTGAGGGAGACTATTATACCATTTGAGGGCAGTTACTATGAAATTTTGGGAGAAGGCCCTACACAACAGTTTGTCGTCGTCATTGAAGTTCATCTTGAAGTTCTTAAACTGCTCCAGAGGATTGTCCGGATCTTTTCTCCCATCATATTTCTCCATTTTAGAGCTGTCAAACCTCTTGGGAAGGTGTTCGAAGAGTATTTTTGTAGATAAAGGCAACTGCCTCCAATTCTTGTTACGACTAAAAACAGTATCTTCATTAGGAGTAGCAAAAATATTTGGTTCAGATTGGAAAGCAAAGGTATCAATCAGCAAGCGGTCAATATGCTTATCAGCCGAACCCTTTACCTTCCCCTGATGTTTTTAAGCCTACCACGCCTATCCCTTTTTCTTGAATGCTTTTTAGTCAACCTCATTTCTTTTTCGACCGCCTCTCATCACTGCTTGAAGACACTGATTCTTCAAGTTCTACCTCATTAGATGAGTTGCTGGAGGATTCGGATGTAGAACTCTTCACGTGTTTAGATCGATGCATTATTTTGGAGCTGATATGAGTCTTTAAGGACTACTCGTTCTCTCCAGGATTTTCAGTATGGTAAAGCACCAACACACCAGATATATATTTAACCCCTTTCCATGCTTCTTTTAGTGCTCTCAATGCTTCTATCTCAGTCCTGAACTGACCGCATTCCTCGATAGTGTATTCATTGTTTTCCTTTGCAATTTCCACCTCAGGAGGTGGAACATTTTGTGCATTCGGATCCATCTGAACTACCTTATATGCTGGTTTTGAATATGAAATTCAGGCACTATTGTGCTCCCAATGTGGTCGCCAATTTAGTGTGGATTATTTCTGTTTAAGGGTAATTTTATAAAACTGTTTTGAGAGTTTAAGGTTTATGATGAAATGTAGAGTGATAATTAAGGTGTGTGCTTGTATTTAATTATGATCACCCACATTAATGAAAGTGGTTTGGGTATTTATACTTAATTAATGAGACATGGACCTTTCAGGTCAGATTGTGGGGTTGGGTCAAGTTTAAGAACCCATTAGCCCAAGATGTGAAAGGACCATCACCTAGCTTAGCCATATTCCACTAAATATGTCCTGCTCGGTTTATCATGGTACTGGTTCAGTCCAAACTGTCCTTCTGATAGGGGTAAGTGGCAGTGTAAAACAAATTCGACCTTATCAGTATAAAGTAAATGAAACAAAAAAGTATTGATTTAACGTGGTTCGAATTGTGAATAAATCATACACATGGGCAACATGCATATAGAACAATACTTGTGTCGTTTTGGTAAAAGATCATTCCCGCTATAAGTTTTTAGAAAAATTACCATAACCATTTATTTTCTTTTGAAAATTCACTTTTACTATTTTAAAATACCTTAGCTAACTTGCATGTTTTCAGCCGACCGTATTTTAAAATTAAAACATATAAAAATATTTTTTTTGCAAGACATTTCATTCGTAATGGCCCTAATGGTATCACATTAACCCCCCCCCCCCCCCCTACACAATACCCTTTATGGACCCCAAATCCAGTCTTAGTAAAGAAAAAGAATAACAAATGGCGAATATGTGTGTACTTCACCGATCTAAACAGAACTTGTCCCAAAGATCATTTTCATGTCTTAATTATAGATCAACTAGTCGCTTAGACTTCTCGAAATCGACTAATTTTTTTATGGATGCTTAAACCAGATATAAAATGATCTGAATGGATCCAAAATATCAAGAGAGTACTAGATTTATTACTGGGAAAGGCTTACATTTCTATAAGGTAATGTCGTTTGAGTTAAAAAAAGTTGGAGCTACCTACCAACGGTTAGTAAACAAAGCTTTTGAGACTCAAATCAGGAGAAATGTTGAAGTATATATCGATGATATGTTAGCCAATAGAGCAAGGGATGAAGACCATTTAATAGATCTAGAAGAAACTTTTGCTAATTTGACAAAGATAAATTTGAAGTTGAATCCAGAAAAAATACACATTCGGAATGAGATCTGGAAAGTTTATTAGGTAAATAATCAGTGAATGTGGTATAGAAGATGATCCGGTGCAGCTAAAGGCTCTGAGTACAAAACCAAGTTTTGTTGATGCATGTTGTAAAATTACAACATGCATCAACAGAACTTCGTCTTTTCTGACAATGTCTTTCTATTCTGATTTAAAATTAGACATTGTAATTTACCTATTTAATTTTGTTTTATGACTATCAGTATACAACCATTCATCATAGGGCACTAGTAAAATGAGAGAGGAAGAGGAAATGGTACTTACTGAAAAAAACATTACATTACCCTCATTTTCATGTAAATAGCGTAGGATGAAACCAAAATTGACCAAGTATACCCTAAATATACTTAGAAAATTCTAGAAACGATCAATGTAAAAGACACAAAACGTTAAAAAAAATTCAATACACATAAAAATTGACCAAATGACTCATTAAACTGAATTATACCTGAGAGTTTGCCAAAAATAAAAGATTATTGATTCAAAATATGCCTTCAAACATTGTAGAAAACAAAACTAAAACAATCAATTTCATATGTCTTGGATCTTGTTGCTCGATGAATGGATGAGAGTCGATGATATTGAAGGGTCAAGATTAAGAAAGACAAAGAGAACACAAGCACACGTTAACATTTGTTTTATAAATGTTCTAGACTTTCTGGGCAGTTCTCCTTAAAATCGCATTTACGGCACTTCATCTTTGCAGGTTTATAAAAGTTATAATCTTCATTTCCTCTCCAAAATTCAAGACTCTCTCAATCCTCATCAAAGTTGACGTAGTATACTTTATTAAGTCTCTTGGCCTTCTGGTAGTCATACCTGAATAACATTTGATTCATGATACATAAGGTACTTGTCTTATGAAAAATAAGTAACTTCAGATTTGACAATTTAAAATATTTATGTTCTTCCATAATCAATGAGATCTGATGTGATGAGTGAAGACTCATACACCGGCTTACGTAAAGCTCAAGTAAATCTCTTACCACCTGTAAGAAAAAATAAAAGATAAAAAATTAAGTAATATTAATATTTAGATAAAATAGAGATGTAAAACTTTTAATCTCACCTTTAATGAGACACCATCAACTATATCTATTGTATTCTGAGGTAGAATTCTATTAGGGTCCAATTCATAATCTTTGTAGAATCTTACTATGGAAAATTTCCACATGTTGTCCCACATGTATTTATTCAATATCACTTGAAATCTCGCAAAGGAAAACATTTTTATTATTACATAAAAAATACTTCTATTAAAAAGAATGCAGTAAGTTAATTACTGATTATTTTGTTCTTGTTCATCACTAGCAGGATGCTCTGCAAAACGTGTTTTATATTCTATTATCCTTGGAATTGGATCTTAATTTCCGGGCATATGTATCATTTCAACTTCGTCAATTCTACCCGTAACACAGATGCCGTCAATAAACCCTACACTGATAGTATAACCACGCATAAATGAGACACAAAAGTGTATCTTCTAATAGGTGATTTTTTTATACTTTACAAACTGACAACAACATTTGTTATACACATCCAAAGAAATTACTAGCTACCTTATCTATCTCTCTCTATGTATCTTCATATTAATTGTTGAGCATTAGATATATACTGAAAATATTACGTATACATCTTTGCATTGTATCTAATAACACAAAGTTAAGCAACGACGGACTTACTTTCATCGACCATCAAAGGTCTACACTACTGGAACCCCGGAAACAAAGAAACGTGAACACGGATGAAGAAGGAAGCGAGACCGGACGACATAAAACAGTACCATTTAAGTTATAATAAGAGAAGAAAACTTATAAAGGCAGCTCTAGTATTGATTTGTTTCCCATCAACTGATCGGTACCCACTATGAAGCGGCGAATGAAATCGAGAATTGTTGGAAGGAGGTGAGGATTGTTACAACTTTGAAAAAAGGATATGGTGTCCGTAAAAAGTGGAGCATGGCCACATTCTACATCTGAAAAGGAAAAACCGTAATGAAGACATTTATGTTAACCCCGGTAGGAAGATATCAAAAGCTTTTCAAAGTTCTAACAATCTTCACCGCCTTCCAACAATTCTCGATTTCATTCGCCGCTTCATATTGTGTACCGATCAGTTGATGAAAAAAAACCAATACTAGAGATATTATTGTAAGTTTTCTTCTCTTATTATAACGTAAATGGTACTATTTTATGACGCCCGGTCTCGCTTCCTTCTTTGTCCGTGTTCACTTTTCTTTGTTTCCGGGTTCCGGTAGTGTAGGCCTTTGATGACCAATGAAAGTAAGTATGTCGTTGCTTAACCCTGTGTTATTAGATACAATCCAAAGATGTATACGTGATATTTTCAGTATATATCTAATGCTCAACAATTAATATAATGATACATAGAGAGATAGATAAGATAGACAGTAATTTCTATGGATGTGTATAACAAATGTTATTATCACTTTTTAAAGTATAAATAAAATCACCTATTAGAAGATAAAGTATTGTGTCTCATTTATTCGTGGTTATACTATAAGCGTAGGGTTTATTGACTGACATATGGGTTACGGGTAGAATTGACGAAGTTGAAATGATACAAATACCCGGAAATGGAGATCCAATTCCAAGGATAATAGAATATAAAACACGTTTTGCACAGGATCCTACCAGTGATGAACAAGAACGAAATATTCAGTAAGTAATTTATTTACTTTTTTTGATGTAATAATAAAAATGTTTTCCTTTGACAGATTTCAAGTGATGTTGTATAAAATACATGTGGGACAATATGTGGAAATTTCCCACATTAAGATTCTACAAAGATTATGAATTGGACCCTAATAGAACTATACCTCAGAATACAATATATATATATATATAGTTGATGGTGTCCCATTAAAGGTGAGGTTAAAAGTTTTACATCTCTATTTTATTTAAATATAATATTACTTAATTTTTTATTTTCTCTTACAAGTGGTAAGAGATCTAGTTGAGCTTTATGAGTCTTCACTCATCACATCAGATCTTCTTGATTAAGTAAGAACATAAATATTTTAACTTTTCAAAATCTAAAATTACCTCTTTTTCATAAGCCAAGTACCTTATGTATCATGAATCAAATATTATTCAAGTATGACTACCAGAAGGCGAAGAGACTTAATAAAGTAGATTAAGAACAAGTATGACTACCAGAAGGCCAAGAGACTTAATAAAGTAGATTAAGAACAAGTATGACTACCAGAAGGCCAAGAGATTTAATAAAGTAGATTAAGTCAACTTCGATGAGGATTGGCTCCGTACTCAAATCCAAGAGAGTCTTGAATTTTGGAGAAGAAATTAACTTTTATAAACAGAACTGCCCAGGAAGTCCAGAACATTTATAAAAAAATATATTAAAGTGTGCTTGTGTTCTCTTTGTCTTTCTTAATCTTGACCCTTCAATATCATCGACTCTCATCCATTCATCGAGCAACAAGATCCAAGACATAGTAAATGGATTGTTTTATTTTTGCTTTCTACAATGTTTGAAGGCATTTTTTGAAGCAATAATCTTTTATTTTTGGCGAACTCTCGGGTATAATTCAGTTTAATGAGTCATTTGGTCAATTTTGATGTGTATGATTTTTTTTTAACATTTTATATCCTTTACATTGATCGTTTCTAGAATTGTCTAAGTATATTTAGGGTAAATGAAGGTTTTCCCTCTTTTTTGAAGGAGATGAAGGTTGCTTAGTCTTTAAGAACTATTTTTTGAATCATGGTAGTATAGTTTTTACCCAGATTTCACTTTAAAGATGGCGGAAGTAATGAAAATTTATTGTCCAAAAGTTTAAGTGTAGGAATTTACTAAAAATAACTTCCACCTAGTTTTGTCCCTTAAGAAGCCCAGTAGGAACGATTTAGTTGCCTTGTATGAGAAACACATTCTTTCAAAGTCGTGATATGTGTGGTTTGATAGGGTTACCTAGAGAGGTTAGGGTGTTAGTTAAGTTATCTCTGTGTTGGGTTCACTTTAATATTTTAGGTTGAGGATGTCTTTCTATTCTGATTTAAAATTAGACATTGTAATTTACCTATTTAATTTTGTTTTATCAGTATACAACCATGCATAATAGGGCATTAGTAAAATAAGAGAGGAAGAGGAAATGGTACTTACTCAAATTTGATCAAGCAGATGGAGATCACTTTCGTTGTCCATAGGCCTGACAAGAGCAAAACATTCTCTATTGGGAAATAAAGCTCGTATAAAGTCTCGAATCTACAAATCATTGTAATATAATTAGCATTTTATACTACATAAAAAACACTTAATAGTTACAGATTAGAAGAAAATCCATTCTTAATGTACAATAATTTCATTTAGGAAACCTCAACGTATAAGAGACAGTTGTTATAGTGACAAACACAACTTACAATCACAGGCTGTATAATGACACAAACCGTACTCGCTGCAATTTCCTACAACTCTAAACAGTCAGTATAAAAGCTGCCTGCAGCTATTACCTCATTTTGCGCAGTTATATCTCTTCTGCTGCCTTGAAGCGGCCTTAAAGCCGTCTCAAGATAGTCGCGTAGTGTTATCCTTCGATTGTCCTCCGCTAACTCTAGATAAAAGTCCTACAAAAAGCTATATGTTAACATGTTTGCACAAATATAAGGAATTATACATATAAAGCAACACTTGGTCAAATACAAGATAACATATATTCTAAACAAACTACCCTCAGGAGCCAAACAAATATGGGGGAGCACTAGCCAAGTTCAGAGGCTGAACTTCTTCCTTCAGAGGCCTTCACACGGATATGCTTCGTCATTTGCGTTACATGTGAGAGACTATTAAATGCAGCTTCATCTATGGCTCCCATCTAATGAAAATATAAAATCAAGTCAAGAGAATATAGAGAGGAAGTGACATGGACAATGAATAGAAGGAGGAGCTCTAACGAGGTTAAACTATGGTTATGTTCATATCAATGCATCATCTTTAGCGAAGGGAAGAAGACAAGAGAGAGAAAGTCCAACCGGTTGGACTAGCCACTAAACCCTTGAATTACAAATTTATAAATACAAATAAATAGCAATCAGAAAACCTAGCTCAAAACCCTAATTAACTAACATATTTTCTAAAAACAAGAATTCTAAACCTCAATAAACCATATTCAACTAACATACCTAACTGGAAATCTCCTACATCCAAAACTAGGAATCGAATCCAAAAATCAAAACTAACCTGATTCAGAATAAAGCTTTTTCCCTGCCGACCTCGACCACAAACGGAGACAACTCAAACCGGTTCTTTGATGAGAGCTTTTTCCCTGCTGACCTCGACCACAAACGGAGACAACTCCAACCGGTTCTTTGATGACCTGTAGAGTGGCCACCTCCTCCGGATCCATCCTAAACTTTCCACGCTCGTCGCACTAGACCAATCGAACAGCTCTCCCTGCCGCGGTCACCGGAGAAGACTGTATAACCGGCGGTGGAGGAGAACGTTCGGGAGATGAATCAGCTGAATCCCTCATTGGAGGAAACCTCGCTGTTAGCACTGTCTCTGCTGAAAAATCGTATCATCGTCTCGCTGTTAGCACCGCCTCTGCGGCGAAAAATCGCATCATCGTCTCGTAAGAGTAGCTTTTAGCTTCTGGCTTTAGTATCTTAAAGGGATAATTATGGAGAAAAAGAATAAGATCGAAGAGAACAATTTCTTTTTCTCTTTTCTTAATATTTTTGTTTAGTACATCACCTATATATACTAGTAAAATATATTATACTGTTTATAAATAGATAATAATATATTTTACTAATATAATATTCTTTAAAATAAAAAAATCTAATCTAAACATATTTTTTCTAAATTCAATAATATATATTATCAATTAAATAATATATCTACAATTGGATAATATTTTCAATTGAATAACATATTCTTATTTGAATAATATATATTATTCAAAAATACATTAATAGATTATTCAAATATTTAACTAAATTAATTAATTAATATTTTAGAGCTTAATTAATTATTGTCCTAACATCTTTTCTTTCAAAATGTATAATTTTGACACCTGATTTGAAAGGTTAGTTTATATCTTTTATTGTTTGAAAGTTTAATTATTAAACGGTTAATGACTACATTGGGTATTAGAGATATTATAAATTAGAAAATTACCCCTAAAGTACCTAGTCAACTATTTTATTGTCATCTAGTACCCAAGGTTTGATCAATTGTCACTTAATACCCAACTCAACTACCTAATTATCACATAGTACTTAATTTTATTTTAATACCCTAACTACCCTCACCATTCATGAACAACCACGTAACCAAAATTTCTCTTTCCTTCTATTTCATACTTTTTTTTTATTTTTTTTTAAAAGATCCGTATCTTTCGAACCAGAGCTTGAAAATAATATATGAAAGTACCATCCCTTTTGTTTTTTTAAAAATGAACAAAACTAGATCCATTGATGATATTTTTTTATTTAAAAAAAAATATAATTTCACCAGTAACAATTCGCATTATATCATGAGAATTGTTCAGGAAACCCAGAGTTGCAAACAATTCGCATCATATCATGAGAATTGTTCAGAAAATCTTGAGAGTTGCAAACAATTCGTATCATATCATGAGAATTTTTCAGAAAATCCTGAGAGTTGCAAACAGTTCGCATCTTATCATGAGAATTGTTGAGGAATCCTGTTGCAAACAATTCGCATCCTATCATGAGAATCGTTCAGAAAACTCAGAGTTGCAAACAATTCGCATCTTATCATTAGAATCGTTCAGAAATCCTGAGAGTTGTAAGCAATTCGCATCTTATCATGAGAATCGTTCAGAAATCCTGAGAGTTGCAAACAATTCGCATCTTATGATGAGAATCGTTCAGAAATCCTGAGAGTTGCAAGTAATTAGCATCTTATCATGAGAATCGTTCAGAAATACTGAGAGTTTGCAAGCAATTCGCATCCTGAGAATTGTACCAAGTTTTTTTTACCAGCGCGTATATTTGGTTGGGGGTATTTTTGTCCAAATTTCAATTCGAGGCACCAAGTGACACTATCCAAAAAGCAGGTACCACTGGGTAATTACATAGTTGAGAAGGTATTTACTGATACTTTTCTCTTATAAATTTTATCCATTATTTTATAAATATTTACTTCATTTCTATAAAACAAAATATTGTTCGGTTTTCTTCTATAATTTTCTTTTAAATTTTGGAAAATTGTACTATATTTTTTAAATCGAAAGAAACTTGATTAATTAATTACAAAAAATAGAATTAAAAAATAAATATTTAATATATAATATATAGGTTGTTATATTTTATAAATATTTAAAAGTTTTTGAATTACTTTTTATTTATTGTTCAAAAATTGGACTAGTATATCCGATAGCCTAATAATATTCAACGTCATATTTAATATTTAGAATCCAAACTACTTTTTAATTATTATCTAAAAATGGGATAACTTTTTCTAATATATATATATATATATAGAGGTTAAGTATCATTTAAGGCCCAAAACTCTAACCATTATTCACCTAAGACCTATATTTTCATTATTCTCTGAGAAAAATCCGTTTTATTCAAATATTTACTATTGAAGATCCACTAATACCCTAAATATCCATACTTTATAATATAAAAAGCTTTTACACCCATTCTTCACTTTTTTTCCTCATTCTCTCTCTCTTTTCGTGAATAGAGCAACTCTGTATTAGGCGATTCTTTTTTTTTTTATTCAATAATCTTTTTTTATCTTTTTTTAATTTTTGTTGTTGTGTTTTTTGTTGATTTCGAAGTTTGATTTTGGATATCTGTTTAGGTAAGTCGATTTGTGTGTGGTAAGTCAAATTTTGATTTCATAATAGTAGAGGTACTCGAGATATGTTTTTGTTTGTGGTTCTTGGTATGTATATGGTTTTTACTTTGCTAATGTAGTTAATTAGTTGTATTTCATTAAGCTTTTTATCGATTTTAGTCTGTTTTGAATTTCTAAGTTTTTTGTGTCGAGTAAAACGGTTCAGGAAAGAAGATGCGAAACATTTGTATCTGTACCTATTAATAGATGCGAAACGTTTGTATCTGTACCTACTAATGGTTGCGAAACGTGTAATTCTTTTGGGACGGTAGATGCAAAACATGTCTTTAGTATATGCGAAACGTTATTTGTTCTTTAAAAAAATAATTCAAAACATATTATAAGTGGTATTAGTTTTATTTGTCTTAAAAAAACAAAACCAATGGTATTTTTGGATTTTTTTTCGAGCTACGGTTTAAAAGATACAGACTTTTAAAGTTTTAAAATTTATAGGGGTTTCACAAAGAAGATGTGAAACCTTCTTTGTTCAGATAGATGTGAAACCTTCTTTGTTGTGCTAGATGCGAAACCTTCTTTATTTTGCTAGATGCGAAACATTCTTTATTTTGTTAGATGCTAAACCTTTTTTATTTTGATAGATGCGAAACCTTCTTTATTTTGATAAATGCGAAACCTTTTTTATTTTGATAGATGCGAAACATTCTTTATTGTGCTAGATGCGAAACCTTCTTTATTTTGCTAGATGCGAAACCTTATTTATTTTGGTAGATGTTAAAATGTTTTGATTAAACATTCTTTATTTTGATAGATGCGAAACCTTGTTTATTTTGCTAGATGAGAAACCTCTTTATTTTGATATATGCAAAAACGTTTTTGTTTTGATAGATGCGAAACCTTTTTTATTTTGCTAGATGAGAAACCTATTTATTTTGATACATACGAAACCTTCTTTATATTGATAGAATTGAAACCTTCTTTATATTGATAGACTTGAAACCTTCTTCGTATTGATAGACTTGAAACCTTCTTTATTTTGGTAGATGCGAAACGAGTCACTAGATGCGAAACCATATAACTAAGAAATGTGTGTAAAATATTTGTTAAAAAAATCAAAGCATATCATGAATGGTACTAGTTTTGTTCGTCTTAAAAAAATAAAACCAATGGTGTTTTTGGACTCGTTTTCCGAGTTACGGTTTAAATAATACGGACCTTTAAAAATTAAAATTAAAAAAAATAAGTTTGTTCCAGTATTTTATATAGAATGATATTTAAGGTATAGAGTCTTTTAAAAAATTTATGGGTCATTAATGGTAAATCTCGCTATAAATATAGATGTTAATTATTATTTAATATCTAGTTTCTTTTTTATGAGTTATATATGTTTCATTTTTTGTTTAATTTTTTAGAGTTTAATGTTTTTTATTGTTTTTCTTATTATGTCGTTATTTATTTTTCGTATCGGTTTTTTTTATACAACGCCCGCCAACTTAAAATCAATGAGGTAGATTATTACTGATTGTCAAACTCGTCATCAGACTCCTTACAAATTCATTAATCTCACGATTTTGAAGTTTTCGGCATCAATACCGACTCAACACGACAAATACGATAAGGTACATTTCTTCCAAAAAATTTGAAATCAGTTAGTTGTCTAAATTTTGGATTGAAATTTTTGGTTAGGTTATATGTCAATGGTCTAATTTTGAGTGAGTATTACGATAAAAATTCATTTGATCAAATCTATGCTAAAAAATTTATTTGTGTTTAGTTTGATAAGAGAAGGAAAATATGGAGACGAATAGGTTTTAGTATAATAAATACAAGGGTAAGTTAGTGTAATAATTTACCGAAGGTTAAACTAAAGCAAACATAAGGATCGAGGGGGTCAAATGTAATAGCTAGTAAATTTGTTTATGAATAATATACGAGTGGGATGAAAGATCCACTTAATAATGGTAAATGTGTAATTTAATAACCTACTTCATGTACTATATAAAGGAAATTCTCTTTTGGGAAGATGGTCCAATAATTGGTTAATGATTGTTATATTTATTCTCTTTGTCTTTTTCTCTCTCTAATATTCATATTTCTCTCACTATAAATATTCACATAAAAATATTTCTGTATCTGACCCTCTTATTCGAATATCATTTAATCAATCACTAAAAAATAATTGAATTCATCATTAGCACCGTCTGTGGGAACCTGATTGGTACCCAGAATCTTTGTTCCAAAAGAAGAAGAGTCATCATTCTTCTAAAAGAAGATCTAGATCTTAACATCGTAAATAATTATCCGATTCCAGTAGATATTTGTCTTATAGTTTTGATGAATCTTTATCCTCAGATATGGATACTTGGCATAAAAGAAGTTACAAGAAATGAGATTCAAGGAAGAACAAAGATGCTCGTCGATCTAATCGGGAAGTTAAAGGCTATAGGAAGGAAAAATAACACCGATCAAAGCAAAAGTTTTATTCTAAAGATCCTCATAAAGTTATGCATGTAGCTCAGTAGGAATATGTAACTCCGCGCATGTAAATTTAGTCTGGCATCCATAATTTTGAATATCGCGTAAGTAATTAGTATATATTTCCATCTGAGGAAGACTTATCTGCGGCAGTAAAGGAAGGATCGAAGGGAAGTCCATATAAGTGGGTCATAATTGGAGATAATCTCCTCTCTCCCTGGAAATTCTATATGGTCATCTCCTGAAGTGGTTTGACATTTCTAGACTGGAAAAGTTTGATGGCTATCAAGATCTAGACAATCACATCAAGCAATTCAAAAAAATTACGATCAATTACGATGATGATGATGATAAGCTATTGTGTAGGGTTTTTTCTCAAACTTGTAATAATGTTATTTCAAAATGGTATAATCGCTTGCCCCAGGGTTGTATCAAGAATGTTGATATGTTTCAGAGTATGTTTTGCCAGCATTTCATGGCAAGCAAAAAATTACTTGCGAACGGGGATATAATCATTTACTGTAGGAAAAAGGTTGGGGAAAGTCTCAAAGAATATACAAAATGTTATATCCAAGTAAACACTAATATGGAGTTTTGTGAGGATAAGGTGGCACTAGCCGCTTTTCCAATGGGTTTTCTTCTGTGGGTAATGAAGGATAATGCTGCAGAGACAAAGGCTATGATATTTGGGGCGTTATTGGACCAGATAGAAAAAAGAATTTTAGTAGAGGAAACGTGAGCTTCAGCAAATGACAATGACAAGGACTATAATGCCAACATCAAATGTCCAACCCCAAGTATTACAACCAACCAATAATGTTCGACCCCGAGTTTTAGTTCAGACTACAAGTCATGTGCCTTCTACTGCGAAAGAGTATTCACCAGTGGTCAATACTCATCAGTATGTTTGACCCATGTTAAATAAATAGATCTGACCAACTAATTTCCCTGAATTAACAGACTATGTGACAATTATCTTTGAGAAATCACGTCCGAGTGTGCGCTTTCGTAAACCATTTCTAATGCAGACTTCGAGGGAGAACAGAAAAAATAAATATTATCAGTATTATAAGGACATTGGCCATGATACAAAAGATTGTGTGGTGTTGAAAAAATAGATACAATACTTGATTAAAAATGGGAATTCGATTGTGTTTGTGAAGAAGAATTCTTCGATTACTCCAAAATAAGAAGTTGTCCTGAAGTAAGAAGATGCTTTAATGATATCATAGTTAATGTGGTAGAGAAACCGATGACATGCTTTAATAAGAAGTTGTCCTGAAGAATAAATTGATGCATTTGATATCTTTACTGAATATTTACATCCAGAACCGAGCAGAAATAGTGTTAATGTGGTAGAGAAACCGATGACATGAGGAAAGGTTAGTGAATTGTGTGCTTTATTTGAACAACTAACAATCTTCGGAGGAGATAATGTTGCATGAATATCAAATTATTCTCAGAAGAGGTATATTGTAAGTCTAACAACTCAATTAGAAGCAGACGCTTCACCATATTTGTATGGAAGCCCATATCCTATACTTTTCTTTGAAGATGATGATATGAGAGATGTAGCTGGTCCACATGAGGATGCGTTAGTTATTGTGGCAGAGATAGCTGGCAATGAGATACAAAAAAATCTTGATTGATTTTGGCATTCGTCTAACATTATATTTATGACTACTTATAGTTAGATAGAAAACCCACCAACAATTTTACGGTTGGATCAGCCTATAGCAGGGTTCAGCTGAGGTAATAGGAGAATTCGAGGGAATAATCAAACGTGGTCGGGGCCATTCAAGAAGATAGTAACTGCATTATTCATTATAATGGATGCCCCAACATCATACAATGCAATTTTTGGAAGGTTGTGGTTATTTAAAATGCATGCGGTGTTATCAACTGTTCATTAATGTTTGAAATATATCGTGGGGAATAATGTAGGAACGATCATAGCAGTCAGAGGATGGTAAGAGAATATTATCGAACAACTTTGGCCCCTCAGCAAGTCAAGGGGATCGAACCGATGCACAAATATCAATTAGTGGGGTTTCTCTCAAAGTCTGATCCTATAGATGATCCGAGGGAAGCCCCAAATTCTTGATCTTAGACAAAAGTTTTGATAATCATGTTTTATCCCCATGAAAAATTCTCAAAATCAGGACAAAACTATATTTGGAGGAAAAGGAAATTCTAATTAAATTGTTATTAACAAAGTTACATTTTTTGCTTGGTGTTCAAATGATGTCATATGGATCCCATCGTATATTATTTGCCATAGACTAGTAGTACGAAGTAATGTACATCTAATAATCTAAAAGAGAATATCTCTTTCTCACAAGAAATATGAAGTTATTATGGCCGAGGTGGATCGCTTGACCAGAGTTGGTCACATTCGTGAATCACAATATCCTTTATGGAACCCAAATCCAGTCTTAATAAAGAAAAAGAATAGAAAATGGCGAATATGTGTGTATTCACCGATCTAAATAGAACCTGTCCCAAAGATCATTTTCACGTCTCAAGGATAGATCAACTAGTCGCTTTGACTTCTTGAAATCGATCTGAATGGATCCAAAATATCAGAATAGTCCTACATTTATTACTTGGAAATGCTTACATTTCTATAAGGTAATGTCGTTTGAGTTAAAAACGTTGGAGGTACCTACTAATGGTTAGTAAATAAAGCTTTTGAGACTCAAATGAGGAGAAATATTGAAGTATATATCGATGATATGTTAGCCAAGAGTGCAAGGGATGAAGACCATTTAATAAAACTAGAAGAAACCTTTGCTAATTTGACAAAGATATATTTGAAGTTGAATCTAGAAAAAATGCACATTTGGAATGAGATCTAGAAAGTTCATTAGGTAAATAATCAATCAATGTGGTATTGAAGACGATCCGGTGCAGCTAAAGGCTCTGAGTACAAGACCAAGTTCTGTTGATGCATGTTGTAAAATTACAACATGCATCAACAGAACTTGGTCTTTTCTGACAATGTCTTTCTATTCTGATTTAAAATTAGACATTGTAATTTACCTATTTAATTTTGTTTTATGACTATCAGTATACAACCATGCTCTCAGGGCACTAGTAAAATGAGAGAGGAAGAGGAAATGGTACTTACTAAAAAAAATTACATTACCATCATTTTCATGCAAAGAGCGTAGGATGAAACCAAAATTGACCAACTATACCCTAAATATACTTGGAAAATTCTAGAAACAATCAATGTAAAGGACACAAGACGTTATAAAAAATTCAATACACATAAAAATTGACCAAATGACTCATTAAACGGAATTATATCCGAGAGTTTGCCAAAAATAAAAGATTATTGGTTCAAAATATGCCTTCAAACATTGTAGAAAACAAAAATAAAAAAATCCATTTCATATGTCTTGGATCTTGTTGCTCAATGAATGGATGAGAGTCGATGATATTGAAGGGTCAAGATTAAGAAAGACGAAGAGAACACAAGCACACGTTAATATTTTTTGTATAAATGTTCTAGACTTCCTGGGAAGTTCTCCTTAAAATCTCATTTACTGCACTTTATCTTTGCAGGTTTATAAAAGTTATAGTCTTCATTTCCTCTAAAAAATTCAAGACTCTTGTGGATTTGGTTATGGAGCCAATCCTCATTGAAGTTGACGTAATCTACTTTATTAAGTCTCTTGACCTTCTGGTAGTTATACCTGAATAACATTTGATTCATGATACATAAGGTACCTGACTTATGAAAAAGAGGTAATTTCAGATTTGAAAAGTTTATAATATTTATGTTCTTACTTAATCAATGAAATCTGATGTGATGAGTGAAGACTCATACACTGACTTACGTAAAGCTCAACTAGATCTCTTACCACCTGTAAGAGAAAATAAAAGATAAAAAATTAAGTAATATTAATATTTCGATAAAATAGAGATGTAAAACTTTTAACCTCACCTTGAATGGGACACCATAAACTATATCTATTGTATTCTAAGGTAGAATTCTATTAGGGTCCAATTCATAATTTTTGTAGAATCTTGTTGTAGGAAATTTCTACATGTTGTCCCACATATATTTATACAACATCACTTGAAATCTGTCAAAGGAAAACATTTTTATTATTACATCAATAATAATTCTGTTAAAAAGAATCCAGTAAGTAAATTACTTATTGATTATTTCGTTCTTGTTCATCACTGGTAGGATCATGTGCAAAATGTGTTTTATATTTTATTATCCTTGGAATTGGATCTCCATTTCTGGGTATATGTATCATTTCAACTTCATCAATTTTACCCGTAACCCAGATGTCGTCAATAAACCCTTCGTTGATAGTATAACCACGCATAAATGAGACACAAAACTTTATTTTCTAATAGGTGATTTTATTTATACTTTACAATGTGACAACAACATTTGTTATACACATCGAGAGAAGTTACTAGCTATCTTATCTATCTTTGTATGTATCTTCATATTAATTTTTGAGCATTAGATATATACTGAAAATATCACGTATACATCTTTGGATTGTATCTAATAACATAAGATTAAGAAACGACGGATTTACTTTCATCGGCCATCAAACGCCTACACTACCGGAACCAGGAAACAAAGAAAATTGAACACGGACGAAGAAGGAAGCGAGACCGGGCGACATAATACAGTACCCTTTAAGTTAGAATAAGAGAAGAAAACTTACAAAGACAGCTCTAGTATTGATTTTTTTAATCAACTGATCGGTACCCACTATGAAGCAACAAATGAAATCGAGAATTATTGGAAGGCGGTAAGGATTGTTAGAACTTTGAAAAACTTTTGATATCTTCCTACTGGGGTTTACATAAATGTCTTCATTATGTTTTTCCCTTTTCACAGGTAGAATGTGCTCGCGTCTCATCGCTTAACTTGGTTCTTTTTTACTAAAAAGAATGCCATGCTCCACTTTTTTCGGACACCATTCCGAATCAATAACGCCCCAAGGGGTAGCCGAGTTGGTTGAGTATGGCATTCTTATGACCAAAAGGTCATGAGTTCGAGTCCCTCTACATACGCTTTCTCGGCTGAGCCTGTCACCTTGTGTGGTTTAACTTCTGGCGTTGGTTTGCAGGCTATCGCGTCAGACTGAGGGTTTACCCTGTGCGCACTCATTACACTCTGAGTAGCGGCTGCGGGTTCCCTCCGAAAAAAAAAATCCGAATCAATAATTATAATAATTGAAAAAAAATTAAAACATCAATATAAAATTTCATTTTCAAATAACATGCAAAAAAAACTAAAAAATCGAAAAAAAATCATTACCCAATCTTTCAAGTCGCTAAAAGTCAATTTTCTGATATCCTAATTGCTCTTCGAAATATTCATCTTTGATTCCTCATGATTTCTTGATACACTTTGGATAACATTCAAATCGTTTTATGTGAAGATTGCACAAGTGGAAGAGGAACAAATTTGGCTACACAAAATATTTCAGGACCATCTATTTGTGAATAACTGTTTTACCTAACACTCAAATATACAATGATAATTTCTTTCTATGCTTTTAATAGATACTACTTTACTAAAAAACTAAAGTAGAGTAGCGATTCACTGTGCTTTTGAACAGTGAATCACTACTTTACCAATTTAACCTTATATTATACACAGTTTTGTTTTCGATGCCTAATGGATATGGAATTTGTGGGTGGGCCTATTAAATTATTTTTTATTTGAGCTTTTATTTGGTCCGTTATCGGTTCGGTTTTGGTCCGGTTCGGTCCGCTTAAAAAAAAAGTAAATTTAATTATAATTTAATTTTTAAATATTTTACTTAAATAAATAATATAAAAATTAAAATTTAGACGTTAATATTTGATTTTTATTAAAAATTGGTAATTAATTACTGATTTTGGTGATATAATGTATAAAAAATAAAAAAATAATAGTAAAATAGTCGGTTCTAACGGTTTTATTGGTTTGATTCCGTATCGATTCTATCGGTTTACCGATCTTATCGGTTCGATTTTTTATCGGTTATGTCGATCTACCGGTTTTATCGGTTCGGTTCCTAATCGGTTCCACCGGTTTATCGGTTCCACCGGTTTATCGGTTTTATTGGTTCGGTTCCTTACCGGTTTTTCTGTTTTTATTCTTTATTAGTTTCACGTTTTGAAAATAGAACCGGAACCGGACCGTTAAGGCTTGGTCCGGTTCTCGGTCCGGTTCTTATCGGTTCGGTTCCGGTTCGGTTCTCGGTTCTGGAGAACCGTTGACAGCCCTATACACAACAACAACATTCACTATCATCATGATCAGGTAAAAAAGAGTTATATTTGAGTCACATAATTATACCCTTTTTTTTAAAACCATTACCATATATACAAGTCTACGTTCATGAATACTAACCTTGAAGAACTCTGCATGATGATCTTTTGTAAAAGAAGTAGTCAAACAAAATAACGAACACCTTTGTTCGAGAGGTTACTTATCAGAGGAGTTATATTAAAATTAATTTCCTAAAAATTAATATCTAGGAATAAAACACATCTTCAATAGAATATCTTATCACGGTTATTTCCAGTTTCTTATTAGAAAAATATAATTATAGATTTTCTACAAAACCATCGTTGTTTGTATGGATAAAAAAAAGAATCAGTAAAAGATATTGTATCGAGAATATTAAAAAAAAAAATTAGACGGTAGATATTAGATCATGGGTTCAACTGTACGGTCTAGGGCTATATGGTAACACTCAATGCTGAGGGAGCTGATATCGATATCATACTAACTGAAAAGTTTTAGAAGGATTTTAGTACTTTACACAAACTAGGTTAGACAAAAGAAACCATCAATACCAGTTAGGTAACTATGAGGAAGAAAAAGAAGGTGAACTTGGTGTATAAAAAATGACCAGACATAGCTTAGGTATTGCGGTGGACCGAATATAAAAGATTTGAGTTCATGTTTGGTCCAAAAAGAATTGGAAAACAATATTCCAAGATTCAATGTCGAGTCTAATTATAATTCGAGTTTTGGAACTGAAGATAAGGTATTTTAACTTTGTGAAGATATAGAAAAGTGACTTATTAAAGGAGCAATTTGGAGGACTTGTTTGGTGATGGTGCTTTAGTAAAATATCTTTCTTCTATTTTATTGTGTCAATAAACTTCAGCATAAATAGCTGAAGATCAGCTTTTCCTAATTAGATTCGAACATAACCGAAGGAGTGATTAGTAAGTAGTATATTAAAGAGAATAAAAAAAAAGTTAAAAAAGTAAATTATAATCTGTCTAATCTAAATCGGAATAAAATGATATTGTCACATAAGACCAAATTTTGTTGAAAGCATAAGGCAACCTAAAACGTTAAAGTTCAGCACAAAGATAACTTAACTAACACCCTAACCTCGCTAGGTAAACCCTACTTATCAAACTTGGGTTAGAACTACACAAATATCACGACTTTGAAAAAATGAGTTTGTCATAAAAGGCAACAAAATGGTTCCTGTTGGGCTTCTTCAAGGATAAAAGTAGGTGGCCAAAGTTATTTTTAGCTAGTTCCTACTTAAATTTCTGGACAATAAACTTTGAATAATAATCATTTCTTTGTGGACTCTGATTACGTCGCGTTTAAATATTGAACCACCATCTTCTGGGCTAGTGGTGCTTATGGATCTCTTATTGGTTCCGAGAATTCTATCATTTCTTTCTCCAACTCCCATTTCGTAGTCATCTGTTCGTACAAGTTTACTATAAGATGCAATTTTGAGTTTACTATCTAGCGTCGTTTCGCTAAGTCGACTATGAGTCAATTCTTGTTGGAACTGATCGATTTTTTCCTCGGCAACTTGTAACCGACGAGAGAGTTCTTCGGCTCTTTCATTAGACCCCATATGAGGAGCACGCTCAGAATCAAGAAGCTTTTGAAGGGTTTGGACAGTGCTGGTCCTTTAGACACTATACTCTCCCTACTAAAGAAGCCAAACTTTAAGCTTGGGACATAAGCGAATCCTATGATAAATTCGATATTGAATTTATATTGCATGGACTAGCCACTAATTAACTAGCTCGAAAACAACAAGAATGCTAAACCTCAAAAAACCCCATTTAACTAACATATCTCACTAGAAATAACACAAATCTAAAACTACGAATCGAATCCAATAATTAAAACTAACCTCATAATAATCAAAACTAACCTCATTCAGAACGAACTTTTTCCCTGCCGACCTCGACCACAAACGGAGAGAACTCAACCGGTTCTTTGAGCAGCTGTAGGGTGGCCACACCCTTCGGATCCATCCTAAACTTCCCACGCTCGTCGCAGTAGACGTATCGAACAGGTCTCCCTGCCCCGGTCAACGGAGAAGACTGCATAACCTGCGGTGAAGGTGAAGGAGAACGTTCGAAAGAGGAATCAGCCGAATCCGATGATTTCTCGTCGGAGGAAACCTCACTGTTAGCACCGCCTCTGCCAATTTAGTTATATTAAACGGTCAATGTCTTAGATTTTATATCGATTATTTTGGGTAATTTATATAGTGTCATCGACGATAAGAGAAAGTTTTTGTATTCGGTTGCGATTAGGGCTCTCTTATCGTTCAATACATGTGTTTGGTTTGGTCCGGTCAAATTAAAATTATGGTAAATTTTAGTGTTCCATTTGCACCATTCGATTTGCAGAGGAAGTCGATTGAGAGATGCAAACCTTACTATGGTGTCATTTTCCCTCGAAAAATTTAGTGTCCATATATCAAGAAGCCCCAACTGATTTTAGTGCTCTCCATATTCGACGCCGGTAGAACGACGCCAAAACATATCTTATAATCATTTTTGTAAATATAAGTTCAATTATAAAATTTATGTATGTAAGTTTGACCTTTTTGAAAGATGGAATTTTTTTTTATTTTCAGAAATAAAGTTATTATTGATAGAAGTACCAATGTTATTATGGTTATTCACGATATGATTAACATGATTAATTATTTTATTTTAAAATAAATAACATGATTTATTTTTGTTAATCTAACAAGTGAAAATAAATAAATAATGCAACTGATTTTCGTTACTCAAAATAGCTACCAAAATAATCTTATAACCGTTATCCCTAATAGAGTAACAATCTTATTATGTTATTCTTAATAGGGTGGCAGTCTTATTACTAATATTCCTAATATGAGTAACATGGTGAAATTTTTGTATTTTTAAATGAATAATAATATTTATTTTTGTTAATCTAAACAATTGAAAGAATAAAAATAACCGTCGTATTATTGTTATTCTTAATAGTAATAAACATTCCTCATAGGAGGAATAAGATTCTTTTTTGTATATTTAAATGAATAACAAAATTTATTTTCGTTAATCTAAACAACTAAAATAAATTTGTTTATAAAAAAATATATAACATGATTGATTTTTGTTAATCAAAATATCTAGGAATAACCGTCTTATTATTGTTAATTTAAATATAGTAATTTTTATTACCGATATTCCTAATAATATTAATATAATTATTTTTTTACGGTGGCAACATTGGTCATGGTGGTGGTTATGGTGCTCGTGGTGGTGCTGGTCATGATGGTGGATGTGATGGTCGTGGTGATAGCCGTATTGTTGGTGGTGGTCTTGAAAGTAGACATGGTGGTCGTAGTGGTGTTTGTGGTGGTGGTGGTAGTTGTGGTCATACTGGTGGGTCGTGGTCCTACTGGTGGTACTGGTAATGGTCGTGCTAGTCGTGATGGTATTGATGGTGGTGGTGGTCGTTGTGGTTGCGATGGTCATGTTGTTAATGATAGTGTTGATGGTGGTGATTGTTGATGATGATAAAAAGTATTATAAGGTTAATTTGGAAAGATATTTTGGTTTATTAGTACTTAATATTTTTGGTAGGTCTTAATGAGAGAAAGAAGGTACTTATAGTTAATATTTTTGGAAAAAGTCTAACCTATTTTGTGTTGTTGGTGGTGATATTTATACTTTTGCTTAAGACCCATGGACCGTTCGGGTTGGATCTTGGATTTGGGTCAGTCTTACGAGCCCCCAAGCCTAAGGCTTAATGTGCTAGACACACAGGTGAGTTATAGTTCACTCGAACGTACTGTTCAGTCATCGTATTTTCTTTGTTCTGCCTGAATTACGCCTTCACATAATTCTGGTAATCACTACGATTCAGTTCGAACTGAACCTATCATTAGTCCTCTTACTTCTTTTAAAAACTTTTTGGAAGATATAACCATTATAGGTAATATCCCATCAGGCTCCAAAGTGAATCTTTATGGTGAATAAAAACCAAAAAGGTCACAACTTTGATAAGTAATTTCTTCTTACACGTGTCAATTCCTAATTGCACCTATCGACTGGTTTATCCTACGTACTTTCACCTAAACTTCAAAAACTAAATGGGATTTAGTTAATAACCGTAATCATTACCTAGCCCATTCACCTTCCCTAGGTAAAGTACTCAAGTAGATTCCTTTACTATATAAGTGTGATTGTAGGCTGATTATAGAGAAAATTTTCAAATTCTTATTATAGAGAGATACACTTCAAATCATCAGTTTGTTTTCAGTTCTTTTACTATTTTTTAGGATTTTTATGTTCACAGCGAGAATTGTCTTGGTTAAATGAGGCTGGCTCAATTTATCTGAATTAGAAAGAGAGTGAGAGAGAGAGATAGAAAAAAAAAGAGGTAATAATCGATGTCGGACTACCTATTTCTCATGGTGGATTGATCATAGAAGAAATACCATAATCGAACAGGAGTTCATCATCTCATAAGACACCTGTAATTTCCAGAAAAACTTCTTCTACTCCGACTATAACCAATCATAAACCACCGATTCAGTTAATCGAGAAACCTTTCACTAAAACTAAAGTCGTTACCAGTCGTAAAACTCCATCCCCTCGAGAAAGCCCACCTCGATGGGTTACTAGGAATTCTGAAGCCAAAACTGTAACTTCATCTGCCAAGTATATAAAAAAACCTATTGAAGGTTCTGGAATGGTAGCGCCTCATGTATTGCTTACTTCGGATCGAAATCCATCACTTCCATCCACTAAGCTTTCTCATATTGAAAAAAGAGAATACTGGATCCAAGTCGGCTGATCAATGGCCACAAGTTATGGAGGATAAGATGGATGCCAGTGGGGAAGACACCCCATTGGAGACGTCTACATATACTGGTGAGACCAGTATAGTTTGGAAAAAGAAGGAGAAAATATGACTGCCCAATACCAAACTGATTCTGGAGAGCCTTGAGGGGAAAGTGGGGCCTAACGTTTCCAAGGTCATTGTTAAATATCTGTTATCCCTTCAAAATATATCCTATGTGTATTCCCAGACTGTTGAATTGGATAGAATCAAGAAAAAATAGGGTTTTCCAGAGTCCATTAAAGTAAGGATTCCCATTCTTGAGGAGACTCTGATGGATAGTAAAGTTGGGGAGCTATTGGTATTTACAACAGTGCTTAACAGGGGCCTTTTGTTCCCTTTAGACCTAGAGATAGTAAGATATTTCCACTTTGTGAGGCTCTGGCCAAGTCAGGTAAGTCTCGATTCATGGTATACATTATTAGCGAACATTATAACTTCAGGGTTGTCAAAAACTTCAATGCATATGGAGCAGGTTGCTGCTTTCGCCTGTTGGTGCTGAAATCATCATATTCCTTTTTACCACTACGACATAGAAAGTGATTATAATGTTGTTAACGATCTATTGAAGGAAGAAAAACCCTGGAGGACTCAGTTCGTTTATAGTAGTGGGGCTTGGGAGAATGAAAATAAAATTACATCCAAGGGAAACCCAAGCTTATTAACCAAATATTGGAAACGCTCTGGTATATATCGTCTGAATGCCTTCAATTAAGATTTAATATTATTTTTCACATCGGATTAATTTTTGTATCGGATTTATCTTGTTGTATTTTAAAAGATATTTTCACAACATCTGCAAGAGGAAAATATCACCTTTGCCAAGCTGCACCAGTGGGCCATAGCGAAATATGGACTCACTTTCCACAACTATTTCATTGCAGGGAACATGGTAAGGGCTTAGTTATGGAGTACGAGCTCACCTGGGAACAATTTATCAGTCTTCTCTTATCGAACATTATTCTTAAAAAACTGAGGAATGTGATAGTAAGCTCTATTTACCAGCCATGAATTCATCTCTTAGCCATATTGTCGAGATGAAGAAGATGAAGATGAAGAAAAAAAGAGCGACGCGTCTTAACAGATTCCTGATCTGTGTAGTTTTGGAAATCCAGAAGGAATTAATGATGCTTTATTGGCGACAGTTATTGGCGGCATTACTAATCCAAAAATGCTAATAACTGGAATTTAGTTCGAAGTTAACCTTTCAACTGACAATGCTTCAGATACTCTGATTGAAGCTACAATCATAAAGAAGATGATTGATAGTTTCAAAATTTAAATTGCACAAGCAACGATATTACAGGATATTTAAACTTCAAATCAGAAGCTTATCTTCAGTATAAAGTTTGAATTGGAATGAAAAAAATGTTATACATATGCCATACTAACACGACCCACCCAACACATAGGATGGATGTATGAATGACGTTGTAAGTGTCGTTGATAGTGAACTTTGAATTTCCTCTTTTGGTATTTCAGTAGTGTATGTTATTAATGTGGTTATTCAGTGGACATAAGATACAAATGCGATTATTGATCTCATGAAGATTGTTTTGAATCTCAATGCTTACAGATTTGATGTGAGATTACATGTTCAAGAGACCATTTTGAATGATGTGTGAGACCTTGAGGTTCTTACCAAACATAGAATCATGGTTCATATCTTGCCGATAATGAATTACCATAGAGGTGAGAAAGTACCAAAGATTATACCAGAAAAAGATATCAACCCCATTACAAATGTCATCCTATACAATTTATTAGCCAAAGGCCTATTACATATTTTCTTTTATCGAAGTCTATGACGGGGATGAGCCTAGTTTCAAAATAAATAAATTATCATTATTATTATTTTGATCAGTCACACCATGATATTTTGTTGCTATAACTAATTAAACACCACACATTTTTAAGGACAATTGGTTGATTCCATATTTTTAGATCTAAAATATTTAGGTCGCCTTTCATTGTGGATACGGTAACTTAGACCAAGCCATCTTGGCCTCTGATATCTTCATCTTGTGGCCCGACTAGAAAAAACAACAGAAAGGGTGAGCCATTTTTTTAAGACCAAAGAAAGAAGAATAAAAATTAAGGACAAATATACTTGTGTTGCAAAAAGGACAAATTTGATATGATGAAGCCGACCAGTGTAAGAAAGATGCTTAGAGGTCACAAGGTCATTTTGAATGATGAGATTAACCTTTAAAATAGAAGTATGGCTTTTTTACCGGACTAACTTAGAGCCCCAAAAGCGAGAAAATGTATTTTCGACCAGTGTTGATTAGTTACAGGGATTTGAGATGTCCCTAACATTGAATCATAACATCATTAACAAAATTGAGCTTGACAATTTTCAGCCTATGATATTTCCAATGCAATTGGAATTTCCTATTGCTACTTTTTTCCTTTAGAATATAGATATGACTTGTATAACTAAGACAAAAATAAAATGGGAGAAACGACCACCTTGCATAAGCTCATACATATCTTGGAAGTTACCATAAGGGTCATCATTGATATTATATAAGAACTTATGTTAATATATTGGATTATTCAAGTGGTCATATTTTCATGTAAATTCATGGTGATAAATATGTCAAGAATAAGGTACCAACAGAAATTGTAAAAAACTTTATTTGTAGTTCGTGTGATAATCGCTAAGAAGTTCATGAGAGAGAGGGATATTGGCATAATGGTTCCTCTCGGAACCAAAAGCCAATTGAGATTATTCAATCAGGTAATGAAATGAGTCTTTGATTATATTAATTAGAATCTTTTAAATTATCTTGTAGACAATACTGCAAAGTGAAATAGGCTTGAAATCACCATCGAATGAATGAAAGTCTTTTTTGGGAATGAGAGTCATAGTAATAGAATTCCAAAAAGGGTCTATACTTCCAAAATTGAAGAACTTGTATTATGGGTTGGGATTTCCACATGTTTAAAAATCAAATGTTTTTTCATGCACTTATAATGGATCCAAGGTTAAGGACGGCAGTGGTATGATTTGAAAAACGAAGATACCTACAATGAGAAAAAAACATTAGAAAATACTTGTCCCAATTATTGTTAACTAAGACATGATGAATCTTAAAACATATTGGATTTAAAACTATTTTAAGCAATGTAAAATTGAAACCATTGGAACGAAGGTTGTTAAGCTCACACTGATAACAAAAAAAATTTAATTCTTAAATTACCGTACTTAAATTTTATGAGGAGCTAATGCGCGTCTCGAGTGTTCAATTGTTGAAATTTTCAATTGTCGTAGTTTAATTGTTGAATTATTAAATCCTATGGGTTACGAATGATAAATGAATTACCGTACATAAATCTCTGATCTTAGACCGTAATGGCCTCTAGATCAATCCATAAATGAATAGATTAGGAGCAACATTAAAATCATAAATGGTAGTAAAATAAAAGGGTAAATAGGAACTTTATGACTTATTGCTTTCTAGTGTGTGTGTGTTGAGGGGATGAGGATAACGTAAAAATGGTAATTATATTAGGATTCCAAATTATATAGATTCTATGAATAAGGTACGAGTCATGGTTAGTTACAAAAGGAAAACATATGATCATGGTTCTAATAATAGAGTATACTTTATAACTATATACTTTTGTTTCTATAAGTATCATTAATGATATACTATAACATATAATAAAACTAGTGATATCTTTCTGCCTAACAGGGTCAGTTAACCCACAAACATTCCATGAAACAATAAACATAAGATATTGGAACTTACAATGGATCAGTCAAAGGTCTTGTCGGAAGAGAAATACAAACTACCAATAACAATTTTTCCAATAAGGCAAATCATTTTCAGTGGGGAATCCCCCTCATCGCGATTTTCCACCTTCTTAATCTCCGTTAATGGAATTGTAAGGAGGACCTTCACAAAGTCGTGATAAATTTCAGAAGGATCGGAGTCCTCAAAATCCGGCAAATGAGTGAGATATGGATCACCATCAAAAGGCCTTTGTAGTTGCCCGTGATGTATAAAAAAAATGATCCAATATACGTATTGGAGATAGAGACCTTGTTACTCAATCCTCATTATGAAATACATGTTGTTGCATATGAAATTAACCTCTGAGAAGATTTCTGATCCCGCATAGATTATAATACAGATATGAGAAAACCTTAACTTTTCTTACTCTCAGTCTGTTATTCAAAATTCAAGGAGGTCCCAAAAAGCAAAATGATGCTAATAAATCACTCTGAAGTCCAAATTTTAAGAGGAAGTCTGGAGATTTTCACTAGTATGAAGTTCTCATTTTAGGATAATTTACAACTAAGACTAGAGGCTCCCAAATTTTGAGAATCATGAGCAACCCATCAAAGTGTCATGGGCTTATCTAGAACCTCATCCTCATAGTAAACTGAAAAAAAATATCTTTAGGAAATAATCTTGGAATCCAAAAGACTAAACTTTCTCATAAAACCTTCACATTGGCTTTCATTCGTGTAAGTTTACGATTTTGACTTAGGAAATAACAAAAGATATGTTTTCCAAGTCTTAATGGTTCTTATTGAATCAAAATTATGTATAATCAAGGTCTTACCCTCCAATTTGATAGGGCAAAAATCAATGAGCAAAGAGGATCGATTGTCTTGATAATCTATGAAGATTGATTTTTAGAAAAGGATTTTGAAGATCGACCTATGAACGAGGAAAGCCCATAATAAATAAAATTGAATAAATTCGGCCTAAAATAAGATGAGAAAAAAGGCAGCAAATTGATCTCTAGGCTTTTATACTATTTGGATGTAGTTCAAATTCAGACACAAGAATTGGGTAGTTTATATATCTACCCCTAGACTTCACTCACGATAACTTTAATATATAATTTTACAAAAATCAAAAGTCAAATTTTCTTTAGGAGAAATGAAACTAACTTAAAACACTAAAGGAAAATGCTAACCGGTGCCCTCGAACACTGGTTAAGGAAGGGATCAGTTACTTCTTTCGGAAAGATTTTATATTAAATAAAATAAAAAAAAATTAAATTAAATAATAAATGATATAATCTTTCCGAAAGGAGCGATTAAAATCTTCATTAACCGGTGCCCATGGGCACCGGTTAGAAAAACCCAACACTAAAATAGAAAAAAAAGACAAATCAAGATGTTTAAAAATAAAACGTTCACATCAATCTAGACGGCTTTTCCCTTTTTCTAAAGTCAACTAATTTCTTACGAAATTGTTTTTTTATAGTATATCTGCTCTCTTTTAAAAATAGAACCCAATTTTAATATTTTCAAACATATATCAATGTCATTTTTTTAAACATATCCAAATATTTTACTTATGGTATTTGGTGGAATTCTATTTGGTGGAGCATGTTTTCTTTTCCTATAGCTAGTACTTTAGCGTTGCTTGAGATTCTTTTGTGACATTTTAGGAACATTTTTTATTTCCTCAAAGTCTCGGTATTAGTTTTAAGTACCCAACTAGCTACTCTTTTTCTTTGTCATATTTATAAGATCACAGTTTTTTATTGTTAATTTCCCTCGACTATATTGTTGCCAATCAGTTTCCAGCTCTCTATTAGTGCCAAATCTAATCCAACATCAACCCCAATTCATGTCAGCTAAATATTATTCTGAATTCTCTATTAACAGTGATTGTTTCTTTTTTTTCATCTTGGTTACTATTGATAAATTCTTTTGATCATGTTCGACCGAGCTATTTAGTCCAAAACCTTATACCTGCAGAAAAATATTAGCTCAATTCTAAATAAAATACATCACCACCCAAAACCAAGTTAAAATCATGGTAATAACATATATGTTATACTCAAACTTATTTACATTCGCCTCTCTCTAGAAACCCTAATTAGGGTTTGAGACCCGCCGTCAATTGTCATTTTTAGGCAATTCAATCCTTTTCTTTTATAATCTAGATTTTCTTTTTTGGAGTTTTAAATCTAGAGTTTATCCATTCCTCTCTTTCGAGTTATGGTCGTCTCTTTGGTAAACTTTATATTTCTTTTGTTTCATCTTCCTACTATTTGGATTTCATAGCCTTGGTTTCCAACTCCTCTGAACGAGGATCGATAAGTATCACAATTGTTGAAGACTTTGCTGGCCGTGGTTTCGCCGTGAAGGTGCATCCACTAGTAAAACATGCGACTTCAGCGATTTCTCGGTACGTTTTTCGCGCGGTACTCTTCGATCTGAAGTCCGAGTCCATCAGATCTGAAGTCTGAGACGTAGTATCCATCAGATTTGAAGTCTGAGACGATGGTTTCTATCAGATCTGAAGACTGAGACGATGGTTTCTATCAGATCTGAAGTTTGAGACGTAGTATCCATCAGATCTGGTTCGTAAGACGTTGTATTTGTTAGGGTAGCGACCAAAGTTCCACATCCCACATCGGTAAAATATGGGAAAGATCATTGGTATATAAGTAAGAACATACCCAACTAGTATGAGGCCTTTTGGAAGTGGACCAAATGCAAAGCCGTGAGGGCCTTCGGGTGCCAAAGCGGACAATATCATACTAGTGTTGAGATCGGTTGTGTTCTTACTTATATACGGAGGCGGAATATGCGGACCGGACCCCCATATTCCCAACACGTGGTATCAGAGCTCCAGGCCCAGACAGTTGCGATGTGGTGGGTGATGTGGGTGAAATTCTCATAAAGTCGAACATGATGAAGTAGTAGCCATGCTCAAGATCCTTGTTTGGAGTGCTCGTGGCTTATCAAGCAGTGTGGCTTGATTTGAGGCTCATCAAGCATTGTGGCTTGATTGGAGAGATCCTCGTTTGGAGTGCCCGTTGCTCATCAAGCAGTGTGGCTTGATTGGAGTGTATCAAGACGGTGGTACTTGTTTGGAGTGGCGCTAAGGAACAAGGCAGGATGGTCGAGATCAGATAGATCCGCTGTAAAGGCTCAAGAGATCAGGCAGCCCCAACCTGATTAGAGTGAGCGGATGGATGTCAATTGAGAGGAGGCTACAGTGGCACTTTGTTCGAGAGGAGGATTTGTTAGGGTAGCGACCAAAGTTCCACATCCCACATCGGTAAAATATGGGAAAGATCATTGGTATATAAGTAAAGAACATACCCAACTAGTATGAGGCCTTTTGGAAGTGGACCAAATGCAAAGCCGTAAGGGCCTTCGGGTGCCAAAGCGGACAATATCATACTAGTGTTGAGATCGGTTGTGTTCTTACTTATATACGGAGGCGGAATATGCGGACCGGACCCCCATATTCCCAACAGTGTTTGTGTCTGCTGCAAGATTATGTCTATCTTTTTCATAGTTGTATTTAGGCGCCGGAATCTGTCTGGATTGTATTTCCGTATTTAGGTACTGGAATCGATTTTTATTATACTTCTGATGTATTTAGGTGCCGAAATCTTTATCGGCGGTAGTATTTAGTACTTTTGATGATGTCGGAATCTGTTTCCACCGAATATTTTGTATTACACTGTAAATTTTTTATTATAAATTTAATGCTTTTAAAAACCAAAAAAAAAACTTATTTACATTAAAATAAAAAATAAGTTCTTTGCGAATAACAAAAGTCAAAACCTGTACTTACCAAACATTCCACGATGGTCTCCTCCGCTTCCAGTTCTTTCCGGTCAGCTATCTCAACCGGAGTGGTCGGTTCTTTCTCTCCACAACGATTTCCATCTTTCTCATATTGTCTCGATATCTTTCCACGGTTGGTTAAGTCGTTTGACTTGGGGATATACACGGTTGAGATTTCTCTTTTACCCTCCCCCCCCCCCCTATGTACAAGTCATTGAGTATAGGGTATCTAGAGCTTTTTTTGATCTAGTTGAGAAACTTTTACCATCACTGTTGGGTTCATTTAGGGTCACACACATGATGCACATGAATATATGTTTTAAAAAATCAAAACATATCATGAATGATACTAGTTTTGTTCCTCTTAAAAAAGGAAACCAATGGTGTTTTTAGACTCTTTTTTCGAGTTACGGTTTAAAATATACGGACCTTTAAAAATTAAAATTAAAAAAAAAAGTTTGTTCTAGTATTTTATATAGAATGATATTTAAGGTATAAAGTCTATTAAAAAATTTAGATCTTTCTCCGTAACATGTTTGTTGGATGGGTCGTTAATGGTAAGTCTTGCTATAAATATAGATGTTAATTATTATTTAATATCTTGTTTCTTTTCTATAATACCATAAGAACTTTTAATGAGTTATATATGTTTCATTTTTTTGTTTAATCTTTTAGAGTTTAATTTTTTTTATTGTTTTTCTTATTATGTCGTTATTTATTTTTCGTATCGATTTTTTATACAAAGCCGCCAACTTAAAATCAATGAGTTAGATTGTTACTGATTGTCAAACTCATCATCATAATCCTTAAACAATTCATTAATCTCACGATTTTGAAGTTTTCGGCATCAACACCGACTCAACACGACAAATACGATCAGGTACATTTCTTCCAAAAATTTTGAAATCAGTTAGTTGTCTAAATTTTGGATTGAAATTTTTGGTTAGGTTATATGTCAATGGTCTAATTTTGAATGAGTATTACGATAAAAATTCATTTGATAAAATCGATGCTAAAAAATTATTTGTGTTTAGTGTGATAAGAGAAGGAAAATATGGAGACGAATAGGTTTTAGTATAATAAATACAAGGGTAAGTTAGTGTAATAATTTACCGAAGGCTAAACTAAAGCAAACATAAGGATCAAGGGGGTCAAATGTAATAACTAGTAAATTTTTTTATGAATAATATACGAGTGGGATAAAAGATCCAGTCGTAAATACGTAATTTAATAACCTACTTAATGTACTACACAAAGGAAATTCTCTTTTGGGAAAATGGTCCAATTATTGGTTAATGATTGCTATATTTATTCTATTTGTCTTTTTCTCTCTCTAATATTCATATTTCTCTCACTATAAATACTCAAATAAAAATATTTCTGTGTGCGACCCTCTTATTCGAATATCATTTAATCAATCGCTAAAAAACAATTGTGGGAACCTGATTGTTACCCAGAATCTTTGTTCCAAAACCATAGTATTAATCTAAAAATATGACAAGTGTGATGGATACCAAAATTCATGGAGAGCTAGCGGCAGATCCGAAGAGCCTTGCGATTGGAGACTCGTCTGAAGATCTCATGATCGAAGAACAAATGACAAACAAAGAAAACAATAATGATCAATATGCGGAAGAGCTACTCGAAGAATCTGTCTTGGTAGCTCGGCAAAAAGAATTGCTGGAAGATATTGAGAAGTTAAATACGGAAAAGAGGCGATGATCAGCTCGCGAAGACTTAAATCCGAGGTCCAACGAGAGAGAAAATTGAGAACCGACCAGGTACAAAATATTTCTCTGCCCGAGGAGAAATGTCAGAAGAAGAGTTGTCGTTCTTCTAAAAGAAGATCTAGATCTTAACATCGTAACGAATCATCAAATTCCAGTAAATATTTGTCTTATAGTTTTGATGAATCTTTATCCTCAGATAGGGATAATTGGCATCAAAAAAGTTACAAGAAATGAGATTCATGGAAGCACAAAGATGCTCGTCGATCTAATCGGGAAGTTAAAGGCTCGAGGAAGGAAAAATAAGACCGAGCAAAGCAAAAGTTTTATTCTAAAGATCCTGATAAAGTTATGCATGTAGCTCAGCAGGAATATGTAACTCCGCGCATGCAAATTTAGTTTGGCAGCCATAATCTTGAATATCGCGTAAGTAATCAGTATATATTTTCATCTGAGGAAGACTTATATGCGGCAGTAAATGAAGGATCGAGGGGAAGTCCGTATAAGTGGGTCATAATTGGAGATCATCTCCTCTCTCCCTGGAAATTCTATATGGTCATCTCCCGAAGTGGTTCGACATGTCTAGGCTGGAAAAGTTTGATGGAACTCAGGATCTAGACAATCACATCAAGCAATTCAAAAAAATTACGATCAATTATGATGATGATGATAAGCTATTGTGTAGGGTTTTTCTCAAACTTTTAAGAATGGTGTTTCAAAATGGTATAATCGCTTGACCCAGGGTTGTATCAAGAATGTTGATATGTTTCAGAGTATGTTTCGCCAGCATTTCTTGGGAAGCAAAACAATTACGTGCGAATGGGGATATAATCATTTACTGTGGGCAAAGGGTTGGGGAAGGTCTCAAAGAATATACAAAATGTTTTATCCAAGTAAACACTAATATGGAGTTTTGTAAGGATAAGGTGGCACTAGCTGCTTTTCTAATGGGTTTTCTTCCGTGGGTAATGAAGGATAATGTTGTAGAGACAGAGGCTATTATATTTGGGGCGTTCGTGGACCACATAGAAAAAATGTTGCCGAGGTGGATCGCTTGACCAGAGTTGGTCACATTCGTGAATCACAATACCCTTTATGGACCCCAAATCCAGTCTTTGGGTTAAGTATCATTTAAGGCCCAAAACCCTAACCATTATTCACCTAAGACCCATATTTTCATTATTCTCTGAGAAAAAATCCGTTTCAGTCAAATATTTACTATTGAAGATCCACTAATACCCTAAATATCCCTACTCTATAATATAAAAAGCTTTTACACCCATTCTTCACCTTTTTTCTCATTTTCTCTCTCTTTCTCTCTTCGTGAATAGAACAACTCTGTATTAGGTGATTCTTTCTTTTTTTTATTCAATAATCCTTTTTTTTCTTTTTTTAATGTTTTTTGTTGTGTTTTTTGTTGATTTCGAAGTTTGATTTTGGATATATGTTTAGGTAAGTCGATTTGTGTGTGGTAAGTCAAATTTTGATTTCAGAATACTAGAGGTACTCGAGATATGTTTTTGTTTCTGGTTCTTGGTATTTATCTGGTTTTTACGTTGCTAATGTAGTTAATAAGTTGTATTTCACTTAACTTTTTATCGATTTTAGTCTGTTTTGAATTTCTAAGTTTTTTGTGTCTGTAAAACAGTTCAGGGAAGAAGATGCGAAACATTTGTATATGTACGTACTGATAAATGCGAAACGTTTGTATCTGTACCTACTGATGGTTGCAAAACGTGTAATTCTTTTGGAATGGTAGATGCAAAACACGTCTTTAGTATATGCGAAACGTTATTTGTTCTTTAAAAAAACAATTCAAAACATATCGAAAGTAAGTTTATTCGTCTTAAAAAAAGAAAACCAACGGTATTTTTGGATTTTTTTTCGAGTTACGGTTTAAAAGATACAGACTTTTAAAGTGTTAAAATCTATAGGAGTTTCACAAGAAGATGCGAAACCTTCTTTGTTCTGATAGATGCGAAACCTTCTTTCTTGTGCTAGATGTGAAATCTTTTTTATTTTGCTAGATGCGAAACCTTCTTTGTTTTGCTAGATGCTAAACCTTTTTTATTTTGATAGATGCGAAACCTTTTTTATATTGATAGACTTGAAACCTTCTTTATTTTGGTAGATGCGAAACCAGTCACTAGCTGCGAAACCATATAACTAAGAAATGTGTGTAAAATATTTTTAAAAAAAATCAAAACATATCATGAATGGTACTAGTTTTGTTCGTCTTAAAAAAAGAAAACCAATGGTGTTTTTATACTCTTTTTCCGAGTTACGGTTTAAAAGATACGGACCTTTAAAAGTTAAAATTAAAAAAAATTAAAAAAAAAATTAAAAAAAAATTAAAAAAAAGTTTGTTCCAGTATTTTATATAGAATGATATTTAAGGTATAAAGTCTATTAAAAAATTTAGATCTTTGTCCATAACATGTTTGTTGGATGGGTCATTAATGGTAAGTCTTGTTATAAATATAGATGTTATTTATTATTTAATATATTGTTTCTTTTTTATAATACCGTAAGAACTTTTAATGAGTTATATATGTTTCATTTTTTTGTTTAATTTTTTAGAGTTTATTTTTTTTAATTGTTTTTCTTATTTTGTCGTTATTTATTTTTCGTATCGATTTTTTTATACAACGCCGCCTACTTAAAATCAATGAGTTAGATTGTTACTGATTGTCAAACTCATCATCAGAATCCTTACAAAATTCATTAATCTCACGATTTTGAAGTTTTCGGCATCAACACCGACTCAACACGACAAATACGATCAGGTACATTTCTTCCAAATTTTTTGAAATCAGCTAGTTGTCTAAATTTTGGATTGAAATTTTTGGTTAGGTTATATGTGAATGGTTTAATTTTGAATGAGTATTACGATAAAAATTCATTTGATAAAATCGATGCTAAAAAATTATTTGTGTTTAGTCTGCTAAGAGAAGGAGAATATGGAGACGAATAGGTTTTTGTATAATAAATACAAGGGTAAGTTAGTGTAATAATTTACCGAAGGCTAAACTAAAGCAAACATAAGGATCGATGAGGTCAAATGTAATAACTAGTAAAAAAATTATGAATAATATACGAGTGGGATGAAAGATCCACTTAATAGTGGTAAATATATAATTTAATAACCTACTTCATGTACAATATAAAGGAAATTCTCTTTTGGGAAAATGGTCCAATAATTGGTTAATGATTCATATATTTATTCTATTTGTCTTTTTCTCTCTCTAATATTCATATTTCTCTCACTATAAATATTCATATAAAAATATTTATGTATCTGACCCTCTTATTCGAATATCATTTAATCAATCACTAAAAAATAATTGAATTCATCATTAGCACCGTCTGTGAGAACCTGATTGGTACCCAGAATCTTTGTTCCAACACCATTGTATTAATCTAAAAATATGGCAAGTTTGATGGATACGAAAAATTCATGGAGAGCTAGCGGCCGATCCGAAAATCCTAGCGATTGGAGACTCGTCTGAAGATCTCATGATCGAAAAAAACATTCTTAGATATTGTCTAGGGTTTTTTTCAAACTTTTAAGAATGTTGTTTCAAAATGGTATAATCGCTTACCCCATGGTTGTATCAAGAATGTTGATATGTTTCAGAGTATGTTTTTCTAGCATTTCATGGGAAGCAAAAAATTACTTGCGAATGGGGATATAATCATTTACTGTAGGAAAAAGGTTGGGGAAAGTCTCAAAGAATATACAAAATCTTTTATCCAAGTAAGCACTAATATGGAGTTTTGTGAGAATAAGGTGGCACTAGCTGCTTTTCCAATGGGTTTTCTTCTGTGGGTAATGAAGGATAATGCTGCAGAGACAGAGGCTATGATATTTGGGGCGTTATTGGACCAGATAGAAAAAGGAATTTTAGTAGAGGAAATGTGAGCTTCAGAGTTAGAATCTATAAAACAGTTTTATTAAGATCTTACAATGACACGCACTATAATGCCAACAGCAAATGTCCAACCCCAAGTATTACAACCAACTAATAATGTTCAACCCCAAGTTTTAGTTCAGACTACAAGTCATGTGCCTTGTAGTGCGAAAGAGTATTCACCAGTGGTTAATACTAATCAGTATGTTTGACCCATGTTAAATAAATAGATCTGACCAACTCATTTACCTGAATTAACGGACTATGTGACAATTATCTTTGAGAAATCACGTATGAGTGTGCGCTTTCGTAAACCATTTCTAATGCAGACTTCGAGGGAGAACAGAAAAAATAAATATTATCAGTATCATAAGGAGATTGGCCATGATACAAAAGATTGTGTGGTGTTGAAAAAATAGATACAATACTTGATTAAAAATTGGAATTCGATTGCGTTTCTGAAGAAGAATTCTTCGATTACTCCAAAATAAGAAGTTGTCCCGAAGTAAGAAGATGCTTTAATGATATCATAGTTAATTAATGAAGAATAAATCGATGCATTTGATATCTCTACTGAATATTTACATCCAGAACCGGGCAGAAATAGTGTTAGTGTGGTAGAGAAACCGACGACACGAGGAAAGGTTAGTGAATTATGTGCTTTCTTTGAACAACTAACAATCTTTGGAGGAGATACTGTTGCATGAATATCAAATTTTTCTCGGAAGAGGTATATTGTAAGTCTAACAACTCAGTTAGAAGCAGACGCTTCACCATATTTGTATGAAAGCCCATATCATATACTTTGCTTTGAAGACGATGATATGAGAGATGTAGCTGGTCCACATGAGTATGCGTTAGTTATGGTGGCATAGATAGTTGGCAATGAGATACAAAAAATCTTGATTGATTTTGGCAGTTCGTCTAACATTATATTTATGACTACTTATAGTTAGATAAAAAACCCACCAATAATTTTACGGTCGGATCAGACTATAGTAGGGTTCAGCTGAGGTAATAGGAGAATTCGAGGGAATAATCAAACGTGGTCGGGGGCCATTCAAGAAGATAGTAACTGTATTATTTAGTATAGTGGATGCCCCAACATCATACAATGCAATTTTTGGAAGGTCGTGGTTATTTAAAATGCATGCGGTGTTATCAAATGTTCATCAATGTTTGAAATATGTCGTGGGGAATAATGTAGGAACGATCATAGCAGTCAGAGGATGGTAAGAGAATATTATCGAACAACTTTGGCCCCTAAGCAAGTCAAGGGGATCGAACCGAGGCACAAATAGCAATTAGTGGGGTTTCTCTCAGAGTGTGATCCCATAGATGATCTAAGGGAAGCCCGAAATTCTTGATCTTAGACGAAAGTTTTGATAATCATGTTTTATCCCCATGAAAAATTCTCAAAATCTGGACAAAACTATATTTGGAGGTAAAGGAAATTCTAATTAAATTGTTATTAACAAAGTTACGTTTTTTGTTTGGCGTTCAAATGATGTCATAGGGATCCCATCGTATATAATTTGCCATAGACTAGCAGTAAGAAGTAATGTACGTCTAATAATCTAAAAGAGAATATCTTTTTCTCACAAGAAATATGAAGTTATTATGGCCGAGGTGGATCGCTTGACCAGAGTTGGTCACATTCGTGAATCACAATACCCTTTATGGATCCCAAATCCAGTCTTAGTAAAGAAAACGAATAGCAAATGGCGAATATGTGTGTATTCACCAATCTAAACATAACTTGTCCCAAAGATCATTTTCATGTCTCAAGGATAGATCAACTAGTCGTTTTGACTTCTAGAAATCGACTACTTTTTTTATGGATGCTTAAACCAGATATAATCTGATCTGAATGGATCCAAAATATCAGAATAGTACTACATATATTACTGGGAAATGCTTACATTTCTATAAGGTGATGTCGTTTGAGTTAAAAATGTTGGAGCTACCTACCAATGGTTAGTAAATAAAGCTTTTGAGACTCAAATCAGGAGAAATGTTGAAGTATATATCGATGATATGTTAGCCAAGAGTGCAAGGGATGAAGACCATTTAATAGAACTAGAAGAAACCTTTGCTAATTTGACAAAAATAAATTTGAAGTTGAATCTAGAAAAAATGCACATTCGGAATGAGATCTGGAAAGTTCATTAGGTAAATAATCAGTGAATGTGGTATAGAAGACGATCCGGTGCAGCTAAAGTCTCTGAGTACAAGACCAAGTTCTGTTGATGCATGTTGTAAAATTACAACATGCATCAACAGAACTTGGTCTTTTCTAACAATATCTTTCTATTCTGATTTAAAATTAGAAGTTATAATTTACCTATTTAATTTTGTTTTATGACTATCAGTATACAACCATGCATCATAGGGCACTAGTAAAATGAGAGAGGAAGAGGAAATGGTACTTACTGAAGAAAAAAAATTACATTACCCTCATTTTCATGCAAAGAGCGTAGGATGAAACCAAAATTGACCAAGTATATCCTAAATATACTTGGAAAATTCTAGAAACGATCAATGTAAAGGACACAAGATGTTAAAAAAATATTCAATACACATAAAAATTGACCAAATGACTTATTAAACTGAATTATACCCGAGAGTTCGCTAAAAATAAAAGATTATTGGCTCAAAAAATGCCTTCAAACATTGTAGAAAACAAAAATAAAACAATTCATTTCATTTCTTGGATCTTGTTGCTCGATGAATGGATGAGAGTCGATGATATTGAAGGGTCAAGATTAAGAAAGACGAAGAGAACACAAGCACACGTTAATATTTTTTTAAATGTTATAGACTTCCTGGGCAGTTCTCATTAAAATCTCATTTACTGCACTTCATCTTTGCAGGTTTATAAAATTTATAGTCTTCATTTCCTCTCCAAAATTCAAGAATCCTGTGGATTTAAGTACGGAGCCAATCCTCATCGAACTTGACGTAATCTATTTTATTAAGTCTCTTGGCCTTCTGGTAGTTATACCTGAATAACATTTGATTCATAATACATAAGGTACTTGACTTATGAAAAAGAGGTAATTTCAGATTTGAAAAATTTATAATATTTATGTTCTTACTTAATCAATGAGATCTGATGTGATGAGTGAAGATTCATACACCGACTTACGTAAAGCTCAATTAGATCTCTTACCACCTGTAAGAGAAAATAAAAGATAAAAAATTAAGTAATATTAATATTTAGATAAAATAGAGATGCAAAACTTTTAACCTCACCTTGAATGAGATACCATAATCTATGTCTATTGTATTCTAAGTTAGAATTCTATTAGGGTCCAATTCATAATTTTTGAAGAATCTTGTTGTAGGAAATTTCTACATGTTGTCCCACATGTATTTATACAACATCACTTGAAATCTGTCAAAGGAAAACATTTTTATTATTACATCAAATAATACTTCTATTAAAAAGAATACAGTAAGTAAATTACTCATTGATTATTTCGTTCATGTTCATCACTGGTAGGATCCAGTGCGAAATGTGTTTTATATTCTATTATCCTTGGAATTGGATCTCCATTTACGGGTATATGTATCATTTCAACTTCGTCAAATCTACCCGTAACCCAGATTTCGTCAATAATAGTATAACCACGCATAAATGAGACACAAAACTTTATCTTCTAATAGGTGATTTTATTTATACTTTACAAAGTGACAACAACATTTGTTATACGCATCCAGAGAAGTTACTAGCTATCTTATCTATCTCTCTATGTATCTTCATATTAATTGTTGAGCATTAGATATATATTGAAAATATCACGTATACATCTTTGGATTGTATCTAATAACATAAGATTAAGCAACGACGGATTTACTTTCATCGGCCATCAAACACCTACACTACCGGAACCGGGAAACAAAGAAAAGTGAACACGGACGAAGAAGGAAGCGATACCGGGCGGCATAAAACAGTACCCTTTAAGTTATAATAAGAGAAGAAAACTTATAAAGCCAACTCTAGTATTGATTTTTTTCATCAAGTGATCGGTACCCATTATGAAGCGGCAAATGAAATCGAGAATTATTGGAAGGCGGTAAGGATTGTTAGAAATTTGAAAAGCTTTTGATATCTTCCTACTGGGGTTAACATAAATGTCTTCATTACGGTTTTCCCTTTTCAGAGGTAGAATGTGCCTGCGTCTCATCGCTTAACTTGGTTCTTTTTTACTAAAAAGAATGCCATGCTCCACTTTTTTCGGACACCATTCCTAATCAATAATTATAATAATTGAAAAAAAAACTAAAACGTCAATATAAATTTTCATTTTCGAATAACATGCAAAAAAAAACTAAAAAATCGAAAAAAAATCATTACCCAATCTTTCAAGTCGCTAACAATCAATTTTCTGATATCCTCACTGCTCTTCGAAATATTCATCTTTGATTCCTCATGATTTCTTGATACACTTTGGGATAACATCCGAATCGTTTTATGTGAAGATTGCACAAGTGGAAGAGGCACAAATTTGGCAACACAAAACGTTTAAGGACCATCTTATAATTTGTGAATAACTGTTTTACCTAACACTCAAAGATACAATGATAATTTCTTTCTATACTTTTAATAGATACTGCTTTACTACAAAAACTAAAGTACAGTAGTGATTCACTGTGCTTATGAACAGTGAATCACTACTTTACCAATTTAACCTTATATTATACACAGTTTTGTTTTCGATGCCTAATGGATATGGAATTTGTGGGTGGGCCTATTAAATTATTTTTTATTTGAGCTTTTTATTTGGGCTTTTATTCGGTCCGTTATCGGTTCGATTTTAGTCCGGTTCAATCCGCTTAAAAAAAATTAAATTAAATTATAATTTAATTTTTAAATATTTTACTTAAATAAATAATATAAATTTAAAATTTAGAAGTTAATATTTGATTTTTATTAAAAATTGGTAATTAATTACTAATTTTGGTGATATAATGTATAAAAAATAAAATAATAATAATAGTAAAATAGTGGGTTCTAACGGTTTTATTGGTTCGATTTCGTATCGATTCTATCGGTTTACCGATCTTATCGGTTCGATTTTCTATCGGTTTTTTCGATCTACCGGTTTTATCGGTTCGATTCCTAATCGGTTCTACCGGTTTATCGGTTTTATTGGTTCGGTTCATTACCGGTTTTTCTGTTTTGATTCTTTATTAGTTTCAGTTTTGAAAATAGAACAGGAACCGGACCGTTAAGGTCTGGTCCGGTTCTCGGTCCAGTTCTTATCGGTTTGGTTCCGGTTCGGTTCTCGGTTCTGGAGAACCGTTGACAGCCCTAGACACAACAACAACATTCACTATCATCATGATCAGGTAACAAAGAGTTATATTTGAGTCATATAATTATACCTTTTTTTTCAAAACCATTACCATATATACAAGTCTACGTTCATTAATACTAACCTTGAAGAACTCTGCATGATGATCTTTTGTAAAAGAAGTAGTCAAACAAAATAACGAACACCTTTGTTCGATAGGTTACTTATCAGAGGAGTTATATTAAAATTAATTTCCTAAAAATTAATATAAGAATAAAACACATCTTCAATAGAATATTTTATCACAGTTATTTCCAGTTTCTTATTATAAAAATATAATTATAGATTTTCTACAAAACCATCGTTGTTTATATAAATAAAAAAAGAATTAGTAAAAGATATTGTATCGAGAATATCAAAAAAAGATATTTAGACAATAGATATTGGATCATGGGTTCAACTGTACGGTCTAGGGCTCAAAAAAAGATATTTAGACAATAGATATTGGATCATGGGTTCAACTGTACGGTCTAGGGCTATATGGTAACACTCAATGCTGAGGGAGTTGATATCGATAGCATACTAACTGAAAAGTTTTAGAAGGATTTTAGTACTCTACATAAACTAGGTTAGACAAAAGAAACCATCAATACCAGTTAGGTAACAATGAGGAAGAAAAAGAAGGTGAACTTGGTGTATCAAAAGTGACCAGACATAGCTTAGACATTGCGGTGGACCGAATATAAAAGATTTGAGTTCATATTTGGTCGAAAAAGAATTGAAAAACAATATTCCAATAATTCGAGTTTTGGAACTGAAGATCAGGTATTTTAACTTTGCGAAGATATAGAAAGGTGACTTAGTAAAGGAGCAATTTGGAGGACTTGTTTGGTGATGGTGCTCTAGTAAAATATGTTTCTTCTATTTTATCGTGTCAATAAACTTCAGGATACACAGCTGAAGATCAGCTTTCCTAATTAGATTCGAACAGAATCGAAGGAGTGATTAGTAAGTAGTATATTAAAGAGAATAAAACAAAGTTAAAAAGGTAAATTATAATCTGTTTAATCTAAATCAGAATAAAAAAACATTGTCACACAAGACCAAGTTTTGTTGAAAGCAGAAGGCAACCTAAAACCTTAAAGTGAACTCAGCACAAAGATAACTTAACTAACACCCTAACCTCGGATAGGTAAACCCTACTTATCAAACTTAGGTTAGAACTACACAAATATCACGAATTTGAAAAAATGAGTTTCTCATAAAAGGCAACAAAATGGTTCATGTTGGGCTTCTTCAGGGATAAAATAGGTGGCCAAAGTTATTTTTAGCCAGTTCCTACTTAAATTTCTGGACATTAAACTTTGAATAATCATCATTTCTTTGTTGACTCTGATTACGTCGCGTTTAAATATCGAACCACCATCTTCTGGGCTAGTGGTGCTTATGCATCTCTTATTGGTTCCGAGAATTCTATCATTTCTTTCTCCAACTCCCATTTCGTAGTCATCGGTTCGTACAAGTTTACTATAAGATGCAATTTTGAGTTTACTATCTAGCGTCGTTTCGCTAAGTCGACTATGAGTCAATTCTTGTTGGAGCTGATCGATTTTTTCCTCGGCAACTTGTAACCGACGAGAGAGTTCTTTGGCTCTTTCATTAGACCCCATATGTTAGACCCCATATGTGGAGCATTAGAAGATTTTGAAGGGTTTGGACAGTGCTCATCCTTTAGACACCATACTCTCCTTACTAAAGAAGCCAAACTTTAAGCTTGGGACACAAGCGAATTCTATAATAAATTCGATACTGAATTTATATTGCATGGACTAGCCACTAATTAACTAGCTCGAAAACAACAAGAATTCTAAACCTCGAAAAACTCCATTTAACTAACATATCTCACTAGAAATAGCCTAAATCTAAAACTACGAATCGAATCCAATAATCAAAACTAACCTCATTCAGAACGAACCTATTTCCTTGCTGACCTCGACCACAAACGGAGACAACTCAACCGGTTCTTTGAGCAGCTGTAGGGTGGCCACACCCTCTGGATCCATCCTAAACTTCCCACGCTCGTCACAGTAGACGTATCGAACAGGTCTCCTTGCCCCGGTCAACGGAGAAGACTGCATAACCTGCGGTGAAGGAGAACATTCGAGAGAGGAATCAGCTCAATCCGATGATTCCTCGTCGGAGGAAACCCAACTGTTAGCACTGCCTCAGCCAAAAAATCGCATCATCAACGTCTACTCGCTGATTGGTAAGTTGAAATCTCTTCTTTCGTTTAGCTCTTTAGCTTTAGTATCTCTTTTCTTTCTCTCTCTAGTGTATAATTTGGCACCAGATTTGAAAGTTCACCTTATATCTGACTATTTAGTTATATTAAACGGTCAATGTCTTAGATTTTATATCGATTATTTTGGGTAATCATCCTATAAGTATTAAATTTGTTTTTAGATACATAAAAAATTGAAATTCATATTTCGGTTTCCTAATTTTTATCTGATATATAAAAATATTTAAACACTAGGCCTCTTCCACGTTTTCATCGTGATCGCTCGATAATGTCATTGACGATCAAGAGAAAGTTTTTGTATTCGGTTGCGATTAGGGCTCTCTTATCGTTCGACACACGTGTTTGGTTTGGCCCGATCGAATTAAAATTATGGTAAATTTTAGTGTTCCATTTGCACCGTTCGATTTGCAGAGGAAGTCGACTGAGAGATGCAGGCCTTACTATGGTGTCATTCTCCCTCGAAGAATTTAGTGTCCATATATCAAGAAGCCCCAACTGATTTTAGTGCTCTCCATATTCGACGCCGGTAGAAGGACGCCAAAACATATATTATAGTCATTTTTTAAAATATAAGTTCAATTATAAAATTTATGTATGTAAGTTTGACCTTTTTGAAAGATGGATTTTTTTTATTATTTGCAGAAATAAAGTTATTATTGATAGAAGTACCAATGTTATTACGGTTATTCACAATATGATTAACATGATTAATTTTTTTATTTCAAAATAAATAGCATGATTTATTTTTGTTAATCTAACAAGTGAAAATAAATAAATAATGCAACTGATTTTCGTTAATCAAAATAGCTACCAAAATAATCTTATTACCGTTATCCCTAATAGAGTAACAATCTTATTATGTTATTCTTAATAGAGTGGCAGTCTTATTACCAATATTCCTAATATGAGTAACATGATGAAATTTTTGTATTTTTAAATGAATAATAAAAAATATTTTTGTTAATCTAAACAATTGAAAGAATAAAAATAACCGTCGTATTATTTTTATTCTTAATAGTAATAAACATTCCTCATAGGAGGAACAAGATTCTTTTTTGTATATTTAAATGAATAATAAAATTTATTTTCGTTAATCTAAACAACTAAAAGAAATTTGTTTATAAAAAAATATATAACATGATTGATTTTTGTTAATCGAAATGCCTAGGAATAACCGTCTTATTACTGTTAATTTAAATATAGTAATTTTTATTACCGATATTCCTAATAATATTAATATAATTAATTTTTTGCGGTGGCAACATTGGTCATGGTGGTGGTTATGGTGCTCGTGGTGGTGGTGGTGGTCATGATTGTGGATGTGGTGGTCGTGGTGGTCGTGGTGATAGCGGTACTGTTGGTGGTGGTCTTGAAAGTAACCATGGTGGTCGTAGTGGTGTTTGTGGTGGTGGTGGTAGTTGTGGTCATACTGGTGGGTCGTGGTCCTACTGGTGGTACTTGTAATGGTCGTGCTAGTCGTGATGGTATTCATAGTGGTGGTGGTCATCGTCGTGGTTGCGGTGGTCATGTTGTTAATGATAGTGTTGATGGTGATGATTGTTGGTGATGATAAAAAGTATTATAAGGTTAATTTGAAAATATATTTTGGTTTATTAGTACTTAATATTTTTGGTAGGTTTTAATGAGAGAAAGAATGTGCTTATAGTTAATATTTTTAGAAAAAATCTAACCTATTTTGTGTTGTTGGTGGTGATATTTATACTTTTTCTTAAGACCCATAGGCCGTTCGGGTTGGATCTTGGATTTAGGTCAGTCTTACGAGCCCCCAAGCCTAAGGCTTAATGTGCTAGGCACACAGGTGAGTCATAGTCCACTCGAACGTACTGTTCAGTCATCGTATTTTGTTTGTTCTGCCTGAATTACGCCTTCACATAATTCTAGTAATCACTATGATTCAGTTCGAACGATGTCCGAACCTATCATTAGTCCCCTTACTTCTTTTAAAAACTTTTTGGAAGATCTAACCGTTATAGGTAATATCCCATCAGGCTCCAAAGTGAATATTTATGGTGAATAAAAACCCAAAAGGTCACGGCTTTGATAAGTAATATCTTCTTACACGTGTCAATTCCTAATTGCACCTATCGACTGTTTTATCCTAGGTACTTGCACCTAAACTTCAAAAAGTAAATGGGATTTAGTCAATTGCCGTAATCATTACCCAGCCCATTCACCTTCCCTAGGTAAAGTACTCAAGTAGATTCCTTTACTATATAAGTGTGATTGTAGGCTGATTATAGAGAAAATTCTTATTATAGAGAGCTAGACTTCAAATCATCAGTTTGTTTTCAGTTCTTTTACTATTTTTTAGGATTTTTATGTTCACAACGAGAATTGTCTTGGTTAAATGAGGCTGGCTCAATTTATCTGAATTAGAAAAAAGAGAGTGAGAGAGAGAGAGAGAGAAAAAGAGAAAAAGAGGTAAGAATCGATATCGGACTACCTATTCTCATGGTGGATTGATCATACAAGAAATACCAGAATCGAACAGGAGTTCATCATCTCATAAGACACATGTAATTTCCAGAAAAACTTCTTCTGCTCCAACTATAACAAATCATAAACCACCGATTCAGTTAATCGAGAAACCTTTCACTAAAACTAAAGTCGTTACCAGTCGTAAAACTCCATCCCCTCGAGAAAGCACACCTCGAAGGGTTACTAGGAATTCTAAAGCCAAAACTGTAACTTCATCTGCCAAGTATATAGAAAAACCTATTGAAGGTTCTAGAATGGTAGCGCCTCATGTATTGCTTACTTTGGATCGAAATCCATCAATTTCATCCACTAAGCTTTCTCATACTGAAAAAAAGAATACTGGATCCAAGTCGGCTGATCAATGGCCACAAGTTATGGAGGATAAGATGGATGTCAGGGGGGAAGATACCCCATTGGAGACGTCTACATATACCGGCGAGACCAGTATAGTTTGGAAAAAGGAGAAAATAGGACTGCCCAATACCAAACTGATTCTCGAGAGCCTTGACGGGAAAGTGGGGCCTAACTTTTCCAAGGTCATTGTTAAATATCTGTTGTCCCTTCAAAATATTTCCTATGTGTATTCCCAGACTGTTGAATTGGATAGAATCAGGAAAAAATAGGGTTTTCCAGAGTCCATTAAAGTAAGGATTCCAATTCTTGAAGAGACTCTGATGGATAGTAAAGTTGGGGAGCTATTGGTATTTACAAAAGTTCTTAACATGGGCCTTTTGTTCCCTTTAGACCTAGAGATAGTAAGATATTTCCACTTTGTGAGACTCTGCCCAAGTCAGGTAAGTCTCGATTCATGGTATACATTATTAGCGAACATCATAGCTTCAGGGTTGTCAAAAACTTCGATGCATATGGAGCAGGTTGCTGCTTTCGCCAGTTGGTGCTAAAATCATCATATTCCTTTTTACCACTACGACATAGAAAATGATTATAAGGTTGTTAACGATCTATTGAAGGAAGAAAAGCCCTGGAGGACTCAGTTCATTTATAGTAGTGGGGCTTGGGAGAATGGAAATAAAATTACATCCAAGGGAAACCCAAGCTTATTAACCAAATATTGGAAACTTTCTGGTATATATCGTCTGAATGCCTTCAATTAAGTTTTAATATTATTTTTCACATCGGATTAATTTTTGTATCAGATTTATCTTGTTGTATTTTAAAAGATATTTTCACAACATCTACAAGAGGAAAATATCACCTTTGCCAAGCTGCACCAGTGGGCCATAGAGAAATGTTGACTCGCTTTCCACAACTGTTTCATTGCACGGAACATGGTAAGGGCTTAGTTATGGAGTACGAGCGCACCTGGGAACAATTTATCAGTCCTCTCTTATCGAACATTATTCTTAAAAAACTTAGGAATATGATGGTAAGCTCTATTTACCAGCCATGAATGTAGCTCTTAGCCATCTTGTCGAGATGAAGAAGATGAAGATATAGAAAAAAAGAGTGACGCGTCTCAACAGATTCCTGATCTGTGTAGTTTTGGAAATCCAGAAGGAATTAATGATGTTTTATTGGCGACAGTTATTGGCGGCATTACTAATCCAAAAATGCTAATAACTGGAATTTAATGTGAAGTTAACCTTTAAACTGACAAGGCTTCAGATACTCTGATTGAAGCTACAATCATAAAGAAGATGATTGATAGTTTTAGAATTTAAATTGCACAAGCAACGATATGACAGGATATTTAAACTTCAAATCAGAAGCTTATCTTCAGTATAAAGTTTGAATTGGAATGAAAAAAATGTTATACTTATGCCATACTAACACGGCCCACCCAACACATTGGATGGATGTATGAATGACGTTGGAAGTGTCGTTGATACTAAACTTTGAATTTCCTCTTTTGGTATTTCAGTAGTGTATGTTATTAATGTGGTTATTCAGTGGACATAAGATACAAATGCGATTATTGATCTCATGAAGATTCTTTTGAATCTCAATGCTTACAGATTTGATGTGAGATTACATGTTCTAGAGACCATTCTGAAAGGGTGAGCCATTTTTTTAAGACCAAAGAAAGAAGAATAAAAATTAAGGACAAATATACTTGTGTTGCAAAAAGGACAGATTTGTTATGATGAAGCCGACCCGCGTAAGAAAGATGCTTAGAGGTCACGAGGTCATTTTGAATGATGAGATTAACCTTTAAAATAGAAATATGGCTTTTTTACCGGACTAGCTTAGAGCCCCAAAAGCGAGAAAACGTATTCTAGACCAGCGTTGATTAGTTAGAGGGATTTGAGATGTCTCTAACATTGAATCATAACATCATCAACAAAATTGAGCTTTACGATTTTGAGCCTATGATATTTCCAATGCAATTGGAATTTCTTATTGCTACTTTTTTTCCTTTAGAATATAGATATGACTTGTATAACTAAGACAAAAATAAAATGGGAGAAACGACCACCTTGCATAAGCTCAAACATATCTTAGAAGTTACCATAAGGGTGATCATTGATATTATATAAGAACTTATGTTAATATATTGGATTATTCAAGTGATCATCTTTTCATGTAAATTCATGGTGATAAATATGTCAAGAATAAGGTACCAACAGAAATTGTAAAAAAAATTATTTGTAGTTGGTGTGATAACCGCTAAGAAGTTCATGAGAGAGAAGGATATTGGCATAACTTTTCCTCTCGGAACCAAAAGCCAATTGAGATTATTCAATCAGGTAATGAAATGAGTCTTTGATTCTATTAATTAGAATCTTTTAAATTATCTTGTAGACAATACTGCAAAGTGAAATAGGCTTGAAATCACCATCGAATGAATGAAAGTCTTTTTTGGGAATGAGAGTCATAGTAATAGAATTCCAAAAAGGGTATATACTTCCAAAGTTGAAGAACTTGTATTATGGGTTGGGGTTTTCACATATTTAAAAATCAAATGTTTTTTCATGCACTTACAAATGATCCAAGTTTAAGGACGGTAGTGGTATGATTTGAAAAACGAAGATACCTACAATGAGAAAAAAACATTAAAAAATACTTGTCCCAATTATTGTTAACTAAGACATGATGAATTTTAAAACATATTGGATTTAAAACTATTTTAAGCAATGTAAAATTAAAACCATTAGAACGAAGGTTGCTAAGCTCACACTCATAACAAAAAAATATTCTTAAATTACCGTACTTAAATTTTATGAGGAGCTAATGCGCGTCTCGAGTGTTCAATTGTTGAAATTTTCAATTGTCGTAGTTTAATTTTTGAATTATTCAATACTATGGGTTACGGATGATATTGAAGTCTTCAAGAGTAACCTACATAAATCTCTGATCTTAGACCGTAATGGCCTCTAGATCAATCCATAAATGAATAGATCAGGAGCAACAATAAAATCATAAATGGTAGTAAAATAAAAGGGTAAATAGGAAATTTATGACTTATTGCTTTCTAGTGTGTGTGTGTTGAGGGGATGAGGATAACGTAAAAATGGTAATTATATTAGGATTCCAAATTATATAGATTCCATGAATAAGGTACGAGTCATGGTTAGTTACAAAAGGAAAACATATGATCATCGTTCTAATAATATAGTATACTTTCTAACTATATACTTTTGTTTCTATAAGTATCATTAATGATATACTATTACTTATAATAAAACTAGTGATATCTTTCTGCCTAACAGGGTCAGTTAACCCACAAACATTCCATGAAACAATAAACATAAGATTTTTGAACTTACAATGGACCAGTCAAAGGTCTTGTCGAAAGAGAAATGCAGACTACCAATAACAATTTTGCCAATAAGGCGAATCCTTTTCAGTGGGGAATCCCCCTTATTGTGATTTTCCACCTTCTTGATCTCCGTTAATGGAATTGTAAGGAGGACCTTCACAAAGTCGTGATAAATTTCAGAAGGATCGGAGTCCTCAAAATCCGGCAAATGAGTGAGATATGGATCACCATCAAAAGGCCTTTGTAGTGGCCCGTGATGTATAAAAAAATGATCCAATATACTTATTTGAGATAGAGACCTTGTTACTCAATCCTCATTATGAAATACATGTTGTTGCATATGAAATTAACCTCTGAGAAGATTTCTGATCCCGCATAGATTATAATACAGATATGAGAAAACCTTAACTTTTCTTACTCTCAGTCTGTTATTCAAAATTCAAGGAGGTCCCAAAAACCAAAATGATGCTAATAAATCACTCTGAAGTCCAAATTTTAAGAGGAAGTCTGGAGATTTTCACTCGTATGAAGTTCTCATTTTAGGATAATTTACAAATAAGACTAGAGGCTCCCAAATTTTGAGAATCATGAGTAACCCATCAAAGTGTCATAGGCTTATCTAGAACCTCATCCTCATAGTAAACTGAAAAAAAAAATATCTCTAGGAAATAATCTTGGAATCCAAAAGACTAAATTTTCTCATAAAACCTTCACATTGGCCTTCATTCGTGTAAGTTTACGATTTTGACTTAGGAAATAACAAAAGAGATATGTTTTTCAAGTCTTAATAGTTCTTATTGAATCAGAATTATGTATAATCAAGGTCTTACCCTCCCATTCTATATGACAAAAATCAATGAGCAAAGGGGATCGATTGTCTTCATGATCCATGAAGATTGATTTTTAGAAAAAGGATTTTAAAGATCGACCTATGAACGGGAAAAGCCCATAATAAATAAAATTGAATAAATTGGGCCTAAAATAAGATGAGAAAAAGGCAGCAAATTGATCTCAAGGCTTTTATACTATTTGGATGTAGTTTAAATTCAGATACAAGAATTGGGTAGTTTATATATCTACCCCTAGACTTCACTCACGATAACTTTAATATATAATTTAACAAAAATCAAAAGTCAAATTGTCTTTAGGAGAAATGAAACTAACTTAAAAGACTAAAATAGAAAAAAAAGACAAATCAAGATGTTTATAAATTAAAGGTTCACATCAATCTAGATGGCGTTTCCCTTTTTCTAAAGTCAACTAATTTCTTATGAAATTGTTTTTTTATATTATATCTGCTCTCTTTTAAAAATAGAACCCAATTTTAATATTTTCAAACATATAGCAATGTCATTTTTTAAACATATCCAAATATTTTACTTATTCTGTTTGGTGGAATTCTACTTGGTGGAGCATGTTTTCTTTTCCTATAGCTAGTACTTTAGCGTTGCTTGAGATTCTTTTGTGACATTTGAGGAACATTTTTTATTTCCTCAAAGTCTCGGTATTAGTTTTAAGTACCCAACTAGCTACTCTTGTTCTTTGTCATATTTATAAGATCACAGTTTTTTATTGTTAATTTCCCTCGACTACATTGTCGCCAATTCATGTCAGCTAAATATTATTCTGAATTCTCTATTAATTGTGATCATTTCTTTTTTTTTCATCTTGGTTACTATTGATCAATTCTTTTGATCATGTTCGACCGAGCTATTTAGTCCAAGACCTTATACCTGCAGAAAAATATTAGCTCAATTCAAAATAAAATACATCACCACCCAAAACCACCGTTAAAATCATGGTAATACATATAACATATATGTTATACTCAAACTTATTTACACTAAAATAAAAAATAAGTTCTTTGCGAATAACAAAAGTCAAAACCTGTACTTACCAAACATTCCACGATGGTCTCCTCCGCTTCCAGTTCTTTCCGGTCAGCTATCTCAACCGGAGTGGTCGGTTCTTTCTCTGCACAACGATTTCCATCTTTCCCATATTCTCTTGATATCTTTCCACGGTTAAGTCGTTTGACTTGGGGATATACACGGTTGCGATTTTTCTTTTAACCCCCCCCCCCTATGTACAAGCCATTGGGAAGCTTTTTTTTATCTAGTTGGGAAGCTTTTACCATCACTGTTGGGTTCATTTAGGGTCACACACATGATGCACATGAGTGTATGTTTTAAAAAATCAAAACATATCATGAATGGTACTAGTTTTGTTCGTCTTGAAAAAGAAAACCAATTGTGTTTTTAGACTCTTTTTCCGAGTTACGGTTTAAAAGATACGGACCTTTAAAAATTAAAATTAAAAAAAAAAGTTTGTTCCAGTATTTTATATAGAATGATATTTAAGGTATAAAGTCTATTAAAAAATTTAGATCGTTTTATACAATGTCGCCAACTTAAAATCAATAACTTAGATTGTTACTGATTGTCAAACTCATCATCAGAATCCTTACAAAATTCATTAATCTCACGATTTTGAAGTTTTCGGCATCAACTCCGACTCAACACGACAAATACGATCAGGTACATTTCTTCCAAAAATTTTGAAATCACTTAGTTGTCTAAATTTTGGATTGAAATTTTTGGTTAGGTTATATGTCAATGGTCTAATTTTGAATGAGTATTACGATAAAAATTCATTTGATAAAATCGATGCTAAAAAATTATTTGTGTTTAGTCTGATAAGAGAAGGAAAATATGGAGACGAATAGGTTTTAGTATAATAAAAACAAGGGTAAGTTAGTGTAATAATTTACCGAAGGCTAAACTAAAGCAAACATAAGGATCGAGGGGGTCAAATGTAATAACTAGTAAAAACAATTATGAATAATATACGAGTGGGATGAAGGATCCAGTCGTAAATATGTAATTTAATAACCTACTTCATGTACTATATAAAGGAAATTCTCTTTTTGGAAAATGGTCCAATTATTGGTTAATGATTGCTATATTTATTCTATTTGTCTTTTTCTCTCTCTAATATTCATATTTCTCTCTTATTCGAATATCATTTAATCAATCACTAAAAAATAATTGAATTCATCATTAGCACCGTCTGTGGGAACCTGATTGGTACCAAGAATCTTTGTTCCAAAACCATAGTATTAATCTAAAAATATGACAAGTTTGATGGATACCAAAATTCATAGAGAGCTAGCGGCAGATCCGAAGAGCCTTGCGATTGGAGACTCGTCTGAAGATCTCATGATCGAAGAACAAATGACAAACAAAGAAAACAATAATGATCAATATGCGAAAGAGCTACTCGAAGAATCTGTCTTGGTAGCTCGGCAAAAAATATTGCTGGAAGATATTGAGAAGTTAAATACGGAAAAGAGGCGATGATCAGCTCGCGAAGACTTAAATCCGAGGTCCAACAAGAGAGAAAAGTGAGAACCGGCCAGGTACAAAATATTTCTCTGTCCGAGGAGAAATGTCAGAAGAAGAGTCGTCGTTCTTCTAAAAGAAGATCTGGATCTTAACATCGTAACGAATCATCAGATTCCAGTAAATATTTCTCTTATAGTTTTGATGAATCTTTATCCTCAGATAGGGATAATTGGTATCAAAGAAGTTACAGGAAATGAGATTCAAGGAAGCACAAAGATACTCGTCAATCTAATCGGGAAGTTAAAGGCTATAGGAAGGAAAAATAAGACCGAGGAAAGAAAAAGTTTTATTCTAAAGATCCCGATACAGTTATGCATGTAGCTCAGCAGGAATATGTAACTCCGCGCATGCAAATTTAGTCTGGCATCCATAATCTGGAATATGGCGTAAGTAATCAGTATATATTTTCATCCGAGGAAGACTTATATGCGGCAGTAAATGAAGTATCGAGGGGAAGCCCGTATAAGTGGGTCATAATTGGAGATCATCTCCTCTCTCCCTGGAAATTCTATATGGTCCTCTCCCGAAGTGGTTCGACATTTCTAGGCTGGAAAGGTTTGATGGAACTCAGGATTTAGACAATCACATCAAGCAATTCAAAAAAATTACAATCAATTACGATGGTGATGATGATGATGATGATAAGCTATTGTGTAGGTCTTTTTCTAAAACTTTTAAGAATGTTGTTTCAAAATGGTATAATCGCTTGCCCTAGGGTTGTATCAAGAATGTTGATATGTTTCAGAGTATGTTTCGCCAACATTTCTTGTGAAGCAAAAACTTACGTGCGAATGGGGAGATATTCATTTATTGTAGGCAAAAGGTTGGGGAAAGTCTCAAAGAATATACGAAATGTTTTATCCAAGTAAACACTAATATGGAGTTTTGTAAGGATAAGGTGGCACTAGCTGCTTTTGTAATGGGTTTTCTTCCGTGGGTAATGAAGGATAATGTTGCAGAGATAGAGGGTATGATATTTGAAGCGTTATTGGACCACATAGAAAAAATGTTGCCGAGGTGGATCGCTTGACCAGAGTTGGTCACATTCCTGAATCACAATACCCTTTATGGACCCCAAATCCAGTATTAGTAAAGAAAAAGAATAGCAAATGGCGAATATATGTTTACTTCACCGATCTAAATAGAACTTGTCCCAAAGATCATTTTCATGTCTCAAGTATAGATCAACTAGTCGCTTTGACTTCACGAAATCGACTAATTTTTTTGTGGATGCTTAAACGAGATATAATCTAATCTGAATGGATCCAAAATATCAGGAGAGTACTACATTTATTACTGGGAAAGGCTTACATTTCTATAAGGTAATGTCGTTTGAGTTTAAAAGGTTGGAGCTACCTACCAACGGTTAGTAAACAAAGCTTTTGAGACTCAAATCAGGAGAAATGTTGAAGTATATATCGTTGATATGTTAGCCAAGAGAGCAATGGATGAAGAACATTTAATAGATCTAGAAGAAACTTTTGCTAATTTGACAAAGATAAATTTGAAGTTGAATCCAGAAAAAATACACACTCGGAATGAGATTTGGAAAGTTCATTAGGTAAATAATCAGTGAAGAAGACGATCTGGTGCAGCTAAAGGCTCTGAGTACAAGACCAAGTTATGTTGATGCATGTTGTAAAATTACAACATGCATCAACATAACTTGGTCTTTTCTGACAATGTCTTTCTATTCTAATTTAAAATTAGACATTGTAATCTACCTATTTAATTTTGTTTTATGACTATCAGTATACAACCATGCATCATAGGGAATTAGTAAAATGAGAGAGGAAGAGGAAATGGTACGTACTGAAAAAGAAATACACTACCCTCATTTTCATGCAAAAAGCGTAGGATGAAACCAAAATTGACCAAGTATACCCTAAATATACTTGGACAATTCTAGAATAGATCAATGTAAAGGACACAAAACGTTAAATTTTTTTTAATACACATAAAAATTGACCAAATGAATTATTAAACTAAATTATACCCGAGAGTTCGCAAAATATAAAAGATTATTGGTTCAAAAAATGCCTTCAAACATTGTAGAAAACAAAAATAAAACAATTCATTTCATATGTCTTGGATCTTGTTGCTCGATGAATGGATGAGAGTCGATGATATTGAAGGGTCAAGATTAAGAAAGACAAAGAGAAAACAAGCACACGTTAATATTTTTTTTATAAATGTTCTAGACTTCCTTGGCAGTTCTCCTTAAAATCGCATTTACTGCACTTCATCTTTGCAGGTTTATAAACGTTAGAATCTTCATATCCTCTCCAAAATTCAAGACTCCCTCAATACTCATCGAAGTTGACGTAATCTACTTTATTAAGTCTCTTGGCCTTCTGGTAGTCATACCTGAATAACATTTGATTCATGATACATAAGGTACTTGTCTTATGAAAAATAGGTAACTTCAGGTTTGAAAAGTTAAAATATTTATGTTCTTACATAATCAATGAGATCTGATGTGATGAGTGAATACTCATACACCGGCTTACGTAAAGCTAAACTAGATCTCTTACCACCTGTAAGAAAAAATGAAAGATAGAAATGTTAAGTAATATTAATATTTAGAGGAAATAGAGATGTAAAACTTTTAACCTCACTTTTAATGAGACACAATAAACTATATCTATTGTTCTGAGGTAGAATTCTATTAGGGTCCAATTTATAATCTTTGTAGAATCTTACTGTGGAAAATTTCAAGATGTTGGACAACATCACTTGAAATCTGGCAAAGGAAAACATTTTTATTATTACATAAAAAATAATTCTATTAAAAAGAATGCAGTAAGTTAATTACTGATTATTTCGTTCTTGTTCATCACTCGCAGGATGCTCTGCAAAACGTGTTTTATATTCTATTATCCTTGGAATTGGATCTCAATTTTTGGGTATATGTATTATTTCAACTTCATGAATTCTACCCGTAACACAGATGCCGTCAATAAACCCTACACTGATAGTATAACCACGCATAAATGAGACACAAAACTTTATCTTCTAATAGGTGATTTTTTATACTTTACAAAGTGACAACAACATTTGTTATACACACATCCAAAGAAATTACTAGCTACCTTATCTATCTCTCTATGTATCTTTATTTTAATTGTTGAGCATTAGGTATATACGAAAAATATTACATATAGATATTTAGATTGTATCTAATAACACAACGTTAAGCAACGACGGACTAACTTTCATCGGCCATCAAAGGCCTACACTACCGGAACCCGGAAACAAAGAAAAGTGAACACAGACGAAAAAGGAAGCGAGACATGACGGCATAAAACAGTACCATTTAAGTTATAATAAGAGAAGAAAACTTATCAAGGCAGCTCTAGTATTGATTTGTTTTCAATCAACTGATCGGTAGCCACTATGAAACGGCGAATGAAATCGCGAATTGTTGGAAGGCGGTGAGGATTGTTACAACTTTGAAAAAAGGATCTGGTGTCCGAAAAAAGTGGAGCATGGCCACATTCTACATCTGAAAAGGGAAAACCGTAATGAAGACATTTATGTTAACCTCGGTAGGAAGATATCAAAAGCTTTTCAAAGTTCTAACAATCTTCACCGCCTTCCAACAATTCTCGATTTCATTGGCCGCTTCATATTGGGTACCGATCAGTTGATGAAAAAAAAACCAATACTAGAGATGCCGTTGTAAGTTTTCTTCTCTTATTATAACGTAAATGGTATTGTTTTATGTCGTCCGGTCTCGCTTCCTTCTTTGTCCGTGTTCACTTTTCTTTGTTTCCAGGTTCCGGTAGTGTAGGCCTTTGATGGCCGATGAAAGTAAGTATGTCGTTGCTTAACCTTGTGTTATTAGATCCAATCCAAAGATGTATACGTGATATTTTCAGTATATATCTAATATTCAACAATTAATATAATTATACATAGAGAGATAGATAAGGTAGCTAGTAATTTCTATAAATGTGTATAACAAATGTTATTGTCACTTTGTAAAGTATAAATAAGATCACCTATTAAAAGTGTTATTGTCACTTTGTAAAGTATAAATAAAATCACCTATTAGAAGATAAAGTATTGTGTCTCATTTATGCGTGGTTATACTATTAGCGTAGGGTTTATTGACGGCATTTGGGTTACGGGTAGAATTGACGAAGTTGAAATGATACATACACCCGGAAATGGAGATCCAATTCCAAGGATAATAGAATATAAAACACGTTTTGCACAGGATCCTACCAGTGATGAACAAGAACGAAATAATCAGTAAGTTATTTATTTACTTTTTTTGATGTAATAATAAAAATGTTTTCCTTTGACAAATTTCAAGTGATGTTGTATAAAATACATGTGGGACAATATGTTTCCGACATTAAGATTCTACAAAGATTATGAATTCGACCCTAATAGAATTTTAGCTCAAAATACAATAGATATAGTTAATGGTGTCCCATTAAAGGTGAGGTTAAAAGTTTTACATCTCTATTTTATCTAAATATAATATTAGTTAATTTTTTATTTTCTAGTTGAAGTGGTAAGAGATCTAGTTGAGCTTTATGAGTCTTCACTCATCACATCAAATCTCATTGATTAAGTAAGAACATAAATATTTTAACTTTTAAGTAAGAACATAAATATTTTAATTTTTCAAATCTGAAATTACTTCTTTTTCATAAGCCAAGTACCTTATGTATCATGAATCAAATGTTATTCAAGTATGACTACCAGAAGGCAAAGAGACTTAATAAAGTAGATTAAGTCAACTTCGATGAGGATTGGCTACTCAAATCCACGGGAGTCTTGAATTTTGGAGAGGAATTTTGGAGAGGAAAGTAACTTTTATAAACCTACTAAAATGAAGTGCCTTAAACGCGATTTTAAAGAGAACTACCTAGGAAGTCTAGAACATTTCTAAAAAGATATATTAACGTGTGCTTGTGTTCTCTTTGTCTTTCCTAATCTTGACCCTTCAATATCATCGACTCCCATCCATTCATCGAGCAATAAGATCCAAGACATGTGAAATGGATTGTTTTATTTTTGCTTTCTACAATGTTTGAAGGCATTTTTTGAACCAATAATCATTTATTTTTGGCGAACTCTCGGGTATAATTCAGTTTAATGAGTCTTTTTGTCAATTTTGATGTGTATGGCTTTTTTTTAACATTTTGTGTCCTTTACATTGATTGTTTCTAGAATTGTCCAAATATATTTAGGGTAAATGAAGGTTTTCTCTCTTTTTTGAAAGAGATGAGGGTTGCTTAGTCTTTAAGAACTATTTTTTCAATCATGGTAGTATAGTTTTTACCCAGATTTCACTTTAAAGATGGCGGAAGTAATGAAAATTTATTGTCCAAAAGTTTAAGTGTAAGAACTTACTAAAAGTAACTTCCACCTACTTTTGTCCCTTAAGAAGCCCAATAGCAACAATTTAAACAATTTAGTTGCCTTGTGTTTAACAATTTAGTTGCCTTGTATGAGAAACACATTCTTTTAGAGTCGTGATAAGTGTAGTTCTATCCCAGGTTTGATAGGGTTACCTAGGGAGGTTAGGGTGTTAGTTAAGTTATCTCTGTGTTGGGTTCACTTTAATATTTTAGGTTGAGGATGTCTTTTTATTCTAATTTAAAATTAGACATTGTAATTTACCTATTTAATTTTGTTTTATGACTATCAGTATACAACTATGCATAATAGGGCATTAGTAAAATGAGAGAGGAAGAGGAAACAGTACTTACTGAAATTTGATCAAGCCGATGGAGATCAGGCCTGACAAGAGCAAAACATTCTCTATGGGGAAATAAAGCTCGTATAGAATCTCAATTCTACAAATCATTATAATATAATTAGAATTTCCACTACATAAAAAACACTTAATAGTTACAGATTAGAACAAAATCCATTCTTAATATACAATAATTTCATTTAATATACAATAATTTCATTTAGGAAACTCAACGTATAGAAGACAGTCGTTATAGTGACAACACAACTTACAATCACAGCAGTCGTTATAGTGACAAACACAACTTACAATCACAGCAGGCTGTATAATGACACAAAACAAACTCGCTGCAATTTCCTAAAACTCTAAACTGTCAGTATAAAAGCTGCCTGCAGTTATTACCTCATTTTGCGCAGTTATATCTCTTCTGCTGCCTTGAGGCGGCCTTAAAGCCGTCTCAAGATAGTCGCGTGGTGTTATCCTTCGATTGTCCTCCGCTAACTCTAGATAAAAGTCCTACAAAAAGCTATATGTTAACATGTTTGCACAAATATAAGGCATTATACATATAAAGCAACACTTGGTCAAATACAAGATAACATATATTCTAAACAAACTACCCTCAGAAGCCAAACAAATATGGGGGAGCACTGGCCAAGTTCCGAGGCTGAACTTCTTGCTTCAGAGGCCTTCACACGGATATGCTTTGTCATTTGCATTACAAGTGAGAGACTGTTAAATGCAGCTTCATCTATGGCTCCCATCTAATGAAAATATAAATTCAAGTCAAGAGAATATAGAAAGGAAGTGACATGGACAATGAATAAAAGGAGGAGCTCCAACGAGGTTAAACTATGGTTATGTTCATATCAAGCATCATCTTTAGCGAAGGGAAGAAGACAAGAGAGAGAGTCCAACCGGTTGGACTAGCCACTAAACCCTTGAATTACAAATTTATAAATACAAATAAATAGCAATCAGAAAACCTAGCTCAAAACCCTAATTAACCAACATATTTTATAAGAACAAGAATTCTAAACCTCAATAAACCCTATTCAACTAACATACCTAACTAGAAATCTCCTAAATCCAAAACTACGAATCGAATCCAAAAATCAAAACTAACCTGATTCAGAATAAAGCTTTTTCCCTGCCGACCTCGACCACAAACGGAGAAAACTCCAGCCGGTTCTTTGATGAGAGCTTTTTCCCTGCCGACCTCGACCTCGACCACAAACGGAGACAACTCCAACCGGTTCTTTGATGAGCTCTAGAGTGGCCACCCCCTCCGGATGCATCCTAAACTTCCCACGCTCGTCGCAATAGACCAATCGAACAGCTCTCCCTGCCCCGGTCACCGGAGAAGGCTGCATAACCGGCGGTGGAGGAGAACGTTCGGGAGAGGAATCAGCTGAATCCCTCATCGAGGTTCGTTCGGGAGAAGAATCAGCTGAATCCCTCGTCGGAGGAAACCTCGCTGTTAGCACCGCCTCTGCCGAAAAATTGCATCATCATCGTCTCGCTGATAGCACCGCCTCTGCGGCGAAAAATTGCATCATCATCGTCTCGTAGGAGTAGCTTTTAGCTTCTGGCTTTAGTATCTTAAAGGGATAATTATGGAGAAAAAAGAATAAGATGGAAGAGAACAATTTTTTTTTTCTTTTCTTAATATTTTTGTTTAGTACGTCACCTATATATACTAGTAAAATATATTATACTGTTTTAAAACAGAGAATAATATATTTTATTAATATAATATTCTTCAAAATAAAAAATCTAATCTAAACAAATTTTTTGTAAATCCAATAATATATATATTATATATTAAATAATATATTTACAATTGAATAATATTTTCAATTAATAATATATTCTTATTTGAATAATATATATTATTCAAAAATAAATTAAAATATTATTAAAATATTTTAACTAAATTAGTTAATTAATATTTTAGAGCGCTTTTCTTTCAAGATCTATAATTTTGACACCTGATTTGAAAGTTTAGTTTATATCTTTTATTATTTGTCAATGACTATAGGGGTGTCAAACCGTTTGAACCGCGAACCATCAGAACCGTTTAAATCAGAACTACGGTTTGTGGTCCTGTCGGTTTGCGGTCCTGGCGGGTTACGGTCCTGTCGGTTTACTCCTTATGCGGTCCTGCCAGTTTACAGTTATGTCGGTTTGCAGTTCTAATGAGCCAGTTTCGCAGTTAAACCGCCAGTTCAAACCACCCGACAAACCATTTAGAAACCGTTTATCAAAATATTTTATAATGCTATTTAAAATTAATTTCTAAATGTTAATTGAATCTTATTTCAATAATTGAGATATGTACCATATAAACGAGTTAATTATGCTATTTCATATATTTTAATTTAAATATGTTATATTTTAATCAAAATTTTATAATCAAGCAATTACATTCTAAAAAAATAATTGTAATTTGATTTTGACATGTTTGATTATATTTATGTATGTAAGATATTTTATTTAATATTTGGTAGATATTAAATAAAATATATACATCTAATTGTATTTCGATTACAACATTTGAAGTCTAAATTTAATATTTGAAGTATTCAATATTTGAAGTATAAATTTAAAGTTTTTAAAATTGTATAAATTTGGATTATATTCCAATTGCGTAAACACATGTAATTTGGTTGTGAAATAAATTCAAAAATATCAAATGTATTTCAATTAACTACGTGTAATTTGGTTCCTAAAAAGGAATTATATTTTGATGGCGTAATTAAATATAATTAATTAAATATATTTATTTAGGAGATTAACATCATCAACAATATAAACTATCTATTATGTACCATTATGTGCTGGGGGCATCCGGACAAATGTCCAAATTAACTTGTTAATAATATAAAATTTCTTTCAATAAACTAAAAAAAAGGACGGGTTAATAATATAAAATTTATTTCAATAATCTAGAGAATTTAATATATTTTTTTCATAAAAGTACTAAAATTATTAAAAAAACTAATAGTTCAAAAAATCTATTTATAGAGTTATAATTTTTTTAAATAATAGTTCAAATTTCCTATTTATATAAAAAAAATTTATTTTTTTTTAAATATTAGTGCGAAATCCTATATATAGAGTTTTGATTTTTTTTAAATAATTTAAAGTGCATAAACTTATAAAAAAATCAGTCACGGATGACGTCAGCAAGTGACGTCATCCGTGACGTCACCCGTGCGGACCATCTGGTCAGACGTGCGGATGGTCCGCACGTTCAAACGCAACGGCTAGTTAGATTTAACTAGCCGTTGCGTGGCAGGTCCGGGCCATCCGGACGAATGTCCGAATGGTCCAAATTCCGAATCCGGGCGTCCGGACATTTCGTCCGATGCCCCAGACCGACTGTCGGAACCATCCGGACAGATCTCCGGATGGTACGGACAGTTTCATTTTTTAAAAATTAAAAAAAAAATTGGGTCTCCCCTATAAATAGAGGAGACCCAACTCCAACCTCACACACTCTCTAAATCTACTATAAACTCTCTAAGTCTCTCTACTTGTTCTAGATTTTTTTAATAAACTTAACTTTCTTATTTTACATATCGTAGTTCTGTTTTCGAAATAGTTAGATTTTTTTTTTGAATTTTTTTTTATTAGTTTTTATTAGTTATTATTTGTGGTTATCTCAAATTTCCGATGTCGTTTTGTGGATTCAACAACAGGTTAGGACAAGCAACTCCGAAAACTGATTTTTCAGAATTTTCTTCTTTTATGATGTCTCCTCCACCCGAGAGGGATCCGATCACACGACGCATCAAATGTGCCACTAAACCTACGAATATGAGTAAGACCGTCAAACAAACTTTTAGTTTGAAAATTTCCGATAAGGAGAGGCGAAGCGTCAAACCTGCTAGTACTACACGTACAACTTTCGGTAAGACCGTCAAACCAACTTTTAGTTCTAAAATGGTCGACAATGTGACATGAAGTGTCAAACACCCAACTATAACTAAGAGTAAGACCGTTGTTCCTAAACAAAGTCTTAGTACGAAGACGAAGATGGTCGATTTGATTGCTGCTGCGTTAAGTAAGGTTAATCGTGAGACTCGAGGACAAATTTTGGGAGATCCATTACAAATTGCAGTTACTGTTGAGAAAGTTTTGCGACTTAAAAAAGTGGTTAGCGACAAGAGACTAAAAAGTGTATTTTAGCAATTGTAATATTAAATATTTTGATATAACTTGTAATATTAAATATTTTAATATGACTTGTAATATTTTAGCATTTGTAATATTAAATGTTTTAATATAACTTGTAATATTTTAGCATGATAAAATATGAATTTGGTTTAAAAAATAATAAATAACATTTGTAATATTTAAAACCAAATCACAATAATAAAATTCAAAATGTAATATTAAAATTATAACAATATAACTTAAAAATAATAAATAACACTTGTTATATTTACAACCAAGTCACAATAATAAAATTCAAAATGTAATATTAAAATTATAACAATATAACTTAAAAATAATAAATAACACTTGTTATATTTAAAACCAAATCACAATAATAAAATTCAAAATGTAATATTAAAATTATAACAATATAACTTAAAAATAATAAATAACACTTATAATATATAAAACCTAATCACAATAATAAAATTCAAAATATCATATTAAAATTATAACAATATAACTTGTAATATTTTTGCATGATAAAATATGATTTTGGTTTAAAAAATAATAAAAAATACTTGTAATATTTAAAACCAAATCACAATAATAATCAAAATGTAATATTAAAATTATAACTATAGAATTTGTAATATTTTAACATGATAAGATATAGTTTTGGTTTGTAATATTAAAATCAACACTTCAAATATTAATAACGAAAACAAATTAATATTAACCAAAATGTAATAATAATTTTATAATAATATGCAATATGTCAATATTTTTTAAATATAACATTTTGGTTATAAAATAAATAAAACATTTATAATATTTACAAATAAACCGCGGTTTTTACAAATAAACCGTGGTTTCGCAGTCCTAATGGTTTGCGGTCCTGCCGGTTTCCAGTCCTAATGGGCCGGTTTCCAGTTAAACCGCCAGTTCATAAACAGATTGCCAGCTTTGAACCGCGGTTCCTGAACCATTTTCCACGCCTAAATGACTACATAGGGTATTAGAAATATTATAAATTTTATCCATTATTTTATAAATATTTACTTCATTTCTATAAAACAAAACATTATTCGGTTTTTTTCTATAATTTTCTTTTAAATTTTTGGAAAATTGTACTATATTTTTTAAATAGAAAGAAACTTGATTAATTAATTACGAAAAATAGAATTAAAAAATAAATATTTAATATTAGTAATATATAACTTGTTATATTTTATAAATTATAAAAGTTTTTGAATTACTTTTTATTTAGTGTTTAAAAAATTGGACTAGTATAGCCGATAACCTAATAATATTCAACGTAATATTTAATATTCATAATCCAAACTACTTTTTAATTATTATCTAAAAATGGGATAACTTTTTCTAATATATAAATATGGGTTAAGTATCATTTAAGGCCCAAAACCCTAACCATTATTCACCTAAGACCTATATTTTCATTATTCTCCGAGAAAAATCCGTTTTAGTCAAATATTTACTATTGAAGATCGACTAATACCCTAAATATCCCTACTCTATAATATAAAAAGCTTTTACACCCATTCTTCACCTTTTTTCTCATTTTCTATCTCTTTCTCTCTTCGTGAATAGAACAACTCTGTATTAGGCGATTCTTTCTTTTTTTTACTCAATAATATTTTTTTTCTTTTTTTTTTAATGTTTTTGTTGTGTTTTTTGTTGTGTTCGAAGTTTGATTTTGGATATATGTTTAGGTAAGTTGATTTGTGTGTCGTAAGGCAAATTTCGATTTCAGAATACTAGAGGTACTCGAGATATGTTTTTGTTTGTGGTTCTTGGTATTTATCTGGTTTTTACGTTGCTAATGTAGTTAATTAGTTGTATTTCACTTAGATTTTTATCGATTTTAGTCTGTTTTGAATTTCTAAGTTTTTTTTGTCGAGTAAAACAGTTCAAGGAAGAAGATGCGAAACATTTGTATCCGTACCTACTGATAGATGCAAAACGTTTGTTTCTGTACCTACTGATGGTTGCGAAACGTGAAATTCTTTTGGAATGGTAGATGCAAAATACGTCTTTAGTAAGTTAATTCGTCTTAAAAAAAGAAAACCAACGATACTTTTGGATTTTTTTTCAAGTTACGGTTTAAAAGATACAGACTTTTAAAGTTTTAAGATTTATAGGGGTTTCACAAGAAGATGCGAAACCTTCTTTGTTCTCATAGATGCGAAACCTACTTTGTTGTGCTAGATGTGAAACCTTCTTTATTTTGCTAGATGCGAAACCTTCTTTATTTTGCTAGATGCTAAACATTTTTTTATTATGATAGATGCGAAACATTCTTTATATTGATAGACTTGAAACCTTCTTTATTTTGGTAGATGCGAAACCATATAACTAAGAAATGTGTGTAAAATATTTGTTAAAAAAAATCAAAACATATCATGAATAATAGGCGGAGCTGGGTGGGTGCCTGTGGGGTCCGAGGAACCCACCCAATTCCTAAACTATATTGTTTAGTACCAACATAAAAGAAAACAACCATGTATCTCCGTGGCAAAATCAAGCTGAGGAACCCACAACATCTATGTTTCGATACCTCTAAACCTCGTCTTATTTATTTTTGGTCCTATACCCTCCTACTCCTAAATTATTTATTTTTGGTCTTATACCCTCCTACTCCTAAAATATAGGATAGTACTTTATATTATTATTTTTTTTATATAATATCAATTTATATTATTTTTGTATATATATAGATTAAATCCTAACTACAAAATATACTATTTTCTTCTAATTTTCAGCATCAAACACTAAGGTATTTATTATGTTTTATGTTATTAATTCTCAAAATTGAAGTTTTGCTACATGTCTTATGTTATTATTCACTAGTTATAACGATTTAGTTTAAATTTATTGTTGATTGAGTTTTTTTTAATGATTGTCATTATCGGATGCATATATATTTTAAACCAACTCCTAAATATAAAGGAGCAAATACAAATGTCATCTTGTAACAACTTTAGTGTTGACATTCCTGGCATGGAGGCACAATATGTGAAAGATATGAAATCTAGGCGTTTAGCTCATGTTGTTTCTAACACTACAAGTTCGATTGCTTCATGAATATTTTAGATATGCAATTAAAAGAGTTGAATGAGAGGTTTAATATGGAAAACGCTGAGTTGTTGAAATACGTTGCATGCTTGAGTCATTGCTCTTCATTTAAAGCTTTTGATAGTAAATTATTATTGAGAATAACAAGAATGTACCCAATTGAGTTTTCTGATGTTGATGATGAAGTTTCGACAAACCAATTTAAGTGTTATATTAGGAGTGTGAGCAAAGATGCTAGATTTTCCAATTTGAAAGGACTTGCAAAACTTTTTAGGATTATTGTGAATACAAAAAAGCATAGAATCTTCAATTGAGTTTATGAACTTTTGAAGCTGGATTTACTTTTACCCGTAGCAACGGTCAGTGTTGAGCGAGTTTACTCAGGAATGAATTATATGAAGAATGAGTTGAGAAATAGAATGAGCGATCCATAGCTTAATGAATGTCTGATAACATTTGTGGAAAAATAGGTATTTACCACGATTAGTAACACATATATCCTTCAACATTTTCAAACTATGAGTAGGAGGAAAGTACAAGTAGAATTAACTTAGATTTATGTTTTTATTTTAGTTTTTCCTAACCATATTTTAGTTATTTATGTAACGTATATTATGTCTTGACACCGACAATTCAATATTTTAAACTTCAATATAAACCATTTGTTATAACCATTTTTTATTTTATTTTAATTTATTTTGATATATATATATATGCTCTTTCGACAATAAATAAAGTCCAGGACACCACAATGTTCCGATCCTGGCTACGCCACTGTCATGAATGAAACTAGTTTTGTTCGTCTTAAAAAAAGAAAACCAATGGTATTTTTAGACTCTTTTTCCGAGTTACAGTTTAAAAGATACGGACCTTTAAAAATTAAAATTAAAAAAGAAAGTTTGTTCCGGTATTTTATATAGAATGATATTTGAGGTATAAAGTCTATTAAAACATTTAGATCTTTGTCCGTAACATGTTTGTTGGATCGGTCGTTAATGGTAAGTCTTGTTATAAATATAGATGTTAATTATTATTTAATATCTTGTTTCTTTTTTATAATACCGTAAGAACTTTTAATGAGTTTTATATGTTTCATTTTTTGTTTAACTTTTTTTATTGTTTTTCTTATTATGTCGTTATTTATTTTTCGTATCGTTTTTTTATACAACGCCGCCAACTTAAAATCAATGAGTTAGATTGTTACTGATTGTCAAACTCATCATTAGAATCCCTACAAAATTCATTAATCTCACGATTTTGAAGTTTTCGGCATCAACACCGACTCAACACGACAAATACGATCAGGTACATTTCTTCCAAAAAATTTGAAATCAGTTAGTTGTCTAAATTTTGGATTGAAATTTTTGGTTAGGTTATATGTCAATGGTCTAATTTTGAATGAGTATTACGATAAAAATTCATTTGATAAAATCAATGCTAAAAAAATATTTGTGTTTAGTCTCATAAAAGAAGGAGAATATGGAGACGAATAGGTTTTAGTATAATAAATACAAGGGTAAGTTAGTATAATAATTTACCGAAGGCTAAACTAAAGCAAACATAAGGATCGAGGGGGTCAAATGTAATAACTAGTGGTAAATATGTAATTTAATAACCTACTTCATGTACTATATAAAAGAAATTCTCTTTTGGGAAAATGGTCCAATAATTGGTTAATGATTGATATATTTATTCTATTTGTCTTTTTCTCTCTCTAATATTCATATTTCTCTCACTATAAATATTCACATAAAACTATTTATGTATCTAACCCTCTTATTCGAATAACATTTAATCAATCACTAAAAAATAATTGAATTCATCATTAGCACCGTCTGTGGGAACCTGATTGGTACCCAGAATCTTTGTTCCAAAACCATAGTATAATCTAAAAATATGACAAGTTTGATGGATACGAAAATTCATGGAGAGCTAGCGGCAGATCCGAAGAGCCTTGCAATTGGAGACTCGTCTGAAGATCTCATGATCGACGAACAAATGACAAACAAAGAAAACAATAATGATCAATATGCGGAAGAGCTACTCGAAGAACATATCTTGGTAGCTCGGACAAAAAGAATTGCTGGAAGATATTGAGAAGTTAAATACGAAAAAGAGGCGATGATCAGCTTGCGAAGACTTAAATCTGAGGTCCAACAAGAGAGAAAAGTGAGAACCGACCAGGTACAAAATATTTCTCTGTCCGAGGAGAAATGTCAGAAGAAGAGTCGTCGTTCTTCTAAAAGAAGATCTAGATCTTAACATCGTAACGAATCATCAGATTCCAGTAAATATTTGTCTTATAGTTTTGATGAATATTTATCCTCAGATAGGGATAATTGGCATCAAAGAACTTACAGGAAATGAGATTCAAGGAAGCACAAAGATGCTCGTCGATCTAATCGGGAAGTTAAAGGCTCTAGGAAAGAAAAATAAGACCGAGCAAAGCAAAAGTTTTATTCTAAAGATCCTGATAAAGTTATGCATGTAGCTCAGCAGGAATATGTAAGTCCGCGCATGCAAATTTAGTATGGCAGCCATGATCTTGAAGTGGTTCGCGCATGTAGCTCATCTCCTCTCTCCCTAGAAATTCTATATGCTCATCTCCCGAAGTGGTTCCACATTTCTAGGCTGGAAAACTTTGATGGAACTCAGGATCTAGACAATCACATCAAGCAATTCAAAAAAAATACGATCAATTACGATGATGATGATGATGATAATCTATTGTGTAAGTATTGTTCTCAAACTTTTAAGAATGTTGTTTCAAAATGGTATAATCGCTTGCCCCATGTTTGTATCAAGAATGTTGATATGTTTCAGAGTATGTTTCGCCAGTATTTCTTGTGAAGCAAAAAATTACGTGCGAATGGGGATATAATCATTTACTGTAGGGAAATGGTTGGGGAAAGTCTCAAAGAATATACAAAATGTTTTATCCAAGTAAACACTAATATGGAGTTTTGTAAGGATAATGTGGCACTAGCTGCTTCTCTAATGGGTTTTCTTCCGTGGGTAATGAAGGATAATGCTACAGAGACAGAGGCTATGATATTTGGGGCGTCATTGGACCACATAGAAAAAATGTTGCCGAGGTGGATCGCTTGACCAGAGTTGGTCACATTCGTGAATCACAATACCCTTTATGGACCCCAAATCCACTCTTAGTAAAGAAAAATAATAGCAAATAGCGAATATGTCTGTACTTCACTGATCTAAACAGAACTTGTCCCAAAGATCATTTTCATGTCTCAAGTATAGATCAACTAGTCGCTTTGACTTATTGAAATCGACTAATTTTTTTATGGATGCTTAAACCAGATATAATCTGATCTGAATAGATCCAAAATATCAGGAGAGTACTACATTTATTACTGGGAAAGGCTTACACTTCTATAAGGTAATGTCGTTTGAGTTAAAAAAAGTTGGAGCTACCTACCAACGGTTAGTAAACAAAGCTTTTGAGACTCAAATCAGGAGAAACTTTGAAGTATATATCGATGATATGTTAGCTAAGAGAGCAAAGGATGAAGACCATTTAATAGATCTAGAAGAAACTTTTGCTAATTTGACAAAGACAAATTTGAAGTTGAATCCAGAAAAAATACACATTCGGAATGAGATCTGGAAAGTTCATTAGGTAAATAATCAATGAAGAAGACGATCCGGTGCAGCTAAAGGCTCTGAGTACAAGACCAAGTTATGTTGATGCATGTTGTAAAATTACAACATGCATCAACAGAACTTGGTCTTTTCTGACAATGTCTTTCTATTCTGATTTAAAATTAGACATTGTAATCTACCTATTTAATTTTGTTTTATGACTATCAGTATACAAACATGCATCATAGGGAATTAGTAAAATGAGAGAAGAAGAGGAAATGGTACGTACTGAAAAAAATACAATACCCTTATTTTCATGCAAAGAGCGTAGGATGAAACCAAAATTGACCAAGTATACCTTAAATATACTTGGACAATTCTAGAATAGATCAATGTAAAGGACACAAAACGTTAAAAAAAATTCAATATACATAAAAATTGACCAAATGACTCATTAAACTGAATTATACCCGAGAGTTCGCTAAAAATAAAAGATTATTGGCTCAAAAAATGCCTTCAAACATTGTAGAAAACAAAAATAAAACAATTCATTTCATGTCTTGGATCTTGTTGCTCGATGAATGGATGAGAGTCGATGATATTGAAGGGTCAAGATTAAGAAAGACAAAGAGAAAACAAGCACACGTTAATATTTTTTTTAAAATGTTCTAGACTTCGTGGGCAGTTCTCCTTAAAATCGCATTTACTGCACTTCATCTTTGCAGGTTTATAAACGTTATAATCTTCATATCCTCTCCAAAATTCAAGACTCCCTCAATCCTCATCAAAGTTGACGTAATATACTTTATTAAGTCTCTTGGCCTTCTGGTAGTCATGCCTGAATAACATTTTTTTTTCATGATACATAAGGTACTTGTCTTATGAAAAATAGGTAACTTCAGATTTGAAAAGTTAAAATATTTATGTTCTTACATACTCAATGAGATCTGATGTCATGAGTGAAGACTCATACACCGGCTTACGTAAAGCTCGACTAGATCTCTTACCACGTGTAAGAAAAAATAAAAGATAAAAAATTAAGTAATATTAATATTTAGATAAAATAGAGATGTTAAACTTTTAACTTCACCTTTAATGAGACACCATCAACTATATCTATTGTATTCTGAGGTAGAATTCTATTAGGGTCCAATTCATAATCTTTGTAGAATCTTACTTTGGAAAATTTTCACATGTTGTCCCACATGTATTTATACAACATCACTTGAAATCTCACAAAGGAAAACATTTTTATTATTACATAAAAAATACTTCTATTAAAAAGAATGCAGTAAGTTAATTACTGATTATTTCATTCTTGTTCATCACTGGCAGTATGCTCTACAAAACGTGTTTAATATTCTATTATCCTTGGAATTGGATCTCAATTTCCAGGGATATGTATCATTTCAACTTCGTCAATTTTACCCGTAACACAGATGCCGTCAATAAACCCTACACTAATAGTATAACCACGCATAAATCAGAACAAAACTTTATCTCCTAATATGTGATGTTTTTTATAATTTTCAAAGTGACAACAACATTTGTTATACACACATCCAAAGAAATTACTAGCTACCTTATCTATCTCTCTATGTATCTTCATATTAATTGTTGAGCATTAGATATATACTAAAAATATTATGTATACATCTTTCGATTGTTTCTAATAACACAAGGTTAAGCAACGACGGACTTACTTTCATCGGCCATCAAAGGCCTACACTACTGGAACCCGGAAACAAAGAAAAGTGAACACGGACGAAGAAGGAAGCGAGACCGGACGGCATAAAACAGTACCATTTAAGTTATAATAAGAGAAGAAAACTTATAAAGGCAGCTCTAGTATTGATTTGTTTTCCATCAACTGATCGGTAGCCACTATGAAGTGGCGAATAAAATCGAGAATTGTTGGAAGGCGGTGAGGATTGTTACAACTTTGAGAAAAGGATATGGTGTCCGAAAACAGTGAAGCATGGCCACATTCTACATCTGAAAAGGGAAAACTGTAATGAAGACATTTATGTTAACCCCGGTAGGAAGATATCAAAAGCTTTTCAAAGTTCTAACAATCTTCACCGTCTTCCAACAATTCTCGATTTCATTCGCCGCTTCATATTGGGTACCGATCAGTTGATGAAAAAAAAACAATAATAGATATGCCGTTGTAAGTTTTCTTCTCTTATTATAACGTAAATGGTACTGTTTTATGCCGCCCGGTCTCGCTTCCTTCTTTGTCCGTGTTCACTTTTCTTTGTTTCTGGGTTCCGGTAGTGTAGGCCTTTGATGGCCGATGAAAGTAAGTATGTCGTTGCTTAACCCTGTGTTATTAGATACAAGCCAAAGATGTGTACGTGATATTTTCAGTATATATCTAATGCTCAACAATTAATATAATGATACATAGAGAGATAGATAAGGTAGCTAGTAATTTCTATGGATGTGTATAACAAATACTATTGTCACTTTGTAAAGTATAAATAAAATCACCTATTAGAAGATAAAGTATTGTGTCTCATTTATGCATGGTTATACTATCAGCGTAGGGTTTATTGACGGCATCTGGGTTACGGGTAGAATTGAAGAAGTTTAAATGATACATATACCCGGAAATGGAGATCCAATTCCAAGGATAATAGAATATAAAACACGTTTTGCACAGGATCCTACCAGTGATGAACAAGAACGAAATAATCAGTAAGTAATTTATTTACTTTTTTTTATGTAATAATAAAAATGTTTTCCGTTGACAGATTTCAAGTCCCACATTAAGATTCTACAAAGATTATGAATTGGACCCTAATAGAATTTTACCTCAGAATACAATAGATATAGTTGATGGTGTCTCATTAAAGGTTAGGTTAAAAGTTTTACATCTCTATTTTATCTATATATAATATTACTTAATTTTTTATTTTCTCTTACAAGTGGTAAGAGATCTAGTTGAGCTTTATGAGTCTTCACTCATCACATCAGGTCTCATTGATTAAGTAAGAACATAAATATTTTAACTTTTCAAATATGAAATTACCTTTTTTTCATAAGCCAAGTACCTTATGTATCATGAATCAAATACTATTCAAGTATGACTACCAGAAGGCCAAGAGACTTAATAAAGTAGATTAATTCAACTTCGATGAGGATTGGATCCGTACTAAAATCCACGGGAGTCTTAAATTTTGGAGAAGAAATTAACTTTTATAAACCTACAAAGATGAAGTGCCTTAATTGCGATTTTAAGGAGAACTGCCGAGGAAGTCTAGAACTTATATATAAAAAAATATAAACGTGTGCTTGTGTTCTCTTTGTCTTTCTTAATTTTGACCCTTCAATATCATCGACTCTCATCCATTCATCGAGCAACAAGATCCAAGACATATGAAATGGATTGTTTTATTTTTGCTTTCTACAATGTTTGAAGGCATTTTTTGAACCAATAATCATTTATTTTTGGCGAACTCTGAGGTATAATTCAGTTTAATGAGTCTTTTGGTCAATTTTGATGTGTATAACTTTTTTTTAACATTTTGTGTCCTTTACATTGATCGTTTCTAGAATTGTCCAAGTATATTTAGGGTAAATGAAGGTTTTCCCTCTTTTTTGAAGGAGGTGAAGGTTGCTTAGTCTTTAAGAACTATTTTTTGAATCATGGTAGTATAGTTTTTACCCAGATTTCACTTTAAAGATGGCGGAAGTAATGAAAATTTATTGTCCAAAAGTTTAAGTGTAGGAACTTACTAAAAATAACTTACACCTACTTTTGTCCCTTAAGAAGCCCAGCAGGAACGATTTAGTTGCCTTGTATGAGAAACACATTCCTTTCAAAGTCGTGATATGTGTAGTTCTATCCCAGGTTTGATAGGGTAACCTAGGGAGGTTAGGGTGTTAGCTAAGTTATCTCTCTGTTGGGTTCACTTTAATATTTTAGGTTGAGGATGTCTTTCTATTCTGATTTAAAATTAGACATTGTAATTTACCTATTTAATTTTGTTTTATGACTATACGTATACAACCATGCATAATAGGACATTAGTAAAATGAGAGAGGAAGAGGAAATAGTACTTACTGAAATTTGATCAAGCCGGAGATCACTTTCGTGGAGATCATTTTCGTTGTCCATATGCCTGACAAGAGCAAAACATTCTCTATCAGGAAATAAAGCTCGTATAGAATCTCGAATCTACAAATCATTATAATATAATTAGCATTTCTACCACATAAAAAACACTTAATAGTTACAGATTAGAACAAAATCCATTCTTAATATACAATAATTTCATTTAGGAAACCTCAACGTATAGGAGACAGTCGTGACAAACACAACTTACAATCACAGGCTGTATAATGACACAAAACGAACTCGCTGCAATTTTCTAAAACTCTAAACAGTCAGTATAAAAGCTGCCTGCAGCTATTACCTCATTTTGCGCAGTTATATCTCTTCTGCTGCCTTGAAGCGGCCTTAAAGCCGTCTTAAGATAGTCGCATGGTGTTATCCTTCGATTGTCCTCCGCAAACTCTAGATAAAAATCCTACAAAAAGCTATATGTTAACATGTTTCCACAAATATAAGGCATTATACATATAAAGCAACACTTGGTCAAATACAAGATAACATATATTCTAAACAAACTACCCTCAGGAGCCAAACAAATATGGGGGAACACTGGCCAAGTTCAGAGGCTGAACTTCTTCCTTTAGAGGCCTTCACACGGATATGCTTCGTCATTTGCGTTACAAGTGAGAGACTGTCAAATGCAGCTTCATCTATGGCTCCCATCTAATGAAAATTTAAAATCAAGTCAAGAGAATATAGAAAAGAAATGACATGGACAATGAATAGAAGGAGGAGCTCCAACGAGGTTAAACTATGGTTATGTTCATATCGAAGCATCATCTTTAGCGAAGGGAAGAAGACAAGAGAGAGAGAGTCCAACCGGTTGGACTCGCCACTAAACCCTTGAATTACAAATTTATAAATACAAATAAGTAGCAATCAGAAAACCTAGCTCAAAACCCTAATTAACTAACATATTTTCTAAGAACAAGAATTCTAAACCTCAATAAACCCTGTTCAACTAACATACCTAACCAGAATCTCCTAAATCCAAAACTACGAATCGAATCCAAAAATCAAAACTAAACTAAACTAATTTAGAATAAAGCTTTTTCCCTGCCGACCTCGACCACAAACGGAGAAAACTCCAACCGATGAGAGCTTTTTCCCTGCCGTCCTCGAGTCGCAAAGGCGGTGCTAACAGCGAGACTGTTAGGGTGGCGACCAAAGTCCCACATCCCACATCGGTTAAACATGGGAAAGATCAATGGTATATAAGTAAGAACATACCTCAACTAGTATGAGGCCTTTTGGTAGTGGACCAAATGCAAAGCCGTGAGGGCCTTCGGGTGCCAAAGCGGAAAATATCATACTAGCGTTGAGATCGGTTGTGTTCTTACTTATATACGGAGGCGGAATATGCGGACCGGACCCCTAATTCACAACACCCATATTCCCAACACGTGGTATCAGAGCGTCAGGCCCAGACGGAACGCGATGGTGGTGAAATTCTCGGAGGTCGAACATGATGAACCAGTAGCCATATGATCAAGGTGATCTGCTCTAGAGATCCTAGTTCGGAGTGCTCGTGGCTCATCAAGAAGTGTGGCTTGATTGGAGTGGCGCTAAGGAACAAGACAGTGTGGTCTAAGAGGAGGTGAGCAGTAACATCCGTAGTGCCTCTATGGTCAGGTAGTCTTCAACCTGATTAGAGTGGGCGGATGAAAGTCAATTGAGAGGAGGCTAAGTGGTACTTTGTTCGAGAGGAGGATTTGTTAGGGTGGCGACCAAAGTCCCACATCCCACATCGGTTAAACATGAGAAAGATCAGTGGTATATAAGTAAGAACATACCTCAACTAGTATGAGGCTTTTTGGTAGTGGACCAAATGCAAAGCCGTGAGGGCCTTCGGGCTCCAAAGCGGACAATATCATACTAGTGTTGAGATCGGTTGTTTTCTTGCTTATATACGGAGGCGAAATATGCGGACCGGACCCGCATATTCCCAACAGAGACGATGATGCAATTTTTCGGCAGAGGCAGTGCTACCTGGGAGGTTTCCTCCAATGAGGGAGATAGCTGATTCCTCTCTCGAACGTTCTCCTCCACCGCCGGTTATGCAGTGTTCCTCCAATGAGGGAGATAGCTGATTCCTCTCTCGAACGTTCTCCGGTTTCCTCCAATGAGGGAGATAGCTGATTCCTCTCTCGAACGTTCTCCTCCACCGCCGGTTATGCAGTGTTCCTCCAATGAGGGAGATAGCTGATTCCTCTCTCGAACGTTCTCCTCCACCGCCGGTTATGCAGTGTTCTCCGGTGACCGGGGCATGGAAATCTGTTTGATTGGTCTATTGCGACGAGCGTTGGAAGTTTAGGATGGATGGGTGGCCACTCTTTTCTTAATATTTTTGCTTAGTACATCGCGCCTATATATACTAGTAAAATATATTATACCGTTTTTAAATAGATAATAATATATTTTACTAATATAATATTTTTTAAATAAAAAATCTAATCTAAACATATTTTTTCTAAACTGAATAATATATATTATCAATTTAATAATATATATTATCAATTTAATAATATATTTACAACTGGATAATATTTTCAATTGGATTATATATTCTTATTTGAATAATATATATTATTAAAAAATACATTAAAAAATTATTAAAATATTTTAACTAAAGAGCTTAATTAATTATTTTCCTAACATCTTTTCTTTCGAAATGTATAATTTTGACATCTGATTTGAAAGTTTAGTTTATATCTTTTATTGCTTGAAAGTAATTATTAAACGGTTAATTATTTTATAAATATTTACTTCATTTCTATAAAACAAAACATTATTCGATTTTCTTCTATATCTTTCTTTTAAATTTTGGAAAATTGTACTATATTTTTTAAATCGAAAGAAACTTGATTAATTAATTGCGAAGAATAGAATTAAAAAATAAATATTTAATATTTAAATAAGATATAGCTTGTTATATTTTATAAATATTTAAAAGTTTTTGAATTACTTTTTATTTATTGTTCAAAAATTGCTTGTATATCCGATAACCTAATAATATTCAACGTCATATTTAATATTTAGAATCCAAACTACTTTTTAATTATTTTCTAAAAATGGGATAACTTTTTCTAATATATAAATATGGGTTAAGTATCACTTAAGGCCCAAAACTCTAACCATTATTCACCTAAGACCCATATTTTTATTATTCTCCGAGAAAAATCCGTTTTATTCAAATATTTACTATTGAAGATCCACTAATATCCTAAATATCCCTACTCTATAATATAAAAAGCTTTTACACCCATTCTTCACCTTTTTTTCTCATCTTCAACTTTGTTTTTTGTTGATTTCAAAGTTTGATTTTGGATATCTGTTTAGGTAAGTCGATTTGTGTGTGGTAAGTCAAATTTTGATTTCATAATAGTAGAGGTACTCGAGATATGTTTTTGTTTCTGGTTCTTGGTATTTATCTGGTTTTTACTTTGCTAATGTAGTTAATTAATTAGCTGTATTTCACTTAGCTTTTAATCGATTTTAGTCTGTTTTGAGTTTCTAAGTTTTTTGTGTCGAGTAAAACAGTTCAGGAAAGAAGATGCGAAACATTTGTATATGTACCTACTGATAGATGCGAAACGTTTGTATCTGTACCTACTAATGGTTGCGAAACGTGTAATTCTTTTGGAACGTTAGATGCAAAACATGTCTTTAGTATATGCGAAACGTTGTTTGTTCTTTAAAAAACAATTCAAAACATATCATAAGTGGTATTAGTTTTATTTGTCTTAAAAAAACAAAACCAATGGTATTTTTGGATTTTTTTTCAAGCTACGGTTTAAAAAATACAGACTTTTAAAGTTTTAAAATTTATAGGAGTTTCACAAAGAAGATGCGAAACCTTCTTTTGTTCTGATAGATGTGAAACCTTCGTTGTTGTGCTAGATGCGAAACCTTCTTTATTTTGCTAGATGCGAAACATTATTTATTTTGTTAGATGCTAAACTTTTTTATTTTGATAGATTCGAAACCTTCTTTATTTTGATAAATGCGAAACCTTATTTATTTTGAATTGTGCTAGATGCGAAACTTTCTTTATTTTCCTAGATGCGAAACCGTATTTATTTTGATAGATGTTAAACTGTTTTTATTAAACATTCTTTATTTTAATCGATGCGAAACCTTTTTTTATTTTGCTAGATGAGAAACCTATTTGTTTTGATAGATACGAAACCTTCTTTATATTGATAGACTTGAAACCTTCTTTATATTGATAGACTTGAAACCTTCTTTATTTTGGTAGATGCGAAACGAGTCACTAGATGCGAAACCATATAACTAAGAAATGTGTGTAAAATATTTGTTAGAAAAATCAAAACATATCATGAATGGTACTAGTTTTTTCGTCTTGAAAAAATAAAACCAATAGTGTTTTTGGATTCGTTTTCCGAGTTACGGTTTAAAAGATACGGACCTTTAAAAACTAAAATTAAAAAAAAAATGTTCTAGTATTTTATATAGAATGATATTTAAGGTATAAAGTCTCTTAAAAAATTTATGGGTCGTTAATGGTAAGTCTCGCTATAAATATAGATGTTAATTATTATTTAATTTCTAGTTTCTTTTTTATAATACCGTAAGCACTTTTAATGAGTTATATATGTTTTATTTTTTTGTTTAATTTTTTAGAGTTTAATGTTTTTTATTGTTTTTCTTATTATGTCGTTATTTATTTTTCGTATCGATTTTTTTATACAACGCCGCCAACTTAAAATCAATAAGGTAGATTGTTACTGATTGTCAAACTCGTCATCAGACTCCTTACGAAATTCATTAATCTCACGATTTTGAAGTTTTCGGCATCAACACCGACTCAACACGACAAATACGACCAGGTAAATTTCTTCAAAAAAAATTGAAATCAGTTAGTAGTCTAAATTTTAGATTGAAATTTTTGGTTAGGTTATATGTCAATGGTCTAATTTTGAATGAGTATTAGGATAAAAATTCATTTGATAAAATCGATGCTAAAAAATTATTTGTGTTTAGTCTGATAAGAAAAGGAAAATATGGAGACGAATAGGTTTTCGTATAATAAATACAAAGGTAAGTTAGTGTAATAATTTACCGAAGGATAAACTAAAGCAAACATAAGGATCAAGGGGGTCAAATATAATAACTAGTAAAAAAAATTATGAATGATATACTAGTTGGATGAAAGATCCACTTAATAGTGGTAAATATGTAATTTAATAACCTACTTCATGTACAATATAAAGGAAATTCTCTTTTGGGAAAATGGTCCAATAATTGGTTAATGATTGCTATATTTATTCTATTTGTCTTTTTCTCTCTCTAATATTCATATTTCTCTCACTATAAATATTCACATAAAAATATTTATGTATCTCACCCTCTTATTCGAATATCATTTAATCAATCACTAAAAAATAATTGAATTCGTCATTAGCACCGTCTGTGGGAACCTGATTGGTACCGAGAATCTTTGTTCCAAAACCATAGTATTAATCTAAAAATATAACAAGTTTTATGGATACGAAAATTCATGGAGAGCTAGCGGCCGATCCGAAAATCCTAGCGATTGGAGACTCGTTTGAAGATCTCATGATCGAAGAACAAATGACAAACAAAGAAAACAATAATCATCAATATGCGGAAGAGCTACTCGAAGAATCTGTCTTGGTAGCTCGGCAAAAAGAATTCGCGGAAGATATTGAGAAGTTAAATACGGAAAGAGGTGATGATCAGCTCGCAAACACTTAAATCCGAGGTCCAACGAGAGAGAAAAGTGAGAATCGGCCAGGTATAAAATATTTCTCTGTCCGAGGAGAATTGTCAGAAGAAGAGTCGTCGTTCTTCTAAAAGAAGATCTAGATCTTAACATCGTAACGAATCATCGAATTCCAGTAAATATTTGTCTTATAGTTTTGATGAATCTTTATCCTCACATAGGGATAATTGGCATCAAAGAAGTTACTCGAAATGAGATTCAAGGAAGCAAAAAGATGCTCGTCGATCTAATAGGGAAGTTTAAGGCTCTCTGAAGGAAAAATAAGACCGAGCAAAGCAAAAGTTTTATTTTAAAGATCTTGATAAAGTTATGCATGTAGCTCAGCATGAATATGTAACTCCGCGCATGCAAATTTAGTCTGGCAGCCATAATCTTGAATATCGCGTAAGTAATCAGTATATATTTTCATCCGAGGAAGACTTATATGCGGCAGTAAATGAAGGATCGAGGGGAAGTCCGTATAAGTGGGTCATAGTTGGAGATCATCTCTTCTCTCCCTGGAAATTATATATGGTCATCTCCCGAAGTGGTTCGACATTTCTAAGCTGGAAAAGTTTGATGGAACTCAGGATCTAGACAATCACATCAAGCAATTCAAAAAAATTACGATCAATTACGATGATGATGATAAGCTATTGTGTAGGTCTTTTTCTCAAACTTTTAAGAATGTTGTTTCAAAATGGTATAATCGCTTGCCCCTGGGTTGTATCAAGAATGTTGATATGTTTCAGAGTATGTTTCGCCAGCATTTCTTGTGAAGCAAAAAATTACGTGCAAATGAGGATATAATCATTTACTGTAGCAAAAGGTTGGGGAAAGTCTCAAAGAATATACAAAACATTTTATCAAAGTAAACACTAATATGGAGTTTTGTAAGGATAAGGTGGCACTAGCTGCTTTTCTAATGGGTTTTCTTCCGTGGGTAATGAAGGATAATGCTGCAGAGACAGAGGCTATGATATTTGGGGCGTTATTGGACCACATAGAAAAATGTTGCCGAGGTGGATCGCTTCACCACAGTTGGTCACATTCGTGAATCACAATACCCTTTATGGACCCCAAATCCACTCTTAGTAAAGAAAAAGAATAGTAAATGGCGATTATGTGTGTACTTCACCGATCTAAACAGAACTTGTCCCAAAGATCTTTTTCATGTCTGAAGTATAGATCAACTAGTCGCTTTAACTTCTCGAAATCGACTAATTTTTTTATGGATGCTTAAACCAGATATAATCTGATACGAATGGATCCAAAATATCAGGAGAGTACTACATTTATTACTGGGAAAGGCTTACATTTCTATATAGTAATGTCGTTTGAGTTAAAAAAGTTGGAGCTACCTACCAACGGTTAGTAAACAAAGCTTTTGAGACTCAAATCAGGAGAAAATTTGAAGTATATATCGATGATATGTTAGCTAAGAGAGCAAGGGATTGAGACCATTTAATAGATCTAGAAGAAACTTGTGCTAATTTGACAAAGACAAATTTGAAGTTGAATCCAGAAAAAATACACATTCGGAATGAGATCTGGAAAGTTCATTAGGTAAATAATCAGTGAAGAAGACGATCCGGTGCAGCTAAAGGCTCTGAGTACAAGACCAAGTTATGTTGATGCATGTTGTAAAATTACAACATGCATCAACAGAACTTGGTCTTTTCTGACAATGTCTTTCTATTCTGATTTAAAATTAGACATTGTAATCTACCTATTTAATTTTATTTTATGACTATCAGTATACAAACATGCATCATAGGGAATTAGTAAAATGAGAGAGGAAGAGGAAATGGTACGTACTGAAAAAAATACAATACCCTTATTTCCATGCAAAGAGCGTAGGATGAAACCAAAATTGACCAAATATACCTTAAATATACTTGGACAATTCTAGAATAGATCAATGTAAAGGACACAAAACGTTAAAAAAATTCAATACACATAAAAATTGACCAAATGACTCATTAAACTGAATTATACCCGAGAGTTCGCCAAAAATAAAAGATTATTGGTTCAAAAAATGCCTTCAAACATTGTAGAAAACAAAAATAAAACAATTCATTTCATATGTCTTGGATCTTGTTGCTCGATGAATGGATGAGAGTCGATGATATTAAAGGGTCAAGATTAAGAAAGACAAAGAGAAAACAAGAACACGTTAATATTTTTTTATAAATGTTCTAGACTTCGTGGGCAGTTCTCCTTAAAATCGCATTTACTGCACTTCATCTTTGCAGGTTTATAAACGTTATAATCTTCATATCCTCTCCAAAATTGAAGACTCCCTCAATCTTCATCGAAGTTGACGTAATCTACTTTATTAAGTCTCTTGGCCTTCTGGTAGTCATGCCTGAATAACATTTGATTCATGATACATAAAGTACTTGTCTTATGAAAAATAGGTAACTTCAGATTTGAAAAGTTAAAATATTTATGTTCTTACATAATCAATGAGATCTGATGTGATGAGTGAAGACTCATACACCGGCTTACGTAAAGCTCAACTAGATCTCTTACCACATGTAAGAAAAAATAAAAGATAAAAAATTAAATAATATTAATATTTAGATGAAATAGAGATGTAAAACTTTTAACCTCACCTTTAATGAGACACCATCAACTATATCTATTGTATTCTGAGGTAGAATTCTATTAGGGTCCAATTTATAATCTTTGTAGAATCTTACTGTGGAAAATTTCAACATGTTGGACAATATCACTTGAAATCTGGCAAAGGAAAACATTTTTATTATTACATAAAAAATACTTCTATTAAAAAGAATGCAGTTACTGATTATTTCGTTCTTGTTCATCACTAGCAGGATGCTCTGCAAAACGTGTTTTATATTCTATTATCCTTGGAATTGGATATCAATTTCCGGGTATATGTATCATTTCAAATTCGTCAATTCTACCAGTAACACAAATGCCGTAAATAAACCATACACTGATAGTATAACCACGCACAAATGAGACACAAAACTTTATCTTCTAATAGGTTATTTTTTTATACTTTACAAAGTGACAACCGCATTTGTTAAACACACATCCAAAGAAATTACTAGCTACCTTATCTATCTCTCTATGTATCTTTATTTTAATTGTTGAGCATTAGGTATATACGGAAAATATTACGTATACATCTTTGGATTGTATCTAATAACACAACGTTAAGCAACGACGGACTTACTTTCATCGGCCATCAAAGGCCTACACTACCGGAACCCGGAAACAAAGAAAAGTGAACACGGACGAAGAAGGAAGCGAGACAGGACGACATAAAACAGTACCATTTAAGTTATAATAACAGAACAAAACTTATAAAGGCAGCTCTAGTATTGATTTGTTTTCCATCAACTGATCGGTAGCCACTATGAAACAGCAAATGAAATCGAGAATTGTTGGAAGGCGGTGAGGATTGTTACAACTTTGAAAAAAGGATATGGTTTTCGAAAAAAGTGGAGCATGGCCACATTCTACATCTGAAAAGGGAAAACCGTAATGAAGACATTTATGTTAACCCCGGTAGGAAGATATCCAAAGCTTTCAAAGTTCTAACAATCTTCACCGCCTTCCAACAATTCTCGATTTCATTTGCCGTTTCATATTGGGTACCGATCAGTTGATGAAAAAAAAAACCAATACTAGAGATGCCGTTGTAAGTTTTCTTCTCTTATTATAACGTAAATGGTACTGTTTTATGTCGTCCGGTCTCGTTTCCTTCTTTGTCCGTATTCACTTTGCTTTGTTTACGGGTTCCGATAAAGTAGGTCTTTGATGGCCGATGAAAGTAAGTATGTCGTTGCTTAACCCTGTGTTATTAGATCCAATATCCAAGATGTATACGTGATATTTTCAGTATATATCTAATGTTCAACAATTAATATAATGATACATAGAGAGATAGATAAGGTAGCTAGTAATTTCTATGGATGTGTATAACAAATGCTATTGTCACTTTATAAAGTATAAATAAAATTACCTATTAGAAGATAAAGTATTGTGTCTCGTTTATGCATGGTTATACTATCAGAGTAGGGTTTATTAACGGCATCTGGGTTACAGGTAGAATTGACGAAGTTGAAATGATACATATACCTGGAAATGGAGATCCAATTCCAAGGATAATAGATTATAAAACACGTTTTGCACAGGATCCTACCAGTGATGAACAAGAACGAAATAATCAGTAAGTTATTTATTTACTTTTTTTTGATGTAATAATAAAAATGTTTTCCTTTGACAAATTTCAAGTGATGTTGTATAAAATACACGTGGGACAATATGTTGAAATTTCCCACATTAAGATTCTACAAAGATTAGGAATTGGGCCCTAATAGAATTTTAGCTCAAAATACAATAGATATAGGTGATGGTGTCCCATTAAAGGTGAGGTTAAAAGTTTTACATCTCTATTTTATCTAAATATAATATTACTTAATTTTTATTTTCTAGTTGAAGTGGTAAGAGATCTAGTTGAGCTTTATGAGTCTTCACTCATCACATCAAATCTCATTGATTAAGTAAGAACATAAATATTTTAACTTTTCAAATCTGAAATTACCTCTTTTTCATAAGCCAAGTACCTTATGTATCATGAATCAAATGTTATTCAAATATGACTACCAGAAGGCAAAGAGACTTAATAAAGTAGATTAAGTCAACTTCGATGTGGAGTCTTGAATTTTGGAAAGGAAAGTAACTTTTATAAACCTACTAAAATGAAGTGCCTTAAATGAGATTTTAAGGAGAACAACCTAGGAAGTCTAGAACATTTATAAAAAAAATATTAACGTGTGCTTGTGTGCTTGTGTTCTCTTTGTCTTTCCTAATCTTGACCCTTCAATATCATCGACTCTCATCCATTCATCAAGCAACAAGATCCAAGACATATGAAATGGATTGTTTTATTTTTGCTTTCTACAATGTTTGAAAGTATTTTTTGAACCAATAATCATTTATTTTTGGCGAACTCTCGGGTATAATTCAGTTTAATGAGTCTTTTGGTCAATTTTGATGTGTATGAATTTTTTTTAACATTTTTTGTCCTTTACATTGATCGTTTCTAGAATTGTCCAAGTATATTTAGGGTAAATGTAGGTTTTCTCTCTTTTTGAAGGAGATGAAGGTTGCTTAGTCTTTAAGAACTATTTTTTGAATCATGGTAGTATAGTTTTTACCCAGATTTCACTTTAAAGATGGCGGAAGTAATGAAAATTTCTTGTCCAAAAGTTGAAGTGTAAGAACTTACTAAAAATAACTTCCACCTACTTTTGTCCCTTAAGAAGGGACAGCAACAATTTAGTTGCCTTGTGTTTAACAATTTAGTTGCCTTGTATGAGAAACACATTCTTTTAGAGTCGTGATAAGTGTAGTTCTATCCCAGGTTTGATAGGGTTACCTAGGGAGGTTAGAGTGTTAGTTAAGTTATCTCTGTGTTGGGTTCACTTTAATATTTTAGGTTGAGGATGTCTTTTTATTCTAATTTAAAATTAGACATTGTAATTTACCTATTTAATTTTGTTTTATGACTATCAGTATAGAACTATGCATAATAGGGCATTAGTAAAATGAGAGAGGATGAGGAAATGGTACTTACTGAAATTTGATCAAGCCGATGGAGATCACTTTCGTGGAGACAACTCCAACCGGTTCTTTGATGAGAGCTTTTTCCCTGCCGACCTCGACCACAAACGAAGACAACTCCAATCGGTTCTTTGATGAGCTGTAGAGTGGCCACCCCCTCCGGATGCATCCTAAACTTCCCACGCTCGTCGCAATAGAGCAATCGAACAGCTCGCCCTGCCCCGGTCACCGGAGAAGGCGGCATAACCGGCGATGGAGGAGAACGTTCGAGAGAGGAATCAGCTGAATCCCTCATCGGAGGAAATCTCGCTGTTAGCACCGCTTTTGCCGAAAAATCGCATCATTGTCTCGCTGATAGCACCGGCTCTGCGGCGAAAAATCGCATCATCGGCTTTAGTATCTTAAAGGGATAATTATGGAGAAAAAAGAATAAGATCGAAGAGAACATTTTTTTTCTTTTCTTAATATTTTTTTAGTACGTCACCTATATATACTAGTAAAATATATTATACTGTTTTTAAACGGAGAATAATATATTTTACTAATATAATATTCTTTAAAATAAAAAATTCAATCTAAACATATTTTTTTTAAATTGAATAATATATATTATATATTAAATAATATATTTACAATTGAATAATATTTTCAATTAATAATATATTCTTATTTGAATAATATAGATTATTCAAAAATACATTAAAATATTATTAAAATATTTTAACTAAATTAATTAATTAATATTTTAGAACTTAATTAATTATTGTCCTAGCATCTTTTTCTTTCGAGATGTATAATTTTGACACCTGATTTGAAAGTTTAGTTTATATCTTTTACTGTTTGTCAATGACTACATAGGATATTAGAAATATTATAAATTTTATCGGATATTTTATAAATATTTAAGTCATTTTTATAAAACAAAACATTATTCAGTTTTTTTTATAATTTTCTTTTAAATTTTGGAAAAATTGAACTATATTTTTTAAATAGAAAGAAACTTGATTAATTAATTACGAAAAATAGAATTAAAAAATAAATATTTAATATTTAAATAATATATAACTTGTTATATTTTATAAATATTTAAAAGTTTTTGAATTACTTTTTATTTAGTGTTTAAAAATTCGACTGGTATAGCCGATACCCTAATAATATTCAACATTCAGAATCAAAACTACTTTTTAATTATTATCTAAAAATGGGATAACTTTTTCTAATATATAAATATGAGTTAAGTATCATTTAAGGCCCAAAACCCTAACCATTATTCACCTAAGACCCATAGTTTCATTATTTTCCGAGAAAAATTCGTTTTAGTCAAATATTTACTATTGAAGATCCACTAATACCCTAAATATATTAGGCGACTATAATATAAAAAGCTTTCTGTCATCGTGAATATAACAACTCTGTATTAGGCGATTTTTTCTTTTTTTTACTCAATAATCTCTGTTTTTCTTTTTTTTAATGTTTTTTGTTGTGTTTTTTAATGTTTTTTTTTTAATGTTAATAATCCTTTTTTTTCTTTTTTTTTAATGTTTTTTTATTGTGTTCGAAGTTTGATTTTGGATATATGTTTAGGTAAGTCGATTTGTGTGTGGTAAGTCAAATTTTGATTTCAAAATACGAGGTACTCGAGATATGAGGTACTGGAGATATGTTTTTGTTTTGTTTCTGGTTCTTGGTATTTATCTGGTTGGTTTTTACGTTGCTAATGTAGTTAATTAGTTTTGTTTTGAATTTCTAAGTTTTTTGTGTCGAGTAAGAGTAAAACATTTCATTGCTAATGTAGTTAATTAGTTTTGTTTTGAATTTCTAAGTTTTTTGTGTCGAGTAAGAGTAAAACATTTCAGGGAAGAAGATGCGAAATATTTGTATCTGTACCTACTGATAGATGCAAAACGTTTGTATCTGTACCTACTGATGGTTGCGAAATGTGTAATTCTTTTGGAATGGTAGATGCAAAATACGTCTTTAGTATATGCGAAACGTTATTTGTTCTTTAAAAAAAGAATTCAAAACATATCATAAGTAAGTTTATTCGTCTTAAAAAAAGAAAACCAACGATATTTTTGGATTTTTTTTCGAGTTACTGTTTAAAATTTATAGGGGTTTCACAAGAAGATGTGAAACCTTTTTTATTCTGATAGATGCGAAACCTTTTTATTTTGCTAGATGCGAAACCTTTTTATTTTGCTAGATGCTAAACTTCCCACGCTCATCACAATAGACCAATCGAACAGCTCTCCCTGCCCCGGTCACCGGAGAAGACTGCATAACCGGCGGTGGAGGAAAACGTTCGGGAAGACTACATAACCGGCGGTGGAGGAGAACGTTCGGGAGAGGAATCAGCTGAATCCCTCATCGGAGGAAACCTCGCTGTTAGCACCGCCTCTGCCGAAAAATCTCATCGTCTCGCTGATAGCACCGCCTCTGCGGCGAAAAATCGCATCATCGTCTCGTCGGAGTAGCTTTTAGCTTTTGGCTTTAGTATCTTAAAGGGATAATTATGAAGAAAAAGAATAAGATCGAAGAGAACAAATTTTTTTTTCTTTTCTTAGTATTTTTGTTTAGTACATCACCTATATACTAGTAAAATATATTATACTGTTTTTAAACAGAGAATAATATATTTTACAAATATAATATTCTTTAAAATAAAAAATCCAATCTAAACATATTTTTTCTAAATTGAAAAATATATATTATATATTAAATAATATATTTACAATTGAATAATATTTTCAATTAATAATATATTCTTATTTGAATAATATATATTATTCAAATATACATTAAAATATTATTAAAATATTTTAACTAAATTAATTAATTAATATTTTAGAGCTTAATTAATTATTGTCCTAGCATCTTTTCTTTCGAGATGTATAATTTTGACACCTGATTTGATAGTTTAGTTTATATCTTTTATTGTTTGTCAATGACTATAGGGTGTCAAACGGTTTGAATCGCTAACCATCGCAACCGATTAAATCAGAACCATGGGTTGCGGTCCTGGCGGGTTGCGGTCCTGGCGGTTTACTCCTTATGCGGTTCTGCCAGTTTGCAGTTCTTCCGGTTCGCAGTCCTAATGGGCCAGTTTCGCAGTTAATCTGCCAGTTTAAACCGTTTATCAAAATATTTTATAATGTTATTTAAAATTAATTTGTAAGTGTTAATTGAATCTTATTTCAATAATTGAGATATATACGATATAAACAAGTTAATTATGCTATTTCATGTATTTTAATTTAAATATGTTATCATTTTAATCGAAATTTTAAAATCAAGCAATTACATTCTAAAAAATAATTGTAATTTGATTTTATATGTTTCATTATATTTATGTATTTAAGATATTTTATTTAATATTAGGTAGATATTAAATAAAATATATACATCTAATTGTATTATTCGATTACAACATTTGAAGTATAAATTTAATAATTGAAGTATTCAATAATTGAAGTATAAATTTAAAGTTTTTTAAATTGTATAAATTTGGATTATGTTCGAATTGTGTAATTTGATTGTGTTTAGGGATGGCAATTTTTCCCAAACCCGCGGGTACCCGAGCCGACCCGATGGGATGGGTTATGGGTTTAAAAAAAATTCCGCGGATGGGTCGTGGGTTTGAAAATTTACTATGTGGGTTTGAAAATTTACTATCCGCCGGGTTTGGGATGGATTATGGGTTTAAGAAATTTCCCACGGGTACTCAACCCGAACCCGACCCATTGGGTAATACCCGATGGGTACCCGCTAAATTAATATTATATAAAAAATTAAATTATCTAATATTATTTAACAAACTTGAAAATAAAATTACTGATATTATTATTTGTATTATATAATGCCAAACACAATTTATTATTTTGAAAAATATTATTCTATTTTAAAAAGTTAATTTTTTCCTATAAAACTCAGAATAATGAGTATATTTTGAAAAATATCATCCTAAATTTGTTAATTAAACAAAATATCATTCTACATTTAAACAAAATATTTGTTAATTATAATTATTATAGTATATTTTGACAAATATCATTATTCTACCTTTAAATATTAAATTTGATTTTTGAAAATCTCTTTTGAATTTTATTTTATTTTTCTGTCCAATAATAATATTATTAATTAAATTAGAAAAAATATTTACTGACATATACCAAAACCATATATTAATTATTAAAAAAGATTTACTAACATATTTAAATTTGATAAATTTAAACATGTTTATTTTATTTGTTGGAATTAATATCAAATTCTAGAAGATCTAAAATATTTTTAATCAAATTAAAAGAAAAATATTTACTAACATATACAAAAACTATATATAAATTATGAATAGATATATTTTCTTATTAACATATAGTTATTTTTCAAAATAAAGTTTTTGATGTAAATATTAAATTTGAATTTTTAAAACTTCAATGGGTACCCGCGGATGGGTACCCGAACCCGGCGGGTTTGGGTGGGTACGGGTTAGGGTATGGGTTTAGAAAAATATAGACGGGATGGGTTACGGGTTTAGCTATACCCGCACCCATCCCGACCCATTGCCATCCCTAACTGTGTTTCAATTAACTAATTAACTACATGTAATTTGGTTCCTAAAAAGGAATTTGAGAATAAAATTCCTTTTTATTCTCATGGCATAATTAAATATAATTAATTAAATATATTTATTTAGGAGATTAACATCATCAACAATATAAACTATCTATTATGTACCATTATATGAAAATAACGGTGCTCGGGGGTATCCAAACAAATTAACTTGTTAATAATATAAAATTTCTTTCAATAAACTAAAAAAAGGAAGGGTTAATAATATAAAATTTCTTTCAATAATCTAGAGAATTTAATATATTTTTTTCATAAAAGTACTAAAATTATTAAAATTTAACATATTTTTTTCATAAAAGTACTAAAATTATTAAAAACTAATAGTTCGAAAAATCTATTTATAGAGTTATAATTATTTTTTTAAATAATAGTTCCAATTTCCTATTTATATAATTTTTTTTTATATTTTTTAAATATTAGTGCGAAATCCTATATATAAAGTTTAAATAGTCATCCGTGACGTCACCCGTGCGGACCATCCGGACGAATGTCCGAATGGTCCGAATTCCAAATTCGGGCGTCCGGACATTTCGTCCGGATGCCCCAGACCGACTGTCTGAACCATCAGGACAGATCTCCGGATGGTACAGACAGTTTCATTTTTTCAAAATTTTTAAAAAAAATCGGGTCTCTCCTATAAATAGAGGAGAATTTAACTCCAACCTCACACACTCTCTAAATCTACTATAAACTCTCTAAATCTCTCTACTTGTTCTAGATTTTTTATTAAACTTAACTTTCTTATTTTACATATCGTAGTTCTGTTTTGGAAATAGTTAGATTTTTTTTGAAAAAAATTGTTATTAGTTTTTATTAGTTATTATTTGTGCTTATCTCAAATTTCCAATGGCGTTTTGTGGCTTCAACAACAGGTTAGGACAAGTAACTCCGAAAACTGATTTTTCATAATTTTCTTCTTTTATGATGTCTCCTCCACCCGAGAGGGATCCGATCACACGCCGCATCAAATGTGCCACTGAACCTACGAATATGAGTAAGACCGTCAAACAAACTATTAGTTTGAAAATTTCCGATAAGCAGAGGCGAAGCGTAAAACCTGCTAGTACTACACATACGACTTTCACTAAGACCGCCAAACCAACTTTTAGTTCTAAAATGGTCGACAATGTGACACGAAGTGTCAAACACCCAACTATAACTAAGAGTAAGACCGTTGTTCCTAAACAAAGTCTTAGTACGAAGACGAAGATGGTCGATTTGATTGCTGCTGCGTTAAGTAAGGTTAATCGTGAGACTCGAGGACAAATTTTGGGAGATCCATTACAAATTGCAGTTACTGTTGAGAAAGTTTTGCGACTTAAAAAAGTGGTTAGCGACAAGAGACTAAAAAATGTATTTTAGCAATTGTAATATTAAATATTTTAATATAACTTGTAATATTTTAGTATTTGTAATATTAAATATTTTAATATAACTTGTAATATTTTAGTATTTGTAATATTAAATATTTTAATATGACTTGTAATATTTTAGCATTTGTAATATTAAATATTTTAATATAACTTGTAATATTTTACCATGATAAAATATGATTTTGGTTTAAAAAATAATAAATAACATTTGTAATATTTAAAACCAAATCACAATAATAAAATTCAAAATGTAATATTAAAATAATAACAATATAACCTAAAAATAATAAATAACACTTGTTATATTTAAAACCAAATCACAATAACAAAATTCAAAATGTAATATTAAAATTATAACAATATAACTTAAAAATAATAAATAACACTTGTTATATTTAAAACCAAATCACAATAATAAAATTCAAAATGTAATATTAAAATTATAACAATATAACTTAAAAATAATAAATAACACTTATAATATTTAAAACCTAATCACAATAATAAAATTCAAAATGTCATATTAAAGTTATAACAATATAACTTGTAATATTTTTGCATGATAAAATATGATTTTGGTTTAAAAAATAATAACAAACACTTGTAATATTTAAAACCAAATCAAAAAAATAATCAAAATGTAATATTAAAATTATAACTATAGACTTTGTAATATTTTAACATGATAAGATATAGTTTTGGTTTGTAATATTAAAATCAACACTTAAAATATTAATAACCAAAACAAATTTATATTAACCAAAATGTTATAATAATTTTATAATAATATGCAATATCTCAATATTTTTTAAATATAACATTTTGGTTATAAAATAAATAAAACATTTATAATATTTACAAATAAACCGCGGGTTTTTTACAAATAAACTGTGGTTTCGCAGTCCTGGCGGTTTGCAGTCCTAATGGTTTGCGGTCCTACCGGTTTGCGGTCCTGCCGGTTTACTTTTTATGCGGTCCTGCCGGTTTGCGGTCCTGCCGGTTTCCAGTCCTAATGGGCGAGTTTCGCAGTTAAACCTTCAGTTCATAAACAGATTGCCAGCTTTGAACCTCGGTTTCTGAACCATTTGCCACCCCTAAATGACTACATACGATATTATAAATATTATAAAATTTATCCATTATTTTTTAAATATTTACGTCATTTCTATAAAACAAAACATTATTCGGTTTTTTTCTATAATTTTCTTTTAAATTTTGAAAAATTGTACTATATTTTTTAAATAGAAAGAAACTTGATTAATTAATTACAAAAAAATAGAATTAAAAAATAAATATTTAATATTTAAATAATATATAACTTGTTATATTTTATAAATATTTAAAAGTTTTTGAATTACTTTTTATTTAGTGTTTAAAATTTTGACTAGTATAGCCGATAACCTAATAATATTCAACGTAATATTTAATATTTAGAATCCAAACTACTTTTTAATTATTATCTAAAAATGGGATAACTTTTTCTAATATATAAATATGGGTTAAGTATCGTTTAAGGCCCAAAACCCTAACCATTATTTACCTAAGACCCATATTTTCATTATTCTCTGAGAAAAATTCGTTTTAGTCAAATATTTACTATTAAAGATCCACTAATACCCTAAATATCCCAAATCTATAATATAAAAAGCTTTTACACCCATTCTTCACCTTTTTTCTCATTTTCTCTCTCTTTCTCTCATCGTGAATATAACAACTATGTATTAGGCGATTCTTTCTTTTTTTTACTCAATAATCCTTTTTTTTCTTTTTTTTAATGTTTTTTGTTGTGTTTTTTGTTGTGTTCGAAGTTTGATTTTGGATATATGTTTAGGTAAGTCGATTTGTGTGTGGTAAGTCAAATTTTGATTTCAGAATACTAAAGGTACTCGAGATATGTTTTTGTCTCTGGTTCTTCGTATTTATCTGGTTTTTACGTTGCTAATGTAGTTAATTAGTTGTATTTCACTTAGATTTTTATCGATTTTAGTCTGTTTTGAATTTCTAAGTTTTTTTGTCGAGTAAAACAGTTGAGGGAAGAAGATGCGAAACATTTGTATCTGTACCTACTGATAGATGCGAAACGTTTGTCTCTGTACCTACTGATGGTTGCGAAACGTGAAATTCTTTTGGAATGGTAGATGCAAAATACGTCTTTAGTATATGCGAAACGTTATTTGTTCTTTAAAAAAACAATTCAAAACATATCATAAGTAAGTTTATTCGTCTTAAAAAAAGAAAACCAACGATATTTTTGGATTTTTTTCAAGTTACGGTTTAAAAGATACAGACTTTTAAAGTTTTAAAATTTATAAGGGTTTCATAAGAAGATGCGAAACCTTCTTTTTTCTAGATAGATGCGAAACCTACTTTGTTGTGCTAGATGTGAAGCCTTCTTTATTTTGCTAGATGCGAACTCTTCTTTATTTTGCTAGATGCTAAACCTTTTTATTTTGATAGATGCGAAACCTTCTTTATATTGATAGACTTGAAACCTTCTTTATTTTGGTAGATGCGAAACCATATAACTAAGAAATGTGTGTAAAATATTTGTTAAAAAAAATCAAAACATATCATGAATGGTACTAGTTTTGTTGGTCTTAAAAAAAGAAAACCAATAGTATTTTTAGACTCTTTTTCCGATTTACGGTTTAAAAGATACAGACCTTTAAAAATTAAAATTAAAAAAAAAGTTTGTTCCGGTATTTTATATAGAATGATATTTAAGGTATAAAGTCTATTAAAAAAATTAGATCTTTGTCCGTAACATGTTTGTTGGATCGGTAGTTAATGGTAAGTCTTGCTATAAATATAGATGTTAATTACTATTTCATATCTTGTTTCTTTTTTATAATACCGTAAGAACTTATAATGAGTTTTATATGTTTTATTTTTTTTTTAATTTTTTAGAGTTTAATTTTTTTATTGTTTTTCTTATTATGTCGTTATTTATTTTTCGTATCGATTTTTTTATACAACACCGCCAACTTAAAATCAATGAGTTAGATTGTTACTGATTGTCAAACTCATCATCAGAATCCTTACAAAATTCATTAATCTCACGATTTTGAAGTTTTCGGCTTCAACACCGACTCAACACGACAAATACGATCAGGTACATTTCTTCCAAAAATTTTGAAATTAGTTAGTTGTCTAAATTTTGGATTGAAATTTTTGGTTAGGTTATATGTCAATGGTCTAATTTTGAATGAGTATTATGATAAAAATTCATTTGATAAAATCAAAGCTAAAAAATTATGTGTGTTTAGTCTGATAAGAGAAGGAGAATATGGAGACGAATAGGTTTTAGTATAATAAATACAAGGGTAAGTTAGTGTAATAATTTACCGAAGGCTAAACTAAAGCAAACATAAGGATCAAGGGGGTCAAATGTAATAACTAGTGGTAAATATGTAATTCAATAACCTACTTCATATACTATATAAAAGAAATTCTCTTTTGGGAAAATGGTCCAATAATTAGTTAATGATTGCTATATTTATTCTATTTGTCTTTTTCTCTCTCTAATATTCATATTTCTCTCACTATAAATATTCACATAAAACTATTTTTGTATCTCACCCTCTTATTCGAATAACATTTAATCAATCACTAAAAAATAATTGAATTCATCATTAGCACCGTCTGTGGGAACCTGATTGGTACCCAGAATCTTTGTTCCAAAACCATAGTATTAATCTAAAAATATGACAAGTTTGATGGATACGAAAATTCATGGAGAGCTAGCGGCAGATCCGAAAAGCCTTGCAATTGGAGACTCGTCTAAAGATCTCATGATCGAAGAACAAATGACAAACAAAGAAAACAATAATGATCAATATGCGAAAGAGCTACTCGACGAATATGTCTTGGTAGCTCGGCAAAAAGAATTGCTGGAAGATATTGAGAAGTTAAATACAAAAAGAGGCGATGATCAGCTCGCGAAGACTTAAATCCGAGGTCCAACAAGAGAGAAAAGTGAGAACCGACCAGGTACAAAATATTTTTCTGTCCGAGGAGAAATGTCAGAAGAAGAGTCGTCGTTCTTCTAAAAGAAGATCTAGATCTTAACATCGTAACGAATCATCAGATTCCAGTAAATATTTGTCTTATAGTTTTGATGAATCTTTATCCTCAGATAGGGATAATTGGCATCAAAGAAGTTACACGAATAGGATTCAAGGAAGCACAAAGATGCTCGTCGATCTAATCGGGAAGTTAAAGGCTATAGGAAGAAAAAATAAGACCGAGCAAAGCAAAAGTTTTATTCTAAAGATCTTGATAAAGTTATGCATGTAGCTCCGCAGGAATATGTAACTCCGCGCATGCAAATTTAGTCTGGCAGCCATAATCTTGAATATCGCGTAAGTAATCGGTATATATTTTCATCCGAGAAAGACTTATATGCGGCAGTAAATGAAGGATCGAGGGGAAGTCCGTATAAGTAGGTCATAGTTGGAGATCATCTCCTCTCTCCCTGGAAATTATATATGGTCATCTCCCGAAGTGGTTCGACATTTCTAGGCTGGAAACGTTTGATGGAACTCAGGATCTAGACAATCACATCAAGCAATTCAAAAAAATTACGATCAATTACGATGATGATGATAAGCTATTGTGTAGGTCTTTTTCTCAAACTTTTAAGAATGTTGTTTCAAAATGGTATAATCGCTTGCCCCTGGGTTGTATCAAGAATGTTGATATGTTTCAGAGTATGTTTCGCCAGCATTTCTTGTGAAGCAAAAAATTACGTGCGAATGGGGATATAATCATTTACTGTAGGCAAAAGGTTGGGGAAAGTCTCAAAGAATATACAAAATGTTTTATCCAAGTAAAAGCTAATATAGAGTTTTTTAAGGATAAGGTGGCACTAGCTGCTTAAAACAGTACCATTTAAGTTATAATAAGAGAATGAATTTTATAAAGGCAGCTCTAGTATTGATTTGTTTTCCATCAACTGATCGGTAGCCACTATGAAGTTACCTCTTTTTCATAAGCCAAGAAATGTGTGTAAAATATTTGTTAGAAAAATCAAAACATATCATGAATGGTACTAGTTTTGTTCGTCTTAAAAAAAGAAAACCAATGGTGTTTTTGGACTCGTTTTCCGAGTTACGGTTTAAAAGATACGAACCTTTAAAAATTAAAATTAAAAAAAATTGTTTAAAATTAAAAAAAAATTGTTCTAGTATTTTATATAGAATGATATTTAAGGTAAAAAAATTATGGGTCGTGAATGGTAAGTCTCGCTATAAATACTGTTGGACCCGAACCCGACCTGTTTGACCCAAAATTGTATCCGACCCGAACTGTTTGACACAAAATTGTATCCAACACGAAACACCCGTTTGACACGAACTGTTTGACACAAAATTGTATCCAACACGAAACACCCGTTTGACACGAATTTTGGGTAAAGGCAAAACTTAATAAATGTAGATGCAAGGGATCGAACCTGTACCTCTCGCATGCAAAGCGGGTGCTCTACCATTTGAGCTACATCCCCTTTTGAAATTTTATTCGTCCACTATATTTATATAAAGTCAAGATACGCTTACTTCATATATTTACACCGGCTTTACTATCACCGGTGAAATAATCCTACCGTATAATATATGGTGATGATGGATTTGCCATCTCACCTAAACATGAAAAAAAATATATGAGATAAATTAAATAAATTTCAAAAAATATCAAATAACCACTAAGTTGTCACTTCTTAACAAATAACCACTAGAATTGTAAATCGATTCATCCCATAAAACAAGATTGAATGCATTCAATATCTATTAATAAATCTAGCAAACTCACACGAATCAGATAAAAAAACTGTTAAATAATAAATCATTTCCATTTTTTATTCTTAATATTATAATCTATATACACCGAAGATGAAAGATTCAAAACTTTATTAATATACGTGAAAGAAGATAAAATTCAAAACTTTATAGCAAACATGTGAACCATCATTTGTCTTCCTCATATACTTATTTAAGTATACTATTTATTTTATATCTTTTAAATTTAAAATAAAATTATTTCATTAATAAAGTTTTATAAGTATTTTTGGTGTTCTAATTTATAGGTCAAATTATTAAAATAATATTATTTTATTAATAAATTTTTATTAAGTGTTTTCAGTATTTTATTTTACAGGTGTACAGGTCTTTTGGGTTTTACAGGTCTATTTCGGGTTTCACATGTCTTTTCGGGTTTACGGGTCTTTTCGGGTTTACGGGTATTTTCGGGTTTTACAGGTCAGTTTCGGGTTTATAGGTATTTTCGGGTTTTACAGGTCAGTTTCGGGTGACACGAACCCAACCCGAACCCGACCCGTTTTTTTTCGAGTCGGGTTCGTGTCGTGTCTTAATTTCATCGGGTCTGAAATATCAGGTCTCTAACCCTAAAATTTCGGGTCGTGTTCGTGTTGGGTTTACAGGTCGTGTCCAAAATTGACAGCTCTATAAATATAGATGTTAACTATTATTTAATATCTAGTTTCTTTTTTATAATACCGTAAGCCCTTTTAATGAGTTATATATGTTTCATTTTTTTGTTTAATTTTTTAGAGTTTAATGTTTTTTTATTGTTTTTCTTATTATGTCGTTATTTATTTTTCGTATCGATTTTTTTATACAACGCCGCCAACTTAAAATCAATGAGGTAGATTGTTACTGATTGTCAAACTCGTCATTAGACTCCTTACAAAATTCATTAATCTCACGATTTTGAAGTTTTCGGCATCAACACCGACTCAACACAACAAATACGATCACGTACATTTCTTCCAAAATATTTAAAATCAGTTAGTTGTCTAAATTTTGGATTGAAATTTTTGGTTAGGTTATATGTCAATGGTCTAATTTTGAATGAGTATTACGATAAAAATTCATTTGATAAAATCGATGCTAAAAAATTATTTGTGTTTAGTCTGATAAGAAAAGGAAAATATGGAGACGAATAGAAACTAAAGCACACATAAGGATCAAGGGGGTCAAATGTAATAACTAGTAAAAACATTTATGAATAACATACGAGTTGGATGAAAGATCCACTTAATAGTGGTAAAAATATAATTTAATAACCTACTTCATGTACTATATAAAGGAAATTCTCTTTTGGGAAAATGATCCAATAATTGTTTAATGCTTGCTATATTTATTCTATTTGTATTTTTCTCTCTCTAATATTCATTTTTTCTCTCACTATAAATATTCACATAAAAATATTTATGTATCTGACCCTCTTATTCGAATATCATTTAATCAATCACTTAAAAATAAATGAATTCATCATTAGCACCGTCTGTGGGAACCTTATTGGTACCCAGAATCTTTGTTCCAAAACCATAGTATTAATCTAAAAATATGACAAGTTTTATGGATACTAAAATTCATGGAGAGCTAGCGGCAGATCCGAAAATCCTAGCGATTGGAGACTCGTCTGAAGCTCTCATGATCGAAGAACAAATGATAAACAAAAAAAACAATAATGATCAATATGCGGAAGAGCTACTCGAAGAATCTGTTTTGGTAGCTCGGCAAAAAGAATTGCCGGAAGATATTGAGAAGTTAAATACGGAAAAGAGGTGATGATCAGCTCGCGAAGACTTAAATCCGAGGTCTAACGAGAGATAAAAGTGAGAACCGGCCAGGTACAAAATATTTCTCTGTCCGAGGAGAAATGTCAGAAGAAGAGTCGTCGTTCTTCTAAAAGAAGATATAGATCTTAACATCGTAACGAATCATCAAATTCCAGTATATATTTGTCTTATAGTTTTGATGAATCTTTATCCTCAGATAGGGATAATTGGCATCTAAGAAGGTACAGGAAATGAGATTCAAGGAAGCACAAAGATGCTCGTCGATCTAATCGGGAAGTTAAAGGCTTTAGGAAGGAAAAATAAGACCGAGCAAAGCAAAAGTTTTATTCTAAAGATCTTGATAAAGTTATGCATCTAGCTCAGCAGGAATATGTAACTCCGCGCATGCAAATTTAGTCTGGCAGCCATAATCTTGAATATCGCGTAAGTAATCAGTATATATATTTTCATCCGAGGAAGACTTATATGCGGCAATAAATGAAGGATCGAGGGGAAGTCCGTATAAGTGGGTCATAGTTGGAGATCATCTCCTCTCTCTCTGGAAATTATATATGGTCATCTCCCGAAGTGGTTCGACATTTCTAGGCTGGAAAAGTTTGATGGAACTCAGGATCTAGACAATCACATCAAGCAATTCAGAGTATAGGTCTTTTTCTCAAACTTTTAAGAATGTTGTTTCAAAATGGTATAATCGCTTGCCCCAGGGTTGTATCAAGAATGTTGATATGTTTCAGAGTATGTTTCGCCAGCATTTCTTGTGAAGCAAAAACTTACGTGCGAATGGGGATATAATTATTTACTGTAGGCAAAGGTTGGGGAAAGTCTCAAAGAATATACAAAATGTTGTATCCAAGTAAACACTAATATGGAGTTTTGTAAGGATAATGTGGCACTAACTGATTTTCTAATGGGTTTTCTTCCGTGGGTAATGAAGGATAATGCTGCAGAGACAGAGGCTATGATATTTGGGGCGTTATTGGACCACATAGAAAAAATGTTGCCGAGGTGGATCACTTGACCAGAGTTGGTCACATTCGTGAATCACAATACCCTTTATGGACCCCAAATCTAGTCTTAGTAAAGAAAAAGAATAGTAAATTGCGATTATGTGTGTACTTCACCGATCTAAACAGAACTTGTCCCAAAGATCATTTTCATGTCTCAAGTATAGATCAACTACTCGCTTTGACTTCTCGAAATTGACTAATTTTTTTATAGATGCTTAAACCAGATATAATCTGATCTGAATAGATCCAAAATATCAAGAGAGTACTACATTTATTACTCGGAAAGGATTAGATTTCTATAAGGTAATGTCGTTTGAGTTAAAAACGTTGGAGCTACCTACCAACGGTTAGTAAACAAAGCTTTTGAGACTCAAATCAGGAGAAATGTTGAAGTATATATCGATGATATGTTAGAGAAGAGAGCAAGGGATGAAGACCATTTAATAGATCTAGAAGAAACTTTTGCTAATTTGACAAAGATAAATTTGAAGTTGAATCCAGAAAAAATACACATTCGGAATGAGATCTGGAAAGTTCATTAGGTAAATAATCAGTGAAGAAGACGATCCGGTGCAGCTAAAGGCTCTGAGTACAAGACCAAGTTATGTTGATGCATGTTGTAAAATTACAACATGCATTAACAGAACTTGGTCTTTTCTGACAATATCTTTCTATTCTGATTTAAAATTAGACATTGTAATCTACCTATTTAATTTTGTTTTATGACTATTAGTATACAACCATGCATCATAGGGAATTAGTAAAATGAGAGAGGAAGAGTAAATGGTACGTACTGAAAAAAAATAATACAATACCCTTATTTTCATGCAAAGAGCGTAGGATGAAACCAAAACTGACCAAGTATACCTTAAATATACTTGGACAATTCTAGAATAGATCAATGTAAAGGACACAAAACGTTAAAAAAAAATTCAATACACATAAAATTGACCAAATGATTCATTAAACTGAATTATACGCGAGAGTTCGCCAAAAATAAAAGATTATTGGTTCAAAAAATGCCTTCAAAAATTGTAGAAAACAAAAATAAAACAATTCGTTTCATATGTCTTGGATCTTGTTGCGATTTTAAGGAGAACTGCCCAGGAAGTTGAATCCAGAAAAAATACATATTCGGAATGAGATCTGGAAAGTTCATTAGGTAAATAATCAGTGAAGAAGACGATCCGGTGCAGCTAAAGGCTCAAGATCCAAGACCAAGTTATGTTGGTATGTAGCTCAGCAGGAATATGTAAGTCCTGATAAAGTTATGCATGTAGCTCAGCAGGAATATGTAAGTCCGCGCATGCAAATTTAGTATGGCAGCCATGATCTTGAAGTGGTTCGCGCATGTAGCTCATCTCCTCTCTCCCATAGAAATTCTATATGCTCATCTCCCGAAGTGGTTCCACATTTCTAGGCTGGAAAACTTTGATGGAACTCAGGATCTAGACAATCACATCAAGCAATTCAAAAAAATTACGATCAATTACGATGATGATGATGATAATCTATTGTGTACGTATTTTTCTCAAACTTTTAAGAATGTTGTTTCAAAATGGTATAATCGCTTGCCCCATGTTTGTATCAAGAATGTTGATATGTTTAAGAGTATGTTTCACCAGTATTTCTTGTGAAGCAAAAAATTACGTGTGAATGGGGATATAATCATTTACTGTAGGCAAATGGTTGGGGAAAGTCTCAAAGAATATACAAAATGTTTTATCCAAGTAAACACTAATATGGAGTTTTATAAGGATAAGGTGGCACTAGCTGCTTCTCTAATGGGTTTTCTTCCGTGGGTAATGAAGGACAATGCTACAGAGACAGAGACTATGATATTTGGGGCGTCATTGGACCACATAGAAAAAATGTTGCCGAGGTGGATCGCTTGACCAGAGTTGGTCACATTCGTGAATCACAATACCCTTTATGGACCCCAAATCCACTCTTAGTAAAGAAAAATAATAGCAAATAGCGAATATGTCTGTACTTCACTGATCTAAACAGAACTTGTCCCAAAGATCATTTTCATGTCTCAAGTATAGATCAACTAGTCGCTTTGACTTATTGAAATAGACTAATTTTTTTATGGATGCTTAAACAAGATATAATCTGATCTGAATGGATCCAAAATATCAGGAGAGTACTACATTTATTACTGGGAATGGCTTACACTTCTATAAGGTAATGTCGTTTGAGTTAAAAAAAGTTGGAGCTACCTACCAACGGTTAGTAAACAAAGCTTTTGAGACTCAAATCAGGAGAAACTTTGAAGTATATATCGATGATATGTTAGCTAAGAGACCAAGGGATGAAGACCATTTAATAGATCTAGAAGAAACTTTTGCTAATTTGACAAAGACAAATTTGAAGTTGAATCCAGAAAAAATACACATTCGGAATGAGATCTGGAAAGTTCATTAGGTAAATAATCAATGAAGAAGACGATCCGGTGCAGCTAAAGGCTCTGAGTACAAGACCAAGTTCTGTTGATGCATGTTGTAAAATTACAACATGCATCAACAGAACTTGGTCTTTTCTGACAATTTCTTTCTATTCTGATTTAAAATTAGACATTGTAATCTACCTATTTAATTTTGTTTTATGACTATCAGTATACAAACATGCATCATAGGGAATTAGTAAAATGAGAGAGGAAGAGGAAATGGTACGTACTGAAAACAAAATACAATACCCTTATTTTCATGCAAAGAGCGTAGGATGAAACCAAAATTGACCAAGTATACCTTAAATATACTTGGACAATTCTAGAATAGATCAATGTAAAGGACACAAAACGTTAAAAAAAATTCAATACACATAAAAATTGACCAAATGACTCATTAAACTGAATTATACCCGAGAGTTCGCTAAAAATAAAAGATTATTGGCTCAAAAAATGCCTTCAAACATTGTAGAAAACAAAAATAAAACAATTCATTTCATGTCTTGGATCTTGTTGCTCGATGAATGGATGAGAGTCGATGATATTGAAGGGTCAAGATTAAGAAAGACAAAGAGAAAACAAGCACACGTTAATATATTTTTTTAAATGTTCTAGACTTTCTGGGCAGTTCTCCTTAAAATTGCATTTACTGAACTTCATCTTTGCAGGTTTATAAACGCTATAATCTTCATATCCTCTCCAAAATTCAAGACTCCCTCAATCCTCATCGAAGTTGACGTAATCTACATTATTAAGTCTCTTGGCCTTCTGGGAGTCATGCCTGAATAACATTTTTTTTTCATGATACATAAGGTACTTGTCTTATGAAAAATAGGTAACTTCAGATTTGAAAAGTTAAAATATTTATGTTCTTACATAATCAATGAGATCTGATGTGATGAGTGAAGACTCATACACCGGCTTACGTAAAGCTCAACTAGATCTCTTACCACGTGTAAGAAAAAATAAAAGATAAAAAATTAAGTAATATTAATATTTAGATAAAATAGAGATGTTAAACTTTTAACTTCACCTTTAATGAGACACCATCAACTATATCTATTGTATTCTGAGGTAGAATTCTATTAGGGTCCAATTCATAATCTTTGTAGAATCTTACTTTGGAAAATTTTCACATGTTGTCCCACATGTATTTATACAACATCACTTGAAATCTCACAAAGGAAAACATTTTTATTATTACATAAAAAATAATTCTATTAAAAAGAATGCAGTAAGTTAATTACTGATTATTTCATTCTTGTTCATCACTGGCAGGATGCTCTCCAAAACGTGTTTTTAAATATTCTATTATCCTTGGAATTGGATCTCAATTTCCGGGTATATGTATCATTTCAACTTCGTCAATTTTACCCGTAACACAGATGCCGTCAATAAACCCTACACTAATAGTATAACCACGCATAAATCAGACACAAAACTTTATCTTCTAATATGTGATGTTTTTTATAATTTTCAAAGTGACAACAAAATTTGTTATACACACATCCAAAGAAATTACTAGCTACCTTATCTATCTCTCTATGTATCTTCATATTAATTGTTGAGCATTAGATATATACTAAAAATATTATGTATACATCTTTGGATTGTTTCTAATAACACAAGGTTAAGCAACGACGGACTTACTTTCATCGGCCATCAAAGGCCTACACTACTGGAACCCGGAAACAAAGAAAAGTGAACACGGACGAAGAAGGAAGCGAGACCGGACGGCATAAAACAGTACCATTTAAGTTATAATAAGAGAAGAAAACTTATAAAGGCAGCTCTAGTATTGATTTGTTTTCCATCAACTGATCGGTAGCCACTATGAAGTGGCGAATAAAATCGAGAATTGTTGGCAGGCAGTGAGGATTGTTACAACTTTGAGAAAAGGATATGGTGTCCGAAAACAGTGGAGCATGGCCACATTCTACATCTGAAAAGGGAAAACCGTAATGAAGACATTTTTGTTAACCCCGGTAGGAAGATATCAAAAGCTTTTCAAAGTTCTTACAATCTTCACCGCCTTCCAACAATTCTCGATTTCATTCGCCGCTTCATATTGGGTACCGATCAATTGATGAAAAAAAAACAATAATAGATATGCCGTTGTAAGTTTTCTTCTCTTATTATAACGTAAATGGTACTGTTTTATGCCGCCCAGACTCGCTTCCTTCTTTGTCCGTCTTCACTTTTCTTTGTTTCCGGGTTCCGGTAGTGTAGGCCTTTGATGGCCGATGAAAGTAAGTATGTCGTTGCTTAATCCTGTGTTATTAGATACAAGCCAAAGATGTATACTTGATTTTTCAGTATATATCTAATGCTCAACAATTAATATAATGATACATAGAGAGATAGAGAAGGTAGCTAGTAATTTCTATGGATGTGTATAACAAATACTATTGTCACTTTGTAAAGTATAAATAAAATCACCTATTAGAAGATAAAGTATTGTGTCTCATTTATGCATTGTTATACTATCAGCGTAGGGTTTATTGACGGCATCTGGGTTACAGGTAGAATTGACGAAGTTTAAATGATACATATACCCGGAAATGGAGATCCAATTCCAAGGATAATAGAATATAAAACACGTTTTGCACAGGATCCTACCAGTGATGAACAAGAACGAAATAATCAGTAAGTAATTTATTTACTTTTTTTTATCTACTAATAAAAATGTTTTCCGTTGACAGATTTCAAGTCCCACATTAAGATTCTACAAAGATTATGAATTGGACCCTAATAGAATTTTACCTCAGAATACAATAGATATAGTTGATGGTGTCTCATTAAAGGTGAGGTTAAAAGTTTTACATCTCTATTTTATCTATATATAAAATTACTTAATTTGTTATTTTCTCTTACAAGTGGTAAGAGATCTAGTTGAGCTTTATGAGTCTTCACTCATCACATCAGGTCTCATTGATTAAGTAAGAACATAAACATTTTAACTTTTCAAATATGAAATTACCTTTTTTTCATAAGCCAAGTACCTTATGTATCATGAATCAAATACTATTCAAGTATGACTACAAGAAGACCAAGAGACTTAATAAAGTAGATTAATTCAACTTCGATTAGGATTGGCTGTATTCCGTGGATTTAAGACTTAATAGTTACAGATTAGAACAAAATCCATTCTTAATATACAATAATTTCATTTAGGAAACCTCAACGTATAGGAGACAGTCGTTATAGTGACAAACACAACTTATAATCACAGGTTGTATAATGACACAAAACGAACTCGCTGCAATTTCCTAAAACTCTAAACAGTCAGTATAAAAGCTGCCTGCAGCTATTACCTCATTTTGCGCAGTTATATCTCTTCTGCTGCCTTGAAGCGGCCTTAAAGCCGTCTCAAGATAGTCGCATGGTGTTATCCTTCGATTATCCTCCGCAAACTCTAGATAAAAATCCTACAAAAAGCTATATGTTAACATGTTTGCACAAATATAAGGCATTATACATATAAAGCAACACTTGGTCAAATACAAGATAACATATATTCTAAACAAACTACCCTCAGGAGCCAAACAAATATGGGGGAGCACTGGCAGAGGCCTTCACACGGATATGCTTCGTCATTTGCGTTACAAGTGAGAGACTGTTAAATGCAGCTTCATCTATGGCTCCCATCTAATGAAAATATAAAATCAAGTCAAGAGAATATAGAAAGGAAGTGACATGGACAATGAATAGAAGGAGGAGCTCCAACGAGGTTAAACTATGGTTATGTTCATATCGAAGCATCATCTTTACCGAAGGGAAGAAGACAAGAGAGAGAGTCCAACCAGTTGGACTAGCCACTAAACCCTTGAATTACAAATTTATAAATACAAATAAGTAGCAATCAGAAAACCTAGGTCAAAACCCTAATTAACTAACATATTTTCTAAGAACAAGAATTCTAAACCTCAATAAACCCTATTCAACTAACATACCTAACTAGAAATCTCCTAAATCCAAAACTAGAAATCTCCTAAATCAAAAACTAGAAATCTCCTAAATCCAAAACTACGAATCGAATCCAAAAATCAAAACTAAACTGATTCAGAATAAAGCTTTTTCCCTGCCGACCTCGACCACAAACGGAGACAACTCCAACCGGTTCTTTGATGAGAGCTTTTTTCCTGCCGTCCTCGAGTCGCAGAGGCGGTGCTAACAGCGAGACGATGATGCAATTTTTCGGCAGAGGCGGTGCTACCAGGGAGGTTTCCTCCAATGAGGGAGATAGCTGATTCCTCTCCCGAACGTTCTCCTCCACTGCCGGTTATGCAGTGTTCTCCGGTGACCGGGGCAGGGAGATCTGTTTGATTGGTCTATTGCGACGAGCGTTGGAAGTTTAGGATGGATGGGTGGCCACTCTACAGCTCATCAAAGAACCGGTTGGAGTTGTCTCCGTTTGGCTGTAGTATCTTAAAGGGATAATTATGGAGAAAAAGAATAAGATCGAAGAGAACAAATTTTTTTTTTCTCTTTTCTTAATATTTTTGTTTAGTACATCGCCTATATATACTAGTAAAATATATTATACGGTTTTTAAATAGATAATAATATATTTTACTAATATAATATTTTTTAAAATAAAAAATCTAATCTAAACATATTTTTTCTAAACTGAATAATATATATTATCAATTTAATAATATATTTAAAATTGGATAATATTTTCAATTGGATTATATATTCTTATTTGAATAATATATATTATTAAAAAATACATTAATAAATTATTAAAATATTTTAACTAAATTTATTAATTAATATTTTAGAGCTTAATTAATTATTTTCCTAACATCTTTTCTTTCGAAATGTATAATTTTGACACCTGATTTGAAAGTTTAGTTTATATCTTTTATTGCTTGAAAGTAATTATTAAACGGTGAACGACTACATTGGGTATTAAAGATATTATAAATTTTATCCATTATTTTATAAATATTTACTTCATTTCTATAAAACAAAACATTATTCGGTTTTCTTCTATATCTTTCTTTTAAATTTTGGAAAATTGTACTATATTTTTTAAATCGAAAGAAACTTGATTAATTAATTGCGAAGAATAGAATTAAAAAATAAATATTTAATATTTAAATAAGATATAGCTTGTTATATTTTATAAATATTTAAAAGTTTTTGAATTACTTTTTGTTTATTGTTCAAAAACTGCTTTTATATCCGATAACCTAATAATATTCAACGTCATATTTAATATTTAGAATCCAAACTACTTTTTAATTATTATCTAAAAATGGGATAACTTTTTCTAATATATAAATATGGGTTAAGTATCACTTAAGGTCCAAAACCCTAACCATTATTCACCTAAGACCCATATTTTCATTATTCTCCGAGAAAAATCCGTTTTATTCAAATATTTACTATTGAAGATCCATTAATACCCTAAATATCCCTACTCTATAATATAAAAAGCTTTTACATCCATTCTTCACCTTTTTTTCTCATCTTCAACTTTGTTTTTTGTTTATTTCAAAGTTTGATTTTGGATATCTGTTTAGATAAGTCGATTTGTGTGTGGTAAGTCAAATTTTGATTTCATAATAGTAGAGGTACTCGAGATATGTTTTTGTTTCTGGTTCTTGGTATTTATCTGGTTTTTACTTTGCTAATGTAGTTAATTAATTAGCTGTATTTCACTTAGCTTTTAATCGATTTTAGTCTGTTTTGAGTTTCTAAGTTTTTTGTGTCGAGTAAAACAGTTCAGGAAAGAAGATGCGAAACATTTGTATATGTACCTACTGATAGATGCGAAACGTTTGTATCTGTACCTACTAATGGTTGCGAAACGTGTAATTCTTTTGGAACAGTAGATGCAAAACATGTCTTTAGTATATGCGAAACGTTGTTTGTTCTTTAAAAAAATAATTCAAAACATATCATAAGTGGTATTAGTTTTATTTGTCTTAAAAAAACAAAACCAATGGTATTTTTGGATTTTTTTTCAAGCTACGGTTTAAAAAATACAGACTTTTAAAGTTTTAAAATTTATAGGAGTTTCACAAAGAAGATGCGAAACCTTCTTTGTTCTGATAGATGTGAAACCTTCGTTGTTGTGCTAGATGCGAAACCTTCTTTATTTTCCTAGATGCGAAACATTATTTATTTTGTTAGATGCTAAACTTTTTTATTTTGATAGATGCGAAACCTTCTTTATTTTGATAAATGCGAAACCTTTTTTATTTTGAATTGTGCTAGATGCGAAACTTTCTTTATTTTCGTAGATGCGAAACCTTATTTATTTTGATAGATGTTAAACCGTTTTTATTAAACATTCTTTATTTTAATCGATGCGAAACCTTTTTTATTTTGCTAGATGATAAACCTATTTGTTTTGATGGATACGAAACCTTCTTTATATTGATAGACTTGAAACCTTCTTTATATTGATAGACTTGAAACCTTCTTTATTTTGGTAGATGCGAAACGAGTCACTAGATGCGAAACCATATAACTAAGAAATGTGTGTAAAATATTTGTTAGAAAAATCAAAACATATCATGAATGGTACTAGTTTTGTTCGTCTTGAAAAAATAAAACCAATAGTGTTTTTGGACTCATTTTCCGAGTTACGGTTTAAAAGATACGGACCTTTAAAAATTAAAATTAAAAAAAAAAATTATTCTAGTATTTTATATAGAATGATATTTAAGGTATAAAGTCTCTTAAAAAATTTTATGGGTCGTTAATGGTAAGTCTCGCTATAAATATAGATGTTAATTATTATTTATATCTAGTTTCTTTTTTATAATACCGTAAGCACTTTTAATGAGTTATATATGTTTCATTTTTTTGTTTAATTTTTTAGAGTTTAATGTTTTTTATTGTTTTTCTTATTATGTCGTTATTTATTTTTCGTATCGATTTTTTTATACAACGCCGCCAACTTAAAATCAATGAAGTAGATTGTTACTGATTGTCAAACTCGTCATCAGACTCCTTACAAAATTCATTAATCTCACAATTTTGAAGTTTTCGGCATCAACACCGACTCAACACGACAAATACGATCAGGTACAATTCTTCAAAAAAAATTGAAATCAGTTAGTTGTCTAAATTTTGGATTGAAATTTTTGGTTAGGTTATATGTCAATGGTCTAATTTTGAATGAGTATTAGGATAAAAATTCATTTGAATAATATGGAGACGAATAGGTTTTAGTATAATAAATACAAGGGTAAGTTAGTGTAATAATTTACCGAAGGATAAACTAAAGCAAACATAAGGATCATGGGGGTCAAATATAATAACTAGTAAAAAAAATTATGAATAATATACTAGTTGGATGAAAGATCCACTTAATAGTGGTAAATATGTAATTTAATAACCTACTTCATGTACAATATAAAGGAAATTCTCTTTTGGGAAAATGGTCCAATAATTGGTTAATGATTGCTATATTTATTCTATTTGTCTTTTTCTCTCTCTAATATTCATATTTCTCTCACTATAAATATTCACATAAAAATATTTATGTATTTGACCCTCTTATTCGAATATCATTTAATCAATCACTAAAAAATAATTGAATTGGTACTCAGAATCTTTGTTCCAAAACCATAGTATTAATCTAAAAATATGACAAGTTTGATGGATACGAAAATTCATGGAGAGCTAGCGGCAGATCCAAAAATCCTAGCGATTGGAGACTCGTCTGAAGATCTCATGATCGAAGAACAAATGACAAACAAAGAAAACAATAAGCATCAATATGCAGAAGAGCTACTCGAAGAATCTGTCTTGGTAGCTCGGCAAATAGAATTCCCGAAAGATATTGAGAAGTTAAATACGGAAAAGAGGTGATGATCAGCTCGCGAAGACTTAAATCCGAGGTCCAACGAGAGAGAAAAGTGAGAACCGGCCAGGTATAAAATATTTCTCTGTCCGAGGAGAATTGTCAAAAGAAGAGTCTTCGTTCTTCTAAAAGAAGATCTAGATCTTAACATCGTAACGAATCATCGAATTCCAGTAAATATTTGTCTTATAGTTTTGATGAATCTTTATCCTCAGATAGGGATAATTGGCATCAAAGAAGTTACACGAAATGAGATTCAAGGAAGCACAAAGATGCTCGTCGATCTAATCGGGAAGTTAAAGGCTCTCGGAAGGAAAAAATAAGACCGAGCAAAGCAAAAGTTTTATTTTAAAGATCTTGATAAAGTTATGTATGTAGCTCAGCAGGAATATGTAACTTCGCGCATGCAAATTTAGTCTGGGAGCCATAATCTTGAATATCGCGTAAGTAATCTGTATATATTTTCATCAGAGGAAGACTTATATGCGGCAGTAAATGAAGGATCGAGGGGAAGTCCGTATAAGTGGGTCATAGTTGGAGATCATCTCCTCTCTCCCTGGAAATTATATATGGTCATCTCCCGAAGTGGTTCGACATTTCCAGGCTGGAAAAGTTTGATGGAACTCAGGATCTAGACAATCACATCAAGCAATTCAAAAAATTACGATCAATTACGATGATGATGATGATGATAAGCTATTGTGTAGGTGTTTTTCTCAAACTTTTAAGAATGTTGTTTCAAAATGGTATAATCGCTTGCCCCAGTGTTATATCAAGAATGTTGATATGTTTCAGAGTATGTTTCGCCAGCATTTCTTGTGAAGCAAAAAATTACGTGCGAATGGGGATAAAATCATTTACTGTAAGCAAAAGGTTGGGGAAAGTCTCAAAGAATATACAAAACGTTTTATCCAAGTAAACACTAATATGGAGTTTTGTAAGGATAAGGTGGCACTAGCTGCTTTTCTAATGGGTTTTCTTCCGTGGGTAATGAAGGATAATACTGCAGAGACAGAGGCTATGATATTTGGGGCGTTATTGAACCACATAGAAAAAATGTTGCCGAGGTGGATCGCTTCACCAGAGTTGGTCACATTCGTGAATCACAATACCCTTTATGGACCCCAAATCCACTCTTAGTAAAGAAAAAGAATAGTAAATGGCGATTATGTGTGTACTTCACCGATCTAAACAGAACTTGTCCCAAAAATCATTTTCATGTCTGAAGTATAGATCAACTAGTCGCTTTAACTTCTCGAAATCGACTAATTTTTTTATGGATGCTTAAACCAGATATAATATGATCTGAATGGATCCAAAATATCAGGAGAGTACTACATTTATTACTGGGAAAGGCTTACATTTCTATAAGGTAATGTCGTTTGAGTTAAAAAAGTTGGAGCTACCTACCAACGATTAGTAAACAAAGCTTTTGAGACTCAAATCAGGAGAAATGTTGAAGTATATATCGATGATATGTTAGCCAAGAGAGCAAGGGATGAAGACCATTTAATAGATCTAGAAGAAACTTTTGCTAATTTGACAAAGACAAATTTGAAGTTGAATCCAGATAAAATACACATTCGGAATGAGATCTGGAAAGTTCATTAGGTAAATAATCAGTGAAGAAGACGATCCGGTGCAACTAAAGGCTCTGAGTACAAGACCAAGTTATGTTGATGCATGTTGTAAAATTACAACATGCATTAACAGAACTTGGTCTTTTCTGACAATGTCTTTCTATTTAGATCTAAAATTAGACATAGTAATCTACCTATTTAATTTTTTTATGACTATCAGTATACAACCATGCATCATAGGGCACTAGTAAAATGAGAGAGGAAGAGGAAATGGTACTTACTGAAAAAATTACATTACCCTCATTTTCATGCAAAGAGCGTAGGATGAAACCAAAATTGACCAAGTATACCTTAAATATACTTGGACAATTCTAGAATATATCAATGTAAAGGACACAAACCGTTAAAAAAATTCAATACACATAAAAATTGACCAAATGACTCATTAAACTGAATTATACCCGAGAGTTCGCCAAAAATAAAAGATTATTAGTTCAAAAAATGCCTTCAAACATTGTAGAAAACAAAAATAAAACAATTCATTTCATATGTCTTGGATGCAGTTACTGATTATTTTGTTCTTGTTCATCACTGGCAGGATGCTCTGAAAAACGTGTTTTATATTCTATTATCAATTTCCGGGTATATGTATCATTTCAACTTCGTCAATTCTACTTGTAACACAAATCCCGTCAATAAACCATACACTGATAGTATAACCACGCACAAATGAGACACAAAACTTTATCTTCTAATAGGTTATTTTTTTATACTTTACAAAGTGACAACCGCATTTGTTATACACACATCCAAAGAAATTACTAGCTACCTTATATATCTCTCTATGTATCTTTATTTTAATTGTTGAGCATTAGGTATATACGGAAAATATTACGTATACATCTTTGGATTGTATCTAATAACACAACGTTAAGCAACGACGGACTTACTTTCATCGGCCATCAAAGGCCTACACTACCGGAACCCGGAAACAAAGAAAAGTGAACACGGACGAAGAAGGAAGCGAGACAGGACGACATAAAACAGTACCATTTAAATTATAATAGCAGAACAAAACTTATAAAGGCAGCTCTAGTATTGATTTGTTTTCCATCAACTGATCGGTAGCCACTATGAAACAGCGAATGAAATCAAGAATTGTTGGAAGGCGTTGAGGATTGTTACAACTTTGAAAAAAGGATATGGTGTCCGAAAAAAGTGGAGCATGGCCACATTCTACATCTGAAAAGGGAAAACCGTAATGAAGACATTTATGTTAACCCCGGTAGGAAGATATCCAAAGCTTTCAAAGTTCTAACAATCTTCACCGCCTTCTAACAATTCTCGATTTCATTCCCCGCTTCATAATGGGTACCGATCAGTTGATGAAAAAAAAAAACCAATACTAGAGATGCCGTTGTAAGTTTTCTTCTCTTATTATAACGTAAATGGTACTGTTTTATGTCGTCCGGTCTCGTTTCCTTCTTTGTCCGTATTCACTTTTCTTTGTTTCCGGGTTCCGATAATGTAGGCCTTTGATGGCCGATGAAAGTAAGTATGTCGTTGCTTAACCCTGTGCTATTAGATCCAATCCAAAGATGTATACGTGATATTTTCAGTATATATCTAATGTTCAACAATTAATATAATGATACATAGAGAGATAGATAAGGTAGCTAGTAATTTCTATGGATGTGTATAACAAATGCTATTGTCACTTTATAAAGTATAAATAAAATCACCTATTAGAAATGTTATTGTCACTTTGTAAAGTATAAATAAAATTACCTATTAGAAGATAAAGTATTGTGTCTCGTTTATGCATGGTTATACTATCAGAGTAGGGTTTATTAACGGCATCTGGGTTACGGGTAGAATTGACGAAGTTGAAATGATATATATACCCGGAAATAGAGATCCAATTCTAAGGATAATAGATTATAAAACACGTTTTGCACAGGATCCTACCAGTGATGAACAAGAACGAAATAATCAGTAAGTTATTTATTTAGTTTTTTTGATGTAATAATAAAAATCTTTTCCTTTGACAAATTTCAAGTGATGTTGTATAGGGACAATATGTTGAAATTTCCCACATTAAGATTCTACAAAGATTAGGAATTGGGCCCTAATAGAATTTTAGCTCAAAATACAATAGATATAGGTGATGGTTTCCCATTAAAGGTGAGGTTAAAAGTTTTACATTTCTATTTTATCTAAATATAATATTACTTAATTTTTTATTTTCTAGTTGGAGTGGTAAGAGATCTAGTTGAGCTTTATGAGTCTTCACTCATCACATCAAATCTCATTGATTAAGTAAGAATATAAATTTTTTAATTCAAATCTGAAATTACCTCTTTTTCATAAGCCAAGTAACTTATGTATCATGAATCAAATGTTATTCAAGTATGACTACCAGAAGGCAAAGAGACTTAATGAAGTAGATTAAGTCAACTTCGATGTGGAGTCTTGAATTTTGGAAAGGAAAGTAACTTTTATAAACCTACTAAAATGAAGTGCCTTAAATGCGATTTTAAGGAGAACTACCTAGGAAGTCTAGAACATTAATAAAAAAAAATATTAACGTGTGCTTGTGTGCTTGTGTTCTCTTTGTCTTTCCTAATCTTGACCCTTCAATATCATCGACTCTCATCCATATATCGAGCAACAAGATCCAAGACATATGAAATGGATTGTTTTATTTTTGCTTTCTACAATGTTTGAAAGTATTTTTTGAACCAATAATCATTTATTTTTGGCGAACTCTCGGGTATAATTCAGTTTAATGAGTCTTTTGGTCAATTTTGATGTGTATGAATTTTTTTTAACATTTTGTGTCCTTTACATTGATCGTTTCTAGAATTGTCCAAGTATATTTAGGGTAAATGAAGGTTTTCTCTCTTTTTTGAAGGAGATGAAGGTCGCTTAGTCTTTAAGAACTATTTTTTGAATCATGGTAGTATAGTTTTTACCCAGATTTCACTTTAAAGATGGTAGAAGTAATGAAAATTTCTTGTCCAAAAGTTGAAGTGTAAGAACTTACTAAAAATAACTTCCACCTACTTTTGTCCCTTAAGAAACCCAACAGCAACAATTTAGTTGCCTTGTGTTTAACAATTTAGTTGCCTTCTATAAGAAACACATTCTTTTAGAGTCGTGATAAGTGTAGTTCTATCCCAGGTTTGATAGGGTTACCTAGGGAGGTTAGAGTGGTAGTTAAGTTATCTCTGTGTTGGGTTCACTTTAATATTTTAGTTTGAGGATGTCTTTTTATTCTAATTTAAAATTAGTCATTGTAATTTACCTATTTAATTTTGTTTTATAACTATCAGTATACAACTATGCATAATAGGGCATTAGTAAAATGAGAGAGGATGAGGAAATGGTACTTACTGAAATTTGATCAAGCCGATGGAGATCACTTTCGTGGAGACAACTCCAACCGGTTCTTTGATGAGAGCTTTTTCCCTGCCGACCTCGACCACAAACGAAGACAACTCCAATCGGTTCTTTGATGAGCTGTAGAGTGGCCACCCCTTCCGGATGCATCCTAAACTTCCTATGCTCGTCGCAATAGAGCAATCGAACAGCTCGCCCTGCCCCGGTCACCGGAGAAGGCGGCATAACCGGCGGTGGAGGAGAACGTTCGAGAGAGGAATCAGTTGAATCCCTCATCGGAGGAAACCTCACTGTTAGCACCGTCTTTGCCGAAAAATCGCATCATCGTCTCGCTGATAGCACTGCCTCTGCGGCGAAAAATCGCATCATCGTCTCTTAGGAGTAGCTTTTAGCTTCTGGCTTTAGTATCTTAAAGGGATAATTATGGAGAAAAAAAATAAGATCGAAGAGAATAATTTTTTTTTCTTTTCTTAATATTTTTTTTAGTACGTCACCTATATATACTAGTAAAATATATTATACTGTTTTTAAACAGAGAATAATATATTTTACTAATATAATATTCTTTAAAATAAAAAATCCAATCTAAACATATTTTTGCTAAATTGAATAATATATATTATATATTAAATAATATATTTACAATTGAATAATATTTTCAATTAATAATATATTTTTATTTGAATAATATATATTATTCAAAAATACATTAAAATATTATTAAAATATTTTAACTAAATTAATTAATTAATATTTTAGAACTTAATTAATTATTGTCCTAGCATCTTTTTCTTTCGAGATGTATAATTTTGACACCTGATTTGAAAGTTTAGTTTATATCTTTTACTGTTTGTCAATGACTACATAGGATGTTAGAAATATTATAAATTTTATCCGATATTTTATAAATATTTACTTCATTTTTATAAAACAAAACATTATTCGGTTTTTTCTATAATTTTCTTTTAAATTTTGGAAAATTGAACTACATTTTTTAAATAGGAAGAAACTTGATTAATTAATTACGAAAAATAGAATTAATAAATAAATATTTAATATTTAAATAATATATAACTTGTTATATTTTATAAATATTTAATATTTAAATAATACATAACTTGTTATATTTTATAAATATTTAAAAGTTTTTGAATTACTTTTTATTTAGTGTTTAAAAATTCGACTCGTATAGCCGATAACCTAATAATATTCAACGTCATATTTAATATTTAGAATCCAAACTACTTTTTAATTATTATCTAAAAATGGGATAACTTTTTCTAATATATAAATATGGGTTAAGTATCATTTAAGGCCCAAAACCCTAACAATTATTCACCTAAGACCCATATTTTCATTATTCTCAGAGAAAAATTCGTTTTAGTCAAATATTTACTATTGAAGATCCACTAATACCCTAAATATCCCCTCTCCTCAACGCCTCCCTCTGCCCTCCAGAAAATCAAGCCTCCTCAACGACTCACAAATCTCCCGCTGTTTCGACTGCATGCATGCATGTAAACTAAGACCACCCCCTCCTGCATGATTCCAAAAACCCTAACCCTACTGCCATGCAAACCCTCAATCCTCATCAAAGCCTCTCCCCCACTCAACCTAGCCCTCTGTATACCTCGATCTCCAGCCGCTACTTATTCAGCAATACTTTCTCCTCTACTCTCCCCACTTCCCTCCCTACCTCCAGTATCCTTTTGACCGTTGTTCTAACCATTCAACAAGCTATTGAAGCTAGAAATGCCTCAAACAACCAGCACTACTCCACTGTTATCCACTCAGCCAGCCACCCCTCAGTTCAAACCCGAAAACTCAACCCCATTCCCTCTGCTCGACCTTTCCCAGAATCCTTCCCTGGTAGAAATAGCAAGGGCTATGCTTTCTCTCGACCCTCTAAAGCCCACAGGATCCCTGCAAACCGACCCGATCTCCTCTCTCCCTCGAAACCCTCCAATCCTTTCAAAAACACTCGACCAGTACAGAATACCATTCAGTCCCACCTTATAGCTGAATCTGCTTCCATGATAAACCTCCCACCCTACCGTCCCCTCCTACCGACACCCCCCCCCCTCAGCGATCCTGGGCTCAAGTTGTCTCTAATCCAGTCATGAAAGCGGCAATGAACTTGGAAAAAACTGATTCCTTAGAGATTGATAACGGCGTATTAGTATTCCCGGATGATGCCCTAAATGGTGGTGAGGAAGAATGGGCCAAGTGTCTCTCTGGCTACTTCCTCTCAAAGAAAAGAGTCGTCTCTCATGTCCAAGCCCTCACCTCCCAAATTTGGAGCCCCTTTGGCCTCCAATAGTGTAAGCCCACCCCCTCTGGCCACTACTTTTTCAAATTCTCTACCGCCGACAGTGCCACGGAAGTCCTAGAAAAGGCTCCCTGGTTCTTCAGTAGTCATTCAGTATTCCTCAAAAGATGGGCTCTGATGGAAACGCTTACTAAGGAAGCTTTAAAGGCCATTCCTCTGTGGGTAAAATTCCATGGAATGCCTCACGAGCTCTGGTCCGAAAAAGGCCTGGGAATACTCGAAAGCTACCTAGGGACACCTCTCAATGTGGACTCTCAAACCGCCGACAGATCTCGACTCAGTTTCGCTCGAATTGGTATTATCATGAAAGCTTCCTCCTATTTCCCGACGAATCTATCCATTTGCTGCCTTGGAAAGAACCATACAATCCAGGTTGAATTCCAAAGGCTACCTACAATCTGCAAGCGTTGCATCTCTTTCGGCCACGCAGCTGCTGCTTGCCACCTTACACCGGAACCTGCTCGCCCAGACTCGCCTACTCATCGTCCCGGCAAAGAACCCATGACAGACCCTGCTCCATCCCACACATTATCAAACTCCAGTAACAATGAATCCATGTCTCCAGATACCTTACGCCGCCTCACTCAAAGCACTTAGGCCCAAAGGTTTCTAAAGGATAGCAACTGCCCCGCCACAACCCACATCAACCAGAATATTGGAGACCCCTCTACCTCCAAAATCACTTCACCAGGACCAAAAACCGCAAACATTGCGGTTAATGTAAGTATGTGTGGGGATACCCCAATGACTCTTTGGTGCTTTCCTACCCCTCTGTTTTCTTTTTTAGAAATCTATCAAATTAGCAAGTTGGAATGTTAGAGGGTTGAATGACCCTATCCGTCAGAAGGATGTTAAAGACTTTGTTTTTACAAATGGTATTAATGGAGTTTGCTTTCTTGAAACAAAAGTCAAATTTGAAAATGTCTCGCTTATAATGTCTTCTATGCTCCCTTATTGGCAATGTGCATCCAATCATTATAGTCATCCTTTAGGCAGAATATGGATTGCTTGGAATCCAAGCGTTGTCCAAATTTCTATAAAAGATGTCACGGCCCAATCCCTTTATTGTGATCTCTTTTAGATTGCGAGGAACTACTCTATGAGTCTCACTGCTATCTATGGTTTTAATGACCCCTCTGACCGCTTTCCCTTGTGGAATTCCATTTTCTCTTATGGTCTTTCCATCGCCCAGAATCCTTGGATTGTCCTTGGAGACTTTAATGCAATTAGAAATCCCCATGAACGAACCAACTCCGACCCCCGCTGGACTAATGCCATCGATGATTTTAATGAGTGCTGCCGTAGTTGTAACCTAGATGACCTGCGTGCATCTGGGCTCCAATATTCTTGGTTCAACCGCCAAGAAAACAACCCCATTTCCTCTCGTATTGATAGAGCCCTGGTCAATGCCTCTTGGGATGATAATTTTCCTAACTCGTTTGCCCATTATGATCTCCCCAGAACCTCGGACCATACTCCTATCATTGTCCATCTCACTACCCCTTTTACCCTCTCCCCCAAACCTTTTAAATTTTTCAATATGTGGAAATCTCACCCTAACTACCATCCCCTTATTGCTGATAACTGGTCCCTCCCTTGCCCCTCCAGCCCCATGCAAGCGGTAGTTCTTAAATTGTCTAGACTTTCCACTGTTCTCCCCTCCTTAAACAAGACCACTTTTAGCAACATTAGCCAAAGAGTTCAGGATGCTAGATCCACACTCGCTGCTGCCCAAGAGAACCTCTTCTCGGACCCTTCGAACAGGACTCTTATCATCGCCGAAAAGGAGGCTTCCTCCTCTTATATATTTTTTAGCCGTGTTGAGGAATCCTTCCTTAAGCAAAAATCGATAGAAACCTGACTTAAGCTTGGGGATCATAACTCCAAATTCTTTCATAACAGTATTAGGGCCCGCAGAGCCCGAAATAAAATCCTCTCAATCTCCACCCCAGGAGGCATATCCTCAAACCCCCACACCATCTCGAGAACCTTCCAAAATGTTTTTATCCAGCACTTAGGTACCACTAGCAAAGACAACTACCCCGGTCCGCATAGGATAAAAGCCTTAATCCTCTCCACTGTCCCCCCTGATCTCAGTAACGAGATGATAAAACCAATCTCTAATGATGAAATCAAGGCTGCCCTCTTTGATATCGACATCGACAAAGCCCCGGGCCCTGATGGCTTTAGCGCCGGCTTTTTCAAATCCAGCTGGCCGCTTATTAGTGATGGCATCTGCCTTTGAGTCAATTTTTTTTGAAAAGGGCAAAATGGACCCTGACTGGAACAAAACCCTTATTTCCCTCATTCCAAAAATTGACTCCCCCTCCCTCCCTTCTGATTTCCGTCCAATTGCTTGTTGTAATGTAATTTACAAAATCATTTCCAAAATCATTGCTAACAGAATTAAGCCTTCCCTCTCGGCCCTCATTGACCCCTCTTAATCCGCTTTCGTCCCGGGTCGCTCTATTGTTGACAACATCCTCCTCACCCAAAACCTTTTGCATGGCTACTAGACCAACCGAAAAGGCCCTCGATGTGCCCTTAAAATTGACCTTATGAAAGGTTTTGACAACATCAGATGGGAATTTATTCTGGACATCCTCTTAGCCATGTGATTCCCTACGCCTATGATCAATTGGATCATCCAATTGATCACCTCTGTCTCCTATTCTGTTTGTATTAACGGAAAGCCGATGAGCCCCTTCCCGGGCAAAAAGGATCTTCAACAGGGTGACCCGCTCTCCCCGTATCTCTTTGTTATTGTCATGCATGTGCTCTCCATAATCCTGCATGAAAAAAGCCAAAACCCCTCCCTTGGTTTCCACTGGAAGTTCCAAAAGCTCAAGATAATCAACCTTTGTTTCGCGGATAACCTGATGATCCTATGCAGGGCAAACCTCCCGTCAATTAAGCTAATCTTAGAAGGACTAACCGAATTTGCCGTAATTTCTGGCCTTCATCTAAATCCGGCCAAAAGCACTATCTTCTTCTCAAGCACCTCTCCCACAGTAAAGCTCAGCATCCTCCACTACCTCAACTTCACGGACGGCTCCCTCCCCGTCAGATATCTAGGCGTGCTTCTCATATCCTCGCGCCTTTCATACAATGACTGCCGTCCTCTCTTCCTCAACATCACTAACCGTATCAACTCATGGACCTCCAAGCACCTCTCCTACGCAGGCCGACTTCAACTCATCAACTCAGCACTCTTCGCAAGCCAAGTCTACTGGTCTACCATCTTCATTCTCCCAGCTCGTGTCCTCAACGAACTGTCCCAATTACTCCGTCGCTTCCTCTGGTCTGGACCAGAAATGAAAATCGCTGGAGTAAAGATAACATTAAATAAACTGACCGTGTCCAAAGATGAGGATGGCCTTGGGATCCCAGACCTAAAAATATGGAATCAGGCAGCCGCCCTCAAACTCCTCTGGTCCATCCTCACTCGGAACAAAAGCTCTCTCTGGACACAATGGATTCTTTGTGAAAAAATTAAATCAAAATGCTTATGGTCCCTTCCCATCCCATCCTCTGAGAGTTGGAGTTGGAAGAAAATCCTAAATCTAAGAAGCAAAGCAGCAAACCTCTAGCAAGTAATTATTAGAAATGGAGCAAACACCTCTATTTGGCATGACCCCTGGTTATTCCATACGTCTCTTATCAATCGATTTGGCCCTCACATCCTTACCCTCACTCACCTCCGCAACATAAAAACCGTGAAAGACATATGCTCAAACGGGATTTGGTCCTGGCCCCCCATGCTAGAGCCCCTAACCGCCACCTCCGGGATCATCTCCGAGAAATCACCTCAGCTCTCGAAAACCTCCCTCCTGCCTCTTCGGCTCCAGATACCTTTATCTGGATCCCAAATAAGTCCAAACCTGAATTCACCATCACTAGTACCTACACTGCCCTCAAGCCTTCAACTCCTAAGGTCAGATGGGCAAACCTCGTCTAGAATAAATTCTCGATCCCAAGACATTCCTTTATCACCTGGCTAGCTATAGAATCCTTCTCCCCAAGTGTCGTCATCTTGAAATCAATAGAACGAGACTGCAAGCACTTGGGCCCCCTCCAATAAGCACAGACGACTTCACTGGAATGCTGCCTTCTGTGCCACTGTCTACTACATCTGGAAAGAAAGGAACAGCAGAATCTACAATGACAAACAATCTCGCTTTAGCAGCACCGCCCATTTGATTCTCTATGATCTTCGCTACAGATTCAAAGGATCGAAATATCCCTTCCAGGGTTAATCTCTATCAATTCCCCCAAATCTCCAGCTCTTTTGTTTTTCTGTCTACTTTATAGATCCTCGAAATTGTAAAGGGTGTTCTACCCCATGAACCTTTGTAACCTTTAATTTACATCAATATTATAAGTTTTTTATACCAAAAAAATAACAACTTAGTGAGTCATTAGTGATCCATTAAGCATAGTTAATTACACTTGTAATCGGTTCTTTTTCCTTTTATAAAACCAATAGCTAGGTTTTCTGAATGTATAAAAAAATATAGAGTCACAGAGTTCTTTCGAACAAAATCGATCTACAAGAGACGTAGGCATAATTTGCTGAACTCTGTTAATAATTTTGTGTGTTTTTATTGCACTGTTGTTCTGTATTTTTTCCATTGATCTTGTTACATGAAAATTGCATATTTTTCTCAACAACTGGTATCAAAGCTCCAGATTGGTAGTGATTCAAAGAATGACAAATTTGAATGGGAGCAATGGTTACAGGCGAAGAAAAGGTGAGACTCGAAAGGTTAGATGGTGCAAACTTTGGGTTTTGGAAGATGCAGATTGAAGACTATCTATAGCTAGAAAAAGCTTTATCAACCTTTTTAAGAAAAGAAATGAGAGAGTATAGAAAATGAAAAGTGGATTCTTCTTGATAGACAAGCCCTTGAAGTCATCCGATTTACGTTACCCCCCAATGTTGCTTTCAATATCATAAAGAAAACAACCACGATGGGTCTTATGAAGGATCTTTCCAGTATGTATGAGAAGCCACCGACATCTAACAAAGTTCACTTGATGAGATGTTTATTCAATTTGCAAATGGCAGAATGCGCATTTGTAGCTCAACACCTCAATGAACTCATTACAATCACAACCTAGTTGAGTTCAATAAAAATTAATTTTTAATAAAGAAATACGAGCATTGATACTGTTGTCTTCTCTACTAGAAAGTTTAAATGCTATTGTCACGACTGTCAGTAGCTCGTTACGAAGAAATGAGTTGAAATTTGATGATGTTTGTGATCTGGTTCTCAATGAAAAGATTAGAAGGGGAGAGTCGGGTGAATCATCAACCTCTTCAGTTTTGCACACAAAGTCAAGAGAAAGAAATTTAACCAGAGGGAACGGACGTGGAAAATAGAACTACCGAGGTAGGGATAGGAGGTCTAAGTATAGGATTCTTAAAAATTCTCAAGGGTACAAAAACATTGAGTATTGGAACTGTGGAAAGACCGTGAACTATATAAATCAGTGCAAGAGAGCACCAAAGGACCAAGAGACGAAGGCATAGGCAAATATCACTTCAGAAGAAGATAATGCACTGATATACTCCTTGGAGAGTAGGAAAGAGTCTTTGGTTTTAGACTCTAGATCATCATTCCACGCTACTTCAAAGAAAGAATTATTCAAAAGGTATGTTTCTGGAAACCTTGGAAATGTATATTTTGGTGATGATCAACCTTGTGATATTATTGGTAAAGGTGTAGTGAATATTAAGTTAAATATTCTATTTGGGAGTTTAAAGATGTCACGCATATCCCCTACATGATAAAAAACTTAATCTCAGTAGGACACTTGGCAAGCGAATGCTACACTACGATGTTCTATGATAATAATTGGAAGACTTCAAAGGGTGCAATACCGGTTTCTTGCTGGAAAAAGTGTGGTACTCTTTACAAGAAAATAGAGGTATGTTGTTCAATTGCAATTGCATAGTATATGAATCGTACATTAATAGAAAGACCCATAATCATTCTTATACATTCAGGTCTACCAAAGTAGTTGTGGGTTAAGTAGTCAATACATTGGCTTACTTGATCAACTAATGCCCATTTGTTCCTTTTGAGCATAGAATACCCGAGGATGTATGGAATTGTAAGGAGATAACACTATCACATATAAAGTTTTTTGGTTGTATGGCATACATTCATATCAGTGATCAAGGAAGGAATAAGCTTGATCTAAAATCAAAACAATGCACTATGATTGGTTGTGGTCAAGACAAGTTTGGCTACCGTATTTGGGACGAAGAGAACATGAAGATGATATTAAGCAGAGATGTGATATTCAATTACACAGTGATGTATAAGGATATGCATAAAAATGATACAAATGACTCAAAACCGAGTGAGCGAGTGTTTACAAATGCCGAAGATGTCCTAGATAGTCAAGAAATATAGTTGATCATATCAAACCCTCAACAAAGAAAGTGAGTTGGACAAAGAAATACACAACAATCTAAGATACCGTAGCCAACGGTAGCAACTTCTAGTTTGAGAAGATCTTTTAGACCTCATGTGCCCAACAAGAGATACTTGAACTATTTATTTTCCACCGATGAAGGCGAGTCTGGATGCTATGATGAAGCTTGTCAAACTAGTGATGCTATGAAGTGGAAGCTTACCATAAAAAATAAGATGGAGTTTTTAATCTCAAATCAGACATAAGTACTAGCTGAGTTACCGATGGGTAAAAAGGAACTTCATAATATATGGGTATACCAGGTGAAAGACGAGCATGATGGCTCTAAGAGATACAAAGCTCGACTAGTTATCGAAAAATTCAAGTAAAATGAAGGAATTGATTATAATAGTATTTGTACTTCGGTTGTGAAGCTCAATAATATTATATCAGTGTTTAGTAGTGTTGTCATTAAAGACCTTTATCTTGAACATTTAGACGTGAAGAATGCATTTTCTAATGGTTACTTGAATGAAGAGATATATATGTATCAACCATAAGGTTTCTTAAAAGAGGAGAATGAAAGCATGGTATGGAGACTCAAGAAAAGTTTGTATGGTCTAAAAAAATCCAAGAAAATGGTACAAGAAATTTGACGATTTTATGCACAAATAGAGTTTCCCAAAATGCAAAGCTAACAACTATTAATATTTCAAAAGGTTTAAGTCCAGTTATATCATTTTGATACTTTATGTTGATGATATGTTAGTAGCGGGGTTCAGATATAGATGATATTGGAAGATCCAAGAAACAATTGTAAAAAACATTTGGTATGAAGCAACAAGTTTTGTTTACTGAAAAAGTCACTATATGAACATATTTTAAATTTGTATAGTCAAAGTACATAAATGATCTACTTATTTCTTGATTTTTTTATAAGCATATTATATTTTGTTCCTTATAAATATTGGAGAACCCTAATAATTCTATGTAATGGAAATCCTCATAAAGATTAAGTATATGCATAAGGTTATTATTGATGTGTTCGTTAATTTTCACAATAAAAAACCTAGAAAAAACTTATAGAGAAAATGTTAAAACATAATTATATTATCATAAATTGTGAAAATGAGTTTTTTTATATTCCAAGATTCATCTATATATAATATCCATACTTGTTACAAGTGTAACTACATATTCAATATTGGAGAACCCATATTGCGTCTATGTTATGGAAGTTCTCATAACGGTTAACTTTATTCTTAAGGTTATTGTTGATTTGTTTGTAGATTTTACACAATACAGAACTTAGAGAAAGTTTATAGAGAAAATGTTAAAAAATAATCATAATATCATAAATAGTGAATATGAGAATCTTTATATTTTAAAATTCTACATATATTTATACTATTATACTTGTTACAAGTAAAACTACATTTTTTAATATAGGTGTAGGCTAGAAGTAACTCGCCAATAGAAGTATTTTTGTACGTATACATGAGTGTTGGATTTACCGTTACATGTATATGCAAGAATTTTTTAAACTCTTTAATGCTTGAACTATGACTTAGTTTCATAGATGTTCGTTGATCCAAAACAAGTTGTAAAAATCTAGTGATCATTGGGTAAAAGAAAATGTATATTGAGCTAAAGCAGTTTGGTTTGAAGTAAAGGTGGTTGACTCTAAGTCTTTTGAGATGATGTGATGTGATGCGACTGTAATTGTAGAGAGATAATTACTTGAGAATATATTTTTGAGAGAGTTAAATGACTATAAGTCTTTTGAGAGATAAGTGAGGTGAGAGATAAGCATTGAAGAGAGGGGTATATGAATCATATTATCTTTTGATATAAAGGTTGTTTGAGTCTTTTGTGTTTGGAGAGTCTTTCTATAACCTACTCATATATAAAAGAGTGTTCGTTTCCCGTGGATGTAGGATTCTTTAAAATACGAACCATTTTAAATACCATATTGTGTACTTGGTTTAGTACGCTTTCGTTTCTTAGTTTTTCTGCTTGTACATGGAAATTAGGTTGTTATTTCGTAGAATTGTTTAATCGTATTTTGGTCCGTGCTGCGATTGATCAGTGTACTTGTTTAAATCCCCAACAAGTGATGTTATGAGCATGGAGAAACAGATAAGGAGTAGATCCATCGAATATATATAGGTTGGAGAGGTAGATCTTTCTTGAAAACCATAAATTCATAAAAGATGAGTTTCGTGAAGCTTAGCCTAGAAAAGATAAACATATCTAATGATTTCAATCTCTAAGGAATTATGGTTAAGGCTTTCCTAGTACATAAAATATGGTGGCTGTTATTGGCAATAAACCTATGCAGGTTGAAGTCGTGGTACTGTCTAAAGCTTATAGTTACCTCATATTGAGTTTGGGAGATGAAGTGCTACAAGAGGTATCTAAAGACATTATAGTATTAGGGATATGAAATTTACAAGAGACAATTTAAATGAATAATTCTTTGGCAAACATATTTTATATGAAGAAATAACTTTAGACGTTATCCATGGATAATAACACATGCGCTTAGATGATTACATCCAAATCGTACACGAATTGAATGTAATTGATATGAAGGGGGAGGAAGAGGATAAAGAATTTATCCTTTTCAATCTATATTGAATGAGTATGAACACTTTGTGGATACAATGCTTTACGGTAAAGACTATTTTATGGTGGCTGAAGTCAAGAGCACCTTGTACTATTAAGATCTTAAAAAGAATAGTGCTTTAAAATGTGACTCAAAAGGGAATGGATTGAATGTGAGGGGTAAGTCATAAAAGAGAGATCCAAGTAAGAGGAGAGGAACATCTCAGTTAAATTCTAAATGGGATGGGATGGGTTCATAAGTACTATGTTAGATATGAAACAAGAAATGACATACCAGTCGGAACTACCCAGAAAAGGGAAATGGAATTGACTATTAAGAGACTACTACAATGGTGTCTGATAAATGTAAGTATGGTGATGGATTAATGACTTTTTATTCTTGTAGGTATAATAATATTTAGTTTTTGGATTTGGATGCGTAATTTTGTATGAATTCGAATAAGCATTGGTTATAAATCCTGTAAATACTTGATGGTGGAAGTGTCATCCTAGAAAATGATGAATTGTATGATATCAAAGGGATTGGAACGACACAACTTAAATTTTCTACATGACTAGAGTAATTAACAATGGAACCTTCTTTCTATTAGGATGTTAGATGAGGAAGAGTTTATATATAAACGTGGGGACAACAGACATATGATTTTTCATAGCTCCCTTGTTGTTATGAAAGCCTATAGATTAATGATGTGTTAGTTATTGAAGGTATTTTAGTAATATGGGGTGTTTCTAGTATGTTGAAGGAGTTTTCCAAGTTGTGGAATCATTGATTGGCCATATAAGTGAGAAAAGACTCGACGATTTAAGTAAATAGGGGTTCTTGGATGGGAAGCCACTTCAAAAGTTGAGCTTTTGTGAAACCTATATTTTTTGTAAGAGCAAGAAGGTGCAGTCTCTACACAGCAACCAGACATCCAATACTGGATTATGTCCATTCAAACTTTTAGGGTCCACCACGGGAACCTGCCATAGTTATAGGTGGTGCAAGGTACTGTATGTTGCTGATTGATGACTATCTCGGGAAAGTATGGGTTCTACTTTTGAAGACCAATAATGAAAGGATTCTTGCGTTCATGAACTTTAATATTTTGGTAGAGAATCAAGCCAAAAAAATGTTGAAGAATCTCATACTGATAATGGTCTCGAATATATGAACAAAAAAAGTCCACTGGTTATTGTGTAAAATTTGGCATTTCAATAAATCGAACTGTCCGTGAGACTACCTAACAGAACAGGCTGACTGAAAGAATGAATCAAAACTTATTGGATCGAGTTAGGTGTATGCTTCATACAATTGGTATGGGTGAACAATTACGGGGATAATTTATGACAGCAGATGCATATATCATCAACAGAAGTCCATTTCTGTTGCTTAAGTTTTTTGGATTTCAAGAGTTTTGGATCAGAGAGAAACCTAAGCTAAAAATTTGAGATTGTTTGGATATGTTGCCTACGCACATGTAAAGCGGGATAAGCCAGGAGGCTTTGATAACCAGTAGAGTGATTTTTAAAAACGAGGACATGTCATTGAAGAAGATAATGGAGACTCAACCTAGTACTATTGATAAGATATGTGAAGTTGATGATGGATATGATCTACAAAGTAAAACCGGTGGACCTGGTTTCGCTTCGGGTCATAAATAGGAAGTTCAATCATTCCATGAATCTTAAGAAAATCAAGGGTCTTTTCTTCTAGGGCCTTCTAATTATCAAATAGGAGAGCAACATGGTGTGATAATTATCAGCTAGTGATGGATAGATCACGTAGACAATGCAAACAGCCTTAAAGGTATGGTTTTGCATATGTATATATTTATGCTTTATCGATTGGAATGAAGTGAGATATTCTTGAAACCAAAATGAATCACAAATCTATCAATAACATTAGTAAAGAGAAATGGCTTACAACCATGAAAGAATAATTAAGATCTTTTAAGAAGATGAACATGTGAGTTCATATGAAGCATCTGAAAGGTCAAAATATAGTTGAGAGTAAATGTATATTCAAGAGAAAACCATGTATTCTTGGTGTTGAGTTATCCAGAAACAAGGCAAGGCTCATGGTTAAGGGTTTCACGCAAAATGAGGGTGTCGATCTCAATAAAATATTCTCGTCGGTTGTGAAATAAACCTCCATTCAGGTTCTATTGTCAATTATTGCTATATTTGATTTTCGGTTAGATCAAACTGCTGTTACTACTTCATTTATGCATGGTGAGTTGGAATATATAATTTACATGTATCAATCGATGGTGTTTGAAGAAAGAAATAAGGGTCAAGCGTGTTTATTGAAGAGACCCGTCTATTGGCTCAAATAGTCGTCGAAATAATAGAATAGAATATTTGATTCTTTTATGAAATCCATTAAGTATATCTGTAGATGTTACGACAAATATATCTATTTGAATGTGGAAATACATATGAAGGAAATAGTCATACTTTTGTTATATGTGGATGACATACTAATAGCGGAAAGAGATAGGAAACATATTGAAGCGGTAACGACTCAACTAAAGGAAGAGTTTGAGATGAAGGATATAGGAGAGGCTAAGAGGATACTTGGTGTTAAGGTCAAGAGGAATAGGTCGAATGGGTATTTATTCTTATCCCGATGATAACATATACATAATGTCATAAGATATTTCTCGATATCCGAAGCAAAAGCGGCTAGAGCTCCCACTGGTTACCTGTTCAAACTTAGTATCACTCAATCATCAACCGAAGCAATAGATAAGAAGTACATACTAGAGATACCTTATGTCAATATTATTAATAGAATTATGCATGTTATGATTTCCACGAGACCTGATCTTGCTTATGTTGTAAGTGTTTTATGCAGAATCATGTCGAACTCAGGAGAGCCATGTTGGCATGCACTTAATATACTTAAAGGGCTCAGCTGTTGTAGGGTTTTATTACAATTTAACAAATATTGGTGAAATATTGTTAAAATTGTATGTGGACTATGATTTAACAGACTGCCTCGACACAAAAAATTATATTCTGGGTTTTTTGTTTACTGTGCTTGGAGGAGTGTTTAGTTGAAATTATTATATACAGAAGTATATTGCATTTTCTTCGACAAAATCTGATTATATGGTTGTTACAGAGTCCATGAAAGAAGTTATTTGGCTAAAAGGATTGTTGAGTGAACTCACTTGTATGGAGAAAAATGTGGTTTTGTTCTGTGACAACACTAGTGTTATTCATTTGGTGAGAAATTTGAACTTCTGTGAGAGAACTATCCTACAAACATTAAGCTGCATTTAATCAGAGACGCGGTGGAGAAGAAGCAAGTAAAGATGACTACGATTGCTAGCAAATAAAATCCTTCAGATGCTCTAACCCAGGTATTGCCGATTTTAAAGCTCACGAACTGCATGGGACTGGTTCAACTCTGAGATACATGTGAACTAGTTAAATTTTAGAAATATCAGGTGCAATATATATTGGAGTTAATAGAAGCCTATATAGATAATTGTTCGGTATAGGCTAGAAGTAATTCGTCACCATAGGTATTGTGTAGAACTACATGGGTGTTTGATCTGTCGATATATATATATAAGATATAAATTTTGAAACTCTTTAAAGCTTGAATCGTGATTAGTTGTAGAGACGTCTGCTGATCCTAAAAGTTAAGACAAACTATAGAAAACTAGTGATCATTAGGTCAAAGGAAATATATGTTGAGCCGAAGCATGCTGGGTCGAAGCAAGGGTGGTTGAGGAAACCTGATCAGAAGCACCGCTCTAATCTAAAACTTTGGAATGTGGCACATGTGTCGAAGCAAAATATTCTATTTATTAGGGTTCTTATGGTAATTTGGATTTCTTATATTAATAGAGTATGAATTATTTCAACCGTTGATTAATACGCTTTAATCTGTGTCTTATGAAGAAATATGGTTTTTCCAATACCTATGAATAAAATAATATATTTCAATGTGTAATATGATGTGATTATAACTGTAAATAGACAATTACGTGTGAATATATTTCTTAAGAGATTAAAGTAACTGTAGGTCTTTTGAGAGATAAACACTGAAAAGATGGTTATGTGAATTACGTCATCTTTTCTTACAAAGAGTAATTGAGTCATTTTTATTTGGAGAGTCTTTATGTAACCTACTGATATATAAAATAATGTTTGTTGCCAATAGATATAGGATTTATCAACAATCCAAACCATGCTAAATATTGTATTGTGTGTTTGGTTTTATTACACTTTCTTTTATTTGTTGCTCGTTATATACAAGAAACTTAGATCATTATTTCGTAAGATTGTTTAATCGTATATCGTTTCCTGTTGCCATCGATCAGTGTATTGGTTTAACACCCAGTAATTACAAAACTTAAGTTTGATTATATATTAATTATATTTGATCATTCTTTAAATTTATTTGATGATATTTTAATTTCATTTGACTTTATACATCAATTATTCATATTTCTTATCTTTTCAGTAGCCAGGGCTCAAAGGGACTTATCTTAAGTCAAGTTAAAACTTATAAATATCATATTAGCTACCCCACGATTCTTTAATTTTCATAATAGAAAAAAATGAATATATGGGGTACCTCGATATCTCTAACACTTTTTAATGTATGAAGTAAGCTAATATGAATTAGTTTAAATATTTGTATCAACCATTTAATTTTTAAAATCTAATTAACACCCTTTTATACTCCTTAGATTATAAAGTAAGCTAAATTATTTTATTATTCGATGTCATATTTTTTATATTGTTTAATTTTTTTTATCAAAAAATTTCACTAACACGTTGAGATGGATGTTTTGGTTTGATACTGTTCCTAGTTTTATTTAGTAAAAGCTCGTAACACTCAAAACTTATGTAAGGATTAAACCCTAAGCTTCACAAGGAAAATAATACAAGGTAATTAAATTTAGAGTGTTTTCATATTTCTTTAGTTTTGATGTTAATTTGCCTTAACCAATGTCACCAATTATGTGTAAATATGACGATGGAGGACCTGCAGATGTGAGACATATAGATTCATGGGTTTGAGATGCACATATATGTCAATGTAAGATGTTATATATATATAATATGTTGACGACTTTAACATAATATGTTCGGAAATCATAAAACAATACTTCATTAATGTTGTTACAGACTTTGTTAATGGAAATAAAGGCCCAATATGTATCTATGCTACCTCTCTATGTTTGATCCCAAAGAAAGAATCACCCAAAATTTGGAGTGATTTAGGCCTATAAACCTTTGCAATGTCCTAAACATAATCATCTCTACAATAATAAACAAGAGATTGACTCATCTTCTCCTAAAATCATTTTTGATAAACATGAAGGTTTTGTTTTTAATAGGAATATCAATGAGTATATATAAATTTCTCAACCAACTTCTTACTTCTTAGAGAGAGAAAAAAGCCAGAGGTAGCAATCTTATTTTTCAATTAGATATGGACAAAGCCTTTGACATGATATCAACCAACTTCTTACTTCAAACCTTATCTTGATTTGTTTTCAACAAAAAATTTATTAATCTTATAAACCAAAGTTTAACTCATTCTCACTTCTCTATTATTTTTAATGGGTCCATGTATGGATATTTTAGCTCATCTTATGGAGTGAGGCAAGGTGACCCTCTGTCACCTAGTCTATTCAATATTGCAAAAGAATTCATCATTAGAATTTAAAAATTATTCCTTGAAAATCAATCAATGCATTACCATTCTAGATCAACCATCACAATTTCATGCTTAGCCTATGCTGAAGAAATTATAATCTTTATCAATGGATCATTAAATAACGTTAAAACCATATAGGAATTTATGAAATCAAAATGTCTCAAGCTAAAAATATCCAAAACTATATCCAAATTCTTCACACCTAAAAATATAGATGGGTCTAGGATAAATTCTATCTATAGTATCACTGGATTTATACATTCTACCCTATCATCAAATACTTACAAATTAATATTCATCTAAGTAACAAAATTAGTCACTTTAATGATATTATTTCTAAACTTAGAAAAAAATTGTAGAATGAGACTGCCTAAACCTCTCCTCTGGTGGAAGGATGATCTTAATGCACCCTGTATTAATGATCATCCCTTCATAATACATTCAATCTTACTACCTCCTGAAAGCTTAAATTGATAGAATAAAGAGATTACTAAACAAATTCCTTTGGGGATCTAAGGAAGAAAAAATATGATGATATGGACAAACTGGCTAACCTTTATAAATCATATGAAGATTTTGGCCTTAACTTCAGAAATTTTACTATTAAGAAACACGTACTCATGTAAACTTTGTTTTACATTCAGAACCCACCAAAGTCTATGGGCAATCTAATGCACTCTATCTACTGTCCAAGTCACCACCTATTATAAATTAATAGAAAACAAAAGGATTTTAAGACATGGAAAATGCTTCTAGTAGTCAGAAAGAGTGTTGAGTCTTTCATGTTCTGGCAAATATGCAATGGTACTTGTGATTTTTGGCTTGAGAGATGGTGACACACAATCCCCATCATTATCCTCTCAGACACTAAGGATAATATGTGGTATCAACGTAAAAAAATCAGTATATTTTGGGAATACAATGAGTGGAACTTAAAAAAACTCAGAGATAATGTCACTACAACTGATATTAGTATGATAACAAAGTTCACACTGCATGTAGATAAACCAGATAATCTTATATGGAATGCATCAAATACAGACCAATTCAACTTTAAAGACACCTTTGAAAAATTAAAAACAAAAGATCCTTTTAACAATATATATAAAAGAAGATTTGGAATTATATTTGTCCAAAGAAGTGTTCTAAAAGGTTTTATATATGTGGACATAGTTCTTCAACATAAAAACTTTGTTCTTGTTTCAAAAATATCAATTTTGCAGCAACATAGAATCAATAAATCACTTTTTTGTTATCTGTCACACATTTTTTGAAATCTAGAAGTTCTTTTCTAGTTTATTTGGCCTATATATTGAAAATCACAGGATATTTTTACACCTTATAAACATCTAGTTTACATCTACTAACTAACAAGAACAAATCAGAACAATCATACCATCTATTATCAGTTGGAACATTCGGACTGCCAGAAATAAAGTCAAATATAATAACATATCTACATATTCTTAAGACATCATCAATAAGATTACTCATTTGTTTTTCAAACTAGACTGCTCTATCCTTCTTACATACAATGTTTGGGGAAAAGACATACTAACAGCTATATATCTAAACTGTTATAACAACGTTAAGAATAGAAAATTTTCCCTCTATGTCAAATAACCTCCACCCTTAGGAAATCGCCTAAAATTAAACATTGATGGTGCATGTAATTTTAATGGAGAATATGGTGGTGGTTTTTTAGTTAGGAATAAAAATGGTATTATATTAGTTTCAGACTGTAGACTATATGGGAAAAAATTTCCCATTATATCAAAATGTAGACCATTATTAGATGGCTTGACATTATGCAAGAATCTTGGATACTCTCATGTAGATATAGATATAGAATCTAAAATTTTATTTGATTCATTAGCTAATGGTTGTGGTTGAATACCCTTATATCTTTACCCTATTGTGTCCTTTTTCCGTAAGCTTCTAAGCTCTCATATATCTTTGAAATTGATTTACCGATAACAAAATTTTACAGCAGGTTGGCTTGCAAAATTAAACCTCAAAACAAATTTCAACAACAATATAACCTTACTTGAAACTCCTGTCAAACTTAGGGCTATATTATTTTTAGAAGGTTTAAATTTAAGATATCTGAGACTCAATATTTAACTTAATTTTTATTTTTTTATAATAGTTTATACAAATTTGTCTTCCCAATAACTTCTGTAAGTAGGTTTATACAACCTGCGCTACTTTTTTTTCTCTCACTACAGTTTCTACATCAGCTACAATAAAACTTCAATACATCTAAGGATTGGATTAGGAACATTCTACGTGAGAAATTTAATAGACAGAAGAGACGGTCATTTGGAAATCAAACTCAGATTGAGACACAAACTTGGTGTCTACCTCAACTCTGGTAGCAGCAACATGAAGCATAAATAGCTATGTTTTTATCAATATAATCAATGAATCTAATGTAATAAATTGTATAGTAAACTCATAATTTATTCTCAAATCTAGTTACACAAACTAGAGAAAGTAATACAATAGTCATTATGGCTTACTAATAAACAATATTTTGATTTTTAAAAGTATATATTGTTAGTAGTTATGATAAACTGTATTCAGTGTAATTAAATGAAGTAAACATGTATGTAATATTTTAGTTGTTATGAATTATGTGCATGTTGTATGAAGCATGATTCATGATATATGATGAATTAATTTGTTGGTGTAAAAATGGGGCATTAGAATGAGTGAAATTTATTATTTTGATTATTTTAGCTTTTGTCTTAGTCAATATCATTTGCATATTTTGTTAGTTGAATTTATTTATCAAGGACTATACACTCTAGTTTTTTTGTGAAGATTTTCAAGTATATGTCTTATTGGTCGAGGACTGTTAGGGTGAGTTAGTATGTTGTATGGTTATAATGTATATTGTTTCAAGTTATCGGTGAGTCGATTTGTCAGGTTATTATGGTTGCATATATTGTTATTGAAGTTGTCAATTTTTGTCATTTTATTTAACTTCCTTACTTTTTTAAATTTGATTTGTTGTCAAACCCTTAAGACTTATATTGGTGTATTCCAAGTTGACCGACAGTCAAATTTTTATTGGTATTCAAGGTCTATATTGCTGTGGTTTATTTTCGGCTGAGGATAATTTTGTCTAGAGTTTTGTGGTGTTTCAAGGATATTTAATGTTTGGATAGATTATAGTGAGAGACTTGAGCTTCCTGGTTGTATTAAATGTCCATTACCCTCATTAATGAAAGTGGTTGGGTATTTATACCCTTAATTGTGGGCCTTATGGGCTTTCGGGTCAACTTATGAATTCAGGTCGAGTTCAATGACTTATTAATCTTTAAGCAAGTAAGTGATTAGCTTAGTCATGAAGTGATTTAAATTTTAATACATTAGTCCTGTTCGGATGGTTCAATGGGTGGCTTTTGTCCAAATTGCCCCTGTTCGGTTCCCTCAGTGAGTGGTGAGAAAATCCGGACTCATCAGTAGCCCCTTTTTTAGGTTATGTTCGAAGGCCTTTGACAAAACCTAAAAAATAGTTCAAGTATAATCATAACTTCGTTCGGACATTTCGAAATGTGTAACAAATTTATCCGGACTGGTTGAAACCCTTAGAAGCTGAGCGGTTTTGCTAGAGAAAGTGGGACACGTGTCCTTCTCTGATTCACCTCACCGACCGTTTTCCTCCTAGAAAGGTACTTTCACTTGTTTCGAAAAGTAGCCTCTCAATTAATGTTGGTGACATCAGCGCCGTCTTTAATCATTATACCAATCTTTTCGTATTCTCCTAGGTAACAAAGCATCAGTTGTTCCTTTAGTATAAATTAGTCCATTTTTCATTGTTTTATCATCTTCATTATCTCTACTATGTTAATCTTCAAAGTCTTTACCTCTAAAAAAAACCTTCTTTTGTTGTGAGTTTATGTTAACAGCAAGAAACGCCCTAGTAAAAGGTGGTTGGCTCAACTTATCTGAGTTAGAAAAAGCTCAAAAAGTCGAAAGAGAAAAGCGCATTGCTGCGGGCCTCCCTGTTTCTCCTGTTAACAAGCCTGATACACCAAGCTTGGAGCCTGATCGGGGTTCATCTTCTCCCAAGAGTTCTATACCCAGAAGGTTATTCCAGCCCATTCTTTCTCCAATCGCTTCAGGCTCATCAGTTCAAGAATCAGAGCCTGTTGTTGAACCAGAACATGTGGTTACAAGCCTTAGGAAACCTTCCCCATTCATTACTGTGGGATCAGACGCTGATATTTCCACGGAGAAGTTAGTAGATAAACAAAGGGGTCGTTTGGTAAAAGGGCAGGTTGCTACTACACAGCCTAAACCAAAATCCACGCCTTCTAAATCTGGGGCTAAAAGTAAAACTACAGGGTCAGAAGCACCCATTAAAATTCCCAAGGACAATCTATCCGGTCCGGAGGCAACCAGTTCAAGCCTTCAAAAAGAGATCTCCGGATTTGAGCGCCAACCGGACTCTAGACTACAAGAGGGAAAAGATGCTCAACAATCTTGAGGGCCTACTGAGCCAACCACTAGCTCTTCGCTCCCAAAAACAGCTGACAATCCCTCCATGCTAATGGAGGATGTAATGGAGGACAGCATCGAAGAAGCCCCTTTTGAGACTGATGTCTTCGGGCAAACAAGTGAGACAGCCATCACCAAGAAAAGTAAAGGCAAAGAAAAAGTGTGTTTAAAGCATCCGGACCTGCCGGAGTGCCTTGTGGGAAAAGTGAGGCCTTGTTTCCACAAAGTAAGTGTTAAATATCTGCTAGCCATGCAGAAGATCAATTACGCTTTCATTCATACAGCTGAACTTGGCTGGATGAGGACGAAGTGGGGGATTCCAGAAAATGTTAAAGTAAGGATACCAATTGATCCGAAGACACCTATGGACTGTAAACTCAATGAGATAGTCTTCTACATTGAGTTTTTCAAATGGGGACTTAGGTTTCTCTTGGACCCAGAAATAGTCAGATATTTCCATCTGATAAAGCTTTGCCCGAGTCAACTAAGCCCTAATGCTTGGTTCACCCTTATGGCATGTATAATGGCTTTCAGGCTCTCCGGAATTTCTCTTCCGATGGAGCAATTTGCTGCAGTAGCAAGCCTCTGCAGAAACCACGTTATCCATTTCTATCACTTTAACATGAGCAACAATTACAAGGTGGTGGATGACTTACTCGATTCGGAGAAAAGCTGGAAGACTCAATTTCTGTTCATCAGCGGTGCCTGGGAGAATCGGAAGAAAATTAAAGCTGGTGTCAACCCAAGCAGGCTTACCAGCAGATGGCGAAGTGATGGTAATAATCTCACTACATACTTCTACTTTTACTTATAACAATTTTTTTTATCTAATTCTTCTTCTTTTGTTTTTTGGTAGTGCTGCCCAAGGATTTCAATGATTACTTAGAGGCTGGGCAGACTACTTGTGCCAAGCTAAATGCTTGGGCTGCTAAGAAATGGGGAAACAGCTTCCACAACTGCTTTACCGGAGGCAATTTAACCAGAACCTATCTGTGGAATACAACTGACCGGAGGGACCTGTCTTGGGAGGAATTAACCACTCCACCCCCTCCGGGAGCGATTCTCCGGAAGACAGAGGGAAAAGATGGGAAATTGGTCTTGCCGGGCAGAGCTAAAGCCCCAAACAAGATGAAGGGAAAAAACGTTAAGGTCAAACAAGGTGTGGTTGAGGCCAATCCTACCGAGGAGGAGGAAGCTGTCCCAACAAACCCAGAGGGACAAAACCAAGCGCAGATCGATGTTGCCTTACTACAAGCAGTGGAACACGAAAGCACCAAGGAAGTAGTTGGGTCTCCAAAACCTCAAAACGCTCCCAAAAAGGACAGAAAACGGGGAGTAGAAGGTGGAGACCGGGATGCCAAGAAAAAGAAAACCTCCAAGGGAGATGAAGTTTCTCTCCTGGCTCCGGAGCCACTACCTCCAGTTGACCCAGCTGGCCCTACTCAAGCAAAAGAAATCCCAAGATATTTTCACACTGGAGAGGGTGCCGGAGGGGATATTAATATTGATGGTGTCGACATCTCAGGGCTTCAAGGGATTGGTCTTTACTTTGAAGACTTTGCCAATGATGATTTTGTTGGACCCTACCTCCCCCTAAGCTCTTCGAACATTGTCACTTTCAATGGTAGGTCGTTTTCTGTTTCAAATGAGAGAGGCACTGTCACCCACTCCCTACTAAGGAATATCCAGCCAGTGCTTACCTTGGAGAAGCAAGTGCGCAATCAGTCAGCAATCATCAATACCCTTAATTCTGACAAAGAGAAACTGTCTAGTGACCTTCTTAGTGTCAACCAAAATACTGAGGCATTGAAGAAAGAGAATGAGGAGTTGAAGAAACGTCAAGAGGACTTGGCCAATAGGTTGGCCACTTCAGAGGGAGTTGTCAAAGAACTCCAATTGAAGCAATCCGATCTGGAAAGAGACCTATTTTCTTCAAAAGAGGAGGTGAAGGCCAAAGATAACACCATTCATGCCTTAACCAATGACAAGATCTCTCTTGAAAACATTGTGTTGATCTCTCTTGCATCGTGATCGATCTTAAGTTTTTTTAGTGACGAAGGAAATACACCACGAGCATATTTGATCAAGAGACTCATGATAAAAAAATCGTTTGATTGTATTCTTTAATATAAATGTGGACTTTTGTATTGATAATTGCTTTGTATGACAGTAGTTTGGTATCTTTTATATAATTTGATATGGTTTTTCTTAGGTGTGTGGTTTCGTCACGATAAAGGTTGAAGATATTTTTTATATAATTTGTTATAAATAATATATTTTGATCTAAAATATATAAACATATACCAACCTTTCGATCAATTTTCGAAGCATACGAATCATATGCATTTTTAAAACTGCTAAATCCGTTTTGGGACACTGATTAAAAAAGAATTTATCTAATGTTTGTTTTATATCATAACATTTCAATATGCTTTCAGTCTATATCTTTTTTTATTAATTAATCAAGAACTATTTATCAATAATTAGTATATATTTTTAATTTAGTTTATTTTCTAGTTTGGTAATTAAATAAATGACTCAAATAGAATGATTAGTTTAATAATATCCGTTAGAAATTGTTAAATACAAGCTATTTAATTTCGTTTTAAAATAAAAAAATTAATTAGGAAAATTTAAAACCATATAGTTACTCAACCTTATGATATTTAAAATCGTATAGGTTTCTTATAATTTTTCAAAACCTATTTATTTGCTTTTGACAATCATCAACTATTGTATCTATCACAAATCAAATATTCATATATATATATATATAAAATATAATTACTTGAGTAAAAAAATTTGCAGTCCATGAGAAAATATGAATACAGTTCGGGTTTAATACTCTAGTTTAAATACATTTTATTACTATAGTGATGTTGTAATAGTTGTAAATTAATCTAATCACAAACCTATAGTATTTCTAAAATTATCCTGATTAAGTTGGATAACTAATATATAATATGATTAAGTTGGAAACTAATACATAATATACTTCATTTATATCTTTCATATCAAATGGCTTCAATAAAAATATATTAATGGTATGGAATAAATTTTTATCGTAATAAATATGTTGATGCAACATTAAATATAATTCTACTTTAATTATTAAGATATCCATAACATTTTGTTCAGTTTATTTCTAAATCAAACAAATTGATAACTTTAAAAATTATGGTAACCATAAATATATTATATAAGTTTATAAATAATTGATGTTTTTGGTATAAAATCATAAATTAATAAAAAGTATTTTTTACATAAAATTTGAGGCATTCCAATATATACATGAAGTACAGATATATTAATCAAGTGGGGCATGCCCTAGCAAAATAAGGACAGCATGTGTCAAAATAAAAGACACGTAGAAAGGCATGGGACATGTGGGTAGAAACAAATTTATAAATCTGCGAGTACGTGGAGTAGAAAAAGAACCATCATCTGCAACATGGCTTCCAGAGGAATAGTGCAGAAGACAAAAAACACCAAATATGCAAAAAAAAAAAAAAATCGACTTTTAGTAATAGTTAAATCAACCAATGGATCTTTGTGTTTTGCCGTTGCGGAGGTTGAAGATAATGCGATGAGAAATCACATATGCGAAGGAAAATTAATTCTGAAGATTTTTTTATATTTTTCTCTGGTCATATATGGTGAATCATCGGAACTCATAGCGCCAAAGATGGCCAAAACTTGAAGACGGTGAGATCTATGAACTGGTAGTTTGTAGCCATGATTATCAATATATGCTTGGCAGAGGGAACCTAAGCTTTTCGCTTGAGGCCTCTAAGATAAGATGAGATAATAAGCAATACAACAAGAGATAATTAATTATACCAATGGAGTTGTTGCAAAGGACACAACATAGGATCGTATTATAACCCCAAGAGATTAATTTATCTGTAGTGGTGAAGTTTTCCTTGAATGACCAGACTGAAAATGAAAGAGTTTATGGGATACTAAAGTTGTTTCAAACAAGGTTGACCCAATTAACTTGAGGAGTTGAGTAGTGAATAGCATGGTAAGTGATATTTATAGTAAAGGTCTTACTTCTCCATTTTAAAAGTCATATTTCAACATCCTTCATGTTCGAAAGAAATCGGAGTAGACTAATTGAGTTACTGAATTCTTATATATGAGTATTGTAAGATCTGCTACTAGAACAAATTTGAGCGGGTCAGTTCCAGATGTTGTTAGAGATGATGTCTGTGATTTTAGTGTTGTACATTCTAGCATAATGAATAATACTATGACCATAACGGTTAACTAAAAAAAGTAAAGAAGAGACATGGATCATACCAGAATGAGGTTGAGTTGTCATTTCTGATTTTAGATTTGTATAAGTTAGTGGTAACAAATTTAAGCTTGAGATTTTTTATCCATCCCGATCTAGGGGAGCAACAAGTGGTGAGATTTTATAGCTTTTTGTTTTTTACCTTCTCGAATTTATTACAATCACATCATACTGAAGTCTTTTGCCACTTAATATAGACAAAAGATTTTTTTTAAGGGTGACGACATGATTTCAATCCTTAAGTTCTATTATCCCAACGTCACCCTCCTGTGAGGGAAAGGATACTTTAATCCAAGCTACCTTGTATCATAAATTTTTATTTTAGGGCCCGACAATCGGAAGCCCCGAAGTACATGGCGGAGATGATGAACATGGAAGACTAATAGACTTGGTCAGCAAAAAGAATAACTTTAATCAGCTGAAACCTCCTGGCATAAGACAAATGTTTGGAGGTCCTGAAGTTAATATGTGTATTAGAATTAGGAAAAATAGATCTGCAATCAGTATAAGAGAGTCTTAATGTAATCAAATGGACTCTTAGGTAACGGACATGAAAGGCTCCAGTTTTGAAGCCAATATTGGTGAGATTTTAACAAAGATTTTCGATAACACCATAAAGGAATATCTACCTTTTTATCGGGTTAATATGAAGATCCGAGAGGGTGGTGAATTATTTAATATCCTATCTATTTAATATAATGGAATTAGTGTTGGCGCAACAAAATAATCATAAGATCGTCGGCGAATTAGAGATTTATTATTTAAAGTTTATAGCCCTTCCAGTGAAACTTGAAATTAGTAAAGCGACTTTTCTGTTTTAGAATACTAGAGAGGAGTTGGATAACAAAGATGAAGAGGAATAGGGAGATGGGATCTCTTTGTAGGAGGTTTTTTTTTCTTCTTTTAAAAGTACCGATAAAGATATATTAAAATGATCAATGAGAATATTTGTAGTGGGGAAATTCACAGAGATACGAATAGCAAGCATATGGCATCAATGGATTATTGAAACAAATCATATGATCGATTTTAGGAGTGATATTTAGACCTTTCATGTTGGTTTTATAGCCACAAATGAGTTCTAGAGACAAATGGATGTTATCGGAGATGCTATGGCTAGAAATTAAGACTAATTAAAAAGATTCTATTAGAGAGGAATGGTAATTTTTTATTCTATTGGCACAGATTTTCGATATGACTTTGTAAATTACGTTACAAAGCGCAACAAGTCTAAAATTAGATGCGGGTGAGGGATTTTCCATTTTTTTAATGAGATTTGTTTGAGTTTTATTCTTATTTTGATCCATGTGGTTTTGAGGAAGAAGTGCTAAACTGTTTTACATAGGTTGTTACCCGTGATTGACCATCATGATTTAAAGAAACTAGAGTTATATTCATCTAGATCGAGGGTTTCGTTATTGTTGATACTAAAAAAGGTCATTTAATCTAATTATTGTTGATGAGTTGGATCATATGGGACTTGTCCGTGTGGTTGAGTTTGGATGTGATGAGATTGTTTATAAAATTTAGGTAATGATAGTTTAGGGATCGTTTTTGTCTGACGAGGTTGGAGAAGTGGTTGACAAATATTTTAGTAATACCTTAAGCGGAATTGCATGGGTTTCCAAAGTGATCCATTAATGGAGATGTTCTTATTACAGGTGATACAAGATTTCATATTCATATTATAGACTTTATAATTATGATCATCTTGTTTTAGCCAAATTTTGCAAGATTTTTGCTTAAGGTTTGATTAGCTACTGAAAAATAGTCTTTTACAACTCCTTGAGAAATATCCAAAACGTCACTAATTAGTAGCTATTGGTTGTTAACAATGGGGTTTTAATGACTATCGTTGGTTTTTATTACTTGGTCGCTAACGTGAATGCTTGTAACGAAATGTAGTTACTACAAATTAGCTATAATTGTTTGTTGCTAATTTGATCCGATTGAAACGGATCAAATCGTAGAAAATCGTTTTAAATATGTGCCAATAATATTATTTTAAACTTTTTACAAAGATAATCAAATTTTATCGCAACCTATTTAACCGTTGTAGCTAATTTATTAGTGAATATTGTTACAGCAAAATAAATGTTATTATAATATTAAGAATTTTGTTGCTAATTCTAATTTGAGATTATTAGTGAAAAATTCTATAATACAAAAACAAAAACTGCACATACATGTTAATATCTACTACAAATTATTTCTTTTGTTCGTCACTCCAATGTTGTCATCATCATAAATATGAAACATTCGATAATAAAGAACAATCACTATTAAAAAAAACTAGTGCCAATACTAACATTAATCATTGTACCAAACAAACCCATCAAATAATAAGGTAGACGATAAATTTTAGAGAAATAAATTAGATGAATATCATTCAAATTGATGTAGTTATTAACTTATTATAGTACCAAACAAACATATCATTCTTACTTAGTCGAATCATTATCATCAATGACTAAAGAATAATGACTCTTCAAGTATTTATAAAAATGATGACTGTAATATATATATATATATATAAAAATATGACTCTTCAAGTATTTATAAAAAAAATATGACTAAAGAATAATGGTGAGGCATTAGAATATTTAAAGTCATCAATTGAAAGACTAGTTTTTTTAAGGATTTAGAAAAATTTTCAATACATTATAAGCGATCAAGTTTTATTTTTATTATAAGATGTTATTGCAAATTTGACGGAATTCCATATTTTTTATCTATTACTTAAAAGAAATTAGAAAACAAATTTGACTCTATTTTCATATACTTTTTATACAACAAATAGTATTTTATTTCTATTTATTTTTAAAAGAATATCTTTTAGACAACTAACTTGATTTCATTTACATGTATTTATTAAAAAAAATTATATATTAGATTTGAATTCTTTTATTTCGCTATAATATTTTCTAAATGTATTTTTCATAATAAATTTGATTTTATTTCCATCCGTCTTTGGTAAAAAAATTGATTTTATTTTAATTTATTTTTCAAGCCTATCTTTTGTATAATAAGTTTGATTTTATTTCGATATATTTTTGAAAATATTTTTTAAATAGTGGAATTGATTTTATTATATCATATTTTTAAATTACTTTTAGAAATATTATATTGAGATTTATTGTTATTTTTATAAAAAAAATTTATTTAATGACAAAGACTAAACGTGGATATAAAAAAAATAAAAAACATAAAAAAAAAATTAGTGATTAGAAAAACAAATTATAATACACTGCATTGCATTTGTTAAGTGATTTTGAGAATTTAACAGCTAGACTAATTTTTTTAGTTAACATGTACTTTAACACGTTAAGTGGAGTAATGTTAGCAACATATTAACAAATATGTACTAGGGCTAAAAATCCTAGTTAGTCACCAGTGTTTAACACCTGTTACATTCGTACCATTAAGCTTCATTCGTCCCCAAAATGAGTCACAGGTGTTTCAAATCGTTGCTTTCTTGCCACTAGCGCGTGTAAATTAACAAGAAACTGACACATGGCAGTCCAATGTACCCAATTTTGTTCTATATACGGTCACTCCTTTTTTTCTTAAAAAAACTCCTATTTACTATTTTATTGTATCTATACAAAAGGTTTAGAGAACAAACTCCATTTTAACCTAAAATCGGTTTACCCTTAATTATTTTACCTAATTTACTTTAAGACTACTCATTCACCATCAAACCATATATATATATATAAAAACAAAAGTTCATGAATAAAAAATTATAAGCACCAGCTAAAGACAATACTCAAATTGAGATCAAATTGTATAATATCATAGTTCTTTACTTGCAGCATATCAGTACCATCGTTCTTCTCATAGTTCGCATCTGCTGCTGAGAAGTGAACCAACCGTACCTAGAACGACGAAAGCTAACAATGGACTAACATCAAGAGTATCAAAAACTGGTGGGATTATATTCCAAAAAAAATTCAAATACGGATCACACAAGTCTCTTATGGGCGACAAAGGCTGCCTATCTCATGGAATATTCGGAACCAACTCAGTGAAACCCTAACCATCAAAACCCCACTGTAAATATCGAGCCACTTTGATAGCCCTGCTGCAACTACCGTCAGCGGCGGGTTCAGGTACACTCTCGGCGGCGGGTTCTTTGCCGCCACGAAGAAATGCGGGTCTGTAACGCAGAAAGACGCTTGAACGGCATTAAGAAATTGGGGGTTAGGGTTTAGGATAGGTTGAATGAGCTTCAAAGATAGGGTTTTCAGTACGGTGAAAGTTAAGATATTGTCGTGACTGTCCGAGTCGACTCAGTGAATGGAGACTGGGATAGGGCTTCGGATGGTGGGTAGGCGGCAGCAGTAGCTACGAAAGGAAGGAGACTAGAGTTTTTGAGGAAATTGAGAGATAAGCCGATTTGGGGAAAGCGAAATTGGTTTTGTTGAGTTTAATGTCGAAGGATTAACGATTAAGATTTTGAAACTAGGATGAAGACAAACGGAAGGACGAATAGAGAGGGTTTGATTGGCTAATTTACCTGGATTTCGATTATATATATATATATATATATATATATATATATATATATATATATATATATATATATATAATAGATAAAATGAGATTATAATTATATATGAAACACCGATGACTCGTTTTAGAGACGAATGAAGCTTAGTGGTACGAATGTAACATGTGTCAAACACCGGTGACTAACTAGGGTTTTTAACCTATATACTAGATATTTCACATCAACAATAATACAAATAAAAAATAGTAAATATAACAACACTTAAATACCATCACAAAACACCAAGTTTAACCAAAGTAGTGATTTATAAAAAAAATCAATTTTGTTCCTCAAAGTCGGGCTCATTTTCATCGTCTGATACATACTCATCTTTGCTATCATCATCTGAAACATGCTCATCTTTGTTATCATCTAATGCGTGCTCATCTTTTTTATCATTATTGTTTATAAACTCATCTACATTTTCATCAGAGGTTTCGTTTGTGATCTTAATACTCTTTCATTTCAACAATCTCAAAATCCCAGGAATTCGGAATATCTCTAGCATCATTAAGGTCCATATTTGGTTGTAGCGGCACTGGAGGAGGCATTTCAGCTTCTTGAAAACCTCTTTGTTGTGTTGTTTCAGTAACTAATACTTATGTTTCATTTTTTGTACGAACAACATGCGTCGTGTTTATTCTATTTCTGGCTTTTTTCTTGCCTACAACTATCCATTCTCTATGACATTCTTCTTTTGAGACATAATCTAAAAAAATATTCTTGTCAAGCCTCTCAAACGAAGATGAATGTATTATCTTGTGAAATTTTATTTTTTGATGAATTTCTACCAAACCATTTGTAGGGTGAACGCACATGTTTTTCTTATCATTATTAAATCAATTTCATTTAAAAAGAACAATCGATTCTTATACACCAACATAGGACACCTCATAAATTTTGTTATTGGACCATAGTAGTCTAACTTATCAGCACAATCATTGTATGTCCCTTCAACCATGACTTCACTATTGTTTATCTTATGCCCTCTTCCATGTTTGTTGTTGAAAAGGTAATCATTAGTGTAATATCTCTCAAATTTACAAATCTCGTATTAGGGACTGCTGCCAATATCGATATATAGAGGTCGATTATTGTGAATATTTATAGCAACCTATACAAAGAGAATTAGAAATAAGATTTCCAGAGTTCAAATAAAAATAAAAATAAAAGTAAAATAGTTGTGTTACACATATATTCTTTTTGCAAATGACCAACGCTCTATATGAAGTATTTATCAAGATCCGTTGCAGTAGAATTAAGATTTAATTCAATAATTTTTGCATTATAATACCTATAAAATAAACAACATATTTATAAATAACGAAGTTATAAACAATAGAGTTGTAAAAAATAGTGTTGTGCATCAAGCTCCGCTGCAGTATAATAATGAATAAAAAATTAAAAACTCACTTTATAATCTGTCAAGTCCAATGGTATTCTTCAATACATATATATATATATGTATGTATCATATTTGATATTTTTAGATAAGTAATCAAGCTCTCTTTTACATCTTTTTTTAAGCCATGATGTCGAAAGATGGATAAGAGTTCATCAACTTCCACATCCCCTTCATCATCATTCCTTGATAGTTTTTATTGATTGGTTTGCACAATTTCATCAAAACATATCACATAAAACGATAACACCTCTTTGAGGAGGTACGCCTATGAAATAGATCATTCAACATATTCCTTTTGAGTCATCATGAATTTCAGCTTTCCAATATACCAAGGCAAGTTATAAAGGGTGAGCTCGTCTAAGCACATTATTTTTAGCTCCTCTGTAAATTTATCGGTGGAATTTATCACTACGCAGAGCCTTGCAAAGCTTCATCTTGTTAGTTATATGCGTGTCAACCCCTATTAGTCTATAATTTATGTCAAAAGTTATAGAGTTTGACCTAGTTAAGGATGGACTTGGGCGGATCTTTGACTATTGGCGCCATAGGTTCCCATTTTTCAAAAAAATAGGTGCTTGTTAAAAAATTATGAAGCATTCTTTAATATAATGGGTGCATTCTCAGTAGATTTAAATTAGAAATAAACTGACCCATAATAGGTGATTTTTCATTCCTGCATGCCATGCACCCCCACATCTTTACAGCAATGGCCTGGATATGGTAGAAGGTTGGCTTTTTACCGAGAAAATAGGCAGACATGCACTTGGCCTAGTCATTCTTGTCGTCGTTCATAGCATCCAGAGGAACTATGGTCTCTCTATCTTAGTATTAGATATATTGTATTTTCTCGACAACCATCTCTGATTGGTTTTTTAGAGAGGACGAGATAACCTTTGCTCATGGTATTCATGTAAAGGGATCTATGTATGAAATATTTAGTAAAAAACGTTAGGATGAGCAGTGGCTAAGGTGGTCGTGATAGGGGGTAAAGAAGTAGTGTTTATGGTAGTCAGCGGGATGGTGTTGTACGACATTTTTAGGTGGATGACTATGGCAAGATGACATTTTTGGGTGGATGACTATGGCAAGATCAGGAAAAATGGCTCTGAGATGGGTTCCTTTGGGTTTTGAAGAATATGGTTTTCCCCTTGTAATCGAGAAGGTAATAATGGACATCTCATCTTTCATGAGATCGCACAGTGATAGGTATAAGCCTACTATCACGGCCACGAATAAAGGTGGAAGAGAGCGAGAAAGATTGAGCGTAAAGAGAGGACGAGGCGAAGCTTGCATATGGGTTATCGGTGTTAGTAGAACCGATGTAGTGATTTATGGTGGAGAATTTGATAGGAGTCGATCCAAATCTGTGGGTTGCTTTAGTTCGGGTTCAAAAGTGAATATAACAACACAAGGGGTTGATGAAAATGGAGTGGAGTTATATGTTGGATATGTATACGATGTATATGATTGATTTAGGTTGGGTTGCTGGTAAGCATATTGAAGCTTTATGTAATATAAGAAGGGTTGGGTAATGGGCTTATAAATACATGTATAGATCCAAAGTTCAAATTTGGATTTACATGCGAGATCTGGGATTGAAGAGAAATAGTTGAGAAAGTACCTTAGGACTTGAGTGTGGGCCTGGTAACTGAATATGTTCGGTCAGATGCGTGACTGACCAAAAGAGATTGCGTTGTACTAGGAGTAACCAAAAGGTTAGGGTACCAAAGGGAAGTTAACCTTAAAACCTACGATGAGATCGGGATGAGTTTGACGGTTTGAATCGTTATAGCTAGTCGATGCATGGATAAATTAAATCTTATTAGCGAGGCTTCCCCAGTGCTGGAAGTAGGTCTCATATGATTTTACAGATGTGGCATGACAGGATTTTGATTGTATTGAGGCGCTGATGGAGGTCAATGACTTTAGGTGTCACAAGTTGTCGTAGTTGTGGCGGTGAGGGACTAGCAATCAGCCTGGTAGAGGAAATGGTCACTGGATTGAAGGGTAGAAACTTGATTGAGACTGGGGTAGGAGTAAACATTTCTTCTTTAAGGTCTTCATCATTTTCCACCGGCATATCATTATGCTTTGCTTTAAGATATAGTTATTAATGTTTACTTAGATAAGATGTAGATATTTGTGAGTGAGATATTGGGAATGAATCAATTTTTTTTTGTTGCAGAAAAACTTAAATGAATATAGAGGGGACTGATTTACCATGTGGCCAATGGGCATGCATGAACTAAACATGAAGAGTTGGGCAATCATCTTCTTGCACATAATATTACCTGCAGCCTTATTAAAGGAAAAATCAACCAAATGATCTCAACGCTATAAACGGTAAGCACTAAAGGAGTAAATGGTAACAACATCCCAGGGGAGATGAAATGAGTCATTGAAGAAAAAAAAACAGGGTAGTTGTCATTAATGAAATGATCCATTAAAAAAAGAGCGTGGCTTGAAGATGAACGATTAAAATTATTTGTATTGTTCAAAATGAAACAAAATGGAAATCAAAGTTGTGAATTTGTGTTTTAAAATTTTTAAATTTTCAAAAGAAGAAAATGTTTGTCTCGATAAACTAAGGGCACTATTTTTCATTGATTTTCATTTTGGAAAAATTGTTGATTTTAACTTATTACTGCAAACTTTTTAATCTTTTGTTTGACCGATTAATATTTGTAATGTATCATAACCAATAAGCAATAGTCTAAACAAAATATTTAAGTTGTACTATATATTTTATTATTTCAAAGTTACCGATCTTAATATCTACATGGTACAGTTTAAGGTTGAAGTGCATCATTTCTTACATAATTTTAAAAACAATTATATGTGTAAACTGAAAAATTATTTACTTAAAATTCAATGTTTTCATCTTTATTGAATCCTATTTTATATAAAATGTTATATATATATATATTTACCTTACATTTTGAGTCACTTTTAGTTTAAGTACTTATTTACAATCCTACAATATTCTTTCGTTAGCTAACGAATATAATCTTAACATTGAATCATCATACATCAATTTTATTCTTATTACATTAATCCACGCTTGAGATTTAGAACAATATTTTTACTGCATATGCTTCAACTAATTTTTTTTGTTACATTAAAAGAATTTTAATGTTCTTAAATCATATTGTATTTTTAGAACTTTGTATGGGGTTATAAAATATTAAACTTAATTCTTTAGTTGAATCATAAAAGTCTTAATGTTCATGCCTAACTCTTTATGATAATAAAAAATTTCAAACTAAATTCATTTTATATTATTTGAATCCTAATGTCCTTTTAGGCATACATCATATAACCTGAGTATATAGTATTTTACATTTGTTTTTGTGGACCTTTATAAAGGTATATTAGTAATTTTCATTTGTATATTTTCTTTAAAAAATTGAGTTTATTCTTTTTAAACATCTTCAACTACTTCTTCGTGAGTGAGTGAGAAGTTGAACATTGATTTTTAAAGATATTGAACATCTCACGATTAGAAGATGATCCATAATAAAAAAACTAATTCCTTATTGTTTGAATATGAACCAATCATTTCTGATTTTTTTTAAATCGACATTGTCCTTTCAATTTAATATCCTCAAGCCTACTAGTTTGAAATTTGGTATTGGTTGTAGGATCATATGACGTATATTTGTTATAATAGTATATTAGATTCTAACTCTTATTTCCATATATAACTTTAACCAAATTACACGTAATTCCGTAAATGGAACATAATTGGCTTCCGCAAGTATTTTCTTCTTATTTTTGTAACACATTTGCACGTAATTTCATAACTAAAACACACTTCTTTTTTGTACCAAATTATACGTAATTTTGCAACCAAAACACTGTTTGTTTTTTCACAACCAAATTACACGTAATTCTTCAACTAGAACATAATATTTTTTTCCAAATTTATTTGTAACCAGTTTACACGTAATTTCGTAATTAAAAAATTTCAAAAAACATATTTGATAGATCTTGTTCTGTAAGTTTTAAAAACAAAACTATTCTATTTTTTAATATTTTTGAAACTATAAATTAAAAAATATGACATTAAAAAATAAACATAATAAAATATTTCAGACCAAAAAAAATATGGTAATGTGTAAATACCCGTTATTGATAAATAAATTTAATATTAGATGATTATTGATAAATTATTTTATAAAATATATAAAATTAAAAATATATAAAAAATAGTTTGGCCGGATTAAACGGCAAATATAAACGGACTGCATTTGAATCGGACCGCTCCACGGAAGTCCCATTGCCATTCATGATTGCCATTCATGATGAGCAAAAGTGATAACGACGGAAGAGTTATTTATTATTGAATTATTAAATAAAATAATTTAGGCGTTTTCTTGTCGACTTGTGAAGAACAGCAAGATGATTTGACGAAATAAACTATACCAAAATCTTGCCACAGGCATATACAGTTGTACATTGATAAGTGTCAAAATCAATGCGTCTCTTTGTATTACCCAACAGTTTTCTTTCTTTCTTTATACAGAGATACACTTTTTAAAGGGCCTTAACGGAGAGTATTAGGTTTGAGTTACACAAAAATTTGAAACATTTTTACGTTATTAATAACGGAATATTTAATTAAGAGATGGTTGTCCTTCATATTGTTAAATTCATTTTTCAAACAAATATTTAATCAGCCATCCAAATTATATTTTAACATGTTTTTTCTTCTTTCTTTTTAATATAAAAATGTGAATTAATCGGTGATCTGGACCATCCAAATTGAAATGAAGTATTGTGAGAAAATATTTTTTTCATGGTGGAGATAACTAATTTCAAAATTATCGATTTTAAAATGACATTTGATTTTGATTATGTGGGTTTGCAACAAAAATGGACGAAATGATTATTTTAATTTCTAAAACATTAAATCTAATTAAAAACAACTAATCAAACTATAAAACTATACAATTATAGATTGTATTTTTTTCTAAAGAACCAAATACAATATAAGATGAATTAAAACAATTTAAACTAAAAAAAAACTATTTTTCTGATATTTTGAATGATAACAAATAAGAAATTAAAATTTTCACCATAAACAACTATAATTCAAGAAAGTAACTAAATATATAATTAAAAATGATGTAACGAACAATTACAAAAAATGTTGAAATAAAAAATCTATTCGAAATTGTTCCTAAAACTGAAGAGGTGATAAGGTTTTTTTTTATAAATAATAACATGTTTAACAAAAACCTCCTTTATATATATATAATATGTATTATTACAACCCAAAGGGGTAGCCGAGTTGGTTGAGTAAGACATGTTTGTGACCAAAGGCTATGAGTTTGAGTCCTTCTACACACTTTTTCTTGCATGAACCTGTCACCTTATGTGGTTTACCTTCTGGCATTGGTTTGTAGATTATTGCGTCAGATTGAGGGTTTACCCTGTGCGCACTCGTTGAGTAGCGGTTGCGGGTTCCCTCCAAAAAAAAGGGAATGTACTATTATAAGAACTTAGTAATCTCAGAAGAACATCCATAGATGTCAAATATAATATGTTACAAAATAATTACTATACTATCCATGCAATATATATATATATAAAACAATAATAGTTGAAGTAGTGGGTAATATAATTTTATAAGTTCAACTTACCGCATACCTCTATTTTTATCTATTTAGTTAGTTATACTATATTTTTAATTCATGTGAATAAATTTAGTATTTTTATCCAAAAAGTATAAATAATTATCAAAGTTTTTTGTTGAAGTGAAAAATTACTCTTCATCAATGATGTCATCTTTGGGTTTTTAAGAGAATCTCATATAATTTCTGAGGTAAGAAGTAGTTTTATCACTTACAAAAGTTACCGACTAGACTAGGAGAAGAAACATTAAACAAATAATCTCACTTTATTGTCTAATCAATTGTTTTTATTTTTAACAATTTGTAATTTACAAGATCTATTTTTAAAATATATATTGTTAATATTTCAAGCATATCCACGTAAAGTGTACAACAAACTGATCGATTGAGGGAAATTGTCATAGTTTTTTATATGGAAAAAAATTTATACTAGTAATCGATGATAATACGATAAAATATGTTATATGGATGATTATTGGATAAAAATCAATTTCAAGTAAAAAGTATGTTGCACGAAAAAATAATGATAATCATTACGTGAAACGTGATTTGACAAAAGAAAATTATATTACCAACAATCATATACCTAAAATATATTTTGTTACTGATGATTTATTAGGAGTTGTTGATGTTGTCATTACTAATATCATTGACATCTATTTAAGAAATTTTATAAAATTCTCAAAACGGTGCTAATATTCGGTAAGCTTATTATATTTTATAGATTCATACAAAAATATTAAGATAATTCTAAACATATGTCATAAAGTAAACAACATTGTCAAAAAATATCATTTGCAATTTGTTTTATGATATAAAGTTTATAAAAAGTAAAATTAATGTAATAACATTTTATGGAGGATTTAAATACATTAAAAATATTGTTTTACTTTGTTGCTGCATCAATGTATCAAATGCGTGTTGAATGATAAAATATGAGTTATTTAAAGATAGAGAATAAAACTAAAAATAAATAATCTCATTTTAAGTTATTTAGAAATAAATTAATGATCAAATGATACTCCAAAATTAGTATAATCATTTAAGATATCAGATAGTATGATATCGTCGGAGTTCAAACCGTATAGATTAAACGTAACTTTTATATTATAAGTATGTTATAAATTCTTATATGTACACAATAATGTTGAAGTATTTATATCAAAGATATAATATATCATATATATTTCAAGCAATATCACAAGCCATCATTTGATGATCAACAATTTTAGTCCATGCATGAGACATAAAAAGTTTTTAAAAATGTGTTTAAAAACGTACAATATGAGAAGAGACATATTGAATAATATGTTGACATTAAAAAATTTAATTACTACAAACGTTAAGCTAATATAATAATTATAAATGAATAATTTATGCGGGCTTAAGAAAATTTAAATCAAGCTTACCAAAAATAATTTGTTTCTACTATCTTGGAGTGATCGATTAGTGGATGTTACATGAACCATGAAATGTTATATTTTATGATTGTTTATTAAGGATATAGTTAGATAAAGATGCATCCAACAAACGCCAATAACATCTCTTTTGTGATAGGTTAATAATTTTATTAGTATGTAAAATCTATTTTGTTTGATAACAAATATGGGAGCTACTTATTAGAAAGACTAGTCAATCATATATCTTACGAGCATATTACTAATAGCATAGAGGCATACATGAGGATATATTAGTTAAAATGATAAGCATGATGACCACTTTAACGACCTTAAAGATGAATTCTTTCATTTAAATTTTTTAATCTAAAGCTGAACTTGTTGAAGTTATATATAAAATATACATACAAAATATTTTAAACTTGAATTTTTTTAATCATTAAACTTGATTTATTTTAATATACTCTAATTAGCTTAGTGTAGGTAAATCATAGTATTTAACAAGATTAACAATAGTCGAAGCTAAGGAAGTGTTCACCGAAACTTTACCACTATAGTAAAACCTCTTGTAAGTAGATGGCCACATCTTCGGTTGATAACATAGAGAAATAGATATTCAGATTTTTACCCTCTTAAACAACAAAGATAACAAGAAATAGTATATAGTGTGGATTATTTCCGATTAAGGTTAATTTTGTAAAAGTGTTTTGAGAATTTAAGGTTTAGGATGAAATGTAGAGTGATAACTAAGATGTATGCTTGTATTAAATTCTGATCACCCTCATTAATAAAAGTGGTTGGGGTATTTATACTTAATTAATGGCCCATGGGCCTTTCGGGTCAGATTGTAAGGTCAGGTCAAGTTTAGGAACCCATTAGCCCAAGATGTGAAATAACCAGCACCTAGTTTAGTCACATTCCACTAAATTTGTCATGTTCAGTTTATCACGGTAATAGTTCAGTCCGAACTTCCCTTCAGACAGGGGTAAGTGACAGTATTAAAAATATCGGACAGAGCTAATCGACAAGAATAAAAATAAATGTATTTCCAATGTGACCTTCTGATCTGTCTCTATATCCGAACCGAAGAAATCATCTTTTTCTGTTAAGAATTTCAAGAGTTAGCTCCATGGGAATTTGGTGGGACTAATTTTACCGTTAAGAATTTCAAGAGTAATTTTTTAACGTTGGACACGTATCAGGTTCTGGTTCGACCTCTTAGCCGTTTTTCTTCTAGAATCTCGTACCTACTAGGCTAAAACGTTACTTAGGGTGTAACCTCCATATTTTATAACCCTTAATCATGGTTATTGATCGGCTTTTCTTCCTATAGGTAACCTCCTATATTTCTACAGTTATATAAATTGATTTTACTGTTCTATTGTCTTAAAAAATACAAATACTTATAGAGATAGAAAGCTTAGTAATCTTTTCAAAATGTGTCTGGGTAATTTATGTTCACAACTAGAAACGCACTGGTAAAAAGAGATTGGTTGAATTTGTCCAAATTGGAGAAAGCGAGAAAGGTTGCAAGAGACGAAAGACTTGCACCTGGTCTTCTTGTCTCTCTTGGTGAAGAAATTAATCAACCAAACGCAAAAACAGACCAAGGTTCATCGTTATCAAAGAAATCTAAGGTCAGGAAATTACCCTTTGTTCCAACCCTTTCTCCTCTTCAATTAGGGTGTTTTGTCCAAGAGTCTCAAAACCCCCTCCCTAAAGAAAAAGCAGTTTCTAGTGTTAGGAAACCTTCGCATTTCATAGTCATGGGTTCAGATGCTGAGAAGTCTATTAAAAAGACCACCCCTTGCCGAATTACTCATTAATCTAAAACTAAATCCACCCTAGTTCTTCGAAACCTGCTAGTTCGGAGACAATAAAGCCCCTGGCAGCAACCAAGCTATCCGAACAGTAGTCCAGTGTTAGAGAAGAAACCATGGAGAATAGTATAGAAGATACTCCATTCGAGGTGTCCGGATAAACGGAGGACACTGCAGTAGATCGAAAGAGCAAGGTTAAGGTGAGTCTGCCCAATACTGAGTCGCTTCCGAAGTATTTGGAAGGGAAAATGGGGCCAAATTTCCAGAAGGTTAGCGTGAAGTACTTGATATCCCTCTAGAATATCGCTTCCGTATACACCCATACTGCTAAATTGGGATGTATTCGAACAAAAGAGGGTTTCTAATTCTGTTAAGGTGAGAATCCTAATCATCTCGGAGACTCCGATGACTGCAAGTCCAATGAGTTAGTTGTATACACCAAGATGATGAATTGGGGACTCCGATTTCCTTTGGATCCAAAAATAGTCAGGTACTTTTGCCTGGTAAAACTATGCCCAAGCTAGCTTAGTCCGAACGCATGGTAGACTCTGATGGATGGCATAATGGCTTCAAGATTATCAAAAATCGTATTACTGATGGAGCAATTTGCTATTGTGGCGAGCCTATGCAAGAACCACCGCATCCTCTTTTACCACTTCAATATGAGGAATGACTACAAGGTAGTAAATGACTTATTAGAGTTCGAAAAACCATGGATGACCCAATTCTTGTTCATCAGTAGGGCATGGGAGAATGGGAAAAAGATTAAAGCTGACTCTAATCCCAACCAACTGACTAGTCGCTGAAAAAGCATAAGTCATTTTTAATTTTTATTTATGTTTCCCTTAGTCTTTTAGATACTGTGTGGTTATTTCGAACTGATTGGTGTCTCCTTTCAGTTTTTCTGAAGAATGTTTGAGACCATCTAGAGGCTGGCCAAAGCACATGTGCTAAGTTAAGCGCATGGGCTTTGGAGAAATAGAGGAATAGTTTTCATAACTGCTTTACCTCAGGGAAATTTGTTGAGGTCTCACCTATGGAATACTACACGGAGAGTACACCTCACCTGGGAACAACTGACCACTCCTCATTCTGCAGATGTCATCCTGAAGAGAACTAAGGCCAAGGGGCCAAAATCTACATGCCATCCAAGGTCAAAGCCCGTACACATTTGGACAAGATGAAGAACAAGAGAAAAAAGAAAACCACAACAGACCCACCTTAGCCAATTATCGAAGGGGTCAGTTCGGAGATTCAATAAAGAATTAATGCTACTCTGCTGAAGGCAGTCAGAGTTACAGTTAAAGAGGCTGGTGGATTAAATGATCCACCACAAATCATAAAGAAGGATAAGAAGCGCAAGGAAAGCTGTGATGAAAAAGCTGCACAGAAGAAGAAAGTCAATCTAAGATCAGAGATAATTCTACGTCCTTCTGAACTTTCTGCTCCGGTTCCTGCTGATCCTACTCTTCAAAAAGAAATTCCACCTAAACTTTATTCCGAACAGGACACTACCGATGGATAGGTAAATCTTGATGCATTTTAGAATATTAATATGTATTTTAATGATTTGGACAAGGATGACTTCGTGCGGCCTTATTGTCCGGCTAACTCGTCCAATGTTATAACCCATAATGGTGAGACTTATGTGATATCAAGTGAATAAGACACCCTGAGTCATGACCGATTAGGTTACATTCGCCCGGTAGTTGACTTGAAAAGGCAAGTTGGGGAACAAACAACTACTATAACTTTCCTGAACATAACAAACCAAGGCTTGACGAATAGTCTCTCTGCCGCTCAGCAAAGCATAAAATCTTTGAAGAAGGAAAAAATGATTTAGCTGCCAAACTGCCTTAGTCAGAAAAGGCTCAAAAAGAAGATTTGTAGACCAAGTATTCCGGACTGGAAACTTCCTCCTCTGATGAAATCAAATATCTGAAGGAGGAGCTATAATCTAGAGATAAAACCATCAAGACTTTATCGAAGACAAAGCCATCATGGAGGATCTTGTTAAGAAAAAAACAGAGGGGAATACATCTCTAGTAAAAAAGAAAGCCGAAGAGATAGCTGCTAGAATAGAGCATTATGCCTTTGGAGTGGTGGACTCTTTGGAGAAAATAGATGATGGAATTAGATCTGATATGTTCTTACTATTTCATGAGACTTTTTCTAAGACCACCCTTGGTCCTCTGTGGAGATTTGTGGAATATGATGACCTTCATTTCCATATGATGGCTGATGGTGATGAGCACAACTAGTCAAGTGGAGAAGATTCTGAAAATAATGAAGGAATTCGTGAGAGTTCAATTGTTGAACTCAAAAGTCCAAAGAAACGCGAGGGTGATGGAAAAAAAACCGAAGGGAACAAGCCCTAAGGTTATGCTGTTATGTTGTATGTTTTTTTGTTAAAAAACTAAAGTCCTTGGATGTCCAAGGCATTTTATCGTGTTATTTGTTTAATTTGTGTTCTTAAAACACAAAGTCCTTGAATGGTCAAGGCATTATTGAATCATGGATCGGGTCTATTCTGATCAGACTTCAATATCTCAGTATCATATTTCCCTTTGTGTGAATTTTGTTTTAACTCTTTACTGCCAATGTTTAAATAGCCTTCAATATTTCAGATTTGTTATGTAAGGGTATTAAATGATTCAGATCACATATGTTTTACAAATGTGACCAAGTATACAACATGTCCGATCAACTCAAAGATGTTTGAGAGAGAGGGTGTTTAATAAGTATTTAATATATGACCACCTCACACTATGGTTAAGTCAAGAATAAATTTGCACCAGACTTTTGAAGAAGGCATAAGATATTATTGAAAAACTCAAACACCTCATTAAAAACTCATCGCGCCACCAGGGTAGGAAAGAATATGCCCCATAATATTTACATTCACATTTAAAAAGTAAATATTTACAAGAGAATTCTATTCTAAGTATAACATGAGATGTTCAATGTTCCATGTGTGCTTTTGTGTTCTCCCCTCCTTGTCTTGCAGCCTGTATGTTCCTGGTTTAACTTTCCCACATACCATATAAGGACCTTCCCAATTCGGAGCCAGCTTGCCGAACTGTTTTTCCTTGGTCTGTAAAAAGACTTTTCTTAAGACTTTGTCCCCCAATTAAAAATCTCTTCTTTTAAATTTTGAGGCAAACCTGCTCCTCATCAAACCCTGGTAATGTGTCGTTTTTAAATGCGCTTTAACTCTTTTTTATTCAATCAAATCTAATTGATTCATGACTGCCATATCATTAGCTTGTTTAGAACAATTTTGGATTTTGTAAGATGGTAAATTAGCTTCTATGGGAGTGATTGCATTCATCCCATAAACGAGGGAAAAAGAAGATTCTTGTGTAGCAGCCCGATGAGTGGTTCGGTACGCCCACAATACTTATTGCAGATAAATTGGCCATTTTCTTGCGGCTCCTTCTAAATTATTATTTAGACCAGACAAGATTGTCCGGTTAGAAACTTTGACTTGCCCATTTGCTTGAGGGTGGAAAAGAGAAGAAAAACAATGTTGAATTCCTCTAGATATGCAAAATATTTCCATATCTTTATTATCGAATTATGGCCCATTGTCTGTGGTGATCTTTCGGGGAACTCCAAATCTGTAACATATTTTAGATAAAATGAATTTAATAATTTCCTTAGAAGTGGTTCTAGCTAAGGGAGCTTCCTCTACCCACTTAGAGAAATAGTCAATACCAACAATGATTGTTTGATATCCACCGGATGCCATCAGGAAAAGGCCCAACCAGATCCAACTCCCATCTATCAAAAGGTATCAGTTCGGATATGGGTTCCATATGAACTACTGGCACATAAATTTCATTCATATATCTCTGGTAAGGATCACACTTCTTTACCATATCTTTAACATCTGCCATTATGGTTGGCCAGTGGTACCCTGCTACTAGGACTCTCCTGGTTAAGCGACAATGATTCTTAGGCATGGCTATATTCGGAGGCAAAATCCCATCAAAAATAAACTGGAGAATATCATACCTCTAGTCCTTAGATTTAATAACGAGTATGCTCATACTTTCTTCATTCTCATTACCTTTTTCCTGGCCCGTATGTATTGATGGACATTTTTGCATAAGAATCCATGAGTAAGATTCAGAATAAGCTATGGTTGCCAAAGAGTCTGCCACAGTATTCTCCAACCTAGGGATGTGTTCATAGTGGATACTCTTGAAGCTTGCAACAAACTCCCTCAACATGAGCAAGTATTTTATCAATTGTTCTTTATTTGCTTCAGATGGCCCTTGAGCATGGTGAATCACTAATTGGGAGTCACTCATTAATCAGATTCTTCTGGCCCCACATATAAGGAATAACTTAATACCAGCTATAATTGCTTTATATTCAGATTTATTATTAGAAGCCCTGAAACCAGATCATATAGCATGGTACATGGTATTACCATAGGGATAAGTCAAACCAATTCCAGCCCCACATTCCACAGTACTAGATCTACCATCAGTTCGGACTACCCATTCTTTCTTAGACTGGATTTCTGGTATCTGTCCAGATGATCTATCAACATGAAATTCTACCAAGAAACCGGCCACTGCATGGGCTTTAATCGCCGTTTGGGGCGCAAAATCAATATCATAATCACTCAAACTCAATTGACCACTTGGTCATTCTTCTTGATACATCATCTTTCTGAAGAACACTCTTTAAAGGAAAAGATGTTCGAAAGACAATGGAATGAGCTTTGAAGTACGGTCTCATTTTTCTTGCCGCAATTACCAAGGCCAATACTAGTTTTTCTAACTTCAAATATCTTCTTTCAGCATCCAGCAAACTTTTACTAATGTAATACATCGGACGAGGGTAATTATCCACCTATCTTACTAGCACAACACTTATTTCATACTCTGATATAGGTAAATATATGTATAGCGTTTCCCCCCAAACAGCTTTGAAGAGAGTCTTAGGTGAAGACAAATGCTTCTTGATTTCAAGAAATGATTGATCACACTATAGAGACCAATTAAAGTCTTTGGCATTCCTTAACACTTGGAAAATTGAAGCACATTTGTCTGATGATCATGAAATAAACCTGTTCAAAGCAGCCAATCGTCCGGTCAGCCTTTAAACTTCTTTGGTGCTCTGAGAAGGGTCCATGGCTAATAGGGCATTGAGTTGATCCAGATCAGGTTGAATTCCTTTTTCACTTATTATATAGCCCAAGAATTTTCCAGATCGGACCCCAAAAAACACTTTTTACAGTTTACCCTCAAGTTCACAGCCTCTAAGTTAGAAAACGATTCTTGAAGGTTAGATATATTTGCATCTTCCTCCAAGCTCTTTACCATCATGTCATCTATATAAACTTCCATGTTTCTGTCAATCTGATTAGCGAAGGCTTTATTTGCTAACCTTTGATAGGTGGCCCCATTATCTTTTAATCCGAACGACATCACTATATAACAATGAATCCTTTGTCTGTAATAAAAGTGGTATGGTCTTGATCCTTCAGATCTACTTGTATTTGGTTGTACCCCAAAAATGCATCCATGAAAGATAAAAGTTTATTCCCATAAGTAGAATCCACCAACTGATCTATCCAATTAACAGGATAACGATCCTTGGGGAATGCCCTATTAAGATCAGTAAAGTCAATACACATGCATCATTTACCATTATTTTTCTTGACCAGAACATGGTTGTCAGTCTACAAAGGGTACTGAGACTCTTTTATGTGGCCCATCTTGGGCAGTCCATCAACTTCTTGAACAATCACATCTGTTTTTTACTTAAAGAAAGACCTCATTCTTTGTACAACAGACGCAACATCAGTTCGTATGGACAATTTACGACAAATAATATCATCTGACACTCCGGTAACATCATCATTGTACCATGCAAAGACATGCTGATTACTCATCAAAAAAGATAACACGTTGTGTTTCAAACTTGGTGCTAACTTGGTACCAATTTTAATATTATTACCCTGAGCGAGGGAGTGGATTTTAGCCTCCTCTATGGGTATTATGACACTGGGAGCCTCCCTGGGATCATCAATTTCATTCTCATCGGTAGAAGGCTCCAATGGCTTCTAATCTTTGTTAATCTTGACTGCCTCTACATACTTAGAGGCAAGGGTCATTGCATAACATTTCCAGGCTACCTTCTAACTGCTCCGGACAACACCTACTTGTCCTTGGACAGCGTATTTCAAACATTGATGGACTGTAAAGGCCACATCATGCATTCTGGAGAGCCAAGACCTCCCAAAGATTTCATTATAAGATATTGGGCAATCTACCACAACAAATAATACTTTCACCATTTTCTTAAAAGGTCCTTTGCCTAGTAATAATTCTTCTTCAAATTCCCCAATCACATTTGGAGAACTCCATGTGAATCCCACTATAGTTATATTCGAACATTGTATAACCGAAGGGTTTCTCATCTGCTTGTAAGAGCTTAAAACAAGATGTTTATCGAACTTCCGGTGTCAATCAGGATCCGACGTATATAATTTCCCCCTATCGATGCCCCTATTACCACATCGTCTTCATGAGGCCCTGCAATATCTCTTAGGTCCTCCTCATCTATAAAAGGAGATGTGGTTTGATACAGGTTTGTGGACATTCTTCCATCCAACTGGGTGGTCAAACTGTAGGCATGCCTCTTCCTTGATGAAATAGAGGGTGCAACACAATGATACCTCCAATGATGGTTAAAGATTCAAAAAAATTATTCAAACCGGAGACAGTTTTAGTCTTGTCTGTTATTACCCCTACCCGATTCCGACTCGTATCCGGATCAAGGTACTCAGAGTCTATATCAAACCTTTCAGTAATCACCATAGCATATTCCTGTATAAACGTTCTAGGATTTGTTGAAGGAGTAGCTCGGGGAGTGTTGGCATTTGATTGTGTATTATCCGGTCTGCTACCCCCTCGTTTTTTTGACATAGGCCCCCAAGTTCCCTCTCTCAATGGCGTTTTGGAACTCTTGTTTCAAAGCTATAAAATTATGGGTATCATGCCCTATGTCATTGTGGTATTTGCAGAAATGGGTACTCCGGTTTTCTCTAGGGGACTGCAATGCTCCTCGTTTTCTAAAGTGCAATTCGTTTTTAGTCTTGTCATAAATCATAGTCACATTTTTCCCCAATTCAGCAAACTACACGGGTTAAACCCATGCCCCTCTTGTTTCTGACCTGTTGGTTTTGATTTTGGTTAGACTGATTCTGCCTTGATCGGTTAGATCCCTGTCCAGTCTCCTTTGACCTGTAACCGGACTGATTAGTAGCCTGAGGTGTTGATGCTGTAGTGGTGGACCTTATCTAGCGAGGCACCGTGGTCTTTTTAGCCTCCTCAACATTGATTTGTTTCTCTACCTGATTTAACAACCCTTTAAAAGTTATGGCCTTCTTTCGGTTTACTTAATCAACCAAGTTTACTGGATTCAAACCCTGCCTGTGTGAAGCAATTGCAACGTGTTCAAAGCAATTTGCTAGGCCATTTTTCGTATTCATAAACCGGCTGATGTACTCCTTCAGAGACTCATTCGGCTCCTGAGCACAATGGATGATGGTATCCCCATTACCTTTAAGTTCCTTACTTTCAACGAACTGCCTCCGGAAGGCAACCGAAAATATATAAAAAATATTTATAGACCCTTGAGGGAGACTATTATACCATTTGAGGGCACTTACTGTAAAATTTTGGGAGACCCTACACAACAGTTTGTCGTCGTCATCGAAGTTCATCTTAAAGTTCTTAAACTGCTCCAGAGCGTTGTCCGGATCTTTTCTCCCATCATATTTCTCCATTTTAGAGCTGTCAAACCTCTTGGGAAGGTGTTCGAAGAGTATTTTTGTAGATAAAGGCAACTGCCTCCAATTCTTGTTACGGCTAAAAACAGTATCTTCATTAGGAGTAGCAAAAATACCTGGTTCAGATTGGAAAGCAAAGGGATCAATCAGCAAGCGGTCAATATGCAGATCAGTCAAACCCTTTACCTTCCCATGATGTTTTTAAGCCTACCATGCCTATCCCTTTTTCTTGAATGCTTTTTAGTCAGCCTCATTATTTTTTTCGACCGCCTCTCATCACTGCTTGAAGACGCTGATTCTTCAAGTTCTACCTCATTAGATGAGTTGTTGGAGGATTCCGATGTAGAACTCTCCACATGTTTAGATCGATGCGTTATTTTGGAGCTGATATGAGTCTTTAGGGACTACTCGTTCTCTCCAGGATTGTCAGTATGGTAAAGCACCAACACACCAGATATTTTTTAAACCCCTTTCTATGCTTCTTTTAGTGCTCTCAATGCTTCTATCTCAGTCCTCAACTGATCGCATTCCTCGATAGTGTATTTATTGTTTTCCTTTGCAATTTCCACCTCAGGAGGTGGAAAATTTTACGCATTCGGATCCATCTGAACTACCTTATATGCTGGTTTTGAATATGAAATTCAGGCACTGTTGTGCTCCCACTGTGGTCGCCAATTTAGTGTCGATTATTTCTGATTGAGGGTAATTTTATAAAAGTGTTTTGAGAATTTAAGGTTTATGATGAAATGTATAGTGATAATTAAGGTGTGTGCTTGTATTTAATTATGATCACCCTCATTAATGAAAGTGGTTGGGGTATTTATACTTAATTAATGACCCATGGGCCTTTCGGGTTAGATTGTGGGTCGGGTCAAGTTTAAGAACCCATTAGCCCAAGATGTGAAAGGACCAGCACCTAGCTTAGTCACATTCCACTAAATATGTCCTGCTCGGTTTATCATGGTAATGGTTCAGTCCAAACTGCCCTTCGGATAGGGGTAAGTGGCAGTGTAAAAAATATTCGACCTTATCAGTATAAAGTAAATGAAACAAAAAAGTATTGATTTAACGTGGTTCGAATTGTGAATAAATCATACACGCACGAGCAACATGCATATAGAACAATACTTGTGTCGTTTTGGTAAAAGATCATTCCCGCTATAATTTTTTAGAAAAATTACCATAACCATTTACTTTATTTTGAAAATTCACTTTTACTATTTTAAAATACCTTAGCTAACTTGCATGTTTTCAGCCGAACATATTTTAAAATTAAAACATATAAAAATATTTTAATTTTTTTTTGCAAGACATTTCATTCATAATGTCCCTAATGGTATCACATTAAACCCCCCCTACACTAAGAAAATATATGACATTTCATTTTTGTATAATTTCAAAATGGTGAATATTCTAAAGTTATTATAGTGGATTCTCATTCATATTTGTTAGTCTATAAGAACTTTTATGTCCTTTTGATATTGCCTTGAATGGTCCATCCCAAATATGAGCTAGGTTTCCAATATTTTTATCTCTTTTCCTCTAAAACACCTTTCTTAGCACCAGATCTCCTGAAAATTCATCACCTTCAACTTTATATTATAATGACTTTGCATTAAAATCATATAGTGTTTGGTTCTAACCTAAGATTGACCCAATCATTTTTATATCAAATCAAAGCTCACTTGTTTTTCCTTATCATTATCTTTTGATGAATAATATTGAATTCGATAACTATAAATCAAAATGAGTGATAGAACAATGAATTTTACACTATAGCAAATAAAGTTTCACTTGTCTTCTCTTTAGGAGTTGCCTAATATTCCTACAAAACCTCATTAAAGAAATCAAGCCCTTTTGTCTTAATAAATTCAAGCTTTATCTTTCTCTCATTTAACATAATTATGTTTGTAAGCTCTATTTGTCTGTTTTCCTGTGGATAAGATGGAGTAAAAAATATTATTTTATCCTACAATAGGTTGTCACCATATCATTTTGATATTGCAGGACATTATCTGTAATAAAACTCTTTGGAATTCCAAAAAAAATTAAAATATCAGACTGAAAAACTCACAAAATTCTTGAGACTCTTCCTCACCAACGTATTTGCTTCAATCCACTTAGTGAAATAATCAATGGCCACAACTAAAAATTATTCTCCCCGTCACCATTAGTAGTGATCATGCCATGTATATTCCTTATTTTTCAAAACAACATGAAGAATAACTAGATCAGATTGCTTCATTATGAATATGATATATGTTACCAAAAAAATAGGCAAAACTCACGATGTTAGGCCATATTTTTTGCACTGGTGGAAAACGTCGGTGAATAGAATCAATCTAAGAGAAAGCATTGTATGAACCCCCGATACCCGCAATGCGCGTCTATAACTCCCTCGTATAAATGCTTCAAAACAGACAAAGCTTCCATTTCTCCATGACATCCGAAAAATGGTCATGCAGATGTTTTTTATATGAATTTCTGCCAGATGCAACATACTTTGCAGTACGCAACCACAAAGCACGAGCTTGCTCATTGTCCGACGATATAATTTCATCATTCAAGAAAAATATATATTCTTTGTGCCAATCATTATCATCTCCAACAGATAACGCCTCTCGATTATTAATATTTTTCAAAATATATGGTATTTCTAGAATTATTACCAAAAGATTATCTTCCCCACAACTAAACTTTAGTAGTGCATGTATATTTGCATTTTCTATACGTGGGACTTGTTTATATATAACGTGTTAAAAAATCATCTAGTTCACACATATTAATAACACATCATATTATCTTGTTTTGTTTCAACATTACCCTGATAATAGCCAACTACTAACTAGAAATCTGATAATCACCGAATAATAATTGTTTTACAAATAGGAGTTATCTCATCCCAACCAATGTTGCTATATTATTAGTAGCAACAAATTTGAATTTAATAGCTTGTCTAATTTCATCTCCTCATATTCACTCAACTCAATTGATCATCTTATTAATCTTACAGACACGTCTATTTTTTGAAGCATAGCTTTCAAAGGAAAGACATACACACAATTATTAAGTGAGCTTGAAAGTAAGGTCATATTTTCCTTGCAGCTACAAATAAACTAAGAGATAATTTATCTAAGTTTAAGTATTTGGGTTAATAATCAACCAACATTTTAGTCATATAATATATCGATATTTGAACTCTCTCACATTCCCTTACAAGAATATCACTAACAATAAAAGTCAAAACTGCTAGATATAAATACAAAGTATCTATTTCTTTTGTTGTTGAAAATATTTATGGCGAAGTTAGATATTTCTTCAGTCCATTATACCCCATAGTGCACTTATCATTCCAAGCAAAAAAATTAGCACCTTTCAAAATATCAAGGAAAATATTACCTTTTGGAAAAACAAATTTTGACAATGTTGCAGTCGCCCCATCTTTTTTTGAACTTCTTTAATCAAATTTGGTGGAAATATTGTCAAGAAAGGTTTTTAATCATTAAGGTCGCACTCAATCCTCCTTTTAATTATGATAAACCAAGGAACTTTCCCAATTTAACCTCGAATGAACACTTTACTTGATTCAAATTTAGATTATATTTTATTAAATTATCAAAATATTTCAAACATTACTGACTATCATGTCATTTATATAAGCCTTTATATTTCTACCCAACTGCTTCGTAAAAATATGACTCAAAACCCTTTGATATGTCACTTTAACATTTTTCAAACCAAATTACATCGCTTTATAACAATATGATCATTTTTCTGACATATATATTGTATTTTTTCGTAATTTGGATGCATCTTAATTTGATTGTACTCTAAATAAGAAACCATAAAAGACAAATACTCGTGTCCATTTGTTGCATCCACAAGTTAATCAATTCTTGGTAAAGGAAAAACATCATTTGGACAAGAACGGTTAAGATTCGTAAAATCAATACACATCCACAAATATCTTTTATTTTTCATAACCAATATTGGATTTGCTAACCAAGTAGGATATTTTGACTCTCAAACATTCCCCACCTTCACCAACCTATTAACTTCTTTAACTATAGTTTCTGATTTTTCTATTGAAAATGATCTTATCTTCTTGCAGATTGTTATTAACTTTCTATAAACAACCAACTCTCTTTGAAACTTAAATATACTCACACCGGTTACATAAAAAAAATTCAAAGCAAAAACATCTATGTTCTTTTAAAAAAAAAACACTAACTCTCTTCGAAACCTTCATCTAGTTGTTCTCCAATTTTAACTATATTTCCGTTATCCAAAACTAAATCTTATATTTCTTTTATATATTTTGTTTCATTCAAATCCTCTCGCGGATCATCTTTCTATCAATATTTCAAATATATCAAGTGTTCATTATTTTCAATCGTCAGCACATCTTTTCATGAATCTTATGGTTGCTATGGGATAATATTCTCAAGAGCCAGTGATAATGAATAACAATATGTAGTGTCTATTGGATACCTGTAATAAACCTAATTTTCCATCTCACATAATAATTGACACATTAATGGTAAGATGGTCTGCCTTCATTTTATGCAAAAGGGACGTCCTAGAATTGCATTATAGGAATTTGGAGCATCGAAAATCATAAAAACATTGTAACCATTTTTTTTTACTTTCCTCCTCATCCAACAAACACCATTGAATTAACGTATCAGTGCGATTGGTATATTTCTCTGTGAATCTTACCAAATTTCTATCGATTTTCTTAAATGTTACAATACCAATCATTTACTCATAACATGTTTATAGAAGACGTTGGCTGAACTATAATTACCCTCCTTACTATTACTCCAGAAATTTCAAGAGTTACTAAAAAATCCTATTCATTTGTTTTTACTAACCCTCTAACATTGTCATCGGTAAAAGACAATATCAAAGCATGATCCTTAATTAAAATCATAAACAACTAAAAAATTAAGTGAATTTCCATATTATATATATTCCTTAATGATTGTGTCAGTCCAAATACTGTATCTCCTCCAGAAATTATACAGAGTTTGTTTGTCATTATTTTGTTGTTTTGGATTTTCCCTTCTAGTCATACCATATCTTCATTTTTTTTCTTCCTTTTACAAATTTCACTAACTCACTAATCTATCAATCTCTGAATCTTATCTTTTAACTAAAAACAATCCCATATCGAGTGCCCATGATCATTGTAATATGCACAATAATACCTTATGGTTCTTTCATTAACTGGTGCAAACATTGCTCTTGAACCATGATAGTTGAGTGGATCTCTCGTTTGATCATAAACCACAAAAATTAGTGCATTTAAAAAATAAGGTCGATTAACCAGTTCTCTCGCAACTTTGAAAATTCTCTTAGCTTTATTTTTTTCTTTTTCAAAGTATCCAACCTTAAATTCGACAACTTAACTTGCAAAATTCCTCATATTTTTATTTATTATACCTTTATAACCAGTTCTCTCGCAACTTTGAAAATTCTCTCTTAAAGGGTATTAAGCTACTTTCTCTTTACAACCTTCTAACATAGTTATCTCCTGAAAAATAAAACGTTGAATGTATCTTTTAAATACTCATCAATCTTCTTGTAAAATATAATGATATGATGTATTTTACGCTTCATTGCTTTGTTATGAATAAAATAAATCTTAAATGACTTTCATAAATCTTCAAAACTATCAACGAAACCTGACTATAGATTATTGAATCACGCTACAATAATTCCATTAATGGTCATGGAGAAATCTTGACAAAGGAAAGTATCAGGTAGATTAAAACCTAACATGATGTTACGAAATTGTTCAAAGTGTTATTCATTATCTGTAGTGGCATCATATTATTCCAATTACGTATGAATCAAATATTGTTATTAATTTTCATTCCAAAACTCCTAGAGTGAATGGATATGTTTCCAGTCTATACGATGCCATATTTGTTTTATTAACTTTTTATGGCCTTCATTAATCATTTTACATTTTCGATGATGATTAGTTATAAGATCACGCTACCGTACCATGTCGTGTTTATTTAAAATAATATTCTAATCATGAATCAACTCATCTTTGCTCACATTTTTATCCAATTTCACATTTTCTCTCGAGGTAATTTTTTGTTGATCAACTGTAAAGTTCGAGTCATCATCTTAAAAATGGTTACAGCTCTCCTCACCCAAATGGTTTTGTAGCAAGTTGGATTTATATTATTCTGAACACATTTCATTCATCTGTAATTCAAACGCATGAAATAAAAAACTTGACTAATTACTTTCACCTCCCATCGACAGATGCTGAAAAGATCTCACATCTATTGTATCTTCTTGTTGTACTGTTTGATTGATTTGTACATTCATCAAACCTCCTGGTGCAGTATTATTTTATTGAGCTAAAGACGGATTTTTTAGTACTGAGGTTGGAGTTCTGTGCATTTCGTTGTTCTCATAAGTCAACAAATACTTACTTTTTGAGATTACTACTGAGATCTGCGAACGGGATGTCCAAGAGATCCTTTGTCAAATCTTGACTTAGTCATCACCATTGGTTATCAAGCGATCTTTTCAAAATTGTTCCCTCGTATGGTGCCAAATATGGTAAAGAAAACCGTCATCAAATTATGTCAAATAGATTTAGACTAGCTAAATCAAGAGGTTTTTAGAGAATGGTATTTTATTAGAACTTTTAATCAATAAAACCATTTTCATAATGATTACATTTCTATTTATAGTAATCTAGGATCCTAATTATTCAAAAAAAATATACTTTTTTTAAACATGTGTCAGCCATCTATTACATTAATTACATATTTACTCTCTAACTCTTATATGCAATTTTGTAAAATAAAATATTATTTCTTAAACCTTCCACAATATTCTTCAGGTTGCATATATATTCTAAGTATATTCTATCGTCTATTTGTTCTTGAAGAAACTTCTTGTCCATTGTCCTTGCTCAATCATCATCCCATGCATCTTCTATATTAATCTGTTGATGTTAGTTATTATGCATCATCTTCAGAGTGTCGACTATATCCAACATTCTATGTTCACCTCTAATTGGCACTCTTAATTTATTTTTAACCGATACTTTATACTTACTTATTAGATGGTACTCTTACCTTTAAGATACACTCTACAATCTATATTTTTACTTTGATATGAATCTTTACCATTCCCAAGAAGGATAATAACATCCAAAATACATATAATATTATCGTGACGCAAACTCTTTTGAGTATGAAATACATTTCTATATACCCGACTTCACTTAAGCGTTTGTTATCCCTACATCATGCACTGCTGAATTTCTTTTAGTTATTGAGAATGTACCCCAACCAACTGGTACCGAACAACTTGAAGTTAGGTCGTGATAATTATGGGTGCAAACTATGTGAAGTACCCATTTTCTATACGTAAGCTAGTGAAAATCAACCAAATAAACTTGCCAAAATAATTTACATTATACAAATTATTGTTGAATAGCCAATATAAGGTATTAACCATTTTTTTCAGAATTGGAGAAAAATTATAAGAGGATTTTTATGTTCATGGATGAGATGATGAGACATGAAGTCTGCATTGGTACTCTTATGTATAGATAAACTAAGAGTGTAAATTAAGTGTTTATTTTAATTTAACAATCAATATATATCTCTTTACCGAACACAGGGGATTGACTTTCTCTTCTTCTCTAGCAAATCATATAAATTTTTTCCACCAAGCATCGTCGGACAAATAAAAGTTCATGCATTTAGGTAGAATCGCCGATAAAGGTTTGAAGAAGTAATATTATAGTATTTTACCCTTATAGGCTCACTAAGTTTAGAAAAAAATCATTATAAATGATATTCCATCTCTACTGGTTGACGCTACTATGCTCCAAACATCTATGAACATTGGTACATATGAATATGAAAGAAATTGTCTCCCATCTGATGGACTGGTTTTGGGAACACAGGGTTGGAGTGCTCGGTTATCAATCTAGCATTTTGAAAAATTGATCTCGAGTTTGAGATATGTATCTTCATGTTCTCTCGATCGATATTTCTATTTAAAATAGTTTATTTTCCTTTTTATTGTAGACTATCTTTAATTTTTAAACAATCTAGCAAGGGTACACAAAAATTGGATGACTAAATATGTCCGATCTCCGACCATTGTTGGACATGAAAGCCAATATTCTAGATCGTCAAAGGTGGATTAGGGGAAAACAAACATTATAATGAAAAAAAATTTCATCCTCCAACAACAGGCGCGCTGGGGTTTCGAGGCTTAGTTAGGCCAACAGTTGGTCACAAAGTAGAAGTTATTGTTGGCGGAAAATATAAAACAACACTCTCTTTAAAACAAACAAACAACTTTGATATAGATAGAAAAAGGAGAAGTATTACAAGACACTCTTAAACCTCACACAAGAAGAGAAAATATTTTTCTAACACTCAAGAGAGCATTCTTGTCTCTCTTTTCTATCACTCTAATTTTCTCTCTAACTTTGATTCTTGGTGTGTTTGTGTGATGCTCTAGATGGTGGGAGAGCTCCAATATTTATAGGAATATAGTGGAGACAAAGGTCCACCATCCAAGAGGCTTTTGGATACTAACACACTCAACATCAATACTACACTCAAGGTTAAGGTGTTTCTTACACTCAATCTAAAGTGTGTCTTGCACTCAACCTAAACAACTAAATATTAATTTAAATGTTTCTAGAATATTCTTTCTAGATGGGTCTTATTAAGTGGGTTGGACCCTTTGAGTGGGTTGGGCCCTTTAAGTGGATCAAGTTTATGATCCAACACTCCCCCTTAAACTTGATCCCGTGACCCCTAGTAGTTTCCTTAATCGTTTGAAGTCTTCGCTTTTCAGTGGCTTGGTGAAAATATCAGCAGCTTGATCTTGTGCCTTCACATATTCTACTTGCACATCCTTTCTTGAAATATACTCCCTTATGTAGTGGTAGCGAACGTCGATATGCTTGCTTCGATCATGGAATACTGGATTCTTGGCTAAGGCAATGGCTGACTTATTGTCGACATACACTTTAGTTGGCTCATTCTGTGTTAGGTCTATCTCATTCAATAGATTTCTAAGCCAAATCGCATGACTAACACATGTAGTAGCAGCAACGTATTCCGCCTCACAAGTCGACAACGTGACAATCGGTTGTTTCTTTGACATCCACGTGAAAGCAATATTTCCCATAAAGAATACAAATCCAGTTGTACTCCTTCGATTGTCTATGTCTCCACCCCAATCACTATCGCTATACCCAACAAGTTTGTAATCATTAGAGATGGAATAGATTAATCCAAAATCAATTGTACCTTTGAGATAACGAAGGATTCTCTTTGCAGCTTTGAAGTGAGTAGTTGTTGGAGATTCCATGTAGCGGCTAACCAATCCAACGGCATGAAGAATATCCGGTCTCGTGCAAGTTAGATAGCGTAGACTTCCTACCAAACTTTTGAATAATGTCGGATCCACACTTTCGCCTTCTTCATGCTTGGACATTTTGACTCCAAACTCCATGGGTGTGCTTATTGGGCTACAATTCTCCATCTTAAACTTCTTCAGGATATCTTTAGCATAGATTTCTTGTGAGATGAAAATTCCATCTTTTTGTTCCTTAACTTCAATGCCAAGGTAGTACGCCATGAGCCCCAAGTCTGTCATCTCGAATTCCTTCGTCATTACTTCCTTGAATTTATTGAACATACTTGGGCTGCTTCCGGTGAAGATCAAATCGTCCACGTAGAGACACACGATCAAAATATCTCCATCTTTGATCTTGGTGTATAGAGCGTGCTCGTACGGACATTTGTTGAAGCCGTTCTCTTGGAAATACTTGTCGATTCTACTGTTCCATGCCCTTGGTGCTTGTTTTAGCCCGTAAAGAGCTTTCTTTAGCTTCAACACCTTATCTTCTTGGCCTTTGATCTCATAGCCTAATGGTTGTTGAATGTATACTTCTTCTTCAAGGACGCCATTTAGAAATGCTGACTTTACATCCATTTGTTGTATCTTCCACTTGTTTTGAGCTGCCAAAGAAATTATTAGTCTAATAGTTTCCAATCGGGCAACGGGGGCGAATACCTCATCATAGTCAATTCCCGCCTTTTGACTATAGCCTTTTGCAACAAGCCTCGCTTTGTGTTTTTCAATCTCCCCCTTAGCATTTCTCTTGGTTTTGTATAACCATCTGACGCCTATTGTCTTGCACCCTTTGGGAAGTGAGGTGAGTTCCCATGTGTCATTCTTCTCGATGGCTCTAATTTCTTCATCCATCGCGTCTCTCCATTGTTTCTCTTGTGCAGCTTCTTGAAATGTTACTGGCTCACAATCAGCAAAGAGACAAAACAGTGTAATGTTATCCATTGGTTCGGTTACCTCATAAAGATCACTAAGGCTTCTTGTACGTTCCACTGCTCTCTCATTTTGACTACCATTTGACGATGATGAAGGTGGCGAGTCTCCATGAGTAGTTGTTGTTGGTGAGGCATGTTGGGTAGCAACATCTTCTGATTGCTCATTTGGTGTCTTCTCATCTTCTTCAATTTGGGGGAAAAATGTGAACTCATTTGTATGAGACCCAAAATCCCATTCGCCTTCTTCATCAACTATCACGTCTCGGCTTATCACAACCTTCTTGTTGTTTGGGTTGTATAACTTGTAGCCTTTGGAACTTGAGTCGTAACCGATGAAGATAAAACTTTTGCTTTTATCATCGAGTTTGGTTCGTTGTTCGTCTGGTACATGGACATGAGCTACGCTTCCAAATACTCTCAAGTGGGAAATTCCGGGCTTTCTTCCACTCCACGCTTCTTGTGGTGTCTTTCCCCAAACACTTCTTGTTGGAGATCGGTTGGACAAGTACACCGCACATGCCACTGCTTCCGCCCAAAAATCCTTAGGCAGTTTCTTGCTTTTGAGCATGCTTCGTGCCATATCAAGGATTGTTCTGTTCTTCCTTTCTGCCACACCATTTTGTTGAGGTGATCTAGGAACTGTCAAGCGGCGACGAATTCCATGTGCTTCACAAAACTCTAGAAATTCATTGGATGTGAACTCTCCTCCTCGGTCAGATCTCATGGCTTTAATCTTATTTCCGCTCTCTTTTTCCACAACTGCTTTGAACTTCTTAAATACTCCAAAGACTTCAGATTTCTGTTTCAAGAAGTATACCCACGTTTTTCTTGAAAAATCATCAATGAAGAGAAGGAAGTAGTTACTTTTACCTAGAGAGCTCGGCTTGATTGGACCACACACATCGGTATGAATAAGCTCGAGAGGTTTATTGGCTCTTGGCTCTGACTCCTTTGGAAAGCTTTTTCTGAATTGCTTTCCAAGTAAACATCCTTCGCATAACTGGTCAGGATGATTGATACACGGTAACCCTCTCACCATTTCCTTCTTTGACAATAACTCTAAACTTGAAAAGTTTAGATGCCCAAATCGAACATGCCATAGCCACGACGAATCTTTGTAACACGCCTTAAGACACTCTGCAACATCATTTTGAATATTCAAAGGAAACATTCTATTCTTTGACATTTGGACTTTAGCTATTAAGTCTCCTTTGTCGTCTCTTAGAAAAAGACTATAATTTTTCATATGAATATCATAGCCCTTTTCTAGTAGTTGTCCCAAGCTCAAAATGTTGTTTTTCATGCTTGGTACGTAGTAGACATTTGAAATAATTTGGTGACTACCATCTTTTGCACGAATAAGAATGTTACCTTTTCCTTTCACCGATATTTTGCTATCATCTCCAAAAGAGACATTTCCACTCACTGCTTCATTGATCTCTACGAACATGCTTCTTTTCCCACACATATGGTTGCTTGCACCGCTGTCAAGATACCACATGTTCTCTTGACCTTCATTAGTGCTTTTGTATGTTAGTAATAACATATCTTTTTCCTCCGTCTTCTCCTCGGCATAGTTGGCCCTCTCCTCAACTCTATTGTTGGGGCCTCTACATTGGGAAGCATAATGTCCAAACCTTTGACATTTATAGCATTTGATTTGAGATTTATCATACCTCGAGTTCGTATTTCTTCTTCCACGACCTCGTGTTGAGCTTTCTTGTTTCTCGTAGTTGTAGTTGGAATTATTGTTGTTGTAATTCCAGCCACGTCCACTGCCGTGATAACCACCTCGTCCGCGGCCTCTGCCTCTGCCTCGGCTACGTTGGTTTCTATCATCTCCTTGATTTGCATGCATGTCCTTCAATTCTACTTTGAGGAGTTGTTCGGCGATCTCTTGCTTCTTCTTGTGCTTTTCTTCATAGGCTTGTAATGATCCTTGGAGTTCTTCGATCATCATTTTCTCCAAGTCTTTAGTTTCTTCAATCGTCACGACGATGTGCTCAAATTTAGGATCCAACGAGCGGAGTATTTTTTCGATTACTCTCACATCTTCTAACTTCTCACCATTTCTTTTTAATTGATTAGAAACGGTTGCTACTCTTGAGAAATATTCCGAAATAGATTCGGACGCTTTCATATGTAATGATTCAAATTCACCTCTTAATGTTTGGAGACGTACCTTTTTCATCTTTTCGACTCCTTTATAAGAGATTTGTAATTTCTCCCACGCTTGCTTGGCGGAAGATGCGCTCGAAATCTTTTCGAAACCATCATCATCTAATGCTTGATAGATGAGGAAGAGAGCTTTTTTGTCTCTCTTTCTTGAATCCTTCAAATTTGTTTTCTCCTCGTGAGAAAGGCTTGCTTCAACTTCGGGTTCGTCAAACCCTTTATCTACGGCATCCCACACATCATGTGCTCCAAGAAGAGCTTTCATCTTGATACTCCAATTATCGTAGTTGCTGTTGTTGAGTGTTGGAACTTGGAAGGATGATACACCATTTGCCATTTTTTAAAATATGTTGAATATTTAAAAACAAAATTTCCAATATGTTGAAAATTTAAAAACAAAATTTTGGAAAGAGCTTGTGGCTCTGATACCACTTCGTTGGCGGAAAATATAAAACAACACTCTCTTTAAAACAAACAAACAACTTTGATATAGATAGAAAAAGGAGAAGTATTACAAGACACTCTTAAACCTCACACAAGAAGAGAAAATATTTTTCTAACACTCAAGAGAGCATTCTTGTCTCTCTTTTCTATCACTCTAATTTTCTCTCTAACTTTGATTCTTGGTGTGTTTGTGTGATGCTCTAGATGGTGGGAGAGCTCCAATATTTATAGGAAAATAGTGGAGACAAAGGTCCACCATCCAAGAGGCTTTTGGATACTAACACACTCAACATCAATACTACACTCAAGGTTAAGGTGTTTCTTACACTCAATCTAAAGTGTGTCTTGCACTCAACCTAAACAACTAAATATTAATTTAAATGTTTCTAGAATATTCTTTCTAGATGGGTCTTATTAAGTGGGTTGGACCCTTTGAGTGGGTTGGACCCTTTAAGTGGATCAAGTTTATGATCCAACAGTTATAACCAAAATAAAGGCTAAGTAGTTGAATTAAATGAGAAACATTCAACCTAGGAGGATGCATAAGCAAACACCCATGAGTAATTGGAACTTGTTACCACCATATTAGAGAAATAGATGGTGCAATATGATAACATTCTTAATTATGAACGAGTTCAACATAAAGAATTTTAAGAAAACCCCGGATTTTGTCGCCACCAAGTTATGACACATGAAAAATAGTTAGAACCCAATATTATTTTGAAAATTCACAATTTTATGCCTAACTTGGAGCTGGGATGGTTATTGGATTCGATATCGTCCGAGAAATATCTTGTGGTAATTGATTTATCTCTTACGCGTACACTAGATAGTATCAACTCTAAGCGAGCGGAAAGATTTTTAATAAATATTTACATACATTTTTCTTTAGAAGTAGAAAACGACAGGCATGTTATTGTTTCCAACTTTAGATGTTGAAGAAATGAAGACTTTGGCTCCTATAGAGGCTGTAGTTGTGGAAAAAGTGACACCGAAAAATTCTCTTAGAAAGTAATTTTTAATATCAAAAGCTGTAGATGAATATTCATATAAGATAAGATTTTATGCTTCCTTGTGGTTAAAGGAGGAAGAGGTCTTCCACCTGAAGGCCTTGGCAAAAAAAGGTTTTTTCACCATTGGAAATTGCTTTTGGAAGGAAACTTCCACTTGGGGATGCTATAGAAAAATATCTATGATTATCCACATATTATGGTTTTATTTACTTGTAATCTTTTCCATACTTCTTTAATATTAAAGTTCTTGAGTCGATGAATTTTTTTTATGGCTCGTATAGTTGATAGTGGCAAGTAGTTCTCCTAAATAATTCAGTTTTGCTATTTGTTTTTCGTATTCTTTGAAATAGGTTAATTGTGTTTATTTTTGTTTTTATGCAACAAGTTCTGTTATTTATCAGGTAAAAACTAACTACTATACTTATTTAATATAAATTTATGTTTGTGTTGTCAACTCATATGTGTTACTACAATATAATCTCATGTTGGGTGTATATAGATATATTGTTTGTTATTTTCTTATTTTGTTTTAATAAGTCTTTTAGATCGGTTACTTCCAAATGGTTACATGTTATCATTTATTTACTTGGTGCATTAACTAAAAATACTATAAGTACAACATGGAGAAGAAGAAATATATTATAGAATAACTTACGTATTTTCACACAGCAACAAGTGATGTTGAGCCTATTTCAAGGTGACCGGCCTCGAACGTAGAGGTTACGTTCTTTGCTCGGAAACATTTTGCACATTAATGCTCTAGCTGGAAGCCATTTTCATGTTGGTGTTCTGGTTCGGAAGCACTTTGCATATTAGCATTCTAACTCGAAAACTACTATGTGTATTGTTGTTTTGGCTAAAAAAACTTATACATGTTGGATGCTCGTGTTAAAAAACATGTGTAAATTTGAATATGTTTACTACATAATATGAACATATAAGTTAAGATGATATTAAATTTCATTAATAATAAGGTGTCTTATGAAAACCTATCGGTGCCACCCAAGTAGGTAAAAGTACACCCGTAGTATAAATATTTAGAAGAAAGGAAAATGTGTACACATTTACACTATATTGAGAGCATATACTCTTTACGAGACATAAATATTCAGGTGATATATGTTTGATGGGTGTGGTAGAGAAAGCCATTATGCATATAGTAACTTGTAAATCTTTAACTTCACTTAGCAATTAGTTTATATGATCCTTTCTTATTTGGCCCTAGCTTTCGAAGGTCTTTGTCTTTTGTGTCAAGAAAAAGACTTCCTAGTAATTGATCAATGACTTGGAACTCACGTAAAAAAATAAAATTATATGTGTTTAACGTAAGTGTTTTATAGTGATCCAAACAGAAGTACATCTTGTTTCACTTCTCTTCGATTAGGTATAGTTCGACATCTAAAATCCCCCGTTTGTAGCTTCATTATAGTTGGTAATTCTGAATGAGGGCATAAACATTTTTGCTAGGACAATAACTATCATTATATAGACAAAAACAAAAGGAGTTTCTCTTGTTGTACCTTTTGGGGTGGTTTGGTAAGACCACAAAACTTCTTAAAATGTATCCAACCACTTTCGTGTAATTGTTTTGATGAGGTATAGTATCCCTTTCTTGAGGGTCTAGTTAGTTAAATCACCTGTGAGTTAGCTTTAAAGATGGAAGGGTGTCGAAAAATATTGTTTGATTGCCATCATTTGGTAGAACAAAACTATCCCTGCATTGTAGAACTACAACTCATTATCAGATGCTACCACCTCGAGGATTTCATACCTACAACATATATTGGTCTCGAGAAAATATATGGCTTTGTTCACTCGTATTTTTTTTAATAACACTATGTCCACCCAGTTTCATAAGTATTCCACTACCACCAGAAGGTATTATCACCATGATGATTTTAAAAGATGTTCAATTATTTCCAGACCCTATTTATCAAAATGGTTTGCTTTTATGGAATCGGTTCCATGGGTACTACTTGGACTTTAGTTGAATTTCAAATTATTGGCATGTTTCACAAAATTATAGAAATTTATTGGCATATGCATGTATTTTTTTACATGTATCACAATGTTATACAAATGTCTTTTCATATGCATGTACTATTGGCATGTATCGAATGTTGCACAAATGCCTTAACATCTGAATGTATTGTTGGTCAATAGTACCATGATAATAAGATGTGAATATAAAGGATTTTAAACTCACATTGAGCTTCTTTTTCTTCTTTATTTAGTTCTTTGAGGATGAAGGTTTGATTAGACATTGGTGATATAGTGTTTTGAGGAGCACTATATAGTGAGTATATCATATTTTCATGGTTCTAACCTAGACTTAATTTTCTAGTTGCGATATTTCTATAAGATTTTATGATCGGTATTCACTAGTATGGTGGTTCGTCAATAACTCTGACCTTTGATGTTTCTTTGGAGGGCTCGACCGACGTATTATGGAATCTGACTGGCTTTTTAACTAATACCACTCATAATGTAGATTCAAAACTTTTTAAAAGAGGCATGAGCATCAAGTACCATGTTTTCATCTCGAGGTTACTAATTTCTACTATAAATGTTCAATTTTTTAGAATTTGACATGTAATTTCTGTAGGTAAATGATAAGGGTATCTTTCTTTGTTTCGACTTGTCTTGAAGTATTGTTGCACACTAATTGTGAGCCAGTGAATAATTTTACACGTCGGGCTCCACATATATATATATACTAGTTAAAGTCTTGTCATTGTTATTTTATATTTGATCTTGTTGTTCAAGTCGGGTAACCTAAACTTGATCGAGAAGTATAAAGCCCACGCCCCATATGGGATATTAGATGTACGTAGGCTCTAGAGCCGATATTGTTTGAGCCTCCGTCACATTGGACAATCCATATGGTCTTAGGATCGTTTTTAGCGGATTTACCTTTTAATATGGAATTCAACATAGGAAAATATCAGAGTTTAGGCCTTAATGTCGATCTTTGCTCAAATTTAATATCAAAATCTCCAAGCTCTACGAACACCGTATTAATTTATCGGATATATTAGGCTTCCGAAAAACATTTTGTAGAGGAAATAACGTGCTAACAATAGTTTTATATCCTTCAAAGTATGACCTTATTTCCATATCACCCACCACTAGAAATAATACTAGATTCTACAATTAAGTACTAAATATTGGCATTGGGAAAGAGATTTACCGACATAATATATGGCTTTACATGTGGTTCATTTTCTTTGATTAGAAATACGGGTATTGCATGATCAAAAATTGTTAAATATAAGAAAGATATCACACGAATTAGGTTGTGATTGAAATGACCTTTGAAGAACGTCTCGAAAATGATGGATGGTTTTTCTCGTAAATATTCTTCCGAATCTTAAGACTATAAAATGTGTTTCCAACACAATAACTTATTTAATATTTCAAATATAACATTTTTTTACAGCTTTCTTCTTTCCCACTTTAAAGTTGAAGGTAGAGCCTTGTGCTTATATGTTTTCTTCTATATTGTCAATGTCAACTTATCATTCACCCTAGTGAAAAGTCATTTTTCTATACATCTAAAAACAAGTTCTTCGTCTTTCTCCTTACTGTTTTTATCCACCATCTGACCAACAACCAAAATATATGATTTAAACTAAACTACTGAACTATAGAGATATGGGCATAGGCTGGATTAGTAGGAGGGATAGAAGAATGGTTAGTTAGGTGAATGATATACACTTAAACTTTCTTCCAAGAATATTTGAATAGAATATACACTTTCATAGATAAAGCAATTTGAACCAGCTAGATATAAGCATCCATAAATGATAACATCTTATTTTGTAAATATTATCCACCAGTTGATTTATGTGTGGCAGTGTGAATGAGTATTTTCAACATGCTCGGTTAAGATTCGTGAAGTTCTGATATATTATCTATTTGAAATATTTTATTGTGATTAAAATCGTATTTTTAGTCCATATCGAGTAAAGAGGTTCCCTAATATGGTCGATCTGGTTTAGTCGACTCACCTCAACTATGATGGTTTTGACTTTCTCATGGGAGAACGATATGCCTCATTACTTTATCAACCTATAACTTTTGCTTATGGATAACTTATGGCATGCTATCAAAGATAGTATTCCTCCAAAAACCAAGAAAAAATATCTAAATTCTTGGATAAAAAAGTTTATAAATTATTTTTGAAGGACCTATTGTAAGTCTCGACATATGCATATTATCTATCAAGTTCTAATCGATACTTCTTTATTTACCCTGGTTTCATGGCATATCGCGGATCATCTATGTCATTTAATATCTTGATCACATATTGCATGCATTACTACACGATAGATATAATAATGTATTTGGTTGGGCCATGAGTGTTCGAATATATTATTTTAAAATGAAGGATCATCTACCACCATAATAAGGCACCACAAGTTCTTAATGTACTTCTTTTATCCCAAAAGAACATCTAATTAAAATTCTCCGAGCACCGGGGTCTTAGCTTCAATGAAACTCCTTAGTACTCTTTTAGAAGATACTGGTGATGTTATGCTTCAAATATGATCATAATATTTCATGTAGAGGATATTAAGATCCATGCATCAATCATGATCCTTCTACTTTCTACCTCACTGATCTCGGCGATGATGATTAATATATATTTGTGGGGTCCTACTACTCCCCTAAATTAGTCATCATAAAAACTATTGGAATGATAAAAATTCTTATAAATGCGGGTCAAAGTCTTGCTTATTTGATAAAATTTAAGATCAACGATGTGGTATTTTCAAGAAGAGTTGTGAGTTCAACAAGGATGTTCCCTCCAATATTGGTTGCTATTATTTGCTTGTCTAGATTGTGATTCTTGGATTTGTTGTAGGTTTCATAGATGGTAAAAGTTTTCACTACATGGGTACCGCAACATAGGGTGATGGTTGTTCAGGCTCGGCCCAATGAACTGGTGGTTGAGTTATTAGGTTTATTTTAGATTTAGAATTTTAAGGAGGATACACTCGACCCTTTATGACTTCAAAAAGCTCACTATCATCGATGAGACTTTGGATTTTGTCCTTCAAGACTTTGTATTCTTTTGTATTATGACCAATATTATTATGGTACTTGTTTTAGGTCCATGTCCATTCTTGTTTTTTTAAAGTGACCACATATTTGGCTTTCTCATATATAGTTGTTATATTTTGAGTGATTTTAGTATACTGAATGTCAAAACCCTTGTTACATTAATCCAAAACCATTATAAGTATTTTGTTTTCAGTTTGATTATTTTGTTTTGATAAAATAATCATCAGTGTGAGGTTGGGGATGATGCATTTCCAATAGGAAATATACACCATGAGATCTTGGGACTTCTCTAAGTTATTCTTTGTTTTAAAAAATATTTTTATACAATCTCATATGCTTTCATTGGACTATTTTTTTGCAGTGGATGATGCAATCCATGTTTTTGTGCATCACATTTCTTCTTATAAAACTATCTCTGAATGCTTTCCAAAACGCTTTAAATATCTGAATTGAGCTTGAAGGTATCAAATTGAACCATGTAAGTCCAGTATATTGGAATCTTATCGTAAAGGCTCAAAAATAAGTCAAGCTTCACCATTGAGCCCCATGATCTCGTTATGAAATTATTCGATATAATGGTCAAGGTCATGTGTCTCATCATACTTATCCATCTTCTACTATATAGATTTACAAGATAATATCTCATATACTAATAGGTATGTATTGAGATTTACATCATATTATGCTTCCCCATTTCAATGATAACCATAGTTCAACATACCTATGATCTGCAGGTTGACTGAGAAATTTCTTGTTGGTATTGTCCAAACCATTGCGGTCCTAGTGGAGGGAACCCCAAATCTGAATTGGTGGTTTGGTATGACATTTGGATATCACGACTGGTATTTGTTTTCTCTATTAGTAGGCTCGGTATAAATTGATGCATCGTTATTTTGATGGCTAATAAGAGTTTGACTCCTTAAACAAGAATTATAGCGCATGTACTTACAACTTACACTTCCACCTACTGGTCCATTTTCAAACCAACCCTTAGAGTGTATGACTTTAAGAACTTCCTCATCAAAGCGCTAATATATATGCTCTTCGTGGTGAACAGTCAAAAAAGGAAAATAGTGTGATAACGAGGAAATTGAAACACCCTTACCTTCATTGGAGTTATCTTGACGGTATGTACGATAAATTTATGAGAGAGGCGTTCGTTGTCTCACCTTTCCAATAACAAAACCAACCTATAAATTGTTTTTAAAGTGACCACCATGTGTATGATAGCCATGAGTTCCTCTGTATAATTTTGCTTTAACTGTTCTATTGGTTGTCTTACTGTCAAAATTAGATCTACTCAAACTTCAGTGTTCAATAAATTTGACATGATTTAATGATATATTTATTTTATTTATTTTAGTGGTTAAAGACATTTGAGACATTTGAGACTTTTATAAACTTTTGTTTCTCAATAATATAATTAAATTTCATCCAACCAGAACATTTAGGCCAAAAGAAAAGGTTAAAAATATTTAACTCTAAAATATTAAAAATGTAATCATTATTATTTTTTATAGACTCATTTTTAAATTAGTAAAATATATTGAATATGATTTTTTTAAACTAAAAATTAGAATATTTAGTTTGGTATTTTCCTTCTAAACTTTATATATATATAAATTAAAACTTCTTTTATATTTAAACGTGTTACTCGTTTTTTTTTTTAAATGATAAGGTTAATATGCCTTATCAAAATCTATGATGAGATGCAAACATGACTCTAGTGAATTTGTTTTTTCACAATGGGGAGACATATATTAATTTTTGGTAAATTACAATGGAGATCCCAAAAAGGGACTCGAAAAGAACAAATGAGTCCTACTGGGAGTGGAAATAATGATAATATGAAAAGCGGCGCCGGTTAAAAATCATAGAGGCGACAAAATTTTCATTAACACCAAAAGTAGTATTAGGCAGAAACCAACAAGCACTCCAAAGAGAGATGAATCCAAAGCTTCATATTCATGAATTCTGACGAGATTGAAAGAATTCAGTCACTAATACAGTAGAAATCAGAGATATCAAACAGAGTCGCAAGCATAGGAAAAATAGTTGCATCAACAGAGCATTAAGGTATGAGACGATTTATGATTTTTAACACTCATCTTCAAATTAATAGATCGTCTATTAAGGAATTTATAGATTTTTAGTGTAACCTAGACCTTCATTTTAAAAGTTTAGAATAGCTTTGAGAGTAGATGGAGCTATAAAATTTTGTAGTCAATCTCCATTTTACAGCGAAGAGTTCACCTAGCAAGCCAGTCGCCTGCTAGGATTTTTTCTCTAAAAATATGTTTGACAGGCATGTTTGAGGAAATAAAAGCTCTAATATTCGATAATATGAAGTTGAAAAAGAAAGGATACTTCCCTATTTTTATCATGTTGATGAGAATTTTAGAATCCAACTCAATGACTACATTTGTGATCTTATTGATTTTACAAATAAGGAGTCCATCATGAAGAGCTTTGGTTTCAGCTTTGAGAGGAGATAATAAGCCATAAACATTGCTATAACCATGAACAATGGTACATGAATTGTCTTGAATAATAATGCCGCAATGTGACTCTCTAGAAGGAAGACAACAAGCATATGACTTTAATTTATATCTACCAGATGGAGGATGAGTCCAGTTGAGTAGAGTAGAGATTTGAGGCATTCTCAGATGTTTGAAACAGTTTCGAAAGACTACTGCATCTTCTACCTTGGTCCAATGTTTTCACTTTAAGAGGTTGGATTTATCTAAGACAAAAATGATTTAGATAATATAGTTGATAGCAGAGCTGAGGTGACTGGGAGCATCTTTGTGCTTAGCTGTGTTCCTCTTGTTCCAGATTACCCAAGTAATAATGCTAGGTAATATGGTGGTGATATGAACCTTGGATGTTGATTTCCAAAACCAGCATCTAATGATATGAGTTGTAGTCATAAACTTGCTAATGTTGATATTTAAAATTTCTGCAAAATGACTTTAAACTTTCCATGCATAATCATAAAATACAAAAAAATGATTTAGGGTTTCATAATTTAGATAGAATTGACATTTATAGACCAATATCATGTATCTAGCTCGAAGAGTAGAATCTATGAACAATTTGAAGACTAAAGTGAAGATATCTAACATAAAATAAATAAATAAATTGAACGGAAGAAATTTATTATTATTAGATGAAAAAATTATATTTATTTTTATTAGATAAAAAAGTTATATTTTTTTTTATCGGTGCTAATTATTTATTATTTAAAATTGGGAGACTTGCCATTAAAGACCGATTCAACAAACCTATTACGGATAAATACCTAAAAAATTTAAGAGACTTTATATTTTAAATAACCTTCTATATAAAATATAGTAACCAACTTCTCTTTCTTTGGTTTTTTTAATTTTAATTTTTAATACCTTTTAAACCGTAACTCAGAAAAAGAGTCCAAAAATACCATTGGTTTTGTTTTTTTAAGACGAACAAGACTAGTACCATTCATGATATATTTTGAATTGTTTTTTTAAAACATATTTTACACATATTTCTCATTTATATGGTTTTGCATTTAGTGACTGCTTTCGCATCTATCAAAATGAAGAAGATTTCACATCTATCAAAATAAAGAAAGTTTCACATTCATCAAAATAAAGAAGGTTTTACATCTATCAAAACAAAGAAGTTTCTCATCTAGCAAAATAAAGAAGGTTTCACATCTATCAAAATAAAGAAGGGTTCACATATATCAAAATAAAGAAGGTTTCGCATCTATCAAAATAAAGAAGGTTTCGCATCTATCAAAACAAAGAGGTTGCTCATCTACCAAAATAAAGAATTTTTTGCATCTATCAAAATAAAGAAGGTTTCGCATCTATTAAAATAAAGAAAGTTTTGCATCTATCAAAATAAAGAAGGTTTAGCATCTATCAAAATAAAGAAGGTTTCGCATCTAGCAAAATAAAGAAGGTTTCGCATCTAGCACAACAAAGTAGGTTTCGCATCTATCATAACGAAGAAGGTTTCGCATCTTCTTCGTGAAACCCCTATAAATTTTAAAACTTTAAAAACCTGTATCTTTTAAACCGTAACTCGAAAAAACAATTCCAAAAATACCGTTGGTTTTGTTTTTTTAAGACGAACAAGCTAGTACACCTCATGATATGTTATAAATTAAAAAAAGTTAGAATAAATAACGTTTCACATCTATCAAAAACGTGTTTTGCATCTAATATTCCAGAAAAATTACACATTTTGCAACTATCAATAGGTACACATACAAACGTTTCGCATCTTCTTCCCTGAACCGTTTTACTCGACACAAAAATCTTAGAAACTTAAAACAGACTAAAATCAACGAAAAACTAACTGAAATACAACAAATAAACTACATTAGCAGCGTAAAACCCAGATAAATGCCAAGAATCAAAAACAAAAACATATCTCGAGTACTTCTAGTATTCCGAAGTCAAAATTTGACTTACCACACACAAATCGACTTATCTAAACAGATATCCAAATTCAAACTTCGAAATCAACTAAAAACATAACAAAAAACATATGAAAACAAAAGAAAAACAAGAAAATTGAGTTAAAAATGAAGAATCGCCTAACATTAGAACTGTTCTATTCACGTATAGAGAGAGAGAGAAAAAAAATTGGAGAAAAAAGGTGAAGTATGGATCCAAAAGCCTTTTATATAAATGAACAAGGGTATTTAAGGAAGAGAAAAGTACCCATAAATACCTACTCAAGCATGTAATACCAAAATGGTACCCACTTTTAGACTAGTTTCATAAAATACCTAGAAGAATAATTTGGACAAAAATACCCTATAGGGTATAAAAGGGGGCAATTTGGTTACAACCAACTTTTTTCACCTTCTAAGCCTGACTTTTGGGTTCCAATTCCCTCAATTTTCATTTTTCTAATTTTGAGGAGAGAGAAACACAAAAACCGAAAGTGAACCCAAAAACAAACTTCAACCCAACCGTGAACCAAGGTTTGAGTCGACGGCATCACTTCTGACTTCGATCAACGGTTAAAAGCAGATGTTACCGACGATGCTAGACATTTCGATACAGTTCCCGACGACGTTATACTACTAGAGTTTAGTTTCGTATACGTGGTGGTTTTTCTGTGGCCGGACGAGGCACTGTAGCGTCGTAGAGTAGTCTGTCGAATCTTATTTTAGCCGGACGAGGCACTATATCTAGCAACATGTTTCTCAGTATTGTAATGGACAATACCTCGTTTCTTCGGCGACATTTTTTCTTAATTTCTGCAGTTCTATGTCGAAGTTTTTTGTTGCTGTTGTGATATCATTGGTTTTTTTTTAAAATTTTGTGTGTTAGTTAAGAGTTGAAGATGCTTGGGTGAGACTTTAGGTGTTATGTTAGTGTCCATGTTGATATCGGAGAATACTGATTGAGCATACAGTGGTTAGTTTATTGTTTGGCATGAATCGCAACCTCGTCCTGAAATTGGAGTCGTATCTAGCAATGTCTGTGTTTCACGAAGTATCTGCATCATATGCATGAAATGTTGTTCATATCTAGCAATGTATGCAATATGTGTTGCCATGTCTAGCAATGTCAGTATTGTGTTTACAGTAACATACAACACGTTTAGCAATATAGTAGTGAATCTGCAATATGTCTAGCAATAAAGTTAATTGATGTTGTTGTTTAGTTAGTAAGACATGTGTAGTGTTTGGTTGGTAATGTCTAGGATTGTGCATAGTTTTTGTGTTATTGTGTGATGATTCTGATGCATGTTACTACTGCAATATCTTTGTTTCAGCAAGTATTGGCATCATACGCATAAAATGTCGTACATCTCTAGCAATGTATGCAATCTGTGTTGCAATGTCTAACAATGTCAGTGTTATGTCTACAGTAACATGCTACATGTCTAGCAATGTATGCACTGAATATGCAATATGTCTAGCAATGTGTATAAATTTAGTTGATGTTGTTGTAAGGTTAGTGAAACCCGTGGATAGTTCGGTTTGGTCGGTGATGAAGCTGAGAACGATTCGATGTTAATGCATAAGTATTTTTTGAGTCCCCGCACAAGGAGGAACGGGCCGACGAACGCCAAATCACTGTCTAATGCATTTATAAAGGTGAACGAATTCTCAAAATTTGTATTTGTTTCGAATTTTTGTTGCAGCATATTAGTATGTTGTTATTTTTTTACATGTATTTTAGCAATGTCATCGTAGTCTTTCTAGCAATGTCAGAATATGAGTATTTGTTTCGAATTGTTGTTACGGTATGTTAGTATGATGTTATTTTTTTACATGTATCTAGCAATGTCATCATAGTCTATCTAGCAATGTCATAATATGAGTATCTGTTTTGAATTGTTGTTGCAGTATGTTAGTATGATGTTATTTTTTTACATATATCGAGCAATGTCATCTTAGTCTATCTAGCAATGCCATAATATGAGTATTTGTTTTGAGTTGTTATTGCAGTATATAAGTATGTTGTTGTTTTTTTACATGTATCTAGCAATGTCATCATAGTCTATCTAGCAGTTTCAGAATATGAGTATCTGTTTCGAATTGTTGTTGCAGTATGTTAGTATGATGTTATTTTTTTACATTTATTCAGCAATGTCATCGTAGTCTATCTAGCAATGTCATAGTATGAGTATTTTTTTTGAGTTGTTGTTGCGGTATATAAGTATGTTATTTTTTTATATGTTTTCTTTATTTCGTCAATTGTATATAGTTCAGGTTGTATATGTTTGAGATATCGTTGTTTTTTTTTAAATTTTCCTGTGTTACTTAAAGGTTGAAGATTTTTGTGTTAGACTATATGTGTTATGTTAGTGTCGATGTTGATATCAGAGCAGGAGCAGAATGTGGTTAGTTGATGGTTTTACATGAATCGCATCCTCGCCGTACGTTTCAAAAAACATCGTTTGACGTAAGGAACGAGGATATGCCCGCTAAAAGGAGAGCCAAATATTTAAGCATTTCCTTAGTGATTCAAACACAAACAGACGATGGTAGTTACATTTGACTTTGAAGCAGTTTTATTTGGGACAACCATATAATTGTATAATTCATTATGAATTGAATGTTGTTTGTACAGATCTTTTTTAGACGTTAGTGTTGGGAAAATAACTTATTATTGTCATTTTCAAAGCATCTAACAATGTCAGATTACGTGTATTTAGCAATGTATTTTTTATGTATATAACAATGTCATAATTTAATATCTAGCAATGTCATAAGAACGTGTCTAGCAATGTCATATAACTCATATCTAGCAATTTCATAACACCGTATATAGAAATGTCATATAACTCGTATATAATAATGTAATATAACTCTTATATAGTAATACATTAATAAAGTATCTAGCAATGTCAGATAACTCGTATCTAGAAATGTCATAACGTCGTATATAGCACTGTCATAACGTCGTATCTAACAATTTCATATAACTCGTATATAGAAATGTCATATAACTCGTATCTAGCAATGTCATCAGGGTACCAAGTGCTAATATGTTTGGTAATTAGGTACATAGGATGTCATTTCCAGATACTAATATGTATTATTAATGTATCAAGCAAGATCCCTGCCATTCCTGGTGTATCCAACCATTTAACGATTACTACGTATCTAGCAATGTCATAATTGAATATCTAGCAATGTGGTAATAAAGTATCTAGCAATGTCATACAACTCGTATCTAGCAATGTCATACAACTGGTATCTAGCAATGTCATACAACTGGTATCTAGCAATGTCATACAACTAGTATCTAGCAATGTCATATAACTTGTATTTAGCAATGTCATGTAACTAGTATTCAGACTGATGTTATTGGAGTTCATGTACCATGTTTTTATGATTTAGTATTTTTTTTTGTTTTTTTGGCAAAAATGGACCAACCCTGTGAGATATTCTATTTTTGGGAGGGTTGTTCTACTTGGAAATTGTAAAGCCACTATTTAATGTTTAATCTATTTTAAAATTATGTTGTTAGTTTTTTTTGGATGTTCAATGGATGTTTACAGTAATAATACCTTTATTTACAGTATCACTAAGGATTAGAGAGTCAGTAGTTCCAGGAAGCAGTTGTAAATGCAGTTATTAAACACAATCACAATGTAAAAAGTGAGATTATTGTATCTAGCAAACTCATTTCAATGTATCTAGCAATGTGATATTTGAATTACAATCGCAGTAACAATTCCCATATCTAGCAATGTCGTATTTGTGTGACTAGCAATGTTATACTAGTGTGTCTAGCAATGTTGTATTAGTGTGTCTAGTATTGTTGTATTAATGTGTCTAACAATGTCTTCTGAGTGCATCTGGAAATCCAATATAATGTATATAGCAATCTCATTAAATCGTATCTAGCAATGTCTAAATACAAGCCGGAAATCGCATCCTCTACACGACAATCACATCATGTTCACTAAATCTTCAGACGCCTGTAAAATGTCTTCTAAAAAAGGATACTATATTTTAAGTGTATATTGAAAATATTTGAAACCCTATCTATGCCATTTAAGAGAGCTAAGAATTAAAGGATAGAAAAACTACCTCAAAGAGAGCAAGACCAGTCTTTTCGCCCAAGTTGAAGAGTGAGAGCTCATAAACAAGCTAACAACGGGACCAGCAGTGGAGTATAATTTCTTGACCAGTTCAAATAGAAAAAAGAAACAAAGGAGAGAAAGATAATATTTTGTATTACTACTAGTTTATATGTCTATTGTAAAATTGTAATTGAATAAAACGAAGGGAAAATATTTAATGAAAGGGAAATTAAGGAAGTCAAGCAAGGGTTTTCATTTTCTATTGGAAATAATCATCAGTCGTCACCAACACTGAGCTTTTCCTTCTTCTTCTCTGTATCCACAAAACCAGAAATCTGAAACCAGAAAACCACACACAGAAATAACCGCTACTACAAAACATAAATAGATAAGCATAATCAAGTTGATCGACTTTGTGAACCATAAATTACAAACCATCTATCTATCTATCTATCTCGTATGTAAAGAAACTTACCAAAACACAACTATATCAACAAATCCAAAACGAAAACAGCAATCGAGTTTCTTTTGATTCTGATTCTGATTCCGTTTCGACTCAAATCCCAATAATTTTACACCAAATTCGTACCCAGAATTTTAATCAATCAAACCCAGGAGGATTAGAAAACAATACCCTGGAAACCATTAGCAGGGAAAGAGACGGGAGGTTGACGGTGGTTTAAGGTGGTCGTCGGGATGACGGTAGGTTGACGGTGGTTTAAGGAGGTACACGGTGGTTTAGGTTGACGGTAACAATTTTTCAAAAATACAAATCTTTTGGGAAGGTTAAGAGAGAGAGAGCGGAGGCTGGTTCAAAATTCAAAATTCAAAATTGTTGATTGGATGAAAATACCCATTAATTCTCAAAATAAGGCTTATATACTAGGTTGAGGGTAGTTATGATATTAAAAAAATAGGTCTTGAAAGGGAATTGTTTTATTGAGATGAGTATTAATTAAGTGAGCATTAACCCATTTTTTAATACTAAATACTAATATGTTTGGCCAATAGGTATTTAGGGTTTCATTTCTCTTTAAAAATGAATAGGTTTTCGATAGTAAATATTTGATTAAATCGAATCTTTCTCAAAAAATAATGAAAATATAGATCATAAATAAATAATAGTTAGGGTTTTGGATCTTAACTGGTACTTTATCATTAAAATAATATAGCCATCCTCAAATGATATATATATATATATATATCATTTTTAATATCTAAGTTATATTTACTCTAGTATTTTTGTATGTTTCTCATGTGCTGGTCATCATTGGTATTAGTCACGTGTACAATTGAACAAAGCTATATACTACGCATCATATAAAATGACCCACCTTGTTTACAGGTTTCTAAAAGAGGGTAAAAAACACCACAAGTCCTCCATGTTTGTCACTTGTAGCACATCAGTCCCTATTCTTTGTCTCTGTAATAAACCAGTCCCCTATGTTTTAAAAATGTAACAACCAGATCATTTTCTGAAAATTTGAGGGACCTGTTTATTATAAATTGAAAACGTGAGGGACCTGTTTATTACAGACATGAAGGACCTATTTATTATAAAAAAGGATCTGTTTGTTACATTTTAAAACATAGAGGACTGGTTTATTACAGAGACAAAGAATAGGGACTGATATGTTACAAGTGACAAACATGGAGGACTTGTGGTGTTTTTTACCCTTCTAAAAGAATATGGGCTTACAACATCGACGTCAATCAGTTCTAGTGGTTCAAGTGCTAATATATTTTTTTTCGTTTATTAATTTATTTTATTTTTCATACGAAGTTTCCATCGATTTTTGTTTCTACTCATATTAATTTTTTTCTCTTATTGATAGAATAATTTAAGATATGCATATTTACGAGTTCGGTATTATGTTAAATTTTTAGCGAGTAAAATCACAACTAAAGTACGGTTGAAGAGGGATTTCAAGATTTCAAAGTCGTCTTCATCTTCCCGATGCTTTTATTATCGGATAATCTTCCGTAGATTGCTTCGTTTCTCTCTGTTGATACCTTTATCTATTGTAAAGGTTTATTCTCGTATGTGATAGTGCCCATTCTTCGTGTTCTTAAGCCTAAGGTCTTTTTTCGAAGAGCCAATTCTGTTTTTGTTCGTCAATATCTCCGTCTTTCTTGCGCCGAAATATTTTCCGGTGCACAATCCTTTTTTGTTCCATCGAGAATCTCTATCATGGAGATTCGGATCGATGGACTATACGAAGACGATGATTTCCCTTCTCTGTCTAAGAACCAGCTTTAAAGCAGAATTCAAGAAAAACAAAATCAGTTAAAGACTTACGCTGATTTCTTCAAAACGAAAACTGTTAATCATCCGGATATTGATCACAAACCCGAATGGATAGTCAAGAAAGATAACTATATTTCTATCCAGTACTCTAAAGAGACCAAAGATTCGTTGTTCTCAATTCTCCTATAACCCTTATTGGGAAATTTTCGCCTGGATTGCCAAGAAAGGAGTGCATCAACAGCTTCTTCAATGGTTTTAGGTTCAATTGAGCATTTAGATTTTCCACCTGGGATTCGCACCATATATTTATAGAGCTTGATCTTAAAGAGGACGTCTGTAGGCTATGGTCGAAGAACATATGGAGAGTTGGTTCCTCAACCATGAGAATATTGTGATGGAACCCTAATTTTAGACCGAAATTTGAATGTCCTCTAACGATGGTTTGGGTTAAATTTGAAAATACACCCGAATATCTTAACAATAAAGATTTCATAACTTGAGTTGCTGAATCTCTTGGTAATATCTACAAGGTACATGTTCCTATGGAAAACATGGCTCGTAAAACGTTGCTTATGCCCTTGTCAAAATTGATGTTTCTATCAAGATTCATTGTAGAATTTGGCTGGGCTTTGGTATAAATGATGGATGTTGGATCAACATTAAGTATAAAAACCTCCCTAATTACTGTCAAATTTGCTATCATCTTGGATATAGCACTAATGATTGTATAAAAATTCATGAGAAGAAGAAGTCTAAGGAAGAAGATCTGGTGTGGATAGTTAAAAGTAATGATGTTAATCAGATATCTAGTAATGTTGTGAAAGATACCGAAATTAAAAATGGAAGAAAATTCTTGTTCAAACAATACTATTGTTCCACATGTTAAGTCGATTATTGTTACAACAAATCAAAAAAATAAATATTTTATTGAAAAAACTTGTTCTTACAATTAGGAAGATGTTAATCCTGACATTACATTAAGAAAGGATGAAAAACTACAGATGGATATTGAACTAATTGAAGCTATACAACTATTGAGTAGAAATGAAGATCAGCATGATATGATAGAAGAAGACAACCTCAATTCCCTATCTCGTGAGAATATTGGAAGTGTGCAAGCGTTTCCTGTTGTATCTCCCTCAAGAAGCATGTCTCCTGTGGCTTAGTATTTCAGTACAATTATAAGGAAAAAACTAAAGTCAGCCAAAAAGATCAAGAAACCAAGCAACAAAATTATTAAATCCCTAAAATACAGTGGGATCAAGAAAAGGCACAAATCTTATTATGATAATGATTAAGATTCTAAATTAGAATCTTCGAGGCATCAACAACATTGCGATAGTTAGAAGACTGAAAGAGATTATCTATGTCGAAAAATTCAACCTATTGGCAATCCAAGAACCTTTGGTGAAGGCTGAAAAAATTGACAACATTGCTCCTACTTTGGGTTTTCCTAACTTTACATATAATATCTCGAATAAAATTTGGATTTTTGGGTGCTCTAATATAAATGCTATTAATAAGATGGATCATGATCAATGCCTTACTTTAGAAGTTAACTATCCTAATACTAACTCCTTCTACCTATCTATTGTCTATGCTAAATGTAACAGGATCAACAGACAAAATCTCTTGAATCACCTTAAGTCTAGTGCTCATAAAGATAAAGGGTGGCTAATGGTTGGTGATTTTAATACTGTGGCCTCATTTGATGAACAATTATGATGCTATCTTTATGACCAAGATAGTTTTGATGACTTTGTCAACACTATAACGGAGTGCAATTTAGAGGATGATGGTTACTTGGGTACCAAATACACTTGGAATAAAGGCTTCAAATGGAAAAGGCTCGATACAGCCATGTACAATGAAAATTGGCATAACATTTTCAGTCATACGCAAGTTATCCACATGGTCAGAACATGTTCTGACCATGCTCCCATTCTTATTAAATCTATGAATATGTCTTCTAATATCTATACTAGGAAAAATAAAAGCTTTAAATTTCTGAATATCTGGCTATATAACCCTTCCTTTTTAAAAACTGTTGAACATAATTGGAACTTAGAAATTAAAGGTCTTCCTAATGAATTTTTTTGGTTCAAACTAAAAAGACTAACATGATGTCTTAAAGCTTGAAATAAAGAATTTTTTGGTAACGTTTTCAGCAAAGTAAAAGAGTCAGAGAAAAGGGTCAGAGAGGCTGAATTGCTTCATTTTAACCAAAGTAATACTATGTCTCTTATTAATCTTAGAAAAGTTAATAGCCTTTATTTGCAGGCTCTAAGAAATGAAGAAAGAGTTTTGGAGAAAAAAAAACTTATAACTCATGGTTAAATAATAATGAGAGAAACATAAAAGTGTTTCATTCCTATGTTTGTAGGAAAAGAAGAAAAAATATCATTCAAGGTATTAATGAGGAGGGCAAGTGTATCCCTAAAGATATAGGCCAATATGCTGAAAAGTATTTTAAAGCTTTCTATACCAAAGATCCTTATGAGAATCTAGAAGAGGAAGGTCACTGCCTTAATCACCCTATGCTCTCATCTATCCCTAAGATTGTTACTGATGAAGATAACATCTGCTTGTTGAAAGCTACTGATGAGTCTGAGTTATGGGAAACTATCAAGACTATGAATTCTACGAGTGCCTCTGGTATTAATGGGTTTAACCTATCCTTTTATAAAGCTTGTTAGTCTTATATTAAGTCTGACTTAATTTGTTCTTGTAATTCTTTTATTTCTGGTAATATTATCCCCACTAGGATTCTTGCTACGGGTTTGAGTCTTATCCCTAAAACTCAAAACCCTATGTTTTGGAATAATTATCGCCCTATAAGCCTTTGTACCCTGACTAATAGGGTATTCTATACACTAATAAATGATAGGTTATCTAAAATTATTCCCAAAATTATATCTATTGCCCAAGGAGATTTTGTTTGTAAAAGATCTATTCACGATAGCATCCTCGTTGCTATGGAAATGGTTTTTGGCGTAAATAGAAAGCCTGGTAGAGGTAATATTATGGTTTAGCTAGATATGTCAAAATCATTTGACATGATGTAAATTACTTTTGTCAAAAGGGTTCTGATTCTGTTTGGTTTCTCTAACAACCTTGCAAATCTTATTTATAATATGCTAAATGGTGTCCATGTTTCTATTTTTGTTAATGCACTGGTCTATGGTTACTTCAAAACTGCTAGGGGCTTGAGGTAGGGAGACCCCTTGTATCCAAGCCTTTTTATCATCTGTGAAGAAGTTTTTATTCGTGGTCTGGCTAATCTGTTTAATGATAATAAATCTATGAGTTATGCTACCAGATCTTCTATGGTTATCCCTAATATTTCGTTTGCTGATGATATATTAATTTACTAAATGTCTAAACTCTTTTATTAAGAAGCTATCTATTTTCCTAGAAAACTATCAAAAAATCTCAGGTCAGCTAGTGAATAAAGATAAAACTCAAGTGATTATCTCTAGCAAAATGCACACCAGAATGATCAATGATTTGAAAGTTGGTATTGGCTTCCAAACTGATGTTCTCTCTATCACTTATCTGGGTATAAGTCTGAGCTGCAACAACAAAGTAAGGAATTTCAGTAAGATTATTGATGTTGTCCACTCTAAGATAGCTGACTGAAACAGTATATATCTCTTTTGGGGGAAGGTTTTCTCTTATCTCCTCTATTCTAATGGCTCTTCCCTATTATTGGATGCATGGTACTCTTATTCCTAATTCTGTTATTAAGAGGCTTGAGATGATTTTTAACAAGTTTCTTTGGAGGTCTAAAATGGAGATTAATAGTATCCATTAGTGCAGTTGGCAAGAGGTTTGTAGGCCTTTTGATGAGGGTGTCCTTAATATCAGAAACTTAATTGATATTCAGAACACCCAATAAAAAAAGCTATGGTTTATATATAGAAAAAATGACAATTTTTGGTCTAATCTTATGCACATTACATATAATAAAAATTTGCATCCTCTTAAAAATGCTTATAACAGGCCTGGATCTCAAACTTGGAAAAGATTAAATCTTATTAAACATAATGCTGAGCCTAATATAAAATGGATTTTGGGAAGTGTTGATATGGATTTTTGGATGGAGAACTGGCATAACCAGTTTCCAATAATTGATTATAGGATTCTAATGCAAATTTATGGTTTCTGGATCAGAAGGTCAAGGGTTTTTGGAAGGATGACAAGTGGGACTTTCCTATCTTTGAAACTTTCTCACTACTGACAGAATGGATCAAATCTCTAAGTTTAAGGTGGATCAAAGAAAGAAATACACTCTTTTTTTGTCTGACTCTCCTAGTTTAGATTTTAACACTAAATGTACTTGGGAATCTACTAGAAGGCACTTTAACAAATTGACCCTATTCAGGAAAATTTGGAATCAAATTACACTAGGGAAGTACTCGTTCTTCCTCTGGAGGCTCGTTAAAAATTATATTTCAATCGACTCTATTATGCAGACTAGACACGCTAACTTAGTCTCTAAATGCATGTTCTGTGATAACTGTGAAACTAAAATCATTTATTTGTTCACTGCAAGTTTGCTTGGGCTATCTGGTTTCACTTTAGCACTGTCTTTAACGTTAATATTCAGAATTATATGACTTTAACTCATATAATTCGTGAATGGTTTTGGTTATATAATAATACGGTTCACATTACTCATGTGATACCTCATATTATCTGATGTGCAATGTGGAAAAGAAGAAACGAGAAAAAATTCAAGATGATCAATCCTACTATCGAGTCTGTGATTCAATATGTCTACAAAGTTATTCATGGGCTAGAAGTTTCTAATAAGTTCTCTAATAAGCATTGGGCTAACGCTTATAATGAAGGTTTAAAATTTGGGTGTTGTTCAGATATCAATATGAAGAGAAGAATGACTTACCTTAAATGGACTCACCTAACAGATGGTAGATTCAAGTTAAATATAAACGCTGTATGTTCGACGAATGGTGAAGCCCTTGTTGGTCTAGTGCTCGGTAACTCGAATGGAGACCTTATCACATGCAGAGGAAAAACAATCGGAAAGTAATATTTGATTCTTGCTGAAACTCTGGCTTTACTGAATGGCCTTGTTCTATGTCGAAAAAAGAACATGAAAAGAGTTGACATAGAAACTGATAGCAAAGGTCTGGTGGATTACATCGTTAAAAGGACTTACCCTCCACATCTTAAAGCTTGGTTGACGATTTATCCCAGCTTAATCTTCCCTGAGATGTCTCTGAAATTTTTACTAGAACCCAAAATCGAGCGGCAGATTGGATTTCTAAATGGACTATCGGATGCAAGCAGAAAATCAAGTGGAGCGAATCTGAAGCTCCACCCGAATTTATCTCCATCATCTTGCTTGAAATCCTGGGTATAGGCTATGTTGACTAATTAGTAGCTATGATTCTTTCTAGTGGCTGCTGTTTTTTAGGGTTTGAGCTCGAAGACGAAGACTGCTATTTCGGAAAGGGTTTTGATTTGGGAATTTAGGTCAACATCTATGGTTTTATTCATTAGCAAAACTCTAGTTTAAGTGTCGTTTCGTGCAAATTTGAGGGGACTTTTCTTTTTAGTCCCTTATCATTTAATTTTATTGTAATTGAGTTCGTATCAATAAAATTACTGTAAATTTTTCCTATATATATATTTTTAGCGAGTAACTAAACAATCAATTTTTTTTATTTTCAATTTTTTTATTATTGTTATAGAAATATTTTCAACACATAATTTAAATTCACCCGTTTATTTATCTAAATGTTTTTATGAGCTATAAAAAAAATTCCATTTTGGATTCTAAATGTTAAATTATCTACAAAACGTAAGGTTAATACTGAACATATTTTTAATAGATACTTTTAGTGTGCTATTTGTATATTCTAAATTTAGTTGGACACTATTAAACATTGACTAAATATTTGTTAGTTATCGGAATTGGTCATGTTATTTTAATAACATAAAAATAAGTTATCGAATGATTATTTTGGTTGGTCTGGTTTTGTATCATATTTGGTCATCCACGAGTGACTACGAATGCAAAACAAAGCCAACAAAAATAACTGTTTTATAAACATCGGTTCCGATACACTACATATCATCACATTTATAAATGGTAAGTCCACACATTTATCACTATTAAATATTGGTTCTAAAGCGCATTAATGAATACTAATGTTTACAAAGACAAACAAAGAAAGAGAACTGTTAGAGTTTCTGTTTATTTAAGAAGCGTATAGATTACATAGATTATAAATTCTTATTTATAGATAAAATTATGAGCTAATGAGTTTGTGACTAATATCTCTATCTCTCTCTCAAACTCACAACAGACTCATTGGGAGTTTAAAAAAAATAATCTCAAATACTAACACAACCTTTGTAAAAAATTCTGCAAGTTTCCCTCAATCCTTAAATGATCTTTAAACGAATTTCTCCACACGTCATACTCTTCGTATATTTTAAATGATTTTTTCTTCTTTACATCTTCTTATTCATATTTCTTCTTACTTATCATCATTTTCAATCAAATCTCAATCTTAAATTTCAAATCTCAAGTCTCCAATCTTGAGATCATTATCAAATCTTCAATTTCCAATTTCCAATCACAATTCTTAATTCTTAATTCTCAATTCTTAATTTCCAATTTCCAATTCCCAATTCCCAAATTCTTAATTCCCAAATTCTTAATTCCCAAATTCTTAATTCTTAATTTTTTAATTTCCAATTCTAAGATCTAAAATGAAACAAAAACATTAATCCAAATCCAAATTAAAATCCAAATCCAAATAAAAAAATATTCACTATAATCCAATTGTAAAATCCAAACGCCAAAATCAAAATCCAAACATCAATTGTCAAACAAAAAAGAGAGAATAAAACCGCTACAAAACCGACCAAAATTTTATTTATTTAAAAAACGTATAGATTACACAATATATATATAAATGTTATCTATTAATAATAATAGATTTAAACCTAATATCTGTAACCGTTACATGCACTTAACAAACTAAAATATGCTTTTTAATCAAACACAAGTTTTAAATTATTTTATCGTTGTTATTATTTATTTTTTAAGTAATAAATTTTTTTATTGGTATTGAGGATCAAATTGAGTGTTTAAAAAAATCCAGTGCTTAAATGAAATACATTTCTAAAAATAAAGAAAAACAAAATGGCAAAGGAAAGAATCATTTTCCTCATCCATTCAGATTTGAGAGAAAAAACAAATGGAGAAGCTTTAGCTTCATCTGAAGAATCATATCCAAAGATTGAACGATAGAACTACTGAAGAGGGTGAATAACGTTTTTTCCTTCGATACATAATCGTTACGCTCCTGAATTTTCCTCGAGAAAGATCGCAATCATTTACGATAATGGAAGCAGCTTGCTCTTTGCCAGGGGTACTAGCAAAGCAATTCTTTAAAGCAGCTACAGAAACCATCTCGAAAGGAAATCTTCATGTTTCCACATCCATTTGGCTTGGTATTTGCAGAGATTACCTGCAGATTCGAGAAACAAAGGAAAACTAGCAAACAGAGCAAACATGTAGCAAATTAATCTAGATTTTGATTTATGTATCCAAGCCCCATACTTTCTAAAAGCCATATAGCTTGAAGTTGATTTGGGTCTTGGAATTGAGAAAAGTTTGGTTTGTCTTTGTATCTCAGAGTCCATTTAGCAAGACAATCGGCTGCTTAGTTTTGGACTCTGGAGACATGTTTGATAGTCATGTTTGAATTTATTAAAGTTCTGCATATTTTGAGTAAATGATTGAGGTATCAAGGCACGATTCCATCACCTAAAATCTTAATGAGAAATAAACAACCTGATTCAATGTCCACATTACTCAAGGTCTTCTTCTTACAGATAACGAGGCCTTCTAGGATAACTCTCGATTCCGCCATTAATGAAGAGAGATTGCCAAAAGTATTACCATAATCATGAATAATATCTTTTTAGTTGTTTCCAAAGATAATACCACCATTGGTCTATAAGTTTTTAAGACAAACAGCATCGATATTCAATTTCGTTCTTCCATCTGCAAGAGCAATCCATTTAAGGTACCTGATCTTATCTTTCTTGCATCTAGTATATGGACAACCTAAGATGAAACATGAATTTAAAGCATTAGTCTAGTGCTTCATAGATAAAATATTAGAGATATCTAACACGGAAAATATATGATTAATCACATTTATAGAATTATTAGCAGGGTCTTGGATTTCCTTAAATTTAGACTTACTTCTATTCTGCCATATAATCAAACATACAACAGAGGGGATAACATGAGTAATATGGACATTGTTTCTAGATAACCATAGCCAATTTCTGATTATATAAGTCAGAACCATGAATCTTTCAGCCCTAACTTTGAATAGATCACCAAAATGCTTCCAAATTTGCCAAGAGTAGTTGTAGTTCACAAATAAGTGATTAGTTTCTTCACTGTTATTGTAGAATTGGCATTTTGATGCCAAATTTAAATGTATTTTATGCAATATGGAATCAATAGGAATATAATTTTTCATAACTTTCCACAACATAAATGAGAATTTTTTAGGAGTTAAATTGTTTGAGATTTTCTTAAATAAACTTGATTGATTAAAGCGATGCTTTATCTTGTTCCAAGTTTCTTTTGTATTGAAATTAAGATTAAATGAAACCTTTCATATCATATTGTCCTCCATGTTAGTATTGATGTTATACTCTTTGATCTGGTTGATTCTGGTATAAGGCAGAAAGCTCTCCATGGATGAAGTATTTTATTTGTTGTTTTTCCAAAATGTCTTGACTTTTGCTTCCATAAACCAAGAGTTGCTATCATTGCTGAGAGGAGGTTGGTTGTGCCAATCATCAAGCCAAAAGTCCATTTCACCTCTTCCTAAGATCCATTTAATGTTAGTTTCAGCTGTATCATTAATGCATGCAAATCTTTTCCAAGTTAGTGATCCAGGCTTAGTATAATTTGCTTTAAGAGGATGAATATTATTACAATATATATTGTGCATAGTTGGGGCCCATAGGCACTCATTTTTACTGAAAATAAACCATATTTTTTGAGAATAAGTGTTCTGAATATCAGATAGTTGTCTGATATTCAGCCCATCTTCCTCAAAACGTCTACAAATGGTGATCCATTTAGCCCAATGTGTACTCTTTTCGGAAAATTTATATCTCCATAAAAATATGTTAAAAGTTTTCTCAAGTCTTTTAATTATACAGATAGGTAGCACATTATTTTGCATCTAACAACAAGAAATAGACATGAGAACAGAAGATATGAGAGTTAGCCTGCCCCGTAAGATAAAGTTTTGCTTTCCCATGCTGAAATTTTTTCATTTACTTTGTCAAGAATAGTTTTATAATTCATAAAATTGTTGTTGTTGCTTAGTGTAATTCCCAAGTATTATGTTGGTAGATTATCAACTGTGAAGCCAGTTTGACACTTAAGGTTTGCATTCTGCCTTGTTACTGTCTTGTTGATATAATGATCTTTGTTTTTTATTTTCTTATCAATTGAATTGAGACCTCTTGATACTTGTCCAAGAAACTGCTTAGCTTATCAATGGAAAACTGTAAACTATTAGTAAAGATGAGGATATCATCTTCAAATGCTAGGCAAGAGACTGGGTATTTAGTTATTGTAGCATACTGTATTTTTTTGTCAAAACTGAATAGGTTTAACAGTCCCCTTGTTAGCACTTCCTCCCCAATATGAAGAGGCTTGAAGACAAGGGATTACCTTGTCTTAGTCCTCTCTTGGGGTTGAATTATTCAGAGACATCCCCGTTGATAAGCATAAAGATGTTTATATCCCTAATTAGCTTGTTAATTAGATTAAAAATATCATTAGAAAAGCCAAACATAATGAGGACTTAAGTTAAGAAAGAGTGGGACATTTTGTCAAACCCTTTTGACATGTCCAATTGGATCACAATGTTTCATGTTTTAGGCTTTTTATTGAGATCATGAATCGATTCCTTAGCTATTAAAATGTTCTCATGAATGGATCTTTCTTTTATAAAAGCTCCCTAAGTGTTAGCCTGCCCCGTAAGATAAAGTTTTGCTTTCCCATGCTGAAATTTTTTCATTTACTTTGTCGAGAATAGTTTTATAATTCATAAAATTGTTGTTGTTGGTCAGTGTAATTCCCAAGTATTATGTTGGTAGATTGTCAACTGTGAAGCCAGTTTGACACTTAAGGTTTGCAATTCTGCCTTGTTACTGTCTTGTTGATATAATGATCTTTGTTTTTTATTTTCTTATCAATTGACTTGAGACCTCTTGATACTTGTCCAAGAAACTTCTTAGCTTATCAATGGAAAACTGTAAACTATTAGTAAAGATGAGGATATCGTCTGCATATGCTAGGCAAGGGACTGGGTATTTAGTTATTGTAGCATACTGCATTTTTTTGTTAGAACTGGATAGGTTTTGCAGCCCCCTTGTTAGCACTTCTTCCCCAATATTAAGAGGCTTGAAGACAATGGATCACCTTGTCGTAGTCCTCTATTGGGGTTGAAGCATTCATAGACACCCCCGTTAATAAGCATAGAGATGTTTACATCCCTAATTAGCTTGTTAATTAGATTAAAAATATCATTAGAAAAGCCAAACATAAGGAGGACTTAAGTTAAGAAAGAGTGGGACATTTTGTCAAACCCTTTTGACATGCCCAATTGGATCACAATGTTTCATGTTTTAGGCTTTTTATTGAGATCATGAATCAATTCCTTAGCTATTAAAATATTCTCATTAATGGATCTTTCTTTTATAAAAGCTCCCTAAGTGTTAGAGATAATGTTAGGGAGGATTCTAGATAGTCTAGCGTTAATTAACTTAGACAAAATTATGTTTAACATAGAACATAAACCTATTAGCCTATAGTTATTCCAATAAATAGGGTTAGATGTTTTAGGAATTAAGCAGAGACCAGCTGCAAAGATACTCGTTGGGATGTTCTGGCCTAGGATGAAAGCATTGAGGGAATCACACATATTCTCCTTGATTATCTTCCAGCGAATCTTATAAAAGGTAATATTATACCCATCAATCCGAGCAGCGCTTGAATGATTCATCTCATTTATGGTATTCGAGATCTCCTCTTCATTAGTAGGCCTCATTAGAAATGCATTGTCCTCATTAGTGACAAGATTAGGGATATTTTTAAGAATGTTGTCATTCAACTTAAGCTGCTCATCATCATGGTTGTTGTAAGGATAGGTAGTGAGGATATTTTGGAAGTAACTTTCAGCAGACTTTCTTATTTTATCAGAGTCATTAATCTAGTTGCTTCCTTCTTTAATATTTTTAATCATATTCCTCCTCCTTATCTTAGAGACAAATGAATGATAAACCTTGGAGTTACTGTCGCCATCTCCTAACGAGTTGCTGTTATTTTTCTGTCTCCAGAAATCATCTTCCATCCTCAAAGCCACGACGTGTGATGTAGTTGCACAAGCCCATGACTATATGACCCTTTTGGACAAACGCAAACGGGCTTTATTTGGGCCCCCGGTATCCGAATTAGATGTTGTGACCACTCAAATCGAATGCGTCGAGAAGCCCAACGATTTTCAAAAGCATAATGGGGCGAAGCCGAGTGATGAAGTTCAAGCCCAAGATTCTACTGTTTAAGCCATCATTTTCATGTTTTCATGAATTTTCTGCATTTTCCTATTTTTATTGGATTTTATTAAAATACTTAACTAGCTCCAATCACTTTGAAATTGGGTCGGGCTTTATTTTATAGAATAATGAAGAAGTTGTAATTTTGGGCTAGGGTTTCGAGCACTTTTATAAAAGGTTCTCAAACCCTAGTTTTGCCGCATATTTTTTAATAGAATTTGATTTTCTTTAAAGTCTCTTTTACTCGGACCTAGGTTTAGAGCTATCTATCTTTCTGTTTTTCGTCCTTCTTTCTCTGTATTTTCCACCGCCTGTTCCATCTCATATCTTGGCACTACCATATTGGTATCAGAGCCAGGCTCCTATGGCGTGGGTAACGAAGGTATGCTGCCAAAACGATCTTTTCGGGGGAAGTCCACTTTTCCAATCACCGAATCGGTCGATCGTGATGAATTCGGTCAATTCCAATCCCAAGTTGGTGAACAGGTGCACTCGTTGGGAAATCAGAAACAAGAAGCACTACATAGGCTGTTAAATAACCAATCCAACAGATTTCGAGCTCCAGGTTCGAGGAACCAGCCGTCGGGATCTGAGAGAGAGAGAGAGAGATTGACCGCGAGCAGAATCCGTTTGGTCCTCGGTGATAACAAATTAGGGGTCAATATTCCCCACAAGACTATCGTGACCGAGTCTTTAACCAACCGTCAGCGAAAGATTTTGATTTAAACACCAACAACCGGTGGCAATGTGGATTCAGACTGGAGATCCTAGAGTTCCATGTGGGTCTCGAACTGGAGGAATTTTTAGATTCTATCCCCTCAGTTGAAGAAGTCCTTGATTTCAAGGAGGTTCCCGGTGCAAAACGGGTACAATTGGCTGCAACTAAGTTCTGAGGCCGAGCTGCATCCTGGTGGAAACAGATAAAGAAAACTAGAGCAAGGCAAAGTAAACCAAAAATAACAACTTATGCTAAGTTTGTGAAGCACTTGAAGGCTAAGTTTTTTCCTTACAACTATGCACGTCTCATGTATCAGCAGTTCCAAAACCTTAAACAAGGGTCAAAGACTGTTGACGAATACACTGACGATTTTTTCAAGCTACAAAACCGTGTCGATATTGTTGATTCAACAGATCAGCTAGTATCTTGCTATATAGGGGAGATGAGACATCAGTTTCAGGACCAGTTGAACATGTTCAACCCTGTGAATGTGTCTGAAGCACATCAGTGCACACTGCATCTAGACAAAGACCTTTCACGAAGGCCTTATGAAGGAGATACTACCGGAACAACTCCATTGGTGTTTAAAAAATGACGGTTCCAAGCCCTAACCTAGAAGTACCAACTGTTACTCCTATGCGTACAGGAGCTAATTCGCAGGTCCCTAATCGTATAGTTACTTCCTCACAGGTCTGGTGCTACCATTGTCATTAACTAGAGCACGTTGCTTTATAGTGTCCAAAATTACGACAATAACCACAACAATCGAGGGGTCTGTTCGCTAACACTGTTGATTTTTACCTGGAGGGTGACTCATGGTTTGATAAGGAACCAGAGGATGCTGTTGATCAGGTTCCCGAGGACCAGGTTACAGGAGAAGATATTGGTCAGGCATTGGTTGTAAAGCGTATCTATCTGACGTTGAAAGCCAGAAGTGAAGGGGATGATTGGCTACAAAATAATATTTTCCAAACGACTTGTACTATTGGGGGGAAAGGTAGGCAAATTCGTTATTGATTCACGGAGCTGCAAAAATGTTATCTTTGAAGAAGTTATGCAAAAGCTGGCCCTAAAAACAGAATACGACCCAAACCCCTACAAGCTTGCCTGGTTAAAGAAAGGTAGTGAGGTAAATATCTCTAGAAGATGTGTAGTATCTTTCTCTGTTGGTAACTATAGGGATAAAGCATGGTGCGATGTTATTGGGATGGATGTGTGTCACTTGTTGCTAGGCCGACTCTGACAATATGATAGAAGTGTCACATATGATGGTAGGAGGAATTGGTACAGTTTCATATGGAATAATGTCAGGTTCATATTAACACCAACTATAGAGGTCTCCCCAAAACCCGCCATTGCAGTATCAAAGGAGTCGGGTAAGAGCTTTCTAGTTCGAAAAGCGTTTATAGAACATGCTCATGAAACAGGGATTGTCTATCTTTTGGTGGTTAAAGAATTCAGTACTGATCCATTTGTTGGTATACCTGAACGAGTTTGGCCGCTATTAGCAGAGTTTTCTGATGTATTTCCTAATACTCTACCTACAGGTCTTCCTCTATTGAGAGATATCCAGCACCATATTGACCTTGTAGCGGGTGCTAGCCTACCAAACCGACTGCATTATTGGGTGAGCCCAAAAGAGCATAAAGAGTTCCGCAGGCAGGTGGAAGAACTGTTGACGAAAGGCCACATCCGTGAGAGTCTTAGTCCTTGTGTAGTTCTCGCACTGTTAACACCAAAGAAGGATAGCTCAATGAGAATGTGTGTGGATAGTCGGGCTATCAACAAAATTAAAGTCAGGTATTGGTTTCCTATTCCTCATCTTGATGATTTACAAGATCAATTGAATGGTGCTACTGTGTTTACGAAGCTGGATTTGAAGAGCGGATATCACTAGATTCGTATTCGTATGAGGGATGAGTGGAAAATAGACTTCAAGACCAGAGAAGGTTTGTTTAAATAGATAGTAATTCCATTCAGTCTTTCTAACGCTCCTAGCACGTTCATGCGGGTTATGAACCAGGTATTTCGCCCGTTCATCGGAAAATTAGTTGTTGTGTACTTTGATGATATTCTTATATATATTACAACGGAAGAGCTGGATCTCCAACACTTACGCGAAGTGTTGGTTGTTTTGAGGCGAGAGGAGTTTTATAGGGGGCTCGATAAGTGTTGTTTATGACAGACTCGGTTGTCTTCCTGAGGTATGTCGTGCCAAAGGATGGGCTATCAGTGGATCAGTCGAAAGTGGCAGTCGTGCGAGACTGGCCTATTCCTACTTCTATCACTGAAGTCTACTCTTTTCACAGATTGGTATCCTTTTACAGATGGTTCATACATAACTTCAGCATTATGATGGCTCCTATTACACAGTGTATGAAGAGCAAGACATTATGTTGGACCCCTGAAGCAACTAAGGAGTTTGAGGAAATCAAGGTCAGACTAACCACTGCACCGATTCTAGTTTTACCTGACTTCTCTACAAGATTTGAACTGCATTTTGATGCGTCTTGATTGGGCATTGGAGTTGTACTCATCCCACAAGGCCTCCCTGTAGCATACTTTAGCGAAAAGTTAAGTGGACCTAAACTCAACTACAACACCTGTGACAAGGAGTTCTATGCAGTTGTACGAGCTTTGAAGCACTAGAGTTCCTACTTGGCCTACAATGACTTTTTCCTGTACACTGATCATGATGCCTTAAAGCATCTATAGAGTCAGGAGAAACTCTCTTCCTGTCATGCACGTTGGGCAGCATTTACTCAACAATTTACCTTTTCCATTAAGCATACTTCGGGAGCAGTTAACCGAGTAGTTGACGCACTGAGCCGATGCAACATGATGATTCGTATGGAAGGAGAAGTTGTGGGATTCGAGATGACGAAGGATCTACTGGCTATCGATCCATATTTTGGTCATATTCTAGAGAGCGTCAGCGTAGGTTTGAAAAACAATTTTGCAGTGAACAACGGTTACCTCTTCAAAAGTAATTTACTTTGTGTTCCTGAAGGCAGTTTGAGGTTACTGAATGTACAAAAGAGACACAACGAGGGGCATGGGGGTAGAGATCAAAACCTTTACTCTGTATCCAGTCAGTTCTTTTGGCCGCATTTGAGGCGAGATGTTATCCGTTTTGTAGCTGGTTGTCGGTTTTTCAGGTGGCAAAATGTACATCCTCCAATGCAGGTCTATACCTACCACTCCCAATGCCGGAAGGACCATGGCGGAGCGTCAGCATAGATTTCATCTCTGGGCTGCCAAGAACATAGAGAGGTAACGATTTTATTATTTTAGTCGTTGACAGGTTTTCTAAGATGGCCCACTTTATTGCCTGCAAGAAAACCACAAATACTGTGAATGTTTCTAATTTATACTTTCATGAGCTCTACCGCTTACATGGTCTACCCTTGAATATCGTTTCTGATCGTGATACGCGGTTTGTTGGGAATTATTGGAAGAGTTTGTGGCGCTTCACAAACACGAAGCTGAGTTTTAGCAACGTGCATTACCCGCAGACAAACGACCAAACCGAGGTAACTAATCAAACGTTAGGCAACATGTTACGCACAGAGGTCTCTGGGAACTTGAAAGCATGGGATTTCCGCCTTTATCACGTTGAGTTCGCCTACAACAGGCACCACAAACGTAGTACAGGGTATAGTCCCTTCATGGTAGTCTATGGTTATAACCCACGGGGTCCTATGGACTTAGCTTTCCCAACGCTTGATAAGGTTCTAGCTAAGGTCGAGAACGACATTGCCCATCTATGAGAGATCCATGAGAACACCCGCAAACACCTGAAGGAAACAGCACAGAATTACAAGGTTTCCGCAGATAAGAAGCGCTGCCTGGGGAGTTTGCAGTGGGGAACTTTTAATGGGTTGTTTTGACCAGGGATCGTTATCCTGCACACGAGTACAACAAGTTGGCTGCAAGGAAGGTGGGTCCATTTGAAATTATTGAAAAGATTAATCTCAATGCATACAGGTTGAAGCTACCCAGCCATATGAAGAGCCATAAAGTTTTCAACGTGAAGCACCTGATGCCATTTAGCGTTGCTGCTGAGGATGATGAAGCTGATAATTCGTGGGCGAATTCTTCTGAAGAAGGAGAGGATGATGTATTTGCACAGGTCTATGGCTATATGACCCTTTTGGACAAACGCAAATGGGCTTTATTTGGGGTCCTGGTATCTGAATTAGGCGTTGCAACCACTCAAATCAACCGCATCGAGAAGCCTAATGATTTTTGGAAGCATTACGGGACGAAGCCGGCTGATGAATTTCAAGCCCAAGATTCTACTGTCTAAGCCCTCATTTTCCTTCTTTTTATGAATTTTCTACATTTTCCTATTTTTGTTGGATTTTATTAATATACTTAACCAGCTCCAATAGCTTTGAAATTGGGCTGGACTTTATTTTATTTCATAAGGAAGAAGCTGTAATTTTGGGTTAGAGTTTCGAGCACTTTTATAAAAGGCTCTCAAACCCTAGTTTTGCCGCAGACTTTTTTAAATAGAATTTGATTTTCTTTAAAGTCTCTTTTACTATGACCTAGGGTTAGAGCTATCTATCTTTTTGTTTTTCTTCCTTCTTTCTTTGTATTTTTTGCCGCATGTTTTATCTCGTAGCTTGGCGCTACCAAGGTACATACTATTAGCTTTGTCAATAGCATATTTAGAATCAAGACTTTTAGAATTGGTGTGCAAGTTCTCCATTATCTTAATTTTCTCTTCAGTGTCTTTAACCTTGTTAAATACATTACTAAAATGATTGGTATTCCAGTCTTTTAAATAATTTTTGAGCCTTTTCAATTTGAACCAGAAGACCTGATTAGGGTAGCCATTCATCTTCAGTTTCCAATTTTGCTCAACAACACTTAAAAAGTTATCATCATTAGTCCACATATTCATAAATTTAAAAATTTTCTTGATTTTATTAGAGTTATTAGATAAATAAGGAGAAGCATAAATAAGGAATAGAGCATGGTCAGAACAAGTTCTTACCATATGAAGAACCTGTTTTATTTTGAAAGTATTGGACCAATTGTTGTTAAATATAGCTCGATCTAACCTCTTCCATTTCATGTTTTGTTCTAGGTGAATCTTGAACCAGCATACCCAACATCTTATAATTGGAATTCATTGATGATATCGTTCAAATCTTCAATGTTGTTCTGGCACAATGCAAAACACCTAATCTTCTCTTTAGATAAATCAATTACATTAAAGTCACCCACAATAAGCCACTCTTTATTAGTTTATGCAAAGCTTTAGAGCAAGTTCCATAACTTCATTCTTTGTAATCTATTACACTTAGCGTAAATAATAGTAAGATTAACATTATTGTTAAGCCCAGGGTAGTTAAGTTGAAGATGAAAGCATTGCTCATGATTGATAAAAGTACCAATACTAATGTCTTCTTTCCAGAAAACCCATATCTTGTTAGATATATTAGTAGAGTAATTAATGAAATCCAGTCTACCAACAATCTCCTCAATCTTCTCTTTGTTGACCATTGGCTCTTGTATAACTAAAATTTTGACATTTTTGTTGATTAAATTGTATTTAATCTTCTAATAGGTTGATTTTTACAGATGCCTCTTGATTAGTCCGGATTTTCTCACCACTCACTGTGGAAACCGAAGATGGGAAATTCGGACAAAAACCACATACTAAACCATCCGAATAGGACTAAAGTATTAAAAGCTAATCACATTTTGACTAAGCTAATTGCTAATCTGCTTAATAAACTAATGTGTTTTTTTAATTCAACCCGGTTTCATAAGTATGACCCGAAAGCCCATGTGACCCATAATTAAGGGTATAAATACCCAACCACCTTCATTAATGAGGGTAATAAACATTTAATACAACCAGGCAGCTCAAATCTCTCACTACAAACCACTTAAGCATTAAATACCTTTGAAACACAACAAAATGGCTGACTAAATTACCCTCAAACAAAAATAATCCTCACCAAATTGGCGACCACAGTGGGAGAAGAAGGTGCCTGAATCTAGCATTCGAAACCATCAAGAAAAACCGGTTCGGCTGAATCCGTACGAGCAGGAAGTGCCACCAGCTTTGGCAGAAGTGGTGGGAGAAAACTATGAATATAAGATCGAGGAGCGAGACCGACTAAAAGTTGAGATAGAAGCCTTGAGGGCTGCTAAAATGGCGTAGATGGGTTTAAAAGAAAAGTTAAAAGTATCAGTTCACCATACTGACAATCCAAGAGAGCATGAGCCATCAAAAACCCATGTGAGTACTAAAAAGACTCATGCTAGCTCAAAGAAATCTCATCGGTCTAAACCGGTGGAGAGCTCAAATTCAGACTCAGAGTCTTCTAGTAGCTCCTCGAATGAAGATGGAGTTGAAGAATCCTTGTCATCCAGCAGAAGTTGGTCAAAAAATATTCAAGAAAAAGGGACAGGCATGGAAGGTTGAAGAGGCATATGGGTAAAGGGTCGTCTCATAGTCAGAGTCATGGCCGAAGACATGTAGACCGCTTATTAATGGATCTTTTTACCTTTCATGATGAACCAGGTATCTTTGCAACTCCCAATGAAGATATTGTATTTAGTCGTGCCGTAATTGGAGATAATCTCCATTGTCCTCCAAGATACTGTCCGGAAACCTTCCTAAGAGGTTTGACAGCACAAAGATGGAAAAATATGATGCCAGTAAAGATCCAGATAACCATCTGGAGCAATTCAAAAAATTTATGATGAATTTTGATTATGATGATGATAAGTTACTTTGTCGAGCGTTCTCCCAGTCTTTTACGGGGAGCGCTCTGAAGTGGTACAATAGTCTGCCACAGGGCTGCATCAGAAATTTTGATACTTTTTGGGTGGCCTTTTGGAGGCAGTTCGTTGGAAGTAAAGAAGTGAAGGGAAATGGAGACACTATCATCCATTATGCCCAAGAACCAAATGAATCTTTGAAGGAATACATAATTCGCTTTGTGAACACCAAAAATGGATTAGCTGATTGCTTTGAACAAGTAGCAATAGCTTCTCTGAGGCAGGGTTTGAACCCTGGCAATTTGGTTGATTCAATAACCAGGAAAAAGGCCATGACGTGGGGAGGTTTACTGAATCAGGTCGGCAAACAGATTAGTGTTGATGAAACAAAGAAAACCAGGGTGCACCGGCAAGTGAGGTCTGCCCCAGCTGCACCAAATCAAAACCAGAATCAGTCCGGGTACAAGGCCAAGGAAGCCGGACAGGGTCCTAATAGGGCCAAGGCTCAATCCCACCCAGCTGCACCAGCTCAGAGCCAACAATCTAGAAATAAGCGAGGACCTTAGGTTCAACCGGAGTGGTTTGCTGAGTTGAAATAAAATGTAGCCGCCATTTATGACAAAACAAAAGACGAAGTACATTTCAGAAAGCCGGCTGCATTACAATCTCCCAGGGAAAGTCGTAATAATTGTTTATGTCAGTATCATCGTGATACTGGCCATAACACTGAAGATTGCATCCCGCTGAAACAAAAAGTGCAGAATTTGATTGAGAGAGGGAAGTTGGGATTTATATTAAAAGAAGAAGTGGAAATAAGACTGATAATGCTCATCGAACTGGCCCAAACAATGCAGGGACATCGGCTCCGGATGGGGCTATGGTGATAATTGAAACGTTTGATGTAGAGTCAGAATATTTGGATCCTGATCCAACCCGAAATAAGGTGGGTGTTATCATAGAGCACTGCAAGACGGTGTCCGGACTCATCAGTTTTTTTGAGTCACATACAATATTTGGGGGAGAAATCATGACTGCACCAACTGCTTCTTCGAGAAAGAGGCATGTTCATACTTTAGCTACCCAACTGGAAGGAGGCATGACTTCCTATTAATCATAAATTCCATTTCCCTTCATTGTTTTCGATGAAGATGACTTGAGGGACATAGGTGGTCCCCAAGAAGATGTTGTTGTGATAGGAGCATCCATTGGGGGCAGTGACATAAGGCGAATTTTGGTGGACACCGGTAGTTCAGCCAATATCCTCTTTTTAACTTCTTATAAACAGATAAAGAATCCAACAGTGATTCAGCGTTCAAACAGGTCAATAGTGGGTTTCACTGGAAGCTCAACTGACGTAATCGGGGAATTTGAAGAAAAGGTTTTGTTGGGCAAGGGCCCTTTTAAGAAGATGGTCAGAATACTTTTTATTATGGTTGATGAGTCCGAATTCAGCATGCTCCCCGGAAGGGCAAATTAGTCTAAATCTCTCCGAATACCGGACAAACTACAGGGACATAAATCGGACAGATCATTTGGGCCGGACAGATCACTTCGAACACTGTGAACTTAAGGTTGTTCGAACTATGACTAAAGTACTAAAAAACCTAAACACTTCCTGACTAAGCTACCTGCCCTCCTGCTTAGAACTCATGGGTCTTTAAACATGACCCGGGTCCATTAAACATGACCCAAAAGCCCATAAGGGCCCAAACATCATACTATAAATACCCAACCACCAGCATTAACTATGGGTAATGAAAATTAACTGCTACCAAGCTGCTTAATTATCTCTCTACTATTAAACACCCATACACTACCGTTAAACACCCATACACTACCGTTAAACACCCATACACCACCTTGAAACTCCACTTGAAATTACTAGCCTACCCTCAGGCGATTATTATCCACACCAAATTGGCGACCACAGTGGGAGGAGAGAGGTGCCTGAATCAAGCATTCAAAACCTGCCAAGAAATTCTGTCCGTATGAATCCGGACAATCCAGAGCTTCCACCAGCTTTGCTCGAAGTGGTGGAAGAAAACGATGAGTATACTGTCCAAGAGCGCGAAAAGTCCAAGATGGGCGTGAAAGAAAAATCCAAGGCATCGGTTGTTCATCACACCGATAACCCCAGAGAGCATGAGGCTTCCAAAACTCATGTGAGCACCAAAAAGACTCATGCTAGTTCTAAAAAGTCTCACCGGTCCAAGCCTGTGGAGAGTTCTGACTCGAGTTTAGAATCTTCGGACAGCTCTTCGGACAGTAAGGGAAATGAAAAAATCCTTGTCCTCAAGCAGTGATGAGGGTCGAACCAAGAAAAAGCAAAAGCAAGTTAAGAAATATTCAAGAAAAAGAGATCACCATGGAAGAATGAAAAGGCATATTGGAAAGGGGTCATCTCACCACCGGAGGTATACGGACAAGATGCTGATGGATCCCTTTGCTTTCCACGATGAGCCAGGTATCTTTGCAACTCCCAATGAGGATACTGTGTTCAGTCATGGAAGGAATTGGAGGCAGTCTCCACTGTCTTCTAAAATCCTGTCCGGAAACCTCCCCAAGAGGTTTGACAGTACCAAGATGGAGAAGTACGATGGCAGTACTGATCCGGACAATCATGTGGAGCAATTCAAGAAATTCATGATGAACTTTGATGATGATAATAAACTACTGTGTATGGCATTCTCCTAATCTTTTACGGGGAGTGCTCTGAAATGGTACAACAGCCTGCCTCAGGGTTGTATTAAAGACTTTGATACGTTTTGGGTGGCCTTTCGAATGCAGTTTGTGGGGAGTAAGGAGCTAAAGGGCAATGGAGACACAATAATCCATTGCGCCCAGGAGCCAAATGAGTCATTGAAGGAGTACATAAGTCGTTTTGTGAACACAAAAAATGGGTTGGCTGATTGCTTCGAACAGGTGGCAATAGCCTCCTTAAGACAAGGTTTCAACCCAGGCAACCGGGTTGACTCGGTGACCAGAAAGAAAGCCATGACCTGGGGAGGATTGCTAAATCAAGTTGGCAAGCAAATAAATGTTGATGAAACGAACAAGACCAGGGTGCACAGGCAGGTGAGGTCCACCCCAGTGGCACCAACTCCAAATCAGAACCAGTCCGGGAACAAAGCGAGAGAAACCGGACAGGGGCATGATAGGGCAAAAGCTCAATCTCAACCAGCTACTCCTGCTCAAAGTCAACAATCTAGAAACAAAAGAGGGCCATGGGTCCAACCGGAGTGGTTCGCAGAGCTCAAAGAAAGCATGGCCACCATTTTCGATAAAACAAAAGATGAGGTGCACTACCGGAGACCAGCAACCTTGCAGTCTCCCAAAGAGCATCGAAACAACTCCTTTTGCCAATACCACAATGATATTGGCCATACCACTGATGATTGCATAGTGTTGAAACAAGAGGTTCAAAACTTGATTGAAAGGGGAAAGTTAGGAGCATACGTTAAAAGAAGAGGAGGCAACAGGCCTGACAACACTCACCGGGTTGGTCCAAGTAATGCTGCCCCGGAGGGGGCCATGGTTATAGTTGAAAGGTTTGATGTGGAATCTGAATACTTGGATCCTGATCCAACACGAAACAGAGTGGGTGCCATAGAGGAGTGTTCTAGATCGGTCTCCGGGCTCATTAAATTCTTCGAGTCACTGACAATTTTCGGAGGGGACACCATGACAGCTCCTACTGCTTCTTCAAGAAAGAGGCATGTTCATAATTTAGCCTCCCAGCTAGAAGGAGGCATGACCTCTTATCAATCACCAAACTCATTCCCATTCATTGTCTTCGATGAGGATGATTTAAGAGACATTGCTGGCCCTCATGAGGATGCTGTTGTCATAGGAGCATCTATAGGGGGCAATGAAATAAGGCGAATTCTGGTGGATACTGGAAGCTCTGCCAATATCCTTTTCCTAAACACTTACAAGAAAATGAAAAAAAATCCAGTTGTGATTCAAAAGTCGGACAGGTCAATCGTGGGCTTCACGGGCAGCTCAGCCGATGTGATCGGGGAGTTTGATGAAGAAGTGTTATTGGGCAGGGGCCCTTTCAAGAAAATGGTTAGAATACTCTTCATCGTGGTGGATTGTCCCACTTGCTATAATGCTATTCTAGGGAGATCTTGGCTCTCTAGGATGCATGCAGTGGCTTCGACAGTCCATCAGTGTTTAAAGTATGCTGTTCAGGGACAGGTTGGGGTTGTCCGGAGCAGCCAAAAGATTGCAAGAGAATGCTATGCCACTGTCTTGGCTCCACGAACGCTGGGGGCAATTCGTATAAATGATCAATAGCAGTTTGAGGGCCTTTCTGGGGGTGAGGGTGAAATTGATGACCCCAGAGAGACCCCTGGAGTGTTGATTCCAATTGAAGAGGTTGAAACGCATTGTTTGGAAGAAGGCAAAAGTGTCAAGATAGGGTCCAAGATGCCACCAATGTTGAAGGAAGAGATGTTGAAATTCTTGAAAGACCATCAGCACGTTTTTGCTTGGTGCAATGCTGATGTTACTGGAGTTCCATCAGAAGTGATATCCCATCACCTGTCTGTCCGAAGGGATGTGGCACCAGTGGTACAAAAGAGAAGAGCTTTCTCAAAAGAAAAGGCTGATGTCATAGTGCAAGAGGTTGACAGACTCACAAAGATGGGCCACATTAAAGAATCTCAATACCCTTTGTGGACTGCCAATCCTGTCCTGGTGAAAAAGAAGAATGGAAAATGGCGTATGTGCATTGACTTCACAGACCTCAATAGAGCTTGCCCAAAAGATTTGTATCCGGTCCCCCGAATAGATCAGTTAGTAGACTCTACTTCTGGGAATAAGCTGCTTTCCTTTATGGATGCCTTCTCCGGATACAACCAGATTCAAGTAGATCCAAAAGACAAAGAGCATACCACGTTTGTCACTGATAGGGGTCTACATTGTTATAAGGTGATGCCATTTGGTTTAAAAAATGCTGGGGCTACTTATCAAAGGCTGGTCAAAAAGGCATTTGCTGATCAAATTGGGAGAAATATGGAGGTATACATTGACGATATGATGGTGAAAAGCGTGGATGAGCAGTTGCACTTGTCCGATCTCCAAGAAACTTTTGCCAACTTGGCAAAAGTGAATTTAAAACTAAACCCTGAAAAGTGTGTGTTCGGAGTGCAGTCCGGGAAGTTCTTAGGGTATATCATAAGTGAGCATGGAATACAGCCCGACCCGGACCAACTCAATGCCTTATTCCAGATGGAGCCTCCTCGAAACATTAAAGAAGTACAGCGATTGACGGGGAGATTGGACGCCTTAAACAGATTCATCTCCAGGTCTTCGGACAGGTGTGCTCCATTTTTTCCAACTTTGAAGCGTGCGAAGGGGTTCGAATGGACCCCACAGTGTGGTGAGGCATTCAATGAAATCAAGAAACATCTCTCCTCTCCCAAAACTTTGTTCAAACCAGTTGATGGAGAGACTCTCTTTGTGTATCTGGCCGTTTCAAGTTGTGCCATCAATGCTGTGCTAGTAAGAGAGGTCAATGGGCATCCCCACCCAGTGTACTACATCAGCAAAAGCTTGATTGATGCTGAGAGGCGTTACTTGAAACTTGAAAAACTGGCATTAGCTTTGGTGATAGCTGCAAGAAAGATGAGGCCTTATTTCCAGGCTCATCCTATCATCGAATGTCCTTCAAAAAGCAGACATTTCAAGCAGAATGACGAAGTGGTCAGTAGAGTTGGGGGACTTCGACATAGAATTTGCTCCCCGGACAGCAGTAAAAGCCCAAGCTGTGGCTGATTTTCTGGTTGAATTCCACTCTGATAGGGATTCAGAGCAACCTACTGATTCAAAAGACAAGAAAGTGTGGATTGTCCGAACAGACGGACGGTCTAGCACCATAGGATGTGGTGCAGGGATATGTCTCACTTCCCCATACGGGGACAACATGTACCAAGCTATTTGTTTTGCTTTCAGGGCATCTAATAACGAGCCCGAATACGAAGCAGCTATAGCTGGATTAAAGTTGGCCTACATCTGTGGGGCTAAAAGGGTCAAGCTACTAAGTGACTCCCAATTACTTGTCCATCATGCCTTAGGCCAATCTGAGGCTAGAAAGGAGCAGTTGGTCAAGTATTTACTCCTCCTCAAAAATGAAGCGTTAAAGTTTAAAGCTGTTGTCTATGAGCATATTCCCCAGGCAGAAAATGAGCTAGCAGACTCATTGGCAACAATAGCATATACAGAGTCCTACCCATGGATCCATGTGCTTGAAAGCCCCTCTATTCAACTCAGTAAGGGTGAAAAAGAGGAAGTTTTTGAAATACAAGTGAATTGGCCTCAAGACTGGAGATCTCCTCTCATACAATATTTGTCCGATGGTATTGTACCTTCAGATAAATCACAAGCCAGAACATTGAAACACAGGGCTCGTGGTTTCATTATGTTGAGAGAAGTGTTGTACAAAAAATCCTATAGTAAACCTCTCATGCGTTGTTTGGGAGATAATGAGTCACAAGTGGTCCTCTCCGAATTGCATGATGGTGAGGGATCAGCCCATTGTGGATTTAGAGCTTTAACAAGAAGAGTGTTACTCTCCGGATACTATTGGCCATCGATTATGAAAGATGCCAAGGAATTGGTGAAGAGGTGTGACCCATGCCAAAGTTACAGCAATGAAATTCATGTACCAGCCATTCCTTTGGAGTCAATTTCTGAGCCCATCCCTTTTGCTCGTTGGGGTTGGACTTAGTAGGGCCTCTCCCTATGGCGTCCGGAGGGCGTAAAACTATAATTGTGGCCATTGAATACTTCTTGAAGTGGATAGAAGCAACTCCCCTGGCTGGGACAACATCAAAGGCTGTCATAAAATTCATTATGTCCAACATATGTTGCAGATTTGGTATCCCACAGAAGATAACAACAGACAATGGGCCACAGTTTGACAACAGAGAGATGGAAAGCTTCTGTGCCTCAAGGGGTATACAGCACTGCTTTTCTTCACCTTTCCACCCACAAGACAATGGGCAAGTTGAAGTGGCTAATAGAACTATACTGTCCGGTTTAAAGAAAAATTTGGAAGGGGCTGCTGGGAAGTGGCCTAGTTATCTACAAGAAGTCTTGTGGGCCTACCGGACAACACCTAGGGCTGCAACACAAGAATCTCCCTTTGCCTTGGTCTATGGAATGGATGCAGTAGCCCCCATAGAGAAGACACTTCCTTCCTTGCGTGTTCACAACTTCTCCGGATACGCTAATGAAATGGCAATTAGAAATCAGCTTGATTTGATAGAAGAAAGACGGGTTAAAGCCCACCTTAGAATTGCACAATATCAGAGCTTGATGAGAAGCAGGTTTGCTTCTAAAGTTAAAAGAAGAGATTTTCAGCTAGGGGATAAAGTATTGAGAAAGGTCTTCTTGCATACTAAGGAAAAGCTCTTCGGAAAGCTGGCCCCAACCTGGGAGGGTCCGTATACTGTGGTTGAAAGAATCAAGCCTGGGACTTATTGGTTGGAAGACAAAGATGGCAGGGTTTTAACTCACCCTTGGAATATTGAACACCTTCGAATGTACTTGGAATAACACTTGTGTAAATATTTACTTGTTTAAACATCCATGTAAATATTTGGGGGCATACCTTCCCCTCTTCGGTGGCACGGAGAGCTTTCAATGAAATTTGATGCCTTCTTCAATAATTTTCTAAGTATTTTCAAAATTCTATCTCTTGTCATACTACCCGGACTGAAAGGTCTAAGGGCTATTTAAACTCTAGCCGGAGAATCTTAACACTCTCACAATGCAATAACTCAAAGCTACTTAAATTCCAGCTATCTAAACTAAAACAGATAATGAAAGAAGATGATGGTTGGGTAAAATAGAAACATTCATTCAACAAATTAAAATTGCCTTGGCCTTCCAAGGACTTTTGAACAATTAGGGAACAACACAAAAAATCTATCCGAATAATATCGGACACCACAACAAAAATAGTGCCTTGGCCTTCCAAGGACTTTAGTTTGAGTAAAAGATAAATAAAGTGCACCATAAATTAAGGTTGAGCATTTGAAGATGGCTCACCCTCGTCTACCTTCTTGCCTTTAATGTCGCTCCCCCCTTCAACCACTTTCTTGCCCTTGGGATCATTCTTTTCTTCACCTGGGCTCTCTCCGGTTTTCTCTTCATTATCAGATGAGGACTCACCGGAATATCCCTCATCAACCATAGTATAATATGGAAGGTCATCATCGTCCACATAAAGCCATAAGTCCCTCAGGGTCCTCTTCGGGAATTTTTCGTGAAAAAGGAGAACCATATCAGACTTCACCCTTTGAATCATTAGCTCTTCTCTTTGTATCATCTCCCTGGCATAGGCATTGATCTTGGCTTTTGATGAGTCTGAATTCAGGATATCTCCCCGGAAGGGCAGATCAGTGTAAATCTCTCCGAAAACCGGACAGACACAGAGAACATAAATCGGACAGACTTTCGGACCGGACAGATCACTTCGAACACTGTGAACCTAAGGCTGTTCGAACTATGACTAAAGTATTAAAAAAACCTAAACACTTCCTGACTAAGCTACCTGCCCTCCTGCTTAAAACTCATGGGTCTTTAAACATGACCCGGGTCCATTAAACATGACCCGAAAGCCCATAAGGGCCCAAACATCACACTATAAATACCCAACCACCAGCATTAACTATGGGTAAGGAAAATTAACTCCTGCCAAGCTGCTTAATTATCTTTCCACCTTGAAACACCCTTACACCACCTTGAAACACCCTTACACCACCTTGAAACTCCACTTAAAATTACTAGCATACCCTCAGACTATTTTTATCCACACCAAATTGGCGACCACAGTGGGAGGCGACGGTGCCTGAATCAAGTATTCGAAACCAAGCAAAGAAATTCTGTCTCAATGAATCCGGACAATCCAGAGGTACCACCAGCTCTGCTCGAAGTGGTGGGAGAGAATGATGAATACACTGTCGAAGAGCGTGACAGGTTGAGGGGTGAAATAGAAGCTCTGAGGGCTGAAAAGGCTAAGATGGGCATGAAAGAGAAATCCAAAGTGTCAGCTGCTCATCATACTGACAACCCCCGAGAGCCTGAGGCTTCAAAAACTCATGTGAGCACTAAAAAGACACATGCCAGTTCTAAAAAGTCTCACCGGTCCAAGCCTGTGGAGAGCTCTGACTCAAGCTCAGAATCTTCAAGTAGCTCTTCGGACAGTGAGGGAAATGAAAAGTCCTTGTCCTCCAGCAGTGATGAGGGTCGAACCAGGAAAAAGCAAAAGCAAGTTAAGAAATATTCCAGAAAAAGAGATCACCATGGAAGAATGAAAAGGCATATTGGCAAAGGGTCATCTCACAGCCGGAGGCATGTAGACCGGATGCTGATGGATCCTTTTGCCTTCCATGATGAGCCAGGAATCTTTGCAACTCCTAATGAGGATACTGTGTTCAGTCGTGGAAGGAATTGGAGGCAATCTCCACTGTCTTCTAAAATCCTGTCCGGAAACCTCCCCAAGAGGTTTGACAGTACCAAGATGGAGAAGTACGATGGCAGTACTGATCTGGACAATCATCTGGAGCAATTCAAGAAATTCATGATGAACTTTGATGATGATGATAAACTACTGTGTAGGGCATTCTCCCAATCTTTTACGGGGAGTGCTCTGAAATGGTACAACAGCCTGCCTCAGGGTTGTATTAAAGACTTTGATACGTTTTGGGTGGCCTTTCGAAGGCAGTTTGTGGGGAGTAAGGAGCTAAAGGGCAATAGAGACACAATAATCCATTGCACCCAGGAGCCAAATGAGTCATTGAAGGAGTACATAAGTCGTTTTGTGAACACAAAAAATGGGTTGGCTGATTGCTTCGAACAGGTGGCAATAGCATCCCTAAGACAAGGTTTCAACCCAGGCAACCTGGCTGACTCGGTGACCAGAAAGAAAGCCATGACCTGGGGAGGATTGCTAAATCAAGTTGGCAAGCAAATAAACGTTGATGAAACGAAAAAGACCAGGGTGCACAGACAGGTGAGATCCACCCCGGTGGCACTAACTCCAAATCAAAACCAGTCCGGGAACAAAGCCAGAGAAACTGGATAGGGGCATGGTAGGGCAAAAGCTCAGTCTCAGCCAGCTGCTCCTGCTCAAAGTCAACAATCCAGAAACAAAAGAGGACCATGGGTCCAACCGGAGTGGTTTGCAGAACTCAAAGAAAGTGTGGCCACCATCTTCGATAAAACAAAAGATGAGGTGCATTACCGGAGACCAGCAACCTTACAGTCTCCCCGAGAGCATCGTAACAACTCCTTTTGCCAATACCACAATGATATTGGCCATACCACTGATGATTGCATAGCGTTGAAACAAGAGGTTCAAAACTTGATTGAAAGGGGAAAGTTGGGTGCATACGTTAAAAGAAGGGGAGGAAACAGGCCTGAAAACACTCACCGGGTTGGTCCAAGTAGTGCTGCCCCGGAGGGGGCCATGGTAATAGTTGAAAGGTTCGATGTGGAATCTGAGTACTTGGATCCTGATCCAACGCGAAATAGGGTGGGTGCTATAGAAGAGTGTTCTAGGACGGTCTCCGGGCTCATTAAATTCTTCGAGTCACTGACAATTTTCGGAGGGGACACTATGAGTGCTCCTACTGCTTCTTCAAGAAAGAGGCATGTTCATAATTTGGCCTCCCATCTAGAAGGAGGCATGACCTCTTATCAATCACCAAATTCATTCCCATTCATAGTCTTCGATGAGGATGATTTGAGAGATATTGCTGGCCCTCATGAGGATGCTGTTGTCATAGGAGCATCTATAGGGGGCAATGAGGTAAGGCGAATTCTTGTGGATACTGGAAGCTCTGCCAATATCCTTTTCATAACCACTTACAAGAAAATGAAAAATCCAGCTGTGATTCAAAAGTCGGACAGATCAATCGTGGGCTTCACGGGCAGCTCAGCCGATGTGATCGGGGAGTTTGAAGTAGAAGTGTTATTGGGCAGGGGCCCTTTCAAGAAAATGGGACAGTTTGGGGTTGTCCGGAGTAGCCAAAAGATTGCAAGAGAATGCTATGCCACAGCCTTGGCTCCACGAACGCTGGGGGCAGTCCGTATAAATGATCAATAGCAGTTTGAGGGCCTTTCTGGAGGTGAGGGTGAAATTGATGACCCCAAAGAGACCCCTGGAGTGTTGATTCCGATTGAAGAGGTTGAAACGCACTGCTTGGAAGAAGGAAAAAGTGTCAAGATAGGGTCCAAAATGCCACCAATGTTGAAAGAAGAGATGTTGAAATTCTTGAAAGACCATCAGCATGTTTTTGCTTGGTGCAATGCTGATGTTACTGGAGTTCCATCAGAGGTAATTTCTCATCACCTGTCTGTCCGGAGGGATGTGGCGCCAGTGGTACAAAAGAGGAGAGCTTTCTCAAAAGAAAAGGCTGATGTCATAGTGCAAGAGGTTGACAGACTCACAAAGATGGGCCACATTAAAGAATCTCAATACCCTTTGTGGACTGCCAATCCTGTCTTGGTGAAAAAGAAGAATGGCAAATGGCGTATGTGCATTGACTTCACAGACCTCAATAGAGCTTGCCCAAAAGATTTGTATCCGGTCCCCCAGATAGATCAGTTAGTAGACTCTACTTCTGGGAACAAGTTGCTCTCCTTCATGGATGACTTCTCCGGGTACAATCAGATCCAAGTAGATCCAAAAGATCAAGAGCATACCACGTTTGTCACTGATAGGGGTCTACATTGCTACAAGGTGATGCCTTTTGGCTTGAAAAATGCTGGGGCTACTTATCAAAGGTTAGTCAACAATGCATTTGCTAACCAAATTGGAAGAAATATGGAGGTTTATATTGACGATATGATGGTAAAACGTGTGGATGAGCAGTTGCACTTATCCGACCTCCAAGAAACTTTTGCCCACTTGGCAAAAGTGAATTTAAAACTAAACCCTGAAAAGTGTGTGTTCGGAGTGCAGTCCGGGAAGTTCTTAGGGTATATTATAAGTGAGCATGGAATACAGCCCGACCCGGACCAACTCAATGCCTTATTCCAGATGGAGCCTCCTCGAAACATTAAAGAAGTACAGCGATTAACGGGGAGATTGGCTGACTTGAACAGATTCATCTCCAGGTATTCGGACAGGTGTGCTCCATTCTTTCAAACTTTGAAGGGTGCAAAGGGGTTCGAATGCACCCCGCAGTGCGATGAGCCATTCAATGAAATCAAGAAACATCTCTCCTCTCCCAAAACTTTGTTCAAACCAGTTGATGGGGAAACTCTCTTTGTGTATCTGGCTGTTTCAAGTTGTGCCATCAGTGCTGTGCTAGTAAGAGAGGTCGATGGGCATCCCCACCCAGTGTACTACATCAGCAAAAGCTTGATTGATGCTGACAGGCGTTACTTGAAACTTGAAAAACTGGTATTGGCTTTGGTGATAGCTGCAAGAAAAATGAGGCCCTATTTCCAGGCTCATCCTATTATCGTCCGGACATCTTTCCCTTTAAAGAATGTCCTTCAAAAAGCAGACATTTCAAGCAGATTGACAAAGTGGTCAGTGGAGTTGGGGGACTTCGACATAGACTTTGCTCCCCGGACAGCAGTAAAAGCCCAAGCTGTGGCTGATTTTCTGGTTGAATTCCACTCTGATAGGGATTCAGAGCAACTTACTGATTCAAAAGACAAGAAAGTGTGGATTGTCCGAACAGACGGAGGATCTAGTACCATGGGATCTGGAGAAGGAATATGTCTCACTTCCCCATACGGGGACAACATGTACCAAGCTATTTGTTTTGCTTTCAGGGCGTCAAATAATGAGTCCGAGTACGAAGCAGCTATAGCTGGTTTGAAGTTGGCCTACATCTGTGGAGCGAAAAGGGTCAAGCTACTAAGTGACTCCCAGTTGCTAGTCCACCATGCCTTGGGCCTATCAGAGGCTAGAAAGGAGCAATTGGTCAAGTATTTACTCCTCCTAAAAAATGAAGCGTTAAAGTTTAAAACTGTTGTCTTTGAGCACAATCCCCGGGCAGAAAATGAGCAAGCAGACTCATTGGCAACGATAGCATATACGGAGTCCTATCCATGGATCCATGTGCTTGAAAGCCCTTCTATTCAGTTCAATAAGGGTGAAAAAGAGGAAGTCTTTGAAATATAAGTGAATCGGCCTCAAGACTGGAGGTCTCCTCTTATACAATATCTGTCTGATGGTATCATGCCCTTAGATAAATCACAAGCCAAAACATTGAAGCACAGGGCTCGTGGTTTCATTATGTTAAGAGAAGTGTTGTACAAAAAATCTTATAGCAAACCTCTCCTACGTTGTTTAGGGGATCAAGAGTCACAAGTGGTCCTCTCCGAATTGCATGATGGTGAGGGATCAGCCCATTGTGGATTTAGAGCTTTGACAAGAAGAGTGTTACTCTCCGGATACTATTGGCCATCAATCATGAAAGATGCTAAGGAGCTGGTGAGAAGGTTTGACCCATGCCAGAGGTACAGCAATGAAATTCATGTAAGCCATTCCTTTAGAATCAATTTCTGAGCCCATCCCTTTTGCTCGATGGGGATTGGACTTGGTTGGGCCTCTCCCTGTGGAGTCCGGAGGACGTAAAACTATAATTGTGGCCATTGACTACTTCTCAAAGTGGGTAGAAGCAGCTCCCCTGGTAGGGACAACCTCGAAATCTGTCATAAAATTCATTATGTCCAACATATGTTGCAGATTCGGTGTCCCATAGAAGATAACCACAGACAATGGGCCACAGTTTGACAACAGAGAAATGGAAAGCTTCTGTGCCTCAAGGGGTATTCAGCACTGCTTTTCTTCACCTTTCCACCCACAAGCCAATGGGCAAGTTGAAGTAGCTAACAGAACAATACTGTCCGGTTTAAAGAAAAATTTGGAAGGGGCTGCTGGGAAGTGGCCTAGTTATCTACAAGACGTCTTGTGGGCCTACCTGACAACACCTGGGGCTGCAACACAAGAATCCCCCTTTGCCTTGGTCTATGGAATGGATGCAGTAGCCCCCATAGAGAAGACACTCTCTTCCTTTCGTGTTCATAACTTCTCCGGACATGCTAATGAGATGGGAATTAGAAATCAGCTTGATTTGATCGAAGAAAGACGGGTTAAAGCTCATCTTAGAATTGCACACTATCAGGGCTTGATGAGAAGCAAGTTTGCTTCTAAAGTTAAAAGGAGAGATTTCCAACCAGGAGATAAAGTATTAAGGAAGGTCTTCTTGCATACTAAGGAAAAGCTCTTCGGAAAGCTGGCAGCAACTTGGGAGGGTCCGTATACTGTGATTGAAAGAATCAAACCTGGGACTTACTGGTTGGAAGACAAAGATGGCAGGGTTTTAACTCACCCTTGGAATATTGAACACCTTCGAATGTACTTGGAATGACATTTGTGTAAATATTTACTTGTTTAAACATCCATGTAAATATTTGGGGGCATACCTTCCCCTCTTCGGTGGCACGGAGAGCTTTCAATGAAATTTGATGCCTTCTTCAAAAATTTCTGAGTATTTTCAAAATTCTATCTCTTGTCATACTACCCGGACTAAAAGGTCTAAGGGCTATTTAAACTCTAGCCGGAGAATCTTAAACACTCACACAATAACTCAAAGCTACTTAAATTCCAACTATCTAAAACTAAAACAAATAATGAAAGAAGAGGATGGTTGAGCAAAATAAAAACATTCATTCAACAACTTAAAATTGCCTTGGCCTTCCAAGGACTTTTTGAACAAGTATTGGGGACAGTACAAAAAATCTGTCCGAATAATACGGACACCATCACAAAAAGAATGCCTTGGCCTTCCAAGGACTTTAGTTTGGATAAAAGATAAACAAAATAAATTATAAATTAAGGTCAAGCCTTTGAAGATGGCTCACCCTCGACCGTCTTCTTGCCTTTGATGTCGCTCCCCCCTTCGACCACTTTTGTGCCCTTAGGATCAGTCTCCTCCTCACTTGGGCTCTCTCCGGTTTTCTCTTCATAATCAGAAGAGGACTCACTAGAAAATCCCTCGTCAACCATAGTATGATATGGAAGGTCGTCATCATCCACGTAGCGCCAAAAGTCCCCCAGTCTCCTCTTCGGGAATTTTTCGTGAAACATGAGAACCATATCAGACTTCACCCTTTGAATCATTAGCTCTTTGCTTTGTATCATCTCCCTGGCGTAGGCATTGATCTTGGCCTTGATTGTGGCCTCCTGATTCTTTACCAAAGCCTCCTTCTCCTCAGCAGCCTGAGTCACTGCATTTTCCAAAGCGATCTTGTCAGTGGTCAGGTTGGTGATGAGCTTCTCCTTTGCAGTAGTCTCTCCCTGTGAGACCGAGAGATCTTTCTCCATACCAGACAGCTTCTCCTGGAGATCTTTAATGGTTTGCTCTAGGGAGGCAACTTTTGTGTTGCTTTCATTTTGCTTCTTACTCAGCTCCTCATTTGCTTCTTTAAGCAAGTCAGCATTGGTGGTGGCAGTGCGGAGGTCTCCGAACAGCTATTCCTTATCAGACTTGAGGTCTCTGATAGTGTCTGCTTGACTCCGGACTTGCCTCTCCAATGTGAGAAGTGGCTGCACATTACTGAGTAGAGAGTGGGCTATAGTGTCCTTCTCACTAGAAACCATGAAAGTCTTACCGTTAAAATTGACCGTATTGGAGCTGCTCGGAGGGATGTAGGGCCCTGCAAACTCGTCCCTAGGCAGGCCAAGGAAATATTCACCAAGTCCACCCAGACCGGTGATGTCCACTTCATCCAAATTAAGCTCTCCCCCCTCAACCTCATCAGTATGGAATTCCCTTGGAATCTCTTCTTGAAAGTCCCTTGGGATCTCTTCGGCCAGTGTCGGGTCAGTAGGGAAAGAGGGCTCCGGATCCCGGAGAGCAAGCTCATCTCCTTGGGAAGTCTTTTTCTTCTTGGCTTCCCTATCATCACCTTCACTTGCTTGCTTACGAGTCTTCTTGGATGCCCTTGTAGGTTTTTGGAGGTTCACTTCCTGCTTTTCGCTCTCCTGCTCCACCACTTGTAAAAGGGCTGCATCAATTTGAACTTGTGTTGGCCCCTCTGGATATGTTGGGGCCTCCTTCTCAGTATCACCTGCCACCTTCTTGCCTTTTCTTCTGCCCTTCATTTTGCTTGGGGCTTTGGCCCGAGCAGGCAGGTAGAGTGTCCCATCCAGCTCATGGGACCTTCTCAGCACAATGTCTTCATCAGGCTGGGTGGTGAGCTCCTCCCAAGTTAGGTCTCTCCGACCTGTTGTGTTCCACAGGTGGGACCTTGCTAGGTTTCCAGTAGTGAAGGCCTTGTGGAATCGGTTCTCCCAGTTCTCTGCAGCCCATGCATTGATCTTGCCACAGGTAGTCTGTCCGGCTTTCAGGTAGTCCCCGAACTCCTTTGGTAGCTCTGTTAAAACAAAAGAGAAATTGGTTAGTACAAACTTAACTTTAAAAAAAAAAGATTCGAACAAAAACTTAAAGTAAAAAAAAAACTTACGGTCACCCCTCCATCTACTCCTGAGAAGGCTTGGATTCTCTCCGGCCTTGATTTTCTTGCCGTTTTCCCATGAGCCACTGACAAACAAGAACTGGCTCCTCCACTTACTCTCCGATTTCAGGAGATCATCAACAGCTTTAAGGTCGTTCCCCATGTTGAAATGGTAGAAGGGGAACTGATGATGCCTGCACAGGTTGGCCACTGCTGCGAACTCTTCCATGGGAAGAGGGATCCCAGATAACCTAGTTGCCATAATACATGACATTAAGGTAAACCAACCATTGGGGCTTAGCTGTGCTGGGCAGAGTTTGACCAGGTGGAAGTAGCGCACGATCTCCGGGTCTAGTGGGAACCTGAGTCCCCAGTTAAATAGCTCCGTAAAGAAGACTATTTCATTCCTTTTACAGTCCATCGGGGTCTCCGGATCGATGGGAATCCTTATTTTTACATTCTCAGGGATCCCCCACTTTGTGCGCACTCTACCCAGATCAGAGGTGTGGATAAATGCATACTTGGTCTTCTGCAAAGCCAAGAGGTACTTGAGCTTAACTTTATGAAAGCATGGCCCCACTCTCCCTTCAAAGCTCTCCGGCAGGTCCGGATGCCTCAGATATAAGTTTTCCTTGCCCTTCTTGGCAACAACAATAGCAGTATCAACCTGTCCGAAGGACTCGGACTCAAATCGGACCTCCTCAGTGGAGTCCTCCATTCTCTCCTCCATAATTGTTGGGGGAGCTTCTGTAGAAGTAGTCCGGGGAGGATTGAAGCTTGGCATAGCTGGCCCCCCGGACTGTTGACTGCCCATACTTATTTGACTTCTCACCTCAAGTTGAGTTTCTGAGGCAGAAGATTCTTTGGGGGGTAGTGGGCTGCTGGCCTCCAGACCGGACGGCCTCTCCCGGGGAGCTCTAATGGGTGCCCCATACCCAGATTCACTATTTTTTGCCCCCGATTTCGAGGGAGTGTTTTTAGAGGTTAGCCCTTTGACTAACCGGCTTGGCCTTTTGATGACTAACTTCTCCAGGGAATGGTCAGAGTCAGACCCCATGGCAATAAAAGATGATTTTTTCCTGACGCTTGTAGCGGTGACTCCCGGTTCAACAGCGGGGATTGACTCTTGAACTGAGGAGCCAGATACTATGGGAGAAAGGGTGGATTGAAAGAGCTTTTTAGGCTTGGTACCTTTGGAAGAGGATGATCCTCTATCAGATTTTGCAACAGAGGAGGCTGGTTTCTCAACAGGCGACGATGGTAGCCCTGCTGCTAGTCGTTTCTCCTTCTCGACCCTTTGTGCTTTCTCCAACTCCGATAGGTTGAGCCAACCGCCTTTGATCAAAGTTGTTCTTGCTGTAAACATAAAACAGCCAAGAAAGTTTTTTTTTCTAGAGAGATAAAGCTTTGAGTGAAATTGCAGAGTAAAATTTGAGAGAGATAGTGAGACAGTGAAAAATGAATGAGAATTTATAGTAAATTTGAAAAAAGGAGTTGATTCCTAGGAGAATCCGAAAAGTTGGGCAATGATTAAAAGACGGCGCTGACATCACTACTGGCAATTAAAGAGGTAACTTGTTAAAGAAGGTGGTGCGAAATTCAAGGTGAAAAAACGGCTGGAGTGACCAATCAGAGAGTGACACGTGTCCCATTAACTCTGGCAAAAACCGTTTGGAATTCGTAACGTTTGATCTGTCCGGGTATACCCATAACTCTGTCCGGATTAAGAACCACTTCGTACAATCGGACTGTTTTTCAGTTCTTTGACAAGGACACTTGCTCAAACACCTAAAAAAGGGGCTCCTGATGAGTCCGAATTCAGCATGCTCCCCGGAAGGGCAAATTAGTCTAAATCTCTCTGAATACCGGACAGACTACAGGGACATAAATCGGACAGATCATTTGGGCCGGACAGATCACTTCGAACACTGTGAACTTAAGGCTGTTCGAACTATGACTAAAGTACTAAAAAACCTAAACATTTCCTGACTAAGCTACATGCCCTCCTGCTTAGAACTCATGGGTCTTTAAACATGAGCTGGGTCCATTAAACATGACCCGAAAGCCCATAAGGGCCCAAACATCATACTATAAATACCCAACCACCAGCATTAACTATGGGTAATGAAAATTAACTGCTACCAAGCTGCTTAATTATCTCTCCACTGTTAAACACCCATACACTACCGTTAAACACCCATACACTACCGTTAAACACCCATACACTACCGTTAAACACCCATACACCACCTTGAAACTCCACTTGAAATTACTAGCCTACCCTCAGGCGATTATTATCCACACAAGTGGTGGATTGTCCTACGTGTTATAATGCCATTTTGGGGAGATCTTGGCTCTCCATGATGTATGTTGTGGCTTCAACAGTCCACCAATGTTTAAAATACGTTGTGCAAGGACAAATAGGAGTTGTCCGAAGTAGTCAGAAGGTAGCAAGGGAGTGTTATGCAACAGCACTGGCCCCTCGAACTTTGGGGGCAGTTCGGATCAGTGAGGATTAGCAATTTGAGGGGCCCTATGGGGGAGAGGGTGAAATTAATGACCCCAGAGAGACCCCTGGTGTTTTAATACCAGTTGAACAAGTTGAAACTCACTTTCTGGCTGAAGGAACAAGTGTCAAGATCGGGTCCAAGATGACATCGGAATTAAAGAGTAAAGTGTTAGCCTTTTTGAAAGACCATCATCATGTTTTCGCTTGGTGCAATGCTGATGTAATCGGAGTGCCAGCAGACATTATATCACACCAACTATACATCCGGAGGGATATAACACATGTTGTACAAAAGAGGAGAGCTTTTCTAAGGAAAAAGCTGATGTCATAGTTCAAGAGGTTGACCGCCTTAATAAAATGGGGCATATAAAGGAATCTCAGTACCCTTTATCGACAATCAATCCGGTGTTTGTAAAGAAGAAAAATGGAAAGTGGCGTATGTACATTGATTTTACAGATCTCAATAGAGCTTGCCCAAAAGACCTATATCCGGTCCCTCGAATTGATCAATTAGTGGACTCCACATCTGGGAAAAAGCTATTGTCTTTTATGGATGCCTTCTCCGGATATAATCAGATTCAAGTAGATCCGAAGGATCATGAACATACTACATTCGTTACTGATAGGGGCCTCCATTGTTACAAGGTGATGCCATTTGGATTAAAGAATGTTGGGGCTACTTATCAGAGATTAGTAAACAAGGATTTTGATAATCAGATTGGAAGAAACATGGAAGTCTATATCGATGATATGATGGTAAAGAGTGTGGACGAAGAGCTACACTTAGCAGATCTCCAAGAAACCTTTGCCAACTTGGTAAAAGTAAATTTAAAGTTGAATCCAGAGAAGTGTGTTTTCGGAGTGCAGTCCGGAAAATTCTTAGGGTATGTGATAAGTGAGAAAGGGATACAGCCTGATCTAGACCAGTTTAGTGATTTATTGCAAATGGAGCCTCCTCAGAATATTAAAAAAGTACAAAGATTGACAGGGAGGTTAGCTGCTCTAAACCGTTTTATTTCAAGATCTTCAGATAGGTGTGCTCTGTTTTTTCAAACTTTGAAAGGTAAAAAAGAGTTTAATTGGTCTCCACAGTGTGACTGGGCTTTCGATGAAATTAAGAAGCACTTATCCTCCCCTAAAACTTTGTTTAAACCTGTTGATGGAGAGACACTCTACATATACTTGGCAGTTTCCGCCCTAAGTGCAGTGCTGGTAAGGGAGGTGGATAATTATCCTCGTCCGGTATACTATATCAGCAAAAGCTTGATTGATGCACAAAAAAGATATTTAAAACTTGAAAAACTAGCACTGGCCTTAGTAATTGCTGCTAGGAAAATGAGGCCCTACTTTCAGTCTCATTTTATCATTGTCTGGACGTCTTTTCCCTTGAAAAACGTTCTTCAAAAGACAGACATTTCAAGCAGAATGACCAAGTGGTCAGTGGAGCTGGGAGACTATGATATTGATTTTGCCCCTCGTACAGCAGTCAAGGCTCAGACTGTTTCTGATTTCCTAGTTGAATATCACTCAGACAGAGATATTAAGCAAGCAACAGTTGAAAAAACTAAGAAAGTATGGGTTGTCCGAACTCATGGTGGATCGAGTACCATGGGTTGTGGTGCTGAAATATGTTTAACCTCTCCGTACAGCGACAAAATGTACCAGGTTATATGTTTTGCTTTCAGGGCTTCCAATAATGAGTCTGAATATGAAGTTGTTATAGCTGGCTTGAAATTAGCTCTAATTTGTGGAGCCAAAACGGTCAGGTTAATAAGCGATTCCCAGCTTCTTATCCATCATGCACAAGGTCAATCCGAGGCCAAATAGGAGCAATTGGTTAAATATTTATTTGTTCTTAAAGAAGTGGCACTTAATTTCAAAAACATCACCTATGAGCACATACCCCGGACAGAAAATACGTTAGCAGATTCCTTGGCAACCATAGCCTACTCTGAGTCATACCCATGGATTCATGTGCAAGAATTCCCATACATTTAACTTAGTCAGAACAATGAAGAAGAAAGTTTAAATATACAAGTAAATCAACCTCAAGATTGGAGATTTCCTCTTTTCCAATACCTCTCAGATGGCAGTGGCAAGGAAAGTAAAGTATAAGGCTCGTGGCTTTGTCATCCTAAGAAACATTCTTTACAAAAAAAATCCTTTAGTAGACCTCTCTTACGATGTTTGGGGATCGAATAGTCCCAAATAATGCTCTCTGAATTGCACGATGACGAGGGATCAGCACACTGTGGATTCAGGGCTCTAACCAGAAGAGTCTTGTTAGCTGGGTACTACTGGCCCTCCATAATGCAAGATGCCAAGGAATTGGTGAAGAAGTATGATCCATGCCAAAGATACAGTAATGAAATTCATATCCCAGTTGTCCATTTAGAGTCAATTTCTGAGCCAATATCTTTTGCTCGTTGGGGGCTGGATTTGGTGGACCTCTACCCATGGCATCTGGAGGATGCAGAACTATAATTGTTGCTATTGATTACTTCTCAAAGTGGATCGAAGCAGCCCCATTGGTAGGAACTACTTCGCAAGCTGTTATAAAATTCATTCTGTCTAATATTTGCTGCAGATTTGGGGTTCACAAAAGATAACCATAGACAATGGGCCATAGTTCAATAACAAGGATGTGGAGAATTTATGTGCCTCTAGAGGCATTCAACAATGTTTCTCTTCTCCTTTCCACCCACAGGCAAATGGTCAAGTTGAAGTAGCTAACAGAACCATCATGTTCGGTCTTAAAAAGAATCTAGAAGGGACTGCTGGAAAGTGGTCAAGCTATCTACAAGAAGTACTATGGGCTTACCGAACTACTCCTGTGGCTGCAATACAATAGTCCCTATTTTCCTTGGTATATGGTATGGATGCAATAGCTCCCATAGAGGCCACTCTCCCTTCATTCTGAGTCCACAATTTTTCCGAACAAGCTAACGAAGTGGCAATCAGAAGCCAACTTGACTTGATAGAAGAAAGAAGAGTTAAGGCTCACCTCAGAGCCACACACTATCAGGGTTTGATGAGAAGCAGATTTGCTTCCAGAATCAAAAGGAGGGATTTTCAACCAGGTGATAAGGTGCTGAGAAAAGTCTTCCTGCATACCAAGGAGAAGCAGTTCGGCAAGCTAGCTCCAACTTGGGAAGGACCCTATGTGGTCAGTGAAAAGCTTAAACCTGTGACATACAGGCTCCAAGATAAAGATGGAAGGATTTTGAATCACCTCTGGAACATTGAACACCTCCGCTTGTATCTAGAATAAAAACTATGTAAATATTTACTTGTTTAAAGTCCATGGAAATATTAAGGGGCATATTCTTTCCTACCATGGTGGCGCGGGGAGGTTTTAATGAGGTGTGCGGGTTTTTTAATAAAATTCGATGCCTTTTTGAAAAATTTGAAGTGGTTTGACTGACAGATCGGATTGATTCGGTGGAGTGATGACCATTTAAAAATTTCTCATCGGATAATTTAAACACTCTCACTTTAAAATACTTGTAAAATAACTAAAGGCCATTTAAATACAAGCCATCAAAATTGGGAAACTACAAAACAATGTAAGAGTTGTGTAAGATAAAATTTCCAGCAGATACCGGAGAATGATATTAAATATGTAAAATGCCTTGGCCATCCAAGGACTTTGAAGTTGTAAAAGAGAAGGTTTGTCCGGACAATGGCCGGACACAATTACAAAAATGCCTTGGCCATCCAAACATACGAATTAAAATATAATTAATGCTTTAAGGCTGAGCTTTCTTAGATGGCCCAGCCACACTTGGTTTCTTCTTGGGATCAGTGGTTTCTTCATATGGACTCACTCCGATCTTTTCATCTTCATTAGTTGTATCATCCCAACCACTGGAATAGTTTTTCTTATCACCATCCACCATGGTGTGACATGGGATGTTATCATACTCCACAAATCGCCATAGATCTCCTAGTGTCCTCTTCAGAAATTTCTCATGAAAGAGCAAGACCATGTCTGATTTGACTTCAACACACCTTTCCTCTTGGGAGTCTATCATCTTGTTGGTGTATGCATCAATCCTGGCTTGGATTGTCTTCTTCTGCTCCTTTAACAAGTCATCTTTTTCTTGTTTAGCCTTAGACACAACATCTTCGAGCAAAAGTTTGTCACTAGTTAGGGTCATAATGACGTTATCTTTGGCCTTCACCTCCTCTTTTGAAGTGGAAAGATTCTTCTCCAAATCAGAATACTTGGATTGGAGTTCTTTGATAACTCCCTCCGAAGTGGCCAGCTTGGTGGCCAAATCCTCTTTCCCCCTCTTCAACTCCTTGTTTTCTCTCTTTAATGCCTCAACGTTCTGGTTGGCAGTGAGGAGGTCGTTAGACAAACTCTCTTTATCAGAGGTGAGTGTGTTGATGATGGTTGATTGATTTCGCACCTGCTTCTCCAAGTTGAGCACCGGTTGAATATTGCTCAACAAGGAATGGGTCACCATGTCCTTCTCTCCTGAAACAGAAAAAGATTTATCGTTGAAAGTGACAATATTCGAAGAACTTGGGGGGAGGTAAGGGCCAGCAAAGTCATCCTTCTCAAGATCTCCAAAGTAAAGGCCAATCCCTTGAAGCCCACTGATGTCTACTACATCAATGTTGATATCCCCTCCGGCGCCCTCTCCAGTGTGAAAGTCACTTGGAATTTCCTCTGCTTGAGTTGGGTTTGTTGGGTCGTCCAGAGGAAGAGATTCTGGAGGCCGGACAGCAACTTCATCTCCCTTTGAGGTTTTCTTCTTCTTGGCCTCCCTCTCTCCACCTCATGTTCCCTGTTTTTTGTCTTTCTTGGGAGCTTTTGGGGGTTTTAGAGGTCAAACTGCCTCTTTGGTGCTCTCATTTTCTACCACTTGAAGCCGAGCAACATTAATCCTTCTTTGGTCCTACACCTTCTGGTTTGCTGGGACAGTCTCCTCAATACCACCTGGGTTGACCTCAGCTACGTCTGGCTTAGCCTTGCCTTTCTTGCCCTTCATCTTGCTTGGGGCTTTAGCTCTGCCCGATAAAGCTAGCTTTCCATCCTTTGCATCAGTCTTCTGAAGAATGACCTCCGGAGGGGGCAGAGTGGTTAATTCCTTCCAAGAAAAGTCTCTCCGGTCGGTGGTGTTCCGGAGATGGGATCTTACCAAGTTGACACCGGTAAAACAGTTGTAAAATCAATTTCCCTATTTTTCGGCAGCCCAAGCATTCAGCTTGGCACAAGTAGTTTTCCCCTCCTCTAAGTAGTCATTGAACTCCTTCGGCAGCACTACCAAAAGAAGAAGAATAATGTTTAAGTAAACAAATTTTTTAAGGAAAAAAACAAACATGATGAAAAATTAACCTGTGCTTTTCCATCTGCTGGTAAGCATGCTTAGGTTGACACCAGCCTTAATCTTCTTCCCATTCTCCCAAGCACCACTGATGAACAAGAATCGGGTTTTACAATTCTTCTCTGATTCAAGCAGATTATCCACCACTTTGTAATTGTCGCCCATGTTGAAATGATAGAAATGAATGATGTAGTTCTTGCAAAGTCTGGCCACAGTTGCGAACTGCTCCATCGGAAGCGGGATTCCTGAAAGCCTGGAGGCCATGATGCAGTCCATGAGTGTGAACCAAGAGTTGGGGCTCAGTTGGCTTGGGTAGAGCTTTATCAGATGGAAATATCTAACGATCTCTGGGTCCAAGGGAAACCTAAGCCCCCAGTTGAATAACTCCGTGTAAAAAAATTATCTCACTGAGCTTGCAATTCATTGGCGTCTCCGGATCGACCGATATCCTCACTTTAATAGATTGTGGAATCCCACACTTCGTCCGCATCCGGCCTAGTTCAGCTGTGTGAATGAAAGCATAACTGATTTTCTTAATGGCTGCATTAGAAATTTTGATACTTTTTGGGTGGCCTTTTGGAGGCAGTTCGTTGGAAGTAAAGAAGTGAAGGGAAATGGAGACACTATCATCCATTGTACCTAAGAACCAAATGAATCTTTGAAGGAATACATAATTCGCTTTGTGAACACCAAAAATGGATTAGCTGATTGCTTTGAACAAGTAGCAATAGCTTCTCTGAGGGAGGGTTTGAACCCTGGCAATTTGGCTTATTCAATAAGCAGGAAAAAGGCCATGACGTGGGGAGGTTTACTGAATCAGGTCGGCAAACAGATTAATGTTGATGAAACAAAGAAAACCAGGGTGCACCGCCAAGTGAGGTCTGCCCCAGCTGCACCAAATCAAAACCAGAATCAGTCCGGGTACAAGGCCAAGGAAGCCGGACAGGGTCCTAATAGGGCCAAGGCTCAATCCCACCCAGCTGCACCAGCTGCACCAGCTTAGAGCCAACAATCTAGAAATAAGCGAGGATCTTAGGTTCAACCGGAGTGGTTTGCTGAGTTGAAATAAAATGTAGCCGCCATTTATGACAAAACAAAAGACGAAGTACATTTCAGAAAGCCGGCTGCATTACAATCTCCCAGGGAAAGTCGTAATAATTGTTTATGTCAGTATCATCATGATACTGGCCATAACACTGAAGATTGCATCTCGTTGAAACAAAAAGTGCAGAATTTGATTGAGAGAGGGAAGTTGGGGCTTATATTAAAAGAAGAAGTGAAAATAGGACTGATAATGCTCATCGAACTGGCCCAGACAATGCAGGGACATCGGCTCCGGATGGGGCTATGGTGATAATTGAAATGTTTGATGTAGAGTCAGAATATTTGGATCCTGATCCAACCCGAAATAAGGTGGGCGTTATCACAGAGCACTGCAAGACGGTGTCCGGACTCATCAGCTTTTTTGAGTCACTTACAATATTTGGGGGAGAAATCATGACTGCACCAACTGCTTCTTCGAGAAAGAGGCATGTTCATACTTTAGCTACCCAACTGGAAGGAGGCATGACTTCCTATCAATTGTAAATTCCATTTCCCTTCATTGTTTTCGATGAAGATGATTTGAGGGACATAGGTGGTCCCCATGAAGATGTTGTTGTGATAGGAGCATCCATTGGGGGCAGTGACATAAGGCGAATTTTGGTGGACACCGGTAGTTCAGCCAATATCCTCTTTTTAACTTCTTATAAACAAATGAAGAATCCAACAGTGATTTAGCATTCAAACAGGTCAATAGTGGGTTTTACCATCGTGTTAAATGGGATGTTATCATACTCCACAAATCGCCATAGATCTCCTAGTGTCCTCTTCGGAAATTTCTCATGAAAGAGCAAGACCATGTCTGATTTGACTTCAACATACCTTTCCTCTTGGGAGTCTATCATCTTGTTGGTGTATGCATCAATCCTGGCTTGGATTGTCTTCTCCTGCTCCTTTAACAAGTCATCTTTTTCTTGTTTAGCCTTAGACACAACATCTTCGAGCAAATTTTTGTCACTAGTTAGGGTCTGAATGACGTTATCTTTGGCCTTCACCTCCTCTTTTGAAGTGGAAATATTTTTCTCCAAATCAGAATACTTGGATTGGAGTTCTTTGATAACTCCCTCCGAAGTGGCCAGCTTGGTGGCCAAATCCTCTTTCCCCCTCTTCAACTCCTCATTTTCTCTCTTTAATGCCTCAACGTTCTGGTTGGCAGTGAGGATGTCGTTAGACAAACTCTCTTTATGAGAGGTGAGTGTGTTGATGATGGCTGATTGATTTCGCACCTGCTTCTCCAAGTTGAGCACCGGTTGAATATTACTCAACAAGGAATGGGTCACCATGTCCTTCTGTCCTGAAACAGAAAAATATTTACCGTTGAAAGTGACAATATTCGAAGAACTTGGGGGGAGGTAAGGGCCAGCAAAGTCATCATTCTCAAGGTCTCCAAAGTAAAGGCCAATCCCTTGAAGCCCACTGATGTCTACTCTATCAATGTTGATATCCCCTCCGGCGCCCTCTCTAGTGTTAAAGTCACTTGGAATTTCCTCTGCTTGAGTTGGGTCTGTTGGGTCGTCCAGAGGAAGAGATTCTGGAGGCCGGACAGCAACTTCATCTCCCTTTGAGGTTTTCTTCTTCTTTGCCTCCCTATCTCCACATTTTGTTCCTCGTTTTTTGTCTTTCTTGGGAGCTTTTGGGGGTTTTAGAGGTCAAACTGCCTCTTTGGTGCTCTCATTTTCTACCACTTGAAGCAGAGCAACATTAATCCTTCATTGGTCCTACACCTCCTGGTTTGCTGGGACAGTCTCCTCAATACCACCTGGGTTGACCTCAGCTACGTCTGGCTTAGCCTTGCCTTTCTTGCCCTTCATCTTGCTTGGGGCTTTAGCTCTGCCCGACAAAGCTAGCTTTCCATCCTTTGCATCTGTCTTCTGAAGAATGGCCTCCGGAGGGGGCGGAGTGGTTAATTCCTCCCAAGACAAGTCTCTCCGGTCGGTGGTGTTCCGGAGATGGGATTTTACCAAGTTGTCACTGGTAAAACAGTTGTGAAATCGATTTCCCTATTTTTCGGCAGCCCAAGCATTCAGCTTGGCACAAGTAGTCTGCCCCTCCTCTAAGTAGTCATTGAACTCCTTCGGCAGCACTACCAAAAGAAGAAGAATAATGTTTAAGTAAACAAATTTTTTAAGGAAAAAAAACAAACATGATGAAAAATGAACCTGTGTTTTTCCATCTGCTGGTAAACATGCTTGGGTTGACACCAGCCTTAATCTTCTTCCCATTCTCCCAAGCACCACTGATGAACAAGAATCGGGTTTTCCAATTCTTCTCTAATTCAAGCAGATCATCCACCACTTTGTAATTGTCGCCCATGTTGAAATGATAGAAAGGAATGATGTGGTTCTTGCAAAGGCTGGCCACAGTTGCGAACTACTCCATCAGAAGCGGGATTCCTGAGAGCCTGGAGGCCATGATGCAGGCCATGAGTGTGAACCAAGCGTTGGGGCTCAGTTGGCTTGGGTAGAGCTTTATCAGATGGAAATATCTAACGATCTCTGGGTCTAAGGGAAACCTAAGCCCCCAGTTGAATAACTCCGTGTAAAAAACTATCTCACTGAGCTTGCAATCCATTGGCGTCTCCGGATCGACCGATATCCTCACTTTAACAGATTCTGGGATCCCCCACTTTGTCCGCATCCGGCCTAGTTCAGCTGTGTGAATGAAAGCATAACTGATGTTCTGCATGGCTAGCAGATACTTTACACTCACTTTGTGGAAGCAAGGTCCTACTCTTCATTCAAGGCACTCTAGCAGGTCCGGGTGTTTGCTTTTCTTGACAATAGCGACCTCACTCGTCTGCCCGGAGACATCAGTCTCAAAAGGAGTTTCTTCAACACTGTCCTCCATTACGTATTCCCTTACCATGGAACGGTTGTCAGTCGTTTTTGGGAGAAAATTGTTGGTGTTTGGCTCAGTAAGCTGTCCGGATGGCTGAGCATCATTTTCCTTTTGTGGTCTGGAGTCCGGTTGGGGCTCAGATCCGGAGGGCTCATTTCGAAGGCTTGAACTAGTAGCCTTCAGACCAGAAAATTTGTCCTTAGGAACCTTGATGGGTGCTTCTGACCCTGTAATTTTGTCTTTGGCCTTAGACTTAGAGGGCACTGATTTGGGAGATTTAGACTGTGGAGCAACAGCCTGGCCTTTTACTAAGCAGCCTCTTCGTCGAAGCGTTAGCTTTCCTGGGGAGATGCCAGCATCCGATCCCATGGCTATGAATGGGGAGGGTCTCTTGGTACTTGTAACTGCTTGCTCTCGTTCGACAAAAGGCTCTGACTCCTGGACCGATGAGCCTGAGACGATTGGTGAAAGACTAGGTTGAAATAACCTTCTAGGTTTACAGCTTCTGGCAGAAGACGAACCTCGATCAGGCTCTGAGCTTGGTGTTTCCGATTTGTCGATAGGAGAAACTAGGAGGCCTGCAGCAATGTGTCTTTCTCGTTCGACTCTTTGTGCTTTCTCTAACTCCGAAAGATTAAGCCACCCACCTTTTACAAGTGCGTTTCTTGCTGTAAACATAAACTTACACCAAAAAGGGTTTTTGAAAAAGAGAGATAAAAGCTTTGGAGAATATGAGTGAAAAGATGATGAAGATGGTAAAACAGTGAAAAATGAGTTAATTTATACTAAAGAAGAAAAAGATACCCTGAAACCTAGGAGAATACGAAAAGATGGAAGTATTGATTAAAGGCGGTGCTGACGTCACAAGCATTAATTGAAGAGGTTACTTTTTTAAATGAGCGGGAGCGCTGTTCTAGGAGAAAAACGGCTGGTGAGGCGAATCAGAGAGGGACACGTGTCCCACGATCCATGGCAAAACCTTTGAGCTTCTAAGAGTTTTGTCAGTCCGGATGAATCCTTTATACAAATCGAAATCGGTCCGGACATTGTCACAGGTGCTCAAGAGAAATTTTTTAGGTCTTGCCAAAGGCCTTCGAACATAACCTAAAAAGGGGCTACTGATGAGTCCGGATTTTCTCACCACTCATTGTAGAAATCGGACATGGGAAATTCGGACAAAAACCACCCACTGAACCATCCGAACAGGACTAAAGTATTAAAAGCTAATCACATTTTGACTAAGCTAATTGCTAATCTGCTTAATAAACTAATGGGTTTTTTAAACTCGACCCGGTTTCATAAGTATGACCCAAAAGCCCATATGGCCCATAATTAAGGGTATAAATACCCAACCACCTTCATTAATGAGGGTCATGAACATTTAATACAACCAGGCAGCTCAAATCTCTCACTACAAACCACTTAAACATTAAATACCTTTGAAACACAACAAAACACCTAACCAAATTACCCTCTCTAACATTCTAGCTAATTATCTTTATCATTATTAGAGAGAGATCTGTAGTTTTGTTGTTCCCAAAAAACTTCAGGGACTTGATAATTAGTTTGCTTGGCTTCTTCTATTTTCTTCCTGATTTGAGTTTTCTGTGTAGAATTTCATTGAATTTAATATCATGGGAAGATGCTATCATGGTTGGAGTGATTGGATAACTTCAATGTTGTCCTGTTCAGGAGAATTTTTTTTAGAGCATAAATTTTCATATTCCAAGGAGCTATTGTGTATATAACCTTGGTCCATGGTCTGAAGAGCTTCAATAACTTCCAGTTCATCATGAGTATTTGGTTCTTGAGAGTTTGTTTTGGAAAACTGTTATCATTTGAAGAGTTATTATGTAATATAGGATTTTCCAGGGTTTTCTTACTGAAATTAACTTCTTCATTCTATTGAGTAGTTTGAGTATTTTGGATCACAATGGATTTGATTTTTGGCTTGTAAACTTTGTCGAATGTTTAAATAGTTCTGGAGTTATTCATGTTGAATTTCATTGACTGGTTTCAAGTTGGTTTGATTGTCTTTATCTACATTAACGATCTTTATTTTCTTCTCCGAGTGAAATCTTTGAGCCTTCTTTCAATCAGAGTATGCATGTCCCATGTGATAAGAGAAATCACAGTATGGGGGATATTTTTGTAGCTTAAAGATAGCCAACATTCTTTATTCTTTCCAAAGCCGATTCAAACGCGGTGATGAAGTTTTTTGAAAACATCTAATTCAATAAGAGCATAACAGGTGTTTTTGAACGCTCTGTTCTTATCGGGGACAATAACTCTGTAAGGATTCCATATCGAATAAGCAATATCATTCATAACTTTCGAATTGTATAATTATTCAGAGATTCTTTCTATCTTCACCCATATTAACGATAATGCACTTTCTTTATTTGTGTTGAAATCATGAGACCAGCGCAGTAATCTCATCATAGATTCTCCGATTGTCCACACATTTCTTGCCTAGAAAATACAAATGTCTTCCTTTAGATAAAATCTAATCATTCAAAAAAGTTATTTTTAAAACAAAAATGTTCTATTTTTTTAATTAAATTGGTGAATAATTATTTTCCGATACTTGATTTTTTAGTTATAACTCAATAAATTTCGGTGCTAATTTTGGGTTTTCTTATAATTTGGATTGTTTCATATATAGGAAAATAATAATAATAATAAAAGTTTAGCTCTTGTAAGCTATAAAAATACAATTAGTATATGTATTATGTGTTTTTTTAACTTTCATCATAATGTCTTCATCACTTGAATTGTAGTTTCTTATTTAACTTTATGTTTATTTATTTATTTACTCTCATTTTTTACCACTATATTATTTGTAAATTTTATTATTTTGGAAAATTCTTATTTATTTGAATACGCAAACACTTTGAAAATAAAATGTATCTCGATACTTTTTAAAATGTTTGTCTTACAAAAATAACAATTGGAATGACTCAATTTAATTCTATTTAAAAATAAAAATTATTGATAGTCTTTCCTAACATTTCTCTCTTTTCTAACTCTAGATGGACCTCCTCTCTTTCTTCCTTCTTTTTTCTCAGTTTCCTTACCAACCTCTTTGTAAAACTATGTCCTTTTCGTTTCATCATTTTTTCCATTTTCTCTCTTTCGATGACTGCTTTCATGAAAAAATAAACATGAATCTTCTCTTCAAATGACAAAAGAGTTGTTTTTTTGGGTCATCGTCCTCAATCAATCTGTTAGGACCTTTGTATGAAGCGATTGTAACCCTATAATTTGTATAGGAACGGTTCAGTGAATTGGTCAATTTTGTTTTGGATGTTTCGTTGTGCCTGTTTCCATGATTTAGAAGTGTCGTTCGTATTTCTCTGAAATGTGGGTCGGTCTGGATCTGCTCTGGTTAGCATATGTGCTGTGGTTTTAGCTGTCAAATCTGTTTTTGTAGATTGTTATTCCATCTTGTTTCATTTTTTTTGTCAGCGGTGATGTATTTGGTCTTCCAGTGTGCTTAAAGAGACTTGGTTGATGTTAATTTTATGGGTATCTAATTTTTGCTCCGCCGCCGAAAGTGTCGTAGAAGTCTAAGGATTTTTTGAGATTATTTTCCAATTCTATTGGATTTTGCTTTGTATTGTGGTGTTGTTGAAACAGTTATAAAATCTACCTCGTGTAGTTAACCGGATTCTTATGTAATCCTTTATAAATTATCTTGTTAGTATTTAGGTGCCTGGATATTTATCCGACTGTATTTAGATACTTTTGGGATATATCATTTAGCCTTGTAACTTAATTTAATATATATATAATATATATTTTAAACCAAAAAAAAATATCAATACTTTACTTTTGTTTGTTGTAACTCTTTAATTATACTTTAAAGAACTTAAAATTTATTAAAATACTCTATTAGGGTTTAGAACTATTTAAAATATAGTTAAGGATGACAAATGGCTATAGAGAAATAACAAAACCGTTAACAGAGTTAAAACTTTCAAATGAATGTTCATAACTATTTTCATACTCTTCGACATAACAAACAACCCATAAAAAAAATAGCAGCCATAAAAAATATTCACAATCGTTTTAATGTATATGTAATTTAACATTTGTTAACCTGCGAAATTATTGATGAAAGCTATTTTCAATATTGTGGAATATAATAAACATAAACTAAGCTAACAATATTTGAAAAGAAAATTATCGCATATTGTTTAGACTTAATTTCTCACGATTGTAAAAAGTCAAATCGTTAATTTAAGATGAAAAAAAAATACTATTAATATAGGAAAATATATTTTAACAAAAGTCTTTTGAAATCTATCTATGCAAATGATAAAGCAACAAATAATTGATTTCCATGATTTGAAATCATGGAAAACAAATAATATTGAAAAACCAAACTCAAATATGAAAGAAGAAAAAAGCGTAGTGCATATTGTTTAGAATGAATATACCTCTATTCAATAATAAAATAAAATAAATAAAAAGCATACATAACAAATTTATTCATAATTTTAGGATCAAATAATATTAATATTTTAGAATCAAAGAATATTAATGGTGATAAAAAGTCTAAAATTCCAAAAAACAACATAATACGTGTCCTTAAATTAATTTATTTTTATTTAAAAATATAAATATCAAAATTTGTGGTTAATTTTAATTTCCCATCAAAACCAGCATCAGCAAACCTTAAAAATAATTTGTTTATTGAAAAAAGTTAAATAACAATATTAGAGAAATTATTATAATCTTTTATTTTCGATTCTCCATTTATTCGTCTGAATTTTTGAAATCAATTTTTTTTTAAATATTAAAATTTGGATTCTATTTTGAGTATGAAAATAAAAACATAATTAAATATAGATATGAGAAAATATTCATACATATCCACATGACTTATTTCGGTTAGAGATACTAAAAAAGCAAAAGTTTATTAAAATAAAAAAAAAGGCATCTGATAAAGATATGATGGTAAATCTTCCGGCAAGAAACTAACAAGTCACAAAAGCACTGGTATATAATAGAGAGCAGACGAATGTTGTCCCGAAAGGGGTAGCTGAGTTGGTGGAGTAAGGCATGTTTGTGACCAGATATCATGAGTTCGAGTATCACTACAAACACTTTCTTGGTTGAACATGTCACCTTGCGTCGTTTACCTTCTGGCGTTGGTTTGCAGGCTATTGCGTCAGACTGAGGGTTTACCATGTGCGCACTCGTTGAGTAGTGGCTGCGGGTTCCCTCCGAAAAAAAGAAAAAAAAAAGAGCATATGAATGTTTAAACGTAAATCCCCAATAGTGGGGAAAAACAAACAAATCGCAGAATGATTGCTAAAGCAAACGATTCAACCAGTCCAGTAATCTATTGTCTCAGTTAAAAGAGAAATATGAGTAAAATAGAAGCAAAAGAAAACAAAAATAAATTATTTAAGAAGTAAAAAACGGGGTTAAGCCATCCAGCCAACATTACTACAAAAGAATCTCGAAAAAAAATTATAAGTCATATGGTGCGTGATCATCGAATAGTGAATCAAAGAACAAAATATTTTTGAGTTCTTATACTGCAAGATGTGATAAATCAGCGCACCAAAATAAGAACACCAGAGATAACGAGGGCAAGATGGAGGCCGATTTGTAGTCTCCGGTGACCAGCTGGGCCATTCATGACCATCAAGGGAAAGTCTGACCTTGATGCAAGTATCATCATATATACTCTAAGTGAAAATCCAATCATAGAGGATATGATTAATGAATTTAATACAAGAATAGAAAAAGACATTATGAAGATGAAATTTTATCCCAACTAATAAGTTTATCCTGAATGGAGAAATTTCCAAAGGTGGTAAGCCATATAATAAATGAGTAATGATGAATTCAACCCACTTGGCACACGGAGTAAATGTGCATATGATATGGTAAGTGTCCTTGATGGTGAAATTAACATTCCCAATTTCGATAGTCTATCAGTGGACATCATTATTATTGGTACTTAGGGTGGGGAACGAGAGAACGATGTTGCTAATCTGTGGAAGATTGTGATGGTTTCTAGCCTTACACGATTTAATTTGGACATACTAACTCAAGCAACCATCCAAAATTAAGTGTGAAACTTTGAGATTGTTGTCAAGTCTTGGAGTATACTTTGTCCGTAATAAATTACCTGAGAGGAAAAAAGCAACCACGAATCATACCAAAACAAAGTAAACTCCTCATTGTCTATCAAAACTTTGTACATTTTATTAGCCAAAAGTCTAAGATGGAGAATTTCGTTTCATGCTCAGAAATGAGATGAACTAAGATTTAAATCCCAAACGTTTTTTAGTTTTAATATTTTTAAACTCTATCCAGACACATCAGATGGAAGATTTGTTTATACTTTCAATTGACCCCATATGTTAAAAAAAGTTATTTGATCCCAATATTTTAAATATAGAATCGTAAGACCATTCTTCTTATAGGGAAAAGTGACAAATGACCATGTCACCTTAGAATCTGCCTTCACTTTGTGACCAAACCATATAAACTGTTAAAGAAACGATGTTGAGGGTTTTGTTTATTATTAATTGCCGACATTCCATAGAGTTTAAGCCACTATTTATATAATAATAATATGGGCTAATGGAGCTAATATCCCTACTGGATTTAATAATTCTAATACCCTACCTCAAAGTCACAATACAATACGGGTAAGCATTGAGAATATGTCACAAAGAAAATAAAACCACAATTCGACTAGGTCTTTGTGAAGATATCAGCAACCTACAAAGCTGATGGAACAAATGGAAGTGAGATGGTCCCAAACTAAAGATGATGACGTGTGAAGTAACAATCAATTTCAACTTACTTCGTTCTCTCATAAAAAACAGATTTCTTTTCAATATGCATGACGCTTTTGTTATCACAATATAATAAAGTAAACTTAGTAATGTTAACCCCCCTCGTATTTTTAAGAAGTTGTCGTAACCAAACAATCTTATGTGTAGTCAATATCATAGTACAATACTCAAAATCGGTAGAAGATATAGAGACACCATCTTGTTTATGATTTTCCGTGAAACTAATGCATCTCTGATTAGATTTACGATTGTGAGGATCGATATCTCAATCACCATAATTATAGGCACGTACTTTGATTTAAGAATTCGAAGGAAACAAAAGGCTTTGAACTGAGTACCACAAAATTATCTCAATATACGAAAAATAATTCCCCATTGGACATAAATTGTAGCAATAAAAATTTAACTGACCATGTGAACAACATGAGCTATATCTGGTCGATTAACTATAAGATAAAGCAAGCTTCCCACAAGAGTAACATACAAAGTCGAGTATGATAAATGAATACCATCAGTTGGAGAATATTGAGCATTAGTTTCAAGAGGGTGTCTGTCGTATGGTTATCATAAATTCACACTCGCTATAATAGATCATATATATATATATATATATATATATTGTTTGAGAAAGAATATAACCTTTCGGAGACTGAGGCATCTTAATACCCAAAAAATAACGTAATTATCCCAAATCTTTCATTACAAATCGATGATCCAAATTACGTTTTAGTGCCTCAATACCATCAACTTCATCCTGTAATAATCATATCATCTACATATAAGGATACAATAATCCGTTATAGGCTCGTATATTTTATACATAAAGCTTAATCGTGATTACTTGTATGAAAATCAAGGGAAATAATTGTTGTAAAGAATTTTTTAAACCGTGCATGAGGAACTTTTTGAGACCATATAAAGATTTTATAAGTGCCAAACTTCACCTGGTTGGTGAACAACATATATGAGAGGATTCATGTAAACCTTCTCGTGAAGATATTCATTTAAAAATTCATTTTTTAACATCTAGTTGAAACATCTTCCATTGGTGAACAAATGTAACAACAATAAAGGTACATATTGTCATCATTTTTTCTACTTGGGAAAAATTCTCCTAATAATTTACACCATACTTTTGGGAATACTCTTTTGCTACAATATGAGTCTTATACCTCTCAATGGACTCATCAGACTTGGTTTTGATTTTAAAAACCTAACGAGAACCAATTATATACTTACCAGGTGTAGGTGCAACCACATCTCATGTATGAGTATAATAAAGAGAAGTAAGCTCTACAGTCATAATATTTTGCAAACGAGGATCATAAATAGTTGTTTTAAACGACTTAGGTTCATATATATAATGTATATTTGCTATAAAATACAAACAGAATTGATTAATAAGAATAAGTAAAATCTGGTAGTTTGGTAGACTTACTTGTACGCGTATATCTCACGAGAAGGACGAATATAAAGTTGCACCGGAAGAAGAAGAAGAAAACTTAGGCATTGATTGAGCTGAAGTAATATCAGTTGGTATAGATGTCTCAAGAAACGATACACCAAAAATAATAATTGAATACCTATCACATCAAAATTAACCAATAACATGAAGATATATATTGCATATGTCATGTGATTTTGTATGGATCAAATAAAATGGAATGTGCTCCAGAAATATGACATGTTGAGATGCATATAACTTTTGACTAGTGAGATCAAAATTATGATATCCTTTATGTGTAATACCATAACCTAGAAAAACACGCATAACTGTTTTAGGGGACAACTTGTTCCTTTCGACATGAGGCTAGAGGACAAAACACGTACAATCAAGCACTCGTAAAGATGAATAATTTCAAAGATGTCTATATAACTTCCGAAACTGGGAAATCCCTAAATTATGGGTAGTAGGAATTAGATTGATCATATATACAGTAGCTATAAGTGCTTCTCCCAAAAAATACTAAAAACTTCAACATCTAAGAGCAAAGAACAAGCAGTTTCGAGGTGACGATGTTTCCATTCTAGAATCCCATTATGTTGAGGGGTGTGAGTACACAATGACTCGTATATGGTATCATCGGATCCAGGAACTGAGTGAAATTGTTTGAGGTATAATAACCCCAAGTCACACCTGAAGCACTTTATCACAACATAATGTTGAGTCTTAACAAACGCTCAATTTGTTTTGTAAATTTTGAAAAAAAATAGACATTCATTTCACAAGATAAACCCACGTATAAAAATATAGTTTCTAATAAAAGATAAATAACATCCGGAACAAACTTTTGTGTAAACATGAGATGGACCCCAAATACTAGAATGGGTAATAAAAAAGAGCGACAAAACAAGAGACACTTGTATCAAACGATAAGACATAAAAAAATTTCCAATTTACAACCACTGCAAGCCGAGATACTACAAGTGTTCAAATGATCCAAAACACCTGTCGAGACTAAAAGTTTCAAACACGACGTTGATAAATGTCACATGAAAGAATACTAAAGATAAAACTCACAAAAAATTGACTCAAAAGAAACAAATATAAATTAACACAAAATGCAACAATATCAATTATATATGTTTTCCACTATCAACACCATAGAAAGTCACAACAGTTCATTAGATTTTTTCCAAAAACACAGAGTTACCTTATGTTACAATATATCTCATTTATTATTTGAGTATGATGATCTTGTATAACACAAACAAAATCAGAAAAAAATATCCAATAACCAGATTTACACAAATGATTAGTAAAACAATATTCAAAACAAGGGTGAGAACATAGTAAATATCAGAAAGTTAGATAAGAAGTAGAAATAGACGTGACACCCTATACTCACATTATTGTAGCACTAGCTAACAAAATACATATGGGTAAAACATGATATAATGAAGCAAATTTCAAAATGTGAGGTGACATATGATGAGACACACTAGAATCCAAAACCCATAAGGATGAATCAATACCCGAGGTAGAAGAAGATACTAGACCAAAGTGATATGCAGATGTAGACATGATAAAGTTCTTATTGACTTGAAATAATATGAAAAACCTTAATCAAAATCATACTCAAACTTGAAATAAAAACTTGGAATCAAGTTAAAATTTAAAATATCATTTGAAATCTCAATCGAAATCTGACTAAAAGACCAAAATCAAATCGAAGCCCCAATCATGGTCCAAGTAAAAAACCAAAACCAAAAAAAAATCCAAACTCAAATTATCTAATATTAATACTTGTAATACCAATACTATAATTTACAATATAATTAGAAAAGTAGTCAACAATTACATGTAATACAACGGAACATATGGTGAGCGGAAATATATGAGTTCGAGTTTTTAGAGAACACTGATTAATATTTCAGTAGCGTTTTGGATTAAGTCTACGAGATTTTATTGAATGAGTTATCATCAACAGAGTTGGCACCATCCACCGATCAAACCGATCCAAAGATCAAACAACACTCTGATACCATGCTAAAGAAAAGACAGCTAGGGTTTCGTTTATTAAAACTTAATGAAATTACATAGAGTTTAGGAATTTATTCAGAATATAGTAATACGTGATAATGAGAATAATATCTCTGATGAACTTAATAACTGTAACATAAATGACAGAGAGACTGAGTCAGCTCTTTGAAGACTTTTACAAGTAGAATAAAAATAAAAAACTAGTATATTTAACCTTAAAAAGAACTAAATAAGCTGGAATCTACCGACACAAAATTTGTGTTTTGAAATCCAAAACCCTTGTTAAAAATAAGTTTCAAATCATAAAAAGAAATCGTCACATGAAAAAAGAACATATAGACGTTTATATAATGGGTTATTAACATTATTTTTGGCAAAAAATCACTATAACTCTCCCATGTATACTAAATGTTACAAAAATATCCCCCACGTTCACTTTTGTATTGAAACTGTCCATACTGTATGAATAATGTTGTATTTTAGTCATGCACGTGTAACCATTAGGTAAATTCTCAAAAGGCATTCTTAAACTCCACACTATAAACAATTTCTTAGAATCTTTTAAATTTAAAGGTAATGTTGACATGTCCAGTTGGGACACTAGACATACCCTTATTGAATTCTATTTGAAAGATGATTTTTGTCAGCTTTGGACAAAAAATGTCTGGACCATTGAGCAACGCTCTATGAGTCTGTTCAAATGGATACCAGAATTTAATCCAAAATTTGAAAACTCTGTGACACCAATTTAGATTAGAATATCTAATCTTCCTGAATACTAATACAATGATAGCATTATTTCATCCATATCTACTGCCATAAGAAAACCTCTAAAATCTTGGATTCTTGATAAACATAGATCCAATCATAACTCATGTTATACTTGGATTGAATTGGATATCATAAAATTGTAATTTATAGAGTATGGATTTGTTTTGGCAGTAATAATGGATGTTGGTTTGATATAAGCTATAGAAACATTTCATCTTACTGCTCAATATGTAACCATTTTGGCCACAAGAATTCAGATTTTAAAAGACTTCTTCAAAATGCTAAACATCCTATTGATTAGGAGAATCCTGCAATTAATACTTTACCCACTATATGCCACAAAATCAAATCAATTATTGTCTCTAATAACCGTGTCAAAGATTATAATCTTACTGTTTTGATTATACCTAATCCTAAACAGTACCCTTAGCATATTAAGGCTCAAAACATGAGATATAATCTTACTAATATTCACAATGGCTCTCGCACAGATCATACTGATCGGATGGACAAAACTAAGGAAAACTTCCCTAATTGTGTTGAGGTTATTGAAGCCATTACATCTCTAGAAATGGGGTTCAATACCAATTCTAGGTCTAATAATACCAATTTAGATTCTAAACATCACACTCCCAACCAATATAACATATGTAGCCTTCCTACTTCTCCTACTATGAAACTCAAAACAATTGATAAATATTTCAAAGAGCTTCTTAACAAGAAACTCAAAGAGCCCAAAAGAAAGAAGAATAAAAATCATGTTATTATCAAGTCCCTAAACTTTTTGGGGCCAAACCAGTCCTCTTCTAGTTTTTTCCAAATTACTATTAATATCATTAATCTGAACATTCGAGAAATATGTAATAAAGCCTCTCTTAGAAGGCTCAGGTCTCTTAAATTTAAGAGGAAATATGACCTAATTTCTCTTCAAGAGCCCTTAATTGATAGAGATAATCTTCCTAATATTGTTGATAAATTAATATTCCCTAATTTTATTTCTAATTTTAATAACGAGACATGGATCTTATGGAAATAAGTTTTCAAGCTTAATATACTTATGGATACTGTTCAGCTTATTCATGTTGAGATTCCTATCAAAACATGCCTAAATTTTTTAATATAATTATTATTTAAGCCAAATGCCAAAGAAATTTAAGACTTAACCTATGAAATAACCTTAGAATATTGTCTTATTCTCATAAAGAGTGGTTGGTCATGGGTGATTTTACTATATCTTCTAGCCATGAGCAACTTAATTGTTCTACCCCTTGTTTGCAAAGCCAAAATGATTTCAATGAGGTCATGAATGATTAAAATATTGATGATGTTGGCTATGCTGGTAAAAAATATACTTGGACAAATAAAACTAAGTGGAAAAGGCTTGGTAAGGTATTTTATAATCAAGAATTGTCTGACTTTTTCTATGATACTAAAGTTCTCCATCTTGCGAGAACTTGCTCTGATCATGCCTCCCTTTATATATCTATCTCTAATGAGAAATTCAAAACTAAAAATCTATTTCGTTTTCAAAATATGTGGCCTTATAATTCTGACTTCTTATCAATTGTTGATCAATATTGGAATCTGGTCATGCATGCTAATAATAACACTATCTTTTGGTATAAGCTTAGGAGACTTAAATCTACCATTAAAGATTGGAACAAAAAATATTTTGGTAGTATTTTTTACTCAATTTCTGAGGCTGAAGATATTATTAATTCTCTTGATATTAATTATCAAAGGTTTAACTTTTTCAAGGATAAAAAAATTTGGATAAAGCTAAAGTTAATCATCTTCATTTGTTGGCTAAGGAAGAGTCGTATTGGCTTCAAAAGTCTCATTCTAATTGGATTAAGGATGGTGATTGTAACACTAAAACCTATCATAGATATGTTAATAGGAAAATGAAATGCAATATAATCAATAATATATATGATAATATGGTCTGAATTTCTGATAAAAACTTAATTAGTGCATATGCTGAGAAATACTTTAGGTAATGCCTCACTGATTTCCCTCATAATTCAAATATGGATTCTCTTACAGGCTTAATCCCTACTCTAATTATTAAGGAGAATAATAGTAACCTTATATCTATCCATGATATGTAGGAAATTCATAGAGTGATTTTAAACCTTAGTAATTTCAGTGTTGCTGGAATTGATAGGTTTTATAGTAAGTTGTTCAAAATCTGTTCGGATATTATCAAAGGAGACCTTACAGCTGCTATCCAATCTTACTTTATGGGTCATAATATCCTCAATGGGGTTCTTACTACCCATATTTGCCTTATCCATAAGTCTAACAATCCTACTTCCTGGAAATATTTTGGACCTATAAGTCTTTGTACCTTGTTTAATAGAATCCTATTTAAACTATTAAACAATAGGCTGGCTGTTCTGGTTTCCAAAATAATCTCCAATGTTCAGCGTGGCTTTGTCCTAGATAGAGATATTCAAGATAATATTTTACTTGCTAAGAAATTATTCATGACCTCAAGCATAAGAATAATGGTGATAATATTCTAATTAAGGTTGATAAGTTTAAAGCTTTTAACAAAATGTCTCATAACTTTATTCTTACTATCTTATCTAAGTTTGGCTCCACGTCTAGTTTTATTAACTTGATTGCTAAGATTATTAAAGGTATTCACATGTCCATCTTAATTAATGGTGAATCTAGAGGCTAGTTCAAAGCTATGAGAGGATTAAGACAAAGAGATCTAAATTCTCGTAACGTATTCATCATAGCTGAGGAGTACCTTCGTAGGGGTCTTAATAAGCTTTTCTATGATAATAATCTGATGACTTACAAAACTACGAGTCCCATTATTATCCCCTGCCTCTCTTTTACTGATAGGGATGACAACAGGGCGGATCGAGGACGAATATCTATATACCCGATACCTGCCCCGTAGTATAAAACTGGTACCCAAACCCGCCCCGAACCCCGATGAGTATTTTTTGTCCATACCAACACCCGAACCCGCGGGTTCGGGTTATCCACCGGGTACTCGGCGAATGAAACTCGTAGTTAATAGCCTAACCGAACCCGACCTAAAATATTGTTAGAATAATATTTATGTAATTAAATATTGAACCTTCATTATATATAAAATATTGTTAAAATAATATATATATATATATATATATATTATAATTTTGTTAGAATAATAAGTTTTATTATTTAATAATTAATATTCAAGCAGAATATATTAACCTAAACAATGAAAAAAGACAAGGAAAAAAAATAAACATAGAGATACACTATATATTTGATAAACAAAATTTGATAGGTGATTAAAGAAATCACCCAACATAAACATTATCTTAAATTATATATATTATCTTAAACTAGGAAAAAAAAGAAAAAAAATCTAAAATATATATATGATAAATAAGAATCTGACAATTAAAGAAATCATTAACATAAATATTAATCAATCAACAAATATGATTAAAAAAATGCATTAAAAATTCAATAAATATTTGTTTATCTTCTTAAAAAACAACGATTTTGATTTTTTATTATTAGTACTAATTATGGTTACTCGGACCTAATAAAACATGATTTAAAAAAAAACAATTAACAGTTCTCTTATTTATGTTTTTTAGTATAAAAATAATAAATAAATATATATATATATATATATATATATATATATTTAATTTTAGTAATTTTGATTTCGTATATAAACGTTACTATATTATAGTTTATAAATATTTGAAAAAAAACAATAAACAAATATATAGTTGCTCCAAAAAAAACTACATCCAAAGAGAGGATATAAAGTTAATAAACACACACCTAAAAAAATAGAAATCTTCAAACTGACAAAGCAATTATAATTTATAGTTCGTGCAAGCGAGATTTAATTGTGGGCACAAAAACAATAACAAAAACGAGAAAAATAAAAATAATACCTTTAGAAAAGAGAAATATTTTTGTCTTTTAAATAGAGTAACGAATCTCATAATAGTGTCGAATGATTCCATCGAAGATAGCAAATCATGTCCAACTATTTGAGAAAAATACCTATAAATCATGGCCATCTATATTTTTTTTCGTTTAATATAATGAAAAAGTTGTACATGTACTCGGGTATATCCGGTAAAAATAAAGATACAACAATCAAGTAGCCAAAACAGATGACAAACAATGAAATACATCTAAGCCAAAACAGATGGCTAAAACTGAAAATCTAGCAAAATCTACTTATTTTCTTGTGCTAACTAGTTCGGATACAACCTGCATTTTGTAAGAGAAAACAGTCATATAGACATGCGCCTTGATGGCGTGTATGATGTCTTTTGGTTGAGTTTTCACTCCGTCAAAGATCAGCCGGTTGAAGGCTTTCCAAATGTAATAAACGGTGCAAGCAAAAGCTACCTTCTTGGTACGGTTTTTCCATGAAGTACCTTTGGCTTCCTTCTTAATCCCTTTCAGCGCACAGCCCAACGTAGTCACTTACATTGGAATGTGTATGAAGTTCCAAGTTTTTCTCCAAATTAAATTTCTCACAAAACAGTCAAAGAAGAGATGACGGGTTGTTTCTTGATTATCACTACACAATGGATAAGTTTGATCAGTCTCAGCATAGGTAATTATGTCCCTTGTACGCAACTTACCATTGAATCCAAGCCAAAGCACAAATTTATGCTTAGGAGAAATCTAAGAGTTCCAAATGATAGAAGCCTATTGCCTCGGAACAGCCCTTGGCCTAAATAAATCATCACAATCACCTTATGCCCTGAATCGTTAGATTACCACACTTGTAGCTTGGTAAAGGTTGTTTCGTTATCGGTAAAATGGCTACTGATTTTGTCTCAAATGGCAAAGATTTTCGTGAACAAAGGTGAGTCACGGTTTTGAACCGTCCAATCCTAAACAGAAGTGTCTCTCATGTAAACTGGATTAACCCATGGGATCCTAAGATAATCTTTTTTTGCAGTAATGTTCTAAAGAAGCTTCAGAAGGAGAGAGCAATTGCAAGACTTCAAATATCTAATGGCAAGCCCACCTTCTTCGTTTGGTAAACAAATGTCACCCCAAAGAGCTAACGATATTTTTGAGCCCTAAAGGAAAGTATGACATAACTTAACAATGTGTGATCTTACCGAAACCGAGATGAGGAAGATGGAAAGCCAAAAATCCTTGATACCTTGAAGGACAGATCTGGCTTAGGACAACGAAGAGTGAATCCAACTGAGAATTCGTGCTCTAATGCTATCAAGTAAAGGGGAAAAATGAATGACTCTTAAGGAAGAAGCAGATGAGGAATACCAAGATAGCGGAAGGGTTGGCCCTTGCATAAGGTGAGTACTTTCTACGATATTATCCATAGGTTATGGTTGAATTCCAGCCATATAAATGTTAGATTTAAGAACGTTTAAGTGTAGGCCCGACATAGAACCAAAATCCTCGAGGCAACCAATAAGAATATGATAGTGTGTCAGAATATTAGAAGAAAGAAACATAAGATATGAAACCCTAACCCTAGGTTAGAAAGCAACTACCCATACCCCTAATAAAAGTCTAACGGCAAAATAGGGTATAAGATGCTTTATATAGAAACTACCCATACCCCTAATAAAAAAATTATATAAGTGTCTTAAAATAGAACAAATAAATAAAAATAACGCGTAAATATAAAAACTGGTTTTTGGAGGCTTTATGGGCTGAATTTGGGTATCAAACTTTGTGAAAAGTCACTTTTTTAAATATGACAGACGCGTCGTAATATTCAATTTGAGTACATGTTTGACCCAATTCCGATACCTAAGAGAGAAACCAGTCTTTCTGCATTCTACGCTACATCAGAATACCAATCAATGGTTCATCGCCCCAAGCTAACAACATCAAGTCATCGGCGAAGGCAAGGTGTGTTATTTTAAGGCTACCACACTTGGGGTAAAACTTGAATTTTGAATTTTCAGTATCCCTCTTGAGTAGTCTAGAAAGGTATGAAGATATAAGGAAAACTAGGGTCTTCTTGTCTTAACCCTTTGTCCCTTTAAAGAAACTTTGAATGCTTCCGTTGATCAAAACCGAATAGGAAGGGGTCGTAATGAATTTCATTATCCATCAAATAAACTGATCACAAAAATCCAGTCCCATTAAAACTTATTCCAAAAAATTCTAAGATATTGTGTCGTATGCCTTTCGAAGGTCGATCTTAATAATATATCTTGGCGAAGACCTCTTACGATTGTAACCTCGCATTAACTCTTGCATGAGGTGAATATTATTCGTCATCAATATTTCCGGCATGAAGGCGGATGAGATTTATCCACTAAGAAATCCAGAACATGTTCCAAACGTATAACTAAAATTTTAGTGATTAGCTTATACAAAACATTGCATAAAGCGATCAGCCTATAGTCCATCATGGAATTTGCATTACTAGACTTAGGGATAAAGATGACAACCGAACAATTAATTTGCTTAAGGAGGGAAGAATGCTCAAAGAATTCTTTAATGGAAGAAATAAGATCGTCTTCAATAACATCCCAAGCAAATTTTAAGAAGGTGACGAAAAACCATCCGGCCCAAGGGACTTATCCCTCCCGATATCATTAAGGGATGTTCGTATTTCATCCTCTGAAATGTCGGAACCCATGAGCTGCCTTGGCTCATCACTAACACACGAACCCAAACCAAAAACCTCGTTGTCCACCAACTCAACATATGTTCAGGAGCCAAGTAAATCTGTAAAATATCTCGCGAAAACATCCACGACTTGACTATCCGAACTAGACAAGGTAGCAATGGCTAAAGTTACAGCCGCAATGTAGTTCTTCTTATATTTTTTCTTAACCAAAGAGTGGAAGAACTTGGTACATCTATCTCTCTTCAACATATACGCACTTTTGTCTTTTTGCTAGAAAAAACAAAATTCAGCTTTGCACAAGTGAAGAACAGAATTTTTGGAGCTCTACAATCTCATTTAATAACCCCATGTCAGTAGGGAATTGGCGAAGCTAGATTTCATAAAACTTAAGTTTAGTCTTTTCCTTCTTAGCCTGTTTTGATATATATGATAAATATTTAAAATTTAGGTATCTCAAAACAGGTTTAAGTCGAGCCATTTACAACACTAAACAAATTGAGCAGTCTCTCAAACTGGCATTTGCCAATTTTGTTCAATCATGTGAAGGTAAATGGGATGGTTTGTCCACATATTAAAGAACTTGATGAAAGTTCTTCTTTAAAAAACCTGCTGATATACATCCACAATACACGGAGAATGATCAGAAATATAAATACGTGGAAAAACGTTTACCGAGCAATTCATTGCCGCTTCATCAAAACTATCACAAAACTCCCAACCTTTGAGCCTAGTAAGAATAACATCTTAAACACCACTTCAAGTCTATTTGGTTTCAAGGATATATATGATATCTATGTCGTTACTATGAATGAAGTCTCTCACTTCATTCTATTTTAGGGGGGGTGTTAAAACCCATAATATTCCATCAAACAATCTTTATAGATGGTTATAAAGCCATAACGGCCCCTTCTTCATATCGAAGGTAGATTTGTGGTTGAGTTTGTTTGCCTTACAAGGCTTGTCTATGTGCTGATATGACCCTTGGTTTTTAGTTTTGCTACATCTATGATTTGACTTAACCACGATATAACCATCAAAAGAGAAATACTTGTGCATCATTCTCTCAAACTTATCGTCGGTGGTCTGCTCTTTGAAAGACTCATTAGATGATAAAGAGGGGTTTTCACCAACTCCATTTTCATTCTCCACAACTTGGTCAGCTGTGCTTTCTAATGGAATGTTGGCTACCTTTAGAGTAAACATTTCACCCCGTAACTTGTTGCCCACAATTAACAATGGTAGAATTAACCTTTGGCCCGTTTTCAAGAACTTTGTGTCTAGCTTATTTCTGCCTAACGTGGGGAGCTTTGTTCAAAGTAGCATAAGATGACCCGGTTCCATCATTGTGGAAATTTTCATTTTCGTGCCCAGTAGCCTTTCAACCATCACAAAACTTGGGAACAAATTCATAGACAACCCTTTGGAAAAACAATTTCCCAATCGGTGTGTTGGAAGCTATTTCTTTGGTCAACGATTTGGAGATATCCAATTTGACCAAGATCCTAACAAAATAATTTTCTTCATAATGTGAGTTAGCTTATTCAAATACAACGGGGTACCTATCTTTATACCTAGCTTGCTTACATTATTTACGTTCCAGAATTCCAAAGGGAAGTTAGGGAGTTGTATTTAAACCGAAACTTGGTTTATTGCCTCATCTAAAAATTCAAAATATCCGGGCATTAATTTTAGCATAAGAGGATGGTAAAAAATATAGTAAGGTCCTCTATTAAGGACTGAATTATAGAAACTTCATCAAGGAAATTAAAAATAATTCAGCCACTTGGATGAAAATTTACTTGATGTTTTCCCTTCCAAGTTTGACACCTTGAAACAACAACTTGCTTTCTAAAATTTTCCGGTAACATAGCCAATTAAAGGTAAGCTCAGTCGATTCGAGATCTTTATAACATCACTAATATCATAGAAAACTTGGTCATTATTATCTTTTCTAACCCCATCCTTATAACCAAGTTTAATGTCGGTAGTCGGCTTACGGTTATCCGAAAAAAAGTTAAGTGGTTAACGTTTTCTCCATGGACTTTCCTCGAACACCTTATGTACCTCTACTTTTTGATATTTCTACCCATTAACAATCGTGGGAGATGTTTCTTCCACTGTAACGTCTTCCCCTAGTGATGGAGGATTACTAGGAGATGAAGGCTGGTCAAGACTCACAAACACAATTAAAGAACTAGTAATATCTCCAGCAAAATTTATCTTTTTTAGTGACTTTGTGTTGTTATTTCTGGTGCTTGAGAGAGGATGAAATTCCTCATAATCCTCATTAGAATATTGAATATTTGAAATAGGATAAGAGTGACGAGAATTAGCAAGTTTAACCCTTTGCACATTCTTCTTATAAGACTTCTCCACATCATGTTCGCATCCATGACTTTATGTTTCGACTTTTGAGGTTGTTCTTGGATTTGGGAGGTCGCAATAATAGATTCATTACCATTTGAAGTATTTAATGAACACCCACTATCAACAACAATATTTGGAAGCCCCTCGTTGCAGACATCTCTCCCTTCAAATTCAAAATCGTCTTCTTCTTCACCAAAAACAACTCTCTAGATTTCCGTTTAAGGGTCGTTCTTAGTTTAGTAAGCTCATCTATGATTTTTTACCTTTTTAGTACGTTTTGAGCTCTTAAGTTGAAGCTCTTTGTTTTTAGGACCAGTTGTACTCTCCTTACTTCCATTAACCGCCAAATCATTCAAAGCTGGAACTTTGTTTTGTCCCATTAGAAAGACCAAACCAGAAATTGAGTGTTTAATTTCTAATTTGTAAAAATAAAGAACAAAGGTTTAAATTTTGTTTTTGTTAAAGAAAAAAAACACATCGGATGAGTTTCCAAGTGAGAGTAATTCTGTCTCTAACATATAGTTATGTTTTATTGTGGTCATGTAGAGTTTTCTTCGGCTAGATCGGGTGCCAAACTTTAACTGGATCCATCGACCATTATAGTCAAGTAATTTTTTTTACTTTCCACATTAAAACCCGGGCCCAACATTATGGACTTATCCTAAAACTAATGGAAGTACGTTAAACTGAAATTTGATCTATTTAATCAATGATTATATTAATTTTCTTTAACTACTTAATATATGTTTCTAGTGAGTAGATGCGTATTTTAGATTCGGTGTGTACATATACATCAGAATCGATAGTAAAACTTGTTGCTACTTTGTCGCATTTATTCGGCTAAAAATCATGGTTAGTCACCGAAATGGGTCACTTGTTTCAAAATAGCATTTATTTATTTTTTGTATCAAACTAGTTATTTTGTTTCATCATCGATCAATAGTGTTGGTCTTTTTTTACATTTTTAGCCACCACTAGTGACTATAAATGTAAAACAAACCAACAAAAATGGGAGTTTCGAAACAAATTAAATCTGAATGGCAGTTTCGAAACAAATGACTTACTGAGTTGACTAACGAAAGCTCTTATCCCATTTATTAACATTTATAACATCCAAACATAGAAATATAGGAAAGAAGCTTTTAAAATTGGGCAATGTATCGAAATTCAAAATAATAAGTAATTGAAGTATAAGAAATTTTTTGCCATCCACCTCATTCTGATTATAATTGAAATATTTTAAGAGAACTATAACAAAAACAAACACAAACAATCTTGTATAAAGACTTCTAAATAAAAGTTGTAAAATTCATAAAAATACAAAGAAATAAAAATCGTCACAGACGTCATCATCACGAATTATAACTCGTAAACAATAAAACACGGATGCGATATAGATGGTTCACGGTAATCACAATAACAGAAATGATAAAAATAAGAAGAATACGCCGAGAAAAGAGACACATGGCCTTCTACAATTTATTTAGTTTGGGGATTCATCCAGCAGATATTGGGGTAATTCTTCTGTTTTTACCACGTCATAACCCGGGCCCAGCATCTTCGAATTATCCTAGAAGCAATGGAAGCACGTTAAACTGGAATTAGTCTTCTAATATCAACGATTAATTCGAACACCTAATATTTGATCACGATTATTTTCTAAAATTACAATAATTAGTTCAGCACAATTTTCTGTAGTTTTATTTTCTAAAATTCCAATAATTCTTTAATTAGTTGATATATATATATATATATATATATGTTTTTGGTAAGTAGATGCGTACCTTAGATTCGGCGTGTACGGATCCATCGGAATCAATAGTGAAACTTGTTGCTGTCTCATCGCATTCTTTCACAGTTATAAAATCCAAACATGGGAATATAAAATGGTATCCCACCGGAGAGAAGCTTTTCAAGTTTGGCAATTCAAGGAGCACCAAAGAACGAAGTAAAGGAAGTATAATCTTTGTGTCATTCACCGCCTTCTCACCCTCAAATACTCCCTCTACTTCATCACAAAATCCAACCTCTAGTCTCGACAATTTTGAAAGACCTCCCACAGCAACAGAAACTGGAAAAATATATTTCAATTTTTTGCAACTACTAATATCAATAGTTTGAAGATTAGGGGAAAATGTAGGGTTGGGATGATCCGACTCTCCACGGTTGTCTTCACCTATTATTGCCTCCAATTTAGAGCAATTATATATCTCAAGTTGTTTTAAGAGTGGTAGATTCCTAGCTGAAGTAGGTGAGAAGATATTTCTCAAACTATTGCAACCAGATATCTTCAGTTTGGTAAGATTGGGCGTATAAATGCATCCGCTCCATATATCCCTCAGTTTGCAATTATCCGCTCCGTATAATTGCAAGGATTCAATTGAAACTAATGAAAGAGGCTCTTCGTTACCAACACCCTCCATATGAAACATTTGATCTAATTCCTCAATACTCCATAGACTTATCTTTTTTAGAGTGAAGTGGCTTTGTTTAACCAGCATGGCTAAAACAGTGTACCATGTCTCTGCTTTCTCGAATACCCCGAGATGATCTAATTGCTGCAAATAAGAGAGATGAAGGTGTTTGGGTGATGATCAATAAGTAGATCCCATCCATATGACATATGAGAATAGAAATATCTGCTCAAAAAGATATGTACAACAAACAACCGTTTCTTCTTTTATATAATCGCCATTATTATTATTATTACTTAACTAATTATTTTATGCTTGTTTTATTGTACTATTTGTAAATATTTTAGGTGGGCACTTGTGTATCCTTAAACAGAACAAGACACTAAAATAAGGACTAACATGATTAAGTAGTAGTAAATCTTATGTTATGGAGATTGTATATTGTAAAGCAAAACAATATTTATTACTTTGAAAGTCCACAAACATACCTTTCCATTTAGAAGACGATTTATTCCGCTTTCTTCCTCTTCTTCGATAACTAGCATCTGCAAAGATGGGCTTGAAATACGATTAATATGCTCTTGTTTATCGTAACGCAGACATATTAGTAAGGGGAGCACAATATCCCCTGAACTTCCTCCTTCCTCCTCCTCAGGACCAAATATTTGAACCAATCCAGAGTTATCAGGTACTAAAAGATATTCTAATCTCTCAAGACGTTGGGCAATGGCAATGGACATTATATATTTCAGTTTGGGGCAGTCTGATATATCTATGCTTTCTAGTTTCCCAAAGCATCCAGTTTGATTATGATTCAATGAAATTGCAATTTCATCCTCTTCCTTAATAATATGCTCCAAAACAGGGCATCTTTCTACCTTCAACCTCTGTAGTCGTATCAGACTTTGAGCAAGAGATTCAGAGAAAACAAATGTTAAGCTCTGGCAGTCAACAATAGATACATCTGTGAGATTTTTGAAGCCAGCATCTGGTGTTGGCCCTTGCCAAAGACACCTCAATTCAGGCAAAGACTCCAGCTTCAATTTGGCTAACTTTAAGAAAACAGGGGAATGCTCTTTCACCTCAGCTGTATTGACCAGGCATTTTAATCCATCTGAATGCGAAACCTCAAGAACTTCCAACTTGTTGAATCCTTCTTGATGCATGTACGGGGTTATGCATTCTATCTCACCACTTCTATCTTCTACTTCAAGATCGTTTACTCTTGGCAACAAGTTCCCAAAAACATTCTTCCCAGTCGATTCAACATTCACAAATTTCAATGTATTAGTAGAACCAGAAAGTTCTATAGTAATAAAATCTTCTTTGCTAGAAATATGTATATAGTACCATTTCAACTTTGGAAAAACAAAACCTTTTGGAAGACTTGTATATTCCAACTCCAATGATAGTCTCTTCAGGCGTTGAAGTGCCTTCAACTCTGAAACCTTCAAATTGCTTCTCTCTTCCCCCCACAGTTGATGCGAGCCATGAGTATATAATTCTTCCAGACTCAACAATTGTTTTAGCAGATCATCTGGAACCTTCATTAGTTTCGGACAAAAGGACAGGTCCAACAATTTTAAATGCTGCATTTCACTTATTCCATCAGGCAGTTGAGTGATATCTTCAGATCTCGCAAAGCTAAGAATCTCAAGATTCATTAAACCTCTTAATGAAGGCATGTCATCGAGGCGGGTGCAGTATACCAAAGAAAGGCTTCGCAGGTTTGTCATACCTTCAAAAACTGCATTTGAAATTGATTCCCATTTGTGGTCAATTACCAACAATACTCCTAGCTTTTCATAACTAGTTCCACTTGGCAGTATAATATTTTGTTTTAAATGAATAAAAATTATCATAGATGCAGCAAGCATATCCATAGTTGGAGGATCGCTTGACACATGGACATATGTTCCTGTGAAAATACTATCAGGCTTTGATAACATCCATAGGGAAAAATCGCGGATCATGTCATGCATTTTCACCTCATGTTTTTTTTCATCTCCGCTCTTTATTAACAAACATTTATCAAGGAGTGTGTCAATACATGATCCCACCAAATTTCTCTTGTCCTCAAAGTTGCCACGTCTTTTGAACTCGGTTCCTGCTATTTGAACTAAATGTTCTTTAGAAAACTCGCAATCTTCTGGAAATAAAGAACACAATAACAAACACCGCTTGAGATCATCTTTCAACTCATCATAACTCGATTGAAAACACATATATGCATTTTTCTTTTCATCTATGTTGTTGATGTCTATCAGTTCGAAGTTATTTAATTTCTTCAAAGCAGCTTTCCATTGTTCGTCAGTGTTTTTCTTTAAAGCGGACGCAAGTGTCACAATAGCTATAGGTAAGCCATCACACTTTTTTGCAACTTTCTTTGCAATATCTGTCACTGGGGAATCATCATCAAGATCAGCTTTTTCTTTAAACAGAGCCCATGTTTCGGATTCAGTCATGATTTTTAGCTCAACCTTTTCTTGACAGCTCATAGTTTCACAGACGTGCATATCGCGTGTAGTCACAATGTATTTGCACTTTGTTTGACTTGCATCAATCTCAATTCCAATGTCTGTTAATTTAAACTCTTTCCAAACATCATCGAGTATGATGAGGATGCTTGTTTCTTGTTTCAACCGGGAGAGCAAGCGACTTGCTCTTAGTGTTTCATCATTTTCATCATCAAACTTCAAACCCAGTTCACCAGCCATTTTATCTTGCATTTTTTTAATATCTGGCGTTTTGGAAAAGACAACCATTAATGCGTTATCGAAAAGATTTTTATCCTTAACTTCTTGGCCAATTCGTTCTACCAATGTTGTTTTCCCGACCCCTCCCATTCCGTACAACCCAATCATTTGAACCTTATCGTTCTGCAGCCCATGTATGATATGATCGAAAGCAGCTTTCGAAGAGTCAGAGAGGTTGGGTTTCACTCCAGAAAATTCTAATGGTGGAGGTTGAACAAGCCGACCCACTGATCCAGACGGGGTATTACTAATAAGATCCTTAACTAGCACTGTCTTCTTTTTTAGGTTTCTGCTTAAGCGATATTTGAAGTTTTTGGACAAAAAACAGCCTTGTGTTTCATTTATCTCTGTTTCTGTTGATTGTTTCCAATCCAAGACATCCTGAGCATCAGCTAACCATTTTCTGACGTCTTGCTCAATATCTTCACCGTTCCTCTGGGCCCTCTCAACAGCATGCTGTGTACGGCCTTGAGCATCTTTTAACTTCTCAGCTTCTTTTTGAAAGTTGTGTAAATTGCTTCTAAAACAGAACACATAACTGAATTGCTTTACTATTACTCCATTTATAACCATTTCTGTATTTTTTTCCACAACTTTTCCGGCCATGGCCGTAGCTATAACTAGCTCTGCCATTTTCCAAATCTACAAATAAGAAAAGTAATCATTGAAATGGATAAGGAAAAAGAAATCAACGAAAGAAACTGATAGTTCACACAGTTATGAAAGTATTCCTTCAATTGATGTGAATCACAGTTCCAAGCAGTAGATGCGTTCACACTACCATATAGTTTTAAAACTTTAAAATGCAAATGCAAATGCAAATGCAAATGCAAATGCAAATAAATATTTAGGTTCCCTTTAGAAATTGAAAATTGAAGTGCGGGTCGATGAGTTGATGCAATGTTTGCTTTAGGAATTGAATATAAAGGTGTGGTAGATGCAATGTTCTAATAAACTATAAACTATAAACTATAAACTATAAACTATATATGAGAGTAGTGAATGCTTTCCCTATATAACTTGGATCTTCTGTCAATATAGTTTGAAACTTCAAACTTCAAACTTCAAATGCAAATGGGAACATGATTTTTTAAACTAGGCACGCAACTGTACACTGTACATATTCACATTTCTTTTATTATTATTTTGTCTCTCTTATATTCGCTAAATATTCACAACATCTTTTGTTATTTAAATGTTGTGGCCCTTTCCTGGTTTTATTTAAACTGGCCCTTTGCTGTTTTTCAGAACATTATTTGTCTCTCTTAAATAGACCCTCGAGCATACTCTTTTAATTACTTATCTTTGTAATTAATCTTTTTTTTCTCAGTTATTAATTTTTATATATATATTTTTAGATTTAAATATGTATATATAATTTTTCTCTATTGGATTCGATAATTTAAGTTTTTATAGTTACCATTACTTGATATATTTTGTTTTGGTTATTTTTTCTATTTTTTTAAATATATTTACAATAACAATGGCTAGAAAAATACATAATGGAGTAGTAGCAAAAAAATTTAAAGATTTTGTAAATCTATCATGAGTGGAGTTTAAACTCCAACATGTTGTAAAATATTTTATTGATATAGTAAATAGGAGAAATACTTTCACTCCGAAATTTAGGTCGGTCTAACTGAAGTAGGTAAACAATTGTTTGTGTTTGTTTTTCTTTTTGCAAATTTATTTTGTTCTTGATTATTAATTTTGTACCTCATGTTGCGCTATTATTTTTGGTTTCTTATTTCAATTACCCCCATAGATCAAGTTATTGATGATTTATCTAACTTGATTTAGGTCCACTTTTATAATTTAGGGTTTTTATCCCCCTAAATTTATAAATATATGAATAAGAGAGTTAGATAAAAAAATACAAGAACATATAGGATTTTTTATTTTTGGATCTGTTTTTTGCAACCGGAGTAAAAAGGTCTAATCGAGAGGCAAACTATGTCGGTTTTTCCTAAATTGTGGACGGTATGTTCAAAGCATGTAAGGCTTCAATCTGACCGATTGTTTTGTTAAATGGTGCGATAATTAGGGAGAAAGTCTTTCTGAATAAGGTTAATATTTTTATGATGTAGTTTATTATGCTTAAAATTGTTGGTGTGTTATAGATCTTTAGTAGATTGATTTGGATATACATGTACCCGCAACTTTTAATAATCTTAGAAGTGGTTATGGTAGACTCTTCATAAGTCGCGTGGTTTTTATTCTTCATATCAAATAGTTTTTTCGACGTAAAATAAATGTTGTGTGTTGATTTTTGTTCGTGATTAGATTTACGGTTTATTTGGTTATCAAATTGGTGAATCATTGGTGATGGAGTATTTTCTTATTTATTTAGATTGATTGTCTCATGGTTGATATATTACTTTGTGGGTCCTACAGTTGGTATTAGAGCTTTTTAGTTTTTAGTCATTAGTGCATGAAGTATAATAATGGTAACTTTATGATTAAGTTGAGATCAACGACTTATTCTATTTGGAGACCGATAATGGAGGATTTATTTTATTGCAAAGATATCTTATTCCATTGAGCCAATTAAAGACGGTGTGTATACTTTTATTAAACCTATAAAACCACAAGATAAGCAAGAAATAGAGAAAAAAAACTTAAAAATAATTTTTTGAGACTATTAGACAATATGTTGATACTAGAATATGACCTATATGATCTTTGGCAGAAATTAAAAGGTCTTTATGAAAGGAAGACTACTCGTACAATCATTTTTTATTAAAAATATTGTTAATTTGAAATTAAAAAGTCATAAGTCAGTTTCTAAGAAAATTGTAGGATTTGTTCTTGTTAACTTTTTTACCAGATAGTTAGGAGGCCTTGGTTGTGACGATTAGTAACTCTATTTCAAATGTTATTTTATCTTTGAATGTTATTAAAAACGTGTTGTTTGATAAATAGATTATATGAAATAAGATAGGATTTGACAAGTTATAAGCTCGTGTTATTGAGAATTAGAGGAATAAGCAAAGTAACTAAATATCTTAATCTTTTGGTAACTCAAAGAAAAAATCCAAGTCGAGAGATGTGAAATAAGCTATTATATGCTATTATTTTAGGACGCATGGTCATATATAAAGATTTATCAATGGAAGTAAAAATAACATAACAAGTCAGATTCACAAAATGAAGGTGAAACTAAAAATACTAGAGTTACTTGTACTAGTAATGATGATGCAACATTGATTTATACCATTAGTGAGTGTCATCATGTCAATAATTTAGATTCAGAATTTTTTTGTAGATACGGGTGCTTCATATTATTATATCCCTAATGAATAATATTTCTTGAATATTTATGTTGGGTTCATACTTACATTAAAATATGCACGCCACATTCATGATCTACGTTCAAATCTGTTGTTTGCAAATGTCCATGATCAAGAAGTTTTTCGTCTTACTTTTGGTGGTGGTAAGTGGAAAATGTCCAAATGTTAGATGATAGTTATTTGAGGTGCTTTGTGTTGGTCTTTTTATAAGATCTATTTTGGGTATATGTTCTGGTGAGCATAATGTAAGTGAGGAATGTGATTCTCCTAACTTATGAAATCGAAGAGATACATGAGTGAAACAAATATGAAAACCATGGAAGGTAAGTCACTCATTCATGTTGATAAAGATATTATTACTGATCATTGTGATCATTGTTTGGCAGAAAAGAAACATAGAGTTTTGTTTTCTAAAATAGTCTAATAGAAGGTAAATAAAGTTGGAGTTAGTACATTCTAATGTTTGTGGTCCTATGGATGTGAAGTCTATTAACAACTATTTTTTTACTACTATTGATAATGCAACTCAAAAACAATTGGGTATACATGATGCAGACAAAAATCCAAGTGTTCGTGGAGAAACCTACAAATCACGTAGATGATGCACATGTTCGAACCTTAACTAAAGAAACAGAAAGCCTTCAACAAGGTATACAAGCTCGGAGTTTATTCTAGTCACTAAAGATGGAGAGTCGGATAATTATCAAGAAGTTTTATCTCATGAAGAGAAACATATTTATCTTGATGTTATGAAGGAACAGATGAATTCTATGAAAAAAGATCAAACTTATGAACTAGCGAAAGCTCTCAATAGATATAAAGTCTTGAAAGAAGGTTTGGTTTTTATGAACAAGATAGATGGTGAGAACATTGTCAAACATAAAGCTATATTGGTAGTAAAAGGTTACAATCATAAAAAAATAATTGATTTTAATGAGATATTCTTTCATGTTGTCAAGATGACTTCTATCAGAATTATGTTGGGTTTAAATAGAATTCTTAATATTGAATTGGAATAACTTGACGTATGAACTTATTTTTTAATGGTGACTTGCATTAGAAAATCTACATGGAGCAACCTAAATATTTTGAAGAAAAAGAGCAAGAAATGTTTGTTTCTAAGCGGAAGAAAAGTTTGTATGGGATTGAACAAGCACCAAGGTAACTGTATCAAAAATTCGACTCGTTTATGATAAATAATTGTTACTAGTGGACTTATACCGATCATTCTGTATATATTTTTGAAAGTTTTGTGGAGGTAATTTTTTATACGTTTTCTATATGTAGACGATATTTGGATAGTCAAATAAGATGCTGATATGATTACCGGTTTAATGAAAGATTTAGCCAAATCATTTGACATTGAAGATTTGGGTCCAACAAAGCAAATCTTAGGTAAGGCGATTGTTCGTGATAAGAAAGTTTGAAATTTATGGCTATCATATTAGAATTATATTAAATGTGTACTTGAAGGTTCAATATGAATAATGTCAATCCAGTTGATACACCATTATCTATACACTTCAAGTTAAGAAATAAAAAGTGTCATACAATATAGAAAGAGAAAAAAGTTATGTAAACTATTGCTTACTCTTCTGTCGTTGGTTATTTGACATATGTTATGGTGTGTAGAAGACTATATATTTTATATGTTTTCGTTTCAGTGTGTATGTATTCATCGAAAATCAGTGAAGTTTATTGGGAAGAAGTGAAGTGGACTTTCATATACCTGTGAGATACTTTTTTGAGTTTTTATTATAGAGGTGGAAAACATATACTTGAAGGACATACAAATACTGACATGATTGGTGATTTTGATAAGGGAAGTCTACTTCAGCTTATGTTTTTACATTTTTAGAGGGAGTCATTTCTCAAAAAGCCAATCTAAAAAAAATGTGTAGTATTTTCAACCACTGAGACAAAGTATATTTCATCAATAGAAGCAAAAAAAAAGAAATATTTTGACTTAAGAGGTTCTTTCAAGAGTTGGTATTGAAGCAAGATGAGTAATAAGGGGTAACTTGGTAAATTTATAGGTCAGATAGTGAACTGGTCCACTTTGTACTAATTATCGTGTAGAAAAGGCCCGAAAATAGTCTTTATGTATTTTTGGGTTGTTAGAGCCAGTAAGGCACCAGAGGGTTCTTATATAAATAATACGTGTCACCTTATTATTGAGGCGAGAGGGGGGAGGGGGAGTTAATCTCACTCTTTGTTACTATTCACATGTTGTCAACTTATTCTCTATAACTTCACTCTCTGACCTATTGTTTACTAAAATTTCCAAGAGGCCAGTTCTGCTATTTGCAGAAACACCCCTTATAATTATGCAGAACTAAACTCACTAGCATAACATAACCAACTGAAACTAAACTCATTAATGAGTATGTATTATTTCGTGCTAATTAAAGTGTTATATATTTGAGCAAGAATCTATTGTATCACACGCACACCAAACATATTGATGTGATATCATTAGTTGAAAGATGTGATCAAGAAAAAATAAATAAAGTTGAAGAAACTTCACACAAATGAGAATAGTGCCGATATGTTTACTAAGGTCATTTCTAGAACCAATGTTGAGCTTTGTAGTAAGCTCGCCAAGATGAGTTTTAAGTAATCACTTCATGATGTTATCTTCCCCATGATGAGATGGAGGGGGAGATTATCATAATCTAGCCCAATTTAAGCCTAATTTTATAACTTAGGATTTCCATCTCCTTATGGTTGTATATATATCAGGGGCAAGAGATAATAGAACCACACACTTTTGGTTTTCGGTTCTGTTTTGTGTTGCCATTGGTAAACATATATGATTGAGTGGCAAACAAGTATTGATATTTATTGAATTTTGGATAGTGTATTCGTGATATTTAAGCCTTCAATATAACTAGTTTGATTATGATTTTGTGCTACGGTCCTTGAGAAATCACTACCAGAATAATGCAGTATTTTTTGTTATATTCATCAATTTTGCTTCTCTTCTTATTAGTTTAATGTGCTTGAACTTTGGTGGATTGTAGATCATTATTAGATTTATTTAGCTTGAACTTTGTTGGATTGTAGATCATTATTAGATCTATTTAGATATTCTTGTACCTAAAATTTATCCTTATAGTAGAAGTGGTTATGGTAGACTCATCATAAGTTTTATGGTTTTTACTTTTTACGTCGAAGGGATTTTTCAACGTAAAATAGATTTTGTATGTTAATTTATTTTATCGTTCATTATTTTTTTAGCGATTAGATTTGTCATTTATTTGGTTATTAATTGGTGGATCATTGGTGATGAACTCAGTTTCTTTTTTATTTCGGTTGATTGTTGGAGTTGATCTTGTTAGTTGTTGAAGTATTACTTTTTGAGTCGTACAATAACATATACGAATTAGAGCGACAAAAGATTGAATATGGGTGGATCATGCAAGCAAATCCACTCTACCATTTACAATACCTTATGCATATTTAAGTCATATGTAAAAAAAACTCACTCGACGCTCGAAAGGAATTATACTTCAATGCAGAAAATGCCACACTTCTACTACAGGGACTTAAGAAACGACACGTGTTATTGGGTCTTGATGGCATATTCTATGAGTCGACAATCAGGCAGAGAATCCATGCATTACGTCTAACCCTGATTCAAACTTAAAAGAGTTCAGCCATAATCGAACGCACAATAAATTTGAATCACTGACTTTTTAACCCAGAACAATGATCAGTTGTGTGAATTAAAAGTTTCTCGTACTAGGTTGAATTACCATAACGATATTTAAATTCATAAGATAAAAGTTTCTCGTACTAGGTTGAATTACCATAACGATGTTAACATTCATAAGATAAAAATATCACGTCTCACGATAGTCTAAACCTAACCTTTTATAGATATTGACGACGATGAGCTTACATTATTTGCAATAAACTTTCTATCAGTTTGGAGTTATTGTATTCCGTCTAGATTTATCGCTTTTGTGAATTTCTCGATAAAATCAAGTGGATAAAAAGAGAAACACTCTCAAACCCTGATCCTTATACAGTCGGCATTCCTATTTCTAAAAAAATCAATTTTATTTTATTTTTGAATTTTTGTTGATTTTGGAAAATCGAATCGTGTGTTGTTTTTCTATATTTTTCTCTTAATCATCAAAGACATTGCTTTGGTTTTTCTGTTAGTCGGCGTAGCGGTGGATACCTAGTATACCTAGTATGCCAATCCCTTTTACAGTATCTCCGCTCCTCTGTATTTTTTTTCTGATAACCATGACCCTTCTTTTTTTGGTTTTTTATTGTTTTCCGAAAAATGTATATCGTGTGATTGTTTCTCTGTTTAATGTTTAATCAAAAACCTAAAATTCAATTCTTTGATTTTCATCGTTTTTGGTGTATTGTTGTTTGAGCCATGATTCACCTCCCGCACATCGATAATCCTTCTAAATTGGGTATGTTCTTATTACGTCCCACAATATGTTTTTCGATGCCAATAATCTTTTAGAATTTTGTGTATACATTGTTCGTCCGATTTAGATCTGTTTCGGATTTTTCCGATCTAAATCTAGTAACAGGTTGTAGTTACGGTACAGTTTCATATATTCAGATGGTTTTGTGTAATCAGTTTATTTTTTTGGTTTTGTTTAGATATCGCGAGTTTTCGGACTAATTTAAAACTTTTCCTGATGTGCTTCGTAACCATGTAACTTTAGTAATCTGGAATCAGGCGGCCGCCCTTAATCATCTCTGGTCTATTGTTAGTAATCAGAACCATTCAATTTGGTGTGAATGGATTACAACCGAAAAGATTAAAAATAAAAGTTTTTGGAACGTTTCTATTTGCTCCTCCCCCTCTTGGATATGGAGGAAAATTCTTCGGCTTCGCTCTTTGGCTATTAATTTGTACAGGATGGCTATCGGAAATGGAAAAACCAATTCTCTCTGGTATGACCCGTGGATCCTCTCATCACCTCTAGTAATCCACTATGGCCCTGACATTATCAGTGATTCTCGTACGGGGAATGATCTTAAAGTTTCCGACATCATCTCAAATGGGGAATGACCTGCAAACTTGAGATCGGCAAGGGCCCGAAGTCGTGCTCATCTTGAAGAAATCAACAAGCTTATCCTCTCTCTTCCTCATCCTAACGCCCAATCGAGGGACGCTCCTTTCTGGGTAATAAAGGACAGCGGCAACAAATTCTCTATTCAAGCCACATATAACACCATTCGTCAGCCTGTCCCCGCAAAGGGGTGGGCGGGGTTAGTATGGAACAAATATAACATTCCGCGTCATTCATTTATATCTTGGCTTGCTTTACATGGTAAGCTTGTCACCAGAGACAAGCTCCTTAGTTGGGGTATCCTCACCCCTACTACTTGTGCCCTTTGCAACTTTGACTCAGAACCTATATCTCATATCCTCTATGAATGTAGTTTCGCTCAAAATATATGGTCCTTTACTAGTAATAAACTAGGCTTCCCTTTCCATCCCTCTTCCTGGAAATCTTGGATCCTTGAGGCGTCACGATGGTCTAATACTCGAGACCATTGTACTTGGCGCACTTGTTTCAGCGCAGTCATTTACCACGTTTGGAAAGAGCGGAACTCAAGAATATTTGGATCTGCCCAAGCCATGGCTTTTATGATATCTTTCCAAATCTTATCGGATCTCCGATTCAGATTCCTTGGAACCAAGATTGGCTGGCCACCGTAGTTTTAACAAATCTAACATTTACTTTGATTCTATCCTCTTGCAGGTCTTTCCAGTATGACGTGGAGCATGGAGCTTGGACGTTTGATTCGTGATCTCGGAACCACCTTACATTCACCTAGTCATTAGGGCATGATATTTGAGTTGTTTACGTTTTTTCCATGATGAAATATCTCTAGTCTGAGGCATCTTGACATTGTTATCTCTTTGTATTGTACTACCTGAGGGTATGTCCTAGAAAACTGTATGAACGCTTTCATTTATTTAAAATCTTTTTTCAAAAAAAAAACTTTATTTATTAGATATTATATGTTTAATTAAACAAACATACTTTATATATGATCTATTTTGAACCCTTTCTTTTTTATCACCGTTGTTTAATGTTTTTATTACTTTTAATTTTAAATGTATGCTTTTATTTAACATAAGAAAATAATATTTTATCATATTCTAGTTATAAGCTATCGTCACCCAATTGATACGTACCTTCCTCACTTTACGAAAATGGTAATATAGTTTATCAAATAACATAAAAGTTTAAACCACTTTTATCAATCCACCAACACAGTCATCTTCAGTTGGGTCCTTCGTCACTTTAATATGACGGTAATATATTTTAACAAAATAAGATAAGATCCAAAGTCCAACATAGGCATCTCTAGTTGGGTCTCTTCCATATTTATTTATTTTATTTTTTATTTTTTTTTATTTTTTTATTTAGCGTACAAAGTTTTTTTTGGTGTGCATGATTAGCGTACAAAGTATATCTAAATCGGACGAACAATGTATATAAGTTTCGTGGTTTTTACTTTTTACGTCGAAGGGATTTTTCAACGTAAAATAAATTTTGTATGTTAATTTATTTTATCGTTCATTATTTTTTAGTGACTAGATTTGTAATTTATTTGGTTATGTAATTGGTGGATCATTGGTGATGAACTCAGTTATTGATTGTTGAGTTGATCTTGTTAGTGGTTGATGTATTACTTTTTGAGTCGTACAATAACATTTACGAATTAGAGCGACAAAAGATTGAATATTGGTGGATCATGACAGCAAATCCACTCTGCAATTTACAATACCTTGTGCATATTTAAGTCATTTGTAAAAAAAACCCACTCGACGCTCGAAATGAATTATACTTCAATGTAGGTAATGCCACACTTCTACCGCGGGGAATTAAGAAACGACACGTGTTATTGGGGTCTTGATTGCATATCTATGAGTCAAAAATTAGGCGGAGGACCCATGCGTTGCGTCTAACCCTTATTCAAACTTAGAAGAGTTCAGCCATAATCGAGCGCAAAATAAATTTGCATCACTGGCTTTTCAACCAAGAACAATGATCAGTTGTGTGAATTAAAAGTTTCTCGTACTAGGTTGAATTACCATGACGATGTTAACATTCATAAGATAAAAATATCATGTCTCACGATAATCTAAACCCAACTTTTTATAGATATTGACGACGATAGGCTTACATTATTTGCAATAAACTTCCTATCAGTTTGGAGTTATTGTTATTATTTTGACATAATAGTCCAGCCTTATTCAACATTAATGTTATTGGATAGAAGAGATGCTAGATGAAAAGACAGTGAAAATGAGGCAAATGCTAATCACATTAAAGAGAGCTGGAGTGAATTGAAAAGAGAGTGTAATTTTAGTGGTTCATAAATTACACATTAATGACTGTAAATGTTTTCCCATTTTAAGTGTTACAGTCTCTACAAAACCTTGTTAGGGTTTTTGTGTATGCATCGAAAACGACAGAATCATTGTGTCTTTCGAATAAAATTGATCTGCAGCAGGTCCGGAGACGTAGGCATAATTTTGTTGAACTTCGTTAACAATTGTGTGTTTGATTTCATTTTTGTTTTGTGTTTCCTTTCTTTTTTATTTGATTGCAAGAAAATTGTATATTTTCCCCAAACCCCTATTTACCTCAAACAAATTTAGAAGTGATTTGCCGAGAAATTAGCGTATTTCCCTTGCAACTGGTATCAGAGCCAGGCTGGTAGCGATCCAAAGGAGGTCGGATTTGAGTGGGAGAAATGGCTACAGACGAAGGAAATGTGAGACTCAAAAAATTCGATGGTGTAGATTTTGGGTTCTGGAAGATCCAGATTGAATATTATCTGTACGAGAAAAAGCTTTATCAACCCCTCTTAGAAAAGAAACCAGAGGGTATGAAAGATGAAGAATGGACCCTTCTTGATAGACAAGCTCATGGAATCATCTGATTGACGATATCCCGTAATATTGCTTTTAACATCATAAAAGAAACAACCACGGTGGGTCTTATGAAGGCTTTCTCCAGTATGTATGAGAAGCCATCAGCGTCTAACAAAGTTCACTTGATGAGGCGTTTATTCAATTTGCGAATGATTGAAGGCGCTTCGGTAGCTCAACACCTAAATGAACTCAATACAATCACAACCCAGTTGAGTTCAGTTGAAATTGATTTTGATTAAGAAATACGAGCACTGATACTGTTGTCTTCACTACCAGATAGTTGGAATGCTACTGTCACTGCGGTGAGTAGCTCGTCAGGAAGCAATAAGTTGAAATTTGATGATGTTCGTGACCTAGTTGTTAGTGAAGAGATTCAAAGGAGAGAATCAGGTGATTCATCAATCTCCTCAGTCTTACATACATAACCGAGAGGAAGAAATTCAACCAGAGTATATGGACGCGGTAAATCGAACTACCGAGGCAAATCAAGAGACTAGAGGTCCAAGTCTAGGAATCCTAAAAATTCCTAGGGGTTGAGAAACTACGAGTGTTGGAATTGTGGGAAGCCCGGGCACTATAAATTTCAGTGCAAGAGAGAACCAAAGGACCATGAGAAGAAGACAGAGGCAAATATCACTTCAGAAGGAGACGGTGCGTTAATATGCTCCTTAGAAAGCAGGGAAGAGTCTTGGGTATTAAACTTTGGAGTATCGTTTCACGCGACTTCGAAAAAAGAATTCTTCGAGAGGTATGTCCCTGGTAACCTTGGAAAAGTATATCTTAGTGATGATCAACCTTGTGATATTATTGGTAAAGGTACCGTGAAGATTAAGTTGAATGGGTCTGTATGGGAACTGAAAGATGTCAGACATATCCCCAGTCTGAGAAAGAACTTAATCTCAGTAGGGCAGTTGGCTAGCGAAGGCTATAATACGATCTGCCATGGTGACAATTGGAAAATTTCAAAGGGAGCAATGGCGGTTGCTCGCGGAAAGAAGAGTGGTACTCTCAACAAGATAGCAGAGACGAGCTGTTCAATTGCAATAGCAGCAGGAAATGAAAATCTAAATGTTTGGCACCAGAGGCTTGGCTATATGAGTGTGAAGGGTATAAAAATTATGTACTCGAATGGGAAGCTTCTAGGTCTAAAGTCAGTCGATATAGATATGTGTGAAGATTGCATACTTGGAAAACAGAAAAGGGTCAGTTTTCAGACGAGTGGTAGAACCCCAAAGAAAGAAAGGCTAGAGCTTGTTCACTCTGACGTTTGGGGCCAACAACTGTTTCATCTATAGGAAGGAAACACTATTTGATGAACTTTATCGATGATCATTCTTGAAAAGTATGGGTTTATTTTCTGAAGCATAAATCTGAAATGTTTGATGTTTTTAGGAGATGGAAATCTATGGTTGAGAATGAGACAGGTCTGAAGATTAAAAAGCTGAGAACTGATAATGGTGGTAAATATGAGGACACCAAATTCAAGAACTTTTTCTATGAGCATGATATCAGGATGGAGAGAATCATTCTACGTACGCCTCAACACAATGGTATTGGCGAACGTATGAACAAAACATTGAGAGAAGAGCCAGAAGCATTCAAATACAGTCTGGTTTACCAAAGCAGTTATGGGCAGAAGCAATCAACACATCGGCTTACCTAGTTAACTGAGGCCCGTCGGTTCCCTTAGAACATCGAATACCCGAGGAGGTATGGAGTGGTAAGATTATAAAATTATCACATCTAAGAGTTTTTTGTTGTACAACATATGTTCATATAAGTGATCAAGGCAGGAACAAGCTTGATCCAAAATCGAAAAAATGTTTCATGATCGGCTATGGCGAAGATGAGTTCGGTTATCGTGTTTGGGATGAGGAAAACAGGAAGATGATACCAAGCAGAGATGTGATCTTCAATGAAACAGTGATGTACAAAGACAGACATAAAACTGAAGCAAATGACTCAAAACCGTATGAATGAGTATTTGCAAATATCAAGGGTATCCCAAATAGTCAAGAAATAGAGCTGATCAGATTAACCCCTCAACAAGGAGAGTCCGTTGGACATACCAATCGACAGCAATCCGATACCCTACAGCCGACCGAGGCAGTTCCTGTTTTGCGAAGATCTTCCCGACCCCATGTACCCAACAAGAGATATTTAAACTATATGTTACTTACCGATGGAGGGGAACCTAAATGCTATGATATAGATTGCCAGACCAGTGATGCTAGTAAGTGAGAGTTTGCCATGAAAAATGAGATGAAGTCTTTAATCTCAAATGATACATGGGACCTAACTGAGTTACCAATGGGTAAGAAGGCACTTCATAACAAATGGGTGTATCAGGTGAAAGATGAGCATGATGGCTCTAAGAGATACAAAGCCCGACTAGTTGTCAAAGGGTTCCAACAAAAGGAAGGAATTGATTACACCGATATTTTTGCTCCAGTTGTGAAGCTCAATACTATTAGATCATTTTTGAGTATTGTTGCCATTGAAGACCTTTATCTTAAACAGTTAGATGTGAAGACTTCATTTCTTCACGGGGATTTGGATGAGGAGATATACATGTATCAACCAGAAGGTTTCTTAAAAGAAGGGAAAGAAAACATGGTATGCAGACTTAAGAAAAGTTTGTATGGTTTAAAACAAGCTCCAAAACAGTGGTACAAGAAATTTGACGGTTTTATGCACAAAGAGAGTTTTCAGAAGTGTAATGCGGACCATTGTTGCTATTTTAAAAGATGTAAGTCCAGTTATATCATTTTGGTACTCTATGTTGATAATATGTTAGTAGCAGGTTCATATATGGATGATATTAGAAGATTGAAGCTACAATTGTCAAAAGAATTTGACATGAAGGACTTGGGTCTGGCGAAAAAGATTTTTGGAATGTAAATTATAAGAGATAAGCATAGAAATGCAGTTATCTCAGTCATAGTACATCGATCGCGTTTTGAAGGGATTTAACATGTGTGATGCAAAGCCAGTTAGTACACCATTGGCAGGTCACTTTCGTTTATCCAAGGATCAATCCCCTAAGACGGATGAAGAAAAATACTTTATGGCTAACGTTCCTTACGCCTCAGCTATTGGAAGTTTGATGTATGCAATGGTCTGTACGAGACCATACATTAGTCATGTAGTGGGAGATGTGAGTAGGTTTATGTCAAACCCAGGGAAAATTCATTGGGAAACTGTCAAATGGATTTTGAGGTACCTACTAGGTACCACAGAAAAGTGTTTGTACTTTGGTAAGGGTGAGTTAAAGATACAAGGGTACGTAGATGCAGATTTTGGAGGTGAAGTTGATCACCAAAAAAGCACTAGCGGTTATATATTTACTGTTGAAACTACAGCTGTTGGTTGGATGTCAAAGTTACAGAAAATTATCACTCTATCAACTACAGAGGCTGAGTATGTAGCAGTGACCGAAGCCAGTTAGAGATGATATGGCTTCAAGATTTGTTAACCGAGTTGGGATTCAAACAGAAGAACAACGTTCTGCATAGTGATAGTCAAAGTGCAATTCAATTAGCGAAGAACTCAACATTTCATTCAAGAACCAAGCACATCAGTCTTCGTTATCATTTCATTAGATCTTTATTGGAAGATGAGGTGCTAATACTAAAAAAGATCAAAGGAAGCAAGAATACAGCTGATATGTTGACAAAGACAGTAGCCATTGAAAAACTGAAGTTGTGTTCAGCTTCAGTTGGTCTGCAAGAGTAATAAGACCAGAAAGATCTGCTACATAGATCAAGGTGTGAAGACAGGTTGAAACCAGTCTTCAAGTGGGATATTTTTATTTTGACATAATAGTCCAGCCTTATTCAACATTAATGTTATTGGATAGAAGAGATGCTAGATGAAAAGACAGTGAAGATGAGGCAAGTGCTAAACACATTAAAGAGAGCTGGAGTGAATTGAAAAGAGAGTGTAATTTTAGTGGGTCATAAATTACACATTAATGAGTGTAAATGTTTTTCCCTTTTAAGTGTTAGAGTTTCTACAAAACCTTATTAGGGTTTTTGTGTATGCATTGAAAACTGCAGAATCACTGTGTCTTTCTAATAAAATCGGTATGCAGCAGGTTCGGAGACGTAGACATAATTTGCTGAACTCTGTTAACAATTGTGTGTTTGATTTCACTTTTGTTTTGTGTTTCCTTTCTTTTTGATTTGATTGCAAAAAAATTGTATAGTTTTTCCCAAAACCCCTCTTTACATCAAGCAAATTTAGAAGGGATTTGCCATGAAATTAGCGTATTTCCCTTACAATTGTAATCGTCTAGATTTATCGCTTTTGTGAATTTCTCCGTAAATCAAGTGGGTAGAAAAAGAAACTCTCTCAAACCCTGACCCTTATACAGTCGGCATATCGAATCGTGTGTTGTTTTTCTATATTTTTCTCTTCATCATCGAAGACATTGCTTAGGCTTTTCTGTTAGTCGGCGTAGCGGTGGATACCTAGTATGCCAATCTGTTTCTGAGCCTAGGCATACTCCATGCACAATTTTGTTGAGAGAGAAGCGGTTGGGTGTAGAGAAACTCATATATTCCCATATCCCTTTTATGGTATCTCCGTTGTTCTGTATTTTTTTTCAGATAACCATTACCCTTCTTCTTTTTTCTTTTGGTTTTTTACTGTTTTCCGAAAAAATGTATATAGTGTGATTGTTTCTCTATTTAATTTTTAATCAAAAACCTAAAATTCATTCCTTTGATTTTCATGGCTTTTGGTGTATTGTTGCTTTATATCTGTTTTGAGCCATTATCTGTTTTGAGCCATGATTCACCTCCCGCACACCAATAATCCTTCTAAATTGGGTATGTTCTTATTACGTCCTACGATATGTTTTCCGATACGAATAATTTTCTTGAATTTTGTATATACATTGTTCATCCGATTTAGATCGGTTTCGGATTTTTCCGATCTAAAATTAAAAATTGGTAGTAACAGATTGTAGTTACGGTACAGTCATATATTCCGATAGTTTTATGTATTCGGTTTATTTTTTGGTTTTATTTAGATATCGCGAGTTTTCGGACTAATTTAAAACTTTTCGTGATATGCTTTGTAACCATGTAACTTTATTTATTAAATATTATATGTTTAATTGAACAAACATACTTTCTATATGATCTATTTTGAACCTTTTCTTTTTAATCACCGTTCTTTTGTTTTATGTTTTTATTACTTTTAATTTTAAATGTATACTTTTATTTAACATAAAAAAATATATTCTATCATATTCTAGTTATAAGCTATCGTCACCCAATTGATACGTACCTTCCTCACTTTACGAAAACGGTAATATATTTTATCAAATAAGATAAAAGTTTAAACCACTTTTATCAATCCACCAACACACTCATCTCCAGTTGGGTCCTTCGTCACTTTAATATGACGGTAATATATTTTAACAAAATAAGATACAGTCCAACACAGGCATCTCTAGTTGGGTCTCTTCCATTAATTTTTTTTTTTATTAATTAGGGTACAAAGTTACTAAAATAAAAAAATATACAAATGATGGTTAATTTTGTTGTTTCCAAAATATACGTGCTTTTTGGTGATTCAGTCCAGTTCTAAAGCGTAAGATTATTTTAAAGCTTAGTCACAATTAAATAGCTTCTAACTAAATTTTAATGGTCTGGTGACATTTTGTTAGATAGTTTGTAAATAAAAAATAACGGATCGAAAATCATTACATACCTGAATCAAATTAAGCGGGCGAAACAGAGTGAAAAGAGAAAGTATCCGACCGAGCTATGGTTGGAATAACAGCAAAAAGAGCCGACTGGTGTCGAATCGGTCGTACAGATATTTGGTAGTTGGTAGATCAGCAGTTTGAGCGAGGGATGAATTTTTTAGTTTGGCGAGAGGTAGGAGAATCGGATATGAGAATGAGAGGGTGAGATGGTGTGTTCTTTTTGAGCAAAGATTGAAATTTATTATGGTTCCTAATAAAAGACTAATATCTTACAAATTTGAGAACCACACAGTTTTGAAAACTCTTGTTTTGAAGGAAAGTCAAGAGAGGTGGCTTTTGAGTGGGTTCCCATGCAGATAATACATCCATAACTACACCAAAACTTGTGGTGCATAACGGATGTGATTAGCAACTTGATCTATTTTTTTAATATTTAAAAAAAAAATCATGTTTTTAACTTTATCTTTTTATTTTTTTCTTTTACTAATTTTTTTTTAAAATATATATTTTACTTATTAATTAAGATAACGGTATTAATAAAAAATACCAATAATTGTATTTTTGAAATTGAAAGATGGTATTTTAAATTTAAAACAAAATACCTTATGTTTGTTATTTAAATTAATAGAAAACGAATCAATAACATGCAGTAGGAAATTAAAAAAAATGAGCCATAATTTTTTTATTCAACTATTATATTTTCATTTAATATCTAAATTATAATTTATATTTACTTAATACTCATCGAAATTATCTAACTCATAATTAATATCTAAGTATGCATGATTTTCTAGCGATTTTAACGAGAAAGATGCGAATCATTTGATTTTTAGTGTCTCGAAAGATGCAGGTTATTTGATCTATCAACTGCATATGAGCATGCGAGTTATGGCGATGAACATGCGAGTTTTGTGTTCTTCTTCGTAAATTCCATAAGAATATGTGAATTTAGTGTGATTAAAGAATGGGAGTTGTGTGTTGTTCTTCATGAATGCTATATATATAAACACATGCGAGTTTAATGTAATTTAAGAGTGCGAGTGTGTGTTGTTCTTCATGAATGTCATATTTATAAAAATATGTGAGTTTAGTGTACTTTAAGAATTCAAGTTTGGTGTGTTATTTCATGAAATAAAATCTTTATACGAGCTTGCGAGTTTTGTTGCATATATGTTTTGTTGATAATAAGAGTTATTTGATGATAAATTAGAACTTGATAGTTGTGTACATTATTGCATTAATAAACATGTGTTTTTTCTGTGGAATGTAACGTGCGAGTTCTTTGTATAATATTCACAATGAGAGTTATGTGCATTACATTGAGAACGTGAGAGCTTTATACATTATTAAACATGAAAATTATTTAGATTATCTTACCTGCGAGTTTTTTGTTGATTTACTAATCGAGTTGTTTGGTTATTGGTTGTGCGAGTTGTGTTTAGTACCTAAAAGACCTATTAGTATTGGTATGCTCCTGACTGCTTCGTAATTGTTCAATGCAAGGTAAGGTATGTCTAAACCACAAGTTTGTATTTTAAAACATGGTCACCAAACTGAAATTTTTCCTTTCACTGAGTTTGAAAATATTCAAAGTATTCAAGATTACGTCCAAAGCAGATGAGAGAGGCTTGTCAGAGGTAACTACACTATTACCTGCTCCTCGGTGATCACATGAATTGTTTCTTTAATAATGAGAAGGATTTTTTTGGTTTAGATTAATATCTTATTTTGGAGCATTTAAAACCCGTTAGTTTTGTTATAGAACAACAAATTGTTGATAAGGGTTATAGTAACAAGCATAAATAGTCTAGCATAAGTTTGGGGGAACCCTTTCATAATTAACTAACTAGTGGAGAGACTAATAATGGTTTAGTTAATTTTGATCAGAAAAAAAAAACTCGCTACTACTCGTTGGGTTGATGCTATCACAGGGGTTCGTCAAGTTTCTGATAAAGGTGTTGCAACTCTAAAGTTATCTTATGCCGATATGCCTTTGAAAATTGGTGAAAATAAAGTCTCAAATATATATAAATAGAGACTTTATGCATCAGTTTATTCCATGACCGACTTCATTGATGATTAAATGGTATATTGCGCACCGTACTTGCAGCCTCGTTCTCTCCCAAAAACATAAGAGACATTTGCCATCGGATTTGATTGTGGAGAAAATTCATGGTTCTTTTAGGACATGTCAATTAGCGACAGCCAAAACTATACAATCGTCTGTTAAACAAGACTACGGTTTAGACATCTCTTACCATATGTCATGGAATGCTTTAAAGAAGGCAATGAGAGGAGTTTTAAAATATAGTTATAGTTCTTTTAGTTTACTAAGGGGATACTTCAAATGATTGAAGAGTCGTGATATTACTACCGATTTTTAGTTGGAATTATCAGCTGGAAACGACTTCAAACATTATTTTATAGTATTTTGTTCATGTATTTAAGGTTTCCATTCATGTCGTCTAATATTGTATGTTGATGGAACCTTTTTAGCTGGCATGTATAGGGATGTATTGATTTATGTCGTAGGAAAGAACAGTAACAACGGTTAGTTTTATGCTTTTCTTATAATTTGATGGGCCGCAAGAGTTTTATTAAAATTAGAAATTATAATGCATGTTGTTTGTAATCCAATGGGCGAGTTGTTCACTATAAGTTAAGCGTGCTAGTTGTTTGTTACGTAATGTTGCGAGTTCTTTGTGTATATATTTATGTGATTTGTTTGATTTTCATCTTCACATGATTAAATGCGCGAGTTGTGTACATGATTAACCTTGTGAGTTTATATACATTTGTATGAGATTACGAGTTGTTATATACCAGACGTTGCGAGTTGCATGTTATATACATGTTTGACATGTCAAACCAGTTTACTTGTCTTGTTTTCAAGTCGATACCTTGTTGCATTCGGTATCGTGGTTAGTGAGGATTCTAACAAATAATGTGGTTTTTGAAGTATTTGAAACCTCATTTGTTGGAGCATCACATTTTTTCTCAGACCCTTATTTAGGTATCATTAGTATTGTTTCTTTCTTGTATCCAAATTGCTATCACGCGTACTGTTATTTCTATCTTGTCAAAATTTGAGGAGTGCTTTAGATCACACTAAGAGAGAGTTTAAAGCTAGGATGCTATGTTTGTTTAGTCGATGTGCTTATATTCCCACTACAGATCTTTTTAATGATAAACTTTCAGAATTTTTATGTCAATGTGGTAATAAAATAAAATAAATTCTTGAAAATTTACCTCGTGAATAGTATGCTCAGGAATTTGTTAAAGGGAAACGATGTTGTGCTATAACATCTATTACGGTCGAATAGTTCAACGCATAGATAAAAGAAACTGTGCAGCTTACCCATTGCTGAATTGGTTGGCAAGATCACAGTCCTGCACATGACTCAAATTTGACGATGATATTCGTAGGGGCTAAGCTGGAGTACTAATTTATGCCTCGAATATGAAAAAAGCTAAAGCATTATATTGAAAAAATCGTATTTGGCTAGTCGATAAGTCTTCTGCAACCTTATTTAAAGTTTTTTCAGACCCTATAATGGTTGTTAATATGTTGCATTTCAAATGTTCTTGCAGTGTATGCCAAAAATATTGTTTTCTATATTCTCACGCTTTAGTGACAATACAATCGACTCCGCGAGATTTTTTAACATTAATAGAGTTGTACTTCATAGTTACCAATTACAGGCCAACTTATTCTTTTAGCATACCAGTTATAACCAATTTCGGCGAAGGATCAAGATCTAATGATCCATCCGATTAGAGGTATTAATAGCATTTTAAATACTCACCAATATATAATTTACAAAACTAGAAAATTTGTCACCATTAATCTTTTGCCTTTGCGGATGATTTTGTCATCTTATCAAATGGATCCAAGAAGTGTATTGATAGACTTAAAAGTTTCTTAACCCTGTATCAAGATATTTCTGGCCAAAATATAAACCATGAGAAATCAAACCTCCTCACTCATGTTAATATGACTCCTTATAGAATTAAAACTTTGGAAAATCAAACTTGTTCCAAGCATAAGAACTTTTCTATCAAATATTTAGGCATAAACATAAGTAACAATAATATATATATATATAATGATATTGTTCATAATATAAATCCTAAAATCCATGATTGGCACTCTAAATCTATATCCTTTAGGGGTAGATTAGTACTGACTCAGTCAGTATTAATGACCATCCTAAACTTCTATATCCAGAGTTTTAAACTTCATCTCACCCTAATTAACAAAATTGAAAAAAATCTTAAATATATATCTTTGGAGGTCTAATGATGACTTTAATGCTATTTATTGGTCCAAATGGGACCATATTTGCTACCCTTATAAAGAGGAGAGCCTTAACATTAGGAATATCAAAGAATTGCAAGAGACATATGTCTTCGAGCTTTGTTTTATCTACCGTAAAAACAACTCGCTTTGGGCTAATTTCATGTAATTGTTTACTACAAAACTAAGCATCCTCTTCAATTTAGACATAATTTTAAAGATTCAATCATCTGGAAAAGGTAAAATTATATTAAATATTATGTCGAGCCTCATATTTTATGGGGTCTTGGCAATAGAAATATCTAATTTTGGTTGGATATCTGGAATAGGAACAAATCCCTTATCGAGCTGCCCAAAAATGAAAATAATGATAATACTACCGTGTCAAATTTAATTCCTTATGGATTGACAATCATTGGGATATTGATAGCCTTAAATTTCATGTTACCACTTATGATATCAATATGATCATTAAGCTTAAAGTTCATCATGAGAACAAGGATAAAATTATATGGACTCTTAAAAGCTCTGGTGATTTCAACACCAAAGCTACGAAGAATTCCATTAGACATAACCATAATTCTTCAACTCTCTTTGACAAAATTCTGAGAAACTACACCTCCCCTAAATGTTATTTCCTCTTATGATATCCATGAGAGGATGGATCCCTGTTGAAACTAATCTTCAAAAGAAAAACATAAGTTTTGCTTCAAAATGCATGTTCTGCTTTGACATTGAAACTGTTAACCATATTTTCATAAATTGTCCTATATCTTGGAACATTTGGACTCATTTATCTTATCTCATTAATATTCTTATTAGTAGAAATATGAACATTCATCATATGGTAAGAAAGTGGTTTTCATCCTCAAATAAAAAAGTCCATATCATATACATTATTCCTTCCATCATTTGCTGGTTTATCTGGTATTATAGAAATAGGGCTGAGTTTGATTACAACATCATTACAACCACCATCATTTTTTTATTTATTCTATTTCTCAATTAAATATTATGTGATAAGGGGAGAAAATATTACGATGAATAAACAAGATTAGATGAATACAAGGATTGATTTAATGTAATAAAGTAATGGGAATACAACTTGACAAATATGTAATATTGAAGGGGTCATATGTAATAATTAATAAATATGACGAGAGTCAGTAGAGTAAGAAGATGCAAATGTGTAAATTAAAGGTGTACCACTTATACTATATAAAGGACACCTCCTTTTTGGGAAAATGGTTCAATAATTAGTCAATTATTACATTATTCCTTTTGTCTCTTTCTCTCTCTAGTCATCATGTTTCTCTCTCTAAAAAAACTCTCGCATACGAACATTGTTATGACAGTTTCTCTCATACAAATATTGTCGTAACGGGAAACCTCACTAAGAAATTTTTGTACATATCATCATGAACAATTTTAAAAACAATATGTGGTCTAATGACTCAAATATTCATTCTAGCTTAGGGTGCTTTTTAAAAACTAAGACCAATCACCATATAAATTTCATTAAATGGATTGGCCTTTCTACAACTAAATTAAAGCTAAACTGTGATGGCGCTTGCTCATTGTTGGTTGATGCTAGTGGTGCTGGTATTATTAGAAATTGTTAGGGTGATATTGTTAACATTTATGGTAGATTCTATGGCAAGCTTAACCCCCTTATTGTTGAGATCATAGACTTAATGGATGGCTTAATTCTTTGCAACCAAAAGGTTATGAATTAGTAGATAATGAATCTGATTCTTAAATTTTAATAAACATGCTTGCGAAGGGTTATTATCCGTGGTACCTAAATCAATTAATATCTTGTTGTAGATCTCTTATCTTCCCCCAATGACTATAAATCATATTCCGAAAACATTAAATCAAGACGCAGATTCGCTGATTTAATAAACATAGGTTAGGGTCTAAAAACAAAAATCATAATTACATTATGAACTTTTACGCTAATAATAAAAAATCTTAAAATGTTATAAATACTTGATTACTCATTCTCTAACCTTTGTTAAAAAACTTGGATATTTGACATTGTAAAAATTGTAGGTTTCATTGTAAGCCAGTGCCAACTTATAGTTACACTTGCTTAATTAGCCAAATACTAAAAAGATTTCTTTTTTACTGTTAAAGGGCGTCTTTTATAACACTTGGCAAAAGAGAGTCATCAGACCAACACAAAGCTCTGGAAAAATATTAAATAAAAAATGTCCCCTAACTATTGTGCCAATGTATCATTGTTGCTGCCTTTTTCTTATGTATGTTTATTCTGTTGAACTATATTATATTGCATATGTGATTGTAACATACACATTCTTATAAACACACAATATGTTTATTCTGTTGAACTATATTATGTTGCATGTGTGATTGTAACATACACATTCTTATAAACACACAATGCTTAATTGCATACTCGCAAGTCAAAATTTGTGTACGAAACAATTTGCGAGCTTTGGCTCTAGCATTGTCAGGAAATCATATAATGTTACTTGGATGACAAGTTTATATCAAGTTCTCATCTCCTTGATACTGAACCATCACAAAGAATTCATTCACGTCTTTGATCAGAAACGTTTCGTGTACTCATCCGGAGAGATCACCATAGACTATACGTGTTTCAGGCCTCTCCATATTTGAAAATTTGATTATTGTATGAGGTGATTGTCCCATGTCTACTGTCTTAATACATAAATTATACGAACAACCAACTCATTTTTATCTTTATCGATCCTAACTAGCAAGGAGTAATCTGTGGCCTTATTGTGCTGCTATACCTAAAGACGCAAGAAACAATCATAAGACAAAAGTGGATCCTATATACATTAGAAAAGTTGTATATAAAGTCTTTATTATGATTTGTGTCCTAATATATATTTTATTTCTATTAGGAAGTAACTTCCAAGCTGGTTTAGTTCATATATGATATATGTGTCTATATTCCAACTATAATAAAAATCAATAAAATGCTAACATAATGAATCGATTACAGGTGCAGAAGGTGACATGGTTCAAATAAATATTCAAATCCAGGAGGACGTTAGTGTCAGGATTATATCGAGATTAGCAAGATCCTTTGAGATCATACATTCGATTTACAATGCTACCAAAGAAAATATGCTCCACCACCACGACTTCCATCATCGACTCTTTACCACTTTTCAAATACTTTTTTTAGACTTCAAAAGAGTTAGATAAATCTATTTTAGTTGCATCTAAAAGAAATTTTTATTATTTCTGTTACTTTACCCCTGAAGAAGTACCTGATAAACTACAAGAATCTTTGACAGGTAATTTTCATTTGCTTCCTTAATCGGTTGATATAAATGTCTAAAATATTGTGATGCATATTTGGTAAAAACGTCAAGAACCCGCCTTGTATATTTTTTTTAATGATATTCAGATAGTTTACTCTTTTGGTGAAAAATATATTGTTTCAGCTATCTATATATTCATTTAGTTACTAAGAATATGAAAATAGAAGTTTATATTCATTTAATAAAATTGTTGGTTTAAATACAGATAAAAGTCATTAACACAAGTAAACTACTCACATACGTTAAATAAAGACAACAAGTAATCTAAACGTGTTTAAGAGAACTTAGAACTATAAATTTTTCCAAAAAATTCCCAAAGTTTCTCACGATTCCTACAAAGAACCAATAGAAAAATTGCAGAAACTGGACCAATAGTATACAAAAGCTTCTAAACAATGTTAACACTCATCCTTGTTTAGAAGCTGCAAACTCCAAGTTTCTTTCTCAAATCTTCAAATTTGCTAAGGGAAGAGGTTTGGTGAAAATATCTGCAATTTGATCTTCTGATTTGCAGTAACGCAGAGTCACATCACCACTATTTTAAACTTCTCGAACAAAGAATATCTTGATATTGAATTGCTTAGTCTTTCCATGAAAGTCTAGATTGTTGGAGTCGCAATGACAGCTTGATTATCAACTAGTATTTGAGTTCTTTGTTTTTGCTCCATGTTTAGATCAACTAGAAGTTGCATTAACCAAAGAGCTTGATAACAATAGCTGATGTTGCTATAAATTCTGCCTCAGTAGTGGACTGAGCGACCCTTTCCTGCTTCCTTGAACTCTAAGAAAATATACATGATCCGAAGCAAAAACACTAACCGGATGTACTTTTCATATCATCAATTGAGCCACCCCAATCACTGTCAGAGAAACCAATTAGCTTCATCTCTTTCTGCTTTAAAATCTTAACTCCATAATTCCAAGTCCCCTTGACGTATCTGATAACTCTATTCGCAATTGTCATGTGAGTTTCATTGGGATAGAACATGAATCTGGAGAGAATACTTACAGAATTTAAGATGTTAGATCTGGTTGCTGTTAAATACATCAGATAACCTACCGAACTCATGAACTCATCTTCAATAACCTTAGCAGAACCATCATCTTTGACCAGCTTCTCTTTTTGATTCATAGGAGTATTCATTGCTTTGCAATCTTCCATTTGATTTTTTTAAGTATCCGTTTTTATACGTTCCTTGACATATGAACAGTTCATCTTTGTTTTGTTTGATCTCAATGCCGAGGAAGTACGACATCTGACCAAGGTCTGTCATTTCGAAGACCTTTTCCATTTCCAGGTTTGAACTAAATAATTTGGTCAATATTTTTTCATGTAATTAACAAATCATCTATATAAAGAGAAATGACTAAGGTATTTGTATCTTCATGCTTGACATAAAATATTAGTTCCAATTGACTTTTATGAAAGCCAAGACCCACCAAATGATCATCAATTCTGCTATACCATGCTTGTGAAGCCTGCTTTAGGTCGTATAAAGCCTTCTTTAACAAGTAGAATTTATCTGCATTCCCTCTGCTTACAAAACATTCAGGTTGTTCGACAAAAACTTCTTTTTGCAAATCTCCATTTAACATCAAGTATGAACACTTTCCAACTCTTATGAGCAGCAATAGAAAGCAGTAATCTTATTGTGTCAAGCCTAGCAACATATGCAAATGTTTCCAAATAGTCCACTCCAAACACTTGTGCATATCCCTTTACAACAAGTATTGCTTTCTATCTATTAACTGAACCATCGAGATTTAGCTTTGTTTAGAAAACCCATCTTACACCAATTATTTTTATGTTTAGAGGTCGATCAACCAACTTCCAAGTTTTATTTTTTTTTATCATTGACAACTCCTCCTGCATTGCAACCATCCAATTTTGACTGTCTTTTGCATCATAGAACCCTATAGGCTCACAAACAACTACAATACACCTTCGATAAATATTAGTCAGAGACCCAGTACCTCTTACCGGACCATCATCAACTGAAGAATCTTTTTATTCATCTCTAGGTTCTTCTTCTTCTATCATGCTACCATTGATTGAACTGTTTGGTAGTTTAAAAATCTGGTTCACCTTGGTTGATTCTTCCCATTTCCATTTCTCATTTTAAGTAAAATAAACATCTCGGCTCACTATAACTCGACCAGTAAGTGGCTAGAAAACTCTATAAGGTTTGGATATAGTGTTATACTCAATATAGATTCTGGAGTTTGACCTTTTATCAAGCTATCTGGTTTGACCAATGGAATATAAGTGAAACAAAGGTAGCCACATATTCTAGGAAACTTTAAATAAGGTTTGTAACCATACCAAGCTTCAAATAGTGTCAAGTCTTTTACAACTTTCATTGAAATTCGATTTTATAAGTACACAACAGTGTTTGTCGCTTCTCTCTAAAAGCATTTTGGAAGTTTCTTGTCATGAAACATGCATCTTGCTATCTTTATTATGAATCTATTTCTTCTTTCACTGACTCCACTTTGTTGAGGAGAGTATGGTGTTGTAAAATGTTCAATTCCATCATCTTAACAAAACCTAGTAAACGTTTCTGAAATGTATTCTCCACCATTATCACACCTTATAGTCTTATCAAACATCCACTTTCATTTTCAACTCTCGATTCAAATTTCCAAAATACGCCAGCAACTTATGATTTTTTATTTAAAAAATAAATCCAACGTATTCTCGTTAGATTATCAATAAATATGTTGTAACAGAGATTACCATTTAATGATGGTGTTCCTTGAGGACCGCAAAGATCAGTATGATCATTTGTATATTTCTCGAGGCTCTCCAACCTTGTTTAGGAAATGCTTGTCTGTGTTGCTTCCGAAAATTACAAGCCCGGCAATGAGGCATGTTATCATCAATGTATGTGAGTCCTTCAACCAATGTCTTTGAATGCATATGAAGCAGTCCTAGATGATGAAAATGCCTAAGCCTTTTGTGCTAAATCTCAGTGGTACAAACTCTGGATTTAAAGGCCATCTGCTTCTTCTCCATTAGATTTAGAGCAAAACTTTTTCTTTTCATTTTGAAATTGAACAAGTCTTTGTCGTTAGCATATTTGATTATGAACTTTTATTTTTAAAGAACACTTTGTAGCCTTTATCAAGCAATTGATCAACACTTAACAGATTTTGATCAATTTTTGGTACAAATAAAACATCTGAAATAAACTTTATACCTCCATAGCTTGTTATAGCTATTTTGCTCTTGTGCTTGTAAAGCTTTTAAAGCTCTGTAAGAGAGATATTTGACAGATCTTTGGTGTTCCCAATAGTAGTAATGGTGGCTTCAAATATTCTTTGTAACCGTCATTACTATATTTTCAAAAATCTTGGAGTCTTTTAACTTAGACCGAAGAAAACTCACCTTGTTAGCAATACTGAGAAGTCTGTCAGAGTACTCCTTCACGCACTCATAATCATTCATCTTGTGCAACTCAAAATCACTAATTAAATTTATGAATTTTATTCCACAAATCCTTTTATCTCCTTCGTATTCAGCCTTGGGGTAATCCCGAATTTCTTTTGTTGTTTTGAGAGACATTATCCGTGTGAATATCATCTGAGATACAGCTGCAAATAGGCAAGATTTTGCCTTTTATTTTCTCATCTTCTTTTCCTTATGTGCTTTGATATGTTCTATAGTAAGATTTGCTGGAAGTTGAGGGATTTCGTAATCCTCTTCTGCTGCTTCCCAAAGATCCAAAGCTTCCAAGTAAGTCTCCATACGAATTGCCCATATTTGATAATTGTCTCCATCGAAGACTGGTGGTGTATCGATTGAAAATTAACTTTCCATTTTAACCTAATAAATATCTTAAGAAGAGGGCTCTGATACCACTTTGTTAGTCTAGAAGACAGATATTTAATGGTGAGAATAATTGAAGATGAGAGAAGTATAGGAGTTACTAGAATATGAAAAGAGAAGTCTACATTCACTTAATAAAATTGTTGCTTTAAATACGGATAAAAGTCACTGACACAAGTTAAACTAATCACATACGTTAAATAAAAACAACAAATAATCTAAGCGTGTTTTAGAGAACTTAGATTGTGACTATTCCCAAAAAAATCCCAAAATTTGTCACATGATTTCCACAAACTTCCCAAATCTTCTCAACAAGTCCCACAAAAAACCAATAGTAAACAGAAGCTTCTAAACAATGTTAATAATTATGTTATTAAATTTCTATGCAATTATCACAAAATGGCTCAAGCAGAGAACATATGTGAAGGAAAAACTTAAATGAACACAGGATTTAACGTGGTTCAACAATTGTCTACGTCCATGGGCGCCGCCAGAGAATAGAGTTTCACTATGATAGAAAAGGTTACAGATTTTAGATTATGTTTTGTGTAGCCCTAGTAGTCTATTTATAGGGAATTAATAAACTTACTAGACAGTGGGCCTAATGGATTCATATACTCTTTTAAGAAAATCATCCATTGTATTACAGCTTGTCAATGACACAAAACTATACCGCCGAATACGGTACAATGTCAAGGCACTATTCGACTCATTCACAAAAAATCTTCCCCTTGAGGCGAATATCCTTTCTTCACTATCAACAAAGAAAGTTCTCTTCTTCTGACTCACCAAATGCCCCTAAGGCATTCACTCTATACTGCGAACACCAATCTAGTTTAGGCACTCCCTAAAATATCGAACTGATACTGCATTGGTCATTATATCTGCTGGGTTATCGTGTGTAGACACTTTATTCACATCAACAATTCCGTTTGATATTATATCACCAATAAAATTAAACCTGACATCTATGTGCTTTGTACGCTCATGGTCCATATGGTTCCATTTAAGGTGTATGTCGCTTTGACTGTCACAAAACACTTTTGTAGTAGTCCTATCCAAGCCCAAATCTGCCACCAAACCTTGCAACCATATTACCTTTTTAACTGCTTCTGTTACCGCCATGTACTCTGCCTCTGTTGTAGACAAAGCTATAGTAGCTTGCAACTGTTCTTTCCAACTGATCGCACTCCCAACTAGAGTAAATACATATCCTGTCAGAGATCTTCTTTTATCCATATCACCTGCAAAATCAGAATCAACAAAACCAACCAATGCACCTGCAACATCATTCAGCGATTCACCAGTATCGGTATTGTTAAAAGTTAAGCCAACGTTCACAGTATTCTTAAGATACCGAAGTATCCATTTCACTGTCTGCTAGTGTTCTTTACCAGGACATCCATGTACCTGCTAACTACACCAACCGCATGTGAAATATCAAGACGTGTGCATACCATAGCATACATGATACTACTATCTGCACTTGCATATGAAACCTTCGATATTTGTTCCAACTCAGCATCGTCCTTGGCCGCTCCTACAGCAGACAACTTGAAATGAGTAGCAAATGGAATGCTAACTGCTTTAGCATCAAACATATTGAATCGTTGTAACATTTTCTCAATATAGCTTCATTGAGACAAGTGTAATGATCCTAAATTTCTGTTCCTAATAATCTTCATACCAATAATTTTTTTTGCTCTACCAAGATCCTTCATCTCAAACTTAACACTAAGTTGCTTCTTTAACTGCACAACGTGCGACATATTACAAGCAGTATTAAGCATATCATCCACATACAACAAGTAAACATAAGAATCATCTGACATCTTTTGATGATACACACTACTATCATATGGACTCCTCGTGAACCCTTTTGACACCATGAATGTATCAAAACGTTTGTACCATTGCCTAGGTGACTGTTTCAAACCATACAGTGACCTTTTTAGTAGAAAAACTTTGTCCTCCATATTAGGTTCGATAAATCCCTCTGGTTGTCTCATGTAAATTTGCTCCTCCAATTCACCGTGTAGAAACGCAGTCTTCACATCCAACTGCTCAAGCTCTAAATATTGCAAAAATACTATGCCTAACAAAACTCGAATCGAACTATGCTTCACCACTGGAGAAAACACTTCATTGAAGTCGATTCCTTCCCTTTGAGTAAAACCCTTAGCGACCAGTCTTGATTTGATTCGAGATGCCTCATACCTTCCTTTTTCTTGAACACCCATCTACTGCCTACTATCTTCTGTCCTTTAGGCAAGTCAACAAGCTTCCATGTTTGATTCTTGTGAAGATATTCAATCTCTTCCCCCATAGCACCAATCCATCGATCTGCCTCTAAACTCGCTATAACTTCTCTGTAGCTACTAGGTTCCTGCATCTCAACTTCTTCTGCAACTGACAGAGCATATATTTGCATACCTTTTTGGAAGTTTAATATCTCTTCTTTCTCTGCCCAATGCTATTCTATAAGTTTGTTGTTCTGGTTCAGGCGCATCATCGTCACTATCATCCGATGCTGACACTTCACCTCCAGATTCTGGATCCACCTCAGAACCATTTGAATTATTGGACCTGCTAGGAACTGATTCTACTTCAAGCTCCACCTGTTTACTCACAATCAATCCTGATTCGACCATTTCTCCTACTACCTTCTGATTGTCTATCGAAGCAAACTCATTAAAAGTAATGTCCCTACTGATTAGAAAACCTGGAGACTTTAGAGAGGTACACTATAATCTATATCCCTTCACTCCAGTAGCATATCCTAGAAATATGCACCCCTTTGCCCTCGGCTCAAGCTTACCATCTCTCACATGAGAATACGCAGAACAACCGAACACCCTCAAATATTCATAATCAGCCGATGATCCAGACCAAATATGAAAAGGAGTTTTACAATCAATAGCCGTTGATGGAGACCGATTCACCAAGTAACACACTGTATTGATAGCTTCAGCCTAAAAATCCTTTCCCACACCGGAATGCGAGAGCATACTTCGTGCCTTGTCACAAAGTGTTCTGTTTATTCTTCCTGCGACTCCATTCTGTTGTGGTGTTCTAGAACAAGTGTGATGACACATTATTCCCTCAGCTTCGCAGAACTTGTTGAACTCCAGACTGCAATATTCTAACCGATTATCTTTTCTAAGACGTTTGATTTTTCTTCCTGTTTGCTTCTCAATCATCGTTTTCCATTTGACAAAGGTTGAATATACCTCATCTTTCGTTTTCAAAAAGTAAACCCACACCATCCTTGAATAATCATCAATCAAACTCATGTAGTATCTGGCTCCGCTTTTGGATGGAATTTTGTTTGGACCCCAAAGATCTGAGTGAATGTAGTCTATTGTCCCTTTAGTGTTTCTTACAATTGATTTGCTGAATTTGACTCTAGTTTGTTTACCAAACACACAGTGCTCACAAAATCTCAATGATTCTGCTTTATACCCTTTCAACAAATCTCTCTTTCCCAAAACAGCTAATCCTCTGTCACTCATGTGACCAAGACGCCAATGCCACAACTTATTTTGATCCTGCCTACTTTGGCTATTACTCCCTGATGATGCTACTGCAGCATCGCCCATAACAACACTCCCCTGGAGAATGTAAAGACCCTTCTACAAACTGCCTTTCATGCATACCATTGAACCTTTTGTCACTTTGATTACACCGTCTTCTGCACGTTACTTGTAACCTCGAGAGTCTAGAGTCCCAAGAGAAATCAGGTTTCTCTTTAACCTAGGAACATGCCAGCACGTCAAGATTCTAACAACCCCGTTAAACATTCTGATTCTGACGTTACCAATACCGCCAACAGTCAACGAATGGTTGTTTCCTAAATAGACAGTTCCCTGCATTGGCTTGTAAGTATCGAATCACTGCTTGAACTGACACATGTGATATGTAGCGCCAGTATCGAGTAACCAAGAGTTTTGCCCAAAGTCTGAACTCACGGATAATACATCTCCTCTACCATTGTTTTCACTATCGTCGGAATCGTTCACACTCGGGGTGAGCAAAAACCGAAAAAACCCGAACTGACCGACCGAACCAAACCAAAATGGGTCGGTTTGGTCAGTTTTTTAAAACTAGATTTCGGTTTCAGTTTTAATTTCTTAAATCGAATTTAATTCGGTCGGTGTTCGGTTTGTACGTTTTAACCGACCGATTTGAACCGAACCGACGGAATCTAGAGAATATATTATATGTGTTAATATATAGACCGTATTTGATATAGACACTATAGCCATTTTTGGCCTGGTTGTTGTACACATACAACTTAAGACTCTTTTATTATACACGTTTGTGGGGTTGTAACTATTTTTTTTGGGTTTATTTAAAACTTCGAAAGAGAATATCAATTATTCTTCAATTAAAAACCCTAGTTTGAGATTCAAAACATAATTCTCACTTTCTATTGATGTTAATCTTTACCTCTAAGGAATAAGTCTGTAGTTTTATGAAGAACATTGAACTGATTTTACATATTCAGCTTCTAGCTCATTTTCTTGAGTTTTTTGAAAACCGTCAAAATTAGTGAAGATCTGAACCTGATATGTTTTGATGAGCAGGTTGGAAAAGCTGGTGGTGAAAAATGGAAATCGATGTCTGATGCTGTAAGATCCTTAGTTTCTCAATTCAAATAAAGCACTATGCTCAGTTTTCTAAATCTTTCATAATTTCGTACAAATCATACATTAAATCTTAGTTTCTAATATCAGACTTGCCTAATAGCTATGCTACTCCGTTTTTATCTTGTATAAAAAAATTATTTTGTTGCATTAGGAGAAGGCTCCTTATGTTGCTGAAGCACTGAAAAGGAAGGCCGAGTACGAGAAAATTCTTGAAGATTACAAGAAGAAAGCTGTAAATCTCTACTAATTCAGTTTTCATTTAGTGTCCTGAAACTTGTGTCTTACATTTATACTCCCCGGTTTAAAACTATTAATCATTTGTTTCTGCAGAATCAGAATGTTCTGGAGACAATTGTTGAAAAGTCTGAAGAATCTGAAAAATCGACTTCTGAGGTTCACGATGAGGTTGAGCAGGAAGCCAGCTCTTAGGTATGCACATATAATTACTATGCCTTGAATCAATGTATCTTAACTTATTCCTAAACCTATATTTTATAACTTTTGCATATTAGATTAAAAGAGGTAAATCAACTCCATGTTTTCTTGTGTGGTTGTAGGTTAGTACCAGGATGATGTAGAAGCTTCGTCAAATTAATGTGGACTCAGTGTCTTTATTGTTCAGATTCGTTATCACAATACCATTAGCTTCCATTCCACTGTCTAATATTTGTAGTTTCTTTCAATTAATGCTGTGTTGGCTGTGGACTTGTTATGTGTATCTCCGCTTTATGTCAAGACTGATGTATCGTAAAGATGTAAACCATTCTCAATTCGAAAGGTTTTAGCATCTGATGATTGATAATTACAGTGCAAGTTTTATGACTGGATTGTATTACTTTATAAACAAAAACTTTATAGCTATTGTCGGTTTGGGACTTATGATTGGGCCTTTACTGCAAAGTCCAGGCCTGGTTTTTTCTTTCGATTAGCTTCCCCTGTCATTCTCAAATTGCCCTCGTAAGTCACTTGTTTATAATTTTATTAAAGTTGTATAGTAGTCTTTATTCAGAATTTGTACACATTTAGTTACATAACTCAAAATACCTAGTTAAAACATCGTACATAAGCACGATGAAGGTAGCAGCTACGACTAAAAGAGGTTTCAGTCAGACTACATTTACCTAGTTACGGATTTTATTCAAGTATTATTATCGTGACTCGTTTTGTCATAATAAAGTACTACATTTATATTAAGGCACGATTTGTAGTTACGAAAGTCTTCTGTCCGACTGCACTTCTTCATAAAACACAATAAACCAAAGTTTCATTTCATAATCCACCGAAAAACCGAACTGACCGAACCACACCACTATTAAAACCGAAAAACCGACCGAAACCGAAAAAATCAAAACAGAAAAAAATCTATTTTTTTTATTACTAAATCGGTTTAATAATATACAAACCGAATTATTTCGGTTTGGTTTAAGAATTTAAAAATAAAACGACCGAACCGACCTAATCTCACCCCTAGTTCACACCTTTAAGAATGTTTGCTGCATTTTCTTGATAGTTTCATAAAAGTAGTGTTTTGAGAATCTTTTAATAAGTTGTACGGTTACGCAACCAAAGCTGGTCCATGTCACGTAATAAAATTCCTTTAAGCTGACATTGTTGTGTTCATATTCTTGTTTTGATGGTTGGAATTCAATAAAAGTGTTTCAGTTCAATTCGATAAGTATTAAGAGAGAAGATACAAAAACAGTCACCTTCTTGGCTAAAGATTAGATCAGCCCGGAATAGGTTTGTTGAAGTGGCAGGTAATTGAGTTGATTAGGCATATGTTATAAATGGTATCTGCACGAGTTTCACGCTTTATCTACCTACTTTAATCTCATTTTAAATTTCCAAAAGAAACAAAGGAGACTGAGTCAATAAACAACTTATAATTTTAATTGATGGATTTGTTGGGCAAAGGATATATTCTTGTTTGTAATTTTTGTGAGTTCATTTTGTTTTTGTCGGTGTTTTAAAGTGTGGTATATATTTTTTTTGTTGTAAAAAACTTATAAAATATATATGAAAAGATGTTCAGAGGGTGCATGTCTCATTAGAGGTAAGACTGTCCTAAGGATTTAATTATAAGTAATGTAAGTTTTGTCCTTAAATTGTAATTGATGTAAGTTTTACAGAATATTTGTAACTATGTATAATTGTTAAGGATTAAACAACAATTAGGCCTCTTTTATAACAGATTTGAGTTTAAGACTAAGTCTTGACTCCTCTATATAAAGGGAAAGACTACTCTAATAAAAGGGTTGAACAGTTTTTCTCTCAAACTCATTTGTACTTGAACTTTCTCTCTGTAAAAATTCTCTAACTCTTTCTCTCTCTAGATTTCTCTCTTAACAATTTACTAAGGCAAAATATTAACTCATCAAATTCCACATCCGAGGACACACTCATGTGAAAATATGAAAGCTACTGGCTTGCAACGAACACCATTGACGGCTTCCAACAAGCTGCTCAGTTCTTCGTCTTCCATGTTATTTTAAGTTTTGTTAGGTTTGCTGTAAAAAAAATAGGGTTTAAGGTAACTTTTGGTTATGTTTTTAGTGTTTTGATAAAAGTGTTAATGATCAAATGATAGATTTTTTTTAGGGTTTTAGATTATGGTTAGTTTTTGTGACAACGATAACAGCCTGGATATTTGGTAAAAGGTAGAGTTGGTTTTTGGTTTTTGGGTGACCCGTGCCACGGATCATCAGTTAGTAAAATATTTAGTGTACTTTTTCTAATAATTAGTATAATTTTGAGTGTTTTAATAGTGTTTAATTTATATTTTGTACATGGGAAATATCGTTCTATTCAATATTAATTCATTTTCTTTATTAATGAATATCGTAATATTTTATTAATTAATTATAATTTAATCTATCATATCTTAAATACTTTATATACGCATAAAAGAAAAACAGTTTCTAAATAATTATAAAAATAAGTTTTTTATATATTGTTTTAAAAAATAGATATTTGAAAACCAATTTTTAAAAATTTGAATTTTAGAAAAATAGTTCTATTTTTCAAATTTAAAATCAGTTAAAAATTCAGTTTTACAAATGAGTGAGAATTCTATTCTTTTTGTTTTAATTAGAAAAAAATGGACTACCTTTTGGAAATAAAAAGTTAGTAGTAGTTTTTTATTATCCCTAAATCTTGAATACTATTGCTATCTATACTTTTATTCACTATGAATACTGGGTTAAACGTATTCTCTATGAAAAACATGACTGATATTTAATAGTAGTGAGTATATGATAAGATAAAAATTTAGTTCTACATAAACTTCTTACGTACTTCAAATGGTTATTGGTGTGGTAAATTTTAGGCTAATAGAAATACATTTGTTGAAATCTACATGACAATGCTTGTATGTATTATAATGAAGGCAAACTTTATTCCTGAATGTATGTCATAGATGAAAACTCAGGATATATATTTGGATTATTGTAGGTACAACATGACAGTGCATGTAACTACTAATATATCTTTATATTTTTTTGCAGGTACAATATCTACTGGTTTTATACATTTCAAGTATGGGAATGATGTCGTTGTTCGCTCTTCAAAATCGTTTCACAACTTAAACGGTATTATCGATTATTTAGTTGATAAATTGACCTCTTTGAGTAAAGATAGTATTACTATGAAGTATGGCTAAAAACCCTGTCAAGTCACCGGACTATGACACTTGTTGCATTCGTGCCACTACCTTTCAAGTGTCCCCAAAACGAGTCATCTGTGTTTCAGAAAGTTGCATTCTTGCCACGAGCGCGTGCAAAAGCACAGATTGCTGACACGTGGCACCCCCAAAGTACACCAATCTGTTGCATATACGGTCACTGGTACTTCTCTTCCAAAAATGCCCTCATTCAGTTTCACCCCCTTCTTTTTAACCTTTTAACTTTTTTACTCCAACCATTTACTGCTCCCTTTTAATTTTTACTGCTTCTTTAACCTTTTACCCTTACTAAAATAATTACCCACTGTGAAACCCATCATTTACCCACTGATTTCATCAACCCGACCCGTTTTGTTTAAACCCATTCTTTTAATGACCCAATTAACAATTTCCCCCAATTGTCGAACCCTAACATTTTCCCTCCTCAATTCAGAACCCTGGAAGTTGAAAGAACTCACAACCTCTCTCTCTCTCTCTCCATTCACTCCCTCTTACTCACAGTCTCTCTCCCTCTTACTGCTACATGAGACCAATTTCTTCTAGAGCAAATGACGCAAAATTAACATCTACACATACAATACATGAGATGCAAAGCTTGCTGAGATAAGAGGGCATTAGTACCAGACCTGACTAAATAGACAAGTCGGCAGCAGTAGGGTAAAGAGGGCCAAACAACTTACTTGTTGTTTGCACCCTGCAACACTTCGAATGCAACGAAATAAAACAAGTAAAGATTAAGAACAGCTGCAACTGTTGTTGAATCTAATCGAGAATCACCACAAGGAATCAACTCACCAAAAATCCTAATTGAATCATCGAAAAGATTAATCATACCAAACTCAGACACCATCGTGTTCCACAAAACCAAAACTCTGTCCAGCATTATGTCGAACAACTTTCTTGCAAACCCCACTCGTCATACCTTAAAGTAAAAATCAACAAAAGTTGACCTGTTAAACAAATTTGACTCAACACCCATTACTTTCTTCTTTAACTCTTTCTGTCCATGAGATGGAAGAAATTATTTGGGGTTGAGGAACCAATTTTGTATTCTTTCCTGAGTCGTTCTCAGTAATAGACCCGCTACCACCTACTCCTGAATCAGCAAGAAACTGAACCAATTTTGTATTCTTTCCTAAGTCGTTCTCCCCACTCAGAACGTAACCATTTGATAACCAATCTGTTCGGAGCGCCTCAGGATGGTCTCCATCTCCCTTCCAAACATCCTCACGAAGATAACTCCAAAAGAACCTCAAAACGACATTATAGTAATTTGTTTTAGATAGCCCGTTGGGAATCACAAGTTCATGGAAATCCTTGAATTTGTGTTTCTTTTTTAGTCTTCTTAAGGGAATAAACATGGTCATATAGCTTATCAATCTTATTTTCCAATTGAGATTGATTATCGCCGTGATTGTGAATGGAGGTTGTGAGTAAGAGGGAGTGAATGGAGAGAGGGAGAGAGGTTGTGAGTAAGAGGGAGAGAGACTGTGAGTAAGAGGGAGTGAATGGAGAGAGGGAGAGAGGTTGTGAGTTCTTTCAACTTCCAGGGTTCTGAATTGAGGAAGGAAAATGTTAGGGTTCGATAATTGGGGGAAATTTTTAATTGGGCCATTAAAAGAATGGGTTTAAACAAAACGGGTCGGGTTGATGAAATCAGTGGGTAAATGATGGGTTTCACATTGGGTAATTATTTTAGTAAGGGTAAAAGGTTAAAGAAGTAGTAAAAATTAAAAGGGAGCAGTAAATGGTTGGAGTAAAAAAGTTAAAAGGTTAAAAGGAAGGGGGTGAAACTGAATGGGGGCATTTTTGGAAGAGAAGTACCAGTGACCGTATATGCAACAGATTGGTGTACTTTGGGGGTGCCACGTGTCAGCAATCTGTGCTTTTGCACGCGCTCGTGGCAAGAATGCAACTTTCTGAAACACAGATGACTCGTTTTGGGGACACTTGAAAGGTAGTGGCACGAATGCAACAAGTGTCATAGTCCGGTGACTTGACAGGGTTTTTAGCCTATGAAGTATAGTATTGGATAGTTTATAAGTTGTTCATTGACTAATGACGAAGAGTTTGTTGATATGGTTACAATTTCCGAGCAAAGCGGTTCAATTTATCTAGAAATCCAAGTTGAAGCTGGTACCGAAAACATTTTGGCCCATAGATCAGATTCTGTGGTAATTTGCCGTAAGATGAATACCATAGCAGACTACTCTACTGTTAACTTTTTAAATGATACATCAGTAAAACTTGCTACCAAGTCTTGGACTAAAGAAATTAAAGATGTAGGTCAAATCTTTAAAACGGGCTCGGTTGATTTTAAACAGTCTCTATTTAAATTTGATATAGAACACGGGTTTAGATTTAAATACGAACGGAATAGTAAAGACCGTGTTTATGCTCACTGTTTTTTTTAGGAGAGTAAAAATTGTGGTTGGAGAATCTATGCCGCTATTGATCATGGGACTAAGTTTATGATTATTAGGAAATTTGTTAAAGAGCATAGTTGTGGGGTTTTCTCTAAGAATGTAGCTAGTAAACATCTATCTAGTAATATTATTGCTAAAGAAATTCTAAGTGAGGTAAAAAACAATAATAAGATTGGTGCTAGTGTTATTAAAAGTATGTTAAAACCCGTCATTGATTATAAGTTTCATATCGAGTTGCTTGGTGTGCTTTAGAGAAAGCAAGGGTTGAGGTATTTGGTGATAATTCTTCTTCATGCAGTTTGATCAAAATATATTTTAGTGCTATGAAAGTTTTGGATCCCACAAGTGATTTGTGCTTGATTGTGAAGTAGAGACTAAGACGTTTAGGCGTTGTTTTGTTGCATTTGGTTCATGTATTAATGGGTTTTCAAGATGTATGCAAGTGCTATACATAGATGGAACTTTTCTCCATGGCAAACATAAAGTACATCTACTGTCTGCTATAGCCAAATATGAAAGGTAATATTTTTATGTTTCTTCTATTTTTTTATGATTTGCAGGAATCTGTTTATTCATGTTATTTTTTTATATACAGTTCTGTTTGTGTGTAATAGTGTACTAAAACTGCTAATGTTTTTTGGTTTATTTCCAGTAGCATTCACTATTGTTAGATCTGAAGACTCGGTTAACTGGCTTTGGTTTTTATCATTTTTGAAGGCGCATATTAGTGATCGAAAAATTAATTTTATTTCTGATCATCATAAAAGTATCATTAGCTCTGTGAGGTTTGTTTTTCTAGATTCATGTCACTCTTATTGTCTCTATCACATCATTTTAAATTTGAATGATAAGCTTAATTTGATGCCTAAATAAATTAGAGATAGGATAGTTATCAAATTTCAAGCATATGCATTTGCCCCTACAGAGTAGGAGTATTTTAACTGTATGGAAAAACTGTTAAAAATTGGTGGAAAGAATGTTTCCGACTTTTTAGATAATTTTTCTCCCGAAAACTATGCGAATGCATTTTGTGAAGGAAAAAGGTTTGGGTTTATTGCTTCAAGTGTTGTTGAGTCGTTTAATGCACAGATTATGCTTTATCGCGATCTTCTCATAATGGAATTGATTGATATAATTCAGATTAAACTTATAGTTCATCTGTCCAATCGCCGTGTAGAATCCAGTAAATGGACTAGTGTTTTATGTCCTAAAATGGATAAGATGTATAGAGAGAATATTGAAGATGGAAGGTCTTGGTTTTTCCATGCATCATCGGAATATGTTTTTGAAGTACATTTGATGCCGAAAACCGTAGTTAATATTAGATTATACATGTTTATGTGGCCATTGGAAATCTGAATGTTTTCCTTGTGCGCATGCTCTAGCCGTCATAACAAAAACTCAAGAAAGTCCATTTGATTTTGTGGAGAAGTACTTTTATTCGACATCATATAAAGCGTGTTATGCATTATCCATCCATCCATATTCTTATTTTGGTCGAACTGCTACTATAGGTGGTTCTTCGACTGTTCAACTGCCTATGTTGAAGAGGCAACCTAGTAGGCCAAAAAAGAAAAGGATCCCGTCTAGAGGTGAACTTATTCTCAAGAAGATCAAATGCAACAAGTGTAAAAGAGTTGGAAACCACAACAAGAGGTCTTGCCATGAGCAACACATTTAAGTATTACTTTGTAATTGAGTTATCAGTCTATTATATTTGTAAGGAGACTAATTTTCAAGAAGTTTTTGTTTTCATTATTTGATCAATTTGTAATGATACATATTTTTTTACTTCTAATATGATTGAATTTAGTTAATTTTGAAGAATGTTGTTGTTAAGTTTTTATTTTTTATTTTTCTGTATTAATATATGAGTTATGGCTAAACACATTTTTTTTCTTAATAACTGTCTTGTTTTTCTATTTCCTGTGTTTTTTTTCCTAGTAATTTTTTTCTTGTTAATTTTTGTTCATGTCAAAATTTAAGGATTGTTTTCTTCTTTTGTTTTTTATATGCTATTTTACGTTTTATTAGATAGGTAATCTATTTTCTCTATTTATAAGTTAGTTTATACCAATTATGTTTGATATATTTCTTTTTTCTAAGACCTTTTGTTCCTGTTAATTTACTCCTCTGATAATTGGTCATGTGGTTTGTCTTCCTTTTATTTTACAAACCATAATACAAATAGACAATTAATTTTATAAAAAAATAAACTTACTAACACAATTTATATATCAATAGAACAAACAACAAGAAACCATATAAAAAAAACCAATAAAGTTTTGTCAAGTTAAACAATCACAATTAAACTTAAAAAACAACTGGATTAACATATTTTTACTCCAAACATTCACAAAAAACACAACATGTTTCTTCAAAGTAGTACGCCAAACAACTCGATTCACATATTTTTACTCCAAACGTTCACAAAAAACACAACAAAGTAGTATTCCAAACTGATAAGTGTCAAAATATCTAAAGTAATTTATCGGGAAACGTGAATGGGTAAAAGATGTCACGCAAACAAGTACAAGATTCTAAAGAGAGAGAGAGAGTATTCAAAATCAAGTACTAATCATTAGAAGGTCCCCTTTTAGGAGACAAAATTTTTCCTTATATAGTGACAGCTATGGGGCCTATTGTCACATGCCAAATCTATTCGAATTGCATGTTACCCCTTATATTGGTATTTGTGTCACTTACTTCCTACTTTACGATTAAGCCCCAATACATTAATATATTACAATTTAGGTCCTCCATTATACTTGGTATTTTTATTCCCTTATCAGTAGCCCCCTATAGAGCTGTTAGGGGGCCTCCCAACCCGTTAACCCGCCCGGGACCGGACCGGTAAGACCCGCCCGAAACCGGTCCGAATAGCTTAGGGAGCGGGTTGGGAGCCAAATTTTTGGACCGATTCTCTTACCGGTCTGGACCGGTTCGCCCGGTAACCAGCCCGATAAGAGAAATACATAAAAAATTTCATAATCTATGTATATTCTTAACTAAAACCCTATGATGAACTAACAAACCCGCCCGTTAAGAGTCGGACTGGACCGACTCGATTCTTAACGAGCCGGTCCCGGTCCATAATATCTGGCTCCCTTCGCTTAGCGGTCCGGCTCGACCCGCCCGATAGCTTATCGATTCGGTCTCGGTCTCGTCCAAACCCGGACCGACCCGACCCGATAACAGCCCTAGCCCCCTAGTTTTGTGGAACATCGAGCAAAAACTAATTGAGGGTAGAGTGCAGGGTCAGGATTCTTCATGAACATATTTGTCAAACGCAAGGTCGGCGTTTTTCCATTGACCTGGAATGTTGAACGCAAGGTCGGTGCTTTCCGTTGAATTGGAATGTTAAACGCCGGGTTGGCGCTTTCCGTTGAATTGGAATGTTAAACGCCGGGTTGGCGCTTTCCATTGGCTTTGAATATCGAAAGCAGGGTCGGCATACCTCCATTGATGATCGTTGCCAAGTTTGAATTCGTTGTTGATCGAAGTTTGATGCTAGTATGTCGAACGCAGGATCGACATACCTTCTACAATCTTGTGACCAAAGTATCAAGGGTTTGTAAAATAGTTTGGGTTGTTTTCGTGGGCTCAAAATCGGGTTAAATTCTTCAAAGCCCACCAAGCTCCCATGTCTAACCGGTTTATCTGTTTTCCCACGTGTCCTCTTCCAATTGGTCGGCGTGTTCTTCATCATTAGCCGCCTACGCGCGTGTAGAAATTGAATCCCCCTAGGTCTGCTGCAGCCGCTCAGTTAGACACGTGTCTCATGGAAATTGGGTCGTACCTTAACCAGTATTTCGGTTAAGCGACTCTTGATATTCCCGAGACTATTTTCGATTGCGCTTCTCCATGGAGCGGATCTTTACCACACTTGCTACCTCTATAAATAATTTCCCTTTTCATTCTCATTTTCATTAAGTTTTTTCTAAAGAGATAAACTCTGGCCAAATTCCCCTTTCTAGAGAGAGAAAATCCTACTCAGTTTATGAGAAAACCCCTGTCTCACAAGAAACCGACGAAGAAATCTGACGCTGCTGAAAAACCAATCTTTCGCTTCGTCGACTATTTGCAGATTACTCAACGAGCAGAAGAATACCGAGTCGCTGGGTTTATCCACAAAGGCGTTGTTTCACCAGCGTATTCGGAGCCTTTAACTTTTCTAAGACCTAAAAACCCCGACCCTTCGAATATTTCAACCCACGACGATCTTCCAACCTCGCAAAAAGCAGATTCGTCGAACCTCCCTGTTGCTCACTCTTTTCCCAAAAAGTCCAATGCTAAGAAACTTCTCACTTTCTTACCAGTCGACCCAAAACCCCGTTTTTAACCATGGGTGATTCCAGCTTTTCCTCTACTCCTCTGCACGAGTATGTTCAACTGACTCACGATACTATCGGGATTCGAACCAGCCATAACACCGGGACGACTGCCAAAAAGAGTGTTCTGGCAGATGAAGAGAAGATGAGACGAAAAGAGGCTGCGTCAAAAACTGGTGCTACAAAGCCTGACCACATTCGAACCCACAGCAGCTCAAGTGATGTCCTTTCAACTCTTTCTCCTCGCGACTTGATATCCGCTGACAAACATCCCCCAACAGGGACAGTAAATGCAGAGGTTGTAAACCAAGCCCCCAAATCTTCCACAAAGCCAACACCGGCTGACATCAAAGGAAAACTTGCTGACCGACCTGTTAAAAAACCCATTCATAAATCCTCCAAGCCAAACGTGGTGATAAAGTATGACGACAACGTTGCTAAGAAATTCGCCCCTAGACCTCCTTCCTAGGCTCCACCACCGGCGAAAACGGGAGACAAATATTCCAGGTGGCGAAAACAGGAGTCAAAGACGCTAGACCGGCCAATCCAGGTACCTCCAAAATAGTTGCACCAGCCAAATTCGTTGATGCACCTACTACAGAACTTGAACTTGTACAGATTAAAGGTGAGGATGCCAACCCAACTGCTTCGACCAACCCTTCAGTAATCATGGTTGATGGCGTCAAGAGGGAATCGCTGCCACCGGGAACGGCCGACATCGTGACTGGTTACCACATTCGTCTAACCAACAACCACATCATCTCTCTATTCAATGTAAAATACCTATAATATTCCCCTGACGAAGAAAAGGGTTTGAAAAAGATCTGAGGAATTCCTTAGTGTGTTAAAATCCGTTTTTCCCAGCCTGGTGAAACTCCTTTGTCTGTTCAAGGTCGAGAGGTAGTCTTTTTCACCGAACTCTTGAAGTGGGGATTGCGACTTCCCTTTGATTCTGACATTGTTAGATACTTCGAGATTCTCGAGATATGTCCGACCTAGTTGACCCCCAACGCTTGGTATACCTTGATGTCGACCATCGTGGCTTCACGACTATCAGGAATCACAATCTCCATGGAGCAGTATATAGGGATATCTGGCTCTCCAAATCCCCGAAGCTGTCATTTTTTTAATCATCCCTCGTCAACCCCAAGAAGATCGTGAATAACCTGTTGGAGGCTGACAGATCGTGGAAGTACAAATTTGTCTTTGTCAGTGGTGCTTGGGAGAATGGCCCACCCTACAACCAAGAGAATCTGAGGCGGCTTACGTTCAAATGGACCCCTAAAGGTATACATATGTGTTTTATTAATGGGTTGTCTTTTAGTCTACAAGGTTACTATCCAAGAGCGGTGGAAAAAGCACCTTGAAAAAGCTTCAGAAATCTTTGCTCAACTTCGTGCCTTTACAAGAAAAAACTGGGGTCAAAAGTTTTGTTAGTGCTTCAAGAACACTAACCTTATCAACAATAACCTTTGGCGTTGTTCTAATCGGACTTTAAGTTCTGAAGAACTACGGAACCCTCCAGACGTTGTTGATTTTTTCAACAGACTTGAAGCCCTAGATTGTGAGGTGTTTCTGCCCAAACGGGATCGAGCCCCAAGCAAACGTGTGAAGTCTGAGGAATTGTCTGATGCTGAGGGTGAACAGGTTAATCCTGTGGACTAACCTATCAAAATTCCACCTTCAGATCCGGAGGCTATAGTCGTCTTTAGTGACCTAACTGTAAGTGGTGACAAATCTCCTATAGCTGTTAAAAGAGGACAAAAAAGTGGCGGCGAAAAACGGAAGAAGGACCCCGTGGCTGAAGAGGGAGTCAATTCTTCCTTGAACAAAAATTCCAAGGGAAAAGCTATTGCACACGAGGTATATGTCGATCCTATCACTGAACAACCCACCATACCTTCTATGTTCGAACATTTTGATGGCGCAAAGCTACCTGTTCCCATGGACAGCCGCGAGAAAATGGCGAAATCAGGAGGTCCTATTTCTCTGGGCCAAGGGACTTCGGTGCACCCAGATGTCGCGCTCTTGCCAATACGCGCCAAGAGTTCAAACTTCTTCTTCCTTCAGGACTCTGACGTCTTGGCTAACTTTCTGCAGACCCTGCTTGCCCCCATAGCCCAAAAAAGAAAGAGAGGTACTGAAAATTCAGAGGGAGCTAGTCAAACTCAAAAGGAGCATCTCCTCCAATGCCAAGGAGTCTCAGGAATCGATCTACCTTGTTAAGCAACGAGCCGCCTCTGCCAAAGTTAAGGTTAAAACGTTTAGTGTGAAGGAGAATAAGTGGGAGAAAACCCTCTTCGACGTTGAGCAAAACCGTGCCAGAGCCGTCGAGGAATTGGCTGCTCAGAAGATTCAGAATGATTTTCTTCGTTGGCGGTCCACAAAAATGGCCAAGGAATTGTAAAGGCTCCAAACGGCTCTCGACCATAGCAAGGAAGAAAATCATTCTTTTGGAGTTAAGTGCAAAAACGTCATGGACCAACAAGTTATCGACGCGAGGGCCGACTATGTTCTGAACTTCCATGCTTTGTGGCCTCGGATGCCACTTGGGTCGATGTGGCTAGACGTTCCTGAAGAATACCATCCTGAAGGTGTCGACTGTACCAAACATGATGTTGAAGACTCTGATTCGTCCAATGACTTCTCTGATGCCTGATATCTGTAGCTCAGACTGTGTTGTTTTTCTTTTCTTTGCTTTTAACTTGTTTTCTCACTATGTCTACTCTATAAACCGCGCTTGTTTATGGCGGATTTTTGTTCGAACTTATTTATGTTTGTTTCAAGACTCATCGTTTTGCAACTGGATGTGATCAATTTCTGATGCTAAATATTCAATGTATTTAATTACGTCTTAAATTCCTAGATCAACTTGAGAGTTGAAAAAACTCCTTTGATGGGTTCGACATTTTGTAGATCAACTTGAAAGTTGAAAAACCCCTCTTAGTGGGTTCGACATTTTGTAGATCAACTTAAAAGTTGAAAGACCCCCCTTAGTGGGTTCGATATTTTGTTGATCAAATCAAAAGTTGAAAGACCCCTCTTAGTGGGTTCGACATTTTGTTGATTAATTTGAAAGTTGAAAACCCCCTCTTAGTGGGTTCGACATTTTATTGACCAACTTGAAAGTTGAAAAACCCCTCGTAGTGGGTTTAACATTTTGTTGATCAACTTCAAAGTTGAAAAACCCCTCTTAGTGGTTTGAATTTTGTTGATCAACTTGAAAGTTGTAAAACCCCTCTTAGTGGGTTCGACATTTTGTTGATTAACTTGAAAGTTGAAAAAACCCCTTTGAGTGGGTTCGACATTTTGCACGCTTATTTTAGGCTCTAACTTTTTACTAAAATGGGTCGGTTTATGTAGACACCTCATTAAAACCTCCTCGCGCTACCAGGGTAGGAAAGAGTGTGCCCGCGACTAAATTTTCCTTTACAAAAGAAAAGTAGAAAGATAAAAATTACAACTCATTCTAGATACAATTTAAGACGCTTGATGTTCCACGGGAGGTGCAAGGGACGATCAAATTTGTCTTTCAAACGATAAGTCCCCGACTTTACTTTTTCCACTACTTGGTACGGTCCTTCCGAGTTTGGTGCCAACTTCCCAAGGTGCTTATCTTTGTGTAGAGGAAAGTTTTTCGCAAAACCTTGTCTCCAACCTTGAAATCTCTTTTACGAACTTTCGATGCATACCTGCTCCTCATCAGGGTCTGATAATGTAAAGAACTGAGACGAGCCTTTGCTTGCTTCTCTTCTATAAAAGCCAAAGCCCGATTTTCATCGTTGATGCTCTCCTCATAATGACCGACCCTGAAAGAAGGGAACATTTTTTCTACTGGGATTACCGCATCCATTCTGTACATCAAAGCATAAGGTGATTCTTGCGTCGCTGTTCTAGGCGTGGTTCGGTATGACCACAATACCTTTTGTAAGAAATCTGGCCATTTTCCAGCTTTTCCTTCCAATATCTTTATCAATCCACTGATGATTGTTCTGTTGGTAACTTCGACCTGCCCATTTTCTCGAGGATGAAATGGAGCTGAAAAACATTGTTGTATGTTATGATTAGCACAAAATTCCCTCATCTCGTTGTTGTCCAACTGAGGACCATTATCCATGGTTATCTTCTGTGGAACCCCGTACCGACAGTAAATATTTGACCATATGAGTTTCACCCCATCTTTAGCTCTGGTTCCAACCAACGGTTCTGCTTCGACCCATTTTGAATAATAATTCACTGCCACTACAATAGTCTGCCTTCCTCTAGTTGCTAGTGGGAGTGGTCCTACCAGATCTATTCCCCATCTATCAAACGGTAGTCCCTCTGAACTGGATTCTACAGGAACTGCTAGAGTGTAGATCGAATTGGAAAACCTCTGGCACGTATCGCACCTTTTGACCAGTTCTTTAGCATCAGCAGATAGCGTAGGCCAATAAAAACCTGACAAGAGGACTCTCCTCATCAATGTCTTGAAACTACAGTGTGTCGATCCTTCGACGTCGTGCAACTCGGACTAAACCATATGTGACTCTTGACGCCCCAAACATCTTAACAAAGTTCTGCTTGAAGATCTTTTGTAAATAACATTTCCTAAAAAGATAAAGCCTCGCGCCTTGTTCCGAATACTTTTTGCCAAATTCTTATCATCAGGAAATACTTCCTTCGTAATGTTGCTCCTCCAATCGGTATTTGGAATCGTCGAAATTTGACAAGCTACATCTGGTCGATTCTCCAAGCCTTTTCTCTTTAGAATGGACGGATATTCTTGCGTCAAAATCCAGGGGTATTCTCCCGAATATGTCGTTGTTTCTAATGAATCATAAATTGTGTTATCTTCCCTTCGGACGCGTTCATAAGTCACATTTTTAAACGATGAGGCCAGGATTCTTAAAGCCGCTAAATATTGCACCAACTACTCTTTCCTTGCCTCGCAGATCTGAGCCAGCCTTAGTCCTGCCAATGCTGCTTCATATTCGGCTTCTTCGTTCAAACCCTTGAAACCGAAACGGATCGCTTGATGCATTTCAATCCTCGATGGTGTACAAATTTGAATGCCACCCCTGCATCTAATGACACTTAAACCACCATCTGTTCTGACTATTCATTCATCTGTGTTAACCTCTGGCTCGACTGATACTTCTTCGGGTCTGCTAGAAAGAAATTCCAGTAAGAAGTCTGCCAACCCTTGCCTCTTGATTGTCGTTCTCGGTTCAAAATCGATATCAAATTCTCCCAGTTCGACCGACCACTTCGTCATACGGCCAGAAAAATTAGGTCGCTGCAAAACACTTTTAAGGGGGAAAGCGGTTCGAACCATAGTGGAATGGCCTTGGAAGTACGGTCGCATTTTTCTAGCGGCTGTTACCAAAGCCAACGCTAATTTCTCAAGGTTTAAGTACCGCTTTCCTGCGTCCAGCTGACTTTTACTCATATAATAGACAGGTTTAGGGATCCTATCCTCTTCTCGAACTAGCGTTGCGCTCACCGCATGCTCTGAAACCGTTATATAAAGAAACAACCTTTCCCGGGGAAGCGGTTTTGTCTGCAACGTTGAAGATGACAAATAATTCTTGATGTTGAGGAATGCGTTGGTACATTCAGGAGTCCAGCTAAAATTCTTAGCATTCCTTAGAACTTAAAAAAATGGTGCGCACTTATCCGAAGATCGCGAGATAAATCTGTTCAGCGCTGCTAATCGCCAGGTCAAAATCTGTACCTCTTTAACATTCTTCGGGGGTTCCATATTGTTCAGAGCATTTAGCTGGGTTAGGCCCTCTTCTATCACCTTTTCCCTGATCATGAACCTAAGAACTTTCCAGATCGAACTCCAAATAAGCATTTTTCTGGATTCAATTGAAGGTTCACTCTTCCAAGGTTTTGAATGTTTCTTCTAGATCTGCAAAATGACTTTCATCGGTGACGCTTTTGACCAGCATATCATCAATGTAGACCTCTACATTCCGTCCTATTTGTTCTTCAAAAACCTTATTCACAAGTCTTTGATAGGTAGCCCCCGCGTTTTTCAGACCAAATGGCATAACCTTGTAACAATACAAGCCCCTTCCTGCAATAAATGTAGTGTTTTCCTGATCTTTAGGATCCAGATTTATCTGATTATACCCTGCGTAGGAATCCATGAAAGATAAAAACTTGTTACCTGATGTCGAGTCTACCAACTGGTCGATCCTTGGCATGAAGAAATGGTATTTGGGGCATGCTCGGTTAAGGTCCGTGAAGTCTACACACATTCTCCACTTTCTGTTTTTCTTTTTAACTAGAACTAGATTAGTTGTCCATCGCGGGTACCAGGGATCCCGTATATGTCCTACCCTTGTCAATATTTCGACCTCTGAAATGATCGCCTCTGCATTTTCTTGAGAAAATGCTCGGCGCTTTGTGCGATGGGTCGAATACTTGGGTTTATAAATAATATGTGATAGATGACGCTCTCAGGGACTCCTGTTACGTCTTCTGAACACCAAGCGAATAAATGTAGTTTTTGTTTTAGATTATCAATCAACTTTTTTCGGAACCAAGGGGACAAGTTCACCCCAATCTTCAGGACCTTCCCTTTGGAAAATTCATAACTCTCACGACTTTCATCCGTAAGTAAAAATCCTTGGCCTCCCTAGGATCATCTGCAGCCTCTGATCCACAGGCCGACCCCGCTAACTGCTAATCTCTCACATCGACCATTTCCCTATCTGGTTTCATTGCCAAAGCTGCTCGGTAACATTCCCTCGCGGTCTTTTGGCTTACATACTTCAGGAATTGGTGAACCGTAGAAATTACGGCATGCATTCTTGACAACCAAGAGAGACCAAAAATTGCGTGTGCGATGTAGATTCATCGATAAAAATAAACAAAACTGTCACTTCTTTCTTGAACGGCCCTCTCCCAAGCTGAACCACTCCTTCAAATTCTCCTACTATCTGCCGATGCTCTTGTAAAGTCGATGATTGTACGATCTGACTTTACAATCACTGGCTTATTCCTAAACCCTGAAAAGGTCGATAAAAAATATTTGTTGAACTACCGGTATCCACCAAAATGCTTCGCACCTCCTCCCTGCAATAGCCGCCCCAATCACGATTTCATCCTCATGAGGCCCAACAACATCTCTCATATCATCGTCGTCAAAGCATAAAATAGGATAAGGATTCTGGTACAAATGAGGCGAAGTTCTTACCTCTAGCTGAGTAGCCAAATTTACTACATGCCTGCCATTGAATCGCCCCCGAAGATAGTCAGAGAGTCAAACATATTGCATAATTCTCTTACCTTTTCTCGTGCTGGGGGTACCACTTCCTCAATCACTCCGATTAAATTCTTGTTCTTATCCGGGTCCAAATATTCGGTGGACACGTCAAACGAATCATTGACCTCTGAAATCACCAAGAAATTTCCTGTTTAGGCACCGCTACAATTTGCTTGGTTGTTCCACCTTGCTGAGCATGTTTCTTTACGTACTCTAGCAATTTACCACCGTCAATTTGCACTTGTACTTCCTTCTTGAGCGCGATACAATCCTTAGTATCATGAACGACATCATCATGGTACCTACCGAAACGGTTGTTCCGACCTTCACGGGGAGTTCCGATTGGGAATGACTTCCGAAAATGCACGCTCTTCCGCGACTTGTCAAAGATAGTCGCAACACATTCAGTTAAATCAGCAAAATAATCAGGCCAAACCCATTTGTTCGTTATGGGTCATTAATTATTTCTTTGGTAGCCATTTCACGTCCTCTGAGTTTGATTTCCCGATCCTTTTGTGTGCGCTGTTGGGGCCACAGTACTTATCGGTTGTGGCTGAGAGGTCGTACTTGTCTTTGAATTTTTCTGATATGTAACCACAAAATCTTGATTTGTTTGTTGTATCTGTGCTTCCAACTCCAATGCTTCGGTTTCCTCAATCAGGGTCTGCTTTTCGACTTGGGCTAACAAAGCTGAAAACGTGAAGATTTGCTTCTTCGTCATAGCTTGTTTCATTGGCCCCGGTAACAAGCCTAATCTGTAACCAATTAAGGCTACACTTTCGTCACAATGATCAAGAACTGTCTTTGCGTCTATAAAAAGCCGAGTATAATACCTCAAGCTCTATCCGACCTTTTGTCGGCAATTAAATATTGTATCCTCATTCGCTTCAAATTTTTTGCTCCCGACAAACTGCTATCTGAACATCATCCAGAACGTATCGAAATTCTTAATGCATCATTGTGGCAATCGATTATACCACTTTGATTTCTGATCTTTAAACGTCATTGAAAAATCTCGACATACCAGCTTGTCGTCATTATCAAAACTTAGCATAAATTTTTTAAAAGCTTTCAGATATTATCTGGGTCTTTCTTACCATCGTACTTTTAAAGCTTGGAGATCTCGAAATGCTTCGGGAGATTCCCCGACAAAATTTCATCTGACAAAGGGGACGACCTCCAATTATTCCCTATGTTAAAAGTTCCACCTCATAAGCCTTCTGCACGACTCGTGAACAATCCTTCATCAAGTGAGTTAGCAAATTGACTCCCCACCCTGTAACCGTAAGATTGGCTCCCTGATGGAAATTAGAACTGAGGATAATTCAATTGCTCTCTGTTTAAAGTAACTGTACCGTTTTTTCAGCACATGTGGAAGTTACTTTGTCGATGCTACCTCCCTGAGGTTCGACTATTTTAGCTCGCAATAACTTAGGCCTTCTGAGCTCTCTTTCCTTGATCATCCTTTTGTCCTTCCTGAAGCGTCAGAAATCTCTGGCCGGGGAAAAAGACTCGCTCATATCCTCCCCTGAAGAAAATTCGTACTCAAGCTTGGATCAGAATCCGGATTTCTTACGTGCAGCCCCGTCAATCCTTCGCATCCGGTTCATGTCGTTGTAAAACTTCACTTCCTCCTGATCAGCAGTGTGTCGAGCCTCTTTCATTTCTACATCTGATCGTTCGCTTCGACCATCCAGCCGACCTTTCTTCTCAGCCAAAGCCAAATCCCTCTAGGCATTTAGCTTTGCAATGTCATCTAATAGTTGTTTCCTAGTCATGATTAGGGTCGACCGTTTACTTCGGCCCTGATTTCCTTGATCATCATCAGAGTTCCGACCCTCCAAAAATGACATCTCCTAGTCAGAACCTTTTTCCTTTGCCTTTCCCTTCCTAGCCTCGGTATTCATTCTCTGACTTTTCTTTTTGTAAGGTCGATATTTTGGGGAACCTAATTTTCGAGTATCTCTCGTTCCCACAGATGGCGTTAATGATAAGTGTCAAAATATCTAAGGTAGTTTATCAGGAAACCTAAATGGGTAAAAGGTGTCAGGAAAACAAGTACATGATTCTAGGAGAGAGAGAGAGAGAGTAGTCAAAATCAAGTTCTAATCATTAGAAGGTCCCCTTTTAGGGGACATAATCTTTCCTCATATAGTGACAGCTCTGGGGCCCATTGTCACATGCCAAATCTATTATAATTGCATGTTACCCCTTATATTGGTATGTGTGTCACTTACTTCCTACTTTACAATTAAGCCCCTATACATTAATTTATTACAATTTAGGTCCTCCGTTATACTTGGTATTTTTATGCCCTTATCACAAACAAATGCATTCATAATTTTTTACAAACAACTATATTTATCATTTAATATCGTGTGAAATATTTCGGCTCTTTGTTTACAAGTTTTATCTTCCTCGTATGATGAAGGTAGGCCTTCGATGCTGTAGAAGTCTTTTATGTATGCACAAACCATTATCCCACAATCAACAGTACCTAGCTTTTGTTGGGGACAATTGCGCTCATTTACTAATTATTCATCCCCTTTTAGAAAATTTATTGTTTCCAAATATTTTTGCTTTAATAGATTTAAAAAAATCAATTAGTAAAGTATTAGTACTAATGTAATTTAATGATAATATATATATATATATATATAAATAAACTTCCCATCTTTATTACTGCATCTAGATATTTATCCACTGTTTTTGCATTCTGTGGATGTAAGGGGTTGTAATGAATCAACACATGTTCATCAATGTCAACCAGCAGCAGTGTCCAATGGTTGGAAGTTGCAACACTTTATAGCGTGTGAATTGGTATAATAATCTGTGCATTATTACCGGTTTTACGGTTTTGATTCGATCATCTATCAATCTTTTTGCAAGTCTTTTGTTTCCTTTTAAGTATTGTTGTTAAACCAAAAGTACAAAAATAAAAATTAGAAAATAATATCATTTATAGATATAAAAGGATTTTGTGTATATACTGTTGCAGTTGCTGACAATATGATATTTTGTGGTCTTTGGGGGACACTATCATTTAACACTTCATTCCTTTCTATGCATGAAGCATATGCATCAATTATATGTAATGTAAAAATATTAAAGTAACTCAAAACATAATCTGATTATAAGCTGTAACAGAAAGGAATATTAGTATGCCTCTCTATGTCATATTCAAGTAGTTAGGTATTGAGAAGACATCAACTCTCGAGAGGAGATTCAATTAGGATATATATGAGTCAGCACCCGCTTCTAATAGTTAAGAAGTCTGACCAAACAAGGGATTGGTTTTGCAACTTAATCCGCTGTCTAAACTAGAACGAGAGGCTGGATCTAAAAGATCTTTGATGGGCTCAAAAGCCAGGGTTCATGTGACTTCATGTACAAACTAAATAGTGAAAGATTATACAAAAAAATACCAATTTTACTTTAGTACATACGATTGGTTAGAATACTGGCTCCCACTTAACGAGAAGGGTGACCAAACCTTATTAACCCTGTAATTCTTTGATCAGTGTAAACAATTTTCAAGTCTTTTAATGTGAATATTCTAGTAGACGGAATACAGATCTAACTTGTAGAATAAAGATCAGGGTAAGCATACAGATTATCTTTATTGGTTCCTGTTTGATTGTTGATTTATTCTAATTTGGTTCATCACTGACTGGATTTGTTACTCGAGGGTCTGCTTATAACTTACAGGCCAAAAAAAATAATAATTTATTTTTTTAGTAGTCCACGGAAAGCATATAAACATATAGATGTATTGAAATAGATACGAATTTAAATCTCCTTACCTATATACCAATTTCTCCATTTGTGATAATTTTGTGGAGCTGATCCATAATGACCCACGTTGAATCTTTTCTCCAGACAGTTGTGATGTTTTTACGTATCAATTTCAATTCATTAAAAATTATATTTTTTATTTATGTAAATTAAATAACATGAAATGTTTAAATTGATTACCTGTTTTTATTTTTTTGGATAAGTGCATTAAATTTACAGATATCTTCATCGGTTAGATATGAAGTCGGCTGTCCTTTTTCTTTTTTGATAGATTTGATATTTTTTACCTGGACTTCTTGAAAATCATCATCCGAGTCTTCAACACGTATTGATGCAACCTCTTTTCTTTTTTTCTGTCTCTTTATGAGCGGGTATTCAAACTCAAGATGATTCTTTTTCTTCCTTGGTGGGTTTTTTAAGAGTTTTTTACTAAGGAAGAAGGTGAGATGTTTTTCTTCTCTTGCACATCTGTATCTTCCTGTTGATGCTAAAATTAGTTAGTAGTTTTTTAAATAAAATAACAGGAATAAGTTAAACTTTAATAACATGAATAAGTTAACCTTAATAACATGAATAAGTTAAACCTTTAATAAAATGAATAATTTGTACCTATATTTGCTCTTCTTTTTCAGCTGTTTGTTGAAGCTCCGATCCTAGTTTTTTCACGGTATTTTCCAGCTCCTTTATCCTCTATTTTATTTTATAAGTTAGTGATTTTTTCACAAAATAACATGAATATTATTAAAAATTTGATAACATGATAATTATGTGAATACTATACCTTGTTAAATATTTATATGACTTGGTGTAGTTCTTCAGTCACCTTGTTGATCCTTTCCTGCATATTAGTATACTCTGTCATTAACAGACATGTAATAAACTAATTTTTGGAAATCAACAAGTTTTGCAGCATCTTTAGGGACAGCCTGAATGAATAAGCTAAACTTTAACCATTCATACTAACAACGAAAAACATGTGTACTGTAACACCATAATTGCCACAAATTATAAAATTATGCCTATGTTAAGTACCTACATTTGCATCACAATCAGTTGTGGGCCAACAATATAGTATATGTATAATTATTAAGGATCATAACTAGCAACTCATTTTAAATGCCTAGACAAAAGAATCATCAAAATAAACCTGGAGAGGAAGCTGAAAATAATTAAAACTCTTAAAACTTATTCAATTAATTAGTACCTCTGCTTGTCTTAGGTTATGTTTTAGTTCTTCTTGCTCATGCAAGAGAACTGTGGTCTCGCTCCAATCATTACTTTCCTTTGCATCGCTTTCTTGTTGATTCTGTCTCTTTTTATCACTCTTCTTTTTCATTTTTTTCTTCTTTTTCAACTTTCTCAATAGGCTGTTTTCCTTTTCTTTTCCCCATTTGTGTAACACTCCTTGTTACACTTCTGGTTCTTACTCCATAGTCTGGAGTTTCACCTCTCTCATTCTTTGTTTCTTCTTTATCATCTGCTTCCTCCTCTTCTTTTTCTTCACCTCCTTCTCCATCCTCCTTCTCACTTTCTTTATCATCTTTTTCTATCTCTTCCGTATATTATTTATCAGTTGACAAATACTCTATGACCATCAGAGCCTCTTCTTCAAGAATGAGTTCCAAGTCACCTTCAATTACCTAAACATTGACAAACAACATATTTTGTTAAAATTAACATGAAAATTGTTAGTATTGTTAACTGATTAGTTTTAAGACTAAACAGATGTTGTTGTGTTTTACTTGTAATCCTATATAAAAAAAACCCATTATAGTTTCTTAGAAATATTAAGTGTTTGAAAATCTTTTACCTCTGATGGTTCCACCTCATGTATCAACTCCTTGAGTTTGTCTTGGTGTCTGAAGCTAGTAGCTCCCTCCCATCTCAAACACCATGGAAAGTCCAGCTTCGGGATTCTGACCTTCGTGTGCTCCAAGAAAAATAGCTGTAGAGAATATTTTCATAAAGTTAGTATAAATATTAGTATGAATAATCTTATTGATGTAACTTTAAATTTTTAAAAATTTACTTACAATCAGAATCGACACACATCCTACAATGTTTTGTGAATTTTGTCCATTTTTCTTGTCGATGGATTTCATCAGCTTTTCTACAATGGCGTGCGCCCAGTCGTACTTGTAGAGTACTTCGAATTTCAAGTCAATGAACCTTGATAGACTTACTGACAAACTATCACCAGATATAGAAAAAAATAATGATACACAAAGGTACGTTATTATCATTTTTGCTACATCTTTGACTGTCTCAACCTTGTCAAGCTTTGAACGATCTTGTGTGGCATCTTTTAGAATCTTATTTGTTATGTTTTTAGCATTTTAAAGTATCTTGAGATGATGGTTGACTCGGTTCTTCTACATTCAACCTTATCAATCTCCTTTGTACCGCAATTTATTCCAAAAATCACCATAGTGTCATTTCTCGTCAGCGTCACGTCTATCCCACCACATCTGAAGATCTTCATTTCCTTATCGTACATATTTATTATCTCCATTGTTAGCTCCCAAGACTTCCTCACTTTGAATCTCTCCTTTAGTTGAAGCAACCTATTTACTAAGTTGTAAAATTGTGTAGTTTGTAGAGCTTCAATGTGATCTACTCTGATGTCCGCTATCCTCAGTATTTTTATGACTGATTCTATATTCAAACAGAATATAGAAGGGTCATGGGACCCTGGCTTTATTTCTATATTCTTTTTCTTCATTGTTTTTCTTTATATACTCCTATTTTCGGTACACATCTTCACCCTTTTTCTTTTATCTGCTAACAAAAAACAGACTAATTATTATTAATCATTCATATACTACAACCCGGAGTAAATCCAGATAATAAGTTGCTTCTATAGTATGAAAATAATAACTTCTCCTACTTAATTCTAGGGAAAGAAGAGACAGTTCAAATGTAGCTTTAACACTACACAATGAATTTAATACCAAAATAAAAAGAAAATTACCATTTCAAACCCTAATTAAGCTTATGCATTCTAAATAAGTTAATCCTAAGCTTAGAAAAAGAATCCTAAATTTTTCTTTCGCCTCCCAAATTTTCCAGGAACCAACAGATACTTATATGCCCAAATAACGATCAGAAAAGAATTTTTAGGACTTCTTTAAACCCTAATTAACAGTAAGTTTCAAACAAATGGGCTCTAGCAAAGTACCAGGTATCCTATTTCAGGTTAAAACAACAATTACATTCAGTTAACTAAGGCAAAAAATAGAAAGAAAAAAAGGTAAATCACAACTTACCCATGGATTTTGTCGATTGAGAGAGTCTATCGGCGGTGATGGAGCGAGTTTTGTTGTTGGAAGATTTGGTTGAGAGAAATGTGGATGATCAGTAGTCGATGTTAGAGAAACTGGTTTTAGGGAGACCAGAGAGTTGAGGAGAAAGAACGGAATTTGGAAAGGCGAAAGATGTTAGAAATTACGGCAAAGTTTGATTCGGGGTTGAAATAGTTTGTTCGAGGATAGTTTAGTCTTTCTATTAACGGACTGGACCTATTAGTAAAATGGGTCTCTTGTGGTAGGATTGGGTAAATAAAAACAGTTTTGAGACCCAATGGGTAAGTCTCGCTTATATATTTTCAAATTCAAATTTAAATATAAAACAATATGTGTTCGATTTTTTTTTAAAAAAACTATATATATATATATATATATATATATATTAAAATCATATTTGACGCAGGGTTAGTGGGTACCCATTTTGAATACAAATTGTTATTTCAAATTTAAATAACTTGTTTTTAGTGGAAAAACACATTAAATGTATATATATAAACAAAGTTTTTATAAGTACATGAAATCGCCCCAAAAATGATGGTAGCTTGATGAATTCAGTTTTTAAAAAATATTATGTTAATTGTTTTTAAAATTTAGATTACAAACAACAATAAAGCTTGAATAAAAATGGACGTGTTTGAATATTCAAGAGAGATTTCACATGCGATAGTATTTTGAGAGATTTGTTCAGATTTTTTATTATTCTTAAATGGGTTATAATCTATTATAAAACTATAGGCAAAGTCACAACTTCTTAAGAGATAACTTTTGGAAAACTTCATTTTTCCAGAAACACGCATTTTCTAGACTTTACCGCGAACAACCTATTGTAGTCATGGTAAAAGTTATTCGCATCAGTTATTCTTAGAATAACTGAGACTTGGTTACGATCAAACCTATGTTGATCATAGTATATATGATTTTGCCGCGATAAGTCGTAGACCGTTGCGACTAATTTGTACAAAAATTTTATATAACATTTTGCCACTATTGGGTCTACCACTTTGTCATGATCAACCATATACTGGTCTCGCAAAAACTTTATATAAAATTTTACCACTGTTAGGTCTGCAACTTTGGTGCAATCATCACAAGCATGATGATAATAAACTAATACTCAAAAGTTTTAGGTATGTTGTTTTGCCTGCTTACATTGTTTACCACACCAAGTCTGATGAGTAATCTTTTTTTCCATCTACATTTAATAAACATTCCAACAAAAAATTTATGGATGATAAGGCTCTTCATCTTCTTTGTCCAACCAACAAAATACACTTTATATTTTTTATATTTCAAATATATTTAAGTATTATAATTTAATTTTTATTTATTCTAATATTTTTTTACTATGTTTCAAAATTCTTTTGAATTTTTAGAAATGCATTTGAATTTTTAAAATATTTATGAATTTTCATAAAAATTTTATATTTTTTTACTATATAGTGTCAATTTTATTTAAAAAATATGCTTTCATTTTTTATTGTTTGTTGAACATTCAAAATATTAGCTTTAAATTGTTAGATTTAGTTTATATTTTGAACCTGATATCGATATTTTTGAGTCAGTAAGTTCAACCCAAGTATAAAGTAAATTTAAAATGAAATAAGAAAGTTTGGAATAAAGATGAATTGTTATAAGGGTAAAATTAAATAAATAGTGTGTTATTTTATTAATAATTGTTGGATCTTTATTTATATGCCTATGGTTACTGGTAAATATTTACATATATTAACGATAATGGTTGATCTTTCTCTAAATATATAGATATTGTTGTTAATTGTATATGTTGACCGTGTCTTTAGGATATTTGAGTATGTGGATTATTAATGAACCAATACATTTAGGTCCGATTAATTACATGCGCATTAGTACCTCATAGTCCTTGTCCGAGAAAAATGGAAGGACTAGCTCAATTTAGTTCAAAGTGATTTTAGTATTGGTCGATACATTATTTTATTTTGTTGAAGCACCTATTATATTTACCGACACGCATGATTTTTTTAATTGCATTTTATTATTTATTGAGACTCGTGTAACCTCGCTTTCTCTAGTGAAGTTTGGCTTTCGGATTTTGAAGTTATGGAAAAGATTCAATTTTTGTAGACAATGGCTAAGTAGCCTCCTAGTCTTTAGTGATGGATGAGGTAAAGATTACCTAGTGCTTCAGGAGTATTGATTTTGCTTCGGTTTCTTTTGTTGGGTTATGTATTTCTTTCGACAAGCCTACCGCAAGGGTATTAAGTATCCCCCTAGTCCCTCAGCCATTAGGGGAGGATGATGAAATGGATATTATTTCTCTACAATTTTATTTTTGTACCGGAGGGATTTATTCCTACATGTTTGATTTTCTTCATGAAATTTCTTAAGCAACCCCCAAAGCCCTTGGTGAGACTAAATGTATGGGCTAAATATATAGGGATAACTTTATTTTATTTTTGTTTAATAAGACCACTAAATGTATGGGCTAAATATATATATAGAGGAGTGTATTGTTTTTGTTTAGTCACATGAAGCTGACCATATCAGCTCATGTGAAGTGGAGATAAGTGGGGGTATTTGTAATTTTTTAGTAAACACGCAAGTTGATGAGAAAATATTAGATGCGTGCGTGCTTTCCTTTCAACTTTTTTAAACTTTACCGTTTATTTTTTTTGGATTCAATATGTTCATCTAGGATTTGATCTATGTCATCGCATTATAATATATCTATGGTTGGATTTGAGCTTACTTTTGAGTTAAATATTTTGTTCTTCATTTTTTAAAGTTTTTTTCGACTCTCCTTTCTTTGTTTTCTCTCTCCTTTTTCTGCTTCTTTTAGGTTTTTTATTTTTTTCATATGTTTGTTAGTTTTTTAAATATGTTTATGAAGAAGGTAAAATAAATTTTGGTAGTTAAATCACTCGATCTTTATAATCGGGACAATATATAGTCGTTAAATTTACAACATAATAGTAGAGATAATTTTGATAGTCATTAGTGAGAGGTCGAATAAAAAAATAAGACACTCATATGAGTTCTTTAAAAAAGAAGAGTATTTTAAAAAAAACTCTGATTGGTTCATTCTTAATGATGTCCACCTCGGGTTTCTAAAAGTTGAAGAGACTTCACTTGATCTTCGTGAGAAAGAAGTTATTTTCTTCAACTACATTATTAATCACAAACTTAATTTTCTTTTGGATATCAATATTGTTAGGTTCATCCATACCAGTCATATTTGTTCAAGCCAGTTGGTTCACTAATGTTATTTTTAATTAGTTTCGACTATAATTTTATCAAGTTGTCATTTCTCATGCTTTTCTTTGAACAAGTTCGTGATTCTTATAAATTTACAGGCTGAAAGAGTAGTCTTTTCTTTTCTATTAGAATAGTTGTGTTCGCAAAGATTCGGAAGAATGTATGTTTCCAAGATTCGGAAGAATCTCATCTTGAATAATTGTGGTTTCAAAAAAGTATATGAAAGTAGCAAGTATATCTTGTAAAAACATTAATATATTTATATTTGTAGGCTCTCTATATTTATGTAATGGTATGTTTATGTTGAATATTAATGTTTCGTCTCATAATGAATATGTTTGCATGAATTCTACTAGTACTTGTATAAACTTGAATAAAACAGAATTACGACCTACTAGACTAGGACATATACAATATAAATGAATAAAATTATATCTTATACATGATGTTGATATACATTATGAGAAATATAAAACTTGTATGTTAACTAAGATAACCATAAAACTTTCAATAATGTTAACTCGGTTTCAAAATATTAGAACTAATACATAACGGTTTATCAAATTTCCATGATACACCTTCATTAGGAAGTAAACAGGTTTTTCATTAATTTTATTGATGATGCATCTAGATGTTTCTAGGTTTTATGTTTTATTCTAAGAATGATGGTTTTGATTTATTCAAAATCTATGAAGAAGAATAGAGCTACATAAATAGATTCCATTAATAATTAATGTACTGATTAATGAGGTAAATATTATATAGGATATATTTTCAGTCTATCGGTATATTACAGCAAAACACGGCTCCTTATGCACCACAACAACATGATGTAGAAGAAAGGAATAATATGACTTTGAAGGAAATAGTTAATTCCATGTTACATTATTTGGGTTTGGATGAATGATTTTGGGGTGAGGCTATGATAAGAACTTGTTATTTATTGAATTTAATTCCCACTACAAGGAATAGAATTACCCCATATGAACTTTGGTTTAAAAATAATGAAATATTGAGTTTTCTGAAAGCCTGGAGTTTTCAAGCGGTTGTAAGGCTCACCGAACCGAAAAAGAAAAAAATTGATGAAAGAGGTATATATTGTATCTTTATTGCATATGTCGAGCATTCCGATGCGTATATGTTCTATGTGTTACATCTAATGATTATGTGTTTGTGAACTCGGTTTTATAGTTAAAAGATTCAATATTTGTTTTTACATCTATATTTAGTGATGCAACGAAATATTAACAAGTAAAATATAAACAAAATTCTCCATAGTGAATAACAAATACTAAAGTTTCAGTAAGGCAAGTGTATTAATAAAAAATTCTCTTAAGCTTAAGGGTATTACGCTTTATATATATAATATCTAAAACCTTAATCAAACAATATAATAGTAAAATAAACGGAGTAAAACACAATCCTACCGAATCCGAATGCAGTTTGATTTGATTTGCTACTTAAAATACTTTCTTAATCTAGCTAAAGTATTTGAAAAAACATGAGAATATGATTGTGGGCCCTTAAATATTGGAATTTAGGGCCCTAAATTTATGACAAGGCTTGTAGCTTGCCTTCATCACGCTCTTAACAATTTTTAAGCTAATCGAGTAGTTCATTTTGAGTGCCAATTTAGCCCAATCTCGATACCCGAGTGTAGAACAACGCCCGTTTGCGTTTGACTAGTAATTTAAACTAATTATGGGCCTTCTCAACTACATCACTTAAATTTACAGACACGATTCATAATCATTTAAATAGGAACTCAATTCAAGCTAAGGATGTGTCACGAATACTATTTTTGTACCTCAACAATGAACCAATGAGAATAACCAGAGCTAGAAAAGTTAAATCTTTTAGGTACCATTTTCAACTTTATTTATTAAAAAAGTCAAGAGATATCATTGAATATTGATATCAATATTTTTTATTATTGATATCGATCCAAGGACTTTTAGTGAAGTTATGCCATCAAGAGATGTTGTATTCTAGAAAGAAGTTATCCAAGATGAAATATATTATATTATACAAACCAATACATGAGAATTGACTGATTTACCTCTTGGTTACAAATCATTGAGAAATATATGGATTTTTAAAAAGAAAATATAGTATATGGTACCACTGAAAGGTATAAATCTAGATTGGTTATCCAAAGTTTTAGGCAAAGAGAATGGATTCACTTCTTTGATACTTATATTCTGACTGCTAGGATTTCACTATTAGATTGTTGATAGAACTTACATATGTATACAATCTTGTAGTTTATCAAATGTATAAGAAAACTTCATTTTTGGATAGTGATTTGGATGAGATGATTGATATGAAACAACCAAAAGGGCTTTTTATGCATGCTTGTGAAAACCATGTGTGCAAGTTGAAGAAATATTTGTATGGTCTCAAACAAGAAACAAAATATTGACATAAAAATTTGACAATGTGGTATTGTCTAATGGTTTTAGTCTTAATCAAGCAAACAAATATGTATATATCAAATTTGATGCTTCTCGTAAAGGAATTATGACTTGTCTATATGTGGATGACGTGTTGATATATGGTACTGACCAAAATCAACTTCATGAAATCAATAAATTCTTGTCATCTAGTTTTGACACGAATGACTTTGGGGGAAGCTGAGATGATTCTCCGTTTAAGGATCAAGAGAAAGAAAAATATTATATCAATTTTTAAATTTTATCATATTGAGAAGATATTTAATAAATTTAATTTTAAATATTGTTCTCCTGTTGGCGCTCCTATAGATCGATATCTTAAGCTTCTACCTATTAAAAGTGCTGATGTATCTTAACTTAAATACCCAAGAATCATCAATTGTCTCAAGTATGATATGACTAGTATTAGGTCAGATATTACATATGATGTTAGAAAGATTAGTAGGTACACTAGAAATCCTATTTCATATCATTGAGAAGATTTAAACCAGTTATTCAAGTATTTAAAAATAACTAGCGATTATGGTTTGACTTATACAGGATTTCCTTCGGTTCTTAAAAATTATTTAGATGCCAGTTATATTTTCAATACAGAGGATCATTCTTCCATGAGTGGATGTTTATTACTTCTTGAGGGAGGTGATATCTCTTGGGAATTAAAGAAACAAACTTGTATTCATCATTCAACAATGGAATATGAGTTTATAACATTAGCAACAACTATTAAAGAAGATGGCTAACTACGAAATCTAATATATGAAATTCCATTATATTCTAAATCGGTATCACCTATATCTATCATATATAATAGTGAAGTTTTGTTGGCTAATGTCTATAGATAAATCTACAAGTGCAGGTCTAGACACTTAGAGGTTATACCTAACATGATTGGTTATTGTTAGGTATTTTAGTGTAATTGGATCGACTAGTTGACCAATTTAATCATGATACATTATTGAACAAGTCGTAGAGTGCGGAGTGCACGCTTGTTAGATTATATCATGATTAACGGGTTCAAGGGGTGGATCCCCTTGCGGAATTCAAAATCAAGTTGATGAAACGAATAAATTCTTATCATCTAATTTTAAGATGAAGGATTTGAGGGAAGCTCAATTGATTTTTGGTATAAAAATCAAACGAAAGAATAATAGTATATTGATTTCTCAATCTCACTATATTGAGAAGATATTTAGTAAAATTATATTAAATATTTTTCTCCGGTAAGCTCACCTATAGACCCTAAACTTAAGCTTTTACCTAATAAAGGTACTGCTATATCTCAACTTGAATACACAAGATCCATCGGGTGTCTTATGTATGCCATGACTAGCACTAGGCAGGGAGGTATACTAGCAATCCTAGTTCACATCATTGGCAAGCTTTAAATCGAGTATTCAAGTATTTGAAAGAAATAATAAATTATGGTTTAACTTATACTGGATTTCCTTCTGTACTTAAAGGATATTCAAATATGAGTAATATTTCCAATATGGAAGACCACTCTTCCATAAGTGAGGGGAATTTCTACTGGGGGGAGGTGCTATCTCTTGGGCATCAAAGAAATAAACTTGAATTACTGATTCAACATTGGAATCAGAGTTTGTGGCATTAACAGCAGCAAATAAAAAAGTTGAGTGGCTAAGAAATTTAATGTATGAAATTCATTGTGGCCCAAACTGATATCACATATATTCTATTAGATGTGATAGTGAAGCTGCCTTAGCCAATGTCATTAAATAAGTTTACAAAGGCATATCTATAAACTTAGGTGTTAGACACAGTATGATTTGTGAGTGCATCACGTATGACACTATTTTAGTAGAGTTTGTGAGAACTCAATATAATTAGCCGATCATTTAACCAAAGGATTAAGTAGAGATCTTGTGCACAAATTGGCTATTGGGATGAGATTAAATTTCATATGAAATTTCTCCTGTTGAGATACCTAATTCCCATCGAATATGACATTAGGTGTTGAATTCGATGTGGAAAGCTTAACATCTAAAGACTGGAACATATTTATAGTATCATCCAAAGGTATGTGTTTAGAGCTCTAAATTGTAAAGGTTGAAATTATCTTCTTAGTAGTTTTTTTTGAAAAATTGCATAAGCATGTGCAAGAGGAAAAAACTACCTATTTGAGTATGAATTTTAGCTTCTTCAAGAAGCTGGGACTTGGCTTTTATATTCTTAAGAAGGATAAAGACACAAGGCTAGAAAAGTATTGTGTAAGTAAGAATAAGTAAAAACTGTAAATGTATGTGTATATTATCTTCATGTATTCATTATGAATAGTAAAGGTTCAATCCTTAGGGATACTTAGATATTTGAATATTTGGAACTTGTAATATATTAATGTGAAATTCAATCGTCATGATATTTTATATATGCATAAAAAAATTTAACTGTTGTAATTGTGTTTAGTTGATCAAATTACACTAAAATGTGAGAATATTGTTATATACTTTAGTGTAATTGGATCGACTAGTCGACCAGTTTAATCATGATATGGTGTCGAATAAGTCGTATAGTGCAGAATGCCCGCGTGTTAGATTATATCATGATTAACGGGGTGAAATGGTAGAGTCCTTGCAGGGGTCCAAGGGGCGGAGCCCCTGACGAGGTCTAAGGGGCAGATCCCTTGGCTAGGGTCGAGAAATTTGAAAGTTTGAAGGTTTATTCAAATTTCAAATTCCAGCAGTTTTTAATTCAAAATTTAATTCTTGTTATATGACCTCAACTACCAACTACCCTAGCTGTCAAACCAAATTCATTGGTCAAAATACATAAAGGTTGGATTATGTTGAAAAGAAAGATCACATACAATATTTTATCCTCTATGTTCGAAAATATATATTTGATTTTATCCAATTGGAAATTTTGGAGAACTCTAAAAATAATTTCAATTAGAAATTGTTTAAAATACTTTAGAGGCTTATCCGGAAATCAAATACTGTTTCGTACAAGTGCATCATGCATGGTGTTATATCAGTGGAGTTTGTGAAAACGCAATATTATTTATCTGATCATTTAACCAAAGGGTTAAGTTGAGATTTTGTGCACAATTCGGTATGAGGGTAAGATTGAAGTCCATCTAAATATCTCATGGTCAGATACCCAATTCTCATCTAATATGGCATTAAGTGATAGATTTAATGTGGAAACCTTAACAAGTAGTGATTGGAAAACATTAGTAGTATCATCCGAAGGTATGTGTTTGGACCTGCAAGTTGTGGAGGTCAAAGTTTATCTTCTTAATAGTTCAAAAATTGCATATGCTTGTGCGAGATTAAAAAAGCTACATATTTGAGCATGAAGTCCAGTCGTTTAAGAAACTATGATTTGGTTTTGATATGCTTAAGAAGGATAAAGACATAAAACTAGTAAAAGATAGTGTAAAGTAAGAACATCTAAGAATGTTAATTTATGTGTATATTGTCTTCATGTATTCATTATGAATAGTAAAGGTTCAGTCCTTAGTGATACCTTAATATTCAAATATTTGAAATGTGTAATATACTAATATGGAATTCAATCGTCGCGATATTTTATTTATGCATAGATATTTTGTTCGTTATAATTTTATTTTAGTTAATCATGAATTGCACTAAAATGGAAAAGAACGGATCGACTAATCGACCAATATGGTCATAATACATTATGAAATAAATCGGAAAAATAAAAGGCATACTTGTTAAAATATATTGTGATTGGCCATTTTAGATGCCCCCGAACAGAATCCAAAACACAAAACCACTTGCGATTTAACTACTTTAAAAATAACATTATTTGATGTTTGAAATAATAGCCGTTTTTTACGGTTAACTTGTTTGGTTAGTAATGATAATGGAAGGAAAATATAGGTGATTAATATGTAATTTATTCCACAAATGAGACAAAGATCTATGTATTTAGTGGTGAAGGACCAAAGTAAAGCAAACATAAGATATAGAGGGGTCAAATGATACACCCCAAGAACTTGTCTGTCAATAGTCAAATGGTGGGGTAAGAATTCCACTTTAATGGTGGTAATTATATAATTTTACTAACTACCTTTTTGGGAAAAAGGGCCAATGATTTTTCAATTATTGCTACATTTATTCCTTTTGTTTCTTTCTCTTTCTAGTAATCATTGATTTCACTATTTTTTGTCACTTCATACAAATATTCTCTTGTCCGACCCTCTCCTACAAACATCTTCGCTTATAAATCTCACTAAGGATTTTATGAGTTCATTAGTGGCATCGTCTGTGGGAACCGTTTGGTACCCAGAATTAATTTTCTAAAACCTTGAAAACTAAATTATAAAAAATATGGATACTGAAGCTCGTGGAGAGATCGAGACTAATCCGACGAGAGATCTAGTCGATGTTGAGTCTGGTGAACATCTGATAGAAGAACAGGTCACGAACGAAGGCAATGCCATGAATCGATATGCAGAAGAGCTTTTAGAGGAATCAGTCTTGGTCGCCAGGCGAAAAGAGTTACTAGAAGATATTGAAAGGTTGAATGCGGAAAGGGAGGCCATAATGGCGAGTTCCAAGAAGGTCAGATCTGAAGTACGACAAGAAAGGATCGAGGCTGATCAGACCCTAGGTGTTGTTCAACCCGAAGAGAACCGACGCAGGAAAAGCCATCGACATTCTAAAAGGCGCGCTAGATCGGAGCAAAGATACAAGTCGTCCAACTCTAACGAATATACCTCCTTAAGTTCTGATAAGTCTTCCTTGTCGGAGACGGATGAAAAGTACAAGGCGGATCAAATGCATAAAGATTCGAGGACACCCAAGCATGTTCATCGGACTAGTCAGAGAAGGAATGATTCAACAAAAAAACCGCTTACAAAGTTGGACACAACTGGAGATCATCCTCCCTTTCCCCGGAGATTCTCTCTGGGAATCTTCCCAAGTGGTTCAATATTCCCAAACTAGAGAAGTTTGACGGGACTTAGGATCCATACAACCATATTGAGCAGTTTAAGAACTTTATGATCAAATACGATGACGACGACAAGTTGTTGTGTAGAGCTTTCTCTCAGATGTTTAAGAATGTTGCTTCCAAGTGATATACCCGTCTCCCACAGGGGTGTATAAAGAATTTTGATATGTTCTGGAGCATGTTCCGACAACACTTCGTCGGAAGCAAAACGTTTTGCGCCAATGGAGATACCATAATTTATTGTCGAGAGAAAATTAGAGAAAGTTTAAAAGAATACACGAAGCATTTCATCCAGGTCAAAAGGACATGGAGTTCTGTGAAGACAAGGTAGCACTAGCCGTTTTCCGAATGGGTCTTCTTCCAGGGGTAATGAAGGAGAATACCGCGGAGACACGTGCTATGACATTTGGAGCTCTGTTGGATCAGATTTAGAAAAGAATCTTAGTCGAGGAGACTAGGGCCTCAGAAATAGAATCCATGTCTCAATTCTATCTGGATCCGAACTTAGCCAGAGCCAGTACGACGACTGTGTATGTCCGACCCAAAGCTACGCAATCGGTCGCAACTTTCTGACCGCGGGCTCAAATAATTCAAGCAACGAAACCCCTCAACGGACGACGCAGAACCAACAGTACCAACAGGCAGGTCAAGTAGTTCAGCACTATGTCAGACCTGCATCAAATAGGTGGGTTCGACCAACTCATTACACCGAATTGACCAAATCCGTCTCAACCATTTTCGAAAAGGAACGTGTGAATGTGTATTTTCGCAAGCCTTTCCCATTACATACTCTGAGGGAGCACGGGAAGAACAAATAATGTCAGTTCCATGATGATATCGGGAATCACAACAATGATTGTGTGTTTTTAAAGAAATAATACCACAGTTGCACCAAAACAAGAAGCCGCTCTGAGGCAAGAAGATACCATGATGATATCCGATGTGATTGACGAAGAGTTTGTGGATGCGTTTGATGTAGCCACGGAGTACCTTGATCTGAAGTCGGGTAGGAACAGTGTAAACATGGTAGAGGAATCAATCCTCATAGGAAAGGTCAGTGAGTTATGTATGTTTTTTGAATCACTAACTATTTTCGGTGGGTTTACTGTAGCAGGTATATCAAACTATTCCCGGAAAAGGCACATCATGAGTCTGGTAACGTAGTTGGAAGCAAGAGCTTCATCGTACAATGCCATCTTCGGAAGGTCATGGTTATCTAAAATACACGATGTGTCATCTAGAGTTCACCAATGTTAGAAGTATGTGGTGGAAATCAATGTTGGAACAATAAGGTCAAGTCAGAAAATGGCTAGGGAATGCTACAAAGCGGCGCTGACCCCCAAGCAGTTAAAGGGGGTCGGATCTAAAAAATAATAGCAGTGAGAGGGGCTTCCTTCGGATTCTGATCCTGTTGATAGTCCCTGGTGAAGGCTTCGAGGATCTTGCTTTTAGCCCTGGAAAAAGTCTCAAAATATGAACAAGGCTATCACAAGAGGTTAAAGAAAGATTACTTAGATTTATTTCAACCAAATTACATTTGTTTGCTTGGTGCACAGAAGATGTCATAGGGGTCCCAGAAGATATCCTCTGTAACGGGTTGGCTATACGGAATAGTGTTCGACCGATCATTCAAAAAAGAAGATCTTTATCCCAAGAGAAAACTGAAACAATAACGGCAGAAGTAGACCGTTTAACGAAAGTATGCTACATACGCGAATCACAATATCAATTGTGGACGGCCAATCCGGTCTTAGTGAAGAAGAAAAATGGTAAATGGCGGATGTGTGTAGACTTCACTGATCTGAATAAAGATTGCCCTAAAGATCCTTTCCCAATCCCAAGAATAGATTAACTGGTGGAATCGACGTCCGAAAATATATTGTCCTTTATGGACGCATACACTAGATACAATCAAATCCGGATGGACCCGAGGGATCAGGAGAGCACGACTTTCATCACCAAAAGGGGTCTACACTGCTATAGGGTTGCAGTGTAAGATCCGGCCAAAATAAACTTAAAATTAAACCGGAGAAGTGCACGTTTGGTGTAAGATCCGGAAAATTCTTAGGCTACATAGCCAGCGAGCAAGGTATCAAAGCGGATCCAATGCAGTTAAATGCTCTGTGTACCATGGATCCACCTAGAACTATCAAAGAGGTGAAAATTTTAACTGGAAGACATGCTGCATTGAACATCTTCATCTCTAGATCATCTATAAATGTGCCTTTTTCTTCTAGGTACAGAGGAAAACAAATTGCTTCGATTGGACACAAGAATTCTTGGACGCTTTTAATCACATCAAATAACATCTTTCATCCCCGGAAATTCTGACAAAGCCACGTCCGGGGGAGAAGCTATTCATCCACCTAGCAGTGTCCGATTTTGCAGTCAGCGCGGTTTTAGTCCGAGAAGAATCGAACGTTCCAAGACCAGTCAACTACGTAAGCAAAAGTATTTTGGATGCAGAAAAGAGGTACCTCAAGTTGGAAAAGTTGGCACTTGCGCTAGTAACATCAGTTCGAAAGATGTGGCCATACTTACAAGCTCATACGGTTGTAGTGTGAACATCTTTTCCTTTAAAAAGTATGTTGCAAAGGCCCGATGTGTCCGGAAGGATGACAAAGTGGTCGGTAGAACTCAGGATTTTGACATTAAATTTGAACCGCGAACTGCAAACAAAGCACATGCACTAGCTGATTTTCTGGTAGAGTTTCATTCTGACAGGGATGACATGGATGTGGAGGAAGAAAAGTATGATCCTGAGTGGTTAGTCTGACCGACGGGGGATCCAATTCATCTGGTTGTGGAGCCAGAGTACAACTAACCTCCCCGGAAGGCATTGCAATGTACCAGGCAATCCGACTTGGATTCCAGACATCAAACAACGAGGCCGAGTATGAAGCGTCCCTGGCCGGATTAAGACTTGCAAAAGTTTGTGGGGCAAAACGAGTTAAGCTACTTAGCGACTCTTATCTGTTGGTGAACCATTACCTACAAGAAGTGCGATGGGCTTACAGGACTACTCCCTGGACCGCAACGCATGAATCGCCCTTCGCGCTTGTGTACGGAATGGATGCAGTAGTGTTGTCGGAACCTGTGTTCCCATCTTACCGACTGAGCGAGTATTCTGAGGAGGGAAATGACAAAGAAAAGTGCACCGAGATGGATTTGATAGAAGAAAAAAGAAGAAGGCCACAATTAAATTCCTTGCATTATCAGACTCTAATGAGAAGTCGGTATGCATCAAAGGTTAGAAGAAGAGAATTTGAGGTGGGTGACAAGGTCTTAAGAAAAGTCTTCTTGCACAAAAAAGAAAAGAGACTCGGAAAAATTGCTCCAAATTGGGAAGGTCCATACTCAGTAACAAAGAAGATAAAACCAGGGACATACAGATTAAAAGATAAAGAAAGGAGAGATCTTCCCCATCCCTGGAACATTGAGCACATAAAGTTTTACTTAGAGTGAATGTATGACATGTAAATATTTTCTTTATCAGTTTATGTAAGTTCCGGTGGTACACTTTTTCCTACCCTGGTGGCGCAGGAAGGTTTTAATGAGGTACCTAAATAGGTGGTTTATATATTGAATTTCATTGCCCTCTTAAATAACTCGCAAAAGTTCATCTTTTTGAACTCAAAACGCACTCTAAAGAAGTTTGGACAGGAAGTTCATATTTTTTTTAACTCAAAATGTATTCGAAAGAAATTTGGACAAGAAATTTCATCTTTTTGAACTCAAAACATACTCCACGAAAGTTTGGATAAACAATTCAGTGTCGAATCATAAGTAGAAAAATATAAGGAAGAAATGATTTAATGAAGCATCAAACTAAAAATTATCCCATCATAAGCTCCCACAGTGGGGAGAAGATTATACAAAAATAACAGGTTCAAGGAACAAAAAGTCAACAAACAGATGGAATAACTAGCATATACTACTTGGAAGCAGAATTCTCGTTGCTGCCTGCGGGGAATCCAAATCCGACGACGGGCTCTCCGAGTCCTCACTGGATTCCGGGTCCTCTACGGAGACTCCGGGGGGGGGGGGGGGGGGGGGGGGTAATGATGTTCAATAACCCGAGTCCAGAGACTACCAAGGTGCATGTCCGGGAACCTCTCATACATCTTCATCACCATTGCAGACCTCAACTTGGCATCTCTTTCTTCAAGACGAGTAACGATCTGAGTAGCATATTCATCAAGGCATTTCTTCTGCTCAGCTTTGAAGTTTTTCTTCAAACTTTTATTTTCTAGCTATTAATTTCTCAATATCTGCAACTACTTTCTCGAAGTATACTTTTATCTTGCAATAACCCTCAACAAGACCATCTACCGCTGTGTCACGCTCGACATCCTTAGTAATAAACTTCTCCCGCTCATCGTTAAATTTTGTCTTCTTCTCGGATAGTTCAGTGCCAAGATAAGTAATGGTGGCCAAGCTGTCCTCTAAGGTTTTCTTCTATTTAGCAAGCTCATCATCAACCTCCCTTAGTCGGGCAGATACCTCCGATATCTTGGCTAGCTCATCAGTTAGCTCTTTCACTTTCTTCTTCAACTCCTCGGACTCGGAAGTCAGAGTCTCTACCTTGGCAGACACCTCCGATATCTTGGCTAGCTCATCCTTTAATTCTTTTACTTCCTTTTTTAATTCATCGTATTCGGAGACTAAGCCTTCTACCTTGGAAGATATCTCGGCTTGTTCGGCGAGCTCATCGGTTAAGTCTTTCACTTTAAGCTTCAATTCAGCTACTTTAGAAGTTAAGGCTTTCACCTCAGCCCTTCTCTCAATGACCTCACCCTTATAGTGTTTCTTTGGAATACGTAGTATTATCGTTCTCCCTTCCACTCTAAACGATCCTTTTTCTTTTTCTCCTTAACAGTACACATTTGCGGCCTCGTTGCACCAGCCCGACCATGAGGCCTAAATTCAACTGTATGATCAGCCTCACTTGATTTGTTTTTCAGATGAGAGGTCGGGGAGACAGCCTGAGGACCAGAGGGGGCTTCTTGATGAGGCTCCAATAACCTTGTATCTTGTAATGGATCCTATTGAACTTTGTTTTGTTGATCACCATGAGCCTCTGTTGGAAGGCTGCCATGCACTCCTTCTTGGAGACCACCCTGAGCCTCATGTTGAGAACCCCCTTGAGCGATGACTCCTCTTTCCTCGGGAGTATCACCTTCTGATTCGGCATCTTCCTCGGTCTCCTCCTCTTCTTTTTCCTCGGGTTTTTCCGCATCTTGATGACTCGGAGCCCGGGCCCGAGTAGGAATGTAAACCGCATTGTCCAAGCATTCTAAACGTTTAAGAACGTTATCACTAGGGGGAGGCACCATAAGCTCTGAGGCGGATATTTTCTCACTAAGATCGCATCACCAAAGGTTACGCTTGGCAAAGTTCATGGGAATAAAGATTTGGTGAAACTTGTGATCCCAGTGTTCACCTGCCCAAGCGCTTAGCTTCTGAAAGATACCATTGCCGGTTTTAGCGTGACACTTAAAGGACTTAGCAATCCCCTTCATGGCTGAAAAAGGAACAAAGTTAGAATCTACCGAACCCGACGAATCGAATAAAACTTAGGTTGGAGTACTTACCCTACCTGGTCCACTTCAGCGTTAACCGGTGGGGAAGGTCTTCAGAGTCTTCGAAGCTAGTCTCCTACAACCCAGAGATGAATAGGAATTGTTGCTTCCACTTCTGGTCGGCTTCTAAAAAATCCTTAATCACTTTAAGTTGTTTGGAAAAACCAAGCGAGTAGAAAGGGTAGTGGGAATTTTTTGCCACACCCGAGACAGAAATGAGTTGCTCTATAGTTAAGGCGGTCTCGGAGAGTCTTGAGGCCATAATACAGGCCATGATGGTGTACCACATGTTGGCCCCGTCATGGGAGGGACATAGTCCGATCAGGTGGAAGTAGTCAGCTAGGAGAGGATCGAGGGGCAGTCGAAGGCCCCAGTTCATAAGTTCAGTAAAGAGAACCAACTCATTGTTTTGAACAGACAGAGGTGTCTCACCAACAGTGGGAAATTAGATTGTAATGTTAGTCGGAATACCCCAGCGATCTCTTAGATTGACCTCCTCAGTCGGATGAAAGTATTTATACTTCACTCTCTATAGAGCCAAGAGGTGTTTATATTCAATACCGCGAAGGTTGTCTCCTAAAATGTCCTATATATTCGAAGGCAAGCATGTGGTACGTTTCTTCTTCTTTTTACCCTTCACCAAAGAAGTCTCACCGCGTTGAGAGAGGGGGGGGGGACTAGTGGAAGGTTCTGAGGGAGGATCCAAAGCGTCATTATCCGAGGAAGGAACATCAGCAGGAACAACTCGAAGAGGTTCCGCTTCAACCATCACCATGTCATGATTATCCCTATCATTATCAGGATCATCGGTCAAATTTATTTCCTGAACTTCTGGAATAGACGTGAGAGACGGTTCTGGTCGATTCCACTTTGTCAAAGGTTTCCTAGGGCTAACCTATGGAGTCGTTTGCGGGGAATCTTGTGGGGTTATTTGAGGAGTCGAGGTCGAAGAAGAAATCCTCGTCTTAACCGATTTGGTTGTCGGGTCGGGTGACCTTTTTCTTTGAACTCTATCTCTGTTTTTTTTTACAATTGGTCTTCCCCTCTCGGCACCCATTATGATGAAGGGAGAAGGTCGAGAAGGAAACTCTGAAAATGTTGAAGGAACGGAAGAATCAACCCCACCACTTGAAAGGTGAGCTTGACCGGGGGAGGATATGGAATAATTGAGGGAGCGCTCACGGATGGGAGACCAGTTATCACGAAATGTTGATTCCCAAATTTCTGCAGGGGAATGATACTCTCTTGCACCAGAGGGTCTGCAAGTGTCGATTCGGTTATAAATGTTGAACCACCTCTAGAGTTTGTACCTTTCGAGGTTGATAAACTCGTCAGGCAGGTAGGTGCAGAATAAGGAGTTGGTTTAGCAGTGAGCTCTCTCCCTATAACAAGCTTTTTCGAAAAGACAAGTAGAAACTAAGAGGAAATGAAGCCTTTCCTCAGAAAAAAGACAGGTATTTATAGTAAAGGGGACTAGAAGATGAACAGTTAAAGGGTAACGGTATTTTGACACGCTAGCCTGCCTCGAATCACCTTGAAAGACACGCCGGCAAGATGGGAAAAAGTGTGACGCGTGTCCCATGATAACTCCACCGCCTAAATATTATTTGACTCGATAACAGCGAAAGGAGGCACACGGGCCTGATGTAAATGATTACTTAGGTGAGGTCAGCGTAACCAGAGATGAGGTCAGCAACGCAAAATTTATGATCCGACCCAATCATATTTTCATCAAAAAGCAAAATGTCCGACTAGGATGGCAAAGGCTTCCAATCCGACCAGGGTAAAATAGCAATTAAAGTCCACATCCAGAGAACTGCACATGGATTGGGGGGCTACTCATAAGGGAAGGAAAATATAGATGATTAATATGTAATTTATTCCACAAATGAGACCAAGGTCTATGTATTTAGTGGTTAAAGACCGAAGTAAAACAAACACAATATACAAATGGGTCAAATGATACATCACAAGAACTTGTCTGTAAATAGTCAAATAATGGGGTAAGAAATCCACTTTAATGGTGGTAATTATGTTATTTTACTATCTACCTCATTTACTATATAAAAAGGACATTCCTTTTTGTTTCTTTCTCTTTCTAGTAATCATTGATTTCACTATTTGCTTCTCACTTCATATGAATATTCTCTTGTCCGACCCTCTCCTACGAACATCTTCGCTTCTGAATCTCACTAAGGATTTTCTGAGTTCATCAAGTAAAATATTTAATCGAAATATATGTCAAAGTTTTTTCTCAAAAACATACGCAAAATCATTTTTTTTGTTTAAAATAAAATTCTAATTTTGTGGATTAACCGATAAACTAAACATAAAAGAATTATTTAATTTCCTCCGTAATTAAATACTTATTACGGAAACACTATTTAAGTTTTACTTATGTCAAATCAATATTTAGTACAAACTCTTGTATTGTTGGTTTTAATAATTATATTAAATATCCTTTTAATACCGTTCAGTTTAATAATTTTGATATTTATTTAAAGCACAATCTTCCTATATGGGCCGCCCTTTGTACTGTGGAAACAAATATTTCAACCTTTATAATTATTGGTAGAGGTGTCTAATGGTTCAGGAACCATGGTTCAAAGCTGACAACCTGTTTAAGAACTGGCGGTCTACCTGCGAAACTGGTCCATTAGGACTGCAACCTGGCAGGACCGCAACCCGCCAGGACCGCAACCCGCCCGGACCGCATAAGGAGCAACCCGCCAGGACCGCAACCTGGCAGGACTGCAACCTGGCAGGACTGCGAAACCACGGTTTATTTGTAAAAAACCGGTGGTTTATTGGTAAATATTATGCTGATTTTATTTATTTTATAACCAAAATGTTATATTTAAAAAATATTGAGATATTGCATATTATTATAGAATTATTATTACATTTTTGTTAGTATTAATTTGTTTTGGTTATTAAGTTTTTTAGTGTTGTAATTATTATATAGTCCAAAATTTTAAATATTACTTATGTTATTATCACATTTTGAATATTATTATTATGTTTTTAGATCTAATACAAACCAAAACTATATCTTATCATGTTAAAATATTACAAATTCTACGGTTATAATTTTAATATTACATTTTGATTACTATTGTGATTTGGTTTTAAATTTTACAAGTGTTTGTTATTATTTTTTAAACCAAAATTAGATCTTATGAAGTTATAAGTATTTCATAATACATTTGTTGTTGTTATAATAAAAGGTAAAGTCATTTTTGGATAATTTAGCCGTTCACAGTTTATACTCGTGCGGGCCAGGAGTTGTACAAATGTTTTCAAATTACAATACAAAATAGCAAAAAACTATTACAAACATCATTCATCTCCAGCTTCGTCTTCTTCATAAGTAAAATCTTCGTCGTCATTTTCGTTTTCTTCCGCAATTTCTTGTTCAAGTATATCTTCGTAATCATCCGGACAATTTTGGATAAGGGGGATTGCAATCTTGTACAAGCAATGTTATAGCACTAATATTAGAAGATGCATTATCCAACGAAATAGACATAATCTTGTTTTTAATGCCATAAACATTCATGCATTCAATCATACTCTCCCTAATTATTTGTGCGTTATGCTTCCCAATTGATTCAAACCATATAATTCTCCTTTGGAGGACCCATTGGGCGTCCATCCAATGGAGGGTACCACATATCATATCTAAATCAGTAAAAGTAGCTATGTCACTAGTAATCGAAACATTCCATGGCAAAGTCTGCATAGTTTCAATAATCTCTTTTTTTCTTTGTAAATAATATTTAAAGGCTAGCGATCGCAAAGAGGTACGTGGAATGCGTGTTGCCTGTGGGTTTACCCCAACTTGCATCCAATTTTCGTATCTCCAAGAATCCCCAAAACTAAATGGTTGTAAACTACCGACTGCATAAATCATTATTTCTTCCCTATAAGTATCGTGGTTAAACTCAAAAGGAAGACCTGTTTGAGGGTTCGTGCAAACATTAGTTGGGTTAGGTGTTGTAGGATCATATATTTCATGTTTCGTTAAATGTTTTACCATAGTGCTAGTGCCCATATTTCTAGATCCACTTACGTGAAGATAACGTTTATTGCACTCTTTACAAATACAAGACAAACCATCTTCTGATAGAGTATAGTGTTTCCAAATCCAAGATGTTTTCTTACGAGATCTCCCCCCACTAGTACTTCCACCACCACTTTCGCGGGAGGAGAGTGTGTTAACGTGAGGGAATTCTGTAGAAAAATCATCCATGGTATTGAGATCCACATTAGATGGTGCGTTTATCCCAGTATTTCTACGTTTTGAATTCATTTTAAAACTAATAACAGTTTTTTTTTTCAAATATGCAATAAAATACTAATAATAAAATCACAATTTAGACTAATGACAAGATAGAGCAACTAAATTTAGACTAATAACAAGATAGAACAACTAAATTTAGACTAATAACAACTAAGAAACAATTTGCAGAAAAACAAAAATCAAACAATTTCGAACGTAGGAGTAGAATAAGTAAAATAACTAATTGTAGTTTTCTAGAACTTATCGAACAAATATATAGATTTAGAGAGAAGTAGAGAGTTGTTTGAGAGGTGTGAGTATTGGTGTTGGGGTCTCCTCTACTTATAGGGGAGACCCAAAAAAAAACCGAAAAAACAAAAAAAAAATCGCCCGGACCATCCGGATGGGCGTCCGGATGGTCCGGACACATGATCCGGGGCATCCGGACAGTTTCGCCCGGACGCCCGGACAGACAATTCGGACCATCCGGATATCGATCCGGATGGTCCGAATTGGAACCGGGGCATCCGGACGCTTCTCCCGGATGCCCCGGTTCATCCAACGGCTAGTTCAAACGAACTATCCGTTGGCTATGGCCAAAAGCGGACCATCCGCACGCGTGGCCGGATGGTCCGCTTGATGACGTCATGCTGACGTCATCAAACGGCTAGTAGAAATTTAAAAAAAAAACAAAATTACCCTATAAATACACCCTACATCCTCCTATATTTTTCACTACAAATCTCTCCCTCTCCACTACAAATTTATCCACTCTCTCTACTACACTTCTCTAAAAAAAATTTATATTTTTCAAACTCTATTTAAATTTCAGGTTTTGCAAATGTCTTCGAAAAGAATAAAGAATGCTCGTAAAGGTGGACGTAGTGAACCAACCACTTCCGAATTGAGAGAGGTGGAAGATATGTTGTTTTGCTTCTATTTTTTATTAAATATTATTTAAATCACTTACCTAGCTTTCAATTTTTATTTTGTTCTTTACAACTTACAAGTAATTTATGTTTATGCATATAAACTTCTAATATTGAATAGTTCGAAAATACAATAAACTATATAATTCATCTAACCATAAACACTTCAAGCTTGAAAGAATATAAAGAATCACCTAATAATTTAAAATTTTAATACAATTATATGTCTAATAGGTATATATTATTTAATAGTAATATATTATTCAAACGTATCAAAATCAAATTACAATTATTATTTTTAAATGTAATTGATGATTATAAAATTTCGATTAAAATGATAACATATTTAAATTAAAATACATGAAATAGAATAATTAACTCAATTATTGAAATTAGATTCAATTAACACTTACAAATTAATTTTAAATAACATTATAATATATTCTGATAAACGGTTCTTAAATGGTTAAATGGTTTGGCTGATGGTTTGAACTGGTAAACGGCTCTTAAATGGTTCGTCTGGTGGTTTGAACTGGCGGTTTAACTGTGAAACTGGCCCATTAGGACTGCAACCTGGCAGGACCGCCAGACCATCAGGACTGCATAAGAGCAACCCGCCGAGACCGCAACCTGGCAGGACCGCAACCCGCCAGGACCGCAACCTGGCAGGACCGCAACCTGGCAGGACTGCAACCCGTGGTTCAGACTTAAACGGTGCGGGTTGGTGCTGGTTCAACCCGTTTGACATCTCTAATTATGGGTAGGGTTACTGCAAAACAAATAGTGTTTATGAAGATAGGAGAATCACACTGAAACCACCGAAACCAAATCGGTAAAATCTAGACCATTAAATTGATCAAAATTTAATGGTCCGGTCTGTAATTTTATTTTAAAAAATTAAAATTAATAAATAATCGAATCCATCGAAGAGAAACCGATATAACCAAAATCACGATTACATAAAAAAAATCGAAACAAAACTCGTGTTAAATCATTTTTTTTCGAAGGGAATCCGCAGCCGCTACTCAGAGTGCAATGAGTGCGCACAGGGTAGCCTGCAAACCAACGCCAGAAGGTAAACCACACAAGGTGACAGGCTCAGCCGAGAAAGCGTATGTAGAGAGACTCGAACTCATGACCTTTTGGTCATAAGAATGCCATACTCAACCAACTTGGCTACTCCCTTGGGGGCTTGTTAAACCACTATATACATAATTGTAGGGTAATGCAATGATGCATTAAATTAGGCTAAAAAATATTCATGGGTCTTCTAAGTTTCATCTGTGTATTATACTAGGCTTTTTATCTTTATTTTTGTATTTCACCAATCTACCGTGTTTTTTAAATTTGCAAAATCAATCCCCCGACATAAGAGCAATGAGAAACTGACACGTGGTATCCAAAAATCTTAAGTTTCGTCCTTACTTTTGGTCTTCAGATTTTTACCCAATTATGCCTCTCCTTCAATCCAGTCCCGTCCTCCGTCATATGTTTTTATTTTTTTTTACTATTTATCACCTACCTAGTATTTTAACCTTATATAAATTTAAATGGGCTGGACCCTGAATAAAACACTAAACTCAAATCAAAGTTACGCTAATTTTACTTACCCAAACCAAATCTAAATCCGTATACTCATCGCTACATCTCAATGATCTTTCTGATTAGTATCTTTATGGTTCTAAAGGTAAAAGCCAAGATATAGTTCGTAAAAAAATCTCATAGTCGCCTTAAAAAGAATATCATAAGAAATTGTCCCAAAAGGATAACCGAGTTGGTTGAGTAAGGCATGCTCATAACCAAAGGTCATGAGTTCGAATCCTCTACATACGCTTTATTGGCTGAGTTTGTCATCTTGTGTATTTTACTTTCTGGCGTTTGTTTGCAAAACACGGTTTATCCAATGGACACTTGTTGAATAGCGACTGCGGGTTCTTTCCGAAAAAAATAAAAAATAAAATTATTAAATTAAAATATAGCTCTATATCATATTATTATATATTTACATATATTATCTGCGAGAGTTTTTGACATTGAGAGTTTTACCGTCTGATTTTATAATGAATAATTTCCTTCTCTGTTTAGTTTTTGAATGAAGATGAGTTACTGGTTTGTCCTTTTATCTGATTTCCACACCTTTAGGATTTAAGATTTTTGATTGGGAAACATAAGGTTTGGGAATTTAAGGTTTCAAAGTAATTAGTTAGGATTTTCGAGAATGGATGATTGGGGAATAGTAAAGGGTATTTAGATTTAGTTTGAAGTTAAGTTAAGTTTGGTTTGAGTTTAGTGTTTTGACATGGATCTAGTTCATTTAAATTTAAATAATGTTAAAATAGTAGATAGATGATAAATAGTAAAAAGTTAAAAACATGTGACAAATGACTATGCGATTGGAAGAGTATAATTGAATAAAAATTTAAAAAACAAAAAATAATACAAAACTTAAGAATTTTAAGATACCTTGTGTCAATTTTAATGGCTGCTATGAAAGGGGAACTCATCTTCAAAAATTCATGAAACATGACAAATAAATAAAATTAAAAATTAAAGTAAAAAACTCATATGACAAGTGGGTGAAATGTGGGGACCAACAATGTAGCTATTAAGTTACTTCATTTTTTTTTACGTCATATGGATAAGCTTTCATATGTTTTCTAATGAATACAATCTAGTTGGTTTTAGATAAAATTAACCATCGTATGTGTACACTGTTTTAATCGTTATTGATGTATATTTTTGTTTTTTTTAACAATCAATTTATTTTATATAATTCTATATATAATATTTTCTTGATTAAAAAATATCTAATATTTCTTTTTTTACCAAATAAAAATTACTGTTTTGATTTGTAAGGACTTTATTTCTAAAATATATTAACTTTAAAATAACCAGAATAGATTATATTTAGAAAAGGGTAATAAATTATTATTTTTATATTTAAATGAGAATTATACGATAAATATATGAAATAATGCATATCATTAATATAAATAGATTTTGAAATTTTTAATTTTTAATTTTATAATTATTAATTGGTTATATAATTTTGGTAAAATAATATTAGATTATTTACTGAAGGAGAGTGAAACGTAGCAGAAGCTTAAAAGGGATAACTCTAATTTTTATTAAGCAAAAACAATTCCCCTAACAATGAATAGAAGATAGGTTTATATAGAGTTCAAGCAAAACCCTAAAATTAAAAATATGAAAATTACAAAAATAACCTAAAGTATTAAAAGTGCGAAAAAAGAGGATAGATGAGCCCGGATGCCTAAAAAAGCTCATAGCTCACGAGCGAAGCTGGTGACTTGCGTTCGTGACGTCGTTTCCTTCGAAACAAGGTGCTGTGGGTAAAAAACTGACACCGGAGCTCCAAACTACTAATTCACCGAACTGTCTGCATCATTTACCTATGCTAATAAATAATATACTACTAGTTGTATTTGTTAAAATGATTTTTGAAAATTATTAAAAATAATTCTATCAAAATCTAACTAATTATATATTTTTATACGAATAATTTAAAAATAAATCCAATTAATTAAAAATAAATTTAAAGATAAAAAATTAAATATATAATAAATTTATAAATTTATAACAGTAACAAACAATAGATAAAATAATTAGTTAATATAATTATGGGTCTTACTAATCCTGCCCTTGGTCACTCGTTAATAAAAAGTTTAATTACTCCTTTTGGAAATATTCTCTCGGCTAATGTGTAAATCTATTTTATTTAATTTAATTTAATTTAAAAATATTCCGAAAGAGGCAATAAAAACTTCCTTAAACTACTGATTCCATTTATTACTGACCTCAAAAATTAATCCACCAATAAAAAGAATAAAGTAAATAAGTTAATGCATCGCTAGCTGGTGCCGAAGCATTAACCATCATTGTATTCATAAAAGATAACTGTTAAAAAAAAAATAAACTAAACCTAAACTCTAGTTTGAGTTTAGTAACCTAGTCAAAATCACAGCACCGAAAATTACAGTTATTGAGTTGAGAAAATTAAAAAAATTGTCGATTGCTAATTTTCTTAACATCTAAATTTAAAAAAATTAGCTATATTTTTTTATTAACTTTTTAATTTTCCTTTGTAAAATAATTATGAATCTAAACCGATTCTTATCGGTTTCGGTTTGATTCCAAAATAATAAAAACTTATTAGTTTGGTTCGGTTTGAACGGATAAACTTAACTATCCGATCCAATCCAAATATAAAATATAAAACTATAAACTAAACAATTTGGTTCGATACGAAGCAATAAAATTAATGGTCTGTTCCGGTCCCATACTCAAATTTGAATTAAGGACTCAAAAGGTAGCCAGTAATCAATATGCATTGATAATCCAATCCATTAAAACTAAACGCACGCGAGACCTTTGAACTCCCGCTATCTCATGTAAAAAACCATCTATAAATAAAACAAGACCAAGGCTAAAACTAAAACTAACAAGAACAAGAACCAGAACAAAAACTAATTAAAAAAAACACACGAGTTCAGTCAAAGATGAACACTGACTTATACGGCGAGTTCAAGAGGCCCTATTCTCTTCTCTATCGAAAACAACAATAAAACAGGAGCCAACAAAGCAAGAGGACAACAAAGCATTGGTCAAGATTGAAAAATTTGAAATGGGTGAGGCATCAAAGAACTATACCTTGAACTATATGAATCTCAAAACACCCAAATCTGAAACCTGAAGGTTGCTATGCTCTACTACGTCACTCACCAGGGTTTTCTAGACCAATTACGTTGAATGATTTTTTTGTTTAATATTTCTAGGTGTGGAAATTGATTTTGGATTGGGCGGGATTGATATGTTAACAAGTTCGGTGCCAGTATTTTAATTTTCATTGTGTATTTTTTCTTGTTTTAATCTAAGGAATGAAAACGTTGAGTTTTCAGTGTTTTGTGATGATCTCTAGTGAAATCTGTAGCTTTCTTCATGTATTGCTAGTGAAAACTACTTAATCGAATTTTAAAAAAAGAGTTCACAGAATAGTTGTCTATTTTGTATACGTATGAATTGCACACATTAACTTTAGACTCTAAAATAGAGTGATTAAGAGATTAATTTAAATTGGATTAACACTAAAGGAAGTAGAAGGGAGCTTGGATTGGAGATTAATTTATATGATTATTGGTTAAATGGTTGAGGATTAGTTTTATATTAAAAAACATTTAAATAATATCTTCAGTATTGCCTTCGAGTAAAATCTTGTGATGTTAAAGAAAAAGGATGAGGCCCTTTAAAACAAGAAAAATCAAAATAAAAATTTGGAACTAACTATAATAGCATCAAACTTATTATTTTTAAATGCCTAATCTTGCTAAGAAGTTGATTAGTTTCCGAAAACGAATTATCATTTTTATCTTTACGAGAACCTGATCAGAATGGTTGTAAAAGTAATTTTGTTTGTAATTTAATTTTAGCCGAATTTTAATTTGTTTAAAAAAAAAAAATTAATAGCGTGCTTTTCTATATAACAAAAAATTTATTTACATTTATTTATATTAGTTTGTAATATTTTATAAGGTGTTTTCAAGTATATGAAAAGTAAATTCAGCCCCAAAAGGGTAGTTAAGTTGGTTGAGTAAGGTATGTTTGTGATCAAAGGTCATGAGTTCGAGTCCAGAACATGTCACTTTGTATGGTTTATCTTCACGTTTTCTCGGCCGAACCTGTCACCTTGTGTGGTTTACTTTCTGGCGTTGGTGCGGCTGCGGATTTCCTCCAAAAATAAAAAATAAAAAAATAAATTCAATTTCCAATATGTTAATATTTTTTTTATTTTTTTTATTATCAATTTTGAATTACGCAAAAGAAATTAATTATTGAACTGTTGATTTATCTGAAAATCATTGTGAGTTTTGCGGACATTGCCACTTAGTATACATGATTTTCTTTCCGACATGATCACCTCCTCCGTGGAAGAAGTCGGTGCATAATATAATTTTTAGTTCAGGTCTTATCTTATTTATTTACATTTGAGGTTAGAGTGATTTTTAAAGGGTTGAAATATGTGTTAATTTTTCTTATTTACTTTTGAAACTTTTAAAAAACTAATATTGTAAAGATATACCAACAAAATTTAACGATAACAAAATTAATTAAAGATCGTATTTTTATTGAACATGTCTGGCATAAATAAAAACAACGTCTAACAAATATAAAATAATTTTTTTTATATTTAAATATTTATCCCTAACAAAATAAGACTGGATTTATTATTTGTAGTGGTTGAGGTAGATTATATGGTATAATGTGCTCGGTTTATAAAACAATATATATATATATATAGATAGATAGAGGATAGGACAAGACAGCTGAGTAGGCCCGTCAATTTAATGGAGTTTTTCGGACCGGGTTTTGTACCCGAGTTAATATATCCGAGTTAATATTTTCCGAGTTAGTAAGTCTTAGTCATGGTGATAATGACTGGGTATAAGTAAGCTAGCCATAAAAAAACGAGTATACACTTTGGTTATTAAAGTGAAGTGTGCAAATTATAGTATTAACTTGCTCAATGCACTATATGTTTGGATTCAGATGAACCAATGGACGAACATAAAGGGTCTGAACTGATGAGTAGAAGGGTCTAGACCGGTGATAGGAGAGGGTTTAGTCTGATAGGTTAAAGACATCCAAATCGATTAGAAGAGAGGATCTGACCAATAAAGAAAAATCGTATAAACCAATGAGATAAACAGGTTTGGGTTGATGTGTGGTAATCAAGTCGAATACGGACAATTTGACTTATGAACCAAATTGGTGAACAATGTATTCACAAGATAGATATCGTACATTCAGAGCGATTTGAACGAGTCAGATAAATTGATCATCTTTAGAAAATTTCAGATGCATCAGATGCAAACACGATGAGATACACCCTTGTTTTCATCTCGAGCATATCTTATAGTAATTTTGTTGGTCGATGGAATACGATCGGTCATATCCACATGACGAATCATCATTTGTGCGGATTTGAACTATAAAAAATCGTTGTCGCGTATTTTTTAGCATGCGAATTGAGATTTGCAATCAAGGTAAATATGTATGCGGATATATTTTTGAGTGCCACGACTTTTGAACTTATACTGGCGCAAACCTCTCCCTTTTAATCAAATTTAGAGTATTTAAATAATTAAAAGAAATAAAAAGTATATTTATATAAATATGATCTTAATGTTTATTTTTATTGACTAAGCTTTTGTAAAACCTATGAATCCACACTCAAACGTCTCACTTCAACATGAATTATTACAACATTCTAACAAGACATTATTCATTCATCAATGACTAAATGGGATACAATATATATCATGTGGTACAATAAAGTCGGTTGACTAGACTAAGACAATATTTTCACCCATTCAGAGCGAGCGAGAGGATAATTCCAGACCAACGAACTACCATGAAATTAAAAACATATTGAAACCTCTTGTCATCAAACCACTAACCGTCATTTATTTGGAGTGATCGGTCTTGATTGTTGGATGCATAGTGGAAACAAATCAATCCTACAACCAACTATCATACCGTAAAGACAAGTGCCAACGGAACATAGCTTAAAATATCTTATGATTAAGTCCAAATACGTCAACATGCCAAGTGAGAGACGACCGTGAAACTATATAGGTGCTACTTTGAAGGTCTGGAAGCATCCCAAGAGCACGATAAAGTAAAGCCAACATACTCCACGCAATCTATATCCCCTAGCCCACCTTCCACGTCCTCAAAACTATAAAGAAAGTCAGTCTTCATGTTTTATGAATCATATTTAAAAATATCGTGCACCTGAAAAAGACATAAGGTATGCACGTATTATAAACTCACCATCCCCATAAAAAGTGTTGTACGCCTCATGCTCTCTAAAGTCGGGAAATAATGGAATGTGGTTTGCATTGAAAAAAAAACAAAAATTATTATATATTTTGTTTTTTTTGGGTTAAACGGTTGTCCTCCTCTTGAACTAAGTTAAGATATATGTCACCACTTCTACCAATATTGGTAGGCACATCAAACTTTTGTGCACGATGATCTAGCGATGATGCGCGTTAACCTGATGCCAGTGCAGGCTGAAACACCTCTGGTGCAATCGAACTAGAAGATCCACATCTCACATTATCTTATTTTCGCAGGTTTTAAGCATTGGGTTACCTCGTACCCTAGTGAATGCGACAGAACAATCTTTCGACGTGATCTGATTGCACCATTTAATAGATAGGAATAAAATACATTAATGGTGCTCGGCATGTGCACCATCGGTGCGCTACCAACATATCGATGGTGCGCAGTCCCTGCACTATTGTTATGTCTTCTTCCTTGCAATTTCGACGAGGAAGAGTAACCACAAACATCCTTAATAAATAACAAAACCCTAAGTTCATAAACTCTAGCTCCTAAATTCACCTATCTAACCACCAACTATCATCAACAAATAATTTTACACTATATACTAAGAACTATTTATTTAAATCTAACTAAAAACTTAAAAATTAAACAAAAAAAATCATGAAGAAAAAATTGATAATAGAATCTTACTATAGATGAGGAGGTGGATTACATTTCTTCACCATTATAGGTAGTAAAGAGAAATAAGAGTAAAAGAGAAAAAAAAAATAAGAGTAAAAATTATATATAGTAAAATACCTTTATATATAGTCCAATAAAAATATTTTGTCTATTAAATAAATGAGAATATACAAATTTTGGGTAAACTTATTAATAGATGTAATTATACTATATTTGAATGAAAATAGCTTGTCCATTTAGTTTTCTTTTTTTGAAAAACCATTAAGAATATGGTCACTACAAGAATATTTGGTCCTGAAAAGGGTATTCGAGTTGGTGGAGTAAGGCCAGCTTATTGGTCATAAGTTTGAATTCATCTACAAACGCTTTCTTGGCTGAGTTTGTCACCTTGCGTGGTTCCTTGAAACAAAACTACAAGAATATTTTTAATATAATAAATAACAACTAAAAACAATAATATGTTTAATTTTTCAAATTTCAAATAATATATTTAACTATATCGGTTACCTTTTTATAGATATGAGACATTGTACTAAAATATTTTGTATTAGTAGTATTTGATGATATATACATATATAAAAAAAATTGATGTGTGCATTTAATGCTATTTTTTAGATTGTAATATATTTATTTTTATTTTAAATATTACTTAATTTTATAACTTATAATAGCTTATAGTTTTTTTTATATTTTTTTAATTTTATTTTACAAGTATAATAATATTTGCAAATTAGATAAAAACACGAAATTATCAATAAAATAATAAATCAGAAAAATATTTTTGAAAAGTATAAAATTAAAATTTGCATAATCCGTATGTATTTTATTTTATCATATTTAAAAGTATTTATTGTTTATAGGAGGATTCAAAACATCAAACATTTTCTATTAACAACGTAGATAGAAAATTTAAAGCCTTGTATTGGTTTAAAACTTGGAGTTCTGAAATGGTTGGACCTCCTATCATTTGTTTTTGCAACAAACTAAAAAGGTTAAAACACAAAAATCAAGGCATGGAATTGAGAATGCTTTGGTAATGTATTTGAAGCCATCTTACAGTGAGAGGAAGAAGTTAAATTCAAGGAAAAAACTTTTAAAGAAGTTATACAGACAACTTCCAGATTATTTTTCCTTACGAGTGTTTGGATGTACATGTTTTGTCCTTCGTCCTCATGTAGAACGCAAAAAATTGGGCTATAATCTGCAATATTTGTTTTATTTGGTTATGACGTTAGACAAAAAAGTTATCGTTGTTTTGATCCCACTAGTCAGAAACTTTATGTCTCTCGACATGTTATATTTCTTAAGTATATCCCGTTTATTCAATTTTTAGCGAAATCACATGATATAACAAGTACCAAACTTCAGACTATTGATCCTTTTGAAAATAATAACGACATACCCATTGATATTGATCTACCAGCTCATGAAACATCTTACATCTGATACTACTTCTGCTTCTTCAAGGCCTGAGTCAGCTCATTCTTATAGTGAATTACCAACTTCATCCCTCAGAATATCTACTCGTACAAGTAAGTCTACCAAACTACCAGATTCTTCATATTCTTCTTACTCAGATCCTTTCACCTCTTTCATATCAAACATACATGATTTATATGAACATCAATCGTTTAAAGAAGTTGTTCTGATCTTCGTTGGCCAAATGCAATAGTCGAAGAGCTTATCGTTTTTTTATCAGATTCATACATAGGATATAGTTAAAACTCCACCTGATAAGAATATAATCGATTCTCGATGGGGTTTTCAAATTAAAATAAAGTCTGATAGATATGTTGAAAGATATACGGCTCATGATAATACATTTTCCCCAGTGGAAAAAATGACGATAATTCGTACTCTTATTGTGGTTGCATCAGTTCGCTAGTGGAAGATCTTCCAACTAGATGTCAAAAATGAATTTCTGAATGGTGATCTTCATGAGGAGGTTTACATGACTCCTCCAGGTGTTTCTCACCAACCAGGTGAATTTTGTCGACTTATGAAATCTTTATATGGTCTCAAACAAGCTCCCCGTGCTTGGTTTGAAAAATTCTCTACAATTATTACTTCACTTGGTTTTCTTGCTAGTAATCATGATTCAACCTTGTTTATCAGATGTCTAAGTGTAAAGCAAATTATTTTATCCATATATATATAGATGATATTGATGGTATTGCGGCACTCAAACATGATTTGGCTCAGCGCTTTGCGATGAAGGACTTGAGACTATTGTGTTATTTTTAAGGTATTGAGGTGGCTCCCTCTCCAAAAAGTTATATTCTTTCTCAGACAAAATATTTATCTGATCTATTCGAGCGAGAGTGACTTTTTGATAAAAGGACGGTAGATACCCCTCTTGAAACCAATGCTCGATATTCTCCGACTAATAGTGTTCATTTGTCAAACCCAAATCTATATCGAACTCTCGTACGGAGCTTGGTCTATCTTACAATTACTCTACCAGATATAGCTTATGTTGTTCATGTGGTTAGTTAGGTTGTTACTTCTTCTTTATTTGTCAATTGAGGAGTTGTTCTTTAAATATTGAGATATCTTCGTGACACTCAGTTTCAGAGCATTTTGTTTCATTCGACCTCTTCACTTGAATTGCATGCCTATATCAATGATGATTGGGATAGTGATCCTCATGACCAAAAATCTACTACTGGTTTATGTATTTTCCTTGGAAATTCATTAATCTAATGGAAAAGTAAGAAACAAGATGTTGTCTCTAGATCGTCTACTGAAGCTGAGTATCATTCTATGGTCGTGAGCACATATGAGATTGTTTGGTTACGATGACTTTTTGAAAATATAGGGGTTAATGTTACTAAACCTACTACCTTACATTGCGATAACAAAAGCGCCATGCAAATAGAAAAAAATTATATTTTTCATGAGAGGACGAAGCATACTGAAATAGATTGTCACTTCACTCGGCATCATCTTCTCATTGGCACTATCTCGTTTCTATATGTTCCATCAGCTTTGCAGGTTGTTGATATTTTCACAAAGGCTTAATCAACATATTTTCAATGCTTATTACTGCTGCATTGTGAGTTTGAGAGAGTGTGTTAGAGATATACGGATCCAAGATCATTAACCATTTAGATTATCTATACATATAATCATATGTTCTATGTAATACACACACTTTCTAATAATACAAAAACCCTAGCCGCTTCTAAGCGGCTTCTTCTTCTTCTCTCTTTTGTCTTTTATTTAACAAAAGTAACTACGTGTGGCATCAATCAAACAAAACAACAGAGCAGATGACCGAATGGTTTTTCGTGCGTCCTACAAGTATCAAATTTTTATGCACATTTTACCGAGTTATTATCAAGGAAAGTACTTACAAGACCACGAGGTATATAATGACTTTGCTCCAAATTTTTGGTGTAACATCAACCAAAAATACATTTTTTTTATTACTTTTGTCTTCATGAGCTCAAAGAAACAAGTGAACTACACGGAGATTTTAAGTGTTGTAATGACCATGATGGTGGATAATACTTGTGCATTTCCAAAATTTATTTTCACTAATCGGGAGTTAGCTTTAATACGAGCTATTGAAGAAGTAATTATGGATGTTATACATATAATATGTATATGATATATAAACAAAAACATTATTGAAAATACTAAAACAATGATGGCTAAATGAGACGATGAAGTGGAGTTTATAAAATATTATGAAGCTCTTGCCCGATGAGACATAGAGGAATATTATAAAAACAAATCTTGCAACAGTGAACAAAGTGTTCACCTTTTACATGTAGGTAGGGATGGCAATTCGGGTCCTGTCCGGCCCGAGCCAATCTGGCCCGACTGGGTTTTGTCCGTCCCAAACATAGAACAGGCCAAGTTCGGGTTAAGAAATTATAACTAGCAATCGAGTCGGGCCGGGTTTGGATTTCTAGTTTGTCTGACCCGTTCCGGCCCAAAATTATAAAAATATATAAAAATTAATATTATTTATATATAATAACAATAATATATATATATATAAGATAAATTAATATATTTAAAATAAATTTAAAAATATTAAAAAAAATTGTTAAAATTAATGTCTGCGGGTCAGGCCGGGTTGACCGACGGACACGAACGGACGGGCTCGAGTATGAAAATACAAACGTGGGAGCGGATTGAGTCGGATTCAGATTCAAGTGTCCAAAAAGCGGGCTCGTGCGGGCTGGCCCGAACCTGGTCCGCGGACGGCCCATCGCCATCCCTACATGTAGGTTATAATTATGCTATGAATCATTGGATAACAATATATGAGGAAAAAAACTTTCATCGTGTCACGAATGAGTATCCACATTTAGGTAACATAACAAGCAAAAGATAAGTGATATTTTAATTTACAAAATTAACTTTTACAAATTCAATGTTATAATCAAGAAAGTTTATTTATATATTATAGGGCGGCTCGTGCTCACGCGACTCTGAATGCTACATCGGGACAAGTCTAAGAAATTTTGAATTTTTTATGGAAAAAGTTTATAATTTGCTTGAAGCTCAACACTTGGCCATTTCCAAATCAATTAAGAGAATTAATTTTCATTCGAAAGTGGTGTATCGAATTATTATCCATAAACACTTAAAATTTAATTTACCTTTTATGGCCTTATAAATTATTGACGAAAGTTATTAACGTGCTAGAAAAATAGACATAGAATGAGTCGATTGTGGTTGTATTGTGAGAAAAATATACGAGTTAGTGTGTATATATGAGCTAGCTACGGCTGATAGAGACCTTTAAAAATCTTTAATAGAGATAATATAAGTTCAAAAGATGACCTAACCTGAAAAATTGGAATAAAATATAGTTTTATACATAATTACGACCAAAATATTCAATATCATATTATAAATAAAGTAATGCAAATCTCCACAAGGAAAAACAATCATGTATCTCAATCACATTAGCTTCATGTTTTTGTACTCTGTGAAAACAGAATTTCACAAAATGACCATGTAAGAAATACTTTACAGATTTCTTATCTAACTCATAAAACCACGAAGTTAATTAATCCTGCAATAATGCGGAAAGATACTTACAGGATGTAGACATTCTTTGATTTTCAGATTCTGAACTTGCTATAGATGATCTTTGAATCCTTTGCTAGGTTATGATCTTCTAAGAGATGGAAACCAAAACCCAATGATTGATTCTGAAGGAAAAAACCAATCTGTTTTTCTTAAAGGCCCTTTTTTCTCTCTGTATTTAATGTCGTGTCTTTTAAGAATGAGAAACTCATTCTTATATAGAACTAAAGTGAGAAAACGGTTCTTCTCTTTTAACTGTTTGTAACTTCTAGACAGTTACTTAAGGAAGACCAGTCCTTATTAAATTGCCACCCTTAGGGACCATAACCCGATATCATTTTGTTTTACAAAATAACCACAAAACTCTACGTTTTGCTTAAGTTGTTTATTTCCGAATCCAATCCTTCACAGTATTCAAAATTAAACCTAGTATCTATACAATTACCTCTATGATACATATTTTATCTAATAGTCTGTTCCTTTCTTTATGATTACTTTTATTGGACTAAAATTAACGATAGTCCGATACATCGATAAAATATGTGACAATCCAACTCAATAGAGAAATTCCAACAATCTTCCACTTGGATCATCATATGCTATTATAGGATGCATCCACTTAATGAACGTTCTTAATTTCTATCGTCACATAGATAACTTTACCAATCCCGTAAATGACTATTAACGATATAGGACTAAAGTCATCATCAATGCATTTGAAGCCGCAAATAGATGCATCAGTAATCACGATATCACAACAATCAACTACATGGATCTATCATAGTGCATAGCATAAGAATAATATGAAATGTAATCTTACATATCTATTCTTAACTAGTCCCACTTAATTGGAGTCTACTTACAGCAGACTACGGATAATCAAAGATAAGAGCACGCTAAAAACTTATATATATATATATATGCTTGCATTAATGACCTTGAGTTCGTGATTATCATAATACAAACAAATTTAAATACTTATGTCAATGGTGTGTTCAATAAGTACACAACACCCATGTTAATGGTGTGTTCAATAAAAACTAACAATCCTATAAGTACACCAAAACCATGTTAATGGTGTGTTCAATAAAAACTTTAGGCACTAATGCCTTCGTAAAAGGATCTGCTAACATCGAGTTTGTCCATATGTGCTCCACACTGATTTGACCACTCTGTACTCTCTCTTTAACAGACAGGAACTTGATATCTACATGTTTGGACTTAACCGAGCTCCTATTACTGTTTGAATACTGAACTGCCGAGTTATTGTCACGATATAATCTAAGGGGTATTTCTATCCCCTCTACGATTTGCAGTCCCATAAAAAAATTTGGCAGCCAAAGCGCTTGATTGGATGCCTCGAAACAAACAACAAATTCCGCAGCCATAGTGGAAGATGCAATGAGTGTCTGTTTAACACTTTTTTATGATATTGCACCTCCAGTTAAAAGGAATATAATGCCTGAGGTTGAACAACGAGAATCCTCACATCTAGCAAAATCCGAGTCGGAATAGCCTATGACCTCCAGTTTATCGAACTTCTTATATGTTAACCTGTGATGTTTTGTTTGTTGCAAATACCGGAGAACTCTTTTGACTGCTTTCCAGTGTTCCATCCCTGGATTACTTACGTATCTCCCTAACATACCCACCACAAAAACAATATATGGCCGTGTACAAACCTGAGCATATATTAGACTTCCAACAGCCGAAGCATATGGAACCTTTTGCATTTTCTCAATCTTAAGTTTTATCTTTGGGCATTTCTTAAGGCTAAACTTTTCACCTTTTGATATAGGGGTTTCCTTTCCTTTGCTGTTAGCCATCCCGTAACGTTGTAACATACTCTCAATATACGCCTTTTGTGATAAATTCAAAATTCCATGGGATCGATTCTTATGAATTTGAATTCCTAACACAAATGATGCATCACCAAGATCTTTCATATCGAATTTGTCTGAAAGAAATTTCTTGGTTGTATGTAACAATTCTTTATCGTTCGTGGCCAATAATATGTCATCAACATACAGCACTAGAAATATGAAATTACTCCCACTGAACTTTTGATACACACAATCCTCCACTGAATTTATCTCGAAACCAAATAAGACAATAACTTCAAGGAATTTGCGATACCATTATCGAGACGCTTGTTTGAGACCATAAATAGATTCTTTTAGTTTGCATACCGTCAACTTTGGATCACCGAAGACAAAGTTTTCAGGTTGCAACATATAAATCATTTCCTCAATGTCTCCGTTAAGAAAAGCGGTCTTTATATCCATTTGATGGAGCTCAAGGTCGAAGTGTGCAACTAATGCCATGAATGTCCGAAAAGAATCCTTTGATGAAACTGGATAGAATGTTTCTTTAAAGTCAATCCCTTCACGTTGAGTAAAACCCTTAGCTACAAGTCGCGATTTATGTCTCTCCACATTACCCTTAGAATCCTGTTTGGTTTTAAAAATCTATTTACAACCAATCGGCTTCTTTCCTACAGGTAATGGAACAAGCTCCCATACCGCGTTATCTTGCATTGATTTAAACTCTTCGTTCATTGCTTTAATCCACAACTGAGAATCAGAACTTTTCATGGCTTCACGAACACTTAAAGGATCGTTTTCTGTTGAACCATAAATTTCTTCATGTTCTTGAAGATACACTATATAGTCTGAAGATATAGCGCTCTTTCTTTCTCTAGTAGATCTATGCAAAGGCATAATTTCTTCATTTTGCACTTGAACTTCTAGAGGAGGTAGATTTTTTTCTTCTTGAACAACTTCATTTTGCTCTATTGGAACAACATCTATAGGGGGAAGATTAACATCATCTTGAGTATCTATATGTTCTAACAAATCTGAAGTGATGATTGACCTTCTAATTATCATATCATCATTTGACACTATAGTATCATTGTTAGAACCTTCTTGAATCTCTACTGATTCTTCCTCAAATTGAATGTTCCTTACTAAATTCTTCCTCCCAAACTCTATATCCTCAAAGAATTTCGCTGTACCCGTCTCAAATATATTCTTTGTGGAAGGATCATAAAACTTAAAACCCCTATTGTGCTTGGGATATCCGATGAAATAACTACTAACCGTTTTGGAGTCCAATTTCTTTTATATTCGGCCTATAAGGCTTCACTTCAGCTGGACATCCCCAAACATGTAAATGTTTTAAACTAGGTTTACGCCCAGTCCAAAGTTCATACGGTGTCTTAGTAGTTGCTTTCTTTAGAACTCTATTCAGTAGGTAGGTCACACATTTTATTGCTTCTCCCCAGAATGATATAGGTAATGTTGAATGACTAATCATACTTTTTACCATATCATTCAATATACGGTTTCGTCTCTCAGATACTCCATTCATGTTGGGCGAACCCGGCATCGTATACTGAGGGACTATCCCACACTCCTCTAGGAACTTTGCAAACGGTCCATGACGTTGTTCACCTGAACCATCATATCTCCCGTAGTATTCACCACCACGGTCCAATCTGACGCACTTAATGTTTTTACCAAGTTGTTTTTCAACTTCGGTCTTAAAGAATTTGAACTTGTCAATGGCCTCTGATTTTTCGTGAATAAGATATAGATACCCATATCGTGAAAAATCACCAATGAAATATACAAAATATCGTTGGTCGTTCCATGATACTGTAGGGAACGCACCGCAGATGTCTGTATGTATCAAATCCAAGACCCATTTCGCACTATATGCATCTAATCGTTTCACTTTGGTCTGTTTTATTTTTATAGATTCAACGCAAACGTTGAAGTCCGAAAAATCCAGTTCACTTAATAAACCATTTGAAATAAGCTTTTCTATTTCTAGAAATGTGACCTAATCGCTTGTGCTAAAGTTTTGCTGATTTTTCCAGTTTATAATTTAGTTTTCCAGGTACATCTACATTAATTATCTCTTTGTGATCCTTTATAGTATCCAATAAATACAAGTTATCATTTGCTATTAACTTTCCAGAACCAACAACATTACAATGTAAATAAAGACATAAACTTGCATATCCAAATAGACAATAATAACTTAATTTGTCCAACAACGGAAAGGAAATTAGGTTCATTCGAAATGAAGGTACATACAATATGTCTTTTAAATACACAAAATGTCCACTGGTAAGCAACAAACAAAAATCAAAAATAGAATGAACTAAACACGAACTGCCATCAGCTGTATAGATGGATGTTTCACCATCACTTAGGCTTCGGCTTCTTATCATACCCTGTAAAGAAATACAAACATGAGTTGTTGCTGCTGTATCAACCCACCAAGTATTTGTCGGCACTGAGACTAAATTGATCTGAGAACATACCATAAAAGTGAAAATACCTTTGGCTTTCATCATAGCCCTCCATTTTTCACATTCTTTTTTAAAGTGCCCCAGTTTCTTACAATGGAAGCAACGCCCTTTACCAGACGTACCCTTATGTTTCTTTTGTCCTGAACCGGATGCATGTGCATCTGAACCTTCATACTTTCTCTTAATTCCCTTATCTACCTGACCTTTCACCATTTTCACTTCTGGATGTTCTTGCTTCATCTTTTCCTCCTCTTGCGCTGCCTGAGAAATAAGCTCGTTGAGAGTCCATTTCTCGCGCTGACAGTTATAAGAAGTTTCGAAGTTCTTATACTGAAGAGGGAAAGAGTGAAAAGCAAAGCTTACCACAACATCTTCCGGAAGGTCAATCTTAAGTGCTTTAAATTTAGAAGCGATGTTTGAGATTTCCAAAATATGCTCACGAACAGTCCCTTTGCCATGATATTTCATAGAGGCTAGCTTAATAAACAACATCTTAATCTCTACTTTATCATTCATGGCAAAACATTTCTCTACCTCTTCGAGAAACATTTTTGCATTGTTGATCTCAGGTGGAACTGCACCTCGGAATGCTAATGGAATTTCTTGTTTCATGATCCCTAGACTTATCATGTTCGAATTTTCCCACGTCTCTGACTCTTTCTTCTCCGTAGGAGAACTGTCATCAGTCAGCGGTTTAGGTTCATCGACCCTTAATGCTAAGTCGTTATCATGGTACATCAAGTGCAGCAACATATCTTCTTTCCACAACTCAAATTTGCTCACATTAAGTATGGGTGCCTTTTTGCCTTCCGGGTTATAGAGATACGAATTTGCTAACATAACAAACAGCAAACAATAAACTGCCAAAAACATAACTTAACATATAATCTCCATAGTATTTAACAAATAAACATGGCATAATAAAACATACTCTTACAACATCAATAAGATACCTTTGGGCAAGCATACTAATTTGTATATGTATGAGTCTGAGCATAATTAAAGTTGATCATACTAATTAACTTAAGTAAGAAAATCTTCATTTGGGCAAATTTTCCTAGTTCAATTTTCTTAATGACCAATTCACAAATAATTATCTCGTGTCTAAGATTAACTATGTCAAACCTTAAACTTCATTTGGGCCGATTAAAATTTACATAATTTTCAATCATAGACTTGTCAAAACTCTAAAACAATTAATTCACCAATAGGGATCACTTTGGCGATATATTGGATCATGAATTATTTATCAAAGTTCGAACAACTTAAAACATGCTAATTATTTTGAAAAATACTATACGACTACCTATTCACTTAATGTCCAAACTATTTTGTAGTCTGTATATAAATTTAATTGTTAGGGTGGCGACCAAAGTCCCACATCGGTTAAACATAGGAAGGATTGGTAGTATATAAGTAAGAACATATCTCAACTAGTTTGAGGCCTTTTGGTAGTGGACCAAATACAAAGCCGTGAAGGCCTTCGGGTGCCAAAGCAGACAATATCATACTAGTGTTGAGATCGTGTTGTTCTTACTTATATACGGAGGCGGAATATGCGGACCGGAACCCCATATTCAAAACACCCATATTCCCAACACGTGGTATCAGAGCCAGACCCAAACGGAACGCGATGGTGGTAATATTCTCAGAGGTCGAACATTATGAACCAGTAGACATACTCAAGGTGATCTGCTCTAGAGATCCTAGTTCGGAGTGCATGTGGCTCATTAAGAAGTGTGTCTTGATTGGAGTGGCGCTAAGAAACAGGACAGAGTGGTCTTATAGGAGGTGAGCAGTAACATACGTAGTGCCTTTATGGTCAGGTAGTCTTCCAACCTGATTAAAGTGGGCGGATGAAAGTCAATTGAGAGAAGGCTAAGGTGGTACTTTGTTCGAGAGGAGGATTTGTTAGGGTGGCGACCAAAGTCCCACATCCCACATTGGTTAAACATGGGAAGGATTGGTAGTATATAAGTAAGAACATATCTCAACTAGTTTGAGGCCTTTTGGTAGTGGACCAAATGCAAAGCCGTGAGGGCCTTCGGGTGTCAAAGCGGAAAATATCATACTAGTATTGAGACCTTGTTGCTCTTACTTATATACGAAGGTGGAATATGCAGACCGGACCCTTATATTCACAACACTCATATTCCCAACATTAATAAAATTAAATTTATATCTTAAATTATTATACTATAATATATCTTTAATTATATACTATAATATAATATTTAATATATATATATAATAACATAATTCGGAATTATATATAATAATATTATATATACTTAATATGCAATAAGTTTTTCAGTTATATCTAGTGCACATTCTTTTATAATAATTAAAGTTACTATTTTATTTAGTGTATCTGCACAACTACTGCACATCTCTACGGTTAATATGAGTTAACTAAAATCACGCTTAACGCTTCCGCAATTAACAGGAGTAGCAATGCATTTACGATACTGTTTCCGTATTCTTTAATTGCACTTAACGCTTCCATAATTAGCGGGAGTAGCAATGCACGTACAACACTTTTCACGTGTTCTTTAACTGTCATATCGTGCGTGACTACCGAAAGTTAAAAAAACAATAATTTTTCAATTATAATTTTATTTACACATTTTTAAATAAATATAATTTTATTTACTACTTTTCGATCATAATTATCGAAAAAGTAAAGAAGTATATTTAAGTAAATATAATTTTATCAACACATCTACATGTGGTGGTAGTAATTTGTTTTTAATTATATTAAAATTTAATAACCACTTAAACACGTTCTAAGCGAATGTACAATTATACCGCAATTGTCTTAACGGCATGTCCAATTGCATATCCAATATCGATTAACCGATAAAAAAATCTAATATATATGATCTAATTATATATATATAACACTGCAGTAATATATATGATTTTCTGCAATAATTCTCATGATATTAAGTTTTTCATATATAGATTCATATAAAATTTAACTCGAGTAAAGATTTATAACTATTTGCAGATTTAATATGCTTAAACTATCTTGAATATTTATAATTCTTTTCTTCTAAAATCTGAAACTAAAATTTAAATATATTTTTTTGATAGTCAAACATTGTTTTAGTTTCATAGATCATAATTTCATAATCTGAAAATTTTAGAACTTAACTTCACGGTGGCTCTGATACCATTTGTAAGAAATACTTTACGGATTTCTTATCTAACTTATTCCCACGAAGTTAATTAATCCGGCAATAATGCAGAAAAATACTTACAGGATGTAGACATTCTTTGATCTTCAAATTCCGAACTTGCTGCAGATGATATTTGAATCATTTGATAGGTTATGATCTTCTAAGAGATGGCAACCAAAACCCAATGATTGATTCTGAAGGAAAAAACCAATTTGTTTTTCTTAAATGCCATTTTTTCTCTGTGTATTTAATGTTCTGTCTTTTAAGAATGAGAAACTCATTCTTATATAGAACTAAATTGAGAAAACGATTATTCTCTTTTAAGTGTTTGTAACTTCCAGACAGTTACTTAATGAAGACCAGTCCTTATTAAATTGCCACTTTTAGGGACCATAACCCGATATTATTTTGTTTTACAAAATAACCCCAAAACTTTACGTTTTGTTTAAGTTGTTTATTTCCAAATCCAATCCTTCACAGTATTCGGAATTAAACCTGGTATCTATACAATTACATCCATGATACATATTTTATTTACTAGTCTGTTCTTTTCTTTATAATTACTTTTATTGGACTAATATTAACGATAGTCCGATACATCAATAAAACCTTTAACAATCCAACTCAATCGAGAAATTCCAACACACGAGTCTTATCACATCGTTAACACACAACTTTAAAGTGATCCTTTTGTTGTTTGTCTGCTAATTGCTTATCCATACGATTTACTTACATAACCCGTCTATTTAACCAATTAAAAGAATAACCAACATCTTGTGCCAAACTTGAACCGGATCCGTCCACGCTAAATAGTGGGATTAGGGCTGTCAACGGTTCTCCGGAACTGAAAACCGAACTGGAACCGAACCGATAAGAATCGGACCGAACTTTAACGGTCTGATTCGCGGTTCTATTTTCAAAACCGAAACCGATAAGGAACCAAAACAGAAAAACCGGCAAGAAACCGAACCGGCAAGAAACCGAACCGACAAAACCGATAAACCGGTAGAACCGATTAGGAACCGAACCGATAAAACCGGTAGACCGACAGAACCGATATGGAACCGAACCGATAAGATCGGTAAACCGATAGAATCGTTTCGGAACCGGACCAATAAAACCGTTAAAATTGACTATTTTATTTTTATTTTTTACTTTTTTTACATTATATCACCAGAATTAGTAGTTAATTACCGATTTTTAATAAAAATCAAACATTAACTTCTAAGTTTTAATTTTCATCTTATTTATTTAAATAAAAAAAATAAATTATAATTTAATTTAATTTTTTTAAACGGAACAAACTGGACCAAAACCGAACAGTTAACGGACCGAACCGAAACCGGACCGAACCGAAACGGACCGAGACGAAACGAACCAAACTCGGACCGAACCAGAACCGGAACCAAACCGAATCGGACCGGACCAAACCGAACTAAACTGAAAACTTAGCGGTCCGGTCCGGTTCTAAAAAATAGAACCGGAAGCTTAGCAATCCGGTCCGAACTGATAAGCTTAGCGGTTCGATCCGGTTCCGTCAAAACCCGAACCAATAACACCTCTTAGCGAGATAATTCGTTTTTTCTTTTTCCATCAAAACCAAACCCAACATTTTTGAACTATCCTAAAAGTAATTGAAGTACGTTAGACTGAAATTAATTTTATAATATCAACGGTTAATTTGAGACCCAAAATTTGATCAGCAAATAGGTTCTAAAACATAATTATTTTTTAAATTACACTAATTTCGTTCAACTAGTTAATATATAATTTTAGTTAGTACATGGGTGTGTACATTAGATTCGGCGTGTAGGTATCCCATCGGAAGCAATAGAACTTGTTGCTACCTTATCGCATTTATTCGCACGTATAAATCTTAAACTCGACAATATTATATTTTGAAAGAACTCCTACAACTAAACAAAAGAAACTGGAAAATTATATTCAATTTTTTGCATATGTTAATATAAATTGCTTCAAGATTAGAGAAATATGTATGGCTGGGATGATCGGATTCTCTATGGTTAGCTTCACTTAGGGTCAAATGGGTTGAACCAGCACCAACCCGCACCGTTTAAATCAGAACCACGGGTTGCAGTCCTGTCGGGTTGCGGTCCTGCCGGGTTGCTCTTATGCGGTCCTGACGGTCCTGCCAGGTTGCAGTCTTAATGGGCCAGTTTCACAGTTAAACCGTCAGTTCAAACCACAAGACGAACCATTTAAGAACCGTTTATCAATTCAAACCATCAGCCAAACCATTTAAGAACCGTTTATCAGAATATTTTATAATGTTATTTAAAATTAATTTGTAAGTGTTAATTGAATCTAATTTCAATATTTGCGATATGTACCATATACACGAGTTAATTATTCTATTTCATGTATTTTAATTTAAATATGTTATCATTTTAATCGAAATTTTATAATCATCAATTACATTCTAAAAAAATAATTGTAATTTGATTTTGATACGTTTTCTTTTCTATTTATATTTATGTATTTAAGATATTTTATTTAATATTATGTAGATATTAAATAAAATAAGTACATCTACTTGTATTTCGATTACAAATTTACAACATTTGAAGTATAAATTTAATATTTGAAGTATTCAATTTTTGAAGTATAAATTTAAAATTTTAAAAATTGTATAAATTTGGATTATGTTCCAATTGCATAAACACATGTAATTTGGTTGTGAAATAAATTCAAAAATACCAAATGTGTTTCAATTAACTATCTGTAATTTGGTTCCTAAAAATGAATTATATTATGATGGCATAATTAAATATAATTAATTAAATATATTTATTTAGGAGATTAACATCATCAACAATATAAACTATCTATTATGTTCCAAATTAACTTGTTAATAATATAAAATTTCTTTCAATAAACTAGAAAAAAAGGAAGGGTTTATAATATAAAATTTCTTTCATTAATCTAGAGAATTTAATATATATTTTTTTCATAAAAGTACTAAAATTATTAAAAAACTAATAGTTCGAAAAATCTATTTATAGATTTTTATTTTTTTTAAATAATAGTTCGAATTTCCTATTTATATAATTTTTTTTAATTTTTTTTAAAATATTAGTGCGGAATCCTATATATAGAGTTTTGATTTTTTTAAATAGTTTAAAGTGCATAATTTTTTAAAAAAATTAATTTTTTTATAAAAAAAATCAGTCACGGATGACGTCAACAAGTGACGTCATCTGTGACGTCACCGTGCGGACCATCCAGTCAGACGTGCGGATGGTCCGCACGATTCAAATGCAACGGCTAGTTTTAGAAACAAGCCGTTGCTTTTGAATCCGGGGCATCTGGACGAAATGTCCGGATGGTCCGAATGATAGGTTCGGGCATCTGGACATTTCGTCCGGATGCCCCGGATGGTCCGGACGAAAAAAAAAATCGGATTTAAAAAAAAAAAATTGGGTCTCCCCTATAAATAGAGGAGACCCCAACTCCAACCTCACACACTCTCTGAATCTACTATAAACTCTCTAAATCTCTCAACTTGTTCTAGATTTTGTTATTAAGCTTAACTTTTGTATTTTACATATCGTACTTCTGTTTTCGAAATAGTTAGATTTTTTTTTCGAATTTTTTTTGTTATTAGTTTGTATTAGTTATTATTTGTGCTTATTTCCTATTTCCAATGCCGTTTTGTGGCTTCAACAACAGGTTAGGACAAGCAACTCCGAAAACTGATTTTTCGGAATTTTCTTCTTTTATGATGTCTCCTCCACCCGAGAGGGATCCGATCACACGACGCATCAAATGTGCCACTGAACCTACGAATATGAGTAAGACTCTCAAACAAAATTTTAGTTTGAAAATTTCTGATAAGGAGAGGCGAAACGTCAAACTTGTTAGTACTACACGTACGACTTTTAGTAAGACCGCCAAACCAAATTTTAGTTCTAAAATGGTCGACAAGGTGACACGAAGTGTCAAACACCCAACTATAACCAAGACTAAGAGTAAGACCGTTGTTCCTAAACAAAGTCTTAGTACGAAGACGAAGATGGTCGATTTGATTGCTGTTGCGTTAAGTAAGGTTCATCGTGAGACTCGATGACAAGTTTTGGGAGATCCATTACAAATTGCAGCTAATGTTGAGAAAGTTTTGCGACTTAAAAAAGTGGTTAGCGACAAGAGACTAAAAAATGTATTTTAGCAATTGTAATATTAAATATTCTAATATAACTTGTAATATTTTAGCATTTGTAATATTAAATATTTTAATATGACTTGTAATATTTTAGCATTTGTAATATTAAATATTTTAATATGACTTGTAATATTTTAGCATTTGTAATATTAAATATTTTAATATAACTTGTAATATATTAGCATGATAAAATATGATTTTGGTTTAAAAAATAATAAATAACACTTGTTATATTTAAAACCAAATCACAATAATAAAATTCAAAATGTAATATTAAAATTATAACAATATAACTTAAAAATAATAAATAACACTTGTTATATTTAAAACCAAATCACAATAATAAAATTCAAAATGTAATATTAAAATTATAACAATATAACTTAAAAATAATAAATAACACTTGTAATATTTAAAACCTAATCACAATAATAAAATTCAAAATGTAATATTAAAATTACAACAATATAACTTAAAAATAATAAATAACACTGGTAATATTTAAAACCAAATCACAATAATAAAATTCAAAATGTAATATTAAAATTATAACCATAAATTTTGTAATATTTTAACATGATAAGATATAGTTTTGGTTTGTAATATTAAAATCAACACTACTAATATTAAATCTAAAAACATAATAATAATATTCAAAATGTGATAATAACATAAGTAATATTTAAAATTTTGGACTATATAATAATTACAACACTTAAAATATTAATAACCAACACTTAAAATATTTTAATCTCAATATTTTTTAAATATAACATTTTGGTTATAAAATAAATAAAATCAGCATAATATTTACCAATAAACCGCGGTTTTTTACAAATAAACCGTGGTTTCGCAGTCCTGCCGGATTGCAGTCCTGCCGGGTTGCTCCTTATACGGTCCTGGCGGGTTGCGGTCCTGGCGGGTTGCGGTCCTGGCGGGTTGCGGTCCTAATGGACCAGTTTCGCAGGTAAACCGTCAGTTCTTAAGCAGGTTGTCAGCTTTAAACCGTGGTTCCAGAACCATTAGACACCTCTAGCTTCACCTATTATTGCCCCTTTCACAGATTCCTAAATGTTTTGAAATAATTATAAATTTAAACATATAAATGCATTAATTCTATACCTCCTTCACAGCCTCCAGAAATTTTATTGAAACAATTTGTGAGGTTGTTCGTAACCAGTCTCAAAAACAAACATGTGATATAGCTATTATGAAAATATCAACATATACTTACTTATTTAATTTTATTTGAAAAAAGATTACATAATTTTTTACAATTAATTATATAATTAAAAATTATAATCTTCGACTAATAATCCAAATTAATCTAATTATTAATTATAATAAACTATTCTCTAACTCTTTATTATTAATCATATTATTTTAACTTTCATAACATTTAGTGCCCTCAAAGATAGACCTGAAATACAATTAATATTTGGTCTATCATATTGCAACTATGGTTGTAGAGAGAGATCGATTTAGTGTCCAGAATGACTATATTAATATATATATATACTAGAAAATTTTAATGGGAACGTATGGAAATTGATGATTTTGAATCACGGTTTAACTATCGTCTTAAATAGTTGGAAGACCAAAGTTATTTCCTCCATCATATTTATTTTTTCTTCTATGATTTGAAATTTCTAAAATACTTTAAATTTGTTATTACTAGATTATCTTTACTTTGTTTTTAAATTTAACATTACGTGAAAAAACACATCATTAACTATTTTAATCCTATTTATTTGATTTTTGCCTCTAAAATTAACCTTAAAACAAAAAAATTCAGTGTATGAATCATAAATTAGTCATGATTTATTCAATCGGCATGAAAATTCACAAACAAATCCATGTTTCAAAAATAAACAACAAACTCAAACAAAATCCAATGACTTAAAGTGAAACAGCAAATCAAAGTCAAAACCAGAAACGTAATAAAAATTCCATGATTCATCCATCGTCACAGCTTTTAACCAAGCACAACTGTCAGGTATTATGAATCATAAGTCGTTTTTGGTGTACTAAGCTATCTGATTGTTTTTTTAAAGAAGCATATGTTTCCGAAAGGTCATCTCGGAATCACATGCTTTGGTTAAAAAAAACACCAGAACATAATAAAAACAGTCAAATCGAACCAAAATCGAAAACCCTAATCGAACCCTCCATAAACAAACCCCAGGGTTTAGACCTGAAAAACAAAAAACAGGAGATAAGCAGGTTTTTTTTTTCTTTGGAATTGTTACTGGGTAGTTTAATAAAGGGGAAGAATAAGGTAGGCGTAATTTAGAAGGTGGTGCGGCTAGGGTTAATTTAATGGAGTTAGGTTGGTTGATGGAAGGTAGGAAAGTGAGAGTTAATAGGTTGATGGAAGAGTTAATAGTGTTCTTGAAAATGTAAGAGATAGAATAAATGGGTAGAAGGGTAATGGAAGAAATAACAACATGAGGTTTTTTCAAATCATGGAGGAAATAAAAAAATGATAGAATAAATAACTTCACCCTAGTTGAAATATATTTAAAAACAAAAATACAGGAAACAAACCCCAAAACACTTCATAATTGATCAAACTGAAAAAATGGTTTACAATTTATAATTGATGCAAAAAACAAAGCACGGGTGAGATATAAATTGTTGATTGTGGCCACAATAATAATAATAGAAATGTAAAAAATGAAAACACTACCCAAAAAAGAGAAACATTATAGTCTTTCAGCAATGTAACAAATCTCAGAGTGATGTTGAATGATTTCATGGGGATAGTAAGTCATGTCCAGATACGCGAGTAACATATCTGAGACTTGTAAATCATGGCCATCTAGAACTTTCTTCGGTTGGATGGGGTGCCAAACTTGAACTGGATACATCTACCAGATGGTTGGGTAATTCTTTTTTACTTTTCACATTAAAACCCGGGCCCATCATTTTGGAATTATCCTAAAAGCAATGAAGTGCGTTAAACTGAAGTTGGTTCTATAAAATCAACGATTACATTAATTTCCTTTAATTAGTTGATATATATGTTTTTAGTAATTTCCTTTTTTCTAGAAAAAACAAAATCCAGCTTTGCACAAGTGAAGAACAGATTTTTGGAGCTCCACAATCTCAACCCCATGTCGGTAGGGAATTGATGAAGCTAGATTTCAGAAAAATTAAGTTTACTCTTTTCCTACTTAGCCCGTTTTGAAATATATGATAAATATTTAAAATTTAGGTCTCTCAAAACAGGTTTAAGTCGAGCCATTTTACAACATTAAACAAATTGAGCAGTCCCTCAAAGTGGCATTTGTCAATTTTGTTCAATCGTAAGAAGGTAAATGGGATGGTTTGTCCATTTATTAAAGAACTTAATGGAAGTTCTTCTTTAAAAAACCTGCTGATATACATCCACAATACACGGAGAATGATCAGAAATATAAATACGTTGCAAAAAGTTTACCGAACAATTCATTGTCGAAGTGCACCAATAAATGTTACCCATAGCTCTATCAAACTTCCCAAGTATTATGTTGTTGCTCCACGTGAAATATTTTCTCGTAAAAGAGAGATCAACAAGCCCCGATTGCACACAACAACTCTCAAAGTATCTTATCTCATAAGGAGTAACAACACTTTTATTACATTTTTTATCAAAATTCAGCATATTGTTATAATCTCCAAGAAAAATCCCTGAGATGTTGAGTTGCTGCCCGTACTCAACCAAATTGTCTCATAAGTCCCTTTTACATACAAAAACGTTAAAAGCATAGAGGAAGCTAACACGGAGTAGTGACGTGCTAGCCTTGCATTTGGCAGCACAATGGATGACTTGAGCATGCTTTGTAAGGATCTCCATTTTAAATTTTTGCAGATTCCAAACCACCAAGATTCTGCCATTTGCCGCTTTATCAAAACTATCACAAAACTCCCAACCATTGAGCCTAGTAAGAATAAAATTTTAAACACCACTTCAAGTGTATTTGGTTTCAAGGATATATATGATATATATGTCGTTACTATAAATGAATTCTCTGACTTTTTTATATTTTAGGGGGAGTGTTAAAACCCATAATATTCCAGCAAACAATTTTTATAGATGGTTAGAAAGGCATGACGACCCCTTTTTCCTATCGACGGTAGAGTTGTGGTTGAGTTTGCTTGCCTTACAAGGCTTGTCTATGTGCTGATATGATCCTTGGTTTTTAGTTTTACTACATTTATGCTTTGACTTAACCATGATATAACCATCAAAAGAGAAAGACTTGTGCATCTTTCTCTCAAACTTCTCGTCGGTGGTCTGCTCTTTGAAAGACTCATCAGATGATAAAGAGGGATCTTCACCAACTCCGTCTTCATTCTCCAAAGCTTGGCCAACTACCTCATGCGTTCTAATGGAATGTTGGCTACCTTTAGAGTAAACATTCCACCCCGTAACTTGCTGCCCACAATCAACAATGGTAGGATTAACCTTTGGCCCGTTTTCAAGAACCTTGTATCCAGCTCATTTCTGCCTAACGTGAGGAGCTTTGTTCAAAGTAGTAAAATATGGCAAGGTTCCATCATTGTGGCAATTTTCATTTTCGTGCCCTATAGCCTTGCAACCATCACAAAACTTGGGAACAAATTCATAAACAACCCTTTGGCAAAACAATTTCCCAATCGGTGTTTTGGAAGCTATTTCTTTAGTCAACGATTTGGAGATATCCACTTTGACCAAGATCCTAACAAAATAAAGTCTCTTCATAGTGTGAGTTAGCTTATTCGAATACAACGGGGTACCAATCCTTGTACATAGTTCGCTTAAATTATTTACGTTCCAAAATTCCAAAGACAAGTTAGGGAGTTGTATTTAAACCGAAACTTGGTTTATTTCCTCATCTGAAAACTTAAAATATTCGGGCATCAATTTTAGCATAAGACGACGCAAAAAATATACTATAATTTGTCTCAAAATTACCAATTTTGTTGGTTTTCTTACATTTATGGTCACTAGCGGTGACTAAAAATGTAAAAAAAAAATCAACATTATTAGCCGATGATGAAACAAAATAACTAGTTTGATACAAAATTAAATAAGTGATATTTTGCAACAAGTGACCCACTTCCGTGACTAACCATGATTTTTAGTCGAATAAATACGACAAGGTAGCAACAAGTTTCACTATTGATTTTGATGGACATGTACACGCCCAATCTAAGGTACACATCTACTTACTAAAAACATATATTAACTAGTTAAAGACAATTAATATAATCATTGATTATATAGATCCAATTTCAGTTTAACGTACTTCCATTAGTTTTAGGATAAGTCCATAATGTTGGGCCCGGGTTTTAATGTGGAAAGTAAACAAAAATTACCCGACTATATGGTCGATGGATCCAGTTAAAGTTTGGCACCCGATATAGCCAAAGAAAACTCTAGATGGCCACAATGAAACATAACTATATGTTAGAGAGAGAAATACTCTCACTTGGAAACTCATTCGAGGTTCTTTTTTTCTTTAACAAAAACAAAATTTAAACCGTTGTTCTTTCTTTTTATAAATTAGAAATTAAACACTCAATTTCTGGTTTGACCTTTCTAATGGGGAAAAAGAAAAATTTTATAGCTTTGAATTATTGGCGGTTAATGGAACTAAGGAGAGCACGACTGGTCCTAGAAACGAAGAGCTTCAACTTAAGAGCTCAAAACATACTAAAAAAGGTAAAAAAATAACCATAGATGAGCTCACTAAACTAAGAACAGCCCTTAAATAGAAATCTAGAGAGTTGTTTTTGGTGAAAAACAAGACGATTTTGACTTTGAAGGGAGAGATGTCTGCAATGAGGGGCCTCCAAATGTTGTTGTTGATAGTGAGTGTTCATTAATTACTTCAAATGGTAATAAATCTACCATTGCGACCTCCCAAAGCCAAGAACAACCTCAAAAGTCAAAACATAAAGTCATGGATGCGAACATGATGTGGAGAAGTCTTATAAAAAGAATGTGCAAAGGGTTAAACTTGTTGTTTCTCGTCACTCTTATCCTATTTCAAATATTCAATATTCTAATGAGGATTATGAGGAATTTCCTCCTCTCACAAGCACCAGAAATAGCAACACAAAGTCACTATAAAAGATAAATTTTGCTGGAGATATTACTAGTTCTCTAATTGTGTTTGTGAGTCTTGACCAACCTTCATCTCCTAGTAATCCTCCATCACTAGGGGAAGACGCTACAATGGAAGAAACATATCCCACGATTGTTATTGGGTAGAAATCTCAAAGAGTAGAGGTACATAAGGTTTTCGAGGAAAGTCCTTGGAGAAAAAGTTCACCACTTAATTAATTTCCGGATAACCGTAAGCCAACTACCGACATTAAATTTGGTTATAAGGATCGAGTTAGAAAAGATGATAATGACCAAGTTGTCTTTGATATTAGTGATGTTAGAAAGCTCTCGGATCGACTGCGCTTACCTTTAATTAGTTATGTTACCGAAAAATTTCCTAGAAAGCAAGTTGTTGTCGCAAGGTGTCAAACTTGGAAGGTAAAACATCAAGTAAATTTTCATCCAAGTGGCTGAATTATTTTTAATTTCCTTGATGAAGTTTCTATGGATTCAGTCCTTAATGGAGGACCTTACTATAGTAGAAACTCTATAAAATAATTCACTCGGGACCACCAAAATTTATTAATTAAAAGAGTTATTAATTAATCGATAAATTATTAATTATTAATTAAATATTAATTTATATTTTATTAATTTATAGTAAAATACTTAGTTTACAAACGCCTTTAAAGATTCCACTTTATTATTGTACATTATACAATGCATGTATATCAAATGAAGGGCCCAATTTGAAAGAAACCTTCAATCTTCCACCTTATTATGCTTCTTGTGTTCAATGTATCACTTTATGGACATTAAAAATATTTTCTATATAAATACAAGATCAAAATAGGTTAACACAAACAAATCATACACACAACATGGCCTCTCATCTTAAAGGTGTGAAAAAACAACAATGACAGACGAGATTCGAAGAGCATTATGCAAGCACAACAAGGATAATCCAAGTCTCACTCAAAAGTAATTGCAAGAATGGGTTCATGGTAACTATGGTTTGCAGGTGAGTCAAACGACAATATCGAGTACAGTTAATATAGTAACTATGATATCGATGAAGAAGATGATGAAAGTTCTACAATGGAGCCCCCTTCGCGAAACGAAGCTATTAAAGTGACAATCACATTAAACAATTTCTTGTTGAGCTATGAGAAAACAACACCAGAAGTTCTTACCATGCTAAGGAAAATTAGAGACGAGATTCAAGGGGAAATTGATTTCAACAAAAAAACAAAAGACAATTGAGTCATTTTTCAAGAAACCTTCATAAATCATTCATGTATTATGCTATCTATAAGGAATTATTAATTTATATTTTATATGGGGTCTAAAAAATTATCAAAAATGTATTATCTTATAATTTTAGCGAATTATTAATTTAGCACCCTATCCTCGAGTCGGGACCGACCAAAAATATTATCTTAGGGAGTTTATTAAATAATTGAATATTAATTTATCGAGTTTCTACTGTAAATCTGAGTGGCAGTTTTGAAATAAATAACCTACTGAGTTGATTAACGAAGGCTCTTATCCCATTTATTCACATTTATAACATCCAAACATGAAAATATAAGCAAAAAAGCTTTTAAAATTTGGCAATGTATCGAAATTCAAAATAATAAGTAATTGAAGTATAAGAAATTGTTTGTCATCCACCTCATTCTTATTATAAGTGAAATATTTTAAGAGAACGGCAACAAAAACAAGCACCCAACAATCTTGTAAAAAGACTTCTAAATAAAAGCTGTAAAATTCATAAAAATACAAAGAAATAAAAATCGTCAGACAGACGTCATCATCACAAATTATAACTCGTAAACAATAAAACACGGATGCGATATAGATGGTTCCCGGTTGCCCCAATCACAATAACAGAAATGAGACTTATGGCCTTCTAACATTTATTTAGTTTGGGGATTCATCCAGCAGATATTGGGGTAATTCTTCTTTTCTGTTCACATTATAACCCGGGCCCAGCATCTTCGAATTATCCTAAAAGCACGTTAAACTGAAATTAGTCTTCTAATATCAGCGATTAATTCGAACACCTAATATTTGATCACGATTATTTTCTAAAATTACAATAATTAGTTCAACACAATTTTCTGTAGCTTTATTTTCTGAAATGACATTAATTTCCTTTAGCTAGTTAATGTATATTTTTAATAAGTAGATGCGTACCTTAGATTCGGCGTGTACATATCCATCGGAATCAATACTGAATCTTGTTGCTACCTTATCGCATTTATTCACAGTTATACGATCCAAACATGGGAATATAAAATGGTATCCCACCGGGGAGAAGCTTTTCAAGTTTGGCAATGTATCGAGTTTGAAAGAACGAAGTAAAGGAAGTATAATCTTTGTGTCATTCACCGCCTTCTCACCCTCAAATACTCCCTCTAGTGCATCATTCGAACCAACATGTAGAAGCCACAATTTTGAAAGATCTCCCACAGCAACAGAAACTGGAAAAATATATTTCAATTTTCTGCAACTGATAATACCAATCTGTTCAAGATTAGGGAAAAATGTAGGGTTGGGATGATCCGACTCTCCATGGTTGTCTTCACCTATTATTGCCTCCAATTCATCACAATCATGTATTATAAGTTCTTGTAGGAGTGGTAGGTTCCTAGCTACAGCAGGTGAGAACATATATCTCAAACTATGGCAGTGGTCTATAGTCAACCGGGTAAGATTGGGGGTATAAATGCATCCGCTCCATATATCCCTCAGATTAGAAAGACCATCTAGTCTCAAGGATTCAATTGAAACTAATGAGAGAGGCTCTTCACAACCAAGGCACTCAAGATGAAACATTTGATCTAATTCAATAATATCATTTAGACTTATCTCTTTTAGAGTGAAGTGGCTTTGTTTAACCAGCATGGCTAAAACAGTGTACCATGTCTCTGCTTTCTCGAATACCCCGAGATGATCTAATTGCTGCAAATAAGAGAGATGAAGGTGTTTTTGGTGATTATCAATAACTAGATCCCATCCATATGACATATGAGAATAGAAATATCTGCTCAAAAAGATATGTACAACAAACAACCGTTTCTTCTTTTATATAATTAATCGCCATTATTATTATTACTTAACTAATTATTTTATGCCTAAGAAAGTATGTAAAATAATTTTTTTAAGTTATTAAGGAGGAAAGGGCTAACAACATTTCAATTATATTTCCAATCAAGTATAAAATTTTAGATTTACAAATGATTCCTTTTTCCTAATTTCTTTCATTCAAATACATATTTTAGTTGGGCACTTTTGTATCCTCTAACGACCTCCTTAAACAGTTTAAGACACTAAAATAAGGACTAACATAATTAAATAGTAGTAAATCTTATGTTATGGAAATTGTATATTGTAAAGCAAAACAATATTTATTACTTTGAAAGTCCACAAACATACCTTTCCGTTTAGAAGACGATCTATTCCGCTTTCTTCCTCTTCTCTGATAATTAGATCCTTCAAAGATGGGCTCCAAATACCATTAATATGGTCTGGTTTATCATAACGCAGAAATGTTAGTAAGGGGAGCACAATATCCCCTGAACTTCCTCCTTCCTCCTCCTCAGGACCAAATATTTGCACCAATCCAGAGTTATCATATATTCCAAGACTTTCTAATCTCTCAAGACGCTGGGCAATGGCAATGGACATTATATATTTCAGTTTGGGGCATTTTGATATATATAGTCCTTCTAGGTTCCCAAAGCAGCCATTTTTATTATGATTCAATGAAATTGCAATGTCATCCTCTTCCTTAATAATATGCTCCAAAACAGGGCATCTTTGTACCTTCAACCTCTGTAGTTGTATCAGACTTTGAGCAAGAGATTCAGAGAAAACAAATGTTAAGCTATTGCAGTCACCAATAGATACATCTGTGAGATTTTTGAAACCAGCATCGGGTGTTGGCCCTTGCCAAAGACCCCTATATTCAGGCAAAGACTCCAGCTCCAATTTGGCTAACTTTAAGAAAACAGGGGAATGCTCTTTCAGCTCAGCTGTATTGACCAGGCATTTTAATCCATCTGAATGCGAAACCTTAAGAACTTCCAACTTCTTGAATCCTTCTTCATGCATGTACGGGGTTATGCATTCTATCTTGCCACTTCTATCTTCTACTTCCAGATAATTTACATTCGGCAACAAGTTCCCCAAAACATTCTTCCTCGTGGATTCAACATTCACAAATTTCAATGTACAGTACGTGAAATATAAACTTGACAATTTGTAGAAATCATAGGGATTGCTGGAAATATATATACAGTACCATTTCAACTTTGGAAAAACGAAACCTTCTGGAAGACTTGTATATACCAACTGCAGTGATAGTCTATTCAGATTTTTTAGTTCCTTCAAATCAGAAACCTTGAAATTGCTTCTCTCTTCCCCCCACAATTGATGTGAGCCATGAGTATATAATTCTTCCAGATTCAACAATTTTTTTAGCAGATCATCTGGCACCTTGATTAGTTTCCCACAGCAGGACAGGTCCAACAATTTTAATTGCTTCATTTCACTTACTCCATCAGGCAGTTGAGTGATAGCTGAACCACTAAAACTAAGAATCTCAATTTTCATTAAGTATCTTAGTGAAGACATATCTTCCAGGAGTTTGCAGTTTTCCAAGTGCAGAGATCTCAAGTTTGTCGAAAATTCAAATTCAAAACCAACACTTATCATCTTTCCCCATTCTTGGCCTCGTACAAGTAACACTCTTAGCTTTTGATAACTAATTCCACTTGGCATGTTGATATTTTGTTTTCTCATAACAGAAATTATCTTACTTGCATCCAGTCTATCATCACTTGGAAAGTCACTTGAATCATCGATATAAGTTCCACTGACATAATTCTCATGGTTCGATAGTATCCGTAGTGCAAAAAGACGGACCATGTCGTGCATCTTCACCTTACGCCCTCCTTCTCCACACTTAATTAACAAACATTTAGCAATGAGTGTGTCAATATAGGCTTCTACCGAAGTTCTTTTCTTTTCAATTGACCGATTGCCATCACCATCTAATTCAGTTGCTGCTAGTCTAGTTAGAGCTCCTTGGGAAATCTCATAATCTTCTGGAAACAGAGAACACAATGAGAAACACAATTTGAGATCATTACTTTCCAACCGATCATAACTCAACTGAAAACACGTAAAAACATTTTCGTCTCCATATATGTTTGGGATTTCTAGCAGTTTGGAGCATTTTAATTTGTCCAAAGCATCTTCCCATTGATACTCAGAAGTGTCTTTTAAAGCCGAAGCGAGAGTTACAATAGCTATAGGTAAGCCACCACACATTTTTGCAATTTCAATGGCTGTATTTTTTATTGAGGAATCATCATCAAGACCATCATCAAGACCAGCTTTTTCTTTAAACAAAACCCATGCTTCAGATTCAGTCATAGTATTTAGCTGAACCTTTTTTTGACATGTCATCATAGTCGTGCACACATGGGAATCACGTGTAGTGACAATGTATTTGCAGCTTGTTTGACTTGTATCGAACTCGATTCCAATGTTTCTTAATTTAATAGGGCCGTTCCAAACATCATCTAGTATGATGAGCATGTTTTTTTCTTGTTTCAACCGGGAGAGCAAACGATTTGCTCTTGATGTTTCATCATTTTCACCATCAAATTCCAAGCCCAATTCACCAGAAATTTTATCTTGCATTTTTCTAACATCTGGTGTTTGGGAGAAGACGACCATCAATACTTTATCAAAAAGGCTTTTCTCCTTAGCTGCATGGCCTATTTGTTGGACCAAGGTAGTCTTTCCAACCCCTCCCATGCCATATAACCCAATCAATTGGACCTCATCCATTTTCAGCCAATCTATGATATGATCAAAAACATGTTTTGAAGAGAGAGAGAAGTTGAGTTCCACTTGAGAAAATTCTATTGGTGGAAGATCAACCCGACGACCCACTGGTTTAGATATTGGTTTATTTTGAAGATATAAAATTTGAACCGTCTTCTTTTTTAACCTCCTGCTTAATCGATATTTGAAGTTGTTGGATAGAAAACATCCATTTGTTTCATTTGTTTTTTGTTCTAGTATATGTATCTCATTGAACATCTTCTTCGCATCATCTAGCCATTGTTGAACGTCTTCCTCAATATCTTCAGTGTTCCTCCGAGCACTCTGTACATCTTTCTCTGTACTGTTTTGAGCTTGTTTCAAACACTCAGCTGCCTTTCGGAAGTCACGTAAATTGCTGGTGAAACAGAACACATAACTGAATTGCTTTACTACTACTCCATTTATTACAATTTCTGTAATTTTTTCCACAACTTTTCCGGCCATAGCTATAGGAAACCATTCCATTTTCCAAATCTACAGTATGAAAAAGAATCATTAAAATGGATAAGGAAAAAGAAATGTACCAAACACAATCATAATTCACAGATCCACCACAATTATGAAAGCAGTAGATATTTTCATACATACATATATATAACTTGCACCAGAACTTTTGTAATCTGTTCTGTAATTTAAATTGATTTCCTACTTTTATTAAAATTCAATAATATGAATTAATATAATAAACTACATTTTTTTTTTGGTGTTACAATAATAAACTACATTTCAGTTTGGATTTATTGATTTTGTAAATCGCTCAATACAATGGACAACCATGTACTTCTTAAACGATATATATTCGAACCCTTTCTATTTAATCATTATTCTCCTTATTTTGTTTTATTTTTTATTTTGAATATATATTTTTCATTTAACATTAAAAAGAACATTTTATCATATTCTGGTTATAAAATATTGTCACCAGATAGGTTCCATCACCACTTTACAGAAACAGTAATATATTTTATCAACTAAGAGAAAGTTGGAACAAGTTTATCAGTATAACACAAGCATCTCGAGTTGGTTCTCTTCCTTTAACATTTTATATCAATGGGTATACAAACTTACTAGAAATAAATATTATATAAATGATGGTCGATTCAGTTGTTCTGTCGTCTTTCGGGATTCAAACTAGTTTTAACACAAATCGAGTCCAATTTTATTTATTATATATATATATATATATATGAGAACAAGAGATAAGAAAATCACACATCAAATACAAAAAGGTAGAAAAGTTTCGTAATCAAACGTGTTGTGTGCAGTCATAATAATAGTAAAGAAATATGATCGATAGGTAAATGATGTTGATTTTTGTTGAATTTTTGCTAACTTGTCCGGGACATGTAAGTTTCAATATGACCGGTTGGTTCTGATTTGATGGTACGGTTTGGGGAAATCATTGTTGGAACATTGCAATATTTTGGTGATATTCTACATTTTTGTTTCTCTTTTTTTGTAGTTTATATCCTTAAAGTGGTTGGTGTGTTGAATTGAGAATTGGAGGAAAGAACAAGAGTAAAGGTCCTAAATTTTGTGGTAACTCAAAGGGAAGATCCAAGTCTAGAGATGCGAAATAGACGACGACGCTATTATTGCAGCAAGCCTCGTCATATACAAAAGTATTGTTATCGATGCAAGAAATAAAAAGGTAACAAATGAGATTCAAAAAAAATTGAGAGATAATAAAACTACTCTATATATTTCTTCTACTAGTAATAATGATGTCCCACTTGAAAGGTTTAATATGAAGAATACCAAGCGAGTTAATACACCAATAGCTACATACTTCAAGTTAGAAAACGAAATATACCCTATAGTAGAGAAAGAGAAAGAATGTATGTCAACTATTTTTTTACTTGTTAGGTGTAGCTAGAAGTAACTTATAAATAGAGGTATTTTCGTGGAACTACATGTGTGTTGGATCTATCGTTACATTTATAGGAAAAAACTATTGTAACTCTTTGTTGAGTCATGACTTAGTTATAGAAACGTTTACTCATCCTAATGACAAATATAATTTGTTGAAGATTGGTGACCATCAGATCAAGAAAATATGTGTTGAGTGAAGCCTAACTGGTCAAAGCATGCTGGTCGAAGCATACTGATCAGAAGCACTACTTTGATCCAGTTCCCACTAGATCATAGCACCACTAGGCCAAAAGTATTCAATTAACTAGGTCTTCTATGTTAATTGGGCTTTCTTATATTAATAAAGTAGGAGTTCTTTCAGTCGTTGATTAATTAGCTTTAGTATGGAGTGTGTGATGAAGAATTGTGGTTTTCTCTAGACCTATACATAGAAGAATATATTGTAATTAAAGATGTGATGCGATGCAACCGTAATTATAAAAAGAAAATCACATGAGAAGATATATCTTGAAAGAGTGATAAGTTTTAAGTCTTTTGAGAGATAAGTGACGTGAGAGATGAACACTTAAAAGAGGGCTTTACGAACACATCATCTTTTGTTATAAAAAGGGATTGAGTCGTTTTTATTTGGAGAGTCTTTTTCTAACATACTTATATATAAAAGAGTGTATGTTGCCCGTGAATATAATATTTCTTCACAATCTGAACCATGTAAAATATTTGCGATTGTGTTTGGTCTTATTTATATTTCTTTTATCTGTTTCTCAACTTGTGCAAGGTAATTAGATTTTCGTTTGTACGTTTGTTTAATCGTATATTGGTTCTTGCTACGATCAATATATATACTAGTTTAACCCCCAACAAATGGTGCAATAAGTGGAGTAACAGTAGAAGGACTAGATCGATCATTATTTGTAGGTTAGAAAAGTAGATCTCGCATAGACAACCGGAAAACCACAAAAGATGAGTTCTATGAAGCTTAGTCTAGAAAAAATCAACGAATCTAATGACTTTAATTTTTGGAAAACTAATATTAAGGCTTACCTATTACATAAAATATTGTCGGTTGTTTTCAATGATAAATATACAAAGGTGGATGTCGTGGTAGTGTCTAAAACTCAACATGCCCTCACATTGATCTTGGAAGATGAAATACTACGAGAGGTATCTCAAGAGCCTACGTTGTTAAATATATGGAATCGTTTGGAGGTGATTTATATGAAACAATTCTGTGAAAACATAATATATATAATAAAAAATCTTTACTCTCTATCAATAGATATTAACATAGAGATCCAAAGGCATGTAAATGATTAAAACCAAATCGTACACGATTTGAATGTAATGGGTGTGAAGGTGGAGGAAGATGATAAATCAATCATCCTTTTGAGCTCTTTACTGAAAGTCTATGAACACTTTGTTGATACCATGTTCTATGTTAAATACTCGATTATGATGGCCGAAGTCAGCAACTCTTTGAACTCTAAATAATATTTAAAACAATAATCTTCTGAAGGGTGACTCTTAGGGGCACATAATGAGTATGAGCGGTCGTTCGGGAAATAAAAATTCAAGTAAGAGGAGAGGAAACTTTCGGTCGAATTCCAAAAGTCATGAGACAAGTTCAAAGGTAATCTGTTTGGTATGAAAAAAATCAAATATGAGTTGAAACTGGCCATAAAAGAAAAATGAAAACAATTAATAGAGACGGAATCCGAAGATTCTGCAATGGAGTCTCGTGATTTTAAGTATGTTTATGGGTTGATGACTTCTTATTCTTATAGTTATAACGATAAATGAGTGTTGGATTCGGATGCGTTATTTCACATGACTTCCAATAAGCGTTGGTTTGAAAAATTGTGAATGATTAATGGTGCAAATGTCATCCTTGGGAATGATAAATCATGCAATGTCAAAAAGATTGGAACGATACTGGTCAAGTTATCTACAGGACTTGAGAGAGTAATTAATAATGTAAGATATGTACCCGAAGTTAAATATAACCTTATTTTTATTAAGATGTTAGATTATTAAGGATTACCTACAGAGGTGGATGCGACAGACTTAGGATTTTGCAAACCTTATTTGTTATTATGAAAGCATATAGTATGAGGGTGTTCCAAGTGCGGTGCATGATTCTACAAGGGTGTGGCATCATCGACTGAGGCTTTAAGTCAGAAGTTACTTAGTTAATTAAGTAAACATGGATTGTTAGATGGTACATCAGTTCAGAAGTTGAGGTTTTGCTAAAGTTTCATTTTGCATAAGAGAACAAATGGTGAAGTTTCTGCCCAACAACCAAACACCCAATGAAGTAATTTATTATGTTTATTCATACTTTTGGGGTCCAATACGGGAAACTACGATAGGTGATTTAAGGTACTCTATGTCTCTGATCGATAATTATTCCAAGATAGTATCGATTTTATTTTTGAAGATCAAAGATGAAATGTTTACTGCCTTTTTGAACTGCAAGATTTTGGTAGAGAATGAAACCCGAGAAAGTGCTGAAGAAGCTTCGTATTGATAATAGCTTGGAATATATGACAAAGAGTTCATTATCCGTTAGGAAAATTTTAGCATTGCTAGACACCAAACTTTACGTTTAACGGGCTTGCTGAGAGAATGAATCAAACCATGCTAGAATAGGTTATATGTATGCTTCATATAGGTAGATGGGTTGAAGGTTCTAGGAGCAGCAGTGACAATGGCTGCATATATCATCAACATAAGTCCATCTACAATTCATAAGTTTCTTTCTCTTCAAGAGGCCTGTAATGGAGACACACCTAATCTAGAACCTTTAAGAGTGTTCGAATGTGTTTCCTATGAACATGTGTTGCAAGATAATCTTACTCCAAGAGCAGTTAAATGTATGTTCTCCAACTATCCAGAAGGAGAAAAAGGGTATAAGTTGTGGTGACTTGAACCTAGATGTAAGAATGATTTGATAAGCAAGGCTGTGGTTTTCAATAAAGAGGACACACATGTCATTTAAATAAGGGTAAATACTCTACCTAATATTGTCGTGAAGATATATGATGTTGATGATGGATCTGGTCTACAAACTGAAGTTAGTGATGATTGTACCGAAGAAGATGTTGGGCATGGTTCCACTATGCATCGTAGATATGAAACTCAACCACTTCATGAGTCTTATATAGACCGAGGGTTTTATATTCTAGGGTGTTGAGATGATCAGATGGGAGAGAAATATGAACATGATAGTTATCAACTAACAAGGGATAGAATATAAAGATCAAGTAAACAATCGTAGATGTAGAATTTTGCATATGTAATGGTTACGCTTTATCAATTGAAATGCATGGAGATATTCTTGAACCGGAAACATATCATGATGCTATCAATAGAAGTGGTAAGGAGAAGTGTCTTACAACTATGAAAGAAATTATGAGATCTCTTAAGAAGATGAACATATGGATTCTTGTGAACCAACCAAAGGGTTAGAAGTTGGTTAGGAGTAAATGGATATTCAAGAAAAATCCAATTATTCCTAGTGCTGAGTTACCCAGACCCATGGCCAAGTTCACGGCTAAGGGTTTTATGCAAAATGAGGGTATCGATTTTAATAAAATATTATTATTGGTCGTGGAACAAAACTTTATCATGTTATATTGTCAATTGTTACCAGATTTTATTTTAAGCTAGATCAAATGAATGTTACTACTACATTCTTGCATACTATTTAGAGAATATAATTTCTACGCGTCAACCAAAAGAATATGAAGAATGAAAGAAGAGTGTTGTGTGTTTGTTGAAGAGACTTGTATGGGCTGAAATAGTCGTCGAGGTTATGGAATATAAAATTTAATTATACTATGATATCCATTAAATACATGTATAGTTGCTAAAAAAGCTACTTCTATTAGAATGTGGAAACACACATGGAGAGATGTATCCGATTACTGTTGTATGTGGATGACATAATAATAGTTGGAAGAGATATGAGGCAGATTGAAACGCTAAAGACTCGGCTGAAATAAGAGTTTGAGAGAAATGATATGGGAGAGGCTAAGAGGATATCTCGTATTGAGATCATGATGAACATGGTGAATATATATTTATTCTTATCTCAACAAGAATATATATAGAAGATATTAAGAAAGTTTGCAATGTCAATTCAAGATTAGTGTCACTCAAGCACCAACCGAAGAAATATATAGATGTATATGTTGAAGATATCTTATGTCAATTTTATTGGTAGCATTATATATGCTATGATTTGCACGAAACCTGGTCTTGCCTACATCGTAGGTGTTTTGAGCAGATGCATGCCAAATATACTGAATCCGCATTAGCATGCACTCAAGTTGCTCATTAGATACTTAAAAGGATCTGTTGTTGTAGGGTTGTGTTGCAATCAGAAGGACATGGGTGATATATTGTTGAAGGGGTATGTGAACTCTGATTACGCAAGCTACCTCAACACAAAGAACTCTACTTCGGCTATCTATTTAGTGTGCATGGATGAGTGTTTAGTTGTACTTCTTGTATATATAAAATCGTTACGTTATCTTCTAGTGCATCCGAGTATATGGTTGCTGCACAAGCCATGAAGGAAAATATTTGGCTGAAGAGATTGTTAAGTGAAATCAATGGTGTGGATAAAACTATAGTTTTATACCTAATGATAATACGAGTGTTATTTATTTGATTTGAAATATGAAGTTTCATGACCAAACTAAACATGTAGACATTAAGTTGTACTTCATCATAGACGTGGTGGAGAATGAGGAAGTGAAGGTGGCTAGGATTTTTAGAGAGGAAAACCCTTTGGATGCTTTGACCATAATATTGTCGATTTCAAAGCTCACGAACTATATGAGACTGGTTCAATTCTAGGATGCAAGTGAGCCTTAGGTGTCGACTATAAGTAATCATCAACAACGGTATTATTCTAGGACTACATGGGTGTTGGATATGTCGTTATATGTATATGCAAGAATTATTAAAACTCTCTAGTGCTTGAGTTGTGACTTAGTTGTAGAGAATGTATTGATTCTAAAGGATGATACAAGCTGTAGAATACTGGTGATCATTAAGTCAAATTAAATATGTTTTTAGGCGAAGCAAAATTGGTCAAAGTAGGTTGATCAAAGTAAGATGGTCAAAGAAAACTAATCAGAAACATTAATCTGATCCAAAACGCACTGGATCGTAGCACCACTAGGCCGAAGTATAGTATTCTATTTACTAGATCTCCTATGCTAATTGGGCTTTCTTATATTAAGAGAGTGTGATCTATTTTTATTGTTTATTAATGAGCTTTAATCTGGAGTATATAATGAATAATTATGGTTTTCCCTAAACCTATAAATAGAAGTAGATACTTTTAATTAACAATGTGATGTGATGCAGTTGCAACTGTAGAGAGATACTTACGTGAGAAAATATTTCCTGAAATAGTGAAATAACTCTAAGTCTTTTGAGAGATAAATGAGGTGAGAGATGAAAACTAAAAAGAAGTTTATGTGAATCACGTCATCTTTTGTTATAAAGAGCGGCTTCGTTCTTTATGTTTAGAGAGTCTTTATATAACCTACTTATATATAAAAGTGTGTTTGTTACTTGTGGAAATCCAAGCTACAAAAATGTGTAGCATTCTCAACGACTGACACCAAGTATATTGCAGCAGTAGAAGCAAACAAAGATATGTTTTGGCTTATGAGGTTCCTTCAAAAGTTGGTGTTGAAGCAAAAAAAAGTACGTATTATTTTGTAATAATGAAAGCGATATAGATTTGAGTAAGAATATAATGTTTTACGCATGCACAAAGCATATTGATGTGAGATATCATTGGTTGTGGGATGTGATCGAGACAAAATAAATATAGTTAAAAAAACATCACACTGATAAGAATAGTGCCGACAGTTGATCAAGGCCGTTGCGGAAAGCAAAGTTGAGCTTTGTAGTAAATACAACGGGATAATGTTCAAAGGATCATCTCATGACAGTATATTTCCCATAATGGACTCGAAGGGAAGATTGTTAAGTTCTAACCACATTTAGGCCCAACTTTATAACTTAGTGTTTTAATCTCATAGAGTTATATATATGACGACAAAAGATAAGAGACAAACCCGTTTTTCAAACTTGTTTTGTGCGGGCCGTTGTAAAAAGGTTTTATTATTAATTTTTTTTTAAAATTAGATTCGTGGTTTATTCGGTTATGTAATTAAATATCTTTTTTTATTTAGATTGATTGTTTTGGAGGTGATCTTGTGAGTGGTTTATGTTGTATAATTTACAAATAAAACCAACAAAAAATTGAATTTCATTAGATCGCGATGACAAATCACTATGACACAATATCCCATCACGAATTTAAATTATTTGTGATAAAAAAAATTATCCACTGTTCAAAAAAAATTATACTTCAAAATAGCTCTTACACCACTTATTTATCAACACGGGCCTTTAGAACCTTAAAGACCACTAATGCGGATCCACAATAAATCAGCAGACGCATGCGGACTCCTTACGCGGATCCTGTCCGGTCATAATCCAATCTAACTAATTATACGAATCAATGACTTAATACTTATGGCACATCAGTAAACTTTTCTTGGACCCAGCTTTCTATTACTATTCACGACACGTATTATATTATTTGACATAAACTTTAGGTTTTGGCTAGATCATGGCCCAAAAGTATAACCAGCATAATTTTAAAAATTATCAAAAATATTTTTTAATCTCCGCCGGTTGAACCCGTGCGGAAGCTTCCCGCCGGGTGAATATACGTGACCCGTCGGGTAAGAGCGTCTCACCCGACAAATAAGAAGATTTCATCCGCCGGGGAGTTCCCCCGTGAACAAACAGGTCCAAAGACAAAATCGTAAAAGTCTAAAAAACGCTCAAATTTTAGGAATGGATAACATTTTTTGGACTTTAATTTAACCATACCCTAAACTTTACCGTTTGGATTTAGTATGTTTGTAAAACGCTAAATAAATAATATATTTTGGACACTTTTTATTTAATCATTGTTTTCGCTACTCTGTTTTATGTTTTAATTTTTTCTATTTTGAATGTATATTTTCATCTAACATTTAAAAAAAGCATTTATCCTCTTTTAGTGATAACATATTCACCCAATTCATTCGTTCTACGTCACTTTACACAGTCAGCAATATATTTAATCAAATAAGAAAAAGTTGAACGACATCTGCCGGTCCTTCAGTTTGATTTTTATTTGAACCTTTTGTATTGACTAATATCGTTAAACATGGAAAAGATTAGTAAGTAATAACATATCTTTAACCAGCATGAGGATTAACTAAATATGTAATTTTTTAAAAGTGGATAAAAATAAACTCTTACAACTTTTTAGACATAAAACGGACAATATCATACCGATGATAGGATTAGATTATTCATATTTATATACGAATCAACAATTAGTATACAAGACGACGAAAGATAAATACTATACAATTCATAGATTGATTTAGTTTATTGTGATTCCGGGTTCTAACAGGTAAGATTATTTTAAAATTTAGTCGCAGTTAAATAGGTTGTAAGTAAGTTTTAATGGTCTGATGACATTTTGTAGATAGATAGTAAATAAATTCTAAGGGATCGAAAATAACAACATACCTGAATCAAACACAGCGGGAAAAACAAAGTAAAAAACAGAGTATCTGACAGAACTATGGTTGGTAAGACAGCAAAAAGAGCCGACCGGTGTTGAATCGGTTGTACAAATATTTGGTAGGAGGTAGATTAGATCAAGAGTCTGAACGAAGGATATGCGAAGGGTGAGATACTGGGTTCTTTTTGTATTTAAGACGTCTATATGTCAGCCTGTACTTTAAAACATCTAACACAACATTTCTATATATCCGCCGCTAACAAGCACGTAGTAAATAAAATCTAAGGGATCGAAAATCAGAACATACCTGAATCAAACTCAGCGGGCGAAACAGAATGAAAAACCAAAGTATCCGACAGAGGTATCCTTGGAAAGACAAGCAAAAAGAGCCGACCGGTGTTGAATCGGTTGTACAGGTGTTTTGGTAGGAGGTAGATTAGATCAAGAGTTTGAACGAAGGATATGCGAAGGGTGAGATACTGGGTTCTTTTTGTGCAAAGATTGAAACTTATTATAATAATAATAATATTAATAATAATTAAAGACTATAGACTAGTATCGTACAAATATGAGAACCACTTGTTTTTAGGGCTGTTATCGGTGCGGTTCGGTCCGGGTTTTGAAGGAACCGGACCGAACCGCTAAGCTTATCGGTTCGGACCGGACCGGACCGCTAAGCTTTCGGTTCTAATTTTTGGAACCGGACCGGACCGCTAAGCTTTCGGTTCGGTTCGGTTCGGTTCGGTCCGAGTTCGGTCCGGTCCAGGGCCGGTTTCGATCCGGTTCGGTCCACTTAAAAAAATAAAATCAATTAAAATTTGATTTTTAATTATTTTTTTATTAAAATAAATAATATAAAAACTAAAGTTTATAAGTTGATCTTTCATTTTCTTAAAAAATTGGTAATTAACTATTAATTTTGGTACTATAATTTATAAAAGAATATATAATAATAATAAATAATCGGTTTTAACGGTTTTATTGGTCCGATTTCTTATCGGTTCTACCGGTTTATCAGTTTCATCGGTACGATTCCGTATTGGTTCCTTCGGTCCTATCGGTTTTATCGGTTCGATTCCTTATCGATTCCATTGGTTTATCGGTTCGGTTCCTAACCGGTTTTTTGTTTCGGTTCCATATCGGTTTTCGGTTTTTAGAATAAAACCGCGAACCGAACCGTTAAGGTTCGGTCCGGTCTTTATCGGTTCGGTCCCGGTCCGTTTCTCGGTTCCGGAAAACCGTTGACAGCTTTAAAAAAAAGTCTAGAAAGGTGGCTTCACGGTGGCCGGTGGGTCCCATGCAGATAATAATGCATGAATAAATAAGTACTCGAAAACTTGTCGTGCAAAACCGATCTGATTAGGGACGTGAACTAATTTTGTCATGTTCCCTTCTTTTTAACTATTTTAATTTTTATAAAAAACAATATTTTAAAAATTAATCATGATGATCCCGAGTTTGTGTTCATTTCACACTAATATTTACTTTTAATATTACAATTCAATCCAACTGCGTGTACATTTCTTCAAATATTCACCATCCTCGAGAATATAAATATTTTCTTGTTTAAAATAAAGTAAATTAGAAAAAAAAAACTATAACCAAATTTTTGCTCTCGTAAAATTAGTTACGAAAATTTAAGAGGGTGGTACTGCACATCTTTCTGCACTTAAAGCTATTAATGGGGCAACTAGTGCATTACGAAGTTCCAAAAAGTAAAAGTTTTGATCGAGTTTCTGAAAAATCAACTATAGTTTTAAGAGAATTATTCATACCTTTTTTTTTTTTAAAAAAAAACTCCCAAAAGTATAATCTCGAAATTGGGTGTTACTTTTCCCTTAACAATAGATCTAATTATGAACCATTTTGACTAAAAGATATTAAGAAGTAAATAGTAGATTTGACATAAAGAAATTTTTTAGGGATAATTAATGATTATTATAGTTCTAAAGACTAATTTGTAACAACCAATAGACTTGAGCGGCGAGTGGGTGCAATACAGAGTTTGTTATGCATGTGAGACCCATTCAATGTACTATAAATACCCTTTACCCCATTTGGGAAGAGGGTAATTGATTAATGATTATACTATTATTGCATATGACTTTCTCTCTCTAAAATGTGAAGTTTCTCTCTTTAGAATATTTGTTGATTAGTTAGTAATAAGAATTTAGTCTTCAAAACATTGTTACTCTAATATCTCCTCCTAAAATTTCTGGAACTATCAAACCAGACCATCGAAATTTGGTGTTTTCACAAAAATAAAAAAACATATATATGATAATTAAAACAGTTAAAATTGGGAAACTCAACGACAACATAGCATATACATCGTAATCAAAGCATATAACAATAGCATATAGAGTAAAAACGAGTAGACAAACAAATAGAAATCTAGAAACAAGAGTGACTAAAAAGAAAAAAAAATCTTGAAACAGGAGTGACTAAAGAGAAAAAAGAGAAGGGAAAAGCATATATGGATAGAAAAAGAATAAAAAAATCTAGTAAAAAAATTATGATGTGGATAATCGAGATATGGTTTCTCGAAAAAAATATCAAAAATTAGGGTAAAATATATCAATAGTTAGGGTTTTTGTTTACTCCCAAGAGTAAGAATATGTGTAAATTAGGTTACCTTATATTTATATAGGGGTAAACATTTTTTTTAACGGATAAAATATCAAGGTGTAAATAAATCATGGAGCATAAAACAAATAACATTAGTCATGATGGAAATAGCTATACCCGTAATTTTTTAATATAAAATATTTATGTGATCTTCTAATTAATCACCGCCATTTTAAAAATGGTTAGTTACTATTTAAAACTCAACCAACAATTAAATTAAGATTACTATCCAAAAAATACAAGTTACTAATAACTATTTTAGACATAATTTCTAAAAAAACATCATTTTATACGAGAACATCAAACACATGTACATTCTTTCTCTTTTGTTTTTTTGTGTTTCAATTTTTTTAAAGTTTGTATCTTTCAAATTGTAACTCGAAAAAAACCCTTGAAAATTCCATTGTTTTGTTTTTTTTAAAACGAACAAAAACTAGATCCATGAGTAATATATTTTGATTTTAAAAAAAAAATTACGAGCTCAATGGTTTTGTCACTCGTATTTTTGTTTAAGGCGAAGCTAATTCCCCCATCAAATATGTTATTTTCTATAATTGAGAAAAGACTCCATGTTGTTATTTCTTCCATAAAAGAAATGACATATTTATCGTTTTCTTATTTTTAATCATAAATCCTGATTTGGGCAGGTTTTATTGACAAACAACTGATTCCGAAATGGTATTTAGGAATCAATTGTTTTGCATAAAATAACTGATTTCGAGGTGTTATCTCGGAATCTATTGTTTTCAGAATCAGTTGATTTTGCACAAAACATCTGATTCCAAGGTGGTATCTCTGAATTAGTTGTTTTGTGCAAAAAACATCTGATTCCAAGATACCACCTTGGAATTAGGTGTTTGTCGTTAGAACGTGTAGGAATCGAGATTTGTGATTAAAAGGGTTTTTTAACACGGATTTGCAAGTTACATGAATATATAACTTAAAAACAAGATTAAATTACATTGTTGGTTGATTGTGTGATGTTTTCCGGTGTTAAATCTTTGGTTTGGGTGTCTTCCTCCTCTATGGATATTTTTTTTTATCAAATTTAGGTTTTTTTTAGGGTTTAATTTTTTAAGTTAAAACATTATGTTGGATTCAATTGGGTTAAATCTTTTGTTTGTTGATATAAGTGTTTGCGAATGGTTAGTGGAATAAAATTATAAAATTAAAAGATAATATAAGGGTAAAATAGTAAAAGCAAGTGATAAGTGTTTTTTAGAGTTTGAATTATGGAGGAAATAAAAAAAGTGATGGGAGAAATAACTTCACCCTTTTGTTTATGATTTCGTATTTTGTACTTTGATAATAAAAATCAAATTTAACATTGGTTTCACATTGCACATTTCATTACATTCGTTTTCGTATTTCGCGTTTATTAAAAAATCAAATTTAACATTCATTTCGTATTATGCACTTAGATTCTTTTAATAAAATTGAACATTAATCTCATCTTTTGTATTATATTTTATTAGTGTTTTGCATTTCACATTTTTATTTATTCCTGATTTTGTATTTCATATTTTTATTTAACCTTGGTTTTGTATTTCCCACTTAGACAAGTGTTTATTTCACCTTTCGTTTTACATTGATTTCGCATTTCACGTTTTAATTTAGTCTATTTTTTGCATTCACAATTGGGCATATTAAATAAAACTCAAATTTACCACTAGCTTTGCATTTTGCATTTCATTTTATAATAGTTTTGTATTTAGCATTTTTATTTAACCTGAGTTTCACACTTCACACTTAGGCAACAAAAATAAATTCAAATTTAATACGGATTTTGTATTTCGCATTTCATTTTGCACTAGTTTTGCCTTTCATATTTTCATTTAATCATTGTTTCACATTTTGTACTTAGGTATTTTTTTAATTTAACATTAGTTTCTCATTTCGTATTTAAACTTAAACATGGTTTCACATATTGCACTTTGCCAAAAAAAAATTAAATTTAGCACTAGTTTTACATTTTGCAAAAAATTGATTTTCAAATGCAATACTGGTTTCATATTTTGTATTTCGTTTCATCCTGATTTTTCATTTTATATTTTCATTTAGACCTAGATTTGCATTTAATATTAGCTTCGAATTTCATACTTAGAGAATTTTTTTCCTAAATTTAACACTAAAATAAAATAAATCAATACAAATAAATTACATTATTCAGAGTAAAATCGTGTTAATTGAGAGAAATGTTGTCAAAAAAGCCTAAAAATGTAGCTTTGTTTTATAGTGAGTTTGAGACCTAATATTACTTAACACATAGAAGTTCTCGTATTAGTAAGAGGTTGTGTGAGATTTACATTTAGAGTTTAAGATAAATTTATGGTTTTATATACTTTATTAAAGGTATTTAGAATATTTAAAAAAATTAGATAGGAAAGAGTAGAAAAAAAATGAAGCTAAATATTTTAAATAATTATTATTGATATTTAACCTTTTTTTATATTAAGCTAAATATTTTTAATAATAATTATTTTTATTTTTATTGTTTAATAAAAGTGTAAATATTCCGTTCATAAAATCTATATCTAGAAAATACCTAATTAATATATAAAATTATGCATTAAATATAATATCGATTAAAATATTTTACTTATATTTTGAAAATATTATTTTATTTTAAGATCAAGTTATAGACTTTATAAATATAAATAAAAAATAATTAATAAATTGATCTCTTATTTTTACTAGCATTAAAAATGTTTCTTTTTACAATCTTTAATTAAGTTTCAGTTCAATCCACTCCCACCGAATTTGCACTATCAACTGGTGATGTTTGTTTAAATAAAAAAAATTACACAAAACAAACGGAAGAAAAAATTGAAATCAAATAATGAACAAGTATGGAAAGCGATATAATTCGTCTATAAATGAAGAATATGAAGTATAGACTTCCGACCAAACTACCCTTCGACCACCAAAAATGAAATAGTAGCGCAATTTGACACAAAAATGAAAAAACCAGAAATAACAATGGAACGGCTTCGACGAGGCCCATCAACAATCAAGGGTCATTCATGGACATTACCGAGAATTTGGGAGCAATCTATGAGAAAAGTAAAAATGTTGTCAAGTATCAGAGAATGATGAACTTGCATAAGACACATAAGCATAAAATCAAACAAAAATGTAGTGCAATTTCTATAATGACATTAGGTATCTTACCAAAGATTGTTGAACTTTGCAAGACCAAGTCAAAAGTCTAATACATGAAAGAAAAAACACAAAGTTTGTTCGAAAAAGAAAAAAAGAATGAACCAAGACCAGGTTCAAATGAACCTTAAACCTACACAAGAATTAACGACAGTCGAAGAACAAAAATAATTTGAAAAAAATACCATTATAATAGTAGAATAATAAAAATATCTAGACGCGCACCCCAACATACATGAAATAAAAGTAACTGCAAGAGGACCCGTGTTTAGGAAATTCTAAAAAAAATTAAGAAAACGTTACGTCAATGAATTAAAGGTACAAAATCGAGGACAGACGTCTTTACATTGTAACGATATTCATATATCATGCTTGTTGAGGGAAAATACTCACAAATATGTATGTCAAATGGATAACCTTATTGCACCGAGAAAAAAAAATAAGTTTTTACATAATAATAATCCTATTTCGTCAAATGCTCAGATATATAAAGGAAGATGAATACCAATTGAAATTTCAAACCTCAATCAAACAATCTATGGGTATGGATGACACCACCTCGTATATCCCAGAGTCCAAGTTCCACTAACAATGGGTAATAATATCACATCCTATAAGTCATACATTATTGATCATCAAATTTTTCTCAATGTGCAAATAGATGAGGCTACATGAATATACACCCTTAAACACATATTATTACATCCAAACAAGGTAAAACAACTAAATATGCTATCAGAAACATGTTTTTTCTAAACATGTTATACATACAAAATTTAGAAACATACAATCAATATAAAAGAATCTTAAGAACTGAATTTGTTTGTTGTAGGGTTGAAAGTGTTTCTTTGCAGAAAATACATATCCAAGCAAAATAAAATTATCTAAAAATTATAAATTGAATTGGTTTATTGTATGTATGAAAGGGTTTGGGTTATGAACATAAACATTACATATATTCACATTATGGTATTGAACAAATTGGTTGTTCACAATCATAACTGAATTATTATGTAGATATCTTAATTTTAGGTCGAATAAAAAAATCACCAAATTATGATAACTCAGCGCAAAGTTATGGCATTGCAAATGCAAACACCTACACCATTTTTACACAATCGATATGCACACCCAAAATTTAAAATCCTAAGTTTATCTTGAATTAATGATTTTTTCGAATTTCAGACCCGAATCTTTAATCATGCATATCAATTACGTGCTCTCGATTACAGAATTCAATCATTAATCACATATACTATATTCAACCTATAACATATAATTAGGTCTCATAATCAGAAATTAAATTAGATTGTTTCTCTAAAACTAAATCAATTTTAGAATTGGATTTTTAGGGACTGAATTAAAAGGTATCTTTCTCCAAAACATAGAGCGGTCAAATTAGCTCTAGTACCAATTGATAATATTGAATAGTTTCAGGGCGGTGGACCCTTAAAAATTAAAAGGTTGTTACTTTTATTCTAAAAAATGAATAATAATAAAAGTAAAAGACACTTACTGTTTTGTATTTTTACTTATCGGTTCATTTTAATTAGTAATTGAATGTGATCTAATTATAGTCCTTGATGGTGAACTAAATATGATGCTTCTAGGAGTTTGCCACACATTTTGATTTCTATCTCTTCTCTGAACGATGGAGATTAAATCTGTTGCTAAACCTAACAATTTGAATTATAGAAAACATATAAGTAGAGAGAAAGAGAAGAAAGCTCCATATTTGTTATTGTCTAAATTGATAGATGAAACTAGAGTTTTGGACTACTATTTATGATTTAGGTATTTGAATTCCCTAAATTACTTAAGAGTCTCTAAATTTAATTGTATGTTTTGAATACCCTTTTTTATCATCTTCTTTGTTATATCAACTCTTAATATGTTCTATCTTATTATGGTTTGATGTACTTACCAATACTAGAAACCATAACCATGATTGGGTTGTAGAGCCTAAGAACTAAAGTGCTAGATTAATGAGTTTTCTTTCAAGATCCACATCTAACCCAACATATATATACATTATATACCTTTAGGATATATCTAATATATATAACTCAAAATAGATAACATGTATTTAATTAGACAATTGACAATCGGGATATTTTAAATTTGCATGCGATATGAGACATTCCAAATTCAAAATATTTTTACGTATAATTATTTTTATCCGACATAAATTATCTTTTACTAAATTTATAAGTAAAAAATATAAATAATTGACAATAATAGATATATGTAAATTTTAAAAAATTAAAAGTTACAATGGAAATAAACCAAAAACTATTTTAATCAAACTATTTTTTTAAAATTCAAATCTCACTTGGGTTGAATCAAAATTATTTGTTTAAACATTTTAGAGGAATTTATCATATTTCTTTGAATAATAATTACACTTTTGATAGGAAAATAAATTTTGATTCATAGTTGTCATCCTGGTTCAAAGAGTTGATTGAAGACGGGCTCATCTTCTACTAAATTTATAAGAGAAACTTCATATATATCAGATGGTATCCCCTTTTTTAGTAAATAATTTTCTTCCTCTCATGATCTGTGTTAAGAGGACGAATGAAATGTGTATGTGAATCAAGACTAGACAACAATAGTATAAGCATCTCTGATATATCCATTGATTTGATATTACCGGCTATAAAAAAGTTGATTAAAGCTTGGTATGTATACTATATTGCTAATTATCATCTCTTACATAACCAAACCCAAGGCTTTCCAAAAGAATAATAGCCCTAAGAGAGTTTGGTATTTAATAGTTTCCATGATCCCATTTCATTTTACAATTTAAGGTGCAATAAGCTAGTCAATGGGCATCTTGAATTTGGTTCCTAAGGATGTGTTTAATAGTCATTGATGAACATATTAGTTTTCTACAACAACTTATTATAGGGTTTAAGTACTATGGCGTATTTCCCTTAGCTAGCATGTCAATCGAAATAGCAGTTACTGTTTTAATGTTCACTTGTTTAAACCCTTTTTATTACATATTAGAAGATCATCTAATAATGTCCTGCATTGAGCTACTAAAGGGGATTTCTTTCCATATAATCTTCCATATAAAACAATGACTTCTCCATTAGTGTCTCTGATAAGACCGACCCCACTTGCCTCCTTATTTTATAGACATGAGCTATCTTAGTTTAATTTCATTTTATTCTCAAGTGAAGTTAACCATTGAAGAATATTCACATTGTTAGTATTATCAATATGAAAGTAGCAGCTAACTTATTAGCTATGTTAATATCAAAAATCCATATTTTCTTTTCAAGTCTATATATAATAAAATAAATTTTATCTAGAATAATATTATGAGAGATATGTATATTATCATATTTGACTTTGTTTCCAAAATATCAGATTGTCCAACATATAATAACTGGGAGGATTTTTCTAATATGAGTGGTTTTGTTGGTTGACCAAAACCATCATCTAATGAGATGTTGAATATTCATGTATCTTCCAATTTTAATACAAAATAAATCAACTAAATGGGTCCAAACTGTCCATGATATTGAACAATTTTCAAACAAATAATTAATTGTTTCTATATCCTGGAAAAATTGACATTCAGATGCAAGGCAAAATCTTTTTTTGTAAGTTAATATCTACTAAAATCCAAACTTTCATAATTTTCCACAAAATTTAAATGAATATTTAGTTGAAATGATGTTATTCCATATCTTAGCAAAAAGGTTTGAGTTAGCACTTTTATATCTTATTTGATTCCAAGTTGCTTTTGTGTTGAACTCATTAGCTTTATCTAAATCCCAACTACCATTTGACCATAAAGTATTAACATTGTCTATGGTTTACCAATCATTATTTTTATCATTTGAAATGCTAATTAATGGTTGATTTCCAAGCCATTTATCTAACCAAAAATCTATATTTTCCCTTTCTTAGATTTTATAAAATGTAAGGCTGAGAAGTATCATTAATAAACTTAACATTTTCCAAGTCTTTTAACCTTTTGTATTTGTTTTAAGTTGAAAATAATAAAAGTTTTTACAATCTACTGGATGCATATACTTATCCCATATAGATTTATTTTCACAAAACTTAAACCAAATCTTACAAGAATAAGTATATTTTAAGTGAGTGAACCTTCTACTATTTAAGACACCTTCCTTATAAGATTATATAAAGAGGTCCACTTGGCTAAATTATAGCATGAGTTGACTCTTTAGATCCCCACATGAATCTATTAAAGATATTTACAATTCTACTTATTACAATTTTAGTTATATTACAACACTCAATATGATATGAAGGTATAGTCATTAGTATTGATTGTATTAGTACTAATCTTCCACCAAAAGAACTTGCAGTCCCATTCTTGAATTTTAAACTTAATTATGTTAACTAAGTCATCATATTGGCTTGATTTGTTGGTGTTCAGGACATAGATTCCTAGATATTTTAATAAAAAGACTTATTTTTTAATCAAGTGGCCTCTTTAATAGACTTAACTTTATGTTGGTGACTATCTAGATATATCTTGATATAACCTTAAGAAATTATTTAATATATTAGTATTATCCATAGAGCCATTTGCAAAGATATCAAATACATCTACAAACCCAAGACAATTAATATTAATACCGCTTCTAGTTTTGAATTTCATTTTTGGTAACTATTGAAAATCAGGTTAATACCTCTTTATGTAAAGTAGCCTTTGAGATCTTCATTGACGATGATAAAAAAGAACACACATTTATTGTTATTCTTGATAAATTTTATAAATTACTATGAAATCCAAAGGCTTTTATAACATTTAAGAGGAAGTTATACGAGATTTTATCAAATGCCCTAGTCATGTCAATTTTTAACATAATTTTACCCTCTTTGGATTTTTTTATTGATATCATATGTAAGCTCTTGAGATAGGAGGATATGTTTATGAATGTTTCTTCCATAAAACAAATCCTCTTGGTTTTTAAGATATGATATTTAGAAGAATTATTATTAGCCTATCATTTAATATTTTGGACAATATCCTATTAAATACAGAACAAAGACTGATTGGTCTAAAGTCTTTCCAATATTAGAACTATCAGTTTTAAAGATTAAACGAATTGCGGTTGAAAAAATGCCATTTCGAGCAGAATTACCAGAGAAGTAATCTATCACAACAGAGCATAAATCGTTCCGGATTATGGGCCAACAAGATTAATAAAAGGTTGCATTACGTCCATCCGGACCAGCAACACTATTGGTTTTAAGTCTTTTAACCGTGGTATGTATTTCTTTAGTTGTTTGGGGTGGCCAAGCGATATTAGTTGACATATTCTGAAATCAAGTTGCAGATGATATTCATTGGGTCTTCATATTGAGTTACAAGATTATTATTTGTTAATATATCTTTCAAATAGTTCACAGCTAATTCAATAAGTCTAGTTTGATCATCAATCCATTTTCTTTCATGCCAAATCCGATTAATTATATTCTTCTTCTGTATTTTCGTAACAAAATTATGAAATAATGTAGTATTTGTATCACCTTCTTTCATCCAATTAATACAACATTTTTGCTCCCAATATGATTCTTCTCTTGTTAAGAGAAGAAGATGGTTTGCATTTACTTTTGATAAGTTAACCTTATCCTCTATATTTCGAGTTTCTTGATATTTATTTTCAAGAAAAATAACATCTTTTCCCACCTTTGGCAATATTGTCGAATATATTTCCAAAAACATCTTGGTTCCAAGACTTTAGTTTAGTTTTAAGTCTTTTGACTTTTGCAAAAGACATATAGTGGCTTGTTAGCTAAAAGAATATTTCATGACTTCTCAATCGTTTGATTGAAATAAGGGTGAAGCTTCCACGTATTAAGAAATTTAAAGGATGATATTTGTTCAAGTAAGTTGTTGAATATAGATATACTTATTGGAGAGTGGTTTGAGCAAGTGTTAGCTAAATGTTTGACTTGAATATTTTCAAAATACTTTTTTATTGAAGGATTTATTAAAAAAAATGTCTAATCTTTTCCAATCTCTCTTATTAGTCTAGGTATATGGAGATCCAATGAAACCATCATCATTTAAAGCACAATCCAATATTATGTTATTAAGGTCATCCAAACTTCTAAAACACAAGGTTGAATAAGAAAATTACTCAGAAGAGTTTCTTATGTAGTTAAAATCACATATAACAATCTACTATGGTCAATCGTTGGCTAATGTTTTCAATTTATCCCACAAAGGTAGCCTATTAATTCTGGAGCACTTTACATATGTGATAGTTCCAATGACGGCTATGTTAATGGTTGAGTGATGAACTTCTAAGTGGATAAGCTGCTCATGATTACATATAACATCTACTATAAAAGTGTCATTCCATAGGATCCAAATTTTATTATTTAAGTTTGAAGTGACATGATGGAATCCAAGGGATTTTAATGTTGAAGCAATTCTAGTTTCAGGTTCATAGGCTCATATATAGCAAAAATTTGTATATTCTCAGATTTGGCTAATGATTTTAAAAGTTTAATCGTGCCTTTATTGCCAACAATATATGGTCATTTAAAAATAGAGGTAGATGGTTTTTTAACCCTTCGAAGGTTATTAGTTTATTATTAAAGTACCCTTTGTTAGGATTTGTTTTATCTTTTTTTGTTTATTTCTCTATCACCTCTTTAAATTCTTGTTCTTTAACAATGTTACCATATGTTGGAAAGGCTGGTAGACTTCCAGTTAGTGTGAGTTTTGGTGAATTATCCACTTGATCATCTTCAGATGAATTAATGGTGGAGTTAAACCTATTTCAAAGCTTTATTGAGTATAGGGCTTCTTATTTCCGGGTTTATTTCCTCAATTGTTATTGTATTGTTGGTTACTGGAGATTTTCTATTTTTTTTATTTCTATGGTTCTTGGCTTATATATTTAGTAATATTACTACGAATTGTATAGTTGATATTTGTACTAGATTTTGGGTTGTTTTTAATGTTTTCACTAATTACAATATAATTTAGTTTAGGAGTCCAAATTTCAGTTACTTTAATATGTAACGTTTTTTGTTATTTTGTCTTAAATTTAAATTGTTATTTAAATCTTGCATATCCGTTTATTTTTTATTTTTGTTATATTGGCGAACATTTTGGTTAAGATGAAAGTAGTCTATATGATATAATGGTTTACCACCATATATAATATCCAACCAAAATCTATATTGGTCCACAAAATCTAACCAAAATTTATTACTGAGAGGCGTGAATACACCCAATTTTATCCAAGCCTCACGGTATTTATACGTAGCCCTAGTTTTATTAGGAATACATATATTTAAAGAGTTTCTTATGATCTTGGCAATATTATTAATAATGTCCTTATTTATAAAAAAACTTAGATTTTAGAAAAAGTAACCCACACATTAGTTACACGAGATTCGTTTTTAAGATTAAATCCAGGTTACCCTTTGAGAAGTCTCATTGAATGTTGGCCAATTGACCAAACATTCCTCTTCCATGGGATCGTAAGGTCTATATTGTCTAGCTCAATAAATATATGTGTTTGGTCCGAAATAGATAAGCTAAAGTTTCCAGATAAGTGTTTTTCCATAAAAGATTATATGATATACATATGAGGCCTACCCAAGGAAAATTTCCCTACTAAAGTGAATTTTATAGTTTCAAGTAGACTGACTTATCTTTTCTCTGTGAAGTGTATTGCTTTGCATTCTCTTTTAATTGAAATAAGAACTTGTTCATGTAGTATATTCTTCTTGATGGATTAGTTATGATTGATTTCTTATACGATTTAGCTTTACTTTGTTGATGCAGATTAGTCATGTCTTTGTGAGTATACTGATCGAAAATAGGATTTGTACTAAGAGCAGGGAATTGTTCTTCATATACTTTTGAAGAACAACTCTTTTTTTTTCTTCCATCTGTGTTTGAGTATGAGATTTGTTCTTTCCATCCGAATATGTACCTTTAAACGAAATATTATCTTCATTTTAAGTCTGAATATTTTCCAGGGACTGATTTGAACAATCTGCTGACTTTTATTGTTGATGTGTATAAATCTTCTCCATTTATTGAGAAAATTGTTTTTGGCTAGTCATTATGAACAAACATATCTGGATTATTACTAGGAATCAGAGTTTCCATCTGTTTCTTGGGTCTTGTCTTGGATATAGTTAACCCTAAAACCCGTTTCGTAGAACTTCAATTGCCTATGATTCCAAGTCGTAGGACACTTCAATTGCAGATTCATGACCCAACTACTATGAAGATTACTAACCCTATATCCCATTTCCTGATTACTACTTCAATTGAGTCCGATTATTAGTTGTGAGCCACTACATTTGTAGAATATTGTAGAATCTTGACCCAACTACGATGAAGATTGATAACCCTATATCTCTTCTCCTTATTCAAACTTCAGTTATCATGATTTTTTATCCACAGCCACGTCGATAGATGATATGGCAGCTTCTTCTCGGTTGAAATGAGTCTTCAACATCGTCGTTACATAGAGGAATAGAGTTTCTTAGATGAGGGAAAACCCTAATCTTGGAGCGTTCGATATTTCTCTTTCACACTGATTGAAGTAATATTTTATTTTGAATTTTAATTAAAATGTATTGAATAGAGTCTTCAACATCGTCGTTACATAGAGGAATAGAGTTTCTTAGATGAGTCAAATGCATTGAATATTTTAATTATCGATAATAATATAAAATTATCGCTATAACTATAAGCAAATAAAAGACAAAATAATATAAATTTTGGTTTAGTGACAAATAGTCCATGGATATTCAAAAGTCCGTTGGTAGTCTCTAGACTATCCAGTTTGGATAAAGTTAGTCCTCGCATCTGTTGATTAATGTAAAACTGCCACGTGACACCATACTCAACATAAACTTGTATGACCAATGGTCCCTCAAATTTAGGTCGAACTTCAAATGTAGTGAACGTTAAAGTCGAGAGACCATTGGTGATACAAGTTTATGTTAAGTATGGTGCCACGTGACACCTTTACATTAATCAACAAATGCAGTGGACTAACTTTATTCAAACTTGATAGTCCAAGGACTACCAACAAACTTTTGAAAGTCGAGGGACTATCTGTCAGTAAAATTAATATTCTATGGATAAATTACTATTCAAAACCATATTATTCATATGCATATAGATAAATATGAGTCTGCGTAGACTTCCTATAAATGAATATTTTTATCCATTGTATAGTAAAACTGAAAAATTAAAATTAAAATTAAATTTAAAATAATAATAGTAAAATGTTAATAATTTAATGTGTCGTAATAAACATAATAACCCATATAAAATTTAAAACAAATTGCAATTAGAATAAGATAATATATAAAAAATTATATTTTGGAGATTTGATTCTCTAATCATAAAATTTATGAAAAGAGAACTAACGACCATCAATAAAATATATGTATGTATTATTATTATTTTGGGAAATACCACGAAAGGTACCTACTCACAAACTATGCTTTCATCTAATACCAAAACTATCATTTATGTCTACTTAAGACACATCTTAACTAAATAAATCCTATTCAGTATCCAATTGTTTACTCATACCTCAAATACACATGCTTCATCACTAGCCACGTAACCATTTCTAATTCTTGAACCAAAATTCTATTTTTTAATTTTTTTTTAAAGGTCCGTATCTTTCAAACCGGAGCTCGGAAAAAAAACTGAAAGTACTATCGACTTTATTTTTTTAAGATACATAAAACTAGATCCATTGACGATATTTTTTATTTTAAAAAAAACATTTCAGCAGTAACATGTGATTTCAACCATGAGAGTTCTTCACATTTTTAACCATACGAGTTTATTGAAATTTAACCATGCGAGTTCTTTGAAAAATTAACAATGCTACTTCTATGAAAAAATCAACCATGATACTTCTTCGGAAAATCAACCATGCGAGTTCTTTGAAAACTTAAACATGCGATTTCTTTAAAAAATCATCCATGCTAGTTTTTTGGAAAATCAACCATGCGAGTTCTTTAGAAAATTAAACACGCGAGTTCTTTGGAAAATCAAAATGTGAGTTCTTTTAAAAAATTAAACATGCAAGTTCTTTAAAAACTCAACCATGCTACTTCTTTGGAAAATCAACCATGATACTTATTTGAACAACAACTAAAAATATTAAAAAAATATCATTAAAGATCAACTTTTGTTCGTCTTAAAAAAACAAAACCGATGGTATTTCAATTTTTTCTGAGCTATTGTTTGAAGGATACAGACTTTTTAAAATAAAAAAAAAATAAAAAGTAAGAAAGATAAATTTGGTTAAAAGAAATAAAGATGGTTAATTTTGCTTTTCACTGTGATGGAGGTATCTATTCGTAGTATGCAATTTTTAGGTATTAGGTAATAATGATATAATTGAATGTGTATTTATGAGTACTTTTCTCTATTATTTTTAGCAAATATTAATGATTATTATTTCGTGTACTTTCTAACTTCTTGCAGGTTATCATGGGAATCAGACTAGTTAGTCAAAGTTACCGCATAATTTAGCATCTTTTGTGGAAACAAAATATTTTATTTCCAAACAATCAAAGCAAGGAAGAAAACTCAAAACTAGATGATATCAAATTCTGAAGAAAATTCTGATTTTTTTTGTGGACGAGGAGTTGGAGATAGAGACTCATGACAAACGGTACATGGCTCGGGTAAATCCTACGGAGATAGAGACTAATCGTAAACAGTCCATGGCTCGGGAAAATCCTACGGAACCTCACGTTAATGTTAAGCAACTGGTTTAGTAGTGGAGGGAGGAACAAACTAACAATTTTGATTGTTGTAAGAACAATTAGCCTCCCAAACCCTGGTTGTCAAATATGTTGTTCAACATTGAAGAAGAAGACGAAAATGATGCATGTCCTGGAATATTAAGGGATCATTTAGTTAAGGACACTCACAGAAGGAAACTATCTTTCAAGGTGTATAATAAAGAGAGCAAAGAAAACCTGGACCGAGGGTCCTTTAATTAAAATAGGAAACGACAACAACATTTTTGAAACATAAGAAGAAGTTGAACTCCTACTTCAAGGCATAACCGAATAGAGGAAAAATCTAGGTGGTCTCGACAACCTCGCGACAAGCAAAAGGAGGAAACAACAATTCCACTAATTGTGGAAACTATAGCATCACCACCGGATGGAACGCATCCCAGATATCTGATGCCTCGGTGGGGGTATCAACAATTCCATGGGCAACACCCGAGCTTTTAGCAGGCCCAAACAGCCAGTCGGGGATTCCTCCTAACTGGAAACAAGCTTGGGTTTCTCAATCCTAGATTTCATAAATAATCTCGGAGTACAAGTAGGTTTTCAACATGGTGAACCCTCTTATCCAAACTAGAATCAAAGATACTCACAAACTCGTACATGATATAAGAAATCGAATTTTCAAGGATGGTACCAATATTTTCCAGGTGTCATTCCAAAAAATAATGCGAGTCTATCTGTCGAGAAGTGACAGAGACCTAGGTGTCAACATGTATCCCTCTTCATGAACAAATTTTATGTGGATGAGGAAGATTCCCCGATGAAGAGTGCATTTTGGCCCCATCAATTTAGTACTAGCTCTTGCAGCGGATGTTCAACAATTATAAGATTGACAAGTGCTACATAAAATGAGACCAAGAGCATACATCCAGATATTCAACAATGAAATGTTGTAATATGATACTAATGATAAGATAAAATTATAATCATCTTATATCTGATTATAATGGTTGATTACCATCTAATATTCAATTTTTCAATATCTCAAATACTTTTACTAATTATTATCTACAAGAAATTCACTATATCTAATCCATTTCCTCTTTTTTTCCCTCTCTTTCAGTTTATATTCTCATATTCTTTCTCATCTCTTTCTGAATCAACAAATCTAAAATTAAATATTTCTCTCATCCGGGATTGATCATAGAGACAATCCATTTCTACTATCCGTTTCATCGATCAATATCGAGATTCATCAATCGTTAAGATTGTAGGAGTGAAGAGTTTTATTAAAATTGGGGTTATGTAATAAATAGAGTTGTTTTATAACATTTTTTATTCTTCTTAAAGATTGATCGGGGTTTTAATTATGGGAGTGGTGTTGTATTTTAGTAGAAAAATGAAGAACAAGAAGAAGTTCAATTACGACAGTTGAGATAATGAAGGTAGTCATAAGAAGTTTGTGATTTTTTATTGATAAAGAAGTGAATAGAATGGACAAAAAAATGCAAGTAATGGGGTTTGGAGATTCCATGGATGATAGTGGAAAGAGATATGAATTTTTCAAGTTTTGATATTTAAGTTCGAGTGTGCAAACTGAGGGTCAAAATAAATTGTGATGTGCGATTCGCAATTGACCATTGATTTTTACCCTTGATATGTTATTCACACGTTAGGAAAATATAAAATGTGGCGAAATAATAACTGTGAAGGGAGGTTTAAACTAACTGAGAACTAGAACTGTAAATAGAAGGTTAAACGAAATAGAAACTGCAAACAAATGGGGAAACAAACTGTAAACTCTAAACGAATAGTTAAACGAATTCCGAACGACAAAGGTTAAACAAACTATGAACTACCAAGGAAGGATAAAACAAACTGCACATTATGTCTGAAGGGTTAAACAAATTGCAAACTGCGAAGTAACGGTTAAACAAAATGTGAAATGTGGATTGTGAACTAAGAGTTAAACGAAATGTGAAATGTTAGTGAAAAGTTAAACGAACTGCGAACTAAAGGTTAAACGTAATGTGAAATGTAAAAACTAAACTGCAAACTGCGAACAAAGAGTTAAAAAATTGTGAACGTAAATTAGGGATTAAACGAAATGTGAACTGCGAACGAAGGGTTAAACGATACGTGAACTACAAGCCAAGGGTTCAACAAAATGTGAACTACGAACCAAAAAGGTATAGCAAAAAGAATTCAAAAAAGTTCAAAACTTACTATTCATAAATCCAATGTGCTCGTTTAAAAAAAAACCAAAATCAATAGCATTTTCAGATATTTTTTTTTCGAGTTATGATTTGAAAGATACGGACTTAAAAAAAATAATTGATGAGAGAAAAACTTGTTTTATGGATATGTTTTAAATTACGAAGACTTTTTTGAAATAAATATAGCATATATTGTAACGTGTATCATTTGTTTCTGATCGATGATAATTAAGTTTGATTTTAGGTTATAAATTATAACCCACCTTATATTTAATTAATTTTTTAACATTTAATCGAAAGTCGTCATACAATAATTTTTTCTATTATCATATAAACTCATATCGGTTGAAAGCATGTTCAATTAGTTTTTCTCTAAGGTTTGTCAACTACGACTACGAGTACGACATGAGTTAGGTGATCGGTCCTGTCATCGTGGGTAACGAGTAGTTGCCTAGTTGGGAATGAGCTATTCACCGACAGTATGAATTACAATTTCGGCATTAAATATTATATGTAAGTGACTTTACCGATTATTTGGTTTAGTAGGTTTCGGTTGCTTCCAATGAGATAATGTATTTTTTTGGGTTTTGTTTAATATGGTCCAAAAAAACTTATAAAAAGTTTTATTTTTTCTAAAAAGAATTAGATTTTTGTTATTTTATTTTTTATCAAATTGATTCTTTTTTGGGTAAAGTACCATTTAAAACCCAATACTCAAAGTATTATCCACTTAAGACCCATATTTTTATATATCTCCAAGAAAGACCCGTTTTTGTGAAATATTTACTATTATAGACTCACTAATACCCTAAATACCCCTACTCTATAATATAAAAGGTTTTAAGACCCATTCTTCACCTTTTTCTCCATTTTTTTTCTCCCTCTCTTCGTGAATGCGATTCTTTCAAAAAAATTACTCAATTTTTTGTTTTTCTTTTGTTTTCATATGACTTTGATTTGTGTTTTTACTTGATTATGCGAAGATACTCAATGTTTTGTGTGTTTGAAACTCGAATTTGAGCTCGAAATTACTGTTTTTAAGATCTGTTTTCGTAGTGTTTCGAGTCGAATTTCTTGTTAGTTTTGAGTTCGAATTATGGCAATGTAGTTTATTTGTAGCATTGTATTAGTGTTTCGTTGATTTTAGTGTTTTATTTTGTGTTTTGGGGATTTTCAGTCGCGTAACAGTTTCTGGGTTTTTCAGTGAATGAGATGTGAAACCTATATGTTTCTTCACTGGTAGATGCAAAACATATTTTTTGATAGATGCAAAAAGTTTGGAGTTGTACCTACTGATAGTTGCGAAACGTGTAATCCTTCTGGAAGGGTAGATGCAAAAAAACACGTTATTGATAGATGCGAAACATGTAATTTTTTAACATTTAATCGAAAGTCGTCATACAATAATTTTTTCTATTATCATATAAACTCATATCAGTTCAAAGCATGTTCAATTAGTTTTTCTCTAAGGTTTGTCAACTACGACTACGAGTACGACATGAGTTAGGTGATCGGTCCTGTCATCGAGGGTAACGAGTAGTTGGGAATGTGCTATTCACCGACATTATGAATTAAAATTTCGGCATTCAATATTTATATGTAAGTGATTTTTACCGATTATTTGGTTTAGTAGGTTTCGGTTGCTTCCAATGAGATAATATATTTTTGGGCAAGGCTATATCTAGACCCATTTGACTATAATGAGACCTTAAATTAAACTTTTTATTTTACTTTATGTAAAATGACCATTTTACTCATCATATAAAACCAAGTTTTCAACCAAAAATCTAAACAATTTTCTTCCTCTTCTCCAACCAAACTTCTCTCTAAAACTAATCTAATACCCAAAGAATGAATTACATTAAAATCTAACTATTCTCTTCCTCTTCTTTAACAAAATTTCTCTCTATTTGTTAATTATATTTTAATATCGCCTTGTGGAACTTTCCGACTTTTCATTAGCGGAAGAGCCAATTTTTTTTATAGAATTATATTACAATGAAGTAATCTGTAGACCCAATAATTTGTATAATTTTCTATTAAAAATAAACTAGTAATTGTGAAAATATTTTCCAACCTGATGATAGTGGCAATCTTGTTCGAAACCCGATGATCTTGATGGCAAGATCAGACGTGAGTTGCAATTTTTAAAAAAAAAAATCAAAGAAATCAATATTTGAAAATTAAAATCTTTGATTAATAGCGAAATCAGAAACATCAATGAGATAACAAAACTACAAGAAAGAAAACAACACATGATTTATAAGTTTAAATTAAATTTACAACCAGAAACCCTAAATCCCCAAATTTCATAACCTAAGAACTTGTAAACTATGTAACAGTCTTCGTTCCTTCAAATAAAATATGTTTAGCCAATTCACCAGACAACACCAACCTCACCGCAATATGGATTTCCCTTGAAGTGATAATCGGTTTCTTGTTGTACCTCGCAAGCTTCGCAGACTCACCAGCCAATTTCTCGAAGATATGTTGATGAAATTGTTCATGATTCCTATAGCTTTGCTGAAAATACCGATATCGGGATGAACCTGCTTCAAGATCTTGAAGATGTAGATCTTGTAGGTCTCGACGCTTTTCTTGGATCGTTTCTTCTTTTTATCAGCTCCGGCGCCAGCTTCTTTTGGTAACTTCTTTCTGGCCTTTGGTTTCTTCTACAGCTGCTACGACGGCCAAGGGATATTTCTCGGCGACCTTCTTCTTAGTCGGCTTCTTTTCTGCTTGGAGTGTTATTGTTGATTTTGATTAGGAAATGGGTTCTCTAGAGAGAGAGAGATTAATTGGAGAAGAGAAATAATTTTCTGATTTTGATTGGTGAGATGCGAGCTGCAACTTGAATTTGATAAAAATGAAAAAAAAGAAAAGGGAAAAGAGAAAAGAGAGACGAGAGAAGAGAGAAGAGAAGAGAGATAGTCGGCTCAAAACGGTTTATATATTAAGGGTATTTTAGTAAAATTTGGGCTCATTATAGCTGAAGGAGGTCTCATTATAACGGGGTCTCATTATAACCAAAACGGGTCTCGATTTAGCGTTGCCCTATATTTTTTCGTTTTTTTTTTAATTTGGTCAAAAAAAACTTACAAAAAGTTCTATTTTTTAAAAAAAGAATTAAATTTTTTGTTATTTTATTTTTTATCAATTTTTTTTTGGGTATAGTACCATTTAAGACCCAATACTCAAAGTATCATCCATTTAAGACCCATATTTTCATATATCTCCAAGAAAGACCCGTTTTTATGAAATATTTACTATTAAAGACCCACTAATACCCTAAATACCCCTACTCTATAATATAAAAGGCTTTAAGACCCATTCTTCACCTTTTCTCCCAATTTCTCTCTCTCTCTCTCTCTCTCTCTCTCTCTCTCTCTCTCTCTCTCTCTCTCTCTCTCTCTCTCTCTCTCTCTCTCTCTCTCTCTCTCTCTCTCTCTCTCTCTCTCTCTCTCTCTCTCTCTCTCTCTCTCTCTCTCTCTCTCTCTCTCTCTCTCTCTCTCTCTCTCTCTCTCTCTCTCTCTCTCTCTCTCTCTCTCCTCTCTCCTCTCTCTCTCTCTCCTCTCTCTCTCTCTCTCTCTCTCTCTCTCTCTTCGTGAATGCAATCCTTTCAAAAACATTTACTCGATTTTGTTTTTCTTTTGTTTTCATATGATTTTGGTTTGTGTTTTTACTTGATTATGTGAAGATAGTCAATGTTTTGTGTGTGTTTGAAACTCGAATTTGAGCTCGAAATCACTGTTTTTTAAGATTTGTTTTCGTTCGTTTTTGTAGTGTTTTGAGTCAAATTTCTTGTTAGTTTTGAGTTTGAATTATGGTAATGTAGTTTATTTATAGCATTGTATTAGTGTTTCGTTGATTTTAGTGTTTTATTTTGTGTTTTAGGGATTTTCAGTCGCGTAACAGTTTCTGGGTTTTCAGTGAATGAGATGCGAAACCTGTATGTTTCTTCACTGGTAAATGCAAAACATATTTTTTGATAGATGCCAAAAATTTGGAGCTGTACATACTGATAGTTGTGAAACGTGTAATCCTTCTAGAATGATATCTGCAAAAAAACACATTCTTGATAGATGCGAAACGTTATTTGTTCTAAAAAAAATTATGTTTCTTTAATTCATAACATATCATGAGTGGTACTAGTTTGTTCGTCTTAATAAATAAAACCAACGGTATTTTTGGATTTTTTTTCGAGTTACGGTTTAAAAGATACAGACTTTTAAAGTTTTAAAATTGTTAGGGGTTTCGCAAAGAAGATGCGAAACCTTCTTCGTCATGATAGATACGAAACCTGTTTTGTTGTGCTAGATGCGAAACCTTCTTTATTTTGCTAGATGCGAAACCTTCTTTATTTTGATAGATGCTAAACGTTCTTTATTTTGATAGATGTGAAACCTTCTTTATTTTGATAGATGCAAAACCTTTTTTATTTTGATAGATGCGAAACCTTCTTTATTTTGCTAGATGAGAAACTTCTTTGTTTTGATAGATGCAAAATAGCAGTTACTGCTTTAATGTTCACTTGTTTAAACCTTTTTTTTATTACATATTAGAAGATCATCTAATAATGTCCTGAATTCAGCTACTAAAGGGGATTTCTTTCCATATAATCTTCCATATAAAACAATATCTTCTCCATTATTGTCTCTGATAAGACCGACCCCACTTGCCTCCTCATTTTATAGACATGAGCTATCTTAGTTTAATTTAAGTTTATTCTCAAGTGGAGTTAACCATTCAAGAATATTCACATTGTTAGTATTATCAATATGAAAGTAGCAGCCTAACTTATTAGCTATGTTAATATCAAAAATCCACATTTTCTTTTCAAGTCTATATATAATAAAATAAATTTTACCTAGAATAATTTTATGAGAGATATGTATATTATCATATTTGACTTTGTTTCCAAAATGTCAGGTTGTCCAACATATAATAGTTGGGAGGATTTTTCTAATATGAGTGGTCTTGTTGGTTGACCAAAACCATCATCTAATGAGATGTTTAATAGTCATGTATCTTCCAATTTTAATACCAAATAAATCAACTAAATGGGTCCAAACTGTCCATGATATTGAACAATTTTCAAACAAATAATTACATATTTCTACATCCTGGAAAAATTGACACTCGGATGCAAGGCAAAAGCTTTTTTTTGTAAGTTAATATCTACTAAAATCTAAACTTTCATAATCTTCCACAAGATTTAAATGAATATTTAGTTGAAATGATTTTATTCCATATCTTAGCAAAAAGGTTTAAGTTAGCACTTTTATATCTTATTTGATTCCAAGTTGCTTTTGTGTTGAACTCATTAGCTTTATCTAAATCCCAACTACCATTTGACCATAAAGTATTAACATTGTCTATAGTTTACCAATCATTATTTTTATCATTTGAAATGCTAATTAATGGTTGATTTCCAAGCCATTTATCTAACCAAAAATCTACATTTTCCCTTTCTTAGATTTTATAAAATGTAAGGCTGAGAAGTATCATTAATAAAGTTAACATTTTCCAAGTCTTTTAACCTTTTGTATTTGTTTTAAGTTGAAAATAATAGTAGTTTTTACAATCTACTGGATGCATATACTTATCCCATATAGATATATTTTCACAAAACTTAAACCAAATCTTACAAGAATAAGTATATTTTAAGTCAGTGAACCTTCTACTATTTAAGCCGCCTTCCTTATAAGATTATATAAAGAGGTCCACTTGGCTAAATTATAGCATGAGTTGACTCTTTAGATCCCCACATGAATCTATTAAAGATATTTACAATTCTACTTATTACAATTTTAGTTATATTACAACACTCAATATGATATGAAGGTATAGTCATTAGTATTGATTGTATTAGTACTAATCTTCCACCAAAAGAACTTGCAGTCCCATTCTTGAATTTTAAACTTAATTATGTTAACTAAGTCATCATATTGGCTTGATTTGTTGGTGTTCAGGACATAAATTCCTAGATATTTTAATAAAAAGACTTATTTTTTAATCAAGTGGCCTCTTTAATAGACTTAACTTTATGTTGGTGACTATCTAGATATATCTTGATATAACCTTAAGAAATTATTTAATATATTAGTATTATCCATAGAGCCATTTGCAAAGATATCAAATACATCTACAAACCCAAGACAATTAATATTAATACCGCTTCTAGTTTTGAATTTCATTTTTGGTAACTATTGAAAAGCAGGTTAATACCTCTTTATGTAAAGTAGCCTTTGAGATCTTCATTGACGATGATAAAAAAGAACACACATTTATTGTTATTGCTGATAAATTTTATAAATTACTATGAAATCCAAAGGCTTTAATAACATTTAAGAGGAAGTTATACGAGATTTTATCAAATGCCCTAGTCATGTCAATTTTTAACATAATTTTACCCTCTTTGGATTTTTTTATTGATATCATATATACGCTCTTGAGATATGAGGATATGTTTATGAATGTTTCTTCCATAAAAAAAATCCTCTTGGTTTTTAAGATATGATATTTAGAAGAATTATTATTAGCCTATCATTTAATATTTTGGACAATATCCTATTAAATACAGAACAAAGACTGATTGGTCTAAAGTCTTTCCAAGATTAGAACTATCAATTTTAGAGATTAAACGAATGGCGGTTGAAAAAATGCCATTTTGAGCAGAATTACCAGAGAAGTAATCTATCACAACAGAGCATAAATCGTTCCGGATTATGTGCCAAAAAGATTAATAAAAGGTTGCATTAAGTCCATCCGGACCAGCAACACTATTGGTTTTAAGTCTTTTAACTGTGGTATGTATTTCTTTAGTTGTTTGGGGTGGCCAAGAGATATTAATTGATATATTCTGAAATCAAGTTGCAGATGATATTCATTGGGTCTTCATATTGAGTTACAAGCTTATTATTTGTTAATATATCTTTCAAATAGTGCACAGCTAATTCAATAAGTCTAGTTTGATCATCAATCCATTTTCTTTCATGCTAAATCCGATTAATTATATTCTTCTTCTGTATTTTCGTAACAAAATTATGAAATAATGTAGTATTTTTATCACCTTCTTTCATCCAATTAATACAACATTTTTGCTCCCAATATGATTCTTCTCTTGTTAAGAGAAGAAGATGGTTTGCATTTACTTTTGATAAGTTAACCTTATCCTCTATATTTCGAGTTTCTTGATATTTAGTTTCAAGAAAAATAACATCTTGCCCACCTTTGGAAATATTGTCGAATATATTTCCAAAAACATATTGGTTCCAAGACTTTAGTTTAGTTTTAAGTCTTTTGACTTTTGCAAAAGACATATAGTGGCTTGTTGGCTAAAAGAATATTTCATGACTTCTCAATCGTTTGATTAAAATAAGGGTGAAGCTTCCACGTATTAAGAAATTTAAAGGATGATATTTGTTCAAGTAAGTTGTTGAATATAGATATACTTATTGGAGAGTGGTTTGAGCAAGTGTTAGCTAAATGTTTGACCTGAATATTTTCAAAATACTTTTTTATTGAAGCATTTATTAAAAAAATGTCTAATCTTTTCCAATCTCTCTTATTAGTCTAGGTATATGGAGATCCAATGAAACCATCATCATTTAAAGCACAATCCAATATTATGTTATTAAGGTCATCCAAACTTCTAAAACACAAGGTTGAATAAGAAAATTACTCAGAAGAGTTTCTTATGTAGTTAAAATCACATATAACAATCTACTATGGTCAATCGTTGGCTAATGTACTATGGTTGAAAAGCAGTTACACGAGATTCTTTTTTAAGATTAAATCCAGGTTACCATTTGAGAAGTCTCATTGAATGTTGGCCAATTGACCAAACATTCCTCTTCTATGGGATCGTAAGGTCTATCTTGTCTAGTTCAATAAATATATGTCTTTGGTCCCAAATAGATAAGCTAAATTTTCCAGATAAGTATTTTTCCATAAAAGATTATATGATATGCATATGAGGCCTACCCAAGGAAAATTTCCCTACTAAAGTGAATTTTATAGTTTCAAGTAGAATGACTTATCTTTCTCTGTGAAGTATATTGCTTTGAATTCCCTTTTAATTGAAATAAGAACTTGTTCATGTAGTATATTTTTCTTGATGGATTAGTTCTAATTGATTTCTTATACGATTTAGCTTTACTTTGTTGATGCAGATTAGTCATGTATTTGTGAGGATACTGATCGAAAATAGGATTTGTACTAAGAGCAGGGAATTGTTCTTCATATACTTTTGAAGAACAACTCTTTGTTGTTTCTTCTTTCTGTGTTTGAGTATGATATTTGTTCTTTCCATCCGAATATGTACCTTTAAACAAAATATTATCTTCATTTCAAGTTTGAATATTTTTGAGGGACTGATTTGAAGAAGCTGCTGACTTTTATTTTTGATGTGTATAGATCTCCTCCATTTATTGAGAAAATTGTTTTTGGCTAGTCATTATGAACAAACATATCTCGATTATTACTAGGAATCAGATTTATATCTGTTTTTTTTGGTCTTGTCTTGGATATAGTTAACCCTAAAACCCGTTTTGTAAGAATTTCAATTGCCTATGATTCCAAGTCGTATGCCACTTCAATTGCAGATTCATGACCCAACTACTATGAAGATTCCTAACACTATATCCCATTTCCTGATTACTACTTCAATTGAGTCTGATTATTAGTTGTGAGCCACTACATTTGTAGAATCTTGACCCAGCTACGATGAAGACTGATAACCCTATATCTCTTATCATGATTCAAATTTCAATTATCATGATTTTTTATCCACAGCCACGTCGATAGGTGATATGACAGCTTCTTCTGGGTTGAAATGAGTCTTCAACATCGTCGTTACATAGAGGAATAGAGTTTCTTAGATGAGGGAAAACCCTAATCTTGGAGCGTTCAATATTTCTCTTTCACACTGATTGAAGTAATATTTTATTTTGAATTTTATTTTTATAAAACATAATTTAAAAAATTCAAAAATTTATGCCACTCACTTAATATATACTAATATTTAGTTTAGTGTAATTCATTAAGTACTATTCAATTCAATGTATTTATTTTATTATTATTTGGTTTGGTGTCATATAAAATGAGTCAAATGCATTGAATATTTTAATTATCGATAATAATATAAAATTATCGCTATAACTATAAGCAAATAAAAGACAAAATAATATAAATTTTGGTTTAGTGACAAATAGTCAATGGATATTCAAAAGTCCGTTGGTAGTCCCTAGACTATCCAGTTTGGATAAAGTTAGTCCTCGCATCTGTTGATTAATGTAAAACTGCCACGTGACACCATACTCAACATAAACTTGTATGACCAATGGTCCCTCAAATTTAGGTCGAACTTCAAATGTAGTGAACGTTAAAGTCGAGAGACCATTGGTGATACACGTTTATGTTAAGTATGGTGCCACTTGACACCTTTACATTAATCAACAAATGCAATGGACTAACTTTATTCAAACTTGATAGTCCAAGGACTACCAACAAACTTTTGAAAGTCGAGGGACAATCTGTCACTAAAATTAATATTCTATGGATAAATTACTATTCAAAACCAAATTATTCATATGCATATAGATAAATATGAGTCGGCGTAGACTTCCTATAATAGAATATTTGTATCCATTGTATAGTAAAACTGAAAAATTAAAATTAAAATTAAATTTAAAATAATAATGGTAAAATGTTAATAATTTAATCTGTCGTAATAAACATAATAACCCATATAAAATTCAAAACAAATTGCAATTAGAATAAGATAATATAAAAAAATTATATTTTGGAGATTTGATTCTCTAATCATAAAATTTATGAACAGAGTACTAACGACCATCAATAAAATATATGTATGTATGTATTATTATTTTTGGAAATACCACAGACACATCTTAACTAAATAAATCTTATTCAGTATCTAATTGTTTACTCATACCTCAAATACACATGCTTCATCACTAGCCACGTAACCACTTCGAATTCTTGAACCAAAATTCTATTTTTTACTTTTTTTAAAAGGTCCATTTCTTTCAAACCAGAGCTCGGAAAAAAATCTGAAAGTACCATCGACTTTGTTTTTTTAAAATACATAAAACTAGATCCATTGATGATATATTTTTTTTTAAAAAAAATTCACCAGTAACATGTGATTTCAACCATGAGAGTTCTTTACATTTTTAACCATGCGAGTTTATTGAAATTTAACCATGCGAGTTCTTTGAAAAATTAACAATGATACTTCTATAGAAAATCAACCATGATACTTCTTTGGAAAATCAACCATGCGAGTTCTTTGAAAACTTAAACATGCGATTTCTTTAAAAAATCAACCATGCTAGTTTTTTAGAAAATCAACCATGCGAGTTCTTTATAAAATTAAACATGTGAGTTCTTTGGAAAATCATACATGTGAGTTCTTATAAAAAATCAAACATGAAAGTTCTTTAAAAACTCAACCATGCTACGTCTTTGGAAAATCAACCATGATACTTATTTGAATAACAACTAAAAAATTAAAAAAATATGAGTAAAGATCAACTTTTGTTCGTCTTAAAAAACAAAATCGATGGTATTTCAATTTTTTCTGAGCTATTGTTTGAAAGATACAGACTTTTTAAAATAAAAATAAAACGTAAGAAAGATAAATTTGGTTAAAAGAAATAAAGATGGTTAATTTTGCTTTTCATTGTGATGAAGGTATCTATTCGTAGTATGCAATTTTTAGCTATTAGGTGGTAATGATATAAGTGACTGTGTTAAGTAACTGGTTTAGTAGTGGAGGGAGGAACAAACTAACAGTTTTGATTGTTGTAAGAACAATTAGCCTCCAAAACCCTGGTTGTCACATTGAAGAAGAAGACGAAGATGATGCAAGTCCTAGAATATTAAGGGATCATTTAGTTATGGACACTCAGAGAAGGAAACTATCTTTCAAGGTGTATAATAAAGAGAGCAAAGAAAACCTGGACCGAGGGTCCTCTAATTAAAGAAAGAAACGAAAACAACATTTTTGAAACAGAAGAAGAAGTTGAACTCCTACTTCAAGGCATAACCGAATAGAGGAAAAAACTAGGTGGTCTCGACAGCCTCGCGACAAGCAAAAAGAGGAAACAACAATTCCACTAATTATGGAAACTAGAGCATCACAACCGGATGGAACGCATCCCAGATATCTGATGCCTCGGTGGGGGTATCAACAATTCCATGGGCAGCACCCGAGCTTTTAGCAGGCCCAAACAGCCCAATCAGGGATTCATCCTAACTGGAAACAAGCCTGAGTTTCTCAATCCTAGATTTCATAAAACAATCTCGGAGTACAAGTAGGTTTTCAACATGGTGAACCCTCTTATCCAAACTAGAATCAAAGATACTCACAAACTCGTACAGAATATAAGCAATCGAATTTTCAAGGATGGTACCAATATTTTTCAGGTGTCAATCCGAAGAATAATGCCAGTCTATCTGTCGAGAAGTGACAGAGACCTAGTTACCAACATGTATACCTCTTCATGAACAACTTTTATGTGGATGAGGAAGATTTCCCTGATGAAGAGTGCTTTTTGGCCCATCAATTTAGTACTAGCTCTTGCAGCCGATGTTCAACAATTATAAGATTGACAAGTGCTACTGAAAATGAGACCAAGAGCATACATCCAGAAATTCAACAATGAAATGTTGTAATATTATATTAATGATAAGACAAAATTATAATCATATTATATCTGATTATAATGGTTGATTACCATCTAATATTCAATTTTTTTAATATCTCTAATACTTTTACTAATTATTATCTACAATAAATTCACTATATCAAATCTATTTTCTATTTTTTCCCTCTCTTTCAGTTTATATTCTCATATTCTTTCTCATCTCTTTCTGAATCAACAAATCTAAAATTAAATATTTTTCTCATCCGGGATTGATCATAGATACAATCCATTTCCAGTATCTGTTTGATCGATCAATATAGAGATTCATCAATCGTTAAGATTGTAGGAGTGAAGAGTTTTATTAAAATTGGGTTTATGTAATATATAGAGTTGTTTAATAACATTTTTTATTCTTCTTAAAGATTGATCGTGGTTTTAATTGTGGGAGTGGTGTTATTTTTTAGTAGACAAATGAAGAGCAAAAAGAAGTTACAATTGAGATAATGAAGGTAGTCATAAGGAGTTTGTGATTTTTTAGTGATAAAGAAGTGAATAGGATTGACAAAAAAATGCAAGTAATGGGGTTTGGAGATTCAATGGATGATAGTGGAAAGAGATATGAATTTTTCAAGTTTTGATATTTAAGTTCGAGTAGATGTGAATCGTGTGCAAACTGAGGGTCAAAATAAATTGTGATGTGCGATTCGCAATTGACCATTGACTTTTACCCTTGATATGTTATTCACACTTTAGGAAAAAATAAAATGTGGCGAAATAATATCTGTGAAGGGAGGTTTAAAGTAACTGAGAACTGTAAACAGAAGGTTAAACGAAATAGAAACTGCGAACAAAAATGGGGAAACAAACTGTAAACTCTAAACGAATTCCGAACGACAAAGGTTAAACAAACTATGAACTACCAAGGAAGGATAAAACAAACTGCAAATTATGTCTGAAGGGTTAAACAAATTGCAAACTGCGAAGTAACGGTTAAACAAAATGGGAAATGTGGATTGTGAACTAAGAGTTAAACGAAATGCGAAATGTTAGTGAAAAGTTAAACGAACTGCGAACTAAAGGTTAAACGTAATGTGAAATGTAAAAAACTGAACTGCAAACTGCGAACAAAGAGTTAAAAAATTGTGAACTGCAAATTAGGGATTAAACGAAATGTGAACTGCGAACGAAGGGTTAAACGATCTGTGAACTACAAGCCAAGGGTTCAACAAAATGTGAACTACGAACCAAAAGGGTATAGCAAAAAGAATTCAAAAAAGTTCAAAACATACTATTTATAAATCCAGTCTGCTCGTTAAAAAAAAAACCAAAATCAATAGTATTTTCAGATATATTTTTTTCGAGTTATGGTTTGAAAGATAAGGACTTTAAAAAAATAATTGATGAGAGAAAAACTTGTTTTATGGATAATTTTGTTTTAAATTATGAAGACTTTTTTTGAAATAAATACAGCATATATTGTAGCGTGTATCTTTTGTAATTAAGTTTGATTTTAGGTTATAAATTATAACCCACCTTATATTTAATTAATTTTTTAACATTTAATCGAAAGTCGTCAAAAAATAATTTTTTTTTATTATCATATAAACTCATATCGGTTGAACGCATGTTCGATTAGTTTTGCTCTAAGGTTTGTCAACTACGACTACGAGTACGACATGAGTTAGGTGATCGGTCCTGTCATCGTGGGTAACAAGTAGTTGCCTAGTTGGGAATGAGCTCTTCACCGACATTATGAATTAAAATATCGGCATTCAATATTAATATGTAAGTGACTTTACCGATTATTTGGTTTAGTAGGTTTCCGTTGCTTCCAATGAGATAATATATTTTTTTGGGTTTTGTTTAATTTGGTCCAAAAAAACTTATAAAAAGTTTTATTTTTTAAAAAAAGAATTAGATTTTTGTTATTTTATTTTTTATCAAATAGATTTTTTTTTGGGTAAAGTACCATTTAAAACTCAATACTCAAAGTATTATCTATTTAAGACCCATATTTTCATATATCTCCAAGAAAGTTCCGTTTTTGTGAAATATTGACTATTAAAGACTCACTAATACCCTAAATATCCCTACTCTATAATATAAAACGCTTTAAGACCCATTCTTTACCTTTTTCCCCAATTTTTTTTCTCTCTTTTCGTGAATGCGATTCTTTTAAAAAAAATTACTCAATTTTTTGTTTTTCTTTTGTTTTCATATGACTTTGATTTGTGTTTTTACTTGATTATGCGAAGATACTCAATGTTTTGTATGTTTGAAACTCGAATTTGAGCTCGAAATCACTGTTTTTAAGATCTGTTTTTGTTCGTTTTTGTAGTGTTTCGAGTTGAATTTCTTGTTAGTTTTGAGTTCGAATTATGGCAATGTAGTATATTTGTAGCATTGTATTAGTGTTTCGTTGATTTTAGTGTTTTATTTTGTGTTTTGGGGATTTTCAATCGCGTAACAGTTTTTGGGTTTTCAGTGAATGAGATGTGAAACCTGTATGTTTCTTCACTGGTAGATGCAAAACATATTTTTGTATAGATGCGAAACGTTTAGAGTTGTACCTACTGATAGTTGCGAAACGTGTAACCCTTCTGGAATGGTAGATGCAAAAAAACACGTTCTTGATAGATGTGAAACGTTATTTGTTCTAAAAAAAAATATTTTTCTTTAATTCATAACATATCATGAGTGGTACTAGTTAGTTCGTTTTAAAAAAACAAAGCCAACAGTATTTTCGGATTTTTTTTTTCGAGTTACGGTTTAAAAGATATAGACTTTTAAAGTTTCAAAAATTTTAGGGGTTTCGCGAAGAAGATGTGAAACCTTCTTCGTCATGATAGATGCGAAACCTGTTTTGTTGTGTTAGATGTGAAACCTTCTTTATTTTGCTAGTTGCAAAACCTTCTTTATTTTGATAGATGCTAAACCTTCTTTATTCTGATAGATGCGAAACCTTCTTTATTTTGATAGATGCGAAACCTTTTTTATTTTGATAGATGCTAAACCTTCTTTATTTTGCTAGATGAGAAACTTATTTGTTTTGATAGATGTGAAACCTTCTTTATTTTGATAGATGCAAAATCCATCACTAGATGCGAAACCATATAAATAAGAAACGTGTGTAAAATATAATTTAAAAATAATAATTCAAAACATATCATGAATGATACTAGTTTTGTTCGTCTTAAAAAACAAAACCAATTGTATTTTCATACTTTTTGTCCGAGTTACGGTTTAAAAGATACGGACTTTTAAAAATTAAAATAAAAAAAAACAAAGAAAGAGAAGGGTTGGTTACTGTATCTTATATAGAAGAGTATTTAAGGTATAAAATCCCTTAAATTGTTTAGGTCGTTATCCGTAATATGTTTGTTAAATGGGTCTTTATTGGTAAGTCTCCTTTTTTTTGGTCTTGTAGTGGATTTTGGATAAGTTTAGCCTAAAAATGAAAACATAAAATTTTCTCCTCCAATCTCTTTTTTACCCACAAAATTTTACTAAATTTCAAAAAAATCAAAAACCTCTCAAAACTTAACCGATCGGTTCTTCCCGACCAGTTGAGACCCTCCACTCCGTGCTTCCCGACCAGTTGAGACCCTCCACCCATTGGGCAGAACTCAATCCGTGTTTCCCGACCAGTTGAGACCCTCCACTCCGTCGGGGGAACAATATAGGTCTTTTAGAGCTAGGACCATTCCCCTCCGGTTGGGTCAGTTGTCACCCGCTGGTTTACTCTATTTACAACTGCCGAGGATGGAGGGTTCACCCATCGGCCCTTAGGACCCTCCCTGCCAATTCTAGGTACTCATTAGTTTGGAAAATATAGTAATTTTGTAGGTACCGGTCCATGGCAGGGAGAAACTTTTCAACTGCCAAGTGTGGAATTCTCGACCGTCGGGGGAAAACGTCCCCGGTGGTTGAGAATATTTCACCCGTTGGTTATAGGAAGGTATATGTTTAGATATTCTTGTTTTTTTTAACCGGTTCCCAACGGGGTAGAAATTGTCAACCACCGGCTGGCGAATTGTCAAACGTCGGGAGGAACTTTCGCCGATGGTTGATAATATTTTAACCACCAATATGCGGCGTGTCAACCAGCGGGGCGGTGACAAACATACTTTTTACATGATTTTCGCTTGGTAAATTTATGAGGAGGAGGATGAGCTAACAGATTCTTGCATGGTAAAAGCGGAGGTAAAAGAGGACCCTGGCTTCGTCGCTTATAGTCATTTGTGCAACCCCAAATCCCACTACATGCAATAATAATTGATCGATTGGGTTAAGCAAACCTAGATAGACAACGACTTTGTGGTTATATTACGTAGTCGCGACAATGTCCAAACTAGAAAAATTCCCAGAATCATTTTTGTATGCAAGAGATAAGAAAATTACACAAAGTTGGTAGATCTGAACGATCTTAAGAGGAAGTATATAGGGACAAAAAAATGTGGATGTCATTTCACCCTTAAAGAAAAGAAGGTAGATGATGATTTATAGGGTTTAGAGGTCACATAGGGCGTTCCCAATCACGATAATACATCCTTCAAAGAAGATGATTGGTACTTAGGATGATTAAACAAAGAAAAGTTTGATTTTGTAGTTAGTTCTATGAAAATAGGATCTCGTCCTCGTGACATTCTTGGAAGAGTGAAAAAATGAACCCTAAGAATGCGTCGTCCATGCACACTGTGTACAACGCTAAACTAAAACAACGGAAGATCGAGAAAGGCAGTCGGTCACAATTCTAATACTTGTTGGGTAAACTAAAGAGGTTAAACTATTACAAATGTCATAGACCATCCGAAGAAGAAAGCTATATCATAAGTGAGTTTTTTTTAACGCACCCGATTAGTTTGGATTTATTACAGATGTTTCCAAATGTCATTGAAAATGATAACACGTACAAGGTAATTAAATATGGGATGTTGTTGTATGAGGTTGTTGGACCCACTTGTACCAGGAAATTAGCTACATCAAACTTGTGTTTATGTTGAGAGAAAAATTTGAGAGCTACAAATGGGTTTTAGAATGCTTACATTTGTTGATGGTCACTCACTCTATCGAACTACCCTTAATCGTTTTAACGGATATAGACTTAGCACTTGTGAAGGAAGTTGAGGAAGTGTTCCCCAATGCAAAACACATGTTGTGTCGATTGCACATTAACGTGAACATCCCAGGGAAAACGAAAAAAAATTATCATGGAAAAGAAAGTGTCCAACTTCTTGTTGAAAGTGTGGAATCAAATTATGTTGGCGGAAACAGAGTTATCCTTTAACAACTCTCGGTCGAATTTGCATCGTGACTTCAAAGAATATCTAAAAGCAATTGAATATGCCGAAAGTTGGTTAGGACCGTACGGTGATACGTTCGTCAAGTGGAGAACTAACAAGTCGTTCCATTTTGGTAACCAAACCACAAACAACATGGAGAGCGCTCATTCCACCCTCAAGCGTTTCCTCGGTACGAGCAAAGGTAACTTCGAGTCTTTTTGGTTGAAATTTCATATTTTGATCGAATTGCAACACATAAACATCAACATTTCATTTGAAAAGAACCGCTTGTTAGCCCTACGTAAATTCATCAACATTATGTACAAGAAGCTTAAAAACAATGTCTCCCACTATGTTTTGGAACATTTTTCCAAAGAAGTATAATGTGCCCGCAACATGACTATCTCATGCCTTACACTTGTGTGATACGAACTACACACGGTATACCTTGCCCGCACGATATCTATGAATATGTTGCCAACGACTTAGAGGTGCCTCTAAATTTATTTCACGATTATTGAAAGAGGTTAAACATTCTTAGTCATACCAATCTCGCGAAGATCGAGCAATTGAAAGCAAAAATAAATAAACTATTATGCAATGTCATAGACTCCAACGATGAAGCATGCACAAAACATGTTTATAAGATATAGTTTGTCGTCGTCCATCTGGAGAGAAATTCCCTATTAGATCCTTGGGTCAAGCTAAAAGCGTGCAGTCGTCCATCTTCGAAACATAAGTTGTGTATTACCGCGTCTGAATCATCCACTAAATGTGACAAATCTTATCACGAGCATGCGTTATTCGCCATCGTTTGCAAAAAATTTCAAACGTCTGACTGCAAACTCGCGTAAAGAGAAATAAATATCAGGTCCCAAAATTGGTAGGAAAAGCGCAATCGCTCCAAAAAAAGCTAGCGTTATAGTGGAGGTTGATTAGGGATGCCCTATATAACGAGCTTGTGGATTATGCATCCATGTATGTGAAGATATTTAAAAAACATGGAGGATTTGATAGATATGACGGTGTGTGTGAAGTGCTCTAGTGATGTGGCTACTATCGATCATTGGATGTCCATGCCCGAGATGGGAGTCGTCATCGCATTTATGTTTAACTACATAATCCACTTCGTAAGTCAGCATCGAACCATGAATGTTGGCTTCACTTATCTTCCGTTAAGAGGTGCACCTCCTCCGATGTCAAACCCATTGGAAATCAGATTGGGTTGGGTCAACTTCAACCACTTTGTGAATGTAAGTATTTTTTTTAAATTCTCGGGTAGTTTAAACCTTTCAACATCTCTTTTATCATGTTTTTGTTTTGTAGCATGGGATTTGCCGGAAGCGCCATGTGAGAGGATACATTCTTGTTGCCTAAAGTTGTGCTCACCAGAAGCAGAAGGTTGGGAACTACCGATTCTCTCTCGTTGCAAGATATACGAAGAAATAAAAAACCGTAGCCTCGAAGTAACCGATTACCCGCTTTTGTTTAAACAATCGGTCATTTAATATATTTACGATTTGTCACGCTTAAATGATGTAAGTTTTGTAGTTTATGATGGCGTTACATATTAATTTAAGACATTGACTTTTTAATTGGTTCAAATTGATTAAAGATATTATACATTAATTTAAGACATTATATAATTAGAAATACAACTGCAAACAACGAAAATAGATAGATAGTATACAAAGTTGACATAGTAGACGCAGTTTCACAATAAAGATAGTTCCATCCATACTCGAACCATTTCCCGAGAGGATATTCCTTATCATCGCTACTTCTATCAGGAGTTGGGTTAGTTCTTACATCGGTGGCTATCACGTATGTTTAATCTTGCAGTTCATGCATCACATGTTCCGTCATATCTTTCATAACAGTACGACATACTGAATACATCACGGGTTTTGGATTGGACTTCGTAAGGTAGTGACTTCAACGGTATAGTCGACACAATGTTCAAATAAATTAACATGTCGGCCGTTTTTTCGCGTCGACGTGTCCAGGGCATCATACAACCCGGACACGATGCCTCCCTACCGTGCATGAAACAGCATCGACAAAGCCCATGAGTCATGTGACATCGTGCTTTCCACAATCTCAAAAGCTTTTACGAGGTCCGCATCTTCGTGCACATTCCGATATGAGTCATTCATTTGGATTTATTCAATGTATAATGCTCAAGCGCGACTGTACTACTTATAGATGGTTATTTGGTGGGAATACCTAAAAATGTTAACGAGATTCAAAAAATGTTTGGCGGGTAACCCAATTTTGGGGCAAATTTTAGAAATGATTTTTAACAACCTTCATCTGGTGGGATGGATATTGTAAACCACCGACCCACTAATTGTCGACCGACATAGTGGAAATCCCCCACCGGTTCTATGTTTTTCAACCGAAGGGCTAACAAACCACTTTTACCTAAAAGGAAGAATTATAATTTGGACTAGATCCCTGTCGCACAAGGAATTATCAACCGGCAGGGTGAAAATATCCCCGTCGGTTTCAAATTTTACAACCGACGGGGGATGGAGACTATATTCCAAATCACTTTAAAACTTTTATGTTGAATTGTCACCCTGTGGGAGGGAATAGTTTTAACCGGCAGGTGGGAAACTCCTCACAAGTTTGGAATATTTCAACTATCGGGTCTCCACCCGCCAGATCGCGAGTCCCGCCCTGGCGGGCTAAGAACTCACTTCTTACTTAATGGAATAAGTGTAATTCGGTCTATATCCCCGCCTGGGGATATATTGTCAACTGACAGGGTGGAAACTTCCCCGTCGGAGTTGGATTTTTCAGCCGACGGGATTGGAGCCCATATTACATTTTCCTTGAAACCAATATGTTGAATTATCAACCGGTGAGTGGCATATTACCATCTGACAGGGTAGAAAGTCCCCACCGGTTTAAAATATTACACCTACTGGATCGCGTGATCTGACCCAGTGGGGAGAGGCAATGTTTCAACCATAAAGTATCTAGCAAGATTTAACCCTCCACAAGGAGTTCCTTAAACTAACAAATCCAACATACAATACATACACACTAATTAATCTAACATAAATCAACATACAAACTAAAAGAAACATCAAATACAAAATATATTAACGGATAAAACTAAAATTGAATACAGTTATGTTGTAAATCATTAAAAAAACACAATAAATTGTTCGGGAAAGTACAAAACTAAAACAACAAACACACAATCAATAAACCAAGCATCATAAGTAGCCACGGGCTTCTGATTTGAAGCACCTTTCTTGCAAAAGACATAAGCTCTTACGGAGTTTCGTTAACAGGGCGAACACGATTGATCAAGCTAATCACACCGACCGCAGATTGTTTGTCGAGGATATGAGACGTGATGTTAAACCAACCATATTTCACTTCATAAGCTACGTATTGAGAGGTGAATGTCCTATGATTTATTTCTAACCGCCGTGAATACCTATCGATCACAAACAAGTGCTCATTTCAGTTGGTCCAATGCGTACCATCAACATTATAACACCAATTTTCGTCTTTGGTCAGACCAGATCTAGAGGCAATGAGATCCAACGACTTCTCTTTGACTCAACCAAACTACCGCATCACTCGAGGTATGCCTAAAAAATAAGCATAAGGCAAATAAGGTTGCGATACAAACCTATATCCAGCTCCAGAAACGCTTATCAAATATCCAACGTAGGACTGGAAAATCACCTGCAAATAAACAAACACATAAACATGTAATAAATAAACACATATATTAATGGATGATGTAAACATTACAGGTATCTATAATGAATACTTACATATGTTTCTTCTTGAGAAGCGAGGAGGTCACGGTAATACGGCTTCCCACGAGCGGTTATCCTGGTAAGCTTTTTGAGCATCCACGATAACATCTTCGGATCAAATTGGCTGTAACCGCTATTCACCGTAAACCAGAAGTAGGGAAATGGTCATACACTCAGCAGACCAACAATACCGAGAACCCAACTAATCTCTTCAATGTCTGTTTCAAAATGCCTCCCAAGTTCTTGTGCAACCACGTCAATGCGCATGTACCCTACATAATCTCATCAAGTGTCTTCAAGGGTTTGAGATGAGCGAGAAAATCACACTTAATATTTTTTGGCTCGTGTTGGTGAATATGGTACATCCGAGAAATAAAATGATGTACGTACGAGCAGCGGGTTCTTCATCTCAACCGTAAGCGTGGTATTCGACTCCAGATAATCGTCTCCCGAAAATGATTCTATTAGCCATCGAAGGCCGAAAACACTACCATTGTGTGCCTCCATCTTTTCTTGCACCTGTCTAGTCGAAACTCCCAACATACACGTCGTCCGAAGGAGAACTGGAAGGTGTTAGTCTCCTAATTCTACATTCGATGAAGACCTCATCCAACTGCGTGTTGGAATTGAATCTCGGTAAATGGCGCATAAGAGGCCAAAATAGAGTACCTTCCAAGAGAGCCTTGACCCATTGTTGGTTGCTCAAGTCTCATTGACCTATTATGTCGTATTTAGATTGGACTGTAATTCCAGAACGGGGTTGAAACAAATAAAAACATAGCAATATAACATAAAATAAATTAGTTAAAGTAACAAACTAATAATTTAAGGTGTAAGTTTAATAACTTACATCGACGATAAAAGTGTTGTATGCTTCGTGATGTATGTAGTCCGGGAATATAATAATACTATTATGTGAAAGGAAGAGGTTCCTTCAGCCATCTGGATCGATGGGACGTACTTGGCTACGCACGAGAGGCTCTGGCACATCATTTTATTCCTCCTCCTTTCCCTTGGAGTCCTTAAGAGAAGGACTCTCTAAGTTACGTTCTCTCATGCTAGTAAATGTTTTGCAGTGTGTAGATCGCTCGAAATGCTCCGTACGTGCTCTCCTCTCAGGCCGAACTTCCTTTGGGACACTACCCTACCACTACCGGCATGGCGAACTCTTTTCGACTTTGGGACATCTTCCCGTTCACGTTGTCGTCCTTTATGTCCTTTCTCCGTATCCGGACGCATAATTTGTTACTTGTCACAACAAAAAAACAAACTATAAGGATTTGTATACAATTATACATGGTCATCGTCGGGGCTGCCCAATTATACAGGGAAAGAAACCAAACACCTACGAAAATAATGTACATACATTATCCTTTATTAGATATTACCATGCTTACCTCAGTTTACTCCCATTTCAGTCTCTCCTCCTTCTATACAAAATATGTAATCTATTCATTAACCATCCATTATTATCGTATAGAATTATAGGTGGCCTAAAATGCTTAAACTTAATAAGAAGTGACTGAAAGATAAAGCTACCACACACATCTTGATGAAGTCTACCTTGAGTGCCCTTAACTTTGTGGCAATCATAGGGATTCCAAGAACGTGCTCTCTGATAACACTTATACCATTGTAATTTTTGTGTGGAAATCTTGTTCATCTAATATTGCATTTTCACGTTTTCTTTCTTAGCAACTATTTTCTTCAACCTCAGCGAGACGTTAGAAGGCAGTGGTAATCTCCGTTGAGACAATCCCATGGCAAGAACCTAGAATTATTTGGCGCATGAGAGAGAAGCACAACTGATTTGATCGTTCTCAATCCCCAATTCTTAGTTTTCTCAAGTGTACTTGCCTTGGTAAAGGGCTTGGTTTAGGCACCATTAGTGCTCGATCATAGTCTTTACACTTTAGGAACAACTTTATATTATACTTCCTTTGGTTAAAAATCTTATCCATCCAACATATGGGTCTTATTTCCCATCACATTTATCCTCTAACACCAATTGTTTAAATATTTAACAAACAACACAAAAGACACATAAAACAAATTGACATAAAACATTTGAACGTGCTTAGAAATGGTATATACATGTAAAATATAACATACAATGATGATAAGATATATTTGGACAAACATACTAACACATATTTATGTTTTAAAAAAATACCATTAATCTAATATTGTATTTTTACAAGTACCGGTGAAACCTTCTTTTGGGGTTGATTCCACCTACTTTAATTAAAATAAACTAAAAAATTAATTTTTAGTATAGTTTCTTTAGTTCATGATTAAATATTCCAAACATTGATCTTCTTTTGGATAAAAAATACTTGAAATTAAATTAACCCTTTGAACCTTTCATATTCCTAATATCCTCAATCCATTAATTAACCTTTCTTTGGTCGATTAATTAATTTTATGATTCACCCACAATCTGAAACCTTATGCATGCCTATTCGCATAAATATTTAAACACATAACTTAGTCACACCGCAAATACAAATAAAATCAAGCATGTCCAAACATAAATTATACGGCCACAGGTCATATAATTGAAGACCTTAAATTTTTTATTAAAAAAATTTAAAATCTGAAAACACTCAAGATGCACCGTTGTAGTGATGGGCTTTTTGCTGCAACGTACTGCTGCTGGCGCTGGACCGATTGGCCCAGCCATAATGATGTTGATGGATTCGATCCAAACCAGAAAACATGTTGCCCCTGGGCCAAATCATCAACGCGCTGCATTGGTGCTGGGTCGAGTGCCCAACCAGCAACTGCAACTATTGTCCTTGCGACAGTCACATAGTTTCTCACAACTGCGAGTTGTGACATTCAACCGCAATGATGGTGCATTATTGGTCAGGGTGAATATCGGGATACAACCTCGACTGGCGGTAACAAGAGAGATTACTTCGTCGATTAGCCACTCTTTCGTTAGGTATGATTTATCTCTTTAATTCGTTGTTTACTTGATGTAAAATTTGAGAGAAAAAATTTAAGCAATCAAATAGACACTAAATTAAATAAATATAAATAAAAGTTCAGTTATAATTTATATATATTATTATACAAAAACATGCTTATTCATACTTTTTACGAATTAATTAATCATAACATGTTTTTTCACAAAGATCCTATATTCATTCACTAACCAAGACAATCAATCATATAATCTTAATGGTATGGATTCATTAGATATGGTTTTCTAATTTATATATATAAATATATATATATATATATATAAACAATTGATAACACGGCGGAATATGAAGAAGAACAAACTGACATATCTTAACCCTAATCCAAAGGAAAAAATGTTGTACCCCTAATCCAAGGGAAACAAGAACTAAAAAGTTCAATAAAAAAGTGATTTTTAATTTCAATAAACAGATGCCTAAAAATTATGGTATGTGATACTTTATATAACAACTACCTAAAACCGTAATTCCGAAATAGGAAAATTACATAAATGTATTAAAATAAAATAAATATATAAAATAACAATTAAATACATAAATAACACTAAAATGTTAAAACTAGTTTTTGAAGGCTTTATCGGTCGAATTTGAGTATTAAACTTTCTAACATGTTACAATTTTGAAAACTAACGGGCTCATCAAAAATTCGATTTTAGTACCTGTTTGACCCAATTCCGATACCTGAGCGAGAAACCAGTATGTTTACATTCGTAGCTACACCATCCTTCCACAATTGAGAAGAATTCGACCTCGAGTTCAAACGACGCCCATCCAAAACAACACTTTGGATCTCACTACCGCTTGCCACATCCTCATAGCATTCATACATAATATCCATTAGAGGATAAAATGAGGCACTTTATACTTTCTCAAACACCTTTTTATCTTCCTCAGATAAAGAATTGCAGACAACCAAGATTTCCCGACTAGATATGGTCCTTGAGATGATTCATGTGATGCCCTCAACAATATTTTTATAAGATATCGCACATCCCATTTTCAGTGTATCTTCTAAATAAGGCCTCCATGATTCCATGGACAACACCAAGTAATATTCCCATTTCACCAAAAATATCACTAATGAACTCTTCCTCAAGTGTAGTGGCAAAAGAGAAAGGTGAAGTATGGGAAACTGACCAACCAAAAGCAACATCAGTGGCTCTATCATTAACATCCAGGTGCACCATAAAAACTTGCGTTAATTCTTACACTATTGATCAATTTTCCTTTCACGTACAATCTCCTCACAGCTGAACCCATTCCATTAGGAGACACAACGATAACACTAATGTTTTTGGGAAAATCAAGTCCATCAGACTGAAAATATCCTAGAAGAAATCTATGGGAAATCCCAAGTATGTTGTTAGGCTTCGTGTGAGAGAAACATTTCTCATATAAGTCGTTTAGGACAACATCATATATCAATAACAAAACAAGATCACTGCTTGATACAGTTTCCTATATATCACCCAGAGTTTCATTCTCCTCTGCAAATCCAGCATCACGAGCTTTCAACGTATTTGCATAGATCTCGGTTTCAGGTTCTTTATGCAATGCCTCAACCAGAGCATGAATAATGTAATCACACAACTGCTTCACATATGACTCATTATGCCCTTGATCTAGACCTTTCTTCACAACTAATTTTGCTGAACGCAAAAGCTCCAGCATAGTTGAAACAACAATATTCCTAACCTATTCATAGAAACAGAATTTAAGAAGCGGAACTAAATTTGGTGCAACTTGATCAAGCCACCGAAAGAATCTTTCCTTCAACTCGTCAGCATAACAATATAGCATGTTACAAGCTGTAGCATCGTCAGAATCTCTAATTCATTATCTAAATATGTCGATGTAATAACTACATTTGGCTTCAGTTGAGCAGGTTGAGGCAGAGGTGGACTAACAACACTCATATACGGGAGGAAATCTTGTCTTAAACACTTGTATAAAGTAAGCCACGTGGAGATCAAGTCTTTTTGTTCACTACTAAGTGCCTCCGTGAATAGTTCCTCCGCGATAATGAAGCTTCTGATTGAAAGTTGTTGTACTCATTGAAAACTCGGTGGTTGTGAATGAGTCGAATAGTGCCTTGATAGTGTACTGTGTCCGACAGTACAGTTTTGTGTCTGTGATAGTGATATCGCACCTTGACTGTGTATCGTGTTCGGTAGTACAAATAAGTATTGTGACAATATCATTTTTAGTTTTGTGGTATGGGCCCATTAGGCCCATTATCTAGTAAGTTCTATTTAATCCGTATAAATAGACTACTAGGACTACAAAAAACACAATCTGAAATCTGTAACCCTTTTCTATCATAGTGAAATACTTTTCTCTAGCGACACCCATGGACGTAGACAATTTTCGAACCACATTAGATCTTGTGTTCCATCATTATTGTTCTTTGTTTCATTTGTGTTTTGTGCTTCAGCGATTTTGTGATAAATTGCATAGTGATTTTATAACAAAATTGGTATCAAAGCCACGTGGTTAAATTAGGGCTTTTGCAATTAGGGTTTCACATTGGTGTCTACAACAACGAAATACATGATTGAAAAATTTGAGGAGGATCCAGCTTTGCATTGTGGAAGATTAAACTAAAATCTTTATTGGTAAGTAAGATCTTCAAGAAGTCCTCGATTTTAACGAGCGTGAAAGATAATGTGCTTTGCGAGATTAGTGGTGAGAATACTGATGTATGTGCATGGAAGAAGCTAGATGATCTTTACTCAGAGAAATAAGTACTAAATCGATTATACTTGAAGAAGTGTTTGTACGATTTCAGGTTGAAAGAATGTATGTCTATAACTGAGTACTTAGATAATTTTAAATCAATTATAATAGACTTAGAGAAAATAGATATCAATATTGAGGATGAGGATCAAACTTTATTTGTATTGAGATCGTTACCAGCACCCTATGAAAACTTCGTAGATACCATGATGTATGGCAAGGATAAGTTATCGCTATGAGATTTTAAAGGCGCACTGAAATGAAAGGAGATAAGACAGTTGCAGTCAGACAATCCAACTGAAGGGGAAGGTCTTATGATTAGGGGAAGATCTAGAAGCAAAGCGAGTTCTTTAAGAAAAAATAACTGGAGGTCCAATCAAAGGTAAAGAACTCAAACTATTCTGAATACGGTGAGCAGGGACATTATAGGAGAGATTGTCCAAAAGTGAATCGTAAGAAACGAAATCAAAAGGAAAATATAGCAAATATTCTTGAAGGTGTGAATGATTCCAACGATAATGAAAACAGTGATAGAGAAGATGTATTGTCCATGAGTTTAAAAATGTGGGAAAAACTCTTGGGTACTCGATATTGCCACTACATATCACATATGGAAGTTCACTCAGTGGTTCGATGCTTACAAGCCAATGTAGGGAACTTTCTATTTAGGGAATAATCATTCGTTGACTTTTGGTGTATTGGAAACGTTAGAATCAAAATGTTTGACGGGGTTGTTAGAATCTTGTCGTGCTAGCATGTTCATAGGTTAAAGAGAAACATGATATCTCTTGGGATACTAGACTTTCGGGGTTACAATAACTGTGTAGAAGATGGTGTAATCAAAGTGACAAAAGGCTCAATGGTGTGCATGAAAGGCAGTTTGCAGAAGGGTCTTTGCATTCTCCAATGGAGTGTTGTTATGGGTGATGTTGCAGTGACATCATCAGGGAGTAATAGCCAAAGTAGACGAGATCAAAATAAGTTATGACATTGGCATCTTGGTCACATGAGTGATAGAGGATTAGCTATTTTGGAAAAGAGAGATTTGTTGAAAGGATATAAAGCAGAATCATTGGGATTTTATGAGCATTGTGTTTGGTAAACAAAAAAAGTCAAATTCAGCAAATCGACTATAAGAAAGACTAGAGGGACACTAGACTACATTCACTCAGTTTTTTGGGGTCCAAACAGAATTTCATCAAAGAGCGGAGCCATATACTACATGAGTTTGATCGATGATTATTCAAGAATGGCGTGGGTTTACTTTTTGAAAACGAAAGATGAGGCATATTCAAACTTTATCAAATGTAAGACGATGATTAAGAAGCAAACAAAGAGAAATATCAAATGTTTTAGGATAAATAATGGGTTAGAATATTGCAGTCGAGAGTTCATGAGTTCTGCGAAGCTGAGGGAATAGTGCGTCATCGTACTTGTTCTAGAACAACACAACAGAATTGAGTCACAGAAAAAATGAACAAGTTTTTTGTGACAAGGCACGAAGTATGCTCTCGCATTCCGGTGTAGGGAAGTATTTGTGGGCTGAAGTTATCAATACAGCGTGTTACTTGGTGAATTGGTCTCCATCAACGACTATTGATTATAAAAATCCTTTTGAGATTTGGTCTGGATCGTCGACTGATTATGAACATTTGAGGGTGTTCGGTTGTCCTGCGTATGCTAATGTGAGAGATGGTAAGCTTGAGCCGAGGGAAAATAGGTGCATATTTCTAAGATATGCTATTGGAGTGAAGAGATATAGTTTATGGTGTACCTCTCCAAAGTCTCCAAGTTTTCTCATCAGTAGGGACGTTACTTTTAACGAGTTTGCTTCTATAGACAGTCAGAAGGAAGTATGAGAAATTGTCGAATCAGGATCGGTTGTGAGTAAACAGGTGGAGCTTGAAGTTGAATCAGTTCCTAGAAGGTCCAATAACTCAAGTGGTTCTGAGGTGGATCCAGAATCAGGAAGTGAAGCGTTAGCATTGGATGATAGTGACGATGATGCGCCCGAACCACAACAACAACCCTATAGCATAGCATTGGGGAGATACAAAAAGAGATATTAGACTTCTAAAAAGGTATGCGAATCTAGTTGCATATGCTCTATCAGTTGCAGAAGAAGTTGAGATGCAGGAACCTAGTAGCTATAGAGAAGCTATAGCGAGTTCAAACGCACATCGATGGATTGGTGCTATGAGAGAAGAGATTGAATCTCTGCATAAGAATCAAACATGGAAGTTTGTTGACTTGCCTAAAGGACAGAAGTTAGTAGGCAGTAAATGGGTGTTCAAGAAAAAGGAAGGTAATCTAGGGGTTGAGGCATCTCGATTTAAGGAAAGACTGGTCGCTAAAGGTTTTACTCAAAGGGAAGGAATCAACTTCAGCGAAGTGTTTTTTCCAATGGTGAAGCATAGTTCGATTCAAGTTTTGTTAACCATGGTAATTTTGCAAGATTTTGAGCTTGAGCAGTTGGATGTGAAGAATGTGTTTCCACATGGTTAATTGGAGGAGCAAATCTACATGAGACAACCAGAGGGATTTATCGAACCTAATATGGAGGATAAAGTTTGTCTGCCGAGAAAGTCACTTTATGGTTTGAAATAGTCACATAGACAATGGTACAAACATTTTGATACATTCATGGTGTCAAAAGGGTTCAAAACGTATCCATATCATAGTTGTGTGTATCATCAAAATATGGGAGATGATTCTTATGTTTACTTGTTGTTGTATGTGGATGATATGCTTATTGTTGTTTGTAGTATTTCACACATTGTGTTGATAAAGAAGCAGTTTAATGACATGTTTGAGATGAAGGATCTGGGTAGAGCAAACATAATTCTTGGTCTAGATATTATTAGGAACAGAAGTGTAGGATCATTACACTTGTTCCAACAAAGATATATTAAGAAAGTGCTACAACGATTCAACATGTTTGATGCTAAGGCAGTTAGAATCTCGTTTGCTACTCATTTCAAGTTGTCTGCAGTAGGAGCGGCCAAGGACGATGCTGAGTTGGAACAAATGTCGAAGGTTCCATATGCAAGTGCAGTTGGTAGTATCATGTATGCTATAGTATGCACACATCCTGATATTTCACATGCGGTTAGTGTAGTTAGCAGGTACATGGGATGTCCTCAGAAATAACACTGACATGAAGTAAAATGAATACTTCGGTATCTTACGAATAGTGTGAACATTTTCTTAACTTTTAACAAGACCGATATTGGTGGATCGTTAAATGATGTTGCAGGATCAGTGGTTGGTTTTGTTGATTCTGATTTTGTAGGTGATATGGATAAAATGAGAACTTTGACAGGATATGTATTTACTCTAGATGGAAGTGCGGTCATTTGGAAAGCATAGTTGCAAACTAATGTAACTTTGTTTACAACAGAGGAAGGGTACATGGCGGTAACAGAAGCAGTTAAAGATCCAATATGGTTGTGTCAGATTTAGGCTTTGACATGACTACTACAAAAGTGTTTCGTGACACTCAAAGCGTCATACACCTTACAGGGAACCAGTTGTACCATGAGCATACAAAGCGCATAGATGTCAGATATCATTTTATTCATGATATAATATCAAATGGAATTGTTGATGTGAAGAAAGTGTCTACACACGATAATCCAGCAGATATACTGACTAAGGCAGTATTAGTTCAAAAGTTTAGGGAGTGCATAAACTAGATTGGTGTTCGTAGTATAGAGTGAATTCCTTATGGGAATTTGGTAAGTTAGAAGAAACGAAGTTTCTTTTTCAATATTGAAGAAATGATATTCGCCTTAAGGGGACGATTTGTTGTGAATGAGTCGAATAGTGCCTTGACAGTGTACTGTGTCTGGCAGTCCAGTTTTGTGTCTGTGATAGTGATATTGTGCCTTGAAAGTGTACTGAGTAAAAATAAGTGTTGTGACGGTATCATTGTTAGTCTTGTGGTATGAGCCCATTAGGCCCATTATCTAGTAGGTCATATTTAATCCGTACAAATAGACTATTAGGGCTACACAAAACACAGTTTGAAATCTGTAACCCTTTTCTATCATAGTGAAACACTTTTCTCTGGCGGCTCCCGTGGATGTAGACAATTTTCGAACCATATTAAATCATGTATTCTATATTTACTGTTCTTTGTTTTATTTTTGTTCTATCCTTAAGCCATTTTGTGATAAATTGTATAGTGATTTTATAACATCGTTCAATTTGAAAGATAACTAACCAAAAACTCCATAAGAGATTATACTGCTCAAAACATCCAAGTAATTCAGATATGTCAGATGTTGATGAGAGATTTATTTTGTTAACTATGCTCCCAGTGAGCTAAGATAGTATTCGAATCAACTAAGTCTTTCAAGATGAAGATGGACCGACAAGGATGCATAACCATTAACTTTGTATACAATGTGTCGTTGCATCTAGGTTTTAACGAATCTCAAGTATAATCTATAACTAACTGCTTGAGTTCTTACAAGAATAAGTATGATTCCTCTTAATGACAGATTCCCAATTGTTAAGAAGTTATGACTTAACTGAATACGTGGGTAATGATTTAGAGATGTTTTTCCCCAAAGATATGTTCAAAGATATTCAAATTTCTCTGCGACCGGTTGTAGTTTGCATTCTTTGTACATAAAGAACATTGAAAACTGATGGGCTCGTCGAAATATTCGATTTGAGTACTTGTTTGTCCCAATTCTGATACATGAGCGAGAAACCAGTTTGTCCGCATTCTTAGCTAAATTAACAATCTTATTATCGGAATCACTAATGATGTGAATCTAATACATATTGATAAAATCTATTTAATCATTCAATATAGTAAAACTTCCATAAATTAATAATATTGGGACACAGATATATTACTAATTTAGTGAGATATTATTATATCGATACATTAATCATTTAATAATTTATCGATTTAAAGATGTTCTACGTATTACCTTTAAATTTCCAAATCCAATGCACGAGTTATTATGTATATGAGTTAGAGAGGAAAAATAAATTACAAAAACAAGTTCTAAGGCACATTCTATAAATGTACATTGACAAATTAATTGAATTTATCAAGTTCATTGTTTTTGAATAAGTAAAACGTTAGTTCATGGTACCAACGTGATACATTAAACATGGATATAAGTGCAATGAGGAGAATGAAAGATGAACTCAATATAGATTTGAAGTTCAACAAAAAAACAAGTGACTATAGATTCAATTTTTAGTACAAATTAATTGAATTTGTAAAGTTCATTGGAATCTTTTAGTAATTATTAATTTATAACATGTTGGGATAAATATATATTCACTGAGATTTCAAAAAGTTATTATCTTATTATTTTATCGATTGGAGTCCAATTTTGTAATGATCCCATGTTAGAAATCGACACATTATTAATTTTATCAAGGTCTTTAATTGATAGAGTATTAATTTATATAGGTTTTACTATAGTTATATGGCATACATAAAACGAAACGACCCTTTCCGAGTTTCAGTTCTATTAGAACAAAAGTAGAATTATTGTTTACTTTGAAGGTTACTCTAGCAACGATTAATTCTAACATATTAGTATAAGTAGATTTCATTATGCTCTTCATCTTGCATCTCTCTTATTTACCGTTTCTCTAATTTTATAGGATACTGGACTTTGAAACACGAAAGGAAACCTATATAAAAATAAGATAGACAAAAAGCAAAAAATCTAGAGTTTGTTGTGATAAACATAATTTAGGTAATAATAAAGGATTCTATTACCTAGGTCTCTTTTATATATATAAAGTACCAAACTCCACCATATCCTTATATATCTCTTTGAGATCAAGGACCACAACCGACCAATCTGATTCGTATCCATTTAGTCCATGAACTTATCAGTTAAGTCTCAAGTTTTGATGTTTGGGCTCAATTCTATAAATATCGTAAATTCAATCCGGTTTTCACAATTATACCTCCATAATGGGATTTCGCTTATTAGCTTAATTTCTATTTAATTACATATTAATATAATTAGTTGGATTATTTATTAATAATATTGACTTATGATAATTACCAAATATATCATTAGCATACTCATCAACAATTTTTTCCAACAACTCATTGTTTAGTGCATGATAAATCAAAAAAACTTTTAGGAATTCTCAACACGAATGCTTCTGATTAGGTGTCCATGACATAAGTCGAACATGTTGTCTCTTGTGTCCTAAACTCTTAATGTGCCTTAATAGATTTCATTTTAATTCAAAAGCTAAAAGGTCTGAACGCAAAGGCTCGTGCCTTTAATAAAGAGTATTAACCTTTTTTTTTTAGGTGTAGAAAAAAAATACATGAGCAAGTAAATCATCGTTTCATGTAAATGAAGCTCCAATGGTGATGAAGACGTAGCCCAAAAATGTATTAGGCTACGCCAAAAAAGAGAAAAAAATTGATTGGGGACATAAAAGGCTAAGACTCTTGAAGAGTTAAACAAGCTTACATGTACGGAATACGAGGTCCTCCATATTCCGGCTCTGTATATAAGTAAGAATATTATGATCTTCATACTAGTGTGATATTGTCCGCTTTGAACCCATTGACCCAAACTACTTTTCTTTTGGTCCACTTTCAAAAGGCCTCACACTAATGGAGATATTTTCTTAATATATGCTAATTCTCATGTATAACCGATGCGGGATATGGGACTTTGGCCGTACCTAACAATCCTCCTCTCGAACAAAGTAAAACTTTAGCCTCCTCTCAATCGACTTTCATCCGCCTAATCTAGTCAGGTGGAGAGATGCCTAACCTCTAGAGTTAGGGCGGATCTATTTGTGTACTATCATATGTCAATGTACCGCTCTTTGGTCAAGCCACCTGCTTGATGAGCTATCATGCACTTCATCTATAGATGACATTGTGCCACTCCTTGATCAAGCCACCTGCTTGATAAGCCATTAGGCACACAATCTATACAGCAGGTCATTCACCTTGAGTATGACTTCTGGTTACATGTTCGACATCTGAGAATTTCACGCACTTCACACCTACCACATCGCGTTCCGTCTGGGACTGGAGCTCTAACACCATTTGTAGGGAATATATGTACCACGTATTCTGTATCCGTATATAAATAAAAACAACTAATCTCCACACTAATATGATATTGTCCGCTTTAAGTCTGTTGGCCCGCATAACTTTACTTTTGGTCCAATTACACCTAATAGTACACAAGTAGCAGAACATTGAACCGAAATAACAAAAGAAGTATTGAGCGACACATAGCATAATAATCTTGAGGATGGTACACTCTTACACATGTAACATTGTCATCAAGTTCACTTATAATAACTAACTGCAATGAGCTTTTCCAAAATAAAGATAATAATGCTAAAGTTCAGAAGTCATTTTTATTATTCAGTAAACCATCCCGCAAAACCCAATTATTATTAAGTAAACTCATATTTTGGATTATTACATAAGAAATTCCCATATTTATCAAGTTGGTATTGCGCTACATGTTCTCCGTGATCACGGAGCAGAAGCATTTAAGCTTCAAACATAAGACGAATGTCCAACTGCATAAGAATTTCAATAAGATATATAGAACCTCTAGCACAATTAAAATAGTTGAAGATACCACAAATCAGGTTGCTGCTCCTAGTGATGTTGTATTGACCTTATAGTCAAACTTGAGTGTCAGCTCAAAATTTATTTCAGTCTCTCCTCGTCAAAAACGGCAAAAAGATATAAAAAACAGGGATTGCTACAAATGAAACACGTGACTTTGATATGAAAATCCAAACACTTCAGTCGTTAGACCACAACGGATTTTGTGTGTAATGATCCCAACATTTCACTCATATTGCGGCTTGTACTCTATAAAACCTAAGTTTTCTAATTTTCCAATATTTAATTTTATACTAAAACATTCCAACATTAAAATTATAAGCTTAACACTTATGCAAAAACTAATCACGACCACATTCAAATATTGTTTCTATTGCATTGCATTAGACTGTTGTACAACTTATTTATTACTTAGAAATTTACCACAAATCAGCAATCCTTCGAAAGAGCTCGCATTTTCTTTCGTGAAAGGAGACCATTTCGTTCATATACATAATTTATTTTTTTATCAATGCTTTTAGTACAAAAATGAAATATTATTCTAAATAATTTCCTTTGGTTCTTATTATTTTATTTTTATAGATTGAGATGGATCAAGGTTCACTATAACCAAAGATAGAGCCTACTTGGGTGTAGGCTAGTAGAGAAGAAGTTAAACCTTGGTCGATCTTAGCATGTTTCGACGACTAAGATATTCCACAACAGTACTATCCAAAGCATAATCCGGAAAAGCGAGTCATCTACCCAGAACTTAACAAAGGACGTATAGTTGGGCTATTTTCAACTTTTATTATATTTTTTTATTTCCACGTAAATTCTAGTTATCTTTTGTTAATTATAGGTGTTTTTTATTTTTAACCAACAACTTAAATTTTATTTTGAAATAAATATTTATGAACTCTTTTAAAGAATAGAATATAAACTAAAAAACATTAGAAAAAAATACATTAAGCATAAATAACAAATATATTATTCCCGAGGAGAGTTATACTTCGAGGAGGTTAGCATCCTCCTTTAATTGTTTTAGACATTTTTTGAGAAGGTGATCTATCAAAAATTAAAGCATGTATTTTTAATAGAATCTAAATACTAAAAGAAAACAACATAAATTGAGGCTGATATGGAGCTGTATGATGCTTATACTTGTAGCACATTCGACAAACAATTTTATTGAATAAAAAATCTATCGGTATTATGTTACGACCACATTATCTTAACATAATTGACAGCTTTAAGTTGTAGTCTTCTTGAAGAGACCCTTCCATATTATAAGAATTAAAAGTTTATAATTTATATTTATTTAGTGGATGAAGAAATGTGTTATGTTTATAAATAAAATTATAGTTAGCGAAAAATTTTAGTGAGTGGAAAATTATTGTTGGTAGGAAACTGTAATGGCGGAAAATTTTCTTTAGCGCGATATTGTAAATTAGACACATTGTCTTTGTTTTTTTCATTTTATTTTAGAACAACTCGTGTATAACAATGATTTCCAATTATGTTAATAATATTACAAAATAAAAATTTAACATAAACTACGTATGCACAAAATCTTCATTAAAATATTGAATAAAAGAATAAGCAATAGATCGATTACAATAACCTAAACTCAAATTGTGTTTGATTCATTGAAGTCTTTATTTTCGAACAAGTGTTTATACGTCTTTGTTATTAGTTCAATCCATTTTTTTCTCGCTCCTATTTTTGTACATGAAGCCATGGGTTATGAAACGTAATCAATACATACAATTGATACATTTTATAAAGGGCAACATTAAAATTAACCTCATACGGACAAATCTCAAATGAGTTCTGAACTGCAAAAGATCTCTCTCCTTAAGTAACCTTCTTTAATTTGGTTCCAATATATGTCATAAGTTTCTTAGATTTGGATTTAGATTTATGGATAGCTTATGTCATTTGGGTTGTATTTATCATCGCAGAGCCTTTGAACGAACATAATCTAATGAATCCAATTATGTTGAGACATGTATCTTTGATCTAAGAAATCCAATTATGTTAAGACACGCATCTCATTTTTTATGGATAAACTTTCCAATTTTATTTTATTTTACATTCTAAAACAAAGTCCTATTTTCATATTTTTCCGGTTGCAACCAACCGTTGGTGCCAACGGTTTGCGATAATAAGAAAAATACTTAAGGCCTGTAATTTTTTTCCGCCAACCATTGGCGGAATGCACATATTTTCCATCAATGGTCACGACAATATGAAAAAAACTAAACGCCTTATATTTTTTTCTATTTTAAATAACCCTATTTCTCGGAGTTTTTCAAAATAACCTCGTTTACGGTATTTATAGTAGCATGACTAAAGATTAAATAAGTAAAGATATTTAATTATAACTACATATTAAAAAAATGTATTATGTTCAATATATATAAGATAAACCAAAAAATATCCTACGAATATATACAATAAAAACATTTTGTGACTATAAATACAATCCAAATGACATAAACTATCCATTAATCTAAATCCAAAACTAATAAACTTATGACTTATAACACAAAATGGCTAATCATAACTCTTCCCAACACAGCACATATATTCATACAATTCAAAGAGGTTTTCATAATCACCATGAAACTACTTACCAGATGGAGATAATGCAATTTTATGCAGGCTCACTTATAAATATCTTATAACCACAGACTTGCGGTTGTCATGCGCGCAACCATCTAGTGGATACATAGATGGATTGAGATATTATTCCAACTGACACCCCGATGAACTTGGAGATACCGCAGAATATAGAACGAATACATATCATCTTTAAGTGTAATGCCCCTCATTATTGGAATACCATATAATTTCTCAAATCAGCCCACTCCTCTGCGTCGAATGTAAGAAGACTGTCATGTGATATTGTTTGGTTTTTCTCAAAATCTTGATAAGAGAATACAATGGAGTGTTCTGCACGTGACCAACATCGCGCGTAGATCAAGAATGATGGTAGCCTTGGACATGATCTATACCAGCAGTCGGTCCACTCTTTTCCATCGAGCGTATAGACGGTTTTTTTGCGATGTCGTTTGGTTTCCCCCAATAGTGTTATAAAGGGATACGGTGGAGTGCATGTGACCAAATTGGCGCATAGGTTGATCGTAATAGTAAGTTTGGACGTAATCTACACTGGGAATCGGACCATGGTACCAAACTATTTTATCGAATTAAAATGATCGTGTCTCGTTTGATAAGAATCCCAAACAGTTTACAAAACAAAAAAAACGTAAACAAATAATTAAAAAAATACTTTAAAAAACTAGTTTTATAAATAATTCATATAAACATCGTGATGCAAAATTTAAAACTTACATCTAATTCCTCATGCAGGTTAAACATAATCCTCCGGTTAACTTTGTTATGAGAATCGGCATTTAACAAAACTGCATCCCGCTGAGCAATCGACGACAGAATTGCTCTGTATAATCGGTAAACTAAACCAAATGAACATTCGGAAAATGATCCATTACCGATAGGCTGGTAGAACCGATACGGAATCAAACCGATAAAACCGGTAAACCGATAGAACCGGTATGAAATCGAACCGATAAACTGGTAAAGCCGATACAGAATTAAACTGATAAATGATCCATTTAACAAACCATTGCAACAACCATAGGTCCCCCTATTAAGTCTTGGATACCATATCAAAACATATTCCAAAGTAGAAAGGTTTGATGGGATATAAGATCCCGATGACCACATCGAATAATTTAAGAACTATATAATGAACTTCTAAGATGACGATCAGCTGGTGTGCCGTGCATTTTCGCAAACTTTAAAGGGAACAACTTTAAAGTTGTACAATCGGATTATAAGGGTGTCCATTTCAAATTTTAGGGATTTTTACATTACTTTTCGAAGTCAGTTTGTGGGGAGTACAGAAATGAGAGCAAATGAAGATACCATTATTCAGAACAAACAGGCTCCTGGAGAGAAGTTGAAGGATTATCGAAGAGATTCGTTTTGACCAAAGCTAGTTTGGAAAACTATGAAGAGAATGTGGCGATGGCAGCTTTTCGCCAAGGATTATTGTCACGAGATCTGGCCAATGAGACTACGAAGAGAAGAGCCTTAACATTTGGAGCTTTGATGGCTCAAGTTGAGGATCGGATTAAAGTCGAGGAGTCAACTAGATTCCTAGGAGGACCAGTTAGCACTCCATAGTATTATGCTGATCTGACAGAGAATATAGCTATGATTTGGGATAAAACCAAGAGTTTCGTAAATTTTAGGAAGCCAGCTCTAATTAGTAGGCCAATGGAGGAAAGGAACAACAAATTTTGCAGATATCATGATGATATTGGGTATGATACCAATGACTGTAGTGATCTGAAAAAAGAGGTTCAAACTTTGATCGAAAATGGGAAGCTCCTGACTTATGTAAAGTCGCAAGGGAGCGATTCGAAAAATAATGTTGCATCAACTTCGAAGGTTGCGCCATCTGAGAATTTGATGATTTTAGATTCAAAGGTTAAACCATTTGATGCTTCTTCTGAATATATGGAGAAATATCTGAACATGTTGCTTTTGATGGTAGTCGAAGAGCCCATAAAAAAGGGGCATGTGCGAGATTTATGTAAATTTTTTGAATCGTTAGCCATTTTCAGAGGCGATTCGATGACTGGAAATTTGTATAGTTCGAGGAAGAGACATGTTTTCAACTTGACAACTCAAATTGAAGGGAAAATATCAACACATTTGTATAGAAATAAGGATATTCCTTTCATTTTGTTTGATGAGGATGATCTACGAGGTACAGCAGGGCCACATGAAGATGTTGTGGTTATTGGAGCAGAGGTGGTTGGTGTCGAAATTCGACGTGTGCTTATTGACACTGGCAGTTATGCTAATGTCCTTTTTAAATCAACCTATGATAGAATGACAAATCTACCTCAGATTTCTCAATCAGATCAAACAATTATAGAATTTACGGGTGTAACAACTCGTGTTGTTAGAGAATTCGAGGGTGAAGTAAGTTTGAGAAAAGGACCATTTAAGAAGAAGGTCCACGTACTTTTTGTGGTGGTGGACTGTCCCACGAGTTACAATGCTATTTTTGGAAGGTCATGGCTTTCAAGAGTGTATGGGGTTGTATAAATAGTTCATCAATGTTTAAGTATGTGGTTGGAGATCAGATAGGGATCATCTGAGGCGCCCAGAAGGTAGCTTGGGAATGTTATGCCACTGCACTCCGGATCCGAGGATCCAGCAGTGGGCATTTAATGGACGAATAGTAGTTAGAAAGGGTTGACGAACAGAGGGAAACCACAGGGTCTTCAACGGTAAGTGAAGAAATTGAGGAGTTTACTTTCTCGGAAGGAAGGGTGCTTCGAATTGGAACCTTATTGACCCCACTTTTATGTCAACAATTGCTAGATTTTTATCTCATAATTTAGATGAATTCGCTTGCAAGACAGAGGATGTAACAGGAGTAACAATTGAGGTAATTCGTTACAGCTTGGCTATTGATCCGAAGGTGAAGCCAGTTATTCAGAAAATAATAGCATTTTCCTCGAAAAAGCAGAAGCAATTGTTGCCGAGGTGGATCGATTATCTAAGGTCGGACACATAAGGGAGTTGTAGTACCCTTTGTGGACGACAAATCCAGTATTGGTAAAAAAGAAGAATGGGAAATGGAGAATGTGTGTGGATTTTACAGATTTGAATCGAGCTTGTCCCAAAGATCCATCTCATGTTCCTCGAATACAGTTTGATTGATTCTATCTACCTCAGGAAATAAAATTTTAACTTTCATGGGCGCTTTTGCAGGATACAATCAAATTCAAATGGATCTAAAAGATCAAGAATGCACAACCTTCACAACTAATAGGGGCTTGCACTGTTATAGGGTTATGCCCTTTGAATTGAAAAATGTTAGAGCCACTTATCAGAGGTTGATGAATAAAGCTTTTGCTACTCATATCGGAAGAAATATAAAGGTATATATAGACGACATGGTGGTAAAAAGTTCAAAGGATGAAGTGCATCTTGATGATTTAGAGGAAGTTTTTTTTTAATTTAAGGGCAATTAGGTTGAAGTTAAATCCTGAAAAAATGTACCTTTGGAGTTCGGTCAGGGAAGTTCTTGGGTTTGGTCATCAGTGAAAAAGGAATAGAAGCTGACCTAAAACAGTCTAAAGCCTTGATAACAATGAATTTACCTCGGTCTATCAAAGAAGTGCAAATTCTTACAGGAAGGTTAGTAGCACTTAATCGATTTATTTCTAGATTTTTCTGAAAAATGCTTTCCTTTCTTTCAAGTTTTACGAGGACCAAGCAGGTTTGAATGGATATCAAAATGTGAGGCAGCGCCTACAAAAATTAAAAAGTTGTTATCATCACCAGAAATTTTGTCAAAACCTTGAAATGCGGAGAAACTCTTTTTGTACATTGCAGTATCGGATTTTGCACTAAGATCAGTGTTAATTAGTGAAGATTCAGGAGTTCTAAATTCGGTGTACTACATTAGTAAAAGTTTAGTAGCAGCAGAAAAAAGATGTTTGAAATTAAAAAAATTGGCATTAGCACTAGTGATTGCTGCTAGGAAGATGCGTCCATATTTTCAAGCTCATACTATTGAAGTCCGAACTTCATTCCCTTTGAAAAATGTTTTACAACGACTTGATATTTTGGGGAGAATGACCAAGTGGTAAGTGGAGTTGGGGGACTATAACATTTTGTTTACACCTCGAACAACAATAACGCAAGCATTGGTAGATTTTTTTTGTTGAATTCCATTCGATTTGATCAGATGTGGAAGAGAGTAAAGAAGATGAACTAGTAAATTTGAGGTGGGTTGTCCAAACAAATGGAGGATCTAGTGTTTCAGAGTGCAGTGCTGGGGTTCAATTAATAGCCCCAACTAGAGAAACGATGATTCAATCTATTAAATTTGGTTTTCATTCCTCAAACAATGAAGCTGGATACGAAGCTGCTTTGGCAGGTTTAAGATTGGCAAAAATTTGTGGAGTAACTTAAGTTTCTTGGAAACGGATTGTCAATTGTTAGCAAATCAGGTATCTGGATTTTCTGAAACTTAATGATTCTGTTTGACAATGTTGTTGTAGAATATATGGGTCGAGGGAGTAACATGGTGGCTGATTCTTTAGCAAATATCACTTACAAGAAAGAATATCCTTGAATTTTGTTACAAGAAAATTCTTCAATTGTTACTTAATCTAATCAGTGCGAATGCATAGAGGAACTTTTTGTTACAGATGAAATAATATTAGGCGATTGGCGAGCAGATATTCTTAGTTTTTTTTACTCAAGGAACATTACCAGATGATACTAGGTTGGCTAAAAAATTGAGACGCAAAGACTTCAGATATATAGTATTAGATGGAATATTTTATGAAAAGGCATTGAGCATGCTATTATTACGATATCTATGCAAGCAAGAATCACAAGAGGTGTTATCAGAATTGCATGATGGTGAAGGTTGAGCTCATGCGGGTTTAAAGCTCTATCACGATGAGTTTTACTTGCATGGTTCTATTGGCCTACAATCATGATTGATGCTAAGAATTTAGTTCGAAGTTGTGATACTTGTCAGAGATTTGATAATGTCATTCACAGGCCAGCGGTGCCGCTTATTTCTATAACTGAGGCGGTTCCATTTGATAGACGGCGGATTGATCTGGCGGGTCCTTTGTCAATGGCTTCTGGAGGAAGACAGATGATAATTGTAGCGGTGGATTATTTTACAGAGTGGGCTGAGGCAGATCCGCTATCAGGGACAAAGGCAAAGGATATGATCAAGTTTGTTGTGAACAACATTTGTTGTCATTTTGGAGTTCCTTGGAGGATTACAACAGATAATGGCCCTCAGTTTAATAACAAAGAGATGACTTCATTTTGCACGTCGAAAGGAATTCACCAATGTGTTTTGACGTCTTTTCATCCTCAAGGTAATGGACAGGTGGAGGTAACAAACATAACCATTTTAGATGGCTTGAAGAAGAATTTAACGGGTGCAGCAGGAGAATGGCCAAATTATTTGCAAGAGATGTTTTAGGCTTATTGGACAACTCCTAGAGAAGCTACAAAAGAGACTCATTTTCCTTTGGCATATGGAATGGATGCAGTTAGCCCCATAGAATCTATGATGTCATCTTTTAGAATAAATCAATATTCTGAAAGATCCAATGATGAAGTTAAAAGGGAAAACTTAGATTTGATTGAGGAGAAAAGAGCTCGAGCTCATTTGAATGTAATCCACTATCAAACTCTTATGAGGAATAGATATGATTCGAAGGTGAAGAGAAGAGAATTTAAAGAAGGTGATAAGATGTTGAGAAAAGTATTTGTGCACACAAAAGAGAAAAACCTTGGAAAAATGGCTCCGAATTGGGAAGGGCCCTATATGGTTGTTGAAAGGATAAAGCCAGGGTGTTATCATCATTGTGATTTCGAAGGGATGATGCTTCAACATCCATGGAATATACAACACTTGAAGCTTTATTGGGAATAGATTTGTCTTTGTATTGTGGAATTTTCACTTTCGAGTAACGCACTATTTCCTATCCTATTGGCCCAGGAAGGTTTTAACAAGGTGTTGTGTACATATTCAATATTATCAATAAAATTTGTTTTTGGCCAATGGTTATTTATACATGTTTGAATAAAACTATCTTAACAACTTATCAAAGACTGATCATCTTTGATGTTGGTTAAGAGTAGAATGTTCTGAAGTGTTTATAACATTTTTCGAAGAAACAACCATGTTTAATAAACACATTACAGTTTTTGTGAAGTGCAACGCTTAATAATGCACTGAATTTTTCGAAGTGCAACAATGTTCATCAACTTCACTAAGGTATTTGAGGTGGTAAGCTTACAGATTATAATTATATGTTGAAAGTTCAAAGTACTTATCATGTTTATTTTAAAATTTTAGCATCGAATAATATATGAATAGAATAAAAATAAAAAGTAAGGAAACTATTTGTCAATTAGATTAATTCTTTGAAGTACAAAAAGAAAATTTCTAATCTTGAAAAATACAAAACAAAAGTTATACAGATGATTCATCCTCCTCGGATGAATCTTCCTCTGAAGATGATGAGTCGGGAATAGGATCGAAAGCTTCACTTGGACGCTTTTCGATGGGAATGTCGTTCCAAAAGCTTGTGAGGTTAATCTTCAGATAAGTAGCATGAAGTTCTCGAAGAAGAGTGATGGTTGTTTCTTCTTTTCCATTGTTAATAGCACCCAACATGTCTTTTGAAAGTTCAACTTCGGCATCTGCAACAACAACATATTTTCCTCCTTGAAATATTTCTTCAATTTAGCTATCTCATCGGCCGACTTTTTATTTTTTTCCTCGCAAAGGGTGAGAGAATTTTGGAGACCTTTGGATTTGGAAATTTCAGTAGCCAGTTCATTAGTATGATCAGTTTTGAGCTTATTCATATCATTTTCATGAGAAGTCTTCAACGCTTCTTTGTCGGTAATATGTGTTGTTCGCAAATGATTTTTATGAAGAGAACCCCTCGAATAAGCTCAGACCTTTCTAATTCATACATATGAAATTACTCGACCACTTTGCTCTGAAAATCTTCTCTTAGTTTTTTCTCATCTTCAGCAAGACCTTGGTAGCAGACCATGTCTTTGGCCAATTATTTCATATGGTTTTGAGAAGCTTCGAATTGGGAAGCAAGCGCTTTTGCTGCAACATCTAGATAGGTAAATGGTTGAAGTGCAGCAGCGATTGTAGGATTTGGAGGAGGAGGAGGAATTTATGTTGAAATAGGACAAGGGATCATATCTAAATTTGTAGTTGGTGCAGAGGGACAGATAATTTCTGGAGACGCTTCGATAGGTGTTGGTCCCCAAAAATTAATCATATGATTTTGAATGTCTTGGAGCACAATATCGTCCTCTCCAACAAGCTCTTGTGTATTGTTGAAATTGATGAAACTGTCAGGATCAAAGTTTTCCGCATTTTGGTTTTCGTCAGTAGCATTGTCTTCGATGATTATCAAGTTGTTGTCATTAGCTGTTTGCTCTTCGACCGAAGGTTTTTGTTGATTTTCAGAAGTAGTGGTTTCTTCTTCATCGACCAGCGTATACACAATGATTTTGGCTTGTTTCTTTTTCTTTCTATGGGATCTGGAAGAAGATCTTTTTTCTTCGAAGATGGTTCTTGATCTTTTCCTTCTTCGATGAGTGAAAAAGTCTGCTCTCCTCATTTTCATTTCGAGGCTTTGGTTTTGATGGAGTTGAAGGGCTAACACCAGATGTGCTAGTTGTCTTTTTACTTTTCTTTTCCTTGTTAGCCTTTTTTTGCAGATGATTTTCTGACCTGTTACGAATAGTTTGGAATACTTTGCAGACACGATGTAATGTTATTTTGCAGTCTATTTTGGGATTGGGGTCTTCCATTAAATTTCGAAGAGGCAAGCCTCCTTCTGTGATTGGAAACAGATGGCTGTTGAGGAAATTGATTGGCTGAAAGGCGGTGTGGAAGGAATTATTCCATTATTTCTCGGCCCATTCTGCAAGTTTCTTGAAAATCTTTATAGCTGATGGTCGGTGTATTGAATATCGCCTCGAAATTTCTAAAATAACAATAAATTTAATTTAATTTAAAGTATATAATTTTCGAAGTACTTACGGTTGCTTCTCCAGATGAGATTCAACTTTGATGGGTTGGCATCAGAAATCTCTTTGCCATTCTCTAATGCTCCCAAGATGAAGATAAATTTTTGCTTCCAGAATTTATCAGCTTCCAATAGATCGTCAATGATTTTTAAGTCATCAACTAGAGGAATGTAGTAGAAGGGAAGATTCAGACCTTTCGATAGTTGGGTTAATGAGATGAACTCTTTAATGCTGATTGGAATCTTGGATAACCGAGATGTCATTATCACTGACATAAGAGTGAACCACTGATTTGGTGTCACTTGAGTGGGGCACAGGTCGAGAAGTTTGAAGTATTCCACAATCATGGGATCTAATGGAAACCGAAGACCCCAATTGATGATTTCGGGATAGACAACCATCTCATCGTCTTTGTAGTTCAAGGGAGTTTCTCCTTCTTTGGGTAGTCGAACCGTGATTTTATCTTCTATTCCCTATTGGTTTTTTTTAAATCTGAATATTGGCTCCCTTTGTAGTATATGTATCGAACTTTTTTTAGTTGAATGATGTAATTAGCCTCGAGATCCCTTAAATTTCTGCCTATAACAGCTTTTTTTTATTCAGATCAAATCCATATTCTTTTGTTTTCCGAGGCTTACGGGTATTTTTATATAGGGTAGTTTCTGAATTCCCATCATTGGATTCAGCTCGGTGATCAGTTTTGGTAGCCTCAGAATCAGCTTCATTGGCTCCAGATATTTCTTCTATATTTTGGGAAGGGTTTTCTTGAGGTAATGGATCCACATTTTCTTGTGAAGGATTATTTGCTCGAGGAACCCCATCGGTTATTTCTCTCTGAGGAGAATCTTGAGTATTTGGGTTCGAAGGGGGAGGAATTGGAATCATTTATGAATCGTTTCCCATAGCTATAAAAGTTCTTCTTTTTTGGTTGTTGAAGGATGATTCGAAGAAAGAGTATTTGATATTTGCCTTAAAGAATATTCTTCACTAATCAAAGAAGAAACTTTAATTTGAGAAGAAGAGACTCGAGGTGTTTTAGGAGCTAGAAATTTGGAAGAGGAATGCTCTTCGATTATCAGAGAAGGAGAGAAACCAGGAGTTTTGGTTTGATCAAAATTACCATAGTAAATTGTTTTGGTGGTTGTTTCAACATGAGTGATATTGATTAATCTTGAAGCTTATATTCCTCCGCTCTTTGAGTAATGCAAAAGTAGTTGTACGATCCGAAGACTAAGTTGTTATCAGGTTCTGGAGATTTTGGTTTTTCGGGAATCTTAATCTTGGAATTTTCGTTTTTTGAGTTTTTTCTCATAAACCGGATGAAGGTTGATCAAAGAAGATGAATATTGATTGGAAAGTTTGGTTTTTTCTGATGAAGATACTGAAAAGAGGAAGAACGCGATGAAGGTGGCCAAGCGTTTGAATTCTCTCTCAAATGATTTGTGTTGTGAGAATGAAACGTGAGGCTATTGTTGAATTTATAAAAAAAAAAAGGATGTGTGAAGTGGAAAGGACCGTGGTTGTGATAGGGCAGAATACAAAGCGGTGAGAAGATTAGGAGCTCGACATTTGTCAGACTAGGCATCTAGCTATGGGTCTAGAAGCTATATAGTCATGATGGATTCGAACAGTAATATGAAACGGTTACATTTTTGTATAGTTTTGATAAAAGTCGATGATTACATTTTGAAGCTCTACTTCCATAATGATTAGAGGAGAACTATTGGCTTTGAAGCTATATCCATTTTTGGTTGCTTCGAATTGGTATCTGTTTTTGGCCGCTTCGAGTTTACTAAATTTTTTGACGGCTTTGAAGTTATATCAGTTTTTGGTTGCTTCAAATTGGTATATGTTTTTGCCTACTTCGAATTTACCAAAGTTTTTTACTTCGAATTTGCATTTTCCGAATTCGAGCTTGTATCATAACAACTGATATGCCATGTGGAAGAATTCAAAGACATTTTAGTTCTCATTCATTTTCAGACATGAGAACTAAGGAGGCTTCTGATATGGAAGTAGGATTTTAAGTCTTTAAATTATAAATAATGTAAGTTTTAGAGAATATTTGTGACTATGTAATATGTTGAGGACTAAAGAGCAATTTGTCCTCTTTTGTAACAGATTTCAGTTTAAGGCTAAGTCTTGGCTCCTCTATATAAAGGACAAGGCTAACCTAATAATGGGGTTGAACACTTTTTTTACTGAACTCATTTGTACTTAAACTTTCTTTCTCTAAAAACACTCTAACTCTTTCTCTCTCTAGAATTCTCTTATAACAATTTCCTAAGGCAAAATCTATACTCATCATATATAATGCGTGATATGTTTGGATCAAGATGGATGCTACTCATAAAATACAGTATTATATCTAGGTTGGTTGCGGTGAAAATGAGGGATGTTGGATTGAAGTTAGCTACAAGAACATTCATTTATACTGTCACACTTTCCAACACATTTTCCATAATCAAGACAACTACAATAAACATGCAATGTCTCCTAACACAAAAAAGATAAGAAAGATCATGGAAAACAAGAAGATCGTGAACAAGAAATACCTATCAATGAACTTACCAAAATGAAGTCCATAATAGTTATTCCGCCAGATGAGATTTATTTCCTAAGTATTGAAAAATCCAACAGGCCACAACTGTTAATCCTTTTCTCACGCAAGTATACGCGGTCAAATAGTAGCAAGTAATAAGTAAGAAAGACCGTTCCCACGAAGACTAGGTGTATAAGACAAGAATTCACTTATGCAACAACGTATGATTATTAAACTAATGCTTGAACGAGTAGTAAAGTATGAATGTAACTAAACAAATCAACTAAAGAAATTATCTAACGAGTTTTACTTATGCGAGAGAAAACATGGAACCCTTATTTCATTGTTTATTTTACTCAGAGTATTAATATACTTAATCAATATGTAAGATAACTATGATTACTAATCAGATAACACAAAATCAGAATACGCTACCTTTCAATACACATAAACCAAACCACTTAAACAACCACAAAAGAGATAGCAGTTAAGCAGACACCGCTTGCATGACAATCCTATATGTCTATATGAATTGAGGTACAATTGGTTTTAAGCACAAGTTACCTATTTCGAATCATGAACAATCACAATATGAATCATTCAAGAACCTATGCTAGCATGGCAAGTTCTAAACCCTTAAATCTACTTTCGCATTCATTAAGGATAAACAAACTAGATGTTCGCGACGCATCTAACGAAAAACACAACCATACTAGGTAACCGATAAACATATCTCAAAAAAATCAATTAAGCAATAAACCCTAAATATTATTCAAACAAATCCGCTAAGGTTCCATGACAATGATTAGTTCATAATTGACCAAATTATCATCATGGGTGCAAAAGTTAACATAATTCTATAGGAAGAATGTAAATAACGAATAAAAGTTCAGAGAAAGTTAAACCGAACAACTGTCTGCCTCCTGCCGACTGATTGTATGTTGCCGCTGCCGAAAGAAAACCCAAAAAACAGCTGTCACCTGCCTTTTGCCGAAAGAGATCTACCGAAGCCGCAAATTTCGATTTCTTTACCTCTCCTGCTCGCGTCGTTCTATGCTTCTCCCTTTTTTTCCATCTCTGTTTTGTATTTTGCCGCAAACCCAATCAGTGCATACTCTCCTTTTACTTCTTTGCTTATTTTCTCTTTATATAACCTTTTCCGAAACCCTAAAAGAAGCCATTAACTTTTTACTGGGCTTTTTTTCTTTTTTTGTTTTTCTTCTGCTCATGAGCCCAATGAAACCTTATCTTGTCGTCCGCTTTTATATCAAGATTGACAACCATAATAATTAATATCAATTCACCACCCTCGGATTCATTTAAATCAACGGCTTATATCAATCTTTAACCAAAGTACCTCAATATAGTTGATAGAAAGAAAAGAAACCAAGAAATCAAAGTCTAAACACTAAAAAACACTTCAATTTTGTGTATCGATTGAATTCAATCGTCGTTGAACTCCAGCCATGAGAGCGGCAACGCCAAGAAGCTACTCTTTTGGACGAGGAAATACATTTCGTCGCACTGAACATGAACCTGTATCTCCCGATTCTAATTTTTCAGTAAAGAATGGAAACAGATTTATCGACACGGACTCTGTCGGCGTAATTCTACTAAAATAGTCTAGCAGAACAGAAGCTGAACGGGTTTTTCAACAACAACATGGAGATTATCATAACAATACTGGAGTTGAGACCCCGATATCTAGACCCAACACAAGAAATCCAACAAATAGCCCTCAAGAAACTAGGGCAGATAAAAAGTTCCAAGGGGTTAAATTCCGGTTTTTTCCTTCGGAAAATACTTGTATGTGTTTCGTCCTCTCTGTCGTCTTGTTCATAACCAACCGATTCTAACACCAAAATATTACGATTCCGTTACCCATCTCTTATACATTCGCCATGCGGCTTGTATGAAGCACGCTGCCCACGTCCTCCAATGATGAGAATAAAACCAAAAGGTACGTTGAAGTTTCTTGCTGTGCAAGCGACGGAATTGGTTGGCTACGAATTTTAAATCTTCGGCTCGGAGTGCAAATGCTTCGACTTCGATTAGAGCTCTTACTGTTCTGGTTGAAGATGGTAAGTTCGAGATTGATTTCGGAAGTAGAGCCCTTGAAAGTAGTTCTTCACTGCAGAAATCACCAGGTCGAAGTATAGTTATGTTGAAGAACCATGTTCGGCCTCTGTGTGTAGTTGAACTGTCTAATCTGCCTCGGATAATAAATAACATTTGGTTAACCGGATCGTCTTCACGGAGTAAGTATGTACCTTCGGTACATAAAGATGATACTAAACGCTCGCATATCTCATCTAGTAGCTGATTATCCATCTGCGAAAAGAAAGGGACTCGTCGGATAAGGTCCAAACAGAGATGTGTTTGTATATCGCGTCGAAGACCAGTACGTAAGTTATGAAGAATAGCTTCTTCATCGACTCCTTTGCTCGCGACCCACTTATACTGAACAAAACGTCGAACACGATGTCTTAAATGCCCTGGGAGTTGGCGATGCATCATCCACTTTTCCGTGTCTCGTCTTTTTAGTCTCCATTTTTCACGACGCACGCTCTTAGATTGCAAAAATGTTTCAGCAAACATTTGACTGCACCGGTGAAGGACAAAACTTTCTCTCAGTACCAGATCTTGCGCTGTATCCAAATGAAATGGGTACGTCCAACATGCGATGGTTCTTTGACCCTTAAATACAGCATAAGTCACCGAGAAGCGGTGAAATGCCATCGACGAGCATCCTACGAGAATGACTGAAAACACGTTAAAACACGACAAATACTTGAGAACCGGCGACGATTTTAAGAATAATGGAGCGTAATAAGTGATATGAAATGCACTTATCAAACCCCCAAACTTAAATCGTTTCTTGTCCTCAAGCAATGCAAAACAGGTTGAGCAATTGATGCATGAATGCAACTGAATTTGTAAGAACGCAATGATCCTGAACGAGTAACCGTAACTAATTCAGCATAAATGCCTCAACGAATGTAATGACCTCGGAATGCGAAATAACTAGGTACTCAAATGTTAACAATACAAGTGAAGAAGCGTGTGTGTGCTCAAACTCAATCGACATGTTCTTAGTACAAAATAATGGAGCTTACTTGTTCTCATAATCACAAGATTAGAAACGAAATACAACCTACATTCTTCATAGTCAAGTTGCACATCCATATTTCCCCGGGGTTGTCAAAGATTTATTATGCTTTACTCTATATACAGACACACAAAGGCTTATTTGACCGTGCAATGGACGAGGTCCCTGAAAGACTTATACAATGGTGTCCATGTAGCAAGCTTTAGGTTAGCGGATCCCAGACCGGAAAAGTCTTAGGTCACTAGACACAAAGTCCCCTAGAACTTAATAACTCGAGTACCAAAGAGCTCATCCTAGCCAATTTTGCCTTCTTTTTTTTTCTTTTTTTTAATTGCAATTAGATTAGGAATGAGTGTGTTTCGCTCCATCTCATTCCACCCCTAGACTACTCGCAATACGCCGCCCCCAGCGAGAGGACGTACGTCGACAAGCGGCTACTAGCCTTTGACGCCTAACTGAATAATACGCATATTTATCTTTCAACTCCCCCAAACTTATCTTTTTACAATCCATGAGCTAATAAAGGATTTAGGTCTAATTCTGAACCTAACCAAGGATTATGTATAACAATACTCAAGTGTGTTCGTAACTAGCATAAAAACAATCGATGAGTCTACGTGTATTAATTGTGCTTCTACATCGAGCGAGCTAGCTTACAAGCAACCTAATTAGATTTTATTCCTACTGTCATTCCAAACAATTTTCATCATTGGCTACTTAAGTAGAAACAGCAACTGAAGGGATCAAAGAGGCGAAATGCATGAAAAAATGCTATGCTAATAGACTAAGTCGATCCTCAACACATTCTATATAATCATGGCATGAATATGCAAATAAGCATGACTAACATGAATAACTACTATGATGAATGCAACTACAAGAAATTGAAAGATAAAAGAAACACTCCCCTATTCGTCCAGCAGTGTTGATCATTGTTTCCCAGTGGGTTGCCTCCCACGAAGCGCTTGTTTAACGTCGATAGCTCGACGATACCACTTGGAGTCATATAGTGTCGAGGCTGATGCTGAATGCCTCGCGGTTCCCCACATCTCTATATTAATGCTTGAGTCGTTGACCATTGACTTTGAATGCTTTGTCTGGCGATTCCTCAAAGATTTCAACTGCTCCATGTGGATATACTGTCTTGACTTTAAAAGGTCCAGACCATCTTGACTTAAGCTTCCCTGGGAAAATCTTTAGACGAGAGTTGAAAAGAAGAACCATTTGACCCGGCTCAAAAGCTTTATGTAGAAGCTTTCTATCATGCCATTTCTTGACTTTTTCCTTATACATCTTCGAGTTCTCATAGGCTTGAGACCGAAACTCGTCAAGTTCATTCAATTGAAGCACACGCTTCTCGCCAGCTGCTTGAATGTCGAAATTCAACTTCTTTAAAGCCCAAAATACCTTATGCTCAAGTTCTGCTGGAAGATGACAAGCCTTACCATATACTAACTGAAATGTTGACATCCCAAGTGGAGTTTTGTAAGCCGTTCGGTATGCCCATACTGCTTCATCTAACTTCAGAGACCAATCTTTCCTTGAAGGTTCGCTTGATTTCTCGATTCGAGACTTCAGCTTGACCATTAGTTTGAGGGTGGTAAGCGGTAGCAACACGATGAGAAACACCATATTTAGCCAACAATGCTGTAAACTGACGATTGCAAAAATGAGTCCCTTCATCACTGATTATAGCATGAGGAGTTCCGAAGCGAGTGAATATTTGCTTACGAAGGAAATTGAGCACTACCTTAGCATCGTTAGTTGGGAGAGCTTTCACCTATACCCACTTAGATACGTAATCCACAACTAAGAGTATGTATAGATTGTTGCAGGAGGAAACAAATGGTCCCATGAAATTTATTCCCCGTACATCGAATACCTCAACCTCAAGAAGTATATTAAGGGGCATCTCATTTCGCCTAGAAATATTACCAACCCTTTGGCATCGATCGCATCTAGGAACGTACAAATGAGCATCCTTAAACAAGGTAGGCCAGTAGAAACCTGCTTGAAGAACTCGAGCAGCTGTCTTATCCCCAGCATAATGTCCTCCATAAACCGTAGAGTGACAATCATGTAAAACTTTCTCAATCTCACTGTAAGGAATGCAACGTCGGATCATCTTATCAGCACACTGTTTAAACAAGAATGGTTCATCCTAAAGATACCATTTCACGTCATGCAAGAATTTCATTTGTTGAGCCCAAGTAAAATCTGAAGGAATCACGTTGCTAACCAGATAGTTAACAAAATCAGCAAACCATGGTACTTCTTCTTGGATCAAGAACAACTGCTCATCAAGGAAACATTCATTGATAAGAATTCCATCTCCCTTGTCTTTCTCATGTTGCTCAAGACGTGAGAGATGGTCAGTTACCTGGTTTTTAGTCCCCTTTCTGTCTTTAATTTCCAACTCGAATTCTTGAAGATAGAGTACCCATCGAATTAAGCGAGGTTTTGCATCCTTTTTAGATAGCAGGTACTTGATAGCCGAATGATCCGTGAAAACCGTGACCTTAGTACCAAGCAAGTAGGATCTGAATTTCTCAAAACCATAGACAACCGCCAAAAGCTATTTTTCAGTAACTGTGTAGTTTTGTTGTGCATCATTGAGGGTTTTACTAGCATAGTGAACCACGTGAAACACCTTTAGCTTCCTTTGACCAAGAACGACTCCCACAGCGAAATAACTAGCATCACACATCATCTCAAATGGCTCTTCCCAGTTAGGCGCAGTGATGATAGGGGCTGAAGTCAACTTTTTCTTCAAGAGCTCAAAAGCAACGAAACACTCTTCAGTAAATCGAAAGGGAACTTCCTTTTCCAGTAGACTACAAAGTGGTTTGGTGATCTTTGAGAAGTCCTGAATAAAACGTCTATAAAATCCAGCATGACCAAGAAAACTACAAATTCCTTTTACTGAGAAGGGAGGAGGAAGTTTTTTGATCGTTTCAAGCTTGGCCTTGTCCACTTCTAAACCCCTCTTAGACACCTTGTGTCCAAGGATGATACCTTTTTGAACCATGAAGTGATATTTTTCCCAATTAAGAATGAGGTTTGTTTTCACACATCTCTCAAGTACTCTACCCAGATTAGATAGACAGCCATCGTATGATTTCCCAAAGACCGTGAAATCGTCCATGAACACCTCCATGATATCACCAACCATTTCAGAGAAAATAGCCATCATGCACCTTTGAAAAGTAGCGGGTCCATTGCAAAGTCCAAACGAGACAAGTCGAAAAGCAAAGGTACCAAAAGGGCATGTGAAGGTCGTCTTCTCCTGATCTTCTGGAGCTATACAAATCTGATTGTATCCTGAATATCCATCGAGCATACAGTAATATTCATGGCCCGCCAACCTATCCAACATCTGATCAATAAATGGAAATGGAAAGTGATCTTTTCTAGTGGCCTTATTCAATTTACGATAATCCATGCAAATTCTCCATCCAGTGACTGTCCGAGTGGGGATGAGTTCATTCTTTTCATTTGTTACTACTGTCATTCCTCCCTTCTTTGGTACACATTGCATCGGGCTTACCAACTGACTGTCTGAAATAGGATAGATAATGCCTGCATCTAGCCACTTCAGAATTTCTTTCTTCACCACCTCTTTCATGATAAGATTTAGTCTCCTCTGATGTTCGATAGATGGTTTGCTCCCTTCTTCGAGCAGAATCTTGTGCATGCAGTAAGAGGGACTGATTCCCTTGATATCTGCTATGGTCCAACCAATGGCTGATTTGAACTTCCTCAGGACTCTCAATAGCTTTTCTTCCTTACTACCTGAAAGGTTAGATGCAATAATAACAGGCAATGTAGATGACTCTCCTAAGTAAGCATACCTGAGATGATCTGGTAGTGGTTTGAGTTCAAGTTTAGGAGATTCTTCTAGCGAAGGTTTAAGCCTTTCCTGAGAATCCTTAAGATCACCCAGTCTGAGCGACTCATGTGGAATATTGAGCCTCTTTTGATACGGGGCTGCCTGTAGTAGTTGAACACATTCGGATATCTCTTCGTCTTCTAAGTCAGATTCACCATGTAGAACTCTGCCTAGAACATCTGAACTCGCATACCGATCCACCTCATTGTTGTGCAAAGAATCGATCATATCCAACCTGAAACATTCTTCATCCTCTGTTGGAGATTTCATAGCCTTGCAAACGTTGAAAGTGACATTCTGATCTTGCACTCTCATAGTGAGTTCCCCTCTTTGGACATCGATCAGAGTTTTTCCCGTAGCCAAGAATGATCTTCCCATGATTATGGGGATGTTTTTGTCTTCTTCAAAATCCAAGATAATGAAGTCAGTAGGAAAGATGAGCTTGTCTACCTTTACTAATACATCTTCTACGATCCCACGAGGATATGTGATAGAACGATCAACCAACTCTAAAGAGATATTAGTCGGTTTTGGCTCAGGTAGCCCAAGTTTCTCAAACACAGATAGGGGCATCAGATTGATGCTCGCTCCCAAATTACATAAACATTTGCTGAAAGTTAAATTGCCGATTGAACAAGGAATGGTGCAGCTTCCTGGATCTTTAAGTTTGGGAGGCAATTTTTGTTGTAAGATCGCACTGCATTCCTCAGTGAGCGCCACTGTCTCAAAATCACCAAGCTTTAGCTTTTTCGAAAGAATTCCCTTCATGAACTTGGCATAACTAGGCATTTGCTCTAATGCTTCAGCAAAAGGTATGTTGATGTGTAGCTTCTTGAATACCTCCAGAAATCTCCCAAACTGAGCATCTAGCTTCTGTTTCTGCAACATTTGCGGAAAAGGTGGAGGAGGGTAGATCGTAGGTTCAACAACTGACTGAGATGGCTTGTTAGGTGGCTGATCTTGACCAGAATTAACCTCAGATGAGGGCTGATTTTGAGCAGAATTTTTCAGAATGGGCTGATTTTGAGAAGAATCTACCTCTTGTTCAACTGTGGGGTTCTCAGCAACCTTTCCTGATCGCAAGGTGATAGCTTGGCATTGCTCCTTGCCGTCCTGTTTACCTGGATTATGTTTCGTGTCGCTATGAAGAACTCCCCAAGGTCTAGCAATCATGTTACTGGCCATCTGCCCAATCTGATTTTCCAAGGTCTTGTGAGACACCGTCAGACTTTTAATCATTAACTTCATCTCTTCGAATTCAGAGTCTCTCACAGAATGTTGAGAAGGGTCAGGATGTTGATTCTAAGCTTGTTGTTGGTGCCCTTGTTTTTGAAATCCAAGAGGAGCGTATGGCTTAGCACCATAATGCTGATTACCTTGTTGATTATTGCTCTAACTGAAGTTCGGATGATTTTTGTTGCTTGGGTGATAGGTGTTTGAGATTGGTTGTTGATTCTGCCTCTGAAAGTTACTCACAAATTGCACTGACTCAGTAGAGATTGGGCGTTGTTGAGTGTCATGCCCTCCAGCACAAATCTCGCACACACTAGCTACCTGCTGTACCCCTAGTTTAGTCAAAGAATTTACCTTCATGTTTAGAGCTTCAAGCTAAGCTGCAAAAGCAGTGGCAGTGTCTACGTTAAGAATACCAGCTACTTTATGTTGTGACTGTCTCTGAGAAGGGTTCTGGAATTCATTAGCAGCCATCATCTCAAGGAACTCATGAGCCTCCTCATAGCTTTTTGTTAATAAGGCTCCCCCAGATGCAGCATCGACCATGGGCCTTGTTTGCGCACCCAACCCATTGTAGAAGCAATTTATTACTAACCAATCAGGCATCTCATGATGAGGACATTTTTTGAGCATCTCCTTGTAACGCTCCCAAGCTTCACTTAAGGATTCACCATATGACTGGGAAAAGTGAGTAATAGCATTCCTCAAGGCGGTTGTTCTTGCCATAGGAAAGAATTTTGAGAGAAATTTATGTGCTTGTATATCCCAAGTAGTGATCGAGCCTGCTGGTAAAGAGTGTAACCAGCTCTTAGCTTTGTCCCTCAGAGAAAATGGGAAGAGTCTCAGTCTTATGGCATCATCTGAAACACCGTTGAACTTGAAAGTATCACAGATTTCAAGGAAGGTCATAATGTGCATATTAGGATCCTCAGATGAAGCTCCCCCAAACTGACAAGAATTCTGCATCATCTGAATAGTGTTGGGTTTAATCTCAAAATTATTCGCATCGATATTGAGTCAGACAATGCTAGACTGAATATCCATGATCTTTGGTTGAGAGTATTCCATGAGTGCTTTTGGAGCTGGATCTCCCATTGTAGAATTAGTATCAGAATCTGTGAATATCAACTCTGTTCCTTGCTGTGTTTCAAGCTCCTTTTGTACTAGTGCTCTAGTTTGAGACCGTGTTTGCATACACGCTCAAGTACCTGAAGCACAAGAAAACACACAAAAAGAAAGTAACCGAATCAAGTCAGTAGTTTTATAACGACTCATGTTGATAAGAAATGAAACTGTCAAATAACACCGAGTCCCCGGCAACGGCGCCAAAAACTTGTTAATCATTTTCTCACGCAAGTATACGCGGTCAAATAGTAGCAAGTAATAAGTAAGAAAGATCGTTCCCACGAAGAATAGGTGTATAAGACAAGAATTCACTTATGCAACAACGTATGATTATTAAACTAATGCTTGAACGAGTAATAAAGTATGGATGTAACTAAACAAATCAACTAACGAAATTATCTAACGAGTTTTACTTATGCGAGAGAAAACATGGAACCCTAACTTCATTGTTTATTTTACTCAGAGTATTAATATACTTAATCAATATGTAAGATAACTACGATTACTAATCAGATAACACAAAATCAGAATACGCTACCTTTCAATACACGTAAACCAAACCACTTAAACAACCACAAAAGAGATAGAAGTTAAGCAGACATCGCTTGCATGACAATCCTATATGTCTATATGAATTGAGGTACAATTGGTTTTAAGCACAAGTTACCTATTTTGATTACATAGGGTAATATGATATGGTTAATGACATATTACGAATCATGAACAATCACAATATGAATCATTCAAGAACCTATGCTAGCATGACAAGTTCTAAACCCTTAAATCTACTTTCGCAATCATTAAAGATAAACAAACTAGATGTTCGTGACGCATCTAACGAAAACACAACCATACTAGGTAACCGATAAACATATCTCAAACAAATCAATTAAGCAATAAACTCTAAATATTATTCAAACAAATCCGCTAAGGTTTCATGACAATGATTAGTTCATAATTGACCAAATCATCATCATGGGTGCAAAAGTTAACATAATTCTATAGGAAGAATGTAAATAACGAATAAAAGTTCAGAGAAAGTTAAACCGAACAACTGTCTGCCTCCTGGCGACTGATTGTATGTTGCCGCTGCCGAAAGAAAACCCAAAAAACAGCTGCCACCTGCCTTTTGCCGAAAGAGATCTACCGAAGCCGCAAATTCCGGTTTCTTTACCTCTCCTGCTCGCACCGTTCTACGCTTCTCCCTTTTTTATTCGTCTCTGTTTTGTATTTTGCCGTAAACCCAATTAGTGCATACTCTCCTTTTACTTCTTTGCTTGTTTTCTCTTTATATAACCTTTTCCGAAATCCTAAAAGAAACCATTACCTTTTTACCGGGCTTTTTTTCTTTTTTTCTTTTTCTTCTACTCATGAGCCCAATGAAACCTTATCTTGTCGTCTGCTTTTATATCAAGATTGACAACCATAATAATTAATATCAATTCACCACCCTCGGATTCATTTAAATCAACGGCTTATATCAATCTTTAACTCAAGTACCTCGATATAGTTGATAGAAAGAAAAGAAACCAAGAAATCAAAGTCTAAACACTAAAAAAACACTTCAATCTTGCGTATCGATCGAATTCAATCGTCGTTGAACTCCAGCCATGAGAGCGGCAACGCCAAGAAGCTACTCTTTTGGACGAGGAAATACATTTCGTCGCACTGAACATGAACCTGTATCTCCCGAGTCTAATTTTTCAGTAAAGAATGGAAACAGATTTATCGGCACGGACTCTGTCGGCGTAATTCTACCAAAAGAGTCTAGCAGAACAGAAGCTGAACGGGTTTCTCAACAACACCATGGCGATTATCATAATAATACTGGAGTTGGGACCCCGATATCTAGACCCAACACAAGAAATCCAACAAATAGCCCTCAAGAAACTAGGGCAGACAAAATGTTCCAACGGGTTAGATTCCGGCTTTTTCCTTCGGAAAATGCTTGTATGTGTTTCGTCCTCTCTGTCGTCTTGTTCATAACCAACCGATTCTAACACCAAAATATTACGATTCCGTTACCCATCTCTTATACATTCGCCATGCGGCTTGTATGAAGCACGCTGCCCACGTCCTCCAATGATGAGAATAAAACCAAAAGGTACGTTGAAGTTTCTTGTTGTGCAAGCGACGGAATTGGTTGGCTACGATTTTAAATCTTCAGCTCGGAGTGCAAATGCTTCGACTTTGATTAGAGCTCTTACTGTTCTGGTTGAAGATGGTAAGTTCGAGATTGATTTCGGAAGTAGATCCCTTGAAAGTAGTTCTTCACTGCAGAAATCACCAGGTCGAAGTATAGTTATGTTGAAGAACCCTGTTCGGCCTCTGTGTGTAGTTGGACTGTCTAATCTGCCTCGGATAATAAATAACATTTGGTTAACCAGATCGTCTTCACGGACTAAGTATGTACCTTCGGTACATAAAGATGATACTAAACGCTCGCATATCGCTTCTAGTAGCTGATTATCAATCTGCGAAAAGAAAGGGACTCGTCGGACAAGGTCCAAACAGAGATGTGTTTGTATATCGCGTCGAACACCAGTAGGTAAGTTATGAAGAATAGATTCTTCATCGACTCCTTTGCTCGCGACCCACTTATACTGAACAAAACGTCGAACACGATGTCTTAAATGCCCTGGGAGTTGGCGATGCATCATCCACTTTTCCGTGTATCGTCTTTTTAGTCTCCATTCTTCACGACGCACGCTCTTAGATTGCAAAAATGTTTCAGCAAACATTTGACTGCACCGGTGAAGGACAAAACTTTCTCTCAGTACCAGATCTTACGCCGTATCCAAATGAAATGGGTACGTCCAACATGTGATGGTTCTTTGACCCTTAAATCCAGCATAAGTCACCGAGAAGCGGTGAAATGCCATCGACGAGCATCCTACGAGAATGACTGAAAAACACGTTAAAACACAACGAATACTTGAGAACCGGCGACGATTTTAAGAATAATAGAGCGTAATAAGTGACATGAAATGCACTTATCAAACTAAAAGAACCTGCAAAGATAGCTGATAAGACCTCTCATTATACCACTAAGAAGAATCATGGAAAGAGGATCGCAGTCAAAAGATCATCAGATATTATCATTCAACAAAAGAGCAGTTGGTCAAGAATCACAATGAGAAAGAAATCATAGATGTCATCAAATCATTAGATAATGATTATGATTCATCTCCATTAGTGTTATATGATACTTTTTCTACTAGAAATCACACACCTAACCAAAAAAACAGTGTAGCCTCCCAATAACTCATATCTCAAAGAAGAAAGAAATAGACACCACCTTTCAAAACTTTCTCAAGAAGAAGCTGAAACAGGCAAGGAATAAATAGAAAAACACTCAGTTTTTATAAAGTCTCTCTAATTTGCAGAACCAAAAATATATACTCTCAAAAACCCCCATGATCAAAATTCTAAACTGGAATATATGTGAGATTGGTAACAAGGCTTCTGTTCGCAAGCTGAATTGTATTATGTATAAAGATAATATTAGATTTCTAATCATCCAAGAACATATGATCAATTGTAATCGTCAAGAGCTTATTGCTAATAAGCTGGGTTTTGATAAGTTTGTGGCTAATATTTCTAACAAAATATGACTGTTTTGGAAGGATAAGTTTAGGATCAAAGTTTTGTTAGATCATGAGCAATGTCTTTATACTAAGATTAAGCTTTCTTTTTTAAATAAAACCTTTTACCTAACCTTTGTTTACGCTGAATGCCAAAAAAATAATAGAGTTAATATGTGGGAGACTCTTAGAATGATTTCTAACATTGTTAAAGAATGGCTCACTCTAGGTGATTCCAACACTATAAGTTCCCCTTCTGAGCAACTTGGATGTACCATTTTCAGCAATCAAAGTGCTGATGACTTTAATGAAATGATTCAAGACTGTTGTCTTGAGGATGCATGCTACATTGACACTAATTACTCGTGGACTAACTAGACTAAATGGAGATGCCTCGACAGAGCTCTCTATAATCAATCTTGGACTAATTATTTCTATGATACAAAAGAGACTTATATGGCTCGCACGTGTTCTGATCATACCCCTCTGTATATCAACATCATAAAAGATAGTATCAAGCACAACTCTAGTTTCAACGTTTTGAATATGTGAACTCTTGATAACAGCTTGCTTAACCTAGTTGAAACTAACTGGAACCAAACTATGAAGGGATTCCCTTTGTTTATCTTATGGAACAAAGTTAAAAGGCTCAAAGTTACCTTAAAGGATTGGAACAAGAACCACTTTGGAAACATTTTTTATAAATTTCTAGCCATTGAAGAATCTGTCAAATCTTTGGAAGAAATATATCAGAACTCTAACATCTATGAGGCCAGAAAAAATCTCTCTAAAGCTAAATGAGATTATCTTCTTGCTTTAACTATGGAGGAGGATTTCTGGTTTTGAAAATTTTACTCTTCTTGGATCAAGGATGGAAATATAAATACGAATTTTTTTCACAATTACGTTAAAAAGAAAAGAAGAAGAAGCAGAATCTCTAGTAGTAAAATCAACAACAACTGGATTACACAAGAGGATCAAATCAACACCTCTGCTGAAATCTATTTCAAAGATACCCTCTCCTCTCATTCTTTCAATAAGACTGATGAAGAAGATGCTTGTATGAATGATAAACTATTAAATATAATTTCTAAAATTATAAATGATTTAGCTAATACCTTAGTGGTTGCTGCTCTAACAGAAGAGGAAATCTATAGAACCATTCAAAGCTTCAAGGCCTTTAGTGCAGTTGGAATGGACGGATTTAACAGATGTTTCTTCTTGACTTGCTGGAAGATCGTCAAAGAAGACCTTTGCAATGCCATTCAATTTTTCATCCTTGGTCAAGACACCATCAAAATCATAATGGCTACCGGCATTTTCTTAATCCCAAATACCAACAATCCTTTTAGTTGAAAATATTTTAGGTCCATAAGCGTGTGAACATTTTTAAATAGAATCATGTTAAAAATATTGAACAATAGATAGACTAATATTCTTCCTATGTGAAGGACAGAACTATACGAGGCAACATACTTATTGAAAAAGAGCTATTTCGTGATATGAAAAGAAGTCCTAAGGCTGGTAACATCATGATAAAATTTGATATGTCGAAAGCTTTCGATAATCTTTCTTATAGATTTAGGTTCTCAAATCATCTGGTTTCCAGAAACAGATTTATTAACCTAATAAGAAGCCTAATCAAGTTTCTTTATGTTTCTATTATCATTAATGGTAAAGCTATAGGTTTATTTAAGACTAAAAGATGTGTGAGACAAGGAGATCCATTGCAATCTAGTCTCTTTATCATAACTAAAGAAGTCCTCATTAGAGGAATCAAATTAATGTTTGAAGCTAACAAAACCTTGAAATACTCTTGTAGAAGCAATATGAGTATTCCTTGTCTTGTTTTTGCCGATGATATTCTTATTTTCACTAATGGATTAGTTTCTTCTATGAAAATCATAAGTGCCTTGTTACAAAACTATTAATACATGTCTGGTCAAGCAATAAACACAGAGAAGACCATGATTATTACTTCCACTAATCTTCCTTAAGATAGGATTAATTCCTTTGCTATTCAAACCAGTTTTAGCATTGACTATCTACCTAATACTTACTTGGGAATCCGTCTCAAACACTAATAACAACAAGAGAAATTATTATACTCTTCTAGATAAGATCAGAATCAAAATTAGTGATTGGGAAAGCAAAAAAGCTTTTTTATGGCGGTAGGATAATGCTTATCAATTCAGTAATAGGTATTCCTTCTTATTAGATGCAGTGTCTGATATTGCCAAAGACTACCATCACTCAAATTGAAAGATTACTCGACAAATTTTTGTGGGGTTCAAGAAATGACTCCAAACAAATCCACTGGTCAAGCTGGCAAACTTACTGTAAAACGTTTAGTGAAGGTGGCCTCAACATGAGAAGCCTTAATGACATTCAAAAGGCTTATTCTTATAAGCTCTGGATCAGATTCAAAAAGAATAACTCTCTCTTGGCTAACTTCCTTCATAGTATATATTGTAAAGACAGTCATCCCCTTCAATTAAACTACTATAAGCATGGTTTTTCCTACCTGGAAGAGGCTCTCTAAAATCAAAAACGATGTTGAGAATCATATCAAGTAGAAATTGGGCAAAGGCAACATAGATTTTTGGCTCGAGAAATGGTTTGAAAAGTCTCCTTTTATTAAGTTTGAAGATAACATTGACAATAACTGGTTAAAGGGAGCACATGTAAACATATTATGGATCAACAATGAATGGAACTTGAATAGGATAAGTCCTCTTCTTTCTCCTAATAAATGAATGGAACCAGAAGAAGGACTTTATTGTATGGAATCTATCAAAAGACAGTGGACACTCATTCGGGAGCTTCTCCCTAGTGATTCTATAATGCAATCTAAGCACATTCCTATTGTATCTAAGTGTCAGTTTTGTAGAAACCTTGAAACAACTGACCGTCTCTTTGTATCATTTTCTTTTGCTTGGATTTTATGGTCTTATTTTGCATATTTATTCAATATAAAGATTAGCAAATACATGTCTCGAATTCATAAGGTAAGGTGTTGGTTCTCGTCTTCCCAAAGAAAAATTCATGTTAAAACTATTTTGTTAGTCATCATAAACTAGGTAATTTAACATACCAAAAATAAAGTGAAGATGAAAATGAGTCCTTTCTCTCATATTCTATCTAATAAACACATTAAGTTCATGATTTATAGCCTAGATCAAATTAACATTCTTAAGGAGAAGCACTCGAAAAAATCTGGCAATGCAGCTATAGTTATAGACTGTATCAATCACATCAATACGAGCAAGAAAGTAGCTTACCTAATGTGGAAGCTACATTTCCCTCGTAAATGTAAACTCAATACAAATGCAAGCTGTCTTTCTACATGTGAATCAAGCAAAGGAATCATCATTTTTTACAGCAATGGTAGCCTCGTCTATGGATATAGCAATCTTTACGACAAGCTATCTCCAATCCAAGCTGAAGTAAGGGCTCTTCACGACGGCCTTCTAATCTGTAAGATAAAAAGGTTTAAATAAAATTGACATTGAAACGGACTCTAAGATATTAGTTTCCCTTCTCTCATCTGGACAGTATCCCTCACTCTTGGATTCTATCCTTAAGAATATAAGAATGATAATCTCTCCTTCTATGAACCTTAATTATATATTCAGAGACCGAAACCAAGCGGTCGACTGGCTCTCTAGATGGAATCTGAAGTGTAAGATGGAGATGAACTATCAAAACTTACAGGCTCCTATCATGCTTGAATCTATATGTTTCTTAGAGAGCGTGGGTTTGGGTTACGTAAGAATAGACTAATTTCTTAATTAAATATCCTTCTCTCTACTAACTGAGATTTTTCTTCTACGGGACTCGCTTAAATCAATCAAGCTCGTGGATAATTATCTCAATTGGGAGAATTCTGCAGATTTTGCATCTCAGCATGATCTTACCTTGGCCATCATTCTTGTTAAGGCTCTTGTTCCCAATCCTCTCAGTTTCATTCTTCTTATTCTAGAAAGAAATTCGTCTATGTTTGATTTACTGAATTTGATGTCTCTATTCATATTTTTGAAGAGACTAATCTTGTACATCATTCTTGATTTCCCCAAGAGAATATTGTACCTAGATCCTTCTTTGGTTAGCTAAACCAGTCTTGCTCACTCGAGAATCCACAATTTGGTCTCGCTCTTCTAATCCAGTGAAGATTAGAGTCGCCTCCCTCTAATTCTGTTTGCTCGCCAGTCTACTAATCATCGTGGTCTTAATTTAGTCTTGATGAAGATTGAAGAATCTCTACCTCTTCGACTCTATTTTTGTACGTTCTTGTTTCTGAAAGGAAATCCTTTGAAGCTAGTTGTCTATTCGTTGTCAAAATTTGGAAGGAGAGTGTTTTTGGTTGAAAAATTTGACACTTTCCACCTATCCTCGTAACTCTTCTCTCAATTGTAAACCTATGGGGTTTCTTTATTTCAATGAAATTTTGTTAGCTTGGAAAAAAGACTCAGCACAAGGACCTGTCTCTAAATCAGGTATATAAAAGATTTGATATCCAAAAGCCCAAGGTTTGTATAACGCAATACAAACCTTGAAACTGATATACATTGTTTTATATGAGACTAAATATTTTCGCGTACGTTTTTAGACTGGAAGCTGCAATACCATTTCAAATTGAGACCTGCAATACCAGCTCTTAACGTGTTTAGCATTTCTTCTTTTTCATATCGGCAAATAATTTGTCACTAGAGGACTTCCTAGTATGCTACTAGTGTAAAGCAAGGACCTCACTTTAAAGTTTATGTAGAGCTTCAAACAAAGCTTGCAGTGTCGATCTCTGAAAGAAAGCCACAAGCTTCATTCCTACTAATATCAAAATTAGTTACAAAGATTGAATAAAACATAGTGAATTAGACTTATCTTTTATTCGGAAGTTATTCACCTGGATGACCAGCTCGCAATAAATTCGCAACCATATATATGATGAAGTGGTGTTCCTTTTCTTCAATGAACCCAAACATAGACGGGAGTTCTACTTTGCTTCCGAAAATCCCCATATTTCCTTCTTTTAATTAAAAATATGTGCTACTTAATTACTTTGCAACGCTTTACTATGTTGGAACTCGGTTCTGAGGTTGATGCAGTCCTTTCATCTTTCATTCGACTTATTTTTTAAGTAAATGTTGTACTTAGAAGCATAATTATTAAAAAAGTCTATCAATGATCGAAACAAAACTGTCATTTGGCGAATAATCACCAAAGTGTTAGCTTAAGAATAAAATTGAGAAAGAGAAAGTTGAGAAAGAAAAAATTGTTGAGTTAATGAATTGATAAAAAGATGTTTTTAAATAGGTTTTACAAGAAATTTATAAAAGTTTGGTTTAACTCAATAAAGAGTTTTTAATGAAAGTTAATACACATGAAGATTTGGTCTAACCCATTAAATAGTTTTGAATGGAAATAAATATAACATAAAACGTTTAAAATTTAAAATCCTCCCTTAAACTGAAATCCTGTAGATATGAGTTTAAAAGAACAAATTAATCCTCTACAAAAAAAACTATTTTAGGGTAGTACATGAACATACTCCAAGTAAACTACGCAGCTTCACAAATGTAGCCAATTTAAGAGGCTTGGTCTGTATATCTGCAACTTGGTCTTCACTTCGACAATAAACCAGTTTGATTGTTCCATCATTACTAAGATCTATTAGAAAACAATATTTCACATCAATATGCTTACTACTTCTGTGTAGCACAGGATTTTTGGAGAGTTTGATTGTTGAGATGCTATCACATAAAAACTGTAGTAGCTTCCACTTGCTTGAACTTGAATTCTTCAAGCATTCTTCTCAACCAGACGGCTTGACAAGCACAAGTTGTAGCAGCAATAAATTCAGCTCTGTAGTTGATAAGGTGACAATTTGTTGCTTCTTAGAAGACCATGAAATAGCCTCAGTGCCCAACATAAAAACATAGCTTGAAGAGCTCTTTTTATCAACTTGATCTCCTGCATAATCACTGTCAGTAAACCCAAACAGGTCTAATTTTTCACATTTTTTGTACAATAACCCAAATCTCTAGTTTCTTGAAAATAACGAAGGATTCCCTCGGCAGCTAACAAATGCATTTTTGATGGATTCTCCATATATCTACTTATTAAACTCACATAATACATTATATATGGTCTTGTTGCTGTTAAATACATCAAACTGCCAACAATTTGCTTATAAATTATGTTGTCCACCTTCTTTCTTTTATGATCTTTGTTTAGCTTCAAGCCAAACTTAGTTAGAGTGCTTACAGGATTGCAATCCTTCATTTGAAACCTATCAAAAACATCTTCCACATACTTAGTTTTAGATATAAAAATCTCATTAACTGATTGAACTACTTATATGCCAAGGAAATAATGCATTATACAAAGATAAGACATTTCAAATTCAATCATCATGGATTTTTTGAATTCTTTAAACATTACACTATCATTTCTAGTAAATATGATATCATCTACATATAAGCAAACAATGAGTAGTTTCCTTTTATCCCCAATCTTAACAAAAAGTGTGTGCTCGTATGGACATTTGTGAAAGCCTTGTTTAAAAAAATAAGCCTCGATGTGCCTATATCAAGCTCGCGGAGCTTATTTTAAGCCATGAATAGATTTCTTTAATTTATAAACTTTATGCTCATTTCCAATCTTAATATGACCAAGAGGTTGGTCTACAAATACACGTTCTTCCAAGTTTCCATGCAAAAATACCTATTTGACATCTAGCTGAAAAATAGACCAATAATTATGTGTCGCCAATGGGATCACCAATCTGATTGTATCATGTCTTGCAACAGGAGCAAAAACTTATGTATATTCAATCTCATATTTTTGCTTATATCCCTTAGCTACCAAACACGCCTTATACTTTTCAACTTTACTATTTTCTTTTAGTTTTGTTTTGAAACCCCACTTTAAACCAATGGTTGTGTGCCCTTTTGGAAGATCAGTCAGCTCCCAAGTACCATTTTTTCAATAACATTAATTTCATCATCCATCGTCTTCTTTTATTTTTCTTCTTTGACAGCACTTTTAAAGGATGTAGGATCACAATCTGAAAATAAAGCAAAGTGAGTTATTGGATCATAAATTTTAGTTACCTCATTGTCTTCCATTCATGCATGAATTTTTCGAAGTCGAAGAAGAGATTGAGCTTCTACATCATTAGATTTGACTACTGTTGGAAAACTTTCAGCACCTGATGGAGTTGCTTCTGATGAATTTTCAAGTATAAAGACTGCTGGAGTTGGTTCGCTTTCATAATCGTTGTCAAAAAAGCAATATCGCGGCTTGTCACAATTTTCTAAGTTAACGGATTAAACAATTTATAAGCTTTTAATGTTTCACTCACACCAAGAAAAATACATTTTCCCTATTATCATCAAGTTTTTCCTTTAATCATTCGAAATATGCGCATAAGAAATGCAGCAAAAAAATTAAAAATAATCTAGAGTTGGTTTTCTTCCACTCCAAGCCTCCTCTGGCGTCATATTTTGAATAACATATGTAGGATTTTTGTTCAAAATATGAAAATATTTTGGAATTCTCCCTCTTGCCCACAAGTTTCTCACCATATTGAGGATTGTTCTATTTTTCCTCTCTGGTACACCATTTTGTTGTGTTGTATAAGCAGTTGTTAACTCTCTTTAAATGCCATGAATGTCACAAAAAACTTTAAATTTGGTTGAGGAATATTCTTCACCACGATCTGTTTGAAGGGTCTTAATGGTCTTTCCCGTTTTATTTTTCACACGAGCCTTGAAGCTTTTAAATGCACAAACAGCTTTTGATTTTTTCTGTAAAAACTAAACCCAAGTTTTCTCGAGTATAATCACCAGTGAAGGTAATTAGGTATCTTTTAACTCCGTTAGAAATGGGTGTTATCGGACCACAAACATCATATTGAATTAACTCCAAAACTACTTTTCCCTAATCAACCATTCTTTGTTCTATTTGACACTAGCTGTTGTTGGATATATGTCTCACGATAATCTTAATAAGATAAAATTATCGTGATATAATAAGACACATTTAATGTTTTCTTGTTTAATAAAAAAATTAATTATATGACTAATCATAATATTTTAAAAATAGCGGAGATTGTTTAAAAAATAAAAAATAGCTACACATTTTTGTCCAAAAATAAATATTGCCAAAGATTATTTTCCAAAACTTTTGATGAACTATATGACCAATCAAATCGATGTAGCCCAAAAAGTCCAAACAAAAAGTTTTTTAATTATATTTTATTTTATTCAAATATCTTATATTATTTAAATCAAATCTAATTGTATAAATATTTTATTTTATTTTATTTTATTTTATTTTAATACATTTATTTATTTCCTTGTATTCTAATTTAAGGTTTTGAGTAGCTATTATATAAAGCCTCATTGCCTTAATTTATTTTAATTTTTTGGAATAATATATTTTTTATCTCTGAAAATTTCAATCTTTATTATTATCATTATTATTTTCGGAGGAAACCCACAGCCACTACTCAGAGTGCAATGAGTGCGCACAGGGTAAACCCTCAGTCTGACGCAATAGCCTGCAAACCAACGCCAAAAGGTAAACCACACAAGGTGACAGGCTCAGCCGAGAAAGCATATGTAGAGGAACTCGAACTCATGACCTTTGTTTAAAGCATACCTTACTCAACCAACTCGGTTACCCCCTTGGGGGCCTTAGGGTTTCATTATGTACCCTTGAATTAGGGTTTCATGTATCGTTGCTTCTTCTTCTATTTTTGTCGCGTCATTAGTTTGGTATCATAGCCTTAGTTCCTGCTATGGGGAAACATATTTCTAAAGCTTGATTGTTCATATTCAAGTTTAAAGAAGAGAACAACACACATGGTCATGAAGATCGAGAGATGTTTTGAGTATGAGCGAACATACCAATTGTTTCAATAACAATCTTATTGATCGGTTACTGGACGAATTTAAATTGGCTAACAATTGTCGGATCAATGAGAAACTTGCTTATCGATATGTTATCTAAAACTATGAAGGGGTTTTCCAAACCAATATTTGTCATCAACTGGACATGGGGTTTTGTTTTCAGGCTATGAAAAGGCTTTCGCAACCAATATTTTTTCATCAACTAGACGGCTTCAATGTGAATTTGAATAAGTAACAATCGAGAAGAGTTTATCTTATTCTGATAAGGTCGACGATTATAATTCTCAATTTGACACTTGAATGAAATAAAATAAAATAATTTTGGTTGTTGATGATGATGGTGCTGTGAATTCGAGGACGAATTGTTGTCAACCACGAGAGGATGATGTAGCCGAGAAAGTCCAAACAAAAACCTTTTTTTATTTTATTTTATTTTATTGAAATATCTTATATTATTTAAATCAAATCTAATTGTATAAAGATTTTATTTTATTTTATTTTATTTTATTTTAATACCTTTATTTTATTTACTTGTATTCTAGTTTAGGGTTTTGAGTAGCTATTATATAAAGCCTGATATGCTTTAATTTATTTTAAGTTTTTGGAATAATATATTGTTTATCTCTGAAAATTTCAATCTTTGTTATCCTTAGATTAGGGTTTCACTATGTACCCTTCAATTAGGGTTTCATGTATCGTTGCTTCTTCTTCTATTTTCGTTGTGTCATCAGTTTGGTATCACAAACTTAGTTCCTCATATGGGGAAGCATGATCTAAAGCTTGATTATTCTGCTTCAAGGTTTAAAGAAGAGAACAACACACAGGGTCATGAAGATCGGGAGATCATTTGATTATGAAGGGACATACCAACTGTTTCAATAACAATCTTATTGACCGGTTACTAGAAAATTTTAAATTAGCTACCAATCGTCGGATAAAGGAGAAACTTACTTATCGAGATGTTATCTAAAGCTATGAAGAGGTTTTCCAAACCAATATTTTTCATCAACTGTACATGGGGTTTTGTTTTCAGACTATGAAAAGGCTATCGCAACCAATATGTTTTCATCAACTAGATGGCTTCAGTGTGACTTTGAATAACTAACACTCGAGAAGAATTTATCTTATTCCGGTCAGGTCGACAATTATAATTCTCAATAGCACACTTGAATGAAATAAAATAAAATAATTTTGGTTGTTGATGGTGGTGGTGTAAATTCGAGGATGAATTCTTGTCAACCACGGGAGGATAATGTAGTTCAGAAAGTCCAAACAAAAACTTTTTTTAATTTTATTTTGTTTTATTCAAATATTTTATATTATTTAAATCAAATCTAATTGTATAAAGATTTTCTTTTATTTTATTTTATTTTAATACATTTATTTTATTTCCTTTTATTCTAATTTAGGGTTTTGAGTAGCTATTATATAAATCCTCATATGCCTTAATTTATTTTAAGTTTTTTTAATAATGTTTTTTTTATCTCTCAAAATTTCGATCTTTATTACCCTTTGATTAGGGTTTCATTATATACCCTTGAATTAAGGTTTTATATATCGTTGCTTCTTCTTCTATTTCTACCGCGTCATCACAAATCAAATAAGAAAGATATAAATACTTAACATTTTATTGAATTTTTAGTAATTCATATTGGATTTACCATCTGTTGACGCTCGTAAAGATGTGAAATTTTTAACTGTTTTTTAAATTTTTTGTGGAATAAATCTCCATATTTTACAAAGATACAATACATCTTTGTATTAATATATATATATATATAATTACATTAAATCACCTACACGACCCTACCCTAGGTATGTGATTTAATGACACGGTTTAATATCTATTTTTTTATTTTATTTTTAATCGGAAACTGCTTTTATTAATAAGGAAATAATACAAGCAGAGTTTAGTACACTTGGTGAAACTAAGTATAACAATTTGAGACTTAAATTGTTGAGATACAAGTACAGCATAAAAAATTTGCTTAGATTGTGTTAGGATTTAGTGCTCCTAATCCTTTGTGCGTCATTCCTCCTACTCCTTGATCACTTGATCAATACTGCTTCTTGCCATCTTGGTATCCACTTGGCTCCTTGTCTTGATTCTCCTTGTCTTGATAACCTGCAGAAGAAACAAATATGTTGGTCAGGTTGAGAACCTGTCATAAAGTTGTTAGCATGTTAATATAAGTGTCTGAAATAGCCAAAGTTCAAGCTTTCTAGTAATAGAATAGCATTGAGAGGGCTAGGAGTGTTAATTCCATTAAAAGAACAGTTTTGCTTTTGTTCCAAAGTATACTTAGTAATCCAATCAGCAGCACAATTTTCTTCTCTAAAAATGTGTTTAAGAATCATTTTTGAGTTTATCAGTTTTCTGCAACATGTTAAAACTTTGTATAAAAACCTTGGATACTTATTATATGCTATCATGTTGAATAATTTTAATGAGTCAATCTCAATATCTATCTCTGTCAAGTTATTTATTTGACATAATCTTAGTCCATGTAACAGAGCTAAGGATTCAGCTATTAAGGGTGTGCATTTGCCAATCAATATTCATTGCCCTACAATTAACTCACTATTAGAGTTTCTGATAATGAATCCACTGCTAGAATCCCCATTATGAAGTGAGCAGCCATAATAGTTAAGCTTAAGCCTATTTGTGGAAGCAGGGTGCCACTCAATATCTATTTATTTCAGCTTTCTTGCCAAGTCGATATCCAATGGGTCTCATACTTTAGTGATCCGGATAATTCCACATTATCAACTTTCAATCATTGCTAATTTATATATGTGACAACACTGAGTCAGTATGAGATACTCTGAAAGACACATAAAATCAGATTAAAGCAGATGAGTTTAATTTGCATGTGAATTGTGATACATATTTTCTTTTATTTTAAGCTTTTTAACTAAAGCATTCATCGAAATTTTGGATTCAAGACATGTCCTCATGGAATTCTGTCTTAAGAAAGATGTCGATATCATATGGGCCAGAAATGTTTGGAACTTTGATGGAATGACAATGAGAATATTGAGATAGAATTCCGAATTATATCGCTGATATGGGTTCATTTTGAAAAACTCCCAGAGTTTTTGTATAACTACTCTGTTATAAATGATCTTACGTCTACTATTGGTACTTCGTTCAAAATATTTGTCCCAGAAACCACCAGAGCCTATGGTCATGCTTGCTTTGCTCAAGTTAAAGTCGAAATTATAGATAAATTAAAGCACATAATGTGGATCGGGTTCGGAGATAACGATGGTTAGTGGATCATGTTAAGTTACCAAAATGTGCCTTCTTATTGTGAAGTATGCTATCATATAGGCCACAAAAACTTTGAGTGCAAGAAAAAGATAAACACAAAAGATTCAAATAATAGAACTGCTTATTATACTCAGCCCAGAATTGTGAGTCAGAAAAATACTCTGCCTCAACAGAAAACTGATTCAAAACAAATCCAGTTCCAAACTTTCATTAAAGTTTACAGAAGGAAAATAAAATCTATAGTTACTCACAAAGATCAAGATCAAGATAACAAGACTTCTGAAACACAAACCCAATATTTCCAAGACCAAAACAGTCAATGCAACACTCATAATAAACAAGCTAAGGATGGTAGTCAAGTTAACGATTTGAGCAAAGATTTATCAGTCAAAGATGACATGGAAATTATTGAAGCCCTTCAACATCTGGAACAAGAATATGGCTAAAGTAAACTTTAAGAAGATAATGACAGTGGCTCTCCTGACTGTGATATCATTGGAAGCAACAATACTACCCCAAAGGAAAGACAAGTCTCTCCTGATCTTGAACCTAACTTTAGCTCCATCCTTAATATCAAACTGAAATCTGCAGAAAAAGTTAGAAATAGAAACAAACTTGTGATCAATTCCCTGATTAAAAAAGGAGACAAAAAGCAACAAAAAGAAACAAAAATCCATATCTGATAATGATAAGGATAATTAGTTGGAATGCTAGAGGCATCAACAATAAGCCTACTTTGAGAAGGCTTTTATCCATGATCAAGGCTGAGAAAATTAAAATTCTAGCTATTCAATAGCCAATGGCCAATGTTGATAAGCTTGAAAGTATTGCTAATACTCTCGGTTACAAGAATTTTGCTACTAACATTTCGAATAAAGTTTGGATTTTCTGGAATGAAGATGTTAAGATTAACATTGAAAGTGATCACGATCAGTTCCTTTATATGAATGTTATCTACCTTGGCTTAAATGATAACTTCAAATTCACCTCTGTCTATGTTAAAAGCCTTAGGATGCAAAGAATGGACCTCTCAGAGAAGATGAAGACCCTTGTTAATTTTAACTGTCCCTGGATTACTCTTAGAGACTATAATGTTATTACTTCTTCTGATGACCAGCTTGGTTGTACCTCTGATGATCATATTAGTATTGAGAACTTTAATGATACTATAAGAAGCTACTACCTTGAAGACGCTGGCTATATAGGATCGAGATATACTTGGTACAGAAACAAGCCCTGGAAAAGGCTTGATAGAGCTTTGGTGAATGATAAATGGTTTAGTACCTTCAAGGACATCCAGGTTATCCACATAGCCAGAACTTGTTCTGACCATGCTCCCCTTCTAATCTCTTATAACTGTAATTATTCTAATCAATGTAACTATAACAAGAAAAGTTTTAAATTTCTAAATGTTTGGACTAATGATGATAGCTTTTTAAGCACTGTGGAGCAGAATTGGAATCTCAACTACAAAGGGAGTCATCACCTAGTCTTTTGGTACAAGCTCAGAAGGCTTAAAGCTTGTCTAAAGGATTGGAACACCAAAAAAATTGGAAATATTTTCAACAGGGTTAAGGCTACTGCTGAGAAAGTCAAGAACATGGAGATCCAGCATTACATGAATAGCAGTCAAAACTCAGAAGCTAGTCTATCCAAGGCTAATAATATGTATATTAAATCCCTTAAAAAAAGGAAATCTACTGGAGACAAAAGTGTTATAACAGTTGGTTGAATGAGGGGGATGACAATACTAAGCTCTACCATGCTTAAGTATCCAAGAAAAGAAGAAACAACATTATAAAAGGAATAAAATAGAATGGCAATTGGATTCAAAATCTTAATGATATTGGTACCTCTGCTGAAAATTTCTTTAAGAATTCCTTACTTAACTCTTTTAGCAGGGAAGAATAAGATATCTTATTGCATGATTCCATATTTACTAATATTCCCAGAAATGTTACTAAAGGGACAATGACTTTTTGCTTAAGCTCAGCAACAAAGAGGAGGTTTGGTAGATCATCACCAACATGAAAAATGACAGTGCTTTAGGCCTTGATGGCTTTAACATTCACTTTTACAAAATCTGCTGGCATATTATTAATAAAGATCTTTAAAATGCTTTAAATTCATATCTTAAGGGTAACACTATCCCTAATGGGGTTTTTGCTACTGGAATTTGCCTTGTTCCTAAGTGTGCTAACCGTATCAGTTGGTCCAATTACAGACCTATCAGTCTGTGTACCATGTTCAATAGTGTGTTGTCTGGTCTCATAAACAAGAGATTAGCTAATATCATTCCTAACATTATTTCTAACTTTCAAGGCGCGTTTTTCAAAAGCATATTAATTCATGAAAATAGCTTGCTTGCGAAAGAGCTAATCCATGACATAAACAGAAAACTAAAAACAGGAAATGTTTTGATTCAGGTTGACATGTCAAAAGCATATGACAGAATGTCTCATGCTTTTATTCTTAAAGTCTTTTCATGTTATGGTTTCTCCTCTGCTTTTCTTAGTTTTGTTAAAAAGATGATAAATGAAGTTAACATTTATTTGCTCGTCAATGGGACTGTCAATGGTTACTTTCCTCAGAAGAAAGCTTTCAGGCAAGAATATCCACTGTCTTTTAGCCTTTTCATTCTTGCTGAGGAAGTACTATTGAGAGGTGTTTATAATTTATTCAAATCTAACAAGTGTCTCCACAATGCTTCAAGATCAAATTACCTGGTGCCTTGTATTGGTTTTGCAGATGATATATTGATCTTCACTAACAGCCAAAGCTCTACAATTGATACGTTAAGCAGCTTCTTAGACAAGTATCAACTTGTTTCAACCAAGCTGTCAATAAAGAGAAAACGAAATTGATTACCTCAACAAGAACTCAGCAAGCAAGGATCCATAGTATGAAACTTCAAACTGGCTTCAATATAGATACGCTACCTGCATCATACCTGGGGATCACACTGTGTGGCAACAATAAAGGGAAGAACTTCAATCCTCTTTTAAATAAAATAAATGACAAGATTAATTATTATAAAACTCAAAGCACTTGTCTTTTGCAGGCAGGATGACTTTGATTTCTTATGTTTTATACCCAATGGTATATTATTGGATGCAAAACAGTCTGATCCCTAAAACTATTCTTACCAAAATAGAGACTACCTTCAATAGATTCTTATGGAGGTCTAAATACACTGAAAATTCTATTCACTAGTCCTCCTGAGACTCTCTCTGTTAGCCTTTTGAAGAAGGTGGGTTGAACTTCAAAAGACTGAATAATATTCAACTCACCTTCTCTCAAAAGCTTTGGTTCCTATTCAGGAAAAATAAGTGTTCGTGGGCTAATATAACTCATAATATATATTGTTATGATACTCATCCCCTTAAATCAAAATTTAGCAAGTCTGATTCTATGATATGAAAGAGATTTTCAGGTATTAAAGCTCTTGATGAATTAAAGCTCTGGTTTGAAGAGCGGCACAACCTTTCCCCTTGATTAATCTTAGTATCTCTAATGCCACCAACTGGTTCCTTTGCGCAAATGTCAACACCTTTTGGAAGACAACACTTGGGATGTCATCACTCTGGAATCATTTCTTCCTAAAGACAGAATCAACCACATCAAAAACTAAAGATCAATCATGATAAGGAAGATTAGATGGTTTTGAAGTAGTCTATTAACCAAGACTTTATCACAAAACTTACCTGGAACAGTATAAGAATGAAGCATAACAACTCTAGCTTGTTTAGAAAGATCTGGAACTCCAAAATTCCGTGGAAGTTATCTTTCCTCTGGTGAAAACTTATTAACAATTATATTTCTATTGATAATATCTTAATGAAAAAACACTTTGTTATAGTTTCCAAATGCCAGTGTTGCAACAACTGTGAAGATAAAAGCCATCTATTTATCACTTGTTGCTTTGCCTGGCCTATTTGGAATTACTTTGGTAATCTTTTCAAAATCAAAATTGGGCGGCATATGATTCTGTCTCATATGATAAGAGTTTGGTTCTGGTTTTCTAAAAATAAATTCCATATAACTCATATTGTTTCTCAAATTATTTATTGAGTAATTTGGAAAAATAGGAACACAATTTGAAATTTAAATAGAGACATGATTCTGCTAAAAGTGCTATTGATTTGGTAATCACAGTGATCACTCGTATTGATATGTCTAACAAAATTACCAGTAAACACTGGTACAAAGCTTTGAATGCAGGTTATGCGCTAGGATGTACATCTATTCACAGCAAAAAGAAAAATCTTTGTTACCTTAAGTGGATTGTCCCTGCACCTGACAGATTGAAGTTGAATATTGATGGCGCTTGTAATCATGATGGTGAGTCCAGTGGTGGCGTTTTGATCAGGAATTCTAACGGAGACATTATCTTCAGTTGTGGAGTTATATTTGGAAAATTGACTCTTTTAATATCAGAAATCAAAGCGTTATTGAAAGGTCTGATTCTTTGCAAGCAATACAACTTGACTGATGTAGATATCAAAACTGATAGTCTCGTTCTGGTCAACCTCCTTGCTGAGGGTAATGCTGCTTCGTATCTAGATTCTACCATTGATATTTTCAGAAAGCTTATTCACCCCAATATGTCCATAAGACACATCTCGAGAATTCAAAATCAAGTTTCGGACTGGATTGCGAAGTTCACGTTGAATAGCAAGCAAAACCGGAACTTCTCCCATAGCAATGTTTTAACTGAACTTATGGCCATTGTGTTCTTAGAAAGTTTAGGTATGGGTTACCTAAACTCGGAGTAGTTTCTGCTCTGCTCGACTCTGATTCTTCTGATGATATTTCAAGAAAAAAGAAGATTCAGAGTTCAATTAATTAGTGAATGCGTGGTTGAAGCTCTCTATTTTGGTTGTGCAAGAGTTGTTCGACATTTTCTATGTAGAAGGGATCCTATTATGAAGATGAATTTTTCATTCTGAAATTTAGGGAGGGGCTTTTGGCGCCTCTTTCTTTTTAAACTTTTGTCCATTTGGTCATTTTCTTTGTAAAAGCCTTATTTTTAGGTCCTTTATTATAATATAAATATTTATTGCTTAAAAAAAAACTAAAACATTCAGAGTGTTAGCTTCCACCACAATTGGTTACGAGCATCAAATGTTAAAACACCACTAACAATTTAATAGCGCATCCTAATTAAATTAAAAATTAAATAAAATATATAAAAGTATTAACATAAATTACTTATTTTTGCGAGTTTCTATATTGAACAGACATAAAACCATCTTATTCAGTACAGTTTTATAATAAAAAAATCAAACTTTATTTTATCCTAGATATATTTTTGTACATGATAACTATTACCAAAAATTATATTATTTAACCATATTATTTTTGTGTAAAAACAAATATACCGTCCTTTTCTCAATATTATATATAATCTAAAGTGAAAAACTTATTTACTGCGTTTATAAATAGTAAAAAAATTATAATTATCTCTTTATTTATTATACATATAAGATTTAAAGTGAATTTATATTTTAGATTTAAATCTTCTGTTATTGATTTTCAATATAAAAAACCCATTACCCTTCTTTCATCTACAAGATTTTACCGTATAATTTATTAATTTTTTATATTATTATACTATATACTTTTAATAATCTTTGACATGTTTTAAAGATAACTTTTGACAGTGTTTTAAAGGTTACTGTTTGAATCTAACACGTTTTCTTTCTATTACGCGTCATTTTTATACATCTTTTACTACTGGCATTGCTTTTATATTTTATTTATTAGTTTTTTTCATTATCAATGTATAAAGTAACTCTTTGTTGGCATACATTAATACATTTAACCGTAGCATAATAAAGAATCCAATAGGAGTTCCAATTAAAAGATAAAAATCATCTAGGAGATGGGTTGATGGTAGCTCTCGATGATTTTCTCCAAGGATTTTAGTTTTTTCCGGGTTCTTGATTTCATTCGTGCTTTCTCTTATTTGCCATGGATAACATAAGCAAAGCATCGTTTCAAGAGGAAGAGTTCTTTGCTCTCCTCTCTGAAACCAGTATCAAACAATTGTGCAAGCTCTATGTTCAAGAAGTCGTTTGTTGACTTTGTTAGGCCAAACATGGAAAAAACAATAGATGATCTTCAGCCAGAAAGTGTTCACGATAAGCAGGACCATATTTCTATTCAATACTCAAAGAAAACAAAAGATGTGCTGATGAAGGAATCCAAAACGACTCTGATCGACAAATTCAAGGGAGGTTTGCCAAAAAAATATTGATCTTGATCATTTCTTGATCTCTTTCAAATTCAGGGGAGTTTACAGATGGAGGATATGGGATTATCATGATGTCTTCATTGAATTTGATCTGAAAGAGGATGTTGTCAAACTTTCGCATAAAAGCATATGGAACGTCAATGGCTTTGTTATGCATCTTCTCCGTTGGACTCCTAAATTCAATGGAAAAAAGGAAAGCCCTATATCTCTAATATGGATAAGGATTCAGAAACTGTCAGAATTCATGTATAATGAATCTGTTCAGTACAATATAGTTGTTTCATTAGGCCTTCCTTAAAAAATTGAATGCCCAGAGATAAACAGAGTACACAAGAATGATGTGTTTGTTCTTGTGGAACTGGACATCTCAAAAAATCTTCACAACAAAATTTGGATAGGTTTTAGAATGAATGATGGATGTTGGCTTAATTTAAGTTACAAAAATCTGCCTTCATATTGCTTTCAATGCCATCATATTGGTCACAATTCATCAGATTGTAAAAAGAATCAAAAGAAGACAGTTGCTGGAAATATTGAAAGAGATGACAATATGGTTACTGAAAAAAAAAAGGATCTTGATAAGACTATTCTATATATTCATATATCAAATCCAACTGTTGTTAGTCAACAAGTTATTGAACCCAATAACAAAACTGATTCTACCCATGATGCTAGAGAAATTGTTGAAGCCATTCAACAATTAAGTCAAGATTACAATCAAAACAATCAAGACAATGACATTCTTGATCATGGGTCTCCTGCTCAAGAAAATATTGGAAGCAATCTGATTACTCCACTGAAAAATACTCTGCTCCCAGACAATGATTTCAAAGCCATTTTGAACAAGAAACTTAAATCTGCCAGGAAATTCAAAAAGCAAAACAAACTGATCATGAAGTCTTTGAAGTTCTCTGGAACAAAAAATAGGTATAAATCATTATCTGATAATGATAAGGATGCTTAAGTGGAACGTTAGAGGCATCAATAACAAGCTTACAGTTGGTAGACTGAAAACTATTATCAACAAGAAGCATATAGAGATTCTGGCTATTTAGGAACCTCTGACCTCTTCTAACAAGATAAGTGATTTTGCTCTAAAGCTGGGGTTTGAAAACTTTTATTTCAATAATTCTAATAAAATTTGGATGTTTTGGACCAATGATTTATGCATTACTATTATATATAATCATGATCAGTGTTTACATATGAAATTTGTTTACAGTAATTTGGAAAATCCTTTTTTTGTTTTTGTAGTGTATGCGAAATGCAGAGAAATCAAAGACTAAGCTTATGGGAGTTTTTGAGAAATGAATCTTTAATTGATGAGTGTTGGTTGACCATCGGAGATTATAATGTCATTGCTAATACTGAAAAGCAGTTGGGTTGTTCTAGCTTTTGTCATAGAATAATGGATGATTTTGTTGAAATTATGAGGGACTACAACCTGGAGGGTGCTGGCTATGCTGGTAAAAAATACACTTGGAACAGAGGTACCAAATGGAAAATGCTGGATAGGGTTATGATCAACAGTTCTTGGGCTCACACTTTGAGCAAAACTCAGGTTCATCACATGGTCATAAGTTGTAAAGTCCATGTCACCCTTTTAATATCAGCATTCAAAAAGAACTTAATTGATTTTCAAAACAAAAATAAAAGTTTCAAGTTCATGAACATGTGGATCAACCATGAATCTTTTCTCAAAACTGTCAGTCGAAACTGGAATCTTAAAATCAATGGAGGTCCAAATGAGATTTTCTGGTTTAAATTAAAGAGACTCAAAAAATATTTAAGGGACTAGAACATCAATGAGTTTGGTAACATCTTTAGTAAACTTAAAGAAACTGAAAAGAATGTGGATATCATGGAAAGACTGCATATTCAGAATAATAATAACTTCTCTAAATGCAATCTTAACAAATTTATTAGTCTTCATCTTAAAGCTTTAAGGAATGAAGATGAATTTTGGAGGCAGAAATGTTATAACTCTTGGCTTAGTGATGATGATCAGAACACAAAGGCTTATCATGTTTTTATTGCTAAGAAGAGAAGGAGAAATATCATTCATAGCATCAAGGTTGAAAACAATTGGATACATGACAGTGAAGATATAGGTATTTCTGATGAAGCTTACTTTAATCAGGTCCTTACTTCTAAGCCTTATAAAGATAGAAGTGAGGAGCAAATCAGAATGAAGGATAACATTTTTAATGTGATTCCTAAGTTAGTAACTGGTGATGATAATGCTAACATCTTGAAGCATGCTAGTGATGAGGAGGTTTGGAGTACCATCAATACCATGAGCAAGGATAGTGATGCTGGTATTGATGGTTATAGCATCACCTTTTATACTAGCTGTTGGACTATCATTAAAAAATCTCTATGTACTGCTATTAACTCTTACCTTATATGCAAGAACATTTTTACTGGCATCTTTGCTACGGGCATTTTCCTTATTCCTATCTTGTTCTCTATGCTCAATGGAATCATTTCTAGGCTTTTGAATAATAAGCTTACCGACATTTTACCTAAAATCATTTCAAATAATCAATCATCTTATGTTAAAGACAGATCTATTCATGAAAATATTTTAATTTCTAGATAAATGATTCATGATGTTAACATGAAGCCTATGAATTGCAACACTCTCATCCAATTGGATATGTCGAAGGCTTTCGACAGAATGTATTTTCCTTTTATTGCTAAACTTCTAACTTATCTTGGATTCTCTAAAGATATTGTTAATCTTTTATGCAATCAGATAAAGAATGTTCATATGTCTATGTTTGTGAATAGAAATGTGATTGGTTACTTTAATAATGAAAGAGACTTGATGCAAGGGGATCCCTTGTCCCCAAGCCTCTTCATCATTGGCGAAGAGGTTTTACTTCGTGGTTTAAACAATTTGTTTACTTTAAATAAGGAAATGTTATATGCTTCAAGAACTGATATAATAGTCCCTTCTATAGCTTTTGAAGATGACATTCTCATCTTCACAAATGAATTAAAGTCTTCTATTAACAAGTTGAGTTGTTTTTAGATAATTATCAAGTTGTTTCAGGTCAGGCGATAAACAAGGAGAAGACCATGATAATTTTGTCTAATAGAGTTCAGCAAACAAAAGCTAACAACTTGGATTTCCATTCTGGTTTTAATGTTGAGAATCTCTCTTCAACTTATCTAGGGATTATTCTCAAGATCAATAATAAGTCCAGCAATTTCAATGCTATGATGGACAAGGTTGATGCTAGTATTAATGATTGGGATAACAAGCTTATTTCTTTTAGGCGAAGAATTTGCATTATATCATCAGTGCTTATGTCTATTCCCTGCTATTGGATGCTGAATTCTCTCCTGCCTAACTGTGTTATTAACAGGTTGGAAAAGATATTCAACAAATTCTTGTGGAGGTCTAAAATCAAAGAGCTTAGTATTCACTGGTGTTCTTGGCAAAATCTGTTAAGTCTTTTACTGAGGGAGGTCTGAATATCAGAACTCTCTCTGATATTCAAGAGACCTTCTCTCAAAGACTATGGTTCAACTATAGGAAGAACAATAGTCTTTGGTCTAACATTATGAATGATATATACAACAAAAACTCTCAACCTATTTACACTAACATAAAGGGTTCTGGTTCTTTAATTTGGAAACGAATTGGAGGTGTTAAGGTCCATGCTGAATGAAACATGAGATGGATCTTAGGCAAAGGGATATTAACATTTAGAGATAAGATTGGCACAATTGGCAGCGCATTTAAACAGCAATGATATTACTGAGTGTAATTAGTTTTTTAATGCTAATGTTAATACATTTTGGAAGAATAGTAGTTGGGTTATTGGAAACACTAATGGCCTAATCATTGAATCCAGAATGTATCAGATCAAGCTTTTCAAAGTTGACAAGAAGAAGGATGACAAGCTTATATGGAAATTGTCCCCTGATCACAACTTTAATACAAAGCTCACCTGGGGAAGTATTAGGCATCATTCTTCTAAGTCTGGTCTGTTTAGTAAAATTTGGAACTCCATCACTCCGAGGAAGTTCTCTGTTGTTCTTTGGAAATTTATTAAAGGGTTCATACCTATTGATTATGTGTTGAGGAAGAGATCCCTTACTATTGTTTCTAAATGTCAGCTGTGTAATAGCAGTGAAGACATTAATCATGTGTTTGTTAACTGTGACTTCGCTTGGTCTATTTGGCATCACTTCAGTCTTATTTTTAAAATTAAAATTGATAAATACATGGTATTCACTCATGTAATAAGAAGCTGGTTTTGGTTTTCAAAGAAAAATGTGCATATCACTCATGTGATTCCAACTATAATTTGTTGGGTCATTTGGAAGCACAGAAATAGTTCTAAATTCAATTACACTAAGCAAACATATTCTACTACTATTAGGACTGTTATCAAGGTTATAATTGGTCTTGATTCTTCTAACCTTTTTACAACTAAGCACTGGCATAAGGTTACAAATGTAGGTGCTACAATGGGCTGTTTCTCTCTAATGAATAGGAAAAGGAAAGTTAGTTACCTCAAGTGGCTAACACCTGCTCGTGGAAGATTAAAGCTTAACTATGATGCAGCTTGTCTAACCAATGGTGAAGCAAGTGGAGGTTTAGTTATCAGTAACAACAACGGTGAACTACTGATAGGGCTGGGAAAACATTTCGGAAGCTCACTCCTCTTGTTGGTGAAGCTCGTGCATTATTGGAAGGCTTGCTTTATTGTAAAGAAAGGAACTGGAGCCATGTTGATATCGAATCCGATTGTCTATCATTGATTAATATATTTAGTGAAGGAAAGTACCCATGCTTTCTCTCTTCTACTTTATCCATTTGTAGGAAGCTTATTGCTCCAAGCATGACGTTAAATTTCATTTCTCGTGTCCAAAATCAGGCTACTGATTGGACAACAAAATGGACTTTAACTTGCAAAGAATATATCCATTTCAATCAACTTAATGATCAAAACTCTCTCCTTGCTATTGTTCATCTTGAAAGCATTGCGCTGGGTTACATTAACTTTGCTGAAAATTAGGCTCTTCCAATTGTTGTGGTTTCCTTGTTTAATATTGTAGGGTGAAAGATATGGACTGATTGTTTAGCTTGAAGGAGGTTGTTGCTGAATAATGCAGTAGATTTTGCAAGTTGGAGTTTCAACTAGGAGCGTGGATTTGTATCAGTTTTGGAAGATGCTGGAAGTCGTATGCTGGTGTGCAGTGTCCGTTCGTGGTTAGGTTCGTTCATGTTTGGTGTAGCAGCTGGTTTTGGCTGTGTTGGCGCATGCATTGGCCTGGTGTGGCTTTGTGAGAAAGCTCTAGGTGGAAGTGTTGCTTTCGCCAAAAAAATTTGAGTTTTATTAAGACGGGTAGATAAGGCGCCAATCCAAATTTCTTTTACATATTTCCTTGAGGTGCCTTGTCTTTCTTTTAGCTATAATTTGAGTCCAAAAACTTATAAAACTTTAATTTAGTAATAAAAAAAATTTATTTTAAAAAATAATAACTCCGTTTTTTGAGAAAAAAATATTCAACGTTCTTCTTCTATTTTATATTCATGCTTTTTTTTTTCTTTTATGAATCAAACTCTATCGTAATAATAAAACACAATCCAAGCTTTCAGACGTATTATTTGTTTGAAGAAACTACAAAAGACATTCAAAATTTGGTTTGAACATATATAAAAGATAAATTTTATTTTTTTCAAGTGAAACTATAAAATATAAGTTGCTATAATATATTCTCTATTCAATATTTTTTATTTTTTATTTTTATATTGTACTCAATATTCGACAAACTTTTGAAAGATTATTAGAGTATATGTTATAAGTTGCCGGGTTTCCAAAAGTACGATTGATTAGGCATGAAACATAGTTATTCAGAAATTGTAAAATTTATGTTGTATACAGTGGCTACTGGATAAAGTTATTATATTGATCTCTTAATTTTAATGTAGAAGATGTATCCTTAATAAAATAAATTGTAAAAAACTTTCCGTAAACAATAAATATAGTAAAACTCAATCAAATAAAAATTAAAATATATTTATTAATTTTTTAGCTAAAAAATAATTTATTAAACCTTTTTTTAACTCAAAAAGATTTTTATTTCAAGAACTTTACAAGAAAAAAAAATAGGAGGACAATAGGTCAAGTCCCATCTTAAAACCAATACAATCAATTAAACCCTAATTTCTAACAATTCTATCTTTACTCTCTCTTTTCAATGCAGCAACTTGAAACTTATCCAACAGAGAAAAAACAATTAAAGAGATGATGACGTCATCATCCTTTGAAAGACTATTTTTCATCTTTGGACGAGAATTGTACCACATTAATTCGGGAATTCTAAATCGGATGCGATTTAGGGTTAGAATTCTAATTCGCTTCACTGGTTCAGTTATAAGGCAACGGAAAGAGTTCAAACACAGAATTGGTTGTTGCACCTTCAAAGAACTCTTTCTTAAGTTCCCGATTCAATTGTTGTTAATAGATAAAGGATATATATAGAAAGATCTGGAACTGGAAAGATTCCAGCTGATTCCAGTGGTAAAAGACTCAGCAAACGCTACAAGGACGCAGAATTAAATTGAAGATCATGGACGATTTTTTCTTTGCAGCATATTTGAAAGAGGTGAGGAAATCTATCAATTTTCTGCATATAAATTTGAAGTCAAGTATTCTCGCTTGGTTGTTAGTGACTGTATATATCTATATTTGTAGGGGAACATTTAAGAAAGAACGATTGGAAACGTATATTGCTAATCTCAGTTAGAAAAGGCCATAGCAGAATTCTTGTCACTAACTTAGTACTATCCAAACCTAAAACTCCCTCGAAGCCTTATCTGAAACTATCTTCATAGCAGCATTCAGATCTTCAATCAGCACAAAGTAGATGCTACCTCCAATTACATTAAATATAGCCAAGGACAAAAGCTACATCATTCCAGGTACTTTTCATTCCTTTGAAATGCTTAAATTTCCTATTTCTACAATAGTCAGAGAAAAGTCTGTTGAAACTTAGAATAAATCAATCAATGGAATTAAGGATTGCTAATATAACCTAAACCTAGGCTTTCTAATAGAATTATTGCACTTAATTTGTTTGGAGTTTGAAAATGATTGAAATTGAACTTCATCTTACATTTCATAGTCCATTTTGCGAGCCAATCAGCTGCGCAATATTGGTTTCTGTAAATGTGAGATATGTTCATAGTAGGGTAAATTAACTTCTCAACACTCTAAAAGAGGACTTAAGTACCATGGATATTTACCATAAGCAAGAAGATTGACTAAAGTTAAAGAATCGGTTTCGATATCAACATTAACCCAATTGTTTTTTTTATAGATGATGAGACCATCCATGAGTGCTCTGGATTCGGCCATTAGAGGGGTAATCTTAATTGAAAGGTTGTTGGTGCCAATAACTATATCACCTGAATCGTCTCGGATGATAATAGCACCACTGGGTCACCCTTTCGATAGCTAGCAGCACCAAAATCTAATTTGAGTCTGCCAGCAGCTGGGGCAATCCATTTTACGTAAGTTGGTCTTTCATCACATCTATTGTAAGAGACACAACAAATTTCTTTTGCTACATTGATATTGTTATACCAATTTTTAGGCCTAAAGATATTAACATTGTCTATAAAACATAAGAATGTATTTGACATGATTAATAGCATCCATAGAAGAAAACGTTTTTTCTCTTTAAAGATAAATTTATTCCTATTGTGCCAAATGACACAGAAAATTATAGGACGCACAATAGTTGTTATATGAACCCTCCTATTTGTAGCCCAAAACCAATTTCTAGTTAAGTGAGTAATTGTCATGTATGTTTCTATTCTGATTTTGAACATGTTAGCAAAATAAGACCAAATTTGCCAAGCCAAATGGCAAGAAATAAATAGGTGATTAGGGTTTTCATTTGCATTACAAAACTGACACTTTGAGGATAGGCTAAAATATCTTTTTTAAATGATAGAACTAAAGGAACAAAATTATTGATTACTTTCCAAAGAAAAAATGAGTACTTCGTGGGGGTCACAGAATTCCATATTCTGTTAAATAGATTTGTTTGATTGTGCTTAGTTCTTATGCCATTCCAAGTTTCTTTATGTTGAAGGTGCAATCCTTAGATAGCTTCCAAGTCATCTTGTCATCTTTATTGCGGTTAATGTTGAGTTTTTTTATGTAGCTTAATCTGTTCTCATTTTAAAAACTTTACAAACTAGTTATATCTCACTCATTATCTTTCCAGTAGTAATTTACCTTGTTAGTTTGAAAAATGCTAAAACCTATTCTATTGGCAAGAACGATAAGAGGGGGAAAGTTCATCCAAGAGTCAAGCCAAAAATCAACATCACCTTTCCCAATTTCCCAACCTATATTAGCTTCCGCAATGTCATAGAGCCATAGTTGTTGATTTACAATAGAGCCATAGTATCAGCCAACCTTTTCCAAGTCATAGAGCCATAGTTGTTGTAGTTTGCTTTGAGTGGATGGCCAGATTTACAGTAGATATTGTGCATGATGGGTGCCCAAAACGAATTGTTTTTCCTGTAGATATATCACAATTTATAAGATAGAGTGTCTTGAATATCAGAACGTTTTTGGATATTCAGACCACCATGAACAAAGGGTTTACATAAATAATCCCAGGATAACTAGTGGATGTTATTCTTCATAGAGTTAGAACCCCATAAGAATTTGTTAAGGACCTTTTCAGTTTTGTTGATAGTTATCTTAGGAATGATACAGTTGTTCATCCAATACAAAGGAATGGTCATAAGGACTGAACTTATTAGGACTAATCTACCTTCATAAGATAAATGTTTATCTTCCCAATCCTGAATTCTATTATTAATATTATTAATGATAGGTAAATATTTACTTGTCTTGTTGTTGTTACTTAGGGTAATACCCAGATAATTAGTAGGTAGATTTCAAGTGCTCAAACCAGTATTTTCACTGATTGTATTTATCGCAGCTTGATGCATTCTGCTTGAAACTATAACTTTAGTTTTGTCCTTGTTTATTGATTTCCCTGAAATATATTGGTAACACTTCAAAAATATACTTAGCTTTTCTAAAGTAGAAGGAGTACTATTAGTGCAAATTAATATGCCATCCGCAAAGGCAAGGCAAAGAACTAAGATGTCTGTCCTTCATGCAAACTGCATATTTTTATTAGATAAGAAGAGATGCTTGAGACCTCTAATAAACACTTCTTCACCAAGGATGAAGAGACTAGGAGATAGAGGATCTCCTTGTCTCAAACCTCTCTTGGTGTTAAAATATCCATTAGTGTTACCATTAATCAGGAGAGTCACATAAACTGATCTTATTAGATTGTTTATGAGTTTAATAAATTTCCTGGAAAAACCAAAAGGGTTAAGCACTTTGATTATGAAGGAATAAGCCATATTATCAATTGACTTAGACATGTTTAGTTAAATAACTATATTACCAGATTAGGCTTTCTGTTTAAGTCAAAAATTATTTCTTTAGCTATTAATATGTTTTTATGTATAGATTTTTCTTTGATAAAACCACTCTGCTCATTTGAGATTATTTTATGAAGAAGTTTAGATATCCTAGTATTCAATATCTTAGCCATGATCATGTTGGTCATAGTACAAAGGCTTATAGGCCTATAGTTTTTCGAGCAAGTAGGATTGTATAATTTTGGTATTAAGAACGTACGTGTAGCTAAAATACCTTTTAGGAATTTCGTGTCCCATTATAAAGACTATCATAGAATTTATGAGATCTTTTTTTATGATTTTCCGGGAGGTTTTGAAGAAAGTTACATTAAAGCCATCAATTCAGGAAGCACTTGATGGGTTGCTATTGTTGATGATCTCCATAATTTCTTCTTCAGAAGGAGGCTGCATCAGTAAGTCATTATCATCCTTATTGATTACTTTAGGAATATTTTTGAAAATGTTGTCTTGCAACTACAATTTTTCATCATTACAGTTTATATATGATTGAATAGCAAGAGTGTTTTTGAAATATTCAATAGCAGATGTGCCAATATCCTCAGAATTTAGCAGTCATTTGTCTCCATCTTTAATGTTTTTTATTGTGTTCTTTTTCCTTTTTTTTGTTGACGTACGCATGATAAACTTAAGTATTCGTATCTCATTTGTTTAACTATGAGCCGTAACACTTATGATGCCAATATTCCTCCTCAATTTTCAATGTTTGAAGAATATTTCCATTAGCTTTAGAAAGATTATCCCTGGTGTCCTCATTATAGTTTATAGAGTCAAAATCTTCAAGTCTTTTAACCTCATCTTCAAAAACCTTCACTTTTTCATAGATTTTACCAAAAGTGTTAATATTTCATTCTTTAAGACCCTTTTTTAGTCTCTTTAATTTATGCGAGAAGATGTAAAGGTTATTCCCTTTCATCTCCTGGTTTCAATTAGTTTCAACAAAACTAAGAAAACTTTCATTTATTGTCCACATATTTAAGAATTTGAAGTTGTTTTAAAATTTTCTTTTTTCATTTTTAAATGTTATACAAAGAGGTGCATGATCAAAACACATTCTGGTCCATGTGAAAAACGTGAGTATTAGTGAACAGTCTGGACCAGGAAGAGTTATATAAGGCTCTATCTAGTCTCTTCCATCTAGATCCTTTGTTATAGGTATACTTTGATCCATCAAAACCTGCAACTTCTAAACCATGGTCTTTAATAACATCCTTAAAGTCTTTTATACTATTTAAGCAAAGAGTAGAGCATCTTATCTACTCATTAGGCTTAGTGATAATTTTGAAATCACCACAGACAAGCCATTCATTATGTTGTTGCAGAAAGATTCCTTAGCTGAGTCCATATGTCTCTTCTATAATTTCTCTAACATTTAGCATAAACAGATTTGATAGTTATATCGTCATTCCAAAAACACCATATTTTGTTAGAAATTTTTGTAGAAATGTTTTTTATATTCAATTTATTTGCAATTATTTCAATTCTATCATTTTTAGCTAAAGGCTCTTGAATGAAAATCAGATTGATCTTCTTTTTTATCATGATAGACTTTAGCCTTCTAATAGAAGAATTGTTGCTGAATGTTGATGTTATTTACGAGAAGTCCAAATTCCATGTAAGCCTTAAAAATCCAGCTCCAATAAACAGACCAAGAAAAGAGTGTAATAACAGGTTTTGCAAGTATCATAATGATATTGGGCATGACACTAAAGATTATAGAGTCTTAAAGAAGGAGATACATGTTTTAATAGAAAATGGAAAATTGACAGCTTTTGTCAAAGGGCAAAGCAGTAGATCAAAAACTCTAAGCTCGTCGACACAACAAACTATTAATCCAAATTTGAAGCAAGAAATTGCATTGATGGTTTTAGATTCTAAATGTGATGACTTTGATGCGACATCAAAATATTTGGATATATATCTGGATCAATTAATTTTGAAGGTTGTGGATGAGCCAATAGAGCAAGGACGAGTTCGAAGCTTATGTGACCATTTTGAATCTTGAGCAATCTTTGGGCGAGATTCTATGTCTGGTAATACTAATAGTTTCAGCAAAAGAAACATTTTCAGTTTAACAACTCGGTTAGAAAGAAAGATGTTTACTCACTTATATGGCAAGCATGATACTTTTTTATTTTGTTCGATAATGAAGATTTGACAGGAATAGTTGGTCCTCATGAGGATGCTGTACTTATAGGAAAGATATATCTAGAACTGAAATTTGACGTGTTCTCATAGATACAGGGAATTCTGCAAATGTATTATTAAAGTCTACTTATGATAGGATTGCCAGTCTGATCGTACTATAATTGGATTTACATGGGTAACAACTGAGGTAATTGGCTAATTCGTAGGTGTACTGTTATTAGGAAAAGGCATTTCTAAAAATAAAGTTCAAGTATTGTTCATGGTGGTTGAATGTCCAACCAGCTATAATGTTATTTTTGGGAGATTTTGGCTTTCAATAATGTATGATGGTGTGGCTGTTGTTCATCAATTTTTGAAATATGTTATTGGAGATCGTGTTGGAGTGGTTCGAAGTGACCAAAAAAAGTGGTCATAGAATATTATGAAACAGAATTATGGATTCGAGGTTCTAGTTCTGAGGATCATATGGCTGAATAGCAACCAATATGGTTAACCTCGGATGAAGAGGGAATAGATGATCCGAAGAGACCCCCGGTTCTTTAACAGTGAGTGAGGATATTGAAGAGTATATTTTTTTTAATGGGAATATTTTACGAATAGGAACATTGTTGTCTTCTACTTTGCGTTATCAATTTTTACAGATTTTGTTTGATAATTTGGATGTTTTTGCTTGGAAAACATAGGATGTAATAGGAGTCCCATCTAAAATAATATGTCACAGTCTAGCTATAAATTGAGGATAAAGCCTGTTATTCAGAAGAGACGAGCTTTTTCTGTAGAAAAGTCAGAGGCTATTGTGGAAGAGGTAGATCGTCTCTCCCGGTTCGGACATATTCAGGAGACACAAGACCCTCTATGGACTGCAAGCCCAGTGTTAGTAAAAAAAAGAATGGATAGTGGATAATGTGTGTTGACTTCACAGATTTGAATCGAGCATGCACTAAAGATCCATTTTCTGTCCCTCAAATAGATAAGTTGGTTGTAACTACTTCTAGGAATAAAATTCTCTCTTTTATGATGTCCTTGTAGGCTATAATCATATTGAAATGGATTCAAAAGATCAAGAAAGTACTACATTCATTACTGATCGAGGACTACATTGTTATAGAGTCATATTGTTTGGATTGAAGAATACTAGAGCGACATATCAAAGGTCTGTGAATAGGTCTTTTGCTCCTCATATTGAAAAGAATATGGAGGTATGAATTGATGATATGTTATTTAAAAGCCCGAGAGATGGTGAACACTTGAAAGATTTAAAGGATACCTTTTTTTAATTTAAGGGTCATTCGTTTAAAGTTGAATCTTGAAAAATTTAGTTTTGGTGTCCGATTAGGGAAATTTTTAGGGTATATCATTAGTGAAAAAGGGATAGACGTGTATCATGTACAGTTGAAGGCTTTGGTTTCGATGATATCGCCTCAAACTATAAATGAGGTGCAAGTCTTAACAGGAAGGTTAGCTTCCTTTAATCGATTTATTTCAAGGTTTTATGACAAATAATTTCTTTTTTTCCAAGTGTTACGAAGACCTAAAGAGTTTGAATGGACACCAGATTTTGAAGCAACTTTTTCAAAGATTAAAAAACTTTTGATCGCACCAGAGATTTTATCTAAGCCTCGAACTCAAGAGCAACTATTTTTATATATAACATTGTCTGATTTTGCTGTGAGCATTGTTTTGATATGTGAAGACAATGGAGTTTCAAAACCAGTCTATTATGTTAGTAAAAGATTGTTGGCATCAGAGAAGAGGTATTTGAAACTTGAAAAATTGGCTTTGGCTTTAGTGGTGGCTGCTAGGAAAATGCGTCATTATTTTTAAGCTTACACCATTGTGGTTTGAACTTCTTTCCCGCTAAAGAATATGTTGCATTTACCACACATTTTTGGTAGAACGACCGAATGGTTAGTAGAATTGGAATATTTTGACATCATTTTTTCTCCTCGAACGGCTATTAAAGCTCAAGCTTTAGCTAATTTTCTGGTCAAATTTCATTCGAGCCAATTAGATGAAGGGACAGATAAAGAGCTCTTACCTGAAACTTTGATGTGGGTGGTTCGAACTCATGGTGGTTCTAACATATTTGGGATGTAGTGCAGGGGTTCAATTAGTTGCTCCTTCTAGGAAGACAATGTATCAGGCTATTCGGTTTGGCTTTCATGCATCAAATAATTAGGCTGAGTATAAAGCTGCGTTGGCTGGTTTAAGGCTTGCAAAGATCTGTGGAGCAAAAACAGTTCGTTCGAAAACAGATTTGCAGCTAGTGCCAATGTGTATCTGAGGCCAAGAAATATCAATTAATTTTGTATTTACGCGACCTTCGAGATTTAACTCTTTTGTTTGAAAAAGTGATTGTAGAGCATATTAACCTAGGAGATAATACATTTGGTGATTTTTTGGCAACAATTTTTTATACAGAAGAATATCCATTATGACTACTACAAGAGAGTTCTTCGATTTTAACACTTTCAGAATAATATAAATGTGTTGAGGAAGTATTTGTTACCTCAAGATGCACATGTGACTAAAATGTTAAGGTACAAGGCCCATTTGTATGTTGTATTAGATGGAGTTTTATACAAAATATCTTTAAGTAAACCATTATTGCGTTGTTTGCATAGGCAAGAGTCTTAAAATATTTTATATAAGTTGCACGATGGTGAAGGTTCAGCTCACTGTGGATTTAAGTCTTTGACGTGCATGGTTTTGTTGGCAGGTTATTATTGGCCTTCAGTTTTGACTGATACTGAGGTCTTACTTCAAAGCTGTGATATTTTGTCAACACTTTGCCAATTCTATCCACAAGCTACCAGTACCGGTCACTTCCATATCCGAAGTTATCTCTTTTGATACATGGGAAATAGATTGGGTATGGGCGTTGCATATGGCCTCTAGAGGACATCAGATGATTATAGTGGGGGTAGATTACTTTTCGAAGTGGGCTGAAGCTGAACCATTATCTGGTACAAAAGCCAAGGATGTTATTAATTTTATTGTGAATAATGTTTTTTGTCGCTTTGGAGTTCCTCGAAAATTCATTAAAGATAATAGTCCTCAATTTACAACTGAAAAGTAATTTTTTGTTTGCACTTCGAGAGGGTATCATACTAGGTTTTTCTACACCTTTTCATCTCCAAGAAAACGGTCAAGTGGAGGTAATTAATAGATTATTTCTTTTTTAAAGTCGGGTACATATCGAATTTGTGATGAGAATGGAAGATTACTTCAACATCCTTGGAATATAGTAAGATTACTTCAACATCCTTGGAATATAGTAAGATTATTTCTACATACCATGACTTCTGATGATTACTAATTCTCATTCACTGTTCTTCATAAGAACTAGGGGGGCTACTAATAAGGATATGAAATATTGAGGGCCTTAATGTAATAATGATAAGAGTATGATGAATTCTATAGTTATAAGATTAAATTTGGACTATTTGTAAATATATGGGGCGGCAATGTAATTTACCCATTTATATAACTGATTGAGTTATAGAAGTCTGACACTCTTATAAATAATAAGTGAGGCGATGAATACAACATGACACTTTTCATTAGTTAAATTTGGATTTCTAAAACTATTTTCTCTCTCTGCAATTGAGTTTTCTCTTTTACTTTCTCTCACTAAAAACAATATTTTAACTCAACATGACACACATGCAAATATTGTGTTTGTGAAAGATTAAAGAGATTAACGTCTTAGTTATATGATTTGCAACCATGGAGTTTGTATCGATCTTTCAACCTTGATGTGACATTTTGGATTATCTCTTTAACATACAAGAACTTGATGTCTATATGTTTAGACTTGTTTGGACTACAATTTTTGTTTGAGAACATGACAATTGATCTATTGCAACTTACATCATAAGTAGAATTCCAATTCCCTCTAATGTACATAATCATATGATAAAACTTGAGACATAGTGCATGGTTTGATGCTTTAAAATAATTTACATACTCAAACATCATTATAGATGTTGTGATAAGAGTCTGTTTCACACTCTTCCATAAAATGAAACTTTCATCCAAAATGATACATAACCAGTTCGTAGGAAATATCAACAAATCCGAAAAAATTGACTTCATAATAGTATACGATCTCCAAGTTATATAAGTTGATGTATGTCAAACTATAATATTTGGTTTTCTTAAAATATAGAAGGACTCTTTAACTTCATTCCTGGATTACCCAAGTACCTCCCCATCACTCTTACTATAAATGATATGCCTGATATTGTGCACACCTGAGTATACATGAGACTTATAACAACCAAAGCGTATGGGCATATCTTTATGAATTGAATGTCAAAATTTGTTTGACTTACTGAGAACTCATCATCTTTGGGATGGGGGAATCCATAGGTTTGATGTTTTCCAAACCATGGCGATGTATCATTTTCTCAACGTATACTTTTAATGATATATCGAGAATTTCTTAATGGTGGTTTCCTTATTATTTGGATCTTTAACATAAATAACGCTTCACTACGATCTTTCATAAAATCATTTGTCGCATGTAATAAATATAAATTATTTGTGGCAAGGAGTATGTCATCGACATATAACACTAAATAAATTATTATTTTCACTGAATTTACTATAGGCACAATTTTCTACCGAGTCCGTCTCATACTCAAATGAAGTGATGATTTCTAGAAATTTATAAAACAAGTGACGAGGTGTTTATATCGTCTATATATGGATTTTTTTAGCCTACACACCATCGATTTTGACTCTCCGGAAACAAAGATTTCACGTTTCTCATGTAAAATGTTTCGTCAATGTCTCAATCAAAAATATTATCTTTACATTTGATAGTTCCAGAAATCTTTAGAGGAGGTTTTAGAGTAAAACAATGTTTACAGGACTAAATTTATTATTCAAATTCCTTAGTTAATATTTTAGAGAGAGAAAGCTTATCTTTTTAGAGAGACAAAGTAAAGAGTAATAATTGTGTAATCATTAATCAATCACCTTTTCCCAAAAAATGGTGGTGCTTTTATAGTACATAAAGTAGGCCCTCCATGTCTTACAATTTAGTACTTGTGGTCATATCCTTAATTCTATTGTTTGCTATAATTTAGTTCTTCTTCATTACATAATTATCAATTTATCCTAAGAGATTTTATTTCTTAACAAATCATCCCTAACTTTATAAGATCTCTATTATTCCCTTATCAACATCCATCTTATGAAGCTCTAAATAAAAGTGAGAAAATAGAAAGCAAATAACTATTTATGGATGGAGGGAAAAATATTGACCTTTAATAATGAAGACAACGTCAGTATTTATAGAGAGTATATTGGGCCGAAGACATTATGAACTTTGGGCTTAACTCTTAAACTATTGTTAGTCTACAATTCGATCTACTACCTTCTAAGATAGTAGTTTCGTCTACAACCTTCTAAACTTACAATTTTTCATAAAACATTAGTATATTAAATCATGTATAAAGTCTTATTTAGAATAAGTCCCGATTTCAAAGGTATCGTCGCAACGTAAAATGTTGCAATGAGAGACTACATCGCCTTATGTCATCCCAAGGCGTCGCTGATCGATAAGGTGCCCACTATAGTGGTGCCTTAACCATGTCGTTGCAAAGGAAGCGCCTTTATTTGTGGACTTTCTATATATATATATATATATATATATATATATATATATATATATATATATATTAAATCAGATCCAAAATAAACTAAAAAAAAACTCTAAAAATACACTTATCTTTTCTTGAATAAACACTCATTTTTATCTTCTTCTCACTAAATTTTCCATCTTATCTCAAATTCAAAGATTCTCCCTAATAGGAGTCGATGTCGGAACATATGAGCCAGTTAAATTAGACTATAATATTAGATTTTGTTTGTCCAATCCTACAATAGTTCGTCCAAATAACAGAATGATTGTTGATGAGTAATCATATAAAGACAACGATACTATTTTTATGTGAAACTTATATGAACAAGATACAAATAGATTAGAAGATCATCTTTCCAAAATAGATTACATAATTGATGAAGATTATTGATTTTTTTTAAAAATTTAATTATCTTAAAATTATAAATGGTCTAAAAACTAATTAATATTATTTTTTCTGTATTTTATGAAAGACATAATATGTGTCCCGGTGATAAAGTACTCGGATCATATATTACCACATGACCATACACGTCATTTAAAACAGTTATGTCTAAAATTGTATTTAATAAACTCAAAATTAACGTATTTTTTTTACCATGAATATTTTTGTCCTTATATATTTTTAACCGGTCGAGATCATTGAACTTGCAATATATAACTACGGGAGTTAAATTGTGTAAAACCGAAGAGAAATATTGGATTCAAATCATCTTATGGCTCTTTGTTTCGTGAACCAAACCAAGCTTAATGAAATCATTGTATAAAGTCGATTTTATATAAGTTCTTCCGGCATAGATCCAAACTAAACAAGTCCAAACTCCGCTAGATTAATCTATGTTATTCAGCTAAAAAATATGGTTAGTCTTCCATGTTTGGGACTTGTCTCACGTTAGTCCCCATCGTTCATCGTCGTAATAAACCGGTCTCAGACATTTCAAAAAACACAACAAATTAGTATTTAATGATCTCAACCATTTTGTTTTTACAGATTTATCTATTGACCATCCAAATAGCACACTGATGTGGATGTGGTAATAATTAAAAACTTACCATTAACTTTTATTTTTTTACTGTTTACCTTATATCTAACCTCTAGACTCAACCCCACCCGACCCATTAAAAACCCTAATCCATTAAAATCTCAGCTCATTACTTTATTTATTTTCCCTCTTTCCTTATGTAACCTTTTCTTCATTTCTTCCCTTTGTTACTCCTCTAAACCCAACCCGAGGTTCTTGTATTTTCCGCGAATACAAAAACGCAGATATTAAAAATAAAAACAACAAATTTTCCTATATATAAATTTTATACATGAGCGGATATAAAAATAACACAAAATGTATTGTTGAACATAAGAAAAATATTATCTAAGTAAACCCACATGCAATTTCATCCAACCAAAGAACTCTTCAACTTGCCTCCACAAATTTTGCTCCATCAACAACACATATGTCTCTAAAACTCAATTTCTCAATAAAACTTCACATCACCCCTCCGACATCAGTCTTTATCTCTTCTACGACATCCCTTTCACTGCCTTTATCGCCGCGATGACGTGCGTTATCATCCGGTAACGGATGTTTTGTATTTTTCAATGGCTTTGGCTAAATTAGGGCCCTTGTGGATAAACATACCCAATTTTAACCATACACACACATATATTTTAAGTATCCCCATTTTTATACCCAAAACGCCCTTTCACTTTTACTAACTTCTAACCCTAAACACTAACCATCCCCAAAAATAAAAAAGAACTAAAATCAGCCCCAAGTTTCCCTCTCCTCTCTCTCCTTCTACAAACCTCCAAAAGCAGCCCCAAAATCAAACTTCAACAACTCTAGTAGATTATATTTACTCAAGAACAACAATGGAAAACGGAAAAAAAATAGGTTTCTACTTTTAAATCTTGTTTTTGTTATATTTAGTTTTTCTTTATTTTTCAAGATTTTGAATTACATTAGTTGTTAGAAAAGGCAAAGCATGTGTATTTAGGTGTTTGTAGTTGTATAGTGACGTTAGATGTGTTCAATTGTGACTGATTTGGTGTTTTAGGTTAGATTTTAAGTTTTGGTTTGAGGTCCTTCAATGGAGTTTCTCGGTCTGTTCGTGTTCCCCGTCGGGTGAGAACTAGTCATACCGGCGGGGGGATTTTTTTTTCCAGATTTGTCTTCATCCCCACCGGGTGTAAATGGGTTTACCTGGCGGGGTAGCCAACCAAGAAGGACTAGTGTTCGTCGTCCCCGTCGGGTTTGGCTGGATTGACCTGGCGGGGTCGAAATTAATTTTATAAAATAAAATTAAATCCTCACCGGGTGACAATTGTTCAACCGGCAAGGTGGAAATTATTTTCTAAATTAATATTAAATCCCCGCTGGTTGAAAATTGTTCACCCTGTGGGGACCTAGTCTTCACTACACTACTAACTTTTTTTATTTTACTTCCCGCAGGCACGAAGCACCTAGACCGGATAAAGAGAAGATGAAGAAAATTGCAAGGCGTGAATAGGAAGAAATCCCTCCGCCTAGAAAGGTGAAAGTATTGGTCGGTCAAAGGGTGATCGGCCCGAACATGGGGATCAGACCGAACCTGGGGTGCGCACGGTCCAGACAGAACACTTCTTGCGGCATATGAAATATGATACCACAAGGGAGCGCGGAGTACAGCCTTCTCCTCCACGAGAGGCCCCTAGTCAACGGTGTGCGCTTATTGACGAGGAGGATATAGAGGAGGAAACGGAGGTCCCCATGCAACCACCTCGAAGAGAAGTCTGTGCGGAAAGACGTCCAACTGATCGAAAGGATGGAGAAACCTATTTCTATCCCAAAACAATATCCTGTTGTTCCCAAACTATACGCAGCATGAGGTGTACTACACATTTATGGAAGACATAATTTTTCGAATTTTGGACTTAATTATATGTTTTAATACTTTAACTTTTTTCTTACTTAAACTGTTTTGTTAACATTATATTTATGTTTGATTTTTTTTATCGCAATCTGGTATCATGGTCGAGTCGAAGTACGGTATGCTCGGTCATTGGGACCTTAGCAAACAATTGGGGGTGAAGACTTTGTTGGAAGAGACACAATTATGGCCACTAATGCGCCATCTACTGAAGTTCAGCAACCACGTACACTTAGCCGAGGTGTTTATTGAGAGGTGGCACCAAGAGACGCACACCTTCTAGTTTTGGTTTGGGGAGATGACCATGACGCTGGATGACGTGTACATGATTACTGGCCTCCCGGCGGGGTGAGTTGGCATTTTTTTTGTGCCAATCTAACATAATTTGTGGTATTTTTTATGTAGGATGAAGAGTTAAAGGTTGAAGAGTTAAAGAATAAATAATTAAAGAAGGAAGAGTTAAACGATGAGTTGTATAATTCGTGCATGGTGATGGAGAAGGAAATGTTGGTGCCTTGCTCGATCGATTAGATCCACTTGTTCGACACCAAATCTCACTACTCTCAAGTGGAGTTGATTGAATGGGTTAAGCAGACCGCAACAGATAACAGGGTTGTGGTAATATTACGACGATGCGATAGACTTGATCGAAAAACTCCGAGAATTGAGTTTGTGTGTGAAAGATCTGGAGTTTACACAAAATTGGTAGATCTGAAGCATCTAAAGAGGAATTCTAACAGCATGAAAAAATGTGGATACCCTTTCACCCTTAAAGGAAAGAAGTTGGGTGATGATTTGTAGGGTTTAGAGGTCGAATACTGCATTCACAATCACGCTACTACATCGTATAAAGAAGGTTATTCGTACTTGGGACGATTGAACAAAGAAGAGATGGATTCCGTAGTTAGTTCTATGAAAATGGGATCCCGTCCTTGGGACATTCTAGGTGGGGTGAAGAAATTGAACTCTAAGAATTCTTCTTCAATGCACACCGTCTACAACGCTCAACTAAAACACCGCAACCTCGAGAAAGGCGGTGGGTCGCAATTCCAATACTTGTTGGGTGAACTAAAGCGGCTAAACTACTACGAATTTCATAGAAAGTCCGAAGACGGAAGCGATGTCATAGGCGAGCTTTTCTTCGCGCACCCGGATAGTTTTGGATTTGTTACGCACAATTCCGAACGTCATTGAAATGGATAACACGTAGAAGGTGATCAAATACGGGATGTGATTGTACGAGTTCGTCGGAGCCACTTGTACGGGGAAGACTTTCTACATCGGATATGCGTTTATGTCGAGAGAAAAATTTGAGAGCTACAAAAAGGTGTTAGAGTGCTTACATTCGTTGATGGTAACTCACTCCATTGAATTACCATTCATCGTTTTGACGGATAGAGGCTTGGCGCTTGTGAAGGCGGTGGAGGATGTGTTCCCCAATGCAACACACATGTTGTTTCAATGGTACATCAACATGAACGTCTTAGGGAAAATGAAAAAAAAAGTCATAAAAGAGAAGAAATTGTCCAACGTATTTTTGAAAGTGTAAAATCAAATGATGTTGGTGGAAACGGAAGTAGCGTTCAACGACTATCGAGCCAAATTGCACCGTGACTTCAATGAATATCCACAAGAAATTGAGTATACCGAAAGCTAGTTAGGGTCGTACGATGACAAGTTTGTGAGGTGGAGAACCAACAAGTGGATGCATTTTGGCAACCAAATCACAAACCGCATGGAGATCGCTCATTCGACCCTCAAACACTTCATCGTTATGAGCAAAGGTAAATTTGAATCTTTTTTGTTGAAGTTGCATACTTTGATACAATTGCAGTATGGGGACATAAAGGGTTCATTCGAAAAGAGCCGCTTGTTAGCCCTACATAAATTTACAAACATTGTGTACGACAAACTAAAAACCAACGTCTCACACTATGCATTGGAAATTTTATCTAGAGAAGTAGATTGTGCTCGCAACATGAAAATTGTGTCCTGCATGCCCTACGGTTGTTCAATACGAACTACGCATGGTGTCCCTTTCACGCACAAAATCTACAAGTTTGTTGCCAAAGTCTTAGAGGTGCCTCTAGAGTTGTTTAACGAACATTGGAATAAGTTGGAAATTCTAGTCCGTACCAACCTCACGACGATCGAGCAACTAAAAGCGAAGCTTGATAAACTAGTATACGATGTCATGGAATCCAATGATGAAGCACGAATTAGGAAGGTCTATAAAAAATAGTTTGTCATCTTCCATCCCGAAACAACTAACATTTTGGAGCCATTGGTGAAGCAAAAAGCGCGTGGTCGTCCACCTAACAAACGCAAGTTGTCTATTGCCGCTTATGATACATCTAATAAATGCAACAAAAGTGCGCACGAGTATGTGCTTGAATCGGAAAATGCAAGTTCTCCGTCATTTGCAAAAGAGTTCAAAGCTCCTCTCGCAACGTCAAGTAAAGGGAAAAAATGTCGGTGACAAAACTTAGTTCTGAAAGCACCACCACTCGTAAGAAAGGTAATGTGATTTCAACTCAAGCAAGTGGAATGATGCTTTGTAGTGGAACGGTGGGTTATAGGTCAAGCTTTACGTTGCCGGAAAAGACAAGTTTTGTAGACCCTAAAGGATACTTAAAACAATTCCCCATCTACTTCAGACCATTTTTAGAGTCAATTAGCTATGTAAAATCCAATGGCCATTGCAGGTACCGCTCAATAGCGTATGCCTTGAACGGGCAACAAGATGGGTGGAGGTTGATAAGGGATGCCCTTTACAACGAGCTGATGGATTATGCATCTGTGTATGTTAAGATATTTACAAGCATGAAGGAACTTATTAATGTTGTGGAGTGTGTGAAGTGCTCTAGTAATGTGGGTATTAAAGACCATTCGATGTCCATGCCCGAGATGGGAGTGGCAATTGCATCTGCATTTAACTGCATACTCCATTTTGTTTAACAGTACCAAAATATGGATTTCTGCTTCACTCTTCTTCCGCTAAGAAGTGCACCGCCTTAGATGCCAAACCGGGTGGAAATCGGATTGGGTTGGGTTGTCCCTATCCTTATCTTTGGTCCTCCTTACTTTACATGTTTCACGTTTTCATTGGTCTAACTGGATTACTTTATCTGAAAACGAAATTTTCTATAAATAGATGTTGTATCCACAATAAAGGGTAAACTAGTTGATAAATTAAGCAAAAATATGTCTATGGATTGAGTTGGAAGATGAATATCTGATGAAAGTATCAATCGAAGTTGGTAACACAAAACAGGAAGAGGGGCGTAAAACATATTGGGAGGCATTGTTATGCCAGATGTATTTCCTATACGGCAGAGATGGTATCCACCCGCCTAGAATTTCTAGGCATGTAGATAAGGTGAAAGCTAGGTGGTCAGTCCTAGTCAGATTCCGTGTACATCTAGTTTCTGACCTTAACGACTTGGAACATCGTGTTGCGTGTAACCGGTTCAACTGCCAGGTCACGGATTCTCTAACAGAGGAGCAGCTGGATCAAGTCCGTTCTGACATTATTGACATCCAGGTAGAGGAAATGCGTGACTACCAGATTACGAAAGAAGAAAGAAAGTTGATGAAATTGAATTGGCCTGATAGAAAAATCATGTTTGAGTTTCTGTTTCAGTTTGTTTGAGTTCGTGTTTTAGTTTAAGTTTGAGTTTTTGTTCCAGTTTATTTGAATTCGTGTTTTAGTTTAAGTTTGAGTTTGTGTTTCAGTTTTTTTGAGTTCATATTTCAGTTTAAGTTTCAGTTTGTACTTTAGTTTGTTTGAGAATCCTTGTTTAAGTTTATGTTCGAGTTTATGTTCGAGTTTATGCTTGAGTTTATGTTTACGTATATGTTTCAGTTTATGCTTCAGTTTAACGTATTCATGTTGTTTGAACGATAACAAGAGACAAATAAAAGACATTCTAATTGAAGCATAAAGTATCATACAAAAGATGCATTTTAAACAACAAATTATATCCAACCAGCCGGTTGAAGTATTTTCAGCCGGCGGGGGTAAAGCTACATCGAATGTACTAAATTTTCACACCGCCGGGATAAGTGCCCCATGCCAAAGGTGTAGAGAACTTACATATGAGGTCAACCACCCAGCTGGTTGAAGTATTTTCAACTGAAGGTTAAAATACTACCCCAGCAGGGGTAAAACATCCCCGACGGTTCTAAATTATCATACTGCCGGTGTAAGTGACCCATCCCAAAGGTGTGGGGAACTTACATATAAGGTCAACCAACCGCCGGGGTCTTTATTTTCAACCAGCGGTTGGGATACTACCCCGTCAGGGGTAAAACATCCCTGGCGGTACTGAATTTTGATACCACCGGTGAAACACCCAATATTTTCCATCTACTTTGTATTGAATTTTAGTCTAGGTTCCCGCCGGGTGATCTATTTTCACCCGACGGTTGACAAGTTCCCTGGCGGTGGGATAATCCTCAACCGCGGGGGTAATGGTGTTTCTTTTAGAATGTTGCGCACGTATTGGTGACTTGTTTAGATTATGCGTACTCCATGATATTGGATTGAGTGATGGAACATATAATCATACTAACATATAAGGTAGAGCAAACAACAAAGTCATCAAAATAAAACACACATATATTAAACGATTTAGTGTTCAATCCGTAATCCAAAACAAAACATAATCCAAAACACAAAGTATCACCATCTAAAAAAACATACATATGAAGAACGCGACTAGCATAATCAAATGCCAAGGACTAGTGATATCCAGCACCTTCCTTGTAAACGACACGAGCTCGTTAGTGGAATCGTCTAACGGCCGAACACGATTAATCGTGTTCACCACATCAACCGCGGAGCTCTCTTGTAAGAATCCAAGGCGTGATGTTAAATCAACCGTACCCCTTCACGTATTATTGGTACTGGGGATGATGTGTGACTACTCCCTTCCAAGGGCCTCGAGTACCTATCAATCACGTACAGGTGCTCCCTCCAGTTCATCCAATGTCTACCATGCAGCGAATAACGAAAGATGGTCTCCTCTTGAGAGACCAGTTCTTGCCACAATGGGGTCCATCGGCTTCTCTTGGATCCAACCAAACTGGCGCATCACTCGGTCCGGGTGATATGTCTCGCTAACCAGCATAAGGCGAATAGGGTTTCGATACAAACCTATTGCCTGCTCCGCCCACACTTCACGGACATCTTAGTAAGGTCGGAAAATCACCTACAAACAAGCAATTACTCATACTTCATTTTGTATAATAGATAAATATTAATAAATGTAAACAAGTTAACTTACACCCGTCTCTCCTTGTGCCGCGAGGATGTCACGGTAGTACGGGTTCCCGCAAGCTAGTGATATTGGGACCCTTTTGGGCTACCACGCCAGCATTTTCGGATTGGTCCAGTTGTAACCGCTATTCACCGCCGCCCGGAAGATAGGAAAGTGGTTATAGACCCAACACTCCAACAAGGCCGAAAACCCAACCAAACTCTCCAATGAGTGCTTTGAAATGTCTCACAAGCTCTTGTACAACCACACGAGTGCACAAGTACCCCATGCGTACTCACCAAGCCTCGTCAAATCCTCAAGGTGATGGAGAAAATAGCACTAGATGTTCTTCTGCCTTATGTTGGTAAAGATGGTACACCCCAGGAAGAACCTAATGTATGCCCTAGCAGCTGCCTTCTTCATATCCGTAGTCAGGACGGCATTAGAATCCAAATACTCCTCCGCGGAAAACGTCATCTTTAGCCATCGGAGGCCAAATCCACTCCCGTCATGCGCCTCCATATCCTCCCGCACAACATCCACCAAAACTTCCAACAAGTCTGCATAGCGTGCATATGTCGCATCTATCGACTCCGGCCTAAAGACGTCGATAATTCTCCCCTCGACCGGGAGGCCAGTAATCATGTACACACCATCGAGCGTCATGGTCATCTCCCCGAACAAAAAATGGAAGGTGTTCGTCTCTTGGTGCCACCTCTCAATGAACACCTCGGCCAACTATACATGGTTGTTGAACTTCGGTAGATGGCATATCAGTGGCCAGAATGGTGTCTCTTCCAACGAAGCCCTCACCCCCAATTGTTTGCTAAGGTCCCACTGACCGAGAAAACCGTACTTCGACTGGACCGTGATACCAGATCGCGACTCCAAAAAAAATCAAACATAGATATAATGTTAACAAAACAATTTAAGTAATAAAACATATAATTAAGTCCGGAAATCGATAACTTACGTCGTTCTTAAATGTGTAGTACGCCCTATGCTGCGTATAGTCTGGGAATAGAAGAATGTTGTTTTAGGATAGAAATAGGTTTTTCCATCTTTTCGGATCAGTTTGACAACCTTCCGCACGGACCTCTTTTCGAGGTGGTGGCATGGGACCCTCCGTTTCCTTCTCTGTCTCCTCCTCGTCAATAAGCGCACGTCGTTGACTAGGGACCTCTCGTGGAGGAGAAGGCTGTACTACGCGATCCCTTGTGGTATCATATTTTTTATGCTGCAATGAGCATTCAGTATGACCCGTGCGCACCCCACGCTGGGTCTGATCCCTACGTTCGGGCCGATCAACCTTTGATCGTCCACTACCTTCACCTTTTTTGGGCGGAGGGAATTCCCGTTCTCGCCTTACGATTTTATTCGCCTTCTCTTTCTCTGGTCTAAGTGCTTGGTGCTTGCGGGAATAAATAGAACGAAAAAAGTTAGACGGTTTGTAAAAAATTACTAGGTCCCCGCCAGGTGAACAATTTTCAACCGACAAAGATATTATTAATTTCAAAATTCAATTTCAACCCAGGCAGGTGAACAATTTTCATCCAGCGGAGATTTAATATTAATTTAAAATCTAATTTTAACCCTGCCGGGTCAATCCAGCCAAACCCGACGGGGATGAAGAACAATTGCAATTCCAGGTTGGCTACCCCGCCGGGTCAACCCATTTACACCCGGCATGGATGAAGAATAATCTGGAAAAAAACCATCCCCGCCGGTATGACTAGTTCTCACCCGGCGGGGGAACACGAACATGCCAAAACCACCATTGAAAGACCTCGAAACGAAACTTAAAATCTACCTCTAAAACACTCAATCAGTCACAACTGAACACTCCTAGCATCAATATACAACTACAAACACCTAAATACACATGTTTTGCCTATTCTAACAACCAATGTAATTCAAAATCTTGAAAAAAAAAATATAAAAAAAAAACAAGAGTGAAAAGTAGAAACTTATTATTTCCTTTTTTTCATTGTTGTTCTTGAGTGAGTATCAATTGGGGCTGATTTTGGAGGTTTGTAGAAGGAGAGAAAGGAGAGGGAAATCTGAGGTTGGTTTAGATTTGTTTTGTTTTGGGATAGTTAGTGTTTAGAGTGAGGAGTTAGTAAAAATAAAATGGTGTTTTGGGTATAAAGATGAAGCTGCTTAAAATATGTGTGGGTATGGTTAAAATTATGGCTTCTTATCCAAAATAATCCTAATTTAGCTTGAACTTTTTTAAAAATATAGGGGAAATCAAGACTAAATGTCATTTATTACCACATGACACTGCACGTCATTTAGAAGGGTTATATCTAAAATTGTAAATAAATTCAAAATTAGCGAACAAATTTTTCACCATGAATGTTTTTATCCTTATATATGTTTAACGGTTCAAAATAATTGAATCGACAAGATATAACTGCGGGAGTCAAGCTGTGTAAGACCGAAGAAAAATGCTGGATTCGAATCGTCTTCTGAATCTTTATTTCGTGAACCAAACCAGGCTTGATCAAATCATGTAAAGTCGATTTTATATAAGTTTTGCCGGCATGGATCCAAACTAAACAAGCCCAAACTCCACTAGATTGATCCATGTTATTCTATCTACTTACAAGGTCAATCAGTTAAGTCTTAAAATAGTCTACCGATACAAATTATCAAATCATTTCAAATCCTAAACTTTATAAGCCTAACTAAATAAAGACAGTCGGCAATCATTATTCAGTAGGCCAGCAATATGGAATAACTTTAAGGAGCCTTTAACTTAAGTCTAATCCTCTGTTTCCAAAATTAATTCAAATCGACAAGCCTTTATTCAAACTCTCAAATATAAAAGTCTCTTTATTTTCTGATGGTATGCAACCTCAAATCATAACACTATTTATAGTGGCTTTCTCAATAATTGCATCAGTATACCACTGTGGGGGCTATGTCCCCCGTATTTGTTCTTCTGAACTAAGGCTCTTAGTTCGGTTTGGAGTTTTACTGAATCGGATCATATAATTAAATTTATCGGTTTGGACCGGATATAACTGATAAAATTTAATTTTAACTTTTGTAATTAAATCAGAATTGGAAAAAATCGATTTGATATGGTTTGGTTCTGTCCAGTTTTTTTTTTTTTTTTTTTTTTTTTTTTTTTTTTTTTTTTTTTTTTTTTTTTTTTTTTTTTTTCGGAGGGAACCCGCAGCCGCTACTCAGAGTGCAATGAGTGCGCACAGGGTAAACCCTCAGTCTGACGCGATAGCCTGCAAACCAACGCCAGAAGGTAAACCACACAAGGTGACAGGCTCAGCCGAGAAAGCGTATGTAGAGGGACTCGAACTCATGACCTTTTGGTCATAAGAATGCCATACTCAACCAACTCGGCTACCCCCTTGGGGGCTGGTTCTGTCCAGTTTGGTTCGAATAGGTTTTGATTTTGTTTATAATTTTTTAAAAATATTAAATTTAATTTTTATTTAAATAAATAATATAAAAAATAAAAATAAATTTTGATATTTTTAATTGATTCTATTTAATGATTTGGTAATAATATAATGTATAAGTAGGTGAACTAAATACACAAAACGAGCCATTTTATGTATTTGATTTCATACGGAGAATTTTAAAAAATTCATCATATTCATTTCGAATCAATTATATTTGTTTATTGATTTTGTTGGTTCAGTTCCAATCGATTATGTCAAATCTGGTTTTAAAATTAAAATCACAAACCAAACTTCCTCTATTTCGTCCGATTTTTTTGTCAGTTTTTACGGATACAATTTCGATACGATTCCCGATTCTAAATATCATCCACAGCACTAAAATGGACCGCTAAATTTTTTGAACTAGATTGAAACGTGACTGATAATCTTGAGTGCTCATGCCAGCATGCATGATGGATGGTTGCTTTCTTGAAGCTGTCACTACTCATAACAGACGTCTATCATCTATGGCCCAATATCGTTGTTATTATTTATTATTATATCCAAAACAAAATAAAATATAAAGATTGCGTCATCTTATATAACAGTAAAAAAATTGAGATAAAACTATAATCGTGAGTAATGTGACACGACCAAAATCTACTGTCTTGAAATTATTATGTTCCATTTTTAATGTGGTGGAGTGGGGTTATATGTTTCACGTGTGAGCCTCCAAATTTCGGAAAATACCAAAATAATTTTGGTTGTATTATGCATCCGTGACAACATAAAAAATTCTATATATACATAATTCACATGCATACGCGTTTTTTCTTTTCCGTTGTTAAATTTAATATGTAGTTTATTAGTATGTCATTTGTTAAAAATCTAGCACTCTCGATTAAAATGGTTGTATGTTTATAAAAAGTGCAATGACAAAAACACGGGTAATATAAAAAAAATTAAAATTTATCTGAATCTTATGGAAACTATGTTTTGGTCCGAATGTCATTAAAAAATTAGATCCATTTTGTAAGAGTTATTAAATGGCTAAATATAATATAAATTATTCATTATTTTTAAAATATATAGTAAATTTATTTACCGCCATTATAATTGGAGCTTGACCGTATAGTTAAAATTAATTATATATAAAGTGACGGTTGAGCTAGTATTTACAATTAAATATTGAGCTCATATCTAACAAATTGTTTATCCCTAAATGTTTAGGTCTTATTAGCTAGGCGATAAAGAGTATATGAGTATTATGTTTAATTTTCGTATATTCAAAAAGGTGCATTTAACGTAATTTATACTGTGAGTAATTTGAAATGCTTAGGGGGAGTTGGTTGAGCTAAAGGGATATTTTCATAAGTATATGAAGCTTGTCGGACTCATGTCTTTTCGACAACACCGTGATCTTTCTTGAGAGATTAAGTGAGTGTGCTCAGTTGGTCCTGAAAGGATTTCGAATACTCGTTACATTGCATGAATCTCATCCAGATTCATGACCAACAAAGTCGAGACTGCCGAGGTCCATTTTGAATGATTGTGCTAAGCATCTTTCGATTAGACTCATTATATGTTTGAGTTATTCAGACTTATAACAATGTTGAATTGTATCGTTCGTTTTAAAGATTCGACCTAGTAGACGTTGAGAATATAGGTTCTTTCTTATCACCATATCATGGAACCATCCAGACTCTATAGTGGTATTGAATTTTACCGTTCAATATGGAGGTCCAAACTGGAAGACGTTGAGAAGATCGGCTCTTCCTAATTACTAAGCGACGAGCTATATGGGCACTATAACGATGTTGAACATTATTATTCAATCTGAAGGTCTGAACTAGAAAACGTTGAGAATAACATCTCTTCATGATCACCAGATGATCAAGTTATCCGGAAATTATAAGTGTGTCGAACTGTATCGTTCGATTTAGAGGTTCAAACTGGAAGAGATTGAGAAGGTTGGATTTTATTTATTACCAGATGGTCATGTTATCTGGATTTTATTAGGGTGTCGAATTGTGTTCCATGTAATGACACAAATCTATATGTGAATGGTCTTGTCATGAATCATAATTTGTAATAGCATACTGCAATAATTACAAAGTAGGAAGATTTAAGGTCATAAGCTACTATATAAACTTGATATCGTCTTCATATTCATCTTTTACTCAAAATTATTTGTGAGAAAAAACTCATTTTTGATAGCTCAGCTTTATATATGTGTCGAGAATATCGTTATGCCTCACCTAGTTTTTTGAATACGTTTGAACGTGTTGTGCACTACCATACTATTGTCACTCAACATTTTCAGTTTTCAGACTACTTTAGATAATACACCTCTCATTTTCATCGTAAGTGTAATAATGATGATGTAGGAAATGGTGTAGATAATATTAAGGTGTTTTATAGTAACAAGAAAGTGAGTTACTCCGTGAATCCTTGGGATATGACCTGAATAAAATAAACTCCCTTATGAAAGATGAAGGTTGAAGAAATATCAAGATAATCGATTGATCTAACAATGTTATTTAATCCTCATCTGATCTTAGACCGGGCCTTTATAAATTACCTAACGAGCATCTACTATAAAAATTATAACCTGACTTTATCCCCAGCCTCTGACTTAAATACGAGATTTCGACTTCGGTTGAAATTCGGCTACTAAAGTTAGAGAAGACTCATGTCTCGGTCATGGGAGATGAGGTAGTGTTATATATTGATATGCTTGAATTTGGGATTTTGGCTACCCTTGCACCACAATTTAGTAAGGTACTTTGAGTTATTAAACATAGAATCTCTGGAAGAATATCATAACAACCATAGTGGCTGAAGGACTTGCAGGGCTCACTTTAAAAATGAAGTAGTAGGTTTTGGTTAGCCGAGTAATTTTTTACAATACTTTTCAATTCTATTACTCGAACTTACCCAGCAAGTGTAAAGTAGTGGATGATATTTTAAAATCGGATAAGAAATAGAAAAAATACTTTATTTTTGTAACTAGAGAGTGTGAGGTTGAAAACAAGAAATGTCGATATCGAACCAAAAGTAGCTAACAAGATAAAAGTAAAATCTATATTTCCTAGTCGAAGGTAACTTCACTCTCTCATATATTGATCTACTTCTGTTATATAATATACATGTGTTGTTTACACCTGTTAATTTTATCTTTATTTTGTTAGAGTTTTCCCTTATGTTGCGGATTTTAGGAGTCTATCCTCAAACACCAGATTTAAAGTGGAAAAGGTTATTGATGGTCTTAGTTCAAACACGGCAGAAAAATTACATATATATATTTTATAGTTGAGAACTTATTCATGTTCGGATTTTGGCTCACGGGTTATCAGGAAGAGCCAAACTAGTTGTGCCTGGCTCATTAGCAGATAAGAGCCTAAGTTTTGGCTTTTATGGCTCAACTCTTGGCCAAGTTGTACCTTCCTAGAAAAACTAAATACGTGAAGCACCCGAAGTTTTCGGGACTACTCCAACTACAAAGTGTTTGAATAAATAAGGTAGAATGGTCTAACCAAAGAAATCGAGAAGAGCATAGAGAATTTGGTTAGTATCAATTTGGCCAGCAGCCAAGAACATGTTATTATGAGATCGACTATGTTTACCAAGGGGCTCATCTTGAGGCGTTTAGGCGTTTAGGTAAAAAATTGGTATTTTACTTAGGTAAGGTTAGGCAGAATAGGCACTTACTTTTAGTAATGTTTTATTTTTTTGCAGATGATATGAAATTTGATTGGGGTTATCTGAATGTGGTTGAGAATAAAAATGTGGTTTTACATTAAAAAAAATGGTCTCTTCAAGACTCCTTTAAAGAAGCTAAAATATATGTTATAGACTGAGGCAAAGATTACCTCGGTTAGAATGTAGATAGTTGCTTCCAAGAATGTATAGTCGATAAATAAAGAAAAATGGAGAAGGCTACTACTCTACTTAATATAACTTCTCAAGAAGTGATCAATCTTATATGGAGTGAGAATAAAATGTTAGGGGACTATAATAGAATATTAGAGGAGAAGAAAACTATTTTAAAGAATAAGTTGACATAAAGTAAGAAGTCCAACTATAAGAAAGTCAATAAGGCCACAGACTTCATTATGGGAGTGAACCAAAATCAAGCCCCACTGATCAAGAGTAAAATGGCTTTTATCTTTGATGAAGCTTTTTTTAGCTTACCCTTGGTTGGGTTCTTTAGTTATTTTCCTAAAAATAGAGGATAGAGGAGGCATGGTGGATTTTCAAGAAGATGAAGATATGAAGGAGTATAAGGATCATGAAGATCAGGAGACAGACATCTATACCGACCACTAAACTAATCCATTGGGAACCTTAGTCTCGGCGATACATGTTGATTACTCTACTTTCAAACTTGAGGTTTTGAATACCTTGAACAATTCCCCAGCTAGAGATGATGGTGCATCTGTAGTTGAAGAGATAAATAAGCCAACTGAGGCTAGGGAGAAGGGAAATTTTGCTAAAACTAACTGAATTTCTTTTATTTTGACTTAATTTGTTTTGCTGATTTATTTTTCTTGAACCAAATTACTTGTAAGGCCAAGGCATCATTTGCTAATGTGTTACTTCTTTTTTAAAGATAAAATCCTAATAATGTCGAGGAATTATTTCTATATTTTATGTTGTATGTATGATTATGTGTTCGGATAATTCACTAAGTTTTCTTTCTTTGAATAAGAGTATTGCTCATTTATATGCTACATTTTGGCTACAAAGTCTATATTTTCCATGTAGGTAATTAGTCTTCATCAAGGGTTAAACATTAAGCATTTGGCTGATTTATACCTTGGGATATCTACAGTTTATACACATATGTGTTTTATAATGGGATTAGGTATGTCGATCCCTCCATTTTTTTTATGAAAACTTGTCCCGAGAGTGGTGCATTTTCGATCTTTCTTACGGCTCTGCTATATAGGAGTATATGTAAGACCTTAACTTTTGATATCCTAAGAAGACCAAATATGGGTTTACTATCGACCTCTCTTAAGAATTTGTTACTAGATAATTTGAAAGTCCTTAACTATTGATGGTCTTACAAGACGAGTGGCTTACTGCATACCTCCTTTGAAAATCTTCCAATTTTAACCATTTTTTGAATTACGTATAGTTCTGATGGATTAGTAGGGTCTTAGAGTGATATTGTATTGTACTTATGTGAGGTATTCCCAGCTGAGGTCGACTTTCAAACCCTCACACCTATGTCATACTTATTTTATCATTCAAAACATAGATTTTTTTGCCAAAACTATTTAAGGTCTCGACTAGGAGTAGCATGGTGTCAAAATCCCTTAGGGCACTACCACCATAATTTATATGTTAAGACTTCAGTTTTTTATGACTGAAAAATCTTGAGAGTGACATGATGTTGACTTTCCCTAGGTTGCTGTCAACTAAAGGTAGTTGTTAGACTTTTATACATTTAATGGATTACATATCCTAATAGTGGTGCGTTGTCGACTTCCTTTAGGTCCATGCTAATTAAAGTAAAATGTTAGACTCATACTCAGGTTGGGTGCTTCATCAACTTTTGGTCGACCTTTTTATTTGATTATGTAACATTTCTGATAGTAGCCACAATTATCAATTTATTCAATGAGTCGAACATGGAAACGTAAGAGACCAATTAATTTTTGTAGATAAGAAATAGGTTATGCATTCTAAGCTCGATAAACTAGCTTTTGGAAGTAATATCAAACATTTTGTTTACATCATATCTTTCGATAAACAAGCTTTTGGAAGTAATATCAGACCTTTTATTTACATTATATTTTTTTGAATAATAGATCATATTCATTTTTATGTTTAAGTATAATAAGACACTTGTAAATTCTTTATTTAGTTTTAACAGATAAACAATAAATAGTGCCTTATATTTCCCATGGGAAACTTTCTTTTTTGAAATGTTAGATTGTCTTTTGTTAGTACTACTGTACTAGAGGTAAGAAAAGATGAGAAAATCTCAAACACCTGACTCTCAACATCAAGATCTTTGAGTAACATCGATATTTTATCTCATCGATATCTTGCAGAGTCAAACATAATGTGTTTTTTTTCATCTTGTGTAAATGATAAGGAGGACCAGAAATTGCCAGCACCACGGAAAGATGGCCCCATCAATTCTAGTAAACTTTATGAGGTTCAGATATTGGGAACTATTACCCTTAACTTCATATACTTTCATTATGAATTTTTTTGGCACAAACGGAGCAACATCGTTTTGATACCTTCTAGTCAAATGTGTAGAAGAAATACCACTATATTATCTTAAAACATATGAGCCACAATTATAAATGAAAATAAACATTCATCACCAACTAGATTTTATGTCAATACTGAGTAAAGGTTTATCTACATGATCTATGTCCATGTTATCCAGACGTTCCTCAGATGCATCTTTTAGTATTCTCGATAGAGGAAAAGCGTCGAACATATACTTTAATATAAAAAGTCGAAGATCATCGTGACGTTATTTTTTCATGTTTCAGTAAAGGATAAATAGTCCAAACCAATCAATTTGAACTAAGGTTTGCATTTAAAACATATGGGCTATGTTTACTTGGTCAAGTCATATAAACACAAACAATATCTAATAATTATATATAATGTATGTACACAATCCAACAATTATAATAAAATTAATACATATGTATCAAACATGTCATGATCTATATCATGCATTAATGTGACATATGATACCTGTTTGTATTTTTCTTTAGTATACACTATCAAACAAAGATTTTAGTATTTATTTATGATACAAATCTAAAAATACACTTATAGTTGTTATATTTATTTGTTTGAATAAGAGTATTTGGCAGGAGGATAAGGTTGTTAAGATGATGTGTGAAAGGTGATTTATATATTTATATTATTGATATTTTGGTCGAGTTTGGAAAAGTAAAAGGGTGATTGTTGGGCATGACTCTCGGATACATTGTCTCGTCTACCTTGATATATGATTTCACCTGAGCCAATAAAACTTTGAATTTAAAGAATTCTTCTTTATTATGTTTTATGCCAATAGAATAGCATAATCCATATTCTACAATAAGCATATGACTCAATCTATAATAATCTTCAAACTTCTTTTTTATTTAAACAAATTGTCGAGTATAATCCATTATGCTTTCATTCCAATCATGCTTACAATATATAATATAGTTAACATATATTTTTATGACCTTACTAAAAAAACAGATCTCTGAATAAGGACGATATGTTTCACCACTTTGGATGGATACGAGAAGTAATTTATTTAGTCATGTAAAGGAATTTCGGATTAAAATTCATAGAGAATGTTCTCTAAAGTAAACGATCATCCCCTCCAAAGATAAGTATTAAATTATTTAACTTTTCAATATAATGTCTGGGATTCTTAGACCTTTTACATTATCAATTTTGTAATTCTCATTCTTTTATTCATCAACTAGAATTTTAGATGCTAAAAATGACCTGGACATGTTAGGCCTCTAAAATTAGGATAAAGCCTCGGTAATGTCATTACACTAGAATGCTTAATAGAACCTTAGTAAATTTTTAATAATACTGGTTAAGATTTAGAAATTGAAAATTTGATAGTAGGAAGGTTGGCCATGAAATTGCAAGAAAGGGTTGAAAATCTTATTGCACTTGCTTTTGAGGATGATGCATATGGTATGGCTGAACTACTTCTAAATGTTGGACCGGAGGTGGTTGTTTTGGTGCATGATCTTGGTGATAGTCTCAAATCTTCGAGTAGAAACCCTATTTTGATAATATTGATCACTCGCTCGGCTTTCACGGTTGAAACATGAACATCAGTTGAAACTAGGATCACTTTACTTATTAATTAATGAAGTAGAAAACTGAAGTCGGTAGCGAGACATGTGTCCCCTTCTATGACTATCCATATATTAAATAACTACATACCTTTGGAGTGACTCGGATACATATCATAAACCTCCATTTTTTTTAATCAATATGAATATACCTAACCTTAAACCTTAGCCTTGAATTTATGACTCTATTTTCACTGCATGAGCTTGGCGCTCCTCTTCAAACTGTGTTACGGGAGAGATAAGATCAAGTAGTCTCTCATAATCCCGATGTGCCTTGGCCTCTCTGAAGCTTCAGAATCATTAAGGTTTTGGATAACTAAAATGAAAGTGTTTGTATCTAGTACTTTCAGCTAGTAGTTTTAAAAATATGTTATCTAGGTACTTATGGTTTCCCATAGACGATATAACTTATGATGTTTGATTCGGTTAGGAACTACAAAAAATCCAACATAGTCGAAACATCATTCATAAAAAATAGAAATATTTACAAAGAGATTCTAAAATACATTAAGAAAATAATATAATATGAATGGATCAATATTCTCATAATATATGGTAAACATAAATTTTAGTTTTTCCTTAGAAATATGATACAATATTATTTTAAACAAGAGTTTTTTATACGATGGTGTTTTAGATGAGAGTCTTTTAGACGAAATTGTTTTTCAGACGATGGATTTTTCGATGAAGGTATTTTAGATAAGGTTCTTTTAGAAGGGTTTCTATAATATGAAGGATTTGAAGACGAGGGTCATAAAACGAATGTCTTGAAGACAAATATCTTGAAAGAGAGGTTCTTGAAGACGAGTCCTGAAAAAAAACATACTTAGACGAGGTTCTCAATTAGTCAAGAAAAAAATTAGTTACTTCAATAAAATTAACCAATTTTTTAAGAAGTAATTAATTATGGTATTTGATCAAGAAATCTAACATTATAAATACTTTTTATTTCTTTAAAAAAAATACGGCTAAAAAAAACTAACTAGTCTTAGTATTGAACAAAGTCTGGAAGAGCTCTATAAAGTGGGTAGAGTAAAGAGAAAGGCTTATCCTTTAACTCACTTGAGATTCTTTTTGTAAAAGTACTTCGATGAGATAGTAAATTGGAGAGTTGCTCGCTCATTTATACGTTGGTCAATTTTACCGAACTGGATAAACAAGTGTTTGTGTCCGTTTTCTCTTAGCGTGTTTTTTATTGTTTATTATTATCGTATCCTGTATTACAAAAATGTTTTTGGTTGTTTATTCTGATTTTTCTTCATACATCAAATTATTGTATGATTTAATAGAAATCACAACAATTGTCACCTCTCCTATGGAAAATGACCAATCAAATTACGCATCATGAGTTCAAAATAGGATATTGAGAAGTTTATTGGGAGTAACGACTTCATACTGTAGAAGTTGAGGATGAGGGAAATTATAATCCAATAAAAATATCTTGAGGCATTAAAGAGAGAGACAAATGTCAGCGTGTCTTTTAGCCGCAGAGAAAACCAAAATGAATAATAAAGAAATGATAAGGTACAAATAGAAGTAGCTTTAGAAATATTTTTGTGTCTATGTGGACTAAACTTGACTCATTGTATATGACCAAGTAATTGACACATAAGCATTAGCTGAACTAACAATTGTATTTCTACTATATGGTGGAGACCAAGTCGATAATAGAGAAATTAACAGATTTTAACAAGATTATCAATTATTTGGATAAAATTAATGTGAATTTTGAAGATGATGGCAAAGCCCTACACTTATTGTATGCTTTACCAGATGGTCATATGAGAATTTCAAAGATACTATACTTTATGGCAAAAATGGCACTATCACCTTAGATTAAGTCCAATCAGCTATGAGAACCAACGAACTATTTTTTGTTAAAGATTTAAAGTTTGAGAATGATGGTGGAGAAAGTTTAAACGTCTCAAAAGGAATAAGCAAGAACAAAATAAGAGGAAAGAGGAAAAAACAAAGGTCCAAGTCTAAGTAAAAGATTGGTGATGACATTTCAAAGTTGAAATGTTATCATTGTCACACTCTCGGTCACTTCAAGAATAATTGTCCTCAGAGAGGAAACAATGATATTTCATTTGCTCAGATTGTTATAAGTGAAGATGAAGGTTATGAGTGTGTAAGATCACTAACAATGGTAAGCTGGGAACGTCAGAAAAGCTAGGTCATGGACTCATAATACTCACATCAAAATTTTCTAAGAAATGAAAACTTTGAGACCTTGGGACTAAAAGAAAGCAAAGTTGTACGTCTTGGTAACAATAAGGCGTGCAGAGTTCGAGGTATGGGTTCCCTCAAACTTGAAATGTTTGATGACCGTGATTTATTTTTTAATGATGTAAGGTGTATTCTTGAACTTAAAATAAATTTTTTCCATTAAAATGTTTGATTATCTAGAATATTGTACTAGAGTTGAATGTAGTATAATAAGAATCTCTCATGATGCATTAGTAGTAACAAAATGGTCTAAAATTAATAGTTTATATATTTTAGAAGGTTCGACTTTTATTTCTAATACATTAGTAACTAGTGTAGAAAATATTGACATAACTAAAATATGGCCTTTGAGGTTGGGTCATTTCAGTGAAAGAAGTTTAATTAAATTAGCTAAACTAAGTTTGTTAGAAAAAGAAAATTTAAACAAACTAGAGCTTTACGATAACTGCACACTAGACACACAACACAATTTAATTTGGGGTGGGAGTGCACAAGGCTAGTAGGACATTTGAGTATGTTCACTCTGGTTTGGTTTATTTTGAACTGAGAGTAATTTTGTAAAGTTTTTTGGAAAGTATATAGAGTATTAAGTGTTTTGGTATAAAGTAGTGAGAGATTTGAGCAGCCTGGTTGTATTAAATGTTCATTACCCTCCTTAATAAAAGTAGTTGGGGTATTTATAGCCTTAATTAAAGATCCATGGGCTTTCGGGTCAAGTTTAATGGCCCATTAACTTATTAAGCTGATTAGCACATAACTTAGTCAAAAGGTATTTAGGTGTTTCTTTACTTTTGTCCCGTCCAAATAGTCCAGTGGCATGTTTATGTCTGAATTGCTCTTGTCCGGATAACACAGTAAGCTGTTACTGGATAATCCGAACTCATCACACTCGGACCTTTAAGGTCCATCATCCTTTTCTACTCACATGAGGTATTTATATTTTCTTAGCATAATTGATGATTATTCTAGAAGGGTACGAGTGTATGTCATTAGGAATAAAAGATACATTTTTTAAAAGTTTAATGAATGACATACTCTTGTAGAAAATCAAACATGAACTAAACTAGAGGGTTTTTGAACTGACAATAGTTTAGAGTTTTTTTAAGAGTTGTTTATCGAGTTTTATAGGATAAAATATATAAAAAGGCATAAAACCGTTTCATACACACCATAACAGAATGGTCTTGCATAAAGAATGAACAATACTTTGTTGGGATGGGTGAGTTCTATGTTATTGGGAGATGGATTACCCAAAAGTTTATGAAAGTTGCTAGTGTTGGAGCATACTCGATCAACAGATGTTCATCAACATATATAACTCTAAAGACACCTATGAAAGTTTGGAGTGGTCGCAGCCGGCATAGTACTCCAACTTGAAATTTTTTGGAGCTTTAGCGCTTGCTCATGCCAAGCAGGACAAGCTTGACATTATAGTTGTGAAGTGTATTTTCATTGGTTATCCTTAAGGTGTGAAATATTACAAGAGATGGAAGATGGAACCTGAATGATCAAAGTTTATGATAGGTAGGGATGTTACTTTTGATTAGACCATAATGAGGATGAAGTGTAAAGAACTGGATTCACGACCAGAGACATGGGAATATAAAATTTAGTTGGAGGCGGTGTCTTCCATTCATACTGTCTTTATCATCTTATTATGAGCTTAAATCATACTTTGAGACGTTCGCCAAAGGATTCAAGGAAGAAGATGGTCATTATTTAAAACAACATGCTTATGAACCCAATGAGAGTTTATTCGATTTATATTTGCATAAATTCTTAAAATAAAATGATTACAAAGTACTTACCTTCATGGAAAACCTTCTTTTCGACAAGTACGCATGCGTATCTTTTTAGGTAAACGTTATTGTTATATAGCTTTTGGTCCAATTGAGTCTTTTAATAATCAATTCAAATAATTTTATAGCTTGCCCGTTTCAAAATTATTAGATAAAATTAGGGTTATGTTTATGAATCAGATGTCAAATCGTTATTCTAATTACTCGCATTTGAATAACGAGTTTTTCCATAATATTGAGAAAACAAATCAAAAGAAACACGGAAGAAGGTCGTACGTGTATTGTTCGATCGTCTACCATAATATTGTTTGATGTTCAATCTAAACCGATTATGGTTCTTGATATTTCATACTACATATGTACTTGTGATAGTTGGGAAATTTAGGGTTTCCTTTGTTCTCATGTTTGTGCTGCTATTTTTAGTACTCAAGAGAATCCTTCAGTATATATGAAGTCATATTCTAACACAAGTTCTTATAAGAAAACTTACTCCTGGGGCATACCAGCTTTATATACTTTTGACGAAGCTTCTGGTTCAAATCTATATTTTATTATTCTTCCACCTACCATCAAAATGAGAACTAAAAACCTTTGAAAAAATAAATTTTATCCCAAGGTGAAGATTTTTTTCATAAAGTAAATTCTGAACAGTGTCAAAAACATTGTCATAATAAAATGATATGTGAATAAAATATATAAAATATTGTTTTTTATGTTTTTTAATTGAATACGTTCATTTTTTTCATTTCTATGTTTTTTTGTTAAACAATTTGGAATTTGGAATTTTGTTCATTGTTAGTTATGTGCGAAATTACATTATAATAGGTTGCGTAATAAGAAAACTGTTTTGAAAAAACACTAGGGTAATTGGTTGCAAAATTACGTTGATATTGTGCATAATTAAGTTTTTATTAGTTGTGAAATAACAACTTTGGTTGCATAAATAGTCATTATTTTTTAATATACAATTGTAATTAGGAGTGCGAAATTATAGCTTAAGTGATTGCGTAATTACGTTATAAATTGTTGTTGGTAAGGAATAATAATACATAAATAAATAATAAAAATAAAATGTACTCCAAACAAAAATGAGTGTAGTTTAATTATAGTTAAGAAATTATATACAAATTTTACAAAAAAAATATATTTAAGAAATTAACCAAACATTATATGCTTTTGTACCTCATGCATAATTTTCTCTCAATGGTGCAAGATGTCTTTGTTAATGGTTGTGAAAATAGATTGTTTTTTTTTCCAGTTTTTTTAGCATAATCTTCAAGAATATCATTTGATTCTTCCAATTATTTAATTTGTTAACTCACTTTTGTATCAAGTTCATCAATTCTTTTAATGACGTCTTCGTCTACATTCATATCTTCTGACTCTAAAATAAAAAAGAAATAACATTTTGTCAATATGTGGTTGTATAATTGCGTGTAATTGTGATGTAAAAGTATATTTTTAGTTAAGTTAAACATGGTTGTGTAATTATGAAAGGTTCAAAAAAAGATTGAACTTATTTGTTGAAATTGATTCTTCCAATTGTTGAATTATTCTTGAAGATTGTTTATCTCTTCCGAATGCTGATTCTTTTGACATTTTTTTTATCTATATTAAAGCTAACATACATGTATATTAATATTGAAACTAACTATTAGCTGAGTGCGTAAATACATATATCTTGGGTTCTGGAAAATGCTTTTTAGTTTTGAAAAAATAGAAGATAAACTAGATGTGAAAACTCAATGCATTTAGTTGTGTAAATATGTAAAAATCAGTTGTGAAGAAAAAAATCATTCAAAAATTTTAAACATGTATTTTTTGTTGTGTAAAAAGATATAAAAGCCATCAAAACCACTCATGATAGCTCTTAGGTGAAACATATAATTACGTACCCATCAATTAAAAAATTGAAAATATGAAAAAAAAATCTCGATACAAAAAACAAAAATAAAAAATTTACTAATTTAATAATTTCAAATTTTCAAAAACCATAGCGAGTTAAATGAAAATTTTTATTTTATTTTATTTTCCTATCCAACTAATATTTTGAAGAAATTTTATATAATAGAATTAGGAGTAAACTTGAAAACCTTTCAAGTTATTGGTAACTCACCAACTACCAAATATAACAATTACAGTACTAAATGTATAAAAAAAACATAATAAAAGTTAAGAGCATTAAGTATTCAAATAATAATCAGAAGGGCTGACACATCAGCATCTTCGATAAGACATAAATTATTTTTTTCTGCAGTTGCAAGAGTGAGTCACACTATTCAGTGAGTGGCCACCAGTGATACCCCATACACTTCCATTTATCTTCAAAGCTACTATCACAGTAGACAGTACTAATAACAATCCAGGTTCATCCAGATTAACACAGAAAGCAAAGTAAACTAAATCCATGACTCAGTTTCTCTTCTCCTTCTTCTTCCTTTCTACAACACTTTTATGGTTGTCGTCCTCTGCATCTTCAATAAATGACGAAAAGCCCCTCACTTTCATTGTCCGTGTTAATCCCCAAGCCAAACCCTCAATTTTCGCAACTCACAGTCACTGGTACTCCTCCTCGCTCGCCTCCTTAAAACCCCCACCCTCGTCGCCGTACTCCGCTGTAGCTACTCGCGTCATCCTTCACACCTACGACACCGTTTTCCACGGTTTTTCCGCTCGGCTATCCGTCGGAGAAGCTAACCAGCTCATAGACTTACCTCATGTCATCGCCGTTATTCCGGAACAGGTACGTCACGTGCATACTACGCGCTCCCCGGAGTTTTTGGGACTTGGGAGAACCGACAAAGCGGGTCTGTTAAAAGAATCTGATTTCGGGTCGGATCTTGTAATTGGGGTTCTTGATACCGGTATTTGGCCGGAGAGGGAGAGTTTCAACGACCGTGAATTGACGGAGGTGCCGACGAAATGGAGAGGACAATGCGTGGAGGCGAAAGACTTTCCAGCGACTACTTGCAATCGAAAACTAATAGGCGCTAGATTTTTCGCTGCTGGATACGAGGCGGCGAACGGGAAAATGAACGAGACCATAGAACACCGATCTCCACGCGACTCGGATGGGCACGGGACGCACACGGCTTCAATCGCCGCCGGTCGCTATGTCTTTCCCGCGTCAACACTTGGCTACGCACGTGGTGTGGCAGCTGGTATGGCTCCCAAGGCGCGGCTCGCAGCTTACAAGGTATGTTGGATGTCCGGATGCTACGACTCCGATATTCTCGCTGCGTTCGATGCCGCCGTCGCCGACGGCGTCGACGTTATCTCACTCAGCGTTGGTGGCGTAGTGGTGCCATACTACCTCGACGCCATCGCAATTGGAGCTTACGGAGCCGTGGACCGCGGGATTTTCGTATCAGCCTCTGCTGGTAACGGAGGACCTGGCGCATTGACGGTGACGAACGTTGCGCCGTGGATGACAACAGTCGGTGCTGGTTCTATGGACCGAGATTTTCCTGCTGATGTTAAACTTGGAAACGGTAAAATCATCCCGGGTGTAAGCGTATACGGTGGACCTGGATTAGAACCTGGTCGGATGTATCCATTGGTTTACGCCGGTAGCGCATTGGGCGGGGATGGGTACTCTTCGTCTCTCTGTTTAGAAGGTTCATTAGATCCAAAATTCGTTCAAGACAAAATCGTTTTATGTGACAGAGGTATCAATTCAAGAGCTGGAAAAGGCAACGTGGTACGAAAATCTGGGGGAGCTGGTATGATCCTAGCCAATGGAGTATTCGACGGTGAGGGTTTAGTGGCCGATAGTCATGTGTTACCGGCAACAGCTGTAGGCGCAACCCATGGTAATGAAATTAGAAAGTACATATCTCAATACTCAAAATCGAATCCCACAGCCACAATTATTTTCAAAGGAACCCGGTTGAGAGTCCAACCAGCTCCGGTTGTTGCAGCATTTTCGGCCCGTGGACCGAATCCAGAAACACCAGAGATTTTAAAACCAGATGTTATTGCACCCGGGTTGAATATTTTAGCAGCTTGGCCAGATAATGTCGGTCCATCTAGTGTTCCTTCTGATAAACGGCAAACAGACTTCAACATTTTATCTGGTACATCGATGGCTTGTCCGCATGTATCCGGGCTGGGGGCTCTGTTAAAAGCAGCACACCCAGACTGGAGCCCTGCTGCAATTAGGTCGGCTCTCATCACAACTGCCTATACAACTGACAACAGAAATGAAACAATGCTAGATGAGTCCACCGGAAATTCATCAGTCGTGATGGATTTCGGTGCAGGTCATGTCCACCCCACAAAAGCATTGGATCCTGGTTTGATTTATGACATAACCTCATACGATTATGTTGCTTTCCTGTGTAATTCTAATTACACCGGAACTAATATTGAAGTAATCACTCGAAGATCAGCTGATTGTAATGGGGCAAAAAGGGCCGGCCATACCGGTAACCTTAATTACCCTTCAATGTCCGCTGTTTTCCAGCAATACGGAAAACATAAAATTTCTACGCATTTTATCCGGACTGTGACAAACGTGGGCGACCCGAAATCAGTTTACGAAGTTACAATCAATCCCCCGAGTGGAATAAGCGTCACTGTCGAGCCAAAGAAACTCGTGTTTCGAAGAGTTGGTCAGAAACTGAATTTTATGGTCCGAGTAGAAGCCATTGGTATTATGGAACTTTCACCGGGCGGATCGAGTGTGAAGAGTGGTTCCATAGTTTGGTCGGATGGAAAACATGTTGTGACTAGTCCTTTGGTTGTTACAATGCAACAACCTTTGTAAGTTTAGCTTAGTGTAGGATGATGGTCATAAGTTATGATCTGTTGTTGTAACATGTGAAGCTTGAGATTAGAGTTCTATGTTGTTGTGTTGTGGAAGTTTTGGATGTCATAAATTATGATGTATCTTTTGTATCAAGCATGTCTCCTTTTTTATTATTGTAGAAATTAATTAGAGAGGAGAACACATGTAGTGCGAGAGAAATGGCGATGATTTTAAACCCAGGTCTAGTTTCCTTTGTAAGTGATAGCCTTAGTGCATGTGGTGGTTGGTAAGAACTAAGAAGTAGTTTTGTCTTAGAATCTGTCCAAAAAGAAAAGTTGGTGTATTAAGAAGACATAATTATAACCAGTTAACTATATTTTATATTTATAACTTATAATATTGTATACTTTTAGAATAGAGCCGCGATAACTTTAGTGAAAAGCATAAGAAAATCCCATTTGGATACAGTCCAACGAAGCATGTACCAACATTCGCAGTACATGTAAGCGATATAAACAAAGTTTACTTTAACAGTAGAGTTAAAAAGCAATACATAAACAAAGGTATTTTATACAGAGAATCGAATATAAGTAGTATGCCATTTATCGAAAGAAAACAGCACTGCTATGTTTGGCATCAATTCCCATGCATTACATAGATTATACTTTTCAGAGTTTACCAAAAGATCACTTTTATTTAGATATAAAGGGGAAACAAATTTACACAGGTATAATCCGGTGTTACAAGCTGTAATACGAAATGTTCGGATGGCATGTGAAAAGAAAATCATCCGCACTGCCCCAGTTCGGTTTGATGAAGACTTTTTTTTCTTTATCAGGATTAGTGCAGGTCCGATCCCGAATATCAAAAACATTATTCTTCCCAGACTCGAAATAAGAAAATAAACGAAGACAGATCCGGAAGAAACTCAGCAGTTAGAAGGTAAATTTACAGCTGTTTGATGAAAAATAGCAAAATGTACTTAAAGTTGCCAGAGGTTTTTGATATTTTAGCTATCAAATGTCTTTGTAATTATATATGTATTTTAGCAAAATGTCTTTTATATTATTCGTAATTATATATGTATTTTGTAAAATGTTATTATGTGGGATACGAAATGTTGTTTTCATCGGTGTATAATGAAATTGGTAAAAGAAATTGTAAAAGTTTGTCACATATCAAATCATATATTTTTACTGCGATGTCAATACAATAACGAATTTGGTAATTATTGATGATAAAAGTAAGTTTTTATTTTCTAATAATCTATTTTTATAAAAAAAATAAAAAAAAAATTTATTTTTATAATAAATCATTTATATATAACATTACTTAAAATAAAAAAATTATTGGTTGGTCAAGATTTGGTGGCATTAGAAGACAAGTTTAATAAAAACTTATTGTATTTATAGATTATTAGTTCGAGTTGTTATAATTATTATTAAATATAATTGGGGGTAGCTATTTTTTTCATAAGATTTTTTATTTCTTCTATGATTCAAGAAGAATTCTATGTTGTTATTTCCTCGGTAATGAAAATAACATATTTGTTCTTTTTTTTATTATATATTTTATTAATTTATTCTAACCCCATTAACTTAACCTTAGCTACACTCTCTAGCATATAAATTACTCCTATTTTTTCTTTCCACTATTTTAACCTAACCTAGAAACAAATCCAAAAAAAAATCCTAGATCGACTAAACCTAAAGAGCAAGAATTGTAAAGAACTCAGTTCATGTTCTAACATCATAACCAGACCTGTATCTTATAATCTCGTTTTTTTAACTTTCGGTTTCATGTTTTCTAATCTTGTTTTTTTTCTTTTCAGTTTTACAGTTCCATATCATAATCTCGTTTTTCAGTTTTTCTTATCTCCTAATCTGTTTTTTTGTATCTTCTATGTATTTTGGTTCGATTTTGGGTTTTTCATTACGGTTCATGTTGCTTCGTTTTAAGCCAAAACCATAAAAATCCATCATTTTTAATAGAAACAGAAGAAACGCACCTAATTCTGAGATGCCATCTCGGACTTAGGTGCAATTTTTTTTTAAAAAGACACCTGATTCCGAGACAACATCTCGGAATCAAGTGTTTTTTTTAAATGACGAGCACCTAATTCCGAGATGTCATCTTGGAATTAGGTGCAATTTTTTTTATTTAAAAAACACCTGATTCTGAGATACTGTCTCGGAATCAGGACTCAGTTTCTTACTCAGAAATGCATAAATATAAATCGGGATTAGCTCCAAAAAAAAAAGTTTCGAAGTGGTATTTTCAAGTTACGGTATTGTAAAACGTAAAAACAGGATTAAATTACAGTAAAGTTTGGGTTTCTTGATTTTCCATGATTAATCTTCGATAAAATTAAAGTTTTTTGTTTTAGAGTTAATTTTAGAGGGTAAAATCATACAGGTTGGATTAAAGTTGTGTTAATGATGTGTTTTTTTACTACAAGACTTTCTATTTAATTAATGGCATCTAACTTTAAATTTGAAAGTAAAGTAAGGGTAATCTTGTAAAAACAAGTGTCAAATGTTTTAGAAAGTTTAAACCATGGAGGAAATAAAAACTCTTATGGGGAAATAGCTTCACCCAATATAACTTTGTCACATTATTTGGGTTGAACAAGTTATTCTATTTTAAAATATTTAATATTTTTTTTCTAATTATTTTTTTTCTCTATTTTAAAACATCATGTTCTGGTTAGTCGGACCGGACCATAGTGGGAATCATATTCGATCGGAAGCCACATTCTAAAACCAAATTATGTAGTAGTCATTTCTCATTTTTGATTTTTTGGATAGTATGCTTACCTGAAGTGCCAGGAGGCATATATCACGACGGGAGGGTGTAGTTACGTGAGAGGGGTTGGTAAGATCTTTTTGGCTAAAGATTTTTACAGTCTCAGCTAAACGAACATATAATATAACTTATGATCGAAGTGGTTGCGCTTCAGACTGAGAAGGAAACGTTAGTCGAGATGACAACACTGAGTAGGGATGACAACGGACGGATCGAAAACAGGTATCCATATATCCGATACCCGTCTAGTAGTATAAAATCGATACCCAAACCCGTCCCGAATCCGGAGAGTTATCCACGCACGTACCCGCGAATGAAAATCGTAATAAATACCCAAACCGAGTCCGAAAATCAGAATCGAACCCGGCCTAAAGGAATAATATGTAATTAAATATTGAACTTTCATTATATAAAATATATTGTTGGAATAATATATATGTAATTAAATTATAATTTTGCTCGAATAATAATTTTTATTAATAAATTTTATTATTTAATAACTAATAAAAGATGAGTTTGTTATAAAATGTGGTGATATAAGGAAAAAAAACTAGAGAGATATATAAGATAAATAAGAATTTAATATTCGATTAAAAAAAGCAACCAACATAAATATTATCTAATAAAATATATATTATTATAAATAAATAAAAATCTCATATATATATATATATTATCAATAAACAAGGAAAATAAATTGAGAGAGATATTGTATGGTAAACAAGGAACTAACAATCGATTAAATAAATAACTCAACATAAATACTATCCAATAAAATATTAAAAATATATATTATCCTAAACAAAAAATATATACATAATAAACAAGAATTTAAGAGAAAACAGTTGATTAGAGATATCACTCAAGATAAATATAATCTAATTGAAAATATATATTATTTTAAACAAGAACTAAACTTACTATATTCCAAACCAAATATATATTATCTAGTATGTAATTTTTCATAGAAAGTGAGACAAATAGTGATAAAGAAAGTCGTTTAATACTTTAGGGTTTTTTAGAAAGTTAAACTGAAAGTCGTTTAATACTTTAGGATTTTTTAGGAAGTTGAAGTGAAAAGGCAGAGGATGCCGATAAAGTAAGACTTACAGTATGAGATGAGTAGGGTTTATAGATTCAATGGGCTCACGGGCTAGTATATTCTATTGGGCTAGAATAATATTTTAAAAAATAAAAATATTTTACTATTTTTTTACCCACGGTAAAATATCCAAAACCAAAACCCGAACCGAACCCGAACGAGTAATAATAATAAAAACCACAACTCGCCCCGTTTTTTTTCCACATAACCCGCCCCATCAGATAAGTTCGGTTCGGATACCCCCAAAGTGCACTAATTGTAAGGCTTTCGACCCTACAATCAAAAATCAAGGTCGAACCAGGAACGAAAACAACCGAGGAGGATAATACATAATCTATAGGTACCTGTTGTCCGAATAAGAGTTATAACTCTTTGAGGAAGGAGTACCAAGTAAGACATCACTATCTTTTGCGCACTTCAGAGGATAAGTCACGTTTATACGGTGATGAGTACCAATTTTCACCCATAAGGAGGCGTCACGAAAGATAGACACCCGTTCCAGTCGTATGCATCATTAATGATCTAGAAGATCGAATCGCTCTCATAAAGAGTCTCATAAAAACTGTGACCCTAATTAGTGAAGGACAATATGAGTTACTGCCGATGTAGTTACAAACACAAAACGAACCAATAGTTGGGCCTGGGGTCCAACAACAAGCGCACATCTTTTTAATTTGTTTCCACACATGACACTCAGTAGAAAATGTCACCTCTCACTTCAGCTCCACAAGTTGGGTTCCTACTATATGGTTTTAACCCTAGTATCTTCCAATAAATGGCTATATGGATCGGGTTAGAATACGACTACCATAAGTCGACCTATCAAGAAGTGTCATAACATTTTGTCGGCCTGTATTCAGTTCTGGATGGGGATACAAATAACTCTTTTTATAGTTAGAGATATAAGAGAAAGATTTTCCCCTTTAGCCCTGAAAATTTTGACCGATGAGCTCCCAAAAAGGTTCAAACTTTTTAAGATGGAGAAGTATGATGGAAGTAGTGATCCCAAACACCATATTGACCAATTCAGAAACGTTATATTGAGTTTTAAAGATGATGATCGACTTCTCTGTCGAGTATTTTCAATGACTTTCAAAGGTAATGTCTTGAGACTCTGTGGACATTCTTTAGAAATAATTTTGTGGAGATTAAGGAAACCAAGGGTCACACGGACTATAATATGCATTACATGCAAAAATATAAAAAGAGTCTGAGGGGTTAGACCTGGTTTCTTGTCCAAACAAAAAACAACATTGATTATTGTTGTGATTATGTTTTTTATGTATCATTTTGACATGGGCTCCTCTCATGGAATTTTGATGAGGATGTGATGAAAAAAGAGATGTTGTCTTCATAACAACGTTGGATCAACTAGAGTCACAAATAAAAATAGAGAAACCTATGCGTTTTCAGGTAGTACCAAACAAGCATCCTCAACACAATTATCAACTTTCTGTTCCAACCCTGATAATTACTTTAGTAGTGTACCAAACACATTAAGTAATACAAAAAAAATATTATTTATCATCCCATTTCAATCAAGCTCCTTACCTTACAATTATTTTCGATGATGCTGACCTCTGAAGAATTGTCACTAGAGAATTTGAAGTAGATGTTATGATGGAGAGTGAAACGTAGCAGAAGCCATAAGGGATAAAACCCTAATTTTTTTATTAATAAAAAACAATTCCCTCAATAATGAATAGAAGATAGGTTTATATAGAGTTCAAGCAAAACCCTAAAACTAAAAATATGAAAATTACAAAAATAGCCTAAAGTATTAAAATTGCGAAAAAAGAGGATATATGAGCCATAATGCCCAAAAAATCCCATAGCTCACGAGCAAAGCTCGTGACTTACGTTCGTGACGTCGTTTCCTTCGAAACAAGGTACTATGGGTCAAAATCTGACACCGGAGCTCCAAACTGTCAATTCACCGGACTGTCTGCATCATTCCCGCCGGGGAAGAGAAGATTCGTCCTCGAATCAGAACCAGTCTCCCCATCAGAAGAGTCGTCTGCATAAGGAATCGCTGACGAAGATGCTGAATTCGCTGGTAGAGTTCCCGCTCGAAGTTGTAAGGAAGGAAAGCCTTGCGGGTTTTTCTTTTGAATTTCTCCCAGCTGCGGACTTTATCCTTTCCTTCACGCGCGCGGTTCTTCTTCACCTGCTGCCACCAAGCCTGTGCCCTACCGCGTAGGTGAATGGTGACTAATGCGACCCTTATCTCCTCAGGAACTTCCTTGAAGTCCATGACTTTTTCAATCTGGGATAACCAATCGATAAGTGCCTCTGCTTTAAGGTTGCCATCAAAGTCTGGGACGTCTATCTTGAAGCCAAGCTCCCAGCGGCGGGGGTGAGAAGTAGTCTGGTCGATCCCCTCCCCAAAAGGGTTAACCATACCCTCAACCTCTGTGCCTTGTTGCCTGACGGTAAGAACAGCCACCTGACGGGTAAGATCGGCTACCTGACGGCGTAGGTCAGCATCTTCACGATCATCTACATCACTTGTATCTCTAGTCACTCTAGCGCCACCGCGACCGCTGGTTCTTCCTCGTACCATCGCGCAGGACTGCCTGTGTCTGATACCACTATGATGGAGAATGAAACGCAGAGAAGCCTAAAAGGGATAAAACCCTAATTTTTTTATTAATAAAAAACAATTCCCTCAATAATGAATAGAAGATAGGTTTATATAGAGTTCAAGCAAAACCCTAAAACTAAAAATATGAAAATTACAAAAATAGCCTAAAGTATTAAAATTGCGAAAGAAGAGGATAGATGAGCCCGAATGCCCAAAAAAGCCCATAGCTCACGAGCAAAGCTCGTGACTTGCGTTCGTGACGTCGTTTCCTTCGAAACAAGGTGCTGTGGGTCAAAATCTGACACCGGAGCTCCAAACTGTCAATTCACCGGACTGTCTGCATCATGTTATACTCGGAATGAGCGAGTATAAGAAAGTAGTCTGGGCAATCTTAATGATGGTAGATAACCTTACCTCTTATGATTCATTTTTTAGAGATCCTGGCTCGATTATATACATGCAATCATTTACCCATCAGTTCTTTTAGTATGTAGGGGTACAAAGTGGGGGTATTGTGAAATAATAAAAAAAAGTTACCAAGAAATGCTACGCAACATCATTGGTGCATAATAAAGAAGAAAAGAAAGAACAATAACAATTTGAGGGCTTCATAATGGGGTCGAGATTATCGACGATCTTAGATATGTCTTTAATTTTGTTTTTCCCAAAGAGGATTTCGAAGATTATTAATTTGAGGTATAAAATTAAATGAGACTCAACATTATGCTTTCAAGAGATCTTAGAGGGGAATTAATCAAGTTTCTATCAATTAAATTTTACATTTTTTGTGATTTACTAAAAATGTTGTCGGGGTTTTGTCTCATATAATCTACCATAAACTTTCATATAACCCATATACAACACCGATATCGCAGAAAATGAGATATTTTTCATTGATAAATATGTAGAAATTAAAGATATTTATATGCTATATAGTGTGGGCCACATCATGGATTCCCAATATATTACATAGACGACCAATCCAATTTTAATGAGAAAAAATAGTAAAAGTGGGAAAATATATGCTGACTTTACAGACTTAACACAGAGCATGTCTAAAGGATCTTTTCTCAGTCCCAATGTTAGATCACTTGGTTAAATTAAATTTAGGAAATAAAATCCTATATTCGTGGATATGTACTTTGGGTACAACAGATTTAGATGCATATGTCAGACCAACAAATTACAACATTTGTTATTGATCGAGGTTTATATGGTTACAAACTCATGCCTTTTGGCTTAAAGACTATTGGGGCGACTTACCACATATTGGTCAACAAGACTTTTTCTTCTCAGATTATGAATAATTTTGAGGTTTATATTTATGACATATTTGTAAAACATGGTGAAAATTCCAAATATATATTCGATATGGTTGAGATTTTTCAAAACCTAAGGGTCGTTAACTTTAAATTCAATCCGGAGAAGTGTACTTTCATGGTTCGGTTTGGAATGTTCCTTGTTTATTTGGTTAGTATGAGAAAATAAAGATGATCCTTTATAGTTAAAGGCTTTGGTTTTCATGTAACCACCTCGGTCACTCAAGGAAGTTTAGTCCCTAACGGTTAGGCCCGCTGCGCTTAACATGTTCATTTCTAGTTCTTCAGACATGTGTGCTCATTTTTTCAAATCTTATTAAAGACTAGAAACCATTAGTGGACCAAAAAGAGTGTGATAAAGAATTTGGTAAGATAAAATAATAATTTTCTTGTTCATAGACGCCATCCAAACCTGCCTTAGGGGGAAATCAGTCGTTTACTTGGTTGTCTGTGAATATGTTGTAAGTGTGATCCTAGTAAGGGAAAAAGGTAATTTTCTAAAGCATGTCTATTACTTGAGTAAGAGTTTGTTGTAAACATAAACCATATATATTAACCTTGGAAAATTATATATGGCATTGATCGTTGCGACAAGGAATATGAGACCTTACTTTCAGAGGTATTCTATCGTACTTCAAACTTATTTTTCACACATTCTACTAAAACTTGTCATCTTAAGAATATTAACTCAATAGTCGGTAGAGGTGAGGGATTTCAACAATTCATATGAGCCGAGTACGACTATCAAGGCTTAAGCCTTGGACTAATTCCTAACAGAATTCTATACTAGAAGACTTAGACCACCATGTGAGAGCTTAGAGCATGAATGGTTGGTAAAAAACTATGGGTCATAAAATATTTTAGGTTGTGGGGTCGGGGTGCAGTTAGTGACTCCGGGAAGCTATGAATCATGTCATTCATTTTGGTTTCCAAACATCGAACAATGAGGATGAGTATGAAGCTTCTATATTAGGGCTTCAGTTAGCCCATATTTTCTGGTAAGTTGTCGAACTTCCCTCAAGAGGTGTTTTGTGCCTATAGGATGATGCTGACTACCACATGTGAAACACTTTTTGCCCTCGCATATTCCATAAACGCGATTTCCTAGAATAAATAATGGTACATTATTTAAAATGTCTAACTATTCTAGAGAAGGGAATGAAAATGAAAGAAGGGTCAAACTAGATTTAATTGAGGAGACAATAATAAAAGCCCATCTAAGAATCCATCATTACCAGACACTCATGACGAGAATTGATGCTTAAAGGGCCCGAAAATGTGATTTTAAAGTGGGGAACACAATCATAACGAAATTATTCATTCGACAAAAGATAAGAGGCTCGGGAAGCTTGGTATAAATTCGAAAACACCGTACAAAATCTCCGAAAATGTTAAGATATGTACCCACAAATTGGTGGATGAATAAGGGAATAAACTTCAACACCCATGGAATGTTGAGCACCTCATGATGTATCATGTATGAATATGCAATTAATGTATAGTTTATTTTGATCTAAATTGTTTGTAATTTTTGAAGGGACCGATGGCACACTTTTTTCTTCTTTGGTAGCGCAAAAAGGTTTTGATGAGTTTTATGCAAAGTCGGTGCATTGAAAATTAATATTTTTGGTGCATTTATTATTATTTTTGCTTTGTTTTTGTTCGATGCCGTTGAAAATTATTCCTATCTTGGCTTGGTTAGAAGTGATACAACATCATCAAATGCATAATCTGACTCCTTTCAAGTTTTTATAAAGTGTTCCAATTCTTTTACTCCATAATCGATGTAGAGATTTTGAGGGAATGATGCAGCTCGGTCTGAAGCTTTTGTAAAGTGTTCCAACTTCAGTTGGTCAAAATAGGGGTTGACTTTTTTATATTATTAAGCTGAGATCAAGTATTTTATAAATTGTTTAAACCTCTAATTGGTCAAAATAATGTCTAATACTCTAGGTGAATAATTCGACTCTGATTGAAGCCTTTGTAAAGAGTTCCAATCCTAGTTGGTCAAAAAGTAATAAGATTAAAATCCTAGTACATGATATTGTCTTGCCTAAGGCTGGTCACCTTTAAGCCGGGTCTAGCCAAAACAGACATAAAAATATCGGCGAAATAAAAAAACATGGACATAGTAAAAAACAAAAAGCCCTAATAATTTATAGAGTACAATGGTCTAAAGTAAGACATTATAATATACCATGACCTTTTAGAGGTTGTAGTTGTGAAATAAATAATGATGCGGTCTTCTAAGGACTTTAGTGGTACATATAAAACATAAAAATACAACAAATGACATGACCATTCAGGATTTTTTTTTTGTTTAAAAAAAATACAAGAACAAAATAAATATTAGTTGTTCAATATTTATTTCTTTGAAGTGTTACGACATCATCCAAATGAGAGGAAAGGGGATCATTTTGAGCAGAAGCATTGATGAGAAAATCCAAAATCACTAGGTCAAAGAGAAATAGATTCTTGGTATACTTAACATGGTCCTTATACTCTTCGATTATACTTTCAATTTCAGACTCCTTGCCAAATACATATGATACTCTTTGTGGCATGTAAGCTTCGAGAACGTATTTTCAAAACGGTCTGACGTTAACCTCCGGGAATGAGAAGTAAAACTCACTACCATCTACACTAGAATGACATTCTTTTCTTTTCTAGCCCCAACGACAAACTGGTCCATGGTTTTAGAGTGAGTTTTCTCCAAATTTTGAAGGGACTTTTTTGCCTATGCAAATTTTGTTTCGAGATTATTTATGGTACTACTTTGGGATCCCATGGTTTCTCGAAGCTCAGCAATGGTCTTTCCGAAAACCTCGTGAATGTGGTTATTGACCTTTTGACTCTATAGCATAGTAGTATCCCATTGTCAATTTTGAGCCTCAACTTCGTTATCGTATGTCACATATTTGATTGGCTGTCTTTATTAAACCAGAGAATTTAGGGAGCTTGAGTTTATACTCATCAATGAGGTTTTGGAGCATGGCTCATATATTTTTCATAGTCTGTAAAATGAAAGTGAACAAAAGGAGTATGTGGAATTTTAAAAACTAAAATTTAAAATAGTAAGTCTATGGTGTTACCTCCGTATACGAGACGATGTATCAAGAAAAATCGTCGACCAATTTTTTTTATTATAGCAGCAATCGACTTCTTTACGTTGGAATGTTGGACTACGACCCTTTAATGATCTTGAGAACCTTAGAGAATGATGTGACCTTTAATTTTTGGATCTTTAGTCTCCTAAAGTGTACCGCGGATTTGACGTGAACCCCATTTCTCTCAAGACAATGTTAATCGTTAAATGGTTTTACTCAAGGCAGTGTCTTAACTTCAATAAAGTGTTTTCTTTAGTGATGTAACACATTTCGATTTGTTTTTTATTAGCCAATAGTAGTTTTGAAAGACTTAGTTCTTGGAAAGTTGGATGTGAAGACTGCATTTCTACATGTTGAATTGGAGGAACAAATCTACATGAGACAACCATAGCGATTTATGGAACTTAAAATGGATGAAAAGTTTTGTTTGCTAAATAATTCATTGTATTGGTTAAAACCCATGCAATGATACAAAATATTTGATACATTCATGATTTAAAATAAGTTCACAAGAAGTCCATATGATATATGATCGTACCGTTAGAAAATATCAGATGATTCTTATATTTACTTGTTGTTGTATGTGGATGATATGCTCATTGATTCTTGTCAAAATGTCACATATTGCAAAAATAAAACAGCATGTTAGTGTCGGGTTTTAGTGAAGAATCTGGGTAGGACAGAGAAGATTCTAGGAATGTAAATTACCAGAAACAAAATCGTAGGATCATTAGACTTGTCTCAACGAAGCTACACTGAGAAAGTGCTACGTTGAGTCAACAGTTCCAAGGTAGTTAGCATCCCGTTTTCCACTCAGTTCAAGTTATTTTCTGTAGGATCGGCCAATGACGATGCTAAGTTGGAACAAATGTTGAAGGTTTCATACTTAACTGCAGTTGGCACTATCATATATGATATGATGTCACACGTCTTAATATTTCACATGTGGTTAGTATGGTCAGCATGAACAGGATACGTCTTGGGAAATAATATTAACATGTAGTGAAATGGATATTTTGGTATCTTAAGAATACTATGAATGTTGGTTGGACCTTCAACAATACCGATGTCGGTGGATTGTTTAATGATATTACAGGGTCAGTGATTGGTTCTGTTTATTCTGATTTCATAGAGGATATAGATTAAAAAGATCTTTGACATGATATATGTTTACTCTAGAATACTCAAAATATAATAAAAATGACCATTTTTATTCTTTCGTTTACATAAATATTTTGATGGTATCGTTTTCTTTACAATCTATAATTCTAAAGTGTATAATTTTTAATATGAAAAACCATAATTTTAGATATTATTTTATTAATTTAAAATCATAATAATTTGCTTTGTGGATTCTTTTTCCCTCAGATATTATGCTTTGAGTATACCCTGTGGCGGTATCCGGAGGATCGGTGCCTAGTTTGAAGCAAAATAGTATACCGACGGCCTTCTCATAGCGGTAAAGATAAAATCACTGTGTATGTTTAAGTAGGATTCATCTTCATTGGTCAAATTCAATGGATCAGTCTAAGAGAGACCATCAACTAAGGCAATCAACTGATCTATCGAATAAAATTCTTACCAAAATAATTTCTTGATAAATAAGTTATAAAACGTATTCTTCTAATTCTTGGTTTCTTCTAGTCCAATCCAGTTAAAAATTCCTCGCATATATACGTTTGGTTATAAATCAGGCATCCAAACTCTGGAATGAAAAAAAAAAGTAAAGTAGTAGAAGACATATGTAATACAATAATTAAATCTAGCTAGCAAGGTAACAAGGCATACGTTCAACTATAACTCAGATCCTTTACTATGTATTTTCAGTTATTCGGGTTTGTTAAGAGTTTTGGATGTTTGGAACTACCTTGGATTTTTCAGGCTCCGCTAACAAAGAAAACTATTATCATTTTTTTTTTATCAAATTTTAGAAGATTTTCCACTTTTTTGTGCATATTCTAAATAGTGAAGTAATAGAATTGGAAGTGTGCATTCATGAAGAAGTTTCATATTTAGACTAAACACTTAATCTATGTTTTAGATAGCCAGAGGTGATAATGGTTTTGACCATGTTCCTTAAAGTGTTAGGATTTTCTTGGATCACAAATATATTGATAGCTTCAAAGGGTGCAAGGGGAGGTAAACCCCATAATCAAAGATATCGATGTAAAAAATAACCTTGGTGACCTCTGTCGAAGTTAGTATCTTCTCCGGGCCAAACAACTAACATTTATGTTCCTTGGTATCTCTTATTTGAGCCAAAGTTTCTTGAGATTTGTTGAACCAAGATAAAAATATTTAATGTTGGTCAAGGTAGGAGCAAAAAAGGATGCAATATCGAGAGCTTTAGCGCCCTTAACCTCTTATGTGAACTTTATCTTCTTTCCAAAAGTTTGAATTTTAAAGTTACGTTAGACGAGTCGGTGCATCTTCTTTTGCGTTCACAAGATGAGTATTCAATCTAAAATAATAGATGTTTCATGTTGGGTAAGGTTTTGACCTCATATCTTTATCATGGTATGCACATTTTTGGAGTTATGGGCATCTAATGGCCAACTTGGTAATGATTACGATATATATAATTTTTTATCATCTTCCCTAAAGGGGATAAAAATTATGGACTCGACCTTGTTGCTCGACTATATGAAAACCTTTATTTATACCTCTTATATTTCTAATCTTCGACCGGCTAACAACTCAGCTTGTATAAGTATTATAATTTTCTCATATTATAACATAATAAAAGAATAAAATATTAACATGCCAATTGAAAAAAAAGATGGAAAGGGTTGTATGACGAGTCTCAAAAGGAGTAGTAGATGCTCTATATAGCTTGTATGTTCTTCGTGACCCTCAACTGAATTTGGTAGCGGATAATTAAGAGTTTGAAAATGCTCAGGTGAGGAAATAACCTATTATGGTGAAATATTTGTGGTGGATGGTGAACTTTGATGAGGGGTTATTGTCACTAGATAAGTAGGCCAAGAAAATATTTCTGAAAAACTTTAAAGTGTTTGAAAATGATTACTCTTCAAGTATTTATAAAATACGTCCGTTTTTATTATTATTTTTTCAAATCTTTGCTATGTATTGTGCAGAGTGTAGAAAGACCAAAAGATGCAACCTAACGGTCTGCACATGTGGGGTTTCCAAGAGTTTATTGTAAATTCAACCCTTAATTAATTCTGATTAGATGTGACACATGTCAGGACTAGAGTGGTCCCGAGAAATATAAATTAGGCTCACCCAAGACTCTTCAGCTTATAAGGAAGCTCAGTCCGATGAAACCCCACAAACATGTCAAGCTTGTTGAGCCGAATCCTACATGTGTGTTAAATTACAGCCAGTTAAGATCCTACAAATGTGTCAAACTCGACTAGACGAGACATCATATGCATCAAACTCGGTTAGCTAAGAACCTTAAAAAATGTGCCTCAACCAAACGAGACCCCACAGAAGCACCAGGCTCGGCCAACCGAGCTTTCCTACTCAAAATATGTTACTCGACTTCTTAGAAATAATTTTTTAACATATTTCTCAACTTCCAAGAGTAGTTCTTCAACATATTTACATGGCCAAGACCGAAAAATGACACAACAACACCAACTAATATGTCTCTATATCACATCTCAACAATTATTATAGCTTCAATGCTAGACCGAGACACTTTATATTTGTATTTTTTTCCTAAAACAAATAGAGTATTTTTTCTTATGAGAGGTTTTGGTCGATGAGAGTTTTAATGAGAAACTGAAGGAAAATATCCAACGGGGTTGTATGAAGTTCAACGTCCATACCATAAAAGATATATCAAGCAGATAATCAATGAGTTTTCGCCATTTTCATATTTCGTCAAACTCGCATGGACTAGTGAGACAACTGATAAGGAGATTACTAGCCGAGTTCTATCACGGGGTTGGACCAAAATTTATCTATAATATGAATATATGCTTAATAAAATTCACATGTATCATGATCTATTTGTATGTTTGGACTATAAATACAATTATAAATACCTCATCATTCCACTTAAAATCAAGACATTATTTCATCATGAAGGAATTGTGATTATTTTAACAATATTTTCTTAATTTATCTCTAGAGTTCCATAACTTGTAAGTAAGATCGATTATGAATTTGTTTCCATCAATTATATTTTTTTAAATTAAATACAAATATATTCAATTTACATAAAACTTAATTTTTTAAATATAACTTAAAAATATTATATAAAAATTGATAAATTAAGAGACAACTTGCCCGAGAGAGGTAAGTAAGTAGTAGCAAATAGTAAGAAAGCAAGTGATTCATCCAAAGAAGAAGTCAATTCATGCAGTCCAAACAAGGGAGATGAAAGTGCAGAGAACAAATATAAGTTAGGAGAAGTTTAAATAGGTTATTATGGCCTAAGAATCTAGTGCCTAGAAATCTGAATTAAAGGTCAGTAAGCATATAGTGCGTATCTGTAAAGGCCAGAGCGACGAAAGAACCAAAAACACTTGAGTTTCTCTCCAGCTAATGTGGTAAATTATTGTACCAAAGCACGAACACCAGAGGTGGTGAAAGTAGGAATGAGGCCAATTTGTAACCTCCCACAACTAGGTTGGAAAATCGTGAATATCTATATACTTTGAGTGAAGGCACATTCATAGAGAATATAAATTATGGATTCGGCACAAGAATAACAAATAACACAGCCATGAGAGGAGTTTATTTCCTAGCTAATGAGCATATTCCATGTGGAAAACTTGCCAATGATGGCGCGCAAAATAATAAATGAGTCACGAATAATGTTAAATTTATGCAATATAAACCCAACCAAATCAACACATGGAGTAGACGTACACATGATATAATAGGTTTTATTTATTATGAAGTCTACGTTTCCATTTTTGGTGACCCAATATTAGACATCGTTACTACCAATATTTAAAGTGTAGAACGACATGATAATATTGTTTATCTCCTGAAGATTATGGTGCTTTCTAGATTTACATGGCCTTATTATATCATGCCAACTCCAGCAACCGTCCACAATGATATCCCTGGAGATTTTTTCTAGTCTAGAATCATAATTAATATTATACTCGTAATGGTTTGCCAAAGAGGTAGGGAGAAACCACGAGTTAACCAGAAAGAGGTGGAAGCCTAATTTCCAATTGCTACCATATGTATTTTGCTAGCTAGAGTCTTACGATAGAGGATTTTCCTCTAGACCCAAGAAGCAGAGGAACCGAGAGCTAATATCACGTCAGTTAAGACTGTAAAGTACAACATGAAGCTTATTTAGATTTTGAGATATAAGACTCTTAGCCTGGGGAGAGATATGAAGATTCCAAGTAGTGGAGATAATATCGTTGAAATTTGGGTGAATTTTCCACATATTGAACATTTTGAAGGTTTTTTTAATAAGATGACGATAGATTACAATATATAAGGTGACAATGGTGTGGTTAGAAGTACGGGTGAAGCCAAAACAAGAAAATGACGTTAGAAAAGATTCATCCCAGATATTGTTGACTAGAGAATGGTCAATTTTGGAAGCTATACGATAAAAATGATATTTTTTTTACTTAGAGAACCGGAAACCCATGCTGAAAAGATCACTGAACTTGATCTCGCACCAACATGAGTTGAAATCATCAATTGAAGAGCTCAAATGAACCATAAAAAAATTTCCAACCTACTTATAACATTGTAATCACTAAGGACAACCGAGGGAGAAACCTGATCCAACATAGAAACTACCTTCACATTCGTCTAGAGAGGGATGTGGTCTATCACATCGTTAAAATAATAAATGAATATAAACAAAAGAAAAACAAACATGAAAGTTTAAACTAATATTTGGAGTGGATAAATTGAGAGGATGAGTGGATCATAGTGATGTAAAAAGAAACTTGGATTCTAGAAAATCAAAATCATACATATGGGGTAAGATGAATGGTTGGTCGTATAGCTCCAACAAAGAACCATATATCTTATTATAGAGTCAAACTTAATCACATGAACTCTAATCTCAGTAAGGACCATAACATAGATATTATTAATGGTCATGAAGTCAGTGACATCTGTTTACCATATTGGATCATTCAATCGACGACATCTCATGAATTAATAATCATTAAAAACGTGCAATAGATTAGATCAATTGATGGATTGCAACAACATTATTACTGGCCAATGACTATTTTTAGAATTGCTTTGAATTTCTGGAGAAATCTCATCTTTGTTGCTTACTTTCAAAACCAAACACTTGATGTGTCAAATAAAATATTGTTTGAAAAAAAGTATATATGATAATTTGTTGAGGTGGCTAAAAGATAATCTAAGGTTGCGAATTTGAGACGGTGGAGATGATGAATCAAATTCTAGTTTATTTAATATTAATATAGTTGAATTCTGATATATATATATATATATATACTCCTAAATAAAAGACAGAAATATTATATATAAATATATCTAATAAAAGTCTTAAAATAAATTATATTTTATAAAATTGAACCACAAACTAATATTTAATTTAAAATTTAAAGTTTTGTTTGTGATAATTTTTTTGCATAATTTAGTTGAACCACCAAAATTCATAGTTAATTATTTATTAATAAAATAATATAATTTTTATAGATCACTTAAATCTGATATGTTCACAACTTAAGGTTCAATTCTTATTTTTTTCAAGTCTCTTTCATTTACATAACTAATTATCATTAATTTAAAATTAAGAATTAAATTATGATCCACTATCTAACAAATACAAATCACTAATAGCTGTCTTGATCATATTTTTCTACCAAAAACACTTTCCTATACAAAATCATCAAACACGTGTACCTTCTCTCTTTTTTGTTCTTTTTATGATTTTAATTTTTAAGAGTATGTATCTTTTAAACCGTAACTCGAATAAAATTGAAAGTACTATTGGTTTTGTTTTTAAGATGAACAAAACTAAATCCATAGATGATATTTTTTTTATTTTCTTTTTGCGAGCCCTGTTAATCATGGTTTCGTATCTAGCATTTAGGTCTCACATCCAGCATTTAGGTCTAACATCTAGTATTTTTAGTTTACAATGGTCTTTCATCTAACATCTAATATTTAGTCTCACATCTAGTCTTTAGGTCTCACATATATCATGGTCTCGAATCTAACATCTAGGCCTCACATCTATCCTGGTCTGACATTTAGGTCTCAAATCTTCCATGGTATAACATCTAGCATCTAGGCGACACACCCAATGTCTCCATTTTACTCTTGTCTCATATCTAGATAGATGTTATATGCGAGATGCGAGACACAATACATATACTTCATCTTACTTTAAAAAAAATACAGTAAAACTGACCTGAAAACAAATAATCATTTTTAACCTTCAAATAATATCTAATCCTAAACCTCGAAATACTTTAATTCTAATTATAATTTAAAATCCGATTTCATAATAAGTGCACACCTTCGAGCGATAGAAATTGGTAGTAAATAATAACAGTAGTGAACACCTTCGGCAGCCAGATTGGAATAATAAATCGGAGAAAAAAAGAAAAATATAAAGTTTAGAGTTCCCAAATATAACATAAGTTTTGCGTGTTAGAGTTTCATAAAAATAAAACATTATATACTTATTTAAAAATATTTAGGGTATTATAAAAAGAAACTACGTAATAGATCGTACATAGAAAAATCTAACTATTTTTTTGTTAAAAATAAATGATAATCTCGGTAGTAAGTAGAAAATAATTTTTTTATAGATATAATTATTGTTGCTTTACTCTTATTTATATCTATTTTTTTTCACGTAGCTATAATTATTTGGGTACCAATAACCACCCACCATTAAACTTATTTACCAATAACCGCACAAACAAGGGGGAAACAAGGGGGACCATGGTGAATCCCGATCCCGGCCAATGGCTCTATAATATCAAAATTTCTAAGTAAAAATTCTTATTTTTTGTAAATATATGATGGATCTCCCCAATATATTTATCCCCCTCTCTCCAGAGTATTATAAAATTTATTTAGAACTAAAATTAGTTTTGTTGTATTAGGATTTAGGAAAAACAAAAATTATTAAATTAAATCTTGTAATATTAATCACATGTACAAGTCTAATGTCTAATGTCCAATTCTCGTTACCAAAATCCTCAGCTACATAGATACCCAATTATAATCCCTAACTCTGTTTTCCTTTCATTTATTGTCTGAAACATGAATAACACTATGAGAAAACAAATTAATTCATTTATTTAAACCCCAAATTAAGCAAAATATATATGAAAATGATATACAAGCATAAGCTACATCCTTAATTGAATTCAACGAAGATGAATCTGTTATTTTAGAATAAACCAAAATTGAGCAAGAACAACCTCCTCAAAATTCTAAAACCATTGATGAAGGTGTCATTTCTGAAACTATTGGAAAATAAAAAAGATTCAGTTATGAGGGTATAATTTAATATTGGTCTATATCAACCAATACAAGCTTATTTTTACTCAGGCCCTGAACAACATTCTCGTAGATTTCAAACATCTGGATTTCAGAATTTTCCTTGGTTAAAGAATTCCCTTGATAAAGATGTAACATAATGTTTTTATTACTTTATTCTTACAAAAAACCATTATAAAGGTCACATACATTCATTGTTAAGGGTTTTAACAACTTGAGGAAAGTGAATAATGGAAAATATTTTATTTTTTATGTCATGTTGGAAAAGAAAAAAATTCTAGTTCATCCCATTGTTTTGCGGCCACCTGTTTTTATAATCTGAAAAGTCCACCATGCCACTTGGAAAAGATAATTGAGAAGTAAAATGAATAATAAATTAAACAAAACTGGCTGTGTCATAAAACATCAATAAATACAATAAATTGCTTAATATTCCAAGCATATGCTTTTATAGGACATGATGAACGTTGCAGTTCAAAGAATCGTGAGATTTTTTTGAGATGTGATAATTTTTGGTACCATACAATAGTGAAGTAGAAGAAGTTAATCAAGATAAATCTCTAAAATATACCAAATACACTTCATTAAAAATCTAAAAATAACTTGTATATGTTTTTGCTAGAAAAGTGCGAAGTATGATTCGTAATGAAATTGCTAATATAAAATATTGTTTAATTGTAGATGAATCTAGAGATATTTCAAAGAGTGAGCAAATTTCAATTCTAGTTAGATTTGTTGACATAACTTTTTTCATAAAATAATGATTCCTGGATTTACTATATGTTAAAGATACGATTTTTTTTAACTTAAAAATGAAATTTTTGTTATTTTGTCTCATTTTAATCTTTGTGTCCAAAACATCATAGGCCAAAGGTACAACGACGTTAGTAATATAAGGGGTGAATGTAATGAGATACACACATTATTTGTTACAGATTTTCTTTATTCTTATTATATTCACTATTTGGTACATCGAGTTCCAAATCCACTTAGGGGAAACCATGGGTTGGCCCCCTAATCCCGGTCCCTTCACTAAATATTCATGTGAAAGATTTGGTATTGATGAGACCACGGGGTAAAGAGAAACCATTGAGACATAGAAAGAGAGTGAAACTCGACAGATTTGACGTAGTGGCGTCTTTGATTCCAAACCGCATCTATAAAATACTAAAATATATAGCAGACAATAACACGTGATGTAAGAAATAAGTTTGTTTTGTAATAATAATAATAATAATTAATATAAATATTTATAATTATTAGGTTTAGAAAAATTTAAAAATAATGCAAATTACAATATATGTTATTTATTTTTATAATTAATGATATTAAATTGAGATTATTATCATTTAACCATCTATTAACTAGTAAGTTATATATTCTTAAATAGTTTTATGTAATTTTTTAACAATGAGGATCAGAAAATTGGTCCAATTTTTTTATGAAATTGTGTTATTTTTGTTTACAAGAAGGTCGAAAGAAGATGTAAGATCTAACTATTTCACAATGGTTTTTGATCGTATTGGTGGTAGGAAATTGTTGTTTTTAGAGTTAGACAACGTTGGTATTTTTAGAGTTAGACAACGCATTCGAAAACTAACTATAAACTAGGTTTGGCGAAACTACTGAAAAAGCTTTGGAGGATATGTGCACGATTTTATAGTTTATCCCCCTATTTTGATTTCTAGATCTGCCATTGAGTACATCAGTTATAATTAGCACTTGTTATTGTAGTAAAATAAGTGCCTCAGATTCACACTTTCTTTTAACAGTTAGTTTTTATTATCAATGTTGTTACAAGTTCTACTAAACGTTATAATGAGTTGCAAGCTTATAAAATTTCTAAAATTAATCATTTAAAGGATATTAAGGAGATTCAGATGGGTAAAAGTCTAAAACAAATTCGAACACTACAATGTCTTAGAGATACCAGATAGAGATCTGTTTCATAGCATTGTGCAATTTGATTAGAATATATGGTGGTCCTCGTTCTATTTTAACTGAAATAATTGTTTAAAGGACAAATTTTGCTCAATGAGGTGAAGCTTTGAATGCCATAAAAATGTAATCTAGTATGAATTAACGTTTATTTTACATGTGGTAAAGGAGATTATGGCTATTACCGATTTACTTTGTCGAGCATTGCAACAAAAAAAATCAGGATATTTTAAATGTTATGCAGTTGGTTTTTACTACAAAACTATAGATTAAAAAAATTAAGAAGTGATGGTTGGGAAAGTTTTTTATTGAATGTGAGATTATTTTATGAGATATATAAAATCTTGATACATGACATGACTGCTCTTTATTTGATATACTAAAATCTCTTCGATAACAAGAAACAAAGACAAAACAATGACAACGAAACATCATTACAGAGTAGAAATATTTTTCGCTGTCATAAATTAACAATTGAAAGAGTTAAACAGTAGGTTTAGTGAACAAGAAATAAAACTTCTCATTTTGAGTACATCATTAAATCCTAGAGATGGTTAGAGATCATTTAATATATAGAATATTTGTGTGCTTGTTGATAAATTCTATCGATATGTTTTTTTGGAAGAAGAAAAATTCATTTGAACTATGAATTAAAACATTAGGGCTAGATATTCCTAGTCATTTAAGGATATTTCTAATTTTTGTGATTTATGTCAAGCAATGATGGCAACAAGGAAAGCCGACGTGTATTCACTAATAGATAGACTTTTACGTCTTGTCTTGACACCTCATGCATCTACTACAACATCCGAGAAATATTTTTTGGTTATGAAATTAATGAAAACACGTCTTCATAGTTGAATGAAAGATGATTTTTTGAGAGATTTCTTATTAATGTGTATAGAAAATGAGATTGAAGAGTTAGTAAGCTCAGATGAGATTATTACAACATTTTATATGATCAAAGAAAGACGAATACATCTCGAACAAATTGGTATGTTTTCTGGATTTTATTATTTTGAGTGAGTTCCACTTTTGATGTTATCCACTGTTCTAATGTACGTAACGTAGTTTGTGACTTATACTTATGTTCTCACTTCATAGGTTAAGAAGTTGAGTCATTAATATAATTTTTTATGTTTAAATTTTCCGTTTTACTTTATCATGTTTTTTTTTGTATTTTCGAAAGTTATTTCTTTCAAACCATAGCTCAAAAAAATATATCTGAAATGTTTTTCTAGATGGAGAAAACTAGATCCATGAAAGATATTTTTTGATATTTTTTGAATATTTTTAATTATGTAATCATGTTAATGGGGATGCAAAATAAGTCTAGAAAAGCAACTGTGTTCCAGTCGCAAAATTACGTGTAATTGAGTTACGAAAAAGAAACCGTTTTCACTTACAAAATTACGTGTAATTGTGCTGACGACGATATAAGAGATAGAACAGACGGCTGCAAACACAAAAACAAGAAGATGAAACAAAGAATAAATAAACCCCAACCCTAGGTTAAAGTATAAGAGATTTAGACAAAAACTCAAATTTTATTCCAAAAGGTCCGATGACAAAAATAGGGTTTGAGAGCCATTTATAGAAGTGCTCGAAACCTTACGCCAAAACTACTGATTGTTACTTACAAAATAAAATAAAGTCCATCCCAATTTCAAAGCGATTGGAGTTGTTTAAGTATTTTAATTAAATCTAATAAAAATAGATTAATGTAGAAAATTAACGAAAACAGCAAAAAATAACATAAACAATGGATTTTCTGGCCTAAACTTTAGCACAAGGCTTGTGATTTTTTCAAAAATCGTTGGGCTTCTCGACGCATTCGATTTGACTGGTTGCAGCGCCTAATTCGGATAACTGATTCCCAAATAAATCATGTTTTCGTTTGTCCAAAAAGACCATATAACTATGAGCTTGTTCAACTACATCAAATTGGGTTGCGAAAAAGCAACAGTGTAGATAAAAATAAAATACTTGCGTAAATAGTATTTTGGTTGCAAAAAAACAAGTGTGTCCACTTCCATAATTATGTGCAAATGAGTTGCATTGATTGAGAGAATAATTTTGTAAATTAGACCTTGGTCGCGAAATAAATCTAGAAAAAGTAATTGTGTTCTAGTTGTAAAATTAGGTGTAATTTGATTGCTAATAACAACGGTGTTCGCGTAATTACATGTAATCTCGTTGCGAAATAAAATAGTTTTGCTTAAAAACATAATTTGCGGATTTTGTTTTATTTATTTTTTAAAAATAAATAACCATATTTCTAATTTTTAAAAAATTTAAATTACAGAATTTAATTTTTTTTAAAACTTATAATCAAAATTATACATATATTCAGAATATTATTAAAACTATATACATGTATATTTTTGGTAAAGTGAAAAATCAAAACAGTTATCCGTAATTTAAAATTTTCTCCACGAGTCGATAACTATCCCTAATTATTTTAGAGAAAATTACTCATAAATACCTTCTCAAGTATGTAATACCAAAGTAATACCCACTAATAAGAGAGTTTCATAAAGTACCTAAACCTAAATAAATAATTTTTAAAATACCCCCAAGGGTATAAAATGGGTTATTTTGGTTGGAACCTTTTTTTTACTCTTAAGCGAGACTTTTGGGTTTCCATTACCTCCAATTTGACTTTTCTAATTTTGAAGAGAGAGATACGTGAACCAATACAGAACCCCAAAACCCATTTTCAACGCAACCGTCTTGTTAACTAACCGATAAACCAGTCGACGGCGCCGGTGAATAGCGTTTTAGTTGACGTCGGTGGTGGACAACGTAAGCCGGACTATTTTTCAATGCTGGTGATGCCATTCGTTCACTGAAGTTGCAGTTATGATGTGGTTTTGCTAATATAGGTATTTTTTCTTGAAAAATTATAGCGAAGCATGCTGTTTACGAATTTAGTAGTTTTTTGGTTTAGAAATATGAGTACATAGCACATTGACTAGTATGTCTGTTCGATTTCATCAATAACAGTACTATGCGCTGCCTTGTTTATCGTTTTTGGGTTTTAAAAAAAATATATAGTTGTGTCAGGTAATAGATTGTTTGTCGTAATTAGGTTATTTGTGTGAAGTATTGATCAATGGTTGTTGTTTTGTAAGTCTGTGTGGGGATATTGTGATTTTCTTTCGAAAACAGTGGATGTCCATGATGTGGTAGACACAAATTGGATTATGTTCTCCAGTTTTGGTTGTGTCTAGCATTGCCTCTGGTTGGTGTAGTCGTATCACGCATTTGAGTGCCAGTTTTTTTGTGAGTGTTAGTAAATCACAATGAGTTTAATTTCGGTAACATCACGCATTGCATACAGAAAATGAACATACAATCGCAATATGTTACGGTGTAGTTGCGTTTTGTGCAGGTAATATAACTGCAAAAGGGGTGTTCAATAGGTTTGGTCTGGTTAGTATAATAAACCTTCTTAGACGGAATATAATGACGGCCAAACACATAGAAGCGAATAGAGACACTCCATTTTATACATTTCTAAAAACATCGGTCGACCTAAGGAACAAGGATTTGTAATTGAATAAGTTTCATAAACTGATCGAGGAAAATACTAGTTTTCACGGCATGAAGGCAAAAGTATTCAAAATAGATGGTAAGTTTGTGAAGCTAACTACAACTAATATTAAGGCCATTTTTGGGTTGAAACACAAGAATGAGGATATTCTTTTGAATAAAAGTGGAGCTTTCATTGGTCTATACGCGGAAGGGGCTGAGAACGATTCTAGGCTAATGCACAAGTATTTTTAGAGTCCACGCGTAAGGAAGAGCGAGCCGACGAATGACAAATCTGTATCGAATTCATTGATAAAGGTAATTTAATTCAAAAATAGTATATATATTTTGATGTATTTTTGCAGTAATGTATGCTACTTTTTATTGGGTTGCGGCAATCTATAGAGAAAACAATTAGGGATAAAGGAGAGGATGAGGAGAATGGCGTTGCTCGTCTATTGATTCTTTTCATTTGCTCGACCCTGTTCTTCTCAGTTTCAGGGGACATAGTGGGCTGGATAACACTATTCTACATGGAGGATATGGTTAAAATCAACGACTACGTTTGTTCTAGATCTATAGTTGAGAAGCTGCACACGTTACTTGAAAAATGTATTTCGGCTGGAAACCTTGGAAGACTTATCGGATGCGTTGTTGTTTTACTCGTAAGTAAGACGTTAGATAATGGTGTTAGTTATTAAAACCATTGTTGAATGTTAGAATTTTGTTGTATGTAGCCATTTTTGATGGAGCACACTTTGATGGAGGTTCGAATACCAAGGCCAGACATCATACCTAGATGTTATAAATGGTGAGGATTGGAGGGGGGTGATTCGACTATAAAAATGATCCAGATGGTTTGCCAACTACGAGATGCGCAAGTAAGAGAATTTTGTTTGTAAAAGAAAAGTACCATTATGAAATATAATCATATCTAGCAATGCTTTGAATAAAATGTATCTAACAATGTCAAAATTTACATAAATTGTAGTGCATATTAGTGTCATCTAGCAATGATAACTTCCCGACAATCGCAATGTATATGCTAGTAAATCTCCAGCGATGTTGTAATACACTACAATCGCAATCTTATTTCTCAAAAATCGCATGCATAGTGCTTATTATTTATGTAATCGCACCTGCGAACCTGAATGTCTAACATACTCTTAATTGGTTTTGAATGATTTAATAGGTTATGGAGAGTGAACTCTCATTGACCAAGGCTGAAAAGGAAGATTTGGAAGCGACGAATTCAGGGTGAGCTATAAAAGACAACCCCAATCGCGTGGGGAAAGTAGTAAGAAAATAAAGAAATCTGTTGCCAACAAAACATGCAAAAGGAAGAAGAAATCGTTCCAAGCTTAGATAGGAACATATTTTAGAAAGAGATCGGGCATTTCAAAAACATCAACTGTCAATGAACCATGATTTCTTGACAACACAACACCACCACCGACAGAACACGAATATGAAGTAACACTGCAGGAATTCTTGGTAAATAAGAACCTGACTCCAACAAAAGCGAAGAAAAAGAACAAAATGGAATTGTTGGTCAAGTATTGTAACTTTAACTGTACTATCATGTTCGGCTTTACGTGACCATGTCTTAGGGAAAAAAAGTTGCAGGATTTACCATTTCAAGGTTGAAAGTAAGCGGTTGAAGGTTTCGTTTGAACGGAAGAAGAAAGAAGTGAGTATTGCTATGCTTTTGTCGGCGACGACATATTTAAAAATAAACATCTAATATTTAACATGCTCCTTTTGACACAGGTTGAAGGGTTGTAGACGTAGTTAAATCTTTTGAAAGCAAAATTGGAGGTATCAGAGAATATTGTAGATGCTGATAATGTCAAACTTGTCAACACCTTATCAATTCTATTTTGTTGTGAAGATAAGGAGGATACTGAACAGGTGGTTGCGGATACAAGTGAGACGGTAAGACCCAAAACTACTGTGTACCAATCTCGCATGTATGGATTACGAAAGAAGCAGATGTTTCAGAAATACCAAAACTCTACGCTGTCGAACATCATAAGGTAGAGGATAGAGAGGGAGCAGAGAAAGAGAGAGAGGATGTCGATAATCTCCCTAATGCATAATATGAAAAGGCAAAGTTACTTGTAGTGACGGATGAACATGCAACTGAGGATGTTAGTACTCCGATTGAACCTGTGGAATTTGTGGCAGATATAATCGAAGATGAACAAGGAGGGGAGGAGGTGAAGAATACAGGTACACCAAATGTATTACCGATTGAGCCTACTGTAGACGTTGCGTTACATGAAGTAGTTGGTGGGAAGTCTGATAGTGCACCAACAACTGTAGTTAGAGATGGCTTGGGTAATGAGGTGGGTGGTAACCTATTTAATGATCTTGTTGGAAATGAGCCAGTGCAGGTGGAGGAAGATAATGTAGTAGGTGCCACATTAGCAACCCAAACAAATATGGTGGTCGTACAAACTGAAAGTCATGAAATAGTTGTTGTTAATGATATTGTTGGATTGGAAAGATTGGCAGCGAAACAAGGACAAAAATGTGATAGAAAGGATTTAGTTGATGACGGAAAGGAAAAAGCCGACGTTAAAAAAAACGATGAAGATAAATCTCCGCAACCAGAGGGGGAGAAACCAAAAAACATCGAGGATGGAGCACTTGTGGAAACGGGGGTAGATGACTCTGTCTTGAACAAGAGAGGTTATACAAAGAACCAAGATGCAGTATAGAAGGGTCAAAGGGAAGAAGAACTTATTAAACAGGACACTGAAACCACCGTAAACACAACCAAAAAGGGTAAGGCCTCGCCTAATAGACCAGAGCAGGTAGCACCATTAGTCGAAGAGCCATAACCTGGAGTTGACATGGTTGTGGAGGCAGGATTTGAAGATGTAAGTGGATCTTAAAAGCATTAAAATTCAACACTATTTAGTATTTTATGTCAGTACGTTTTGATATTTACAAATTCTTGGTATGGTATTGAATATTATGGAGTGTTATTATTTTAATTTGTTATTTTGACACTGTAAGAAATTATTTAGACTTACCATGTCTTTGGGTTGTTTTAAGCAATTTTTTTTGTGTAAGATATAAATGTGTCCAACAATTACTTTATGTCTCGTAAATTGCAAGCAGTGTGATAAGGTATCTAACAAAGCATGTTAACATCATATCACAACTCGCAACGTTAGCATGGTCATCGTATATGCTATGAGCTAAAGTGTTCAAAATAGAATTAAGAACGTTTACAAAATAAATCGCATGTATAGCACCCGCAACAATCATAACCTTAACTGCCTTGTACTTGGGCATTATCCAAAACGTTTTGTTATAGTCTAGCAATGTTAAGTGCATATAAGTCGCAACGTAGTGTTTCAACAATCTAGCAATCATAAATGCATGTGAACCGCAATGTATACTTATAAAAAAATTGCAATCTAGCAGCGTTAAATACACATAAATCAAAGTAACATATTTCTCTTATATTTATATGTACTACACGAAATACTTATAACAGAAATGGAAGGCCAGCATGTATTAGATGTAGCCAATGCAACAACGCAAGTAGTAGAACATGAACCCAAGTCTGAACAAGTATCCTAAATATGAGCCGATAAATTTATTCACAAGCCACAACAACATGAAGAACATTAAACCTCAACTAAGGGTGAACTACTTATACAACCTGAAAGAGCAGAATAAGTCCAACAGGGGGTGGAGAGATATCTGAACACCTACAAACACCGACCATTAAGTATGAAACACTGCAACATGATAAGGCATCGTCCTATGCACTACTTGTATGTTCTGTTATACCATTCGTAGATGAAATTTTTGTAGACTGCATACAATCCTTTTATGACGAATGTGACAAGGCTGAGGCAAATTCGAATGAAAATCTACGTACTTTGGAATCTATCCACGAAAGTTCATTAAACACCAATGTAAGTGGATGTTTGTTTATTATTAATGACAAAATTCATATTAGAGGATTAATATAGTAAATATGGCCGATAGATTTTAGTTATCTTTTAGTTGGTTATATTTCAGGTGGCAGCTGATGGATCTACCGTACGAAAGGGAAATATATTTCAAGGTAATATGAAGTTATAAAACAGTACAATGAATTGTTATTTAACTTATAAATTGTTGTTTGATTTAATCATTTTCATGTACACATTTTAATAAAGTAATTGTCAATTGATAGATTATCGATGAGTCCGGAAATATTTTCCACTCACTGTAGAAACCGGACAGGGGAAATTCAGAGAAAAGTCACCCACTGAACCATCCGAACTGGACAAAAGTACTAAAAATTAATCACCTTTTGACTAAGCTAATTGCTAATCTTCTTAATAAACTAATGAGTTTTTGAATTCGGTCCGGTTTCATAAGTTTGACCCGAAAGCCCATATGGCCCATAATCAAGGGTATAAATACCCAACCACTTTCATTAATGAGGGAAATGAACATTTAATACAACCAGACAGCTTAAATCTCTCACTACAAAACACCCAAATATTTAATACCTTTGAAACACCATAAAACACCTGAAAAAATTACCCTCAATCGAAAATAATCCACACCAAATTGGTGACCACAGTGGGAGGATAAGGTGCATGAATCTAGCATTCAAAACCAGCAAGAAAAACCAGTTCGGATGAATCCAGACGAGCAGGCAGTGCCACCAACTTTGGCAGAAGTGGTGGGAGAAAATGATGAATATAAGATCGAAGAGCGAGACAGGTTGAAAGCTGAGATGGAAGCCTTGAGGGCTGCTAAAAGGGTAGAGATGGGCTTGAAAGAAAAATCAAAAGTGTCAGCCGTTCACCACACTGACAATCCAAGGGAGCATAACCCATCAGCGAAGACCCATGTAAGTACTAAAAAGACTCATGCTAGCTCAAAGAAGTCTCACCGGTATAAACCGGTGGAGAGCTCAGATTCAGATTCAGAATCTTCTAGTAGCTCCTCGAACGAAGACGGAGTTGAGGAGTCCCTGTCATCCAGCATTGATGAAGATCGTTCTAAAAAGAAGAAAAAGTTGGTAAAAAGTATTCAAGAAAGAGGGACAGGCATGGAAGGTTAAAAAGGCATCTAGGGAAAGGGTCATCTCATGGCCACAGCCATGGCCGGAGACATGTAGACCGGTTGTTGATGGATCCTTTCGCTTTTCATGATGAACCAGGTATCTTTGCAACTCCCAATGAAGATACTTGTTTAGTCGTGGCCGGAATTGGAGACAATCTCCATTGTCTTCCAAGATACTGTCTGGAAACCTTCCTAAGAGGTTTGACAGTACAAAGATGGAAAAGTACGATGGGAGTAAGAAACCAGATAATCATCTGGAGCAGTTTAAAAACTTTATGATGAATTTTGATGATGATAAGTTGCTTTGTAGAGCATTCTCCCAATCTTTTACGGGGAGTGCTCTGAAGTGGTATAATAGCCTGTCTCAGGACTGCATCAAAGATTTTGATACTTCTTGGGTGGCCTTCCGGAGGTAGTTCGTTGGAAGTAAGGAGGTGAAGGGCAATGGAGACACTATTATCCATTGTGCCCAAGAACCAAATGAATCCGTGAAAGAATATATAAGTCACTTTGTGAACACCAAGAATGGATTAGTTGTTTGCTTTGAACAAGTAGCAATAGCTTCTCTAAGGCAGGGTTTGAACCCTGGAAATCTGGCTGATTCAGTAACCAGGAAGAAGGCCAAGACGTAGGGCGGTTTACTAAATCCGGTAGGAAAGCAAATCAATATGGATGAAACGAAGAAGACCAGGGTGCATAGGCAAGTGAGGTTGGCCCAGCTGCACCAAACCAAAACCAGAATCAGTCCGAGTACAAGGCTAAAGAAGCCGGACAGGGTCCCAACAGGGCCAAGGCTCAATCCCACCCAGCACTAGCTCAAAGCCAGCAATCCAGAAATAAGAGAGGGCCTTGGGTTAAACTAGAGTGGTTTGCTGAATTGAAAGAAAATGTGGCAACCATTTATGACAAAACAAAAGATGAAGTACATTTTAGGAAGCCAGCTGCGCTTCAGTCTCCCAAGGAAAGTCGTAATAATTTTTTCTGTCAATATCATCATGATATTGGCCATAACACAGAAGATTGCATCGCTCTGAAACAAGAGGTGCAAAATTTGATTGAAAGAGGAAAATTGGTTGCTTACGTTAAAAAAAGAAGTGGGAAGAGGCCTGATAATGCTCATCGGACCGGCCGAACAAACAATGCAGGGACGTCGGCTCCGCACGGGGCCATGGTAATTATTGAAAGATTCGATGTGGAGTCAGAATATTTGGATCCTGATCCATCCCGGAATAAGGTGGGCGTTATCACAGAACACACCAATTCGGTGTCCGGGCTCATAAGCTTTTTGAGTCACTTACCATATTTAGGGGGGACACCATGACTGCACCAACTACTTCTTCAAGAAAGAGGCATGTTCACACCCTGGCTACTCAGTTGGAAGGAGGCATGACCTCCTATCAATCACAAATTTCTTTTCCCTTCACTGTCTTTGATGAAGATAATTTGAGAAACATAGATGGTCCCCATGAAGACGATGTGGTGATAGGAGCATCCATTGGGGGCAATAACGTTAGACAAATTTTGGTGGACACTGGCAGCTCAGCCAATATTCTTTTTCTGACTTCCTACAAACAAATGAAGAATCCAACAGTAATTCAACATTCGAACAGGTCTATTGTGGGTTTCACTGGAAGCTCTGCGGACGTAATTGGAGAGTTCGAGGAGGAAGTTTTGTTGGGAAAGGGACCTTTTAAAAAGATGGTCAGAGTACTCTTTGTTGTGGTGGATTTTCCCACATGCTACAATGCAATTTTGGGAAGGTCTTGGCTCTCCAGAATGCATGTTGTGGCTTCAATAGTTCACCAGTGTTTGAAATACGTTGTGCAAGGACAAGTGGGAGTTTTCCGGAGTAGTCAGAAGATAGCAAGGGAATGTTATGCAACAGCACCGGCCCCTAGAACTTTGGGGGCAGTTCGGATCAGTGAAAATTATCAGTTTGATGGGCCCTATGGGGGAGAGGTTGAAATTGATGACCCCAGAGAGACCCCTGGTGTTTTGATACCAATTGAAGAGGTTGAAACTCACTCTCTAGCTGAAGGAAGAAGTGTCAAGATCGACTCTAAGATGACATCAGAACTGAAGAGCAAAATGTTATCATTTTTAACAGACCATCAGCATGTTTTTGCTTGGTGTAATACTGATGTAACCGGAGTGCCATCAGATGTTATATCACATTAGCTATCCATCCGAAGAGATGTAGCACCCGTTGTACAAAAGAGAAGATCTTTTTTCAAAGGAAAAAGATGATGTCATAGTTCAAGAAGTTGACCGGCTTACTAAGATGGGACACATAAATGAATCTCAGTACCCTTTATGGACAACCAATCTGGTATTAGTAAAAAAGAAAAACGGGAAGTGGCGTTTGTGCATCGACTTTACTAACCTTAATAGGGCATGCCCAAAAGACTTATATCTAGTCCCCCGGATTGATCAGTTAGTAGACTCCACATCTAGAAACAAGTTGTTATCCTTCATGGATACCTTCTCCGGGTATAATCAGATTCAAGTGGATCTGAAGGACCAATAACACACTACTTTTGTTACTGATAGGGCCTTCATTGTTATAAGGTGATGCCTTTTGGGTTAAAGAATGTTGGGGCTACTTATCAAAGGTTGGTGAACAAAGCTTTCGCTGATCAGATTGGCAGAAACATGGAAGTCTACATTGATGACATAATGGTAAAGAGTGTTAAAGAAGAGTTACACTTGGCAGATCTGCAAGAGACTTTTGTCAACTTGGTAAAAGTTACTTTAAAGTTGAATCCAGAAAAGTGTGTTTTCGGAGTACAGTCCGGAAAGGTTTTAGGGTATGTGATAAGTAAGAAAGGGATACAGCCTGATCCAGACCAGCTTAATGCTTTACTGCAGATGGATCCTCCTCGAAATATTAAAGAAGTACAAAGATTGACAGGGAGGTTAGCTGCTCTAAACTGTTTTATATCAAGGTCTTCGGATAGGTGTGCCCCGTTTTTCCAAACTTTAAAGGGTGCCAAAGAATTCAAATGGTCTCCACAGTGTGATCGGGCATTTGATGAAATAAAGAAGCATTTATCTTCCCCCAAAACTTTGTTTAAACCCGTTGATGGGGAAACATTGTACATATATCTAGCAGTCTCTGAATGTGCCATAAGTGCGGTGCTAGTAAGAGAGGTGGACAATTATCCTCGTCTGGTGTACTACATCAGCAAAAGCCTGATGGATGCTTAAAAAAGGTATTTACAACTCGAAAAGCTAGCACTGGCATTAGTAATTGCTGCTAGAAGATGAGGCCCTACTTTCAGTCTCATTTTATTGTTGTCCGAATGTCTTTTCCATTGAAAAATGTTCTTCAAAAGGCAGACATATCAAGCCAAATAACCAAATGGGCAGTAGAATGGGAGACTATGACATTAATATTTCCCCTCGAACTGCAATCAAGGCTCAGTCTGTTGCTGATTTCTTAGTTGAATTTCATTCGGACAGGAGTACTAAACAAGCTACTGGTGAAAAGACTAAGAAGTTATGGGTTGTCCAGACTGATGGTGGATCAAGTACTATGGGTTGTGGTGCTGGGATCTGTTTAACCTCTCCGTACGGCGACAAGCCATATCAGGCTATATGTTTTGCTTTCAGGGCCTCTAACAATGAGTCTGTATACGAAGCCGTTATAGTTGGTTTAAAGTTAGCTCTGATTTGTGGAGCCAAAAGGGTCAAGTTAATGAGTGACTCTCAACTTCTCATCCATCATGCACAAGGTCAATCTGAGGCCAAGAAGGAACAGTTAATTAAATATTTATTCGTTCTTAAAGAGGTGGTAGTTAACTTCAAAGATATCACCTATGAGCATATACCCCGAACAGAGAATACACTAGCAGACTCCTTGGCAACCGTAGCATATTCTGAGTCCTACACATGGATTCACGTGCAAGAATGCCCATCCATTCAACTCAATCAGAGCAATGAGGAGGAGAAAAGTTTAAATATACAAGTGAGTCAACCTAAAGACTGGAGATATCCTCTTCTTCAATACATTTCGGATGGCATCTTACCTCCGAAAAAATCAGTAGCAAGGAAAATGAAGTATAGAGCTCGTGGATTTTTTATCATAAGAGATGTCATTTACAAGAAGTCCTTTAGTAGACCTCTCTTACGATGTTTGGGGATTGAAGAGTCCCAAACAGTGCTGTCTGAACTAGATGATGGTGAATGATCAGCATATTGTGGTTATAAAGCTTTAACTCGAAGAGTCTTGTTGGCCGGATACTACTGGCCCTCCATAATGGAAGATGCCAAGGAATTGGTGAAGAAGTGTGATTCATGCAAAAGATATGGTAATGAAATTCATATCCCATCTGTCCCTTTAGAGTCAATTTTTGAGCCAATACCTTTTGCTCGTTGGGGGCTGGATCTAGTGGGACCTCTACCTATGGCGTCCGGAGGGTGCATAACTATCATTGTTGCCATTGATTATTTCTCGAAGTGGATAGAAGCAGCCTCACTGGCAGGAACTACTTCAAAAGCTATTATAAAATTTATATTATCTAATATTTGCTGCAGATTTGGGGTTCCACAGAAGATAACCATAGACAATGGGCCACAATTCGATAACAAGGATATGGAGAATTTTTGTGCCTCTAGAGGCATCCAACATTTCTTCTCTTCTCCTTTCCACCCACAGGTGAATGTTCAGGTTGGAGTAGAAAACAAAACCATCCTGTCTGGTCTTAAAAAGAATTTAGAAGGGGCTGCAGGAAAGTGGCCAAGCTACCTGCAAGAAGTGCTATGGGCCTACCGGACTACTCGTGGAGCTGCTACACAGGAATCCCCGTTTGCCTTAGTATATAGTATGGATGCAATTTCTCATATAGAGGAAACTCTTCCATCATACAGAGTCCACAATTTTTCCGAACAGGCTAATGAAGTGGCAATCAGAAGTCAACTCGACTTGATAGAAGAGAAAAGAGTTAAGGCTCACCTTAGAGCCACCCATTATCAGGGATCGATGAGAAGCAGGTTTGCTTCAAAAGTCAGAAGAAGGTATTTTTAACCAGGGGATAAAGTGTTGAGAAAAGTCTTCCTACATACTAAGGAGAAGCAGTTCGGCAAGCTAGCTCCAAATTGGGAAGGAACCTATATGATCATCGAAAAGCTTAAGCCTGGAACATACAAGTTCAAGATAAAGATGGAAGGATCTTGAATCACCCCTCGAATATTGAACACCTCCAATTGTATCTAGAATAAAAGTTATGTAAATATTTACTTGTTTAAAGTCCATGTAAATATTAGGGGGCATACTCTTTCCTACCCTGGTGGCGCGGGGAGGTTTTAATGAGGTGTCCGGGCTTTTTATTGAAATTTGATGCCTTCTTGAAAAATTTGGAGTGGTTTGATTGATAGCTTCTTTAAAACTTTCTAAGTATCGCTGACAGACCGGATTGATCTGGTGGAGTGATGACCATTTAAACATTTGTCATCGGAGAATTTAAACACTCTCACCTTAAAATACTTGTAAAATAACTAGGGGCTATTTAAACATTAGCCATCAAAATTGGGCAAACATAAAACAATGCAAGAATTGTGTAAAGTAAAATTGCCCGCCTAGCACCGGGGAATGATATTAAAACATGTAAAATGCCTTAGCCATCCAAGGACTTTGACGTTTAAAAAGAAAAGGTTTATCTGGACAAGAGCCGAACACGGTTACAAAAATACCTTGGCCATCCAAGGACTTTACTCTGACACAAGAATTAAAGAAAAATAAAAGATAGTTAAAACTTTAAGGCTGGGGTCCCTTACATGTTCCAGCCTCATCTGGTTTCTTCTTGGGGTCTTTGGGGTCCTCATTAGGGCTCTCTCCGGTCTCTTCTTCTTCATAGGTGGTATCATCATAACCATTGGAATAGTTTTTCTTATCACCATCCACCATCGTGTGGAATGGGATATCGTCATATTCAACATACTGCCACAAATTTTCGAGCGTCCTCTTCGGGAATGTTCGGTAGAAAATCAAAACCATATCGGATTTGACTTCGACATACCTCTCTTCTTGGGATTCGATCACCTTGTTGGTGTATTCATCAATCCTAGCCTAGATTATCTTCTCCTGATCCTTTATCAAATCCTATTTTTCCTTGGTGGCTTTAGACACAACGTCTTCAAGAGAGATTTTGTCACCGGTTAGGGCTTGGATGACATTATCCTTGGCCTTCATTTCCTTCTTCGAAGTGGAGAGATCCTTCTCCAAGCCAAAACACTTGGTTTGAAGTTCTGTGTTAACCACCTCTGAAGCGGCCAACCTGGTGGCCAAGTCCTCTTTCCCCTTCTTCAACTCCTCGACCTCTCTCCTTAATGCCTCAACACTCTGGTTGGCATTAAGGAGGTCATTAGACAAGCTCTCTTTATCTGCAGTAAGTGTGTTGATGAGGTTAGATTGACTTCGCACTTGCCTCTCCAGGTTGAGCACCGGTTGAATGTTGCTCAGCACGGAGTGAGTCACCATGTTATTCTCCCCTGAAAAAGAAAAAGACTTACCATTAAAAGTAACCATGTTCGAGGAGCTTAGAGGGAGGTAAGGGCCAGCAAAGTCGTCTTTCTCGAGGTCTCCAAAGTAAAGGCCAATCCCTTGAAGACCACTGATGTCTACTTTATCAATGTTGATATCCCCTCCGGTACCCTCTCTGGTGTGTAAATCACTTGAGATTTTCTCTGCCAATGTGGGGTCTGTTGGGTCGACCAGAGGAAGAGACTCCAGAGGCCGGAGAGCGACCTCATCCTCCTTGGAGATTTTCTTTTTCTTGGCTTCTCTAACTCCACCATCTGCTCCCTGTTTTCGATCCTTCTTCAGGGCCTTTGAAGGATTTGGAGGTCCACTTGCTTCTTTGATACTCTCATCTTCAACCACTTGAAGTAGAGTAGCATTGATTCCCCCCTGGCCCTGCACTTCCTGATTTGCTGGGACGATCTCCTTAGTACCACCTTGAGCAACCTCAGTTGCATCTTGTTTCTTCTTACCTTTCTTGCCCTTCATCTTACTTGGGGCTTTAGCTCTGGAAGGCAAGGCCAGCTTCCCATCCTTCTCCTCTGTCCTTTGCAGGATGACACCCGGAGGGGGTGGTGTGGTCAATTCCTCCCAAGTAAGGTCTCTCCGGCCAGTTGTGTTCCAGAGATGGGACCTCACTAAATTTCCAGCAGTAAAGCAATTGTGGAAACGATTTCCCCATTTTTCAGCAGTCCAAGCATTCAGCTTGGCACAAGTTGTCTACCCCTCTTCCAAGTAGTCGGAGAACTCCTTTGGCAGCACTACCCAAAGTAAAAAGAAGAGCAATTTAGTAACAGATTTTTTATAAGGAAAGAAAAATAAACATGATGAAATTTTCACCTGTGCTTTTACATCTGCTGGTGAGTATGCTAGGATTGACACCAGCTTTGATTTTCCTCCCGCTTTCCCAAGCACCACTAATAAACAAGAATTAGGTCTTCCAATTCTTCTCCGATTCAAGTAAATCATCCACTACCTTAAAATTGTCACCCATGTTGTAGTGGTAGAAGGGGATGATGTGGTTCTTGCAGAGGCTGGCCACAACAGCAAATTTCTTCATCGGAAGTAGTATTCCGGAGAGCCTAGAGGCCATAATACAGGCCATGAGAGTGTACCAAGCATTGGGACTCAGCTGGCTTGGACAGAGCTTTATCAGATGAAAGTATCTGACGATCTCTGGGTCCAAGGGAAATCTGAGCCCCCAGTTGAACAGTTCTGTGTAGATAACTATCTCGCTCAGCTTGCAGTCCATTGGTGTCTCCGGAGTGACCAATATCGTCACCTTGACAGATTCAGGGATCCCCCACTTCATTCGGATCCGACCTAATTCAGTAGTATGAATGAAGGCATAGTTGATGTTCTGCATGGCTAGCAGATACTTTACGCTCACCTTGTGCAAGCAAGGTCCCACTTTTCCTTCCAGGGACTCCGGCAGGTTCGGATGTTTCAAACATAACTTCTCTTTACCCTTGCCTTTTTTTATTAGTGGCAGATTCCGTTGTTTGACTGGCGATGTCGGTCTCAAATGGGGCCTCTTCTATGCTGTCCTCCATCACCTCTTCCATCACCATTGAAGGTTTGTCAGTTGTTGTTGATGGAGGAGAGTTGGTGGCAGGCTCCGTAAGTTGTCCAGACTGTTTAGCATCACCCTTTCCTAAGGGTCTGGTGTCCGGTTGGGGCTTGGTTCTGGAGAGCTTGTTTCGAGGACTAGTTCCAGTGGCCTTCGGACTGGAGGATTTATCCTTAGGGACTCTGATAGATGCCCATGATTCTGTAGCTTTGTCCTTGGCCCTAGACTTAACTGGCCCTGTTTTCGGGGACTTAGATTGTGAAACGACAGCTTAACCCTTCACTAAGCAGCCTGTTCGGTGAAGTGTAATCTTTTCTGGGGACTTTTCAGCATCTGACCCCATGGCTATAAATGGAGAGGTCTCCTTATGCTTGATACAAATTTTTCCCGTTCAACATTGGGTTGTGACTCCTGGACCGATGAGCCTGATACGATGGGTGAAAGACTTGGTTGAAATAACCTCTTAGGTTTGGAACTTCTAGCAGAAGATGAACCTCGATCAGCCTCTGAAGATGGTGTTTCAGGCTTGTCGTTTGGAGAAATTGGAAAACTTGCAGCAATGCGCCTTTCTCGCTCAACTCTTTGTGCTTTTTCTAACTCTGAAAGATTAAGCCACCCGCGTTTTACCAGTGCGTTTCTTGCCGTGAACATAAACTTACACCAAAAGAATTTTGAGAAGAGAGGTGAAAACTTCGAGATGAAGGAATGAGAGAGTAATGAAGATGGTAAAACAGTGAAAATGAAGTAATTTATACTGATAAGACAAAACAGTTGCCAAAAACCTAGGAGAATACGAAAAGACAAAAGTAATAATTGAAGGCGGCGCTGACGTCATGGGTGTTAAATGAAGAGGTTGCTTTTTGGGATTAGTGGGAGCGCCGTTTTAGGAGAAAAACGGCTGGTGAGGCAAATCACAAGATGACACGTATCCCACGATCCATAGCAGAACTTTTCAACTTCTGAGAAGTTTTCAGTCCGGATAAATCCTGAGCAGAGCACTTAAACAGTCCGGAGAATGATACTAGTGCCTAAAAAAGATTTTTTAGGTCTTACCAAAGGCCTTCGATAAAACCTAAAAAAGGGGCTACTGATGAGTCCGGAAATATTTGCCACTCACTGTAGAAACCGGACAGGGTAAATTTGGACAAAAACCATCCACTGAACCATCCGAACTGGACAAAAGTACTAAAAACTAATCACCTTTTGACTAAGTTAATTGCTAATATGCTTAATAAACTAATGAGTTTTTGAATTCGACCCGGTTTCATAAGTTTGACCCGAAGCCCATATGGCCCATAATCAAGGGTATAAATACCCAACCACTTTCATTAATGAGGGAAATGAACATTTAATACAACCAGGCAGCTTAAATCTCTCACTACAAAATACCCGAATATTTAATACCTTTGAAACACCATAAAACACCTAACAAAATTACCCTCGGTCGAAAATAATCAACACCAAGCGCGATTCAAATTTCGGGAGTTGCAACTGTAAGTGTAGTATCCATTATTATTTATGTTCTTAAAACAATACTTACTATAATATAGGAAAAAATTGCAGAAAACGTTGGCTATTAAAGGAGATATGTCACAAATTGTGGATAAAGTATTTGAGACAATGAGACTAGACACATACATTACACTGGTTCATCTGTGCTCCATTAACAAAGATGGAATAAACTACTGGATGTTGCTGGTTATTGATATGGAGAATGGTACTGCCAGTAGCTACAACTCACTGTTGCATGGAGAAAACATATTGGTGATAAGACGAGGAATACTGCTGATGATTTGGTAATATATTTATGCTATAAAATCTATTTATATGCATATGAACCTATATCGCAACAACTTATTATGAACCAATCACAAACAATTGAGTGAAACATACCCTACAATCGCAATGCCTAGTAGTGTCATCTAGCAATAATACATACACAAGTGTTAAATATACATAAATCACATGTTATTGCGAAAAAATTGCAAACAATTGAGTGCAACATACCTCTACAATCGCATACTCTTATTATGTGAGACAATTGCAATCCTAGTATCAAATAAAACGCAACACATACATGTTTTGGCGTAGTAACATTGCTAATGGATGGCTTGCACAACAAACACGACCTTATAGCATTAACTACAGCCTTATAACTCTTTCATTCTTTAACAGTTGTCCTACTGCATGAAAAAATTTACATACCTGTTGTGAAGGGTGGATACAAAATCAAGACTATGATAGATATAACACAACAAGAATATAACAACCTTGACTGCGGAATTTTTATTTGTGAGTACGCGAAATACATCATTCAAAAAGGTATCTACTTCTGAAATATGGAGATGATATGCCTACAACAAGAATAACTGAAATCTTTAAGCATTTCCTCAATGATCTAAACACAAAACGACGATGGTAGTTACATTCGATATTGAATATGGTTTTTTGGAATTATTGTATAAATATCATTAAGTATTTGGTACTATTAAAACTATAATTTGGTTGAGTTAATTTTGTGCAATATCTAATGATGCAATGTAATGTTTGAATGTTCTTTTGGAGTACTTAAAAGATGAGTACCAATCATAACGCCTCTTTATTATTTAACACTAGTCTAGCAACGTGTGAAATTGAAAGGTTATTTATATCTAGTAGTGTCAGTCTGGGTTAATATTTGTAAAATTGTTAAGTTGTTATTATCTAGCAACGTCTTGGATGAACAAAAAAAAAGGAATAAATCACACAAGATTTAATAATTTACAACAAAGAAGAACAATTATAAAATCTAAAAAGCCATATATAGCAATTACGTTTGATGATAAATTGCGTATGTGACTCATGAGTGTTACGTGGCCTTGTATGCATAAATCGCATATGCGAAGAAAATTATTATTAATGCATTGGAGAATGGGTTATTAACAAAAGAGATCATTAAATAGTATCGATATGACTCCTACCTATATCCGCCAGTAATTAAACAAAGGTTGTTCACGTTATTAGTTAATTTAATACTTGACAAGATAATGGTAAATAATTTAATCATTACACAAGCATTAACTAGATACGTTGAATTAATTACATTTTGCTAGATTAGACGTAGCATTGAGTATGTACTCTGGCTATAAGTAGTAGAATAGATTTTAGGATGTTTATTCTTAAACACTAAACACTTTGAGCAAACTATATGCATTCTAAAGAAATAGCCCATTCTTCTTCAGATTCTCCACGATATTCATCCTTTGAAGGTTGGTTCTCAGACCATTCCAGGAATTATTATCCTTATAAAAGAAAAACCACGTCGGAGTACTCATCTGACGACTTAAAAAACGGTTCAATCTGGTCCTTTGAGTTCGAGAATGAGTATGATATAGGTGACTCATGGTCTTTTGACGATTATGACTCAGACTCAAACAAACTGCTCAAACGCAAGCGTATGAGGGATAGTTGGGACAACAAGGACTTCGATTAAGCGGTTGACACAAATGATGAAGAAGATGATGAAGCAGACGATGAGAATGATACAGATGAAGAAAAAAACGAGGACGAGGATGAAGATGATGATGAAGAAAAAGATTCAGATGAGGAGGAAGAGGACGAGGATGGTGATTTATGTTCTGGTAGTTCTAGTAGGATGTTTTTTTCTTTAGTATGTTGTTATGTTTGTTAAAGTAAAATGAACCAACCCTCTGAGATGGTGTATTTTTTGGGAGGGTTGAGTTATCTAGTTATTGTAAAGCCCTTCATGCAGTTTTAATATATTTTAAAATTCTCTTGTTAGTTGTTGTTTTACTGTGTATTTAGTAGTTATTTCAATTAGCAACATATTACACTAACAATAACCTTCAAAGAGGATTTGAAAACCCTATCATTTTTATTAAACCTTGTAGCAGCGTTAATAACAAAGAAGTTAACTGCAATGTATATGTTTGTGTAAATTAAGCAACACATTACTAATGAGAATTTTTTAATCGTGCCTAGCAGAGCAGTTATACAGGCGGGACATGTATTATACAAGTACTAGTATAAGGTTTAAAATCATAGGTAACTCGCAAATGCGATTTACATGGGTTGTAGAAGGCAATCGCAATGTAGTAAAAATTTGTTGAGTATCTAGCAATGTAATATTTAATATGTAAATAGCAATCTCGTGTAGAATATTACAAAACACGCAACCTCTAAAACAATAGCCGCATACGGTTTAGAGGATGTTGGGAGATGTACAATACCATATGAATATAATAATCCCAACTGGTGAATGGTATAAACACATGTGGTATGTGAGGAAGGACGTAGGTAGCACAGTAAAGTGCTTGTTCCTTAAACATAAGAGGCATTACAAAACAATTTTTTGGTTAACCAACAAATTAACCTATCTAGCAAAGTGGTTAACCAAATAATTAACCTATCTAGCAAACTCCATATCTACAAATGCTTCCAGTACGTAAACAAGTAAATCGCAGCATAAAAACCATTTATCTAGACATATCAAACAAAAATACATAGACCAAAATGTACAGCTAGAAGAGCATCGCAAGACCTCCGGTTGTGTCCTGTTTTAAGACAGCGGCGACACCGCAAACGGTTTGTGGTTACTTCCCCTCTAGATGGAATATGTTTATTTTCGGTCGTCCCGATCATCTTTTCACATTAGGTCGCTGAACTTCAGGCTCCAAATAATTGTCATAGTTTGAAACTTCGCCAAAATCTGTTATAGGTGGTCTGCTAAAAGAATAATTGGACCTGTAATTCGCAATAGTGAAAAATGGTTCCATTAAAGTTATATGATCTTCGCTTACCGATGTTATCGCCACAAAATCGTGTGGGCATGGGAAACATTATTGCTGTCAAGCACCACAAGTACATTTCAAATCAAGCCTGTTTACTACCATTAACTGGTTCTGACAAAACCTCAAAAAAGACAGCCAAAGACTTACGTACTACCCATGTTCGACCACATTCTACATTCTGCTTAAACTTCCTGTCAAACTCGGGGCATAAATTAGTATTCCAGATGAGACCATCCGATAAAAGTTTTGAAATCTGAGTCATAAGAAGTACTCTAATCTTGTTCACCAATTCCATTATATGTAGATTGCATAGTTTTTTAATTTGTGCGTTAAATGATTCAACTGCAGTTGATGCCATTGCCCCATACCGTTTCTTTTTTATAAAAGCCTGGCCTGAGTATACTTTTCCGGGGGAAAATTGTTTAGAAACTTTTTGATTTTAGCACTGCCGTGGTGCGGAAACTGCGATAGTCGTTCATTAAAAATCTCTAATGTGGGAGCATAAGCACATTGGTTATACATTAATAGCATTTTTTATAGTCCCGATTGGTGTGTTCTAGAATTTTATTCAAATTCTGAATTATATGGAAAATACAGTAAGTGTGGTAGCTATTGGGATAGATAACATCTATACCGTTAATAATACAAGAATGACGATCTGAAATAAATGTTAGCTGACGGCCTAGCATATGAGGTTTTAGACTTCGTGTAAACCAACGCCAATTGTCTGAGTCTTCGCTGCCGAAAATACCGAAAGCAACGGGAAATATACCTGCAGTAACTAGGCAGTTTAAATTATTGACAGTGTTTCCAGAAGTTTGGTTTTGAATAGAGCAATCGCAAAGCTCGTAATCACAATGTCTAAAGATAACAATATAGCCTATCTAGCATGATTGTTGTATATAAATTGCAATGAACATATCAATCACATACGCAATAGCACATATCTAGAAATGTGCGGTAGGATATGGTAAAACCAATTTATGAATACACATATCTAGCTACATGTAAAAACACAGTGGGACTAACCGTTGTGCCATCTTTTGCTACCTCTAAAAGCAACACACCGCTGTGCTTTCCGGTTAAATGGGTTATGTCAACATACAACAAAGGTCGGCATGAATGAAAACCTTGAAGGCACACTCCGAATGCTACAAAACAACGTCGGAAAATATTATTAGCAGCTAATTCCAAATGGCAGTCAGTTGTAATATCACAACTCTTTAGTCGTTTGAACTATCCTTTTAGCAAATTAAAAGATGTATTGCTATCTCCAAATACCTCCCTCCTGCATTCTCTAAAGCATTCCACGAAAGACGGTAATAAATGTCTAAACTGTAGTCTTGTTTCATAGAAGACTGTATACTTTTCACTGTCACACTATGACAGGTCTTAATTGAATCGTGAATTTCATCCACAATCAAATCAGATGTCAAATGTCTGTTTTTTGTGAAGACGTAACTGGATGTATGTGTGTCAACAAACCGCTTTATCACCATTAAACCGGTGTTGGGGTCAATTGAGGCATAAAGCCTCCATTTGCAACCATCTAAATCTTTGTTGACACAATAAACGATGATCTTTCTAAAAGTATTATGCATGTACTCAAAGGCAAAACCGTTCTCTAATGCATACCGACACAAGGATAAACTTAGACCTACAACACCTTCAACAAACGACTGACCAACACCGACAATAGCTTCAGCCCATCCAGTTGTAGCAAGATGCCTTTTTCTGTGTTGAATTAAGCAAACAATTACTACTATCCCCACTAGTTAGTTGGTTATGGGATGTTTCTGTAAAACTATGGCTTGGCTGTTTATGCTTAACTGCAGACCCTTTATCTACTACTTCTTCTTCTATAAAAAAAAAATTAACGCTTTTGAGACGCTCAACATCAAGATATACTTCCAAACCAATAAAATCTTTCTCGTTATTAAACGTACAATTCTTGTGAGCACCGCAAGAGTAGCTAATAGTGTAGTTACCTTTTAGCAGCTCCTGTCATCTTCTTTCAGTGTAATCTTGAAGGATTTGAAAGTTCTCAAACTCGAATAAAGGAAAAATAACAGTTTGGTGACCATATTTGAAAATACAAACTTTAGGTTTTGACATATAATACCCTGCATTGTAGAAACTTGAGTTAGATTGTTGTAGTGGCAGCAACAGAGCAGTAATGTGGTACATAGCAAATTGATTTATTAATTTTGCAACCAATCTAGCAACATCTTACTTATACAATCGTAAACTCATTAAAGGTCATATCTAGCAGTATTATGATATTAACTGCAATCGCGTAAACAAATAAGTAACCTTATCTAGCAAACACGTTGTTACCGGTAAATCACAGTGGCGAAGAACAATCTAACAATTTCTATTAATGAAATGATTTATAATGTTCATATCTCGCAATGTAACTAAGTTGGAATACTGCAATATAATCCACTACAAATAACATTTCAATCTAGCAAACAAGCTAGTACATTAAAATTGCAATGTCGGCACAATCACATTCAATACATACCACAATCGCAATGACAATAAACATAAACACATATGCAATGTCAGAACACACGAAATCAATACCAACCACAATCGTAAAGACAATACATATATTAATATATGTAGCGATGTTACAAATATGGTCACAGAAATCACAATCTCTTAACCTATTCGAAAAACACATCATCTTGGTGTACAATCGCATCATGTTCCAAAAATCAATAAAAACTGTAATATTTAACCAGAAAACTTAAAAAACCAGAAAAATACAATAAACTCGACCATGAAGCTAGGTTAAATCTCTTTTAACTTATAAATCAAATTAAAAACATGAATTCATGATGTTACAGCAAGAACCAAAACACAAATTCAGTTGAGTTGGGAAAAAAGTTGGAAAAAACAGATAAGTTGCAGTATGTAGCATACTTGGCTACCGGTGGTTGACGTTGGTGGACGAAAGTGACTGTTCCATAGGAAACTTCTTAGCCATAAATCAAAGCTTCAACTGTTGAAGGAAAAAAAACAAGTTGGTCTACTGTTTAAACGTACATGAACTAGACTTTTGGTAAGACGACGATTACAGGGATTAAAGATACTAAACAAGGGTTCACCGGTGTTGCCGGAATGATAACCGGTTTTAGTTGTTTTAAAAAAAATTAGATCCTCATTGAAAAATATATATTTTTTTAGGTTAAGGGAGAAAAAGACCGCTGGTTATAAATTCTGATGGAATGAAAATTTCAGGTTTTTCTTTGATGAGGATATTAAAAATAAATTGGATACCAAATGAAATATTTTACAAATGAGTATTAAGTACGTGTTTGGTGAGTACCCCGTCATTTTCCATTATTTTATATGGCTTTTCCGTTTATATCCTTTATATATTTGAATATCAGACTTCGATTTCCCTAGGGTTGGCATTCTTTTTCTGTACTTTCTCCGCTCCTGAATCTTCAGACCTCGTCGTAAAAAGCACCACTCTCCTTCGCCATGGGGTACGATCTTTCACTCTCTCCGATTCTTTCTTTCTACTGATCGAATGCTCTTTCTGTTTCGATGCATCTTTTAGTTTTTGTTACTCTCTAATATTAGCTACGCTCGCGAAATTAAAATTAAATGTCGAAGGACTTTATGCTTATTTTGAATTTAATCTGATCTGGAATTAGAAAAATGAGATTTGTTACTTGGGTTTTTTGAAGAGTGGCTCATTCCCTACTGGGTTTGCTAGTATGAATTTACCTGGATTAGGTTTAGAAATGGTAAATCTGTTAGGCTGGATTTCGATTCGTAGACGATCGTAGCCTATCAAAAGTTACAATTTTGTTTCATTAAGTTAACTTTATTTCAAGATTTTGCGTTTTTAGCTGCAAATACATAAAACTCAATTTGAATTCTGGAACCAGATTAAGTGCAGCTTGTCTGTAATATAAAAGTTTGAACTAGAATCCAACTGTTAACTCTTCCAAGTTGATGGATTCTTTGCCAATCTATTGATTTTACAATGTTTATTTGATTTCATCAGTAAGACTCGTGGAATGGGCGCTGCCCGCAAGCTGAGGAATCACCGCAGAAACCAAAGGTGGGCTGACAAATCATACAAGAAGTCGCATCTCGGTAACGAGTGGAAGAAGCCGTTTGCTGGTTCATCTCATGCTAAAGGGATTGTTCTTGAGAAGATGTAAGGCTTTAGATATCTTCTCTCACATTATTTGTATACATTCTTGTGTCATTTTGATATACAACCTTTTTTTGTTAACTTTTAAATCTCTTGCAATTTAAGTTGTATGATATGATACCTTATGGTTTTACCATGATTTGAAAGGATAGAGATATAATGATTGGCAATGTGTATTTAGACTAGCCAATAAGATAATATGACATTAACAACAAAAGATCCTTATGATACATATCTATGCTGTGCTGTATAATAGTCTGAGGAAATTGTCCAATGAAATAGAATTATACTTCTTGTGGTGTGTGGTAGTCTGAGGAAATTGTCTAATGATATAGATCTATGTTTTTTGTGGTGTATAGTATGAGGAGACTGCTTCTAGCCTAATGCTAGATCATCTATTTCTTACAGCTTGGTATGATATGCAGTGGTATTGAAGCTAAGCAGCCTAATTCTGCTATCCGTAAGTGTGCCAGAGTTCAGTTGATCAAAAACGGGAAGAAGATTGCGGCTTTTGTACCAAATGATGGTTGCTTGAACTACATCGAAGAGAATGTAAGTAAATCTTAATAATACAAAATTCAACATTTCCCGTCTATTATGCTTGCATGAGTTTACTGATATCGAGTCTTTTGCCATATGGGTTTTAGGATGAAGTTTTGATTGCTGGGTTTGGAAGAAAAGGACATGCCGTGGGAGATATTCCCGGAGTTAGGTTCAAAGTTGTAAAGGTTTCGGGTGTTTCTCTTCTTGCGCTCTTTAAAGAGAAGAAGGAAAAGCCAAGGTCTTAAACTTTTAAAGGAGATTTCAGTTTTCTTCTATTAGTTTTGCTGTCAAAGGATTCAGTATCTTATTCTTCATGCTTCACTAACTTTTGTGAACTAGTTTTGATCAAACATCTCTAGTCATTTCAACTTGTGGTATTATCCGAATCCAGTGTCGATTTTTCTCTCGTTTCTTGATATTCTAAAATAACTTGAAACGAATTTGTGACTGAACTGTTTGTTACCATAAAAAAGTATTATAAAATTAAATTCGGATGTTTTGGTATCCATTCTCTGTAGAACATGGAAAGTCAGGTCATTTTCAGCTTCTCACCACAAACTACATCTGTCCAGTTCGAACGTAAAAAGTTCAAGATAACAAGGATATCTATTTATGGGTGCAGTTGAGATGTTATTTGTTTTACTTTGTGTTCTTTGCTCCTCAACATGGGCCTGAGCATATATAACCTTCTGTCCCAGCTTTGATTTTTTGATATTATATTTTTACTTGTTTTATATTAAACTTAGCACATAATTTCTTTAAAAATATTTGTAAAAAAATCTAAAATTGGATTTAAGTTTTTTTTGTACAAACTTAATTTAATTTAAAAATTAAAATTTTATTTTATGGCTTATTAACTTCTTAAAGCATCCCGGCATTCTAGCTATACGAGACTAGTTAGACATACTAGCTATACGAGACTAGTTAGTAAATTTAGAGACTTTGTGTTAATTTATTCTTTTCCAACACATAGTGTATAAGATTCTCATATTTACTAGCTTAATTTTGGTTCGGTATATTTTTAATGAAAGTTATTTGATCCGTATATAGTCTACTTAATTTTCTCATCCACTTAAAAAATAAATATCTAACTTATTATAGTTATCCTGTTGTATTATTTGGTAATCTAGATTATCAAAATTATAGAGTATCAAAATACTATCTAGATTATCAAAATTATAGAGGATCTGTTAGGGATGCTATTAACATATATTGCACCAGTCGATGTTATAGTAGGAAAATTTATATGATTTTGTATATATCGAAAGAAAACAATATCGATTAATTTAAAATCTATTTTTGTTTTACGTTGCATCGAATTATAGGATGAATATATATATATATTTTTATGTTGAAAAAATTGATATAAAATCTTGTTTATTATGGTTAGAAAAACGAGAATGAACATATAAAAAATGCTTTTTATCTAAATTTTGGATTAGAGAGATTTAGAAAAACAAGAGAGTTGTGTAATACACACTAAACAAATAATCAACAAAAAATATACCACCAAAAATAATATGTGATTGTTGGTTCAAATTTAAGATGAATCCAAATATAAAGTTCTTGAACAATTATCCAATATTAAAACATTTCAAAAAGTAATATAAGTTTATGTAGAGTTTGTACGAAAACTTACTGCGTTTGGAAACATTTGAAATAAGTTAAAACTATATTAACGAAATTTGTGTCTTTAATATGCTAGGTATATAACACCTAATAAAAATAGTAAATTATCAAGGTAGTCGATCGATTGCGGAACAATTATGTTTGGTAGAATTACAAAAAAAGAAGCACTTTGAACGGCATAGAATTAAAAAAAACTATTATATATATATATATATATATCGCATATGTTAACAAAAGTGATAATTATATATAATTTCCATGATGATACATAATACAATTGTTCGAAATAGTATAAGTTAAGTTATCTTAAACTCACTTGACCTTATATGTCATTTTTATCAAAAGATCGTCAATTAAAAAAGATGGTTATAATATTAAAATTTGGAACTCCAAGACTAATGGGTGTTTGTTTAAACTTATTGGTTATCTTAATTACATATGTACCGTCCAATTTCATCTTGACTATTCATGGATTGTCAATGCTAGTTATGATCATCTTAAGTATTCATGGATTGTCAGTGCTAGTTATGACAGACAATTTTGTATATGAAACTGACACTCGGGGATTTGTATATCAGAATTAACTGGCCACAAGCATTATGTTCAGTCTGTATTCTTTCATCCTAAATATGATCATATTGTATTAACTTTTTTGGATCAAACTGGACGTGTTTGGGATATTAGTGCCCTTAAGAAGAAGACCATGCCTCTTGCAAATGACATATTGATTTTTTTTTGCGGTCTTGACATTGTTGTTAAGTATGCTGTTGAGAATGAGTCAAATAATGCTTTGACAATATACCATGTTTGATGGTACAATTTTATGTCATCGACAATGTAGTGTGTTATACAGTTCTGTGTATATGAGCCCATTAGGTCTATTATCCAATATATTTATTTATTCTTTATAGATTAATTACTAGAGCTACACAAAAGGTGATCTGAAAATCTGTAACCCTTCTTAATGATAGTGATACATTTTTCTCTAACGATTTCCGTTGACGTAGATATTTGTTAAACCACGTTAAATCTTGTGTTTTGTTTTATTTTATACTTTTTATTTTGTTCTGTATGAGAATTGGTAATACAATGGATATTAAATCCTAACAATTGGTATCAGAGCTTTGGTTGTGAAATTAGGTTTTGCAATCAAGGTTTCACAAGGACGTCTACATCAACAAAATACAAGATTAAAAAATTTGATGGAGAATCCAGTTTTGCATTATGGAAGATTAAGTTGAAATCTTCATTGGTACCGCAAGGGTTGTGGAAGACTGTAGAGAATAAGTTACCAGAATAGATGAAATAATAAGCTAAGCAAGATCTTCAAGAAAAGGCTTTATGTTGGATTCTAATGAGTGTGAATGACAACGTTCTTCGCAAGATTAGTGTTGAGAAGACTATTGTCTGCGCATGGAAGAATTTGGGAGAACTTTTCTCAGAGAAATCAGTGGTGAACCGGTTATACTTGGAGAAGCGCTTGTACGATTTCAGATTGAAAGAAGGTATGTCCATAATTGAACACTTAGATAATTTTTAATAAATTATAACGGACTTGAAGAACATTGATATCAATATTGAGGATGAGGATCAAGATTTGTTTGTATTGAGATCATTACCACATTCCTATGAAAAATTCGTAGATACCATAGTGTATGGTAAGGATAAGTTATCGCTAGGGATTTCAAAGGGGGGCTGAAATCAAAAGAGTTGAGACGGTTGCAGCTAGACAATCAGGCGGAAGAGAAAGATCTTATGACTAAGGGAAATCTATAAGCAAAGCGAGTTCTTCAAAAAGGAAGAACTGGAGGTCCAAATCAAAATTAAAGAACTCAAACTGTTATGAATGCGGTAAACATGGTCATTATATGAGAGATTGTCCGAAACTGAATGGTAAGAAATGAAATCAAAAGGAAAATGCAGCAAACATTGCTAAAGGTGTGAACGATTTTGATGACAGTGAAAACAGTGGTACATGAGATGTATTGTCCTTGAGTTCAGATTGTGGAAAAAACTCTTGGGTACTCGATACTGGTGATACATATCACATGTGTCAGTTTAAACAGTGGGAAGATACTTACAAACCAATATAGGGAACTGTCTATTTAGGGAACAATCATTCATTTCATGTTGGTGGTATCGGTAATGTTGGAATCAGAATGCTTAATGGGGTTGTTGGAATCGTGACATGCTGGCATGTTCCTGGGTTAAAGAGAAACTTGATATCTCTTGGGACATTAGACTCTCAGGGTTACAAGTGTTGTGCAGTAGATGGTGTAATCAAAGTGACAAAACACTCGATGGTGTGTATGAAAGGCAGTTTTCAGAAAAGGGCTTTACATTCTCCAGGGGGTGTTGTTATGGGCGATGTTGTTGAAACATCATCATGGAGTAATATTTAAAGTAAGCAGGATCAAAATGATTTGTGGCATTGGCATCTTGGTCACATGAGTTACAGAGGATTAGTTATTTTGGGAAAGAGAGATTTGTTGAAAGAGTATAAAGCATAACCATTGGGGTCTTGTGAACACTATATGTTTGGTATATAAATTAGATTCAAATTTAGAAAATTGGTTGCAAGAAAGACTAAACGGACAATAGACTACATTCAGTCAGATATTTGGGGCCTAAATAAAAATCCATCAAAGAACGGATGCATATACTACATGAGTTTGATCGATGATTATTACAGGATGATGTGGGTTTAATTTTTGAAAACAATAGATGAGCCATATTCAACAATTGTCAAATAGAAAACAATGATTGAGAAACAAACCAGAAGAAAAATAAAATGTCTTAGGACATATAATAGGCTAGAATGTTGCAGTCGTGAGTTCAACGAGTTCTGCGAAGCTGAGAGGATAATGCATCATCGCATTTGTTCTTGAATACTACAACAGAATGGGGTCGCAGAAACAATGAACAAAACTCTTTGTGACAAGGCACGAAGCATGCTCTCGCATTCCGATGTGGGAAATGATTTTTGGGTTGAAGCTATCAATACATCGTGTTACTTGGCGAATCGGTCTCATCAACAACTATTGATTTTAAAACTCATTTTGAGATTTTCCCTGGATCATTGGCTGATTAAGAATAATTAAGGGTGTTTGGTTATCCTACGTATTCTCATATGAGAGATGGTAAGCTTGAGTCGAGGGTAAATATGTGCATATTTAGAGGATATGCTACTAGAGTGAAGGGATATATATATTTTATGGTGTACCTCTCAAAAGTCTCCAGGTTTTCACATCAGTAGAGACGTGATTTTCAATAATTTTTCGTTGCTAGATAGTCAGAATGAGTATAAATGGTCGAATCAAGATCGGTTGTGAGTTAACACGTGGAGCTTGAAGTAGAATAAATTCCTAGCAGGTCTAATAATTCGAGTGGACCTTAGCTGGATCCAGAATCAGGAGGTGAAGCGTTAACATTGGATAATAGTGACGATGATGCGTCTGAACCAGAAGAACAACCTTATAATATAACATTGTGCAGAGAAAGAAGAGATATTAGACTACCAAAAATGTATGCAAATTTAGTTGCATATGCTCTGTCAGTTGCAGAATAAGTTGAGATGCAGGAACCTAGTAGCTATAGGGAATCTATAACAAGTTCAAAGGCAGATCAGTGTATTGGTGCTACGAGGGAAGAAATTTAATTCTTCATAAGAATCAAACATGGAAGCTTGTTGACCTGCCTAAATGATCAAATATAGTAGGCAACAAATGAGTGTTCAAGAAAAAAGAAGGTAATCCAGAGGTCGAGGCATCTCGATTCAAGGCAAGACTAGTCACTAAACGTTTTAATCAAAAGAAATAAATCAACTTCAATGAAGTGTTTTCTCTAGTGGTAAAACATAGTTTGATTCAAGTTTTGATAGCCATGGTATTTTTGCAAGATTTAGAGCTTGAGCAGTTGGATGTGAAGACTGCGTTTTCACATAGTGAATTAGAGGAGTGAATCTACATGAGACAACCATTGGGTCTTTGTAGAACTTAATATGGAGAACAAGGTTTGTCTGCTGAAAAAGTCATTGTATGGTTTGAAACAATCACCTAGGGAATGGTACAAACGTTGATACATTCATGGTGTCAAAAGGGTTCACGAGAATTTCATATGACAGTTGTGTGTATCATCAAAATATGCCAGATAATTTTATGTTTACTTGTTGTTGTATGTTGATGATATATTTATTGCTGCTTGTAGTATATCGTACATTGTGCAGATAAAGAAGCAGCTTAGTTCCAGATTTGAGATAAATGATCTGGGTAAAGCAAAGAGGATTATTGGTATGAAGATTATCAGGAACTAAAGTGTAGGATCATTACACTTATCTCAACGAAGCAATATTAAGAAAGTGCTACAACGATTCAACATATTTGATGCTAAGGCCGTTAGCATCCCGTTGGCTACTCATTTCAAGTTTTCTGCAGCAGGATCGACCAAGGACGATGCTGAGTTGGAATTTTTTTTGAAGGTTCCATATTCAAGCACAGTTGGTAGTATAATGTATGTTATGGTATGCACACGTCCTGATATTTCACATGCGGTTAGTGTAGTCAGAGGGTACATAGGATGTGATGGAAAAGAACATTGACATGCAGTGAAATTAATACTTCGGTAACTTAAGAATACTACAAACGTTGGCTTAACTTTTAACAAGATCAATATTGGTGGATCGTTGAATGATATTGCAGGATTAGTGGTTGGTTTTGTTGATTCTGATTTTGCAGGGCATATGAACCTATATATCAATTACTTAATGGAACATAATGGAAATGTAATATAATATGACTTAAACATGATTTACTTACATAAATGAAGTGACATCCACAAACGTAAGAATTTCCAATCTCTTAGATATGTTGCGAATGCTGTATGCAACCGTATAAGGGTAAAAATATAGCATATTTTTTAAAATAAAAATATACACCAGGAAAATAACTATAACTAATCCAATGTTGGGTAATGACATCCCAAAAAGTTTATCTGGATAAATTTCAAAGCAATTTAACTCGAAAGTACTTTATCTAAAATCTCCTATAAATCATACACTCCAACGTGTAAATATCGAATCTCTTTTATTTTAAAAATCAAATCCAATTTTTAGATACCCATTGTTCATCGATAATCTTAAATATTTTAGATACATTCTGATAACCATAATATCCTTCTATCATAACATCTTCAACACGAGACATATACAGATGTAAAAAAAATAGAATGTGACTCGTATACAATTAACCATCCTTAACATTAACTAGGAATATATTTTAATATTTTCTGTTGTTTATGATTGTTTTTGTTGTGGGAAATTTAAATACCATGCATGAATTAACTTTGTTCAATATGTGCATTTTTTTACCGGGCTTACTAGCGCTATCTGTTTTGTAAATATTATGCTCAAAATATAATTTCTCTTATTTAGTTGGCTCGATATTTTTCTACCTCTAATGTTAATAAGTTCTAGGTTCTACCATATAATTTATTTTGAGATTAAAGATTCGTATCACCTTATATATTATATGAGCCTCACTATCTGGTCTATAACTATAGATAAATTATCGATAATTTTTTTTAAGAATATATTTGGACATAGTTCTCAAGTGAGGAACGATGTATAATATTTACCTAAATATATTGCATGAGACCTTCATGATAGGTATATCTTCTCTCTCTAATATGGCTAGTTCACCTATATAAGGAAATATTTATGTTTTTTATTAATGCATTCATATGTTACTCGATCAAGGCTTGTATTGATAACTCGTAGATAATTAAAAAAAACGATAAATCTAAGATTTCTAGTGATAATCAACCTCTAAGATGTTGAAATCTAAGAATACTATTAACATGTCTAACACTAAATGCATGAAATTTAACCCATAAAAGTTTGAAATTTAGTTGACTCAAACCGATGTATTAATGTATGTTTGATTGAGCAATTTCGGCCTTATAAAATACAAATAAAAATTTTGATTATAAAATTTATTATTTCTAAAAGTGTATCTTAAATATCAAAAATTACTTATCAATTAGTTGTTGTGTTTCCCAAATATTGAATCTCCTCTGTGAAGTAACGAAAAAATATTTTATCATATGAGTTTATCCAAAAATTGGTAACATAATTAAGGGTGATTAGAAAATGAATGAATACTTATTTCATTTTAGTCGTTGAATTTTTATCTTTGCAAGAATATTTTCGTGTACATAGCTTGCATCAATCCTAAGTCCTATGAGTCAAGATAATATTTTGAAAATCACACATATTATCCTCTATCACCGAACATAGAACATACAAAGCCTACATGCACTTTTCTTATTTATCCAAACTCACCGAAAGAAAACCAACACATATTGCCAGACTTGTTGAAGTTATACAAATAACTTCTAAAAATGGAATTTTATACACTTTCATTTTATAAGTGCTGTCCATGATAAATACTTGTGGGAATATGAGCAACAACTCAATACTTGTAGTATGCCCAAAAAAGTTGATTGATCACGCTTGATGCCTCGGTCCTCCGATGTCACTCTAAGTAATTATGTTCTTTCATTTTTTATAACAAGTATTTCATGTGGAATTTCCCGACTTTAACTACAAAACAATGTTTTCTCCAAATAGTGTAGATGTTATACATGTTAGATACATAACTCAAGTTACATTTTTTTAAACCGTATATATATATATATATATCCATACGACGTGCACCCAATAGCAATAACTTATAAACCAACTTCTGTTCGCCTGGTTTTTGTCTAGAGGCTTGTGAATGACCTTCAAAGTGTGTGGATGGTAGGTGGTTATGTTTTCCGCATATAAAAGTTAATCACTAATAACCAAGGTGCATCTTCATAGGATAGGCTCTTACTAAAACACAATCACATTTTTTTGTTGAAGTTAATTTTATCTTTACATCACCCGTATCATTTTTTTAAACAAAATACCTCTTGAATTTTTAATACAACCTATGAGATTTACCATTCCGTCCATAATCGTAAAATCTAAATAATGATGACGTATCCTAACTCTCGACCTACACATTGAACCCGTTTGGACAAACTCAACTTTAGTGTAATGCTCGTGCCTGATTAAAAAAAAGTGTAGGTAGCACGCAAACATGTTGCTTCCTCGAGTTCACAATATCTAATACCATTCAAAATTTAAATAATAAAGAACTGTTATGTACGATACTTGAAGTAACAAAACATTGCTTAAAGTATTTACATGGTCCATGGACAATCCATATGATATTTTGTATGATACCTGTAAAAACTCATACAAATTTTACATGAACCAAACACAAATGCTTAGTAATTTTGCACGAACAACACAAAAAGTTTAGGTAAAGTCTCGTGGTTTGTGCGAAGTGTTTAGTAGAGTTGCAAGAACCATCTAAATTTTCTTATTAATTTTGCACGATTCGTGCAAATTCTATTTTTCTTACTATAAATATAATAATGTACTTGAAATGTTGTGTCGTAGAACTTCTGAATCTCGTCATGTCTTTGTTTGATTATATAATTCAACTTATATGATGTTATCTAGTTTAAGGTATATGTTTAAATTTTTTAGTTTAAGTTAAGTTTTTATTGTTGAAATATGTGCATATGGATGAAAATGTAACTCATCTATAAATATACTCATTCTATATTTATTTATAAAACGCGGGTTCAAATATGCATTAGATAACAATATTTTTTTTCTCATCCCTAAACCCATGGGTTACTGCACCGGTGATTATAATTTTTTTCTATAAAATAAAGTTTTTATGTAAAAAACTAGCTAATATAAAAATTAAAAAAAACAAAAAACAAAATATTTACAATATCATAATAATATATCAAATATAAACTCTCAAACTTAATAACATATTTAAATATTTAATGACAAATTTAGTGAACCGTATTTATTATTTAAAATTTTATATACGAATGTATAATTTTGTGAACAATTTTTAAAATTTAAATTTATAAAAAAATTATTTAATTTAAATTATTAAATATAATATAGTTTAATATAATTCTACATTTAATCAAATACGTGAAAAAGAAAAAGACAAAACTAACAAAAATAAAACAATAAATATAAAACTACGAACAATCATAAACTAATCTAATTACATAAAAACATAACTTAAGAAGTTAATAATAATAATAATATATTATATAAAATAATAAATATTCAATGCATATGTGGTTCGAATTAAATATCTACTAAAATATTCTAAGTTCCCATTCCTTCCCAAATTTGACGAATTATATATTTTAAAATTTACTATTCATCTCATAAAAAAGCTAAACATTCGTATCTTTTAATCCATCGGGTATTCAGACGTTTCCGATAAAGAATCATATGTAACTCCTATCCGGTCTCTTCCCGAAATGGGCCTTGTTCTTTGTTAGCCTAATCTTAGCGTGAAGCGGTGAGGATGGGTGCAGATATAGCTAAATCGGTAATCTATTCTGTTTATGTTTTTTCAAATTCATATTCTAATATGTATCCGTCGGATAGTAATATTTTTTTTCCACATCCAAATCTATCGGGTTCAGATATCCATCCGCGAATATTTATGGAAGTCTTTTTTTTAATAACTACGCGCGAGGTAGTAATTCCATGTGGATTAAATACACATTGGATAATTAACCATTAAAATAATTCGATAACAAAAACACTCCAACCTCATCCACCTTCATTATTTAAAAGTTTTCATAAATAACTATAAAAAATCATAAATTAAAATATAATAAAAATTTATAATACATAATAACGTGTCATTTTCCAAATATTTGTCAAAATATACTTCATTAGCAAATATTTTGTTTAAATGTAGAATGATATTTAGTTTAATTAACAAATTTAGGATGACGTTCTTCAAAATATACGGATTATTCTCAGTTTTGTAAAGATAAAAACAAAATATTTAAAACAAATAAATTAAAAAAATTAAATTAAATATTTAAGTATAGAATAATATTTTTCAAAATATTATATATATATATATATATATATATATATATATATATATATATATATATATATATATTAACAAATAATAAATTATTTCTGACATTACATAATACAAATACTAATATCAGTAATTTTATTTTTAAGTTTGTTAAATAATATTAGCTAATTTATTTTTTTATATAATATTAATTTAGTGGGCGTCTGTCGCTCGAAGTCGGGTTGGGTATTAGTGAGAAATTTTTTAAACTCATAGCCCATCTCAAACCCAGTGGGTGATAAATTTTCAAATCCACAACTCATCCACCAAAATGTTTTTAAAACTATAACCCATCCCATCGAATCGCTCAGATTGAATACCGAACTGAAAAAAATTACCACACCTACATTTGATTAATATATCACAATTATTCAGCCAGCTTTGTCAAATAGGTATCCATCCACGTCTGTCAACGTATGGGTCGAAATTGAAATAATAAAAAACCCGAAATAAAGTAACATCACAAGTTTTGTGTAGGACTAAAAAATGGAGTAATAATGACAACATATTCTGGTACATGCACCATCCCTTTCCTTATCATTTGTAACATTAAATCTAAGCTTATCTATATCTTCTCTTCTATTTCCTATTTTAGAAACTCTCCAATTTTATATCTATACTTTTTTTTTCGGAAGGAACCCGCAGCCGCTACTCAGAGTGCAATGTGTGACAGTCTGACGCGATAGCCTGCAAACCAACGCCAGAAGGTAAACCACACAAGGTGACAGGCTCAGCCGAGAAAGCGTATGTAGAGGGACTCGAACTCATGACCTTTTGGTCATAAGAATGCCATACTCAACCAACTCGGCTACATCCTTGGGGGCCAATTTTATATCTATACTATTGTTTATTTCTAAGGACTTAGGACGGCCGACCTTAAAATTTTTCGTAGCTACTCATGTTTTCCCCGAATTTTTAGACATTTTTTCTATCTATCACTCCGCTTTCGTCATCTCTTTTTCACTTAATTCCGATCAACATTTATTACTTATATTATTGTGCACGGATCAAATTTTATTTATAATACAATTAATTTAAACATTAAAGCTGACCGTCTTTTTTTTTACAACAAAAGTGATTTAAAATAGTTTTTTTATATTAATATTTTACCGTTTCAATCGCTTTAGTTTTTACAATTTTACACTGTATTTTAAAATTTTAGTTTTAGATTTTTTTTATATAAAAATTGTTTAATCGTAATAATTTTTTATTTGCATCTAATTAATTTTTGTTTTATATAATTAACATTTTTGTGATAATGACAATTCACTTTTGGATAGGATAGATTTTGAACTTTTGTGCACTATGTAATGTTTTAATTAGATTCAATATATTTGGTCCAACTTTTAATCCTTTCCTGAATTGTTTTACTTTCGCGTTTTAGAATTCACTCATCCAAATATGTCCTAATATTTGTATAACTAATTTATATAATAGATTATCTAAAAAAAATTAATTCTATATTAAAATAACTTATAATAAATTATCAATCAAATAAAATATATTTAAATTTTATATTATTATTTCATAAATTTTTAAATTTTTAAAATTTAGAATTCAAATGTCATAACTCTTCCATCTGTAAAATATTTTGTACTAGAAAAACCACATATCTCAAAAATATAGTTGTTAGTTTTTACCCATTCTCTTATAGTTCCTAATTTATTTACTCTATTATATGATTACATTAAAAAAATATTATATAATTTTTTTTATTTATAAGTTGTCTTATTTGAATATCTAAAAGTAAACTTTATTTTTTTATAATCATTAACTCAAGTAGTAATATTTTCGTTATGCGTGGTGTATATATATAACACATCATGTGATTTTGACAACTCAACTAATAATATTAAATGGTGTAATACATACTCACATGTCCAAATATCTCATATGACTCAAGATACAATGAGACCAATTTTTAACTCTTACCAAATCTTAGAACTTTTTTGGTGAAATTTTACAAATACAAAGTTTTATATATTAAATTCAAATTAAGTTGATGATTATCATAATTTTTATTTTGATGATTTCAACCCGTTTTTATTTTTTCATATTCAATATTTACTTTATTGAAGGTTTTTATTATCTCTAATTTGAATTATACACATGATTTTTAATTTTTTTTTTGTTTTATCCCAACACACGAGCGTACGACACTTTCTCACATATAAAGATTCAAACGGTATTATGTCAATAATATTATGATACTTGTTATTATATGTCAATTCAATCAATGGTAAATTGGTATCATAATTACTAGTGAACTCAATGAGACATGATCTTAACATATATTTTGATATTTTATTTCCCATTATAATTGATCATATGTTTGTGGGTCAAAAGTTATGCTAAATTTGAGTTTAGTGCCCAAAGTTGTTTGCATACAATCCTTCATTTCTGACGTAAAATTCATATTTCAGTTTGATATTATCAAAGTTAGAGAACTTTAAAGGCTAAAAAACTATCTCACATATAAACGAGCATAATGGTCTAGTGTATTGGTAGTTTTAATAAGAAACAAAGTAATATATTTTTATCAATCTACTCAAGATGACCCAAATTAAATCATGTTCATTCTGGTATCCAAGATAAGCTAAATTAAGTCATGTTCATTCGAAATTTACGAAATTTTATGAAGAAAATCCATTGGCACATGATATTGTATTCATGTAGGAAAAATTAAATGTTGAAGCATGTCATTATGTTATTAATGGTCAATTTTGACTTGATATATCAAACATCGACTAACATATTCAAAAATATATATTTTTAATTCCCAACCACCCCAATAATATTATTTAGGAGTCTTATACATCTTCATAACCCGGAATGCATAGCATATGACAACTTATAAGTTTTATCTAATATATTTTTCTTTAAACCATTATCATTTGGAATGCACATCATCCGGTCATGATATGGTATCTCATTGTTCCAAAGAACATATTAAGTAACACTTTTTTTTCTTGTATAGCATATAATTATATCATTTGTGGGTTATTCTTTTGAAATTCTCGAATTTGTGGGTTACTCTTTTGAGACTCTCAAAGAGAGAAGATAATCGTATTATGAATTTATTTCAATAAGCTAAAGAAAATTTAAGGGATTATAATAAAGGTTTATAAATAAAATAGGTGCATTAGAATATTGAAATGAGAACGTAAGTTTAACAGTATTTTAAATAGACATGCCCTTTTGATAGTAGCTTGTTTAAAGATTTGATCAAGTTTCATGTAGGTTTTATGGGAGATATGTTGGCAAGAACAAAAATATATATCAAAGTGATAGATAGAATGAAATGGAAACCTAATACATCTTTTTGATGGGATGCAAAGTTTAATGTTGTCCAAAATACCCCACTTAAATCGAATATGATTTTCTTTTTTTGTTATATCCTCAACATAGATAACTTTCTATCGGGAAAAACATCGATAAAAAACACCAATTTCTATATCTTCAAGTTGATTGGAAGAAGATGGAATATCATGTGTGTTAGTTTTAGCTTGCTCATCAAAATGTAAGGATTTGGAAGGTTTGGTGGGATTAATGTGGTGTTTTCTTTTAACATTTGTTTGGAAATTAGAGTTGGTAGGAGGTAATAATATTGGGTCAATTTCTATTAAATCAGTAGTGTTTCCACTAATATTTAAGGAAGATGATGAGTTCTTTGAGCTACTACTATCTGATGAACTCTACCCGATGAGCTACTACTTGAGAAACTAGTATCATCATGGTCATTTTGATAACTTATTGGATCGAAGTTATAATTTGATTCTCTAGCCATTGACATGTTACCAAATGAGCGAATAATAAAAGACAAATGGTGTATGATGGAATGTAAAGCCATCATATAAATCTAAGTATTTAAATTATGTTAAACAAGTTAATTGAATTAAAAGTTGAATGTCTTACTTATGGAGAGCCACAAATAAATTAGTGAATTGTAAAAGTAGAAATCATCGTTTCCAAAAAAATTGAAAAACAAAAGAGTTTGAGAAACAAACTCTGGAGTTTAAAATCTTATGGAAATAAAGTAAAATGGGAGTCATTTATATATAAAGTAAATGGATAAATTGTAGCCTTCGATCAAAATAAATATGAGCATTTAGTTTGTATGTTAGATATGTCAAAAATAAAGCATCGTGATTTTACTTGTTAAAAATACATACTAATGATGTCATTAAAATGAACTATAATTTGCGAAATAAATATCGACAAGTGTAACCGATAATAAATTTGATTTTCAATTGATAATAATTTGAATTTTTTTTATTTAAGTAGTATTGAAACCATATTAAATATATTATAAGACTATGAGGAGTCTAATAAGGTCATATGTTGTTGGAACGTTATTGCCCTTATTAAAGAAATGTAAGATTATTATAAAAAATGCAACAACGTTGGAAAAATCTATTATTAAGATATTGGAATAGATAAAGAACTAGTTTAACACATAAGAGTGGACCATCAGTAAAACATAAAGCTTAAAGCATCGGAACAATGTATAGATACAATACCCGACACTAAGAGTAAAGTAAAATGAAGATGATCGGTAAAATAAAATGTTATTATCAACCAAAACTTCAAGATGAGCAAACAGACGATGGAAAAAGCTTAATGACATTAAAGAACTTATTGTAAATGTAACATATTACTAGAATAAACATGACAATTAAAGAGTAAAATAGTAATTTATGTAACAGATGGCTGACATTTGTTATCCATTCCAAATATATAGAAATAAAATGGTTATTGATGAACTCAGAAAAATCTTAGGTTAGTTCAAATGCAGAAATGTTCGTGTATGAGCGTCTGTCTAAAAGATGTTCGTATCGAATACTCTAAAAAGAGAATCAATATTTTGTAGAGAGAGAAAGAGACAAAATGAATAAATATAGCAATACTTGACTAATTATTGGCCCTTTTTCCAAAAGAGAATGTCCTTTATATAGTACATAAAGTGAATAGAAAAATTACATAATTACCACCGTTAAAATGAATTTCTCACCCCACTTTCCTACTCTTTATAAACAAGTTCTAAGGGTATATCATTTAGCCCCTCTAACTCTTATGTTTGTTTTACTTTGGTCCTTGACTGCTAAATACATGAATTTATTTATGGTATTTAATATAATAACCCTAGTTATTATTTATATTTTCCTTCCTTTATCAGTAGCCCCCTAGTCCTTATGAAGATATGTGAATAAGGACTGACCATTGAGCGTTATTTTTCTCTTCTTTCACACATCCTCAGATTTCTTTGTGTGGGCTTCTGTTCTTCTGCCCGGATTTATTTTATCTCATGATTTGACCAAAAAGGACCTTGTCACTTGTGTTCCATAAATGAATTGCTTTTGGTGGATCACTCAGATTATATGATGAGGGTTTTATTCGAACTTGTGGTCTCAACTTTAGTCACGATAACCTCACCTAAGTCATCATTCCTTTTTGCCCTGTATTTCTTTGCTTAGCCGTTATTCTGTCAAATATGATTTAGGATGTAAGGTCACTTCTGGCCAAGTGTCGAATATCTAGGACCACATGCCGACGCACTTTTTGAAACGGTTTGTGAGAGGGGTAGCGTGTTAGAGGAACTTTTAATTCTAACTTTTCACCTTCTGCCCCTTACTGGCCTTATCTTTGCTATAAATACTTGCCTCCTTCTTTGGTTTTAAGTTTACGTCTTTGATTTATGTTTACCTTTGTTTAGAGAAAGAAAGAGAGAGAGAGAGAGAAATAGATTTAAAATCAATTTTTTCTTAGTCTTTCATGCCTGAAGATGTTATAAAATACTATGCAATTATCACAAAATGGCTCAAGCACAAAATATATACGAAGGAAAGGTTTAAATGAAATACATGATTCAATGTGGTTCGACAATTGTCTACGTCCACGGGCGCCGCCAGAGAAAAGAGTTTCACTATGATAGATAAGGTTACAAATTTCAGATTGTGTTTTGTATCGCCCTAGTAATCTATTTATAGGGAATTAATAGACTTAATAGACTATGGGCCTAATGGGCTCATACCACAAGACTAACTCAAGTGATTGGACAATATCACTATCACAACACAAAACTGTACTGCCGGATACAGTACACTGTCAAGGCACTATTCGACTCATTCACAACAAATCTTCCCCTTGAGGCGAATATCATTTCTTCACTATCAACAAAGAATATTATCTTCTTCTGACTCACCAAATGCCCTTAAGGCATTCACTCTATAGTGCGAACATCGATCCAGTTTAGGTACTCCCTAAACTTTCGAATTGATACTGCCTTGGTCATTATATCTGTTGGATTATCGTGTGTAGACATTTTCTTCACATCAACAATTCCCTTTGATATTATATCACGAATAAAATGATACCTGACATCTATGTGCTTTGTACGCTCATGGTACATCTGGTTCCCTGTAAGGTGTATGGCGCTTTGACTGTCACAAAACACTTTTGTAGTAGTCATATCCAAGCCCAAATCTGCCACCAAACCTTGCAACCATATTGCCTCTTTAACTGCTTCTGTTACCGCCATGTACTCTGCCTCTGTTGTAGACAAAGCTACAGTAGCTTGCAACTGTGCTTTCCAACTGATCGCACTCCCAGCTAGAGTAAATACATATCCTGTCAGAGATCTTCTTTTATCCATATCACCTGCAAAATCAGAATCAACTAAACCAACCAATGATCCTGCAACATCATTTAACGATTCACCAATATCGGTTTTGTTAAAAGTTAAGCCAACGTTCACAGTATTCTTTTGAAGAGATTCAATCTCTTCCCCCATAGCACCAATCCATCGATCTTCCTCTGAACTCGCTATAGCTTCTCTGTAGCTACTAGGTTCCTGCATCTCAACTTCTTCTGCAACTGATAGAGCATATGCAACTAGATTCGCATACCTTTTGGAAGTATAATATCTCTTCTTTCTCTGCCCAATGCTATACTATAAGTTTGTTGTTCTGGTTCAGGCGCATCATCGTCACTATCATCTGATGCTGGCGCTTCACCTCCTGATTCTGGATCCACCTCAGAACCACTTGAATTATTCGACCTGCTAAGAACTGATTCTACTTCAAGCTCCACCTGTTTACTCACAACCAATCCTGATTCGACCATTTCTCCTACTTTATTTTGACTGTCTATAGAAGTAAACTCATTAAAAGTAACGTCCCTACTGATGAGAAAACCTGGAGACTTTGGAGAGGTACACCATAACCTATATCCCTTCACTCCAGTAGCATATCCTAGAAATATGCATCTCTTTGCCCTCGGCTCAAGCTTACCATCTCTCACATGAGCATACGCAGGACAACCGAACACCCTCAAATGTTCATAATCAGCCGACGATCCAGACCAAATCTCAAAAGGAGTTTTACAATCAATAGCCGTTGAAGGAGACCGATTCACCAAGTAACACGCTGTATTGATAGCTTCAGCCCAAAAATCCTTTCCCACACCGGAATGCGAGAGCATACTTCGTGCCTTGTCACAAAGCGTTCTGTTCATTCTTTCTGTGACTCCATTCTGTTGTGGTGTTCTAGAACAAGTGCGATGGCGCACTATTCCCTCAGCTTCGCAAAACTCGTTGAACTCACGACTGCAATATTCTAACCCATTATCTGTCCTAAGACGTTTGATTTTTCTTCTTGTTTGCTTCTCAATCACCATCTTCCATTTGACAAAGGTTGAATATGCTTTATCTTTCGTTTTCAGAAAGTAAACCCACACCATCCTTGAATAATCATCAATCAAACTCATATAGTATCTGGCTCCGCTCTTGGATGGAATTCTGTTTGGACCCCAAAGATCTGAGTGAATGTAGTCCACTGTCCTTTTAGTCTTTCTTACAGCTGATTTGCTGAATTTGACTCTAGTTTGTTTACCAAACACACAGTGCTCTCAAAATCCCAATGATTCTGCTTTATACCCTTTCAGCAAATCTCTCTTTCCCAAAATAGCTAATCCTCTGTCACTCATGTGACCAAGACGCCAATGCCACAACTTATTTTGATCCTGCCTACTTTGGCTATTACTCTCTAATGATGCTACTGCAGCATCACCCATAACAACACTCCCCTGGAGAATGTAAAGACCCTTCTGCAAACTGCCTTTCATGCATACCATTGAGCCTTTTGTCACTTTGATTACACACCATCTTATGCATGATACTTGTAACCCCGAGAGTCTAGAGTCCCAAGAGAAATCAGGTTTCTCTTTAACCCAGGAACATGCCAGTATGTCAAGAATCTAACAACCCCGTCAAACATTCTGATTCTGACGTTACCAATACCACCAACAGTCAACGAATGATTGTTCCCTAAATAGACAGTTCCCTGCATTGGCTTGTACGTATCAAACCACTGCTTGAACTGACACATGTGATATGTAGCGCCAGTATCCAGTACCCAAGATTTTTGCCCAAAGTCTGAACTCACGGACAATACATCTCATTTACCACTGTTTTCACTATCGTCGGAATCGTTCACACCTTCAACAATGTTTGCTGCATTTTCCTTTTGATTTCCCTTCTTACCATTCAGTTTCGGACAATCTCTCCTATAATGACCCTGCTCACCGCATTCATAACAGTTTGAGTGTTTTACCCTTGACTTGGACCTCCAGTTCTTCCTTCTTAAAGAACTCGCTTTGCTTTTAGATCTTCCCCTAGTCATAAGACCTTTCCCTTCAGCTTGATTGTCTGGCTGCAACTGTCTCATCTCTTTTGATTTCAGTGTCCCTTTGACATCTGCTAGCGATAACTTATCGTTACCATACATAATGGTATCTACGAAGTTTTCATATGGAGCTGGTAACGATCTCAATACAAACAAAGCTTGATCTTAATCCTCAATATTGATATCTATGTTCTCCAAGTCTATTATAATTGATTTAAAATTATCTAGGTGCTCTGTTATGGACATACCTTCTTTCAATCTGAAATCATACAAACGTTTCTTCAAGTATAATCGGTTTACTACTGATTTCTCTGAGTAAAGATCTCCTAGCTTTTTCCATGCGCATGCAGCAGTCTTCTCACCACTAATCTCGCGAAGCACATTGTCTTTCACACTCATTAAAATCCAGCACAAAGCCCTTTCTTGAAGATCTTGTTTTTCCTCTTCATTCATCTCTTCTGGTAACTTATTCTCCACAGCCTTCCACAGCCCTTGCAGTACCAATGAATATTTCAGTTTAATCTTTCACAACGCAAAGCTGGATCCCCCATCAAATTTTTCAATCATGTATTTTGTTACTGTAGACGCCATTGTGAAACCCTAATTGCAAAAGCCCTAATTTCACCACGTGGCTCTGATACCAATTTTGTTATAAAATACTATAAAATTATCACAAAATGGCTCAAGCACAAAATATATACGAAGGAAAGATTTAAATGAAACACAGGATTTAACGTGGTTCGACAATTGTCTACGTCCACGGGCGGCGCCAGAGAAAAGAGTTTCACTATGATAGATAAGGTTACAGATTTCAGATTATGTTTTGTGTCGCCCTAGTAATCTATTTATATGGAATTAATAGACTTACTAGACTATGGGCCTAATGGGCTCATACCACAAGACTAACTCAAGTGATTGGACAATATCACTATCACAACACAAAATTGTACTGCCGGACACAGTACACGGTCAAGGCACTATTCGACTCATACACAACAGAAGATTTTATCAATTTAGAAAAATATAAACTTTGGAGGTGGTTTAATATCTCAAACCAGGCTGCTGTACATAGAGATTCTGGTAGAGGTTAACCTATTTCCAGGCTCTATTGGGCGTAAAGCTTCAATTATTTCATGATTTGATTCCTCAATTGTTATTGAGTTTCTTGTCGAGGGTGATTTGTTTTCCTGTCTTTCTATGATTTCCTGGTTTATTTGTTTTTTCTTGATTATTTTGTTTGTTTCTTTACTAAGTTTATTAGTATTACTATTTGTATTTTTATTATTGTTTGTTATAGTTTTTTGTGTTGTTTTTAATGATTTCATAATAGATTTTAGTTTATGAGTCTTGTTCTATCTAAGCCTGACAATAATCATATTTAGCCATATTTCTATTAAGAATTCAGATGTTTAACGACCTTCTTATAATCTTAGCAATGGTATTAATAGTGTCATTATTATATAGGAATTCATGGATCTTAGAAAATGTAAGCCACATAAGAGTTACACGGAACTCATTTTTAGGATTGAATCCAGAATACCATTTGAGAAACCTCATGGAATGTTGTCCAATTAACCAAACATTCATCTTCTTTAAGTCATCTAGCTGGTCTAGTTCAATGAATTTATGTCTTTGGTCCCATACAGATAAACTAAAGTCACTAGATAAATGCAACTTCTTAAGAAACGATTGTATTATATGCGTTTAAGGCATGCATAGAGAAAATTTTCCAACTAAAGTAAATTTTGCATTATTAAGAAAAAAAAACTTATCTTGTTTAGTGAAGTTGACTGTCTTAAATTCTCCTTTATGTGAAATAAGCACTTGATCATGTAAGATCTATTTCTTGGAAGATTTTGGCTTGACTACACCCATATGCGATTTTACTATGTTTTGTGGATACAGATTTATCATATCTCGGTGAGGATACTGATCGAAGATAGGGTTTGTCCTTAGAGAAGGAAATTGTTCTTCATATGTTTGTGAAAATTTACCCTTCATTTCTTCTTCATTCTGGATTTGAGCATGGGATTGGTTCTTTTCCTGCAAAGACGAGTCTTTGTTTGATTTGTTATCTTCATTTGTGATTTGTGGATTTGCATGACCTTTTTTTTTGTTATCTGATTTGAAGAAGTTACTGGATTTTGTTGTTGGTGTATAATAATTTCCGTCACGTTTTTAGATAAGTGACCTTGGATAGTCACCCTGAATAGTTAGACCTGAATTTCTACGACGAAACAAAGATTTTAATCTATTTCTTAAAGCTTTTGTTGGAGGTTGCTAACCCTAAAATTTGGGATCAATAGAGACCTCACATTTTCATAAAAAAATATTCAGAGTAATTACAACATGTCAATAAACACACCAGATCAAAGTGAGATAACAAATGATTTTTGACATGCATAAAAATAGTAGCAGTGGTTCAAATGATTTTACATTAGGTTTTCTCAAAATGCTGGTAGATGATAGTACTCTCTACAACTAAATAACGCTAAAACACTAAAGAATTTCAACAATTTTTACGTATACATATAATAGTAGATCCACACTTATATAATCGATCGACAATACTTTTATTAATAAATATACTTATAAATTAGTATACTTATTGGTGTGGTTAATTATTGTCTATGGGTAAATTTGTAATCTGTTCAGAGTTTTGTGGAGGTTTATGGGTGTTTTATACTTAGAGTAGAGATTAGAGGGAGAATTAAGCTGCATGGTCGCATTTAATTTTCATTACCCATATTTAATGCAGGTGGTTGGGTATTTATACCTTTATATCTGGGCTTTATGGGTTTTCGGGTCAGGCTTAATGGACCCGGATCATGTTTAAAGACTCATGAGCTCTTAGCAGGGGAGCAAGTAGCTTAGTCAAGAAGTGTTTAGGTTCTTTAGTACTTTTGTCATAGTTCGAACAGTAAAATGGGCTAATTGTTCGAAGTGGTCTGTCCGGTCTGGTGGCCTTGGTCTGATCTATCCCTGTCCGGAGAGGAAGCAGTATTCGGACTCATCACTTATAACATACACCTAACCTATTTTCTCCATTTTAGATTTGTTTTACTGGTTAAGTATTTCAAAAAAATTAGAACCGTTCAACAAATTGGATATGTATTTTTAAGATAAATTAGAACTATATAACATCTTGTTTGTGTCAATGATTTTATACTTAATTTTTTATTAAAATATTCTCATTTTAATTTTAATATTATTATTATTATTATTATTATTATTATTATTATTATTATTATTATTATTATTATTATTATTATTATTATTATTATTATTATTATTATTATGACATTGTAAACCTGAATTGGTCACGCAATTCTTTCAAATAAATCTAATGTGTAATTTAATATTCATTCATGATCCACCTTCTACTATAATTTATTCAGTCACTAATCTGATAATGACCTTATATTTAAGTCAAGATTGTATGTTCCGTCATTATTATTATTAAAGAGAATCCGTCACCGGGTGAGAGGCTTTTAATTATTGGAATGATTGAAGTTTAAGTTTTGTTTTTATAATAGCAACATGGCCGGCAGTTTGTCATGCCATTGTTTCCATTTGAAAAGGTCTGCATATTATATAAGCGCCCAGTGGTTTAAGATTGCATACGAATTTATATTAGAATATAAATATTCTAAAACTCGAAGATTAAGAAATATGATGGTTTTAAATTGTCCAATGGTAGCCGAGTTCGTTGAGTATGGTATGCTTGTGAACAAAGGTCATGAGTTCGAGTACTTCTACGTACGCTTTCTCGGCTGAGCCGGTCACCTTGTGTGGTTTACCTTCTAGCGTTGGTTTGCAGGTTATCGCGTCAGACTGGGGTTTATCCTGTGCGCACTCATTGCACTCTGAGTAGCGGCTGCGGGTTTACTCCTTAAAAAAATATAAAAAATGATGATTATAAATTGTTATACAGATTTTAGAAAAAATAACGACGAAAACAAAATCGAAAACTTATTAACCAAATATTAAAATTTGGTCGAAACTATTCCGTAAAATTATATTTTCAGATTTTTTTTAGTATTTATAAAAAAAGATCGATTTTTTTTAAAACTTAATTTATATATGTAGTTAGTATACTACAAAATCTAAGTAAAATATATTTGATTTCCAATAAAACTTATTTAAAAAAAAACTAAACACCTAAATTTACCAAAACTTTTCTAAAACTTTTTTTTTATTAAATTTAAAAATCATTGTCGAAATAGAAGAAAAACTTATTCCTAAAAAGACCAACAAAGACATGGAAGAAGTTTTTTTAGGAATAAGTTTTTCTTCTATTTCGACAATGATTTTTAAATTTAATAAAAAAAAAGTTTTAGAAAAGTTTTGGTAAATTTAGGTGTTTAGGAAACTATTTCCTCTGAATGATTTATTATTTTCTTCATATTTCAAAAAATACTCAACCTTATTGTTTCTTCCATAAAAAATATATCTAATTTATCTTTTTTAAATTTTACACCATACATCATATTTATCTCTTTTACCTTCTGACTTCACCAATCACTCAAACACCATATCTACCCTAATTATTTCCACCAACCCACCCAATTAATTTATGTCCATCATCAATCCACCCATAAACTCTAACCACCATAAATTTGATACAAGTAGACAACTTTCAAGTTAAAATTCTACTAAGTTCTTCTCTTCTAACCTAGAAAAAAAACTCTAGCCACCACTTGAAGGAGTCTCTCGAATTCCAAAGATAAAAATCTAAATTTAATCTTTTTTTATAAAAAAAATTATGAGTTTGGATTTCGAGTTCTAGAAACTTGATTTTTTTTTATAATCGAGTTACAGGAGAAATGCATCTAATTCCGAGCCAGCATCTCGAAATTAGGTGCTTTTATAAAAAAAAAGAATCTAACGCTGAGATGTTGGCTCATAATTAGATGTGTTTTTTTTAAAGCACCTAATCTTGAGATGGTGGCTAGGAATTAATTACGTTTTTTTATAATAAAAACGCCTAATTATAAGATGCTAGCTCGGGATTAGATGTGTTTTTTTTTATAAAAAAACACCTAATTCCGAGATGTTATCTCAAAATTAGGTGTTTCATAATTTAACTTGCAAAATCGGGATTTTTTAAATGATTTTTTAAATGGATTTTTATATTAGATGAATGTAAAACTAAAATACAAGATTAAATTACCTTGCTGGTTGATTGGGTGATGTTCTCTGGTGTTGAATATTTAGTTTGGGTGCCTTCCTCTTTTATGAATAATCGTTAAGAAATTTAAGATTTTTTTTATCTTTAACGTGTAATTTTAGAAGCTAAATCATATATATTGGTTCTAATTTGACTTAATGATGTGTTTGTTGGTATAAGATTTTCATAGTGGATAGTGGCATCAAGTTATAAAAAATGATAAAATATAGAAGAAATAAAAAAAATGTGATGGAAGAAATAGCTTCACTGTTTTTAAAAATATGATTTATAAAAAACTAGAAAACGTTCGATTCCTCCAGACGATGCGTCTCAGGTGGTGTTTGTCGTCTCGTCTTGACGGAAAATATGATATTTTCTATCAAACTTATAATATACACATTGACATGACATTACTCACATCCTTATGTTCGTCAGACGATCTAATGACATGGTGCCATGTCCACGTGTCCGTCAAACTATGGCGCTAAAGTTATCGTGTCCGGTATGGTATTGATGGACCGATCTATATTGAATTTTTTTTTTGGTATGATTTTAGCACGGTCGATTTGATGAGTTATAGTAATTTATAGTAATTGGTAGTTTGTTTTTTTTCTAATTTTAACCAATCGATCCGACCTAATTTCAAGTATGTTTTCCTACTTTATATATTGTATGAACATTTATATGATTTTTATGTTTTATTTATAATTCTAATAATGGTTAGCTATATAATTTTCATGCACAATGAAAAAAATAAGTATATTTCAATCATTTCGATTTAGTTTTAGTTTTGATTTTTTAGTTTTAGGTGAGAAAAAAATAGGAAAAAAAAATTAAAAAATTAAAAAAAAATCAAAATAATAATAATAATTTCATATGATAATTCTTTTATAAGTATTTTTTAATATTAAAAAATAATAAAATTAATACATTATAAAATAATTTTGCCCGGGAATAGTTTTGACCTTTTTTTAATTCCAAATATACCATTTTATCTTGAAATAATCGATATTATTGTTTAACCAAACAAACTCTAAAGTGATTAATGCGCTAAACGCTTTTAAAAATATAAATTAGTATGTGGTAAGCAAATGTTGGTAAACTACATTTGAAACAAAATTTTGATTAGCGCGTCTATTCTATGATAGTTATTGGTACATCCCACCTGGCCACTTGCTCGATAAATAATATACTTTATGAATATAAATATTAAATCAAAAGAATAACCATAACACATACTTTAAAATAGAATTATTACTAACGTGAAAGAAAATGAGAAACAATCGACATTCAACTAATGTTCTAATTAAATTAAGTTAGACATTATTTTAATTAACAAAGTTGAAGTTGAAGGGCTTTGATACTTATGCAATATTATTAGATTAGAATATGCTTCTATAATGCAGCATCGTGACGGAGACGAGTTTGTACAACACTACTATATTTTATCACATAACTAATTTACAAATGATCCAATTATGGCACTTTATTTAGATTTAGATATACTATATTTATAGTTCTTTTTGTAGATACCACCAAAAATATTTGATAATACATTCTGATATGGTGAAAATTGTGGTCAGATGCTTTTAACGATTTCGAAATGAGGTTTTAATTGAATTTTAGTCGTCATAGAAAAAAAAGTAGGTAGGTTGTTTTTATAGACGCAAATGAAATAGTAATAAGATAGATATCTTTAATTTTGAATAGTTGAAATTTTATGTATAGTTTTTCTAAAATATGAAAAATAACACTATTAGAATAAATTAGTGGTTGAACTCGACAGTTTACATTAGGAGGTAATTTTTTTTAATGGAAATATATTATAGAGAAACCGTTAAAAATAGTGATTATAGAGTTTGACATTTGTCACATTTTTATTACTCAGGTATTTTTGTTTTCAAATTATGTTATTTTTATTTTAAAATGTTGCATATATGGTCAATGTCGTGTGCCAATTAACTATACGGTGACTTGTGACATCCAAAGTTATAATTCTTTTGTTACAGATACGTTCGCTGGCCATTTCACATCCAAAATACTCATTTTTTATGATACACAAAGCGTAAATCAATGCTAGCGCGACTACAAATACGATGACTGGACATTTTAAAACCAAAGAAACAAATGAGTTTATGGATATTTTGGGTGTGAAATTTCTAATAACCGTATTTGTAACAATTTTTTTTTTATAAATCTGGATTCCACATGTCTCCCTATGGTTAATTGTCACGCGTCAGTGACCATATATGTAACATTTTTAGGCACGAAGAAACCTTAGTGTCAGGTTTGCAACATGTGTCAAACATTGGTGACCAAGCAAGGTTCTTAGCCTTCATAAAACTTTCCACTTGTTTTAAAACTTTCAATGAAAATGTTGCTTTGAATGATTATAAAAGACGAGAACGTGAAAAGTTGTCTTTATTTTAAACATGTGGTGTTTTATGAGCTTCTTTTATTTTAGAAATTATATGTCTTCAAATTATGATCACTCATCAGCAAAGAAGAAACTATTAAAATTGCACAGAAAGAAGATAGACATGTGATGATGTTTATACGATTCGCAGATCAGTCTAGATCAGTCTTGTGGTGGATGATAAATGTACGTTTGTTAAGGAATATTATTATACTTAAAAGAAACTTTAATGGGAAATCCTAGGTGATATTAATAGTAAGTTTATGAAACAAGAAAAAACTTGTGCAAATGCTCTTGTTGATGACCTTAGGGCTTCGACTCTCTCTCATTAGAGACTTTTTTGAAGTATTGAAGAAAATTTACATGTGCACTCTCTAATTGGTTCCCAATGGATGAATAATTTTAATGACATCAATTATTATCTCTAGATTGTTTAAATAAATTTAACATTGGAGATATTTTGGCTCTGACCATTATATTTTGTATAAAATAAAATTCTTAATTTTATATTACCATGCCCCAATTTGACAGGGTCTTTAATAATCTTCATTTCTTTAGATAAAATCTAGAATAATAAGTTTTCTTATGTCTGGAATAATGGGAAGACTAGTAAGAAGAATATAAGGTTTCTTTAATCTAAGAGCTAAAAATCTAAAAGCTAGTTCTTTTTATATACTCTATATTACCTTCAACTTTGTTTATAAGAAAGACTTATTGCAAAAATATTTTAATCATTCACTTGTTAAAGTCTTTGAACTGTTTATTATGTCTAATCGAATCAAGTTATTGTTGTTAAGATTTATGGGCCTAATTTTCTTGTTATTGGTGATGAGCTTCATAGAAGAGATATTGACTCTATAATGAGTCATACTCATACCATCAGTAATTGTATGTTAACTGCATTTGGTTCTCATATTATAGAAGATCCTCCTACCAAAGTTAATGAAACTTCCTTAATCCAAATATTTATTACTAAAAATAATGATGTTTCTAACATTGTTTCAAGCCCATAGGTCTCAAGTCTCGACCACACCTTATGTTGCAAATAAAGTCATCGTGGATTAATTAGTACTCAAATAAATTCTTATGTTCCAATGGTCAAGACTATTCACACGGTTTTCATTAGGATTTTCCTTTCGAGCAAGTTTGAAATGTATTTAGTTATATTGCTACTTCAGCACGTATGAGAGTGCTACCCAGTCATATTTCCCACGTAGAGTTAGCCAAAAGGTAAATGGAGCCAGTAGTTAAAGTAATTCTTGACTACTTTTTTGTTTATAAATTTTGCATATATACGCTTTATTAAATCTTCTTTTGTTTTTCAGTGCTTGATAAGGCCTTTGTATTAGTGCATCAGTCATGTGAGAGTCATGTTCCAGTTATTCATGATATTTTTACTTGAGGTTATGGTATAGCTATTTTAGAGTAGTAAATAGTTAAAATAATATCTTCATGTTAAATATGTAGTTGAGGAACAATTGAAAGCTAATATGCAAGCTAAAACTCGAAGCTAATACATGGTTGAAGGTTTATCTCCAACCTAAGCCTGAAGTTAAGTCACAATTGAGAGTTTATTTGAACTTAGAATTTGGTTATGTTTCAAAGAATTGGAAAGTGTATAATGATTGTTACAACCCTTTTATGTGATTTGGTAAATGGTTATGTTAAATTTAAGATGAATAAAAATTTAAAGAACGATGACTATTTAAAATTATAAAGACTTTGTGAATGATAAAAATTAAGAAAGATAAAATATTGAATGATATGAAGGATAAATATAATATAAATGAAGTGTTGTAAAATAGTGTAGATAAAATTTTGAAATATTTTTTAATTTTGGTGAATATCATTCAGCTTGGTTGCTCTCAGCATGATAAGTTATCGAGAGTTTGAGAGAATATTGGGTAAAAACAACTAACAACATTACATATGATGTTGAGAAAAAATTGGTGCTTACAATTTATGATGAATTTCTAGAACTTAACTTGGATATATTTTGGTCTTATGTTAAAACCGATCATATATCATACTATATTGAATGGACAAGTTTATTGACGGAGGAAAAATGTCTTGTGAATTTTGTGAAAGATGTTCATACTGTTTGAGGTTAAGAATCAAATTTGAACTTCTACTTCGAGTATTGCTAATCAAGATACCTCTTTTTATATTTTTGTAGGTGTAAATGATCATTCTTATGTCACTCAAACTCAAGCAATTGATCTGCATCCGTCTAGTGTTGATGATAGGAAATATGAAATTATTGTATGTTGAGGAGTCTGACCCTCCTCAGTAATTTTAACTTACTTATTTTTATAATTTATAATTCATATGTTATAATGCTGATTGTATGAACCAATGTCACCATATGGTTGGGGTATTGTTTTAAAAAACTTTTATTTTTGAGCTTCTATTTTGCTAGAAAATATTAGAAATATAAAATTTTCTTAATGTTTTAATCACTCTTTCTTTTTTTATTAAAATTCTTAGTCTAAGGATATAATTTTATTAAATAATTATGATAATTTATTTGATTTTTAGAGGAATATAATGTATCACCCAAAATTGTTATTCTATACAGAATGATCAATTCTAAGGTGGACACTTTTGTAAGAAACACGCGTGCTCATTTATGTTTATAATAATATCTAGAATTATTCATGTTTTTTGTTTTATGTTTAAGTTGAAGGGTTTATGACTAATGAGAGTGTTGAAGATTACCTTTTTATCATCATTCGTTTAAATGTTTTTAAGAGGTGCAAAGACTCTATAAAGTGTTGAAGATTCTTTTTGGAATCATTCTTCACTTAGATATTTAATTAATTAATTTAATCGAATGGTTAATAGACTCTCTAAGGTGTTGAAAACTACTTTTAGAATCATCTAAGACTTAGTTTTGGTTATTAATTGAAGGGTATAGAGACTCCAAGAAGTGTTCAGTACTACCTTTCTAACCATCTCACACTTAGGTTTTTTTTGTTAAAGGGGTGGAGGGACCCCTTTTAGTGTTTAATAGACTAAATAATCTAATACTTGAGATGAATATTGAAAGATGTTTTATTAATTATGGACATGAAGACCGTCTATCGCCACCATAATAGAAAATAGTGTATCCCAAATTGAAAGTAAACACAATAATAATTGAAATTGAACTAGTAAAATAAATAGTTGAAGCTATGTACGCTTATGAATTATAGATCTTCAGATCCTTTATGTTTCATGGATCATGACGTTGTTGACTTTTGAATGTATTTTACAATGCTCTTCCTAATTTGGACATAGGTTGTTGAGAGATTTGTTCGTATTATAGAGGAGCATTATTTTTAAGGACTTCATCTCCAACTTCAAAACTTTTTAAGCGGACCTTTGATCCTCTTCCTCTATTATTTTTCAATTTTTTTAGAAAAATAATTTATTTTTCTATTTTGATTGCTCACAACCTACTATTTTATAGAACATTACTTCGGTTGGGAACTCTATCGCGTCGTGAATAGTTTAAGAAAACATATCTTAATTATTTATCAAAATATTTAATGACTTATACCTTATATTTGTTGGTATGTCTCGGCCAAAGAAAAAAAATTATTTTTCATGGCTTAATTAAGTGACGAGCCTCTCGAGGATCATCTGTGTCATCAAAGACAACATTAGCCTATTTTGGTTATTATCTTTAAAGGCTAGGAAGGCTGCATAACACTTCATTGACATATTTTGATTTCCTCTTATAACACTAACTTTTTCATCCATTATGCACCGAAGGCACTAATGTACAGTTGACATTATAATATGCATGTAATCCAACCAAATCCTCCCTAAATAGAGTTGTGTGACGAAAGTACATCAACTACTATAAATAAATATTGAACCTTCTTCTTAAATATTTTGCGTTCATAAAAAGTTTAACTTTCTTATTATTTTTTTCACCCGCCTCGTTAAATCTGATAAGAATAAAAGAACTAGAACATCACACATCTTCTCATAAGTTCTTATCCAATGGTTGAGCTTCCGAAATCATTACTTGTTTTGCCTCCATCCTGACGATCTCTAATGTTATTATCACCGCATCTTAGTTTGGTATCATAACTCCTCTTAATTCATCATTAGTGAAGCCAGAGACTGTGTATATATTTCAATATAAGTGGGTGACATTTGGCCCTAAAACTGAATTTCTAAATCATCAATATGCATTTATCTAGAGGATTTAAAATATATGAGATTGAGTCCCCTCTCAACGTTCTACAAATTCTATATATGTTTGGATATATATCTAAATATTTTTATTTTATGTAAAAAATGACATTATTTTCCAAAGATATTAGATGTTTAGTTGAAGCCACAACTTTTGGTTCTTGCCTTAATTAGGGTTGAAGTTCTGTTGTAACATGTCTCGTCTCAACCCTATACTTCATTCTTACATATTCTTAAGAATTAGTTCTTTTTATAAGTTATTCCTAGGTTTTTATTTAACCATGTGTAAGATCGCGTACTGAAATGTTATAACTTTTGGATATGGTTATAATTGTTATCATAGTTCCCTTTTGACTTCCTTCTTAGCTTTGATATAAATTATAATATCATTGTCTTGCAGATACTTTGGTTCTATTGTGTTTAAAAACTAGAATTTCATGCTAAGACTTTGTTTGAACTTCTATGACCGAAAGTTGCTCATTAGTAATTTTTAGGAGATGATGGGAGGGGTAGGTAGTTGGAACCCCATATAGTCTCGCCTTTATGATATTTTCTAATTCTATATGTTATTTCACCTAGGTTAATAATTATTTAATTTCAATTATTTTTATTTATAATACTCTCTTTTAGAAGTCCTGATATAATTTATTCTAATCCATTCTTTGTTTTAACGAAACGCTGACTATAGTCTTAAAGACTTTATTTCAGATGTTGCTTGTAATAGATTATATATTTTTCATATCTCTTGATGAATTTGTACCAAATAACCTGGTTTTTGAAGGCGTGTACACCATGTTGAAGCTTTGTATATATCCGAAAGAAAAGTTATTGAACCATGTCAGAGCGATGCGTCTGAAATTCATGGATAATTCCATACATAAGACTTATATATATTTTCCAGAACATAGAATTATTATTTTGGATTGTTTTATGCGGTGTTCTAGTCCAATTTACATCATATTTGTTCGATTAACTATTGTTGAATTTTAGAGGTAAGTCTTCATATATAATATCTAGTACAAGTGAAGACTTAACATGGTCGAGACTTTGGTTGGTAAAAAATATTCAAAAGTGACTATAGATCTTATAGTCAAATAAAATATATGTATGGTGCTACTGTTGAGCATGCAACTACAAGGTCATAAAATCATAATTTATTCGATTTACGGTTGATAACCAGGAAAAGAATGTACGCGGTAGGAAGCATGCACAATAATGACTTGATAACTATGTTGGAGAAAGCGCTGAACGCTTTTATTGGGCTAGAGATAAATACATATAGAATTTTGGCTGACTTGCATGATTTGCTAGTTGAACGAGTTGGAAGTTATGTTGAATTATTGGATAAATTGGAGGAGTTTGGGTAAAACAAAATTGGGTAGATGTTAAACTACTTTACTCATGGTGTTGTGAGAGTGTGAGGGTTTTTTTGTATAAAAAACTGTAAATTGTATTAAAATAAATTGTTCTTACAATGATATGCGATTTGGCCAGTGGCCCAAGTCCATCAAAGATAACAAGTTAGTACATTATGATGCATCTAGGGAAAGAGCTAAAGTGATTTAGAGGTAAATTTTTAAAGGAAAGCTAACTATTATAATAGAGTGAAGGAGTCATATTGGAAATTTGATCTGGTCTCATGCAGCCGATAACGTAGATCCGACAGAATTCGATGGGCAATGCATGAGTTTGGCAATGGGGAGTTATTGTATATTCGAGCGTTTCATTCTCTCTATATATGATAAATTGTGGCACAAAACGCAGTCTTCTATAAGAGAGCGCGTGGACTAGAGTCTCACTGACATGCAGATTCAAGCCGATCGTTCCAGGTTTGGAGGGGCATGTCAATTTGAAGTTTCATGTGGATGTTGTCCCAGATGCAGGAGGAGTACGGACAGGAGTTGGGGATGTGGTCGAGGGTTTCCAGATTTTTAGAGCATAAAACATAATCGGGTGGGGAGTCAAGTCCCAAACTAATGAGTTTATCTCTGGTGGATAACTTGTTTTGGACTACCATCCAAGAGATGAAGAAGTGGCGCAGAATAGAGAATTTATTCCAAACGAGAGGGCCCCAGGCCACTTTAGAGCTTGAGGGTCGGATGGCGGCGTACGTGCTGCTGATGGTGAAGGCTGGTTTTGACTTGCTGGGGGTCTAGAGGAACACGTCTTCCGCATTGCTAGGAGGAGGGAAAGTGGTTATGGCTGCTCGAATCTCCGTCAGGTGAAAAAGACGGCGTCTGTTCTGGGCTCTGGTATTGAGGGGCCATTTCCAGGATCCATTAATATTGAGGTCGGATACACGGGAGATGTTTCTGAGGCGAGTTATGTTAGCGATTCCGTTCCCAAAGCATTTGATTAAGGAATATGAGAACAACGAGGGATCATGCCAGATTGAAGTGTTGCGACCATCCCTAATTTTGACAGAGTAAAGGTCAGCTCCGCAGGATCCGAGCTTCAAAATTTTCCTCCAACCCCAGCTAGCTTTAGGCGGGATGTCCATTGTCCAGAAATTTTTATTTTTTATCTTTTCCATAATTGTCCATCTGGTCCATATAGAGCTCGGGTTCTTTGTTAGGATGGACCAAAAAAATTTAAGAGCGGCCACCTGATTCCAAATTTTTAGGTTTGGGATCCTAAGGTCGCCCTCTTCTTTGGGCAAGGTGAGCTTAGCCTAGGAAACTTTGGCCCCCGAAATTTTCATCTCTGACCCCGACCAGAGGAATCTTCTATGGAGTTGAGATAACTCGTTGAGGACCCTGACCGGAAGGATGAAGATGGAGGACTAGTAGACTTAGCTGGCAAAGAGGACGGATTTTATGAGTTGGAGGTGGCCCGCATACGAGAGATGCTTCGAAGTCCAAGAGTTGATACAACTGAGGACCTTTTCGAATAGGGGGCGATAATCAATGTAGCTGAGTCTGGATGTGATGAGGGGAACACCCAGTTAGCGGACCGGGAGGTGGCCTTCACTGAAGCCCATAGTATCAATGTTGGCTCCTTTTACCGAAGGAGGGGCTCCTGATAGGAATATATGGCTTTTTTCCGGGTTGAGGTTCAGACCCGAGATCGCGGTAAACTCCTTAAGGCCTTCCCGTATGAGAGTGGCTGAGGCCATATTTTCACGATAAAATATCATGAGGTTGTCTGCAAAGCAAATTAATAATCTTCAGCAAGTGACATTTCCAATGAAAACCAAAACTTGGGTTCTGGATCTTTTCCATAAGAATGCGAGATAGTACCTGCATCACAATGACGAAAATATAGGGGGAGATGGGGTCCCCTTGTCTAAGACCTCTCTCTCCAGCAAAGAAGCTGGTTGGGTTTCCGTTAATACAAACAGCAAAAGAGGGGGAGGTGATGCAATGAATGATCTAACTAATCATTTCTATGGGGAAGTCTATGGCAAAAGGGCATCAAGGATGAGCTCCCAACGGACGTTGTCAAAAGCTTTCATAAGGTCTATCTTGAGGGTGCAATGAGGCCTTTGCGGTTAGTATGGTAGCCGTGCATAAGGTCCTGGGAAAGGAGGATGCTATCAGGAATGGAGCGGCCCGGAACGAAGGCAGACTGAGACGGGTCTATAAAGTAGGAGAGAGAGGGTTTAATTCGGGTGGCCAAGATTTTCGATATGATTTTGTATGTAACATTGCAGCAAGAGATGGGTCTGTAGTCGGAGGGGGAGGAAGGGTTATCATTCTTAGGTATTAGCGCGATGAGGGTTTTGTTCCATTCCGGGTTCATCTTACCCTAGATGAAAAAATGCTTAACAGCTGAACATATATCAGGGCCCACAATGGTCCAACAGGATTTAAAAATCTCGCGCTGAACTCATCAGGCCCAGGGGCTTTATCACTATCTATGTCGAAGAGGGCGACTTTGATTTCCTCATCCAAAATTGGTTTGGACATTTCGGCCTTATTTGTCTGAGAGACCTTATTGGTGAGGAGGGATCTAACTCTATCTAGACCAAGGTAGTTATTTGGGCTCGGTGTTCCTAGACGGCTTTTAAAATGATCAAGATAGATGTCCGAGATTTTTCTAGGGTTAGAGCTCACCTGGCCATCCGGAGTGATGACAGAAAGGATCTTGCTGCGGGCTCTACGGGCTCTTATATAATTCTGGAAGTATTTGGTGTTTTTATCGCCCAACTTGAGCCAGGTTTCCTTGGATTTTTGCTTGAGAAAAGATTCCTCCGCCTGACTATAAAAGATATAGTTGTTGCCCGCATCACTCTCCTTCTTAATGAAATTAGGGTCCGAGTAATTGGAGGCCAGCTCAAGCTGGGCCTGCTCAAGGTTGGCCTGAGCCTTTTCGACTCTATTACTGATGTCACTAAATTCTCTCTTATTTAACAGGTCCAGCTTGGGGGCAAGCCGATCAAGCTTATCGCGGATGTTTTGTATCGGATTTGATGAGCTCGGGGAGGCTCAACTACTGGCCACAATGTTAAGGAACTCAAGGTAGAAGCTCCACATAGAGAAGAATTTAAAAGGCTTTGGCTTAGGGGTAATCGGGGAGATGAGGTGAAGGATTATCGGGGTGTGGTATGAGGTCCTAGGAGGGTCCAAATGAGCGTACGAGTAAGGGAATGTACTATCCTAGCGGTCATTAACTAAAGCTCTATCAATCCTAGAGAAAATGGGGTTGTCAATTTGGTGATTGAACATCCAGGGGCTGAGCTCCATTCACAAAAACAGTAACACTAATATGACCTTGTGAGATTCCAGGAGATGTGATATCAGTTGGCGATTATGCTCTGCTTCTCGGTTCTATATGGACTGCTGCAGAGTCGAGGCTAGCTCTTATTTGGCTTTTGGTCGAGCCATTCCGGGCAGTGAGGGGGTGCAGATTCTCGTAGCTTGGAGAGGAGTCGCTACCAATTAAGTCAGTGAGGGCAGTATCAGGCAAGTCCGATATTGGTAATTTTCCTCGCCTTCGAAGGATTGAATCAGCAGCAGAAGCTTGCTCAGCTGGTTGTGGGCAGGAAGCTGAAGCATGTCCATAAGATGAGCAGCGTGTGCAGACAGTCAGGAATTCTTGATATTCAACCTCTATTATATGCTTCTTCCCAAGGCAGCCAATGGTTAGGCAAGAGGGGAAGGATACAGAGGCTTGTATGATGATACAGATGCGGGCGTAGCTCAGGCGGGTGCGGTTAGCAATCTGACTGTCGACATACAGTGGGGTTCCGAGAGAGCTTCCAAGGATGATGAGCCCTTTTTCAGACCAGATTTCATGTGGTATGCCATGAAATTTGACCCACATGGCGATGGCTTTGAGAGCCTCTTTCTGCAGTGTCTCCATGGGGGCTTATCTCTTTAGAAAGACTGGATGGCTACTAAAGAACCATGGGGCTCTCTCAAGCACATCCGTCGCAGTATCAGCCGACGCGAAGCGAAAGAAAAAGTGTCCTAACAGAGTGGGATTGCACTCCTGAAGACCTATGGAGCCCCATATATGATTTGCAAGGAACTGAACGTGCGAAGTGGCTCTGCGCTTGGAATGAAAGTAACCCGAAAGGCATTTGTTCTATTCCTCAGGGCCTCCGGTGAGAGCGTCCTCGGGGAAGATAAGGGTCCCATTCTCAAAGAAGACATCGTCTGTTTGTTGATAGCCATCAGATTCTTTGGCTCTTGGTCAGCAGCAGCTACATTAGCCCAGGAGCGGAAGGCAGAGGGCTGAGACACATTTGGGTTCAAGGTTTGATCTTGGAGAGGTTGACTTTGGGCAAGGGAGACAGAGGCGACATGTTTGAAGACAACTGGATGGTAAGCTTTTGGGTAACGCGAGATTGCGTAGCCTTTACTATTACGACCAGAAAAAGATTCTGGAAGAGGTTGAGGATCAGGGATTGGGTTTAAGCGAGGGGTTGAGTCCGAGCTGGTAGATAGGCTAGAGGTGTGGATGACAATGGAGCCAGAAAGGGAGAAAAGGGGGGATGCTAGGGCGAGGGAGGTCTGTTGGAAGGAATAGCTTTGGAGGGTTTGGACAGCAGTCGCGAGGATGTTAGAAGAAGAGGGGTTGGCAGTGAAGGAGCTAGGGGCGATAACGTTAAGGTTTGGGTTAAAGAAATACTTGCTAGACACGAGATACGAGTTTTCAGCCAGAGAGGAGGGAATAGGGTTTGCATGCATGCAGGTGGGGGTAAAGTTGGGAGAGAAGGCATTTTGAGAAATAGGTTTTGGGTTTGTCTGCATGGGGATTTGAGGAGAGGATAAAGCAGCTGCATGGTTTGGAGAGGCTAAGGAGACCGATGACAAAGGGATGGAGGGGGGGGGGGGGGGTACGGGGCTTCAGAGGGAAGGGAAGTTTGGGTCTCTTTATCGATTTGCATGCTAAGGCCCGGTATGGTGGCCGAGCCACTTCCATGTTGGAGACTTCTCCTGGATGAGGACTCAGGGGAGATGACGTTTGGATACTGAGCAATAGAGGCGGACGCTTGAGGGACAACGGAGGGCACTACAGATGGGTTGATGGATGATATAGCTTGGATAAGGTGTTCATTTCGCTTATAGATGTCTTGGAGTTGCTCCTTTTGAGCTGATGAGCGCTCCGATGGGTCTTCTTCATCATCAGAGATGACATGCATTACATGAGGGGATAGAGAGAGCGGAGAGGTGTCCATGTCTCGGTGGTGCTCGCCCGAGAGGGCACTGGTCGGGCTTTTAGTGAGGGATGGTGGCAGAGAGGAGAGGATGGAGAGAGGTAGGCCAAGCATGGAGTTTGAGGATGAGACAATGATGGTTGGGGGAGAGGACGAAGTAGTTTGGAGGGATAAAGTGATGTTAGGACTTCCTGGGCGGGAGCTTCCAGAGGAGGAAGATGAGGTGTCTCGCCGTTTATTGAAACGGGGGGTGATTTTTCTGTTTGGAGGGAGAGTGGAGGATTTGCGTTTGTTAGACCTCTGGGTTCTGGTTTCCACCATGGTGATGGTGGAGAGGAATGATGGAGAGGTGGAAGTGAGGGAGATAGAGGAAGTCGAGAGGACAGAAGGAGTCGTGAGGTTGAGGAGAATGATAGAGGATGATGAGGAGGTAGACGGGCTGGGCATTTATGGAGGGAGAGGGATGGTTTCTTGAGAGAAGTGAAGAGTAGAGGGGTGAAGGTTTGGTGTGTGAGCAAACGGGAGGCATTAAATGTGATATTAATGCGGGTGGTGGCTTATTGGTTAAAGGAGAGAGAGGGGAGAGGCTGCAAACAGAATTAGGCAGAGAGCCAATGAGCATGGAGAACAATCTGACGCTCGATATACAGGCGAGTTTAATACCACGCTGGTCGAGGAGAGGAGAGAGGGAGAGGGGCAAGGTCTGTAACCACCAAGAGGAGTTGCCGTTAACGGCGTTAAACTCCCTTGGGAACAAGAACCAATGCAGCAAGAGGGCAGAATTTCGAGGATCCATGAGAGCTTTTACTTCTCGCGGCTTCCAGTAATCATGAGCACTGCTATCTGGGGAAAAAGGGAGTGGTAAATGCTGAGCGAGGTAGGCGAAAAGGTGGTTGGTTTCAGTAATGAAGAGGTAGTTGAATTTCTGGTTTGAAAAGACGGACTCTATAAATGGAGTTTGAGGAACTTCAGACTCCATTAATGGAGTTTGATGAGGACAGGAAGTTGGTTCCTTCCTTCGGCAAGATGAATATGAGGAGTCGGGTTTAACCTCCCATCACAGGCAAGACTTACTTGTGATGAGGAGAGGAGGAGATGAAGAAGCTTGGACACTTCTTTTCTCCGGGCAATAAGATCGGAAGAGACAGAGGAGGTGGTTTCTGGAGAGGAGCTTCTCTCTCTAGAAACTAGCCGTTAATTTTTAGACTGTGCTTTAGTTTTATCTTTGTGAGGGTTTTTCTATTGAGGAGAAAAGTTTGTTGGTGGAAAAAACTGATTTCATAAGCTATCGTTTTGTTGTTGTTTCATCATCGATGATTTTCCTTGATATTTTTGTCAACGTGGTGTCTAAAGTTGGAATTTTTAAATTTCTCTTATTGCTGGAACGCTTGGGATGATGACTTCGAAGTATTTCACTCATACTATATGATCTCGAGTCTGAGTGCCTCTTGGGGTCATCGGCCTTAGTGCGATAAGTCATTTTCCTTTGGTGGTGATATACTGGTAACGCTACCTTTAACATTAAGATTGTGATCTTATCCATTATTTTAGCATTATTGATTCCAAGACACTAAATTTTGAGAGAGTGCACGATGTGCATGAGTAGTAAACATATTATAGTATCCTTACTTGATCATCATACTCTTCCTAACTCATTCAATTATAGTCGAAAATCAACGACCAAAGTAACATGCGCAACGGGCGCAAGTGGAATTTCAAGTGCCTCTTGGTTAACTGAGGACTTTGAACTTACACATGAATGCGACATCATGATTTTCTTTTGAGATTTTCAAGTTTTTTTATTTTCTTTTATTTTTTAGTTATTTTTTAATAAAACATTTTCAGTACTAACCGGTTCCGGCGTATGACATTAGTTTGGTGAGGTGATATTGTGTTTAGGTGATTTTTTAGATGGAATAAGGTTTAGGTAAAATGTTACTCATCAGAGAAATACAAATTATATGGTTGGCCGAGAATCTTACGGTAGGGGAGTAGACTTAAACAGTAAAGAAGACGACTCTGACTTTATTCAGATTAAACAAGAATTTTTTTTAGAAAGAATATAGATAAATTGTTATTGAATAAAGTATTTATAATTTTAATTTTTTTTAAAAATAGCATGAATATGTTTTAGAAAAATATTATTACTTTAAAATCATTTGATTTTGAGTCTTGAATCTTGATATATTTTAGACATACATTTAAACTATAAAATTATAAATTTCAATAGATTTTTTTTAAAAAAAATTAAGTATGAAATAACATTAACTTTATAATTTTCACTTTACAAATCTAACATCCAAAAGAAACTTTTGATTACACGCATAAATTCAATCTATGTCAATAAAAAAACATAAAATTAACATAAACTAATAACTTTTTAGAGAGAAGTACCAATAAATACCCATTCAACTACCTAATTACCTACTAGTACCCGAAATTAGGATAATATCACTTGGTACCTCCACCTAAAATTTGGACAAAAATAACCCCCGACTATATATACGCGCTGGTACCTTCACCAGTACTAACCTGAGAGTTGTTTGAAAAACCAACCCGAGAGTTGTTTGAAAAACTAACCTTACCTTAGAGTTGTTTGCAACCCTCTCAATTTCCTGAGAGTTGTTTGCAACTCTCTCTATATCTTGAGAGTTGTTACTGGTGAAATTTTATTTAAAAATAAAATAAAAAAATATCATCAATGGATCTAGTTTTGTTCATCTTAGAAAAATAAAAGCGATGGTACTTTCATATATTTTTTTTGAGCTCCGGTTTGAAAGATATGGATATTTTAAAAAATATAATAAAAAGAGAAAGTAAGAAAGGGAAATTTTGGTTACTTGGTTGTTGATGAAGGGTGAGGGTAGTTAGGGTATTAAAATAATATTGGGTATTAAGTAGGAGTTTAATAGTTGAAATAGGTATTAAAAAATAACAAAATGAAACTTGGGTACTAGATGGTCATATAATAGTTGAGTGGGTACTTAAAAGATAATTTCCCAACATACTAATATATAATTATAATTTTTTTAAACATGACCAAAAACCAACTAGTAACCTAGTTGGATTATTGTTAGATTATATATTTTTTAAATTATTATTGAAATATCATAATTAAATCACACTTATAATATATTATGATTAGTGGGTTGAGTGAAGGGACGTTGCTGTTTTAAAAAGAATTAAATTTAAATTATTATTTTTTTGAATCAGTAACCACTTTATTTATCAAATTGAAAATTACAAAGCTTAGAGTCAAATAGCAAATAACAAAGAGTTGAAGGACTAATAATTAAAAACTAAGGCTATATTGACAGAGGACCTACAATTAACGGTAGGAAACCTAAGCTCGAGAGCGCGCGCTAAGTAGAGAGTCTATCTTTCCCAGACCCAAAACTCATCTCAACCTCAACACAAAGAAATCCCAAATCACGAACCCTAGAAATTCTAGAGCCCCAAAACCAAACCTACGATTCAGCTCAAATCTTTGCTCCAAACAGACCCAATGCGCTACTATCTCCACATCTGAGCATCCCTGATCAATTCGATATACATCAAGAATATCAGACGCTAGCAAAACGACTTCTTCAAGATCCAAAATCAACTTCGATAACATGCAACAAACACCAGCTTGAATACACCACCACCGTAAATTCGATCAAGAAGAATCGGCCAAATCAGTAGCAAATCCATCTCGATTGCATGCACTAAAGCATCAGACTGAAAACTCCTCAATCCAAGCAATCAATCGAGATGAAAAGACGGTCCGAATTGCTAGTCCGACATTAAATCCACGAGCTTCAACAACCCGATTGAAAGGCTAAACTTCAAGGCAGTAGATAACAGATGAATAAACGACAGCTTCACTGAGAACCGAGAAAGCCATCAACAAGACAGTACTTGCTTCCTAATAGGCCCATAATAGACGAACTCTACAAACAAAAAATTGAGGTAAGCAATTAACAATTATTATTAGATAACTCTTATCTGGTCAGTCCCCGTACTATTAAGAACAAGAATTGATAGAAGGGGATTGAGAGAACAAAATTCTCATAATGACTCTTCATTTTACATTTGAGAGTCTACCTTACAATCCAATTGGCTGCAAAGTTCTGCTCTCTATATGCATGATTAAGAGTCATGAAAGGGGAGAGCAGGTCTCTGATTCGAGATAGAAAATGCTCAATCTGGATAATTGATTTGCCAAAGATAAGCAGAGAAATTAGCTTTTCCAAACCGCTTTCATTATTAATGTTTGAGAAATCTTTTATTTTTAATCGGTTTTGACCATTTGAAAATATGACGATTTTTAACATGTGCACAATAGTTGATAGTTTGAAATTTGGCGTGAAATATATAGCTATTATTCTTGTTTGAATGAGATACGCAACGATTTATTCTCTTATTACGCCGATAAAATTATATCCTATACGAATCGAAAAGTTATCATGTAACTCGTAAACAAAATTTCCTAAATTTAATTAGCTCGCATTTTTATTACACCTACGATGTAGATTCTATTGTATATATGATAGATATATCATTATTCTAATATATGCACCTACTTAAACATATTTTAAGTAGTAGTATTAGTTTCTAGAAGAGCTGAGAAGTTTGACGGAGACATATTACCTGGCAGACAAATCAAATAAACCCAGCATGTCTTCACAGATTCGGAAACCACTGTTAACGTTTTCGACACTCCTTTTTTCGATTAACAAATTTCATTATTTCACGTGTGTTTATAGCGAGTGGTACCGGCATTCGTTATGGCGATTATATTAATAGTTACTCTAAAATTTTGTCCAACAAATAATACTCTTTTAGAGAGTAGAATTTTATGTATTTTTCTTAATGTTTTTTTTATCAAAAATATATTTTCCGATGTATTTATATATATATATATATAATATGAATTGGAATACCGGGAAAGGGACATAAAATATTGATCAATATAGTTCAAAACAACAATATTTAACTAATATTTTTTTCAAGACTATTACAACTACTACATGTGATACTAGAGAACAATACTACGCGCAAGACTATTGCAACTACAACATGCGAGACCGAAACATATACAAAAATGGCTAGCATATATTCTACATGCGATACTGGAACAAATATTACACGAGAGACTAAGTCAACTATAACATGAGAGAGTGGAACAAATTCATAATAGACTACAAATACTACATGCAATAATGGAATTAAATATAACATGCAAGAGTACTGCTACTATAACTTGCAACATTGGAGAAAATAAGATGCAAGACTGCAATAAATATAAAGTGGCTACTGCAAATACTACATAGGATACTGAAACAAATAATACACGTGAGACTATAACATGCAACACTGGAACAAATACAAAGCATAATACTCCAAATACTAAATGCAAAACTGGAACAAATACAAAGCATAATACTCCAAATACTAAATACAAAACTGGAACAAAGAACACAGGAGAATACTGCAACTACAATATGAGAGATTAGAGAAAATAATATGCAAGACTACAACAAATACAAAAGTGGCTAATGTAAATACTACATGCGATACTAGAATAAATACTACATGCGAGACTACAAAAATTACAACATGCGATACTGGAAAAGATACTACATGATTGACTACTGCAACTATAAAATATTATTCAGAATTAAAAAAAAAACCAATAAGATAACCAACGAAAGAAACATTAAGAAATTTATATTTACAAGCGACATCAATAACTAAAAACCACGTTTATTGATGATTTACAAACTTAGAGTTATGCCATCTGAATCTTTATAGAGTTCAAATCTTCTTCATTTGCATTGTTATTTTTATCCTTGATATTATTTACTTATACCAATACGTATTTTGGGGGGAAACTAGTTATAGCTACCTACTTGTTGCGAGATTTCTTACCAGATCGGTGCACTGGCGGTGATGCATGAGCGTTGTGGAAGGATTACGACTTGGGTTTTCTTGGTACCATTGGCCATAGTTAGTAATCCTTTGGATTCTTGTAAGAAAAGCTTAGGTAATTTTAGACTGAGTAGATTTGTATTCTTAAGGAGTAGGGTAGTTTCCCTCCTCATGAAGTTCAAGAATAAATATCATGTAGCATTTATCTCATTCCTTGGATGACATGGAAGAGTTTCTTGGGTGTTCGGCCATTCAGGGTTCTACTAGTGGTTCTTGACTGCGGCTACTTTGATATTTAGGTTTTAAAAAAATAACCCTTATATTGTTAATAACTGGTATTTTGGGTATTTCATGTAAGGGATCTTTAATTATTTTTTAATAGTAAGAGGAGCGATGATAGACTATTTATATCATGTATTGTTATGGTAGACTAGTTGTATGGTTAAGGCGTGAGGCGAGACTGTAAAAAATGTAAAGGATAGATGCGACACTACTAATATAATATATGCGATACTAGAATAAACACTACACGTTAGATTACTATACATAAGATTGAAATAAACAAAAAAATAATAATATGTGAGACCAAACCATAAAAAATGCAACATGTGATACAGATAAAATGCAAGACTTGTAATGTAACGATGCGAGACTAGGTAATGTTATAATGCGAGACATGTACCACATTCCAGACTATAAAGAAATGTAAGGAAATATACGAGACCAGTTAAAGCACAAAACGCGAGAGCGGTTTCAAGGAAAATGATGAGACCAGTTACAACAAAATAGGCGAGACCAGTTACAACAAAATAGGCGAGACCGGTTACAAGGAACTACACCATGCGAGACTACTACAACTACAACCCTCGAATCTAGAGCAAATACGATATGAGATTATAATAAACACAAATGATATTATTGCAATGATTACGTGTGATACTGTATAAAATACTACACGAGACTACTACTTATATAACATGTGATAAACATAAAAGAGTTAATTTAAGTTATAAAACATATTATGTTTTTCTTACAAAATACGTTAGTTATAAGATACTGAAGTGTACAAAATACTTCAGTTCTTAATTAATAAATAACATTACAAAATATAATTGTTCAGATCTTTCAAAAAACGTTTATTCTACCGTCATTAAAAAAAGATAAAGCATCTATGCTCTCCATAATGCACATGTATTCATCGTATTGATGAGAAACCATATTATTCTTGATAAACTCTCTAGCGTATTCACAAAAAAAACACCGCAGATTGTTTATCGTTTTTGTTGTTGGATATATTTATATCAAAGTATCCTATATTTTTATTTAATTGGTATGAATTTTTTTTAGTTATTGCAACTGTAAACAGGGTTAAAATAGACATAAAAATCAATAAATACGAGACCAAACAATAAAAAATACAACATGCGATACAAAAACAATACGAGACTTGTAATGTAACAATACAACTCTATGTTATGTTATGATACGAGACCTGTCACCTTCTAGACTATAAAGTAATACAAGTGAAGAGGTGAGACTAGTTACAAGAAAAAGACAAAACCAGTTAGAAGGAAATAAGCGAGACGAGTTACAAGGAACTATGTGACACCAGTTACAATGAACTGTACGAGACCAATGTAATGCACATATGTGAAACCTTCAACATATGAACTATGCGATACATATGAAAAATAAATCACACATGTAAGATGTGACACGTTCAACATGTGAGACTAGGGAAATATTACACTGCAAGACTTTTAATACTTACTAGTGGTGCAACAATTTTTCTTATTATATCTGGTGTGTATTTACTGAGAGCCAATAGTGGGTTATAGTTTCTTTCATTTCCCTTTTCAGGGTCAGTAATCAACAATGTCCAGTGGTTCATTGTATCTTTCTAGATAATACAAATTGGAATCAACACATAATATGTGTTGTCTGGTATATTGAAGAATACATCATCAATCATCTATTGGTCTTATTTGCTAGTAAAGTCTGCATTAAGATAAATAATTAAAATAAGTTTTGTTTAATATTGGATACCTAATTTTTATTGTACTTACAATTGTATGCCCATAAATTCTTATCGTGTGACAATTTACCATCGAAACCTTGGATTAATACTTTAAAATCTATATTTTTATAAATCCAAGCGTCAATAACATAAGAAACGGCAAGTGGGGACATGTTATATAAGATGCAAAAATTAGCAATGTTAAATTCATGCAAGACTTGTGTTATTAATGACATGTGAGACTTGTAAGAGAATAAAACATTCGATACATGTTAACATTTACTTTATAGGTCATCTCGTCTTGATTTGGTAGCGTCGTGAGATCACTTAAACAGATATGCATGAGTAGTGTTGCATATAATGTTTAGTTATACCATACAATCGAATCTTCTTGGTTTCATCCTCTTTGTATCTTAGCCAATTTTTAGTACTCATTGCATCAATCATTTTCTTTCTATTAATATATATTTCTCAATTAGTTTTATCCACCTATTGCATCTCATAACATATTTCATTAAAGGTTGCCATTCATCGTTGTCTTGCATTTATGTTTTTCCTTTCTGTATGATGTGAGACATATGCCAATTAATATGCAAGGCATGTATAACATACATGTGATACCAGTTATATATGAACTAATTTTGTGAGACCTATTATACATGAGATATATGCAAGGCTCGTTGTATATGTAGGAAAAATACGAGATGCGCTATATATAGATGAACGATATATTACATCGACACGTCGCATTTAAAATAAATTTTAGACCCATTATATATGAAGGATACACGCGATGCAATATTTTAGAAAAAAAACATAGGAGTCAAATAATAAAACATACGGGTTTAGTGAAAAAAAACATACAAGCCAAATTAAAAACAACATACGATTCTCATATTGAAACTTACAATTTCACAACCATATACTCTAGTTTTTAAAACCGAACAATATATGACAAGGTAAAACAAAATATATTAAAAGTTGAACATTAATCTACTTAGATCCACTTACATCATCAGGAACGTGAACCACTCGTGTTGCTTTTGTCTCTTTTACATGAATAATAGCATCCAGGATATCAACAACTTCAAAAACATGAGTAATGTCCTGAGTATCAACATTATTTGCTTCCAGGGCAACAATAACCTCAATCTCATTCAGGACATCACCAGTCTTAGCTTGTAGTGTAGTAGCAATCCCAATCCCATCAATATGTTCATAAAAGACCGCATCTTCCTGTGTAAACTATATCGTTTTGACATCATCTGAAGTATGTGATTTTTTAAAAATAGAAAATAGTGAATGTTCTCTTTTGTGTTTTTGTGGGCCTAATCATTGGGGTTACCCTGGTTGTAGGCTGGCTAGTTCTGGTTGGTGTTATTATTGGTGTTCTAGATGGTTGACTGGTGGAATAACTTGGTATTGGTATTCTGGTTGGTTTACTGGTAGGTTTTCTTGGTGTTCTTGTTGGTTGATTCGTCAAATTTCTTGGTTGACTAGTGGAATTAGTTGGTTGACTGCTTTTGGTTGGTTGTTAGGTGGAATTGGTATCATCTCATTGGGATTTTGGATCATAACGAGTTAGAAATAGTTTTTTTGCCGAAGTTTTGTAATAATAACTTTTCACGTAACTCGGTTATCACTTTATATTTCTCTATAATCAGTAATTTTAAATAAAAACATTTCAATAATGTTGGACCAGTCATGAATAAGTAACTAGACACAAGACTATCATTGATGTAGACATGCGAGACATGTTACACACGATGCAAAACATGTTATACATATGAAACAAGTTATACAAATATGCAAAACTATAACAAATACAAAGAAGATATGTGAGACTACTACAAATACAAAACAAAGAGGTGTAACTACTACAAATATAACATTAAATTCTGCAGCAAAACACTGCATGATAAACTACTGATACTACTACATGCGAGACTACTTCAACTAAAACATGCGAGTTTACTGCAAATAAATATATACTAAAATATGCGAGATTAGCGTATAAAAATATACTTACAATACTCATTTCTTTAGCCAGCCAATGTCTCTCTCTAGCCAACGATTGTTTTTCTCTGTCAAGAAAAATATTTATATGTGTGTACTCAACTGACCACTTGTACGTATTTATACTTCTATTACGTTCTAGTTACTGAGAAAGAGAACTTCTCTTTTAGATGATTATAGTGTTCCTTTTCGAGATAATTTAAGTTTTCTTAGAGATGGTTGATGTATTCCTAATGGTGGTGAAGTGTTCTTAAAAAGGTTAGAGTGTTATTTATTTGTAAGATGTATATCCTAGGGCAGTATCATTATTAGTTTCATCTTGACCTGGTTTCTGTTGGAGGTGTTCTGATTGGTGTTGTTCTTGTTGTGTGATGGGGTTGTTTTGTCTAAGGTTGGGCTGGGATTGTTAAGATTGGTGTTATGGTTGTTTTAATTGGTGTTGGGGTTCTTCCAGGTTAGGTTTGGGGCTGTTCTTATTATGGTTTAGGTTATTCTGGTTTAGGTTGAGGGGGTTGTAGTTGTTCTGGTTGGGGTTGAGGTGGTTCTGGTTGGGGATTGACTGGTTTCTGAAGCCATGTTTACTTTATTTGCAGTGGGTTTTTCATAGGTATTTAGTCATCTTCTTAGGCCTTATCTCTGGTACATGATATGGTTTCCCAACTTGATCATCTCCTAGATCATGACTAATATCTTCCTCCCATATAATGCACTTATTTCTGTAACTATTAGGGTTACTCACCTTCCAAGACCTATAAAATGTTAAACAAATGAGTCTGTAGCAAATTACTACATGATTGACTACTCCAACTAGAAATGTGTTACTACTATATTATAACATGCGACCTTGGAGCAAAATACAACATGCGATCCTAGCGCAAAAGAAAACATCATACATTATTATAACTATTGCACGCAATACTTGAACATGTACCATATGTAATACTAATAAAACTATAACCTGTGGTACTTAAACAAACTTATTTACAACGAGAACATGTGATACCTCTTTATCTCTAAGATGATTTATCTTCTCAATCAAATCCAAAATTATTTTTTTATTTTAGTTGAACATATACTACATGTAATACTAATAAAACTATAACTTGTGGTACTTAAACAAGCTTATTTACAACGGGAACATGTGATACCTCTTTATCTCTAAGATGATTTTTTATGCGATCCTGGATATGCTTTTGAGCAGGTTGAGCATCACATAAAGGTGTGGAATATTTTCGGAGCACGAATTAACAAAGATACAACACTCATAAATATTTACCTCTTGTAAAATCCACTCATACATAACAAAGACTGACCAACATTGCATAAAGTGAACTCAAAATTGCATATAGGCACCTCCAATAACAGTGGAGATGGGTCACTAAATAATTCAATGATAGTTACTGTAATTAGAATGGAAGATGGATTCCAAAGAACAATTTAAACAATAGCTACAGTTCCTAGTGCCCAAAACCTCCAACCAGAGACCTAGAGCTAACGAAAAACTTGGGCGTTATCAATGAGAATGCAAAATATATGCATTACATACCAGAGGCCAAACAACCTACTGACCCCAAAACTGTATAAAGATAAACATAAATATTGTAAGTTTCATAATTTATTGGATATTATACCATGTATTGATGGGTGTTGCAACACCAAGACTAGAATTTGATCGATGAGAGCAAGCTATCTAATTTTGGCAAGACATGAAATAGATATGCAAAACGAAACAAGCTTGCAGAACGAGACCTCCACCAAAGCATAGGAGCTAGGCTACATCTTTATATGTCAAACCAAAAAGTAGGAAAAAAATACAATTTTGAGGTAGAAGAGAGCAATCTCAATTTGGATCACAATATACAGACTATTGGAATCATTGTTTGCAGTGATCCATTGTTTAAAATAATCAAAAACTCAAGAAAGCGGCACGTTGACGATCTAGAGTTCCAACACGAAGGCCATACCTCCCTGCAGTTATACGATAATTTGTACCTAATAGAGGTTGCTAGAATTTCAACATATGAGTCATGTTTGACACCAAATCTCTGCCAAAATCCTCTACAAAAGCACGTACAATAAGTTGAGGGGTACACCCATCCTCGTTTATTATTAAATAATACTGAAAGTTTTACCGATGCGGATGCGGACATCTTGGGAGAGCTTACATTACAATGTAATTTTAGGCAAATCGTGGCTAGACTAAATGCATGTCATCATCTCCACATTTCATCAGGCCTTTCATTACGCGATGAACAAGAAGTTAAATCTAATCAAATGGAACCAAAAGACCTCTAAATAATGTCACACAAATTTTATTGCACTAAAGAATTAGTTAATAATTGAGGAGTTGGTCATCTTGGACAGCATGGATGATCCTAGAGAACATTCTTACCTTATAGAACCATTAGAGGAAGTCAATGCATCATAATGAAACGAACCAATATATTACATGTCAATTGTAACTTATCAACTTAATTTAGGTACAAAATACTCGAATTTATATAATGTAATTTAGATATAATTTCTTGGAATGTGCAAGAAGGCACTAGGGTCCGGCCCGAGGTCATATTCCACAAGTTTTCCATCATAAATAATTATAGGCCAATCAAGGAAAAGTGAAGGTCTTATTCACAACAAAACATGGACACCAATTTTAAAAAGGTAGACAAGGTGACTGTCATCGCGCATAATTAGGACTCCCATTATCCAGACTGCACTATTAGTAAAAAATAAAAATAGAAAATGGAAAATGTATGCCGACTTTGCCGATCTCAATAAAACTTGTCTGAAGCATCATTTCTTTATGTCACTCCTCAATCAACTTATAGATATGACCTCCACAAACAAGATGTTTGCCTTCAGGGATGCCTAATCCAGGTATAATCATATACAAATACACGAGGATACAGATGATCCGACGCACATAACCTTCATCACAAAAAATGAACTACATTACTACAAGATTATACCTTTCGAACTTAAGAACTCATGATACATCTATTAATGTTTTATTAATAAGTTATTTGTCACACAGTTAGGTTAGAACATGAAAGCTTACATCGATGACTGACCGGTCACCAGCATCCAAGAAGAAGTGTACCTGCTAGATATAGTCAAAACCTGCAACAAGCTCATGTGAGTTAATCTAAAGGTTGACCCAAAACAAATCACTTTTAGCGTTTGATCGAACGAATTTATAGAATTCATGATCATTGAGAAGGGTATTGAAGTCAATCCTATATAACTATCCAACTTAACTGCCATAAATCATCAACGTAATGAAAAAATATTGACCAAAAGATTCGTATCCTTGAACAAAATTATATCCAGATCCTCCAAAAAATACCAAATCTTTTTCGAAGTATTGAGACGTGTAGGCAAGTTCTATTAAACTAAGACCTACAAAGAAGCGTTCCACATCATAAAGAACTTCTCGCCTTACTAGAAGTACTAACCAGATAAAAAATATGAGAATCATTATTTCTCTACCTTGTGGTCTCTAACTACCCACTAAGCACGATGCTAATACAGGTGAAAGGAAACAAATCTAAAGAAATATACTACGTAAGTAAATCCTTACTCGATACTTTTAGTAGGAGATGTTGGCCCTTGTATTAGTAGTAGTAGTCCAAAATAGGAGATCCTTTTTTCAAGCTTATACCATAATTTTATGAACATCATTCCCTCTATGGAGCGAACTCTACAAGCTAGATGTATATGAAGATTGAACATGTGGTCTGTGGATCTTGATGATTACAACATCCAGTTTAAATCATAAACGATGATAAAAGTACAAATCTCGGTGGACTGCTTAACAGACGTTTAGTCTGAATGACCCATATCTACCTCAGACCTGGCTGCATCAACTTGGAAAGTATAAACATATGATGGAAGTAATAACTAAGGCTCATGGACACTAATCCAACTATCATTCTCAACATGTGATATCTTAATGTAATCAATTAAATTTGGATTCCTAGATTCAAACAACGAAGCAAAATACGAGGTTGCGATTGTAAGCCTTCAATTGGCTAACATATGTGAAGCATGACGTGTTTGTTTAATCACAGATTCACAACTGTGGTTCACAAAATGCTCGGCCAGACTAAATCTAAGAAGGATGCCATAGTCCATTATTTCATTGAGCTTAGATGCTAAGCATTCTTGTTCGATAACGTTAATTTCAAAAACAAAATCAAGCGCAGAGATTAGAAAAGTTAACGCCTTGGATTCTTCAACTTGTGTAGTATCAACACCAGGTGTAATATTCTAAGATAATCATTCTATTAACCTCCATAACAAATTTCTATCCATAGTATATTCCTTCGTCATCATGGTTATTGAGGGGGCTGAAACAGGAAAAAAAACTGACGAACACTAATTATGAAATATCAAAATAAGGGGATAATTCAAGTGAATAAGGCTGAAATTTAGGAATATTAAAATGAAAAATTATTGTTTTTCATGGATATTCGACACCCTCTACAAGATGGGCTCACAAAACCTTTGCTCTAATTTTTTAGCCCTGATTAACTATCATTTATGGCGGGAGAATATCCGTGACGGGGAAGGAAGCATCCATTGATGTTACAATGATCTTTATCTAAGGGTCCTGCTGCAAAGATATCACTAGCCTACTATAATGGAGGTTTTAACGATAAAGTCCAGTATATAATTATATATGCGAATATTTCTCCAACGTATCAACTGTGTTACTTGAAACAATTTTAAAAGCAATTTTTTTTTGTAGATGATGTTTCGACCCCATTATTTGTGCATATATGTAAAATATTTATTGGGGTTTACCATATCGTAACTCGTTGGCGCAGAAAAGTTTAAATGAGTCGGTTATCTTTAATCTATATTTATTCTTGCCTTTACATATGTTTTGTTTAATTTGTTACATTACTTTTATATATCTATAAGGCAAGAAACCATATATGAATGCAAAAAGGTAAGTCGAGGTTCCTAAGGTAGTCTAAAACATCTACGAGTGCTTCAGCCTAGCTTCAAAACATAGAAAATGATAAGAACAAGTCTTTAGTCCCTTAACGAGCTTTGACCTTCCAAGAATAATGTAAAAAATGACTAATGATAAGCCAAAATAAGGTTCCATCCCCTGATGAGCTTCGGATTTTGTGCAAAATACGCAATAACATAAAAATTAATACTAAACATGAACTTCAACTCTTTTGGTGCTCGACTACCCCATCATTAAACTAATAAAAAATAAATACTTCAGATTGATTATCCCGAAGGAAGTCATGCATCATTAAAAAAGAAATAAAGTTTAATAGACATGAATAAAATAATAACCTCACATGGTCCTTAGTTAGATCTTGGCTTTTTGGAGCTGATCATTCCATTTGGAAGAAATGTAGTCTGAGTAACAATTTTTTTTTAGTAAAAAATAATAATTGAAAACACAATTCAATAAAAAGTTGCAAGTGATAAATATCATAGCAAAATATCCCAATCATGTGGATTTAGTTTGAAATATATTTTTAATGCATGGGTACTTTGGCAATTAATATTGCCTCAAATGTCATTAAAAGACATATGCACAACACATTTATAATACTAGTTACTGCAGATTGAAACCATTTTACCCCGTAGAACCTCCATTTTCGGGTGTTCCCATTACAAGACCCTTCATCCCAACATTATTACTAATAACACTTGGGGGAGGCAACACAACTTTTGGCTCAGGTGACAGCATATATAGCTCAACATTGGTACCCTGCCCCTCTTCTTCTTCTTCAGAAAACCGAATCAGCTTTTGTCTTTTTATCTCAATGATCCACCCATAAACTGAGTAATCACCTTTTTATTCGCGTGAGAACTGGCTAATAATATGTTCTAGTTCTCCCTAAATTAGGAACATAGTTCCATAAAGTATCCAACTAGCAGTCCAGAAACTCTTCATGAAATTACAATACGAGTTGTTTCTTCTTCTTTGACGTATAACATCCATGGGTGCTTCTACCATTAAATTCTCAAATCCAGTCGCCTATTTGGCCCATTCACCTTGCTTGATCATCAGGGTATCTTCCATCTTTTTATTTTGGGCCAAATATCGATCATGTAGTATATTCTGCTCCATCATTTCTATTCGAGCAATGATACATACAACTTCCCATTCCTCTTGAACTTTAGCTACTTCTGCATTAACAATCAGTTTGGTCAAACGGGAGATTCACTCGTGATATGGCATAGCCCTTCACTGGATTACCCATCGACCAAAACAAGCTACCCTTGATTATATAGCGGAGCTAAAGTGGCATTGGCTAGTAAGAGACATGCACTAAGATAGACCCATCGACTATAATGAGGTATGTTCGAATATTCAGTGGACCCGAAGATGCCTCAGCTAGAAAAACGCAACCTCCTAACATCGTCCATATAAATATTGAGATATAAAGAAAAATGTAACCTGTTATAAGCGGTTCATAAGAAAATGAGGCCACTAAAAGTAGCAACAAAAACCTATAAAGAACGTGGGAATGAAGACATTGGCCTGTGATCAGGAACAACTAAGACTCAAGAATTATTAGGATATATTGGGATAATATATAAAGTTTTATAGTATTTAAAAGGGTTGAAACCCCATAACAATGTAAGACTTTTTCATTAGATTAATAAATAAAAAACGCGTTTATTCTTCCCATATTTATAAGTATTCACTATCACTAAAATCCCTCAACATATTTTGGAGCCGTTCGTGGGAATAAGTGAGATACGTTTCTCTTTTCATATTTTTATGGTGTTTAATACGTCAGGAATAGAGAGGGAAAAAATGAGAGCCCCTCATTGGCATGTTGGGCAAGGAAACAAGATTGATGTTCAGGAAATCCTGGACAACTCGTCGAGTGGCTAATGAGTCGTGAGAGATGATCAAGTAGGTCATTATGCGGCCTACGCGACAGTGGTAAAAATGATGGCCAATCTTAGATGAACACTGACGCAAACACCGGCGGAGTGGTTCAGGAAGAAAAACTTCTAAATCTATATATGTATTCCACCCCCTCTAACGTGAAGATTTTGGAAACTTATAAATAAAGGATCATACGTGAGCACCATAGGGTCGTCCAACGACAGCGGGAAAAGGACGAAGAAGCTAAACAACGCTTCGATGTAATTACTAAAATTATACGGTGCCTCATGAAAAAAAATCATTTCTGATGATGTAGTCATGCAGGACACTCACCAAGAAGCCGGCGAGCCGAGGGTACCTGCAGGAATAAGGGCCATGCCCATGGAAGTGAGCGCACTGGCTAAAGCAAGAGCAAAAAGCAAAGGAAGAAATGGTGAAAAATTCTAACCGGGATGACTTATCCATCAACGTGGCACCTCACAATGACAAATGGCTCAAGGTGATAGAGTAAGATAGGGTAAGGCCTACTATGGTTTCTTATATTTTGCATGATTCTCCATTTATCAAATGCATTATGAAAGGAAAACTCCCTCGTAATTTTGGTTTGCACAAGATGGACTCGTATGATGGACCGGGGAACCCCGAGAACCATTTGGAACAATTTAGGATCATTATTATGGCTTTCAATTCGGATGATATTTTACTTTGCAAAGCTTTCTTCATGGCATTTAAAGGAAGCTCCAACGACTGGTTTATTCACAAACGTGAGGGCGATGCTATCATGGACGTATACCAAATAATGAGTGAAACATTGGCGAGCTACGCACTAAGTTTTGTCCGGGAGATGAACTCCCTCTCATCCTATGCCAAGCTGGTGGCGGTAGAAGCTTTCAAGAGGGGATTTAATCGGGATGGGCCCCTTTTTATAGACCTTATCTAGTTCCCGGTAAATACAATGGGAGACATCTTAGCTAGGTCAAACCAATTTATCGGAGTAGGTCAGTCGATGAAGGCAGATCCTATGCCCGCCTCCCGGTAAAGGCTTCGAGAACTTAAACCACTAAATGGTGACAGTAAGCGTTATGAGGACACGCCCCAAATTGATTCTTCTAGGCCCCAAAGAAGTTGACCACACCCATCTTATTACAATAACCATGGCAAAAAGTGCACGCCTCTCACTGAGAATGTAGCTACTATTGATGAAAAAATACGAAGGGCTAAGTACCAAGCCCCTAGAGGTATGTTAGGAGTACCATACAAGAGGTCACATTCCTAACTTTGCGTGTATGATAATGACCACATTCACCCAACTGATGAATGCTAGTAATTGAAAGAAAAAATCCAAAGGTTGATTGACATCGATGACCTTGTTTAGTTTGTCAAGCAAAAAGAGAGTGTTGTGATGAAGGACGTCGATGCTGGTGTCCCATCCAGCGAGGCACCTAAAAATACAAAAAGAAGCAACAATGCACCATTTTTGAGGGAACACTCTCTTAGGGGCAGACCCCGCGACATGAAAATGATACCAATATGATCTGAACATCCATTTGGTAGATAACTCTTCATATCATAAATAACGAGAGTCATTCGTCGATCTTACGTTCAACGGATTATGATTTAAGGGGTATCATTACCCCCATGAGGACGTCCTAACAATTAACACCAACATCACATGGGTGGTTGTTATTAAAGTACTTGTAGACAACGGTAGCTCGACCTATGTCATTTTTAAAGCAAGCTATGAGCAAATGCTTTAGTTAACTCGGTTTAAGGCGGTATACAAGAACCTTGTTAGTTACGTGAGAAAATAAAGTAAACGCATTAGAGAGATCGAGCTCCCAGTCACAATTAGGCATTGCAACACAAAGAAAGTGGTCTAAAATTTATTTATGATCGATGAAACCCTAAGATCATAACATGCGATATTGGGACAACTATGACTTCACAAGCTCGAGGTTATTGCATACTCATTTAGGCAGTGTATCAAATACCCATCAGCAACTTTGTGGAAAAGATCATACGTAATCAGAAAACGGCAAGGCACTTCTATGCCATAATACTTGACCCTTCTAAAATAGCCCAATATAAATTAATGAGCTCGGGGGTCTGGAATCATAACGGCCAGACATAGCGCACTAATTTAAAAATAGATGACCTTAGAGAGGACGAGAGGGGGGAGGACCCTCGTGGAGAATAAAAATGTGTAACGTTGGAGAAAGCCAAGGTCGTCTGAGTAGGTAAAAAACTTGACCCACTAGTTATTGATAATATAATAGAATTATTAGATAAAAATGAAGATGTGTTCGCATGGAACACTGAAAATTGGTCAGAGTTAATCTAATAGAGCCATTAACAATAATGTCTGACTAGTACGACAAAAGCAACGAACTTTCTCTCCAGAAACGTTAGAGGCGATATTTAAATAATTTGATAAGCTAATCAAACTTGGGAACGTTAGGCAAGCCCAATACTTAATGTGGATAATGAACCTTGTGTTAATGAAAAATAAGAACGAACAATGGCATGTGTGTGTGGATTTCACCAATCTTAACGAAGCGTGCCCCAAAGATGCCTTCGCTCTCTGACGAATTGATCAATTGGTCGATTTTACCTTTAGAAATGAGTTATTATCATTCATGGATGCCTACTCCAAGTACAACCAGATACCCATGAACCCTACAGATGAGGAGCACACTACAGTCCAAACAGAGTGAGGCCTCTATTATTACAAAGTCATGTCATGCATACTAAAAATGGCAGTTCAACATACTAGAGGATAATCAATAAAATACTCGAGGATCAACTTGGCAATCATAAGGAAGTCTACATCGACGACATGATTGTTAAAAGCACCTTCAGAGAATGTCAGCTTGAAATCATAATGAATTTGTTTGAAACACTAATCATCTTAAACTTAACCCTCTTAGATGTTTTTTTTATGTGCGCAACGTAAAGTTTTTAGGTTTTATTTTCTATAAAAAAAAAGATATAGGCCGACCCCTGCCAACTGAAATATCACGTAAGTGCAGCTGCTAACGCGATGCCTCGTTGCCCTTTCCCAGTTCATCTCCAGAGCATCAGACAAAATCTAATATTTTTTAAAGTTCTAAAAGGGGCCAAACAATTCCAATGAACAGACTCGTGCAACACAAAATTTCAAGCATTAAAATAATACTTGACATCATAAGAAGGGATAACAATACCCGAACCTAGAGAACCTCTTTATCTACACTTGTCGGTTTCAAACTATACAGTGAAATATACTTCAAAAACAAGATATTTAAAGGAGGCTGACCAGATGGTCAATTGAGTTGTGAGCATACAAAATCAATTACGAGCCAAGAATACAATAAATGAGCAAACACTATACAATTTTATCAAAGAACTTGTACAATTTTGGGATCAGACAAATAAATAATTCAAGCAGAGGAGGACAACCCCTAATGGGTAGTTGAGGTAGATGGGGCCTCAAACATAACTAGTGGGGGTGCCAGAATCACATTAAGTACACATTTTGGAAATGAAATACGATATGCAATCAAATTTTGCTTAAAGGTGATAAACAACGTTGTAGAATATGAAGCAGTATTGGAAGGTCTGAAATTAGCAAGTATATGCGAAGTTAAAAAATTACTCATTCGATCTGAGACACAACTTGTCATCGGTCAAGCTAAAGTATATTTTGAGGCTTTGCAAGAAAGCGCGTAGGAATACCTCAAGGCCTTTAGAGACTGTAAAGAAAATTACAGCGCGTCGAGTATGAGTAAATACCTCGTTCTGATAATTCAATTGCAGACTCACTCACCAAAGCAACTACGCAAGCAGACAACCCAATTGACCTCATATAAGACAATCCGATGGTGGCGACGAGTGTAGAGGAATTAGATATACATACATTAATAATTATTATCTATTTGAGAGATGAGTACATCGTTTATCTCCAAAGCAAAACTCTCCACACCAACAAAGCAAAAGAAAGTTCCCTAAAAGTTCATGCAACAAAATGCATACTTTTAGATATTGTTTTATACAAGAAAAGTGTGACCTGACCACTGTTGCATTTTGTTTGATAAGGAAGAGACAAAAATAATTTTAACCAACATGTAAAATGGAGAGGCCGGCGCCCACTACTGATATAATAACTTAATTAGAAGATTCATGTTAACATTATTTTATTGTCCTAAACTTATTATGGACACGCAATATTTGGGTAAAACTATCACTTATGTCAGCAATTGGCAAACATGCGGCATTTACCAAGTGAGCCAACGAGCGTTATGCTTGCGTCATGCCCCTTCGATAAATGGGGTATAGATTTAGTTGGTACCCTCCCAACGGCTACATGTAAACAAAAATGTCTCATAGTGACAGGCGAATACTTTACAAAGTGTGTTGAGACCAAGGCTATCTACAGGACAAGAGCTTGAGAGATTTATGATTTCGTACAAAATCTAATTCTTTCTCGATTTGGTACAATATTTTTCCAGAGGCATACAATTAGCCCGCATTTTTCAACACCGTACTACTCGCAAGCTAACAGACAAGTTTAGGTCACAAATAGAACAATCCTAGCATGGATAAATAAACAATTAGAGAGCTCAAAGGGAAAATTGTTTGACAAACTTGCTGAGGTGTTATGGGCATATCGAATTACGCCCCGATCAACAACCGGGGACACCCACTTCTCTTAGTATGTGTAATGGAAGTCGTGGTACCTGCAGAGATTAAAATCCCAAGCCATAGAGTAGCCAATTATTCGGAAGAAGTGCACGACCAAGAGCGAAAACCATCAATTGCCTAATCGAACAAGGATAGACAAAGCAGTGGTTTGACCTGAGCACTACAAAAGTTTAAATAAGAAGCAGGTCCATTTCCAATCTAAAACCTCGACACTTTAAATTATGTGACTTAGTTTTAAAGAAAAGCTTCCATCGAGCTCAAAATAAATATGCGGGAAAACTGGCCCCCGAATGGGATGGTTCATAAAAAAAATTCTAAAAGACATAACGGGGTGTACAAACTGGAAGATTTGGATTGGAATGTATTAAAAAATTCATGAAATGTTAATCATTTGAAAATGTATCACCATGCTACTTAGAGAGATTGTGCACTCTTTTCCTTTTTGGTGGCTCTTAAGGGTTTTTAATGAGGCAAATTGTAAGCCAAAGACATTAATGAATTCATATTTTTCCAAATATTTATTATTTATAATCTCATCAAATAGTAACAAATAAAAATCGCCATAACCAATAAAAAAATAGACTGCTAAAAAATATCAAGCGAATGGGCATAAATGAGCCACGTTTAATTGCCTACGTAGTGAGCCACAATGAGTCCTGCCTAAAAAGAGTCAATAAAAGCGAATTAATTTACAAACCAAGCCTTCAAGGCTACGCTAGGCTCCATACTGAGCTCGAGAAATATAGCTCAGCTAAGCAAGCTGACTCAAATGTCAAGTCTTTAAGACCACACTACAGGCCACACTGAGCCTAGGTTATTGAAGCCCAAAACGTGAACTAGCTTATAGGTTAAACCTTAATGGTCATGAAAAAGTTAGAATTATGTTTAAGTTAGTAAGAAAGACTCCCACCTTATCACCTCCAAATACAAAAAATTATACGTGAGTTTAAACAAATTATTATGTCAATTTACGATGCATAAACTTAAAACATGTCCAAAATTTTAACAGTTTACAACCTAGCAAGATACAAGTCTATGATGGAATACAATTAAATAAATAAATCAATACAACCAATCATGGAATAAAAGTATAATAAGGAAAAAAAATTAAAGTGACCAAGAACTAGTGTGTTGGTACAAAAGCTTATCTACACAGCCAGTTCCAACTAGGCATCATAAACATATTATTATAAAATGTAATCTCATGGCATTGTTTCAACTTATAAAATATAAGCATGAAGGCCTTCGTCATGCTAATTGATAGAGGGCATTCACATAACTCAAACATAGGGGGCTGCTCTATAGACAATGGGCCCAAAAGTAAGATCATGCCCACAGTCCCGACTTTATTCACCTCCCAGAAGATTATCCCATCTTATTACCATCATCATCAGAATAAATAGCCAAAGGGTTAGCATTAGATTCTCTAGAAGGGGGGGGGGGTCTCTGAAACAGCACGACTATAGTTCGTAGATACAAGCGGAGGGGTCTGCTCCCCAATAGCAGCCGCATTGCTCGACCCACGTCACACCAAGCCTTTTAAAGACAAGGATTTTCATACACAACTAGGGGGGAAGTACTCACCACCATGGTCAACTTATCTAAACCAGTGCGTGACTTGCCCTCGGTCTCTTCTGGCTGCACATAAATAGGGTATCCATTCTTCCTCAATACCATTTTTCCCAACGAACCCACAAGTAGAAAGCCTAATTTATCTCGTCCCTTCATCATCCTTTCTCCAATAAGACATTATAACACAGTCGCTATAACCCCTATAGTCAGATATATTCGCAGTAACTATATAGTCAGAAGGGTGTGCATTGTTAAAAACACAAACTACCCAATTTTAATTTTTTGTTTGGACTGCATAACATATGTGTCCCGATAAATTTGATTCTTTGTACTTGGAGCTTTAGATGCCTCTTTGCAATCTTTAGAAATTCTTCTTAGGAGAATTTTTAATCCAAACCTGGTTGGATTCCCCTCATACACACTCTCCAAAAAATATTGACTCTAATTAGTTAGCGGTGGTCACATCTTCTGTAGTAATAATAGTAACATTTTCATCTTGCGACATTGTAATTTCAGGAATATGCCTCAGATTACCGAGAATAAAGAGGATGGGGGTGAATAGACGAGGTACTCGAGGTGCCACTGAGAGTATATATCAGCAAATAAGGGTTCCAATGGATTTACTTCGCGCTTACCGTAAACTTTCCTCCCCACTCATGATATTATCTCGAATATGTACCTTCGACTGAATAAAATTATGAGAGGTCAAGAAATCACCAAAAAAAGAATAATAACTTAATTTAATATGAAAAACTTACTCTAATCTTACATGTCTTCATCCATCTACGTGTTAATTGGAGATTGTTCGCTTCAACATGATACTCCAAGTTAGCCGAAAGAAGATAAATGAATGCTTCCAGTGTTTATCAGAATCAAGTAAGTTAACAATTTTTCACCCACTACGGGTGGATATGTAATAGTAAGGGGCATTCAATAGCTTATAAACATTAATGTTAGTTAAAAAAGCCGATATGCAAATTTTTATGTTTAAGAGTTTTGAACTAACTAAAACAGTAAGCAACAATCACCAACCGTTAGCTGTTAGCCGTCTGGGATACTTTTTAATATATCTAAATAACTCATCAATCAAGTTAAGCAGGTCTAATCTCACTCAATAATAATAATAATAATAATAATAATAATAATAAAGTTGTGTAAAAGTAGGTTTCCCCCTCCCGAGCATGATGAGGATGCTCACCAGGCTTAGGAAGTCTGGGCACTACTTAATCTGGAAAACCATAATCTATCCTAAATCTATGATGCCCTTCTTCTGTCATGCATTTATAAAAGAGGGAAAAGTGATCAAATTAACTGTCCAAAAATCTTTTATCTTCTACCTTATCCACCATTGTAAGGGCTAGGAGAGTATTGGTAATAGCTTTCATCTTCTTTCAAGCTCCTTTGTGAGGCATTTCTGGGGGTAAATTGATAATTTGATTTCAGAAGATGGGAAACCCATAACAAAATAATTTAGGATTTCTAGGGAAGAGGTTGGGACATTTATACATCACTATAATACTACTAATCAACACATAAATAAAATACAGCAGAGAAACAAAAAAGAGTAACATAGGAATTCGATTATTACCTTCTTGTGATCTTTGTAAACGAAGGGACTAGAAGTGAAGAACAAGAGGGAACATGTTAGCTTTATCTATCCAAAAGTAATTCAAACCAGAAGAAATATTCAAAGTAAACTCCAGCATAATTTATATTAATCTCATAATAAAATAAATAAGGATCTGAAAAATAAAAAAGCCCAATATGGGCCTTAGAGTAGCAAAACGTTTACTAATCAAATGATAAAAAGTATATGAAGTGCCATTTTCGTAGTACACACAAGTAGGGGTTGGGGTTGTCAGACCTAGGTATGTGATTTGCAATATGTGGTGTTTTTCTTGACAACGTCACCTTGTCCTAGTCGTATTTTAATCCTTTTAAAAGACGAACGTCTATGTCACTTCGCTTTTGAAAGGATTAGGGGAATTTTTAATAAGGCATAACCCATCCACTAGATTTTACCCATAAACCAGGACGAGCTACCCTCGATCATATAGAGAAGCTGGAGGGGAATCAGTTATTAAGAGACATGCACTAAGATAAACCAAACCAGCTAGAATGAGGTATGCTCGATTATTCACAGGACCTTAAGACGCGCTGCCAGCAAAAAAAAACCTCTAACAGCATCCACATAAATGTCGAGCTATAAATGGGCGATTCTCAAAAAAATAACACCACTAAATGCAGTAACGAGATAGCATAAAGAACGTGGGAACGGAGCATTGACCAATATTGGGCATAACTAAGAGTGGGTAATTATTAGGAGATAGTGAGATAATGTATAAGGTTTTATAGTATATGAAAGTATTGAAACCCCAAAACAACGTAAGATTTTCAATTAGAGTAATAAAAGAAGTGCACCTTTATTCTTCTAGTATTCATAGTTATTCACTATCACTAAAATCCCTCTCCAAATCGGCTTAACATAGAGGGGTGTTTTTAATAAATCTGCCAAATCCAATGAAAAATACATAAAAGCAGTGTTTGTCTTTAACATTTGGTGAAACTTTGAGATTAAGAAAGATTTATGAGAAACCGTTTCTTCTAATTGGCCAATGGTTTGAGATTTTGATTGAAGTTCATTTTCACCATAATTTGAGTACAACACTCGCACTTCATTCTAAGTTTTATCCTCTCATTGGCTTCCCTCTCTACATGAAGGGAAACACTTAACTCTGAACTATTATCAAATAACTCACCAAAAACCTCCAATATTGTGTGAAAATCAGGCCTAAAGTTGGTAGGAGTTTGGTAGACATGATGCATCATGATGAAGGCATGTATCGTCGTCTATAATACGTATAAAAATACATCAACTAAGGGATGCAAACAAACAAAAAGGAAATTCAATGGAGAGCATACCTCTACACCAAGGTCAAAGTACTTCATCGCCAAATCCAAAAATGACAAGTAATTAGGAAACCTTCTACTATTAGCTGAAACAACACAGTTACTCACCACTTCAGAAATCTTCTTCAAAACAAGCACAAAGGATATATATGTCCCAACCAAACCTACCTCATGGGCTAACTCATTTGGCTCATAATTCTTGCCTCTTACATTTACAATTTATATAAAAACTTGGAGAGTGATATGGTTTATCCAACAATTCTCATGGATTTTGGCTTCTTGGGAATCAGAAACTTTTATTTCCTTAAGGGAACCCAAGCCCACACCAGCTTTAATAGAATTTTCATCTACGGTAACTAGTAGACCAACCAAATTTTGCAACTCAATCACATGCTTTAAGGCATTCAGCTTTTCAAGCATATCTTCAAGCGTCTCTGATGCCTTGGCTTCACCTCAACAAATCACCAGTCTTGAACTTCTTCATATTGGAGGACCGCTTCCTAGCAGCTATGTTGCGTCTATTGGTGATTATCTACCCTAACACGATATCAGATTTGGCTTCATCCCTCAACTCTTGTAGTACCATTTCTTTTTTTCAACTTCATCCATCAACTCTTCGTTTATTGTGGTTGCGTTTATCAAGTCTTGTAGTACCATCTCTATTTTCACGATTTTAACAGGTTCAGTCTTCATAAGAACATGATTTACAAGAAACTTTATAAGTGGAGAAGGGATGGTTTTAGTCTTCCTTTTTAAAACATAATCTTGTTCTCAACTCTAGAGCCATAAGTAGTTTTCAAAGATTTTAAAGGATAAATATCTTTCTTTTTACCTTCGGCTCAAACAGACTCATCATATAAATAGTTCAACACAAGTAATAACATTAGGTTAAACACCATTGAGCATGAAATTCCCATGCACCATCTTGGACTTTTAAGAGCACTTATACTTGGTAGCTTCCCTAGCCAGTGGAGTAGAATAAGCTGCAACATCCGGAACTTTCTCAAAAAATCATATCTTGCAACAAGTAACATAGCAACAAATCCTAATTACACATATATAATCAATCTCAAGATATAAAATGGTACCATGATGGAAAACTTACTTTTGAAGCTCTAGGTATATGATCTCAAAAATTTAATATCTTTTATGTTAGTCTTAAATTACCAGAGATGTTTAAAAACTCTTTCTTTGAAACCTTATTAAAGTTTGGAAGGTCAATAAGGATCTTCACCTTATCATACATTACAATGTAAAAATAGATATTCAGGATTCAGTCGATAATAAAAGTTATTGCCAAGAATCTCCTAAAACTGAAATATTAATACACATTTTGTAAAAACATAGTAGAACCAACAAAATCCTCAATGGATTGAAAAGAAAATAGGTGGGATAAATTTGAGTGTCTTTGAATAACTTCAACAGATCCTGACTCAAAGGAAACTTCATCTTAAATATGTAGGTGAATAACACCACCTTGTGAGCATGATAATCCATTGGAATATCATCCATATCCCAGATTCAAAATATTACATTATCAAGAATCCTTCACTCCTCCAACTTATTAGGCTCATATTTAATCTTGGTGTAATTATAACGGTCCTCATACACTTTCTTAGTATAAAAAACATTAAAGCATATCAACACATATTCAACTTTGTTTAGTTGATTCGCGCCAACCTCGACTATATCTGTGGGAGCTCTGATTGACATCGATGAAGTCATATGAGGTGCACTCTCTTGATCTATGACATAAATGATAACGAGAGAAATACCATCTTCATTCACATATCAAACCTTACAATAACTTCATCTGTCATTCGGGGATTCCACCTTCTATAATACAGCACCGATATTGATTCTTATTCCTATTAAATGATAGGATGGTGACCCAAAAAGAACACTGGTAGTGGGGTTTTTAGAGTCATCCCATTCAGAGCGGTACTCTACCTTCAACTGGCCTTTTTTACTGTTTTTGTTTAAAAGCTTGAATTAATAAAAAAGTTAATATCCCTTGTTGGATTCTTTGATTATATTGAAGATAAAATTCCAGTGTATTTGAGTTTCATGAACCAAAATAGACTGTTGAGAATCATGATGAAGAAGATGAAAAAAAACGGGAAATGTGAGTCTAGTATTATTTATAATCTACTTCGGGGCTATCTTGACTATCTAGATAATTTTAATTTAATGACAGAAATTCAGTTACAAGGTGCATTTTTTACTTCTTCCATGTGTGAGATCATAAGGAAAAAACAGAACAGCCACACGAGTGAATCTCCCCCTCAAAGCATGCACTTTCACCATCCGTAGTCACACATGCACCTTCTTCAATAACATTCCGCTTTAATTACAGTCAGCCCCTCAATTAAAGTAATTTTTTTAGTCATGTTTATGTTTAGCCATTGGGTATATAAACATAATATGTATGGAATATTTTTTACCAATAACCAATTGCAACTCGTAAAGCTTCGATCATCCCACATTGAACAAAACTAAATTCGAACAAAGATAAATACTCATCCTACCTTCATGAATCATCCATCGATTCAGACTTGATGACTTAATCATTTGTTTATCCTTTAAAACGGATTAGAGGGCTACTCTCATATACTTAGGCGCAATCCGAAACATATTCAAGCTTACAGAATACCCCCAAAATTCAGTTGAATGTTCTAGCAGCATGCTACATGTTACCGAAACTTTTTTCCTTTTCGCTAAAGAGATTCAGACGAAGGGCTATAATGTAGGCAGGAACATGGTCAGCACAAACCAATCCGGAGACACTTTTGAGTTTTTGTTCGAGTAGTATGAGTTGAAAATCCATCAAAGGCAACACAAACGCATCTAAAGACTCTTATAAGTCCAACCGAAACTAGATAGTGGTATGAATCAATAGATGAACATTTAGTCTAAAACGAGAAGACACATAGAAGATTCGACCATCTTAACTAAATGAAGATAACAAGTACACAAATATTCAATATGGTTTAGTCTTTCCTCGTCTCTCTTAAAGATTATGCGATTAATGATAAGAATGGCCTCTATCCAATCCAATTACCTGTCCGTAAAAAAATAAAAATTCAACAAATTTGTAACTAAACTGAATAACCGAGATAATTAAACAGAGATACGTGACGGAACATAACGAACTTACATTATATACTTTTGTATTACCACTTTACTATGAATAAAATATGGTGATATATAATACTGATCTTGATAATAACACAGATGCCTTGTATAAATCTGTTTTTGTTATTTTTTGAGTTTAAGTCTAACATTCAAATATTGCCAACCGAATTCGTTCTATCAGTATAAAAATAAATTATGTTTCCTTGATAAAATGAATATTTCAATATTCAGTTGTATTTAATTTTGACAATTTATAAAAATTGCCTAACTTGTCGATAACAATCCGAAAGTATCGTCATTCCAAAATCTAAAGTATGTAAATCGCTGTTTTTTGTGTGTGAAAAAACTTTAAATAAAATAAAATGTATCCATACAATTACCTAGGACATACCTTGAGGAGATATGTCGAATGTCGAAAAACAAGATTACTAAACCAAACATAGTAGAAAGAGTAAAGTAGTTGACATAAACTAGAGTACTAATAACACCACAAAGTCCAACCGAGTCGACAGATGGAAAACTCCAATGAACTCCACAACTATGGAAGACGACGGACTGAACCGAGGAGGGAAAAACCTGCACATGAAGAAAAGAATAAGTAAATAAAATACAGTTATATAGGTCAGCAAATCTTGGTGTCATGGAATTTGAACCTAAGATCAGAGAAGATTCGGTAAGAAACCAAAAAAACAATGGCTGGAGGGGAACAAAAAAAAAATGAGTTTCTCTCCTTCCAGACATGGTAAATAACCGCACCGAAACAAGTGCGTCAAATATGACGGTTTCGAGAGTGAGACCAATTTAATACCTCGCAAACCCAAAACTGCCAACATGAGACGGTAAAAGAGAACCCTAGTTTGGAACTAGCATTAGTCACTAAAGACTCGCAAATGAAGTCCAATCAGAAAACTCTTCTCTTTTTAATCTAAATTTTAAAGTAAAATAAATAAAAATAAAATTTGTTTCAGCCAAAATATTATCTTAATATCTTAATAACTTGAGGCTCTCCCAAATAAAAGTTTCTATTTAAAGGAATAAAATTTTCGAACAGGATTCATTAAAACTAAACAAGCGTATTTTAAAAGAAATTTGAAGAAAAAAAACTAAATTATTTTGTACTCGTTTCAAGAATGCTTGTGACACCGATGATAAAAGCTACAAAAGCGTAATCTTCCATCCAAATAAAATACCATGTGTTCGTCAAATTGGCTAACACATTTTTCAATTATAAACTTTTATGTGTTTTAATTATTTGTACAACTATGAATGCATATCTATCGTAATACAGAATAAATAATCTGGCTGGATAAAATAAATATTTATTTTAAAATGATAGTTAAATATACTAATTTACAATTCAATCTATTTATAACCGTTTAATATCAAAATTATTTATATTTAATAAAATACAAATAATTATTCCGTTTTTAAATTAAAATATCCATAACCATATAAACTTTTTATTAATACCAACGTAATTTGAGTGATTTTTTTTAAATTCTTTTTTAATGTTATATTTTTCAAACTATGGTTGTCATTAGTTTTGTATTGTTAAGACGAACAGAACTAGATCCATTAAAGATATATTTAGATTCTTATTTTAATTTTGTTTTCTTAGTTGCGTACATGTAATTGGGTTGCGAAATAAGTCTAGAAAAAGCAAATATGTTGAGTTGGGTAATTACGTGCAAATGTATTGCGAAAATAAGAAGAAACGGTTGTGTAAATATGACTTTTGGTTGCCAAATAAGTCTGATTTTGTGAAAAAACAAAATACAACTTAGTTTGTGAATATAATTGTTAATTTGGTGTGAAACAACTAATTTTTTTTGTAGTTGTGAAATATGTGCATTTTTGTGTTATTTTTTTTTTAAATGTAGACTTTATTTTGTGTTCCAAAATACGTGCAATTTGGTTAAAAAAATTAAAAAACAAATTCACCAAAAATAACGCTCATAGATTTCGTTTTGTTTGTCCTTACAAAATATATATATATATATATATATATATATATATATATATATATATATATATATATTAGAATTATTTTTTTGAGTTAGGATTTGAAAAATATGGTGTTTTGAAAGTTTAAGTTAAAATTATTAAGGATGTACGTATTTGATGTGTTTAACGATATTGTTGGAATCATTGATGTTGCATGTGGTTATTGATAAACTTCAAAATCAATGTAGTTTTCGGTACTTTTAAACTTTTGTAATTTATCCTAATTTCCATATGTTTTTGTTAGTGAATGATGTATAATATCTCATTTAATAAAAATATTATATATTCTTAAATAACATAATTTTAACTAATTTAATTAGTATATTTATACAAAATTTTAGAAATTAAATATTTAATTAATATATTTATATACTATTTTAAAAGTAAATCTTTAATTGATTATACTTTTTTATTTCGTCTTTCTTAAATTCATATAACAGTGGATCTTTCTCGATAAAGTAGTTTTTTTAGGCTGATTTTTTTCCTAATTAGTAGTTTTCTAATCTTTGCAAGAGTATCAAGGAAGAACTAGAATCGGAAAATGTTTACATTTGTTGTGTGTACTATCTATGAATTTGTCCTAGCTTGACTATGGTGTTTTCTTTAATACCAAAAGTTTATGTCCATTTAATATCTGAGACGTCAACAAAAAAACAATGTCCAAACTATTGAGTACCTCCATACAACAAAGTGAGGTAAATAAATCAAAGATAACGATGAAGGCAAAACATCAAGATCCAAGCAATCCAAACCGCATGGAAGTATTATCCCAAAGTTGAAGGGAAATCTCCAAAGAATGTAAGAAAACCAACAAAAATAGTAAGTTAGTAATATTTTAACACAACCAAATAATCTTTGTACCATATAATTTGCAACGAAGGTCAAAGATGATGCGGTGGGATAAGGCGAAACCCAATGAAGGGAAATTTGAAAAACATCATAAAGTTATTATCTTGCCAAATATGGTACAACACCGCACATAAAGTGGTGCACCTAAAATGACTAAGGCAAGTGGACGAGGGTGGTCCAAAAACTAGTGAGGGACAATCCGAGCTCAATTTGAAAAACTTGAGCTTTGTAGAACTATCATCTCAAAATTGTAGGGGGGATGGGAAGTCCATCAAGATATGGTTGATGAATTGAGGAGAGTTACCATATAAGACACACTATGAGGTTGTGGGATAACCCAAAGTGAAGATTTTTTCATGTGTGGTAAGCTTCTCCTGGATGGCGAGCCATGAAATGAAAGAGTATCTACGAATATTAAACTTGTTCCAAACAAGATTGGTCCAAGGTATTTGCGGCTATTAATTATGAGTAAAATGATAGGTACTGATAATTATGAATGTGTTACGAGTATGCTTATGAATCTAGAGTTTAATGTTTTCCCTACTATATGAGGAGGATGAGATTTATAGTGTTACTAATTTTAAGTAGATGGGATTAGTGAGAACTTATGCCTGAATAGATCTAAGTGGGCCAGCTCTAATAACAATTATTAATGATGGATCATACCAAAGGTAGGTGGAAGAGTCATTTCAAATATCATCCTTATAGAGCTTGGAGATAATGGTTCTTAAGTTGAGGATCTTATTCACCCCCAACTAATGGAGGAGCATGACAAGAGTTTATAAATGATTTTATCTTTCACCATCTCTATGAGAACCCATTTTGTTCAAATTGAAAAAGGATTGTCAATTAAGATCGACCATAAATGTTTAAGGGCGGCCGCCTCATTCCATAACCTAAAGTATGGAAACCCAATGTCGCTCTCAAACAAGGTCAATGTAATCTTGGTCTATGTTGATGAGGTGTAAATTGCTTTGAAGATTATTTATGTAATTGTCCGGGTAATGCATTAACTTTAAAATAGAAGATAAAAATATAATTGAGTTTCTATATTTAATAATTAGAGAGATAAAGTCTCAATCCTCTTAAATGTTGTTTGTAAAAGCTTTTATATTCTAATTTTGGTTTAATGGACCAATCTGGTCGGGTCATAGACATGGGTCAAAACCCATGGATAAATTAAGCCCATCCTTCACTTTTAGTCACACATTTTCTAATAATTAAATATATACCAAACACACAGCTTAGTAAAAATTTAAAGGAACGGGGTAAGTCTAGAATTTATCTTAGGTCTAAATTTCCCCATCGAAGAAATTCGACCATATTTATGTTCGTCATACTTAAATATTTCTAATCCTCGTAAACTAGCCCTCTTAGCCCTCTCAAAGGCATTTTGGGAGGGCTAAGTGATATTAATTTGAATTGTACTTGTTTATTCCTTCAAATATAACTTGCCAACATTCCATAACCCGGGTGGTAACATTCATCTGATCCACTTCTGAAGGCGTAGTTCGAAGAAGATTATTGTCTAAAAGTCAGAGTTTTTAACGAATTTTTTTTTTCATGACACGTGTCACTTTTCTATTGGAGCCACAAATTTGTTTTACCCTAGGTAAAGCTAACCAAGAAAATATGAGATTTTTCAACTTCTATAGAGTTTCCAAGCTATCATTATCATTTCTACTTATCTAGTAGGGAACTCAAGCATTTCTTACAGTTTTTATATAATTTTTTATTTATTTTCTCACTTTAGGAATTTATAGAAAGAGAGAGATAATTTGCACGCTAGATAAAGAATTAAATTTTCACAGTTGATACTCAATTCTCCACCAGTGATCTTTTTTCTTCTTCCACCGTATTAACCATCGTAGATTATTTTTTGGACATCATCTCGGTTTTTACATGTTCATCGCCAAAAATGCATTCACTAAAGGTGGTTTGTTGAACTTGTCCAAATTAAAAGAAAAAAGAAAAAATCCAGGGTCGTTGTTGGGTTTCCTGCCTCTTCAAGTGCTGTTCTTGTAACTCACTCTATTGATTACGGATGAGTCTATCCTTACAATAGGCGTAAAGTTTTCTCTGGACCTTCCTTAACTGCTCAGTCATTCAACTTACCAAGCTGTTCACCTAAACCACTCAAATCATATCAATCTCAAGGAACCACCAGATGTTGAAATCCTTTCGCTTTCATGCAGAGTAAGCAGACAATCAAAAACCAAAACTAGACCTTTTATCGAAAAAGATCCATTAGTGCAACAAACAACCTCCAATAATCCTTCCCCCTAAAGTCTGAATAGGAGAGAATACCCTACAACTCTTCCAATTGAGCTTCCACTAAATCTGAATAAAGAGGATAATCATGAAATGCTGCAAGTTATGTCCTTTCAAACTAAAGAAGAGAATGTTTATACTCATCCAATTGAGCCTTCGGGATCTAGTCTCATGGTTATGGAAGAGAATATGAAGGATATTAGCAAACCCCCCCCCCCTCCATGAGACATCTGATCCGACTAAGAAGACTTTGAAGCCAGCGAAGAAGACAACTCTGATGGGAAACCAGGGTAGTGATGGAAAGGGTAAAGGTAAAACCCTGAACAACAGAAACTAAGACTCTTCATACATCTCTAGTTGGATGTGTCGGGCCCAACTTCACAAGGGTCAATGTCAAATAACTTTTAGCTCTAGATAAAATTTTATATGTTTACTTTCATGAATCTGATTTAGAGGCTATTAGATCTAAGTGAGGGTTCTTTGAAACAATTAAGATAAGATTTCCTAAACCTAAAGAGAATCTGGTGACTTGTGATTCCAAGGAGTTAGCAGTTTATACCGATGTTCTCAACTAGGGCCTTCAGTTTCTCTTGGAACTCTAGACCGTAAGATACTTCAGTTTGGTATCGATGTGTCCAAGCCAAGCTAGTCTAAATTCCTGGTTCATAATAATACCAAACACCATAGCATCAAGGCTATCTAAGACTCGTATACCAATGGAACAACTGGTTGTAATTGTGGGGCTATCCCTCAACTCTCAAATTCCCTTCTACTAGTTTAATATGCGAATGAATACCAAATGATGGATCATCTTCTTCAGGCAGATAAAATATGGAAGACATAATTCCTTTTCATCAGTGGTTGGAGGGATAATGGCAAGAAAATCACCTCCCAAATAATTCGAGGCAACTTACCAGATATTCGAAGAATACATGTAGCTCTCCTCAAAATTATTTTTGACCTTTTGTTTTTCCCATTAAATATTTTACTACTTACCTCTAACTTCTTTTTGTATCAGCCATTTCGAAGCCCTATTTGCATCATCTGGCCAACGTGAAGGTCACTTTTTAAGAGGCTGAATCAATGGGCAGAGACAAAGAGGTCTAATGACTTACATTTGTACTTCACTCCTTCCAATTTCAATCGAAGTCATCTCTGGAGAACTACTCCTAAATGAGAGCTGACATGGGAGCAGTTAAGCACTTATCATCGGAAATCTGCCATTCTAGAGAGAACCAAAACTGCTAATAGCAAGTAGTATCTCCCAACCATGAACCGAGCCCATAACCATAATATTTGATCCTCATTCTCTACTACTTTTGCACTCTGAAAGGCAGACGTTAGGGAGATGTTAATCCAATAAAAGGTATAGAGACTTTTCATTTTGAAGCTTTTGAAACTGACTTCCGAGAATCCACAAGTATTTTACCGCCATGGTGTTTGAAGGGGTTCATTTTGAATTTTCAAAAGGAGAACGATGTATTGGGGTATTTAGTCTAGAGTTATGTGAGGCCAATTCTTGAACTGGAGAGACAAGTGAAGTCTTAAATTGAAATCATCATTTATTTTCAAGAGAAGGAAAATAATCAGAAAGCTTATATCGAATAGGAAAAATCTAAAGTTAACCGTCTATTTAAAGAGGTCAAATCAGTAAAAAAAGAGCTGGTCAAGGAAAATTTTGATCGAAAAAACTGCAATTTGATTATGGAAAACTGAAATCATCCAAATATGGGAGATTACTTCATGGAAAAACCAACACACTGATGATATAGCCACCATGAGTGTTTGTTGGGAGAGAAGAACTCTAAAGAAGCTTTTATAAAAAATATGGAAGATGAATTAGCCTCCCTCAAAGAGAAATCCACCCAAGAAGCAGCTGATATTATAGATGCATATGGTGATTGGATGATAGATTCTTTAGACAATATGAATGCATCGACCAAATCCAAAAAAAAATCCCACACTAGCCCTTGGGTCTTTATAGGGGTTGGTCCCAGATAATCTGTTGCCGCCTGACACTTCCATACCCGATCAGCTTAGTATCTGTGAGGATTCACCCAAATGATGGTTCCAACAACAACGATGAAGAAGACTCTTAAAGAGAAAGTTTAGAAGAATGAGAAAAATAAAATATCGATGGGAACGAGCCCAAAGGCCAGTAGATTTTTATATCGTTGCTTTTGTGCAAGCAAAAGGAATTTTGGTTAAGTCATTGGCATGGCTAAGGCATTTTTGTGACATTCTCCCTAAATTTTATTAAGTCATTGGGTAACCAAAGGAATTTTGTATTAGCTATCATCTCATCAACTTAGCTTTTTTCCTCATATATTCTTACTTTCATCTCATAGTTCACTTCATTCCAAAGTAATTAATATTTAAACACCAACCATTCGAAGGTAATCCATTTGAAGGTATAAAAATCTTAATGTTATTCGTAGTTAATCCATTCAAAGGCATAAAAACTTAATCAAATACGCAAGATATTCGAAGGTATTCCATTCGGATGCATAAAAACTTAATCAAATACACAAACCATTCAAAGGTAATTCATTGAAAGAATATAAACATAACATACACAAGCAATTCGAATATATAAAAAACTTAACAAATACACAATACATTCGAAGGTAATTCATTCAAAAGTATAAAATACTTATCATACACACAAGCCATACTTATAAACAAATTTTAAAGGCAAATGTGACAGATTGATAATGATTCAGACACCTCATTAAAACTTCAAGATCCACTATGGTAGGAAATACTATGCCCCTAAATATATACATTAAATCAAAGCAAGGTAAATATTTACAATACAAGTTTATTCAAAATAAAACCTTAAGTGTTCGATATTCCATGGGTGCCTCAAATTATTGTCTTCTTGATCATGTTAAAGGGAAATATAACAAATAATCGCCAAGATAATGATTTTATTTATTTAAGAAGATAAGTTTCATTGTACATAATGTTAATTCCTTAGCTGTTTATCTTGATAACCGAGCTTTACCAGCCTCGTTTACATTCATCATTCTTTAAAGACCTCTGCTCGGTACTATTCATGCTCGGTAAAGTCCTGGTTGTGTTCACATTTAGTAATAGCTTTTACTCGGTTTCCTCTTCGGTTATGCTCGGTAACGCCTGATCGGGCTCGTGCTAAGAAATGACCTTTACTTAGTTTATTTATCGGTGTGGCAAGCCTTGATCAGGCTATGTTGGTCGTTTCATTTATCTCATGTTTGGCTGATTCTCATAAGATGATCTTGATCGTTGTCGTAGTGCCTTGACCTGGTCATCGGTAGTGATGTTGCTGGACAACATGCATGTTATCTTATCATGAAGTTGATGCCCCTCCGTTTGACCTCAGACTTCTATTGATAGTTTCTTTTTCTACTGAGATATTTCCCATTGATCTTAATGTTGATAATATCAACCTCGTCATATCAGTTAATCGATACGTTCCTTACTTAATATCTCACACACCGTGCATTGTCATTATTATCAACTTCTTTTTTTTGTAAAAATACCTTTCTTAAAAACCTATCCCCCACCTTGAATTTCGTTCTTTGTATCTTAGAGACATACATGCTTCTCATCAAACCTTGATAGTACGTCATTCTTAAATAAGCTTTGATTCTCTTTTATTCAATTTAATAGTTGAGCTCTTACCGGCAGTCTTATTATCATCTTCGGAATAATTTTAAACTCTAAAAAAAGGAAAAGTAGACTCTATCATAGTTTTTTTATCCAACCCATGAATCAAAGAAAAATGAGATTCTTGTATAGCAGTATATGGAGTAGTTCGACAAGCACGCAACACTTCTTGTAAATAATTTGGTCATTTGCCTGATGTCCCTTCTAGATTCTTTTTTAGGCACATCAAAATAATTTTATTTCCAATCTCCATTTTTCCACTGGATTGATGATGTAAAGGTGAAGATAAAAAATGGTGAATTTACCTTGATGTACATAAAATTTCCATGTCCGTATTGTCGAATGGAGGGCCATTACCCATCATAATATGTCTAGGAATTCGAAATCTGCAGCATATATTGGAAATGATAAACTTGATTACCGCTTTGGAAATAGTTTTGGAAAGGGGTGCAACCTCTACCCATTTCGAGAAATAATCAATTGGCAAGATAATAGTTTGACATCCTCCAGAAACTGTTGGAAGAGGTCCAACTAAATCAATCCTCATCTATTAAAGGGCATTGCTTTGGATATTGACTTCATAGGAATTGCTGGTACATGTATTGCATTTCCTAATCTCTTAGAATGATCACATCTTCTAACTAAATCTTTAGCATCCGTCGTGATAGATGGCCAATAATATCTTGCTAACAAAACTCTTCTAGTCAGAGCTTTATAGCCACAGTGGGCAGACCCTTTCCCGTCATACAATTCAGATAGAATTAATTGGAACTCATTGGATCCAAGGCAGTGCAACAAAGGCTTACTAACAGATCTTTTATAAAGGGTCCCTCTCAAACCAAAAACCCATATTCTTTAAAATTCAACGTCTTAGCTAGGCTTTTATCTTCGAGTAGGTTTCTTTTAGTAATGAAGTCTTGGATACCATACCTCCAGTCTTGACTCACTATGGATGATATTTGGAAACTTTTTTTTTATTTTCAACTTTCATTTTGGGGGTCGTTGTTATAGAAGGAAACTCTTGTACCATAATCCACGGGTATGCCTCGTAATATGCAACAATGGCTAAAGAGTCAGCCATTGACTTTTCAACTATTGGCACATGTTCATACTCTACACATTTAAAACAAGTAGAAGCATCTCTCTACACTTGTAAATACTTCAGCAACTGTTCTTTATTTATCTCAGATTGTCCATGTGCTTAATGTACGAGCAGCTGTGAATCACTTATCAATCGGGTTCTTTTGGCGCCACGTATTTTAGCAAGCCTTAACCCATCTATTGACGCTTCGTATTCAGCTTCATTGTTTCATTCCTTGAAACCAAAACATATGGCTTGGTACATTGAGTTTCCAAAGGGAGATAATAAATAAATTCATGCCCCACAGCCCATCATACTAGATCTTCCGTCTGTCTAAATTACCCATTCTTTTCCAGGTTTATTGGTTGAAGATTCTTCATATGGTCTTTCCGAACCAAACTCAGCCAAGAAGTCTACTACAGCTTGTGCTTTGATTGATTTTCAAGGAGAAAATTCGATGTAATAATCCCCAACTCCACAAACCACTTAGTCATTTGACCCAATACATCCAATTTTTACAGCATGCTTTTAGGTGGAAAAGAAGTTCGAACTGTGATGGAGTGCGCTTGAAAATAAGACCTCATTTTTCTAGTTACTATTACCAAGGCAAAAGCCAACTTCTTTAAGTTGATGTATATTTTTTCACCATCCAAAAAACTCTTGCTAATGTAATAAACCGAGCGAGGGTAATTTTCAACCTCCCAGACCAATACTGCACTCACAGCATGTTCGGATACTACCATATATACATAGCGTATTTCTTTGATGACCAGTTTGAATAAAGTTTTAGGTGAAGATAAATATATATTGATTTCTATGAACGCCTTATCACAGTTTGGGGACTAACTGAATTTATTGGCATTCCTCAATATTTGGAAAGTTTTTGCACATTTATCCGATGACCTCGAGATAAACCTCTTCAAAACTACCAAACTTCCTGTTAACACCTGAACTTCTTTTGTGTACGGGGGAGGGTCCATTTCCAGGAATGCATCTATTTATACAAGGTCTCCATAGATCCCTTTCTCATTAATAATTTACCTTAAGAACTTTCCGGATCACACTCCAAAAGTGTATTTTTCTGGATTTAGCTTTAAATTGATGCTTCCAAATTCAAGAAAGTTTATTTGAGGTCAAGTTGATAATCCTCTTCCCTTTGACTTTTTACCATCATGCCATCGATATAAACTTCTAAATTTCCCCCAATCTGACTGGAAAATGCTTTGTTGACCAAGCGTTCATAAGTAACCCCAACATTCTTTAAACCGAATGACATTACCTTATAGCAGTGCAACCTCCTGTCAGTAATAAACGTGGTATAATAATGGTAATTTGGATCCATTTATTGTGATTATACCCAACAAAGGCATCCATTAAAGATAAAAATGTATTTCCCAATCTGGAATCCACCAACTTATCTATCCAAGGAACAAGGAAAGGATTTCTTTGGGATATGCCTTGTTAAGATCTGTGAAATCAATACACATTTTCGATATACCAAATTTATTTTTTATGAGCACCGGGTTTTCTTTCCATGATGGATACTGAGATTTCCATATATATCTTAATTTTTTTAATCTCTATACTTCGATAAAAATAACTTCAGATTTCTCTCTAGAAATATCTCTTTTTTTTGTATCACTGGGCCCACATCAGATCATACATATAGCTTGTGACTAATTATACTAGTTGGCACGTCTGTCACATCTTCATTACACCATGAGAATATATGAAAATTCTTTGATAAGAAAGACAGTAACTCTTCTTTTAATTCGGATGACAATTCGGCCCTAATTCTGACATTCTTCGCATTCGCTAAGTTACGTACTTCAACCTATTCGATATAGATTATTTCACTATGAGTTTCTCTTGGATTATCTATCTTGTTTGGATCCAAAAAGTACTTAAGTAATTGTTATTCCTTTTTAGTTTCTATATTCTCCAGAGACTTTGGAGTAAAAACAGTGACATAACATTCCATAGTCACGTTATGGCTGCTCCGAACCATCCATATTTGACCTCTAACTGTGTATTATAAACATTGATGAACCGTTGATGCAATTTCATGCATCCTTTATAGCAAAGATCTGCCAAATATAGCATCATAAAAGGTCGGACAATCAACCACTACATATAACACTCTTACCATTTTCTTAAATGGTCATTTGCCAACAATTTCCTCTGCTTCGAACTCCCTAATGACATTCGCAGAGTTGTCTGTAAATCCCACAATGGTTTTGTTTGATCGGATAATAACTGGAAGGTTCTTCACTTTTTTATAGGTGGATAAAAATAACATATTAGCTGAACTACCAGTGTCAATTAAGATTCGTTGGATTTCTGTTCCCTTAATAGATTCCCCTATTACCACGACATCTTCTTGTGGCCCTGCAATATTCCTTAGATCATCTTCGTAAAAAACTAGGAAGCGGGCAGGGTTTTGGTATTGATGAGAATACATGTTCCCTTATAATTGAATGGTCATGCTAACAACATGCCTTTTCCTGGAGCATCTTGAAGGTGTTTTAGTTGTGTCTCCTCCGAATATTGTAATTATTCGAAGAATTGACATAGTATAAAAACCCTACCATCATTCTCACTTATCGCATTGATTCGATTTCGATCCGGATCAGGGCCCAAAAATTAAGAATCCATATCAAATTATTCAATAATACCATTGTACTTTCTTGTTTGGGAGCTTCCATGATTTTTCATCGGATAACAGGTGAAGGTATTTGTGCCCTACTTGTGCTCAGTTGCTCACATATCTATTTTCTACTTGTGATTTACAGAATGTGGTTAATTTCCCATTTTCAATTAAGGATTGTATCTCATGCTTTAAAGCGATACAAATCATAGTATCGTGTCCCACCCTATTATAATATTTGAATAATTGTATGTTTTGATTTTTCTTTGGAATCATAGGTGTAGGCCTTCAGAATTGCATAAATATTTTGGACTTGTCGTAATTTGTTGCAACATTTTAACGCACCTCCACAAAATAACTTGCTTGGATGCATTGATTCCCCCTTGGCCTAGATTGTTTCCCTTGATTAGATTGGCTTGGTCTTGGCCGATGAGAGCCTTATCTGGAGTCTCTCAGATGATTTCTAATCATAGCTTTCTCCTGGCTATTTTCTTGTAGAACATGGGTTGTAGGACAGGTCTATATTGACGAGGTTTACTTAATCTTTTAGTTTCTTCCATAGTGATTTGATTTCCAAATTGATTTAACGAACCACGCAAAAGTCATTTCCTTCTTACGGGCCATTGAATCAGCCAACTCACTAGCTCACACCTCTTGTCTGAGTGCAACTATAGCCGCCTGTTCGAAGCAGTCTACATATTCATCTTTGGTTTTCACAAAATATTGGGTGTAATATTTTAACGAATCATTAGGGTGTTTCGAATAATGGATTATTGTATCTTCATTCCACATAAGTTATTTACTTTCCACAAATTACCTTCGGAAGGTCATCCAAAATATGTCGAAATTCTTGATTGATGTGGTAATCTATCATACCAATCAAGATGAAGTCCTTGAAAGTTTGGGAAAAAACTCTGCACATTAGTTTGTTATCATCATCAAAACTCATCATAAAATTCTTAAAATTCTCAAGATGGTTATTGGGTCTTGAATCCCATTATACTTTTCCATCTTTGAAATGTCAAAATGCACATGTAAATTTCCAGAGAGGATTTTCGAAGACAAAGTTGAATGTCTCCAATTATTTCCTTCACTGAACATGTGGTCCTCATTAGAAGTGCCAACGATCTCACGCTTAGATTTTAAGATGAATTGATCATTCAGTAAGATATTTATACTTTATTCGGCTGACCTCTTGATCTTTCCCTGGTATTCTTTCTTTTTTCTTGTACCATTTCGGCCTATTTATTTCCTCGAAGAATCCTTCTTACTTGATATATGATATTTTTTTGAATTTTTTTATCTGAATTTCATTTCTTCTTCTTAGACAATGATCACTACTTGAAGAAGATTGGAAACTTGTGATTCTCACTCTGTTATTAAGCCCTCAACAAACTCTGAAGTGTTTGAGATATATTTAGCTCAATATTCCTTTTTAGATTATTGGTATGATTTGGGAGACTGGTCATTCTAACCTTGCCTCGAATTAAGTTGGGAATTATTATCTGGCTCGTTAAATTTGGGATACTCTAAAAAATGTTTTCCCCCTAAATCCTTCATAGCCTACCTCTAGGCTCTCAATGCTTCAATTTCTACTCGTAATTTGATTACGCTCCTCTTACATGAAAAACCTCTCTTAAGTATCATTATCATATGACATATGCTCATCTTCGACTCTAACCTCCTCATTTTCAAGAATGAGAGGTTTGTTAATGAATATGACAACCACTCATTTAGGGGAAGAATAAATAATATTATATGGGTCATTAATAAAAACTAAATTGTTTCTAAAAATGCTGGACTTAATACTATTATGAAAAAAAATTGGATTTACGGTCCCCAAGCTTAAGCCAAGTCTGGCGACTTCTACTTGAATAAATATTTCTCATCCCGACTAAAAAATAATAATTATTTGAGGCGGTAATTTCAGCCTCAATGAGAGAAAGGTTAAGGGGGTCATTTATAAGGTTATGATGGGCTTGAATGATGATGGACTAGGCATTGGAGACACGTTCTAATGTTACTAAATTTACTCTTATTAAAGTGGGAGAGAATAGTTTGTAGGCGTTTCAACTTTGTAGGGATGATAGACATAATGCAACCTTCAATGGAAAGGTTCCAGTTGTTAGCAAAATAGAAAAGGTAACCAAGATGGGATTGCCACAGCTTAAAAATCTAAAATATTTTTTGATAAAATGTCACGGGTATTCAAATTCAACGTAATTAGGGTATGGTCGCAGGTGCGTGGGTAGTCATAGTGAGTAACAGAACATATAAAGCGATCATCTCAATTGTTGTTGATAAGAACCAAGTTAAGCGATGAAATGAGGTTAGAAGCTTGCTTGTTGGACAAATAGAATTGGAAATCAGTTGTCTGAAGGTCACAAAGCTCATTATTGTAGCAACAATTATTGAAATTGTTAATAAACGAGGTACATAGGTCTAAAATTTTTGTTCGATCCTTTGGCTTACGGATAACATTAAACTCAACAAGATAAATCCAATAGGTAACTTGGTAATGGGAAGATACGAAAGAAATATCACACCAAAGAGGGTAGTGTCCGGATGGTTCATTGAACTTGTAAATAACGGAAATAAAAAATGACATTCTATTCAAAATATAGGTAAAATAGCAATCAATAATCTGGGGGCGGGGGATGTGTATCATATATTGACTCTAAAAATACTCGGATTTTATACAATCTAAATTCTACCTAGCGGGTGCATACGGTTATTGGTCTTACAATGCCAAAAGAGAAGCATAAAGCGCATAATCCATCAACATTATTATCTTTTACTTTGGTTTATAATAATCATATAAATATAATATGATTTGATAAAACATATTCATTAATGTCTTTTTGGTGGACAAGATCATTAAGACCGCATAAATTCCAAGATAAGATAATCATAATAAAAAAACGAGCTTACTTGATTTACTAGTCGAGGAACATATTGTCCTCGAGTTTCTCATGAACAATAGGAAAATTAATGTGTGTCATGTTATATGGGATATTCAAGTTGACTTTAGTGGTAGCTTGTTCAAAATCAGGTAACTTCAAAAGGATTTTCCCGTGGGACCTAATGATCTTAACATCAACAATGTGGTCAGCAATCCTCTTACCATCAAGACCAATCATAAGGGAATTATAGTTAGGGGAGACGTATCACTATTACTGAAAGTGATTGGCAATAGTTGATTTGTGTCATTGATAGGTTTTTTGTCTAGTTGACGAGAAGAAACCATCGAGTTATCAGAATGAGATAAGGTATGGGCATGGGTATAGTTCACAATGATGTATCCAAACAAATTGCATTTACTACATATGGGTGGTAAGCCTTGATACTCAATATAGAGTGGGCTGGGAATTCATTGGCAGAATTCATAATAATTTATATCCTAGAAATGTTCTAGCAAACGTTATTCATGGTATGTGTATCTACTTATATGGGGGTTACCAAGGAAGAAACCCTGGATACTCGGATCTTTTTCCGACCATAACTCATGGGTAAGATCTTGGAATGTAAACTAGATCATGATGGACTTCAAGGGGTCTTTCACAGAAGAGGGCATATGCCCCCATCTTTTGAGAAATATTGGATGGTTATTAAAAATGCACAGAGCCGTCTCGAGAACTTGGGTGACGTTATCAGTAGTAGAAACTTTGGTACAAAAATGATTTGATGGATTTTGATAAGGGTATAAAATATTGGGGGCTTAAATTTAGTAAACTAAAGTCTTATGTGACAAATTTTATAGTTGAATGATAGTTTTTGGACTCTTTGTAAATATGAGGGACTGAAGTGTAATTAACCTATTTGTGTAACTAATTCTGTTACACTAAGTCTGAATGCCTATAAATAATGGCTAAGGCTGTAAATAAAGAATACGACATTTTAATTATTTCAATCTTACTTTTACTTTAGCTTTCTTTCTCTATAATCAAACTCTCTCTTTTTCTCTCGAGAACTAGATTTTCATTAGTTCAATCTGGATTAAATTTTTACTTCCAGAATTTGTCAACTTTGAGCAGTTCTTCGATAATTTTGAAGTCATCAACCAGTGTTAGATAGTAAAATGGAAGAACCGGTCCATTCGATACCCCAGTCATGGCGAGAAAGTCTTTGATGTAGAGAGGAGTATGGCTTAGTCTAGAATCCATAATCACGGACAGGAGTGTGAACCACAAATTTGGTATCGCTTGTATAGGACATACGTCCAGGATTTTGAATTACTCCACTATCATCAGATCTAGTGCGAACTGAAGACCCCAATTGATGATCTCTGGATAAACCACCAACTCATCTGCTCCACAATCTAGTAAAGTCTCCCCCTCTTTTGATTGAGTTTCTTCTGAATCAGCTTCTTTCTCAGATGCATCGTCTATTAATTGAGGAGTATTTGAGTTTAAGATATGGTTTTCCTCTTGGGTATTCGAGGGAGTTTGTTGACATGTTATGATGGTCTCAGCAATCTCCCTCGGGGAGGAGATAATGGTGTAGGGTTATTGGTGATGTTATTTGAAGAAGTGTCTGCCTCAAAGTCTCTTGTAGCTATGAATGTTTTCTTTTTAACAGAAAAACTACGAGAAATATGAGCTTGTGGCTTAATCTGAGGCATTACCTTGCGTGATGTTCGAGGAGGATTAGAATTGGTAAGTATTGTAACTTCTTTGAATAGATGAGTTTGGAGCTCTTTTACGATTCTTTTGAGGATGAACAAATGAAGAGACTGGAGAAGAATTTTGAAGCGCTGATGACAAAGATTTGCTGGTAAAAGTTGTTGACATTGAGGGATGGATGAACTTGGAAACACAAGAAACTTTGATTTGGTTTGAAATTTCCATAAAATATGGTTTGAGTAGAGAATTGAGGAGAACTGTTTATCAATTATGCAACTCTATACGAAATAACCCTTTGGCTGATACAAAAATAATCGTAAGCGCCAAAAACAGGTTTTTAGTTGTTGAGGATTTTTGCATAAACTAAGTCGAAGAAGAATCTTCAAATTAGTTCATAAAAATTGAAGAATGACTGAAAATTATGAATATTCAAGTGAAATTAGCCAAAAGATTGGGTGTTTAGATGAAGGTAGCTAAATATTAATTGGGTTGGATGAGCTTTCTCTCACTATAAGTTATTTGTAAAACACAAGAAATGAATGAGAGAATTATTTATAGAAGAAAAGGAAGAGAGAGAAGGGTCAGAGAAATGAAAGAAATGGTAAGGATGATTGGGTAGAATATCAAGTGGTTGCTTGTAGAAAAGATAGCTGTCAGACCTAGTGGTAGGCCAAGTACCTAATAAATCATCGCATATGTTCCATACCACTCCAAACATTTCTGACCGTTATGAGAAGGCTAGCACATGTTTTATATATATATATATATATATAAATGTTTGAAGCGCTAACACAAGGTTAGGCTAATTTTAAGGTGAATACACGTACAAGTTTATTCGAGGATTATAAGTATGAAGTTAAACAATTATGAAGTGATATACATTTAAAGAAGCATTGAGAAATGCATTTGTTCGAGGATAATATATATTGTCAAAATAAACAAAGAGGAAGAGCTAATTCGGAGCAGATTGAACTTTGGCAAGGAATATTTTCTGTCTATTACGATTTCCGATGATAACTAGTTCTTTTTTATTGTCTTTCATAAGAACTAGGGGGTTACTGATAAAGATATAGAATATTAGGGTCTTAAATGTAATAAACTAAAGTTTTATATGACAAATTGTATAGTTGAAGAATATTTTTTGGACTATTTGTAAAATGGGGGACTGAAGTGTAATTAACCCATTTGTATAATTAATTCTGTTACACCAAGTTTGTACGCTTATAAATAATGACTAAGGCTGTGAATAATGGATACGACATTTTTATTAGTTCAATCTTGCTTTTACTTTTACTTTCTCTCTCTATAATCAAACTCTTTATTTCTCTCTCAAGAACTAGATTTACACTTACCATATTTATCTTGTATTCTTCTAAACCATGTGTGTCACATATCCTCACAGTAATAGATTGAACATGATAAGATTTAGATTACTTACCGAGCAAATACCTTGAGTTACACTTTACCTACTCGGTTTTGTCACCATTTATTGCATCTGGTGGTAAAACAAACACTCTATCTTCAACATAGAGGTATCAAACTTTCTCAGCTATCATGATTGATCTTATACCATTGTTAGGAGCCACAATATTGGCCCAGCTTTTTGAAGTTTAAATCAGAATGGTCGTGGGTACGTTATGGTTTGTAGTATTCATAAAAATATTGATTGACGGGGAATATGCATGTTCACCATAAGGGGGCACTATAAAGCATATTGAGAGTGATAAATTGGTGTAGCGAGAGTGGGGCTCTAATGAAATTTGAACGGTGTCTTAAGAAGAAGGCTTGAGAAGCGCTGTAACCACGGTTTCCCAGCGAATGTTTGATGATTTTTCCATGATTTTTGCGACTATAAAAGACTGAGAACATATTATCAAGAGAGAATTTTCCAATGAGATGAGGGGCCCAAACGATGTATGCCGATTGAGGGAAACAGAGGAGGAAGATGTGTGGATGATCTTTGAACAGATGCGCAACATGTGATACATAAGGATACTGGATGGACAATAAGAGGGGTTAGGAAGGGTTTGTTGCTCGTTGGGGTTTAAAGTCTTTGGGTCTGGTTGTGTGTGTTCGAGGTAAAATTAGGACTGACTATGCGAGGATGGTTAAAAATCTGTTGAATGCGTCTTCAACATGATAAGGGTTTGGCAATATGCTTGGTACAGAGGTAATGAGACTCAAATTTATTATTTGTACATGCATGGAGGAGACGGTACACGTGACAGAAACTTTTAATGTGTGGGTTGTTGAACACGTGGTTTTCGTGGTAGTGTTCAGAGTATGGTTAACATCATCTTTAAGGGGCTCAGGAGGTGAATCGCAACAATGAAAAACATTTTTAAGGTCTCAATGTTACTAATGATTGGAGTGATACTTATATCATGGATTTTACAGGAATCCAAAATTGTTTCGGAACATAGAGCATTGATGGAGGGAAAGTGGGAAGACCTCCTGATTTTACCACAATCATGTGGTCCTCGCATAAGGAAATCAGATTGAAAGAGGCAAGGGTCACCAGAGAAGATGACCGTGATAATTTCCAACTTGGTTTGGGGTGTACCAAAGTCGGTCTCTAACATATCTTTTCATCATAAAATTGCATGCGTGAATGGGTAGGCTGGTTCAGAATAAAAGAGGTTTGTTTTCCATCAAACTGTGCATCTCTTAAAATACGATCTTGCATGCTCGATCCTGAGCTTGAAAATCCCTAATAGATCTCAAGAAACGAAGGGATCTTGCATGCACGAAAAGAGGGAAACCGTGCATCGACACTAAGAAGCTAGTATCAACAAAACCCGACCAACTAGGAGAAGAGTGTAAAGAACTTGTTGATCATCGTGTTTCAAGAAAAAAGGGATGTGTCACATATAGCCTGAGAAAGATACGGAGTCATCATGTGAAGGAAATAATCATTATTCATATTGGTCTACGTGTGAGCAATGAATCATGGGGTAACTTTCCTCAATGCACTTGACTTCTTCTTAGAGGAAGATATTTTTTTCTCTCGACTTAGAACTCTTACAAGTGTCAACCATTAAGGGAAAGTAAATGAAAATGCAGCGGAGGATAAAGGTTGGTTGTTAGTTAAAGTGATTTTATAAGTACAGCATATAGATGGAAAGCTGAGAGAGAGCTTAGGTCTATGGGTGGTGAACTCTGGCATGGTGGCAGAGTTTTGGCGGGAGTCTATAAAAACCATCCAAATTAGGTGGGAGGTATGTAATCATTGTTAGGTTACCGTGAACAATCTCAAGAACAAGATTTTAGAGGATTTTGATCTAACATTAAATGAAGAGAGAGGAGGTCGTTGGCAAGCCCCAATTGGAAAATGTGACAAGACATATATCAAAATGGAGAATGTGTAGAGTTACTCCGTGATTTATACAAACACAAACGGACCTACCATTTTTAAACAATAAAGTGGAGAATGTTTTATAATCATCAATTTGGGTGAAACGATGGTGCACGTGGAAACGTGTATGATGGTCTGCAAAACAAAATAAAAAATTCTAATGTAAGTTGTAAACCAAACCGCTAAAGACACGCGGGTGAAAAGAAAAGTATGCTAAGTTACCAAAAATAAAAAATAAAATTACATTTGCCCAAATTTCTTTAAAACTTTGATGAAAAATGAGAAACACGTACTAACATAGGGCGAGATTGTAATTCTCCATTTTTTTATACATAAATAATTGATAAAAAGAGAATAAAAAATTGTTTGCAGGAATTCCAAATGTGTTTTTTTTTCAATCTAACTGAAATTGCTTTTAAAAAAACTGTATTTAAATTAAAATCTAATCAAAAGCCAAAACATAAAGTATTCAAATAAATACATCACAAAAAATTTAAAAAGAAACGTTTAATGTATATATATAGTCGGGCTTTTTATTTTTACTATCTTAATGAAATAAAAAGATTACTTAATAAGACTGATCGAAATAGAAATTTGATCTTTCGCAAAGTTTAAAAAGATTAATAAAAATAGGAATGATTTTAAATAAATAAATTTTAGTAAATAAACATTTCAGCGGCTGAGAGGAAATAAAAGTAGGAGGGAATTTGAAAGTAGGATCTGGAGGTTTCAAGCTCATAATTTTACCTCCACACTCTCAGTTGCTATCTCCACTCAACCACCCTAATGGAATCTTTTTGGCAAAATTGTCTGCTCGGCTTCTCTACCACGCTCTTGCCAGCAAGACCCCTTCATTGTCGCACTTTAAAAACTCATTGACGCTCTGGATCCCTACATTGAAGCAGGATCTGTTTTTTCCTGGGAAAAAAACCTCTCTTCCTCAATGGAGAGGGAGGAATTCTCGCCTCTCTTTATAAACCCTAATTAGGGTTTGAGATCCAAGCCGTCAATAGCTATTTTGAGGCGATTCAATCCCCTCTTTATAATCAGATTTTTCTTTTTGAGTTTTGAATCGAGTTTATCCTTTTCTTGGTCGTCTCCTTGTTAAATTTTTTCTTTTTGTTTCATCTTCTTTCTTTTTGGGGATTTCATAGCTTTTGTTTCCCATGGATATACAGTGGTCTTCCTGAATGGGTTTAGATAGGAATGGAGAAGCTGTACGAGGTACTTGGTTCTTGGTTGTCCAGCGACTCTTCTGAGCGAGGATTGATAAGTATTACGGTTGTTGGGGACTTTGCTGGCTGTGATTTTGCTGGTCGTGATTTCGGCGTGAAGGTGCATGCACTAGTAAAACAGGCACCCTCCGATCTGAAGTCTACTCTTTGATTAGAAGTCTGAGGCGATATTATCCACCAGATCTGCCTCAGATCTGGTTCGTTGTGTTTTGTGTCTACTGCGTCAGCGTTGTGTTTTGCGTCTACTGGGCCGGAATCTGTTTGGATTATATTTTCGTTGTATTCTTGTACCGGAATCAGTTTCTATAGAATTTCTGATGTATTTAGGTGCCGAATCTTTATCGGCGGTAGTATTTGATGCCGGAATCTGTTTCGGCCGTTTGCAGATGTGATAGGCTATGTGTATTATACTGTAAATTTTTTATTATAAATTTAATGGTTTTAAAAACCAAAAAAAAATAGGATAGCAAAATTAAGGAGGTAATACAAAATAATTGGACACGTATACGGTCATTAAACCAGCAACCACGTATTGTCTGGACAAGCCCACTCTCACTTCAAAATGCGCCCACTATTCCGTTATCAGTCACGTAGCCCGATTATTCACGAAACAATAAAAGAATGTCATTATCATAGTTACTTAAATATATAATAAGCTACTAACGTCATTGATACATAAAAAGTAAAATAATATTTTGTTAGATCCAATTATTGTCTGATTTTATTAAAAAAGATTTATTGATATCTCAAAAGGAATTAGTTATTCAAGTTAGATAAGTTTTTAAAAAATTTAAATTTCAAAATAATTTTTAATAAATTATATCTTATTCTTTACGATAAATTTTATATTTTAAACACAATTTAATTTATTTTTTTATGATAATACTATTAATTGATTTTTTTATTATCAATTTTAATGTTTTTCAAATAAACTTGTAAAACTGGTTACTTGTTATTTATATATATTATCACAATTTGTCTGGTTATTTTAGATTATGATTTTTGTTTAAGAGCGATCTTCTTGTTTATTTTAATTTGGACATAGCTTTCGTTAAAGTCGGTCCTATTACGATAAGCAGCCCCATTTTTAAGTACCATTTATCTATTTTAACTATCCCAAAATTATACCCAAAATACTCATTAAGTTCTAACCCTAAACTCTAATCATTCCCAAAACAAAATCAACCCCAAAACTCGAACATCTCCCTCTCCTCTCGTTCTTCAAACTTTCAAAACACAAAATCACAAAATTAAGATTTTCGGCTAACCAAAAACCGTTCTTCAACAACTACGGAACTAATCCAACAAACAACAACAAAGGGTAAAGAGAAAGAGTAAGAATCTTTTTTAATAACTTGTTTTGGTTACATTTAGTTTTTTTTTATGTTTTTCTAGATATATGTTATTTAGGTTGTTAGAATAGGAAAATGAATATTTATTTAGGTGTTTCAAGTGCTATATTGATGTTAGAAGGCTTGATTTGTGGTTGAATAGATGTTTTAGGGTTGGATTGAAGATGGTTTTGAGTTATTTTAATGGTGTTTCGCGACAGTATTCTTGAACCCCGTCGGGTGAGAACATGTTCACCCGGCGGGGTTGCCTATATTCTTTCCAGTTAGATTATAAACTCCGCCGGTTGAGGCTGAGTAGTCCCGACGGGGAGGATGTTTTTTATTTTCAGGGTAGTTATCTCCTCGTCGGGTAAACCCAACCTCACCCAGCGGGGACCTAGTCGATTTTAAGTTTGAGTTTTAAAATTACTTATATTTTTGTATGCACGAGGATCCTAGACCGGATAAAGAGAGAGAAACGAAAGTAGCAAGGCGTGAACGGGAAGAAGCACGTCTGCCCAAAAAAGGTGATGTTGGTGGTAGTCAGCCGAAAAGCGATAGAGCCGAACGTGGGGATCGCGCAATGCATAAGGAACGCTCCATGAGACATAAAAAATACGATGCCACAAGGGAGCACGGATTACAGCCATCTCATCCACGAGAGGTCCTTAGGCAACGTTGTGCGTTTAGAGACTCCGAGGAGGAGGAGGAGGCGGAGTTACCCGAGCTATCACCTCCACGGGAGGTCTGTACCCAAGGTCGTCCAACTGATCTAGAGGGATGGAGGAACCTTTTCTTAGAGCAGAACAATATCATTATGTTCCCGGAATATACGCAGCACGAGGCCAACTTCACATTCATGGACAACGTAAGTTTTTAGAATTTCAGATTTAATTATTTATGTTATTACTTGAACTATATTTTTTACGGTGTATCCATGTTTTTTTCTTTGTTCCAGTCTCAATCTGACATCACGGTCCAACCGAAGTACAGGCTACTCGGTCAATGGGATCTTAGCAAACAGCTAGGGGTGAATGTTATATTGGACTTTGTTTTGGCCACTTATGCGTCATCTACCGAAATTCAACTCGCACCAACAGTTGGATGAGGTGTTCATCGAGAGGTGGCACAAGCAGAACAACACCTTCCAAATCTTCTTCGACGAGATGACCATCACGTTGGACGACGTGTATGTTATTATCGGCCTCCCGGTCGATGAGAGAATTATCAACGCCTTCAGGATAGAGTCGATAGATCATACATATGCACGATATGCCTCGTTGTTGGGAGTTCTGATGCAAGTCGTGCAAAAGGATATGGAGGCACATGAAGGGAGTGGTTTCGGCCTTCGATGGCTAAAGGAGACGTTTTCCGGGGCCGCATATTTGGATTTCAACGTCGTACTCACTACGGAGTTGAAGAAACAAGCCGCGAGGGCATACATCATGTTCTTCCTCGGATGTATGATCTTTACGAACACTAGCCAAAGAAAATCCAATGCAATATTCTCCATTATATCGAGAACTTCGAGAAATTTAATGAGTACGCATGGGGTACTTGCACATTAGTATGGATGTACAAGAGCTTGGGAGGTATTTCGAAGCACTCATTAAAGAGCCTAGTTGGCTTTTTAGCGTTGTTGGAGTGTTGGGTGTAATCACTTCCCTGTCTTCCGGGCGGCGGTTAATCTCGTTATAGCGCGACCGATCCAAAGATGCTGGCGTGGTTGCCGAGAAATCTTACCGAAGAAATTATTCGTGGGAACCGATCTTAAGATGCTGGCGTCGTTTAGATATTTGAGTTAGAAGTTTCGGATTATAAAAAGCTAATTTATATATATATATATATATATATAGTTGTTTGTTTGATTTCTAGTTAGTTGTATTCTTTAGGGTAGGTATAGATTTACGCTATTAAGATTACTCGTAAAAGCAAATAGGGCTGAAATGCAACATTTCGGTTTTGTGAAGAAACTTTTGTTGTCGAACAGATTCTCGCACGAATCATGCAAAATAAGCAAACCAGAGTGTGAGAATCGAGATGTTCCTCGCGGGATGTTCAAGAATCTGCATGTTTCACGCACGAATCGTACGGAAATCTGGGTGTTCAATTTATTATTTAGATATGTTAATAAATATTTTTTGGAGAATAAAAACTTTAAAATTTGGTATTTTTATTATTTATAGTCGTTTAAATCCATGTTTTGAAGATAGTACGGATGTAAATAATTTTGAAGTGTTTTGAGTTGGTTTTTATAATATTGTTGTTAGTACTTTTAGATCGTAAGTTTAATTAGACTTTTTTTTATTGTAAGTTGAATTATATGATTTTTTTAGTGAATATATTTTGAATAATTCAATATTTAGAAGAAAAATAAATAATTTTGAAAGCTGAGATCTAATAAAAAGTAGATTAAAATTCAACATAGCTTTATAATCATTTTTTATCTACTTTTCATGAATATTTTAAAGAAGCAACTTAAAATAATAACATACCTGTTTATTAATCATGTATATTTGTATATTAATTCATATAAAAAAAATTAATTTTTTTATTTATTCTCATAATTTATATATATAATAAAATTTATAAACAAATATTAATAATTTTTATTATAGGTAGATATAAAAAATAAAATTAATATCAGTATACAATTAACTCAAAAACATATAAAATTGATGGTTCGTTATGATTATATTTTGTGCCTTGGTTAGTTTTTATTTATTTATATTTTCGTTATGATTATATATATATATATATATACTTTCAACTAAACTCATCAAAAAAAATTAACGTTCTCACAAAAACGAGTTCGACAACAATAAATTTAAAATATTTTCCACCTCGTATAGTTTAACCTTCCGATTCTCTTATCCAATAATGGTAAGACGGATCGTATGATAAGATGTTTTTAATGATATTAGTTGTGTTATCCTCTTTCATATACATTTTCCTCTCATATTTTAGGTGGAAGCTTTACACATGAACACTAACATCCATAATATACCACCATCCAAATGTCTTAATTACCAAACACCAACCATTTCGATTTACAACTGCCAACCTATATATCACAATACTCGGGTGTTTGGTTGTGTATATTATCCAAAATTATTTATCTTTCAATATCACAAACTTGTCCCAAGATCCATATGATGCATTTTACTTGGTTAACCTCAAACCTTTCGAGGGTAATCGTACAAACATAAAGATGCATCTCTCTTGACATGTCATTTTTTATAAAAACACATTCTCGTTCAATACCCAAACCCATCAACGACATATAATTTTCTTGACCACTTACGGATCATCATTCATTTTAATACGTCATCTTTCATCTTATCATTAGATATCCATACCTATCATTCTCCAAGTCCTTCACATGCCTCACCACCACCACATAATCTTAATCCAAAACCGACCAATTTTGAAGCACTCCCTGCCAATAACTCCACCTTGAACGCCTATTATACCAAATCAAAACCCCACACAAACCCAATCTAAAATTAGAATTACTAAACCAAACCCATACTTCAACCTTCACACTTTCACGCATAATATCTCTCAAATTATAATATCATATCTTAAAGTCTTAACAAATCCTCAATGGCTACATGTCATGCATGATGAATATAATGCTTTGCATGTTAATGATACAGGGCCGATGGTTCTATGGAACACTACGTAATGCCATTAGTGGTTAATATAAAACTAAAAATGATTAAAAAATTACAAACTATTTCTACATAATGCTATTAGTCTCAAAGGAATAATCAATTAATCAACTTGATGTGAAAAATATGTTCTTACACGACACAATTTAATAAATAATCCATGTGAATCAACTATTAGGCTTTATCGATCATACAAACCCAAATCGTGTATGTCTGCTCAAAAAGTCTTTGTAAGATTTGAAATAAGCACTGTGAGCATGGCATATTTGTTTTTTTTACATTTCTTACATTACAAGGTTTCGATAATAGTCTTTATGTCATGTCACTATTTTTCTTCACAAATGAAATATTATGGCTTATCAACTTATGTCTATAGACTATATTATATTAACACCATCAGATGTCAAGTTAATTAAAAAAATATCGACATGCTCTCACATAAAATTTGTCGTGTCATGTTTAAGAGCCTTTCACCACTTTCTAGGCACCTTGTTCAAAAAAATATAGTCGTGTCTTGTTTGTATCCCAATCATAATACACTCGTGAAATCTTATGGTGTGTATCTATATCTTATAGATAAACTTGTAATGCACCTATGAATACTTCTTCCAAATTAAACGTATCATTTGGGCAATTATTACTCGATGGTACATTATATAAGAGCTTAGTTGAAGCCTTACAATACCTTAATTTCACTCACCTTGACATTTTTTATGTAGTTCATCAGATTTATTTTCTTATGCATACTTCACGAGAGCCTCATTTCTCCTTTATGAAATAAATTCTCATATACATCACATGTGCTATTAACTATGGTCTATGACTTACTATGATTATTATCTCTCAAAATCTAATTTAACACCAACTATGGCTAATATGGCCAATTATGTGCTATTTCACGATCTAGTACCAAGGCTAAATATAAACGAATGGCTAATGGCTTCGAAATGTATTTCTTGAAATATCTTTCTTAAACTACATGTTCCTATAATGAAACTTTATCATCGTTCTGTGACAACTTGTATGTCGTGTACTTGTCGCCAAACTCGTGCCAACATCAACAAATGAAACATGTTAAGATGGATATTCATCTTGTGCGTAAAAAAATGAATTGGTCATGTCTGAATTCTTCATATATCATACTCTTTCCAATATGTTATATATTCATTAAAAAAATTGAGTCGAAGACTTCTTCAAATCTAGTTTGAACATTTGTTACAAACCCGCTCAAATTATAGAGAACTATTAAAAACTATATTTGATATATAATATATATGGTTATATAATTTTATTAATATTTATAGTAAATAAATCGTAATATTTTATATTATATTTAAGATGAGATATATTGATCATTTTTTTAATTATAAATTTATATTTTTAATATAATAAAAAAATTATGGATGAGATCATCATCAAACTAACTAAGTTTAGATTATAATTGTATTACTATCTAAATATCGTATTTAAACTGTAGTTAATCTGCATACAATTTTATTACTCATATTATCACATGCGTAGTATTATATGATAGAAAATTTCTTATTCTATACTTAAAAACTTCTTCCTAAGAAGTTTGACATAGATATAATATAAGAGTTGTATATCAAGTTTGTGGTTTTCGTTTTTTATTTTAATTTTATATATGAAAAATGCTAAGAAGTGTTTTATGAAACTTGCTAATGAAGTATTTTTTTTCATTTTATTATAAAGTTTTCTATTTATTTCAAATAGATTTAATTCAAGTAAGTTTTATTACTTAATATTTTTATAAAATAAGATAATCAAAACCATTTTTAGCTTATATTTTGCTAAAATTAGCATAAATTACATAATTAATGAACATTACTAGTTTCAACAAAAACAAAACAAAAATCATTACGCATATGGATATAAATAGTACCACAATTAAAGTGTTGGAAAATACAACAAGATTTAAGCATAGCTCATTACGAGTCATATATCTTGGTATCCTATTCAATCGACTAATAAAATTAGTCACCATGATGAATTAATGACTAAAATTAGAAATAAAATAAATGATTGGAACAGTAAGATACTACTTTTGGTGGTAGTCTGATTCTCATACAATCAGTGTTGATGGTCCTACCTACACACTATCTTCGAAGTTGCTTACTACTTAAAACAGTCATAATTAAGATAGAAAGATTGTTCAACATATTTCTATGAGGAACACAGATTGCTCAGCAGGTTTCTCTTTGGTCTAATTATATGTATTCAAAATACTATAACGGTTTTCATCCTCTTCAAGTTAGGATTATAGTTGTAGCTTCAATGTTTGGAAGAGACTACTTAACACTAGAAAAATAAGAGAATGCTTCATTTATTGGCAGATTGGGAAGGGCGATATAGATTTTCAACTTGATAAATAGTGTTCTTCTAAACCTTTTATTCTATTTTCTAACAAAGAGAATAACATTTGGTATCAAAGAGAGAACATTAGTAAGTTTTTGAAGTAAATAGTTGCTGCCTATTAGAGATAAATATAGTTTAAGCTCATATGGAGCTAATTATCTTTATAGTGAATCAGGTGGAGGGTCTTATAAAAGACAATCAAGGGGAAATGATAGTTAGATACGACATAACCTATGAAAATAAACTTCTATCATAGTAGAATGTAAAGTTTTATTGGATGATCTTCTTATCAGCAAAGAATTGATTATTAAACACTTGAATCTTGAGATGCACGCTGCTATATTACTGAAAATGCTCAAGAAGAACAAAGCTTCACAGTTCCTCCATCCTCTTATTAACTGTTGTAATTTTTTATATAACTTATAGTATGACAATTAGACACATCTATAAGGAGAAAAATAAGGCTACTGATTGGTTAGTTAAATGGGCTATGATTGGTTAGCTAAATTGGGCTATTTAATGCAGGAAAAGAATAATACATCAATCAAATCCAAACTCCACCTCATCTAAGAGCTATTTTACTTCTAGAAAGCTTGAATACTAGGTATTTAAGACCAGAAGATTAATATAAATTAGGAACCTAAAGTCATAATTGATAAACCAAAATAGTACTTGTAGCTTCCATCTGTAGCATTGATACTTATTTGTTCCTATAAAAAAGATCTGTATCATGAATGATATTACTATTTCCTCTAATTTCTTCTTTTCATCCTGTATAAAATATTTAAATTTACATCCTATCTTATCTATCAAATTTGTTAGTCATCTTTTATATTATTTAACAATTCATTGAGGATGTAATATACCATTGATTATTTCCATGTCTAACTGATGAATATCAACCATCTTGGATCAAATTTATATCATCTATCATACATTGTAATAAAACATATTTACTAATTTAGGCATGATAAATGAAAGCGAAATCAAATTGACTAAAAGGAAAACTGTGTTGTCCTTTGGACCCAAAATGGACAATCACATACTAGTGTGGGGATTATGGGTTATTCATACTCATATGAAAGTGGAATATTCAATAACCATATTCTCAACAAATGGTATTAGAGCTCCAGGCCCAGAGAGAGCGTGATGTGGATGAAATTCTCAGATGTCGAACATGATGAACCAACATTCATGCTCAAGGTGAACGGTCTGCTATATAAATCACTAGTATTAAGCATAAGTGTTATATAGGTCACTAATACGACCTAGTTTAGGGTGTGGTCTATTGAGAGTGAGCAAACAGATCCAGATCTGGTGTAAATTAGATATGGTAATAATCAATTATATATAAGTAAGAATATATCTCAACTAGTATGAGACATTTTGAAAGTATACAAAAGCAAATTCGTGCGAGTTTTCACGCCTACAGCGGATAATATCATACTGGTGTGGAGATTGGATTGTTCATACTTATACACAAAAGCATATGAGGATGAAGTGACTTGATTGTAGTGGTGCTAGAGAACATGAAGTGTGGTCTGATGAGAGTGAGCATATAAATCCACGGATGGGAGTCAATTGACAGAAAGCTAAAATGGTACTTTGTTCAAAAATAAGATTTATTAGATGCGGCCAAAGTCCCACATCAGTTAGAAATGGGAATGATCAACGATATATTAGTAAAACGTATCTCAAATAGTATGAGGTCTTTTTAAGTGAACCAAAAACAAAATTGTGCTAGCCTTCGGGTCCAAAGCATAAAATATTATACTAGTGTGGGGATCTGGTTGTTCATACTTATATACAAAAGCGGAATATATGGTACTCATATTCCAAATATATGGTACCGGAGTTCCAGTTCCAGACTTAATGCGATGTGGATGAAATTCTTGGATGTCGAACATGATGAACCAACATATATGCTCAAGGTGAATGATCTAGTCTATATATCACCAGCATCACCTAGTTTGGAGTGCCCATGGCTCATCGAGCGGTGTGACTTGATTGAAGTGATGTTAAGAAACAATAAAGTATGGTGTGATATGAGTGAGCATGTAGATCTAATATAAAGCCCTATGGTTCAGGTGGTGGAACTTGACAGAACTTAATTAGAGTGAGATAAACTAATTAAGAGGAAGCTAAAAGTGGTACTTTTCGAGAGAGAATGATTTGTTAGGTGACAAAAGTCCCACATCAGTTAGACATAAGAATTATCAATGATATATAAATAAGACGATATCTCAACTAATATGAGATCTTTTGGAAGTAGCAAAAATAAAAAAATCGTGTGAACATTCAGGTCCAAAACAAACAATATCATAATATTAAGATCGGGTTATTCCTACATTCAGGCCCAAAATCAAAACGTTTGATTTCTACACTTAATTATATATATATGTGTCTTTAAACAGCTATTAATATATGTTTCGGTTGGTTGTTTGGGTTTCCATATAGATTTTATTTGTTTGGGTTTCCATGTAGATTTAAAATATTAAAATTGTAGTATTATGATCAAATTAATTAATTGTATTTAGTATTTAGCTCAATGACCGTCAAATAGAAGTATCAATAATCTTATAATGTTGACACCAATTAGATTTATGTGGATGTAGAGAGATGATCTCTTGATATGGTAATATAGTAATTGGAGTTGTTAGCGTAAGTCTCTTTAGAAATTCACTTTTTAATAATAAATAATATCAAATTTCAACAACAGCCCAAACCTAAGATAATGTTAGCCTAAACTCAACCACATCAACCAAAACCGGTTTACTAACTAGAGTTGATCTTGCAAGAAAAATTTACAGCTACTCAACTTCGGTTTGTACTTAAAACTTTACCCATGAAGGTAAATGAACAAAACAAGGTATACAAACAAGAGAGTTAAACCAAGCACACACCAAGCACACACAAGACATTATCCTAGGTTTGGATGTAGAGAGATGATCTCTTGATATGGTGGTATAGTAATTAGAGTTGTTAGCGTAAGTCTCTTTAGAAATTCACTTTTTAATAATCAATAATATCAAATTTCAACAACAGCCCAAACCTAGGATAATGTTAGCCTAAACTCAACCACACCAACCAAAACCGGTTTACTCACTAGAGTTGATCTTGCAAGAAGAATTTACAGCTACCCATATTTGATTTGTACTTAAAACTTTACCCATGAAGGTAAAAGAACAAAACAAGATATACGAACAAGAGTGTTAAACCAAGCACACACAAGACAGTTCAACGAGTTTTAGATTGTGAATAAATCTTACATTCACAAAAAACTAACACAGTTTATATATATTAGGTTACAAAAATACTTTATTAAACATAACACTCCGCCACTCATCTTTAGTCACAAAGTACTCACGACTTACAAACAAAACTATGAATCTTAAAGTATTCTACTTGTTTATCATCTACCTCCCTTAAAGGTTATAAACTTTCTCTTACTCTACCAACTCTTAATTTTAGAATTTTGGTAATGACTTTATACCATTATATCATTATTTATACATGGCAAAAAATATGTGTATAGTTTTTCATGCTCACGGTAGTGATTGAAATATTCATTCCCCAATCAGCCAAGCAAAAATACACAAAATAACACAGTATATGACTTTCATTTGTACGGCAGGTAGTGACACCCTTTTACTACCTTTTCACATTCACAAGCATGCATAGATTAATAATTATTTAATAAAAGGTTTAAATTACACATTAATTCAGATCCCTTATTAACTTGGTTTCTTTTAGAAATAATTAGGTATATTTAGAAGTCTTGGGTAATATATTTCTGCACTTTCGGCTCAACAGATGATCATCATACACTGTCACCAAGTTACGCCCATCGGTTAGACCGAGGTACCCCCGATAATAAGGTAATGATCGAGGAGTACTATGTCAAGAGGAATCAAAGTTAAAGGATACTATACGAAGCATAACCATACAACGAATTAATAGGATGAGACACTATTGACGAAACAACGCAAAGACAAATACATCGGTAGAAGAGCCAAGCCTCGCCCGTATGAAAACATGGCTATCATCCCATGTGATATCAGACATATATCGTCCATCAATCCACATAAAGGCTGACAAGTTACCCGGGAGACGCTGATTAATGGTTACAAAAAATAAGGCCAATAATGGAGCAGCACTCATGACGTGGAAATTAGGATTGGAAAGTGGAGATTTATTAGAATATAGTGAAGTAGTATATTGTAAAATATATTATAGAAAGGAAAGAGGATCTTAAAACTATGTAAGTTTTTTTTATTGAATTGATAAGATAATAGCATTTTATTCTTCCATTTTCCATATGTTATACCTTTCACAAAATTCCCTCACCATAAAGAGGTTATGGTATTTTGTAATTACGAGCTCATTATGAAGATAAATTAAATTATAAATTTTTAAGTGATGGTAAAATATATTTAAAATGAATGGTGATTTGCGCATATAAAATTTACAAAATAGAATAAATATATACAAGATATGTAATTACATGTAGCAATGATGCTAATAAGCTAGTTTATCGAGGTTTCATGTAACATACTGACTATTGTGACTATAGATACACGTGTTTGATACATCAAGAGGAAGCGTGCCAAGTAACGGAAATTATATAAATATATAACAATGGAAATCTTAGAACAAATTTAGAAATTTATTTATAAATCGTTCATATGTAAGGATGATCAAGATAACACATATTATTCACATATATATAGGACCAATTATGCCCATATTTCACTACAATAGTAAGTCATTTACATGTTTAAGTCTTAAAATCCCTAAGTAGGATACCACATCGGTAAAATAATTAAGTATGACATATATGACCCTCGTGGTTGCCACTATGGAAGATATGATTATACACTGAACAATGTTATGATCCGTTTAGTTAAAGCATATGAAAGTTAATTCTTATACTAATGCATCCATACGTATTTAGTAAAAATGATACAATAACCTTAAACCTAATGAAATCTTTGTTTGAGACACTTGTATATATGGAGATGTCCATCATAAGAGAAATCATATGAGCCTAACAAACAGAAACTATAATAAAATATAGTAATAACCATTTAATTTTAATAATCAATCAATTTAAGAATAAGTAGGCATGTATTTTCATGAAGAATAAACTCAACATCTTCAAGAAATTTTGCAAACTAAAATTATTATATATCCTTATAAAGATCCACAAACAAAGAGAAATGAACAATTATATATTCGATTTATGCAAACTACTTATAAAGAATTATACAAATATATTGAGATTCTTTATGATGTAACAAAATAATTTAATTTCCACTTTGTCGTGTCAAAAAAGAGTTATACATGAACATGAATTTTTTTGTGATGTAAATAAAGAATTTAGTCACATAAGATTTCAACTCTCAATGGTGGACTATTGTTACAATAATCAAAATTGATGTAAGATAATTTAATGTTTTCTAGATAAAAATACCAGTGGGTTAAAATTTTATATTTGAACCGTATTTAGCTCAAAATATAACATGATAAGATATAGATAAAGTTTACATCATATAGTTCCATATGAAAATATTAACTTTTAAACGAGCCATCATTTTAGTAAAGCGAATGATTCTTCAAGGTAATCATAATACAAGTTGCACATTTGTTAAGATTCATTAAATGAATATTATAATCATATTTCAAGATGGTAACATTGAGAAAATTTAGTATATATATATATATATATAGTAAAACTCCAATGATTTTATTAATTGTGCATGATAGGTTACACAAGTTAATCGGTCCAAAAGAAGATCAACATGTTTTAACAATTGTATGTAATTTTTTTTATCAAAATCAACAAATTAAAATATTTAAATATATACATATATATATATATATCATATTAAACGAGCGTCTAAACAATGATACGGTGATCAGTCAAAGTTTAATATTAAACGAGCGTCTAAACAATGATACGGTTTGAGCCGCAAGACTCGCACGACTTTGTTTTTTGTACACTCCCAAAAAGCCTCTTGCTAGTTGAGGTGGGTTCACACTTATATACACTATATTCTTTTCAATGTTAGCAATGTGGGATTCTGTATCAACTATGAGATAAAGTTTAATCTTCAACAAATATATCAAAATTGATTTTCAAATTGAGAAGATACAAAAATCATATACTTTGGTAATTTAAATTCTTTATGTATGCTCATATTGGTTCATCATAAAATTATAAAATTCATGACAAGAACCCTATATATGTACTTAAACATTCCATATATGGATCACTATGCAATAGTATATACGTCTTCCGATGTTTAAAAATAGCAAAATATTACATGTAAACATAAGAAAGTCGAACAATTAAGAAGATCGTGGTTTTGAACAGTATATTGTCCCTGGACTATCACATTTGGTGACATAGAGTCCATTAACTTTCAAAAATCCGTTGATAGTCCCTGGACTATCAGCTCTAGATAAAGTTAGTCCACCAGATCTTTTAATTCCTGTGAACCTGCCACCTGTCACCATAGTTACCAGAATTTTGTATCACCATTGGTCCCTTAACTTTAGGTCAAAGCCAAAATGTAGTTTAAAACCTGTGACCTAAAGTTAAGGGACCAATGGTGATACAAAATTTTGGTTACCATGGTGACATGTGACAGATTCACATGAATCAAAGAATCTGGTGGACTAACTTTATCCAAAGCTGATAGTCCAAAAACTACCAGCGGACTTTTGAAAGTCAAGGGACTATCTGTCACCAAATGTGATAGTTCATGGATGATATACTGTCCAAAGCCGAAGATCATTTATGCATTATGAGTTTAGGTTTTCAGTGAATGTTAGATTAAACTATGTCATTTATATATGCCTATGCTATAAGAATAAAATTTATAGTACATCAAAGTTAAACTCTCTAAAACAGAAATTTAGTTCTTCACGGTTATTAGAATTAGAATAAAAAAATAAGAACAAACTATATAATCCATTTTTTAAACTTATAGGAAATCAAGGTTCAACTTTTTATTTTCATTTTTATGTCCTAAGATTTCAACCTTTAAAATCCTTCATAAAGAAAACATCTGTATAGATGTTTTTGGTGTAAAAGATATTCAAATTAAATGGACATTTATTTATTTTTCAAATTTAGATATTCGGATTTTAAATAGTGATATTTAAAAAAATATATTTTTTATAATTTAAATAGATCATTTTATAATAACTCTTATGTTTAGTTCTCTTAACCTTCTCTTGATATTTTGTAAATAATAAATCATATTATGATATAGCAAATTTGTATGTACAAGTTAGTTTTGTAGGATGGTATGTTTTAGTTTGAAAACAAATATAATTTATCATTTATCCTATGTACATATAAATTAATAAAAAATTAATAATAGTTTTATAATCATAAATTGCAATATAAACATCAAAAAATTTAAAATTAATATTTTACTAAATACTTTTTAAATTGTTGTAATATATTTATATACAACTATTTTAGACTATAATTATTTCATTTATTTTTATAAAAGAAATTGAAGAAAAAACAACTTTAACTCTCCAATTATTTAAAAAAAATTTATTTTGGTTTAATGGTTGGCGGAGATGTTGTTTTTTATGTGGAGTAATATTTTTGTCTAAAAATATATGTCATTTCAATTGACATCTAAACTCAAACATCCACATCACTTCACATGTAAATTGTAGACGAAACATAAAAGAATATAATATTTTCATTACAAATGAATACGTTAATTTTACGTTTGAAACATTATTGTTTTAGATTTTAGACGTCCTCTGGTAATTATATCTATGAATTTTTTTTAATAATTAATTAAAATAAACATATCAATATTCCACATACTATAACTTTCACAACCGGTAATAGTTACCTAAGATGTCAATAATAATCTAAAATAATTATCATTTTAAAATACGCAAATGGTAGTTCACTAATGCAGCAAAACTTTTACTACCAATTAGAAAAATAATTTTTATTTCTCAAATATAAATACCCAAAAAAGGTTTAGTCAAAACAATATCTTAATATTTTCAATTTTATGATAAATAAAAATTTATGAATTAATGTTTTTTTTCTATTTTTACAATTTAACATTTATAGATTTTCCTCCATGATTATCATAAATGGTTATTATAATTAGTTGGATCTCTAAAAAACAAAGTATAAAGTTCAAATTCATCTTAATTTTTGGTACTTTAGTCACATTCATTTTGTTTTATAAAATCCAGTACTCAATATTAATTAATTTATTTTAATATTTTTAAAAGAGCTTTTATGATAATAAATGTTTAATTGAGTTAGATGATTAAATGAAAATCAACTTCCTCAATTTTTAATCTTAATTATGTATTACAAATGTATAATAAAAATTGAGTAAATAATTCTTAAATTACCATACAATTTTAGATAAAAATAAATGTTTCTCACTTGTTATTGTTACGTAAAATTGTTCATATTTTATTGGAGGTTTATGACAATATCGAGTTGACGACATAGAAATACTCGGCATTCAGGCAAGCGGTCCAATATTATATATGGTACACAACACTCAAAAGATACTATTAGTGAAATCTTGGAGAATGTTATGGATGACGTCATGTCCTAATCACTATAGCTAATTATTATTGTGGACAATATAAACACTAAAACCACCCCTATAACCTTGATATCCATATACTGATAAGAATATAAAACATAAAGGTGGATCTACAATAAGTATAATGAGGGAGCTTTACATGATCTATGAAAAAAATATTATTATGACGCCCAAATATTTTTCTCCTTTACTACACCCACTTAAAAGTCTGGTGTGAAATATTTTTATACTTGGAAATGTTTAGTTAAAGTGAAGTCTTTATGGAATAACAAAAGAAAACATGAATATAATCTAATTAGTAGTTCATTTATTAGATACTCAAAGCATTCCAAATATTTTAACTTCTATAAATCTACTATCAAATATTTCAGATAAAATATTTTTTTAGAATATTAAGTTTTTTGGCAAAGATTAAGAAAAAAAACTTGATTTTATGGAAGATTTATAAACGTTTCATTCATACTTTAATATTTTTTTTATCTTAATTCTAATTCCAATCATCTTCACATTATTCAAATATATTTATTTTAGAAAATCAATATACAATATATAAAAATGTTAAAGTTTTTAAAGAAGAATTAATTTAACTTCCACGTGAAGATTTACAATGTGAAATAAATGACATTCACTTGTAAAAGTCATAAAAAAGAAACAAAATATTATACATTTAGTTTCTATATGATATTTTGATAAGAACATGAATATTCTAATGGGGTAAATGTAAAATGTTCTTTAAGTTTATGTGACGTCATCAAGAGTTCTTGTTCCTAATCGTGGAGTGACGCAATGTAAGCAAATACACATTGATGCATGACAATTCAATTTAGATAGATTTACATGTTAGTATAATAATATAGATTGATTAGTTGTAAATGAATATTCGACACAAAGCACAAGCTAAAATGTAACGAGGAAATATATAAATTATACAAAAATACCTTTATTCAACGTAAAGTATTAATTTTGAGACAATATTCTCTTTAGTTTTATCAAAAGACTCAAATAAGACAACAATGATATTAACTGCATAACTTGGCATTGTGGTTTATAAATATTTAGATCGTGCTTTCGAATACTGATACTAAAAAATAAAATATTAATGCACAACATAAATTAATTACTTAAATACTTACATATAATTTTTTTATTCTTAATTAGCTAAAAAAAGCTAACAATTTTTTTATACTCATATAACTCAAGTTAAAATTGGTGGTTTTTAAGAAATATTTTATAGGTTTAAAAGATTGTTTTTACCATATGTTTTTAAAAGTTGTTGTCTTAAGATAATTCAATAGAATATCTTATATATTGAAAATTGATACATCAAAATCGTTCGAAATGTATTCTAAATTTTTATAACATACATGCATTAAAAATATATTATAATATTATGGTATAAAATAATCCCATAAACCTCTATATAGATGCAAGTTTAAAAGATGCAAAAACTTCATATGCTTCAACGGTTAAAATTTTAATGCATATTCAAATTTATACAAGACCATGTATAAAATTTATAGTAGAAGTCGTAAAAAGATACTTAAGCAATCTGAGAAATGATTATCACAAAATTATATTAAAACTTCTCTAGTATTTGTAATGAACAAAACATCACTTGTTAACGTATAAGAAGTCGGGTAAGTATTTAAATCATTTAAATAATATGACTTAACCATTTCGGTAGAAGTTAGAGAAGTTAGTGATCTCCTATAACATTTTGCATTTTTATTGAATCAAAATTTATAACATATTAAGAAATATTTAATAACATAACGATATCAAGTTTTTTATTGTTTAAAAAATGATACAAAAGTGACGAATCATGATTACATACTCCATGGTACTTATTATTTACTAATGGTCTAACACACAAAATATTTCATACAAATATCTGTAGTTTTGGATATATTTGGGCTTAGTAATAATTCTCAATTTGTTCATGTGTATGTCTATATTTTTCTTTTCGTGTACACTTGAATTGATTAATATAAATATATATTATTTGTTGTTGATGTATGTTTCTAAACTATATTATTTTATTTTTCTCAAGTTAGTTATGTATAATTCATATGATCTTATAAATAAAATTAAGTATCGTAAAGCTGTCCTAAATTGAAATATCTCATTCATATATATATATATAGTATTCCAAATATGTAAACCTGATCTAATGGATACAATATAATCACTAATAAATAATTTAAATTGTGCATACATATAATAAGATAATAATACTATATATTATAGAACATATTATGTAGATATAAGAGAGTTATATTACCCATCACATAAGCTATTGATCTTTATGAGCCTAATAACAACTTGTATTCTAGGAAACACGTGACCATCATATTAATAATGTTATTATTCTTTATAAATCAATACAGAATTAAAAGTTATATAGTTTCAGTCATGAACCATATTCACTAAGTGTTTCACAATTATAGTCTTTAAAGAGAGAATATATAAATATGTTATTCTCTTTATTTTAGGATTTGTGACTTCACATCAATATATTGGAATGATCTCTTCATCCTAATTACGGTTTGGATACTTATACTTTCTTCAAAATCTTTAACACGAATGTTGTGAAGCATCATAATAGTCATAATTGTGTAGTCAAAATCTCAACACCAATCAAAGATAAATGTACATAATTCATAAACATCTTTAAATAAGTTAGTTTTTTAAGACATAAAAAGTTTTATGTATGAACTGGGTATTAAATCATGACTAATTTCTCGTATTTGATATCCTCAATTCGATAAAACCCAAATTCATTAACAAAATATGATTTTGTTTGATTTTGGAATAGGTCGAGCCGTTATGCCGAGTCAGTTAATTTTCACAACAATTTACATGTTTTGATTATACAATGATTGCACGGGTGCATGACCGTAATGATCATGTGCATCGTCACGATAACCAGATAAAAGGCATAATCACTACGCCGCATAGTTGTTCGCCTGCAACCAACCATATTTCTTGTCGCGGCACCACCAATGACTCTTCAGTATAATTTTCTTGTAATGTCAATACCGTGAAGCACTTCATATTGTAGTAGACAATTTAGCTTTATTTTTAGAGTGAGGTTGTATGTTTTTATATATATAATTCTATGATTAAGATAATTGTGAAGATTTATATATGTGGTTAAGTGATTAAGATATGTATATATATGTAAAATAATATGTTTACTCTCTAGAACTGTATTAATGACCCAAATATATCATCAAAGTGATCTCTATTGGAAAGTCATACAAAAAAACTAAGTTTGATCATTCATATAAAATATCATGGTTGTGTGCATAGACCAACCAAAGGAAAATTATGTATACATTTTTCTTAGGGTGAGCAAATAATTGCATGATGTCATTGATGTGTTCACACATCGCGTAATAAAACACAACTAGACTGCACTGTTAAATGATTATGGTAAACTATGCTACAAACTAGTCAAATCGACCATAGATAAAAATTGATTATTTTCACATGTGATCGTGAACCATCACTGTTTTCATTAAAGAATTTTCTCCTTAAGTAATTTATATCGCACTTGACCAAAGTTCCATGCTATAAATTATGAACAGTCAATTCATATGAATGTATACGCGAACTTAAAACTATATTTTGTAGTATTTTATGCGATAGTTTATGATGAAGGAATTTCTCTTCGATATCAAATATCACTGATTAAAGGAGTATAAGTAATATATATAAAATAAAATATAACTTATTGATTTAAACTTTCTTATTTTACAAATATATTTCTCATTCCAATATAGAAAATGAATGATATATTTATTATAATACAACGGGTGTTGGAAATAAAAGATGCGTGACACATATCAAATAAGACGTGTAACACGTATCAATCCATCCATCATTATTTTCTAATTTGTTTCCATTAACAACCCTACTATAATTATCACGAGGGTGCTCAAGATCTTCTTCCACAAATGTGTCGGTTTCGCATGGACAAAAGTATTCACTCACGATGAGGGTTTTAGTAGATGAAATTATTTATTTGTAGAAGAATCGGTGCAACACATCTGATAGATCTTATCATGAAGATATTAAGAGATCTATGCTGATATGGCCTTGTTCATACTGTAAGTTCCTAAATATCCATCTTGACCTCGACCATCATCCTTGTGTCACGACCTTTTATTCTTAATGTGTAATGTCATACAAATTATTGCCTCTAATAATAAATGTAGATATCTTCATATAGTATATGCATTATCAATGCTCCTCTTTGTCATTAAATCAAAAAATAAAGATACGTTCAAAGAGTAACAAAATATATGTGAGGACGTGAGGTTAATCTAGTTGTGTGCAACTTAAAAAACACTTCCAGTGGTAGAAGATAAAATGGAATGTTGCATCATATCGTTAAATATGCTTGTTGCTTGTTGACAAGGCTATACGTGATCCATTAGATCTTACACCTGACTAACAACTAGACGAGACGTGGAAAATCTTTGTATTTAAAACAGTTAATATGAGAAACACACTTTTGAACCGTCGATTCTAGCTTTTATTCAACAATGAAGATCAACCCTTGCATCATGAGAAGCTTTTGATTCACCATTTCTTTTTTTGATCTTCATGTTGCATATATTTTATATCTAAAAGTTTCTCTACTTAAATCTTGTTTCTTCTTGTTTACTCCACTGTTGTATTACATAGTAAGCCTATTCTTATCAAGTGGGTTGATTATTTTATCAAAGAACTTATATTTTCCAACACTAATTCTCGTTAGGCATTTATATGCATTGCACAATCTGCATACCCACTTGACTGTCAAGTACTACTCTTCTTCTTTTTTCTAGCATTTATCATGTTATTAATGTAGCTAGTATATAGGGGAAAAGTCGAGAAACTTTAGATATTATATGGTTCCTTATACTTATGTTATAGATGATAACTCGCAACGACAAAATGTATGGTATTACTTTGATGAGCATATCTGAAACCTAAACTAATAACCATACGCTTGTTAACCGCAGTGTGTTACATATGAAGCCCATATTTTTACTTCTCAAATTGAGATCGTATGAGACAAAGCTACAAGTATTTATTCGAGGGTCGTTGATCATTTCCCCCGTCAAACTTTAGGGGAACTACTATTGTAATTAACAAGTGTAACTTGTAACATGTGAAATGTCTTTAATAAAAATCCAATTTTTAGATTTTTTTTAATCCCAAACACACATTTATGTATATATATTGATGAGTTCAGAGATTTCAACTACTGTACCATGATTAAATCCGAAGTAAAAGTCAGACTAAACCACCACACTAAATATCCGAAAAGGAGAAATGTACTAATTATTGACTAAGCTAGCTGCTAATCAACTTAAAACCATATTACTAATGGGTCCTTAGCTTGAACCAGTTTCAAAAACCGACCCAATAAGCCCATGGGTCAGTAATTAAGTATAAATACCCCAACTACTTTCATTAATGAGGGTGATCAGAATTTATTACTAGTAGGCACCTTAATTATCTCTCTACTCTACACACTAAACACAAAACACCACAAAATTACCCAAACACTTTACCAGATTACCCTTAGATAGAAATAAACCACATTATATATATAAAAGAAATGAGATGAAATACATGCATCATAAGCATGAGATTTAAGAAGATGTCGTGCTATAGATGTCTAAGGATGGGAAATTACATACCGATTTGAAAGACAACGATGCATGTTTCTTTCAAAGTATATTGAATTGAGGAGTTCGGTTTCCTTCCACCCAAAATTTACAGAATTCTTTCAGTATATGTGCATATATCTGTCTCATCTATCCCCAAACTATTGGGGAACTATGATTATTTCACTATATATATATATATATATATCCAAATTTGCGACCAGAGTGGGAGCACGACGGTGCCTGAATTTTACATTCAAAACCAGCAAGTAAAGCAGTTTAGATGGATCTGAATGAGCATAATGCTATACTCTCAAAGGTGGAAGGTGAAGGGGAAAATAAGGAGTATACCATCGAGGAGAGAGATCAGCCGAGGGCTACAATAGAGGCATTAAGAGCCATAAAACAAGCAGAAAAATGTATCATGGAGAAATCTGGAGCGTCAGTACTTCACCACACTGACAATCATGGGGAAAATGAGCAATCTTTGAAGACTCACCTCAGCTCAAAAAAAACACACCGGTCTAAGCCTGTTGAGAGTTCTGGATCTGAGTCCTCCAGCAGTTCCTCAAATGAGGCAGAACTTAAAGAATCACTATCTTCAAGCAGTGATTAAGGGAGATCTAGAAAAAAGATGAGGTTAACTAAAAAGCATTTGAGAGAGAGGGGCAGACATGGTAGGCTCAAAAGTCACCAGGGTAAAAGATCATCTCAGAAGCATGTTGACTAGTTGTTAATTGATCTCTTTGCCTTTAAGTTCAAACCATGCATTTTTGCAACCCCTAATGAAGATATTGTTTTTAGTCACAATAAGAATTGAAGGCAATCGTCTTTGTCCGTAAAAATACTCTATGGATATCTTCTCAAAAGATTTGATAGCTCCAAAATGGAGAAATACGATGGGAGTCGAGATCCGGGCAACCATCTGGAACAATTCAAAAACTTCATGATGAACTTTGACGATGATGACAAGCTTTTGTGCAGAGCTTTCTCCCAAACTTTCACAGGGAATGCTCTTAAATGGTATAACAGCCTCACGAGTGTATTAGAAATTTTGATACATTTTAGGTTGCCTTCCGGAGGCAATTTGTTAGGAGAAGAACTAAAGGGTAATGGGGACACAATTCCATTGTGCTCAGGAACCGAATGAGTCCTTAAAATATTACATAAATAGTTTTGTGAATACGAAGAATGGGCTAGCAGATTGCTTTGAGCAGGTTGCAGTTGCTTACTTTATGCAAAGTTTGAATCCTAGGAATTTAGCTGATTCTGTAACTCGGAAGAAGACTATGACCTGGGGTCTTTTATTGAACCAAGTGGGAAAGCACATCAATGCGAAAGAAACAAAGAAAACAAAAGTGTATCGTCAGATGAGGTTTACAACAACAGCTCCTCCAGCCACTAACCAGTCTAGTTACAGGGAAAAAGAGACTGGACAAGGGTCTAACCGGTCCAAGCAGAATCAACCCAACCATACCCAGAGCCAACAAACCAGAAGTAAGAGGGGTTCCTGGGTCCAGCCTTAGTGGTTTGTTGAATTGGGAGAGAATGTAGCCACAATCTATGATAAGACCAAGAATGAAGTGCACTTCCGAAAACCGATAGCACTGCAGTCTCCCAGAGAGAATCGGAACACTCATTTTTTCCAATATCACAATGATATAGGCTATGATACTCAGGATTGACAAGAGGTCCAAAACCTTATTGAGAGGGGCAAGCTGGGAGCCTATGTTAAAAAGCAAAGTGGAAACAAACCGGATAACGCACAAAATAATGCTCCCCGGACGGGTCCTTCAAACAATCCTGGGACATCTGCTCAAGAGGGTGCGATGGTGATCCTTGAAAGATTTGATGTAGAATCTGAGTATCTGGATCCAGATCCAGAACGAAATAAGGTGGGGGTGATAACAGAGAAAACTAAGACAGTTTCCGGACTGATTAGCTTCTTCGAATCATTAACCATTTTGGAGGAGATACTGTGACTGCACCTACCACTTCATCAAGGAAGAAGCATATCTACAATTTGGCCACCAGGTTAGAAGGTGGAATATCTTCTCATCAGTGCCAATCCCTATTTTCATTCATGGTCTTTGATGAAGATGACTTGAGGGACATTACGGGACCTCATGAGGATGCGGTGGTCATAAGAGCTTATATAGGGAGAAATGATATACACCAAATTCTGATTGATACAGAAAGTTCAGCATATATCCTATTTTTAAGTTCCTACAAACAAATGAGGAATCTGGCAGTTATTCAACGTTCGAACAGAACCATTATAGGCTTCACAGGGAGTTCTGCAGATATAATTGAGGAGTTCGAAGATGAAGTATTGTTGGGCAATGGGCCCTTTAAAAAGATGGTAAGAGTACTATTTGTTGTGGTGGATTTCCCCACATAGTACAATGCAATTTTGGGGAGGTCTTGGCTTTCCAGAATACATGTTATGGCCTCTACAGTCCGTCATTGCTTGAATTATACGGTTCATGGACAAGTAGGCGTTGTCCGGAGTAGTCAAAAGATAGCCAGAGAGTGCTATGCAACCGCTCTTGCTCCTAAAATATTAGGGGCAGTCAATATTAACAAGGATTATCGGTTACTAGAGCCTTCTACTAAGGAGAGTGAGATTGATGATCCCAGGGAGGCTCCCAGTGTTATAATACCTATTGAAGAGGTTGAAACTCACTCCCTCGCAGAGGGCAAGAATGTTAAGATTGGTTCTCAATTGGCGCCAGAATTGAAGCATGAATTGTTGTCTTTTTTATGAATAATCAACATGTGTTTGCATGGTGCAACAGTGATGTAACCCGAGTAATAGTAGATGTTATTTCACACAAGTTGTCTATCCAGAGTGATGTTGCACCTGTTGTACAAAAGATGAGAGCTTTTTCCAAGGAAAAAACAGATGTGATTGTTCAAGAAGTTGACCGATTGACCAAGATGGGTTATATTAAATAATTCTAGTACCCTTTGTGGACTGCCAACCCTGTGTTAGTCAAGAAAAATAATGGCAAATGACGTATGTGTATTGATTTCACTAACCTTAATAGGGCATTCCTTAAGACTATTTATCCCGTTCCTCGGATAGATCAGTTGGTGGATTCCACATCTGGAAACAAACTGGTGTCCTTCATGCCTTCTCAGGATACAACCAGATATAAGTAGATCTGAAAGATCAAGATCACACTACTTTCATCACAGACAGAGGTCTTCATTGTTACAAGGTGATGCCCTCTGGGTTAAAAAATGTTGGGGCTACTTATCAGAGGTGGGTGAATAAAGCTTTTGCTAATCATATTAGAAGGAACATGGAAGTGTACATAGATGATATGATGGTTAAAATCTTGGAGGAAGATTCACATATATCTGGCCTTCAAGAGACATTTTCTAATTTAGAAGCTGTAAATTTAAAGTCAAACCCTGAGAAATATGTGAATCTAGCCTGATCCGGATCAGCTTAATGCTTTATTAGCAATGGACCCTCCTTAGAATATTAAGGAAGTCCAAAGGCTTACAGGAAGGTTGAGTGCATTGAATAGGTTTATTTCAAGATTATCGGATAAGTGTGCTCCATTTTTTCAAGTATTGAGGAATGCTAAAAACTTCAATTGGTCCCCACAATGCGACCAGGCTTTTATTGATATAAAGAAACATTTGTCCTCTCCCAATTTTTTTTTTTCAAACCTGTTCGGGGAGAAAATCTAAATGTGTATTTAGCTGTATCAGAATATGTTATAAGTGTTGTACTAGTAAGGGAAGTGGACAATTATCCTCGTCCAGTGTATCACATCATTAAGAGCCTACTAGATGCTGAGATAAGATACTTGAGATTGGAAAAGTTGGCATTGGCCTTAGTAATTGCAACAAGAAAAATGAGACCCTACTTCCAAGCTCATTCTATTGTTGTTCGAATGTCTTTCCCTTTTAAAAATGTTCTTTAAAAAGTTAATGTATCAAGCCGAGTGACCAAATGTCGGTGGAATTGGGTGATTATGATATTGAATTTGCCCCTCGAACAACAATAAAAGCCCAATCAGTGGCTGACTTCTTGGTAGAGTTTCATGCTGACAGATCCTCTGGACATGAGTTAGGAAAATGTTTAAAAGATAAATGGGTAGTTCGAACTGATGGTGGATCAAGTACTATGGGCTGCGGAGCTGGAATTTGCTTAACCTCCCCATATGGTGATAAAATATATCAAGCTATATGCTTTGGATTCAGATCTTCCAACAATAAGTCTGAGTATGAAGCAACCATTGTTGGTCTTGAGCTAGCTCTCCTATGTGGGCTAAGAGAGTCCGATTAATGAGTAACTCTCAATTACTTATTCACCATGCTCAAGGAAAGTCTGAAGCCAAGAAAGAACAGTTGGTCAAATACTTGCTCATGTTGAAAGTAGTGGCAGCCAACTTTAAAATATTTTCTATGAGCATATTCCCAAATCGGAAAACACTTTGGCAGACTCTTTGGCAACTAGAGCCTATTTTGAATCCTACCCCTGGTTTCTTGTACAAGAATATCCCTTTATACAGATAGATCATAATAAAGAGGATGAAGAAAACATGAACATACTTGTTACTCAACCTAAAGATTAGAGATACCATATCCTTCAATACATTTCCGATAGGATTTTGCCTTCAATTAAAGTTGTAGCAAAAAAGATTAAGTACAAGGCTCGTGGTTTATTGATAATAAGAGAAGTTCTTTATAAAAAATCTTTCAGCAGGCCTCTCCTGCGCTGTTTGGGGTTTGAAGAATCCCAGGTTGTATTATCTGAATTACATGATGGGGAAGGCTCAGCACATTATGGCTATAGGGCACTGACCCGAAGAGTTTTGTTAGCCGGATACTAATGGCCAACCATAATAGTAGATTCTAAGGAAATGGTGAAGATATGTGATCCATGTCAAAAGTATGGGAATAAAATTCATGTGTCAGCAGTACATTTGGAGTCGATTTCTGAACCAATACCCTTTGCCAGATGGGGGATGAATTTAGTTGGGCCTCAACCTGTGGCATCCGGTGGGTGTAGAACTATTATAGTCGTCATTGACTACTTCTGTAAATGGATAGAGGCAGCTCCTTTGGCTGGAACCACTTCGAAATCCATTATTAAATTTATCATATCCAACATTTGTTGTAGGTTTAGGGTTCCTCAGAAGATTACTACAGACAATGGGCCACAATTTGATAACAAAGACATGGAAGCCTTCTGTACCTCTAGAGGGATTCAACATTGTTTTTCTTCTCATTTCCACCCTCAAGTAAATACCCAAGTTGAGTTTGAAAATCGAACCATCTTGTCCGGACTAAAGAAGAATTTGGAGGGAGCTGCAGGAAAATGGCCAAGTTATTTACAAGAAGTATTGTGGGTCTACCGAATTACTCCTCGAACTGCCACATAAGAATCTCCTTTTGCTTTGGTATATGAGATGGATGCAATTATGCCCATAGAGGCTACTTTACCGTCATACAGAGTCCAACACTATTTTGAACAAGCTAATGATGTAGCAATTAGGAATCAGGTGGACTTAATAGAAGAAAAAAAAGGGTTAAAGCACACCTGAGAACAACACACTACCAAGGCTTGATGAGGAGCAGATTTGCTTCCAAAGTTAAAAGAAGGTATTTTCAAGTAGGGGACAAAGTTTTAAGAAAAACATTTTTACATACTAAGGATAAGTAGTTCAGTAAACTGGCTCCATATTGGGAAGGCCCTTATATGGTCTGTGAAAAGGTCAAGTCAGGGACCTATAGGCCTCAAAACAAAGAAAGGAGAGCTCTAAAACATCCATAGAATGTTGAGCATCTCAGGTTATATTTAGAATAAAAGTATTTTGTAAATATTTACTTCTTAAATATCAATGTAAATATTAGGGGGGCATACTCTTTCCTACCCTGGTGGCACGAGGATGTTTTAATGATGTGTCTGGATTTTTCAATAATATATGATGTCTTCTTCAAAAGTCTGGTGCGATTTTGTTTCAATTCGGATATGAATTGCTTATTCAACACCCCGAATCTCAAGTTTTCTTGAGTTGCTCGGATATGTTTAGTACATGATCACAATTATTAAACACATGTGGTTAGAGATATTGGATACTTTTGTTCAACACTTCTGAAATATTAAGGGCTACTTAAACATTAGTCATGCAAGATTTAAACAAAGTATTAAACAAAAGGGAAATTAAATAATTAAACCTGATCAGACTCAAACCTATCAATAGTACAAAAAATACCTTGGCCATTCAAGGACTTTAGTGTTTCAAAAAATAAAAATTACATAATAAAACCTTAGGGCTTGTTCCCTTCAGATTTTTCTTCACCATCATCTTTTTTGGGACTTTTGAGTTCAGCACTTGAACTCTCACCCGTTCCTTCATCATCATCATCATCAGTTGTACAGTCTATTCTACTAGAGTTGTTGCGCTTGTCTTCATCTGCTAGAGTGTGGAATGGGATATCCTCATAATCTACATATTTTCATAGGGGACCAAGGGTCCTCTTAGGAAAGGTTTCATAAAACAGCAGGACCATATCGGACTTGACCCCATCATCCATTTTCTCTAAAGAGTCCACTACTTCATTGGCATATTTCTCTATACCTGCAGCTATGGTTTGTTTTCGTTGGTGTTCCAACGCCTCATTTTCTTTAATCTTCTATTCGACAGTGCTCTCTAATTTGGTCTTCTCATCGGGTAAAGTTTGGATAGCACCATCCTTCGTTTTCAATTTCTTGTTCAAGGCGGTGAGGTTTTGTGAAGAATAGGTCTCCATGTTGGAGTATTTTGTTTGAAGCTCTTTGTGGGCTGCCTCTAATGCGAATAGTTTGGCAGCTAACTCTTCTTTATCCTTCTTCAACACCTCTATGCTTTGTTGAGCACTGAGAATATTATTTGATAAGTTTTTCTCGTCAGTATTTAGAGAATTAATGGTGCCTGTTTGAGTTCTTACCTGCCTCTCCAGATCACGTACTGGTCAGATGTAGCCTAGGAGGGCATGGCTCAAGGTGTCTTTCTCCTCGGATATAGAGTAGGACTTCCCCTTATAAGTCAACACATTGGAAGAACTGAGAGAGCGGTAAGGAACCGCAAAGTCATCTTTCTCTAGATCATCAAAATATATATTAATGGCTTGAAAGGTGTCAAGGTCCACCTCATCATGACCATCACCAACAACCTGTCCGGAGTGAAGATCAATTGGAATTTTCTCCTGTAAAGTGGGATCGGTAGGAGCTAGAAGGAGGACTTCAGGTGGGCGAAGGATTATCTCTGCTCCCATAGTGACCTTCTATTTCTTGGCAGCTTTTTCATCGTTGCTGGCCTGGTGATTTTTATCTTTCTTAGGAGGCCTTGGTGGGTTCTTTGACCCACCAGCTTCCTTTACAGTTACCTCCACTACTTTCAGCAAAACAGTATTGATGCCTCCCTAGTTCTCTGAACCGGTCCCCTTCGTAGTCGTTTGGGCTGGGTCTATTATGATCTTCTTCTTCTTGTTCTTCATTTTACTGGGGCTTTGGCTCTGGAAGGCAGATACAACTTAGCATCTTTGGCTTCTGTCCTCTTCAGGATCACATCTGCAGGAGGATAGTTAACTCTTATCATGAGAGATCTCTTCTATTTGTGGTGTTCCACATGTGAGACCTTACAAAATTTCCTGACTTGAAGCAATTGTGGAAGGCAACTCCCATGTTATCCGAAGCACAAGCATTTAGCTTGGCACAAGTATCCTACCATGCCTCTAGATAGCCTAAGAACTCCTTCGAAAGAATTGAGATGAAGCATCAGTTAGTCTAAATTAAAATCTTATAACTTAAAATATGAAAGAAAAATGTAAGGGAAACTCACTAGTGCTCTTCCAGCGACTGTTTTAAAGGTTTGGGTTTGTGTTAGCCTTAATCTTCCTGTAATTCTCCCAAGTCTCACTAATGAAGAGGAACTACATCCTCTAGGGTTTTTTTGGACTCCAAAAGATCATCCACCACCTTGTAGTCATTCCTCATGTCGTAATGGTAGAAGGGGATTTGATGGTTCTTGCATAAGCTTGCCACAACAACAAACTATTCTATCAGTAGTGGAATATTGGACAACCTGGATGACATGATACAGGCTAGGAATGTGTACCAAGCATTGGGGTTCAGTTTGCTGGGACACAGTTTGATCAAATGGAAATATCTGACAATCTCCGGATCCAAGGGAAACTGAAGTCCCTAGTTCAATACTTCAGTATAGACTACCACATCGTTTAGTTGGCAGTCCATTGGGGTCTCCGGAGTAATCAGGATCCTCACTTTTACTGACTCTGGGATCCCTCATTTAGTACGGATCCAACCCAACTCAGCTGTGTGGGTATACATGTAGTTGATATTTTGAAGGGCCACCAGGTATTTGACACTTACCTTCTTGAAAGAAGGTCCCACTATGCGCTCTAAAATCTCCGGAAGAGCGTCCGGATGGGTCATGCCCACCTTAGTTTTACCTTTCTGGTCTGAAGTTGTATCCCCTGTTTAACCGGACGCCTCAGCCTCGAAAAGGGCTTCCTCTATGCTATCTTCCATATTTTCTTCCATCACTGTGGAAGGGCGTTCAGATGGTTTTGAAGGAGGTTGTTCTGACACCCTTGAGGATAGCTGTTCTTATACCCTTGAGGGTGGCTGTTCGGGTGGTTTTGTAAACAGTTGTTCAAAAGGTTGTGCAGATGACGCTTCTGAAAATCTGGTATCTGGTAGAGGCTGCTGCCCGGATGTTTTAGCTTGTGGTGCAGCCTTTGTTACCTCTGAACTGGAGGGTTTTGAAGATATTGGTGTGGATTTGGTTTTGGACTGTCGCGTAACCCTTCGAGGAGTTAACTTGTCTGGTGATTTTTCTGTGTCCGATCCCATCACAATAAATGGTGAGGGTTTCCCGACACTGGAAACGAATTTCTCCTTAGGTAAAGGGTTTTGGGATTCTTGGACTGATGAACCAGATGAGAGAGGTGAAAGATCATTTCAAAATGAAAGTTTCTTAACTCTAGGTTTTTTTTAAGAAGATGACCCCTAATAAGTGTTCTTGTGTGGCTGATTACCTTTCTCGCTTGGAGAAGCAAGAAATCCAGCAACAATGCGCTCGTCCTTTGTTACTTTTTGTACTTTTTCTAAATCAGACAAGTTCAATCAACCTCCCTTAACTAAGGCGTTTCTGGCTGTGAACATATATGTCCCAAGAATAAATTGAAGGTAAACTGAGCTCTCTCTCTCTCTAAGAATATTTGTGAGTGTTGAAGACAATGAAATAGTAGAAAAGTTTATATATAAAAGTAAAAATGAGCAGTTACCTAGGGGAAGATTGATCAATTTTTAGCAATGATTAAAAGCTGCAAAGTGTGAAAATTAAAGCCTAGGTAATTTTCTAGCCTAGTGGGTACGACAATCTAGGAGAAAAAAACAGATGGGAGGTCAAACTAGAGATTGACACGTGTCCGCGATTCAAGAAAAACTCTTAGGATTTTGAGATGAGAAGACAGTTCTGACAAAGTTCGAATCAGGTAAAATATTGAAGGAAAACTCTTGCAGTTCGAACGACATAAGCAGATCGGAAAAATTTGGTATTGATTTGTTAAGTTTTAGCTCTTTCAAAGATCTTTTACAAGACCTAAAAGGGGTTACTGATGAGTTCGGAGATTTCAGCTACTGTACCATGATTAAATCCGAAGGGCAATTTAGACTAAACCACCACACTAAATATCTGAACATAACAATTATACTAATTATTAACTAAGCTAGCTCTTAATTAACTTAAAACCATATTACCAATGGGTCCTTAAACTTGACTTGGTTTCACAAGCCGACCCAATAAGCCCATTAGTCAGTAATTAAGTATAAATACCCCAACTACTTTCATTAATGAGGGTGATCAGAATTTATTACTAGTATGCAGCTTAATTACCTCTCTACTCTACACACTAAACACAAAATACCACAAAATTACCAAAACACTTTACCAGATTACCCTCAGACATAAATAAACCACATTATATATATATATATATATATATATATATATATATATATATATATATATATATATATATATATATATATATATATATATCCAAAAGAAATGAGATGAAATAAATGCATTATAAGAATGGGATTTAAGAAGATGTCATGGTATAGATGTCTAAGGATGGGGAATTATATACCGATTTGAAAGATAGTGATGCATGTTTCTTTCAAAGTATATTGAATTGGGGAGTTCGGTTTCCTTCCACCCAAAATTCACAGAATTCTTTTAGTATATGTGCATAGGTCCGTCTCAACTGTCCCCAAACTATTAGGGAAATTTAGTTATTTTAATGGGGAATATATTATTATAAAGATCCTCAGCATCATTTGACAAATTCTATCTTAATACATATTTTCCATATTCACGAATCATTCTTTTTATTACTTTAAATTAACCATTCCATATGGTCATTCACAATTTTCCTGATTTGTACCGTATATGAACGTAATTTTATTTATGTAAACGGTAATTGAGAATCCACCTCTCCTACTGGTAGTGGATAATTAGTACAAAATTGATCAATCGCAGGTAAATATATAGTAAAAACGTCTTACTTCTCATTTATATCTTATATTTTTAGTTATGTGTTTAGTTGGTTGGTGTTATACCATGATTCGTATTTTTGATTTCATGTACTATGAAGCTAAGACATATATGTTCAACGATTTGCCCCTTAGTAAACGAGTAACTAAAGAGGTTCTGTGTCATTGTTGGTGAGGTGTGTAGTAATAAATTCTAAAACTTCATCGTGAAAATTGATTTCATTGAAGCTTCTAGAAGCTAAAGGGATAACCGTGAACGAGACGAGTGATGTGACAACCGTGAAAGAAAAACATGCACACTATATTTAGTTATAAGAGATTACTAAACTTACATTAGCATTTAAGGATAACGAAGAGATGAAACTTATAGTTTATCTAAAAAAAACAATCTTCTTGAAAATTGGGTGTGCTGGATGCAGGTGATAGCTCGGTGAACCCACCCAAAAAAATCAAAATAAGAAAAACTAATAGTGAACACCTGACTGAGTGTTGATAGAATCAACATAGCTAAACGTGACCCAATGACAAGTCATTGCCAAAGATGTAGATTAGTTAATGTATCATTAGATCCAACCTCTATTCACGCTGCTAATAAAAGTAGTTGGCTTAGCTCATTTGTTTAGCGAACGTCATGTGATAAGAAAATATGTCTGAAGTCATTACCAATCAACTTTGTCTCATTTACCGATTGATTTTTCAAGAAAATTTATTGGGTCATCTCAAACTAACGATCCAAAGTCTATAATAAGTTATGTTTTAGATCACTACCCCAAAATGTCATATACCTCGTGTGAGTCTACTATCGACATACTAAAAAAACAAGTTGAGTTTAAATATAGGTAAATATGTGCGGAAGTGTATATCATCCATTTGGAAAAGATTAAGTGTATGTTAATTTATTTCATATGAACGTAGACTTTATTCAATGTCGTTGTATTTCCAAAAATAATATATATATATATATATATATATATATATTTGTAGATATTGAGCTTTTAGAATAAAATATTTTTCGATAATCGAATTGTGTGATGTCGTTTCGACATTAAAAGACAAATTTACAAAGACCGAGAAAGAGGTTTATTTTTATAAAACAAATTCTACGAAATGTTTTAATTAAAAGAAACTTTAAAAACAGAACAAAAATTAAAAAAATTTATAACAAAAAAACAAACTAAACAATAATTAAATGTAAATTTATTATAAACCGCTGGATTCATCCTAAAAAATAAATTTTTACATTATGATTATTATCATATTGATATTTATGAAAAATTAAATAAAACAAAAATGCTGATTTTCATTGTAAAGGAATATATTTATTATTTTGAATATATTTAGTAATTATTTAATATTTTGATATCTCTTCATTAACAAGTCTCCCAAATTTAATATAAAAAAATTTATATTAACTAAGTTATAGTAAAAGAGTATGTAACCTAACTTCCTTAAAAAATATATAATAAAGTCCAATAAGATAAAAAATATTCACTGAAAACAGAATTATTCCTATAAGAAAGTCCAGCAAATCAAAGTAGTAGTCTAAATTGAAAGAAAATCTTTACATTCTCATTAGAAAAACTAAGAATTCATCCAATAAACTTGCATTTTATTACAAGAATATAGTTAGATATGTGTTACGTTAATACCAAAACTAAAACTTGTGGTACAAAACTTAGTATACAAACTGAATGAGATGATTATCTATAAATACATTTTAATGTGTTATCTATTCTATTAATAGCTTATGCATTGTTTCGGTGGTTGCCTTCTGAATCGGATAATTAAAATTTAGAATACAAGATTCTAGAAGTATAGCTAAGCTAAGCTAAAGTGGTTTTATCCCCCAATGATTTGTTAAAACGATGACGTATATCAAATTAATATGGTACGAACATTTGTTAGACCACCAAACAAAATTTAATGTTTTTGCAGGTTACGTCTTGCCTTTGTCCATGTGCCCGACACGCGTTTCATACGGCTCTCAATTCAACTTTTCTGATACGGTGGTGGTCACCACTTCTTATTTGTTTCCTATCTATCAATACCGTCTCTTATTTATCAATATTAATTTCTTAATAAATCGACTTATCACCATTTTTACATTCAAAATTCACGCAATTAACATGAAGTATCATAAATATATAGTTAATTTTTTTTATCAGCGTTTAATATTCAAAATTACTAAACGACGGATAAATATTTAGATCAAAATTTAAAAACTATAAACAACTTTTCTACACAAAAATTAGCATTTTTATTTTTTAATAAATAATATTAGATTTTTGCGTGACTTAATATCTATAATCCCAACGTTTTTATTATTGAATAGGATGCGTTTAACATTCACATGTTTCATTATGTTTGCTCTTACATCTATTCATTCTATCATGTGAGATCTTGTATGATTTAGTAATGCATTATTAATAAGTGGATTTCAATCCATACTTTGGTCCTAAATACTATATTGCTAACATTGAAAATAATAAAGAGTATATAAATGTGTACTCATCTCTCTATTAGTTGAGGTCTTTTGCAGATGAACCAAATACAAATTTGTGTGATTTTTTAATCTAAAACATACAATAACTTGCTAGTACATGAGGCGTGCTTTATTTCTACGCATCCATTCTAACATAGATATATTTAATTTTATCATACTTTATCTCGTATGGTTTAATATAAATATTCGTCCAATTTTAACACGACTAATCTCACAAATTTTATTGTACGTCTAAATATAGATTTTTTAAAAAATTCGAATTTAAAAAAAAAAAATTGGTTAAAAACAATAATATAACGCGAATAAAATATGAATATTTAATCGAACATATTATTGAAAAATTAGTGATTTTAGTTGACTTACAGACATTAGATAAATATTAAATAAATAGCCTAAATACTAATCTTAAATACTTTTATTTACATTTCCCTATAACTAATCACGAAAAATATCATTAACCATTAAATAGATTTCTTTCGGACAACATGAATTTAAAAATAAAAATTAACAGAGAAAAAGGAGCCACACACGTGTGCACCATGCGCAACTTGCTTGTGCCGCGTAATTCAACCTCAAGTACAAGGGTGTCAATGTAAAAAAACCGATGAAGTACAAGGGCAAAGTAGTAAACGCACCGTCCACTTGCATTAGCTGGCATAATCTATAAACCCTGTGAAATTCACGTTTCACTCAAAACGAAGAAGAGAAAGTACTCCACAGACAAAGCTATAAACATTTTCATTTCACCGCCACAGCTTTTCTATCTTTTCATTTGATAACCTTTGTAGTCTCCATCGACCGCCATGTGTGGAGGAGCGATTATTTCCGACTTCATTCCGGCGGTGCCGTACCGGAAGTTGACCGCTGCTTATCTATGGCCGGATCTGAAGAAAGTTGGAAAATCTTATAAGAAGAGGACCATTAGCTGGAAGAGGGCTAATGAGTTTGATTTCGAGGCTGATTTTCAGAGATTCAAGGATGATAACTCTGATGAAGATGATCTGGTCGACGCTGTCAATGATGTAGGAGCAGTTGACGTGAAGCCTCTTTGTTTCTCTGCTCCTCGCGAACCGAAATCGTTTTCTCTCCCTGTTGGTAAGCTATTGAATTTTTTATTTGTTGTGTATGTTGTAGGCAATGCTTTAGTAGATTTTGGTGTTTGTTTGATAGTTTCAGTTCTTTTCTTTCTTCATGTTGTTTAATTGATTTTCTATGGAGTCTTGTATGTGTTTATATCTTCATTTTATCAAGAATAATTGTTCTTGTGTTTTGAAAATGCTATACTTGTTCGATTTTGTCTCTCATAATGAATTTTTTTGGTTTATTTAGCATTTTGTATCAGTATCTTTATCTATTTGCCTTCTTCTCTTTTGAAACTAGAGCTTTTATCATTTGTTTTCTGGAAATTTCATATCCTTTATAATTTTGCTTAGAAGTATGGTGCTTTACAGATCTGATATAGTAAATCAAGTAGATTCTTTTATTTTGGTGTATTTGTGTCTGATTAGTCTATGTTAAGGTTTGCTGGATGAGAGTTTGCCTTAGATAGTGCCTATGATGTTCCCTTTATTCAATCTTTATTTTTGGTCAAGATTTTGAAGTTAATTACCAAGAGTGTTTTTGTATGACAAAACAAGTATGATAGTATGATGTGTGTTTAAATCATCAGTCATTTGGGTATGTGATCTTACTGTACTTGTTTGTTATTTGACCATTCTTTTTGATTCCTGAAGGTTCAACTGCTGTGAAATCATCTGTTGATATCAGCGGGCAAGAAGAGAAATCTGCTGCGAAACGAAAGAGGAAGAACCAATATAGAGGAATCCGTCAACGTCCATGGGGTAAATGGGCAGCTGAGATCCGTGACCCAAGGAAAGGAGTTCGAGTCTGGCTCGGAACTTTCAACACTGCTGAAGAAGCTGCACGAGCTTATGATGCTGAGGCAAGGAGAATCCGTGGCAAGAAAGCCAAGGTTAATTTCCCCCAAGAAGATACTTGTCCTATGCAAACCCAGCAGAAACCAGTTTCTAACTCAACTCCGGTTGCCGCTGCACAAAATCTGAACGAGACAGCAGCCTTCTTTAACAACCTCGGTCAAGAATTATATGGCACCATGAGCTTTATGGATGAAAAGCCACAGGTGAATCAGTTCGCTTTCATGAATTCGTTTGCTCCAGCAGATAACGGCCCTATGTATTTCAATTCAGACCAGGGCAGTAACTCATTCGACTGTTCAGAATTTGCTTGGGGAAACCAGGGGCCAAAAACACCTGAGGTCTCATCTGTTCTTGCAAATGAGTCACAGATTTTCGAGGATGCAAACCCTCAGAAAAAGGTGAAGCTGAATCCAGAAAGAATGGTACCAATTGAGGAAAACAACAACAATAACTCGATGTCTGAGGAAATTCTTTCTTTCGACAACCAGATGAATTATTTCCAGGTGCCTAGCCTTGATGGAAATTGGGATTTATTCAATGACGCTTCGTTCATGAACGCTGATGCAACTCAGGATGGTGTAAATCCTATTGAACTTTGGAGCTCTGATGACATTACTGCCATGGTTGGATCAGTCTTCTGATCAAATCGTAACATGTTTTTTCTCCCGAGCTACTGTAAATAAAGACCGGATGTTAGGGAAAGACTTTGTGTGTCTACTCCTGTTACTGTTTTCCGTTTCGTAATAAGTTTCCCTCTCCTTGTACTATTCACCTCGTTTTCTCGTTTCTCATTGTCTTGCTTCCAGGATCTGTAAGTTTCTAGTTGTCTCCCTTCCAGGACCTGTAAGGGAATGCAAAGGGTAAGAGCTGCAATGAAGCCGGGTACCAAGAGGGAGCCTGTTAGTATTAAGTGGTTACTTAGGTATTTTCTGTTTTCAGACGTTAAATTTCAGACATGTACTTAATGTGGCTTGTATGTGTGGATTGTGATGAAACACTGATATGTGTTGTTCTTTTGCTTGTGTGTGCTGATTACATTTGTCCCGTGTCTCATTCAAATCACCATGCCTTAATTAGTTTCGTAGACATGGCATCGGTTTCTCTTGTTACTAAATTCACTTGAGTTGTTGTCTATGTACAGTAGCCCCCCACTATGAACGACCATATTACCTTTTTTAGGTAAAAGTAGTCATTTCTTGTCTTGAATCAAAGTATCAAATCTTTCAAGCTGCCGCAAGACTTTTAGTGTCAACTTTTTCTCTCTTTATAGAGTATATTCAACATATGAATGTGAGTGAACAGGATTCGTGCATTGTCATGTGCCACTACTTTTTTTTTTTTTTTTACATTAGGGTAAGCAGTCGAAGGCTCTTTAGTATTTAATAAAATCTAATCAGAATCTTTGCTTGGTATTTCTATATTAATCTCATTTGGTAAGAAAATTTAAGTCTAAAGTTTGGTGTACCGCTCAAGCTTGGTTTAAATTTTTGGTGAAGAACTCAACTTGAACAGAGAGATATTGATAGTTCGAATATCGTTCAAAACTTAAAAGGCGGTTGTAAGATTAAGACTGATTAGAAACAGTGATGTTTGAGCCGAACAGTGTTCTTTCAGGACCTTGAACCCAGAAACAGGCCACCAATTTGAACCCAGAAGCAGGCCAGAGCCGAATGTGTGGTATAGGAAGTGAGAAGTCTTTAATCATCGGTATATGACCCACAAGACAAGGCAGTGAGAGCTATTTTTGTCTTAAACCTCGTTAAATGCAGCTGTAGGACCATAATCATTTGTTAGGTTTCTTAGCATTTATACCATTTTTTCTAGGTAGTCAACTTTGTCTGCAGTTTTGTAAGTGGCTTCTGGCTTGTAGTACCCAACTTGCCTGAGGTTATTTTAGCTGATAAAGATCTCTCTTGGAAGGAGACGTTTGCATTGCCAATTTTGTTATTTTACCGGATGCGAATATGGATCAGTCTGGGAGGGAGACAATTTTTTCTTTTTGAGATATTTAAATATCGGACATTCAATCCGTAAGAATATTAAAAAATATAATCGTTAAATTTGTCTAACTACAATATAAATATAGTCAAATTATCGAAAATAAGTATACAATTTTTTTTTTATATTTTTTATAAGTTTATCGATTACTAAGTAATCTACAAACGGTATTTTATTATTATATGAAAACGGAATATTAAAAGAGGGTAGCCGAGTTGCTTGGGTAAGGCATGCTTGAGATCAAAGATCACGAGTTCGAGTTCTTTTACCTAATATAAAACAACTGTTAAATTAGATTTTCACAAAAAGAAAATCTAAAAACACAATTTTATTTTTTAAAGACGAACAAAACGAAATTCAGAAGTTATATTTTTGCAACCACATTGCACTTAATCACGTAACTAGAACACAATTTAGCAACGAAATTAGACACTTAATCACGCAACTAGAACACAATTTAGCAACGAATTTAGATGTAATTCTGTGGTTAAAATACAGTTGATTTTTCCAGATCCGTTGGTAATAACAGTCCTATTTACACAACCGTTCTCATCATATTTATCACGTAATATTGCAATCAAAATTATATTTCCCCAACTCTTTTCTTCTTGTTTATGGAGTTCATTTACATGTCATTCCACAACTGAAAATAGTTTTTACCTAACAATATTACACTTAATTTGTAAATGAAGCACATTTGTTTTTCCACAACCAAAGTACACATAATTTCACATTTAGAACACAATTGTTTTTAGACTAATTTTGCAACCCATCGCAGTCCATTTGTTTCTTAATTTTTTTTTATGAAAACTAGTTTTGTTTGCCTAAAAAGACCAATAATATCTTAATTTTTTAGAATTTATAATTTGAAAATTAAAACATAAAAAAAAACAAAAGAGAAAAAAAATGTTAGAAAATATATTAATTTTAGTATAAATTCACGTGCATATCGATACTTAGATTTAAAATGAAATAGTTTTATCCGTAATTTACTAAATTGTGAATATCTGTCGGTAAAAGTATTGGTAAATAGTTTTGAGGTTTGATAACTATTGGTATAAATAAAAGGTGAAGCTATTTCCTCCATCAATTTTTTTATTTCTCCCATAAATAAATAAAAACTCCACTTTGTTATTTCCTTCATAAAGGAAAAAATATATTTACCTTTTTTTTAATCCCAATACTCATTCATTCTCCAGCAACTCCATATATTTCTACCACAATTTCAAATATCTCTCACCCTATCTCAACTATCTTCAATCCTACTAGCTTCTGCACACTCAACCAAACCTATTAGCTTTTCACCATCAATCACCCATAAACCCTAACTCTGCCCTACCCTAGCCAGTATAAAAATGGCCTCCTTTTCATATTTCTCTTCAAATCTTTAAAAATAACAAACCCTAGCCACCGATTCGATTTCTTCTAATCTTGAAAAATAACAACAGTTTTTTTCGAATTTGTCTAAGGTAGAAATCATTCGTTATCTAAAAAAACAACACTTAAAAATGTACAATTATTTATTGAAACAGACAAAATGCACCTAATTCCGAGACGACATCTCGGAATTAAGTATTTTTTTATATAAAAAACACATGATTCCGAGGTGCTGTCTCTGTTTTTTTATAAAAGAAACGCACCTGATTCCTATCTGCTGTCTCAAAATTAGTTGTTTTCTGCTAAAACCTATACAAATTGGGATTTTCGAAAATATGTTTTTTTTAACACGGATCTTTAAATTACACGAATGTAAAACTAAAAAAACAAGATTACATTACTTTGTTGGTTGATTGGGTGATGTTCTCCAATGCTAAATCTTTGGTTTGGGTATGTTCCTCTTCCATGAGTAATCTGTAAGAAATTTGATTTTTGTTTTTTAGAGTTCAATTTTAGAAGCTAAATCATATATGTTGGATTGAATTTGTCTTAATCATGTGTTTGTTGATATAAAGATTTCATAATGGTTAATGACATCAATTTATAAACTAGAATTTAAAATGAGGGCAAAATAGTAAAAGCAAGTGAGAAATCTTTTTTTTATTTTAAAACATGGATTAAATAAAAAATCTGATGGAGAAAATAACTTCACGCATAAATAAACTAGTTTAGTAAAAAATAAAAAAATAAAAAAATAAATTTCATACCAACTCTTATAATTAAAAAAAAAACTCTAAAAAAACACTTATTCTTCCCTTAACAAAATTATTCGTATCTTGACAACTTTTTATTTCGAAAATGATAACCAACAAAATTATCTTTTACTAATGATGGAACCTTATTAAGTTCGGTAGTATATTTTTAAGCGGTCCTCGACATGTTTTGCTTTATTGATGATTTCACTTGGGATTATTCGTGTGCACACGACTCAAATATGACAAATAACTCCTTATGTTATGTTTTTTTGGTTGATGGACGACTTTCGAAGCCGTACGAATGCCAACTTTAGATAAAACTCATAAGTATAGCTATTAAATTCCTTATTTTTTTTAAATTTTTTTTGAGCCTTTTATTAATGCTTTTAAAACAAGGATACACACTCCATAGCAGTTTCTCGAATCAAAATTAAAGCCCCAAATAAAAAATCTTAGGCTCTTCTCCTCTTCGCATTCAGACTTCTTCTTTGACAAAAAAACTCAAATCCATTCACCCAATCTTACTTGCATTTCATCCGTTCTCAACAACCTTACCAAAATTGATCCTTGCATCTATCATTGAAAAGATTTACCAACCATTGAGGCAAAAAATCCAGGTCTTGCATGGTTACAACGAGCTATCCGTGAAGACGATCGATTTTGTGCCCATATAATATCTTAAACTGATAAGTTTTACTGAGTAATTCTGAGATAGCCTATTCCCAGTTCATCTAAAAAGATAATAACACGAAGTTTATTAAGAATTTCAGTTCCATACTAAATTCCTTACTCTTAAATTTGTAATATCGTGGCTCATCAAAATTCATACTCTATTCCCTTATTAATTTATAAAGATGAATTCCTTACTCTTAAATTTGTAATATTAAATTTGTAATATCGTGGCTCATCAAAATTCATACTCTATTCCCTTATTAATTTATAAAGATGATGGCTTCATAACTTATTAAGCTTTTTACTTTTAATATGCAAATACATTAGCTTTTTGACATTAGCTTTTTGAAAAAGGAATTTTAGTGTTTTTTTATTATTCTCTAAATAATCAAGCATTTTATTTGTAAGATTAAAGGTTAAGATCCTTGTTTTATGAACTTATCTATATCAACAAACTTAAAGATGGGGTGTATGGGTTGATTTGACGTCTATTTAATCCACATGGTCTAATTCGTTGATTGTGCGTGAGCGATTTTAATATAATATCATCGGCGAATAGTTGTGGAAGATGTTACAGTTTTGATTAAATAATAGGCCACGTGACATTAGATCTGCGAAATATATCATTGATCACAACTCTCGATCCTTGCTAGGCTGGACCGATATATAGGTATACACTAGTGGTTATTATAAAACACTAGTGGTTATTATAAAACACCAACTCTAATGGTGCTTTGTGTTGTTCGGAAACATTCAAATTACTGTATTTTACAAATTTTTTGTTAAAAAATATCTCTTCATTTGTAAAAAAAACAAATCGAACTCAAATTTTAAAATAAAAAGCAAAAAATTTATTGATAAAATTTGTTATTTTAAAAAAGGTAACCAAACTAGACATAACTCATTAGTGACCTCATCTAATAAATATTTTAAAGTTTTTTTCAAAATTTTCTTCACAATATACATCGGTACTGAACATTGGTACTGTCGAAACACTAGCTATATACCATCAATGCGTCTCAAAACAATATTGTATATGACAACCCAAATATTTTTTCTACTTTGGTACCGACAAGATAACCAAACCGACACCGCTGGTGATAAACATTATACAGCTAGTGGTTTTTTGCAACGCAATGCATTTTGAGACCAACGATATAACTAGGTAAATGCTTTCGATACTGAGACATTATACCGCTGGTGCAGGTGGATTGCGCCAGCAGTATACTGTCCGAAAAACTTCATTTTAGCTTTTTCTAGATGTTACAATTTTAATTTTTAATATAACTTTTTTTAGGTGAAGATACCGATGGACTGCCATAGGATTTTAATATCAATTATGGTGATTTGTTTACCATGAAAGTCTACTATACACAGCAATTGATTTATTAGGTTACAGTTACCGAAAAAGACAACGACTTCACAGTTGTATTATGACGTCGCAAAAATGTGAAAAACAAGAAAACTTCTAGACTATTTTTTGAATGCGAGATATGTGAAACGTATACAAAGTTGGTAGACCCAAAAGATCTTAAAAGAAAGTATATCAGAACAAATAAATGTGGTTGCCGTTTTAAACTTAAATAAAACATGGTTGCCGTTTTAAACTTAAATAAAACATGGTAACTCATGACGAATGATCCTTATTGGTCATATATGTGTTTCAAAATCATAAAACTATGAATTTCAGTGAAGGACATTCATATTTGAGATGTTTTTCTAAAGAAGAAATTGACTTTATACTTAGTTTTACCAACATGTGGATCCGTCCTCGAGAAATTTAGGACATAGTAAAAAGATTGAAATCTAAGAATTCGTCGTCGATGTTCACTGTATATACAATGCTCAATTAAAACAACATAAGATCTAGAAAGGCGATCACTCATAGTTTCAATACTTGTTAAGCGAACTCAAAATGTTAAATTATTACGAATGACATAGATTAGGAAAAAACGAAAGTGATATCATTATTGATATTTTCTTTGTACACCAGGTTAGTTGAGATTTGTTATACTTTTTTTTTAAAAGTGTTGATAATGGAAACCATCTACAAATTAATAAGGTATGAGATGTCGTTGTTTAAGATTGGTGGAGCCACTTATACCGGTATGATATTTTATATCAAATTTTTGTATATATCCGGGGAGAGAGTTGACAAACACAAGTGAGTATTAGAAGGGTTGCAACAATTGATGGTAACTAACTCAATTGAACAAACATTTATTTTTGAGATCGTTGTATTGACAACCATAAGTGAGTATTAACGAAGTTAAATTTGATGAGTATTGGTCAATTGTGTTTGGCTTGCACGAACAACAATATAGATGAAAGTTGATTATGAAGTCCGTTCACAATAAGCTTATAAATTTTGCTACCGTTTACATAAAAATATTTACTGGAATGGATGAGTTACTATATGTCCCAAAATGTGTAAATTACTTCGAAGAGAGTATTGCTTATGAGAATTAGATTTTATAACCAAAGATGAGAATCACAATCGCATCAAAATTTAATTGCACCGTCAATTTTGTAAATATGTCAGGGAAAATGAATGTTAGTTTCACTTTTCTACCATTACGAGGTGCACCTCCTCTGATGTCTGAAAGAGAGGAAATTGGGATGGATTGAGTTAATAACAACCACTAAGTCAATGTAAGTATCTCATTCAACGAACATTCGATTTAATTGGCAATATCCATTTGATGTTTATATTATAGTTTTTTTTTAAATATTTTTATGTAGTTTTTTATTGCAAATGATGTCATATGTGTAAGGATATATCATTTTTTTTATAAAATTGCATTTTTTAGAAGCTAAAGGTTGGGCATTACCAATTATATATCATTGAAAAATATAAAAATAGATTAAGAAATATAATAACAAAGTGAATGATTTAAGATAATTCGTTTAATATACGTGTTTTTTAAACTATTTGTCATTGTAATCTATATACACTAAAAAGTTATATGTTGTTGCGCTAAAGATTTAAAAACGTTATACTTAAACTTATAAAATTAAATGATGGTATGTAGCCTCTACACCGACGATATAGAGTCCAAAAACAACCTTAAAAAAATCCACAAATTTAATTCAATATACCAACGATATATAATTGTTATATCGTATGTACGATACTACACTGTCGATATGGAATTTTTATACCGGCGGGGCTTATATTATACCACAGTATAGAAACTTTGTACCTCCGCTATAAAACCCAAAACCAAACTTAAAAAAATCCAGAAATTTGATTCACTGTATTGCGGTAAAGAATTGTTTAACCAGCGATACGATACTAGAAGGCATGTATGAAATTTTTATACGGATGATGCTTATATTATACAACTTGTGTAACATTCATGTACCGATAGTATATAGGAAAAAAAATACTTCACGAAAATCACAAAACTGATGCAGTGTACCGACACTATAGAATTGTTATACCGACGATACAATACTACACCATCAGCGTAAAATTTCCAACCCGTTTGTGCATATATTATACTAGCGATTTAACATTGTTTTACCACCAATATACAGCTCCGAAACAACCTTAATAAAAACCACAAATTTGATTCAGTGTATTAAAAATACAAAATTCTTATACCGCCGATAATATATTATACGTCGGCATAGAATTTACATACCTGCGGTGCTTTTATTATACCGGCGTTATACCAATTCTGCTATGTCGGTATAAAATCCAAAAATAACCTTAAGAAAACTCATAAATTTGATTCAGGGTACCGTTGATACAAATGTTTTATATCGACGTCACGATACTACACCATCAATATGGCATTTCTATACTGTTGGTGTATATATTGTATCGACGGTATAACATTCATGCACTATCGGTATAAAGTCCAAAACTTTCCGTAAGAAACCCAATTTGGATTTAGTATACCGACCGTATTAATTGTTATACTGTCAATACGATATTACACCGTCAGTATAGAATTTGTTTACTGATAGTGTGGATATTATACTAGCTGTACATAATCTCTAAACCGCCGGTATAGGCATGCAATATTGAAAACAATTTGTCTAACTTTTTCGTACCATCACACATTCATATGGACAATAAACAACACAACATAACATCCACATTACATAAAAAAAATTACATAACCTAAAAAATAACAACATTTAATAGTAAAACAACATCATCCAATACAAAATACATAACAAAATGGTCTTTGATACTTTAAAAAACAAATTAAAACCTACCACCAACGATGGTGTGCTCAAAACAACATTGTCCAATATATATTACATCATTTTAAATACCTAAAAGGACAAAGAGCCAAATGAGCATAGATTTTCATAACTCTGTTCAGGGAATTATTATCTTTTTCTTGTTGACGTGAAGATGTTGAACACGATTAATCTTATGAATCACCTTTACCAGCCTCACGCTCATCAAGAATATTATGAGGGATGAAGTAACACCCATAACTCTTCACATAGAAATTAACTGATACATCATTATTTTGCACTTTTCGGCAACAAGACATGTCATACGGTCCATAAAAGTTAAATGATTACGCTATTGTTCCCAATTATATGTCCGAATAAGATATCAGTTGTGGCCTATTTCCTTAATAACCTATATAGTCACGCCTCCACACATGTCCCTCAAGATCTAGTCGATCTATGTGCTCTAAAGCGGCAATGAAGTCTCCCTCTTATAGACTTCTGGCCAGTATCAGTGAAAAAAGTGTAACCAAATATGTGCATCAGGTATGCACCATTTCGAATTTGACTTCAAAATATTTATGCTTATTATAGAAATAACCTTGATTTGTCCGGTGGAGCAATTAAGATATAATGGTGATATTATTCTTGTAATGTTCAATCAAACGTATATTTGGACACACGTCACCCATTCAATAGTCCCACGATTTCTCTTTGTAATAACCCAGGTATGAGAAAAGTTGAAATGGTTCTAATCCCCTAGAAACTATAACTGTTGGTGAATTATCCATTGCTCTAGAATCATACGTCGTGGATTTCTATATTTCCTTATAAATGTTCTCTCTTCATTTCGCATTTTTTTTTTCTAGAGAGATAAATTGACTTGTAAAGATAAAAACTCAACTTTCTTACCACCACAAAACAATCTTCGGTAACGTTTTCTTGATCGTCCATCATAATCACCGTTGCAAACTTATTCTTCGATGACTTATTTTTTCAGTTTGCATGTTCACTACCATAATAGTTTTGATTAACTGGTTGTGCTTATTAGATAAGTCCTAGGAGAAAAAGAAATCAAGATAGTATGACATTTCTCCAGGGCAAGTCGTTTATTTCAAGAAGTCGTTCCTCAAGACCAACACGATCTCAATGTACAAGTAATCATAGACACCCATCTACATTTACTGTTATGTGTTCTGATATAGAAGAGAAATCTCCTCCAAACACAACCAAACTAACCAAAGTCATCATATCTCAGTCTTCAAAAAATAAAGAGCTCAACCAACAGTCTCAATCCTCCCTCGATTATCAGCTGAAGTAGGAGATTAAGGAAAAAAACAATATTTTCATCGTACAAAGCCTTCTGGATCAAAGCCGAGGGAGCTTGTTGATGAAAAAGAATAAATAGATGAGTAGTCTCATTTGGATACATCTGGTCAATCCGAGAAGAATGTTGAGACTTCAAGAAGTTATAAGAAAACCCAAAAGGCTAAACATGAGTAAATATGGCAAGGATAAAGCTTCCGAAGTGGAGGAAAAAGGGTTTCTACCCTAGCTCGTTGGACATGTAGGGCCCGAATTTCAAAAAATAAGCCACACGTATCTTATGGCCCTTGATAAAATCCATTACAACTACTTCCAAGATAACGAGCTGAATATATTACGCGAGAAGTGGGGATTTCTAAAAAAAGTGAAGGTCCAGCTACCCTAGGAGGGATAGATACCTATGAATTGTTGGGCAATGGAATTAGTTGTTTATCCAGACGTATTAAACTGGGGTCTTCCGCATCCCTTAGATGTAGAAATTGTCAACTATTTTGTTTTTGTAGGACTATGCCCAAGTCAGGTTAGTCTGAATGCTTGGTTTATCCCGATGTCATGTATCATGGCATCTATGTTATCAAAAATTCGAATATCGATGAAACAGTTTGCTGCTATACCTGGGTTATCGAGAAATTCTTGAATTCTTTTTTATTTATTCAATATGGGTGACGAATATAAGATCGTGATTGACTTGTTGGAAGCCAAAAAAATTGTGAAAAGGGTCAAGCTATATATGCCCAAAACTGGTTTAAGTTTATCCAGTTTTGATCTTACCCACAATTGGTATAAGTTGATCCAATTTTAGATGAAAATACCCTTTTGGGGGTATATAAACCTCCTTTTTTACTAAATGCCCTCCACCTCATTTTCTCTCTTACACTCTGTCACTTCTCTCTAACTTCCTCTAAAACCTACAACTTCTCTCTAAGTTATCCGGCGAACTAAAATCCGACGAACTAAGATCCGACAAACTTAGTGTTAGTATCAAAATTAGGGCTATGGTTGAATTAAGTAAGAAAAATCTCAATTTGAAGGTGTTTGGAGGCCATTTTCCATCTGGAATTTGGCCGGAAAATGGCAGGCAACGAAGGTCTTGCGTACGAATTCCGGGTGGAAAATGGCCTCAAAATACCTCCAAACACTCTAAAATTGAGATTTTTAATAATTAAATCCTTAATGTTTTTTAAAAAAACATAAAAACAAGTTTTTACCTTAATTTCAGTTGATTCATATTTGCTTTTGTGTTTTTATTAGAAAAAGTTTAAAAAAATTGAAAAAAGTTTGAATGTTCTTGAGGCAACTTTGAATGTTGAAGAACATTTTGAAGAACTTCACAAAATTTTAATAATATGGGGTTTGATCTTGTAGGAAGTTGTGTTTCTTTGGGTATACATAGCCAATAAATTGTTTTGTGAATTGGGTCTACCTAAGATATCCTTAGTGTTTTTTTACTTAGTGGCAATTTGGTAATTAAATGAAAGTTTGAGGGTTTTTTTGTCCTAAAAAATTCAAACAAAAGTCAACTGCATTTTTGGGTAAACTTAAAACCACATTTGAGTATATATTGCCATGCCCTTGTGTCGGGTCACCGGATTTTGGAAGAACACCAGTAGTTCTTCGAACTTATCTTATTCCTTCTTTATTTGTTATCTTCTATATTTGTAACATACTATACAACAATAATCCAGTATCGTTTACAACATTTGGAAGCTGATAAAGTCACATTTAGGAAGTTGCACCAATGGGTTGAGGAGAATTGGTTGAACGCCTCCCACAAATGTTTTACTCCCAATAACCTAGTTTGGAGTCATCTTTAGAGGATCAATTTCGAACAAGATATGTTTTGGGAACAACTTGTTACTCCTTCTCGTCCCGCAACTATTCTTAATATGATTGAAGCCGAAGCCATCGGGTAAAGAAGGATGACACACGCGTAGAGCTCGATGAGCCTTCACCAGTGAATTTTGATGCTAATGTGGAAGAGGATGACACACGCGTAGAGCTTCATGTGTTAAATAAAAAAGAGACACACAAGAGAATCTTTATATGTACCCCATACTATTGTTGATTTTAATATAACGTCTTAGTTTGAATTACTTAAAACTTTTAATATTATTTTCCTTATAATTAAAAAAAATATAATCAAATTGTAGGAGATTAAAGACATAGAGCAGGCTAATTGTTTCCTTTTAATCTAATTAAGGCTTCCACCTTCTTGCTTTAGTAAAAAATAAGTCCAACATCAATAATGCATTTCAAATATTGTTGTAGCCATTTAATAATATTCCAATGCTCATTGGAAGAGATCCTAATGAACCTGCTAAGCAGGCTAACCCCATATGCATTTTGAGACTGAGTCCCAACCATAGCATATATCAAACTCCCCACATCATTTGGATATGAAATTTTCTTCATCTAATCCTACTAATATATAGGGTTTTCTCCCATTCGACAATGATTTTATAGTGAGCAAGTACATTTGTTGAACTACACTTGCAATCCTTATGCCAAAAAATTTCAACGTCTTCCAGAGATAACCTAATTGATAAAATGTTAGAGTAACATTATTTTATCCATGGTAATGTCGATTCCATGGATCATTTGTCTTCTTCTAAGTCTTTCATCTCAAATTCAATATTGATGATCAAATTAAGTTTTTGCATCTTTATCCCACATGGAATCAGTATGTCTTATACATAAATTAGTAGATAAAGGAGTAGGTCATTTCTAACATGTCTGACGTAAACACAATGATAAAAAATGTACCTCTTATAGTCATTATTCATCGTGAAATAGTTTAATTATTTTATACCACTATATTAAGGACGGTTTCAATACATATAAGAACCTTTGTAGCATACTCATCTTGTTTTTAGTCATTTTCTTGAGAAAACTATTCGATTTTTCCATGCAAGAATGAAGTTGTAATATCTAGTTGTTTTGAGTGAATATTTTGTAAAGTTTCCAAAGCTAGAATCGGTATGATTGAGGTGTCTTTAACAACTAGTAAGAAATTTTCATGGTAGTGTACTCCTCCAACTTAAGAGTAACAAAGGAGTAACTCTTTATTACACCTTTAGATTTGAACATTGTTGGCTCCACACCTAGTTTTTGTTTATAAATCTATTTGCAGCCAATGCATTTTTTATCGTTAGGTGTTGGCACAAAGATTTATATTTTATTTTTAATTAAACAACTCATATATTAATTCATTTCATCTCAAGTTGATCACCAATATTATTTACATGAGTTACTATATGAGTGTGTACATATTTTGTTGCAATATCAATATGATATTTTATAGGAGTAACATATGATTATGAATCCTCAAGATTACTTTGTCTTTGGTTATTGAGAGTACCACCCATATGATTATAATCACCCCATTATGGTTATTTTGGAAGTTTATAACATTATTTTCCATCTCAAACTAAAAAATATCAGTTGTCTTGCTCTGATCAAGTTCATCAAGTTAGTTTCTAAAAAATACAAATTTATTGAAAACAACATCTTTTCTTATAACCAGTTTCTTATCTTCAGTAAGATAAAGTTTATACATTTTCCCGCTCTTATAGTACCCCAATAAACTTTAAGGGTCTAGTTTACCTTCTTTCTTATGAACATACCTAATACAACCAATATATTTTAGCCGTGTTAAGGTTGGTGACCTACCTACTCATACATGTTCAAGAGTCTTAAATTGAATGGAAGTGGATGATGATGTGTATATTACATAAAAAGTAATAACAACAAAAAGTGCCCATTTTTTTCAAACTCGATTAATTTAGTATGATCTTACTTTATCTAAATAAATTATGCCCAGTCTCTTAATAATACCATTTTGCTGATGAGTATCTCTACAAGTTCTATGCTTAATGATAAGGATATATTACGTATATAATGCCCATATAGTGATAAAAACAAAGAACATTTATGATAGAATCGCACATGACATTATAAGTCATTAAGAAACATTACACATTTATTACTTTAATATATAATGGATAGAGAGTATATGTAGAGAGAAATTATTTTTAGCTTGTATATATAAGTATATAACTCTAATTATAAAAGGTGAACAATTTTTTTATACAAAAACGGTATCATGTTCTCGATTATTTTTCATTGGTTTAGTCTTATTTCCTCTCTAGAAACCTTAATTGATTAGCTTGTCCATCAAAGAATGGATAAAAAAAGAGTCAAACTAAAATAAATGAGTAGTGCCCCTAATGATCTCCTCCAACTAGATTATCTTCTTTGATCCACGCTTCAAGGACGAGCTAATCAAACACCAAAAAGTATTATAGAGAGGAAATATGACTAAAAAATAAAAGGTAATTGAGAATATGATACAAAGGTTTTTTTTTGTATAAAAAATAGTCCGTCTTTTACCATCAGAGTTATGTACTTATATATACAAGCTAGAAAACTCTCTCTCTCTCTCTCTCTCTCTCTCTCTCTCTATCTTTCTCCATATTTACTCTTTATTCGTTACATACATGAAGTAATTAATATGTAGCAACATTTTTAGCAAGTTATAATGTCAAGTGTAATTCTATCATAACTGTTTTTTGTGCTTTATCTCTATCGGGTTATTATATACCAAATATATCATTACCAGTTAATAATACCAATATGTTTATAATAGTTTATGAAAAAATCATTAAAAAATTCTAGTTCATTAGAGCTATTAGAGCCTGATATTTGTAAAATCATGTTAGGGGGCACCTGGTTTAGTCGAGCCTAAGAGAGAAAGAGGGAGGAGAGGCGTTTGTTGGTAACTTTGATGGTACATATTGGCTATTAGAGGATTCATGGTATTGGTCGGCAAGGCTTGCTGATGTCTTTTTCTATTTTCACGGGCATGTTGCTCATTGTTAGGGTTTTCCTCTCGTCTTTTATCGTTCTTTGGCTGAGATTCTGGCCCCTCATATTTTTCCTACGATGTTGCTGCTTTTATCTATTGATGAGTCAGGATATTTTCACCACTTACTGTGGAAACCGGACAGGGGCAATTCGGACAAAAATCACCCACTGAACCATCCGAACTCGACAAAAGTATTAAAAGCTAATCACCTTTTGACTAACCTAATTGCTAATCTACTTCATAAATTAATGGATCTTTGAACTCGACTCGGTTTCATAAGTTTGACCCGAAAGCCCATATGGCCCATAATTAAGGGTATAAATACCCAACCACTTTCATTAATGAGGGTATCGAACATTTAATACAACCAGACATCTTAAATCTCTCACTACAAAACACCCAAACATTAAATACCTTTGAAACACCACAAAACACCTGACCAAATTACCCTTAGTCGAAAAATAATCCACACCAAATTGGCGACCACAGTAGGAGGAGAAGGTGCCTGAATTTAGCATTCAAGACCATCAAGAAAAGTCAGTTCGGATGAATCCGGACAAGCAGGCAGTACCACCAACTTTGGCAGAAGTGGTGGGAGAAAATGATGAATACACGATTGAAGAGCGAGATAAATTGAAAGCTGAGATAGAAGCCTTGAGGGATGCTAAAAGAGTGGAGATGGGCTTAAAAGAAAAATAAAAAATGTCAGCCGTTCACCACACTGACAATCCAAGTGAGCATGACCCATTAGCAAAAACCCATGTAAGTACTAAAAAGACTCATGCTAGCTCAAAGAAGTCTCACGGTCTAAACCGGTGGAGAGCTCAGATTCAGATTCAGAATCCTCTAGTAGCTCCTCGAACGAAGATGGAGTTAAGGAGTCCCTGTCATCCAACAGTGATGAAGGACGTTCTAAAAAGAAGCAGAAGTTGGTTAAAAAGTATTCAAGAAAGAGGGACAGACATGGAAGGTTGAAAAGGCATCTAGGAAAAGGGTCATCTCATGGTCACAACCATGGTCGGAGACATGTAGACCGATTTTTGATGGATCCTTTCGCCTTTCATGATGAACCAAGTATCTTTGCAACTCCCAACAAAGATACTATGTTTAGTCGTGGCCAGAATTTGAGACAATCTCAATTGTCTTCCAAGATACTGTCCGGAAACCTTCCTAAGAGGTTTGACAGCACAAAGATGGAAAAATACGATGGGAGTAAGGATCCAGATAATCATCTGGAGCAATTCAAGAACAGTATGATGAGTTTTGACGATGATGATAAGTTACTTTGTAGAGCGTTCTCCCAGTCTTTTACGGGGAGTGCTCTGAAATGGTATAATAGTCTGCCACAGGGCTGCATCAGAAATTTTGATACTTTTTGGGTGACCTTCCGGAGGTAGTTTGTTGGAAGTAAGGAGGTGAAGGGCAATGGAGACACTATTATCCATTGTTACCAAGAATCAAATGAATCCTTGAAAGAATATATAAGTCGTTTTGTGAACACCAAGAATGGATTAGTTGATTTCTTTGAACACGTAGCAATACCTTCTCTAAGGCAGGGTTTAAACCCTGGTAATTTGGGTTATTCAGTAACCAGAAAGAAGGCCATGATGTGGGGCGGTTTACTGAATCAGGTGGGGAAACAAATCAATATAGATGAAACAAAAAAGACCAAGGTGCATAGGTAGGTGAGATCGGCCCCAACTGCACCAAACTAGAACCAAAATCAGTCCGGGTATAAGGCCAAACAAGCCGGATAGGGTCCCAGTAGGGCCAAGGCTCAATCCAACCTAGCATCAGCTCAGAGTCAACAATCCAGAAATAAGCGAGGGCCCTGGGTTCAACCTGAGTGGTTTGCCGAGTTAAAAGAGAATGTGGCAACCATCGATGACAAAACAAAAGATGAAGTACACTTCAGGAAGCCAGCTGCGCTTCAATCTCCCAAGGAAAGTCGTAATAATTGTTTCTACCAATATCATAAAGATATTGGTCATAACACAGAAGATTGCATCACTTTGAAGCAAGAGGTGTAAAATTTGATCGAAAGAGGAAAGTTGGGTGCTTATGTTAAAAGAAGAAGTGGAAATAGAACTGATAATGCTCATCGGACTGGCCCAAAAAACGCAGGGACATCGGCTCCGGATGGGGCTATAGTGATAATTGAAAGATTTGTTGTGGAGTCAGAGTATTTGGATCCTGATCCAACCCGAAATAAAGTGGGCGTTATCACAGAACATGGTAAGTCGGTGTCCAGACTCATCAGCTTTTTTGAGTCACTTACAATATTTGGGGGAGACACCATGACTGCACCAACTGCTTCTTCGAAGAAGAGGCATGTTCATACCCTGGCTACTCAACTGGAAGGAGGCATGACTTTTTATCAATCGCAAATTCCTTTTCCCTTCATTATTTTCAATGAAGATGATTTAAGGGACAGAGTTGGTCCCCATGAAGATGCTGTGGTGATAGGAGCATCCATTGGGGGCAATGACATTAGACGAATTTTGGTGGACACCGGTAGTTCAGTTAATATCCTACTTTTGACTTCCTATAAACAGATGAAGAATCCAGTAGTGATTCAGCGTTCGAACATGTTAATTGTGGGTTTCACTGGAAGCCCAGCGGATGTGATCGGGGAGTTTGAGGAGGAGGTTTTGTTGGGCAAAGGCCTTTTTAAGAAGATGGCCAGAGTACTTTTTATTGTGGTGGATTGTCCCACATGTTAGAATGCCATTTTGGGAAGATCTTGGCTTTCCAGGATGCATGCTGTGGCTTCGACAGTCCACCAATGTTTAAAATACACTGTGCAAGGACAAGTGGGAGTAGTCCGAAGTAATCAGAAGATAGCAAGGGAGTGTTATGCAATAGCACTGGCTCCTCAAACTTTGGGGGCAGTTCGGATCAGTGAGGATTAGCAGTTGGATGGGCCCTCTAGGGGAGATGGTGAAATTGATGAACCCAGAGGGACCCCTGGTGTTTTAATACCAATTGAAGAGGTTGAAACTCACTCTCTGACTGAAGGAAGAAATGTCAAGATCGGATCTAAGATGACATCAGAAATGAAGATCGGATCTAAGATGACATCAGAAATGACATCAGCATGTTTTTGCTTGGTGCAATGCTGATGTAACCGGAGTACCAGCGGATATTATATCACACCAACTATCCATCCGAAGAGATATAGCACCTGTTGTACAAAAGAGGAGAGATTTTTCTAAGGAGAAAGGTGATGTCATAGTTCAAGAGGTTGACCGACTTACTAAGATGGGGCACATAAAGGAATCCCAGTACCCTTTATGGACAGCCAATCTGGTGTTTGTAAAAAAGAAAAATGGGAAGTGGTGAATGTGCATTGACTTTACAGACCTTAATACGGCTTGCCCAAAAGACCTATATCCAGTCCCTTGGATCGATTAGTTGGTGGACTCCACGTCTGGGAACAAGTTGTTTTCCTTTATGGATGCCTTCTCCGGGTATAATCAGATTCAAGTGGATCCAAAGGATCAAGAACACACTACTTTTGTTACTGATAGGGACCTTCATTGTTATAAGGTGAGGCCTTTTGGGTTAAAGAATGCTGGGGCTACTTATCAGAGGTTGGTGAACAGAGCCTTCACTAATCAGATTGGAAAAGACATGGAAGTCTACATTGATGATATGATGGTAAAGAGTGTGGAAAAAGAACTACACTTGGAAAATCGGCAAGAAACGTTTGCCAACTTGGTGAAAGTAAATTTAAAGTTGAATCCAGAGAAGTGTGTTTTTGGAGTGCAGTCTGGGAAGTTCTTGAGGTATGTGATAAGTGAGAAAGGGATACAACCTGATCCAGACCAGTTTAGTGCTTTATTGCAGATGGAGCCTCCTCAGAATATTAAAGAAGTACAAAGATTGACAGGGAAGTTAGCTACTCTAAACCGTTTTATCTCAAGGTCTTCGGATAAGTGTGCCTCATTTTTTCAAACTTCAAAAGGTGCAAAAGAATTTAACTGGTCTCCATAGAGCGACAAGGCTTTCGATGAAATTAAAAAACTGACCCCCCCTAAAAACCTTGTTTAAACCTGTTGATGGAGAGACACTGTATCTATATTTAACAGTCTCTGATTGTGCCATAAGTGCAGTACTAGTAAGGGAGGTGGATAATTATCCTCGTCCGGTGTACTACATCAGCAAAAGCTTGATAGATGCTGAAAAAGGTATTTAAAACTTGAAAAATTAGCAATGGCTTTTGTAATTGCTGCTAGGAAAATGAGACCTTACTTTTAGTCTCATTCTATTATTGTCCGAACGTCTTTTCCTTTGAAAAACGTTTTTCAAATGGAAGACATATCAAGCAGAATGACCAAATGGTCAGTGGAGTTGGGAGACTATGATATTGATTTTACCCCTCGAACGGCAGTCAAGGCTCAATCTGTTGCTGATTTCCTAGTTGAATTCCATTCCGACAGAGACACTAAGCAAGCATCAAGTGAAAAGGCTAAGAAACTATGGGTTGTCCGGACTGATGGTGGATCAAGTACCATGGGTTGTGGTACTGGGATATGTTTAACCTCTCCGTATGGTGACAAAATGTACCAGGCTATATGCTTTGCTTTCAGGGCTTCTAATAATGAGTCCGAATATGAAGCTGCCATAGCCGGTTTAAATTTAGCCCTAATTTGTGGAGCCAAAAGAGTCAGGTTAATGAGCGATTCTCAGCTTCTTATCCATCAAGCACAAGGTCAATCCGAGGCCAAAAAAGAGCAACTGATTAAATATTTGTTCATTCTTAAAGAAGTGGCACTTAACTTCAAAAACATCACCTATGAGCACATACCCCGAACAGAAAATACGCTAGCAGACTCCTTGGCAACCATAGCCTATTCTGAGTCCTACCCATGGATTCACGTGCAGGAGTGCTCATCCATTCAACTCAATCAGAGCAAGGAGGGAGAGGAAAGTTTAAACTTACAAGTAAGCCAACATCAAGACTGGAGGTATCCTCTTTTTCAATATATCTCAGATGGTATCTTGCCTCCGGAGAAAGCAGTGGCAAGGAAGGTTAAGTATAAGGCTCGTGGATTTGTAATCCTAAGAGACGTTCTTTACAAGAAGTCTTTTAGTAAACCTCTCTTGCGATGTTTGAGGATTGAAGAGTCCCAAATAGTGCTGTCCGAACTACATGATGGTGAGGGATCAGGACATTGTGGTTATAGAGCTTTAACTAGAAGAGTCTTGTTGGCCGGATAATACTGGCCCTCTATAATGGAAGATGCCAAGGAATTGGTGAAGAAGTGTGATCCATGCCAAAGATACGGTAATGAAATTCATATCCCAGCTGTCCTATTAAAGTCAATTTCTGAGCCAATAACTTTTGCTCGTTGGGGGCTAGATCTGGTGGGACCTCTACCTATGGCGTCCAAATAATGCAGAACTATTATAGTTGACATCGATTATTTCTCAAAGTGGATGGAATTAGCCCCATTGGCAGGAACTACTTCAAAAGCTGTTATAAAATTTATCTTATCTAATATTTGCTGCAGATTTGGGGTTCCACAAAAGATAATCACAAACAATGGGCCACAATTCAATAATAAGGATATGGAGAGCTTCTGTGCCTCTGGAGGCATTCAACATTGCCTTTCTTCTCCTTTCCACCTACAGGCGAATGGTCAGGTTGAAGTGGCTGCTGGAAAGTGGCCAATTTATCTACAAGAAGTACTATGGGCCTACCGGACTACTCCTGGGGCTGCTACACAGGAATCCCCATTTTCCTTGATATATGGTATAGATGCAATAGCTCCTATAGAAGAAACTCTTCCTTCATTCAGAGTCCATAATTTTTTCGAATAGGCTAATGAAGTGGCAGTCAGAAGTCAACTTGACCTGATAGAAGAAAAAAGGGTTAAGGCTCATCTCAGAGCCACACACTATCAGGGTTTGATGAGAAGCAGGTTTTCTTCCAAAGTCAGAAGGAGGGATTTTCAACCAGGGGATAAAGTGTTGAGAAACTTCTTCCTACATACTAAGGAGAAGCAGTTCGACAAGCTAGCTCCAACTTGGGAAGGACCCTATGTGGTCAGTGAAAAGCTTAAGCCTAGGACATACAGGCTTCAAGATAAAGATGGAAGGATCTTGAATCACCCCTGGAACATTGAACACCTCCGGTTGTATCTAGAATGAAAATTATGTAAATATTTACTTGTTTAAAGTCCATGTAAATATTAGAGGGCATACTCTTTCCTAACCTGGTGGCGCGGGGAGGTTTTAATGAGGTGTCTGGGATTTTTAATGAAATTCGATGCCTTCTTGAAAAATTCGGAGTGTTTCGATTGATAGCTTCTTTGAAACTTTTTAAAGTATCACCGACAGACCGGATTGATTTGGTAGAATGATAACTATTTAAATATTTATCATCGGAGAATTTAAACACTCTCACTTCAAAATACTTATAAAATAACTAAGGGATATTTAAACATTAACCATCAAAAATTGGGTAACTATAAGACAATGCAAGAATTGTGTAAGATAAAATTTCACGGCTAGCACCGAAGAGTGATATTAAAATATGTAAAGTGCCTTGGCCATCCAAGGACTTTGAAGTTTTAAAAGAAAATGTTTATCTGGATAAGAGCCGGACACGGTTAAAAAATGCCTTGGTCATCCAAGGACTTTAGTCTAACAAAAAAATTAAAGGAAAATAAAAAGATAGTAAAAACTTCAAGGATGAGCTTCCTTAGATAGTCCAGCCTCATCTGGTTTCTTCTTAGGGTCTTTAGGTTCCTCGTTAGGGATCTCTCCGGTCCCTTTGTCTTCATCAGTAGTATCATCCCAACCACTGGAATAACAGTGCTTATCACCATCAGCCATAGTATGGTGATGAAGGTCTTCGTATTCCACAAATCGCCATAAATCTCCTAGTGTCCTCTTCGGAAATTTTTGATGAAAGAGCAAGACCATGTCTGATTTGACTTCAACATACCTTTCCTCTTGGGAATCTATCACCTTGTTGGTGCATGCATCGATTCTGGCTTGGATTGTTTTTTCCTGCTCCTTTATCAAATCATCTTTCTCCTGGTTAACTCTTGACATAGCATTTTCGAGCGAAATTTTGTCATTGGTTAGGGTCTGGATGACATTGTCTCTGGCCTTCACCTCCTCTTTTGAAGTGGAGAGATCCTTCTCTAATCCAGAACACTTAGACTGGAGTTCTTTGTTAACCCCCTCCGAAGTGGCCAGATTGGTGGCCAAATCCTCTTTCCCCTTCTTTAACTCCTTGATCTCTCTCCTTAATGCCTCAGCATTCTGATTAGCGTTAAGGAAGTCATTAGACAAGCTCTCTTTGTCTGAGTTGAGTGTGTTGATGAGAGTGGATTGACTTTGCACTTGTTTCTTTAAGTTTAACACCGGTTGAATATTTCTCAACAAGGAGTGGGTCACCATGTCCTTCTCCCTGAAACAGAAAAAGACTTAACGTTGAAACTAACGATGTTCGAAGAGCTTGGAGGGAGGTAAGGGCCAGCAAAGTCGTCGTTCTCGAGGTCTTCAAAGTAAAGGCCAATCCCTTGAAGGCTAATGATGTCTGCTCAATAAATGTTAATATCCCCTCTGGCACCTTCTCCGGTGTGAAAGTCACTTGAGATTTGCTCTGCCTGTGTTGGGTCTATTGAATCGGCCAGAGGAAGAGACTCCAGAGGCCGGAGAGCTACTTCATCTGCCTTGGAGATTTTCTTCTTCTTGGCTTCCCTATCTCCACCATCTGCTCCCCATTTTTAGTCTTTTTTGGGAACCTTTGAGGGTTTTGGAAGGCCAACTTCCTCTTTGGTACTCTCATTTTCCACCACTTGAAGCAGAGCAGCATCAATTCCTCCTTGGTCCTACACCTCCTGGTTTGCTGGGACAATCTCCTCAACACCACCTTGGTTGACCTCAGCTACATCTGGCCTTTTCTTGCCTTTCTTGCCTTTTTTGCCCTTCATTTTACTTGGGGCTTTAGCTCTTCCCGGCAAGGCCAGCTTCCCATCCTTCTCATCTGTCCTCTGTAGAATGACACCCGGAGGAGGTGGTGTGGTCAATTCCTCCCAAGACAAGTCTCTCCGGCCGATTGTGTTTCCAGAGGTGGGATCTCACCAGGTCGCCGACAGTAAAACAATTGTGGAAGCGATTTCCCCATTTATCAGCAGCCCAAGCATTCAGCTTGGCACAAGTAGTCTGCCCATCCTCCAAGTAGTCGGAGAACTCCTTCGGTAGCACTATCCAAAGAAAAATAAGATCATTTAAGTAAACAAACTTTTTATAAGGAAAGAAAAACAAACATGATGAAATATTAACCTGTGCTTTTCCATCTGCTGGTAAGCATTCTTGGGTTGTCACCAGCCTTAATCTTCTTCCCATTTTCCCAAGCTCCACTAATGAACAAGAATTGGGTCTTCCAATTCTTCTCTGATTCAAGCAAATCATCCACCACTTTATAGTTGTTACCCCATATTAAAATGGTAGAAGGGAATTATGTGATTCTTGCAAAGGCTGGCCACATCAGCAAATTGATACATCGGAATCGGGATTCCGGAGAGCCTAGAGGCCATGATGCAGGCCATGAGAGTGTACCAAACATTGGGACTCAGTTGGCTTGGACAGAGCTTTATCAGATGGAAATATCTGACGATCTCTGGGTCCAAGGGAAATCTAAGCCCCCAGTTGAACAACTCTGTGTAGAAAACTATCTCACTTAGCTTGCAGTCCATTGGTGTCTCCGGATCGACCGGTATCCTCACTTTAACAGATTCTAGGATCCCCCACTTTGTCCGGATCTGACCTAATTCAGCAGTATGAATGAAAGCGTAGTTAATGTTCTGCATGGCCAACGAATACTTTACGCTTACCTTGTGGAAGCAAGATCCCACTCTGCCTTCAAGGGACTCCGACAGGTGTAAATGTTTTGAACACAGCTTCTCTTTACCCTTGCCTTTCTTGACAATGGAAGCCTCCCCCGTCTGCCCGGAGACATCACTCTCAAAAGGGGCTTCTTTAACGTTGTCCTTCATCACATCTTCCATCACCATAGAAGGATTGTCAATTGTCTTTGGTGGAAGAGTGCTGATGGTTGGTTCAGTAAGCTGTCCGGATGGCTGAGCATCGCTTTCCCTTTGTGGTATGGTGTCCGGCTGGGGCTCAGATCCGAAGGGTTCATTTTGAAGGCTTGTTCCAGTAGCCTCCGGACCAGACGATTTGTCCTTAGGAACTTTGATGGGTGCCTCTGAACCTGTAGCTTTGTCCTTGGCCCAGACTTAGAGGGCCCTGACTTCGGAAACTTAGACTGTGGAGCAACAGCCTGGCCTTTTACTAAGCGGCCTCTTCGTTGAAGCGTTAGCTTTTCTGGGGAATTATCAGCATCTGATCCTATGGCTATGAACGGAGAAGGTCTCTTTGTGCTTGTAACAGCTTTTTCCCGTTTGACAGTGGGCTGCGACTCCGAAACCGATGAGCCTGAGACGATGGGTGAAAGACTTGGTTGAAATAACCTTCTGGGTTTGGAGATTCGAGCAAAAGATGAACCTCGATCAAGCTCTGAGTTTGGTGTTTCAGACTTGTCGATTGGAGAAATTGGAAGACCTGCAGCAATGCACCTTTCTGGCTCGACTCTTTGTGCTTTCTCTAACTCTGAAAGATTAAGCCACCCACCTTTTACAACTGCGTTTCTTGCTGTAAACATAAACTTACACCAAAAGGATTTTGAGAAGAGAGATGAAATCTTTGAAGTAAAGGAATAAAAGAGTAATTAAGATGGTAAAACAATGAAAAATGAGGTAATTTATACTAAAGAGACAAAAAAGATACCAAGAAACCTAGGGGAATATGAAAAGACGAAAGGAATGATTGAAGGCGGCGCTGACGTCACAGGAATTAAATGAAGAGGTTACTTTTTGGGATTAGTGGGAGCGCCCTTCTAGGAAACAACGGCTGGTGAGGCAAATCAGAAGGTGACACGTGTCCCATGATACATGGCAAAACCTTTGAACTTCAGAAGAGTTTTTCAGTTCGGATAAGTCCTTTACTAAATACTAAATCCGTCCGGAAAATCACAAGTGCCCAAAGGCGATTTTTTAGGTCTTGCCAAAGGCCTTCGAACAAAACCTAAAAAAGGGGCGACAGATGAGTCCGGATATTTTCACCACTCACTGTAGAAACCGGACAGGGGAAATTTTGAAAAAAGCCACCCACTGAACCATCCGAACTGGATAAAAGTTCGGATGGTTCATAAGCTAATTGCTAATCTACTTAATAAATTAATGAGTTTTTGAACTCGACCCGGTTTCATAAGTTTGACCCGAAAGCCCATATTGCCCATAATTAAGGGTATAAATACCCAACCACTTTCATTAATGAGGGTAATGAACATTTAATACAACCAGGCAGCTTAAATCTCTCACTATAAAACACCCAAACTTAAATACCTTTGAAACACCACAAAACACATGACCAAATTACCCTCAGTCAAAAAATAAACCGCACCAACTATTATTTAAGAATTCATGATCTGATCGAGTTGCGTCTTTCTTGTATTTATCAAAATGGATATTACATCAACTAGTTGCATTTTGATACTTGTCTGCGGGGCTGTCCATATTATCTATTTCTTCTTCCTCCCTTTCTGCGAGTTTATGAATTTGAGATTTGATTGTTCTTTTGGATTTTATTGCAGTGCTTCAAGTTATTTTTCATCCTGTCCATGTTAGTCTTATAGGGTTCCGAAGACAAATTATTTAATTGTATCTCTAAGACTGTATTTACATCAATAGATAAATGTAAACTCCAGTATGTTGTTTGCTTCCGTTGGTTTCCTTTGATGAGGTCTTTGATGTTTAATTTATACCATTTTTAATAGCTTAGTGTTCGATTATTTTTTTTATGTTTATCTTTTAGAAAAAATCTAAGGTGCCACCAGACCATAGTGGAGTCCCCAATTTAGTGAATATAAAATGTAGAGAAGTTGAAGATGGAAAGTCGATAGATTGTATTAATAGTATCTCCTTATATAGGAAAAATAATAATATAATAAATTTATTACATAGTATAAATTCATTTCTTAATTATATAGGACCATAATGGCTTTCTTTATCAATATATATTTGTTTAATGTTGTCAAAGTGTAACTGTCGGACCTTTAATGTTGTTGATCCATATTAATATTGTTGCTTGGAGGGAAGGTGCTTTATGCTAAATGCGCTTCAGCTACATGTAGCTACGATAACACGTTTTGACCATGAAAAATTTGGATGTGTAAGTTGCAGGTGATGCAAGGCTTCAACTAAAAGGGTAAAATACACCCTTATAAGAAAGAAATAGCCGAAACTGTTGTCTACACTCCAATAATCTTCAGATTATGTGTAAACTGAGTTATACAAGTTAGGTTTAGATTAAACGTAACTTGGAAGCAAATGTAATTTCAAACACTGCTTCTGGCTAGAGATAGACAAACGAAGACATGTAGAGCATAAACAATTTGAATCTCTCATACACGAGCCGAGGTCAAGATTTATGTGCAAGGATGTTTGTAAAAACCTGAGGACAATATCTACCAAAACAAAGAATAATGGTTCTAGTAGACCAAAGGTGTATACTGATCAATTGCGACCCTGAAGGTGTAGAGAATGGGGTCGAAAAGTCTTCTGAATATACTTAGAAGCATCCATAGAAGGTTAAGTCACTAAAGGTTTGAATTAATATTGAATCTCAACTTTTGATCCTAAATCTATTGATCTAGGCATATTACATGGGAACATAGTACAAGGTGGCGCTATAAGCCCCTACGTACAAGTGTCAGTGCCAAAGTTATCTTGATGTACTGGCCTGCATGACCAAATAAAACAATGGTATGTCAAGAATTTATATGAATTTGAGAGTACTGTGCACAACATTGATCCTCTATATTGGTGAGAACTAGATATGAAGTCATTTCCAGTTACTTGTAATATTTGGTAGAGAAAGACATAAGCTTTCGACTATAGTTGAGGTAAGAAATAAACACTTGAATTAATATTCTGAGATCCATAGTTCCTTTGTAATCTGAGAGTGACAAATAGAAGTAGTTGGGTGTTTAATGTTTGAGAAAATATTTTTGTAACCTCTTATATATTCAATCTGTGTCTGTTGCACGCAGATATAAGATTAATTCACAATCTAAACCACGTCAAACCTGTAATATGTGTACTTAGGTTTACATTCTTATTGTTTTCTTAATTTTTTATTTTTGGGTGCATAACTAAGCTTTGGGTACGAGCCAAGCTGTATGGCTTATATGTTTCTTGTTACAGATTCAATACTTAGACCAAAGAGGTTTTGGTTGAAGTGGTTGAGCTTCGACTAACTTTAATTGTTTCTAAATCTAGGTTTTGTTAATTGGTTTAAAGCATATGTTCCATTCAAGGAAGAAGTTTCTCAAACCTAGGAAAGCCACCAAGGTAAGTGTTATGAAGTTCAACCTTAGAAAATTCAACGAAGATAATAATTTTAACCTCTAAAGAATAAAGGTTCGAGCTTTTCGATTACATAAATGACTAGTTGTTACTATAGATGAGAAATCTAAAGATATAATTGAGGTCAAAGTTATACCAGAACCTCACAGTGCTCTTATATCAAGCTTATGGGATAAAGTGTTTCGAGCGGTACTTAAAGAGCCTATGGCCTTGAGATATGGAATCATCTGGAGGCGATTTATCATAAATAAATCATTTGAAAATATATTGTATATTAAAAATTAACTTTACACGCATAATGGTAGCAAATAGATCCGAAGGCACATATATAATTTCGATAGAATAATTCTTGACTTAAAAAATTTGATGCAAAGATGAAGGATGATGACCATACCATAGTCATCTTAAGTTCTCTATCAAAGGTTTATGCGAAATTTGTTCAAACCATGTCTACAAACAGTATTTTCTTATAATGTTTGAAGTAAAAAGTGGTTTGAACTTAAAAATATTTTCAAAGGAAAACTATTACGAAGGGTGACTCAAAAAGGTCTCAAACTTATTGTGAGACCATGCTAGAAAGAAGAGATGCAAGAAAGGGATTAAAAAGTCTTGGTCAATGTCTAATGGTTTTGCATCGGGGTCTAAAGTGATATATTATCTGTGCAAGAAGAAAGAAAAAATCATTAGGAACTGGGTAGAGATAGGAAATAAAAATAGTTAGCCGAATACCAAAGCGAGAGATTCTGCAATAGGTTTAGACGACTATAAATATGCTGATGGTTTAACAACTTCTTTTTCTTGTAGGTACAATAATAGAATGATGTTTGTTTTACGCCATTCATTCTAAATTATCTTCAATAAAGATTGGGTTGAATACCTGATATTATATTGATGTGGGAATGTAATCCTAATAAATAATGAATCTCGTAGAGTAAAACAAGTGGAAACTGTTTGACTTAAGTTGTCTACATCAATTGAGAGAGTTATTAAAACTTGAAGTACATGCCAAAAATTAAACATAACCTTCTTTTGATTGGAAATTTAGATGGTGAAAGGTTTACTTGTAGAGCTAGAGACGAAAGACTTAGATGAGCTGGTGAAAGTTGTGTGTTGGTTAAGAGCAAGAGGGTAAAGTTTATGGCCAATGACCATACAACCAATGATGTATTTGAGTATGTTCATTTTAATCTTCAAGTTCCGGCATATGAACCATGTGGTGCAATGTACTTTATGTCCGTGATTGATGATTATTCTAGGAAATTACGGGTTATACTTTGAAAGACTAAGGATTACACATTTTATGCTTTTAAGAATTCAAAGACTTTAGTGGAAAATCATACCGGGAAAATACTGAAGAAATTTTACACTAAAAATACCTTGGAATATCAATAAGGAGTTCGCTATAAATTGTTTAAAGCTTGGTATTTATAGAAACTAAAACATGAGGGAAAATTCGGTAAAGAATGGGCTTGCTAAAAGAATGAGCCAAACCTTGATAGAAAAGGTTAGGTGTATGCTTCAAACAACCGGAATTGACCGATGGTTATAGGGAGAAGTCGTGGCTCTGGTTGCATATATTATCAACATGAGTCCGTCTAGGATGCTGAAGTTTTGTTTTATCCTCACGAGACGTGGACTAGAAAACAACAAAACCTAGAACATTTGACAGTGTTCAGATATATTTCCTACGCACATGTGAAATACAAAAATCAAAATGTTTGATCACCAACTATATGGAATGAGTAAAACATTATAGGTTGCGGTGCCTTGAACCTGGATTTTAGGATAATATAATAACCATAGACACATTTCTCCATGAGGAGGACATGCCATTGAAGAAGATAATGAAGACCTAACCTATTATTGTCGAGAATAAATATGGACTTGATGATAAGTCTAATCTAGAGAGTGAAGTTGGAGATGCTTCTACCGAAGATTAATTAGGACCTGATCCAACTTTGGTTCGTACAAAGAAAGTTTAATAACTGCATAAGTACGATGACGGTCGAAGGTCTGAGGCTTCGGAGCTTTCAGTTTACCAAAATGAAGAGAAATATGAGATTCAAAGTTTTATAAGGGCGAGAGATAGAACATAGAGAACAAGAATTCTACCATAAACTTATGATTATGCTAATGTTATTGGTTATGCTTTATCCAATGAAATGCATACAGATGTTCTCGAACCTAAAAACTAACACAATGATATAAAAAGTGGTGATATAAAGAAATGGTTGAAGGTCATGAGGGTAGAACTTAGATGTCTCAAGAATATATGCACCTGGATTTTTGTGAAGCAGTCGAAAGGTCATAAACTTGTTAGAAATAAATGGATATTAAAAAATAAATAAGGTATTATTGGACGTGTATTATCCAAATACAAAGATAGGCTAGTGGTTAAGGGCTTCACGTAAAATTAAGATGTTGATTTCAATGAAATATCTTGTCGGTTGTGAACCAAACCTCAATAAGAATTGTACTGTCAATTGGCAATATATTTGATGTAAAGGTATATTAAATGGATGTTATAACTGTCTTCCTGCATGGTGAATTGGAAGAGACAATTTACATGTGTCAGTTGAAAGAGTTTAAAGAATAGATGAATTAAGATGTGTGTTTGTTGAAAAGACCTCTATATGAACTGAAACAGTTGTCGAGGCAGCAAAATAAAATATTTTATTCTTTTATGATATCCATCAAGTATGTTTGAAGCTACTATGATAATTGTGTCAAATGTAATGGTTAAACAAACATGGAGAGACAAGTCTGTTGTTATTGTATATGAGTGATATCCTAATAGATGGAAGAAACTGAAAGAATATTGAAACGACGAAGACTCAACTGATACTTAGGTGCATAGACGTTTGTTGGAACCTAAAGAAAGCTTTGCCAAATGTAAAATAATGCTTATATTGGACCAATGGTGCATCATGATTATCTATGCTGCAGAAAGTAGTGAGCATGGTTTCTATATGGTATCCAAAGATACATAGAAGCTTCTAGACGAAACTGAGTCACTAAGGTCCAAATTGATGTTAAATCTCAACATTTGATAACATATTCGTTAATATAGATGTGCTACATGAGACAATAGTACTAGATAGCACCTCGGTGCCCTACTATATAAATGTCAGCGCCAACCTTATTCTTCTAGACTAGCATGCTTGGCGAAATGAGGAAACAGGTCGTGAGACGCGAATGTGAGCTTGAGAGTATTTGGCACACTACCGATCCTCTATAAATAGTGAGAATTGTGTATGAAATGATCGCCACACATTTATGTGAGAAATACTTGTGAGATTTGATTGAAAAAGCTAGAATATTTCAATTATAACTGAGATAGATGATAAACACTTGAATAGACATTTTAATATCAATAGTTCCTTTGTAAGTTGAGATTTCTTTGTGATAAAGGTAAGTGGTTACATGTTTAGTGTTTGAGACAGTCTTCTTGTAATATTCTCTACATAAAATCCGTGTCCGTCGTCCATGGATGTATGATTTTTTCACAATCAAAATCATATTAAGTTTGTCTTGTGCGTCTTTGAGGTTACATGTTATTTTATTTTATTATTGCTTTGGGTGCATATGTAAGATTTGAGTACGAGCCAAACCTTTGTTTCATCAATTCCTTGTTGCAGATTCAATATTTCACAAAACATGTTTGGGTTGGATCAGTTAAATTTTGACTAACGTTGTCCGAACTTCAAATACAGCTGTATTTACACCATAATATATTATTTCCAAATATCCAAGGTTAATTTAGTTGTATTTATTTGATTCAACCAAAATTTAAATCTAATATTAAGCGCATGAAGAACATATTAAACTAAAAAATCCAAAAAGTTTAAGATGTATATAAAAAAATAATTTTCATTAAATTAAATAAGTTAATATTATCCCCAAAAATTAAATCTATGCTTATACTACTCTTCTATAGTATTACGGATGATAATGGTCCGGGTTCGGTCCGGGTTTCGGCCGATCCGCTCGAGTCTAGTTTTTTATTTGAATTTGAAGATGTCTCGACACATTGCGAGTTTAATATTATTGAATCCGAGTCCGACCTGTTTGTGTTTGCGGGTCAGTCCGACTCGATCCACAAACACTATTTTTACTATTTAGATTGTCGGAACTGGTCCGACCCAACTTAAAAACAACTCCAAATTAACTTTAATTTTTTGTAATTTAAAAAAAAACTTAAGAGATAATTTTTAAACCAAAACAAACCTAATTAAATAAACAATTAAATGTCACTAAAAGAAAAAAAAATCATAAATCTTTAACAAATTAAAGAATCGAAAACATGTCTTAAATAATACTCTCTTTCTTACATAATATATCTCATTCTAGAAAATATTTTTTATTTCATAATAAATATTGTTCGCATTTTCCAATGCAGCATTGATTACATATATTTCACTTCCAACGAATAAGATAGTTAACTTTCTTTTATTCTTTCAAAGTCATTATTTTCCTTTTCTTAATATTGATGGAAAAACCTTAAACGACACATATTATAAAACATAGGGAATATGAAATAGAACATTAAAACAAATATGAGACATTCTTTGTTTTAAACCATTTATTACAATAGTATGTATCTTTATCTTCGTTATCAAAATCAACCAGAACTTTTAAAATATCAATTTTAAAATTTAGTTAATAATAACTGTAAGATATATTGTTGAAGTTAAAAGATTACAAGTTATATATATATATATATATATATATATTAATTTATAACTTTTATTTAATATACTATATAGTTTATATGTTGATCAAATTTAATATATATAGTTTCCGCGTTTTTTTGTTAATTTGTTCTCTTATTTATTTTTTATAATATAGATGATGAATTGTTTGCATATGAAGGAGATCGTGTTGATAGTGAGAATATTACGGAGCATCGAATGAACACTAAGGGTTAGGTTTGCGATACTTTGTTTTTTAAAAGAATAAAAAAAAAATAAAAAACAAAAAATATTAAAAAATATATTAAATTTAAAAAGTAAAATTGAAATTAAAAATCGATGGACTATTTGTGAAACTTGTACCATTTCAGTATGGGTACACGTTGCTGAACTAAAAAAACCAAGTGCGGAGATTAAATTTATAGATTTTGAATAGTTCAGAAACCATTAATAGTGAATTTTAGTCGATACGACTAAATTCTGATTTTTATTTTGGGAATTGCTAAAAAAAAGCCAAAACTACTCCGCGAAGTCGCATGTTTCTGATTTTCAATATTTACAAAAATGCCACTAACCAAAAAACCCAAAAAACCCAAAAAACCCTTGGAAGTCTAAATATTTACAAGTTATGCCATTTTAGAGTCCAAACTACTCCATGAAGTTGGAAACATAATTTCAAACTTCATCTTCTCCAAACCTACTAAAAATAGAAACTTAACAACCAACAAAACCCATTTTTTAAAAAAATTCAAAACCTTTACAACATGGACGGAAAAGAGTCGGAAGCACTTCCCACACAGAGCAGCATGGTCGCCGAGGAGGTACATTGCATTTCTCTCTTTCATTTTCGGAAAAAAATAGAGTTTTTGAAAAATCCCGTTTCTGGTGTTCTTCGTCACCCTCTGGCGTGGACGACAGGCTGTACGCCATTAGTGAGGCGTAGGGCATGATTGCCACGCCACCTATTGGCGTATGCCACCTTCCCTACGCCACACGTGTGGCGTACTGTGTGTCTTTCACGCCAGAGGGTGGCGAAGGGAAGGTGGCATACGCCTTTTTATTGGCGAAAAGTGCTTACCTTATCCGGAATGTTGGTTTAATTTGTTTTTCTACTTCTTACGTATTGCAGGAGGTGAACGAATGCGATATTTCGCTTGTTTTGGACTACGCTCACCATTTCACCACTCACGACGAGTATAGCTTAGACTCGATGACCGAGTGGGTAAAACTTAGGGGGAAAACGTTGGATTTTTTGATAAACGTAGCATCGACGGAGGTCGGGAAGAGGGGGAGAACACCGAGAGTGGATTATCGGTGCGAGCAATCCGGAATTTTCAAGTCGGCCATTAAAGAGTGCGACCGTAAGCGTAAGGCTACCGGTAGCAAAAAAATAAATTGCCCCTTTCATTTGGTGGGTAATCCGGTAAAAGGAGACGATAAGTGGGCTCTTAGTGTCCTTTCCGGGAAGCACAACCACGAACCGATCAAGTATGCCGAAGGACATTTGCAATGGTCCAAGTTAAAACGGAAGGAAAAAGAGCTCGTTGATCTTTTGACGGTGAACGGGACAAGTCCGCGACAAATATTTAGTGCTTTGAAAAAGCCCGATCCGGAGAATGCTTCAAATATCCGTCACGTTTACAATCACCGTCAAAGAACAAGGATGGTTGAAAACGGCGGTCGATCCCAAATGCAATGCTTGTTAGTTAAATTACAATTGCAGAAGTACAAGTATTGGACACGGACGGGGAATGACAGTTCTAACGTCATAACCGATTTGTTTTTCGCACATTCGCTTAGTATTGACTTACTACAGACCTTCCCACGCTTGCTAATCATGGATAGCACATATAAAGTTATTTGTTACGGGATGCCTTTGTTCGAAGTAGTCGGGGTAACATCGACCAACAAAATATTTTGCATTGGTTTTACGTTTATGGTGAGTGAAAAACAAGACAACTACGAATGGTCTTTGGGATACTTGAAAATGGTAATGGAGGAGAATGATTGTGAATTACCTTGTGTTATCGTTACGGACCGCGAACTAGCCTTAATGAATAGCATCGACAAATTATTCCCTAGCGCTAGTCACATGTTATGCGTGTGGCATATCAACAAAAATGTTAGCGGGAGAACGAAAAAAATGTTTGAAGACGGAAATGTGGCTAAACATTTTTTGGCGGCTTGGAACGATGTTGTTTCATCCGATACCGTTGAGGTTATGAACGAGAGGTTGGCTAAGATGCGGTCGATGTTCAAAGACCAAGATAAGGCGGTGGATTATGTGGTTGACTCGTGGATTACGCCTTATAAAGATAGGTTTGTTCACGGTTATACTAACAAGATCATGCATTTTAATAATCACACCTCTAATAGAGCCGAAAGCTCACATGCTACATTGAAAGAATATGTGGGGTCTAGCCGATTGGATTTCGATGGATTTTGGGATAAAGTGCATGGTTTGTTAGCGATGCAACATTCTACTATTAAAGAATCGATGGAGTTTAGGAAGTGCCGTCTAATTCACAAATTCCAAGATTTCAAACCGTTCAAATTTTTACGGGGGTACGTATCACCTATTGCATTGGCGATAGTATACGATAACTATGTTGATAAAAGCGGCGGTGAAAAATCTATGTGCGTTTGCACCGATCGTACGATCCGAAGAGTGGACGGCCACGTACCTACTCGGATTATAGATGAGCATTGGAAGAGACTAGATATCGTTCCGCGAGTTAAACTCACCGGTGAAGAAGAAGTAAAATTTAATTTCGCAAATCTAAATGCGAAACTTGAAGAGTTTGATGTTTACGAACAAAGTCATTGGCTCAAAAAATTTCAAATTTTTTGGATCCTTCGACTACACTCCTTTGCGAACCCCTCGAGAAGGTTAAAACCCGCTGTAGAACTCCCGGACGTGTTGGAAGCCGTGGTCGTTGACGGGGTCGGGGTCGCGTTAAGGGTAGCAAAGTCCAACGTGATTATTCTACGAAAAGGGATCCTTCATATCACGAATACGTCGAACAAGAAATGTTTGAGTCCCACGATAGTGCCGAAACTCCACGAGTGGTAACACCCGCCGCTAGTATAGCAACCCCGGTCGACACTCTCGGTAGCACCGCAAGAACGGTTGCCGCACATACTCCTACTAATTCCGGAGCAAAACCGCCAAAAAATATAGCAAAATGGGTTCAATGCGTTGGTTTAGGCACTCCGGATGCGTCGAACCACATCAAGGCTATACCGTCATTCTCGGCTAAACCATTCCCGACTAGATTACCAAATGTTTTGGACTTGAGATTTTCAAAAGACATACCTCAATATATGCGTCCTTTCATAAGCCAAATTACAAATGTAATGCCCGACGGTAATTGTGGTTTTAGAGCCATCGCGCATGGTGTGGTTGGTAACGAAAGTGGATGGCTAATGGTTAGAGAAGCCTTGGTTCACTAAAGAGCGATTGAGAGTTTTATAAACGGGTTGCATATTACGACGATGAAAGCGAAGCTGATAAGGAGATAAACCGGTTGACTTTTAATAAAGAGAATGCACCTTACGCAAATTGGATGTCCTTGCCTAGTTGCGGAAAACTAGTCGCGACTACATTCAATTGCATTTTCTATTGCCTCGCTCCGGGTGGATGTACGACTTACTTACCGGTGAAAAATGCACCGCCGAGCGATGGTTCTTTAAAGGATATCGGCGTGGCATTCGTCAATAAAAACCATTTTGTTCACGTGAGTAAATAACTTTAACTTTCGCACGCATTTAATCATTTATTTTTTTAACGCGCATTGATATTGAACGAAAATTTGTAGGTTGAGTTGCTTAAAGGGTCACCCATACCGACTATAGATCCTACGTGGATGAGATCGGCGAGAGAAGACGCTATTTCTTGGTCGATCCCTTTGCTAGATAGAGTCCGGTCTTTTCAAGACTATAAAATCCCAGACCGACACATTCCGTTGAACATAATGATCCGATAGTGGACTTAACCAAAGATTGAATTTATTTTAAAATCGAATTTATTTTGTGTTCGGTTATGTTGTTGTTTTTTTGTTGTAAAGTAACAATGTGTTGTACCCTTTTGACCACGTTCTCTTTAACGACTATTTTTTTAAAAAAGAAATTGACTTACTAAATTTGAAATTGTAGTTTTCGCCAGCCGAATGGCGTAACTGACGCTGCCCACGCCAACCGTTGGCGTGGGACGAGCTCCCTACGCCAACAGATGGCGTGGGCAGCGTCCCCTACGCCATTTGCCTGGTGTAGAAGACATTTCTGGAGCCTCTGTCCCAAATGAACAGAGGCTCCAAAAAATTTAAGCCTATTGCCGCCACACGTTGGCGAAAAGGGCTATCCCTACGCCATTGTGTGGCGGCAATAGGGTAAACCTAGTAATTTATTTTTTCAATTCAACTGGTATTTTACTTTAATTTGAGGTTAATTTAAGGTTATCTAAAAAACAATAACACTTAAACTTCTTAATTTGTAAATTCTGTATGTTTTTTTTGTAATGAATGAATGTAAAAACCACGGTTGTAATGAGACGATTGTTTATCTTCAAAACAATAACACTTAAACTTCTTGATATGTCGATTGCAAAATAAAAATAACACTGTGGTTGAATTCTAAAATAATAACACTGTGGTTGATATAACGATACAGACGAACACCTATATTACTCCGTGAAGTTGCATAGATTATTAAATTCAACCCGGACCCACCAAAAACTCCAATCGGCATAATAACTCCCGCCAACATAAAAACTCGCGCAAAAAAAAAACCCGCCAACATTTTACTCCCCGCCAACACAAATACTCCCAATAAAAACTCCCGCGTAAAAATACCAGCCAACAAACACTCCCGCCAACGCAATAGTGTATGGCCAAAAAATAACTATACTATTTAAACATGTCACAGAATATAATATTCATAATAGAAACAAAGAGTCCACTTAAGAAAAAAGACACAAACACTTTAACGCATGGAGTTTACAGCTCATGAAGACTATCATATGCTTAAGGCGGTGAAGGTTGTCCGCCGACAAATGGGGGAAGATAGTAGCGATGCTTTCTTCGACCGCCCCTTATGTCTGATGTATTTCAACTATGGGCATTTAGGAGCAGGAGACGTTCAAGTGCGAAGTCGTGACGAAATCAAATCCAGGTACCACTTCATCCAACCGCTCACTGCTATGCTTTTCCAACCAGCTAGAATTAAGAAAGAAGCACCTTTGGTCTGGAACATGACGGTAGTAAACTACATCAGTAGGGATATGGTGGCGTATCTGGAGGATAAGATTGCGGCAAGGAATGAGGGGGATGATTCGGATGACAATTTGGGATACGATTTCGACGACTGATCATTTCACTATTTCCGTGTTTGTGCCATCGAGTTATTATGTTTAGTAGTCTGTGTTTAAATTAAGTAACTCCAGAATGTGTGTTGTTTTAGATACTACTACTATTTCAATTATGTTTGCTATTGTGTTTGAATTATGTTCAACTCTGTTTCAATTACGTTTCAATTATGCTTCAACTTTCCTTCAATGTTCTATAGGTTAAAAACAACCACAACATCTAACCAATTTCCAAAATACAGAAACATTAATTTCAAACTGAGTAAACCCATAGTACGTGTATCAAAAAACAAGCAAACCATCAAACTAACCGACAACAGAGTTAAAGTATCATACAAACAGAAAATACATCATATTGTCTATGCAAGCCTCCTGGCTGTGGACAAAACATCGTCATAAGCCCTATCTAGACGATCAAAATCATGATCAAACTCGCTCACTCCAGGAAACAATGAGATCCTGCGCATACCAGCACGTAAATGTCGGATGATAGCTCTCTCTCGATCCTCGTGGACATAGTCATCGAGCGAGTAGATTGCGGTGTTGATGAGATCGAACCAGCTAATACTCTGGTGAAGGAGTAGGTACTCAGGCTCACAAAAAGACTCCATCTCGTCTGTTACCATCCCTCCTCGATAAGCACGATGCAACTTGTTGCTCTCCCACTGCTCCCAATCATCCGGATCGAATGCATACGCCATCGTCTTCGGTTTTCTCCTTGATTTTGACTGCATGTCTAACAAAGGATACGCGATAGCCCGCTGGACACGGCCGAATCGCCGCTGAACTCGCTCTGGATAGTATGCCTGAGAGTGCTCCACACGGCATATGACATTCCGAAACCATGATATATCTTCGAACGGGAAATGATCGCGTATAGCACGATAAGGATCAAACAATACCTGCAATATAAACGGATATGAACATAAACACATAAATAAATCAATTTTGGGATCATTAAAGATTAACACTTACATCGCTCTCTTCCAGGTTGTTGACGGAGATACGAAGTTTCAGCTTCGTCCGTTAGTCAGATACTGCTGCAGCTGTATCCCATCTACCAATAGTGGGGTCGCGCTCAGTGTAAGTGCGTCGAGTAACAGGCCGGAGCATGACAAAATGATCCCGTATCCACGTGTCCAACATACCGATACATCCGGCCATAGTCCTCGTGTCGTGAAGGGAGGCCTCACCCAGATGGTGGTACAAGTAAGCGAGAACAACACTACCCCATGAGTACCTGCCGACACTCTCTGGAGTCAAATCGCGCAACAAAAACAAATACTTGTAATTGGAGTACATGTTGCTCTTGTCCGGGAATATGACCGTGCTGAACATATGCAATATATAGGCGCGGGCAGCCGCATCCACCATCATATCACTTAGACCAGGGCTGTCATCGCAGAACTCTGGCCCATTAAACCTACTCCGGAGCCATTTAAACCCCAAACCAACGCCCTTGCATTTCTCAACCTCCGTCACGAAGGATAAATCATCCACTATAAGCATTTCAGCGCACTCGTGCATGGCCAGAGTCTTGTCAGATATATAGGGAAACACAGCAAGCTCACCCTGAACTGGGAGTCCCAAAATGGTGTAGACATCGTCCAGAGTAATCGTCATCTCTCCGAAAGAGAAATGAAAGCTATTAGTCTTCATATGCTACCTCTCTAGGAAAACCTCCGTCATGTTGGAGTGTGTGTGCATCTCATAGAACGGATCTATGAGACGACCGAACGGGGTGGCGTCAACTACATCGCGTACCCTAGTCTGTGCAGCCAAACTCCATGCTCGATGACTAGGATAATGGGCATACAGCCGCATCTCTCGCTCCTGAAAAGATTTATTCCCATTAGCATAGGACAAAACAAAATAACTTCATAAAATTTCAAATTGGAATTTCGATATTACCTCTCCCATCCAAATGTGGTATGCAGTGTGGGAGGTGAAAGCCTCGCCGAACAACGGTGGCAATCTGGCCGGAGGAGGAGCTCTACGCTGCCCTGTAGCCGGGGGAGGATGGCGTCGTCCGCGGGAAGCGGAAGCAGAAGCTGAACTCGATCCGGACGCATGCGATCCGGAAACGATAGGGAGCTCATCCATCTCGGCAGCTAAAACTGGCTGACCAGCTTCACGTACCCTACTCCATTTATTTTTTCTCCTCGTCCGCGAGCCATCCGCAGATTGTGCGCCGTCGCTGTGATCCATTACCTGAAAAAAAAACGAACTAAATATCAACTACCGTTGAAAACACAAATTGTCATGCTAGTAGTGTTTTTAGACAAATAATAGCATAAAACAGGCTAACACACACCAAAGAACAAGAATAAACCGGTCCCGGGTCATTCCGGTGACCGGAGCAGCATCACGCCATCACTGTGGCGTACAACATTGCACCGACGCCACATTGATGGCGTGTGTAATGGTTCCTACCATTGAAGCTTCTGCCAGACCTACCAAGACCCCTAAAACCTTTAAAACTACTCACATACCCTAACTAAACCTAACTAACCTATCTAACAACAAATAAATCAACTATCAGTAGTCGGTTTCGATCGATTCGGCGGATTTCGTCGTCGGTGTCGTTCCAGTTGCTTCTTCTTACTCCGATTTGCTTCGCCGGTGTCGATTTGGGCTTAGATGGATGGTGCTGCTTGTTTGTTCGGTCGGATGAGAGAGACAGCCGTGCGGGTTGTGGTTTTGGGTGTGGGTTGTGTTAGGTTAGTGGGTAGTCTTAGGTTAGTGTTAAATGTCAGATAGATTAGGTTAGGTTAGTTTTAGATTTAATTAGTTTTAATTATAGTTATAATTTTAGATTTAGTTAAGTTTTAATTTAATTTAGGTTAGATTTAGTTTTAATTTTAGATATAATTTAAGCTATAATTTTTTTTTTACTTTTTGGAGAGAAGGTAGAGCAAAGTTAGAGAGTTGAAGTTTTTTTTGGAAATTATGATAACTTCGCGAAGTAATTTCGGCTATTTATAAGATTTCGTTAGGGTAAAACCGTCAAACAAAATAACTTCACGGAGTAATTTAAAAAAAAAATTATATGCGACTTCGCGGAGTAATTTCGACTGTTTTTTAACAATTCTTTTTTATTTTTTTTATATTTATTTATTAAAATTTTATCCTGTTAAAAGCATGACAACTGCCGGTTCGAGTTTATTTTGATAAAGACCGAAAATGCGGAGACATGAAAGTCCTCTGATGTCCAAACTCGCAAGGAAGGAAGACATTTGGTGTTCTAAAATTCTTTTTGCTTATCTTGAAAACTGATCAACGAATGTTTATTGATTTAGTAGCGTTGCTTTTGTTTGTGTTGAAGTCTTAGATTTGATTGTTTAGCTAAACTTACTGTTTGCTTTCTAGATACAACTCTGTGCGGGTATTAATGATGTCTCTGTTAAGATTTGGAATTTCGTTTCTTTTTTACTTTGTACTATTATGATTAACAAGTTAATTGTTATGACCTATGAGGATTTTAAGCTCAATTCTGGGCGAGTTGATCAAGATTATGAACTTTAATTAATAAATTAATAATAAATTAACAAATTAATTTTTCAAAAAAAAGTATTCATACATACATTTTTTATGTTTATAATAGCAAACTAGTACCCACTAATTGGGTAGTTTCGTAAATTAATTAGAACTACATATTGGACAAAAATACCATCTAGGATATAGAATGGGCCATTTTGGTTAGAACCAATTTTTTTTTGGTTCCTACCATTCTCTCCAATTTCATTTTTCTAATTCAGAAAAGAGAGACACAAGATCCGATACTGAAACAAAAAACCTTACCTCAACACAACTTTTATCTGAACCGTTCCGGTAAACCTAAATGTTGCCCACTCTGTTTGACGGTGAGAAAAACGTCGTCTCCGACATCAACTGACTTTCGATATATTTTCCGATGTTGTTTCACTAGAGCATGTTAGTTTCTTTCTCCCATTGATGTTGTGTTGGCCGAAAAACGAAGGGTGACGTCGTTGTTTACCGTTCGACATTGATTTTGGTTTCTAATAGTTTCAGGAGACAATTTATGTGTGCTGTATACATTATGTGACCTCGTCGTGAGTGTAATGTATCTAACGCAGTTTGTATTTCTGGTTTTCATTATTTTTTTGAAATTTCCTGTGTTTGAGGTCTGTCGTAATTTAGGGTTGAAGAGGTTTGTGTAAAAGAAATGGTTGTCGGCAGATGCAATGTTAGTCTCTGTGTTGATATCGGGACAGGTAATCGGAGAAGAAGGTTATGCACTGGTGGTTAATCGTAACTCGCATCCTGTTCATTTTTTCCCCTTATCTAGCAATGTCTGCAAGTGTTGTAGTATGTCTAGCAATGTATATAAGTGTGGTGATGTTTCTGTTTGTTGGTAAAACGCAATGATGGTTGGCTTGGTAACATCTAGCAAATTGTTTAAAACAAAAGGGCACTACAATCGCAATATGACATGTTCTTTACTGATTTGTTTGGTGGTTGCGATTAGGTTAGTAAAGTTTTGAATTTTGAATTGATACATAACTAGCAATTGCGATTTATGCAGGCAAACATGACTGCGACAGATGTATTCTACAAGCCTCGGTTAGTGAGTCTAATTAACCTTCTCAGGAGAAATATAATTACGGCAGAACACATGGAAGCTGCTAGAGACACTACATTCTATACGTTTCTTAAAAAATCGTTCGATGTAAGGAACGAGGATTTGAAGCTGAAAAAGCTCCACAAGCTGATCGAGGAGATTTACAATTTGTACGATGTGAGAAAGCAGACTTTCAAAATAGGGCGTAAGTATGTGAAGTTAACTACGAACGATGTGAAGGTGATTTTTGGACTGAAATACGTGGATGAGGAGATGCCTATCAGTAAAGCTGGAGCCTTCATTGGTCGGTACGCTGAGAACGATTATGTGTTAATGCAGAAGTACTTTTTGAGTCCCCGCGCAAGGAAGAGCGGACCGGAGAACGACAAATAAGTGTCGAATGCGTTAATAAAGGTAAATGAAATCTCAATATTTGTATTTGTTATGATTTATTTTTGTAGTGAAGGAGTATGATATTCTTTGGTCTGCAATATTCGATACAGAAAGCAATTAGAGATAGAGGAAAGGACGAGGCGAATGACGTTTCTCACCTGCTGATACTTTTCATATGCTCGTCACTATTCTTTTCACTTTCAGGTGATATAATGGGCTGGACCGCAATATTCTACGTTGAGGATATGAAGAAAATAAACAACTACGATTGGTCTAGAGCAATAGTTGAGAAGCTGCACACAACACTGGATAAATGTATTAAGGCCCAGAAGCCCGGGCGTTATCGGATGCGTTGCTGTTCTATTTGTAAGAACGACGGCTTATGTTATTACGTTAGTTATTAAAACCGTATTTTAATGTTTTGTTATTTTGTATGCAGCCTTTTTTGATGGAGCATAGTTTCAAGGAGGTTGAAATACCAAGGCCCAACATAATCACTAGGTATAAGTGGCGGGGATTCGAGTGAAAGGAGTCAACTATGGAAATGATCCAGATGGTCAGCCAACTTAGAGAGTCGCGGGTAAGATAAATATGGATGCGTAGCTGATGGTAGAATACAACGTATCTAGTAATGTTTGAGATTAACTTCTCTAGCAAAGTATCAGAATAGAACGTATCTAGCAATAAAACATAACACAATCGCACCCATATGACCAACCCTATATAGAAATTATTACTTCAAAGCAATCGCAAGCCATTACACTGAGTAGTTATTGATTTAATTACTAACATACATCGCAACGTACTTACTCGTAAATCACACGCAATATTAAAAAAATCGGTGGCTATCGCAATTGCGATTCTGAATACTAATAAACTGTGAATTTGTATTTATTTATTTGTTAGGTTATGAATGGACAGATATCTTTGATAAAGGCTGAATGTGAAGCTTTTGGAAGGGGGGAATTATGATGGAGCTCTAAAGGTGGAGCACAAACGAGTGAGGTAAGAAGTCAGAAAAAAAGAAGTCTGTTGCAAACAGAACAGTGAAAAGGCAGAAGAAATTGTCCCATGAGTAGGCTGGAATAAGTCGTAGGAGGAGATGAGACATTGAGATTGAGGACAACACACCACCGCCACAGGAAGGAGAGGATTATGATGTTACGTTGCATGAAGTCATGGCCAAGAAGAACTCGACTCCAACAAAATCAAACAACAAGAAAAAGAAACTGTAGATCAAGTATTGCAAGTTTCGCTGGACTATCACGGTCGGTGTTACGTGATAGGGTGATGGTGAAAAAGAGAAGCATGATGTACCGCTTGGAAGTTGAAAATAAGCGGATGAAGTTCTCACTTGAACTGAAAAAGAAAGAGGTGAGTATTGGTATTCTTTTTTGGGAGACATCATGTATACAAATTCAAAAATAATATTTAACATGCTTGTTTGACAGAGATTGAAGGATTGTAGAGAGAGTTAAATCAGTTGAAAGAGAATCTTGAGGTAGCATAGGAAACTGTTGATGCTGATAATGCTAAACTTCTTAACACCTTATCAATGTCGTTTTGCTGCGAAGATAAAAAAGATATTGAACATATGGCTGCGAAGACTAACGAGAAGGTAATTAAGAAAATAATTATTTACCAATCTCGTAGGCGTGGATTTAGAAAGAAAACGAGCCAAGATGTTTCAGAGACCTCAAAATTATTTGTAGCAGAGCATGTTGAGGTGGAGGAAACAACGAAAGAAGAGAAGGAGAGGAATATAGTCAACAAAAAAAATGAACGATTTGAAGATGCGAACTTACAAGAAGTTACTGGTGAACATGATAATAAAACACCTGGTGAACCTAGGCAAGAGACTATTTTAGAGGATGCAGCTGCTGCAAGGTCAGATATGTCCCTATGAAGGAGACATGCCCTACCGTACTTGAATGTGATGCTGATAGGGAGAATGGGGATATAGAGGCGGATAATGTTGATAGTGGTACATTAACACCCCTAACTTATATTGTCGGCGTAAAAATTGAAGTGGTCATAGTGGAACAGGGACAAGAAGTGGGACCTAACGAGAGTGATGGGAAGGAGTTAGTCGGGGACGGACACGAAACGATCGAGGAACAGAACCGAACATCAAGGGGAGAAACCAGAAAATACAGATGAGGGAGAAAATACTGAAACTTGGGGCAACAACTCTGTCATCAACAAGGTAGGAGATACAACAAACTTGGAAGCAGTAGAAATGGGTCTGGGTAAAGAAGAAGCTAGAAAACAGTTGATTAAAACCGTTGCAGATTCAACCAAAAACATTGACGACTCATCTACTGGGCAAGAGCAGGCAGGACCAGAAGTCCTCATGCCAGAACCTGGAGTTGAGAAGATGGTGGAGACAGGAATTGAAGATGTAAGTGGATATTAGAATCGTTAAGATTCAACAGTATATAGTATTATGTGTCAATATGTTTTGATGTTTTCGAAGTCTAAGTTTGATATTGACTACGATGGATTTTTGTTTTGTTGTTTGCAAAGTCTAGGTTTGATATCGACACTGTAAGAAACGTTTTAGACTTGCAATGGTTTTTTTAATGTTTGTAGCATGTAACATTTTTTGTTGGAAACAATTATGTCTAGCAATATGTTGATGTCTCATAAATTGCAATTACAAATATAGGATATTAGAAATTACAAAGTAAAACCACGCATACAAATCACAATATTAGGTTGGGCATCTAATATACAACCATATTTTGTAGTTAAAAAAATTATTCAGATTAAATGCATATAAATCACATGAAGGGTTTACGTGGCAATCACAAACTTGAAATCCTTGAATTTGGAGATTATATTTATATAGGTTAGCGTCTAAAAATCTTAATTGGGTGTAAATATCAACGAGTTATATAACTAATATAGAAAGCAGTAATGCACTTAAATCGCAATTCATGGTGGCTGCAAATTTTTCTTAAACTTGGTAATACATAGTCTAATCTATCAATTTCATAAACCAAAAAAATTGCAGTAACATTTTTCTCTTACATTATTAGGGAGTGGAAGAAAGACATAGAGCAGGAATCGAAGACAACCATCAATCAGCTGCAACAATGTTAACGACCTATGTAGATGAACAAGTAGCGAAGTGCGAACAAGTATCACAAATAATGACAGCCGTTAAATTTATTTAAATTCATAAAGAAGAACAACAACCCACAAAGAAGTCTAAATTACTTTGCAGCCTGAAAGAGCAGAAGAAGTAAAACAGACTGGGGAGATATATCAGAAAACCTGCAAATAACAGGCATTAAGCATGAAACACCCAGACTAGATACAGTAGTTTCAGACACACTTCCCATACGTTCTGATATCCCATTTGTTGATGAAAGTTTTGTAGACTGCACGCAATCCTTTTATGATGAATGTGACAAAGCTGTAGCAAATTCAAACGAGAAGGGAGACACTTGGAATCTATTAACGGAGGTTCAATAAATCTCGATGTAAGTGGATATTTGTATTAATGTCATCGACAAAATTAATGTTAGGGAATTAATTGTATATATTACATGTGGTTGCTAATGAGTTTCCAAAGTGGAACTTACTTACTCAGACTCAGGTGGGAGAACCACACGTGAGTTACAAAGATAGGCCAAAACGTACAGCCACAACGCAACTAATAGATGTAAGTGAGTACAACAAGGTGTTATGAATTAACAGAGAATAAGAGCAGGACGATCCAGAAGTATGATATTTGCTAATGTCAGAGTTCTCGTATAGGCTTTCCATTAGTGTGAGTGAGATAATGGAACTCCCGTCCAAAACTCAAGTAGACTTCAAAGTAATATTCCACTTTATTACAATCGCAATGTCGTAGTAGGCGTATATAGCAATGTATAATTGATATATCTAGTAATGTATAATTAGTCAATCTGGAAATTTCTATTAAAACATATCTAGAAATATTATAATAAGGTATCTAGCAATGTCATTCGAAGTAATTATAGCAACGTCTAGTAATGCGAAATTGCTCTATTTAGCAATGTCAACGTATACAAAGTTGTTTGTTTTTAATCATTGTCATCTACATGTTTCTAAAAATATAATCGTGCAATGATAGATCATAGATGCTTAGATATATAAGATGCTCCAGGATGCCAATTGGAGAGTACCGGTTAAAGGTTTCGATGATAAGTTTACATGTATGGTCAGCGTAATTCAACTTTATGGAGTTGCAACTGTAAGTGCATGTAATATTATTTATGTTACTAAAAACACTATACTTTCTACAGTAATGTTACAAAACGCAGCAAACTCTGGCCATCAAAGGAGACATGTCACACATTGTGGATGAAGTTTTTGAGACAATGAGACCGGACACATACATTGCACTTGTTCTTCTCTGCACCGTTAACAAAGATGAAATCAACCACTGGACGATGCTGGTCATTGACATCAAGAATGGTACTGATAGCAGCTTTAAAGCACTGTTGCCATGGAGCGAACACATTGGAGACAAGACGAGGAACACTTCTTGATGACCTGGTAATTAGTTCTATGGTTTTATTTGATTTACGTTAATGGAAGTGTTCTGCATCAACCTTATTTTGTGAACGTATCGCAGGTGCGATATGGGTAATTGCTAGATACGGTTAATTAGTTTAATAACAATCACAAACGCATACGCTCTTTAGCACTCAAATTAAGGTTATAACATAAATCACAATGTAATATGAATTTCATTTATTTTAGAGTTGGCCTATTGCATGAAGAAAAAATACATACCTGTTGTGAAGGGCAGATACAAAATCAAGACGATGAGAAATATCCCACAGCAGGAAAAAGACAGCCTTGACTGTGGGATTTTTGTTTGTGAGTATGCGAAAGACATCATTAAAAAAAGATATGTTCCTTTGAAATATGGAAAGGATATGCCCGCCAATACGAGAGCTGGAATGTTTTAGCATTTCCTCAATGATTCAACACAAACCCACGATGGTAGTTTCAATAAATTTTGAATTCGTTTTTTGGGAACAATTGTTTAAGTATGTAATTCATTTTAAATTGGATGCTGTTTGTAAGGTTAGTGTTTAGACTTTAGTGTTGGGAAAAAATCTATTATGTCATAGTAAACAATGGTAAAACGTGTGTTAAACTATATGACCAATCACAACTTAACTGCTTGTGTAATTTGCAAGTATTACTTACCATTAAGGAGGAAAATGTTAAGCGAAGCAGTTATAAAGTCAGCTACATTTGGCAATCGCAATGTAATAACAAGTTGATAGAGTATCTCGCAACGCAATATTAAGGTATCTAGCAATGTAATATTGGGATTGATATGTCAGAGTAGTCTATTTAGAAATGTCATATAAGGCGTATCCAGCAATATCGCTTCAACGTATCTAGCAATGTCATGTTATTGTATCTAGGGATGTTGTATAAGACGTATCTAGAAATGTCATAGAAATATAAATCGCAATGATATATTTTGATTACCAGCATGTATAAATCGCGTCAACTATATTAATGCATTAGAGACTGGTTTATTGACATACGAGTTCATTAAATAACGTCGATATGACTGCTACCTATCTCATTCAGTAATTAAACAATGGTTATTTATCCTATTGGTTAATTTATTACTTGACAATACAAAGTTAGATATTGAATCATTACAAATGCATTAACTAGACGTCTAGAATTAATTGCAGTTTGCTAGATTAGACGTAGCGTTGGGTATTGCGTTTGGTGATAAGTAGAAACTGAGATTTTAGGCTATTCGTTTTACACCAATTATCTAAAACTTACTACATTCTCTAAGAAATGGCCCATTCGTCTCCTATTTCCTCCAGTTACTCATCATCAGACGGCTGGTTATCCGATTATTCTTGGGACTGTTTGCCGTACAAAAGGACCACGACCTCTGAGTACTCATCCGAAGAATCCGATAACTACTCAGTTTGTTCTTTCGAGTTTGACGACGAGTATGAACTAGGGGACTCATGGTCCTTCGACGGTTATGATTCAGATCCTAACGAACTTCCCAAACGCAAACGCTGGAGGGATAGTTGGGACAACAACTCATTCGAGGTACCCGAGAACATTGATGATGATGATGACGATGAATCAAATGATGAGAAGGAAACGAATGAGGAAGAGGACGAGGAAGAGGAGGAAGAAGAGAAAGAAAATGAGTCTAACGAGCAAGATGACGATGGTGATTCTGATTAATATTATGGTAGTTCATGCATAATGTTTTTTATCTAGTATGTTTTTTTGTTGTTTGATGGAGTAAAATGTACTAACCTTCAAAGATGTTCTATTTTTTGTGAGGGTTGAGGTATCTATGTTGATGTAACGCCTTGCATGATGGACCTTCAATCTATTTTTTAATTATGTTTTTAGTTGTTTTGTTATTTGTGTGTTTTATGGATGTCTACAGTAGGAATGACATATTTACAGTTTTTCTAAACATTAGAGAGGAAGTTGTTAAGGCAAAGCAGTTATAAATACAGTTACAAATAGACAATCGCAATGTATTAATCATATGATGTTGTATCTAGCAATGTCATACCAGGCATATATGACAATGCCTTTTTAATTTTTCTAGTTATTTAAGGGTATCAAGCAATGTCGTATTAGACTATCTACCAATGTCATAATAGGGTATCTAGCAATGTTAAATGAAGCTATCTAGCAATGTTAGTTAGGTTATCTAGAATTTTAAATAAACCGTATCTAGCAATGTCATAATAATGTATCTAGCTATGTGAAATTAGAGTAAAGCTTTGAATTAACCAGTCAGTCACACAACGTATCTAGCAATATGGGCAGTCAAAAGAACATATAAATTGAAAATATAATAAGCACTTATCGAGGCATATCGAAAAAAGTGAACATAAAAGCACAAGTTTGTTAAATTTAGAATGGTGCATCGCACGACCTCCTGTTGTGTCCTGATTTTCAACAGCAGCTACACCTCGATCGGCTGGTGGTTACTTCTTCTCTTGATGGAATATGTTTTTTTGGGCTGTCGCGATCGTCTTTTAACTTTTGGTGGTTGAATTTCTGGCTCGGCATACTAGTCACGAATGGAAACTTTGCCAAAATCTGTTATAATCGGTATGTTAAATGAATAACTAGACCTGAAATTTGCAGCAGTGAAAAAAGGTTCTATTAAAGTTATAGGATCTTTGCCTAAAGATGCTATTGTAGCCAATGCGTGTGGGCATGGGAAACATTCTTGCTGCAAAGAATCGCATGTACATGTGAAATCAAGCATGTTTACCACCATTACTGGCTCTGATAAAACTTCAAAAAATAGAAGAAGACTTACGTACTATCCAGGTTCGACCACATTCTACATTATGTTTAAACTTCTTGTCAAACTCGAGCCATAAATTAGTGTTCCAGCTTAGACTCTTCGAGAAACGTCTAGACATCTGAATCATAAGCAGAACTCTAATCCTGTCGATCAATTCCACTATAGGGAGATTGCACAATTTTTTTATCTGTGTGTTGAATGATTTGACAGCTGTTGATGTCATTGCCCCATACTGTTTACCTTTGACGTATGCCTGAGCATACTTTTCGGGGGGAAAATTGTTTAGAAAATTGGAGATACGATCACCCTCTTGGTGCTGAAACTGTGATAGTCGTTGGTTAAAATTTTTGACCGTTGGGGCATAAGCACAACTCTTAAACATGACTAGCATATTTTTTTTATACTCTTTGTTTTTTTCAAGAGCTTTATTAAAATTCTGAAGTAGATGGAAGATACAATAAGCATGGTAGTCGGTGGGATATAGAACATATACAGTGTTAATAATACCAACGCGGTGGTCGGAAATAAATTTTATTTGGCCCCCTAACAAATGAGGTTGAAGACTTTGAAGAAACCAAAACAGTTATCTGAGTCTTCACTACCAAAAATGCCAAAATCAACGGGAAAAATACCTGCAGCAACCCCGTAATTACAAGGTAAAACGCAACAAACGGATCAACATAAATCACATGGTTCAATTGCAGTAGATACAACCTATCTAACATGCTAAATGTAACATATCTAGCAATTACAGTTAAGTGTGAACTGTAATTTTATTAAATATATCTAGCAATGTCATCGTAGTCTATCTAGCAATGTCATAATAGGCGTATCTAGCAATTACACATCCATGTATCTAGCATTGTCATATTAGTGCAGATACAAATGTAATAATAGGCGTGTCTAGCAATTGTATATTAACGCATCTAGAAATGCCATACTAGATACTGTGGGACTAACCATTGTTGCCATCCTTTACCACTGCTGAGAGAAACATGCCACCATACTTCCTGTTTAGATGGGTGGACTAACCATTGTTGCCATCCTTTGCCACCGCTGAGAGAAACACGCCACCATACTTCCTGTTTAGATGGGTTCCGTTAACATACAACAAAGTTCGGCATAAATGGAAACCCTGAAGGCAGGCGCCGTACGCTATAAAACAGCGTCGGAAAACGTTGTCGGCAGCCAAATCCAAATGACAGTCTGTTGTAATATCACGACTCTTTATTCTTTTGAAGTATCTTTTTAGGAAACCGAAAGAAGTATTTCTATCTCCAAATACTACACGTCTTGCATTTTCTAAAGCATTCCACGATAAACGATAATAAATGTCTAAACCGTAGTCGTGTTTCATATAAGACTATATACCTTTTGCTGTCATACTGTGGCAAGTCCTAATCGAATCATGAATTGCATCTGCAATCAATTAAGATGTCAAATAACTATTTTTTGTGAATACATGATTACATATATGAGTATCAACATACTTCTTTATGGTCATGAAACTGATGCTGGAATCAATTGATGCATAGAGCCTCCATTTGCACCCGTCAGAATCTTTGTTCACACAATAAACTGTGATCTTTCTAAATGTATTATGCATGTACTTAAAGAAAAACCCGTTCTCTAATGCATATCGACAAAACCAGAACCGTAGACCTACAACCCCCCTTAGAAAATGACTGACCAACACCGACGATAGCTTCTGCCCATCTAGTTGTAGCAAAATGCCTTTTTTCGGTGTTAAACTAACTAAACAATTACTACTATCCGGGCTCGTTCGTTGGTTTTTATTGGCTTCTTCAAAAATTTGGCTAGGCTGTTTACGTTTAACTGCAGACCCTTTATCGACTACTTATTCTTCAATAATAAAATTAATGGTCTTAAGATGCTCGACATCAAGATATACTTCGAAACTAATAAAATCTTGCTCGCTATTAAACAAATAATTTTTGTGAGCACCACACGAATAGCTAATAGTGTAGTTACCTCTAACCAGAGCTTGCCATCTGGTTTCAGCGTACTCTTGAAGGGTTTCAACATTTTCAAACTCGGACAACGGAACAATAGCTGTTTGGTATCCAAATTCGAAAATGCAAACTTTGGGCTTTGACATATACTATACTGCATTGTAGAAGATTAGGTTAGTTTGTTGTAGTGGAAGCTATAAAGAAGGAATGCGTTAGGGAACAAATAGGTCTATCAATTCTTAAACCAATCTAGAAATGTTTTATGTCAACAATCGCAATCTCACATATAAGTACCCTTATCTAGAAATATGGTTGCATAATAAAGCGCAATGTATGTTAACACTAGTAAATCTCAGTGTGGATGAGTAATCTAGCCACTCTTGTTCACGAGTGGCATAAATAATGTTCATCTCTCGCAATGTGTCTAGCCAAGTAAACTCGCAACGACTGTATATATATTGACGTATCTAGCAATATCTTTACTGAACCTCAAAACGCAGCAACAATTTCAGACACAAGTAAACTCGCAACAACTATAAAAGATATTAACGTATCTAGCAATGTATTTATTAAACACCAAAAACGCAACGATAGATTATTGAGTATCTAGCAACGTTATTGTTAAACACCAAAATCGCATCCTCTCCACGGAAATCTCATCCTGTTCCTTAAATCACCAGAAACTATAAAACTTACTGGGAAGTTACAGAGCAACAAAAATATGAAGAACTCGACCATAAATCTGACCTAAACAACTTTAAAAAAAATAGAGTAACATACATGATTTCGTACAGTTCGGATTAAGATTGAGCTGGTAAAACAAGAACAAAAATACAATAGGTATCTAACCTTGGAATTGGTTACTAGTGTTTGACGATGAGGAGGAAAGAAGCTGTTTGACATGAACTAGGCTTAAAGATTCAACAAAAACAGGATCGACAATTTAGTCAAACCTGCTCGCCGTTGAGAAGGTAACTCGGTTCTTGGTGGCTGTTTGTTGAACATAAGTGGATTATGGTGGTTAACAGGTGTTGGATGGTGGTTTAAGGTGGTAAACGACGTTCAGAAGGATCGTCGAGAGGTTGACGATGGTTGTCGGCGACAAACGGATCACAGTCACAACATTTAAAAATACAGCCCTCCTTGAAAAACGAGTATTTTAGTAGGTTAAGAGAGAGAAAATGACGGCTGGTCATAAATTCAAAATTCAAAATTGCTGATAGAGTAAAAATACCCATTATTTCTCAAAATAAGGCTTATATATTAGGTTGAGGGTAGTTATGGTATTAAAAAAATTGGATATTGAAAGAGAGTCATTACGTTGAGATGAGTATTAAGTAAGCATTAATCCATTTTTGGGTATCAAATATGTTTGGTGAGAGGATACTTAATGTGTAATTTCCTTTATATTTTTGTGTGTTTTTTTAAACGACAAAAAAAAAACATTAAGCATATTAAATTTAAAAAATAAAAATAGAATTAAAAATCGAAAAATTATTTGTGAAACCCATACTATTTAATTATAGAGACTCGTGCCGAATAAAAAAACGGAAAAAAACTAAATTTATAAATTTTAAACAATACAAATCCATAAAGTTTTGATCCAAAGACTAAATAAAAAAACCCACCATAAATTAATACTATATTCTAATCATATTTGATATAAAGGAAATAATGACAGCCGTTAAATTTATTTAAATTCATAAAGAAGAACAACAACCCACAAAGAAGTCTAAATTACTTTGCAGCCTGAAAGAGCAGAAGAAGTAAAACAGATTGGGGAGATATATCAGAAAACCTGCAAATAACAGGCATTAAGCATGAAACACCCAGACTAGATACAGTAGTTTCAGACACACTTCCCATACGTTCTGATATCCCATTTGTTGATGAAAGTTTTGTAGACTGCACGCAATCCTTTTATGATGAATGTGACAAAGCTGTAGCAAATTCAAACGAGAAGGGAGACACTTGGAATCTATTAACGGAGGTTCAATAAATCTCGATGTAAGTGGATATTTGTATTAATGTCATCGACAAAATTAATGTTAGGGAATTAATTGTATATATTACATGTGGTTGCTAATGAGTTTCCAAAGTGGAACTTACTTACTCAGACTCAGGTGGGAGAACCACACGTGAGTTACAAAGATAGGCCAAAACGTACAGCCACAACGCAACTAATAGATGTAAGTGAGTACAACAAGGTGTTATGAATTAACAGAGAATAAGAGCAGGACGATCCAGAAGTATGATATTTGCTAATGTCAGAGTTCTCGTATAGGCTTTCCATTAGTGTGAGTGAGATAATGGAACTCCCGTCCAAAACTCAAGTAGACTTCAAAGTAATATTCCACTTTATTACAATCGCAATGTCGTAGTAGGCGTATATAGCAATGTATAATTGATATATCTAGTAATGTATAATTAGTCAATCTGGAAATTTCTATTAAAACATATCTAGAAATATTATAATAAGGTATCTAGCAATGTCATTCGAAGTAATTATAGCAACGTCTAGTAATGCGAAATTGCTCTATTTAGCAATGTCAACGTATACAAAGTTGTTTGTTTTTAATCATTGTCATCTACATGTTTCTAAAAATATAATCGTGCAATGATAGATCATAGATGCTTAGATATATAAGATGCTCCAGGATGCCAATTGGAGAGTACCGGTTAAAGGTTTCGATGATAAGTTTACATGTATGGTCAGCGTAATTCAACTTTATGGAGTTGCAACTGTAAGTGCATGTAATATTATTTATGTTACTAAAAACACTATACTTTCTACAGTAATGTTACAAAACGCAGCAAACTCTGGCCATCAAAGGAGACATGTCACACATTGTGGATGAAGTTTTTGAGACAATGAGACCGGACACATACATTGCACTTGTTCTTCTCTGCACCGTTAACAAAGATGAAATCAACCACTGGACGATGCTGGTCATTGACATCAAGAATGGTACTGATAGCAGCTTTAAAGCACTGTTGCCATGGAGCGAACACATTGGAGACAAGACGAGGAACACTTCTTGATGACCTGGTAATTAGTTCTATGGTTTTATTTGATTTACGTTAATGGAAGTGTTCTGCATCAACCTTATTTTGTGAACGTATCGCAGGTGCGATATGGGTAATTGCTAGATACGGTTAATTAGTTTAATAACAATCACAAACGCATACGCTCTTTAGCACTCAAATTAAGGTTATAACATAAATCACAATGTAATATGAATTTCATTTATTTTAGAGTTGGCCTATTGCATGAAGAAAAAATACATACCTGTTGTGAAGGGCAGATACAAAATCAAGACGATGAGAAATATCCCACAGCAGGAAAAAGACAGCCTTGACTGTGGGATTTTTGTTTGTGAGTATGCGAAAGACATCATTAAAAAAAGATATGTTCCTTTGAAATATGGAAAGGATATGCCCGCCAATACGAGAGCTGGAATGTTTTAGCATTTCCTCAATGATTCAACACAAACCCACGATGGTAGTTTCAATAAATTTTGAATTCGTTTTTTGGGAACAATTGTTTAAGTATGTAATTCATTTTAAATTGGATGCTGTTTGTAAGGTTAGTGTTTAGACTTTAGTGTTGGGAAAAAATCTATTATGTCATAGTAAACAATGGTAAAACGTGTGTTAAACTATATGACCAATCACAACTTAACTGCTTGTGTAATTTGCAAGTATTACTTACCATTAAGGAGGAAAATGTTAAGCGAAGCAGTTATAAAGTCAGCTACATTTGGCAATCGCAATGTAATAACAAGTTGATAGAGTATCTCGCAACGCAATATTAAGGTATCTAGCAATGTAATATTGGGATTGATATGTCAGAGTAGTCTATTTAGAAATGTCATATAAGGCGTATCCAGCAATATCGCTTCAACGTATCTAGCAATGTCATGTTATTGTATCTAGGGATGTTGTATAAGACGTATCTAGAAATGTCATAGAAATATAAATCGCAATGATATATTTTGATTACCAGCATGTATAAATCGCGTCAACTATATTAATGCATTAGAGACTGGTTTATTGACATACGAGTTCATTAAATAACGTCGATATGACTGCTACCTATCTCATTCAGTAATTAAACAATGGTTATTTATCCTATTGGTTAATTTATTACTTGACAATACAAAGTTAGATATTGAATCATTACAAATGCATTAACTAGACGTCTAGAATTAATTGCAGTTTGCTAGATTAGACGTAGCGTTGGGTATTGCGTTTGGTGATAAGTAGAAACTGAGATTTTAGGCTATTCGTTTTACACCAATTATCTAAAACTTACTACATTCTCTATAACTCACTGCATTCTCTAAGAAATGGCCCATTCGTCTCCTATTTCCTCCAGTTACTCATCATCAGACGGCTGGTTATCCGATTATTCTTGGGACTGTTTGCCGTACAAAAGGACCACGACCTCTGAGTACTCATCCGAAGAATCCGATAACTACTCAGTTTGTTCTTTCGAGTTTGACGACGAGTATGAACTAGGGGACTCATGGTCCTTCGACGGTTATGATTCAGATCCTAACGAACTTCCCAAACGCAAACGCTGGAGGGATAGTTGGGACAACAACTCATTCGAGGTACCCGAGAACATTGATGATGATGATGACGATGAATCAAATGATGAGAAGGAAACGAATGAGGAAGAGGACGAGGAAGAGGAGGAAGAAGAGAAAGAAAATGAGTCTAACGAGCAAGATGACGATGGTGATTCTGATTAATATTATGGTAGTTCATGCATAATATTTTTTATCTAGTATGTTTTTTTGTTGTTTGATGGAGTAAAATGTACTAACCTTCAAAGATGTTCTATTTTTTGTGAGGGTTGAGGTATCTATGTTGATGTAACGCCTTGCATGATGGACCTTCAATCTATTTTTTAATTATGTTTTTAGTTGTTTTGTTATTTGTGTGTTTTATGGATGTCTACAGTAGGAATGACATATTTACAGTTTTTCTAAACATTAGAGAGGAAGTTGTTAAGGCAAAGCAGTTATAAATACAGTTACAAATAGACAATCGCAATGTATTAATCATATGATGTTGTATCTAGCAATGTCATACCAGGCATATATGACAATGCCTTTTTAATTTTTCTAGTTATTTAAGGGTATCAAGCAATGTCGTATTAGACTATCTACCAATGTCATAATAGGGTATCTAGCAATGTTAAATGAAGCTATCTAGCAATGTTAGTTAGGTTATCTAGAATTTTAAATAAACCGTATCTAGCAATGTCATAATAATGTATCTAGCTATGTGAAATTAGAGTAAAGCTTTGAATTAACCAGTCAGTCACACAACGTATCTAGCAATATGGGCAGTCAAAAGAACATATAAATTGAAAAGATAATAAGCACTTATCGAGGCATATCGAAAAAAGTGAACATAAAAGCACAAGTTTGTTAAATTTAGAATGGTGCATCGCACGACCTCCTGTTGTGTCCTGATTTTCAACAGCAGCTACACCTCGATCGGCTGGTGGTTACTTCTTCTCTTGATGGAATATGTTTTTTTGGGCTGTCGCGATCGTCTTTTAACTTTTGGTGGTTGAATTTCTGGCTCGGCATACTAGTCACGAATGGAAACTTTGCCAAAATCTGTTATAATCGGTATGTTAAATGAATAACTAGACCTGAAATTTGCAGCAGTGAAAAAAGGTTCTATTAAAGTTATAGGATCTTTGCCTAAAGATGCTATTGTAGCCAATGCGTGTGGGCATGGGAAACATTCTTGCTGCAAAGAATCGCATGTACATGTGAAATCAAGCATGTTTACCACCATTACTGGCTCTGATAAAACTTCAAAAAATAGAAGAAGACTTACGTACTATCCAGGTTCGACCACATTCTACATTATGTTTAAACTTCTTGTCAAACTCGAGCCATAAATTAGTGTTCCAGCTTAGACTCTTCGAGAAACGTCTAGACATCTGAATCATAAGCAGAACTCTAATCCTGTCGATCAATTCCACTATAGGGAGATTGCACAATTTTTTTATCTGTGTGTTGAATGATTTGACAGCTGTTGATGTCATTGCCCCATACTGTTTACCTTTGACGTATGCCTGAGCATACTTTTCGGGGGGAAAATTGTTTAGAAAATTGGAGATACGATCACCCTCTTGGTGCTGAAACTGTGATAGTCGTTGGTTAAAAATTTTGACCGTTGGGGCATAAGCACAACTCTTAAACATGACTAGCATATTTTTTTTATACTCTTTGTTTTTTTCAAGAGCTTTATTAAAATTCTGAAGTAGATGGAAGATACAATAAGCATGGTAGTCGGTGGGATATAGAACATATACAGTGTTAATAATACCAACGCGGTGGTCGGAAATAAATTTTATTTGGCCCCCTAACAAATGAGGTTGAAGACTTTGAAGAAACCAAAACAGTTATCTGAGTCTTCACTACCAAAAATGCCAAAATCAACGGGAAAAATACCTGCAGCAACCCCGTAATTACAAGGTAAAACGCAACAAACGGATCAACATAAATCACATGGTTCAATTGCAGTAGATACAACCTATCTAACATGCTAAATGTAACATATCTAGCAATTCCAGTTAAGTGTGAACTGGAATTTTATTAAATATATCTAGCAATGTCATCGTAGTCTATCTAGCAATGTCATAATAGGCGTATCTAGCAATTACACATCCATGTATCTAGCATTGTCATATTAGTGCAGATACAAATGTAATAATAGGCGTGTCTAGCAATTGTATATTAACGCATCTAGAAATGCCATACTAGATACTGTGGGACTAACCATTGTTGCCATCCTTTACCACTGCTGAGAGAAACACGCCACCATACTTCCTGTTTAGATGGGTGGACTAACCATTGTTGCCATCCTTTGCCACCGCTGAGAGAAACACGCCACCATACTTCCTGTTTAGATGGGTTCCGTTAACATACAATAAAGTTCGGCATAAATGGAAACCCTGAAGGCAGGCGCCGTACGCTATAAAACAGCGTCGGAAAACGTTGTCGGCAGCCAAATCCAAATGGCAGTCTGTTGTAATATCACGACTCTTTATTCTTTTGAAGTATCTTTTTAGGAAACCGAAAGAAATATTTCTATCTCCAAATACTACACGTCTTGCATTTTCTAAAGCATTCCACGATAAACGATAATAAATGTCTAAACCGTAGTCGTGTTCCATATAAGACTATATACCTTTTGCTGTCATACTGTGGCAAGTCCTAATCGAATCATGAATTGCATCTGCAATCAATTAAGATGTCAAATAACTATTTTTTTGTGAATACATGATTACATATATGAGTATCAACATACTTCTTTATGGTCATGAAACTGATGCTGGAATCAATTGATGCATAGAGCCTCCATTTGCACCCGTCAGAATCTTTGTTCACACAATAAACTGTGATCTTTCTAAATGTATTATGCATGTACTTAAAGAAAAACCCGTTCTCTAATGCATATCGACAAAACCAGAACCGTAGACCTACAACCCCCCTTAGAAAATGACTGACCAACACCGACGATAGCTTCTGCCCATCTAGTTGTAGCAAAATGCCTTTTTTCGGTGTTAAACTAACTAAACAATTACTACTATCCGGGCTCGTTCGTTGGTTTTTATTGGCTTCTTCAAAAATTTGGCTAGGCTGTTTACGTTTAACTGCAGACCCTTTATCGACTACTTATTCTTCAATAATAAAATTAATGGTCTTAAGATGCTCGACATCAAGATATACTTCGAAACTAATAAAATCTTGCTCGCTATTAAACAAATAATTTTTGTGAGCACCACACGAATAGCTAATAGTGTAGTTACCTCTAACCAGAGCTTGCCATCTGGTTTCAGCGTACTCTTGAAGGGTTTCAACATTTTCAAACTCGGACAACGGAACAATAGCTGTTTGGTATCCAAATTTGAAAATGCAAACTTTGGGCTTTGACATATACTATACTGCATTGTAGAAGATTAGGTTAGTTTGTTGTAGTGGAAGCTATAAAGAAGGAATGCGTTAGGGAACAAATAGGTCTATCAATTCTTAAACCAATCTAGAAATGTTTTATGTCAACAATCGCAATCTCACATATAAGTACCCTTATCTAGAAATATGGTTGCATAATAAAGCGCAATGTATGTTAACACTAGTAAATCTCAGTGTGGATGAGTAATCTAGCCACTCTTGTTCATGAGTGGCATAAATAATGTTCATCTCTCGCAATGTGTCTAGCCAAGTAAACTCGCAACGACTGTATATATATTGACGTATCTAGCAATATCTTTACTGAACCTCAAAACGCAGCAACAATTTCAGACACAAGTAAACTCGCAACAACTATAAAAGATATTAACGTATCTAGCAATGTATTTATTAAACACCAAAAACGCAACGATAGATTATTGAGTATCTAGCAACGTTATTGTTAAACACCAAAATCGCATCCTCTCCACGGAAATCTCATCCTGTTCCTTAAATCACCAGAAACTATAAAACTTACTGGGAAGTTACAGAGCAACAAAAATATGAAGAACTCGACCATAAATCTGACCTAAACAACTTTAAAAAAAATAGAGTAACATACATGATTTCGTACAGTTCAGATTAAGATTGAGCTGGTAAAACAAGAACAAAAATACAATAGGTATCTAACCTTGGAATTGGTTACTAGTGTTTGACGATGAGGAGGAAAGAAGCTGTTTGACATGAACTAGGCTTAAAGATTCAACAAAAACAGGATCGACAATTTAGTCAAACCTGCTCGCCGTTGAGAAGGTAACTCGGTTCTTGGTGGCTGTTTGTTGAACATAAGTGGATTATGGTGGTTAACAGGTGTTGGATGGTGGTTTAAGGTGGTAAACGGCGTTCAGAAGGATCGTCGAGAGGTTGACGATGGTTGTCGGCGACAAACGGATCACAGTCACAACATTTAAAAATACAGCCCTCCTTGAAAAACGAGTATTTTAGTAGGTTAAGAGAGAGAAAATGACGGCTGGTCATAAATTCAAAATTCAAAATTGCTGATAGAGTAAAAATACCCATTATTTCTCAAAATAAGGCTTATATATTAGGTTGAGGGTAGTTATGGTATTAAAAAAATTGGATATTGAAAGAGAGTCATTACGTTGAGATGAGTATTAAGTAAGCATTAATCCATTTTTGGGTATCAAATATGTTTGGTGAGAGGATACTTAATGTGTAATTTCCTTTATATGTTTGGTGAGAGGATACTTGTGTGTTTTTTTTAATGGGAGCCCACTTTATCACATCTTTTTTCGGTATTTTTTTCCTCTTTTAGACGTGCTTAATTCAGACATGTTTTACTTTTAACTTTCCTAAATCCCGATACTTATAGCTTTTAAAGATTTTTTCTTATAGAATTTTCTTTCTTATACGTATCAAATAATCTATTATTGGGCTGATTCACACTTGTTAACTTCTAATAACATAAGCCGCCTTATACGTTTGTTCTTATCAATTAGTAAACTCCATGATAATAAAATCTTCCTACGCAGAGATAGAGAGCCAAAAAAAGTTTTTTCCTTGTTCATTATTGATGTTCTGAATTAGGGTCATTAATAATTCTCGAGAACAGGAGCCAGAGCATAACCGAATCGGTAAGGACCGGATTAAAAATTGGACCGAATTTTAACGGTTCGATTCGCGGTTCTATTTTAAAATCCGAAATTGATAAAGATTCAAAATTATAAAATCGGTAAAAAATCAAACCGATAGAACCAATTTAAAATCGAACCGATAGAACCTATAAAATTCCGATATATATAAAATAAAATGTGTATTATTTATCCTACATAGTAGGAAGGAAAAGAAAATACTACAAATATATCTGAATAAAGATGAACAAACTTACCATCTTACTTGACAGGTGCATAAGCTTTAGGAGCTTGGGGTTACGCTGATATTGGTGCTTTACAATACGTAGCTCCTTCACCTACTCATCTCATTTTTCTCCTACAATAAACAAGGAATTTGTTGCTACCAAGGATCTAATTTGACCTTTTTAGCTTTAGAATGAATTATAGAAACCGTGTAAGCAAACCAATTCTAACAACTATTATAAACTCCCTCATAAAACCTTTAGTGCTATTTGCATATTGGCCGGATTAGAGACTTCAGATCCTTTGGAGGAACAGCATCAGCAACCTCCCATTATACTTTCTCTCAGAGGGTCTAAAGTGTTTTAACTATTCTTGAAAAGCTTTTGAAATTTAAATCTGAATTCCACGTTGTTTTAGTTAAAACATGAAATAAAACAAGACCCTTATCCTATATAAAGACACATAAACCTTACCACTTTGCTCACCGAAGGCTCATGAAATAATTGTAGTCCATCACCAGCTGTGGTCCCTACTAGTTAAAATATTTCTGATAGTCGAAATAAATTTTAAATTCTTGTCGGTTCGATAAATGGATATGACTGAACTGAACCAATTCTCATTGGTTTTGGTTTGATTTTATTTTACAAAATTAAAATTTTATTAGTTCGATCCGAATCGACAAGTTTAGCGACCTGGTTAGGGTTTGTTAAAATTTGAACTGAACAAGATCAATAACAGATCTAATTTGAATAGACACAAATATATCTGAATGCAATATCTAATATAGTTTGAAATCTTGTTTATTATTTACAGAACGATCTTTCAAATTTTGTATATAAATAATTTTAGAGTGAACCATTTTGATGGTTTTTTAAAATTCAACCGGATAAAGTCAAAAATTGTAACCAACTAGAGAATCCAAAATTCAAAAAGAGAAGTAGAATTTAGTTGAAATTGAAAAGATGATGGGTTTTTAACAAAGCTAAATATTTTTTTTTGATTTCTTGTTCATCCTCCGACCCAAAGCCCCCTAACCACCAATATAGCCGCCTTGTTCCTCTTTTCGAATGGAACACCCACCCTCACCACCTCACCTCGAGGTACAACGCCACCCACAAATAATCCCAACCACCCATTTCACCAAAATCCCGAACAATGACGTTACTAAGAACATAGAACACATATATTCTGAAGAATTTTCGTTACTCCAGCGATCAAAGCATAAGAAAGATGAGTTCACACCTTTAGTAATTTTGAATCCTGTATTCAAAACTACACCAAGATGGCCACATGACGTAGGACAATTTAGACCCCAACAAGTAAACATAAATCATTCGCAGCAGTTTTGGGCTAACCAAAACAAGACTTCAAACATGACAAGGTGATTCAAGAAATCCGAGAAGACTATATAGCTGTACAATTTCAAGAATCAGATAAGTCTTCCCTTCTCTCTTTATATAAATTTACTCGGATTGCTAAGTTTTCGTTCGGGAAACCCTCACTGGAGGAATTTAAAATCTATTTAAAGTCTTTCAAATTCTCCAGCCCTTATAATGGAGTAATTTGGGATTATCGCCACTTCTTCATTGAATTCAGTTCAATTGAAGATGTCAAAATATTTTGGAAAAGATCAGTTAGGTCTACATGCAATCTCTATTTTAGGATATTAAAATGAACGCCCAAATTTCATCCCAAAATTGAATCTCCATTAACCCATGTTTAGATTTTAATGTCCAAATTACCTGAGATGTTATATAATAATAACACAGTCCACCATATTGCTAAAGCAGTATACAACTCCTTTAGCAGTATGAGTTCCTAACATAAGCCAAGCTGGTTTTAATAAGTGCAAAGCCTAGATTATAACAGATGTGATATCCCTGCTTACTGTAAAATATGTAAACATATTAGCCACATTGATTCTCACTGTAAAAAAGAAACTATGAAGAATTTAAATTAGATTGAGATAAGGAACAATCTATATTCAAAGCAAAATAAATCTAAAGAAATATGGATTAAAAAGATTAAATCAGTCATAGTTCATCCTGAAATTAACACAATTGAAACTATAACTGAAAAAGAAGCTAATAATATTGAAATATAGTTGACAAATTTAGATACTTATTTATCACTACCGGACATAAGTAAAAGACAATCTGAACCTAAAGACACCAAGACACTGATCCCCCGGATATAACCAACATTGATGTGATTGAAGTAATTCAACCTATCAATTTTGGTAACAGTTTTAATATCATAGGTGAAGAACTGTAAGAATATAATTATGAATTATTAGAAGTTAGAAAAAATTTAAGCCTCCGTGCCTCACCAATAAAATATATAGTTACTGACAACAAGCATAACCAGAAAAAGGCCCAAAAGACTATCATAACTAAACCTAAAGGTCTCAAGTGCAATCTTATAAACAAACCTTTGAATATAAAAAGATCACATAGATCTTTTTAATCCAAAACCAAATGACTATCAAATTCCTTACATGTAATGCAAGGGGAGTAGATAACCAAGAAAACATTAGAATAATCAAGTTTATAATGAAATCTCAATCTATTGATCTCATTGCTCTGCAAGAGCCAATGATATCAAGCTCAAGAATTGATAAAATTACAAAAAAAATTGGCTTTGAATCCAACTTTGGAAACATCAATAATAAAATTTGGTTGATTTAGAAAAATATTGTCAAAATTCATGTCATAAACAACAATGATTAATACTTAAACACCTTGGTGACTTATCCTTCTAGCATTTAACTGATGGTCACTTTTGTTTATGCTAAATTCATTAGATCCCAAAGACTTACTCTTTGGGATGAACTGAGACTTATATATGAAAATCCTTTACCTTGGCTCATATTTGGAGAGCTTGACATTATTGCTAAAACTATAGAACAATTGGACCGCTCAACCATCTGTTACAGAGGGATTGAAGAATTTAACAACATTATTATGGACTGTCAACTTGAGGATCCAAGCTTCTCGGGAGCTAACTTTACTTGGTGAAGCCATAAAAAAGGAAGCGATCTGATATGGAATTACATAATGCCCTATGGATAGATCAATTTGATATTACCTAGGGTAAATTATCTGGCCATAACTGGCTCAAATTATTCACCCCTAGTAATATCTGTATCAAATAACAATATCATTCCAAAACCTAACTTTAAATTCTAAAACATTTGGTGTTTGGTGAGGATTATTTCAGACTGAGAGTAATTTTGTCAGATGTTTTGTAGTATTTTAAGGGTATTAAATGTTTAGGTGTTTTGTAGTGAGAGATTTAAGCTGTCTGGTTGTATTAAATGTTCATTACCCTCATTAATGAAAGTGGTTGGGTATTTATACCTTTAATTATGGGCACTATGGGCTTTCAGGTAAAACTATGAAATCGGGTCGAGTTCAAAGAAACATTAGTTTATTTAGCAGATTAGCAATTACCTTAGTCAAAAGCTGTTTAGTGTTTTAATACTTTTGTCTTGTCCGGATACTTCAGTGGGTAATTATTATATAGATTACCCCTGTCCGATTTTCACAGTGAGTCGTGGTGAATAATTCCGGACTCATGAGTAGCCCTTTTTTTAGGTTTTGGCAAGACCAAAAAACCCTCTTAGGCAATAACAATATTCTCCGGACCGTTCTTGTATTCAGCTCAAGTTTTATCCAAACTGAATACTTCTCAGAAGTTCAAGAGTTTTGCTATGGATCGTGGGACACGTGTCACATTTTGGTTCATTTTACCAGCCGTTTTCTTCCCAGATTGGCGCTCCCACTAATCTTAAAAAGCAACTTCTGCATTTAATATTCATGACGTCAGCGCCGCCTTCAATCATTACTTTTTCTTTTTCGTTTTCTCTTAGGTATTTGGTAACTTTTTTGCCTCACTAGTATAAATTACTTCCTTTTACTGTTTTACCATCTTCCTCACTTTGTCATTTCTTCTTTTCACAGCTTTTTACTTCTCTTCTCAAAATATTTCTTGTGTAGGTTTATGTTAACGGCGAGAAACACTCTGGTGAAAGGTGGTTGGCTAAATATTTTCGAGTTAGAAAAAACACAAAAGGTTGAGCGAGAGAGATGTATCGCTGTGGGTCTTCTAGTTTATCCAATCAGTAAGCCCGACACACCGTCTTCAGAAGGTGATCGAGGATCATCCTCTGCTAAAATTTCCAAACCCAAGCGTTTGTTTCAACCAAGCCTTTCACCCATTCCGTCATGCTCCTCGGTTCAGGAGTCACAGCCCTATGTAATACAAGAGAAAGCAGTATCAAGTACAAGAAGACCCTCTCCGTTCATTGCTATGGGGTCAGATATTGAGAAGTCTCCGGAAAAAGTTAATCTTCGCCGGACAGGCCGTCTAGTAAAAGCTCAGGCAACTAGCTCTCAAACCAAGTCCTCAAAGTCATGGCCCTCAAAGTCTGGGACCAAGGATAAAGCCACTGGATCAAGGGAACCTATTAGAGGCCCAAAAGACAAATCCTCTGGTCAGGAGGCTATTAGAATCAGCTCTCCTAATGAGCCCTCTAGAAATGAGCCTCTACCGGACACCAGACCCCTAAGAGAGGTTGATGCTCAACCGTCCGGACAACCTACTAAGCCAGACACTAGCACTCTCCCATCAACAACGGCTGATAAACCTTCCATGGTGATGGAAGAGGTGATGGAGGACAGTATTGAAGATGCTCCATTTGAGACTAAGGCTTCTAGGCAGACTGGAGATGCTGCCTCTGATAAAAAAGGAAAAGGCAAAGAAAAAATCTGCATGACTCATCCGGATCTGCCGGAGAGTCTGGAAGGCAAAGTGAGACCATGCGTCCACAAAGTGAACGTGAAGTATCTGCTAGCCATGCATAATATCAACTATGTCTATACTCATACTGCTGAGTTAGGCCAGATCTGGACAAAGTGGGGGATCCCTGAATCTGTTAAAATGAGGATACCAGTCACTCCGGAGACCCCGTTGGACTATAAACTCAACGAAATAGTCATCTACACTGAGCTGTTTAACTGGGGGCTCAGATTTCCCTTGGACCCATAAATTGTCAGGTATTTCCACTTGATAAAACTCTGTCCAAGCCAGCTGAGTCCAAATGTTTGGTACGCTCTTATCGCCTGTATTATGGCGTCAAGGCTCTCCGGAATACCACTTCCAATGGAGCAGTTTGCTGTTGTGGCCACCCTCTGCAAGAACCATCATATCCCATTCTACCACTTCAATATGGGAGACAACTTTAAGGTGGTGGATGACTTGCTCAAATTAGAGAAGAATTGGACGACCCAATTTCTGTTTATCAGCGGCACTTGGGAAAATGGGAGGAAAATCAAAGCTGGTGTCAATCCCAGCATGCTCACCAACAAATGGAAAAGCTCAAGTAAATAATTTATCATGTTTGTCTTTTTTACTTTATAAATTTTTTGTCTCTGAACTATTTTTCTTTTTCTTTGGTTAGTGTTGCCGAAGGAGTTATCTGATTATGTGGAGGAGGGGCAGGCCACATGTGCTAAATTAAATGCTTGGGCTGCTGAACTTTGGGGGAACGCTTTCCACAACTGTTTCACCTCTGGAAATTTAGTGAGGTCCCACCTCTGGAACATAACGGGCCGGATATACCTTACTTGGGAGGAGCTGACAACACCACCCCCTCCGACTGTCATCCCAAGAGAACAGATCAGAAGGATTGCAAACTGGCTTTGCCCTCCCGAGCTAAAGCCCCAAACAATATGAAAGGCAAGAAGGGAAAGAAAAAACAAGTTACAACAGAGGTTGTTCAGGGTGCTGGGGAGGAGACCGCTCCAGTGGGTCAAGGAGTGCTGGCCCAAGCGGGAATTAATGCTAATCTACATCAAGTAGTTGAAGACGAGAGTATTAGAGAGGCAGGTGGAATTCAAGATCCTCCAAAGGCTCCTAAGAAGAACCGAAAATGGGGAGCAAATAATGAAGAGAGGGCGGGCAAGAAGAAGAAAGTCTCATTGAGGGATGGAGTAGTCCTCCGGCCTTCAGAGTCTCTTCCTGCGGCTGACCTAACAGACCCCACTTTGGCAGAGAAAATTCCAAGTGGTCTACACGCCGGAGAGGTTATCAGAGGGGATATCAATATTGATGGAGTGGACATCAGTGGCTTCCAAAACACTGGCTTTTACTTTGATGACCTTGAAAAAGATGACTTTGTTGGTCCCTACCATCCTTCAAGTTCCTCTAACATGGTTACTTGCAATGGTAAGTCCTTCACTGTTTCAGGGGAAAATGACACGGTGACTCACTCTTTGCTGGGCCATATTCAGCCAGTGCTCAACTTGGAGAGGAAAGTACGAAGTCAGTCTGCCCTTATCAACACACTCAATGCAGATAAAGAGAGTTTATCCAATGATCTCCTTAACGCCAACCAAAGTGTCGAAGCATTGAGGAGTTAAAGAAAGGGAAAGAAGACTTGGCAACCAGGCCGGCCACTTCGGAGATGGCTAACACAGAGCTCCAATTCAAGTGTTTTGGCTTGGAGAAGGATCTATCCATTTTGAAGGAAGAGGTGAAGACCAAGGACAATATTATCTAAGCCCTGTCTAGTGAAAAGACTTCTCTTGAAGGTGTTGTGTACAAAGTTACCAAGGAAAATGAGGACTTGATGAAAGAGCAAGAGAAGACAATCCAGGCCAAGGTCGATGCATACACCAACGATGTGATAGATTCCCTAGAAAAAAGGTATGCCGAAGTTAAATCTGACATGGTCTTGCTTTTTCATCGAACATTCCCGAAGAGGGCACTCGACACTCTGTGGTCAGTACGTTGAATATGAAGATATCCCATTTCACACTATGGTGGATGATGATAAGAGAAACTATTCCAGTGGTCTTGATGATACTACTGATGAGGAAGAAGGGACCATAGAGAGCTCCAGTGATGAACCCAAAGATCCGAAGAAGAAACAAAATGATGTAGGCACATCTAAGGGAAACTAGCCCCAAAGTTTTAACGATCTTCTGTTTTTATTTTTATCCTTATGTCAGACTAAAGTCCTTGGATGGCCAAGGCATTTTTGTAATTGTGTCCAGTTTGAGTCCGGTCAAGCTTTTCCTTTTAAACTCAAAGTCCTTGGATGGCCAAGGCATTCTATATGTCATAATATCATCCTCCGGTGTTAGCCGGGTAATTTTACTTTTCTAAATTATGGCTTTGTTTTATATTCGCCCAATCTTGATGGATGATGTTTAAATAGCCCCTATTTATTTTACAAGTATTTTAAGATGAGAGTGTTTAAATTCTCTGATGACAAATGTTAAATAGTCATCACTTAACCGGATCAATCTGATCTGTTAAATATACTTAGAAAGTTTTAAAGAAACTGTGGATCAAACCACTCCGAATATTTTAAAAAGGCATCAAATTCTATTAAAAAACTCAGACACCTCATTAAAACCTCCCCGCGCAACCAGGGTAGGAAAGAGTATGCCCCTCCAATATTTACATGGACTTTAAACAAGTAAATATTTACACAACTTTTATTCTAGATATATCCGGAGGTGTTGAATATTCCAAGGGTGGTTTAAGATTCTTTCATCTTTGTCCTGAAGCCTGTATGTCCCAAGCTTAAGCTTTTCCATGACCACATAGGGCCCTTCCCAATTTGGAGCTAGCTTGCCGAACTGCTTATCCTTAGTATGTAGGAAGACTTTTCTCAATAATTTATCCCCCGGTTGAAAATCCCTTCTTTTGATTCTGGAAGCAAACCTGCTTCTCATTAAACCTTGATAATGAGTGGCTTTAAGATGAGCATTAACCCTTTTGTCTTCTATTAAGTCCAATTGGCTTCTGAGTGCCACTTCATTAGCTTGTTTGGAAAAATTGTGGACTCTGTATGATGGAAGAGTTTCCTCTATAGGAGCAATTGCATCCATCCCATATACCAAGGAGTAGTCCGGTAGGCCCATAGTACTTCTTGTAGATAACTTGGCCACTTTCCAGCATCCCCTTCTAAATTATTTTTGAGACCGAACATAAGGGTTCTTTTTAATACTTCAACTTGACCATTCACGTGTGGGTGGAAAGGAGAAGAGAAGCAATGCTAAATGCCCATAGAAGCACAAAAAATCTTCATATCTTTGTTATCGAATTGTGGCCCATTATCTATGGTTATCTTTTGTAGAACCCCAAATCTGCAACAAATATTAGATATGATAAATTTTATAAAAACTTTTGAAGTAGTTCCCGCCAAGGGGCCTGCCTCTATCCACTTCGAAAAATAATCAATGGCCACAATAATGGTTCTGCACCCTCCGGACGCCATCGGTAGAGGCCCGACTAGATCCAGTCCCCATCGAGCAAAATTTATTAGCTCAGAAATTGATTCCAAGGGGACAGCTGGGACATGAATTTCATTACCATATATTTGGCATGGATCACATTTCCTTACCAATTCCTTGGAATCTTCCATTATGGATGGCCAATAGTATCCGACCAATAAAAACCTTCGGGTCAAAGCTCTATAGCCACAATGTGCTGACCCCTCACCATCATGTAGTTTGGATAGCACAATTTGAGAATCTTCACCCCCCAAACAACGCAAGAGAGGTCTACTAAATGACTTCTTGTATAAAATATCTCTTATGACTAAAAACCCACGAGCCTTGTACTTCATTTTCCCGACCATAGATTTCTCCGGAGGCAAAATGCCATTAGTAATGTATTGAAGAATGGGATGTCTCCAGTCCTTGGGTTGAACCAGTTGTATACTTAAACTTTCCTTTTTTTGTTTACCCCAATTGGGCTGTATGGATGGACATTCTTATACATGAATCCATGGGTAGGACTCAAAGTAGGCTATGGTGTCCAAAGAGTCTGCTAATGTATTCTCTGATATGGGTATATGCTCATAGCTGATATTTTTGAAGTTAGCTGCCACCTCTTTAAGAATGAATAAATATTTAATCAACTACTCCTTTTTTTCCTCAGATTGACCTTGGGCATGATGGATAAGAAGCTGAGAATCGCTCATTAATCTAACTCTTTTGGCTCCACATAGCAAGGCTAATTTCAAACCAGCTATAACAGGTTCGTATTCAGACTCATTGTTAGAAGCCCTGAAAGAAAAACATATAGCCTGGTATAGCTAGTCGTCGTACGGAGAGATTAAACATATCCCAGCACCACAACCCATGGTACTTGATCCACTATCGGTCCAGACAACCCATATCTTCTTAGATTTTTCATCTGTAGTTTGTTTAGTACTTCTGTCCGAATGGAATTCAACTAAGAAATCAGCAACAAATTGAGCTTTGATTGCAGCTCGAGGGGCAAAACCAATGTCATAGTCTCCCAATTCTACTGACCACTTGGTCATCCTGCTTGATATGTCCGCCTTTTGAAGAACATTTTTCAAAGGGAAAGATGTCTGGACGAAAACAGAATGAGACTGAAAATAGGGCCTCATTTTCATGGCAGCAATTACTAAAGCCAATGCTAGCTTTTCAAGTTTTAAGTACCTTCTTTCAGCATCCATCAGGCTCTTGCTGATGTAATACACCGGACGAGGATAACTATCCACCTCTCTCACTAGCACTGCACTTATGGAACACTCGGACACTGCTAAATATATGTACAATGTTTCTCTATCAATAGGTTTGTAGAGAGTTTTGGGGGAAGATAAATGCTTTTTTATTTCATTGAATGCTTGGTCGCACTGTGGAGAGCAGTTAAAGTCCTTCGCACCCTTTAAAGTTTTGAAAAATGGGGCACACCTATCCGAAGACCTTGAGATAAATCGGTTTAGAGCAACTAACCTTCCTCTCAATCTTTGTACTTCTTTATATTTTCTGAGGAGGATCCATCTGCAATAAAGCATTGAGTTGGTCCGGATCAGGCTGTATCCCTTTCTCACTTATCACATACCCCAAAAACGTCCCGGACTGTACTCCAAAAACGCAATTTCTATATTAAATTTTAAATTAACTTTCACCAAGTTGGCAAAAGTATCTTGGAAATTGGCCAAGTGTAATTCCTCCTCCACACTCTTTACCATCATGTCATCAATATAGGCTTCCATATTTCTGCCAATTTGATCAGCGAATGCTTTGTTCACCAGCCTCTAATAAGTAGCCCCAACATTTTTAGCCCAAAAGGAATCACCTTGTAAAAATGGAGGCCCCTATCAGTAACAAAAGTAGTGTGTTCCTGGTCCTTTGGATCCACTTATATGTGGTTATAACCAGAGAAGGCATCCATGAAGGACAACAATTTGTTCCCAGATGTGGAGTCTACTAACTGATCGATTCGGGGGACTAAATACAAATCTTTTGGGCAAGCTCGGTTGAGGTCAGTAAAGTCAATACACATACGCCACTTCCTATTTTTCTTTTTTACTAACACTCGATTGGCTGTCCATAAACGGTACTGAGATTCCTTTATGTGCCCCATCTTAGTAAGCCGGTCAACCTCTTGAACTATGACATCAGTTTTCTCTTTAGAAAAAGCTCTTCTCCTCTCCACAACGGGTGCTACATCTCTATGGATGGATAGTTGGTGCGATATAACATTCGCAGGCACTCCGGTTACATCAGCATTACACCAAGCAAAAACGTGTTGGGGGTTTGCTAAAAAGGATAACACTTTGCTTTTTAGTTCTGATGTCATCTTAGATCCAATCTTGACCCTTCTCCCTTCAGCCAGAGAGTGAGTTTCAACCTCTTCAATTGGTATTAAAACACCAGGGGTATATCTGGGGTCATCAATTTTACCCTCTCCCCCAGACGGCCCCACCAACTGCTAATCTTCATTTATCCAAACTGACCCTAAAGTTCTAGGAGCAAGTGCAGTTGCATAACATTCCCTTTCTATTTTTTGACTACTCCGGACAACTTCCACTTGTCCTTGAACATCATATTTTAAACATTGCTGAACTGTTGAAGCCACATCATGCATCCTGGAGAGCCAAGACCTTCCCAAAATGGTATTGTAGCACGTGGGACAATCTACCACAACAAAAAGTACCCTGACAATTTTCTTGAAAGGGCCCTTGCCCAACAAAACCTCCTCCTCGAACTCCCCGACTACGTCCGCAGAGCTTCCAGTGAAACCCACAATGGACCTGTTTGAACATTGAATCACTGCCGGATTCTTCATTTGTTTGTAAGAACTCAAAAATAAGATATTGGCTGAGTTACCAATGCCCACCAAAATTTGCCTAATTTCATTGCCCCCAATTGATGCTCCTATTACCATAGCATCTTTATGAGGACCAACTATATCTCTCAAGTCATATTCATCAAAAACAATGAAGGGAAAAGGAATTTGGGATTAATAGGAGGACATGCCTCCTCCAACTGAGTAGCTAGTGTGAACATGCCCCTTCCTTGAAGAAGAAGTTGATGCAATCATTGTGTCTCCCCCAAATATGGTAAGTGACTCAAAAAGCCTATGAGCCCAAACACTGTCTTGGTATGTCTAGTTATAACACCCACCTTATTCCGGGCTGGATCAGGATCCAAATACTCTGATTCTACATCGAATCTTTTAATAATTACCATGGCCCCGTCCGGAGCCGACGTCCCTGCATTGTTTGTTGGGCCGGTCCGATGAGCATTATCAGGCTTATTACCACTTCTTCTCTTGACATAAGCACCTAATTTTCCTATTTCAATCAAATTATACACCTCTTGCTTTAAAGTGATGCAATCTTCTGTGTTATGGCCAATATCATGGTGATATTGACAAAAACAAGCATTACGACTTTCCATTGGAGATTGAAGCGCGGCTGGCTTCCTAAAATGCACCTTATCTTTTGTTTTTTCATAGATGGTTGCCATATTTTCTTTTAATTCAGCAAACCACTCCGGTTGGACCCAAGGTCCTTGCTTATTTCTGGGCTGCTGACTCTGAGCTAGAGTTTGGTGAGATTGAGTCTTGGCCCTGTTGGGACCCTGCCTGGCCTCCTTAGCCTTGTATCCGGACTGATTATGGTTTGATGCAGCTGGGGCAGATCTCACTTGCCTGTGCACTGTAGTCTTTTTTATTTCATTTACATTGATTTGTTTTCCCACCTGGTTCAATAAACCGCCCCACGTCAGGGCCTTCTTCTTGGTTACTGAATCGACCAGATTGCCATGGTTCAAACCCTGTCTTAGAGTAGCTATTGCTACTTGCTCAAAGCAATCAGCTAATCTATTCTTTGTGTTCACAAACCGACTTATACATTATTTCAATGATTCATTTGGCTCCTGGGCACAATGTATAATAGTGTCTTCATTTCGCTTCACCTCTTTACTTCCAACAAACTGCCTCCTGAAGGCCACCCAAAAAGTATCAAAATTTCTGATGCACCCCTGTGGTAGGCTATTATACCACTTCAGAGCACTCCCCGTAACAGATTGAGAGAAGGCTCTACAAAGAAACTTGTTATCGTCGTAAAAATTCATCATAAATATTTCAAACTGCTCCAGAGGATTATCTGGATCTTTGCTCCCATAATATTTTTCCATCTTAGTACTGTCAAACCTCTTAGGAAGGTTTCCGGATAGTATTTTGGAAGACAATGGAGATTATCCCCAATTTCAGCCACAACTAAAAACAGTATCTTCATTGGGAGTTGCAAAGATACCTGGTTCATCATGGAAAGCGAAAGGATCCATCAATAGCTGGTCAATGTGCCTCCGGCTATGGCTATGAGATTACCCTTTACTCAAATGCCTTTTCAACCTTTCTATGCATATCCCTCTTTTTTGAATATTTTTTTAACCAACTTTTGCTTCTTCTAAGACCTGCCTTCATAACTGCTGGATGACAGGGATTCCTCAATTCCATCCTCATTCAAGGAGCTAGTATAGGATTCTGACTACGAGCTCTTTACCGGTTTAGACCGATGAGACATCTTTGAGCTGACATGAGTCTTTTTAGTACTCAAATGGGTCTTTGATGATGGGTCATGCTCCCTTGGATTGTCAGTGTGGTGAATGGCTGACACCTTTGATTTTTCTTTCAAGCCTAACTCAATATTTTTAGTAGCCCTCAAGGCTTCTATCTCAGCTTTCAACCTGTCTCCCTCTTCGATCGTGTACTCATCGTTTTCTCCCACCACTTCTACCAAAGTTGGTGGCACTCCTTGCTCGTCCGGATTCATCCGAACTAGTTTTTCTTGTTAGTTTTGAATGCTAGATTCAGGCACCTTCTCCTCCCACTGTGGTCGCCAATTTGGTGAGGATTATTTCAGACTGAGGGTAATTTTTTCAAATGTTTTGTGGTATTTTAAGGGTATTAAATGTTTAGGTGTTTTGTAGTAAGAGATTTAAGCTTCCTGGTTGTATTAAATGTTCATTACCCTCATTAATGAAACTGGTTGGGTATTTATACCCTTAATTATGGGCCCATTAGTTTATTAAGAAGATTAGCAATTAGCTTAGTCAAAAGCTGTTTAGTGTTTTAATACTTTTGTCCTGTCTGGATACTTCAGTGGGTAATTATTGTTCAGATTACCCTTGTCCGGTTTTCACAGTGAGTCGTGGTGAATAATTCCAGACTCATCAGTGTTAACACCAAGAATTCTTAAAAATAGTGGAAACAAGTTGGACTGAATCAATGAATGGTGATCCCATACACATATTCTGGTTTAATTTAAAGAGATTAAAGGCATGCCTTAAAGCATGGAACAAGGAGGTCTTTGGAAATATCTTCGATAGTATTGCCAAAGTAGAAGAACATATCAAAATTTGTGATAGAAATCCACAAGATACAATAATTCTGAAAATAATCAATCTCTCCTTAAAGCCAAAGCTACTCACTTATCCTTTCTTGCCAGAAAAAAACCTCATGGCAGTAAAAAAGTGCTACTCTTTGGCTTAAAGATGGAGACAAAAATACTCAAACATTCCAGAATTATGTTAAGAAAATAAAAAACACAATAGGATAAATGGAATTACAGTTAATGGAAACTGGACTGAAAATCAATATATAATTGAATACTCTACAATTCATTATTTCAAATCTTTACTTAATTGTCAACAAAAACAATACAAACAATCAACTCAATGTTAACTTGGTAAATGACCTTATTCCAAAACCATCCATTGACTATGAAAACAATGCCCTTACCTGTCCTCTTTCAGTGGAAAAAATAAAATCAACAATCCATAGCCTCAACCCCTGTAGTGTTTCTGGAGTTGATGGGTTCAACTCTAGTAGCTACTTAGAATGCTGACCAATTATTAAACAAGACATACATGAAGCCATAAAATCTTATTTCAACTAATGCATTCCTCCTCAAGGAATTTTTGCAACTAACATATGCCTATTACCTAAAACTGCCTTACCTAAAACCTGGATAGAATATATGCCAATTTGTCTTTGTACAGTATTCAATAAAATACTGTCAAAGATAATCAATACTAGAGTGACAAAAATCCTACCTAGAATCATTTTTATTGAACAAGGGGCATATGTAGAAGGTAGGAATATACATGAAAATATTCTGATAACCCATGAGTTATTTCATGATCTGAATAGAAAATCAAGGGGAGGCAATATGATAATTAACTTAGACATGCCTAAAACATTTGATAGATTGCATTTTAAATTCATATATCAAATTCTTAGAGTTTATGGTTTTAGTGAACATTTTATCAGTTTAATTGAAAGAGGAATATAAAACATTTATTATTCTATCATTATTAATGACCAATCAATATGTACTTCTCTTCTTGCAATGGCATCAGACAGGGAGATCCCATATCTCCCAGTCTGTTTAGCATTGTAAAAGACATCATGATTAGAGAAATCAAAAGGCTAATTAATATCCATCGATCCATGATGTATATATCTAGGGGGAAAATCAAAATCTAATGTCTAACATTCGCTAATGACATTATAATCTTCACTAATGGTTCATTGAATAATCTTAAGAAAATTAGCGAGTTCCTAGACATCTACCAATCCATTTTTGGTCAACAAGTTAATAAAAAAAACTACTTCCATTACATCTATCTAGCTGACATAAATAAGATTCATTCTATTGAAAACAACATTGGTTTCAAACATAAGGCACTTTCGTTTAGATATATAGGCATATAAATAGATACAAAACATAATTTAATCTATTTTCAGAATCTGATTGATAGCATCACATACAAGATTACTGAGTGGAACTCAAAAACCTTGTCTTTTGGAGATAGACCGATTTTGATTAAATCAGTCCTACTTACCATCACAGCCTACCACATGGAAAGCACACTTATTCCTAATAATGTTCTCCAAAATAAATGTAATAATGAACAAGTTTTTATGGGGATACAATGAAAATAACAAAACAATAATATGGTCTCAATGGAACAATCTTTGCAAACCATTTGATGAAGATGGTTTAAATATTAAAAATCTTAAAGAAACTCAGACTGCCATTTTATGTAAGTTATGGTTTCATTTAGAAAAAAACATCTCACTCTGGGCCAACATTATCCAATCTATATATTTCCTAAACATCCATCCCCTTCAAACTTACTAGATATAAAATATATCAAAAGTCTGGAAAATATTGCCCAATACTGATGAGGCAATAAATCACCGGACTCGAGATTAAATATTAACTACTAAATAAAATAAACGTATTTATTTTATTCTTATATTTATTATTAATGTGTAACAATAGTTGGAGGAAAATATCTCCAAGTGATGGAAAGTGAGGGACAAATGTGTAAAAGTAAATTAGGAACATAGAAGGACCACAAATGAAAAAGGGTATGGACCACCTCATCCACTATATAAAGGAACCCCTTTTTTCTGGTGTGGGCATTATTAAATACTTTCTCTTTCTACTTCCTCTCTCTACCCTTTATTCTCTAGTCACACCAAACCTTAAATACAAGATACCTATCTTATTATTGGCGCCGTTTTTGGGAAAGAGTGATACGTGAAGGTTATATTTTCCTCAAAATCACGACTAGTTGAAACATGAATGAAGAAATGAATGGGGATAAGATCGGGAAAGGTCCAACCCGAGCTGGATCATAATCAAAAGACGAGAGATTCCTTTACCATGACCACTACGGACGGGGTCGGGATAAGTGATTTACTTTAATGACTAATTAAGACTCTGTAAAAACTTTTGATAAGGGGTGCATTATTTCCTACCTTGGTGGCGCGATGAGGTTTTAATGAGGCATCCATAGCAACCGATCTGTTTAATCTACTTGTTTTGCCATTAAATTACAAATGCAATACCAAAGTATAAGATCTCCTGGAAAGTTCATCAACTGAGTTGATGGACATAATCCTTGAGCTCGGCAGTATAAATTTTTCAGTCTTAATTAATCCACATGTTATCCTGAACCTCAATAGGTTTTTCAGTTTTAACTGATCCACACATTATCCCGATCTTTAATGGGAATTTTTCAGTTTTAACTGATCCACACATTGTCCTGATCTTTAATGGGATTTTTTCAGTCTTAACAGATCCACACATTATCCCAAACCTTAATAGTTTTTTAAGTTTTAAATGATCTACATATCATCCCGAACTTTAAGGAAAAATTTTCAGTTGTAAGTTTTTCAGTTTAAACTGATCCACATATTGTCCCAAACAATAATGGAAATTTTTAATTTCAATTGATCTGTGGGTTAGCCCGAACCTTAATAGGTTTTTTAGTTCTAACTGATCTTCATGCTATCCCGACCCTATTGGGATGTCTCACTACCAAGTTGTTTGAAGAATAAATAACAGATGAAAAAATTATAAAGGTTGAATAAAGCCATAACACAATTGTACGCGTTCGGTTTGGTTATACAAAACACGTATGCGCGGGAAAAAATTACAAACAAACAAAAACAACACAAAAGTACAACTTTAATAAATTCAGACATCTTCATCATGATGATAAGTATCAAACATATTAGCGTCATCGTTCTCTTCTTCTTCACAAATGATGCCGGGCGGACGATCCTCTTTAGGAACATCCAATCACATCGAGCCCAACGATAGGTTGGGTAATTGTCTATGGAAGTTCAAAACATAAGCAGCTTTAGCGTCAGCTACTTCCTTCTCCATTAAATTTTGCACGAGGCGGCGAAACGGGTGTTTTCCTCCTTACCTAGGTCACGAAGCTCGTCATTTTCCTTAGTCTTCTTTACCATTAAGTGGTGGAGAAATTGGTTCTTGAGCCTCAGTGCAGCCAAGTTGTGCCCTTTATTGTGATGGTCTTTCTTGACTCGCGAAAGAGAGTTGCTCATGAAATTTTTCTTCGACTGAAGGGATGTCAACTCCGCCTCAGATTTCGTCGCTTTCTTTTCTGCGTCTTTAGCTCTCTCCTGTAGAAGATTTTGGTCTTCATCCCTCTCATTGAGTACTTTCTCTAACTCAGCTATACGTTCTTTGGCATCTGACAACTCTTGGCTCAGTTTCCCTGCCCGTTTTTCTTTCATAGCCAATGACACGATCATGATATATAGCGATAGAGAAAGGACATCTTTACACTTTAAGGGAAAGGTACTCAAACTTCCAGGCACCGAAAGCATGGGTATTTTCGCCCCACTAGGCGAGGCTCTAACAACTTTTTTTCCATCAGAAGGGCGGACCCTCTTTTTCTCTGGTGTAGGCTCACCAATTTCGTCTTTATCAGCAATCACCACTACAGTGGCGTTCTCCACCGAGAGTGGTGCTGGCGCAATAGGATCCCCAGCCTTGACACCTTCTCCATACTTTTAAAAACAGAGATGGGATAGTAGTTTTCTCGATGGCCGGCATAACCGTTTTGACCTCTCCTTATTTTAGGCCTACCTTTTTCTTCAACACTTTTGACCTCTTGGCTTCACTACCATCGACCACATATTTCTTTCTCTTCTTCTTAACCTCCTCCTCCTTACCGCTGGCACCGTGATCACTAAGGACTACGGTAGTCCCACGATCTACAACGATTACTAGATCATTCCCCTCAACATCAGCTTTGTCATTGTTTTCCTCCTCGCCAAGTTCTTCAGACTTCGAACACTTACTTGGCGCCCTATTACACTTGGGTACAAATAAGTGCGCATCAGGCGCATCCGTCTTCGCAACTAAGTCCACCAAGATGGGTGGTTGGCGCAACTGTTCCACGGTCAGCGGCTCAGTCGAGCACCGCCATAGGTTACTTCCTATCAAGTTGGTATTTATGAAGCACCGATGGAATGCAAGACCCCAATTTTTTTGAGCGTAGTCTTTCAGTTTTTAGAAGGTCACCTTGGCACGACTTAAAATAATCCTTCTTTGTCTCGTGGATATACTCCTTGCACACTGAAATAATAGCTCGGGTATATATGTATATATATATACATACATAAATACTTACCGTCATGAATCCATGTGCGCAACAACCGCCTCGGGTTTTCAGTTGAGTAAGGTCGTTTTCCAAAGCATTATTGACAAAAATGAACCGATGCTTCCACGACTTGTCACCTTCTAGGAAATCATTTACTATCTTTCAACTATTGCTCAAAGAGGAGTAAGAGAAAGGAAACATAGGTGACTTAGAGAGGCCGACCATTGCGACATACTCCTCCATTGGCATAGGGTGACCGGGCAGTCGGGAGGCCATGATACAAGACATCAGTGTATACCAGGCGTTGGGGGTCAGCTTGGACGTGCAAAGAAAGATAATTTCGACATACCTTACAATGTCGGGGTCCAGAGGAAGTCCAAGACCCCAGTTAAAGAGATCAGTAAAAATATTTATCTCTTGGGTCCTGACAGATAACGGCGTCTCCCCGGGAACGAGAAAACGCATGTTTACGTTTTTTTGTCTTCTCCATCTGACCTCTAACTCAGGCTGCTCTTTTAAGGTATAATAAAAGTACTTACTCTCAAATAAGGTGATAATATTGTCCCTGCATAAACCCCTGTGATAGCTGGTTGTTATTACTGCATCGACTTCGGGTGGGAGAGGCTTTTTGGGAGGAATATCATTAGCGGCCCCTTCGCCTCCGGTCACAACCTCCTCTTCTTCTTGGTTTCCCTTTTCGGGGTCGGCTTCAATGGAAGGCTCCGGGGCCTTGTCAACAATGGTCGTTTTCTGTTCAACATCTGCAGGGTCAGCTTCTTTTAAAATTTTGGGACGAATTGAGATGTTGGTCTTGACCGTAGCAAAATTAACGAAACTTGAGCTACTACCAATGTGCTTATGTTGGAGGTCGTTCTCTTGTAAATTTTTCAAGGAAGCTTTTTCCTTCCTTTTACGATCAACATCCCGTTGAGCAACACCCCGAGGGGTAGCAACGGTGTTAACGCCGGTCCAAAAGCCGGCGATAGTCTCGGTCAACTGCACCAATTAAGGTGAAGAAGAGGCACTGGAGTCACCCATTACAAGGAACTGAGGTTGGGGTTTGGTTTCCAAACGATGCTCGGGAGCGGAAGGACCGACAAAATCACCAGTGAGAGTTACTGGATTAGGTTTCAAGTCACCAGAAGGACAGGCAAGAGGACTCGGGGTAGGATCGCTTGAAGAAATAAGAACTGGGTCTAGAGACTTGATAATAGGTAATTCTTGAGGCAAAGATGGTTCCAAGGGCAGTGGTGATGACCGAACCGGATCGTGAGGAGCAGGAACTGATGTATGGAGATTTTTGGCAGAATCTCAAATTAATCCTGCAGCTTGATACTCCTCAGCTCTATCAGTAATGCTAGCGTAATATATGAACCCAAACACAAGCTTCTTTTTCTGTTTAGTCTTTTGATTTCTTTTTGGGACGTTCTTTCTCATAAACGCAACAGTTTATCTCTCTAGAACGAACGAGGTTGGCACTTTCTCTCACTAAAATTTCTTTATGAAAGTAAATGGTGAATGAGGGGAAGACATATTTATATACAAGCTTGTGCCTCAACGGACTTCTGTATGGGGAAGTCCAAGGGAAAAGAGACGCGGGAAGGTGAAGAGTCTCCTGGGAAAACGTGTGACCAGACACGCTTCGAGTAAAAATATGACACGTGGAAACCATCACCGACTACAAAAAGAATAAGCAATCATTAATCTAGCCCAATAAGCGTACGAAGGCGTCCAAACTCGCGTGTCCCTCAAGCGAGTCCCACATGTACACCAACACTAAAAAGTGGGACGATTTGTTTTCGCATATGGGGTGGAAAGAATTAAGAAACCCGAGTTAGGCCCATCATGAAGAGAACCAGGACATAGAGGCCCAAGACTAAGCAAACAGAAGCAGGTCTAATTTTTCTTCTAAGTACCATGAAGGTAGTAAACAGATCGGATGCGAAGATCCAACAAGCGAGCAGACCGTTAGCCCGCGAGATCAGGGAACGAGGGCTATCTGACGTTCGAGAAATAAGTCCCGATGCGACTGCACTTTCGAATTTCCACTTGTAAAGGAATCCTTCCCGAAGTTGTGGCACACCAGAATCTACTCGAGCCAAAATATAACAAGTCTTGACTCCCACACTCTTGAAGATTATGGGGCTACTGATGAGGCAATAAATCATCGGGCTCGAGATTAGAAATATTAACTACTAAATAAAATAAATGTATTTATTCTATTTTTATATTTATTATTAATGTGTAACAATAGTTGGAGGAAAATATCCCTAAGTATTGGAAAGTGAGGGACCAAGGTGTAAAAGTAAATTAGGAACATAGAGGGACCACAAAGGAAAAAGGGTTGGGACCACCTCACCCACTAAATAAGGGAACCTCCCTTTTTCTTGGTTGGTGGGCATTATTAAATACTTTCTCTTTCTAGTTTTTCTCTCTACACTTTATTCTCTAGTCACATCAAACCCTATATCCAAGATACCTACCTTAGTCACTTTTAATCTTATCAAATACTAGATTAGCTGATTCATATATTCTATGGATACTTGGTACTGGTAATATCGACTTTTGGGTTGATAAATGGCATAACAATCTCCCATTAGTCAACCTTTTAGTAAACAATAACAATTTATGGTACAAACAAATTAAAATCAAAGAACTTTGACACAATCAATGGAACATACTCAAACTCAGGAACAATGTCCTCCATCATCATACTGATAAAATTTTAAAGATTTCAATTCACCCAAACATGGAAGACAAAACTATTTGGACAATTACTTCAGATAGAAAGTTTTCACTAAAAGAAACTTGGGATATAATAAGGGCAAAAAACCAAAAATCACTAGTCTTTAAGAGAACTTGGAATAACATATCACCATAGAAATGTTATTTCATTATATGGAGAGTTTTAAATGGCCTGATATCAGTAGACTCAGTACTCTAAAAGAAGGATTTCCAACTTTCTTCTAAATATGAACATTGTTCTAATATTGAGTCAATTAATCATTTGTTTGTATCATGTAATAGTTCTTGGAATGTATGGATGTATTTGTCTAGACGATCTGAAAGTTTTAGAGACTTGCATTGCTTTTACCACTTAACAAATAATACATGAAGCATTTATATACAATGGAACCCTCCAACATTAGGAAGACTGAAAGTTAATTGTGATGGTGCTTCTCTTTCCAACGATCAATCATGTACAGGTTGTATATTAAGAAAGGCATATGATAGTATGATAATAGTTAAAGTCTTATTAATAGACAATTGTTCTCCTATAGTTGCTGAAACTAGGTCTCTACTAGAAAGGTTTAATATATTGTAAACAAAATGGTTACAACCTAGTAGACATAGAGATTTACTCATTAATATTATTCAACATGTTGAGCCATGGATCTACACCTTGGTACTTAGAACTTACTGTCCAATGTTGTAGAAACCTCATCTTTAAGGAGTAGAATTTTGTGGCAGATTGGGTGGCCAAACACACCATCAAAAATAAAACAAACTGTCACTTTCAATCTTCTAATAGCCCTGCCCCTCTTAGCGTCATTATACTACTTGAAAGTATTTGCACTGGCTACCTAAGAATAAAAAAATAATAGACTAATCATCACTAACATTTGGCAAGGTTTCCTTGGCCATTAAGTTTACTTTCTGGTTGCAGGTACTGGAACCAGAATGACAGTGAATAATGCATATATAGTATCAACAATGTGGAATCACAATAGTGAAGGACAGCAACAAGTTACGGTATCAACAAAGTGCTATTACAATAATGAATGACAACTTAAATTTGCAGCAAGGACAACTAATAAGCAGTAGGAAGATATCAAAAATAAAGAAGATATTGGACTTCTACCAAGATATTCAAAAACATGATTAAAGAGTGAAAATAACACTCCGTTTCAAACACTGTTCCACTATGTTCAAATACTGTAGAGTCTGTTACGCTCCATTCAAACATTGTAGATTCTTTTTTTTATGAGGACTCAAATTGGATAAATCAGAAAGAGCAAGCCCTTATTAGGCAAAAATACAACTTTTTAAACTAAAGCGCTAAAACACAGTACACAGAGCCATCATCTTCTTCCCCAAATCGAGCCAAAAAACCCTAAATCAACCCTAATCAATTAGTCTCAAATAGCCGAAATTCAGCTTCTCCAAAAGAACAATGGCTTTCAATTTTGACGGAGCATTTGAATCACTAAACTCCATATTCGATTGAAGCTTCAGAACTTCCTTAGCAACCCAATCCGCTCCCAGATTTTGCTCACGATAAACATGCCTAACCACCATTCCAGGTTTGATGAGACTTCTGCAGCATTTTAGTAAAGGATCTAGAAACCACGTCGAGTTACCATAAAGAATCAGATTCACAAGAACCAGAGAATCAAGCTCCACATCTACCATTATGAGACCCAGCCTATTACACAACCTCAAGCCATCAAAAAGAGCTCTACTCTCAGCAATCAATGGTGATCCCTTCCCATACACTCTACCAATGCCGAAGACAATATTGCCACTACTGTCACGAATCAAACATTGTAGATTCTGTTTTCAACATAAATATAATTCTTTTTGAATTAGAAAAAAAAGAGAGATAATCCAAAATTCAACCTAATAAAGTCAAAAAAAAATTGTAATCAAAGAGGAATAAATAATTTTGATAGATAGACACAAATATCTTCAAATGCAATGTTCAAAATGGTTCGTAATCGTTTTTATGGTTTACGTGGTTGAATTATTTTGATTGTTTAAAAAATTTCAACCGGATAAATTCAAAAAAAAAATTCTAATCAACAAGGATATGAATAATTACATGATCTTTATCAAACCATAACCAAGTTTACCTATTTCGACCAAACATCTGAGCTATTAATTATTTTTTTACAAAAAGAAACTATATTTTCAAATAATAAAAAACAGCTAAAATTTAAAAATTTAAATCTATACGAATTTTCAATACAGCAACAACACCGACTATTGGACCTCTAGCTCCCATTAAACATAACATATTATAAGCGTTCATTCCGCACTCTTTTACTTACTCATAAAATAATCCGATTACATTATAATTCTCACGATTTCAATATTTAAAATTTTAAAAATTAGATATACTCAATAGTAGTAGCTCAGTCACTTTCTTGTGAAGGTAAATAAAGACAAGAATCATCTACACGACGTTCTACTTGTCAAGTCAACTACACATCTCTTTCACTTATATGTTCTTGTTCAATAGCTAATGCTTCCACAATTCCTCAAAAATGGCAACCTTCAACATAGTTTTCTTCCTCATTATCATTTCTTGTAAAGCAAATTCTCAAGAACCATACAAAAATGACTATGATATATCTACTTCATCATCAGTAGTAGTACCATTGTTCATTTTTGGTGATTCGTTTTTAGACGCCGGAAACAATAATTACATAAACACTACAACGCTTGATCAAGCCAATTTCTGGCCTTACGGAGAAACATACTTTAACTTTCCCACCGGAAGATTCTCTGATGGCCGGCTTATTTCCGATTTTATTGGTGAGATTGTCTTTATTCACTTGTTGGGTTTTGTCGTTCTTGTTTGTTTATAGATTCTTTCTTATCTCATAAGATTCCCTTTTTGATATATGCTAGCAATGTATGCAAACCTACCATTGATTCCTCCAATCATGGAGCCGGGCAATCATAATTATTACTATGGAGCCAATTTCGCATCTGCGGGAGCAGGTGCTCTTGTCGAAACATTTAAAGGATCGGTATGTATAAAGTGTAACCACACGGGTTTTTATTATTTCAATTTTAAATGCAAAAAGTTGATAACTAGAGTTTTTTATAATATTTTTCCTACACACTTTTCGACCTTACAATTTTTTTGAAATGACTTTTAGATAATACTCACTACTCAACTATTAAAAAAATTATTATATTGTAGTAAAAGAAAAAAAAAACAGCATGAGTTGCGCAGTACAAATATAGGCATTGATCTTGTTTTACAATCGAAAACTCTGGCTCTAACCGAAATAAAAGATTCGGTTTGGTTTTAGTTCTGGTATAAGTTATGAATAATTTTTTTTTTAATATTTACTTTTTATTTTCAAATTGAATAGAAAACTAATAAAATAATAGGAAATCACATAGTATTTGTCAAATTCTTGGATTGGTTTATTTTAGTTTTATTAAAATTATAATATGTTTTTAACCGTTTTTAGAGCCTAAGGATGAAAACTTTAATAAACCAAACATTGCCTTAAACATAGATATAGATAAGAAAACCATTTTGAATAAAATTAAAAATAAACATTTATAATAATTGACATTATAAAATTACCATAAAAAAGTATTTTGAACAAGAAAAATAAAAAATAAAAAATGATCACTCTAATGTCCCATAAAAACATCTATATAATATAGATTTTATAAGTGGATAGTATGGGTTGAACTAAATAAAGACGTAATTTTAATTACACAATTCTCAAAAAAATTAAATTATCTAATAAAAAATAATAATTTTTTTATGCTAGACGGTTCTATGCACTAATATTAAAACAAAAGATATATTTTAATTTTTTTTAGAGAACCAAATGAATGGAAAAAACGAATGAAGAACTAGATTTTAACCAAAATTAAAAAAAAAAAAATAGAGTCAAATTTTATTTAGTTTCTAAATAATTATCTTTTATAAAAAAAGCGAAAAGAAAATAATATAAAAAATTAAAAAAACTGAATATCCATATGAACATAGCATTTTGATAATAAATTTTGAACTATTTAAAAATAAAAATAATATAATTGAGAAAAATATATTTAAACAAGTAAACATTAAAGACTCAAACTCAGGCATGGACTAACCAATTTGGCTATCCCTAAGGAGATTTTATAAACATATTATGGTTTTATTAAAACCAGACAAAATTTGTTTTGATCAAAGTCAAACTATTTATCATCCGTATTTATAAAACGATACAATATTTGATAACATTATTTGTTTTAAATCGCTCATAGAGAATTCACATTTTTAGGTTATATAATTGTCTTTTATATGATTGGGAACCGGACTAATGTATTTTCTTACATATCCACTATGAGATGCCACAATAAAAAAAATCATATCAACCATCAACCATCGTATTTATGTATATATATTTTTCCAGGTTATTACTCTTAAAACACAGGTGAAGAACTACAAAAGAGCTAAACGTCTGTTAAGCAACAACCTAGGGAGGCATGAAGCCAAGAAAATAGTATCAAGAGGTGTCTATCTGTTTAGCATCGGAAGCAATGACTACACCAGTCCTTTCTTCACAAATTCTACTATTCAATATTCCAAACCCAAATCTCACTACGTTGCTACTGTAATCGGCAACTTAACCACTGTTATCCAAGTAAGTTTCACCAATTTTTCATAAATTTTAAGATGACCATTTTCATTACTTCGTATTTTACATAGATATATTATGGTACATATGATTTCTAAGAAAATAGATCAATTTGTTTTGGCAGGAAATATATAAACTAGGAGGTCGAAAGTTCGTGTTTATGAACTTAGGCGATTTGGGCTGTTTTCCGGCTATGCGAATAACGAAACCAGGGAATATAGATGGTAGCTGCTATGAACAAGTTACAGAATTTGCAAAATTACATAACAAAGCTCTTTCAAGACTCCTTCATCAACTACACCACCAACTGAATGGTTTCAAATACTCAATCTTTGACTTCAATAGGAACCTCAGATTAATAATGGATCAACCTTCTAAATACGGTAACTATTTCTATTATTAAATCGTCTAGCCAAATTACCAAACTCTTATTGCTCGTGTCGCTGGTCGCGACCAGACAATACCTGGCCGATCAGTCCTTGTCTCGTGTGTGTGTATATATATATGAATCAGCGCAATTCCTACTAAACAAAATGACCTATTATATTTGTAAAACGAAATCCCGCAAGTATTGAGTTATTTTTTTTTTTGTTATTGTGCGGAAGGTTTGAAGGAAGGTAAAGAAGCATGCTGTGGAACGGGAAAATTTAGAGGAATAATGAGTTGCGGGGGGAAAAGAATTACGAGGAAGTTTGAATTATGTGAAAATCCAAATGAATATGTATTTTGGGATTCATTCCATTTCACCGAGAAGGTTAATAGTAGATTTGCAGATGCAATGTGGAATGAATCTCATGTAATTGGCCCTTACTCTGTGAAGAAATTATTCGCAATTCTTTGAATATAGTAATTCTTTGAATACACGGATTTTTTCGTGTATGGGTCTTTACACATTAACACCCTGTCATGTTAATGTATCAACATTATTGTGGAAATAGCAAACAAGAATATAACTTCACAAACTAATCGCAATATGAATGGCGGAAATTAAAAAGTGTGATCAGAAGCTTAATTACTATCATTTTTTAACATTTATATATTTTGTGAACTTTGTTCAATAGATAGCAAAAAGGGTAAAATATAACAAAAAAAAAAAAAGACGATAACCATAAATTAGATAGCAAAAAGAGTAAAATACAACAAAAAAAGACGATAACCATAAATTAATCGTATAAGACAGATTTAACATAGTTTAAATTGTGATGATATTTTATATCCACACAAACAAACATAAATTTTATACATGAAAAGGTTTTAAGAAGACTATTTTAAACAAAGCTAACTTAACTACTAATTTTTTGTGACAAAACACTTTAGCTTACAAAATAAACTATGGATTTCAAAGTTTATCTCATTGTTTATCTTCAACCTTATTTCACTATCTATATCAAAACAAGCTGAAAACTTTAACTCTCTTGAAAGTTCCACAGTCACGCAAAACCTTGTTTCATACTTCTCATTCACTATTTATATAACCAATGGTGACTTAGCTATCCATCATAACTCTCGATAGCACCTTACAACTTGTTTCGACAATGAACCGAACAAAAAACAATGCATCAATGCTAATGCTAACATCATACGTTGTGCACTGCGCCTGAGTCGTGATACCAACATACTGACGCATGACATTGTCCTTTGTACTATCTTGTCCCATCTCATTGAATGCTCCAGATTAAACCACTTAATCAACGACTGATATCTTCACCAATATTAAATCCTTAAAAAAGAGTGAAACAGGTTTTTTAGAATTACTTAGGAATCTTCAAAAGATTTAGTAACAAGTTTTTACACTTTTGGTCTAGTAAGAATGAACCTACACTTTTGATTACAACGAAAAATTAATGTTTATCTTCAGAAATGTTATCCATTAGGATTCAGCAGACGTGTTTGCACCTAAGTTTTTGGATGAACATCGAGCCTAATAGAGAATGAGCCACAACATCCCTTAAGTATTCAACTTAAATCTTTAGCCCATAAGTCTTTGACTGAGTTACTCCGGTCACTTTTAGCCTAAACCTAAATATTATCTACCTAGTCTTTTAATGACTTTAATATCCATTGCCCCAATATTTCAACTAATTTTTAGAGGCATCTAGTTCAGCTTCCTCTATTGTAGAAGCCTCATGCAGTCCGTGAACTTTTAAGCGACAGTACCTTGGTTAGAGAATCTGAATAATTTTCCCCACTTACAATCTTTACCACCTTCAATTTCTCTCGCTCAACAATATCTCGGATGAAGTACAACTTAATATCTACGTGTTTAGTTCTCTTATGAACTTCAGATTCTTTATTAAATAAAAAGTAGTAGTTTACTAATAGAATATAGTCATATTTTGTTGTATACACGTGATCTCACTTAATAATCCTTTCAGCAACATAACTTCCTTCACTGCTTCCATAAAAGTCATGTATTCGGCTTCCATAGATGACAAATCAATACAATTCTGTAAATAATACTTCCAATAAACCCTCATTCAAGAACAATATATAGATAACCCGAAGTTGAATTTCTTATGTCGATATAGTCTACATAATGAGAGTCAAGATCCTCTCTCAATATTTTATCAGGCGTGGTGAAGATAAAATATGGTCGGAGGGTATTTAAGGTAAATGTTTAGGTACTGTATTTAATTTTGAGTAGAGGGTAGAGATATAATAGAGGTGCTAACTGTTACTAATTAGAGAGGGAAAATCAACCAACCCATTAAATACTGTTTTTGTACTATTTATAGGATAACTCGGGTCCATTGGCCACTCAGGTTGGGTCTTGATGTTGAAAAATATCAAGAACGGAAAGATAATTGAAAAATATATAAAAAAGGAAAAGTTAGAAAGATCCACAAGAAAATACCCTCACTGAAACCCTAGCAAAATGATCTTTTTCCCTATAAGAAAAGATCAGTTAGCTTATATAGCAATTGTTGTGGGCTTTTTGGCCTATTGAGCCATTGGACTTAAACAATTGGTCCATTAGAGGCTAATTCATCCCACAAACTTACTAAGTAAAAACATATTTACTTCTTATTACAAAGTACATATTGGTTAAATATTCCAAAAATCTGACTTGTGAATCGAATAAATTCTTCCCTCATCAGTAGCCCCCCTAGTCCTTGCGAATAATTCTAAGGAAGGACTAGTTTTGTCACTACTTCAGATTTTACTTGTTCCTTATATGTAGCCCCCCAATCGTTGCGCAAAATTCTGATAGATGAGTAATTTTGGCGCTGCTTCAAATGTTACCTGTGGAAACATAAAATGTCTTGGCCAACAGATGTAGACCAACATATGTAGGAAATGTAGACCAACAAATGTTAGAAGATCCATCAGATCCAAAATAATAAATTTTGAGCGTTGACCAACTAATGTTGGAAGATCCTTCGGAATAACGAATCTCATATGTTGACCAACTAATAGTTGGAAAGATGTAGACCAACAGATGTAGGAAATGTAGACCAACAAATGTTAGAAGATCCATTAGATCCAAAATAATAAATTTTGAGTGTTAACAACCTAATGCTGGAAGATCCTTCGAATCCAAAATAACAAATCTCATATGTTGACCAACTAATAGTTGGAAGATCATTTTGATCTAAAATAATGAACTTCGAATGTTGACCAATTAAAATTGGAAGATCTATTAGATCCAAAATAATAATGAATTTTACTTGTTGACCAACTACTGTTGGAAGATCCCTCATATTCAAAATAATAATGAATTTCAAGTGTTGACCAATTAGTGTTGGAAGATCCCTCAGATCCAAAATAATAATGTTGACCAATTAAAATTGGAAGATCCCTTAGATCCAAAATAATAATGAATTTCAAATGTTGACCAACTACTGTTGGAAGATCCTTTAGATCCAAAATAATAATGAATTTCAACATATAAAAATACTATATTTGTGGCAGTCAATACCAGATTTGATACAAGGCATGTGTGAATCTTTAGTAACAGACCATAAGAGATAGCATAGCAGCAAAGAGTTATGCAACAAGATCAGAAAAAGGCATGTAACAGTTTCTTAGATACTTGAATTTGTTAGAGGGGTTGCGGTTTCAATTCTCTAAATGCCACAAAATATGATCCATAACAATTCTTTTGTTTCTGACAAGATATTTTGGCAACGAACTAAACTTAATTAATAAGAAATTAGAACAATTTAAAGCATAGTGGGATTCCATCATTAATTAAGCTTAAAACTATAGCAATACAGAACAATCATAGCGCTTTAGTTAATTTTGACATGAAGGTGAAGGTATCAGGCTAAGAAAAACTAGCCAGCAGAATAATCAGGCAGAACTAAGGGTGTGACAGAGTCGTTTCCGTTCATGGAAAGTTGTACCCACATCTAATCAAGGTAAGATTACACACGTAGTAGCAAAGGAAAACCAGCAGCCGGGCATCTTAGTTAGTTACTAATAATTTCAAATATGTAAGAAGACCAAGTCTTCCAATAAGAATTAAAAATATGTTAATGTACACTTGGCTTGGCTTAAACCCAATTCATTCAATAGATGGATAAAGTTCAGCAAAGTTTGACAGGGATATCTTAAAACCTCAACAACACAGTAAAGAGACAGTTGCATATCAACCATAAATGGACATGAATGGACACAAAGTTTGGTATTAGCATCGATTGAACACCTTTAACAAAGAATATCAAGCATAGCTCGACATGAGTATCTATTACGCGGATACAAACAAAACCAAATAAACAACAAACACAATTAGGTATTTAGAAACAGTTGAAATCAATACCTGAATAAGCAAGGAATATGATGTTTTTAACCTAATTCGCAACTCCCGTAGCCCTAACAAATCAAGAGAGTGACGATGTTACATCTGGAAGACGAAGAACACTCGACTGTTTCAGAGCTTTGCATTCTTGAATAAGTTCTTCTTCGTCGAGGAGCTCTTCCAGACTAAAATTTTCCTTGTCTAATACAGACTCCACAGGGGACGAGGCAGAGAGATCACTGGAGCAACTTCAGATTCCATCTTCCGTAATACCTTATGAGGACCAGGACCCAAGATCTGCAAGTGTTGCTTTAAAGCAAGTCAAAGCAAAAGAGGAAGCATATATGCCAGGAAATGAGGTTGAGGAAGATGTCTTCATGAAATAGACTACTGAAAATATATTCCTAGAAAAAGAAGATCTCCAGCCCAAAGCTGTCAAAAAAAACAAAAGCACAGCTGCAGAGATGGTCAAAGAGGAGGCATCAGTCACACAAACTCAAACTCCATCCAACACATTGCACAAGGAGGAGCCAACCAATATAACCAAAGTTGAGATGATTGTTCAAGATAATCAAAAGGCAGAATGGCCAATAGGTGAGAGTCAAATAGTTTCTCTTGCTGCAAAGCCAACAGAAGAGAGTTATTTGCAGAGTGGGGAGCATGCGGCTCTTGAGGCTGAACATAGTGGAGAAAAACCAATGGGGGCTACAATAGAACCAACAACCAAGGAATCGACATTGGTGGAAATGAAATCAGCTGATATTTCACTGTCTGTATTGCTTCAAAAATCAGAGAAAGACAAAGTGGTATATGATAAACAGGAGACTGAAGAAAAAGATAAAGAAGAGGAGTTAGAAGGACTCAAAGATACAAAAACCGATTCCGAATCTACTATGGTGGTCGAAGCTAAAGATGCCGAAAATAAAACTGTGCATAAGAAACCACAAGGTATACTATTAGGTGTTGGGTCAAAGGTCAAGCCTTCGATTATAAAAGTGAAGAAAGCCATAATAGGTAAGTCTTCGCATCCGAAGACTTAACCACAGAAACGAAGCGGAAATCACAGGTAATCTCTATCAGCTATAAACAATTTATGTTTTGTAATGTGCATAAAAACATTAGTATGTGATGAGTATATACATATCACTTGAAGCTCACTTGAAACAGATACTGCATATCGTGTTACAGTAAATTTACAACTAATTATAATTTAGAACCTAAATGAAATGAGAAACATTCAAGATATGAGTTACAAGATGATGAGCTGACAATAGCTTGACAAAACTCTGAACTATGTACAGAAGAAATTGCATACCGCAAGCAGTCGATCTGTGGAAATATAAGTGTTGTGCATCACTTAGCTAACCGGATCTTGTCTCTACGATCACCTGCAACTCTCAGGACCTAGACAATTCAGATTTTTTACGGAGTTGATATAACAGGTTAAGTTACCACTGAGAGACGAAATAGAAACGAGCGAGAGGGACTCGCGTCTTTGGCGCAAAACCTTCATATTGGATAAGAAACAGCTCGCTGCATAGATGAGTATAAGATTTTGGCGCATGGACCTTTGAATTTGATCTGAACCTCAATCTCAATACGAGTAACTTACAAAACAAATTACTTCTCGATATCGAAAAGAAAAACCCTAATCTCTATTGACAAACCCTAATTTATAAAACACGACCGCCGGAGATAAAGAGAGATTGTGACGGAAGAGAACAGGTCACAGAGAATAAAATCTATACTACAAGACTGGAATCGAAAACGCAAAACAATAGATTTTACTCTGGGGGAAACAGAGAAGGTCGACGTTAGAGAGCGAGAGAGTAGTCTCCGGTTCCTCTCTCTTTTGGTTTATGGACCAAGTTCTCTTTCGAAAGCCTTCTGGTGAGAAAGAGTTGGTCTTGAAGTGGATTTCTAGATCTGGGAATCATGTGTGAAGGACCTGGATCCATATCTGTAAAATATAAAGAAAATACAAACACAAACACACAAACAGTTATACGAAATTCTATGAAGATATTAACAAAACAATAGATCCTGTAAAATTGTTAGATGAATAAGGAAATATTATAAACAAAGAGAGAATAGCGAGCAGTGGTGTGTCCAAAATTGTTCAGAGAGAATAGCAAGAATGATCGTCGTTAAAGCTTAGGTTCGAAAGGGAGAGGTTGTGGTGGTTGGCGATGGCCATGGCGAGGAGGCCGATGGAGCTTTGGCTCTCTCGAAGGCGAGTTTGAGTACATAGCAGCAAGTCAGAGGGTAATCCCTTAGGATTCGATTGATAAAAACGATGCTCGTAACGGTTTTGGATATGTTATCCGGGTACCGGTCATCTTCCCACCGACGACGCCATTTGATGTTGAAAAATATCAAGAACGGAAAGATAATTGAAAAATATATAAAAAAGGAAAAGTTAGAAAGATCCATAAGAAAATACCCTCACTGAAACCCTAGCAAAAATGATCTTTTTCCCTATAAGAAAAGATTAGTTAGCTTATATAGCAATTGTTGTGGGCTTTTTGGCCTATTGAGCCATTAGACTTAAACAATTGGTCCATTAGAGGCTAATTCATCCCACAAACTTACTAAGTAAAAACATATTTACTTCTTATTACAAAGTACATATTGGTTAAATATTTCAAAAATCTGACTTGCGAATCGAATAAATTCTTCTCTCATCAGCGTGTATGGGTCAGTCTCATGAGCCCTCAGGCCGAAGAACATATGGAGCTGGTATATAGCTTAGTCATCAAGCACTAAGCTTACTCAACATGACTTTTATCACAAGTCTAAAATACCCCCTTAGATTAATCTGATCATGACCTCTAATAAAATCGGACCCTATCATCTAGCCCCCTTAGCTCTCTCAACAGTATTTCGGGAGAGATAATATATTTGAACCGTGTCTGAACAGTATTCGATGGGTTTATTTAATAATAGTTAGTATCCAAAAGTCACAAATTTTGACCAGTTACTTTCTAAAACACGTGTCATTTTTCTATCAGACCCACGATTTTGTTTTACCCTAAGCAAAACCATCCAATCAAAGTAGAGAAACAGTTACACTTCTCTATGGCCCTCTATCTATTGTTGTCGATTCCTCTTCCATAGTAAGGGACTGAAACGTCTCTTAGCCCTTATATAAACTTCTTTCATTTTTATTGTTGGTACTTCTAGAGTGAGAAAAAGCTTACCTTCTAAAATCTAGATAGAGAAAGTGTTTTCTTAAGCCTTCAATTTTTTTAGACAAAATTTCGCTTTCCCCGTCCACATTGCCCACCATAAATCATCATTTTCTGCAATTTTTAGTCTTTATATATTAACATCAAGGAACACTATAATAAAAGATGGCTGGCTTAATCTATCTGAAGTAGAGGAAGAGAAAAAGAAAGCAAGCACTGCTGCTGGGTTACCTACCTCTTCAGGTAAAGTTGTTACAACGCAGTCTATAGAATACAAAGGAGTTTACCCTTACAATAAACATTGCATTCCATCTGAACCTACCTCGACTTCCCAGTCACTCATATCACCTAGTCATTCTCCTCAGTCAATTAAATCATCCTAAACCCGAGGAGCCACCAGTCGTGGAACTCCCTCAAATTCCATAGCTATGGGGTCATATATTGATGAGAGCACTGGGAGTAGAGTTAGATAACTTTCTAAGGCAAAACGTAAGCCTTCTACACCAAATTAGTCAAACGAATCGGTCACAGTTACTGACAATCCCTCACCATAAGTTCCGATCATGAGGGGAGAAACCACTGTAACCGACCTCCCATTGGGTTCAAATACAGAGATAAATCCTACAAGTGTGAAACCTGACTTCTCTCGATTAGACGAACAAAACATAAGTGCTCAGCCTGGTCTACCTTTAGAACAAAGATCACAGATCATGGAAAAAAAAAGAAAGATAATGGTGAAAACACCCCTCTCGAGATATGGTCAGACTGGGGAAACTCTGAAGCCAACAAGAGAAAGAAATCCAAAGGCCCCACAAGTTGGTGATGATAAGGGAAAATATAAAGCCCCCTCAAAATAATCTGATCCACTTCCTCAGTTTCTCATTAGACGAGTTGGGCCTAATTTCACTAAGGTTAGTGTCATATATCTTTTGTCCTTACAAAAAATATTTGATGTCTATTTCCACGAATCCAAACTTGAGATGATTCGAGCTAAATGGGTTTCCATGATTTAGTTAGAGTTAAGATATCTCAATTTAGAGAAACTCTGATGGATTGTAGGGCTAGTAAGTTGGGATGTGCTCAACTGGGGCCTTCAGTTTCCATTAGACCCCAATATAGTGAGATATTTTAGCTTGGTTAAGTTGTTCCCAAGCCAAGCTAGCCCCAACAGTTGGTTTTCATTGCTAGCGTGCAACATAGCCTCAATGATATAAAATATTCTGATTCCCATGTAAAAATTGGTTGTTGTGGCTGGTTTGTCTCGCAATGGCTATATTACATTTTATTATTTCAATATGGGGAATAACTATAAGGTGGTAGATGGTCTCTTGGAGGTGGACAATATTTGGAAAACCAATTTCCTCTTCATCAGTTGTCCTTGGGAAAATGGAAAGAATATTTACCTATAAAGGGAATTCGAGCTTGTTCACAAGATACTGGAAAAGCTCACGTAAGTATTTCCGAACTGTCTTTATATTTATATTACTTTTTGTGAATTCTGTGTTTACCTTTGTTTTCTTTTATCCCAATTATTTCGAAGCCCTCTCTATAAAACTTGGAGGTTGCAAAAGTGACGTTTGGGAAATTGAACCAATAGGCCAATGAAAAATGGTCCAACGAGGTCTATAATTGCTTCACCCCGAGCAATTTTCTGAGGTCTCATCTTTAGAGGACTAATCTGATTCAAGAACTCTTATTGGAGCAGTTTACTACTCGTCCTCGAGCCGCTGACATTCTTAAAAGAATTGAGGAAGCCAATGACATATTATTTTTTCCAACAAGGAATAGAGCTCCCAGTCATCAGAACAAAAACAAGAAGAACAAGGATGGTTCGACACAGTTTGTTCCTCAAACATGAAATAAAAGGAAGTTTGATAAGATAGATGCAACCTTATTAGAAGCTGATACTGTTACTGTTGAAGGGAGTAAAGTGCCATCAAGATCCATGCTTCTAAAAATAAGAAAGGGTATGAAAAGGAGTAAAGATAGTGGTGATAAGAGAGAGAAGAATAAGAAAGCGTTGGCTGGTTAGAGATTATACTTTATCCAGGAGTTGCTCCTCCAACTATCCCATTTGATGTTCCTCATCCTACAACTACATTGTACGATCCCCTAAAAAGAGTGTAGAATCTGATTACAAAGTTCTAGAGTCATCTACTTTTTGAGGAGATCACCTTCTCAAAGAATCAGCAATCAAATGACAAAACTACAATTTATTGCTTGTGTGATGAAAAGAAAAAGATTGAAGACCTTCTCAAGGAGTAAAAAGGTGAAATTACCTCTATCAAAGCAAATTCTATTAAAGATATATCTGATGCCAAGGATGAATATGCTGAAAAAGTAGTAGAGTCATGGCAAGAGAGGGATGAATCAATTAAATGAGATATGCTTGTGCAAGTCCTTGGATTTTGGCCAAGGCATTTTGTAATTTTCTCATTGTATCTTGTCAAGTCATTTAATCACCCAAGGAATTTTATATTATCTACCAGTTTCTTAATTTTTATTTACCTTTATATATTCTCACCTCTATTTTTATGCGAATACAATTAGACATGATTCGTTTTAAGAGAAATTATGGCTTAATATATACATGGGCCATTCGAAGATAATCCATTCAAAGGAATTAAAAACTTAATACACTAGGGATATTCGAAGGTAATCCATTCAAAGGAAACAAAAACTTGATATACTTGAGCCATTTAAAGGTAATCAATTCAAAGGAAATAAGAACTTAGTACCCTTTGTTCATTTGAAAATAATCTATTCAAAGGAAATAAGAACTTAATACCCTTGGTTCATTCGAAAGTAATCTATTCGAAGGAAAAAAGAACTTAGTACTGATGAGTCAATAATTGTTTGGAAGAATATTTCGGATCTTGTGCTGGATGTGACTAGAGAGAGAAAGTGTAGAGAGAGAAAGAGAATGTAATAGAATAATATTCAATGTCCCACCTACCAAGAAAGTGGGTCACCTTTTATACTAAAATAAGGTGGGCCCACTTACAACCTTACTGGGCTGCTTACATTCTTAATGAGACCCCTTTGTAAATACTGCGTTTACAAATTGGTCCCTGAGAGATTTTAAATACATTTATAACTACGCCAAGTATCCTTTATTCACGATTAAGCCCTCATTATTTATACCGGCGAATTCTACCCTCATCAGTAGCCCCCAGTCTTCGGGAGTATTAGGAGCGGAGACTTATCTGTCGTTCGCAGTCCCCTGTGCTTCGGGCCAATGGCTCTCCAAAAGCATCGGTCGTGCCACAAAGTTGTCTGTCCCGATCAGTCCCTCGGGCATTCGAAGGTACTTCCGCAGCGTTTTTTGCTTAACTTTACTCGAAGGCAATACTCAGGCTCTCATGGATTTTTCTTGCCCGATGCTCATAGTTCTGAATCAGGTCGGTTCCCGCATTCTCTTGAGCTTCTACCTTTGGGCCCACTACGATGGGCCAACTTTTTAAAGTGGATGCGGTTGAGAAGGCCCATCTCATCAGTTGGTTCGAAGGGGGTAGCCTAGGTGAGCCTTCGTCAGAAGGCGACCAACACGTGTCACCTGTTTATGGGATGCGTCTTTGCCAGACTAGACTCTTAGGGAGACTCTTCGTCTTCCCGCTGTGCTTTTGTCGATTGGTATTCCCCGGTCATTCAACCTTGCCTATAAATACTCCACAATTTTTGATTTCTCTCAGAGGCATTCTAAAGAGAGAAAGTGCTGTCAGATCGTTTCTAGAGAGAGAAAATGCTGCCAGACCATTTCTAAAAAGGGAGAGTGCTGCCAGACCATTCTTGAGGAGGGAATGTTTGCATGAAACCCAGAAACCCGAAGCCAACATCAGCCAAGAAAAAGAAAAAACCTGTGTGGAGTTTCAAAGAGTGGGCTAGCATCGGAGACCGAGCCGAGGAATACCGACGTGCCGGCTTATTTTGGGGATCTAACTCAAAACCCTTTACTCCCATCCCGCGTCCTCACAACCCTGTTTTAGCCACCCCGATCCCTGTTGAATCCTTCCTTTTTTCCGACCTTCCCAGTTCTTTATCTCCCGAGATCAGCCTATCTCCGGAAACCGTTGTCCTTTCTTCCAGTAGCAGCTCCTCTCGTTCCCCTGCAATTTGGTCGGAGAATCCGACCCCTCCGTCTGTTAACTCGTTCGTTCCGTCACCTCCGTTCCCGCCCCGACACGTTCGCAAAACTAAATTCTTGACCATGGGCGAACACAGTCCCTCTACATCTCCCGCAGGAGGTAACTATCTTGAAATGGTTCAGCTTACTCCCTCAATTGGAGGGTATCAGGCCGGTACTAACACTGCCGTAACTTTTCTAGGTTTGCTTAAGCGTCGGTTGACGCCAGAGGAATTGGATGCAGCTCATCGGGCTTATTCAGGAAATGCAGCTGAACCCTCCACCTCTCGGGTACGATCATCGGATCCGAATGCTGCTACTGCCCGAAGCTCTGACCAAGCTTCGAATCCCGAAGCGGGAGTATCAGAGGTGGACGTTGCGCTCGCGGAGGTCTGCGTTGCTGCTGTTGGTAATGCAGCTAACCCTCCTGACGATCCTCTGCCCGAAGAAGTTGAGGCTGCAATTACCACTACCTATTTCAGCTGGCTTCGGACGAAGGACGTCGTTTCTCTCTATGAGAGGAAGTACCTCTACTTCCCTGAGTCTGATTACAAGGATCTGCTGATCCGCTGGGGAATTCCCGAATGCGTCAATGTTCGGTTCCCGGTTCCTGGGGAAACCCCCGTTCACGTCCGATCTCGGGAAATCATGGTGTTCACCGAGCTGTTCAATTGGGGGCTGCGCTTCCCCTTAGACCCCGAGATCGCGCTTTACTTCTGCACCCTCCAGATCTGCCCATCGCAGCTGATGCTGAATGCCTGGTATACTTTAATGTCTTGCATAATGGCTTCCCGTCTTTCAGGTCGGGTTATGCCTATGGAGGAATATATTGCTATGTCAGGTCTGTCCAAGGCTCCGAAGTCCCCGTTCTTCTACTCTTCATTGGGAAACAAGTGGAAGATAGTTAATGACTTCTTGGAGGGGGACAAAGGCTCGAAGCATCGGTTTGTGTTTCTGAGCGGGTGTTGGGAGAACGGTCTTCCCTATAACCCGGAGAACAAGAGGCAGCTGCTTCGGACCTGGGTCCATGATGGTACCGCTCTTTTTTTTTTTTTTGAATATACCGACTCTTCGTGCAGTGTCGAAGGAGTGGTTGCAAGGGTTGAAGAAAGATCACTCGAAAGCCGTTGAGGCCACGTTCGAGGCGCTGAAAGGCTACGCTCGGACGCATTGGGGTCGGGCTATGCATCGGACCTTTAAAGATACAAAATTAATCATGAGTACCCTCTAGCGTTGCTCGTCCGAGGTGCTCACCATCGAGCAGTTGCGACAGCCCCCGAGCTTGGAGGATGTGATCGCGAAAACCGGCGCCCCTGGGTCACAGGTGTATCTGCCAAAACGCAAAAATGCGCCTAGCAAGCGCCCGAAGTCAGATGACGAGGTCAGGGAGAACAAAACCGGGGCTGCGGGGCTGGTGTGTTGATTCGGGAAGAGGCACCCGTGCATGAAGGTGCGGAGGCGAACCAGGACCAGGTTCCAGTGCAGAAGAGGAAAAGTCGCACCGATGTGGAGGGGACTAAGGCAAAAAAATCCAAGCACTCCAAGACAGAGAGTAGGCCTGTTGACGGCGCGGGGGATGGCACCATAGGACCGAAGCTGTTTGATCAGGACGGTGGTGCGAAAGGTATTCGAACGGCGAACCTTATGGAGATTCCAAATGATGTCGAGCCCCCCCAAGCGTCGGACCCAGCTGCAGCTTCGTCGAGCGGTACGAAGTACCCGGTGCTGACGATGCTTGGAAGTCCGCACACGTTCCCGCTGCGGGGATCGGATGGTCTGGCTTTATCTTTGTACAACTTGCTCATACCGGCGGCCTTGAAAGAGCGTCGGGCGATTGAGCTAAGCCAGCAACTAGGGGACGCGGAGGCAAAAATTGTTAGCCTGACCGGGGAGGTCGAAAAGGCCAAGACGGCTCAGGCGTCGGCAGAGGGTCGGGTCGCGGAAGCCGAACGTGTCGCGGAAGAGGCGAAGAAAGCCGCGGAGGAGGCGAGAAAGGCTGCGGAGGAAGGGAAGAAAGCCGTGGAGGACCGTGCTGCTGCCTTGGCTCAGGAGGTCCAAAAGCTAAAATCTTCGAATATCGCCTTCGCAAATCAGTGTAGGAAGTGGTCGGAGAAAGAAACTGCCGATGCCAAGGCCCCGTATGTGCTGTCGTTCCACAACCGCTTCCCAGACCTTCACCTCGGGTCAATGTGGTTGGATATGCCAGAGAAGGATCGCCCTGAGAGAGTCGATTGTAGAGATGAAGAAGAATCTGATGATGCTGAAGAGGAGGAAGAGGACGAGTGATCCAGAAGTCGCGCTCGTTTTTTTTTGTTTAGTTGTTTTTGTTACTCTCTGGGGGCCGCGGGGTCCCCTATCAATATTTCCAATGAACACTTTTAGTTATGCTTTGGGGGCCGCGGGGTCCCCTATCAATATAATAACTTTTCTGGTTATATCCTCTCACATATTGTTACCTGTGTAAAATAGAGTAGTTCTGTGAAAAATCCTTAGGTCAAACGTAATATTGAAAAGTCCTGATAGAATCGGGAATCGTGCAGTGTGGATCAGTTCGGGAACTGAAAAACCTAAGTAGGTTCTGTAGATCGATGTATCATCGAAAGTTCTCCCAAAGGGTCTGAAAGATCATATATGTAGATCAGTTGTGGAAACTGAAAAACCCATTAAGGTTTTGTAGATCGATGTATCATCGAAAGTTCTCCCAAAGGGTCTGGAAGATCATATATGTAGATCAGTTGTAGAAACTGAAAAACCCATTAAGGTTCTGTAGATCGATGTATTATCGAAACGTCTCCCAAATGGTCGGGAAAACTATATATGTAGATCAGTTGTAGAAACTGAAAAACCTATTAAGGTTCTGTAGATCGATGTATTATCGAAACGTTTCCCAAATGGTCGGGAAAACTATATATGTAGATCCATTAATATTAGCAGGAACGGACGCTGTCCAGCTCGTCAGCTGACCAAGGTCGTAACACTTTAACATTTGGAAGGCAAAATAAATTTTGGATTAATGTAATCGGGTGATCGGGTGTTTATGATGCCTCATTAAAACCTTCTCGCGCCACCGAGGTAGGAAAGAGTGCATCCCCGACCAATACAATTCGAAACAAAATTTGAAATACAATTTTGCCACTATTCTAAATACAATTTCAAATGTTCAATATTCCATGGTAGCCTCAAAAGGTGCCCGAGCCTGTTCTGCAGGCGGTATGTCCCGCCCTTGATTTTTTCAACGATTTCGTAGGGTCCTTCCCAATTCGGGTATCTTTGGTGTGAAGAAAGACGCGCCTCAAAACTTTGTCTCCAACCTTAAACTCCCGACGGCGGACTTTAGAAGCATATCGACTTCTCATCAGGGTCTGATAGTGCAAAGAGTTCAATTGGACGCGGTTGCGCTTCTCTTCTATAAGGTCGAGCTCGAGCCGTCGGCTGTCATCGTTCGCTTTCTCCTCATAAGCACCGACCCTAAAAGATGGAAAAATGGATTCCGCAGGGGTAACCGCGTCCATACCATATACTAAAGCGTAAGGTGATTCTTGGGTAGCCGTCCGGGGTGTGGTCCGGTAAGCCCATAGTACCTCTTGTAGGTAGTCAGGACATTTTCCGGCCTTTCCCTCAATATGTTTTCTGAGACCGTCCAAAATGGTCCGGTTGGTTACTTCGACTTGCCCGTTTGCTTGAGGATCGAAAGGATCGGAGAAACATTGTCGGATCTTATGAGTGGTGCAGAACGCTTTCATTTCTCTACTATCGAACTGTGGTCCATTATCCATAGTTAACCTCTGCGGTACCCCGAACCGACAACATATGTTAGACCATATAAATTTGATGATATCTTTGGTCTTGGTGGCGGACAAAGGTTCGGCTTTGACCCATTTGGAAAAATAGTCCACTGCCACGACGATCGTCTGTCTTCCTCCCGATGCCACTAGTAACGGCCCGACAAGGTCGATTCCCCATCGGTCAAAGGGTAGTCCTTCAGATATGGACTCTAAGGGAGTCGCAGAGACGTTTATTGCGTTTCCGAACCGCTGACAGGTATCACAGGTTTTGACTATTAGCCGTGCATCTGCTGTTATCGTCGGCCAATAGAACCCTGCGAGGAGAATCCTCCTGATTAAGGCTTTGTAACCGTAGTGCGCTGCACCCTCACCATCATGCAGCTCGGATACGATTATTTGTGACTCATCGACCCCTAAGCATCGAAGCAGGGGGCGGCTGAAGGATTTCTTGTATAGTACTACCCCTAAAAGGATGTAACCCCGAGCCTTGTTGCGTACTTTCCAAGCTGAAGCGTTATCACTAGGCAGCCGACCTTCAGCTAAGAAGGCGATAATGTCACGCCGCCAATCCGAGATTGCTACCGAAGAAATCTGACAAACGATTTCAGGTCGGTTGTCTAACTCGTGACGTTTGATAATAGACGGACTTTCTTATTCGGTCACCCAAGGATAGTTACTGGAGCAGGAAATTGTTGCCAAGGAATCTGCGACCATGTTTTCGCTTCTCGGGACATGTTCATAGGTGATTTTGTCAAATGAAGCAGCTAGAACCCTGAGTGCTGCTAGGTATTGCACTAGATGTTCTTTCCAAGCTTCCGCACTCCCCGAAGCTTGGGTTATCAAAAGTTGGGAATCATTTATAAGGCGTACTTTCCTTGCCCCACACACTTGTGCTAACCGTAATCCTGCCAGAGCAACCTCGTATTCCGCTTCATTGTTCGAATTATGGAAACCAAATCGGACAGTTTGGAGCATGCTAATACCCGAAGGGGTCACTATTTGTATCCCTGATCCACATCCACTAATGTTCCCCCCCCCCCCCCCCCCCCCCCGTCGGTCTGGACAATTCATTCGCTTAGTGCGGCTTCTCGGGGAGGTGTGTCCTGATCAGGTTGTTCGGAATGGAACTCCACTAAAAATTCGGCTAGGACTTGGCCTTTGACGGCCATCCGAGGTTCGAAATCGATGTCAAAATCCCCTAGCTCTACCGACCATTTGGACATTCTCCCGGACTGTCTGGTCGCTGGAGGATGTACTTGAGTGGGAATGATGTTCGGACTACAATAGGGTGGGCTTGAAAATACGGGCGCATCTTCCGCGCTGCTATCACCAGGGCGAGTGCCATTTTTTCCAACTTTAAATACCGAGTTTCCGCATCTAGCAAGATTTTGCTCACAAAGTAGACCGCTGTAGGAGCCGGTTCCGATTCACTGATCAAAGCCGCACTGACCGCGAAGTCGGTAACCGCAACGTAAAGGAAAAGTGTCTCGCCTGCGGCGGGCTTTGTTAGGAGGTTTGGGGATAACAGATATTGTTTGATTCCCAAGAACGCCTCATTACATTCGGGAGTCCATGCAAAATTTTTGGCTTGTCTCAAGACCTGAAAAAAGGGAGCGCACTTATCAGATGAGCGAGATATAAATCGATTTAAGGCATCCAGACGCCCAGTTAGGATCTGGACTTCCTTAATGCTTCGGGGCGGAGTCATATCGGTCAGAGCTCGAAGTTGGACAGGATCTGCTTCAATCCCTTTCTCACTAACGAAGAAACCTAGGAACTTTCCTGACCGGACTCCGAAGGAACATTTTTCCGGGTTAAGCTTGAGATTTATCCCCCGCAAGTTATCAAAGGTTTCCCTGAGGTCGGTAAGGTGGGCTTCATCCATGCCGCTCTTAACCAACATATCATCGATGTACACCTCCATATTCCTCCCGATCTGACCCTCGAATGTTTTGTTAACTAGCATTTGGTATGTCGCGCCAGCATTTTTTAGCCCGAAGGGCATTACTTTGTAGCAATATAGTCCCCGACCCGTGATGAATGTGGTACTTTCCTGATCCGCAGCGTGTAATTTGATCTGATTGTAACCGGCGTATGCATCCATAAATGACAGCAATTTGTTACCCGACGTCGAATCTACCAACTGGTCGTTTCTTGGCATCGGGAAGGGGTCCTTCGGGCACGCCCGGTTAAGGTCGGTGAAATCCACACACATTCTCCATTTCCCGTTTTTCTTTTTGACCAGAACGCGATTAGAAGTCCACAACGGGTAACTTGCTTCCTTGATATGACCGACGCTGATCATCCTCTCAACTTCTCGTAGGATAATGTCTGTTTTTTCTGGGGAAAAAGCCCGACGCTTTTGGGAAATCGGTCTGACATTTCTGTTGATAGTTAGCTTGTGAACAGCAAAAGATTCCGGTACCCCGGTGACATCTCTTGAGCACCATGCGAACAAGTCTAGGTTTTCCCGCAGGAGGGCCAGTAGTTGCTCCTTGAGGGTCGGTAAAAGGCATACCCCGATCCGCAGGGATTTTCCCATAGCGAATTGGTACTGTTCGCATTCCTCGTCTGTTGTCAAAAGACTTGGAGCTTCCCTGGGGTCATCAACGGGTAATGATCCCGGGGGGAGCCCCCTTAATTGCTATTCTCGAGCTTGAATCATCTCTTGGTCTTTCTTAGGTGCTAATGCCGCTCGGTAACATTCCCGTGCTGCTTTTTGGCTGCTTCGGACCACTCCTACGTTGTTTCCGACCACGTACTTTAAACACTGATGGATTGTAGAAGTTACTGCATGCATTCGTGATATCCACGATCGGCCGAAAATGGCATTATGGGAAGCCGGTGCGTCCACTACCACGAATAAAACCGTAACCTCTTTGTTGAAAGGGCCGCGGCCTAATTGGACTACGCCCTCGAATTCTCCTATAACGTCGGTTGCTGATCCTGTAAACCCGACTATGGTACGGTCGGACCGCGCAATCACTGGTGGTGTTCTAAACTTGGCAAAAGTGGACGCGAAGATTATATTGGCCGAACTTCCGGTATCCACCAAGATGCGCCGAACCTCCTCCGCCGCAATGGCTGCCCCGATTACAATGGCATCTTCATGGGGGCCGGCTATGTCCCTCATGTCGTCGTCGTCAAAGTACAAAATCGGAGAAGGGACGCTTCTGGTTTGGAAGCAAGTTCGGGCCTCCAACTGAGTGGTTAGGTTGACGATGTGCCTTTTCCTGGATGAATGCGTAACTCCTGCCATAGAATCTCCCCCAAAAATTGTTAAGGATTCAAAAAATTCACAAAGGCCTCGTACATTACCGACGTTCTCCTCAGCTTCCTCCTCAATGATCCCAATGATGTTGCGGTTTGCTTCGGGGTCGAGGTATTCAATGGAAACATCAAACTGATCGGTTACTTCTGAAATTGCCATGGTGGTTTCTGGTTTTGGTATTATCACGACTTCTTTCGAGGTCGTACTTTGCTGTGCCTTCTTAACATACTCCAAGAGGTTTCAGTGTTCTATGAGCATCTGTATTTCTTTCTTCAAGGCAATGCAGTCCTTAGTATCATGCCCAATGTCCTCGTGATAGCGGCAATAGCGGTTATTCCTTTGTTCCCGAGGTGTTGGTATCGGGAAAGGTCTTCGGTACATCCCGCTCTTCTTAGTCTTTTCGTAGATCGATGCTACACACTCCGTAAGGTCCGCGAAATATGCAGGTCGGATCCATTTGTTAGACATGGGTCGTGAAGTCGTCTGACTAGTTTGCTTTGGTTTCGGGCTTGTTAGGACCGAAGGCTTGGCTGATACAGGAGGGTTCGGGTGTATCGTGCTGACCGGTTGGGCTGCCCTAGCGTAATCCGACCGGGTGCCCTGCCTTATTACTAGCGATGCTTGGGCACTTTGCTGAATTTGTGCTGCCAACTCAGACGCTTCGATCTCCTCGATCAATATCTGTTTTTCTATCTGAGCTAGAAGTGCGGAAAACGTGAATGCTTGTTTCTTCGTCACTGCTTGCTTCATTGGTCCCGGGAGCAGACCCAAGCGAAACACAGTTAGGGCCACGTTCTCTTCGCAGTGGTCTAGGTCGGTCTTTGCGTCGATGAATCGCCTGGTATACTCTCTGAGGCTTTCCCCCAGTTTATGCCTGCAATTCATGATAGTGTCTCCGTTGGCCCAGAAGCTCTTACTTCCCACAAACTGCTGCCTAAACATTGTCCAAAACGTCCCGAAGTTCCGTATGCAACCCTGCGGTAAACGATTGTACCACTTAGATGCTCGGTCCCTGAAGGTCATGGAAAAAGCTCGACATAAGAGCTTGTCATCGTTGTCGAAACTCAACATGAAGTTTTTGAAAGCTTCCAAATGATTATCCGGATCCTTCTTCCCATCGTACTTTTCTAGTTTAGAAATGTCGAATCACTTCGGGAGTTGTCCCGCTAATATCTCGTCGAACAATGGGGATGCCCTCCAATTGACTCCGAACCCACACGTTCCTCCTCCAAGCCCTTCTGTCTGAACTCCGTAGAGTCCCTCATCTCCTGGGCTGATAAACTGGCTACTGGTTCGGTAACCGTGGTTCTGACTGTTCGACGGTTGCCATGGCACTGGTGGCAGCGTTGCCCGCTCTTCACGGCTGGCAGCAGGCATTTCTTCCTTCTCAAAGGACACCGGGGTCTGCTTATTGGTGCTACCCTTCTTGTATTTCGGGGAGTCCGCCCGGGGTCCTCGGAGGCGTCGGGAACGATTGTTTTGTGTACGCTGGACCCTTTCCCGTCGCCGATACTCTCTGCCCGACGAGTCATCCGAGGTGTAGTCAATTGTCGTGCCATGATGGTCCCCTGGGTACCGCCGAGTCCTGGCATTTTGTTCGTCGTCGGGATGATACTCTCGGTAATACCTAACAGGTCGGGCTTCAATGCGCGGCCCAACATCACGGTCGGCCCCCTCCCGATCCTCCAAGAGGGGTTCCTTGCCTTTTCCTTCCCGGACCCTTTTCTCGTCCAGTGCCCGCTCTCTTTCTGCGTTTAGCCTGGTAATATCTTCAAGGAGCTGTTTTCGGGTCATTATTAAGGTCGACCATTTGTCCCGACCCCGGTCGTGGTGTTCCCGACCAGGTGCTTCCTCACCCTCCGACACCGAGACGGCTCGGATTACTTCTCTACCGACCCTCTCTATCACAACTTCGTTGTTCATCTCGCAAAACGTGATTTTCAAAGAACAAAGATTCCTTTTTGGTATCACTCGTTCCCACAGACGGCGCCAATGATGAGTCAATAATTGTTTGGAAGAATATTTCGGATCTTGTGCTGGATGTGACTAGAGAGAGAAAGTGTAGAGAGAGAAAGAGAATGTAATAGAATAATATTCAATGTCCCACCTACGAAGAAAGTGGGTCACCTTTTATACTAAAATAAGGTGGGCCCACTTACAACCTTAGTGGGCTGCTTACATTCTTAATGAGACCCCTTAGTAAATACTGTGTTTACAAATTGGTCCCTGAGAGATTTTAAATACATTTATAACTACGCCAAGTATCCTTTATTCACGTTAAGCCCTCATATTTATACCGGCGAATTCTATCCTCATCAAGTACCCTTGGGCTATTCAAAGGTAATCCATTCGAAGATAATCCATTTAAAGGTAATCGATTCGAAGGAAATAAGAGCTTAGTCTACTTGGAACACATTTTTAAATTCAAATGCGGTAGATCAATGAAAATTTGGATACCTCATTAAAACAACCCTGTGCCACTAGGGTAGGAAAGAGTATGCCCCCCAATATTTACATCAATCTAAAACAAAGTAAATATTTACAACTTAAGTCTATTTTAGATATAGCTTTAGATGTTAGATATTCCAAAAGTGTCTCAAAAACATTTCCTTCCTGATCAATTAGCATATATCTTCCCCTCTTAATCTTCTCACATACAGTGTATGGCCCTTCCTAGTTTGGAGCCAACTTTCCAAACTTCCTATCATTGGTGTGTGGAAACACTTTTCTTAAAACTTTTTCCCCTACTTCAAAATTTATTCTTCATATTTTAGATGCATATCAACTTCTTCATATCTTTTTCTTGAGTAACTTCCATCGGTACAATTCTGTTTTGAAGTTCTTTTTGAGTCTCATCAAAATAATTATGTTTGCCACATTTATATGTTTGTTGGTTTGAGAGTGAAAATGCGAAGAAGAGCAACGGTGAATTCCTCTCGATGCGCAGAACCTTTCTATATCTCTGTGATCAAATCGAGGGCCCTTGTCTGTGGTAATGAATCTAGGAATCCCAAACCTAAAACAAAGGTTGGATAAGATAAATTTAGTTACTGCTTTGGAAGTCGTTCTGGAGAGGGGTGCAACTTCTATCCACATTGAAAATAATCAATCGCCTATATAATAGTTCGACATCCTCCAGAAGCCATAGGAAGAGGTCCAACTATAGAAAACCCCCATCTATCGAAGGGTACTACTTCAGATACAGAATCCATCAAAACTGCTGGTACATGAATTATATTTCCATATCTGTGACATGGATAACATCTTTTAACTAACTCTCTAAAATCTACCATAATAGATGGCTAGTAATACCGTGCCAATAAGACCCTTCAGGTCAAAGCCTTATAGCCACAATGAGCTGATCCTTCCCCATCATGTAATTTAGATAAAAATGCGTGGGACTCATCAGATCTGAGGCAGTGTAATAAAGGATTACTTAAATATTGTTTTATAGAGAACCCTTCAAAACCAAAAACCCATGTGCTTCAAACTTTAACTTTTTGGCTAACCCTTTTTCTTCAGGTAGAATTCCATTAGTAATTAACTCTTGGATATCATATCTCCAATCTTGACTCACTTTAAGCTGATATTTGGAAATTCTCTTTAGTGTCGATTTCCATTTCAAGAGTTGTTGCTATAGAGGGACATTCTTGTACAAGAATCCAAGGGTATGCTTCTGAATATGCAATGGTGGCTAGAGAATCAGCCATCAAATTTTCTGATCTTGGCACATGTTCGTATTTAACATATTTAAAACGAGTAAAAACTTCTTCAAATACCCTTATGTATTTCACCAACTGATATTTCTTGGTCTTATATTGTCTTTGTGCCTCATGGATGATTAACTGTGAGTCACTCAATAATCAGATTCTTTTGGAACCACATATCTGAGCTAACCTTAGTCTTGCTATAGCTGCTTCATATTCTACTTCATTGTTTGATACCTTCAAACCAAAACGTATAGCTTGGTATATTGAATCTCCGAAGGGGGAATTCAAAAAAATTCCAGCCCCACATCGCATCATACGGGATCCACCATTTGTGGAAATTACCCATTCTTTCTTAGGCTTATTAAATAGATATTCTTCATAAAGTATTTCCGAGTGGAATTCAACCAGGAAATCAGCTACAACTTGGGCTTTGATTGTTGTTCGAGGAGAAACTTCAATATCATAATCCTTTAATTTGATAGACCACTTAGTCATTCGACCTGATATATATTCGGTTTTTGAAACATGTTTTCAAGAGGAAATGAAGTTTGAAGAATGATAGAATGTTCATATAAGGCATCATTTTTCTGATTGCTATTACCAAAGCCAAAAATAGCTTTTCAAACTTAAGGTATCTTTTCAGAGCATCAAACAAACTCGTAAGAATGTAGTAAACATGGCAAGGTAGTTGTCAACTTCTCGAACTAATATTGCACTCACTGGATAATCCGACATTGCTAGGTACATGTCGAGTATTTTTTTAACAGTGGATTTGAATAGAGTTTTTGGTGAAGATAAATGTTGCTTAATTTTTAGAAATACCTTATTACAATTTGGGGACCAATTGAAGTCTTTGGAATTTCTCAATACTTCGAAAAACTGTGCACACTTATCCGATGATCTTGAAATAAACCTACTTAAAACTGCCAATCTTCCAGTCAATACCTAAACTTCTTTTGTGGTTCAAGAAGGATCCATGACCAATTAAGCATTCAATTGATCTGGTTCAGCTTGGATCCCTTTCTCACAAATAATGTAGCCCGTAAATTTACCAGATCGGACACCGAACGTACACTTTTAAGGATTGAATTTTAAGTTGATAGCTTCCAAGTTAGATAAAATTTCATGGAGGTCAAGTATATGTTCCTCCTCCATTAGGAATTTCATTATCATGTCATCAATATAAACTTCCACATTTCTTCTGATCTGACTGACATATGCTTTATTAACCAATCGCTGGTAAGTGGCCCCAGCATTCTTTAACCCAAAAGGCATTACCTTGTAACAATGAATCCCTCTGTGAGTCATGAATGTGGTATGGTCCAGATCATTTAGATCCATATGTATTTGATTGTAACCAGCAAATTTATCCATAAAGGATAACAATTCCCCGAAATGGAATCCACCGACTGATCTATTCGAGGCACGAAAAAGTTCTTTGGGGATGATCTGTGGAGATCTGTAAAATCAATGCACATCCACCATTTTCTATTTTTGTTTTTAACAAGCACCGGATTCGCAGTCCAAAGTGGATAAATGGGATTTTTGAATGCGTCATACCATAGTTAATCGATCTACTCTTAACTGCATATTTCAAACAATGGTGAATTGTTGATGCTACTGTATGCATTCTTGATAACGAAGATCTTCCAAATATTGCATTGTAGGAGGTTGGAAAATCTACTACCACAAACAAAACCCTAACTATTTTATTAAATGGTCCTTTGCCTAATAATGCTTCGCCTTTGAATTCTCCAACTACTTCATCAGAGTTACCCGTAAACCCTACTATAGTCCTATTTGACCGTTGAGTAACCAAAGGATATTTTATTTGTTTATAAGTGGATAAGAATACGACATTTACCGATATACTTGCGTCTATCAAAATTCTTCGGATCTCAGTACGCTCGATAGATGGCCCTATTAACACAACATCCTCATATGGGCTTGCAACACCCCTCAAGTTGTCTTCGTCTAATACTATGAAAGAAGTAGGGCTCTGATAGAGGTGTGTAGACATTTTTCCCTTAATTGTGTGGTCAAACTGACCACATGCCTTTTTCTAGAAGAGCTTAATTGTGTTGTCATTGTATCTTCTCCAAAAATAGTTAACGACTCAAAGTAATGACATAATTTTGACATTTTTCCAGCACTTTCTGTCACTATATTAATTCGATTCTGAGCTGGATCAGGATCCAAGTAATCTAAATCCACATCAAACTGTTTAACACTTACCATCGTATTCTCTTGTTTAGATACTTCCATATTTTTCCTTCAGACATTGGGTAATGCAGCTTGAGACCTACTTGTACTAGGTTGTGCTCTAGTGCTCGGTTGCCTTATACCTCCTTGTGACTTCACAAAAATGGTTAGTTTTCCATTTTTTATCAATGCTTATATATCTTGTTTTATGGCGTACAATCCTTAGTGTCATACTCCTAATCATCATGGTACCTACATAACTGTGTATTTTGATTTTCTCTTGGAGTTTTACTTCAAAAAAGTGGCAAGTTTCCCATTATCAATCAATGCTTGTATATCTTGTTTTATGGAAATACAATCCTTAGTTTAATTCCCCGCGTCATTATGGTACCTATAAAACATATTCAATGGCTACATATTCAATTATTTTTTCATAGTAATCAAGTTGGATGGTCTTTACTGTTGACCCTAATTCGAATGATTCTGTCTAGGCCGATGAGAGCCTTTCCATAAGTCCCTAGGTCAATTATACTGTAGCATACGACTGATTACTAGCTTGTGGGACAGAGGCCGTTGGTACATGCTTATACTAATGAGGCTGTCTCAATTTCTTGGTTTCCTCAACAATAATTTTCTTTCCTCCTCAGTTCAACAATTCACCCAGGTGTATGATTTTTTCTGAGTCACTTAATCAAACAACTCTATAACCAACAATCCTTTCCGAAGTGAGGCTATAATCACCTATTCAAAATAATCAACCAATCCATTTTTAGTATTTACAAAATGGCTAATGTACTTCTTCAGTGACTCATTTAGATATTGTGCTCAATGGATTACCGTCACAACATTTCGTTTAAATTCTTTACTTCTCACAAACTATCTTCAGAATACAATCCAAAATATATCTAAATATTTGATCGACTCTTCAGGTAATCTATTATATCTTTTCAAGGTACTATCCTTAAATGTTTGGGAGAAAGATCTGCATAATAATTTATCATCATTATTAAAACTTATCATAAATTTTTTAAATTGTTCAAGATGGTTATCTAGATCCTGACTCCCATCATACTTTTCTATATTTGAACTGTTAAAACTCCTGGGCAGATGTCCGGATATAATTTTTGAAGACAATGGTGACTGAATCCAATTATGGCCTTGGCTGAACACTTGATCCTCATTGGAAGTAGCAAAAATACTAAGCTCAGACTGTACAGAAAAATGATCACTTAAGAAGTGATCTATGCTATAGTCTTCTGATTATTTATTTTTTCCTTAATAAAACTTCTTCTTCCCCTTACCCTTCCGATCCTTTTTCGTTCATGAGGAATCCTACATACTTGAATTTGATGTTTCTTAGCTAGATTTTCTTTTTTATTTTTGCATCCACGATCACTACTCGAAGAGAAAGATGAAGCTTTTGAATATGATTCCGTTGTGAAGCCCTCAACCGAATCCGATGTGCTTGTATAAGGTTATCTCTATGTTCTTTTTTAGACTCCAGATGGGCTCTAAGTAATTGATCATCTAAACTTTGCTTGAGATTACTATCATGATCATCAGGTTTGGGGGTGTTCTAATGGATATTTTTACCCAATTTTTTCTTAACCTTCCTTTTGGATTTTAATGCTTCAATCTCTGCGCTGAGCTGATCACGCTCCTCCTGCATGAAGAGTCTTTCCTCAACATTGTGTTTTATATGAGACGTATTCATAGGCTCCTCATTGCCTTTGATCATCTTATTTTCAAGAGGATGATCTATCTGCAAACCGAGTTCCATGTATCAAAGAAGTCCGAAGGTCTATTTGTGACTTAGGTTTTGAATACTGATATTCGAGTTCCATTGTGGTCGCCAATATCGTGAAGATAAAATATAGTCGAAAGGTATTTAAGGTAAATAATTAGGTTGTATTTAATTTTGAGTAGATGATAGATGGATAATATAGGAACTATTTGTTACTATTAGATAGAGAATATCAACCAACCTATTAAATGATATTTTCAGACTATTTATAGGAAAATTTAGGTCCATGGGCCAATCGGGTCGGGTCAGGTGTATGGGTGAGTCTCATGAGCCCTCAAGCCCAAGAATATATGAAGTTGGTATATAGCTTAGTCATCAAGCACTCAACATAGTTTTTATCATGAGTCTAAAATAACTTCTTAGATAAATATGATCTTAGCCTCCAATAAAATCTGACCCTATCAAGACGTATAACTCTGGTTATCAAGCACTCAACATGGTTTTTATCATGAGTCTAAAATACCTTCTTAGATAAATCCGATCTTAGCCTCCAATAAAATTTGACCTTATCAAGACGTATAACTCTGGTTATCATACAACCCAATTTTAGCCGAACCCTTCAAGTAACTAATCATCTATTTGAGGGATTACTTGTGAAACTTAATTGGATTTGATATAAATCTTCAAAAAATACTAATGCAGTAGGCACGATGACGTCTCTTGTATATCATATGATACAATATACTTCTAATTTTTGCATAAGGTATCTCTTGTATAGAATTTGTATCTTTTACTTCGGTTGGTGCTTGAGTGGTACTAAGTTTGAAATGCGTACCAATGAGAGTTCTTACCTCTTGGGCATAGGATATTTCAAACTTCTTGAAAACTTTATGTATGTATTCATGTTGAGATAAAAATAGATACCATCTCAACTTGTTCCGTCTGATCTTAATACATAGAATCCTTCAATGATCCCTTATATATTTCATCTCAAACTATCCCTTCAGCTGAGTCTTCATTGTTTCAATTATCCTCATGTCTTTCACAACTATTAGTTCATTGTTTCAATTATCCTCATGTCTTTCACAACTATTAGAATATTAACCATACAATAGACACATGATCTATCTTTCTTAGGAGAGAATCCAGGATTAGAATTTAGGGTGTGCCAAGAAAATATTTTGGGAGGATCAAAACTCCCAAAAAACTATTTTGGGGTGGTCCAAGTTTTGAATCCTTGACCTGAAGCTTAGAAACTAAGCACTCCAACCATTATACCAAACTTATTTTTAGAATTTAGGGTGGTCCATGGCATACATGACCACCCCTTCGATCCGCCACTGATTTTTCTATGTGTATTTTCCATTACAATCGACACCACTGTCATAAACAATTATCACATACTTCATTGAACTCATAAAAGACTCAAATCTTCTATTGCACCGTCTCAATCACATTTTCAGCCCATATATGGGTATTCTTAACAAACATACATCCTTTTCATTCTATTATTTAAAACATTTTGGCTGATAGATGTAAATAAAATCTATTTGTTCTAATTTAAAATCAAATATAGTAATAATTGACAATGGAACCCTTACCGAGGTTTGTTTCACAACCGATGATCATTTATTATTATTAAAATCAACATCCTTATTTTGTGTGAATTCCTTAGCCTATAGTCCACCTTTCTATATAGATAACTTCTCTTCAAGAATACCTTTCTTCTATTTGTATATCCACTTACTCCCGACAAGCTTCTGACCCTTTGGCTGCTTCATAAGAATCTAGATGTTCATTTTCTTGAGAGATCCTAGTTTTCTCTCATGGTCTTCAGCCATTTATCCTTATCATTGTGATAGCTTGGGTTCGAGAACATCTCCCTGAATTTCAATTGACAAATCATAAGCTATAAAATCAGCAAAAACCATATCCATATACAAGTTTGCTATGTTTTTATGCTCATCTCTCACTGGTTGATAACTGTCAAGATCATGTTTCTTTCCAGTCTGATCATCCAAAGATTCTAAAGCATGAAAATCTTAGTCATCTACAGTCTCATGCAATGGGAGAACTTTATCTTTAACATAAGCATCTTTGGCTTCACTCTCTTACTCAGATTCATCATGAAGTTCACTTCTCTTCTTTGTAAAACTTGGTGTATCCATCATCTTCACCAAAGGTATAAAATCCTCATTGAAATCCATGCATCGACTTATCAAAGCCTTTTCACATCCATGTTCTACGCACCAGAACCTATACCATTTTACTTGTTCTGGATAGTGGAGGTATAAACACTTTAGTATACTCTCCTGAAGATTATCTTGCTTCAGATGTGCATTTGCAGCACATCCGATCACTCTCATATGTTCCAACATATGTTTCTTTCCATTCCATAGTTCTCGTGGATATTTAAATTTCATGTCAAATATGGACTTTTGTTTAAGAGATATGCAGATGTAAATACAATTTCTCCCAATAATATTTGGCCCATTCCAGCTGATAAAAGCTTATGCTTAACCTTTTCAATAAGGTTTAGTTCATCCATTCAATAAGCCTATTCTAATATGGAGTACTACTCACGGTTTGGTGTCTTTAAATGCTAATATTAAAATAGTAGCTAGTGAATGTCTCGCCTCATTTACATATTCCAAGCCATTAACAGTTCTCAAATTCTTCAACATATTTCTAGTATGATTTTCCACCAGCCTTTTCTAGTTCCTAAAAACAGAAATGCTTTATCCTTGGTCAAAAGTCTAACCCATAATTTTCTAAATTAATCATCAACCAAAGACATGATGTACCTTGCACCATCTATGGTGGATTCCCCTGAAGGACCCCAAAGATCTGAATGTATATATTCAAGCATATCACAAGTTGTATGGTTTCTAGGTAGGAACTTAATTCTCTTGCTTTGACCTAACACATAGCTTTCAAGAAATCTCAACTTCTAAATCACGTTAGTACCCAACAACCTTGTTTTCTAAGCTCAATAAGGCCATTCTTACTCACATGCCCTAACCTTAGATTCCATAACTTTATTGAATCTCGCTACACTAGGTAGGATTTCATAACATGTAATGGGCCTTGCAAAACCTTAAATTCCGCAATGTAAAAAACAGTGTTTCGATTTCGGAGAATCTTTGAAGTCTTGTAAACAATTTCTTATTGAAATATTTTTGGGGTTCTCCAAAAATTTCAATTGGATAAAATCAGATATATTCAATTTGAACAGAGAGTATAAATTAATGTAATGTCGTTTTTCAATAGAACCCATCTTCAATGAATTCGACAAACAAAATCAGTTTGGAAGTTAGCTTAGTTGAGGTATTTAAATGAGATTTGTAATAATACGGCTGAAATTTGAAATTTGAATAAAACGTTCAAATTTCCAATTTCAAAACTCGGTTGATTTGCAACAATAACCGATCTAACCAAAATAAAAAATTTCCAAATTGACCTGTCAATTCGACCCAGGACCCCGCAAGGGGCTCTGCCTCTTAACCCTGTTAATCATGATATAATTTAAGAAGCGTGCACTCCGCACTCTACGAATTTTTTGATAATGTATCATGATTAAATTGGTCGACTAGTCGATCCAATTACACTAAAATATCTAACACGCAATCTCCACCCTTATATGTAAACCTTACTAATCTAACATGACAACAAAAAAAGGTTATGTTTAACTTTGAAAACATACCTCAAATTTTTTATCACTCTTGTAAATCTTCTAGAAATCTTGAGATGAACGTATCCATTCCGCTTTACCATACGGTAGTATCAATCCCGAAGATGGCCTTACCACCATTAAACACTCTCGGGTTTTCAAACCAATGTTGGTTGGAAGTCATGTGGAATGAAGGTCCCAAATCATACATAAACTTTCTAGTATACCTGCAAGTATAAATCATTAATCCTTTAGTAAATTCATAGTAATCCGAGACCATGAAAACATCTTTGACATCTTACTTCAGATAACCATCACCCTTTCTTCAGTCTAGAAATTTTATACTGATACGGAAATTTTAATATATAACAAACATCTCACTTTAGAACCACTTATAAATATTTTTTATATAGACTGAGAGTTTCCTCTCTTATTGACTAAATATACCCTACCAAGCCTACATTTCACACTATGTCCGAGATCTTTAACACCACTCTTTAAACCTATCTTTCTTTGAAGCTATTTTATTTTTAAAGCACTCTTAACTTCGTTCATCGTAAAAGACTCTTTGAAATAGATCGTAGTAACAACAAAGTTCTCACACATATTTGACATAGACCGTCAGTTCTTAGCGTATATAACTGTTTCTTAAGATATAATCTGCTTGATATGGAATTTTTCATGTAAAAGGCTTTCAAAAAATTTCATATCCGCAACGTGATTGACTTATCAGATACCTTTTGAAACACCTCAATCCTCAACCTCAAGATCACGACAGTATGGGCCTTAGATAACACTTTGATATTAACCATATATTAGACTTTCGCATCAATGACATCGGATAATCCTTTATATAATAGGAAAACCCAAGATTTAAACTATCTAGAATTAAAAATTATTCGGTCCATTTAGTTTTAAGATCAAACTTTATAAAAACTCATTTGGGTGACTTCCTTTAGAAACCTGGTGAGATCAAAATATCTAAACTTAAGTTCTGAAATGATCTTCATCTTTCTTAATGTATATTAGCACAAAATAAATATTGTTATAAATTCTTTATGCTCACTGCACAACTTGTTATAGAAATTATAAACAAGAAAAAAACTTCAAATGCTAATCACCATATTTGTAAGTTCATCAATGGCCGAAATTAAGTTTGTATAATCTAAATCTTAACCATTATCATAAAAAATTGAATGTTTTGTCAACCTTGTTGTTTAGATAACAACGAGAGTAAAAATGCTTTAGTTCTTAAATCTATAAGTCAGTAAGATAATAGAAAATGGATAAACATAAACCAATTACACAAGAATATTTTAATATTGTTTAGATTATGAAACAATCCTAAATATACTGGAAAAATAAACATATATTATATATAATAAAATTACAAGAAGACTCTCTCAAACACAACTAACTTAACCACTATTCTTTTGTCATAAGCACTATCGACTTATAAAAAGAACTATGCATTTTAAAATTTATCTCCGTTATTATCTTCAATATCAATTCACTGTCTAATATCAAGACAAACTGTAAAATTTCTCTGTTTAGAAATTCCTATAGTTCAAAGTGACAGAATATAGAACAAATATTTTGGATGCCGAAGTAAACTCATATTTATTGAGTCGAACCAAACTCAACATATGGTGAACCAATCTAAACATTTGATGATAAAAAACCTGGCATTGATCAAGTTTGTAACTTCATATAATTATGTAATATATAGAGCTCGACTGTTATTACTTCTAATTCTGTATGGAACTAAGTTTCAATATACTATGGTGGATCTGTATATGTGTAGTAACTACAATTCCTAATCAATGTGCGATTGATATACGCGTGCATACTGTTCACCAAAGATGAAGATGGTATGGTATAAAAGTGTTGATTAAGTTGAGTCTTGGGAGAATAACAAATTATGAATTCCTGTAAAAGAAACATTGTAAACTGAAATATTTTTCTATAAGTTTGTATTATTTTTTAAGAAGATTTGTAAAAAGATATTTTAAGAAGTTGTGTTATTTGTGTTTCTTAAGGTATAGGTTAATAGTGACTGAAGCAGCTGAGTCGAGGCTTATTGGCCACAGATTTGAGTAAGCCCAGACTTAAGGGCTAGAGCTCCAAAATCTCTAAGTGGCATGAGCACAATCGAGACTAGGATGAAGAGACGTTTGTTGGTACCTAAGTGAAGATGAGCTCTAACGATAGTCATTAATAAGTAATTGGTGCAACTGGAAGTGCAAGATGAATACCTGTTGGACGTAGGTGTAGTGATTTATGTGGTTGAGGCTTCTGAATATACTTATATGTTCCTAGAATGAACTAATTCATATTTGTGTTACCAAAAATATTTGTGGTTGAGCGCAAGAACCGGACAATAATGAAGTTGAGAAGAATGTTGAAGAAGTGACTCATGAGCCTGAAACAGAGCACATAAATGAAGAAGAATAAGTTTTGAATCCAGCAGAATCTCTTAGGCCTCAGAGAATCAGAAGAAGACCAGCTTATTTGCAGGATTACAAGACCGGATGGCAGGAAGAAGAAGTTTCGGGTCTTGTAATGTTTGTGTCAAGCGATGATCCTGTAACATTCAACGAAGCTATTAAGTAATAAAAATGGGTTAATACTATGAGGACAGAATTGGAGTCAATAGAAAAGAACGGAACTTGGTTTCTCATAAATCTTCCAAGTGGAGCAAAGAGAATTGGTGTTAAATGGATTTATAAAACCAAGCTCAACAAGAAGGGAGATGTTAAAAAATAAAAAGCTCGATTGGTGGTCAAAGGCTATAAGCAAGAAGAAGGAGTAGATTACAGTGAAGTCTTTGCTCCCGTGGCGCGTTGGGATACTAATTGTACGATGCTAGCTGTAACAGCTCAAAAGAACTGGTGTGTTTATCAGTTAGACGTAAAGAGTGCGTTTCTTTACGGTGAACTAACATAAGATATGTTTGTAGATCAACCGCAAGGATACATAAAGGAAGGAGAAGAACACAAGGTTTACAAGTTGGTGAAGGCTTTATATGGTTTAAAACAAGCCCCAAGAGCTTGGTACAGTAAAATTGAGGCATACTTTGTTAGAGAAGGATTTCAAAGGTGTGAGCATGAGTACACACTATTCGTGAAAACTGATGGTGATAACAAGATTATTATTGTTAGTCTTTCTGTAGATGATTTAATCTTCACATGAAATGATGAAAATATGCTTGAGGATTTTAAATTATCGATGAAAAAGGATTTTGAGATGACTGATTTGGGGAAAATGAAGTATTTTTTGGGTGTTGAGGTGACACGGGAAGGTGATGGAATCTTCATCCATCAAAAGAAATATGTTGGATAGATTCTTGAAAGGTTTAATCTGCATAACGGAAATGATGTCAAGAATCCTATTGTGCCCGAAGTGAAGTTATCAAAAGATAATGATGCTAAAAGAGTTGATTGCACAATATATAAACAACTCATTGGAAGTTTAGTATATATCACGACGACAAGGCCTGATCTAATATTTGTGGTTTGTCTATTGAGTAGATACATGTCCGATCCTAAAGAGGAACATATGCAAGCAACAAAGCGTGTGTTAAGGTACATAAGAGGAACGACTGGATTCAGTGTGTTTTACAAAAAAGAAATGTTGGAGGAGTTTATTGTCTATACTGATAGTGATTATGCTGGAGACATTGATAATAGACGCATCACAAGTGGATACGGTTTCTTATTGAGTGGAGGAGCAGTTGCTTGGGCTTCAAAGAAACAACCGGTAGTCACTCTATCCACCACTGAAACTAAGTTCATAGCTGCATCATTTTGTGTTTGTCAATGTATTTGGATGAGAATGATTTTAGAAGGAATTGGTATGATGCAGTCAGGTTGCACTATGATTATGTGTGATAACAGCTCAACAATTAAACTATCAAAGAACCCTGTTCTTCATGGTCGTAGCAAGCATATTGATGTTAGGTTCCATTTTCTGAGGGATCTTGTCAAAGATGAAGTTGTGAAATTGGTTCATTGTGGTACCAATGGTCGGGTTGCAGACATATTGACTAAACCATCGAAGTTGAAAGCTTTTGTTCGATTAAGAGAGAAGCTTGAAGTTTGCGAGAAGATAAACTGAAGCTATTGCTTTCAGTTTAAGGGAAGCAATGTTAAGACTTTAATGTTTTATTTGGTCAAGATAGGAGTTATACTCCACTTTAAGTTTGTGTCCTTTAAGTGTGTTTCCGTTTTGTTTATATTGGCCTTTCAGTTTGTCTTTTTAGCTGTCTTTTCATTTTGTCTACTCAATCTTTGACTATTTAATAGTCATTTCTATTACTTAATAAAATCATCGAAGTTTTTCATAGCTTTTGTCTGAAATTCATTCATCTGGAGTCAACACCGTCAAATCAACACCCATTTAAACTTAAAGTCCCAGTTCTTGTTGTATAATTTGATATTGTAATTACCGCTTAGTCTCAACTATATATTCTTGTCGCGTTTTGTTGGATCGTATGAGAAACAACATTCTCACGGCCATTTCTCATAAATCATATACATTATCTTTTCATATAATTGATTTTTTATAAAATCAGTGTAACATTGAATCTCTTTTAAGTAGTGTATTTGATTTGATTTTTGTCTTTATTTTTCTATTATATTTCATTGTTTGGGATTAAAATACCAAAACACAGTTGTGTCCTATTTTTACAGTTAGTCTTTATCTCGAATAATTTGGTCAAAAGGCCAAACCCCAGCAATATTTTTGCGATTTCACCCAAACATATCAAATGAGATGATCAATGTTGGTCTTATTTTATATCAGAAAACTTGCACAGCAAGTTATATATGTTATTAATTTTGGGATCTCCTTCTGGCCTGCTCTTCATTCAAAGTCGTCTTGAATATTATATCAAACTAGGCAAAACTATCATTGTAGAAATTCTAGTCAATAGATTATAAACAATAATAAGTCTTTTTCGGACCAACATCATATTGTTTGAACATAATAAAATAGACTTTTGTATAACATTTAGTTGTAATACTGAAGTTCCACCTATATATACGATATCATTTTAAATTTGTTTTTGGTAAATTTAATCACGTTTCGGTTTACTTTTACACTATTTAAACCTATCTTGGCACATAATTCAACAGAAGAAATTTAACATGGCGAGTTTATGGTTCATTGCAATTTTATTGCTACTAAATTCAAGTTTATTCAATTTGATTAGCTGCCACAAAAGTCTACAGACAAATCAGGCCGCTTTGTTCGTGTTTGGGGATTCTAACTTCGACGCCGGAAACAACAACTACATCCAAACTCTTCGTACCGCGCAAGGGAATTACTGGCCATACGGTCAAACAAACTTCAAGAATCCTACCGGTAGACTTTCAGACGGACGTTTAACTCCAGATTTCATTGGTAAGATAAGTGTATGTTTAATGATATATGGTTACAAAAAATCAATGATTTCTAATACGTATACCCTAACTTTTGTATTATTTTGTTTTTCAAACTTTGAACTTACGATCAGCTGAGTATGCTTGGTTACCGTCAATTCAACCTTACTTACAACCCGGTAATAATCAATTCACATATGGTGTAAATTTCGCGTCTATTGGAGCTGGAGCTTTAGTTGAATCTTTTTCTGGCCTGGTAAATATGTCTCGCTCGTTTGTGCATCAACTGTCTAAATTATATACATCGTACGCTGAAAATGACTAAATTAACAATTTTTAACGCGACTTTCGTCACAGCTGACGTAATACGATTTTTAATAATGTTTTTTCAGGTAATAAATTTAAAGACACAGCTAACTTATTTCAAGAATGTGGAAAAAGAGCTGAATGAGAAACTAGGAAATGCCAAGACTAAAGTGTTATTCTCGAAAGCTGTTTACTTGTTCAGCGTCGGAAGCAATGACTATATATATCCATTGTTTGCGAACTCTACTCTTTACCAGTCTCACTCTAAGAATGATTACTTGAATATGGTTATCGGAAATATAACCACCGTGATCAAAGTAAGTAATTCATTTTTAAGATTCAGTTTTCTAGTCTTATTGTATATATACTCTTTTCTAGTCTACGTTAAGACATATATATATATATATATATATATATGCGCGATCTGAACATGTTATTATTTTGGTTTTTTGTTAATGTTTCAGGAAATATATAATATGGGCGGAAGAAAATTCGGATTTTTAGGAGTAGGGCCATTAGGATGCCTACCGGGGATGCTAGTATACGATCCCACACGGATTGGTTTTTGCGTTGAACAAGTTACAGATCGAGTAAAACTTCACAACCAAGCTTTTCTATTGACCCTTGTAGACTTACAGACCAAATTAGAAGGATTTAGATATGCATATCATGATTACTATTCGTCTGCTACTCAAAGATTGGAAAATCCATCAAAATATGGTAAGACTACAACCTATATAGTTTAAAATCAAATCCTAGATTTATTATTTTGGTCACAGTAGTATTTTGTGCAACAGGTTTTAAGAAAGGAAAGACTGCTTGTTGTGGTAGCGGTCCATACAGAGGAACAAATACATGTGGAGGAAAACTTGGGGTGTTAGCTGGAAATTACGAGTTGTGTGAGAATGTTAGCAATTACGTGTTTTTCGATCCTTTTCATCCGACTGAAAATGCACATCGGCAAATAGCAGATCTTTTCTGGAATGGATCTACTAAGTTTACATGGCCGTATAACCTAAAAACGCTATTTGAAATGTAAAGAAAAAACTTGTTAATTCTCAAAACAAAGCGGACCGTATCCGGCTTACATTTGTTAGATTGATTCAAATGCAAAGTTGTAATAATATATTAAATGGTTAGCAGAAAAATAAAAGTTAGTATATTTACTTGATTTATTTCAGGTTTGGTCGCTTATTGGGCTACTGGTCTGATATCAGCAATCACCTATTGACATATCTAATACTATGTCTTCCGATAACTAGCGTTGTAACTGTATTAGATTAGGTTCCGGTGTTGTAACTGTATTAGATTAGGTTCCGGTTGGGTTTGGGTAATAAAAATATAAGGTCCAAAACGTCCCAATACAGTAAAAATACTTTAATATGGTTGGATGTTCCATAAGAGGTTATGGATTTGAATATATGACAGAACAAAATATGTATACTCTTGCGAGTGGTTTTATGGTACAGTTAACGGGGTATATGTTTGTGTTAAAATAAATAATAGTTATAATTTATAGTCTCTAGCAAGTCTATTTATTCCGAATAAATAGATTACTAAGACTACACGAACGAACATCTAAAAAATATGTAATCCTTTCTATCCTAGTGAATTTTTTTTCTTTTGTGGTGTCTGTCGATGTAGACATTTTTCGAACCAAGTTAAATCATGCGGTTTTTTATTTTGTTTTCCTTGCTAGAGCATTGGTGATACATTGCATAGTAAATCCTAAAAAATTGGTTTGTGCAATTAGGTTTTGCAATTAGGGTTTACAAGGGCATCTACATCAACAAAATACAAGATTAAAATATTTGATAGGGGATCCAGCTTAGTGTTGTGGAAGATTAAGCTGAAATATTCATTGGTACTGATGCGCCCTCAAAATCGACCTTATGAAAGCCTTCGACAACATCAGCTGGGAATTTTTCCTTGATATCCTCTTAGCCATGAACTTCCATATGCCCATGATCAATTGGATTATCCAATGCATCACCTCCACCTCCTATTGAGTTTGCATTAATGGTAAGCCGATAAGCTTATTTCCCGGGAGAAAGGTTCTTTGGCAAAGGGACCCCCTCTTCTCATACATATTCATTATTATTATGCAGGTCTTCTCGAGAATCATCCAAGAGAAAAGTCAAAACTCTTCCTTTGGATTCCACTGGAAATGCCACAAGCTCAAGATCATCAACCTCTGCAGGGCCAACCTCCAATCTATCAATCTCATCCTCGAAGGTCTAACAGAATTTGCGGCAATTTCCGACCTTCACTTGAACCCATAAAAAAGCACCATCTTCTTCCCGCGCACCTCCCCTAACACCAACCTCAGCATCCTTAACCGCCTAAACTTCAAAGAAGGTTCCCTCCCAGTCAGATACCTCGGTGTGCCTCTCATATCTTCACGTCTCACCTACAACGACTGTCGACCCCTATTCCTGAAAATCACCAACAGAATCAACTCTTGGACCTCCAAGCATCTTCCATATGCCGAACGACCCCAACTCATTAATTCGGTACTCTTTGCTAGCCAGGTCTACTGGTCATCAATCTTTATCCTTCCTGCGCGAGTTCTTAACGAGCTCTCTCAATTGCTTCATCGATTTCTTTGGTCAGGACCTGAAATGAAAGTTTATGGTGCCAAGATCGTCTGGAACAAGCTCACCGTTTCCAAAGAGGAGGGCGGCCTTGGGATCCCAGATCTAAATATCTGGAATCAGGCGGCCACCCTCAAACTCCTCTGGTCCATTCTTATTAAAAATAAGAACTCCCTATGAACCCAAGGGACACTAATGGAAAAAATTAAATCCAAATGTTTCTAGACCCTCCCAACGCCGTCGTTTGCAAGCTGGAGTTGGAAGAACATCCTAAACCTCCGGAGCAAAGCCTCAAATCTCTATCGCGTCATAATTGGAAATTGAGCCAACAATTCTATCTGGCATGACCCATTTCTTTTCTCCACGTCTCTTGTCAACTGCTATGGCCCTTCAATCCATAACCTCTCGAGACTCAGAAACATTAGAAAAGTTGAAGATCTATACAGAAACGGTATATGGGCCTGGCCCACCCATGCCAGAGCCCCCAACTGCCACCTCCAAGTTTGCCTGGGTGAAATCATCTCGGCCCTCAGAGACCTTCCTCCTACCACATCCCTACCTGATAAGTTCATCTGGATCCCGAACAACTCCAAACCAACCTTCTCCAGCAGTAGCACATACACTTCCCTTAAGAACTCTAATGCAAAGGCCAGCTGGGCAAGACTAACCGTGCATAAATAATTTATTTCCCGACATTCTTTTATAACCTGGCTAGCCATTAACAACAAGCTCTCCACCAGGGACAAGCTTTTATCTTGGGGCCTGGACTGCTCGACCTATTGTGTCCTCTATAACAACGCACTAGAAACCCTAGATCACCTCCTCATCCTCTGCCCTTACTCCTCTGCCATTTAGGAGCTTTTATCCCCAAAGCTCCCCCTCCCCCCCCCCCTCGTTTTCGTGGAAACAATGGTATGAAGCAGCTAGCTCTTGGGCACCCTCAGATACCAATCAAAGTTCGATGTGGAACACAGCTTTTTGTGCCACAGTCTACTACATTTGGAAAGAAACGAACAACCAAATCTTGAACAACAAGCAGACTCCCTATACGAGTACCTTCCACATGGTCCTCTCCGACCTTCGTTACAGATTTAAAGGAACCAAATATCCATTCAATGAATAATGTCTTATTGTTTTTCATATTTCTATTTTCCGTGCTATATAGGAAATTGAAAGCATGTAAAGGGACCCCGACCCTATGAACCTTTATATATTTTTATATTTAATTTACAAGCTCTTTATACCAAAAAAAAGACTATGGAGAATAAGTTACAAAAAGAGATGAAAGAAGAGGAGAAACAAGATCTTTTAGAAATGGCTTTATGCTGGATTCCAATAAATGTGAAAGACAATGTTCTTCGTGAGATTTATGGTGAGAAGACTACTACCTGCGCACGGAAGAGGGTATGATAACTTTACTAAAAAAATCAGTGGTGAACATGTTATACTTGAAGAAGCGCTTGTACGATTTGAGATTGAAAAAATGTATGTTCATAACTGAATACTTAGATAATTTTAAATAAATTTGAATGGAATTAGAGAACATTGATATCATAATTAAGGATGAGGATCAAGCTTTGTTTTTCTTGAGATCACTACTAGCTCCCTATGAAAACTTCGTGGATACAATAGTGTGTGGTAATGATAAGTTATCGCTAGCAAATGTCAAAGGGAGCTAAAATCAAAGGAGTTGAGACAGTTGCAGCTAGATAATCAGGCGAAAAGGAAATATCTTATGACTAAGCATAGATCTAAAAGCAAGGCGAGTTCCTCAAATATGAAGAACTAGAGGTCCAAATCAAGATTCAAGAACTCAAATTGTTCTTAATGCGGGGAGCAGGGTCATCACAAGAGATATTATCCAAAACTGCAAGGTAAGACAAGAAATCAAAATAAAAAATGCAGCAAAACTTGCTGAAGGTGTGAACGATTCCGATGAAAATGAAAACAGTGGTAGAGGAGGGGTAATATATGTGAGTTCAAACTGTGGGAAAAAGTCTTGGGTACGCGATACTGGCGCTATGTACTAGTTTGATACTTACAAGCCAATGTAGAGAACTATCTATTTAGGAACGATCATTCGTTGTCGGTTAGTGGTATCTGTAATCTTAGAATCAGAAGGTTTAATAAGGTTGTTAGAGTCATGGCGTGTTGACATTTTCCAAGTTTATATGGAAACCTGATATCTCTTGGGACACTAGACTCTTAAGGTTACAAGTATAATACATATGATGGTGTACTCAAAGTGACAAAGGGTTCAATGGTGTGTACTCTCAAGGAAGTTTGCAGAAGGAACTTTACTTTCTCCATGGAATGTTGTTATTGGCGATGCTGCAGTAGTATCATTAAAGAGTAATAACCAAAATAGACAGGATCAAAATAAGTTGTGATATTGGTGTCTTAGTCACATGAGTGAATACAAATTAGCTGTTTTAGGAAAAATATTTGTTGAAATGGTATAAAGAAGAATCATTAAAATTTATGAATAGTGTGTGTTTGGTAAACAAACTAGAGTCAGATTCAGCAAATCAGTTGTGCGAAGACTAAAAGGACATTTGATTACATTCACTCAAATATTTGTGGCCAAAATAAAATTTCATCGAAAAACGAAGCCAAATACTACATGAGTTTGATCGATGATTATTCAAGGATGGTGTGGGTTTACTTTTGAAAATGGAAGATGAGGCATATTCAACCGTTTTTAAATGGAAGACTAGAAATATCAAGCGTCTTAAGGGAAATAATGTGTTCGAATTTTGCAGCGATTTATGCGAAGCTGAGAGAATAGTGCTCTATCGCATTTGTTCTAGAACACTACAACAAAATTGGGTCGTAGAAAGAATGAACAGACCACTTTGTGATAAAGTACGAAGCATGCTCTCGCATTCCGATGTAAGAAAGGATTTTTGGGTTGAAGCTATCAATACAACGTGTTACTTGGTGAATTGGTCTCCATCAGCGGCTATTGATTGTAAAAATCTTTTTGAGATTTGGTTTAGATCATAGGGTGATTACGAATACTTGGGGGTGTTTGGTTGTATTGCGTATGCTCTGTAAGAGATGGTAAGCTTGATCTGAGGGAAAAATGTGCATATTTCTATGATATGCTACTGGAGGTAAGATATATAGGTTATGGTGTACCTCTCTAAAATCTCAAGGTTTTCTCATTAGTAAGGCGTAATTTTTAATGAGTCTGCTTCGCTAGAGAATCATAACAAAGTAGGAGAAGTGGTTGAATCATGATCAGTTTTGAGTAAACATGTGGATCTTAAAGTAGAATCAATTCCTAGTAGGTCTAATAAATCGAGTGATTATGAGGTGGATCCAGAATCAGGAGGTGAAGTGTCATTATCGTATGATAGTGACGATGATGTACCCAAACCAAAATAACAACTTTATAAAATAACATTGCGCATAGAAAAAAAGATATTAGACTACCAAAAAGGTAGATTGGTGGATTTATACTATGAGGTAAGAGATTAAATCTCTTCATAAGAAGGAAGTATGTAAGTTTGTTGACTTCCCTAAAGGACAAAAGGTAGTAGGAAGCAAATGGGTGTTCAAGAAAAAGGAAAGTAATCCAGGAGTTTAAGCATCTCGATTCAAGGCAAGACTGGTCGTTATATGTTTTATTCAAATGGAAGAAATCGAGTTCAATGAAGGTTTTTCTCTAGTGGTGAAACATAGTTTGATTCAAGTTTTGTCAGCCATGGTAGTTTTACAAGATTTAGAACTTGAGGAATTAGATTTAAAATAATGTGTTTCCACATGGTGAATTGGAGAATCGAATCTATATGAGACAGCCAGAGGGATTTATCAAACCGAATATGGAGGACAAGGTTAGTCTCCTGAAAAAGTCAATATATGGTTTGAAGCAGTCACGTAGGCAATAATACAAACGTTTTGATACATTCATGGTGTCAAAAAGGTTCACGACGAGTCCACCAGTTGTGTATATCATCAAAATATTTCAGATGATTATTATATTTACTTGTTGTTGTACGTGGATGATATGCTTATTACTGCTTGTAATATGTCACACCTTGTGCAGATAAAGAAGCAGCTCAATGTCGAGTTTGAGATGAAGGATCTAGGTACAACAAAGAAGATTCTTGGTATAGAGATTATCAAGAACAAAAGTATTGGATGATTACACTTTTCTTAGCAAAGCTATATTGAGAAAGTGCTAAAACGATTCAACATGTTTGATGCTAAGGCAGTAAGCATACCGTTTTCTACTCATTTCAAGTTGTCTACAGAATATCGGCTAATGAAGATGCTGAGTTGGAAAAAATGTCGAAGGTTCCATATTCAAGTGAAATTGCTAGTATTATGTATGTTATGGTATGAACATGTCCTGATATTTCACATGCGATTAGTCTAGTTAGTAGGTACATGAGATGTCTTAGGAGAGAACACTAACAAGTAGTGAAATAAATACTTCGTTATCTTAAGAATATTGCAAATGTTGGCCTAATTTCAACAAGACCAATGTTGGTGGATTGCTGAATGATATTGCAAGATCAGTGGTTGGATTCTGATTCTGATATTGTAATAATTCCTTTTAATCGATTCTGATTTTGTAAGTGACATGGATAAACAAATATCTGATAACATACATATCTACTATAGTTAGGGGTGCGATCAGTTGGAAATCACAGTTCCTTTGTGTACAACAAATGTAGAGTACATGACAGTAACAAAATTAGTTAAAGATGTAATATAATTACAAGCTTAGGTGGCAGATTTGGGCTTGTATAAGATTACTACAAAAGATTTTTGTGACAGTCAAAGCGCCATACACCTTATAGGAAACCTGATGTACAACAAGCTTAAAAAGCACATCGATGTCAGGTATTATTTTATTTGTATTATAATATCAAAGGGAATTATTGGTGTGAAGAAAGTGCCTATATAAAATAATCAATAAGATATAATGAACAATGTAGTATCAGTTCGAAAGTTTAGGGTCCTAAGCTGGATCGGTGTTCGCAGCATAAAGTGAATACCTTAGGGGTATTTGGTGAGTCTGAAGAAGAGAAGTTTCTCTGTTTATAATGAAGAAATGATATTAGCCTCAATGGGAATATTTGTTGAGGATGAGTTGAATAAGTTGTAATGTATAATGTTGCAAGATGTCTTATGGTACAGTCTTGTGTCATTGACAGTGTACCTCCGTGCTTAAATATATAGTTCGTTATACTTTATAGTCTTGTGTATATGAGCCCATTAGTTCCATTAAAGAACATCTGAAAAATCTGTTACCCTTTCTATCATAGTGAAACATTTTTCTCTGGCGGCGCCCATGGACTTATACATTCGTTGAACCACGTTAAATCATGTGTTCTTTTGTTTTATGCATTTTATTTTGTTGTGTGCTTGATATTTGCGATACATTGTATAGTAAATCCTAACAATTTCTGTGAACATAAAGTTATTTTTGTGACTTTTTAAGAGAATATATTATAAAACATTAATTTGAAATTAATTAGGGAATAACAAAATATTAATTGAGAAGATCAAGAGATTAATGGGAAATCAATTGCAAATATCTAAAGGTTAAAGATTATCATCGTTCGAGAGGAAAACTAGTTGATTTTAAATATCATCAATGCCAATAATTATTAACAAGTCCATAAGATTTAACATATCATCAATGTTAATAATTATTATTTCATACTAATATAGTATAAACGATACGCATTGTGTACACCAATTAGGAAGGAAAAAAAATGTAAAAATCTTTTTTACCCAAACTTTTTGATATATTTCGTATATGGTGTCACAATAGTGTTCTTCGATCCATTGAAATTAAAAAAACATTCAATATTCCGACCTAAAACTTTCTTGTCAAACCTCACCTAAAACTAAACTAAACAAGTAAACACCCAAATTATCCAACCTTCAAATTTAAAAACACAAACCAAAATGTTATAAAATAATTTAGGCATTACACAGAGCAACAACCAAAATACTCTCGATGAATTGACATTACATATAGCAGATATGCTAAAAATAGGCAATCAACAACCAACTAAAATAGTTCTAATCGACTCTTAATTTTCTTCAAACTCAACAATAAAAATTATCCTTTGTGGGAAAATCTTATGAAAAATAAAATTGGACGAAGAGGAAAGATACAACATCTCATGGATACACCACCGACGATAACAAATTTAAAATCTGAAAGATGAGATCAATCAGACCAAACCGTGTTTACTTGAATCGTTCAAAACATTAAGCCATATTTGATTAATCATGTTGCAAAATACCTAACGGCTAGAATCCTATGGAATGGAATAGCTGTAACATACGGTAGTGTGGAGACTCATTACATATGAACTGCACAAAAGAGCGAATATAATACATCACAGAAGTAACACACTTGAAAATCTATGAAATAATTTACAAAATATTTGGATGAGAATTGGTAGGACATCACAATATCCCATAAAGGATCCTTATGATATAGACATATGCAATAAAGTTTTGGCTGAACAAAAACTACATAGATATATCTTAAAATATGTTTCCTTTCTTTGAATTGAATCAACCTGTGCAATGGTGAGAAAATAGATAAACAGACTACAAACATGGACGCCAACAACCATTAATGAGGTTATTCCATCATAAAGATAAATCAGTAGGCTTTAAAAACAAACCAAAATCAGAGGAAAAAGAAAAGATGGTCATTAAGAACCTACTAGAAGGTAGTGGAGATCGTCATCACGGGAGGATGAATCCAAGTTAAAATAAAAATATTGTAGAATGCGTAAACATATCAAGTAGAATTTATTAAGTTGGTGGGGTGCCCGGAATTGTGGGAAGACAACCAGAAGAAAGGTAATAAATATGTTTCTAATAGTATCGCAAAGCTCACCTTCGGAAGTGGCTATAGTTAAGTGACAAAAATGAAGAAGGAAATAATAGACAACAAGACTTTGTAGGACTAAATCATAGAGGCGGTATCAATATCCCTGAACACTCTAAAAATATATATATTAATTTAGAATGTGTTGATAATAATTTAGTTTTCAATATGAACCTATCCCAAAATAAAGCCAACTCACAAGCCTATCAAACTCAATCAAAATCCGGAAATATAACACAATGGATTTTGGATTGAGGGGCTATAGACACAATTAATCATAACCTAACATATATTATTGATTGTGTACCACCTTCACAGGATCATGTTAAAACTGAAAATGGGGGTTTAGCCAAAGTCAAATGAGAATGCTTAATTAGAATTTCTCTAAAGTTGAAATTTTAAAAATAACTCTACATTCTATCATTATCTTGTCCTTAAGTCATGCAACATATGAATTGAATGGTGTAGTACTGATACATCATTTATTCATTTCATAGGACATTCACACGAATGGTATCATTGGGCATGATATTGAGCGTGAAGGTCTCTACTAAATTGATATCATTGGGAATGATATAAATAAGCATGGTATTGAATTGTTAATGATTTTTCTCGCATGTCTTTGGTATACTTTATAAAAATAAATTTGAAGTCTATGGGAAATTTGTTGATTGTTTCCCAATTATCCAAACTCATTTAAATTAGAATATATCAAATGTCTTCCATTTTATAATGAAATGGAATATGTTAATCATGATATGAGAACATTTCTCTAAACAAATGGCCTTATTCATCAAACCTTTTTCCCAAATAAACCTCAACAAAATAAAGTTGCGGAACGTAAGAAATAGATTTTTCTTGAAATAAGTATAGCTATGATGATTAATTATAATGTTCCTAAACACTCATGCCCTGAAGCCATTACCACACCATCCTATCTACTTAACTGTTTACCCAGAAATTTGTTTGCCACAAAACCCCACTTTGAATCGTGAAAATCCAAAAAAAAATATATCACATACTCTAACTCTTCCACCTTATATCCTTGGTTGTTCAATATTTGTTCATCTTCTAAAAGATAATCGATCTAAAGTTGATCATTGTTCCATAAAATGTATTTTTATGGATTGTGCACTTCATCAAAGGGGTATGAGTTTTATAATCCAGTCAATCATCGTATCTATGTCACCAATAGATTGTGTCTTCGATTATTCATCTAGAAAACCAGTTTTTATATCAATTTGACGGAGATAAATATCAAAATGTGTAACTAATTACATGATTATCTGAAAATAATACTTCGATGAAAATGAATAGAAAGTTTCTTTAAAGTCAATCAATTCATATTGAGTAAAACCCATAGCTACAAACTGCAATATATGCCTTTTCTCGTCACCATTATAATCTGGTTTGGTTTTAAAAATCTCACACCATATTACCTTACATTGATTTAATCTCTTCGTTCATTGTTTTAATGTATGAGAACTTTTCATGGCTTCATTGAGACTTAAATGATTGTTTTTCCGTTCTTCAACAAAATATTTCAATATTTTGAAGATATATTATACAATATGAAGATATAACGCCTTTTCTTTCTCTCGTAAATCTACACAAATGCATAATTTCTTTAGTTTTCCCTTGAACTTCTTAAGGAGGTAGAGTATGATCTTCTTGAGTGGTTAGAGTTGTATCAACCAACCAAGTATTTCTCTGAATTGAAACTAAATTGATTTATAAACAGATCATATAAGTGAAATTACCGTTAATTTTCATCATAGATATCTATTTTACACACAATCTTAAAGTACCATAGTTTATTACAATTGAAGCAATGTCCTTTACATGAAAAACCCTTATCCTTATTTCACCCCAAACCGGATGCGTGTGCATCAAAATCTTCCTCATTTCTATTATTTACCTTATTCATCTAAGCATTCACTATTTGCATCTTCGGAGGTTAATGTTTCACATTTTCCTCCTTTTGCGTTGCCTGAGAAATGAGCTCATTAAAGTCTATTTCTTAAACTTAATATTAGACGAATTTTTTATGTTCTTATACTGAAGGCTAAAAAAGTGAAACAGAGAGCTTAACACAACATATTTTGGAAGTTTATGTTGATTTCTTTCAACTTATAAGATATTTTTGACATTTTGAAGATATATTTATGAATAGTCAATTCGCCTTGATACTTCATAGAGGCTAACTTTATAAAAACATCTTAATCTTTAGTTTATCATTCTTGGTAAAAGAATTCTCTACCATCGAGAATTTTGCATTGGTGATCTTGGTTGGAACTGCACCAAAAAATGTTAATCAAATTCCTTATTTCATGATCGTCATACTCAACATGTTGGATTTTCCCAAAGCCTCAGACTCTTTATTTCTAAGGTGGAACTCTCATCGTCTAGAGGTTTAGATTTATTGAACCATAATGTTAAAGTCATAATCATAACATAGTAAATATAGCAACATGTCCCCATTTCATAGCTCAAAGTTGGTCCACTAAGAATGACTGTTTTGTTACCTTCCAAATTGTAGAAACTCGAATTTGCTAACATAACAAACAAAAAAACACATAGCCAAAACATTATTATTACATACAGTCCACATAGAATTTAAAATTAAACATAACGCAATAAAACATAATCAAACAACAGTAATAAGATACTTTTGTGCAGTTCTATCAATTTGTATGTGTATGAGTTTGAACCTGTATATGTATGAGTTTTAACATAATTAATGTTAATCCTAAGAGTTGACTTAATAAAAAAACCTTTTTCCTACATCAATTATTAATGAATAATTGATAATTAATCATCTTATGTTTAAGATTAACTATTTCAAATGATAAAAAATTATTTGGGTTTATTAAAGTTCACATACTTGTTAATAAAAAACCTGTTAAAAGTTTAAAATAATTCAATTCATCAATAAGAATCACTCGGGCGATATATTAGATCCTTGAATATTTATCCAAGTTTGTACAATATGCTAAACACAATGTCAAATAACACACAATCACATATACAATTTAGGCCCAAAACAATCATGTAATCAATTACTAGTTTACACATATACACTTTAGTAAATTTTAAGTTAATTGAATCTTCTATATTAATTAGGTCATCCTATTTATTATATTGCATATATTAAACTATTAGGAGTTTATTATAGTTGTTGATTAATGGATTTTAATCTGTAATCTTATATAATAGAAGATATTGTTATGCAAGAGTATGATTGTGAGATTACGTGAGAAACATATTTCCTAAGTGAGAGAAATAACTATAGTTCTTTTGAGAGACGTGAGTTAACAATAAAGAGTGAAAACAGGGTTACGTGAATCACGTCATATTTGTAACAAATAGTCATTGAACATTTTGTGTTTGGTTTTTTTTTGTACCTACTTGTTTATAAAAGAGTTTTTATGGCTCGTAGACGTATGATTATTAAAAAACCGAACCACGTAAAATTTGTCTTATTTGCGTGGTTTTCTTATGGTTTTCTATTTGTTATTAATTATGGAACGTGATAAGTCATTCATCTTTAGGTTCGATAATCATACCTAGGTTTTTTTGCATCAAACGATCCATGATTTTCCCAAGAAGTGGTGTAGCGAACATGGAAGAATATTAAAAAAGAGTAGGTTTACACCAATTTGAAGGTAGCAGAAACAGATCTCAATAGAAATCGAAAGCTAGAAATATGAGTTCCATAAATCTTAGCATAGAAAAATTTGACTAATTGAATGGATTTATCCTTTGAAGAATTAAGGCTTACCTAGTACATAGGATATTGGCTGCTGCTATCGATGTTAAATCTACATATGTTAATACTATGGTACTGTTTAGATATCATGCTACACTTGTACTAATTGTGTGAGATGAACTCTTACAAAATGTATTCTGAAAAGTCTACATCGATGGGGATATAGAATCGGCTGGAGGTGATTTACATGAAGAAGTCATTGGCGAACATATGATATATGAAAAAAAAAACATGTATACGTTATTTATGGACTGTAGCAGAGAGATCTAAAGGTACATTAATGATTATAACTGAATCACGCTTAATTTAAATGTAGTAGTCTCAAAGTGGAGGAGGATAAATTAATCATCCTCTTAGGTTCTACGTGGAAAGAGTATGAATATTTGGTGCCCATCATGCTAGATGGAAAAGACTCCCGTACGATAGATGAAGTCCGGAGTGTTTTGAACTTTAAAGATCTTCAAAATAAGACAATTTTGTAAGGGTGAATCTGAATAGCACACACCGAATGTGAGGGGTCGGTCACAAAATAAATATTAAAAAAAGAGTAGAAGAAATTCTCAATCAAGGGGTTATGATGAGTTCAAAAGTAATCTGTCGGATATGTAATAAAAAAAATATATTTGTAGGACATCGTTGGAGAAGGAAAATGGCAAATATTATTAAAAAACCAAAACCAAATATGTTGGAATGGTGTTTGATGACTGTGAGTACGGTGATGGGTTAATTAATTCTTATTCTTACAGGTACAACGATAAATAGATGTTGGATTTGGGTGCATCATTTGACATAACTTCCAATAATCATTGGTTTGAAGACCTTATTCTTGATGGTAGAATGGTTATCGTACACAATGAAGAATTATATAATGTCAAAGAGATTTGAAGGGTTTAGTTGAAGTTGTCTACAAAACTTGAGAGAGTTATTAACAACTTAAGGTATCTACCCGAATATAAAAGTAACCTTTTTTTATATTGGGATGTTAGATGAGGAAGAATTTACCTATAGTGTGGAATTAGCAGACTTAGTGTCTTACAACGCTTCATTGTTGTTATGAAAGCCACCATGACTAATGGTGTGGTATTTATCAACTATACTATAGTAGTATGGGATGTGTCTAGTGTGGTGAAGGATTCTATAAGGTTATTTCATCATATGTTGGGGAATTTAAGTGAGAAGATACTGATTAAACTAAGTAAACATGGGTTTTTTTACCGTAGAACAATTCAAGACCTAAGCTTTTGTGAAAGTTGTGTATTGATAAGAGCAATAATGTGAACTTGCTGCCTAACAACTATGTTCATTTGCGAGCTTTGGGGTCTATCACGAGAACCTACCATAGGTCTATCACAAGGTATCTTATGTTTTTGATTGATTACTATTCGAGAAAACTATAGTTTCTACTTTTAAAAATGAAGGATGAAGCGTTTGCTGGCCTTGTGAACTAGAAGACTTTGGCAGATGATTAAAACGGAAAAATGCTAAAGACGCTTGAGGCTGATAATGTCTTGGAATATGTGAACAAGGATTTCACTAGCTATTATGAAAATCTTCGCATTGCTAGACACCAAACCGTAAGTGGAACTCCTCAAGAGAACAAGCTTGCATAGAGAATAAGTCAAAGCCTGCCGAAATGGGTTAAATGTATACTGTATACAACTGGTACTACTACATAAGTCTGTCGTGACAACAACTTCATATATTATCAACAAGATTCTATCGGAAAAACTTAAGTTTATTTATTTCTAAGAGGCATGGACGTGAAAGAAACTTAAGTTGGAACTTTTTAGAGTGTTCAGATGTGATGCTTAAGTATATGTGAAGCAAGATAATCTTAGGCAAATAACATTGAAATATTTTGTCCTCGTCTATCAGAAAGTAGGAAAATGGCATAGGTTGTGATGTTTTGAACCTAGACGTCATAAAGGTTTGATAAGTAGGGACGTAGTTTTCAATGTAGAGGATGTGCCATTGAAGAAAACTGCAGAGAATCAACCTAGTACTGTCAAGAAGAGATGTGAAGTTGATGATGAATATGATACACAAAGTGAAGAAGAAGACACTACTGTCGATTAATATATTAGGCATGGTTATGCTTCGGGCTCTATAGAGGAAGTTCAACCACTACATGACTACGAATCTGACCGATAGTCTGGTGTTCAAAGGACTTCAAATGATCATATGGAAAATCAACATGATCTTTATATTTATCAGTTGGCGATGGATAGAGCACGAAGACCAAGCGAAAAAACGCAAGTATATGGTTTTGTCAATGTAATTGGTTATCTTTTATCTATTAAAATGAACTAAAATATTGTTAAACTCGAAACGTATCATGATATTATTAAGAGTAATGATAACTAGAATGGTCAATGATTGTGAAAGAATAAGTGATACCTTTCAAGAAGGTGAACACCTATATTTTTGGGAACCAATCAAAGGGTTAGAAAATGGTTAGAAGTAAATGGATATACAAGAGAAAGCCATGTATTCTTACTTTGGAATAACTAGATACAAGGGTAGGCTTCTATCTCAGGGTTTTATGCAAAATGAGGGTGTAAATTTTAATGAGATATTTTCGCATGTTGTAAAACAAACCTTCGTTAGGGTTCCACTATCAATTATTGTTATATTTAATCTTAAGCTAGATCAAATGAATATTATTATTCCCTTTATGAATGGTGAATTGAAATCGAAAATTTTATTGTTTCAATCAAAGGGGTTTGAAGAGGAAAATGATGGTTATGTGTGTTTGTTAAAGAGATCCCTCTATCGCATGAAACAGTCACCGATGTAGTGTGAATATAAAATTCGATTATTTTATGGGATCCATTAAATATTCGTGTAACTTCTATAAAAATTGGGTCTATTGGAATGAGGAGACACGTATGAATAGCTAACTCTTATTGTTGTTGTATGTTGATGACATACTAATAATTGGGAAGGTAAAGACTCGTATGAAAGAAGAGTTTGAGATGAAGAATATGAGAGATGCTAAGAGGATACTTGGTATTGAGATCAAGATGAACATGTAGAAGGGGTGTTTATTCTTATCTTAATAAGAATATACAGAAAGTCATGAGGAAGTTCTCAAGCAGTTGGAATTCTCATTGGTTCCTAATTCAAACTCAGTGTAACTCAAGCACCAAATCAAAGCATCAAATAAGAAGTATATGCTCGGGATACGTTATGCCAATGTCATTGGTAGTATCTTGTATGCTATGATTTGCACGAGATCTGACCTCGCCTACGTTGACAGTTCTTTGAGAAGGTTCATGTTAAATCTAGGAAAGTTGCATTGGCATGAACTCAAGAGGCTCATGAGAAACTTGAAGGGTTTTGGTTATTATAGGGTTGTTTTACAATCAGAATGATACATGTGATATATTATTAAAAGAGCATGTGGACTTCGATTAGGCAAGCTATTTTGACACAAAAAATAAACTTTGGGTCATCTGTTTACTGTCCTTGGATGAGTGGTTACTTAGAATTCTTATATAGAGAAGGTCGTTGTACTTTCGTCTACGCGAGCCATTATGGAAGCCATTTTGGCTGAAAGTATAGTTGAATGAAGTCACTATTGTTGAGCAAGATGTGGTTTATGTTCAGTGATGATACTAGAGCCCTGCATTTGATAAAAATCTGATGTTCAATGAGCAAATATGTAAAAGTTAATTTGTGCTTTATCCGAGACGTGGTGGAAAATGAGCAAGCGAAGGTGAATAAGATTGCTAGCATTTTTTTTTGGATGCTCTAACCAAGATATTGCAATTTCAAAGCTCACGAACTGCATGAGACCAGTAAAAACTTGGGATAAATATGAGTTGGTCACCAAAAAAGGTTAGAGTGGGTGCAACAACATCGTACTAGTGAAAATCTGGGATGCCCGTGATGTTGGTGGAAAATATAAAACAACACGCTCTTTAAAACAAACAAACAACTTTGATATATATAGAAAAGGAGAAATATTACAAAACACTCTTACAACTCACACTAGAAGAGAAAATATTTTTCTAACACTCAAGAGAGCATTCTTGTCTCTCTTTTCTCTCACTCTAACTTTCTCTCTAACTTTACTTCTTAGTGTGTTTGGTGATGCTCTAGATGGTGGGAGAGCTCCACTATTTATCAACCATAGTGAAGACAAGGATCCACCATCTAAGATCTTATGGATAGTTAAACACTCAACCTCAAGCCTACACTCAAGGTAAAAGTGTTTCTTACACTCAACATCAAAGTGTGTCTTGCACTCAACCTAAACAACTAAATATTAATTTAAATGTTTATAGAATATTATTTCTAGATGGGCCTTATTAAGTGGGTTGGACCCTTTGAGTGGGTTGGGCCCTTTAAGTGGATCAAGTTTATGATCCAACACCCCCCCCCCCCCTTAAACTTGATCCCGTGACCCATAGTAGTTTCCTTAATCGTTTGAAGTCTTCGTTTTTCAGTGGCTTGGTGAAAATATCAGCAGCTTGATCTTGTGTCTTCACATATTCTACTTGCACATCCTTTCTTGAAATAAACTCCCTTATGTAGTGGTAGGGAACATCGATATGCTTGCTTCGATCATGGAATACTGGATTCTTGGCTAAGGCAATGGCTGACTTATTGTCGACATACACTTTAGTTGGCTCATTCTGTGTTAGGTCTATCTCCTTCAATAGATTTCTAAGCCAAATCGCATGACTAACACATGTAGTAGCAGCAACGTATTCTACTTCACAAGTGGACAACGTGACAATCGGTTGTTTCTTTGACATCCATGTGAAGGCAATCTTTCCCATAAAAAACACAAATCCAGTAGTACTCCTTCGATTGTCTATGTCTCCACCCCAATCACTATCGTTATACCCAACAAGTTTGTAATCATTAGAAATGGAATAGAGTAATCCAAAATCACTTGTACCTTTGAGATAGCGAAGAATTTCTTTGCAGCTTTGAAATGAGTTGTTGTTAGAGATTCCATGTAGCGGCTAACCAATCCAACTGCGTGAAGAATATCCGGTCTCGTGCAAGTTAGATAGCGTAGACTTCCTACCAAACGTTTGAATAATGTTGGATCTACACTTTTGCATTCTTCATGCTTGGAAATTTTGACTCCAAACTCCATGGGCGTGCTTATCGGGCTACAGTTCTCCATTTTAAACTTCTTCAAGATATCTTTAGCGTAGCTTTCTTGTGAGATGAAAATTCCATCATTTTGTTGCCTAACTTCAATGCCAATGTAGTACGCCATGAGCCCCAAGTCTGCCATCTCGAAATCCTTCGTCATTACTTCCTTGAATTTATTGAACATACTTGGGTTGCTTCCGGTGAAGATCAAATCGTCCACGTAGAGACACACGATCAAAATATCTCCATCTTTGATCTTGGTGTATAGAGCGTGCTCGTACGGACATTTGTTGAAGCCGTTCTCTTGGAAATACTTGTCGATTCTACTTTTCCAGGCCCTTGGTGCTTGTTTTAGCCCGTAAAGAGCCTTCTTTAGCTTCAACACCTTATCTTCGTGGCCTTTGATCTCATAGCCTAATGGTTGTTGAATGTAGACTTCTTCTTCAAGGACGCTATTGACAAATGCTGAATTTACATCCATTTGTTGTATCTTCCACTTGTTTTGAGCTGCCAAAGAAATTATTAGTCCAATAGTTTCTAATCGGGCAACGGGGGCGAATACCTCATCATAGTCAATTCCCGCCTTTTGACTATAGCCTTTTGCAAAAAGCCTTGCTTTGTGTTTTTCAATCTCCCCCTTAGCATTTATCTTAGTTTTGTATAACCATCTGACGCCTATTGTCTTGCACCCTTTGGGAAGTGAGGTGACTTCCCATGTGTCATTTTTATTGATGGCTCTAATTTCTTAATCCATCGCGTCTCTCCATTGTTTCTATTGTGTAGCTTCTTGAAATGTCACTGGCTCACAATCAGCAAAGATACAAAATAGTGTAATGTTATCCATTGGTTCGTTAACCTCATAAAGATCACTAAGGCTTCTGATACGTTCCATAGCTCTCTCATTTTGACTACCATTTGACAATGATGAAGGTGATGAGTCTTCTTGAGTAGTTGCTGTTGGTGAAGCATGTGGGGTTGCAACATCTTGTGATTGCTCATTCGGTGTTTGATCGTCTTCTTCAATTTGGGGGAAAAATGTGAACTCATTTGCATGAGACCCAAAATCTCATTCGCTTTCTTCATCAACTATCACGTCTCGGCTTATCACAACCTTCTTGTTGTTTGGGTTGTATAACTTGTAGCCTTTGGAACTTGAGTCATAACCGATGAAGATAAAACTCTTGCTTTTATCATCAAGTTTGGTTCGTTGTTCGTCTGGTACATGGACATGAGCTACACTTCCAAATACTCTCAGGTGGGAAATTCTGGGATTTCTTCCACTCCACGCTTGTAGTGGTGTTTTTCCCCAAACACTTCTTGTTGGAGATCGGTTGGATAAGTACACCGCACATGCCACTGCTTCCGCCCAAAAATCCTTAGGCAGTTTCTTGCTTTTGAGCATGCTTTGCGCTATATCAAGGATTGTTCTGTTCTTCCTTTCTGCCACACCATTTTGTTGAGGTGATATAGGAACTGTCAAGCGACGACGAATTCCATGTGCTTCACAAAAATCTAGAAATTCATTGGATGTGAACTCCCCTCCTCGGTCAGATCTGATGGCTTTGATCTTATTTCCGCTTTCTTTTTCCACAACTGCTTTGAACTTCTTAAATATTCCAAAGACTTCGGATTTTTGTTTCAAGAAATATACCCAAGTTTTTCTTGAAAAATCATCAATGAAGAGAAGGAAGTAGTTACTTTTACCTAGAGATCTCGGCTTGATTGGACCACACACATCGGTATGGATAAGCTCGAGAGGTTTCTTGGCTCTTGATTCTGATTCCTTTGGAAAGCTTTTTCTTAATTGCTTTCCAAGCAAACATCCTTCGCATAGTTGGTCAGGATGATTGATACATGGTAACCCTCTCACCATTTCCTTCTTGGACAATAACTCTAAACTTGTAAAGTTTAAATGCCCAAATCGAACATGCCATAGCCACGACGAATCTTTGTAACACGCCTTAAGACACTTTGCAACATCATTTTGAATATTCAAAGGAAACATTCTATTCTTCGACATTTGAACTTTAGCAATTAAATCTCCTTTGTCATCTCTCATAAAAAGACTATAATTTTTCATATGAATATCATAGCCCTTTTCTAGTAGTTGTTCCAAGCTTAAGGTGTTGTTTTTCATGCTAGGTACGTAATAGACATTTGAAATTATTTGGTGACTACCATCTTTTGCACGAATAAGAATGTTACCTTTTCCTTTCACCGATATTTTCCTATCATCTCGAAAAGAGAAATTTCCACTCACTTCTTCATTGATTTCTACGAACATGCTTCTTTTCCCACACATGTGGTTGCTTGCTCCACTGTCAAGATACCAAGTGTTCTCTTGACCTTCATTAGTGTTTTTGTATGTTAGTAGTAACATATCTTTTTCCTCCGGCTTCTCCTCCACATAGTTGGCCCTCTCCTCAACTCTATTGTTGGGGCCTCTGCATTCTGAAGCATAATGTCCAAACATTTGACATTTATAGCATTGAATTTGAGATTTATCATACCTCGAGTTTGGATTTCTTCTTCCACGACCTCATGTTGAGCTTTCTCGTTCCTCGTAGTTGTAGTTGGAATTATTGTTGTTGTAATTCCACCCACGTCCACGACCATAATAACCACCTCGTCTACGGCCTCTTCCTCTTCCTCGACCACGTTGGTTTCTATCATCTCCTTGATTTGCATGCATGTCCTTCAGTTCTACTTTGAGGAGTTGCTCGGTGATCTCTTGCTTCTTCTTGTGCTTTTCTTCATAGGCTTGTAATGAGCCTTGAAGTTCTTCAATCATAATTTTCTCCAAGTCTTTAGTTTCTTCAATCGTCACGACGATATGCTCAAATTTAGGATCCAACGAACGGAGTATTTTTTCAATTACTCTCGCATCTTCTAACTTCTCACCATTTCTTTTTAATTGATTGGAAACGGTTGCTACTCTTGAGAAATATTCCGAAATAGATTCGGACGCTTTCATATGTAAGGATTCGAATTCACCTCTTAATGTTTGGAGACATACCTTTTTTACCTTTTCGACTCTTTTGAAAGAGATTTTTAATTTCTCCCACGCTTGCTTGGCGGAAGATGCGCTTGAAATTTTTTCGAAGCCATCATCATCTAATGCTTGATAGATGAGGAAGAAAGCTTTTTTGTCTCTCTTTCTTGAATCCTTCAACATTTTTTTCTCTTCTTGAGCAAGGCTTGCTTCATCTTCGGGTTCGTCAAAACCTTTTTCGACGGTATCCCACACATCATGTGCTCCAAGGAGAGCTTTCATCTTGATACTCCAATTGTCGTAGTTGTTGTTGTTGAGTGTTGGAACTTGGAAGGATGATACACCATTTGCCATATTTTTAAATATGTTGAATATTACAAAATTTCCAATATGTTGAAAATTTAAAAACAAAATTTCGGATAGAGCTTGTGGCTCTGATACCACTTTGTTGGCGGAAAATATAAAACAACACTCTCTTTAAAACAAACAAATAACTTTGATATAGATAGAAAAGGAGAAATATTACAAAACACTCTTACAACTCACACTAGAAGAAAAAATATTTTTCTAACACTCAAGAGAGCATTCTTGTCTCTCTTTTCTCTCACTCTAACTTTCTCTCTAACTTTACTTCTTAGTGTGTTTGGTGATGCTCTAGATGGTGGGAGAGCTCCACTATTTATAGAACCATAGTGGAGACAAGGATCCACCATCTAAGATCTTATGGATAGTTAAACACTCAACCTCAAGTCTACACTCAAGGTAAAAGTGTTTCTTACACTCAACATCAAAGTGTGTCTTGCACTCAACCTAAACAACTAAATATTAATTTAAATGTTTCTAGAATATTCTTTCTAGATGGGCCTTATTAAGTGGGTTGGACCTTTTAAATGGATCAAGTTTATGATCCAACACGTGAGCCGGTCTCTAAAGAGTATAATAGTGGGGCAACAGATATTTGAGTTGTTATACGCATAGATAAAGATGGAAAAAATAAATTATATATTCGGAGTAATCTGCAATTGTGTAAATAATTTTATGCTGATCTTTTTCTCACACGCTTGTTTCATTAATAGCAGGTAGTAGAACACATTCTATTAACTGATATAGTACATGTTTAAGTAACTTTGATTGACCCGTATGCAGCAAATCATCAGGTCTCTCATTTCATTATTAGTGTCAAACTCAAAGATAAAAACACAGAAGCTAAAGAAAAACGTATCAGTGCTCAAGCATATCAGTATCCTTCGGGTAAACAAACAGCTCTCTCAAATTCATTGGTCGAACAACGATGGGGTCAGCACTGAATATCATGTGAGCCATTGCTTCATTAGTTTTTTCGGCATTGTGTCTACCATCGTAGAACAAATAACCTCTTTGATAATCGCACATGTTTGAGTGTACGTTCTTGAAAGCACAACCGAATCCATTATGTGTACCGATTCCACAGCATGCTTTGTTCACCTCCAAGTACCCTTCAAAAACAAAACAACAACAAATATATATTAATATATAGTATCTCTGAAAAAAACAGTTTTTGATTTAGCAATAGCGATGACTTACGATAGTGAAAGCCATCGTTCAATCTGTGAACGGTCGCGTTGTAGTAATCAAAGATGTTGTATGTGAAGGCAGGGAAATTCAAGGACAATTCAACCAAAGTGGAGTTTAGCTTCACATTGTGATCTACTGCCAGCTGTGAGAGCGATGGAAGACAATCGTCGGCGGTTTTGTATTCTTGTTTAACAAGTGGTAAGCAACCAAGAGGTGCTAAATTTTGGAAAGAAAACTTTCTAGCTCCTGCTTGGTATAAGGCCTGCATATAAAGTTCAACAACATATGAATTCACTACGAACTCATTGTTCTATAATGTTGAAGTACACAATAAGTAGACTTACCACAAGAGCATCTTTGATTCCTTGCATAACCTGATCGACGATTGCGCTTTGAGCCACTAATTGAAGTGAGAATTTGTTAGCTTTGTTGTATATCAAGTAGTCATCGGCACCAATGTAAAACAGAAAAATTGCTCCTTTTATCTGTGCGTCTGTCCAGTTTCCTTTGCTTTCGATGAATTTTGATACTTGTTGTGCAAGAGTCAACTAAAAAAGAAAAAAAGAACGAAACAGTTAAATATAATACAGTCTAGATCATATTCAAATATTTCAAGCACTCTCATGATATTTTTGGGTTCGAATTTGTATTACCGTATTAGCTGGAGTACCAGTTACAGTCGCACCAGCAACTGCAAAGTTGGCTCCACTTGTGAGGTCCGCATTGCTCTTAAGAATTGGTGGAATTTCGTTTTGAATGTTCATGAACCCAGCTGTATAGATTTTAAGTTATAACACATCGTTATAGTCATTATTATATCAGAATACAAATATAAAACTATAATCAGCCTGAAAATATTGATGTAACATTCAAAAGAAGTTTGTAACACATACCAATAAAGTCGGGGACAACTTTTCCGTCGGACCAACGGCCGGATGGTTTATCGACGGACATTCCATATGGCCAAGTGGTGGCTGGAACAGTTTCTTTGGTGAGAAATTGGGTGTTTCCGACGTCGTAGAGAGAATCACCGAAAGGAAATAAGATTTGAGCTCTAGAGATAGAAAGAGTAAAACTGACAAATAAAACAATAAGGAAACTAGAGGTCGACATCTTTAGTGTTTTGTGTTTGTATTTGTTGGTGTTAAATGACGGGATTTTGGGTCCTATAAATAGCTACCTGCTTTGCATGATTCACGTTTAAGCTTATCTTACACAATGGCATATGGTCGATTTGTTTGATTTATTTATATTTACTCACATTGCAGCTTATATTAAACCTTGTCATATACTTGAGATCTGCGTCTAATAATATTCTCTACAGGAAATAATTGAAAGTTAGTTAAACATTTAATAAGAGATACGAGATAGTTAAAATTCAGTTAGTAAACTTATTATATACCTATAATGTTAGCCGAAGGTGTGTCTTATTGTTAACTGAAAGTTTTCGAGCGAATGTTTTTTAGTCTTTATTTAGCCGACGGTTTTCAAATTTAGGATTTTCAAAGAAAAAGGTCTTCAAGACGAAGGTCTTGAAGATGAGAGTCCTTAGACGGAGTTTCGAAGATAAAGGTTTTAGATAAGGATCTTGAAGACAAAGTCTTTGCACCAGGGGTTTGAAGATATTTTGAAATTTTGAAAGACCAATTAATAAATTAAATCATTTAATGAGGTCCTAATAACTTTATAATCGTGGATTATAATTCAGAGTTAATAGCTCTTATAGAGTGTTTTGTTCTTCACTGAAGTCAATATAAACCCTTTAGTTTTCTTTTGTGTGAATGTAACTAAGAAATTAGAGAGTTTGAGAATTTTTTTTAATAAATCGATCTAAAGCAGGTCTGAGGACGTAAGCACAATTGGTTGAACTTCGTTTTCAATTTGTGTACGTATTATTTTGCTATTATTTTTTATATTTTCACTAATATGGTTACATCAAAAGTTCCGTACTTTTTCTAACAGAAATCAGTGCAAAAGAGCACCAAAGGACGAGGAGCCGAAGGCAGAGGCAAACCTCACTTCAGAAGGAGATGATGCACTAATATGGTCTTTGGAGAGCAAAAAAGAGTATTGGGTGTTAGAATATAGAGCGTCATTCCATGCTGCTTCAAAGAAAGAGTGCTTTAGGAGTTATATCTATAGAAACCTTGGAAATATACATATTAGTGATCATCAAACTTGTGATGTTATAGGTAAATATGTTTTGAAGGTCAAGTTGAATGGGTCTATTTTGGAGTTTTGAAAGTCAATGTTGAATTGGTCTATACATCGAAATGTTTGCTTTAGTTTTGAAGCTCAAAACTATTAGATCAGTGTTGATTATTGTTTGTTTAAAAGATCCTTTCTTGAACAACTAAACGTGAAGACTGCATTTGTTCACGAAGACTTAGATGAGAGAATAAAAAATAAGACACTGGTATATAAAAGTTGACGGCTTCATACCCAATGAGGGTTTCCAGAGATGCAATGCTAAACACTGTTACTATTTTAAAAGATGTAAGTCAAGTTATATTATTTTACTACTTGATAATGATGATATTTTAGTGACAGGTTCATATATGGATTATATTGTAAGGTTAAAGCAACAATTGTCAAAGGAATTTGACATGGAGGACTTGGGTCTAACAAAGAAGATTCTTGGAATACAAATCACAAGAGATAAGCATAAAAGCGTTTTGCATTTATCTTAGTCATAGTATATCAATCGTGTTTTGTAGAGTTTTGACATGGGTGATGCCAAGCCAGTTACACCATTGTCAAGTCACATTCTCTTTTCCAAGTATAAATTCTCTTAGAAGGAATAAGATTTTTTTAATGGCTAAGGTTTCTTCCGCCTCATCTATTGGGAGTTTGATGCATGTGATAGTCTCTACGAGACCAGACATTGGTCATGGAGTGGAAGTTGTTAGTAGGTTTGTGTCTTATCCAGGAAAACCTTATCGAGAATAAGTAAAATAGGGTTTAATGTATCTACAAGCCAATAAAAAGAAGTGTTTTTTTACTTTGGTAAAGATGAGCTAAAAATATAAGGCTACATAGATGCAGACTTTGGAGGTGAAGTCGATCAACGGAAAGCACCATCTGTAATATATTCATCGTTGGAACTAAAATTGTTAGTTGGATGTTGTATTTACACAAGATTGTCACTTTATCCACTACAGAGGCTGAGCATGTAGCAGTGAATGAAGTCTGTAAATAAATATTTAACTTCAAGGTTTGTTAACTGACTTAGAACCCAGCATATTAGACTTCGTTATCACTTCATCAGATCTTTATTGGAAAATGAGGTATTAATAATGGAAAAGATCAAAAGAAGCATGAATCGAACAGATACGTTAACAAAGACTATAAAATAAAAAAGAAGAACTTGTGTTCAACTTCAGTTGGCCTGCAAGAGTAACAATGAAAAAAAAGATCCGTTGTATAGATCGAGGTGTGAAGACAAATTGAAACCAGTATTCAAATTGGAGATTGTAAGCCGAGTGTCCTACTATTAGCCCATGTTCCTATTGTTAATTAAGGGTCTTCAAACCGAGGGTCTACTAGAAGAGGATCTTTAAAACGAGGGTCTTTATACATATTTTTCTAAAATGATGATCATTTAGGTAGTCGAGGGTTTTCAAACCGAGGGTCTTCAAACCAAAGTTATTTACACTAACAGTTTTAAAGCTAAGGGTCTCCAAGACTAGGGTCCTTAAGCGAGGGTTTTGAAGATCAGTGTCCTTAGAAGATGGTCTTTAAGAAGCGGGTCTTAAAGCCAATGGTCTTCAAATTGAATATTGTAAAGCCAAGGATCTCCAAAAAGAGGGTATTTAGAAGAGGGTCTTGAATATGAGGGTCTTTAGACGAGGGTCCTTATATTAGGGGTCTGAAGATGTTTTTGAATTATTTAAAGACCATTTAATGAATTAGGTCATATAATGAGCTATTAATGACTTTGTAATTATGAGTCTTAAATTTAGAATCAATAATTCTTATGAATTGTTCTTTTTGAGTGTTAAAGTTGGTATAAACCCCAATAACTCTCTTTGGTGAATGTAACCAATAAATCAGAGAGTCGTAATATCTTTTTTTTAATAAAACTATATGCAACTTGTCTGGAGACATATTCATAATCGTTGAACTTCGTTATAAATTTTATGTTTGTATTATTATGCTTATGTTTTCACCAATCTGGTTACAAGAAAAGTTGCATACATTTTTCAACATATAAAATGGCTAAGGTCTTTAACTATTATTTAAAGTCGCTGAAAATTCAATTTCTTCTTTGGTCTGATGAACTCAGAGAATCTTTAGTGAGACTCGGGAGCAAAGATGTTCGTGTGAAGGGGTCGGACTAGAGAATATTCGTGTGATGCGACAGTGAACAGTAAATTTCTAGAAATGGAAGAGACAAAAGGAATAAATGTTGTAATTATTGATCAATCATTATTTCTTTTCCCAAAAGGGAATGTCCTTTATCACCGTATGAGTGGATTTCTTACCCTTATTATTTGACTATTTGCAAACAAGTTCGTGGGAACTATCATTTAAGTCCTTCAATTCTTATGTGTGCTTTACCTTAGTCCTTAGTCACTAAATACATGGACCTTGACTTTATTTGTGGGCTAAATTACATGTTAAACACCTATATTTTCCTTCTCTTATCATTGTCAATTTCTCTGATTAAGTTGTATGTTCTTGAATGTTTTTTTTAGTCTTTCGAATTAACAATTGGTACTAGAGGTTGTGCGAGATTAGAGGGTGAAACAATTTAAAATGAGTGAAAATAAGACAATAATTATCATTCTTCATTTTGGTGGTCATTTGAGCATTCGAGTGACATAATAGAGAATCTCTTGAAGACTATGAGACTATGGTAAATAATTAAATGAGGTATTGGTAAGCAAATAGATGAAACTTTACTAAATAATAGTCATAGACAACTCGGAGATAAAGAAAGGAAAAATACTATCAAGTGAAATACTAATTGTTTCAAATAGTAGATTTGATAGCTTTTTAGGAGATCTTGGATAGAAGCACTACCAAAATTATTTGGGATTCTCTGGAAAGTAAGTTCAATAAAAATTAAAAGTTTCAAGGAGTCTGACAGCAATACATTGAGATTGGATTTTTAAGTTCTTTAAATTGAGAAAAATGACAAAGTGGATAGCTAATTCTCCAAATTAATGATAGTATCAAAATCAATTAAGAAATAATAGAGAGAAGATGTCTAATTCTAAAATTGTGGATAATATGATGAGAAATTTAACTCATAGATTCACCTACATCACTATATACTTGAAGAATTATATGGCATTAAATAGGTCTAGAAAGAAAGATGATGGAAATGTTTTGAATGTAGAAGGAACATCAAGCATATGAGAGGAACAAGAAGAAAATGGTCCAGAGGGGAAGTGGTGGTGGCATAAGCTTCAATAAAAGTGAGATTGAATGCTATTATTATTATCACAAACCAGGACATTTCAAATATAAATGTCCTAAGAAAACAAAAAGATTCTATTACACTAAAATCAATGATGATGAGGAAGAGGTTCTACTAATGGCTTACATTAAAGATGATGTAACTGAAAAATCAAACGAATGGTTCCTAGATTTAGGATGTGTGTATCACATGTGTATAAACATAAGGATGTTCAAAAAATTTAATCAAAATTTCTCTTGTTCTAGTTAGTTGGGAAACAATAACAAAATTTATGTCCTAAGTGAAGACAAGATAACGTGTCTGGTGAGAATAAAAGTTGAATTGAGAAGATTGAGAGAATATTGATCAAAAATCAACAAAGAGATTTCTAGGTAGTGAAAGTAATCTTTCGCCTCTGATTATTTCATAGGTGTAATTAGACTCTTCGACCTCTTTAAATAGGCTTAGTGAGTTAGTTACAAATTCGGTTACATGAGGGTTTTATTTACAGTTCAGTCCCTATTCTTCTTGTAAAACTTTAATCTTACCCTATATTAATAGAACTTATCATTCAAGTCCTTATTAGTTACATTTAAGTCCCTAAGGAATATATTTCCTTATCAGTGTCCATAATAAGATGTTTATTGTCACTTCTTGATTTAACACATTTCCACTATAGTGTTCGTAGTAGATATTTTTTATTTCTTCTAAAGTATAGTAAAATGAGGATTAAACGTCATATTAAAAGAAGGTACGTGCAATATATTAGATAAAAAAGGAGATAATACACTTAACAGAATGTTCAAAACTCTGTCAGAAGCACTATAAAGAGTAAGAAGATGAATGTTTAATGACTGAAATTGAGAATGCAATCAAGTTGTAGCACCATAGTCTTATGCAGTTACACCATGATGTAATGAATAAGCTAAATAAGAAAGATATGGTGAATGGAATTCTAAAACTCAAAGAGGAAAAGATTGTGTGCAATGATTGTTTGAGTGGAAAATAGACTTAAAAGAGTATGTCAAATAAATCTACTTGGAAAGCAACTAAAACTCTGGAACTGATACACTCAAAACATATGTGGAACTATTAATTTAGTTTGATCCAATGCAAATAGGTATTTCATGACCTACATTAATGATTTAAGTAGGAAATATTGGATATATCTCTTAATCAACAAGTCTGATGCCTCAAATAAATTTACACATTTCAAAACTTTAGTATAAAATAACATTGAGTGCATTATTAAGTGTCGTAAGAACTAATAATAAAGGGGAATATACCACAATACCATTTGATGACTTCTATAAAGGTTAAGGCATAAAGATACGGTTAACAAATACTTACCCACCATAAAAAAACAGAGTGACTCAGAGTAATAATAGAAACCTAATGAATGTTGTAAGATCAATGATATCTTGTAAGAAAATTCCTAACAAATTGGATGGCATGAACCACTTCTATGGGCATGTCATATCCTCAAGATATGTCCTACTTTCTATATTGAAGATACGACACCATATAAAATTAGTAATAAAATAAAGCCTTATGTGGAAGAGTTATAAGTCTATGGAAATATTTCTCACACTCATATACCTAATGTGAAGAGAGACAAGTTGGATGAAATAAGAAAGCTTTGTGTTTTTATTGGAGTAAGTGAGGCAATAAAAAAGGTACAAACTATTTTATTTTGGAACTCGATAGGTGATGGTAATTAGTATGTAGTATTTGAACAAGATAAAAGATGGAATTGGAAAAGTAAAAACTAAAATTGATCAATTTAATGTTAAGAAGAGAAATATAATATGGGATCCAAAAAATGAAGATATTGCAGATCCTAAAATAATAAGGGCTGATGAGGCTGAGTGTGGTCTTTATACTAGTACACAAAGAGAATAAAATGTTGAAGGATATAACATTGTTTTCAGAAGAAGAACTATCTAAATACCTGCTTGGATGGAAGATTACATCATTGGTGAATGATTAAATAATGATAGCATCATAAAGATGGTACATGAAAAAGAAAAGTATCCAATTGAATTGATGATGGTGTAAGGTATCAGACGTGGATTGATGCAATGGGAGAATAACTACAGTATACTGAATCAAATGGAACCTGAACTCTCACTACATTACCAAAACAATCCAAGAAAGTAAGAATCAAATAAATATATAAAATAAAAAATGAGTCGTGAATGATAACCAAGCATAAAGTGTGATTGGTTGCCAAAGGTTACAATCAAAATAAAGGGATTTATTACTTTGAAATGTTTTCTCCAATTGCTAGAATGGGCACTATTGGAATGATATTATGCCTAGAAGCACTGAGAAATTGAAAAATCAATCAACTTGATGTGAAATCAACTTTTTTACAAGGTGACTTAACAAAAAATGTGTATGTTTCACAACCCCAAGGCTATGAAATTGAGGAGAAAAATATTGTATCCATCGGCTTTATAAAAATCTATATGGGCTAAAGCAAGCACCAAGGCTTGGTTTGAAAATAATAAAACTCACTTCAAGAATCAAAACTTACTAAAGCGTCCCAGTGAATAGATATTATTCATAAAAAATAGTCAAAATGATGATTTAACGTTAGTGATCATTTATGTGGATAATATGATATTTATTGAAAACAAAAATGAATGAGGAATATGTATTTATATTAGGGTTAGAGACCGTAGCTTGGTTATCTCGCAAACAACATATAATAGCTTTTTCAACTACTGAAGCTAAATTTATAGCCGCTGGAGCTGGAGCATGTGCATGTCAAGTATGGTGAATGAAAAGATACTAAAAGGATTAGAACACAAAGTGGAGGACTGTAGTGTTATTCAGTGTGACAATAGCTCCGCCATCAAACTATCAAACAAATTTGTAATGGAAGGTGTAACTATATTAACATACAGTTTCATTTCTTGCGGAATCTGACTAAAGGTAGAGAGATCTGTTTATAACATTTTAGAGAAAATGATGAGTTTGTTGACATTATTGTTGAATTTTAAAAATAAAAAAAATAGATATACGAGATGTTGTTGTTAATATAAACTACAAAATATGCAATTTAAACTTAATCTTTTAGGAGAATTATTAAATATTTAATAAAAAATAAAAAAATCATTAAAATTCAATAATCTAATTAAAATCCGTAATTATTTTTGTTAGTGTCAGTTTTATTTATGTTTTAAAATTTTATGACTATCTTGATTTTTAGATTTTTAAATGTTTTTAAGTACCATTAACAATAATAGTCATTATGTACTATAATAATGAAATTATTAATAAATGGATCAAGTTGTTTTAATTGACTCAGTTATTTTAAGTGCGTACAATAATTTTAAATAAATCACGTGTAATATGAAAATTTAAACTAGTTTTTTACCCGATCCAGATCTGAATCAACTGATTCGACTGACATAGCATAGCATGTGATCGGATTACTAAATTGTATTTGTATGGATACAAATCATGTACGTGTTATAAAGTTATTAAATAGGATCAATAATAACAACTAAAATAGTAGACGATAGCTAATGTCGATCAATAATATCGACTAAACTATTTGTGTGGATAGTTTTTTATTTGGATATAGTTGACGGTTTTTAGTTTATAATTTTTAACACCCTTTGGAGGTAAAGGACAAAAGAAAAACTTATTTCTTATAATAAAAATTAAAAAAATATCATTTTTTTATCGAATTCAATAGTTTTTTAACTTTCATTTAATTATTTGAAAATAAATTCAGTATTATCTAAAATCCAATATATTCTCATTTATTACATAATATTTAATTTTTATTGAATATTTTGATTATTTTTTAACTGTAATTATAATTTATTAACCTCAAACCTAAAATCATATGTTTTTTCTCTAAAAATTCAAAAACTTTAAACTTTGAAATCGTCGAGTAGTATGAATAAACTGAACTCTCAGTTAAATTTATGCTTCTCGACGTGCTTTTTTATTATTTGTTTTCATTTTCTATTATTTACAACTCCTCCCACCCTAAAATGAGTTAAATGCGTGTTTTCATGTTATTTTTTTAACATGACATGAACAAGAGTTACTAGGATGGTGGATAAGAACTCAAACCCTAAGTAACTTGTATTGATGTTATGTTCAATAAAAAATAGATTTTAAGGAATGAAGTGGTGGATATGGGTTTTAAATTTTAGTGTTTCACATATGTCGGATCTCGAATTTAATCATTAACTTAGGGTAATATAGTATCGCGAATTATTTACCAAACGCAAATCGTAAATGTATTTTTTAAATTAACACAGATCATGAATTATTCAATGACTTTTAGTTAATTTTTTTTATCTAAGTGGGATGAACTTGTTAAAGAAAATATAGAGTTACCTTATTCATGTGGTGAATATATAATAATATTTAAAAAGTGATGATGAGGTTGTATGTATACTATTAATATTAGATTTTTTGGTTATCAATTATTGATATAGTCATAGTCGTGGATCCAACTTATCCATAAAAATAAAAATAATATGGTTTCATTTTTTAACAACTGAGGAGTTGGTTAGCAGAAAAAACTTTGTTAATGTAAAAAGTAGTTATGGTATTAGTTTCAGTGTCCATAAGAGAAAACAACTTGTTAGTTATTGTTCGTTGGGTTGATGAAATTATAGGTCTTCGGCATGTTCCTCACAAAGTGACAACATCTTTAATATTAGTTTTATCTCGTTACGTGGTAGATAATTATTTTTGCTTTAACTATTTGCATAATACAATAATATATTGTTTCTTATTGTGAGAATAATGTTTCCATGAGATGTCCATTGAGATTTTATGCATCAACTTTACCTCCACCATCATTACTGTCATCAAGAAGTAAGTTTTGCATCATACCGGTGCGAATGTTTTTTACAAAGAAAGTAAAAAAACATTTAGCATTGTATTTTATTGCTAACGAGATACAAAATTATGTAAATTTAGTAATTATGCGACATCCAAAAGTGTACGATCATTTGTAAAGAATGACTATGGTTTAGTTATCTTATATCAGATTTTATATATTTGTTTAGAGAAAACTAATAAAATTATTTATGAAGATAGTTATACTTCGTTTAATCTTGTTAAATGTTAATTTAAATCTATAAAGAGTCTTAATATAAAAAGTCGCTACTTATTCAAATATACTCCCGAAACTAACTTCTCCAAACATTGTTTCATTATATTCAAGTCTAGTATACAAGGTTACACTTGTCATTGAATTTTATTCATTGATAGAACTTTTATGACGAAAAAATACAAATGAGTATTATTGCGTGTAAAGACGGTAAAATGGTTAGTTTATACACTCGAATTGTGAACGTAGTGTATATTTATAATAGTGAATCAATAATTGTCGGTTATAGTATACAAGAAACATAAATATAAAGACTAATGTGAACTTAAAGCTTAAACTATTGGTTATATCAAATGAGACTCGTGAATATATATAAACACTGGTAAAAAGGGAATATTCTTCATGAATAACCACTGTATTTTCCTTATGAGATATGTACTCCCCCTTGATGGTTTTGAGCATCAGTCTCCTCGAGGTTGATGTATTTGTGAACGTACACTATCAATTCAACCATGGAAAGGGGCTCTGTCTTTTTGACCGATTTATAGAAGAAATACTTTGGGAGTAGCCATTGGAAAGCCACAAATTCCTTCAACGAGTAATGCCAATCGATTGGCTTGGTATTAAGGTTGACATACCTTGATATGAAATTCTTTATAGTTTTTTCCCACTTTTAATTTAACGTCCACGGATAGCCGTCCTCTCTCTTTATTTTCTTATTAAAAGACAAACAGGCCATGAAAAGCTTACCTAACTAAGGTAAGGTGTGTACCAAACCCTGAGTTATTTGGTAGAAAAAAAACAAATGCATCAACTTGGAAGTTCAAGGGAACGAGCATCATATCATAGTGTCCTCACATTAAAGGTACTCGATGAGATGTCTGAAATATTACAACTTAATTATATCTACGCCAGTTGGTGTCTGCTTGATAAGGATCCTTGGTGAAATTAGCTAATTTCGTACCCCATTTATGCTAACGAAAGTGGGTTTGCAATATAAGGCGTCAGAGGTTACTGAACAATCATCCTTAAATTTGGCAGTTATCATTTGGGACATCTCTCCCTTTTTTAAATAACGAGCATGAGCTCCTTTTGAGTGGTGTTTGGTTTCATACCGACGGAATCCAGCAGCGGCACTTTGACCTCGCCCCTTTGATCGAGGGTTTCTCTGCTTTAGATTAACCCCCGACTAGTAGAACGGATCCAGGCCGCGCTTTTGGTAGATGATAATCGTGAGATGGCTTTCTTGCTATTCCCTGGCCAAATTATTTTAGGTCTGGCTTCGGTTTTTTCCCCTTGACCGGGTATTTTGTGAACACAATCATATCATCACCTCTTGAGTTGTGATTATTCTCTTTACCATATGTACCAGCTTGCTCACTTGACGTGTTAGGTCATAGACGCTCTCGTTAGTCATGATGACCGAGTTTTTTCTTCCTCATCATTAACTGATGTGATGAACGTAACGTCATCATTTGACATGGTTTAAGGCGTCATGTTTGGCACCTCGGGCTGAGGGATCCCCATCTCGGTCGAGACGTTAGGTTTTGTTTTTCAAGTTCACCTCTCTAGACGAGGTTAGTTGTAAGTCAGATAATTTTTTCACAATCTTGGACATTATTCTTGACCTTAAGTTCATACTCGAAAAATGACGGAGTAGGTGGAAGTTGGTATCTTAGAATGATGTCTGGTCTCGTTCCCAAAAATAGAACTAAAATAGTGGGGCTAAAAACTCATCTAACTAGTTTAACTTTAAAATCGTAAAGTAGAAAATATTAAGGTAAATAATATACCAAGAACTTGAAGAATAATATGAAGAACAATTATATTAATTTGATGGAGAAATTACACTTGATATTTATTTTTATTTCACATATTCACTCTGACTTTCACCCACCTTACAAATAACCCATTTACTCTTTATATAGTAGTCCTTATTTGGAGAGGTCCTATGTAGGTATCTGCCCACTATCGCAACCTTTTTTGGGTCTTTCATATGTTTTTTCAAATAAGGGCACTTATTGTGGTTGTTTGTAGTACGATTTCAGATGATTTATTATTATATGAGATACGATTTAAGTACTTGTCAGGTGTGACATCCATAATGTTAGTGATATGGGCTACAAGAAGACTCATTGGTGGCAGGATTAAATACTAGGCCTAAGTCGCTCGATCTAATGAGGGCTGTTGGCATGCCCTTATGACTAATGATAGATCGATTTTGGAATAAATTGGGTCGGTATAGCATCAGGAAACATTGCATGGTATATTTTTGTACTGAACATTGCATTCTCTAGCTTTTGAGACTTGTTCGCGCAATGTTGGACGACCATGCCTCTTCTCCTAGTCAAGAAACGGTGTATGACCAGAAACGTGGGGGCTTGCCAAATGGCAAAGTCCTTCTTGTTCGTGTAACATTACACAACCACGTACCATTATGCATGGTTATGCAATATTATGCGATAGGTACCTTACGACTTGCCAACCTAGCTAAGTCCCTCTTGGTCAGACATTATTGCACGACCAAGCACGTTGGGACTTGGTCAAGTGTCCAAGTCCCTTATGTTCGTGCCACATTATGCAACCAAGCCTCGTAGGTCTTGGTTGTGCAACATTTCATGTCTAGAAATATTGAGACTTCGCCAATCTGATAATTCCCTCATAGTCACGCAACATTGTGTGACCAAACATTATTATGCTTGGTCGTGCAATGTTGCGCGACCAAGCACATGAAATTTGGCCAAGTGGCCAAGTCTGTTATGATCATACAATGTTTCAGAGTTGGGTACATTGGGAATTGGTCACTCGGCCAAATCCCTTACGGTCGCGTAATGTGGCCATACAAAGTTCCCTTAGACCTGACCGATCATGCATCGTGGAACGCCTATGCGCTAGTGGACTTGGTTAGTTACCTAGGTCTTTGCTAGCCGTGTATCGATGTGCTATCTTGGCATGCGCGCTTTGGCCACGTAAAATTTTATTATGTCTTACGGTCTTATTTAGCCTCTCTATTTATAATTTATTCATAGCGTATTAGACTTTATCCGTAAAATTCACTTTCTGTTCAGACTCAATTAATGGTTTCTAAATAGTCGTTATTATCTATGATGTAGTTATTTTCTTAGGATGTATTATACTATGTGTATAAGTTATCCCATATTTTCTTAACAACTCATCAGTTAGTTTCATCAGTTCTTTGCTTCAAATACTTTTTTGGTCGCACTACAGTAGTGATTTTCCTTTTGTACGAAGCTGTAGATGGAACAAGATATCCATCATTTTTTTTCTTTGAACCTATATTCCTCAATGTTTCATTATAAGTTTTTATCAATTGATTTAAATTTTGAGAATATTGCATCATTTTGTATTGAGGCACTGAATGTTTGATTATCTTCATCTTCTACTAGATTAGGCATGTTACCTCGAGTAACTGGAATTTCTTCTACTACTTCTTTATTTTCTTCTTCTTATTCTTCTAATGAACTCTCTGGATTTTCTTCCACTAATATTTAGTTTTCTTCTTCTGAACTCTTTTTTCTAATTGTTTTCTTAAAGTATTTCTCTTTCAGCATTTGGTAGAGCCAATCCCCCAGCCAAAACCTGCAACAATTATAATATATAACCCTATTAAATATTAATCGTGCATGCTTACCAAATGTGATTCACACATGTTGTTAAGAAAAAATAAGAAATTGATAAGTAATATACACAAATCCTGTAATGTAACGCCAACAATCAGCTCGTATCCTTAGGGCGAGTTCTTTTCTTGTCTTGCCTAAAAACCTTATTGATTCTCATTGGAGCAAGACTCCATCGTGGAAAGGTTTTATACACTCCAATCGCGTATGATCTCATGATAATCAACGATTGTTTTACATGTTTTTGCAAAACTATATTTCTCTTTGTTTCTATTCCTATCTGTTTCAAACATCTTGGTATTAACTCTCCGTTTGCAATTTTTTTTATAAATATTGTGTGTTCGAGAAATAATAGTTCAATATACATATCTATAATATCACGTATGTAACATATACACTTGTTTAAGATGGATAAATTTATTAATATATTTACTAAAATAGAGCAACAAATCTAATAAATATGTGACGACAATCACTTCCTTCGCATTGACTTACAATATATGAGCAACTAACTCAACTACTTCTGGAAAAATGTTATCCCCAAGTGAGGTCAACCATGTTTTGAAACGATATAAAAAATTTGGTACGAATAAGAAATTAGTTGATGTATGACTCATGGAAGTTTACACAAAATTATTACAAATATTCCCTTACCAAGGTATACAACTTGGTTGATTATCTAACCTTCTATAATGGGTTGGTAAGAAAAATAATTAATGATAGATATCGCAAGTGGAGGCTCTTATAATAGAAAAAAGCAATATAATAAGCATACTTATTACTCGAAATACTCTCAAACAACACTTATGCGTCTGTAAAGAAGACTTGAATATATGCAATAAACAATGAGACGATACTTTATGAAAAGATAGTTGCTTTTAAACAACAAATGACCCAACTAAATATGAATATGGTTGGACTACAAGAAGTTGATTCTTACCATCCATCGAGTACAAATCAGTTCATAACATCAGATGATGCGATGTATTGAGAAACTTTCATCAGGGGCAAAAACCTTATTATAACAACAATTTTTATCAAGCAATTCGCATGAAAAATCCATTTTTTCCCTGGAAGAACAATGATAACATATGAAAGCTAGAAGATTTGGAAAATATGGAAAATAAATAAACTTTAGAGGAAAACCTAAGCAAATTCGTTGAATTTTCCGACACTCATTTTGACAAGAATGAATAAAGCATGAAGAATCTATATATTATACATCAAAACCACTAAACATGCTTGAATAATTTAAAAGTTTAAATAAGTCAGATACACTCATGTTGACGTGAAGAAATCGAGGAAACAATATCAAAAATAACCCGATGTAGGTTAATGTAATCACATTGACAAATATGACATACATTGGTAAAAAAGTAGAAAAAAATGCAAAGATGCATGAAGATAATCACAACAAGGAAAGAGGTGATCTCGGTGGAAATATAAAAAATCTTAGATGAGATCACTTTGTCATGACCAAGATGATGATGGTCAAAACCATATAGCACTTTGCGGTGACCACAATGAATTTTTCAGCGACCGAGACTTTGGTGGTCACAGAAAAATGGTATAAAAATAGACATAAGGCCCCACTGATATATTTTTCCACGACAAGGGTGTTGGTGATCGCTACCGAACTGGATTTTATCAAAATATAAGTAAGGATGGTCATGGTCGTGGCGCGAATGTGAAAACACAAAGTCACAAAGACAAACCAAACCCATTAAATTTTAAAATATGCACTCTAAATTATATATCGGTGCCAGAAGAAGAAGCAAGACAAAATTCTTCAAATTCCACAATATGTTTCACAACCTGGAGACCAATATTTCTTTTGATGAATTTCTAGAAAACAAATGCCTAAATATTTAAAGTTTCTCAAAAATATCATTTTCTGCATAAAAAAGTTTAAATACTTTCAAACAATGACACTTACAGAGGAGACAATGCTCTATTTCAAAACAAATTGTTACCAAAACTACAAGATCTATAGAGTTTATTATACCTTATAAATTTGGTGACTAAATTTTTAAAAAATGTCTATGTGATTTAAGTGTTAGAATAAATTTGATGCCTCTTTATATCTATATGAAATAAGGAATATGTGGAATAAAATCTATAATTGATTTTTACTATTAGTTGATAGGTTTTATGCATATCCTAAGAGAATACTAGAAGATTTTTTAAAAAGGTTTACAAATTTATCTTCCCACTATAAATTATAATTTTAGAGATGGAGGAAGATAGAGTTGTACATTTAATTATAAGAAGATTGTTTTTAGTTATTGCTAGGAAAATTATAAATGTGGAGGCTCGAAAACTGAAAATTTGAGTCTGAGATGAACATATAAAATTTAATATTCTCGGAACGTTAAATTCAAAAAGACGATGACTCTTGTTTATTCATTGATGTGGTATAAGAACCAAATGATAAATGAACAGATCAAAAAATTTCTCATCATATTTCAAAAAAATCGTTAATACATTATATACTAGATGAAAAGAGATTAAAAATAAAAAAGTTATGAATTGTATGAAAATGTGAAAAATCTACCAATTCAATTTAGGGATGTACAAAATTCAAAGATGAAGAATAATCTTCAAAACCTGGACATCTAAGTCATAGTCAAAACATCCATCCTTGCGTTTACTGGATGCCTATTTAAATGAACCTAACAATTATCCTCACAGTACTAACGTCTATTTGATTAATGAAAATAAAGAGGAATTGTTAAAGGTGCTAAGACAACTCAAAACATTCATAGGGTTGATGATAACAGACATAAGAGAGATCAGTTCTCATAATCACCACATTAAGCTTTTAATGTACAAAGTAGACAATTCGTTAACCAATTATTAGAGGTGGCTAAATTGAACCCTAAAGAAAGTGCAAGCTTTAAACACTAATCATGGGCTAAAGTGTGAGAGATGTTGTTTCAAGGAAAAATATCAAATCAAGTTAGGCCATTGTATTCCAGAGAATGGGGTTTGCCATGAAAAAGAGAGGTCTGAACCTATGTTACTATCAAGAAGTAGTTGACGATGATATGGTATCTACCTATCTTAAATTTTGACAATTAGAAACCCGACAAGTCGAGCTACTAACTGAAAACAAAACGTTGATTGGGAGGCAACCCAATGTAAAGGTTTTTTTTTTTGTTTTTTTTGTTGCCTTTAGGTACTTTTATGATATTGCATACTTTTGTGCTTGATATATATCAGTACGAACTTTATGACGCTTAATTTTCTACTTGTTATTATTTAATTTAATTTGCTTTTAAATTGTCTCATAGCGGAACCAAAAAACTCTTACAATTCAACCCCAATTTAATTATCTGACTTTGTGATTTCAACCTCACATATATCCATCATGCACTATTGTTCCTTACTCAATTTCTTTTTCTATTTAATATTGAGAACAATATTAGATCTTATGTTTGGGGTATGGGAGATATGGGTAGCTGAGAAAATTTCACAATTTTATTTAGGGTAAGTTACCAATAATAACCTTAGAAAATTAAAAAGTACCAATAACCACTTGGATTTTTAAGTTTACCGATAACAATTTGTTACATAAAAACTTCCTTGAATACTCCTGAAGATACAAATAACGTACAACATTAACAATAAGTTAGTTTTAACCTTCAAAACTTTGTATACTTCAAACCTAACTAAAAAACAATTCCAAAAGCACATATTTTTATTTTTAAAAGACGATCAAAACGAAAACCATGACTGACATATTTTTAAAATATTTTTCCGACTAATTTTACATCCCAAATGCATGTAATTAGGCAACCCTTAAAATAGTAAAAAATGTATAAAAAAAGTTTTTTCAACACAAAAATACACATCTTTTATAAAGTACAAAAAATTAATTGTTTTACATCTAATCAATACTTATTTTAACAAAAACAACTTGTATTTTAATTTTTTTCACACATTTAATTAACATTTATATCCATGAGTGATATATTTTTAAATATTAGTTATTTCACATCTAATTAACACTTATTTATGCAACTATTTTTTTACAACACATTTACACCTAATTACACAACTAGAATAAAGTTGTTTTTTTGCACCCTAATTATGTGTATTTTTGCACCTTTAACACAATCCAAATTAATGTTTGAAAAAGTTTTTTCAATACAAAAATACACTTTATTTAGCAACTACAAAAACACTAGTCTTTTCATACCCAATTAACGTTTATTTTCATAAAAAGAAGTTGTCTTATATTTTTCGAGACTAATTTCGTACCCCAATTACACGTAATTTCGCATCCTTAACAAAAATAATTAAACAAGTTTTTTCAACACAAAAATGCGCATATTTTAGCAACTACAAAAAGGTTAGTTGTTTCACACCCATTAACACTTATTTTCACAAAAACAAGTGTATTTTCTTTTTCCAAACAATAAGACTTATTGCACAACCAAAAGTCATAATCATTTTTGTTCTTATTTTCTCAACACATTTGCATTCAATTACGCAACTAAAACAATTGTTTTTTCATACCCCAACTGAATGTAATTTTGCACTCATAACAAAATTGTATATATTTTAGCAACTACAAAAAGTTAATTGTTTCACACTCAATTAACACTTATTTTCACAAAAACAAGTTCTATTATATTTTTCGTGACTAATTTTGCACCCTAATTACATATAGTTTTGCACCCTTAACATAGTCTAGAAGGTTATCAATACTACTTCAAATTATAGGTTGTTAACCATAAATACTTTTGATTCCGGATGATTATTGGTAAATTACTTTTTATGAGCATTTAGTATTGTTTATAGTATATTCTACTGCTTTAACAATTAATTCAAACTTCTGATTGATTCTCGCTAAAAAAAGTTAATAAGTACATGGTTATATTTTTATTTGATTAGGTCGTCAAAATGTTTGTCTAAAATTTATTTTAAATTAATTATATTACAAATTCACTTTGCGTATAACTATTAACATAGAAACTAATTAACGGATATAATAATTTTTTCTAGAATATAGCTACTATAGATATATGAAAATATATAAATAGATAAAAAATGAAAAATAAATAAATAAAGAGGTTGTATAATTATTTATTGAGTAACCGTGTTTCATGTCTAATTATGAGAAAATTCGAGTAAAAATGGAATATTTTTATGTTAATTATGAGATGTAGCTTGTCTAGTATAGTATTCTAATGAGTATGCGTTAGTAAATCCTTAGGGGTGTTGCATCACCTAATGCTCATAACGAACTGACATGGTTTTCATTGATCTGAATCCCGCTAAAGAGATTAGTTATAAAGCCTAATAAAATTAGACATTACACAAGTCACATGTATGAATAAAAAAAATCATTCATTTTCAAAGTTTAAATGCTTTTGGGTGTTTTATCACCTAATGAGTTAGGTCAATTTACTTGAAAAACATTGATTATCACATAGTAAGAGGGATGATAGACTGTCATTGGTACAGAAGTTATTAGACTCATTCAAATTTACAACAGAGGTGAATATATCAAATTTGGGATGCTAGACATATCTTGATAGAACTTGATCTACTTTAATATCTTTGTAAATTATGAAGACAAAATGTCTGGTTTGTGGTAGAGCACTCATGAAATCCGTATTTTAACCCCAAGATTGAACTCCCAATCACCCCGACTTTTAAAAGCTTTCCTACCATACCAAAATATTTGTTCAATAAAAAAGTTAAAAGAACAATTTTATCATCTATAAAAACAAATATGGATACTTAACAAACACGGAGCAAAACATAATTATTGTAGAACTTGGATTGAGCTCGATATATTGAAAGATCTAATTTATAAATCTTGGCTAGGATTTGATGAAAATGATGGTTCCTTGATTGATATTCAATTTGAAAATTTACATATTTATTTCCCTAAATGTCTTCACTTGGGACACATGTGAACTCTATGTAAAACATTATTATTATCAAATGATAATAATCAGCAAGCTCAATCCAACTTTTTTTTCTTAAAACAAAAAATCAGAAAGAAACATGGGTACTAAAGGTAAAATCAATTATACTAAAGGATAGTAGCCAGGATCCACTAAAAAAACAGAGCAATCAACGAAGAAAAATAAACAACAATAACAAGAAGGAAATGTTCAAATTGCTATAATGCTTGGAAATACTCCAGATGTTCACCACAACTCTAATCACTCTACAACAGATAGATAACGAAGATAAGAACAATGCAGAATTAAATGATTTTGAAATTCTGGATGATGAAGAAAAGTCTCATAATTCTAAATCAATTGGTAGTGTTCTATTATCTTCAATACTTAGAGAAATAGGTGATGGTAAAGATTTTAAAAAGTTCCTAAGTAAAAAAGTTAACAAATTGAAACTAAAATCAACTAAAGGCTTTGTATCTAACAAAGCTGTCCACCTTAAGGAACGATCAAGGTATCTGTCTAGATTCTCTAAGTGACTATAAATATTCTTAACTATAATGTTAGAAGAATTAGTAATATAGCTACTACAAGAATATTAAACTCAATAATAAGAAATGAAAACATATCTTTTGTACTTATCCAAGAACAAATGATAAGTTTTGGGAAGCTTCTAAAAGTATCTAAAATCCTTAGGTTATAGGATATTTTAGCTATTTGTAAAGATGAATTTAGTGTTGATATTGTCATGATTCATTAGAAATTATTTCATGTTAAAGATATACACAATACTATGGATAAGATGTTTTCCATTACCATTGTATAAGCTAAATGCACAAGGACCCAAATATTAAAATTGTGGGAAAATTTAAGGAATCTAGGTGATATCTCAATCGAAATGTCTAGTTATAGGAGATTTTAACGTTATCTCTAATGTTCAAGAACCACTAGCATACACTTCATTATGTTAGAAAAGCCTTGATAATTCAACAATGTTATACTTGATTTTAATCTTGAAGATGTAGGTTATACAAGTTTAAAATATACATGAACTAATAACAAGAAATGGAAGAGGCTCGATAAAGCTCTATGCAATTCAGTATTGTCCTTCTATTTTGATGACACTAAAATTAAACACATGGTAAGGGCATGGTCTAATCATACTCCAATATGTATCTCTTATCAGTTGGAACTAAGAAACTAAAGTCATGATTTAAATTCAAAAACATGTGGGTAATGAACCATGAATTCCTTGATATGGTTAAGCTTAATTGGGAAGCTTATACAGAACGACCTCTTATAAATCAATTTTGGAACAAGGTCAAAAGATTAAAACATAAACTCAAGGCTTGGAATTTGGATGTTTTGGAAATATTTTGATGTCCGTATTCAATTTGAGGATGAAGTTAAATGTTGGGAAAAAACTTTTAAAAAATCAAAGAAGATCGAATATAAAGAAAAAACTATTTACGGTTCATGCTCAACACATTCAGTTGCTAGCTATGAAGGAAGTTATTTGGGAGAAGAAAGAAAGCAACACAAATTGGCTTAAGGAAGGTAACAAAAATACTGTTAGATTCCATCAATATGTTAAGAGGAAAATAAGGAATAACAAGAGTAAAGGACTATTGTATGACAACTCATAATCAAAGTGAAGATTTGGAATTATAAAACTTTATTATTAAACTAATCAATGAAAAATATAATTGAAGACTTTTGAGGTTACCTACTGGAAATAAAATTCATGATATAATCAAAGTTCTCAACCCAACAAGTGTTGTTGTATTGATGGTTTCAATGGTAAGTTCTTCCAATCCCGCTGGAATATTATATCAGATGATCTATGTGATGTTATAAATTCTCTATTTCTTGGACATATTGTTCCTAAAGACATCTTTTTTACTGCTATTAGTCTAATCCCTAAGATAAATGCTCCTCAAATATGGAAAAAATATAGGCCAATTAGCTTATGTACCTTTCTTAATATAGTCACTTTTAAAATCTTAATGATAGAATTTTTCTACTACTCCCTAAATCATTTCTAAGGAGCATGGTGGGTTTGTTCATGGTAGAAATATACCATACTTTTAGCCCAAAATATCATACATGATTTAAATAAAAAAGTAAGAGGAAGAAATATTCTAATTAAAGCGGACATATCTAAAGATATTGATATGCTGTCTTTCAATTTTATTTTGAAGATTATGCAATTATTGTGTTTGATATAAGGTTCCTAGACATAAGAGCTAAATGCATTAATTCTATTAGGTTCTCTATTATAGTAAATGGTGAAGTAAATGGTTTTTTAATCTTCAAATGGTGTGAGGCAATGGTATTCACTACTCCCAATCTTCTTCATCATAGTAGAGGAATATTTAATTAGCAGACTTAAAAACCTCTTTGATAATAGGAATGAAATGAGATTTAGCATTATGAGTTGAATTGTAGTACCTTGTTTAGCGTTTGCGGATGCTTTTATAATATTCACAAATAGATCTTCATCAAGTATAAAAATATTAGAAAAGTTTCGGGAACAGAATCAAAATATCTCAGGAAAAATGATAAATAAAGAAGAAACTTAAATTATAACTCTTAATATAACATCTCAACTGAAAACTAGAATAATTGGCTTTCATTTTGGTTTTCAACTAGGTATATAGCCATTATCGTATCTAGATATTACTACCCACCTAAGAATCAAAGCTAGTCACTTTGATGATATAATGACTAAAGTAAGGAACAAAATCCTTGGATGGGATAATATTCCATTATTCTTTGGAGGAAGATTGACTCTAGTTGAATCTATTTTGATAACTATTCGAGTCTATAATATGAAAATTAGCTTCATCCCAAAAATGTTATAGATATAATAAATAAATTAGGTAATAAATATCTTTGGGATTTGATTGAAGCAAACCAAACAGTCACCTGGACTAAATGGATTAACCTATGTGAGTCGTATAAAGAAGGTGGCCTAGACATAAGGAGGTTAGAGGATCTAAACAATTCTTATTCTATTAAGTTATAGCTCAAGTTTAAAGAACATAAAACCGTATGGTCTAAGTACATGTATTTAATATATTGTGGCTCTTATCACCCTGTGCAAGACAACTACTTAAAACAACATTAAATATATGAAAATAGTTAATAAATATATGAAAACTTGTTGAAAATCATATATATTGGAAACCAAAAAGATGTGATCTTAAGTTTTGGTTTGATAAATGGCGCTCTATTAAGCTTTTGATTCAGTTATCAAAGGTATGAAGGTGGTTGGCTACTTGAAACTAACAATTGGTACAAAATAATAAAAAAAACTTATTCATTTTGGAATGAAGATGGTTGGCTACTTGAAAACTTGGAAAACGATGTCCTACGTTCTGATATTCAGAACATTGAAAATATCAATGTTAAGATCACTGAAGAAGATAAAATTACTCGGTCATTATAATGAAATGAAAATTTCTCTACAAAATATACATCGAACAAGCTGAGATACACTAGAAACAAGTCTAACTTGTTTTAAAAGATATGAAATAACATAACCGCCACTTAATTCTCATTCTTTCTATGGAGGCTCCTAAACCAATTGATACATATAGACTTCATTCTTCAAAATATAAATCATTATTTAGCATCAAAATATTAATTCTATGACAACACAAAATCCATTAATCGTCTATTTGTACAATCCAATAATTTATAGCAGGTTTGGAGTTAGTTTGCATTCTTAACATAATATGACTTTAACACATCTCATACGATGTTGGTTTTGGTCTACGAAAAACTATATACATACTTGTACCATAACTCTTCCAGTTATTTGTTGGGTCATTTAGAAATTTATAATAAGATCAAAACTACTATTTTATCTCTATTATTAATAATATTAAGCATATTATCATTGTTTATATGGTGCTAACATGGTTAACATGTACCATTGTCTAAGGACTTTAAAGCTTCCCCATAGATATTGTCTAAGGACTTTAAAGCTTCCCCATAGATTGGTTGTTTTAACCATTTAGCTAAGAAAACAATAGTATTATCCTCAATTGGAAACCTCCATATGGTATTAAATATGTTAGGAATATGGGGGTCCTGTCCGGTCCGCATATACCGCCTCCGTATATAAGTAAGAACACAACCGATCTCAACACTAGTATGATATTGTCCGCTTTGGCACCCGAAAGCCCTCACGTCTTTGCATTTGGTCCACTACCAAAAGGTCTCATACTAGTTGAGGTATGTTCTTACTTATATACCATTGATCCTTCCCATGCTTAACCGATGTGGGATGTGGGACTTTGGTCGCCCCTCTAACAATTCCTCCTCTCGAACAAAGTACCACTTAGCCTCCTCTCAATTGACTTTCATCCGCTCACTCTAATTAGAGATTGCTCCATCTGAGCAATAGAGCTTTTTATAGCGGATCCATCTACTCATTGGACCATCCTGTGCTTGTTCCCTAGCTCCACTATCCACTCAAATCAAGTACCACCGCTTGATGAGTCATGGACGCTCTAGCTCCACTATCCACTCCAATCAAGTACCACCTGCTTGATGAGTCATGGACGCTCTAGCTCCACTATCCACTCCAATCAAGTACTACCGCTTGATGATTCATGGACGCTCAGAACTAGGATGTATAGAGTAGATCATTCACACCTTGAGCATGACTACTGGTTCATCATGTTCCACGTGTTGGGAATATGGGGGTCCTGTCCGGTCCGCATATACCGCCTCTGTATATAAGTAAGAACACAACCGATCTCAACACTAGTATGATATTGTCCGCTTTGGCACCCGAAGGCCCTCACGGCTTTGCATTTGGTCCACTACCAAAAGGCCTCATACTAGTTGAGGTATGTTCTTACTTATATACCATTGATCCTTCCCATGCTTAACCGATATGGGATGTGGGACTTTGGTCGCCCCTCTAACAATTCCTCCTCTCGAACAAAGTACCACTTAGCCTCCTCTCAATTGACTTTCATCCGCTCACTCTAATTAGAGATTGCTCAATAGAGCTTTTTATAGCGGATCCATCTACTCATTGGACCATCCTGCGCTTGTTCCCTAGCTCTACTATCCACTCAAATCAAGTAACACCGCTTGATGAGTCATGGACGCTCTAGCTCCACTATCCACTCCAATCAAGTACCATCTGCTTGATGAGTCATGGACGCTCTAACTCCACTATCCACTCCAATCAAGTACTACCGCTTGATGATTCATGGACGCTCAGAACTAGGATTTATAGAGTAGATCATTCACACCTTGAGCATGACTACTGGTTCATCATGTTCCACGTGTTGAGAATATGGGTGTTGTGAATATGGGGTTCCGCATATTCCACCTCCGTATATAAGTACGGACACAACCGATCTCTACACTAGTATGATATTGTCCGATTTGGCACCCAAAGGCCCTCACGGCTTTGCATTTGGTCCACTACCAAAAGGCCTCATACTAGTTGAGGTATGTTCTTACTTATATACCATTGATCTTTCACATGTTTAACCGATGTGGGATGTGGGACTTTGGTCGCCACTCTAACAAAATATAAATTGAATATTCATGGTTCTTGCAATATGAATGGTGAGTTTTTGGTGGAGGGCTTATTAGAAATTATAATGGAGATGTAGTGGCTTCTATGAAAAAGAAACTCCAATCATATATGAAACTAGGGTTCTATTTGAGAGAATAATAGATTTTAAGAAAAAGACTATTCGCAACTTTGAAATTGAATCAGATTCTTTAGTTATAATTGAAATGTTGGCAAAAGGTAAAGATCTACTGTACCTAAGATCTTTTATTATCTGGTGTACGAATGTGATTATTTCATCTATAACTTTTAGGCATATATTAAAAGAACAAAATCGCAAACCGAATTATTAAGTGGACATCAAAATATAAAATGAAAACCAACCAAAATCAAGCTATAAGGACAATAATATTTTTAAAATATTTAGGTCTTAAATATACAAACAAAATACAATTAAATATCTACCGTACATTATACTTTTTATAATTGTTATTTTTCACTATTTATTCTAACGATCACATCAGGGTAAGCCTGACTTCATTATTCTTGCAAGAGTTTATTTTGCAGGAACAAGAGTAACTACATGGGAAAACGAATTCAATCTAGAAGAACAATACCAATACCTGAACAAGGATATACATATTGAATCCACTATCATGGATGGTCCGGATGCTTGTTCAAATCACAAACAATGATGGATCCAAAAACACTAATCTGGATAAAACTATAAAATATTAATAGCTCTAAGTTCAGATGATTTTATCAAATAAAATAAAAAAATAAAAGAGAATATAACAGAGAAGTTAACTAAAACTGGTTGAAATTGAAGAAGACACAGAGAAAAGCCTCTTACCCAAGCCGCTCCGAGAATTCTATGGTTGAAGAAGTGTAAAGTTGTGTTTGCTTCGTCGTCCTTCTTTATACTTCTCTCCAAATTTGTTTTGTCTAGCTATCACTTTTCAAATACTTGGAGATTTATAATTCAATCTGGCACCTGATTTTCCACCAAATTCGTTAGGACAATGGGTCCTAATAGTGTATTAGATTTGGGTCAAGCACAAGAAGGTTTTCTTTTCAAATTAAGAAAAGGTTTTTTGAATTAAAAAAAAAAATCTATAATTTTATTTAATGAGAGTTAAGATTTTATTTATTAGACGGTAGAATTTTATTTTTAGAAAATATAATTTCAAAAAACTCGTTAATTTTTCTATAAAATAAAACACCTGCCTCCAACACACAATAGACAATGCAAAGTACACAAATTCTAGAATTTTCACCGTCACATTTGCTTTGGTTCTTAAAATTATGTTCAATAAGAGTATATTTTCTAGATTTGTTGAATTTATATAACATACTATTTTTTATTATAATATAATAATTTGATTTTTATTTTTATTTTATTGAACATTTTTTTAATATTGGTTGAATTATTAATATCTGTGATTATTTTTTGTTTTAATTATTTGAGACTACTATTGGGTTGAATGAATAGTGTGCTACCGTTATAGTCGTAAAAATATGAACTAGGTTCTTAGATATTATGATTCAATTATATGAGCTAGGGACTAAAGATATAACCAACCGTACAAGAAGGTTAGTTGTACGAGATCGAAAGATGATCACAACATTATGAAAGATAAGTTGATTTTAAAGAAAGTTGATAAATTAAATTAGTTAAGTTTTAATATAAAATAATAATAGAATTATGTTTACATGTTCAATAACCCTAGATTATTCAAATTATTGATAAACCCTTAATTTTATATTTGATAATTATTTCTGTAATTTGAAGTAGAATAAAAACCACACCATAGATCGTGTAGATAAAAAATTCTACATTACTGTTTGTATTATATTACTGCAAATTTATGTAGACTTGTATGTAGAAAAATAAAAAAATCGATATGGTTTGATATTCGATTCTCTTAATACTCGTAAAACTACAACATAAATCATATGTTTGTGATTTTTGTATCATGAACTTACTTCCATTTAACCTTTAATATACACAATCCTTAACCGAATTAATCTCAAATTCAAACGAGACTTGGAGTTATTAGTACCATTGTCGAGAATCTCGTTTGAGCCCATAAATGGATTGCTTAAGTTTGTATACCAATTACTTTGAATCACCTATAACAAATTACTTAGGTTGCACAATATGTATCGTTTACTCATTGTTATCATTAAAAATGGTTTTAATATCAATTTGATAGAGTTTTAGATCAGAGTGCGCAACTAATATCGTGACAGTCTTAAACAAATTATTCCGATGATACCAGAGAGAATGTCGATTTAAAGTCATTCATTTCATGTTGAGTATAACATTTTCAAAAGTGTTCGCTTAATGTCTTGTCGCATTACCATTGAAGCCCTTTTGGTTTTGTAAATCCATTTACAACCAATCGACTTTTGTTCTCCAAATATTGGAACAAGCTCTCATATGGTGTTATCTTGGATTGATTTATACTCTTATTTTATAGTGTTTATCCACAATTAAAAATTAAAAATCTTCATGTTTCACGGAAACACCACAGACTATTTATCGTCACAACACATGACTCTTCATGTTCTTGAAGATATATTACATCATTTAAAGATATAACATTCTCATTTTCTCCTATAACCTTTCTCAAGAGTACTACTACCATAGGCTATACTTCTTGAAGAGGTATAGTTTTTACTTCATGAAGAATGTCATTTGTTAACTTGTGAAATATTAGAATTCTCTTTAGTACCTTTGTGTTCTAATATTACCATATATGTATCCTAGTTAAAACCTTCAAGCTGAACACTTGTTTGGTTTGTGTATCTTGATGGTTTATTCGGTACCGAAATGATCCATATTGGAACCAAGTCATCTTATGCATAAGTATTTTTGTTAGAACCTTCATAAATCGATATATATTTTTGTTAAAATAAATATTAATTCCTAAACTCTTCATGCACCTCCTTCCATAAAAATCAAACTCAACAACCTCAACGGACTTTTTTATTCTCATCTAAAAACTATTGCTACTGAAATGATCATAAAACTTAAATCTCTTGAAACTCGTAATAAAAATGAAAAACAACTAACTTTTTTAGATCCAATTTCATTTTATTCATCTTAGAAACATTTTCTTTATATGGACATCCCGATATATGTCAAACTCAACAACCTCAACGGACTTTTTTATTCCCATCTAAAAACTATTGCTACTGAAATGATCATAAAACTTAAATCTCTTGAAACTCATAATAAAAATGAAAAACAACTAACTTTTTTAGATCCAATTTCATTTTATTCATCTTAGAAACATTTTCTTTTTATGGACATCCCGATATATATCAATACTTCTAGCTGTGCGCCCAGTCCAGACCTCATATGAGATACATATGTTTTCCTTGTGCAAACTCTATTAAGAATGTACCTTACATATTTTATGGCCTTACCCTAGAGTGAGAGTGATAGATTTGAATGAATAATCATACTTCTCATCACATCCTTAGCCATATGGTTTCAACTCTCGGATACTCCATTCATGCTTGATAACCCGATAATTGTATATTAAGCGACTATACCACATTCTTCTTGATATTTACAAAATGTTTCTTGATGTTGTTCACTTTATGTTATAGTATTCACCATTATGGTCAGATTCAATGCGCATAATGCTCTTACTTAGTTGTTTCTCAACTTTGGTCTTAAAATTTATGAACTTGTTTAGGTCTTCTATTGTTTTATAAAAACGGTAGAGGTACTCCTCACGAGATAAATATATAAATGATATGAAGTACCACTGCTCATTCAATGATTCTTTCGCGAATAGACCCTATATACTAGTATAAATCAATTTTAAGACTTTTCTTGCTCTATGTGTCCCTAACTTTTTCATTTTTGTCTATATACCTTTGATACATTTGATACAAGTATTGAAACGTTTGTGCCAGATATTTGTTGAATATTTAGTTTTTCTAATATTATTGTGTGTTATTTTTGTTTCTGTTGATTCATTGTGGTTCTCAATTGTATTTAATAATTACAACATATCATTCATTTGCAAACATCTACTATCAACTACTACATTATTATGAGAAATTGTTAACCTATTACTTCCAAATAGACATAGATAACACAAATTTTTTAAAACAAAAAAAAGATATCAAATTCCTTCTAAATAAAGGTACAACCCTAACATCTTGTAAAAATAACATATTCCCACGAGTTAAATACATACATGTATGCCTTGTACTTTTCACAATTCTTTTTATAAGCCAGTTACTTTTGCAGAAGGAACATCAACCATTTTTTGAGTTTTTTTTGTTTTTTTTGCTTAAACCAGATGTTTTCCCACCAAAATTTATATTTAGACATCCTCCTTTGTTGGAGATCACCAAATTTATATCAGCATATTCATCTTTTAGTCTTTTCTTTTCTTTTGTAATAAGATAAATTAATTTACTTATTGTTAACTTCTCATGCAAACAATTCTAAGTAGATTAAAAATACATATACTTAACATGAGGTGACAAGGAATACAACTTGACCACACATTCTAGAGGGAAATAAATATTAACATCCATTGTCTTAGTGTCCATCATCGAAATCCGAAGAATGTGCTCTCCTATATACCATTTGTTTTTTTTTACTTTATTGTTGATATTTTGTTCATTAATCTCTGCAATTCTATTTTTTCATTCTTGGTAAAGATCTTCTCAACCTTTGTTAGAATTTGGTAGCAATATTGATCTTTGTTAGGTTAATCCCATGAAATATTGTTGGAATATCTTATTGTACCAAAGTCCACACATAATCTATTGGACTTATTACATGACTTCAATTCTTATCTATATTTCTCAGCACATGCTTCAATAAGGGGCATGGGTTTTTGTACCATTAGTGCGCAATCATAATCATGAGACTTGAGATATAATATCATTTTATCTTTTCCTTGGTCAAAATGTGGCTAATTTAACATTAGAGGTTTATTACCCATTGGGTTGTACCCTATAGTAGTATGATATATAAGATTAACACTCATTGGCATAAAATTCTTATAAAACAATATTTAAATATGATATATTACATGTAAATCATAGCATACATCTTCAATAAGGTGCATTTAGGAATACATATAAACTTGTATTTTATGACTTGGATAAATTATTATTTATTTATTTGTAATAGTTCCACTTATAGTGAAACCTTCATTTGAGAAGATTTTTATTTTTTTTAATTTAAACTTTAATCACCAATTCATAGATTTTCGTCTTTCATTCACGATTAAATATGTCAAACATTGGCCTGTTTTGCTAAAAATGATTACAAAAGGATTAATCAATCAAATGTCTAAACCCTAGGTTCTTCAATTCATCAACAACCTTTCTTTTGGTTGACACATTGGATTTATAATTCACCTATTGTAGTCAGAAAATCCTTACTCATGTAACTCTATTTAACATGTAACACTTCTCAATCAACCATGTACATAATAAAACCAAGTTCAAACAAATCATGTATTCATTAGTCTGTAGGAAGGAAGATCCTAACTAAGCACCCACATAGGTGCGCGACTACAACGATGCATTTTTTGTTACATCAATATGTGTTCATCACGGAAATAAATGCCTTTGTCACGGGAACAAACTTGTTTAATATGAAAACATCGTAAGGTTGTTGCCGCAAACAACTGATGGATAGTACTCGTTTGAGACAACATCAGGGGTTGCCACAATGACCTTGTACTTTTTATTCGAATGTTTCATTTGATTTAGGATTTGTTTGTCTTAAAATTCCTTTTTTAAGCAGCAAAAACTCCTTAATTTGGGCCTCCAAATTAATTTAAACTCAAAACATGGAACCATAATCATGCTTATAAACAAATCAACCAAAAATATATGTTTTTAAATCCTATATTTATATACTAACCATCTCAAATAACAATTCTTTTAAATGGTATGGGTCTTTGTACTAAAATTTAAATGTACATGTTATTCAATTGATCAAACATACAATTCTACTAATCGAGGTTTATGGATAGATTTTGATACCAAGTGACAGAATAAATTAAATAGCTTAATTTAGTAATGTATTTTAACCGAAAAAATAGGTTTATATATCGATTAGATTACTTGAAAATACAAAATAACTTAATTTTATATTAAACATTTATTTTTAAATATTTATCTTGTGTATATTAAAGATAATTTTAGTATTATTAGTAAAATTTATAGGTTATGACCATTTTCATATGGTTAATTAGTAACCACTGGTTTATTTTGTTAATAAATATAATTTCCATCTTGATTTATTAATAAAAGTGATAATACATAATTTAATAATTGCTTTTTTGGTTTAATGTTTAAGAAAAAATATTCAAAAGCAATTTTTATGGTCTACGTTTTTCTAAGTACTTATATATAAACATATAATCTAATTATATTTGATATATTTGTTTAAGTTTAACTGTTTTTTATCGTATTATATAAATTTTATGATAATATATATTGGTCATAAGTGTATTAATTGTTTTTTAAAATTTTATTTTTTGCTCCCTCTTAACATAATATATATATATGTGAAATATTTTGATATGTGAATATTTATATTTAATTTATAATAAATCCCACGAAAGGGTAGGCAAAAGATCCAAGGAAGTCGTCAACGGTAGCGAGTAACGAACATGGCCAACAACGAGAGCAGAGGGTTTTTTAAAGACAAAAAAACATACAAGTATGTAAATTTATAGAGAAATTATACACACCATCAAATCTTGGTGTCGTTGAATCTGAACGGTAGGTCCAAAATACTGTAAGAAATCGTAGAGGCAATGGTAGGAGGGGAACAAAACATTATTTCATTTATCTCCCACCAGTCGTGGTAAATGACCATGCCACAGAAAGAATGCCCAAGATGACGGTTTTGATGAGAAAACCAATTGTCGTTTTGCAAACCCAAGAATGCTAACATCGAGCGTTGGTAGGGAACTTCAGGTTGGATCTAGCACATTTTCATAGACTATGAGTGAAACTACAGTCATAGAGAATATAAGCAATAGTATCAGGGTCAGAATTTCATAAGACACAATCTGGTCGGGCAATTAAACCCAAACTCAGAAGCGTGTCTTGAGTGGAAATATTGTCATGGATTACAAGCCAAAGAATAAATTAGTGATGAGGAATGTTAAACTTATTTCAAACTAGCTCAACCCACCTTACAATTAGGGTGGACGTACGACTGACGTTATAGGTATTCTTGATCGTGGAGTTATTATTTCCAGTCTATGCGATCTAATAGTGAGTGTCATTGAAGATTATATTCAATGGAGGTAGAGAGAGAATGAGAATGTTAATCTCGGAAGATTAATGTGATTCATTACTCTCACTGATCTGATATTAGATGGTCAGTTTCAGTAACCACTGATGATGATATTAGATAGCTTGAGATTTTTCTTGAGGCTAGAATAAGTTATGATAGTTTTACCATGATATTTTACCATAGGGTTAAAGCTGAACTACGGATCATACCATAATAAGATATCCAAACCATTTCCAATAATCACCATGTACAAATTACTAGCCATAGAAATAAAAAGTAATCTTTTCTTTGAGTCGAAGAAGGGGATGAACCAAGATCTAAATCAAAATAATTATTTTTTTTTGGATTTAATCGAATCCCACTAGATAAAGTATTTGTTATTATTAATTATAGATCATATATATGTAAGGGCGGTCACATGATTCCAAGTTTTTAGATCTAGAGTCCCGAAACCACCCTACATCAAGAGAGTGGTAACATTCGACCATGCAACCTTAGCACCGTGAATCCTTATTTCGGGCCCGACCCAAAAAACTGACGCGAGTATTGGAACAATTTTTTGAGAACCCTAGAGGGGAAGATAAAAATAGACGATTAATATAACTGTCCCACGAATAAGACAACCAATATAAGACGGGGCCTACTCGTGTAAGATATGTGCTTAGAAGTCCAAGAGTGGATAATAAAAATAATTTTATGTTGAACAGAACGTCAATCTGTGTGGGTGACACGCCTAGTACGAAGAAAGACACCCTGATACTTAACATGAATGATACATTTCTTGTATTCTAAAATTGAAATGAGATCCTTACGAATAAAGGAATTGAATCCGCAGAGGAAGATTTTATTTTTTGCGGGGCTCACTTGGAGGCCTGAAGGCGAAAAACATTATGTATACCTCTTTAATAAGAAGGAAGAATGGGATGTCGTCATGACCGACTTCTCAAAATAATATATTACTATTTAAATATATCCTAAGCAATCATGCAACTCTTTGAAATTTTTAAAAATAATATATTATTTTAAAACAAGTATATTTTTTTAAAAAAATGATTTTAAATTTATCAACTACAAATATATACAACAAAATAAATCATAACTAAATTTCAATTATTGATTAATATAATTGATTTTAATATTATTATTTTAATACTAATAAATTATGAACTCATCTAATTAATTTTAATAATATATTTTTAAACATATTAAAACATGTAATAAAAATAAAAAATATTAAAAAATATTTAATTCACGTATGTACCATAATTTTTATAACTATAAAGTTTATAATATTTATTTTATGTATTTACACATCAAATCTTTTAATGAAAAAGCATATCCATTGTAATTATAGATTATGAATAACCCGCATGATGTAAACCAGGTTGGACTTTTTATCATCCTTAAATAAAACAAAAAAAAAGGTAAACTAAAAAATAAATTCTACTTAGTTTTGTGAACCTATATATTTGGCACGATTTGCTTTAGCTAACAAAACATTTTAAAATATATTAAAAAAAACACGATCCATTTATACAAAAGTACGTCGAGTTTTTTTAAAGAGCCATCATCCGTGTCTTTGAAAAAAAAAGTCCAAATTCGTTGAATCTACACCTATAAATTTCATTTAAATGCTTATGTTCATTATTTTTCTTTCATCACCCTCTTTACAGGTTTATATATTTGTTGAGGAGAAACTTTTCAAAATCTACATATTTTTTATCTTTAGTTTTCACCCCTCATGTGGAGTCTTTTTTATTCCTCCAACTGTTGCTTTCAACATTTTTTTCACCGTTTCTAAAATATTTTTAAAGCAAAGCCTTCTCGAGCAATCTTATTCTTGATTACAAATTCTTGAACAAAGATTACACTTTTGGCATCTTTTTTGTCGTGGTCGACAACCTTATTTCTACATTTGCTTCGATAGGTTATTAGTTTTTTAAAATTTTATATTAGTTTTTATAACAAATTTAGGAATAATATTCCTGAAGCAGATATTTGTTGGGCTCCAATAGTCCTGTTTTTTATTTATCTATTGATGCTATCAAATCTCATCTCCCATGTGGACCCTTACACATCCTCGAGTCTTTCAAGTTACACCATATTAATGGCTGTTTTTTTGTTTTTGAAATCAGCATGTTATTGATATTCGAATCAGTTGGCGATTCTAATTCTCGTAAAAAGTTCCTACCAAGTGATCTCTCATGCCTTAACCAAAGAGAGTTAAATGACATCTATAAACGTGTTACCAATTCTCATGACAATCTCATATTTTCTCAGCAGGTAGTAGTAGGCAATGACCACATCAATATTTTCCTTATTGAGGTTGGGATTACAGGTTCCAATAACTATATGTTTTTAGTATAGACAAATAATCCATCTTCAAGCAGAAGTCTAGACTGACCTTGCTTAACCTAGGTGATTGAAACTCCAAGTTTTTTCATAATAGTATTAAACTCTCTATCGCTTGGAACAAGATTGTCTTCATCAATGACTATTAGGGCCACCGTTTCTCAAATCTTCAAAGGATGGCTAGCATCTTCGCTAACCATTTCTCTAACCTTCTGGAAATTAACAACCCTTTGACTGACCCAAGCCTGAATAGAATCAAAGACAGTATCCCCTCCAAACTTAGTTATACTGGTAAAACCTACATGCTTGTCTAATGAGTAATTAAGGGATCAAAATTTTGATAGTACCAAGGTTCGTGGACTTGGGTTCAATGTTAGTTTTTTTTCAAATTATTATGGGACATAATTGCCCTAAAATTCAATAACATAATCCACAATTTTGTATGGTTCAGTCGTATGGATCCAAGTTGGAATACGATGTTCATCACCATCATTCTTAAGTCAGATAACCCCCCCCCTCCCTCATTGATTTTAGACCATTGTTTGTTCCATTTTCATTTACAAAGTCAATTCTAATATTCTTACTAACATGATCAAGGAATCTTTTCTCTATCTCTTCTATCTTTCTCAGTCGGTATTCATTTTTGGCTCAACTATCTCAAATAATATACTTCTCTTCTAAGATCTACTCAACGGATACCATACCAATCGTAAAGGGTCGCACATGGATCTTAAGATTGATCTTATGAAAGTGTTCAATAATTTTTGTTTGCACCTCCTACTGGACATCCTCTTTCTGATAAATTTTCCAAATCGAATGATTCACTCGATTATCTAGTGTATCTCAACCCTTTCTTACTTGATTAACATAAATAACATTCCATTTGGTTCATTACATGGAGAAATACGACTTAGACAATGAAACGCTTTTCCTCCTTTCTTTATGTCCTCATCATGCAGGTTCTGTTAAGTATCCTCAAGTGAAAACGATCAACATCCCTCATTTGGTTTCCACTGGAAGTGTCATAAGCTTAAAATTATTAACCTCTGCTTTGATGATTATTTAATAAATTTTGTGTCAGGCCTTTTCCTTAATTCCATTAAAAGTCACATATACATCTGCAGAGTTTCTGAATCGATTCAACAAGAAATTGTTTCCTCTTTTAGGTTCGAGGTTGGTATCCTTTCAGTCCGTTATATTGGGAGATGTTTTAATCATCTCATACATTTCCCATAATGACTGTAAAACTCTGTTCTATAAGATCACAAGTCGTATTAACTCTTAGACTTCCAAACATCTCTTTTATCTTGCAAAACTGTAACTCATCAAATTTATCCTCTTCACGTGGAAAGTCTTTTGGTCTTAAATGTTTATCATTTTTGTTATGGTTTATGAAGATGTTTTTCAACTCTTTCTTCGTTTCCTTTGGACTAGCCCTGAGATGAAAACCACGGGCTTTAAAGCGATCTTAGGTTTCTCGACCTAAAATTCTAGAATTATGAGGTATTCTTCAAGAAATTATGCTCCATCTTGAGTGAAAACTACTTCTCAATTTGGTTTAATTGGGTCATCAGCAAAACACTAAAAAATAAAAGTCTTCGAAACCTTCACAATGACTCTTCCTCTACCAGGGGATGGAGGAATATCGTGAACCTTAAAATATTTGGCTCTTATAATATACAAAGCTGATATTGCCAATAGAGCCTCCACTTTCCTTTGGTATGATCATTGGCTCTTTCTAACTCAATAATTAACCTTATGGTTATAATATTATTCGATTTTCTAGAATGTTCAGCAAAACAAAAGTATGAGATATCATCACCGACGACGCCTAGAAATGACACAAACACATCTATTCGGGTAGACGATTGCACCAAACTCATTTGCTTGAAATCAGTAACACTATCAACCTCTTCCCGCGATCGTGGGAACGATGTCAAGCTTTGGATCCCTAACCAAAGAAGGAAATTCAAAATAAGTAATTCTTACCACTTTTAGGCCTTCGGCGCCCCAAGTATCTTGGACCAACCTAGTTTGGAACAAGCATAATATTCTCATAGATTTATTTATCGTATGGCTAGATATTCGTGGGAAGCTTAATATCAGGGACACACTACTCACTTATGGTTATAACACACTCTTTACGTATGTCCTATGTAGTAGTTCCTCTGAATCCATCAACCATTTTATGATGGAATGTCATTTCTACCAACTTATTTCAGAGACTTACTCTCGTAAAATTTTATTTTATTATATTTTCATTGATTGGTCCAATTGACTACATATTGTCAGTGCATAGCCACCCCCTTGATCCGGTCTCAGATATCTTTATCGTGACATTTTCTCTATGGAAGTCTACCACATTTGAGGAGAGACAAACTCTAGGATTTTCAAAAATATATCTTTGCTCGACTCCACATTATAGCACTGAATCTTCTCAAACCTCAGCTACAGATTCTATAGCACCAAAATTATTTGGTCGTGCTAGAAAAACTTTAATTTTCTAATATTTACTTCTTTTGGTTGCAAGTCTCTATCATGAACGGTTTTAGCATTGTTAGATCTATTCTACGTTGATTTTTTTTTACTTACTGGGTATGCTTTGTTTTGTTTGATCGAGGAAGGCCTTATTTTATTTGGATTAAAATGCTTATAATTTTGTTAGTTAAATATGTTTCATTAATGTTTAATTCATTAAGTATGGTTTATTGATTTTTAATTAAGTATTCTATTATTGGTATATGCTTAAATATCTACATTAAAGATTGCAATAGGTGATTATAGTTATGGTCATAACCAATCTTGCTTTTACTTTTCTTCAACCATCGTCTACCTATCATTCCACGTTAAAGTTTGGTGATTTTTTTATTTATCTGTTAGCACATTATCCACAAAATGTACCCACAAATAGAGATGATAATGTTGGTCCGAGCCGGTCCAAACCGGCACGGTCCGGTGTAATCCCGTCGGGCTTTGTCCAGTCCGAACATTTAACGGGGTGGGTATGGATATACGAATTGTGATCCGTAGACGGGTTGGGTTGGGTATGGATTTTTAATTTGTCCAACCTGACCCAACCCGCAAATATAAACTATATATACAAAATAAAAAATTATTAAACAAGTAATTGTAAATTTGTAAAATATAACTAAAAAATATACTTACTAATTACTAGAAGACTGAACATTTATATGTTTACAAATAATACTCTCTTTTGAGTAATTATTATTTTATGTTTAGAGTGAGTAATATATTTATTGATTATTTTCTTTTTCTATAAACTAATTCCATAAATTATAAATATATTTCTATAGATCTTTGTCTATATATACTCTCAATCTTAGTTTCTAATTTTCCAATTTCTTTGGATGTTTTACTCTTCTGCTATTGTGTTTTAGATATGTTGGTTTAACAATTCATGTTTTAAACTTTTGTTTTAAATTAAAAATAAAGTCAAATTTGAGCTGGTTTGGATCGGATCGGACTAGTTCGACCAACCATAATAGTAAAAACAATGTTTGCGTAAAAAACAAGGTTTGGATCGGATCGGGCCGGATTTGGATTCGAGTAAAAAACAACGGGCCCACGCGAATCGGCCCGAACCCGGTCCGAACCCGGCCCATTGACATCCCTACCCACAAAAAAGTTTTAGATAATTAAATAAAAGTATATTACAAATTACAAAAAAAATATTTATATAGTACATATATTTTGAAATTTAGTAAAATTGTAGACTTAATAACAAATCTATAAAAGACATTGTTACTTAAATTTTCATATTACTTTAAATAAATAATTTAATCAAAATATCATATATTTGTTTACTTTGAAAAATATAAACATGTTAACAAATTATATATTTAATATCCTATTGGCAAAATTTGTTATATTTATTCAATTTAAAATACTTGAGTTTTGAAGTTTAGGCATCATTTTAAATTTATAAGAATTAAAATTATTAAATAAATAGAATCACAAATAGATATAATTGGATCCAATTTATGTGGTGGCTTTGAAAACCTACGACACATCTCATACAAACAAAATGATATTAAATTCATCGTGTCAGGATGGTTGTCTGCGGTTTGGGAAAATATATATCATCCATGTCAAAGAAATTAATAATATATGAACAAGATCTCATCCAACCGTAACATGACTTTTCTATTGATCCCTAGTCATTTCAGTTGGAGCAGTGACCGACAGTTGGCGAACACCTACCCGAGAGATTGGATAAGATAATCTGAACTTCGATTATAATATTATTTCAAGACCAAACTTAACAAAAAATAAACAAAAAATAAATCAATCGCATAATAAGTGTTTTTAATGTAGTTCGTATAGTGAATAAATCGTACGTCCGCAGGTAACAAACAAAGTTTTTCTATAGGATGATACAATAAAACTCTCAAACACTAAAAATTACACACTCAGTCACTCTTTTGTTACAAAATTCTCTTATGGGTTTAAAAATAATCTTTGAATCTGATAATGTTTATTCAAATGTTTATCTTATACCTCACTACATTTTGTATCAACAGACTCGTCGATCTTCAATGTGCGTTTCTCGTTTTTTTTTATCACGTCACTATTGTGGCATACATTTACCATATGTTATCCCTATTGTAATATTAAAGATTATTAATTGACGGTTATAATAAGATCATATTCCCTTTAGAAAACCTAATAAATATAAAATTCAAATTAATATGAAACATAATTAATATAGAAAATCTAATTAATAATAAATTTAATTAATATATGAAGACCAAAAAATGATACCAAACTAAATAGGAAATTACTAGTAAATAGAAGAATCCTCGTTTGATGAAGGACTTAGCCCAACTTCACAAGACCAAACTAAGTCTCTCAGTAGCATTGGCAAATTGCTTCAGACTAGCTCGCTTCAGACCAATCTGCTCCGTATCAATATAAATGAGTCCAACTTGCTTGAGTCCAACCCATATGTTACAGTTCAGCTTGCTTCAGATATGTTTAGCTCTAGCGTTCTAGTAGATTCATTCTACACCTAAGTCTGGTTTAGCATCCAGTCACATAGAGAGTCACCAATTCCACTTGAACTACTTTGATCATATTTCTCCAATTAAAACACTTAGATCTATCCATCGATACCAAGTTCGAGTGTCAGCACTCAGTTCCACCTTCACCACTTAGTTCCATCCTTTGGCACATACTCTCAATATTCATCTTCAACTCTAAGTTACAATCTAATATACCAAGTCATAGCTTACACTCAAAATTACACCCGCTGATACAAAGTCAATCCTTTGGTAGTAAGGTTGCCATCATCACTTTGAGTTTATTCTTAACAATCTCTAATTTAAATTATCTTGTTGTAATTTAATCAAAAAATACATGTTAAATACATTTATTAAACATAGCTATATTATGAAAAGATTGTAACATTTTAATATAGGGTTAGTTACCATCTACAACTCATCCAACAAAATTAATTACAATTTATTATCCAAAATTTTATAACTTTTTGGACCATTTTCTACCTAAAACACTCGTATACACATATCCATATCTTTTAAACTGTAACTCAGAGAAACAAATTCAAAAACACTATCGGTTTTGTTTTTTTAAGACAAACAAAACGACATCTATGAATGATATTTTTTTTATCACGAGCTGAGTTAACCCTAGTCTCGGGTCTAGTTTTTTTGTCGCACATCTATCATCTAGAATTTATGTTTTGTATTTTATATTTCCATTTACAGTAATCTCACATTGATCATATAAATTAAGTTTCACATCTATCATCTAGCTTTATGTCTCGCATATATCATTTTCATATAACATTGGTCACACATCTATCATCTAGTCTTTATGTCTCTCATCTATAATCTAATATTTATGTCTCACATCTACCATTTCTATTTTACACTGGACCTACATTTATGATTTAAAAATAAGTCTCGCATATATTATCTAGTATTTATCTCTCACATCTATAATTTTTATTTTACGACGATCCATCATTTATCATCTAAAATTTAAATCTTGCATGTATCATCTACATTTTATGTCTTGCATCTACCATTTTTATTTTACATTGGTCTCGCATATATCATATAAAATTTAGGTCTCACACTATCATCTAGCATTTATGTCTCGTATCTACAATTTCTATTTTATACTAGTATCACATCTAGGAACGCTAGACTATAGATGTAAGACATTCAACACGACTGATCTCGTATCTAGTAACGTTAAATGTGATATATGAGACATTGGACATGAGACGAGATACAAGACACTAGACACATAACAGACTTACCTAAAAATGCAAAAATATATTAAAAATCACATAAAATATTAAATTGTTTTTCAAATAACAGAGAGATTGAGAGGAAAATAAAGAGAATCGACTCAAAAACAAAATCGTCAAGAATAAGAGAATTAAGAGATATTTTAATGAAAATACATTATTTGGTAATTAACGTAGGAGCCCTAGTAAATAGAAGACTCCATTTTGGACTAGTCTTGTTTTGATCCTCTTATCTTTAACCTATTTTCCTTCAACCTAGTTTGATTCGACCTAGATTTTCTTTGACCCGTTCTGCTTCGACCAGTATTGTTTTGATTAAGTCAGCTTTCACCAGTCCTACTTGGACTCAATATATATTTATTTCAAAGCAATAGTCATCAGTCTTCTATAAATTATATTAGAGCTTAGGATTAGTACATGTCTCTCAATTAAGTCAAGGCTCAAGAACCAAAGAGTGTTTCTTATACATGCAATGATAGATCTAAAACCCATGTATTCTTTCGATAATACCTTTACTAATGAGTTACTTATAGCATACACCTAATAATTCCTTACCTATGCTTCCATAACTCCAATATTTGTTGCATCCAATGTTTCTACTTTTTATGGCCAACTCACCTGTATCCCAGACTTGAACCAGTCTCATGCAATTTGTAACCTTTAAAATCTGCAATACCTTGATCAGAGCATTAGAAGGGTTTTCCTTGCTAGCAATCTTAGTCACTTTCCATTGCTCTTTTTGCACCACGTCTCTGGTAAAGTACTGTATAATGTGACTTTTGCTAGTGTTTTTCTACCACAAGTCGTATGACTAGTTATTTATGGGACTAAATCATGTCATTTATTCATTTGATAGATGAATAATTTATTTAGTAGGTCTATTAACAATGACGACAGAAAAAATGTCATTGTTAATATTTTTCTTTGATTGTTGTACCAAATGGCTGGTAGCAAATGCTTTGGCAAATATTAAATCTTAAGAGTTATAAAGTCTAATATTTTAAGTCGTTTTGGGATATCTAGGATATTAATGAATGATAATGCTTATCAACTTCAAAACACCACGGTAACAACCTTTTGTATGAAGTATGGGATAAAGAAACATCATTTTAAAATGAACATTAAAATGAAGCTTGAGTTGGCTAAAGAGTATTGACCTGATATTTTTAATGAGAGGTTTTGGGCGTATAAAACTACTCTAAGAAAAGTAACTAATATAACTTATTTTGCTTTGGTTTACAGATTGTATTCATCAATAATTATATTCATCAAATTCAGTTTTATTCATCATAATATAATGATAAATAAAAGTATATGTGCATTATCTTAATAGAAAACGTCGGGAGAAAGTGCAAGTAAGAGCTAAGCATTAACAAGGTCTGGTGAAAATTATATATATATATATATATATAAATTTTAAAGTGTGGATTTTTAAAGAAATGAGTTATTGTTGTGGAAGGTGAACAAAAGAAACTGAACAAAAGTATTGTATAATTAGCTTTGAATTGATATTATCTTTTTAAAATTGTATTCAATGGACATCGTTGTGCATATTGATCTTATATGGAACATAATATTTTGAAGCATACATAGAATATCCAATATTTGAAATTGTATAAAAATAAATTGTAAATTTTTCTCGTGTACTCTATTTTCCACCTAGAGGAGCTGGGTGGTTTTGAATGGGACACCGTAAAAATTATTACTAATACAATATTTTATAGTAAGAAAAGTTTTAGTTTTTAAACAAAGTTGATAATATTACAAGATTACAACCCAAACAACACTAATAAACGACATGCATTCTCCAAATTATGTTTATAAAAAAATTCCTTATTATATACACCGTACAAGTTAAAGTTCATGAAGTAATTTTTTAACAACACATAAAGTGTACGATGAGCTATTAATGATCGTTAAGTATGACGATGGCTATCAATCAATTTCCATTTATAATTTGTAAACGACTTACTATTATAATTTAGAAGAACTATATTCAATATAAACTTTAAAATAAAAAACAAGATAATGATTATAAAGTAAAAAGAAAACACTATTTTAAGGCAACCCTATAGGTCTACACACCTAATCAAACCAAATAAGATTTTATCTCGGTTTCGAAGATACAACCCTCCACATCAGATATCTAGGAATCGTACTTTTTTAATCTCGACTATCCTACCATGACTGTTGACCTATTTTCTATAAAGTAACCAACTGTATCAATTCATTGACCTCTAGGAACCTCCTTTATGTTGGAAGACTTTAGTTACTTAAATCGATCATTTTTTGCCAGTCAAGTCTACTCGTCGTTGGTTATTGTCCTCCCTGTTCGATTCCTCAAAGAACTCTCGCATTTGTTTTACAGATCCCTCTGATTGGGACCTGAAATGAAAAATTCAAGTGCCAAGTTGCTTGGGATAATATTACCTTACCCTCATATGAAGGCGGCCTTGAGATTCTAAAACCTTAGGGTGTGGAATCAAGCGGTCTCCCTGAAGAAGTTTTGGTCCATCTTAATGAGAACTTTTCTCAATATGGACCAAATAGATCATAATACAAAAATTAAATGACAAAATCATATAAAGCCTCAGGGTAGGATCCTCTACAAGTTAGGGTGGAGAAAGATTCTTAAACTCAAATCTCTCGCTACCACTCTCTCAACCTATATATGGTATAAATCGTGGCTTTTTCCTACCTCCCTTATTGACCACTATGGTCCCAGTATTATCACGCATGCATGGTAAAATCATGGTTAGAGACATAATCAATAATGGCTCGTGGATTTGGCCCTTTCAGATCTGTTCAAGTAGAAGGTCCCACCAACATCATTTACTTGATATTAACAATGTTATTGTCTTACTTCCTTCCCCTTCTGAACGAGATGAAATCTTTCTATGGATCCCAATCCAGAACCGCAACAAATTCATGATATGTAGTACTTACAGGTTTACTCGGTCACCGGCTTCGAAGGTTCTTTGTATTATCTTAGTCTGGAATAAGTCTAACATTCCCAAACTTTGTTTTATTACTTGGTTAGAAATTCAGGAGAAGTTATCCACTCGGGACGAGTTTATTGGTTGAGGTTATGACACAATCCTTGACTGTGCTCTTTGCGGATGTGACCAGGAAATCATCGGTCATCTCATGGTTGAATGCAACTACTCAAGGCTGCTTTAGGAGGCCATCTCGAGAAAATTTAAGCCCTCCTCAAATGCTAACTGTCCATGCTAGCTTAATACAACGACCTGAAATTGTTTCCCAAATAGCCACGGATACTCATAGCATGCCTCATTCTGTGCACTAATATTCTACATTTGGAAAGAAAAAAATGCTAAGATTTTAAATGACGTCCAATCGTTGGACTCAGCCGTTGTTCACCGTATCTTGTATGATCTCCGCTATAAGTTCTCCAACACATGGATTCTTTAGCCTAAGTTATAGTTGATCACACCACTCAATTCACTATGTTGTTTATTTACTCGTTATACATGTTTTGAGATATATATGTTTTGACAGTTATAAATAGCGGAGCAAGTCCATACTAATATAACTGTTTCCTTTTGTATTAGACCCATAGTTTTTAATGCCGTGTGGCGCCTCGTGGCGATAAGTAGTCTGAGTATCGCGGCGCCGCGGCGAGGGTTGCGGCGTTCCCCTTTCCGTTCATTAAAAATAATATTTATGTATAAATTTTTGAGTATATATAAAGGTAATAATATATTAGGTAAGTATGTAAAAAATAACAAAAAAATTTGAAAATATAATTACATGCACTCAATAGTTACCGTTAGTTTTTTGATAATTTATTAGTAGTTAAGATAAAATTCAAGAATTCAAATTTAAGGTTAAAAGAATATGGTGTGACACTTGATGAATTGTATTTTGCTTTTGGGACGTGTTCTATTTAAATTAATTAGATATTCAACTCTTATAATTTTGAAAAGTTTAAATAATAATAGGAAATGGTTTGGCAGTCATTATTTTTTAAATTTAAGTTTATAATAAAAAAACTAGGGAATTGAAAAGATGAGTTACAGAATTTTAAAAAATTTTCAAAAAAGGAAGATATTTGAGGAATTTGTTAGCTTGTTTGGGTATGATCGATAAGGCGTTGCCTTAAGGAAGCCTTATGGCGCCTCACCACAGTGCTGAGGCGTCGCCGCGGCGAGCGCCTTATCTATCAGGGGGCCTCGCCTTGACATGAGGCGATGCAGCCTCCTATTTCAGCACCTCAGGCTGCGGCGCCGCCGCGGCGTCGCCTTTTAAAACTATGATTAGACCGCTACCCATAAATGCCACAATTTACATGTAAACAATTATTTTTATTCTTATAAAGCATATCCCAAATCAAACTGAGAACAGCAATTCTATGTTTAATATTACCTGCAATGCTGTAAACTATTTATGCCGTTATCGTTTTCAAACACTTGTTTCATTAATAAAAGATTGTAGAACAAGTTTTATTAACTGATACGATACATGGTAAAATTAGAGTTTAATTAAACCATATGCAGCTAATCCTCTAGCCTCTCATTTCATTATTGGTGCCCCAAACTCAAAAGAGAACAAACAGAAACTAAAGATAGACAAATCAGTGCTCAAGCATATCAGTATCCTTGGGGTAAACAAACAACTCCCTCAAGTTCATTGGTCGAATAACGATGGGATCAGCACTGAATATCATGTGAGCCATTGCTTCATTAGTTTTTTCGGCATTGTGTCTACCGTCGTAAAACAAATAACCTCTCTGGTAATCGCACATGTTTGAGTGTACATTCTTGAAAGCACAACCGAATCCATTATGTGTACCGATTCCACAACATGCTTTGTTCACCTCCAAGTACCCTTTAAAAACAAAACAACAACAAATATATATACATCAATATTTGTACAACAATCTAGATATATAATAGACCATTAGTGATGACTTACTATAGTGAAAGCCATCGTTCAATCTGTGAACGGTCGCGTTGTAATAATCAAAGATGTTGTATGTGAAGGCAGGGAAATTCAAGGACAATTCAACCAAAGTCGAGTTTAGCTTCACATTATGATCTACTGCCAGCTGTGAGAGCGATGGAAGACAATCGTCGGCGGTTTTGTATTCTTGTTTAACAAGTGGTAAGCAACCAAGAGGTGCTAAATTTTGGAAAGAAAACTTTCTAGCTCCTGCTTGGTATAAGGCCTGCATATAAAGTTCAACAACATATGAATTCACTACAAATTGATTGTTCTATAACGTTGAAGTACACAATAAGTAGACTTACCACAAGAGCATCTTTGATTCCTTGCATAACCTGATCGACGATTGCGCTTTGACCCACTAATTGAAGTGAGAATTTGTTAGCTTTGTTGTATATCAAGTAGTCATCGGCACCGATGTAAAACAGAAAAATTGCTCCTTTTATCTGTGCGTCTGTCCAGTTTCCTTTGCTTTCGATGAATTTCGATACTTGTTGTGCAAGAGTCAACTAAAAATGAAAAAAAGAACAAAATAGTTTAATATAATACAGTCTAGATCATATTCAAAATTTCAAGCACTCTCATGATGTTTTTGGGTTCGAATTTGTGTTACCGTATTAGCTGGAGTACCAGTTACAGTCGCACCAGCAACTGCAAAGTTGGCTCCACTTGTGAGGTTCGCATTGCTCTTAAGAATTGGTGGAATTTCGTTTTGAATGTTCATGAACCCAGCTGTGTAGATTTTAAGTTATAACACATCGTTATAGTCATTATTATATCAGAATACAAATATAAAACTATTATCAGCCTGAAAATATTGATGTAACATTCAAAAGAAGTTACAACACATACCAATAAAGTCGGGGACAACTTTTCCGTCGGACCAACGGCCGGATGGTTTATCGACGGACATTCCATATGGCCAAGTGGTGGCTGGAACAGTTTCTTTGGTGAGAAATTGGGTGTTTCCGACGTCGTAGAGAGAATCACCGAAAGGAAATAAGATTTGAGCTCTAGAGATAGAAAGAGTAAGACTAACAAAGAAAACAATAAGGAAACTAGAGGTCGACATCTTTAGTGTTTTGTGTTTGTATTTGTTGGTGTTAAATGACTGGATTTTGGGTCCTATAAATAGCTACCTGCTTTGCATGATTCACGTTTAAGCTTATCTTACACAATGGCATATACGAGGGTATACTTGAGATCTGCGTCTAGTAATATTCTTTAAGAAAAATAATAGGAGTAGTCATTATTTAGTACGTACAAATTATAAATTTATAGTATCGAAATTATTAATGCACAGATCAAGTTGTTTCAATTGACTTTGTTTTTTAATTGTACAAATATTAAAAAAATACACGTGTAGCATGATAATTTAAATTATAGTTTTTAAAATGAATCAGATCCGACTTAATTAATACGACTAGCATGTGAATGGATTATTAAATTGTTTATCTTTTATAAGAATCTTGATTCGTAGCGATTATTATTTAATACAGTCAATTATCCGGATCCCAGAGGATTTATAAATAATAGTAACTGGCTAAAAACTTGAAATACATAGCTATTATTAGAATTCGAAGAGAAAGGTTGCCGTAACAAATTTAACCTATCTGTTTGAATTAAATGAATTAAAAAAAATTAACTTATGAAATATGATTTTGTAAAAATCATATAAAAAGAAACAGAGCTCAAAGAAAATAAAAAAACAGAACTTTGATTCTTATTCTTTAGAAATCTTTTTCTCCATTTCAATTGTTTATATGATTCAAGGCTTTGAACAATAATTCGTCCCTGGACTATCGACTTTGGTGACAGATAGGTCTTGGATTTTCAAAAGTCCGTTGGTAGTCCCGGAAATATCTATTTTGGTGACATATAGTCTCTAGACTTTCAAATGTTCGTTGGTAGTCCATGGACTATCCAGTTTGGATAAAGTTAGTCTCAGGCACATGTTTATTAATTGGACTAACTTTATCAAAGATAGAAAGTCAAAGGACTAAATTTATCGAAAATGAATAGTTGAGGGACTATCTGTCACAAAAATTGATAGTCAACACATGCAAGGAGATTAACTTTATCCAAACTCGATAGTCCAAGGACTACGAACGGACTTTTGAAAGTCTAGGGACTATCTGTCACCAAATGCGATAGTTCAGGGACGAGTTACTGTTTAAAGCCTATGATTCAATCAATACTGTTAATTCTCTTTGTTTGTGTACTCATTCCAATCTATAAGCTTTTGTTTGAAATTTTAGGTTCGATTCTTCTGTTATTCTTCTATTATTTAATGCATGTTACGCATGGATTGAATTAGACATCTCTAAGAAGTTGCTTCATGATGTTTGGGTAGGATTTGGAGCCAACGATGGATGTTGGTTTCATATTAGTTACAAAGATGTGTCACACTACTATAATCTATGTTATTATATTGGGCATGACAAATATCAATGTAGAAAGGCCATCCCTAAACATCAAGATTAATAAAAGAAGTTTAACTCAATTCTTGCTTCTGGTTCTGATTGTGTTCAAGAAATATCAATAGCTGAGAATCCAAAATTGAAATCAATAATTGTTAAACCTGGTTCACCTGGAAAAGATAAGTATGGAGAATCAGATCTTACAGAATCATCAGATTTAAAAATGGAAAAATTATGGTATATCTAATAACCTTGTGTCCAGACCTACAATTGATCAGAATCAGTGAGCTTATAGAAAACAACAGCAAAACAAGCATAGTCGTGATCAGGAATCCTATTCTACACTTTTTGGGAATAAGTCTACTTTTAAAAACAAGAAGCAAATAAAAACCTTGAGGAAGATTGTAATGATAATGTTAATTAAGAGCGGGAAATCCTTGAAAATGGTAATTGTACCCCTAACATACAGAATTTTGGAAGTCTTCCACCTTTCCCGATTCTCAAAAAGAAAGAAATAGATAAAAAAATTCCAAGAATTATTACAAAGAAGACTAAAAGATGCTAAGTACAGAAGCAAGACAGAGTCAGGAATATACAAGCCACTATTTGGGACCAAAAAGTCAAGCAAACCTAACCTAAACCATGATAAATCTACTTAGTTGGAATATTCGTGGCATTGCTAATAAAGCCTCTTGGAGAAGGCAGAAGTCTATCATTGTGAAGGAGAAAATCAGTATCATTGTTATTCAGGAGCCAATGGTTAAGTCTGATCAGCTTGCTTCTATTACGTTTACGTTAAGCTTCAGTAACTTTACTTCTAACTGCTCTAACAAAATTTCTCCCTTATGGAATGATTGGTTCAGTATTAATATAGCATTTGATCACCCTCAGATGCTTCACACTGAAGTTACCTATACATATCTTAAAAAAGTTTTCTACCTCACTTCAGTGTATGCAAAATGTCAAAGGACTAACACGAATGATCTTTGGACTTTCCTTTCTAATATCTCTTCTACTGTCAAATAGTGGATGGTAATTGGTGATTTTAACACAACTACCACTCTTGATGAGCAAAAGGGTTGTATTACTTATTGTGTTAATAGATCTAATGAATTTAATGAAGCTAATAGTCATTGTAAGTTAGAAGATGCACGGTTCATTTGTAGAAGATTTACTTGGACAAATAAATCCAAGTGGAAGCGTCTGGACCGCACTCTCTAAAACTATGATTGGGCTGATTACTTCAACAAGACTTTAGTACACTGTCAAGGCACTATTCGAACTGCCGGACACAGTACACTGTCAAGGCACTATTCGACTGCCGGACACAGTACACTGTCAAGGCACTATTCGACTCATTCATAACAAATCTTCCCCTTGAGACGAATATCCTTTCTTCACTATCAACAAAGAATCTTCTCTTCTTCTGACTCACCAAATGCCCTTAAGGCATTCACTTTATACTGCGAACACCGATCCAGTTTAGGCATTCCCTAAACTTTCGAACTGATACTGCATTGGTCATTATATCTGCTGGATTATCGTGTGTAGACACTTTCTTCACATCAACAATTCCCTTTGATATTATATCACAAATAAAATGATACCTGACATCTATGTGCTTTGTACGCTCATGGTACATCTGGTTCCCCGTAAGGTGTATGGCGCTTTGACTGTCACAAAACACTTTTGTAGTAGTCCTATCCAAGCCCAAATCTGCCACCAAACCTTGCAACCATATTGCCTCTTTAACTGCTTCTGTTACCGCCATGTACTTTGCCTCTGTTGTAGACAAAGCTACAGTAGCTTGCAACTGTGCTTTCCAACTGATCGCACTCCCAACTAAAGTAAATACATATCCTGTCAGAGATCTTCTTTTATCCATATCACCTGCAAAATCAGAATCAACAAAACCAACCAATGATCCTGCAACATCATTCAGCGATTCACCAATACCGGTTTTGTTAAAAGTTAAGCCAACGTTCACAGTATTCTTTTGAATAGATTCAATCTCTTCCCCTATAGCACCAATCCATCGATCTGCCTCTGAACTCGCTATAGCTTCTTTGTAGCTACTAGGTTCCTGCATCTCAACTTCTTCTGCAACTGACAGAGCATATGCAACTAGATTCACATACCTTTTTGGAAGTCTAATATCTCTTCTTTCTCTGCCCAATGCTATGCTATAAGGTTGTTGTTCTGGTTCAGGCGCATCATCGTCACTATCATCTGATGCTGACGCTTCACCTCTTGATTCTGGATCCACCTCAGAACCACTTGAATTATTAGACCTGCTAGGAACTGCTTCTACTTCAAGCTCCACCTGTTTACTCACAACCGATCATGATTCGACCATTTCTCCTACTTCCTTCTGACTGTCTATCGAAGCAAACTCATTAAAAGTAACGTCCCTACTGATGAGAAAACCTGGAGACTTTGGAGAGGTACACCATAACCTATATCCTTTCACTCCAGTAGCATATCCTAGAAATATGCATCTCTTTGCCCTCGGCTCAAGCTTACCATCTCTCACATGAGCATACGCAGGACAACCGAACACCCTCAAATGTTCATAATCAGCCGACGATCCAGACCAAATCTCAAAAGGAGTTTTACAATCAATAGCCGTTGATGGAGACCGATTCACCAAGTAACACGCTGTATTGATAGCTTCAGCCCAAAAATCCTTTCCCACACCGGAATGTGAGAGCATACTTCGTGCCTTGTCACAAAGCGTTCTGTTCATTCTTTCTGCGACTCCATTCTGTTGTGGTGTTCTAGAACAAGTGCGATGGCGCACTATTCCCTCAGCTTCGCAGAACTCGTTGAACTCACGACTGCAATATTCTAACCCATTATCTGTCCTAAGACGTTTGATTTTTCTTCCTGTTTGCTTCTCAATCATTGTCTTCCATTTGACAAAGGTTGAATATGCCTCATCTTTCGTTTTCAGAAAGTAAACCCACACCATCCTTGAATAATTATCAATCAAACTCATGCAGTATCTGGCTCCGCTCTTGGATGGAATTCTGTTTGGACCCCAAAGATCTGAGTGAATGTAGTCCACTGTGCCTTTAGTCTTTCTTACAGCCGATTTGCTGAATTTGACTCTAGTTTGTTTACCAAACACACAATGCTCACAAAATCCCAATGATTCTGCTTTATACCCTTTCAACAAATCTCTCTTTCCCAAAACAGCTAATCCTCTGTCACTCATGTGACCAAGATGCTAATGCCACAACTTATTTTGATCCTGCCTACTTTGGCTATTACTCCCTGATGATGCTATTGCAGCATCGCCCATAACAACACTCCCCTGGAGAATGTAAAGACCCTTCTGCAAACTACCTTTCATGCATACCATTGAGCCTTTTGTCACTTTGATTACACCATTTTCTGCATGGTACTTGTAACCCCGAGAGTCTAGAGTCCCAAGAGAAATCAGGTTTCTTTTTAACCCAGGAACATGCCAGCACGTCAAGATTCTAACAACCCCGTCAAACATTCTGATTCTAACGTTACCAATACCACCAACAGTCAACGAATGATTGTTCCCTAAATAGACAGTTCCCTGCATTGGCTTGTACGTATCAAACCACTGCTTGAACTGACACATGTGATATGTAGCGCCAGTATCAAGTACCCAAGAGTTTTTCCCAAAGTCTGAACTCACGGACAATACATCTCCTTTACCACTGTTTTCACTATCGTCAGAATCGTTCACATCTTCAACAATGTTTGCTGCATTTTCCTTTTGATTTCCCTTCTTACCATTCAGATTCGGACAATCTCTCCTATAATGACCCTGCTCACCGCATTCATAACAGTTTGAGTGCTTCACCCTTAACTTGGACCTCCAGTTATTCATTCTTAAAGAACTCGCTTTGCTTTTAGATCCTCCTCTAGTCATAAGACCTTCCCCTTCAGCTTGATTGTCTGGCTGCAACTGTCTCATCTATTTTGATTACAGTGCCCCTTTGACATCTACTAGCGATAACTTATCCTTACCATACATAATGGTATCTAAAAAGTTTTCATAAGGAGCTGGTAACAATCTCAATACAAACAAAGCTTGATCCTTATCCTCAATATTGATATCTATGTTCTCCAAGTCCATTATAATTGATTTAAAATTATCTAGGTGCTCTGTTATGGACATACCTTCTTTCAATCTGAAATCATTCCAACGTTTCATCAAGTATAATCGGTTTACTACTGATTTCTATGAGTAAATATCTCCTAGATTTTTTCCATGCGCAGACAACAGTCTTCTCACCACTAATCTCGCGAAGCACATTGTCTTTCACACTCATTAAAATCCAGCACAAAGCCCTTTCTTGAAGATCTTGTTTCTCCTCTTCTTTCATCTCTTCTGGTAACTTATTCTCCACAGCCTTCCACAGCCCTTGCAGTACCAATGAAGATTTCAGTTTAATCTTCCACAACGCAAAGCTGGATCCCCCATCAAATTTTTCAATCATGTATTTTGTTGTTGTAGACGCCATTGTGAAACCCTAATTGCAAAATCCCTAATTTCACCACGTGGCTCCGATACCAATTTTGTTATAAAATACTATGCAATTATCACAAAATGGCTCAAGCACAGAATATGTGCGAATGAAAGATTTAAATGAAACACAGGATTTAACGTGGTTCGACAATTGTCTATGTCCACGGGCGCCGCCAGAGAAAAGAGTTTCACTATGATAGAAAATATTACAGATTTCAGATCGTGTTTTGTGTCGCCATAGTAATCTATTTATAGGGAATTAATAGACTATCTAGACTATGGGCCTAATGGGATCATACCACAAGACTAACTCAAGTGATTGGACAATATCACTATCACAACACAAAACTGTACTGCCGGACACAGTACACTGTCAAGGCACTATTCGACTCATTCAAAACATGGGGGTCCGGTCCGCATATTCCGCCTCCGTATTTTGTTGTTGTAGACGCCATTGTTGTAGACGCCATTGAACTGACACATGTGATATGTAGCGCCAGTATCAAGTACCCAAGAGTTTTTCCCAAAGTCTGAACTCACGGACAATACATCTCCTTTACCACTGTTTTCACTATCGTCAGAATCGTTCACATCTTCAACAATGTTTGCTGCATTTTCCTTTTGATTTCCCTTCTTACCATTCAGTTTCGGACAATCTCTCCTATAATGACCCTGCTCACCGCATTCATAACAGTTTGAGTGCTTCACCCTTGACTTGGACCTCAAGTTCTTCCTTCTTAAATAACTCGCTTTGCTTTTAGATCTTCCCCTAGTCATAAGACCTTCCCCTTCAGCTTGATTGTCTGGCTGCAACTGTCTCATCTCTTTTGATTTCAGTGCCCCTTTGACATCTGCTAGCGATAACTTATCCTTACCATACATAATGGTATCTACGAAGTTTTCATAGGGAGCTGGTAACGATCTCAATACAAACAAAGCTTGATCCTCATCCTCAATATTGATATCTATGTTCTCCAAGTCCATTATAATTGATTTAAAATTATCTAGGTGCTCTGTTATGGATATACCTTCTTTCAATCTGAAATCATACAAACGTTTCTTCAAATATAATCGGTTTACTACTGATTTCTCTGAGTAAAGATCTCCTAGCTTTCTCCATGCGCAGGCAGCAGTCTTCTCACCACTAATCTCGCGAAGCACATTGTCTTTCACACTCATTAAAATCCAGCACAAAGCCCTTTCTTGAAGATCTTGTTTCTCCTCTTCTTTCATCTCTTCTGGTAACTTATTCTCCACAGCCTTCCACAGCCCTTGCAGTACCAATGAAGATTTCAGTTTAATCTTCCACAATGCAAAGCTGGATCCCCCATCAAATTTTTTAATCATGTATTTTGTTGCTGTAGACGCCATTGTGAAACCCTAATTGCAAAAGCCCTAATTTCACCACGTGGCTCTGATACCAATTTTGTTATAAAATACTATGCAATTATCACTAAATGGCTCAAGCACAGAATATATGCAAATGAAAGATTTAAATGAAACACAGGATTTAACGTGGTTCGACAATTGTCTACGTCCACGGGCGCCGCCAGAGAAAAGAGTTTCACTATGATAGAAAAGGTTACAGATTTCAGATTATGTTTTGTGTCGCCCTAGTAATCTATTTATAGGGAATTAATAGACTTACTAGACTATGGGCCTAATGGGCTCATACCACTGGACTAGCTCTTTTGAAGTGATTGGACAATATCATTATCACAACACAAAACTGTCCTGCCGGACACAGTACACTGTCAAGGCACTATTCGAACTGCCGGACACAGTACACTGTCAAGGCACTATTCGACTGCCGGACACAGTACACTGTCAAGGCACTATTCGACTCATTCATAACACATTGTAAGTTAGAAGATGCACGGTTCATTTGTAGAAGATTTACTTGGACAAATAAATCCAAGTGGAAGCGTCTGGACCGCACTCTCTAAAACTATGATTGGGCTGATTACTTCAACAAGACTTTAGTCAAACATTTAGCTAAAAGTTGTTCAGATCATACGCCTTTTATGTCTCAATCTCTAATGACAAATTAAAAACTAAATCCAGCTTCAAATTTTTAAATATGTGGATCTTAAGTGAAGATTGTTTACCTTTTGTTAGAGCTAAATGGATGCTTGAAATGCATGGATATCCTCTTTATAGGTTTTGGAACAAACTAAAAAGATTGAAGGAAGCACTCAAAGTGTCGAATGCTAAATTATTTGGAAATGTCTTTGAGAAGGTCCAGGATATTGAACACAAAGTTAAAAAAGTGGAGCAAATGTTAGTGGATAATCAAAATGACCACAACAAGAAAAATTTGTCTAGAGCTAAGGCAATCCTAGTTCAGGCCCTTGCTCAGGAAGAAGAATATTTGCACTAGAAAACTTACTCAAACTATCTTAAGTACAATGATAGGAACACCAAACTCTATCAAAACTTTGTAAAAAACAAACGAAGGAGGAACGGAATTTATTACATTAAGGAAGGGGATACCTTGAAATGAGATGAGATAAATCTATTAAATAGTTACATCTTTAATGTTATTCTTAATTTAAACAGTTTCATCTCTCCATTCCGCTGAGACTTATTTTAAGAATATATGAACTGCAAATCATTATTTAAATTAGGAATTTGAAATAAATCTATTAAATAATTACATTTTTAATGTTATTTCTAATTAAGTTACTGAGTAGTAAAATTCTAACTTTTTGAATCTACCTAGTGAGATATAAATTGTTATAACAATTAAAAGCCTAAATCAAGCTGCTGTACAACTGGCTCCCCACTAACAGTATCCTGCAAAAAAAACATTAAATTCTAGCTTCGAAGTGCCAGTTTTGTAGTAGTGTTGAGACTATTAATCATTTGTTTATTCAATGCAAGCTTTGTTGGAGCATATGGTGCCACTGCTCTACTATGTTCAAGGTTAAAATTGAGAGTAACATGATTGTTCATCATATGTTAATGAACTGGTTTTAGAACACCAACAAGAAGGTCCATATTTTCTCTATTCTTTCTCCCATAATCTGTTGGGTGATTTGGAATTTAGGAAACAAGTCTAAGATAAAGAGTCTCTCTATCAACATCAAGAATTCCATCAGTTATATAAATTATATAGTTTCTGGAATTGATCATGATAATATTTTATCTCACAGACACTAGTCTTCTTACAACAATGTTAGACTAGAGCTTGGTTGTTTTAACTATATTAAGAAAAGTAGGATTCTTTATCTGTGCTGGAATCCTCCTAATTTCAACAGACTCAAAGTAAATTCACATGGTTCTTCTCTAGCTAACAGTGATGCAAGTGGTGCTATTATCATAAAAGTTAGCAATAGTACCTTAATTTCTCGTCACGGTAATCTCTATGGGAAGCTTAATCCTCTTTAGGCTGATGTCAGAGCTTTAATGGACGGTCTGATTATGGTTCCCAACGTGGCTAAAATGTTGACCTCGAAATTGATTCTAAGATCCTGGTCAATTTTCTTGCTTCTGTTAAATTTCCTAAGCCCCTTGAGAAGGTTTTAAACTGATGTAGATGTTTGATTCAACCTTCATTGACGATTAAATACATCAGTAGAATCCAAAATACTGCACCTAACTGGCTGGCTAGATGGACCCAAAGGTGCAAGATAAAAAATGAATATAACAATAAAAATTATCCCTCTCACCTCTCTACAATAATTTTCCTCAAAAGCCTTGATGTGGGCTACATCAGAGATATTTCTTAATAATTTAACCTCATTTTATCCTTCCTAACATCTTGTGTCTAGTTTTATTTTTCCAAGATTAGCTTATATGTATTCTCACATTTATAAGCCATAATTGACTTTCAGCGGCTCATAGATCCTTATCACCATCTCCTGGATGAGGACCGATCCCAAATCATGTGGCTTGTTTTGCTTCTTCGTCATTATATTAATTTATACTCTCTTTTTTAATTGATCTATTTCATTAGCTATTTCGTCTTTAAAACCTTGCTTATTCAGGACTCGAATCGTAGATTATCAGCCCTGTTTCTAAGGTATTACGGAGTAGCTAGTAAATCCCAGAAAGGGAATCTTCCTAGATTGCATCTGCAAATGTGGTGACCTCATGTTTCTTAGGAGTAGATCGTAAGATCAGCCTATTCGCTTGATTTTAATCTCAGTTGCATCTAGGCAAGAATCTCAGTAGAAATTATTTTTCCTAATGATTAGTTGATAGCCAATCGGGCTTCTTACTATGGAGCCTGCTAAAAGTCTCTCTTTATTCCAATCAAATTTGTTGGAGGAAAGAAAAATCAAATTTCCTATATCAACTCCTTTAAATTTTTTGGAGCCTTATTCTTTAGGCCTCTCTCTTTTATTAATAAAGTTACTTTTAGATTAAAAAAAATAAGTTTCTGAACTTAATTAAGTTCTGCCTCATTATTATTGAATTATAAGTTTTCAAATTAACATATTTGTTTGCTAATCGATTGTGCTCTTTTATTTTTCTCGAGTTTCATCTGAAAAATTTAAATAATTGATTCACACTTTTTTATTTTACACATATATTTTACGTTTGATTTTGTTAAAAGATTTATTTTCTCTATATTTACAAAAACTCTACAAAACGGTTAGACGATATGTTAATTCGAGAAGATTGGTCGGACATATTCTTTCGAAGTTCATGAACATAAAAAATTATAGTATCGTAGATTTCACTCCCTCTTATGACTAGCAATTACAACATCCATCACCACTAGCGAGGGTTTCTCCATTGATGGGATAAAAAAAATGAATGAACCAATTTATTACAACACTGGATCCAAGGTTTACTTAACGCGGTTTAAGAAATATTCAGTCGTTTTTAGAGTCGTAAGTTTTGCCTTACAAGAGTTGCACTAAATAAATGGAAAGGCTCTAGTCGAATGCAAATGTTTATATATCATATAAAAAATAAGGATCCATAAGAGAAGAGAGCGGTGCACAAAGTGGTTTGGGCACGTGTCGTATGATTTCTTAACATTACACCGCTGAATCAATATCATTTGCTTGTTGTTCCGTGACTATACTTATATCCACTAAGAAGATCTCTTAATATTACACCACTGAATTGAAATCTTTTGCTTGTTGTTCAGTGACAATACATATATCCACTAATCGTTGTTTCAAAATGGATGTGAGAGTCACGATTACATGAGAGTAGTTCGTGATTGGTGTATATCAATAGGAGAAGAATATATTAGTCCTCACATATATAAATATGACAATATAATTTTATCTCTGATTTTTATAAACATATTGTAGAATGATAAGGTTTACATGCCTACATGTCATGCTAACAGCCACTAGCCATACATGGATTTGTTTTACGTTTAAATTACATTTTAAAACAAGATCTTATATTCATTATCTGAACACATAATAAATACAAATCAAGATTATCAAACCAACTAACTAAATTATTATTGAGTTAGTTAGTATAAATTCTAACGTGAGATGTGTAACTATATATAGATTAATATATTTTGTACAAATTATTTATATAGTATAATGAATAAAATTTTATACTATGTTCTTCTTATACTCTGTTATATCAAGAATTTCTATATATGTAATGTGATAAATAAAAACAAACAAAATGATAAGGCGCTAATATATGCAATATAATCCTAAAATCATATATAACTCGTTGATTTTTGAAATATTTTACTCGCATACAAATTTTTCAATTGAAAAATAAATAATGGATGATAAAATATTATCTAGTTAAAAAAATATGTTGGGTTATATCTAATGTTCTTTTGTTGTAATCTCATCTAAATGTTTAAAAAAATTGTTGATCACTTAAAAAATCAACTTCATCTTTTAATTCTAAAATTAATTAAAAAATATTATCATCCAAAACATCAAGTTTTTTTTTATGTCCCTTCTTTCACTTTTCATCCAAATATGTAAGGTTTTGGTTGTTTTTAGATGACAATAGCCAAAATAAATTATAAAAAAATTATTCATTTACGATAAATCATCATTAGACTTCACAAAATTCTCACCGGTCTTTGATTTTTGACAAACTAAAGTAAAGAAAGAAAGTGTTGGGTAATAAAAGGAAATATTTTGACGATAGAAATAAACTTTATTACAACTCGCAAAATTATTATCTTTCTCTCTCTCACTCTCGAAATGGCCCCTAACTTAGTTTACAAAATTCGGATACTCTCAAATAAAGAAAAACAACAAATTGGAACAAAATTGAAGTACATAAATCTGTACAAAAGACGAAAAACCCAAAAATAAAAAATAAAGATTTGTAAATAAAATAATATATCATTTGGATAATTACAGTGACATCTTGATGAATTTAGTGTGTTTTCATATAATGTGTTTTATTATAATAAAAAAATTGGCAGTACAAAATTAAGGTATAAACATAGAATCCCGATTTAACTCAGTATGTATTATTTAATTCTGAATATTAGTATAGGAAGGAATAATATAATATTTATTACTACAGTATTGGTGGATGATTAGAACACGTAAGTTTTGGTTTGACTATTCTAAAAGTTTTATGAGAAGATAAATTTGGTGGATTTCAAATTTTAGAGTTTTATGATGAGAAAAAACAGAACATTTTATATATGTATTTTTATAAAAGGATAAAAATGTTCAAAACGATGAGAGATCCAACAAAAACAGTATGAAGTCTAATGGTTAAACATCGAACAAAACAATGATGAAATATAACGTAACTCTAATAAAATATTTAATAATTCTTTAAAAAAATCAATACTTTTTTAAATAAAATAATATTTATGTTTTTTAATCGGAATCCATATCAAATGTTTTATCATACCTTTTTGTTATTATGATTTTTCTATTGAAAGCTCAATTTATGCATTTTAAGACATTCTTGTTTCAGCCTCATCTTTTTAAAGTAGCATAAGAAGTCAGTTTATTAATTATCCATTTTTCACACTGGAAAAGAATAAAACGTAAACTCTATTACAACTTGAAAATGTCAATTTTAAGTTTTAACTTTGAGGAAATCATTGACATCTCAAAACATGTTATCCTAATTGTCATTAACACTTATGGTGGAGAGTTGCGACAACAACATCTTAATCTTCTTCTTCTTAAATTTTGCAATAGTTTTCTCAATTTCTTTGAGAGACTCATTTGCACAAGTAATCGGATTCAGAATAGGCCCATGGAAAATAAAAACGTATTATTTGTTTCATGATTTCAAAGTTCAACCTACGTGACTCAAACCACCAATTAACCTTTATTTGGACCGATCAATTGATTTCATGATTCACTTATCATAATTTGAACAACTTTAGTCATGAATATTCAGATAAATATTTAAACATGTATCTCATTTTAACCATAGACAAATCAACATGAAAAAACATATATCAGTGGTTACATGTCACAAAATAAAGGAAAACACAAACCTAACATCCCTCGTAGGTCTGCTACTCCACGAAGAACTTATTTGCTGCAACAATCTATGGTCGGGCGAGATGATGTTGAGGTGTCATTTTCTTATAAAAAATTATTTTTTCAGCAGTAAATAAACTCTAAAGTAAAATATAATCATAATTCAATCTTCTAAAAATATCAAACATGAAAAAATATCTATTTAATTTTTTTAATATATTTACGGTTATGATTTTCTTGCCAAACTTCAAGGATTTTAATCCTTTTTATTTATAAGGTTAACAAACTCTATATAACCTAAAGTTATTAAACAAATTGTAAAAATATGAGATATAATTCTTAAAAACTAATAGTATCTTGTTTATCATTATAATCTAAATATAAGCCACAGTTAATACAAGTGAAAATATAAGATAAACAATGAGGTATTTGGTTAAGTGATGATCTATAAAATCATATCGATTTAAAAAAAATCATAATAAAAATGATATATTTTTGTCTTATTGTTTTTTATGTGCAAGATACCTTCTTAGCTTTTAATATTGATGATGTTATCTTAGTGTTTAAGATTGGATAGGAAACTAATTTTAAACTTAAAGTATTTTAAAATGTTAAAATATTTTCTGAAATTGAAAGTCGGTAAGTTCATATATTTATATTTCATTAGTTATGGATATACATATTCAAGTTACTTATTCCATTAAGATATTAGTTTCTAAACTCACTTTAATACACATCAATTTTTGATAAGTTATCTAGTTAGCTAGTTGATAAGCTCAATTAATGGATCATTTATAATGTCATACAAAGTGCACAAATTAGAAAAAGAAATTATATATCCAACTACTTAAATATAAAAGGTTTTAGTTCCATCATAAAAAATTATGGTATTATTTCAATAGTAGTTTATCAATAATTATCAAACATCAAATTTATTTACCAATAATTATCCAAAGTTTAATAAAATACAGAAAACCACATAGTAATAAATCACTATGTACTTGGTAGTCTCAATGGTTTTTCTCTTTGTTTATATTTTTTTAAGTCATATATTTCAAACTATAGCTATAAAAATATTTTAAAATAGTATTGGTTTTATTTTTAATAAAAGAACAAAACTAGATCCATGAAAAATATTTTTTAATTTTTTTTAGTTGTACAACTACGTGTATAATTGAGTTACGAAATAATTTTGGAAAAGCAACTATGTTCCGGTTGCAGAATTACGTGTAATTTGGTTACCAAAAAGCAATTGCATTACATGTAATTGGGTTGCGAACGCGAAAAAACAATTGTGCTCTGGCTACGAAATTACATACAAATAGATTGCGTAAATAATAAGAAAATAGTTGCGTAATAGGACGTTGGTTGGGAAAAAAGTTATGTTCCAGATAAGAATTATGTGCAAATGAGTTACATAAATAAGAAGAAAATAGTTGGGTAAATAGGTTTTTTGTTATGAAATAAGTTTGGAAAAAACGACTATGTTGTAGTTGCAGAATTACGTGTAATTTGTTTGCTGAGAAACAATTGGGTTCAAGTTGCGTAATTATATGTAATTTGGTTGTGAAGATAGAAAAAAATATTCAAAAAATAACATTCATGACTTTTATTTTTTCGTCTTTAAAAAATAAAAAATATAAGTGTTTTTGGAGTTATTATTTTTTTTAGTCAGGATTTGAAAGATATAAAATTTTGAAGGTTAAATTTAACTCATTGTTACAAATATAAATATAATATGTTCATAAATATTTTTAAAAATATTTGAATATATTTTTTCACTCATTATCATTAGCTTTTTTATTTAAATAATAATATTTATTTCACAATTAATAAAAAAAATTAATTTATTCAAAAAATCGTACTATAAATAAAATATATTAAAAAGTAATCTAAATTTAAATATTCATTTATAATTTAAAATAATGAAATTAAGTGCTTTTATTTATAATAAATCTCTCCCCCAATAAATTAGTACTCTTACATTTTTCACATACGCCGGTAATTATAAATTTTATAAATTGATTAGTTTAAATTCACAAATAACAAACACTTAATGCATAGTGCAAAGATTTGTGAAATAGATATATGATTGAAAGCATTCGCTAACAAAATAGAGAATATTAACAAAATAGTGAATATGTTCCGTATCTTTTTAGCTCACGAATCACTTGTTTATTTTTGTTAATAAAAAAAATTTGTTCATAAAATGGATTGTTTGTGTCTAAAAATGTTACATATGGCTATTGTCGCATGTCAATTAATTATATTATAGTGCCGCGTGACAGTTAAAATAATATTTTTTTTGTTACAAATTCGTTAACCGGACATTTCACGTCCAATATATCATTTCTTGTTGATAATCGGAGTGTAAATCAACACTAATGCTATTAAAAATACGGCTAAACATTTTAAATTTTAAAAAACAAATCGGTTTTAAAAATATTTTACCTGTAAAATATCTAATAACCATTTTATAAAAAAAAATTATAATTTTAAACTCCACACGCCTCCATATACTAGTAAATTGTGACGTGTGATCCTATATAACATTCTCATATATATGACCAGTTTTAAGGCATTTGCAATAAGCGTTAAAGACCGATGAATTTTTAACCTCATATTTTTAGACTTTTAACATGGGAGTAAATATCTTACGTAGTGTTGTTATGATTTTAATATATTAGTATATTATATGTAACCACCATTATTTGTTTAGAAGCAATAAACATTTATGTTGGCGTGTCCCTGGGAGATAAGATCTTTTTTTTGGTTGAAGACTGGGATATCAGATCTTGCTCACATCTTTGAAAAATCAATAGTTTGGTTATATAACCTCGATACTCTTACGGTTAATATATATAAAAGGAAACTGGCACCAACTACTATAAAAATCGGTGGCATTTGATAAATATTATTAAGAATATTTTGGTTTTATGGACTACAGCTAAGAAGAAAAAATATACAACTAATTTAGAATAAATTATTAATGAAACTTTTATAATTATGATTACTTGTTTGATTCTAGCACTGATTTATGCTTGTATTTTGATGAAAATATGATAAGAATAAAATTATATTAACATTATATAACATGTTTTCCTTTATCACAATTTTGAACAACAAACTTCATTTGTTTTACAATTTTTTGAAATATGAAATAGAATTTTTATATTATTTTGAAAATATTGAAATATTTAGTATATAAGGTTTTAACTTTTTAAAAAATCTATTGTTTATTAATTATAACTTGTTTGAAATATTTTTATATAATATTTTTAAACGTGGTGATTATTTTCATATATTTTAATAATAATTTTTAATTCAAAAAGAAATCGTTAAGGTTATTTTGTTTGCGTATTTAAATAGACAACAAAACTATTGATCCCTCTGACTATAGATTTTGTAGTGATTTTAAAATAAAAAGTAAACATTATATTTGGGTTTTGAGATAGATATGTTGGAAATAATAGTGTGGGATTATTCATTTTCTCTCATCCATGTTTATATTTTAACATTTATGAATGTATTTTTATAATATAATTTTAGTAGAATTTGTATTCTAGTAACTATACCAAAATACAATTACTATAAAAATTTCATGGTCTCGTATTCATTATGGACCATAAAATTATAGTATTTTTATGAGCTAATAATTATAGTGTCAGACTGATGGATCGTTTTTTACGATCCTACATCAATCCAAATAGTATATACAATTAATATATTCCATTAGATTTTTTTAGTTATCCATCAGTCGAATAAACTGATTGTTGATTACATTTAATTAATTGGGCTTATGATTACAATAATTTAGATACTCTAAATCCACATGGATAAGATATTCTAGTATAGGATACCTTTACAATCTCCCACTTCGATCATTCTTGTCTTAAAATGTATTCACTGATGTGTACACTATATAACACTATTATTTTATCGGTAACCTAACACGCCTTATCATTTAAGATGGCTTATATGTGTGAATCTAACTCTTAAACTAAGGACACACGTGAAAACATTGTGTCATGAAAGATTGAGAGTGGTGATGTTTTAATGAACAAATCTGCAACCATAAAGTTTGTGTCGATATGTTCAATCATGCTCTGGCCATGCTAGATTCTCTATTTCACAAATGGGAAGTTGATTCAATATTTTTAGACTTTCTCGAGCTACTGTTGATGTTCGAGAATATATAATATTATCTACTATTATGGTAAAGTAAGAGTGGTCATCAACCCATTTGACGTTTCACCAATTTCCTTTTTATCAAATTATTTGACATAAAGCCTTAGTGGCATTTAATAAGATCTAAATTGTTTATGGCAAAGAATATATCATCAACATATAATATTATATAAATTACTTTACTCTCATTTCATGTGAGATGCATGCAATCTTCCATGGATTTCTTCTAAAAACCAAATAAAGCCATGATTTATAGAAATTGATTATAGCATCAATAATATATTTTCTTCAGCCTACATATGAATATCTTTAGTATACACACTATCGATTTTGAATAGTCGGAAAAAAAAAAACTTTGGTTGCTTCATAATTTTTTTAATATCTCATTCAAGAAATGTTATCTTTACATCCGTCTGGTGAAATAAGCAATTGGACTCATGATTGTTCGAAATTAGTCTTTTGATAAATTTGGAGAAAGTATCTCAGAATAGTCAATGTCATCACGTTGAGTGTAATATTTCTCTATAAGAGGCATTTTATATTATTCCCCTTCGCATGAAGCATTAAGCTTGGTTTTATATATCCATTTGCAACTAGTCAATTTCTTCCCTTTAGGTAATATGACAAGATCTTGTACTAAATTATCGTGCATCGACTTACAATCTTAGTTAATAGTCTCAATCTAAAATCTAGAGGTTGACTATTTATAGGATCTTGGAAGTTGATTGATTTCTTTTCCAGAATCTGGAAAGATTAATATATTCTTCTCTTGTCGATATACCCATTATAGTCTCATCAAGTTACCCATTTTATTGAGGTTACTGAGTTTTATCATCATGAACATCATAAAAAAAAATTTATACGAAAGTGTAATGTCTTGTATAGGGTACTGAATTAACTGATATGTTGTAGATGATCAGTAAGCTAATTGTAATCGAAGCATTAATGTTATAATTTAAATGATTTTTTATCAATTCTTTCTCAAAAAATGTTGTTATCTAAATCTTTCCCCTAAACGTTTTATCCATAAAATATTTTTCAATTCCCTATAAAAAATTGAACGTTTAATGGGAGAATAAAATTTAAACCCCGAGTTGTCTAAATAACCTTACAATAAGAACTAATTATTTTGGTTTCATCTTATATTTGCATGTCATGTAAGCTTTTGCTTCATGTAGATGTTCCCACACGTATAAGTGTTTCAAACTTAAATTTCACCCAATAAATAGATTAAATTGCGTTTTAGTTGCATTCGTATGAAATACTCTATTAAAGATGTATCTTGCACACTTAATGTCTCCCCCCCCCTCCGAGTAAAGTAGATAGTGTTGTATGCGCAATTATACTCTTAACTTTGTCTTGTGAGGTGTAATTTATTTGCTAAGATATATCATTCATAATCGGGCAAACCCGATATGATGTATTCTGGAAAATTCAATAGTTCTCTAGGTATAGAGAAAATGAAGTAGAATGTTGTTCACGAGAACCATCATACTTGTCATAGTATTCAACACCATAGTTAAAACTAAATTTTTTAATCCTCTTATTAAATTATAAATCAACTCTGACCTTTATATCATGAACATTTATCTATGAATAATATGAAATATATTTGGTCATTTCATGAAGTTGTATTGTTAGGATGGCGACCAAAGTCTCACATCCCACATCGGTTAAACATGTGAAGGATGAGTGGTATATAAGTAAGAACATACCTCAACTAGTATGAGGCATTTTGGAAGTGGACCAAAACCAAAGCCGTGCGGGCCTTCGGGTGCCAAAATGGACAATATCATACTAGTGTTGAGATCGTGTTGTCCGTACTTATATACGGAGGCGGAATATACGGATCGGGCCCCCATATTCCCAACACGTGGTATCAGAGCGTCAGGCCCAAACAGAACACGATGGTGGTAATATTTTCCGAGGTCAAACATGATAAACCAGTAGTCATGCTCAAGGTGAATGATCTACTCTCTACATCCTAGTTCAGAGCGTCCATGACTCATCAAGCGGTAGTACTTGATTGGAGTGGATAGTGGAGCTAGAGCATTTATGACTCATCAAGCGGTAGTACTTGATTGGAGCGGATAGTGGAGCTAGAGCGTCCATGACTCATCAAGCGGTGGTACTTGATTGGAGTGGATAGTGGAGCTAGAGCGTCCATGACTCATCAAACGGTGGTACTTGATTGAAGTGGATAGTGGAGCTAAGGAACAAGCGCAGGATGGTCGAGTGAGTAGATAGATCCGCTGTAAAAAGCTCTATTGCTCAGGTGGAGAAATCTCTGATTAGAGTGAGCGGATGAAATTCAATTGAGAGGAGGCTAAGTGGTACTTTGTTCGAGAGGAGGATTTGTTAGGATGGCGACCAAAGTCCCACATCCCACATCGGTTAAACATGGGAAGGATCAGTGGTATATAAGTAAGAACATACCTCAACTAGTATGAGGCCTTTTGGTAGTGGACCAAATGCAAAGCCGTGAGGGCCTTTGGATGCCAAAGCGGATAATATTATACTGAGATCGGTTGTGTTTCGTACTTATATACGGAGGCGGAATATGCGGACCGGACCCCAGTTTTGTGTTGTGATAGTGATATTGTCCAATCACTTGAGTTAGTCTTGTGGTATGAGCCCATTAGGCCCATAGTCTAGTAAGTCTATTAATTCCCTATAAATAGATTGCTATGGAGACACAAAACACGATCTGAAATCTGGAACCTTTTCTATCATAGTGAAACTCTTTTCTCTGGCGGCGCCCGTGGACGTAGACAATTGTCGAACCACGTTAAATCTTGGGTTTCATTTAAATCTTTCATTCACATATATTCTGTGCTTGAGCCATTTTGTGATGATTGCATATTATTTTATAACAAAATTGGTATCAGAGCCACGTGGTGAAATTAGGGATTTTGCAATTAGAGTTTCACAATGGCGTCTACAACAACAAAATACGGAGGCGGAATATGCGGACCGGACCCCCATGTTTTGAATGAGTCGAATAGTGCCTTGACAGTGTACTGTGTCCGGCAGTACAGTTTTGTGTTGTGATAGTGATATTGTCCAATCACTTGAGTTAGTCTTGTGGTATGATCCCATTAGGCCCATAGTCTAGATAGTCTATTAATTCCCTATAAATAGATTACTATGGCGACACAAAACACGATCTGAAATCTGTAATATTTTCTATCATAGTGAAACTCTTTTCTCTGGCGGCGCCCGTGGACATAGACAATTGTCGAACCACGTTAAATCCTGTGTTTCATTTAAATCTTTCATTCGCACATATTCTGTGCTTGAGCCATTTTGTGATAATTGCATAGTATTTTATAACAAAATTGGTATCGGAGCCACGTGGTGAAATTAGGGATTTTGCAATTAGGGTTTCACAATGGCGTCTACAACAACAAAATACATGATTGAAAAATTTGATGGGGGATCCAGCTTTGCGTTGTGGAAGATTAAACTGAAATCTTCATTGGTACTGCAAGGGCTGTGGAAGGCTGTGGAGAATAAGTTACCAGAAGAGATGAAAGAAGAGGAGAAACAAGATCTTCAAGAAAGGGCTTTGTGCTGGATTTTAATGAGTGTGAAAGACAATGTGCTTCGCGAGATTAGTGGTGAGAAGACTGTTGCCTGCGCATGGAAAAAAGCTAGGAGATCTTTACTCATAGAAATCAGTAGTAAACCGATTATACTTGATGAAACGTTGGAATGATTTCAGATTGAAAGAAGGTATGTCCATAACAGAGCACCTAGATAATTTTAAATCAATTATAATGGACTTGGAGAACATAGATATCAATATTGAGGATAAGGATCAAGCTTTGTTTGTATTGAGATTGTTACCAGCTCCTTATGAAAACTTTTTAGATACCATTATGTATGGTAAGGATAAGTTATCGCTAGTAGATGTCAAAGGGGCACTGTAATCAAAATAGATGAGACAGTTGCAGCCAGACAATCAAGCTGAAGGGGAAGGTCTTATGACTAGAGGAGGATCTAAAAGCAAAGCGAGTTCTTTAAGAATGAATAACTGGAGGTCCAAGTTAAGGGTGAAGCACTCAAACTGTTATGAATGCGGTGAGCAGGGTCATTATAGGAGAGATTGTCCGAAACTGAATGGTAAGAAGGGAAATCAAAAGGAAAATGCAGCAAACATTGTAGAAGGTGTGAACGATTCCGACGATAGTGAAAACAGTGGTAAAGGAGATGTATTGTCCGTGAGTTCAGACTTTGGGCAAAACTCTTGGGTACTTGATACTGGCGCTACATATCATATGTGTCAGTTCAAGCAGTGGTTTGATACGTACAAGCCAATGCAGGGAACTGTCTATTTAGGGAACAATCAATTGTTGACTGTTGGTGGTATTGGTAACGTCGGAATCAGAATGTTTGACGAGGTTGTTAGAATCTTGATGTGCTGGCATGTTCCTGGGTTAAAAAGAAACCTGATTTCTCTTGGGACTCTAGACTCTCTGCGTTACAAGTACCATGCAAAAAATGGTGTAATCAAAGTGACAAAAGGCTCAATGGTATGCATGAAAGGCAGTTTGCAGAAGGGTCTTTACATTCTCCAGGGGAGTGTTGTTATCGGCGATGCTGCAGTAGCATCATCAGGGAGTAATAGCCAAAGTAGGCAGGATCAAAATAAGTTGTGGCATTGGCGTCTTGGTCACATGAGTGACAGAGGATTAGCTGTTTTGGGAAAGAGAGATTTGTTGAAATGGTATAAAGCAGAATCATTGGGATTTTGTGAGTACTGTGTGTTTGGTAAACAAACTAGAGTCAAATTCAGAAAATCGGCTGTAAGAAAGACTAAAGGCACAGTGGACTACATTCACTCAGATCTTTGGGGTCCAAACAGAATTTCATCCAAGAGCGGAGCCAGATACTACATGAGTTTGATTGATGATTATTCAAGGATGGTGTGGGTTTATTTTCTGAAAACGAAAGATGAAGCATATTCAACCTTTGTCAAATGGAAGACGATGATTTAGAAGCAAACAGGAAGAAAAATCAAACGTCTTAGGACAGATAATGGGTTAGAATATTGCAGTCGTGAGTTCAACAAGTTCTGCGAAGCTGAGGGAATAGTGCGCCATCGCACTTGTTCTAGAACACCACAATAGAATGGAGTCGCAGAAAGAATGAACAGAACGTTTTGTGACAAGGCACGAAGTATGCTCTCGCATTCCGGTGTGAGAAAGGATTTTTGGGCTGAAGCTATCAATACAGCGTGTTACTTGGTGAATCGGTCTCCATCAACGCTATTGATTGTAAAACTCCTTTTGAGATTTGGTCTGGATCGTCGGCTGATTATGAACATTTGAGGGTGTTTGGTTGTCCTGCGTATGCTCATGTGAGATATGCTAAGCTTGAGCCGAGGGCAAAGAGATGCATATTTCTAGGATATGCTACTGGAGTGAATGGATATAGGTTATGGTGTACCTCTCCAAAGTCTCTAGGTTTTCTCATCAGTAGGGACGTTACTTTTAATGAGTTTGCTTCCATAGACAGTCAGAAGGAAGTAGAAGAAATGGTCGAATCAGGATCGGTTGTGAGTAAACAGGTGGAGCTTGAAGTAGAATCAGTTCCTAGCAGGTCCTATAATTCAAGTGGTTCTGAGGTGGATCCAGAATCAGGAGGTGAAGCGTCAGCTTCAGATGATAGTGACGATGATGCGCCTGAACTAGAACAACAACCTTATAGCATAGCATTGGGTAGAGAAAGAAGAGATATTAGACTTCCAAAAAGGTATGCGAATCTAGTTGCATATGCTCTGTCAGTTGCAGAAGAAGTTGAGATGCAGGAACCTAGTAGCTACAGAGAAGCTATAGCGAGTTCAGAGGCAGATCGATGGATTGGTGCTATGGGGGAAAAGATTGAATCTCTTCAAAAGAATACTGTGAACGCTGGCTTAACTTTTAACAAGACCAATATTGGTGAATCGCTGAATGATGTTGCAGGATCATTGGTTGGTTTTGTTGATTCTGATTTTGCAGGTGATATGAATAAAAGAAGATCTCTGACAGGATATGTATTTGCTCTAGCTGGGAGTGCGATCAGTTGGAAAGCACAGTTGCAAGCTACTATAGATTTGTCTAAAACAGAGGCAGAGTACATGGCGGTAACAGAAGCAGTTAAAGAGGCAATATGGTTGCAAGGTTTGGTGGCAGATTTGGGCTTGGATAGGAGTACTACAAAAGTGTTTTGTGATAGTCAAAGCGCCATACACCTTACAGGGAACCAGATGTACCATGAGCGTACAAAGCACATAGATGTCAGGCATCATTTTATTCGTGATATAGTATCAAAAGGAATTGTTGATGTGAAGAAAGTGTCTACACACGATAATCCAGCAGATATAATGAACAAGGCAGTATCAGTTCGAAAGTTTAGGGAGTGCCTAAACTGGATCGGTGTTCGCAATATAGAGTGAATGCCTTAAGGGAATTTGGTGAGTCAGAAGAAGAGAAGATTCTTTGTTGATAGTGAAGAAATGATATTTGCCTCAAGGGGAAGATTTGTTGTGAATGAGCCGAATAGTGCCTTGACAGTGTACTGTGTCCGGCAGTACAGTTTTGTGTTGTGATAGTGATATTGTCCAATCACTTGAGTTAGTCTTGTGGTATGAGCCCATTAGGCCCATAATCTAGTAAGTCTATTAATTCTCTATAAATAGATTACTAGGACGACACAAAACACGATCTGAAATCTGTAACCTTTTCTATCATAATGAAACTCTTTTCTCTGGCGGCGCCCGTGGACGTACACAATTGTCGAACCACGTTAAATCCTGTGTTTCATTTAAATCTTTCATTCGCATATATTCTGTGCTTGAGCCATTTTGTGATAATTGCACAGTATTTTATAACAAAATGAATAGAGCTATAAAGATGTGTACGTATTCAATCTAAGACGTTTGTTGCACAAAAAGATTCAAATTTTCTTTGTTTGGTATATTTCCTTTGTATACACCTTACTTGTGTCTTAAAGTCGGTGTATTCTAGAAGTTTTAAAATATAATTATCAATAAGCTTGTCAATTCTTAAAGATATGACCTAAACAAATGTGTTATCGATATGGTGAGTCTTCAAAAGTAAGTTTGTAAGATACATGAATTTTTAAATGATAATTGATAAAATTATTAACTATATATATATATATATATATATATATATATATATATATATATATATATTATTACTATCAAAGTCACATGTATATACATATCGATTGTGATAAAATAATTAGAATCTCATGTTTCTAAATAAATAAACATAACCCTATATGTTTAATAACTAAAATGAAACCACAATCATTCTTAAATAAGGTAAAAAAAGATATCATCTACAAAATATGTTACCGATAGTCAAAACCAATTTAATATTACATATGGCCTTTACAAGACACAGATACACCTCAACTGTATAATTCAAAATCTTCTCATCACCAAAACTCTGGATTTGGAATACATAATACAAATAAACCAAAATAGAAAATGAGGTTGTTGTATCAACCCACCAAATATCTTTTAAAAATAGAACTAAATGTATCTTATAAACTTACAAGAAAAGTGAGTTTACCTTTCTTAACCACCAGTTTTTCATGCCTCGGAATCCTTCTTAATGTGATCTGAAACTCTTGCAATGAAAATATACCCTGACATTTTTTACTCGTAGTTTTCTTAGGATTAATATCATGTAATCTGAAACTAGAACTTGTAGTTTGTGTAACTGTAATTGAAGTCTACTTACGTTTGTTCATACTATCATCTTTACCGATGTGTACCAAGTTAACTTCTTTCTTCCATAAATATATTATTCTTTCTCATATACAAGATCAACGATTATGGTGTTAATATCTCATTTCAGATTATGGAAGCCATAAGTTGTCCCAATGACACTGAATCACTGAGAAACTGTCATGAATATGCATGATACAACAACTTCCTTTGAGAATTCTATATTGAGTGTCTTCGACTTTCTATGAATAGAAAATATTTTATGATATATTCTTTTAATTTTCCATGTCAAAGTATTTAATTATGGATAAATTTCATATAAGGCCCTCAATTTCAACATAGGGAGAATTCACAAAACTTTTCTTAAGGTAGACTAGTATGTCTTTATAAAATTCCATCTCAATGGGTTGAGAACCTAAAAATATACATGGGACTCTTATCTGTAATACATAGGGACTAATAGAGTTAGAGTGTTTTCACCTCTCAAAGCGCATCTTATCATTAGAAGTAAAATTATTTGTAAAAAGACATGGTTTTTTCCTTCATTTAGTATACTATGTCATTTATTCTCAACATGAGCATGATATCCTTTTTATATTACTTAAATTTTCCCCGAAAATATGAGGAACCTATATAGTATTTTTCAAATGACTATCAGTAGCTGAACAATCCAAAAAATATTATATTAATGAAACAATTTAATTATTTTCAAACATACTTTGACATACAAAATTATTTTTTCTCAAATTTTAGGTTTTGCCTCATTATAATCCTTAATTAAGACATTGAAGCTAGTGCATTATACATTAATTCTATAGGAATAACTCTTTAAGGTAGAAACAATATTGGTTCACGACAACATATGTAATAATCAATCATTCATTTAGGTTGATCATGGTTGTTATGTTGCATACTTATCTGAAACTATTTTACATTGAAATATAATAGTTCATGATTATGTGGGGTGTAAATGCAACAATGACATCATGCAACAATTTTCACATCCTCGAGAAAATATGTGCATGGTCTTCTTTGGGCCGAGTACACACACAATTACTTGTCTTTTAATATGAGCGCCAAACATTTTTTCTGCATGAATCACCAATAAATATAATTTTAGTGATTATTTTAGGTATTCATGTTGTTTAATAGAACCAACTAATGAAAGTGCAAATCATGCTAGACAATAGCCTTCCTTGCTAAATATACCTTGAGTGTAGCATTTCATTATGAGCACATGAAGCATGAAGGGTCTAAAATATCTATTTAAGATCATACATATCCAAAAAGAAATGAATATCAATCAAAATCCAAAATAAAACAAAAAATCCTTTGACATACAAGATATCATCCCGCACATCTCAAAGTCCAAGTGTTCAACGATTATAGATCGTCACTCACATATTATTTAAGTCCTACATTCACATGCACAAATTAGGGCAACATAATTAAAAACCATATAAACACTTAACACAACACGTAGACATGGAGAAACATAATTTGAGTCAATAGTGGATTTATTTATATTTAAAAAACCTTCACATAATAAATTATTTACTAATTATACCCAAAAGATTATTACTACTAAAATCTGATGATCTTGTATACAATAAGGACCATAATCTTATTAGATTATTATGGCTCAATAACTATAATGTTATATTGATGAGTGCTCCTCAAGCTTCTACAACAATTCAACTAGAATCTAAGTTATATATTTCATGAGACTCATTTAATTACTAGTCAGTTCAATAAACTGATTATTAATTATATTTAATTAATTATACTAATAGTTATAACAATTTGGATACTCTAAATCTACATGGATGAGATATTCCTATTTAATATTTTCTTACATCATGATTGTATATAGTTTGATGAGATTTTTTCACTCAAAACTCTTATAAATTTATATATGATTTGATGCATTCATAATGTTTTAAACTAAAAATCCTATTTTAACTAATAATTTTATATCTTATAGAGAGCCATTTCCGATAACATTATTTTTAGATTAGAACCTTCTAAACCAACAACAAATGGTCTTATTGATCTTATATGTGAATAAAACATAAAATATGACCATTTAGTTCCTATGAACTGAAGAACCTAAGTGTGAAGTGAATTAGGAGGAAATAACATAAAACATGAATTTTTCTCTTTTTTCTAAAGACGAAGAACCTGTTTTTTTGCAATAAACTTAAATTTTCCATGGTGTTGACAATTGCATAACTAGATTATTTTTACAACAAGACTCAATATACTAGATTACTTTTATATGGTATAACGAATCAACATCCGATGATCTGTACTTAACAATAAATTTTCACAATATTTCACCAGAAACATCATTTGTTTAAAAGTGATGTAACTACTTAAAAGTGTTATTAAGACATCATTTTATTAACAAGTAGATATTTATATTATCGCATAATAATTATCTAATAAATTTATCATTTTTGTTTTTCAATAGTGCAAAAATTATTTGTAACTAAACTTAAATATCTCATTGTATGAAACATCACAATTGTTCAACCTTGTAATATAAAAAAATAATTCCAAACTAGATACTTATATGAATATGATATCACTGAAAACTACATATTATAAAAAGAACACGTGATAAAATAATAAAGTAAATATCAATATAATACTACGACCAGAATTCTACATATTAAAAGTAATACAATCTGAATCTATAGCTAAACTAAATGATTACAAACTTTAACTGAAATTAATTATATTTGTAACTTTAGACACCTACATTAATATTATGCTCGTGAACTTATTTAGGTGTCAAACATTCAATAAGTTTACTTGATGGTAATGAACTAAGTTTTTCTAGTAAGTAACTATAAAATTTAATTACATATATAGTATATAGTTTTATATCATACAACCAAATCTTTAAACATCTACCATACTTATGCAGACCAAAGTATATGAATGAGCTCCTTAAATTTCTTTGTGGTAACATACAATACTTTGTCCTTTCTGAATATTGGATGACCTTTGTTGATTGTGTCTAGTTGTATATTCACGCCTTGTTCTCGCTTAAATATATACTTAAGACTCGTATTATGAATTATATGCATCAACTTTAGAAATCCAAGCATAGATCAAAATTTCAATTGTCAAAATATATGGAATCGTCGACTTCTCTTAAATTTGAAATTCATCTTAAGATACCAACTAAAAGAAAACTTATCTTTCTTTATATAAGTCTATTTATAAACATGTTATTCATACCATATAGTTATATGAGCTTGATAAACTCAAATTTCAAATCCCAAACGTTTGGGTCAAAACATACTTTAAGCCACGCTCGAGTCCATTTTTTTCCAAGTAGCTAACAAGCTTAGTTTAAAAGTAAATAATAACATATATTAATAATAATTTATAATAAATTTATAAGTTAAAATAAACTTTATTCAAGATAAAACCAAACATTCTTACATTTTATTAATGTAATATAAATTTAAAGAGACGAGAAGCAATTTAAAAACTAGAACTCATATATTTTCAATATGCAGTACTTAACACATATTTTAAAGTATGTGTAGTTTTCAAATTAAAGTTATACATATGGTATGAATTTTGAAATAACCTGTACAAAATAAAATAAATAAATAAAAACAATAATAAATATTTGTTGTAGAATCAATGTCATCTCGTCGTAGCAAAACTAGTACTAGAAAACTAAGACAATCCTCATTCTAAAATACCTTGTTATTGAGGTGAGTTTCAGACGTAGTGGTTGTTCATATCTCGCATCTTCGTCGTCGCAGTGAAGTATGAAGCTGACCATAACAAAGCTTGATGTTGTCACACCAATGTAGTAACACACTCATCTGCGTATTGTAAGTTGTATTAACCATGATGGATAGGTCTACTCTTGCAATGTTGCATGATGACATAATTTAAGGATTTTATCTCAAACCCTAAAACCTGTAATTACACTTACATATATATTGAAACAAATATTACCAACAATCACATATTTTATTCATTTAAAATTTAAAATTATCAATCATAAAACGATTCTAAATCGTATTTTTGAATTATAACTTGATTACTTCAATTTTTTATACTTAAATACTGAATCATTTAACCATAAAAATATGGATAATATAGAGCGACTATGATACGTATCGTGGAACTTGATTCACTTAAGCCTTCTGAACTTTCTTTTATCATTACTAATAGTTTAAAGTAGAGAAAAATGATATATATTGTATATTCGGTTGTTTATTATCTGTTTGCAATAACAACACCTTATTGATATTAACAAATTGCAAACAACATTAATATATTTATTTATAAGACTATTATATAGAATAAATTAACTATTTCAATATAAAAAAATTAAAATAAAAAACCATGAACGCTTTTTTGGTAAAGATTAAAAAATTAAAAACTATGATAATGATTAAAATATTATTATATATATTTTTAATTAAAATGCATAATATCCAAAAAAAATATTATAAAGTTTTTTCGATGATTTGATTTTAATTTAATCATATTATATCGTTTTTTATTTATCAAATAATTAGAGTAATTATTTTCATATTTATAATTCTAATAATTTAATTTAAATTTAAGTACGACTTACACTTGAGTACACACCTACTCATGTAAATATGTTTATAAAAATGTATATTATATGTAATAAAAATAAACCGACCAAGAATCAACAATGATCAATTTGTTCAGTCTCTAGTTAAAGTATAGTTCGTAATCACGTTCATGTCATATTCACTATTAAGGACATTTACTATGTCTTTCGTAGTTATATCTTTATGTCGAGTGAACTGGGTTGGTTTGGCAAAAATATGATATCGTTCGTCATTTTTTTTCCTTTTATCATTTTTGGCATGTTGTTTATTCGGACCAAACTTGTAAACTGTGATTTAAACTCATCTCGTCTTTTGTCACACCCATATTGAATCTATTAAGAAAATTTGGTTGGCTATCAATGTCGTACTCTGATCCCTATAATTTAAAAAAAAAAAACCTCATTGCCGTTTTTGTTTTTACTATTTTTTACCTACTGTAAGTTTTACAATTTCTAATTTAAATTGTTTAATATAAAAACGATCTTATTCGTATAATATGTTAAATTGTTATTTTTTATATATATTTGTAAATATATCAATTTTTATGATAACAATATATATTAAATCAGTTAAAGTTTTGTTATCTACACTATTTAAATCTTGTTTTTCTTATCCGGCCACCGAACTTTTTCTCCGATTATATATCTTTATATTAATAATAAAATATTCGCCGAAATATATCTTGAGTGACTGTGAGAACATATCAAAAAAAAATTTAGAGAAAAAAAAAAAAAAAGATAAGTCGACCGTATATTCAATTTCAGTAAGAGTTTTATTTCATTGGTGTCACTTACGAGTGTACTGTATATCTGCATGAATCACGTGCATACGCCAATCGAGTGTTTCGTCAACTCTCAGAAATGGTCTGATTATCTATCTCTCACTCTCTCAAATCTCAACGAATGAAACATGAGGTATTATTTTTAAGTACTCCCTCAATAAAATAACACCCGTATCTCAGAATATCTAAAATAATAATAGAAAAAGATAATTATTTTAGGACAATGAAAAGCGTGGACGCGTTAATGCCACGTGCAAGTCGACAAAGTCGTGACAATGGGCAATTTTTTAAGAAGTACGATCCATAGAACATGTGCATGACATGCTACTAAAGATTTTTAATCGACAGATTACTACAACTTATTTACGACTTCTATGCGTACTTTCCTTGAAGATAAACAGTTTTTTTTTCTTTTACTAAAACTATACAATTTTTTTTTCTTTTTCTCAAACTTATATTTTTAGAGTGTAATAATTTTTAAAAACTTTTAAATTAATTTTTTAAATGTTTTAAATACTTTTTGTACGTATTTTTAGCTTTTATATTTAGATATTATTATTTTTATTAATTTGACCATTCGGCAACATGTTGTATCCTAATTGAAAATAATGTACTAATTAATAATATATTTAAAATAATAAAATAAATAATATGAAAAACAATAAAATGATATAAGTACTAAAAATTTGAAAATAATAATCATAATAATAATAATAATATTTAATTTTAGTTCTAAAAAACTAAAAAAGGAGAACTTATTTTATTTCATCAAAAAATCTATAACAACAACAAACTAGATATAAATATTTTTAAAAAGTTAAGATTTTAAATGTATAAAAAACACAAAAGATATATCAAATATTTTAAAAAATTATTTAAAGAGTCGTCTATTTTTTGAAAATAATTTTTTATTAGAAAATACATTATTTAAAATAAAAATAGTTCTTACAAATACATGGAGCATATCCGAGAAGTGCCATTAAAAATTGTAAAAGAAAAAAGACGTGGATAAGTAGGTCGTAATATAGCCAAAACCGAAACAAGAGAGAATGAGTGAGAGTGCAAAAAAAACCAAAATAGACAATGTCACAAAACAATATAGCCAAAAAACATGCGAGCAAAGCAGCAAACCAACAAGACAAGGTTGACTAAAAACTGCAAAGACATATTCAAAAAACAAATAAGATAGATATTATAGGGATTGTGTAGGCGATACAACCTTGGTTTCAAGGTATCTGAATTGAAGGTCAGAGAGCATTAAATACGAAACCGCGGAGGCAAGGGTCGAGGAGGAGCCAAAAAATATATTGTTCTTTTCCATCCAAATATGGTAAATAATCACTATGAAGCAGGGATGTCATAGGTGGCATAAACTGGATGGATACCAGTTGGAAGCCTCTTGAAACAAAGAGACAGAATTGACGTTGTTATTAATAGAGAATCCAAGCTTTGAAATTGCAAAATATCATATATACCAAGATCCATATAGGATAAATTGATAGTTTCGGCACATGAATTACTTAAAACGTAAGTCGGGAAATATTAAATCCATAATTTGGAGGTTTATTGCATATGGACAGTTTACCTTAGATAGCAAGCCATGAGATAAATGAATGATGAGTAATGTTGAACTTATGTCACACTAAACTCGTTCATCTGACACATGGTATATGTGTACGAATAATATTGTAGGTGTCTTGTAAAATGGGGAATTTTCTTTTAGTAATACAGTAATAGACATCTTTGAGGAGGATATTAGGAGAGGATCAGGTTGTGGATCTCTTGGAGGTTGTTGGGGTTTCTAGAAGTTGCTGATCTAATATAAGCTAGCCAGTTTTGGAGCTCATCAGTGATAATGTCTGAAACTTTAAGGTTCTTACCCAACCTTAAGTCGTAGATGATATCATCCTCGTAATAGATAATAAGAAAAATATAGAAAAACCAATGATAAAAACCATAAGAAAGTATTCTCTCTATTTTCGATCACCACCCTGAATAATTTCTAATCAGAGGCCTAAGTGATAAAAGATTACTTCAAGTCCATAAGGGGAGTAACCAAGATCAATAGCCCGTAAGTTATTATATTTAATTTTCTCAATTGTAATCGAGTCGTGCTAGATAGAGTTAGAATTATTATTAATTATGGACCATAAAAAATTAAAGATGACCACCTGATTCTATATTTTTAGATCAAAAGTCCCAATTTTGCCCTCTAATATGGACAATATAGCAATAGACCGTGTCATCTTAGCCTTAGAGGCTGGACTAGAGAAAACAAAAAAGTATTCGGAGAATCCTTTCAGAATCTTCAAAGAGAGAATAAAAATAAAAGACCAGTAAACTTGGCCAACAAAAAGAACTAATTTGATGAAGTGGACGCGACTAGCATAGGAAATATGTTTGGAAGTCCAAATTCTAATACTTGAGGTAGTGTTATGGAGGAGAAGACGACAATTCGTGTGCGAAAGTTGGCCAGTGATAAGGAGAACTCCTAGGTATTTAACTAAAAGAAAACTGACCTTAAACCCTAACAAGTTCATGAGATCTAACTTGAGGGTTGGGTTGATCCCTTAGAGGAAAATATGAATTTTTAGGACTAATATAGAGTCCCGAGAGCGAGAAAAAAATCATTAATACCTTCTTTGATAATCATGAAAGAGTTAATTTTACCATGACGGGAGATAATTAAGGCATTCGCAAAACCAAGGTCCAAGGGATACGGTCAGGAACATCATTCAAATCGTAAAGGATAGTAAAGCGAAACACAATTAGGGAATTTTGATGTTTTACTTTACAATGAATGTGTTGCCGTAAGGAGGATAATGTGGAAATTGTGACTAAAATATAGGTTCCATAATATCCAAATCCTACTAATGGGGTGGGAATCATGGTTAATAGTATAATGCCAGAATTGGGGCATAGTCCTAATAATGGAATTGACCTTGTGGATGCAGACTTTGGTTTTGACAATGATCATGATAGAATTATTATTACTCATAATAAACTTAGATTCGTCTTTCTAGATAACGAGATTATTTAAGCTACGAACATTTAAAAAAACAATAAACATAAAAAATAAAACTTATAGAGGTTCAAATATTGGTATTGTCAAGGAAAAAGCCAGAAAACCATATGTGGCCTTAGTGTGGAGAGAGTCTTGTTTGGAGGGGAGTTCACCTCCTCACCATTTTCCTCCTCAACGACATCAGTTGTGGGAAAACAAAATGAAAATTCTTTTATTCATATGGATCTGACTTGTTAGAAACCTGAGAAGATGAAGGAAAACCAAAGGGAAAGAGAGGTACCACGAGAGAAAGATTAGCCAAAGTGGTCCCAATACAATTCCCAGAGTTGTGACAAAAAAATGATACATTTAGAGCATTAGGGTAGGAGACCCTGATACTCAATCCTGATTGAGGTATTTTTTTTTATGCACTTGTACTTGATCTTAGAGTGTAACTCAGAGCCCGCCTTAATTATAACACGGATACAGGATACTTAAGTTTTTCTTTACATTTAGTCTGTTTATCCTCATAGAGAGGAGTACGTAATACGGAAGTGATACAACTAAGGCGTAGGAGGTCAAGTGTTTCATGGGTAGCTTAATTTTTTTAACTCATATGGGAATCTCCTTTAGAGGATCCTTAGATTAGATGACTAAGGGTTCCTAAACCTTAAATATTGCAAGGAGGCCACAAAAATGCCACAGGGCTTTATCGAGAACATCATTAGCAAGATCCTCCGAGCGAAACTTAAGGTAGAAATACCGCTCTCGAATATATTTAAATTTCTCAAGGCCAAGTCTCCTCCAAATGGCTACGATATTAGCTTTAATTTTCATAAGATTCAGTGTTTTGTTAAGGAAAAAACCAGAAGGACGAGAGCGCTAAGAATATAGGGATTCATGAATGAATTCATCATCAATCACCAAAATATTACTATTAAAATCATTTTAAAAGGAGTCTGAATCTACTTAGGACCCAAAACATTGTTAACCCAAGACAATAGATAGTGGAAATAAGATTAACCGAAGAGGTAGATCTATGCGAAGAAGTTTGAGAGTTGTAGGATCTAGGGAGAGGAATGGTTTTTCTGGAATTGTGGAGGGAATTGAGACAATGGAGGTAGGTTGAAGTAATAGTAGTTCATCAGTTGTTGGGAGTAAAGTTCTTCTTTGAATTTTCGTTATCTAAAGTCTATTCCTCTATTTTTATGAGGAGAAAGAGAATAGGAACATTTGGAGTTGATAGATAGAGGAATAGAAACTCAAAATCTATGAGTCGGGAAGGAGTTTATAGAGAAAATATTTATGGATGTTTGGTTGGAAGAGGGAAATAAGGAAGAAACAATTGATGGTGATGGATTAATAGATGAGGAAATGGGGATTATGGATGATAGATTGGAAGAGGTGGAAAAAGAATCTATTTTGCAGATATTTAAGGGAAATAGAGTGGATATGGGCTAGATAGATGGGAACAAAAAGAAGAGGTGTTGAATGGCTCCAAAGACTCAAACATGTCCAAAACTTCCTATCATTTTAAAGCATATATTACTAGATTTTAATTAAAATTATAAGGTCCATGCGAAGATAAATAAGCCATAGGCTTGTGAGAACCCAGAACGCCCAACTTATTAGGTTTATGGAACTTATTAGCTGTAAGAGAAAATGTATCGAGATTCGTAAAACCAATGGCTTTGATTCCCATATTAGGGTTACCAAAATCAAGCGATGGCGCTAGTAGAGCACTAATGTAGAACTCGCCCATTGCAACAAAACATTCTGCAGTAATTTTGTTGCAAAAAATACCCAACAAACACGTTCATCACCAATAGTTACACCTTGGGTAGGATGCTCACCGAATTGAACTAAGATTGAGGGATTTTAGAATAAACCCGAAAGAATCTTTAGAGGAACATGTTATTGAGTGAGATCGATGATGGTCTCAACGTTAGAGGTCGAAATCAAACCATTGCCTAGAGGACGGACTGATCAATCGATAGTCAAAAGCTATTGGCTTACCACTCGAATACATAAGGATCAGATACCTCTTAGGTAAACCCTCCATAGTGGCCAATGAGCCATGGTAGAAGACTCTAACCACCGTGGAGCAGTTATCCACCAATATTATATCTCAATAGTGAAGGTGATAGGGTAACAGAGGGCCAAGGTTTTTTAGAGAGGTAGAAATCAGAAGTGAATCAATCCATTGAAACCATTATTGGAGGTATGGCTAACCGATAATTCAGAAGAGGTAAGGATGTCGTTCGGGATTTTTAAGAATCGGGTACCTATACCATATTTCATGTGATGTCGAGTTTCAGCAAGCGCCGTCTTCATTGTTGCTTGGTGAGCGAGGATCATAAATGGAGGAAAGGTTGAGGCTTGATGGGCACATAAGAGAAGAAATCATATCCATAAAGGGAATAAGAGCAACCAGTATCGTATGCATTTGGAAATCTTGAGGAGGACATTTTCTAGTAATGACTAGTGAGAAATAAAAGAAAGCATTGGTTGGAGTAGAGCCAAACCCAGGTGGAATAGAAATCAGAGCTGAGCAGAAGCCATAAATATTATTCTGAAAGAAGTACCCAAAAATGCATGTTGGTTTACCTGGTCAGAAAGAGACGATGAAGGCCTTAGAGACAGTGGGAGGGTTTGGAGAGGATGAAGCCATGGTTGTTACGAGAGGTATGAAATTATCAAGTTTTTTTTAATATGAATTGGAAGTGAAATGGTTTAGATTATTTTAAATATTTGTAAGTAAATATTGAGAGATTAGAATGTATTAATGAGTAAAGAGATTGATGCTTATGGTATGCAGAGGTGGGTTAGGTAGGATTTTAAGTCTTTTGTTAAGTTTTTAAGAGAAATAAGTATAAATATAGGATTTTGATCCATATGATATTTTAGGTAGTTTACATAATATTTTTTCTTAGTTTTAGTTTTATTGCAGGTTTTTCAAAATTGAGAATTTGTTTAATTTCAAATTTTTATTGAGCCACTTGTTTTTTGTTATTTTGATTCTTTTTTGGTTTGTCTGTGAAATATAAAAAGTGTAGGGTAGTATGGGGTATGTGTACTAGGAAAAGTCTAAAAGGTTGTGAAATACTTAGTAGGCAGTGCTAAAAAGAGGAATACTCTTTACTGGATATTACTTTAATGTAGGTATTTAGAAGTAAAGACATAAAAGATGTATAAAATTGGGTTAATACTAGAGAAAGAAGATAATTGGCTTTGCGCAGGACAATGAGCCACGTGGAGCAATAAATGCTTGAAATGGTCCCAAGACAGGCAGAAGGCCAATTGAAAATTATTTTGAGATATGGGAAAATGATGGAAATAGTATATCCCATGACACACGAGCATTAGAAGATGAGGAAGACTAAAGCTCAAGGTCCCATTCTCAAGGATAAGAGCTTGAAAAATAGCAGGCAGACATGAAGTGAAGAAAGATATTTGAACAGATTGTTGGAAATTGAAGAGTAAGCTTAACGGTTAGTTTCGATAAGCATCCATACCTATGGGGATCATGTTCTAGTATAAAAAAGGCCATGGAACAGTCAATGAGCCAAGTATAAAAATTTGAACTTTAAAAAATAAGGCACAATTTACCATTATTTGAAAAAATGTAGCCTTTAAAAATAGTATGGGAATACAACTTCTCTCACTAAGGTTTTGTTTTGTATAGTTTATTTATTTTACCAAAAAAGTATTTTATTCATTAATTTTCATTAGAATTTTATTTCCGGAAACACATTTGTGAAATATTAACTATTCACCCTTCTTAATTTGGAGAAAAGTTTTAAATCTTAGACCACTCACTACCAAATTGTATAGGGTGTCGACTGGTAATTAGAAGAATACTTTTTTCTCATATAACCCATGGTCGCTCTCAACTTATTTGGTTAACCACTATGGCCATAAAATAATTCTAGATTCTAGATTGGGAAGCAATCTTAAGATTTTTAATATTAATGAGGTTTGTATCTGTAATTTGCGGTTTGTATCTCTAATTGCCGACACAATTAAGATCTTTCAGTGTTAAAAACCACCAAAAATTCTAGGAGATCAACCATCTCATCCTCTCTTTTCTTTCTCTTATTATCCACTATGTTGATATATATAATATATATATTTTTGGTCTGCTAAGATTAAGAATGTTAAATTCACAATTAAAGATACTTAGGACGCAATCCGTAAATCCAACCCTATTGTTCGGTGTGTGAGGTTAATATGACATAAAGATAATATCGCCACCATTCTCTTGTCCTTTTTCATCCTGGGTAAGTTATCTACATGGAAAAAGCTCATAAGTTGGAGTATAAACTCCCCTCCTAATATTGTATTATGTAATTCCAGTGATAAATATATTAACCATATCCTTCATGAGTGTACTTATACTTAGAGTATCTAGACTACTTCCAATATCCTAGTATAAGGTGGCTTCAAATTTATTTTCCTCCAAATATTTTCATTTACCATATTTTAGAGGAGAGAAACTTAAGATTTGTTAGCTCTCCTCTAGTCTTCGCCTCTAAAGTGTCACATCGTTTGCTTTATAACTTTCAGTTTATTTCTTGGATCCAATGTGGTCTAGTGATGTAATCTTATGCTCGTTTCTCACTTAATGTTTTTTTGTTGTAAGGTCTTCTCCCAACATTCGTGGTTGGTTTGGGAAATATTTCTTGTGTTTGCTTTCATATCTTTCCCATCATTTGGGGAATATTATGTAGTCATTTAGTTTGGTGTTTTGGGCTTTCAGTGCTCATGTATGTTGGTAATACTATAAGAGTTGATTTCCTATTTTGAACACGTCGAATAAGAATGATGTGAATCTTATGCTGATAGTGCGGACACGCCTAATACTAGTACACCCATTAGTAGATTTATAAAATCAATCGCTACATTTGGTAAACACGCTAGATCGGTTGGCAAAAAGTTCATATGATGATGAAAATCGATAACGTAGAGTCTAGGATTGCGGTTAAATCGGCAACAAAACACCTACGATGGTGGCCAATATCGATAGTATGAAGCCTAAAATGATGTTTATTTCGCATATACATTCATTCATGCATCATTATATTACTAAGGTTATCGATGTTAAAGCCGATGAACATTACCAATTTAAAATCGCAGCTTTAGAAATGTATTTGAAGAAAAATACACGTTGTTTATTAGAGACTCTTTAATCTACAAACTTGAATGAAATAAAAATTTATATTTATGGGCATATGATAACAATCTTGAAATTTAAACAAAATAACACGTTTGAGACACTTTAAATAAAATGCATATTTAATGAGTCTAAAATATGAGAAAAAGTAATTACGACCACTTTCAAGAAGATCTTTTATTATCTCGCATAATACGGGTGTATGACTTATTTATATATTAAAAAGATACATCAAGGTTTTGTTAACGAAATCATTTTGTCCACGATAAATATAACTTTTACTTGAACACTTATACAATTATCCAATCAATTTTATTTGTTCATTTTAATAAAAATATTTATTGGTTGTGATGGTTCGGGATGAACTTCTACCAATGTTATATACTAAATAGTTATCTTTGAATAAAAATAAACACAAAGATAGTCGATAACTTTGTTTGGTAAAATTGTCCTTTATCAGAAACTTTTAACTTCATTAGGATAATGTTCACAATATATTCAAATTTGATAATAGACGGATACAACTGGGTTATTTATAACTTTTTGAGTGTGTTTACATTTGCAAGTATTACATTTTTTGTTAAAATTTATCATCCAAAAATTATTTTTGAGAATGTTTCATTTGTAATTTTAATATTTTTTGTTGTTGAATTTTATTATCGAATATTTTTTTATCAATGTATTTTATTCTCAAGTGTTACATTTTTTGTTGTTGAATTTCATTATCAAGCAATTATTTTATGGTGTATATTCTTTTCATTTGAAAATATTACAATGACAAATTTAAAAAAAAACTAACAAACATAGAAACTTCATAAAAAATTATAAAATTAAAAACTAATATGATGATTAATTATAGTCGTTATCTTTGTCATAATAAAAAACCTCATATGCTATGAAAAGAATACATGTTTTCATTTTCTAGTATCATATGACTAATGTTTTGAATCTCTTTTCATTGAGAATAATGAGTCCGGGTTTGTCTCAACAAAATGTTAAAATAATAAATATAACGATGAGTTTCTCTAGAGAGAGAGAAAATTAGTAAATACTTTGAATAATATAATGATTGTTCACCCATTCCAAGTGGTGTGACAAATTATATTTATAGTGACCAATGTGAGTCTTAGAAAACTATTTTATAATTTATACATAGAGTCTCTATCGGTCTTACTCTTGATATCCAATCAACAAAAACTAACCCGAGTGAAAACTCGGTATGAAGCCCAACTAGATAATTCAATTATCAGTAGACCCCTATTCGTGGGGAGCTAGTCAAGGCAGATATACAATAACCCTTCCAATACAATGGTCTGAGCATGTTTACTTTGCCAACCCCAAAGTGCTAGACTGGTTGGGGTTTGATTTGAATATCTTTTCGTTGTTGCGTTGGAGGTTGATGAGTAGTTTCATCGGCAAAAAAATAAAAATTGAAACAACGTTAAGGTGGTGGAACTATAATTTTCCTTTCATACCATTTTGTGACAAAACAGTGTGATTACAACATTAAACTTCGAAACGACTTATGTTGGATCAATGTTCACATTAGCTTGCTTCAAAGCTAAACCGGATTACCCGGGAAATTGGAAAGTCTTTACATTAGGTTTTACCTTTCCCAAGGATAGACTTGTTAATCCTGACTCGTGTCCAATATACTTTGACTTAAATATAGGTTTATTTATGGTTTGATCCGTATGTGCAGTGGGTATCTTATGTATCGGATCCTCGAGATCGCAATCATAATTACTTACAAGAGAAGACTAATAAGGAAAATGAGTCATTTTTTACAAATAGATCGAGTCTCATAGCTTTGAAGCAAAACTAGGGGTGAGATTCGGTCGGTTCGGTCGGTTTTTTTATAAATTTTTAAACCGAACCGAAATAATTCGGTTTGTATATTATTAAACCGATTTAGTAATAAAAAAATCAGTTTTTTTCGGTTTCGGTTTTTTCGGTTTCGGTCAGTTTCGGTCGGGTTTTCGGTTTTAACAGAGGTGCGGTTCGGTCCGGTCGGTCGGTGCGGTTCGGTGCGGTTCGGTCGGTGCGGTTCAGTGCGGTTTGGTTCTGTTCGATCGTAAAAATTAAAGGTTTTCCTACCGCTCGATCTGAAGAGAGGAAAAGATGAGTGAGACGAGACCAGTACCGAGGAGAGAGAGTCCATGGGGTATGCCAGACAAAACTCACCGTCAACCCAAAGCTCATCGATGCAATGATCGAGCTGAGGATGTCATTCAAGCTTGTTTTGAGGGAAACCTATTTAAGACAGTTCCAGGACCTTTCAAGCTTTTCTGGCGATGTATGAGATCAAAGCTGGTGAGGAACCAACCGAGCCATTCGCCTATTTGCAACTCGATCCCCCAAAGACAGAGATCAAACTGGAGTAAAATGTATTTATTCGAGGATGTTTGGTTCACGTGATCTTTGGAATTACACTTACAACTCTAAATTTCGAGTTTTGTTGGCATGGTCTTTGCTTTACTGAATCGAATATTGACTTTCATAAGTTTGATGTAGCTCTTTTCTTCCCAGCTACTTCCGTGTTTGATGAGGAAGATGGCATGATTAGTTTAGCCAAGTTACTTGATGAGGAAGATGGCATGATTAGTTTAGCTAAGTTACTTCCATGTTTGACAAGGAAAATTGGCATAATTATTTTAGCTAAGTTACGACTTAGCATGTCATGGTCTCTCCGAATCAGTCTGGAAATATATGCTCTCCAAGGTTTTAGAGCACCGAGATATCGATTATAGGTTTTTAACAGAAAAAAAAACGTCCAAAAAGACAGTTGTGGGGTTCGAACCCATGCCCCCCATCCCACAAGTAGTTTAGATATTCATATAGGACCACTAGGATAGAGGGGTGATAAGCTGTAGAAGTGGAATAAAACTATATGTAACTTCGGTCGGTTTCGGTTTTATTCGGTCCCCCTTTCCGAAAAACCGAAAACCGACCGAATATATTTCGGTTTGAAATTTTAAAACCGAAACCGATATTATTATTTTTAGACCGACCAAACCGACAAATTTCGGTTTGGTTTGGTCGGTCGGTTCGGTTTTTTTCGGTTTTTGCTCACCCCTAAGCAAAACGATCTAAGAGAGAGAAAGAGTCTTTATCATCTAGAGAGAGGTAGTCTAGTATTATTTATTCCACCCACTGTGATATCCACTCTGACCACTGTTAATTCATTTATCGCCACCACATATTATTTTCTGGAGACAACTACTCAAGCCAATCATACGCAAAAAATATTCAAAATTGTGTCATATTCTTGGGTGTTACTTTGGTTCGTGTTTTTTTCTTCATCTATTTGATTCAGTTCAATCATTGGATCTTACTTATTTCACCTCATTATTTTGCTCTTATATTTTTAGCTATGGTAGAAAAAGGTTTCCACTTAGTGAAGCAACTTCGTGAATTGAATCAGCCTCTCGAAGTTAAGGGTGGTAGCTCCAAAGAAGAGTTGGTATCCTCTTCCTGAACCATACCTCTGACCACCCAACTGGTAGTTAACCATTCTAAAAAAAGGGCTAAATACATTCATACCATAATTAAGATTACTTCATGAATCCATACACACACAAGGTACCATTATAGTTAGTCTTTGAGCATCCATTCTAGTTCAAACCCAAGCCTCCTCTAACATGGCCCTGAATCTTGAAGAAATTGCAAATGAGCACCTTCAAGAATTTTTTCCGACCTTGAGACCCCCACAAAAATAATGAATAATCCGAAAGAGTAATTTTGAAATCTCACTTTAAAATGGAAAATTTGGGGAAGGTATGAAACCTTCGAACAACAGAAGAAGGAAGGTTGACTACAATACCTCTAACTCAACCGAAGGCCCCCCGCCCCCAAAAATCAGAGCAACCTTCCATTAGTATGATCATAAAAAAGTATTAAAATCCCCAATAATGTCAAAATAAGGTTTCCCTTTAGAGGTGAGACCTCTACATTGGCCCACTCTGGCAACCTCATGGTTTTTACTGACATATTTACTTGGGGTGTTAGGTTTCCCATCCACCCGAGCCTATAAAAATTATTTTTTATGATCTATCTTTGTCTTAGTCAAGCAAGTCCTAGTACGTAAAGGATTGTGATGTCCTACATAATATCTTCGGTGTTATCGGAGATCCCTCTAACCCTGGAGTATATGATTGCTCAATGAAGCATTTCCACGAACTAGAAGCATCGTGACTACTATCTTTTTGTTGGAAATGACCTAAATATGGTGGTAGAATTACCTGATACTAATGGCAAACGAAAATAAAAGTTTATTTGCTAATGGAAAATATGGTCCCCTTAGAATTAATTTTCTACATCAGATTAAGCTTTCATGCAAGTGCACTAGTAAAGGCCATAACATCTCAGATTGCATCATATTTCCTACCCATCATTCAAAAAAAACTGGCCAAAACTGTTGAAAATCTTATCAAATCCAAGTTTTGGTACATGGAGAAATGACTTAAACCCGAGGGTGATAAGGATATTTCGGAACCCAGTCTCGATAAGCTAAGGGTAGACATGGGTAAGTTTTTTAACTTGATGGATCGTGGCCAAGCCTCAATCAAACACGTTATCAAACTAAAGAAACTAACGATCCTTGAAAAAAAACTATACTAAGAAAAGGTATAAAGGCTTTTAACTATGCCAAAACCGGTATTGATACGTTTAATCAATCAGATTTGGTAAAAAACATGATAGTGGTGATGCTGGGAAACTGACCTACTGATCCAAATGAGGGTCTTGAGGAGAAAGAAACTTATATTGAGTCTATCGCGAGTAATTGTTCCCAGGGGATGACCGCAAGTACTGAGCCTAATGTGTAAATCTCTCATGGTTATTTCAGATCATCAAGATTTTTCTAAAGGTTGTGACCTATACGCCAATTTTGGAAATCTACTTATGTTGTCACACACAAGTATGATTGTCAAACTGATATTTCGGATACAAATCTGCCTATATCCGAATCCGAAATCCGAAATCACTATCCGAATCCAAAATCTGCCTTTACAAGATATTTGGTATGAGTCTTATCACGTACACAAGGCCTCGAACCCCACTTTGACCAATAAAGGTTGAAATATTTTACAAGATATTTGACCCAATACAAATTATTCATATGTTTCTATTCAACCTTCGACTAACGGAAGTTTAAACACTGTGCAAAATTTCCAAAGAAGCCTAACCACACACGATGCAGGGTCAATAACAATATCTAAATGGTAAAATTTTCATTAATGTGTCAGATATATAGGTACCTCGTAAAAACCTTCATGCACCATAAAATTAGGATAATATGTACCATCGGTTCCTTCCCAATTTTACAAGTAATTAAGTTCAAGATAAACTATATATAATAATTTAGAAATAGACATATCATAGAGTATGATGTGTTAAATGTTCCATGGGTGCTGAATTTTCCTCCCATCTTCATCCACCAGTTTGTAAGTGCTTGCCCTAACCCTTTCTGTCAATATGTATGGTTCTTCCTAGTTCGAAACATGCTTGTCAAGCCTATAATCTTTTGTGTGAGATAAAATTTATTCATAACCTTATCTCCCACGTTGAATTCTCACCTTCAAACTTTTTTTAGGCGTACATACTTTACATGAGAGCTTGGTAATGACGGATTCATAAATTGGTCAGTGTTATTTTTTTCTTAATTAGATCCAACTTGAATCTTCTCTCTTCCTTATTATCATTTAAGAATAGTTAGAGACCCTACAACATGATAGAAGTGTTTCTATTGGTACCACTGTATCCATGTTGTGTGCCAAAACAAAAGGGCTTTTATTTGTAGTTGTCCGATGTATATTTGTATATGCCCTCAAAAATTATTGGATGTAATTTTGACACTTTCTTGTATTCTCTGTTAAGTTATTTTTTAGACCTTATAAGATGCTCCGGTTAGTAAGACATATCAATGCCCCATCTATCAAAGGTCCGACATATCAATGCCGTTATATGTGAATGTAAAGGTCCGACATATCAATGCCCCATCTATCAAAAAGAACAATCGGGTAATAATATTTTGTCAAAATATTATAAAAATTAAAATTTTCAACAAGTTCTTTGCATCAGCTAATATGATTGGCGAATAAAATCATGCTAACAGAAAACTCTGAGTTGATGCCTTAAATCAGCCCAGTAATGAAGTTCTTTCCACACCATAAGAGATTCTCCAAGGCTAAAACACTATGAAATTGGTCGACCTATCCTTTGATTGTATAAATTCCCCCAAGTAATAGGAAATTATTCACCTTGAACTTTAACCTTCGGGCCTTAGCCTTATTTTTTGAGGAAATACCATTTTGAAGAAAATCTAAGATTTATGACCTTTATTCACCGACCTTGTTAGCACACACCTCGAAGGTTTCCTCCCTATTTGGCTGGTGTTCTTTGTCATCTGAGGGATACTCTTGCAGAGTTACCCAAGTTTCGGTCTCAGAGTAGCCTATTGAGGTCAGAGAATCTGCCAAATAATTTTTAGCCCTCGCACTTACTCATATTGGATAACGGCTAAGAGTTATGCTTGGATTTTCAACACTTTAAGGTATATAATCAGGTGTTCCTTGCGCACATATACTTGTCCAAGAGTGTGATTGATCTGAAAATGAGAGTTAAGGATCAATCATACCCTCTTATCCCCGTAAATATAGGCCAATCAAAGCCATGTAATTACGATTTTGTACTTAATTTCATTGTTCGAGGCTTGGAAACAGAAGCAAATGACTTAGTTCATCACTTCTCTGAAAGAAGCCACTAACTACACCATGGATCTGCAACCTGAGATTTTTGTTCCTCCATCATTTTGGACCATTTACTCTTGCTCTGAGATTTTGACCAATGGTTTTAGCTTTCAACATGAAAATTTATCAAGAAATCAGAAAATACGTAAGCTTTGACAGCTATATTTAACTTATATTTCATATCGAAATCCCCTAGTTCTACCAACAATCTGGTTAACCCCCTAGGATATCAGGTTTTTTTTAATAAAAGGATAGGAGGGGAAATGAGGTTTGAACCACGATAAAATTCCCTTAGAAAAAGGATTTCATATTTATTGTCGGGATGATCAAGGCCAAGCCAACATTTCGAACTAAAGATATCGCGTTTTCATTGGTAATAATTTTTCACTCACATTGTAAATAAAATTTAGGCAATATTCCTCTTCCCGCACTAAGACCTCCCTTAGAACATGTTTAAATACAACCAAGTACACATACATATTCTCTCATGAGACAAGTTCAGATAAAAAATTTTGAGAAGAAATTTTCATTTTCCATCTTACTAAACACTTTGTTACATGCATCAGACTATTCAAAGTTGTCAGCATTGCGCAAAACCTAAAATAAAGGACAAGACTTATCTGAATAATGAGAAATAAACATGTTGATCACATCGAGCCCGTCAGTTAACACTTGAACTTACTTAAAAGTCTGAAGTGGTTTTATGTAAGCCAAAGTATCCATTTAAGGTGGTTCAACCTCAGTTCCACTCTCACTAACAAAATGTCAAGGAACTTCCCGGATCGAAACCCAAACGTTCACTTCTTGAGATTAAGTTTTAAGTTGACACCCTTTAGATTCTGAAAGATTTTAACATGATCACAAGACGTATCTCGATTCCTCCTCGATTTTCACCAGCATTTCATCAATGCATACCTCGATCTTTGTTCCAGTTTGAGATGCAAAAACCTTATTGACCAGTCTCTTATAAGTTGCCTCGACATTTGTTAGGCCAAAAGGTCTGATCTTGTAGCAATGCAAGCCCCTGTATATCATGATAGTTGTGTTTTATAAGCCGAAATGATACATTTAATTATAACCACAATATACTTCCATGAACGATAAGAGTTTGTTTCATGAGTTGAATCCACCAACTGGTCGAACCTCGGGATTGGGAAGGGGTACTTCAGAAAATAATTTTTAGATCCGTAAAATCCACGCACATTCTCTAACTCCCGTTTTTTTTACTAAGATTGAGTTAGCCGTCCATGTAGCATATTGACAATATTTGATATGGTCCACACTTGACAGCATTTCCACATTCAACAACTATATTTGTAAACTTTTCAATAGAGAAATAACTTATTTTTTGATATATCGACCTTTTGTGTTAGAATTTAACTGATAACATGTGGTATAATATCATATAAAGCCATAATAATATCCTTATTAGACCAAGCAAAAAAAATCAAGTTTTCTCATAAAAACCAAATTAACTCACCCCTTAAAGATCATGATAAGATTGTACTGATCCATATAATATTTATATCCTAAAAATAATGCGCCTCGACATATTTCTTTGGTAGAACAAAGTTGGAGGCCTCTCTGGGATCATCATCCCCCGAGAGGCTACAAAAACATCTATTGATTTTTATGCCGTTATTATATTCTCTTTTTAGGGATATTCTATGGTATTCCATTAACACATTCTAGTTATTCTAGCTGATGCCCAATTTGTACCATACCACATACTTCATGAATTGATGAATAATCGAGGCAATACTATAAATTTTTTCAAGTCAGTACATTTCGAATATTGCATTATAATAAGTATGATGATCCACAACAATGAAATATACTCAAAACATTTTCTTGCATTCAACTCTTCCATGAAGAATATTTTTTTGAATTCTTTGATGAAAATAAAACTTGACCTGGTAAACCCGACCATTGTTTTGCCTGGACAACATATAATAAGAGGGTTCTTCATTTTGTCTTATTTCCCATTGAACATTATATTCGCAAAACTTCTGGTATCTATCCCGATCTTCAAGGTCTCCTCTCCCTCCGCAATTGTAGTTATCAAGATGGCATCTTTGTGAGGGCCTAATAATTCCTCAAAGGTAATATCTTTGAAAATAATAAGGAGGGCAAAGGTAAGGAGCCCGACTAAGGTGAGGTGATATCCTTCCCTAGAACTATGCTTTTGGACTCCCAACATGACACTTTCTGGATGAATGGGTGATCCCTAAAATATAATCCCCCAATTAACAATAAAAAGCCCAAAAGACACACTCAATTTATCCATTCTTGAAATAGCACCTGCTACATGGTGGTCTAGGTCTGAGTCAAGATACACACCCTCTAAAATAGAACCCACCATGACGGTTTGGGTTCGTCTCAAGATATTCACTGGATAAATCAAACGTTTCCAGTTCCTCCCTGAAAGTTACCATATTATTATCTATTGCTTTATAACAATCACTTAGGTCTCGATCCACCTACTATGGCAGGCCTCGAATCATTACCAATGCTCTTTTAAGATCCACGATTGTTTTTTATTACAGATTTTAGTAATTTCCTATTATCAATCAAATTTAAAATTGTATCCTTCAAAGATATGCACTCTCTAGTCCAATGAGAGATATCATTATGATATTTGCAAAATATATTATTCTTGTCCTCTCGAGGCAAATGGGTAATTAAAGGACGTTTTATCTATTATACGTGGTTCTTAGTTTTATTGTATATCATTTCCACGATCTGAGTCAACTCAGTATAGTTATCGTATCTTAGCAATTTATACATGTGCTTATCCTGACCTTTTCTCGAGGTTTCTGTTTGAATAGGAACATGCTGCGCCTGCATGCCCTGATTTTGAGCTTGAAGTGGAAGATATTGAGCTACTATACTATGAGGTAACGTTAAATAGTAGGTGGTTTTCTTTTGTTATTCCACTTATAGTGCTTGGTATGCATCTAAGGTGATTATATGCATCTGAATGAGGGAGGGGTTGGTAATTTTATTAAAGTTGGTCATTCAGAATTAAAGGAAGGTGTATATTTTCCTCGATCATGATTCGCAACTCTATTTATGCAAAACATACAACAAAGTTCAAAGTCATTATCTTAATAACATCTTCATCCAATATCACATAGAGAATTCCATATTCAAAGTTCAAAGCTATTATCTTAATAACATCTTCAATACTCTAGACTGTTCTTTGTTCGAATAAAGCGTTAAGTATAATTCCTCATAATTTCTTCATTCTTTTTTTAAACAATACATGATATGATCATTATGACCCTTCATTTACTTTATTCCAATAAAATTATATCTAAAAAAGGTTTAGAGAGTATCAAAACAGAAATCAACGTCGGAGCCAGCTGATTGAACCATGTCAAGACATTATCCTTGAAACTCATAAAAAACATTCGGAAAATGAACTTGTAATCTTCATAAAAATAAATCATAATATTCTTAAATTTATCGATTTCATATCCCTTACCATAGAGCCATATGTTGAAAAGCAATTAGGTAAAAACCCGGAGGCTAAAAACCAACATGTTGAGGGGATAACGAAGAAAACGTTTGTTTTTAGACTCTAGATGTATGAATGGTCTGGGGAGTTAATGCCCATTATTAAACACTAGAAGTAGGAATATTTTTGGTGGCCAGCCCTTTTTGTTGAGTTGTTTGTTTGGCCTTGGTTCTAACCACATCATAAGCCATTATCACAAAGTTCAAAGCCATTATCTTAATACCATCTTCAATGCTCTGGACTGTTCTTTGTTCGAATAAAGCGTTAAGTATAATTCCTCATAATTTCTTCATTCTTTTTTTAAACAATGCATGATATGATCATTATGACCCTTCATTTACTTTATTCCAATAAAATTATATCTAAAAAAAGTTTAGAGAGTATCAAAACAGAAATCAACGTCGGAGGCAGCTGATTGAACCATGTCAAGACATTATCCTTGAAACTCATAAAAAACATTCGGAAAATAAACTTGTAATCTTCATCAAAATAAATCATAATATTCTTAAATTTATCGATGGTTAATTACAATGACAAATTTAAAAAAAAAAACTAACAAACATAGAAACTTCATAAAAAATTATAAAATTAAAAACTAATATGATGATTAATTATAGTCGTTATCTTTGTCATAATAAAAAACCTCATATGCTATGAAAAGAATACATGTTTTCATTTTCTAGTATCATATGACTAATGTTTTGAATCTATTTTCATTGAGAATAATGAGTCCGGGTTTGTCTCAACAAAATGTTAAAATAATAAATATAACGATGAGTTTCTCTAGAGAGAGAAAAAATTAGTAAATACTTTGAATAATATAATGATTGTTCACCCATTCCAAGTGGTGTGATAAATTATATTTATAGTGACCAATGTGAGTCTTAGAAAACTATTTTATAATTTATACATAGAGTCTCTATCGGTCTTACTCTTGATATCCAATCAACAAAAACTAACCCGAGTGAAAACTCGGTATGAAGCCCTTTTTGTTGAGTTGTTTGTTTGGCCTTGGTTCTAACCACATCATAAGCCATTATCACAAATTTCAAAGCCATTATCTTAATACCATCTTCAATGCTCTGGACTGTTCTTTGTTCGAATAAAGCGTTAAGTATAATTCCTCATAATTTCTTCATTCTTTTTTTAAACAATGCATGATATGATCATTATGACCCTTCATTTACTTTATTCCAATAAAATTATATCTAAAAAAGGTTTAGAGAGTATCAAAACAGAAATCAACGTCGGAGGCAGCTGATTGAACCATGTCAAGACATTATCCTTGAAACTCATAAAAAACATTCGGAAAATAAACTTGTAATCTTCATCAAAATAAATCATAATATTCTTAAATTTATCGATTTCATATCCCTTGCCCTAGAGCCATATGTTGAAAAGCAATTAGGTAAAAACCTGAAGGCAAAAAACCAACATGTTGAGGGGATAACGGACAAAATGTTTGTTTTCAGACTCTAGATGTATGAATGGTCTGGGGAGTTAATGCCCATTATTAAACACTTGAAGTAGGAATATTTTGGGTGGCCAACCCTTTTTGTTGAGTTATTTGTTTGGCCTTGGTTCGAACCACATCAGAAGCCGTAGTCGGGACGTTACTCTCTCCCCTCTCTTGCTCGGTATCGCAGTTCTTGCAAGATTTATTTCTAGAATGTTTAGCTCCCATAGACCGTTTTGCTTTTGGAACACTCATCATCCCTTCGATGATTTCTTTACACAGGAGAGATGAATACTTCTCGCCATAACTGAACGTAAGAGATAAGTAGTGACGTCGCACCCGATAGTCTTGTATCATGGACTTGTAACCTCGGTCCAATTCATATGGTCTTGTAAACTCGAGGTCATCTTCCTTTGTTGTCTATTTTTCCATTTTGAAATGAGCTTCATATCATACAGTTGAAGTCCTATTATTCGATACATATTTATCAGCTTAAAGAGCAACAAATTTGGTTAATGTTTATTTCTCGGCTTGAAGTGCTACGACTGGCCATAAATTTCCATCTCTATTGCTCTAGCTGAGATTCAAAAAGTTTCGAGTCAAGAGGATTTCCATGACCCTCTCATATGATCTCATTCCCCATGGTGATAGATGTATATATTGCTCATTGAATGCTCATAATATCGCAGTATGTTATGAGGCCAACATAAATATAGAGAGGGATAAATATATATATTCATCATTGAATGCTCATAATATCGCAGTATGTTATGCGACCAACATAAATATAGAGAGGGAGAGTTAGTAGAGATAACTTTTGGGTACCAGTCAAATATCAGTCTCACTGTGGTTGTTACTAGAGAGTATGGGTTCGGCTCGACAAAGTGTTAAAGTAATAAATATAGAGAAGGTGAGTTATAAATAGAGAAAATACTAAATATTGAGAATAGAATAATGATTGTTCATGTATACCAAGTTGTGTGACATATTTTATTTAAAGTGAATAATGAAGGCCTTAGAGCATTATTATCCCATTATACATCGAGTTTCTATTAGCCTTACTTTTGATACTAAATCAATACAAACTAACCCGGCTCAAAACTCCGCCTAAATCGTAACAATTGATTTTTAATCAGATTATCGCAAAATTTATTTATGTATATATTCAATACCAATTACATACCGTAGTGATTTAGTTTTATAACTAGTGCTTCTAACTCAACCCATCTCTTTTGTATACCTTTTTTCTTATGTGAAGTTACAGGGGGATCGGTACAATATATATATATATAATTGATATAATTTGCAAAGAACTGTACTAAAATTAATCAACCATGGAGAATTCTCAATGAGATGTTGACCCGTGTCAACCGCTCTTCTCAGGTAACTAATTTCGAGTTGGTTTCAAGCTATAAGATCTATATCAAGTTTATATATTTTGATATCTATTTATAGTCGTATTATTTTTTGGATAAGATAATTTATAGTATCCAATGATAAGTAACGCGTGGTGCATACTTTTTATCTCAGTTACCTATGTGTGCTATAAAAATAGAAGGTAACAATCCGCAAGCCTATTTTGACTAAATATGACAAATTTAAGTTTGCATGACATTCTGAAGTCTACCAAAATATGAAGAAATTGAAAATGTTAAAACATGTTCAATTTTTTTTGCCAAAATAGGCTACGTAAAACATATTTATTTCTATAAAAATATGTCGAATATACACATCAAGATGCAAGCTGTTTGCCACCATTTTTAATGGAAATAGGCTAGGCTTATGAACTTCCTTACCTTTTATTTCCACCCCAAGTCTAAAAAACTTTTATATTTTATTTTTTAAAATCTTATAATATTCTAGATATGATTACTTCATGTCTCAAATATAAATGTAAACACTAATTTTTTATTTTCTAACACCGAGCTCTCAATTATAATTTTGAAATAAATGAAATAATAATAGTTCATAGCGATTCAAAATATTACAAACATTAAATAGAACATTACAAATACTCCAAAAAAATATAAAACCAAGATATCGAACACAAATAGTTTGAGTATTCCAAAATAAAAATATGAAACTAACATACCGATTAGAAATAGTAAACATAATACAATTTGACTACAAAATATGATCCACAATAAAGCACACATAGTTTACAATAATTACGAGCTCTTCATAATTCTCATTGAAGTTCTGTTATGAACTAATAATTTTTGCACGTTAGTGTGCAACTTTTGTATTATCACGCCTTCACGATCTTGGTACATGTACTCATCCATATTAATTAGGATAAGATTAACGAGTTTAACCCAACTTCTTTTATGAACCCTTAGAAGATACTCATAAATGAAAAATGAATTCATGTCATCTAAATAACGAACGTCTATCTCATAATCCTTCATTGTAAATTCCCACCAAGTTGCTCATATTTTACCACTCCAATCATACAAATCTATATGCTTTGGTCGTTTAGTTTTGAGTAACTTTTTACATAAGTAATTTGGTGGAATACTTCGTGCGTCTCTAGACTGAGACAATGCTCAATCTAGGTAACACGTCTGGATATGGTCTAAACCAACAATATTGAACGTGTAAAATCTACCTTTTAGAATCGGAAATGGTGAAAAATCGCTTGATATAGCTGTCAAATAACCTACAAAGCAAAACCAGTCACAAAATAAATTTAAAATAATATAAATAACTATAGTTAACAAATACTTAAATGTATGCATTACAAATTATGTTAGCTTCCTCCTGGTGGCTCAATATAATCTGTTAGTGTAGTTTGGAACAACTGTCGGCATTTATCCCACCAACATCCGATCTCGCTAAGGACTGCATAACTAGACGAACAAAAGCGAAATGGTTCTTGATCTGAGTATTAAAAATCGTGATAAATCCACAAATGGTCTTCCTCCCGTGCTCTGAACCTTTTCCCAGTTGAAGATATATATGCGCCAATACGTGTGCATCCCATGAACACTAAGCTATTTGTTACTTCAATTTGGAGAGAAAGAACATATACTTAATATTGATGTACATGTTTTTTGCTAGTAAATACAGTACATTTGAACATGTACAAAAAATTATTACGTGCTGCCTCCGTCACTTCTTCAGTCGTGAATCAAGGGTTGTGGTCATGAGAATCCAGGACGACCAAACCTATTATGGAGAAAATTAAAACTCATCACAACATTTTTGTACCTTTTAATATCCCTACATAACTGAACGTTATTTATGCCAAAGAGTCTTATAACTTCGACATGCATCTCATCTTTGTTATATTTCTTATAAGGTAAGAAATCTAAAATTGTACCTGCAATTCTCATTCCCGTAATCACGTGGACATCATCTAAGGTGATGGTCATCTTACCAAATTCAAAATGCAAACCGTTACTTTTCGGGTGTCACCACTCGGTGAACACCTTTGTTTAAATTGAATTATGATGAGAATTCATCAACAATACGTGTATAATGCATAATATTCTCCTACAATATAAAAAAAAATTCAGGTCAAAAGCAAACAATTATTTGAGTCATTTGAATATCATATATATATATATATATATATATATATATATATTTTGACGATCTTAGTTAAATACTATTTGCATGTTATATATTTGATAGAATGCATGTTTTCTAGAATTTCTATTGATAGACGGTATGTTTTCTAAAATTTCCTACCACGTAAGAGAGGTGGTCATTCATGATAGTGAGTCCGATTTGGTCGTTTTTGTATAAAAAATCGCTATTTTACAGAAAACGCGTAAAAATGATATCCTATTGGAAGAATATCTTCTCCAACCAATATAAATCTAAATGTACAGCTGGATTTATTCTCCTTTAATACGTCTAACACCCGATTTTTTCAATCTTATATAATATGATTTTTTCTTATAACAATCTTGTTAATACAAATTTTTTTTCTTATAACAATCTTGTTAATACGAAAAGTACATGCATGTTTAAAAAATAAAATAACACACATCATAAAAAAACAGCGAAACAAAAATCCGAAAAATATTGTGTCCACTATTACCAATTTTTGCTATGGTGGTATCAAAATCACAAATAAACGTGCACCAAATATACGATAAAATGATCATCTACGATTCCACTGTCTTTGACGAGACCTGCTTTTATGGGAACTGATATAGAGAAAAGCAAAAAAATTACTCCCTCTGTCTCATAATATGTGTCTTTCTAGAAGAGATTTTTTGTCTCATAATATATGTCGTTCTCGTTTTCCAATGCAACATTATTACATGTATTCTATTTTTAACCAATAAAATAGTTAACTTTTTGTATAAGTTATTAACTCCACCAATCAAATTTATTTTCTTTTATTATTTCAAAGTCATTATTACTTTTCTTAATATTGGTGAAGAAACCTTAAACGACTAATATTATGAGACGGAGGGAGTATATAATTCTGCGTGTTACACGAGGTCTGCTTTTCTACCAATGTCAAGTAAAAAGTTGTTTTCCTTTCGTACTAACAGGGAGTGAAGTAATTTTCTGAAAATAAATAAATAAATATAGGGTCAAAATGTCCTTACTACCCTTACCATCACTTTTTTTTTTTGCACTGAAACTAGAAAATACTAAATTTCATCTTGTTTTTTTTCTTCAATAGGCGGAAACATATAGATTCGTCTACAGAATAAAAGCAAGGAATAACTTTATGGGCTATTATTATTCTTCATTACTCGATGAAATTAAAATTCTTATCCACCTACTAAATATATTATGAATTCTTTTTTCATAATCAAATTGAATATACAAATCTAACTACAGTAGATTACTTATACCAGATATTAGAAAGCATACTTAAATTAAAAGAGGCTTTATGCAGAAGCTCAATGATGAAGAATTATTATGGGTCCATACATAAGGGGTTCGATATAAGTTAATGTTATAAAAATAAAAACAAAGAAAAATATTTAACTCATCGAAATAATAAAAATTCTAAAAGTAAAGTGAGCATCTTAACTAGAAAATTCTTGTAAGAAATCACTTACAAAACTTTCTGGGCCTCTACCATCCCTGCAAAACAAAGAACTGTTCTTTAATGGCGTCTTCAAGCTCAAATTTCACGTCCCTGTTAGGTTTGTTCGTAATTACACTAACCCTTTTCCACTACCCAACTCTCTGTTCGAGTCAAACCTTGTTTGTGTTCGGCGACTCACTCTACGACGCTGGAAACAAGCAGTTTCTCACTAAACGTCCTGTTCCGGCGAACCGTTCACCTTACGGAAAATCTATCGGTAAAGCCACCGGAAGATGGTCGGATGGGCTTATTGTACCTGACTTTATCGGTAAGAAATCAACTTTTTTTTTTTTATAATTTTGTTTTAAGTTTGATGTATTTTTGGTGTTTGATATTGAAACATTGCAGCTGGGTTTATGAGTATACCGATGGTTCAACCGGTTCTTAATACGACGGCAGATCTAACTCATGGAGCCAGTTTTGCCGTCGCCGATGCTACTGTTCTTGGCTCCCCACGGGATTCGGTAATTAGATTTTTTTAAAGTTCTTTTGAAAATCTAGGATCCCATAACTATCTGATTAAGTGTTTTATGTGTTGGAATAGACAAAAATCTAGTTTGGTTGGTAGAAATCCAAAATTGTTCTAAAAATGGAAATCAGAGAAAAAAAAGGTCAAAATCACAACTGGATTTGGAAGGGTCCGGCTAAATAATAGCCAAAATTATTAAATGCTGTGGTACTAAGAAAAATAAATCAAAATTTCCATGGAGAAAACAAAAAACAAAAAATCAAAAATCGAAAATGCTACTAATTTAGGCCATATCTATTATCGCTTGTTTGATATTTTAATCTATGTAGTGATAATATATTGTCGAGCATGTTGGAGAGTGCCCATGGTACACGCCTTGTTAAAATATACTGTGATTATCGAGCGTAGCGAGTCCTCCAAGGGACGAAGCCCTGGCTAGCGTCTAGCTAATGTTGCTGTTTTGAAAATTCGTCTGCATTTGTATTTTCAAATATTAGCTGCTATAGTCGGTTCTTAACATACAAACCGTTGACAGTTTGGAAGTTTTTCGAAATAAATAACCATGGTTCCGGTTCGAAAAAACAATTCTCAACACCGCTCCCATTTGGAAGTTAATTAGAAAACCTATGAACACAATCCTTTTAGAATATTAGTAATATGAATTTGAAATCTGCTTTTATCAGTAAATTCCAGCTTTGATGTTGTTTTTCAGATGACTCTTGCTATACAAGGTACCAAATTTGCGAACACTAAAAGCAAATGGACAGATAAAGAAAGGGCTGCAGCGATATACTTGTTTTACATAGCTTCGAATGATTATTTGAATTATACCACCAAGCACAAGAATCCATCTAAACAAGATCAAACGAATTTCATCAATCAAGTTATTCTTGGAATAGAGAACGCACTCAAGGTATGATGCTTGTAATAATATGTTACTGAAATATCATTCATGATTCATTATCTAAAAAGTACATCTATATACATACTGTAATGACATTAAAACTATGACAATGAGAGAAAATATCACATGGCAATATCGCATTTCCTATAAGACATTGTCGAAGATGATTTTCTTTAATGCCATTGTTATGTAGAATATATACCAAGCAGGAGGAAGGAGATTTGCTTTCCAGAATCTGGCACCATTAGGTTGTTTACCAATAGTGAAACAACAGTATGCAAACGGAAACAAATGTGTTAAGTTGCCTTCGGACATGGCAGAAGAACACAACAAGAAGCTACACCTAACTCTGGCCAGATTAGCCCAAACCTTAAACGGCTTCCGGTTTACCACTTTTAATTATTTCAGCTCCACACAGAGAAGAGTAGACAACTCCGAAAAATACAGTAAGTTATCTTTACACGAAAATGTTGGCATCTCTTTACACCTTCGCATGTATCGAAATTTAGAGTTAAGGTACCAAACTATTCTTGTGAATAACTTTGTATTACCTGTCGAGCCGATTCTAGTTCTGTAAAAAGAATGCATGGCCCGAACCATGTCGTGTTTGGGTCGACCTGAAAGTCTATTAGATCACAAAAATCTTGATCCTAATTTTAAAGTATCGTGCCGGGTTTACTGGTTATATTATTTGTTGAAGCCTCAAGTTCGTGTCATTGGTTAAACAAATGATTCAATACCGACCTATTTTGGATTCAGAGTAACCCGTTCCCAATTCAGGCCAACCCAATAACACATCGAACAGTATAATATTATGTCAGATGTCTGTTTTTGGGGTTGTGTCATATATTAATAGTATTACTTGTGAAGCATTTGGAACAGGGAACCTAGCATGTTGTGGAAGTGGAAGTCATAATGCATTTGCTTGCGGTTTATCAAAGGGCGTTAGTGTCTGCTCAAAGCCAAGTGATTTCTTGTTCTTTGATGGTAGCCATTACACTCAAGCAGCTAATGAGCAAATGGCACATCTCTTGTTTAGTGCTGACCCACAAGTCGTTAGCCCCATGAATTTAAGGGAACTACTTGTTGTTCCATTGGATGCCCCTATTGAAACAGGCCTGGAATCAAATGCGCAAATTCAATTTGTCCTAAAATCAAATGCTCAAGTGGCCTATCCAAGTCTTGTAGACGCTGTCACTGCATCATTTGGTGAGTTAGAGAGTGGATCTAAGACCCTTTGGTCTATTACATCAGCGTGATTATTATCACTGATGGTGGTTAACTAAGCTTGAGTTGTTGACTATAATAATAATGAATAAAGAAAATGTTACTTCTCTTGTATGATAAGAGATTGTTTTTCACATTTATCTACCAATGTAGTCATGTTTGCACTATCTTATCTTATCTTTCATTCCTTTAACCTATATTCATAGAACTAATAGATTTAAAGCTCTTAGAAGTCATATGAGGCCTAACTTAAAAAAATTCAAAAGCCTTTGACATCTATATCTCAAAATCAAACATAGTCTGAGTTTCTGGACCTGTTTTTGGGTGAAACATTTATGTATGGATATCTCAACACGAAACATAACAAACAAAGCACGCAGGCAATCTTTTTCATAAAGGAATAGATGATAATACAACATTTTTGTAAGCAAGACTCAATAGTCATCGTTATAACCCGAGGTTATATTGATGTACATTAAAGTCTGCTGGTACATTATTCGTAGTGAAGTTTGAAAACAAGAAACAAATTAATCAATGCTCCAGCATAGGAAGATCCTTCGGGTAAACAAATAACTCTCTCAAGTTCATCGGCCTGACAACAATGGGGTCAGCACTGAATATCATGTGAGCCATTGCTTCATTAGTTTTCTCGGCATTGTGTCTACCGTCGTAAAACAAATAACCTCTCTGGTAAGCGCACATGTTTGAGTGTACATTCTTGAAAGCACAGCCGAATGCATTGTGTGTACCGATTCCGCAACATGCTTTGTTCACCTCCAAGTACCCTTCAGAAATCAAGAACATATAACCACATTAACAATTTACACGAAGTTAAGCCGACTGAAATTAACTGATTTCTGTCTTTCATATAGTCATCTGGATCCGAGTTAGACATGACTATCGAAGCTATTATAACGGAGGTATAGTGCTACTACTTATCCATGACTCGACCTCGAGCTTTTTGTTAATATTTAAAAGTTGATCGATCTTACACAGTTTTTGGTTTATTAAACTATTTAGTAGTAGTGAATAGTAATGACTTACGATAGTGAAAGCCATCGTTCAGTCTATGAACGGTTGCGTTGTAATAATCGAATATATTATATGTGAAGGCAGGGAAAGTTTCGGACAATCGGACCAAAGTCTTGTTTAGTTTGACATTGTGTTGTACTGCCAAGTCTGAGAGAGATGGAAGACAATTGTCTCCGGTTTTATAATCTTGTTTAACAATTGGTAAGCATCCCAAAGGTGCCAAATTCTGGAAAGAAAACTTCCTAGCTCCTCCCTGGTACAAGGCCTACATTCAAAATTCGGAGCAAAAAATTAGAAACATATACCAATTCAAGATACATAGATTTGGAGTGCGATATTCTTGTCTTCGACTCATGTTTTAGAAGACAACTCGTGTTTTATAAGTCAATTAACCTTAACCTCTCCACCGGTGTATGTTTGGTGTTTATATTAAACTGGTTTTTTTTTTTTTTTTTTTTTTTTTTTTTTTTTTTTTTTTTTTTTTTTCACTTTTGCCGTTGAGTAATCCCCATATTTTAACTTGCATATTTAGTTCCATTAATACAATTACTTAGGAGCTTACACGTGACTGCTTATATGGTAGATTTTTATCTCAAACATTTGGTGCTAATAATATGGAGACCAAACGTGCATAAAAATTAAACATTTAAAATTTTAAAACGTGGATTAGGAAATCTTAGAACTATTGTGCGAGTGTGTGAGACCTCACGCACTAGGAAGATATTGTTCGTTTTGCGTTCGGAGGCGTGCACTGATTTACTTTTGGGTATACTCCCAAACTAGTGTTAATTTTTAGTTGAACATCTATTCTAACATTATATCGTTTTAAATTCATTTTGATTTTTCTCATGTAATTTTACATACCACAAGTGAAGCTTCAATTCCGCTGATAACTTTGTTGACAAATACTTGTGTCGAAACAGTTGTGTTGGCTTTGTTGTAAATCAAGTAGTCATTCGCACCGATGTAGAAAATGTAAACGGCTCCCGATATTTGTGTGGCTGTCCAGTTGCTTTTGCTTTCAATAAATTTCTTCACTTGTTGACCCAAGGTCAGCTAAACAACAATAAAAAAAACATGAAAATATTACTACAATTTGAAAAATAATGTTTAAATTTTATTTAAAAAAAACCGGGTTTACGTACGGTGTTAGATGGACCACCAAGGACAGTCGCATCAGAAACGGCAAAGTTTGCACCATTTGAGAAATTTGCTTTACTATCGAGAATTGGTGGAATAGGGTTTGAAATTCCCATGAATTCAGCTACACAAATGAAAAGTTTGAAATATTAGTGTCAAATTGTATAAGTGAATCCAACAAATGAAATGAGATTTAAAGTCATGTAGATTATATTAATAAATACCTATAAAATCAGGGACAATTCGTCCGTCGGACCACCGGCCACTTGGACGATCAAGAGACATGCCGTAAGGCCAAGTCGTAGCCGGAACGGTTTCGGTGGTAAGGAACTGGGTGTTTCCGACGTCGTACAAGGAATCTCCGAAAGGGAAAAGGACTTGAGCGTTACAGGCATTGAGAGTAATTAGTATTAGGCCAAAGACAAAGAGGAAAGTTGTGTTTGAAGTGTTAGCCATTGTTTTCTCACTAACAACTTCAATTAATTATGTTTTGTTTTGTTGATTGTTGTATGAATTGATGCACATATATATATAGTATGGTTACTTGTATTTGTTTGTATTTTGATTGATATATGTAAATTAATGACACATGCCTACATGTGGGTAAACTTGAGGCTCAAACTTCTGTGAGGTATACCTATAGGCTATAAATTATAATATATAATAACATATTGTTTTTGTAATTTATCCATAATACAATAAAAATCTTCACCGGTATAAATTGTTATCATACATATCATATATCAAGGACTTGCATGAAATTTATTTTCCTTGTCTTATTTTGGTGTTTATATTTTCTTTGTTAATTGACGTGTAAAACAAGTACATGCTTGTATTTCGGTTAAATTGTTTATATCCCATCTAATACATAGAAAAACATAATAATCATTTTGGAACTTTTTAAATGACACACACAATTGCTATATGAATTTCATGTGAAACAATTTATTAGTTAGAGTGTATCCCATAGTTTGTGCTATTGTTTGGGTTCGATCCATATATGATTTTTTCGCCGCATAAACCATATAATTATATAGATTTATTCTTCTAATTTATCTGGCGAAAATGTAGTTTTCGATCTAACTTTCAAGATCTAAATTTAAAAGCTAGTATCGCTAACAAAATCCGATTAGAACGGTATTTTAACACTAAAAAATACATTTCATCGAAATCGGTTCTTTTTTTTGGTAAAATTTTTATTGACCAAACTTACCTTTCATTGAGATGTTTTCCTGAATTATTTTCGTTTTTCTTGAATACTCTATTCACAACCTATTACCTTTTGTCTTTCTGCAAAATAAAAAGGTTCAAATATTTGATTTTAAGAAAGAGATTCAATTTTTTCCTTATAGCACCGATCCACCGATTTGCTTTTGAACTTGCTCTAGTTTTTTCGAAGATACTAGCTTCATTCATCTCAATTTTGTTTTTTAACCACCATAACCATAACCATAGCCTATATAACTAGGTTTCTATACCTTTGGTGGTCTAATCTATATCCTTTCTCTGTCCGATTCTATGCTATAAAGTTGTTGTTCTGGTTCTTGCACACCATCGCCACAATCATCTAATGTTGAAACTTAACCTACTAAAAACTACGTATGTATTTTTTTTCTCTTGGCTCAAGTTTACCATCTCTCATGTGAGCGTACGTAGGACAACCGAATATCCTCAAATATTCAGCTGACGATCCAGACCGATCTTAAAAACAATATTATAATCAAAATCCGTTGATAAAGATTTATTAAACAACTAACAAAGTGTATTGATAGCTTTGGTACAAAAGTCATTTCCTACAGTGGAACACGACATCATGTTACGGACGTTGTCACAAAGCATTATGTTCATTATTTATGCAATCCTATTTTGTTGTGGTGTTTTAGAGGGGTTACATGTCTAAGCTATATTTGGAGGAGAATATTTAGAGAGAGAAACTCAAGCAAGAGATATAAAAGAAAAAAAAGAGTAATGATTGATCCTATTTTCCCAAAAAATGGTGTTGCTTTATATAGTACAAGAGATGGGCCCTAAATTACATTATAAACTTTTTGATGGTCACCTCATCGCACTACTTTACCAATCTCAACCATACTTATTATTTATTACATAAGGTCCATAATTGTTACACATTTGCTAGGTTTCTTTACAAGATTTTTATAAAACTAAATTAACTTCTTTTATTTAACCGATTTGACTATTCCTCCAAATAATTTTACCCTTTATCAGTAGCCCCTAATCCTTGTGAGCGAGGACTAAATTAGGAAGTCGCCCAAGAGATATCTGATATCTTCTTCCTTATATTTCTCGTCAGAACTATGATGCCATCGGTCACATTGTTGACTTCATAATTGTGCGTCACACATTTTTACTTAAAACCATGTATCATTAATTTTTTACAGATAAGTGCACTGCTGTTAGTCCACGTGTCAAAATAAATTTGAACTGAAAACGCGTGCACTGCTTTAGTCCACCTGTCAGGTTATTTTCTGATGCACACATTCATGCCTTCCAAAGCGACTTGTGGGTGAGTAGGTGTGTAAAACAATTCTGACATTTCTCAATATGCGTGTACTTCAAGTCATAGATGGAACATATACAAGACTCTTTATTTTTCCTTTTGCTTCATGAAAAACCTTTCATCTAGTTGGGCCTTAACCGTTAGGGCTTACTCAGACACTTTATAAATTGAAGTTATTCGTTTTCTTAGTTTTAGAGAGAAATATAAACATGTTATATAGAGAGAAAGTGATTTGATACTCCTTTAAACGTTCTCTTCCATAGTTAATTCCTAAAATATATAAAATCTTAGATTTGTTTTCCATATGTTAAAGAGTCGAGGAGAGGAAAACTGCTAGCTTAGACGTGGAGCCCAAGCCACTTCAGATTGTCAAAACTACCTACTACGGTTAATGGTCTCCAATCAAGAAGCACTCCGAGATGACAAAGACTTCGAACACTAGTGCTTTATCCGATTCTACTACAACTCAGCCCCTCGATCATACTTGTCTGATACCCAACAATGGTGATCTAGACCCTTCAAAGAAACCGGACTCTACATCAATGTTTATTCCAATGGATGAGATATAGAAAAATGCTGGGTAGTGGTTCAAATAGGAAACGGTACCCCAATCCCGAAGGGAAAAAGTACACAAAAGTTAAAGTTACATCTACTACTTCTACTCTTTAAAATACTTCTTACGGAACCCCAAACCACTCTCAAAGTCACTCCTCAAAATCCTCCACCTAGACCTCCACCACCAGCCCCTCAGCCAGTAGTTGTAGAAACTATTTATCTTATAGTAAACTTCACGGGAGTGAAGACCCTTGAACTCATCAAAGAGGTAAGAGAAAATGGATTGGTTGATGATCCTGAAGACGATCATGATGATGCGATAGTTATAGTAGATATTCAACCCAAAAATGAAATTTTTTCCCCGTCTTCTCAAGTCGGAACATCTGTGCAGACCTATGTGCCAGCCCCCCAGGACAAAGTGAAAACAAGTTCATTTGTTCTGAAGAAAGCCAAGTCGAACAAAAAGAAAAAAATATATTGTTGAAATACCTTCAAACATCGAGGCTATCTTAGGAAACAACTTGTGAGAAGTTGAGAGCAAACATCTGTTAGGTTTGTACAAAATAAAATACATATATTATCAACTTTTCAAGGAGGAAAACTTCAAGATCAACGGGGAATTCCGAATTTCATAACCATCCGATTTCTTCAAGTGTTTAGAGACCCCGTTATGTGTTTAGGATAATGAGCTGATTGTCAATCTAAAGATTTTGAACTAGGGTATTTGATTCATGTTAAATCCTATTTTGGTGATGTAATTTGAGCTTATAAACTTATTACATACTCAAACTAGTCCGAACATGTGGTTTACCTTGATGGCGTGTATAATGGCGGTAGAATATCCGAGGTCGACTATTCTATGGAGTAGTTCACTAGATTAACCGAAATTTCTAAAAATCCCCACTTTCCATTTTTATTGCTTGACCAATGTGGATAAATTCAAGATAGTCGATGATCTCTTTGAAGCTGACAAGAAGTGGAAACAAATACTTTTCATTATCTTTGGGTTGTGGGAGAGAAGATTTGAAGAGTCTTCTGAAAGACTATATCGGCTCCCTTAGAGATGGACTAGTAGATGTACATCCTTACTCTCACTTATTTTCGCTTTGTTTTCTAGAAATACCTTAACAAACATTTTCTTGGGGGACATCAATGAAAGATGTGTCTAAATCGTTCGAGGGGCACCTATCGGAGACTGGTCGGATCTTTGCTCAGCTAAGTAGTTAGGCCAGTACTTCTTGGTCCAATAAATTGCACCGCTGTTTTACCACATCTAATCTGGCAAAAATCCATCTTTGGAAGGCTTACCTGAAAAAGCTATGTCTTTGAAAAAGCTCATGGTGCCTTTTACAAAAGGTAGCATACTTGGACGAATGAAGGCCACAAATGTTCTCGTCGACCTGACTGTAAGACCTAGGACTCCAATCAGAACCCTAAAAATGACATGGTTGAAGAAAAAAATATTGAAGTTGGAGCTAAGGTCAGGAAAGAAGAAAATATTGAGATTTAGACCAAAGAGGTTGATCCCGGTGGGGAATGTGGCTCCAAGAGGCAATCAAAAAATAAATATCAAAGAGTAAAGGTAAGGGTAAATTTGTTGAGGAAGGTGATCAAGAGCAGAAGAAAATATATCCCCTTCGGGTGATGAGATAACTGCGCCTAATTTACCCTCTCTTGAAGAAGTTGTGGTTATTGAGTCAGACTCTCCTCCAACATCAACCAAAAAATGGCGACTGATGGCCTAGGAGGTCAAGGTGATGAAACACAAGTTCGTGGACACTTTGAAACTGGTTCTCCATCCGATGAGGTCAATATTTATGAAGATGGTTTTCTATCCCTCGATATTAATAAACTGCTTCACCCTATGATAATTCTTGAAAGGAAGGCTAAAAATTTAAATGTTTGAAAAATCATTATAAAAACGAGGATTTTCAAAGAAGATTTGCTTTGAAAAAGCTGGAGTAAGAGCTTTCCCATTAAAAAGAAGGTGATGCCAAACATCTGACACAACTAGAGACAGTGGAAGATCAGTTAATGTTTGAGCATGATATGTCTGACAACGAGCGTGAACATTTTATTGTGAGGAATACTAAGAAAATATGCTCATCCAAACTCTTACTAAGGGTTATTATAAGACCAAATAGTATTTCGAACGAGATGTCAAAGATATCGAAAAACTTAATGTTGAGAAGAAAGATCTTAGAAACCAAGCTGAGGCATACAAAGACGTTGCCCTTGAAAAGTACGCTGCTGATTGCGTCTGTAAGTTGGATGATAAGGATGCTAAAATCAAGTCCGCTATGGTGCTAGATTTTTATGAGAGCTTTTCAAACTTGAAGTTAGGTAGCTTCTGGGAGCTTGTTCTTGAAAAGTATCGTTCGAAGGCCATTTCTTTGGAAGACGAAGAATCACCTAAGAACTCTGATGCATCAAATAACTCATCGTCAAGCTCATAAAAAAAATGAATATGAAAGTATCCCTTCAGGGTAAAAAATTACTACGTTAATTTTTTGGTATTGTATGTTTTTTGTGAACTTGTTGTGCCTCACACACTTTCGTAAAGTCCTCATATCATTTTGGGGCATTTTGTACTTTGATGGTTTTATTAATAGAAGTGTTCTTCTTTCGATAATTCTACTTTACTTAACTTTTACTTATCAAAACTACTATTAATGATTGTTGTCAACCAACTTTTATTGGAGGATCCTTCTGATTAATAACCAATTGATTGTTGATCAATGTCTGTTGGAAGACCCTTTAGGTTCAAAAATGAAATATTGTTAACCAACATTCATTGGAAGACCCTTCGAGTCTAAAAATAAAACATTTTTTTACCAACGTTCATTGGTCGATCCTTTCGGTCCAAAAATAAAAGATTCTTGACCAACGGTCGCTGGAAGACCCTTCTAGTTTAAAAATAAAAGATTGTTTTAAAATGAAAAATTAATATTATATATAAATGGGGCATAAGGGCACATTGTTAAAACCTTCATGCATCAAAATAATAGGATAGAACATGTCACGGATCTTTACACAATTGTTCAAAAATATATAGACACTTTTACATTCATTCCAAATACAATTTAAAGTGTTCGATGTTCAACGGGTGACGAAGATCCCTTTCTTCATTATTTTTGAGTCAATACTTCCCTGACTTCAACTTCTCGGTTACCCTCTACGGGTTCTCCCAATTGGGTCATAACGTATCAAGCCATTTTTTTTTATTTCGTATGCAAAAACAATTTCCTCAGAAATGTTTCCTTTATCTGGAACTTTCGTCGTCTTACTTTAGAAGCATATATGTTTTTTTATCAAAGTTTGGTAATACAAAGAATTCAATTGTGCTCCTCTTCATTATTTTAAATTAAGTCTAACTCTACATGTTTCCCCTTATCGTTAGCCTCCTCAAAATATTCACTGATTTGATACGAGGGGAAAACTGCTTCAGATGATACAAGAACATCCATCCCGTAAACTAACGCGGATGAAGATTCATGAGTTGTTGTTCGAGGGGTGGTTTGATATGCCCATAGAACTTCATCAAAATAAACTGGGCATTTTCCATCATTGTCTTCCATTTTTTTTATGAGCCCATCAATAATTTACTGATTAGTCACCTCGACTTGGTCGTTTGCTTACGGATGGAAATATGCCAATAAGCACTGCTGTATTCCTCTGGAAGAACAAAAATCCCTCATATATTTATTGTCGAATTGTGGCCAATTTTCCATCGTTGTTTTCCTCGAAACACTGAAACAACAACAAATATTGGAGATAATAAACTTGATCAAATCTTTGGCTTTTGTTCCCACCAATGGTTAATCCTCCACCAAATTAGAGAAATAGTCTACCGCGACAATTATAGTTTGTCGTCCCTCAGATTCCATTGATAGAAGTCTGACCATGTCAATACCCCATTGGTCTAAAAGTAATGCCTCGTATATTGATTCAAGAGGTACTCTTGGTGCGTGGATTATGTTAGCAAAATTTTGGCAACTATCACATCTCTTAACCAATTATTTGGCATCTGAAGCAATTATGGGCCAATAATATCCCCCCAAGAGAACTCTTTGTATCAAAGTCTTGTATCCATAATGAGCAGACCGTGCTCCATCACGTAACTAGGATAATATCACTTATGATTCATTTTTCCCAAGGCATCGAAGCAAAGGCCTACTAAAATATTTTTTTACATATGATATCCCCAAGTATCACGTAACCATGTGCTTTGAAACATATTTTCTTTGCTATTAATTTATCAATTAGCAAGATATCACTTACAAAAAATTCCTTAATGCCGTACCTCCATTTGTTTTTGTTACTTGTAGAAATTTGGAAATCTTCGAATGATCCTTCCACCCATTTGGACCTTTTTGTTATTGAATGAATTTCTTGTGTGAGAATCCAAGGATGCTTTTCAGAATATATAGCAATATCTAAAGAATAAACCACAAAATTGTTTTGCCTTTGAACATGTTCATATATGGCGCTTTCGAAGACAACCACTAAAGTTTTTAATGCTCTCAAATACTTCACTAAGTGATATTTTTAGGCCTCAGATGGTCAGTCATATGATTTATGAGAACTTGTGAGTCGCTAAATACGATAAAATTTTTAGCTCCACAAATATGAGCAAGTCTTAACCATACAAAAGTGGCTTCGGCTCTGCCCCATTATTCGATGCTCAAAACCCGAAGCAAATAGCTTGATTCATCGCGATACCATCTGGAGAAACTAACTGGACCCCCTACATCCTGATGCATTTGAACCTCTATATATTTTGATTGTCCATTAATGCCTCTGAACTTTCTTCATCTACTTTTACCTCTGGTTTATCAGAATGAAATTCGACTAAGAAATATGATAAGGCTTGTGCTTTGATTGCAATTAGGGGCCCAAACTTGATAACAAAATTACCTAACTCCACGGACCATTTAGTCATTGTGCTTGACACATCAAGCCTTTGTAACATGTTTTTCAACGTAAAAGATGTTCGTACAATGATAGAATGATCCTGAAAATAAGGTCTCATCTTCCAAGCTGTAGTAAGCATAACAAGGGAAATTTTTCTAAATTCAATACCTCGTTTCCCTATAATTGTTTTTTTAATGACGTAGTAGAACGATCATGGGAAATTATCTGCATATCAAATCAAAAAGGCGCTCACAATATAATTCGATATCGTTATGTAGATGTATAATTTATCTCTTATATTAGGCTTCGTTAAGATTTTCGAGGAGGATATATATTATTTAATTCGTACAAATGCTTTAGAACACTCTTGGGTCAAGTTAAAGAAATTTTCTTGTCTCAACACTTGAAAAATGAAGCGCATTTATCCGAAGACCGATATATGAATCCGTTCAAGGTTGTCAGCCTCCCTGTTAAGATTTGTACTTCCTTGATCGCCTGAAGAGTTGCCATAGTGATAAAAAAAATTAGTTGTACATGGTAAGTATCTATTCCACTTTCACTAACTATGTACCCAATAATTTTTTTGTACCGTACCATGAATGTACACTTTACCGGGTTTAGCTTCAAGTTTATCTTTTTTACGTTGGTAAAAGTTTCCTCCAAATCTGCAAAGTGGTCCTCATTCCTTGTGCTTTTCAATAGCATATCATCAATATAAAATTCAATATTTCATCCGATTAGAGCTTTAAAACTTTTGTTACTAAACACTCGTAAGTTGCTCTAGCATTTTTCAACCCAAAAGGCATAACAATGCAAGCCCCTTCTAATGATGAATGAAATGCTCTCTTGATCCTTTGGATCCTTCTTGATCTGATTCTACCCAATGTAAGCATCCATGAACTAAAGTAATTGATTTACTGAGGTAGAATCCACTAACTGGTCTACCCGATAAACCGAAAAATGATCTTTTGGAAATGCTCTATTTAAGTCAACAAAATCTACGCACAGTCACCATTTACCACTTTTCTTTTTAATAAAATTGGATTGGCGGTCTACAAAGGGTACTGTAATATGCTTCAAATTACTAATTTATGGTAGATGATTTCGACAAGCACCCCTGTTACATCTTCGGTGCACCATGCAATGATATGTGATTTTGTTAAAAAGAACAGAATTAAAATCTTCCTCACCTCTGGAGATAACTTTGTACTAATATTTGAACTATTTCCGTTCAAACAACGTGATCCTCAAAACTCTTGTTAGGGACTAGAAAACTGGGGGTCTACCTCGAATCATCAACAGGATCAGACCCCAAGGAAAGGTCCCACTAACTACTATGCTTTTTTCAACTCACCCCCTTTATCTAATTTGGAGCCAAAACCGTTTGGTAACACTTTAGACAACCAAGACCTTTCAAATATTGCATTAACTGACGTTGGTGCATCTAACATAATGAACAACATTGTCAGTTCTTTCTTAAACGGTCCGCGACCCATTTCCACTATACCTTCAAATTCCCCAACCACTTTGGCATCAAAGAATTTCCGGGGGGATTTCGTAAGTTGTTATGAACATTATATTGGAAAAACTACCGGTATATATCAAGATTCTTTGTACCTCATCCCCGACAATCAAAACACCATCCTCATGCGGGCCAGCCACTTCTCTCATATCACAATCTTCAAAACAAATTAATGAGATGGACTCGTGTAAAAATGTGGCGAAGCACCCACTTCTAACTGAGTTTCTAAGCTTAAAATATTCATTTTCTGAGAATAAATTAATGTTCCTGAAACAATATCACCTTCAAAAATTGTTAGTGGTTTAAAATAGAGTTGTTATTGGGCCTCCGAACCCGTTAACCCGCCCAGGACTGAACCGGTAAGGTTCGTCCAAGACCGGTCTGGATAGCTTAGAGAGTGGGTTGGGAGACAAAATTCTGGACCGACTCTCTTAACGATCTGGACCGGTCTACCCGGTAACCAGCCCGGTAACAGAGATATATAATATTTTTCATAATCTATGTATATTATAAACTAAAACACTAAAAAATATATGATAAACTAACTGACCAACCTGATAAGAGTTGGACCGCACCAACTCGACTCTTAACGAACCGGTCTCGGTCCATAATATTTGGCTCCCTTTGCTTAACGGTCCGGACTCGATGTGCCCGGTAACTTACTGAGCTAGTCTCAGGCCAGTCCAAACCTGGACCGACCCGACCCGCTAACTAGATCAAAAAAAGCACATCATTCACTAACCTTTTGATTGGCAACTGGCATCTCTACCAATATGGTCTTATTCATGCTGGATTTTAGATTTAAGTATTCCAAATAAACATCAAAAGAATTAACAGGTTCCAAAATTATCAAAGTATTTTCTTGCTTTGGAGCTGCAAGATAAATTTATTGATAAATATTGTGAACTTTCCATTATCGATCAACACTTATATCTCTTTTTTCAATGCCACGTAATCCCTTGTATTGTGCCCAACATCATTGTGACACTTGCAATACATGTTTCTTCTACTTTTCCTATGAGTCTATATCGGGACGTGTTTGCCGAACCATATGTGACTTCAAGCCATATCGAAAATTATTGTTACAGACTCTTTCAATTCAATAAAATAAGCTAGTCAGACCCACTTGTTTGATATAGGCATGACACTTTGCTGTGTGTTTAGAACTTGAGAATTCCCGCTTGGTTTTGGAGGTAATTGGGTTGGAACTTGGGTTGATACTCAAGGTCAGACAGTTGTTGTTGGAATCAGGTTGTTATATGTAACAATCAGAGTTTAAGGAATTGATTATACTCAATCTATGCCATATAATCAATTCCCGATGCTTGTATCTCTTCCACCAAAATTTGTTTTTTACTTAATCCAACAATGCTGCAATTATCATGGCTTATTTTTCAATGACATTATCCTTCGTAATACCGGAGAGAAGTCCTATATGGAAAGTTGCTAACGACGCTTTATCTTCACAACTATCCGTGTCAATTTTAGTCTTGATAAAATGATTTATGTAATCTTTAACAATATCTTCCACTTTTTGTCTCTAGTAAATTATCGTATAGTCATTTGCACAGATTTTTTTTCTTCCCACAAAATGTTGGCATAAAATATTTCAAAACATGTTGAAATATTTTATGCAACCTTGTGACAACGGTCGTACCACTTCCAAGCAGCGTTCTTGAATGTTTGGGAGAAGGACCTACATAAAAATTTGTCATCATTGTCATAATTAACCATAAAATTCTTGAACTGTTTGATATGACTGTCTAGATCTTGAGTTCCATCGGTTTTTTCTAACTTTGAGATGTCGAACCACTTCGAGAGATGTCTTGGAAGAATTTCTAAGGAGAGAGGATATGAGCTCTAATTATGACCAATATTATACATATAACCCTCGGTGCCTTCATTAACAATAGTATACATACCCTCGGTGCCTTCATTAACAATAAAATTCTTGAACTGTTTGATATGACTGTCTAGATTTTGAGTTCCATCATTTTTTCTAACTTCTAGATGTCGAACCGCTTCGAGAGATGTCCTGGAAGAATTTCTAAGGAGAGAGGATATGAGCTCCAATTATGACCAATCTTATATATATAACTCTCGGTGCCTTCATTAACAATAGTATATATACCCTCGGTGCCTTCATTAATAATACAATTCTTGAACTGTTTGATATGACTGTCTAGATCTTGAGTTCCATCGTTTTTTTCTAACTTCGAGATGTCGAACCGCTTTGAGAGATGTCCTGGAAGAATTTCTAAGGAGAGAGGATATGAGCTCCAATTATGGCCAATCTTATACATATAACCCTCGGTGCCTTCATTAACAATAGTATACATACGCTTTTCAGACGGGTATGTAAACTGGTTACTCACACGATATTCAAAATTATGACTTCCCGAAGGAATCCGTACAATGGGTGCAACTTGCTCCCTTTTAGCCACATTTACAACTTTATCTTGTAACTCAGATCGAATACCTTTTTTCTCTTGATCATTATTTTATCCCCTTGATTTCTAGTTTGACAATATGTTTGATGGCCATCTTTGCGCCGCCTCAAATTGTTTTTTTTATAACTTTTATCACGTCGGTTATCCTTTTTCTGGGAAGAAGATTAATCCGAATCATATAAGGAATAGTCACTAGATTCAGTAGGCTCATAATACACTTAGGTTTCATTCTTCTTCTTAAAGAATAACGACTTTATCTCTGATGTCTTTCACGCCTACCCTCGGTCTGATGAGCATCTTCCAAATCATATCTTTTAGTTATCTGCTCGTGTCGAACCTCTGACCCGAGACTATTTAAATTCAGTACCGCATCATTCGCAACATTCAACATTTCGATATCTTCTAGAATTTGTTTTCTCCGAGCTACTAACGCGAACTCCTCAAGTAGGTCTTTGGCATACTGATCATTCCGTTCATTCACTATTTTCTTTTCGATCGTGAGACCTACAGACAAGTTTCCCATCACGAGACTATCAACACCAACATATGGCTCTCCTAGCATATCTATATTCATTTCTCTCAAGGTGTTTGACAATACAATATTGGTTTTGGAAAATAATTTCGGGTACCAATAATTTTCTCACAAACAGTACCAATGATAGTTCCAAAGATTTCTTATAGGGGTTATCTTTCTAAGCTATGTTTGGAGGATAATATTTAGAGAGAAAAACTCGCGGAAGTTATAGAGATAAACTGACACAATAAATTATAAATTAATGATTGAGTAATGATTGATCGCATTTTTCTAAAAAGGGGTGTTGCTTTATATAGTACAAGAAATGTGCCCTTAAATTACATGATTATCCTTTTTATGGTCACCTCACCTCACTACTTTACTAATCTCAACCATAATAATTATTTGTTACATAAGCCCCCCAATGTACATATTTATTAGGTTTCTTTACAAGACTTTTATAAAGTCAAATTAACTCTTTTTTTATTTAACCGATTTGACTATTCCTTTAAATAATTATTCCCCTTATCAGTTAGTCTAGCCTCCCAAGAGATATCAGGTTCCTGTTAACCCACGAACATGCCAGCATATTATAATCTTAACAACACCAACATTCTCATAATGATGTAATTGATCCCACTAGCAGGAAACGAATGATTGTTTCCCATATAAACCATCCATTAATGGTTTTAAGCAGAAAATCACCGTTTGAATGAACACATGTGGTATGTAGTGCCATTATCGATTAACCAATAGTGTTTTCCATAGTTTGAACTCGCATACAACATCGTCTATGAACTAATATTTTCACTATCATCATAATCATTAACACATTCTACCAAGTTTACAATATTTCCCTTTTAATTTTTCTTCTTACCTTTAAGCTTCGTACAATTTCTATGTAGTGACCATGCTCACCGCATTTTAAACAACTTGAGTTCTTGGATTTTGACTTGAATAGCCTCAATTTTTTATTCTTTGAAGAATATGCCTTGTAACTAGATATTCTCTTGGTCACAAGACCTTATCATTTCGGCCAATTGTTTTGATGTGTATGCCTCAACACATTTGATTTTAGGGCCTCTTTGACATCTTTAAGAGATAACATGTCTTTAGCATACAATGAAGTTGGTAACAATTTCAAAACAAACAAATCTTGATCATCTTCATCGATTATGATATCGATATTCTCCATATCTATGATAATCAACTTACAATTATCAAGATATTTTTGTCATGGACATATATTATTTCAACATGAAATCATATAAGTGTTTCTTCAAGCATAAGAAATTATTTCTTCTTATGATCTGTACAATGACATTTACCATTTTAGATTTTGAAAACTACTAATACATATTGTCGTTAAATTTCTTACAATGTATCATCAAAATAAAATTTTACTACTAAAAACCCCACATATCAATTTGTTAAATTTCAAAGAACATTCAGCTTAACATTATATAAGTAATTTTTGTGTCGTTTGTAACATCTCAGATTTGTAAATAATCTTACAATAAAACTTCATAAATTAGAAGTTACAATTATCATGATTTATATGATCAAAATGTGTATCTTTATTCTTCACTTTCACTCACTTATACTCTATATTCTTTAATTTCTTCCCAAACGTACTCGATCAATTAAACACTTTATTATTCTTAACCATTTTTTGAAACAGATTACGTTTACACTCGACTTCATTCCATTATACCAACACTTAAAGGTTTATAATATCCATCGTCAAACCTCTTAAAAGTATTACTCAACACTATGATACTACATTTTCTATAGTCAAAGTTAAATAATAACAATCTCTAGTCGTCCGTTGATTTTCTCTGACTACTATAATTCTTCCATTAATCACATAGTTGATACAGTGATGATAAGATGATACCACTACATCCATATTGTGAAACTATAATCGCTCTAAGATAGCTTTATAAGAACTTGGATCATTAACAATCATAAATAATGTAGTTACAGATTTGTTTTGTTTTAATTTCCGGCAGACACAATCAAATTTATCTTTCCGTTACAATCACTTGGTCGGCCGGTGAAACTAACTAGATTACTATAAGTCCTTTTAAATGGTAGAATTCCTAGCATTTAAGCATAACATGTTTCGTAAAATAAATTAGTTGAACTCCTAATATCAATTATTACCATTCTTACGATCGCTCCAACTATTACGAGGGTCAGGAACAAAACATCTTAATGGGGTGTCATTAAACCCCTTAAAATATCATTTGAAAATGGAGTTGGGTTTCATTATAAATGCAGAAATGACTCATTTATTAAATGAACCTTCAATTCATTTCTATATCTTTTCATAGATGAATTAACAATTCATGATAGTGTATCCCCTCCAAATATAATACATAATTCTTTTTCCTTATCTTTTTTTTATTTCTTTGGACTTTCTTCTTTTTCATTTTTTAAAGTTTTCTTTCCTTCATTTCCTTTAATGAATTCTAACAATTCCTTATTATATTTTATCACTCATCTTAAAATAATCTCCGGTATAATTCCATGATCATTATGATATGCACAATACTACTAACGACTTATTTTGTTAACTAGTTTTAATAGGACTTTGGGAGTTCAATAGTTTAATTTATCTAATATATATCATACACAACTAATAGGGGTTCCTTTAACTAGGTAAACCATTAGTTCAAGTTATCATAATAAAATAAGTGTAATATATTCATTGGATTTCTTGTGACTTCCAAAATCCTTTTCTTTTCGAAAGAATCCCCATTTTTCCCGCGACTTTAATTTGCATTTTTCTTGATTTCTTTGGATCTTCCACCTTAATATATATCTCTGTTCTTTCCAACAAATCCATCATACATCATACGAGAAATTTACAAATCTTTTAACAAGCTGATATCACAAGGAAAAACCCTTTTAAACGCTGCTAAAGCCACATTCTCATTACAACCTTCCAATGAACTTATTTATTTTATAAAACTTTGGACATAATCCCTTACAGATTCTTCAGTCTTTCAAATAAAGTCATGATATGATCTCCTACATGTTTTAAACCTTATGAGCAACAAATTGATGCCAAAATGAATTTCATGATTCCTTAAAACTGTCGATTGATCCCGATAAAAAAATTATTAAACCATACCACCGTCATTCATCTAAACGTGATTGAAAATCATGTTGAAGTAAAATATCATATGGATTAAAGCCTAGCATAACATTTCAAAATTACTTAAGATGATGTTGTGGATATGTTGTCTCGTCATATTTTTTCATCATGTAAAGATCGAACTTCCTTGGTAACTTTCCTTCCAAATTCCTTTACGTTAGTAGAGATTCAGCTGTAGCATACACATATGTTTTTGGTTCAAAATCCTTCTTTAGATTTTCTTCTAACATCTTTTATTTTCCTTTATCTTTACTCTTTCTTACAATTCTTTGTTACTTAATTCAATAATTTCATTATCTCTTTCTCATTTCTGAAAATCAACTTCCTTTTCATGCGCTAACTCATCTTTACCAATCTTTCACCTGAAGTCACATTATTTCCCAAAGTAACTTTTTGAGTAAGAAGTTGTAGAGTTTTAGTCATTAACTCAAATCGATTTTGATTTTCTTCTTTTTATTTATTTTATAATAAATTTGACTTACACTATTCTGTTCTTAATTTATTCAATTGAAACGCTACAACGCAGAATAAACAATTTGATCTATTATCCTTAGGTCCACCAATAATTGTTGACCATTCCTAGCATTCATCGTCATACCTAATTGCAATACCATAGTTGTTGTTGGAATTATCATTTTATTTCATAGACATCATTTTATTATTAAGTTGGAATCCTTACCCTTGATGTTCGTATTGTATCCACTTGAATTCCTCACACACTGTTGTTCTTAAAAGTCGACCAAGAAATTTTCACAACATTTTGAGAATTTAGTACCGGAGATCCCTAAAAATTTTCCCCTACTGATTTTAACATGATTTAACATAGTAATGTCTACGTCCATTGACGATGTCAGAATAAAGAGTTTCTCTACGATAGAAACATGTTATAGATTTTAGGGTTTTGTTTTTAATAATATAGGAATATATTTATAGTATAAAAAATAAACGTAGAAGGACTCTCTAGATAAAATACCTAATAGATCAATAACCCGACTATTAAAAAAAATCACCATAGACAAAAAATAAATTCTTGTCTAACCAATTCTAAAAAATTTATAGGAGATGACTTATTCTATAAAACTTTAAAACTAATAATAAATATAGAAATATGTTATTTTTTATACTAATTTTTAAAAAAACATCAACATCAACGATATTCAAATTATCCACGTTACAATAGCAAAAATAAACTATTTTTATAGGGGAAGTAATAAAGGGCGGAACTAGATTCAATTTGAACTAAAAATATTTGTTGGTAGACGATTGAATTTTTTATTAATTAAATATATAATTTATTACATTTTAGGCAAGGTTTAAATCCATAAATATTTCAACCAAATCCATCGTTTATTAAATTTTAATAAAATAAATTAAAGAGGAATAAAAATATAGACGGAATCTATGATACAAAATTTCCATATCAGTTATTATTTTAGAACTAAATATGTTATTTTTTTCAAATTTTTTATACATATACGTTACACATTTTTAAATCTTCCGAATCTATTAGAGATGGACAATGCTAATGTCGGTAAAAACACAATGTTCCGACGAAGATAAAAACTCTGTGCTTGGATATTTAAACTCGGACAAATCTAAAGTTATCGTAATGTACAATTTTATTAGTTGAATCCTAAACCGATATTTTGAAATCTAGAAGCAATAAATCAGTCAGGTCAACTAATATTAATTTTAAAAAGTAAATTAGCAATGCCAACTAGTATCATAGGTGTTTTAGGAGAAATCGTAGACCAACGTTAACGTTGTAAATCGTCGGAATGAAGCTATGTATCAGCTAACTCCAGATAAGAATTGCACATCAAGCTGTCAGGACTGCATGTCAGCGTTTTATTTGGCCAAAACGATTCGCAAGTAATCTACCTAAGCCACTGGCAAAATATATTTTTCTTTTAATCTTGTGTTTTAAATTTATGTTAATTTTATTTGTTATTTTGGTTTTTTAAATTTTTTGAATTTAAATATTATTTTTTATTTAAAATGATAGATTTTTTTTGAAATCGATAGCTTAATTAGTGGAGTAAGCTCGTGAGCGAAATGCTCTGCATTCGATTTTTTTACAAACATTTTTTTTGTTTGACAGCAGAAGGTAAACCATACAATATTTATAGATAGAATTTTTTTGAAATGGATAGCTCAATTAGTGGAATAAGTTCGTGAGCAAAAGGTTCTGCATTCGATTTATAAAAGTTTTTTTTGGTTTGACAGCAGAAGGTAAACCATACAATATTTATAGTTATGTTTGTTAGTATTTTTTATTTTATTTTTTTAACTTTTTAAAAGTGGTGTTTAAAATAATAAATTTAATTTTATTATATTTAAAATTTTAAATATTTTGTTTCATTATTTTTGTATTTAAAAGGATCACAAGAATTATTTTTTAGAAATTTAGAAGACCAAAATGATGAAGTAAAAAAAATCCAAAGAAGAAAACAAATACATAAAAAACTATAATAGATATGATTTTTTAAAAAGTTTTGAAAAGATTAAATTGAGAGAAAATAAAAAAACATACATTAATATTTAATATTGTTTAGTTTGAACATATGTTTTAAAATATTTTTTAATTATGTTTTAAATAATAAAAAAATATTTTTATTTGGTAGACATCTTATTATATTAATAATTAAAAGATATTTTAATTATGTTTTAAAGATATTAATATTCAAACTACATTTAATGTTTCTCAACCAAGTAGGGAAAACTAAAAGTAATATTTTTGTCATTTTTTGAATCAAACATTCTCTTCTCTATATTTTTTATCTTTCAAAGTGTAGCTTGGAAAAAAAATCCAAAAGTGCCATCGGTTTTGTTTTTCTTAAACGAAAGAAACTAGATCCATGAATAATATTTTTTGATTTTGTTTTTGTTTTTGTTTTTCCCGCCAGATCTAGTTAGGCTGGTCTCGCATCTCGTATAATCAAGTAATATATGTCTCTCATCTCTCTACTTCATCATCTCTTGTCTCACATCTTTCAATTTCATCATGCACGGTCTTTTTACTTAATCATGCAGGGTCTCTCCACTTTCATCATGCCTAAAATCTCAATTACATGATTTCTTGTCTTGTATCTCTCTATTTCATCATGCTTGGTCTCTTCACTTCATCATACATCATGCATAGTCTATCCACTTCATCCCGCATGGTCTTTCCACTTTATTATGTATTGGTCTCTCCACTTCATCGTGTATGGTCTCTCACTTCATCATGCATAGTCTCTCCACTTCATCATGTCTGATATCTCCATGATGCCTTCGTCTTTCCACTTCATTATATCTAGTCTCGCATCTTTCTATTTATCATGACTGGTCTCACATATCTCTATTACATCATGTTTTATCTTGTATCTCTCTATTTCATCATATATGATATATCGACTTCATCATGATTTGTCTTGCATCTATCAATTTCATTATGCATGGTCTCCTCACTTCATCATGCATGGTGTCTCCATTTATCATGCCTAATCTCTCCACTTCATCATGCATGGTCTCTCAACTTCATCATACCTGATCTATCAATTTCATCATACACAAATTCATCATACCTTGTCTCACATCTCTCCACATCATCATGCATGATCTCTCAACTTTATTATACATGATCTATCAATTTCATAATGCATAGTCTTTCAACTTCATCATACATTGTCTTACATCTCTGCATTTCATCATGTCTGGTTTCTCCACTTCACCATGCATTGTCTCTCCACTTATGTCTGGTATCTCTACTTTATCATGCCTGATCTCTTTACTTTATCATATCTAGTCTCGCATCGCTCTATTTTATCATACACGGTCTCGCATCGCTCTATTTTATCATGCCTGGTATCGCATCGCTCTATTTTATCATTCCTGGTATCGCATCTCTCTATTACATCATGACTTGTCTCGCATCTCTCTATTACATCATGCGAGACCAAGACAAAACAAAGTATGAGATACGAGACCAATAAAATGTAACGCGAGACGAGGATTACTGGGTCTAGTGAAAAAATAAAAAATATATCATACATCTCGTTTTATTGTCTTAATAGAGCACAATTGCTGGTTTTTATTTTTTTCTGAGATACAATTTGAAAAATACATTCTTTAAAAAAAAGAATGACGTGGTTGGTGATAAAGCACGAGTGTATGAGGTATGATGGAAAATGTTGGTTATTAAATAAAATTTCAATAGCATATCCCGAGACTAAATAGTTATGTTTAATAGTTAGAGTATTAGTTGATATTAAAATTTGTATTCGAATATCGTTGGATATAGTACTCCAAATGTTCAATACACTTATATCATATATATTTTAGATATAATAAACAAAAATTAAATATACTTGAAAATGAAAAAGTGGTCAATGTTTGGAAATTCGTTATAACTTCCGACGATATAAACCGTTTCGAATATAAATAATACAACCATTTTTATTATCACGCTTTGACAAGAACATGAAATTAAACCTTAAATTCTAAAGTAAAATCAAACCTCTACACTATTTTTTTTTAAAATATTATTTGTTAAAATAAAAAGTGATCTTTTGTGTAGTAAGCAGTAAATATGACACTAAAATATGTTTAGCATTCGAAATAAAAAAATAAAAAAAGGGAGACTTACATAATAGGTCTAAAATCTGTCTCTATTTACCTAAGCATACCCAAACACATCTATTTTACAAATAGATCCAACCCATTTAAAAAAAGACTCAATTATCTATAAAAACAAAACAATTACATCCTCAAACTAAAATATTTAACCCCAATTTTAAAATCAATTCTTTCTCCTCAAACTTTCTTTGTCATATTATCAAATTCATTAAGGGTAAAATTGTATTTAAAATTTAAGTTTGGACTAATAGGTAAATAAAATCATATTTTGGTAGATATCGGTAAAATCTATTTGAAGCTGGACTTATTAGTAAATTGGATATGTTTTTGTACCCAATTGGTATAAAGCCCTAAAAAAAATTCAAAATTCAAAATATTATGAACATATACGATCAAAAAATAATTGTATATTTAGTAAAAAAATATTATTTATTTTTTAATTTATGTAATTAGTATAATATAAATATTGTTCTTTCTCCAATTTTCTAATGGTATCAAATTAGGTATGATTTTTTAATTTTTTTTTATCCATTCACCAATTTCACATAATGTTTTTTATATAAATAATTTTTTTTATATTATAGAACTTTTCTTTTCTCTCTCGTTTAGTATTTAGATAATAAGATTTTTATGTGTGGAGTGCGAGGGTGGATTTGATTTTTTTTTCTCTTATCTTATATGAAATATTTGAGTGGTGAAACTTTTTCTTTAATTTGGAGTATGTGGTTGATCCTTGCACTTTGCTCGTATCTTCTTTATTATGGCAGATACTATTATTTCTACAAGAGGTTTGAATGAAGTGGTGTCTATTTGATCCAATGTTAACGTTTTTATAAAATTAAGTTTAGTTTTGTTGAATAAATTCAATTAACTTACATGGTCGAGGGATTTCCATTGCTCTTTCACCTAGTTCATTTGCGTCAAAAAATTAACATGTTACGTCGCGGGTTCCTAAATCAACCGAGTGTGATCTTTCTGAAATTTTTAGATATTCAAAATCTTCTTTGGATTTATGAAATGTTGTTCGTGGTATGTATGAGAACCAAAATAATCCTGCCAGGATTTTCCAAATTCATAAGGAAATTGTATGCTTTCATAAAGGTGGGAAGCCATTCATAAGTTAACTGAGAAAATTAAAGAGTTTATGGAGTGATTTGGAACTTATAGATTTTATAATGTTGATGCGGCTATCTTGCAAAAGTGAACAATGTAGGATCATACTTTTCAGCTATTGGCTAATCTTAGTCCTGATTATTCCAATGAATACCAACTTACCATCCTTCAATAATTTTTACGGGGCCATTCAACATGAGAAAGTATGCCAAAACTTCATGCCATGTATTGTTAATCCCAATTCTTCTAATGTTTGTTCCCATATTGCTCGCTCACCATCTGAATAAAAATATTACAAAGGAAATCGTTATGATCTTAAATGTCAACATCTCCATTATTTTGGACACTCCATTGTTTGTTGACGGATTATTCACCCAGAATTGAAGCTCAAAATTTCCAAAGATCAAAAGGCTGATGGAAATAAAAATGAATCCATGATCATAATGATTATTTTGTTACGCACTCCACAACTCTTTTACTTCTAATCTTATTGCTTTACTTAATTATTTTGAAAATAAGATACAAGATATGCATGGTCCGAAAGAAATCCAAAGATGAGCTATTAACTAAGAAAAAGATCAACAAACTACATTTTTAGTGATTTTGCTAGTGTTTTAGCTAATGCAAAATCTGACATTATCCAAGTTATTATGATTGTTTTTTATTTTTACCGCACTAATGATTGATAGTTTAATGATGTGTAGTTTATTGATTATGATTCCATAAGTCATATGTCAAATAAATTAACATTTTTTTGTCATTTTAATTATATCTATACCCCTTCTTTTGCAACAAATGGGAATTGTGTTATTGTAAAGGGTAAGAGAAAAATTAAGCTTGTTTCAGATACTATAGAGTGGTGTTGAGTATGTTCATTATTTTCATTCAATTTCTTTATGTTCGCAAATAAATATCATTGATCTACAAAGTTATAACTACTCCGTACAAATTTATTTTACAAGACCTCGTCACAGGGGAAAAGATTGGTGAATGATGTCATTTGCATGAACTATACTATTTTCACTTAATTTAAACGTTAATAAAGGATTTTGGTTGTTTCTTCTCCAATCAATGAACATATACTATGGCATCGGTGTCTCACACATCTTTCAAATTATATTATTAGCAAAATAAATCAGGTTCTACCAAATAATTATTATGATATCTATCATTTGTTCAAGTCTGTCAAGCTTTATTTTTATTCATATTTGTCTTGATCCTCACCCATATAAAATTATACATTAAGATTTTTAGGAATACTTTTCAGCTTGTATGGAAGGACTTAGATATTTTGTAATTTTTTTTGATGGTGTCATCAAAGTTTCTTTGGTGTACTTATTGAACTAAAAAATGAAGTATTTTAGTGTTTTCTTTAAATATTTTCATATATTGGTTAATACCCAATTGTCTGCTCATTCATCAATGGTACATAAGATATGTCTTGTTACATGACAAACTACGATATCTAATGACATATTGCATACCTAACAAATTAGCTTTGGGACCGTCCTAATCCCTTTGTACTATGACCAATATTTTTCTCTATTCTTACTTGAATTTCTCTTTCCCGAATGACTCCTCACACTCAGTCATTGACCCTCAGTAGAGAATTAATAGTTTCCATGAAGTGTTTATAAAACACGGTGTCTATGAATTGTTCATAATCATTCGGCATATAATTCAAAATGATGATTGTTTGGTCCGCTTCATCCACTTTCACACAAATTGTTTTCAAGTATAGTACAATTCAACTATAATTATCTAGGTACATTTACATATTTGTGTTACTATCCATCGATATCGTATAAAGTTGTTTCTTCAAATAAAATATATTTCCAAGGATTACATCATGTAAATCGCCTTCAGTCTATTCCATATCTGAAGCATTGCAGGCTCTACGTATACTTATAAAAGCATTTCATCTCCCAAACTCAATATTACATACTATAAGATTTAGATTGTACCATAGCATCAACCTGTGTAGATATATCATTGATAGCAGTCGCCAATCTATTATGTACTAGGTTAACCTTAACATTAATTCTACAAAGACTGAAATAATTATATATGTCGAATTTTTCTATGCTAAGCTTCATGGAACTCATCTTTCTTTCTTTTCTCTTTTGTTGGAGAGATATTCTTCTGCAACCTACTGATCTGAAATCGATCTACTCATTCTATTATTTCTCCACGTTCACCGCACCATTTGTTAGAGGAAACTGATATACAAATTGATCGCGAAAAAAACCAATATACAATTGAATAAACCTACGAAAGATCAATCTAATTATAATATACAAGAGGATAAAAAGATGAATTAAAGCTTAATAAAACCAAGTACACAATACAATATTTAACGTGGTTCCGATTATTAAAAATCCTACATCAACGGGAAACAAACATTGTTCTATATGTAAGTAGGTTACATAAAGACCCTCAAACACAAATGACTCAATAATTATTTGTAACAAAAGATGACGTGATTCACAAAAGCCTCTATTCAATGTTTATCTCTCGCCTCACTTATTTTTCAAAAGACTTAAAGCTATTTTACTCTCTCACAAAATATCTTTTCATGAAACCAGTCATCAATCACATTGTACATGACATCGCAATATCTTATTATATCTATAAATTTAGAAAATACCATAATTATTTATCACACACTCTAGATTAAAGCTACTAATCATCGATTGAAATAAATCCAAGAAAATAGAATACTCAGCTTCGTCCTACTCGTGCTACAATCCAACGTGTTTCAGATAAGAATTATAGCCAGCTTGCTTCATGCCTCCTATTTTCTTTGGCTAATTACATATTTCCTTCGATCCAATAGTCACTAATATTATACATTTTGTCTCATCCCTTACAAACACCATACATCTCTGCAACTAAGTCACGACTCAAGTATCAAACATTTTTACACTTATTTTCTTAAACTTGTTATAGAGGTCCAAGTATGTTCATGTAGTCGTATGAAACTATTTATGTTGACGAGTTATTTCTATCTTACACCCAAGAGTTCATCAATATAAACTAATATTAAGATATCTTGAAATAAATTATCGAATAATATAAATTCCTTGAAAAGACTATTATGATAGAGCTTTTAAAAGACCGGGTAGTTTGACTATTGCTTGAAAAATGTTAAGTTAAAGGATCTGAGAAATATTAAGAGGTTGGTGACTGAAGAAAGCTTGAACAAACGCTTAGAAGAAGAGTATGAGATGAAAAAAGGCTTTGAGGAAGAGGCAGTTTCAGCCAGTAAATTAAAACTGAAAGAGTGTTTCAAGTTCAATCCTAAAGTGATACAAAAATGGCCCATTTCAACAATACTAAAGAAACGAATTCCTTTGGTTTAAAGGATGAATATTGGATTAAATATTTTCAAGCGGGCTCCAACCCAAACATATATTAGAATACTTGTTTTAGTAAGTATTCTCGAGGAGAATCAAAGTAGAAGATAAGGGTTGTTAGTAGCTACCACTACCTTCGAATAAATGGAAATTTGTAATAAAATACTTTGTGTAAGGTATAAGCCATCATGTGTTAATAAATAATTTTTTTTACAAATAAAGAGACAAACTAGAACACTATTCTTATTTAATTGGTATCAAAGCCTTATTTTTCTTCAATGACTAGCCAAAAATCACCAATCTTGAGCTCTAACTCAATGGGATCATGAAGCTTCCCCAGTTGCTCATCGTTGAGCAGGAAACGCCTACAATTAGAAAAAAAGCAATTTTAGTAGCATAAGGATAGAAAATAGTAACTTTATAATCTAGAAAATAGTAACTTTCTCATCTAGAAAACTACGGGTCGACTTATAATAAAGGGAACAAACTTGGAGATTTTATAAGATGGGACAAGCCTTGCCTTTCGAAGCTAATTGTTGATTCAACATGCAATATACCAAAATATCCAGAATATGGAGACTAAATTTCTAAGGACCAATTGTTCATATGATGGCTCTATAGGCACAACGAGCCCTGAGGTAGCAACCCAGGTAATGGAGGAGGAGACATCTAAGAGTTTATAAAATGTAATTATTAGGTTATCTGGTTGACAAACAAAGGCCAAAATTACCTATTTGAAGGCAAAATTTTAAAAAACTAGAAAAGATAACTCAAGAATGAAAGAATACTTTAACAAAATGAAAGGTAATGCTGAAAGCTGAATTTTAGGTAGATGCTCTATATATACTAATGACTTAGTAACACAAGTCCTAGTTAGACTTGATTATGGGTATATAGTTATAATCATAAGCCTAACAGATAAATATATACTGAAATGAATGGACCTAAAAACCTATCTTATAACATTTGAGAGCAGGCTGTAGCAACTAACCAACTTAAATAGCTCAATAACTAACCTAAATCTAGCTTATGCAAACTCTGCTGCTCATAAAGGAAAAACCCATATTACAAAATGATAACAATCCAAAAAAATCTGAATAATAACTATTTTAGAGGAAAATGTATGGGTTTTAGAGGAACAGATAACTACTCAAATAATTATTCAAACAATTATAAAGAAAGTAATAACTATAAAGATGAAAATAATTAAATCACAGTTTACCTTATAGATTTTTATTTATATAGATTTTTATAAATCTTGTTATTTTGTGACAAACTTGGCAACATGGAAAGTTATTATAACAAGGAGATATAAAGATGACTTGTATTGTATTGAAGGACCAACTAATTCAATGAAGTTAAATTTTAGGGTCTTTAGGACTGAATTTTCCTTTGATCATAATCTATGTTTTCTCTAAAATAGGGTGACATTTAAGACTTGACAATCCCTCTCATCAAGTGTTGTCTTATATTTTGAGTCAATGTAACATCCATTTCAATTGAGAAAAGGAATCACAGATTTGTGATGCATGTCAATTTTAATTAGGTAAATCCCACTTTTTACGTTACTCTACTTTACCTCACATGCCTCTAATGTTCTTGATCTTATTCATACCGACTTATAAGGTCCATTTACTATCCAGACTCTATCAAGTTTGAAATATTATATATAGTTTCTAGATGAATTTATTAGATTCACATGTATCTATCTTTTAAAAACAAGAGTGAAACATTCAATGCATTTGCTTAGTTTAAAAACCTTATAGAAAACCGATTTTAAATACTTAAACTATACGAGCTAGCCGGAGAGGTGATTTCATACCTTTTATACTACCTATGGAACAATTGAGGATCCATTTAAGAACCTCATGTCCATACACTCTTTCCTAGAATATTGAGACAAAGAAGAAGTACATGCATATAATAGAAAATTATTTTACTTTATCACCTCAAGCTAGTTTACCCTTTAAATATTGGCATGAAGCATTTTATACAATTGTGTTTTTAATCAACATGTTGCCTACTATTTTTGAAAGTCATAAAACATCATATGAAAAAATATATAATAGAAAAATAAACCATTCTTTCCAAAATATATTTTCTTCGGCATGTTTTCACTATCACATACATTATTAGATTCATAAGTTTTAATTACACTTTGTTAAATGTATCTTCATAGAAAACTCTGCTACCCATAAGCACTACAAATGCTTAAGTCCTAATGAGAGAGTGTATATTCTACAATCTGTCCACTGAACCGACCAAGTTGTTTGATCTTTTTTGTGACCAAAACGGGAAAAATGCTATACATACAGAGGTTAATGAATTACATTATAAGAATATTTCGACTATCACTAATTGACTGTCTACTATGAATGTGTTGGGTTACCAATGTGTTTATAATCTTAGTTAAAATCAAGACGGGTTAATCCAAAGGTATGAGGCTCGTCTAGTTGCTAAAGAGTTTTATCACACTCATGGTGTTGACTTTTCAGAGACTTTCAGTCCCGTTCAACTTAGTCGTAAGCATTGTTATTTTTAAGAATTGAGATGTGAGACAACTGAATATAAATAATGAATTTAAATGAATTTCTAATTAATACAATTTACATGACTCAACCTCAAGGATTTCAAGACCCTTTAAATCACGTGTATATCTGTAAATTAAATTAGGCTCTATATGGTCTAAAATAAACCCTACAGCTTGGTACTCAAGACTCAGATATGTTCTCATTCGGTAGGTTTTTAAGAACTGTAAGTCATATCATTCAATGATTCACTATATTTATACATATGCAATCCTAATTATTTAGCGTATGTTGATAATACAATTATGACATCAAATTAGTTAAGACACTTATAAATATTCTTCAAGAAGTTACACTCTACCTATCCCTAACATATTGGGTTTTTGCATTTATTTCTTGGAATAGAAATATTGAGAAGACATACTTGTTTGTGTTAGGTTTTTCATCTCTTAACTGTGTGACATTCCAATGACAGTTGCCCAACATTTTTCTATACATGATAGTACCATTTTTCAGATCCTACATAATATAAAACTTTATTAGGGTCACTTAATTACTTGTTGCATACTCGGTATGATATTTTTATGTGCGAATAAATTGAGTCAGTTGTCACAAGCACATACAACCACACAATGAAGATTTATTAATAAGTTCTTGAGGTACTTAACTCGGACTCTTCGTGTCAGATTTCACACTAATCATTCTGCTCAACTTTGCCTTATAGGATTGTCTTATGCTAATTGGTTGAGTTCACATAATAATTTAAAGTCCATCGGAGTCTATTGTGTCTTCTTTAGAGACTCTCTAATCTCGTGGTCCTCTAAGAAACACGGCATAGTATCAAATCTGAATATCGAGCATTGAAAAACCTTTCATCTGAATTATTTTGCCTTTACTTTATTTTTCGTGACCTCAACTTTCCTTTTTTTAAGCACCAATTTCTGGTATGATAATCTGAAGACTTCTTAACTTTTATCACATCCAATATTTCAAGCTCGTACTAAGCATATCAAAATATGCGTTCATTTTATCAGAGATCAAATTCTTCATCATGTTATTGACATCAAATATGTTTCATCCCATGATAAGACTGTTGATTAGTTTACCAAACTTTTGTCTCACATCCGATTTTCTTTCCTTCGTAAAAAAACTCGGGTTTCGTTTATCTTCCCTTCATTTTAGAGGGGATATTAAGGTAAATAATTTGAAAGATAATAAGAGGTTGGTGATTTAGAAAAACTAGCAAAAATATGAGTTGTGAAATAAAAAAAGACTTTATAAATGAGACAACTTGAGGAAAGAAGTTAGAACTTAAATAGTGTTTCATGGCTACCCCTAAATTTTTACAAAAAAGTACACTTTAATAATCCTAAAAAAACAAAAAAACAATGCACTTCAATAATCCTAAAAAACAAATTCGTTAGCATTAAAAGTTTAATATTGAAATAGCAATTTCAAATGGGTTCACGCCAAACATTTAATAAGGATTTTTTTTTACTCATGAGAATAAAACAAAAAGATAAGGTTTTTTTAGCATCTAAGACTATCAATAACTAAATATGACTTTATAACAAGACACTTGACGTGAGGTACAAACCCAATTTTAATGAATAAAAAAAATTACAAATTAAAATGAAACCTTCAAACATTTTTCTTCTTTAGTAAGGATAAAAAATATTGAACTCTTAGTAAGTTTCAAACTACAGTACTTTATAGATGTTATTACATATAAAGGTTACTAAAAATGTGCTACTTTCCCTATAATAAAACAAACTAAAACATATGAATATATTAACGAATGTTACTTTCCTTTAGAACGAGATTTATTACTTTTTATTTCAATTAAATTTATGCGTTCTATAAAAAATAAGTTTAATGTCTTTTATTTCGAGATCATGATCATTATTAGATTTATACAATTAGGGGTGACAGTTTTTTAACATCTGTGGATACTCAATTTGAACCGATCCAATAGACTAGAGCATCCAAATTTTTATTTTTCCATGGGGTGGATCGTAGGTTTCAAAATATATTACATGTCTGGTTTGGGATGGGTTACGAGTTTTAAAATTTTATCGACGTATACTCTATATCAATCCGACCATTAGATAATTTATATTATAATATCACTTATTAATACATAATATATATTTCCCACAACATAAAATTATAGATGTTATTACAAACTTAGGAGGACGGAATTTGTGACCACCTCCTAGTTTGTTACCTTTGATAATAGGCCAAACTATTGTTTTCCATAACATAAAATCATAGATGTCAAGCCTCATAACATTATATGAGCTGATTAGCTGCGATTGCATATTTTTAATACTTAAACAAGAGTTAACATTTGCCAACCTAGGCCAAGAAAAGCTAAACTCATAGGAAGACAATCAATGTTAGACATTTAAGGAAAAGAACCTGCTGGGATACCAAATCAGACTTTTAGAAAAAAAAAATCTTTTTATAGGTTTTTGAAGTATATTACTCAGTAATAATTGATTGTTTTTCATTTCCGATTACAAAAACTTTAAAGACTATAAGAGGTGTCCTACCTACATAAAATTATGAGTTGTAATTGATGTGTACACGAAATATTTTTTGAATATAGTCGTTGTAATAAATATGGACTTGGAATTGTGTTTGGAACTATGGACTTGAGCATGAGTCTTATTAACAATCTTTTAGTGGTCTCGGTTTACGTATGACCCGAAATATATAGGGTGGGAGTTTAGTTGAAAACCCCAAAACAACCTTTTGACTAAAATACAAAACTTTTTCATAGAGCATCATCTAAGTTCAACTTCTTATTATTGTTTAATTTTTTATTCTTCAACCTCTATCCTTGTAACGTTTACCTCTCTTCGAGGTGAAACCCCGTGACTGCTTTTTTTGAGTCTGATTTTTCAAAGAGTACAATTGACTTGATGGTTTGATATTACAACTTCTCTAAAACAAGGCAATTAAATATAATCAATATAAGTCAGATATATCTACATGCGAAAATTTGAAAATTTTAGGTTATTCTCTAAGAATGTGATTCTTGAATACAAAGTTCTTCAAACCTACACATTCTTTTTGCTATAAATTAGTATTGACTGCTTGTCAATACTATCAAGCCTATTCTCTATATCATAAATGATCTAAAATATCATCTCCAAGGTAGCCACTCCAACGAAGAATATCCTCCATTGAAGCCATCTTCTCACCAAAATACTCAAGACAGGTCCAAATGAACTACTCTTCAACAAATTAGTATCTAGAAACCAAGATCGTATGCAACTATGGTCAGCCTCACAAAGAATTTCCTTTCGTTTAAGCGTATTTGCATTCAACAAAAGAAATATTATATTTTGATGCAGTTTGATGAAATCGTAAATGAAATCCTAAAAATCATAATCTACTTAAACGCTTATTGGAAAAATCAGTAACAGATTACCAAAAAAACAAATCTTGAATTGATTCTTTAAGCTAGAAAATTTGATTGGGATTCAATGCATCTCTTTCTTGAATTCTCTTTAACGTCGAATTTGTGCAATATATGGTCAAGATCTGTCTTGACAATGGGAGAGAGTTCAATGAGAGTTTTAAAATGGATGTATAACTTTAATGTAAAAATTGAAAGTCCCATTGTTCCAATCTGGATAAGGATGGAGAACTTACCAGGACGCTTATATAATGAAATCTTCATATATTCTTTAGCATCTTATGTTGTTTCTCATATAAAAATGTGGATACTACCAAAGAATCATGTATTGTACAACGCGTGTTACATTTGGATAGATATTGATATCTCGAAGGAATTACAACATCATATCTGGACAAGTTTTGGTAGCAGTGAAGAAGTTTGGATTCATATCAGTTACAAAGACGTGCCTAAATATTATAGTCACTGTTCTCATGTTGGATATGAAAATATTTCCTATTAGAAAATTAGAAAAGAAGCTGATAGTAATACCAATATTGAAGATCAGACTTCAGTAAAGGTTACCATATCAAAGCAAGTGATCACCCCATCAGTCAAACATATAGATCAATTAGATATACAAGACCAGCCCAACAGGTTAAAATTTATCATAATTAATCCTTGTGATCATGAAAGATCTAAGGTGAGCAAAACTGTTTATAAATATAGTAGTGAAGCTGTAGGAAACAATGGTAAAAGAATACCCGAAATTGAGGAAATTGGTAAAAGAAATTCTATAAAGGAAAATCTCGAGAACAAGAAGCGTACAAACAAAATTGCAAGGAAAATATTCAATAACGCAAAGAAAAACTATAAAAAAGTTAGTAAAGAAAATGGTAATTAAGATGATAGTAATTTAAAAAGAAGAGATACATGTGAAATGAAGACATTGAAGCAATAAAATCGCTTGACTTTTATTATAATCTATCTGTATCAGCAAAATCTGAGTCCTCATTCTCTGGCTATCAAACCTCCAACAAGGTTGATATCGGATGTTTGTCATCTACTCAAGTCCTTAGAAGGAAAAAACATTTTAATATAATGATTTTAATGATATGATTTAAGACTATTTTTTGGAAGATGCGGGTTTTGTAGGTAAAAAATACATGTGGACTAATAAAACTGAGTGGAAACATCCGACCGAGTGTTAGACAATCAAGAGTGGATTGATTATTTTGCTGAGATTAAAGTATTACACATGGTGCGTACTTGCTCTGACCACACTCCAATATACGTATCAATCATTACAGCCATAGTTAAACAACCCAAAAGTTTCAAAATCCTAAACATTTGGACTATGGACAAGGAGTTTCTAACCTTTGTGGAAGCTAACTAGAGTGAGGTGATGGAAGACTACTCTTTGTTTGTCATCGGGAACAAAATTAGAAGATTGAAGTCAACATTGAAAGAATGGACTAAGACATAATTTGGAAACATCTTTGATAAAGTGTTACAAACATAATAAAATGTAAAAGCTTGTGAAGTTACTTACCTTCATACCAATAGTATTGAAGACAAAACCACTCTCAAAAGCAAATGCATTACACATTTTGGCTCTTACAATGGAAGAAGAATACTGGAAACAGAAGTGTTATGCAACCTGGTTAAAAGATGGAGACAAAAATATAAGAATTTATCACAATTGTGTAAAGAAAAACAGAATGAAAAGTAGGAAATCTAGAATAAATATCAATAACAAGTTGGTAACAGATGAAGATACTATCAAAAACTCAGTAGAATCTTATTGTAGGAATAATCTTACTTCTCTCTCTTATTCTAGCTTAGATCAAGAGATCAATTATATGAATCAGAGTATATTTAAAATTATTCCTAACGTTATCAGTGATGCAGATAATAAAGCTCATCTAGTTAACCCCAACAGAATAAAGTCAACAAGCGCTGCTAGTATGGATTGCTTCAACATGTGTTTCTTTACAACCTGTTGGAATATAATAAAGAGTGATCTGACTAGTGCTTTAACTTCTTTTATCCAAGGTCAAGTTATTCCAAAAGGTATTATGGCTACTGGTATATGTTTAGTTCTGGAGCTCTAAATCCGTTGGTTTGGTTGTTCAACAGCCCATGTAGTGCTTCTTGTATGTCTCTTATCTGATTTCCCAACGAGTGCATATGTTCACCAACCTGGGATTGGAATTTACCGAATTCATCACAGTCGACCGATTTGGTGCTCAGAAGAGTGGACTTCCCCCGAAAGGATCGCTTTGGCGGCATACCTTCGTTATCCACGCCGTAGGAACTTTGAATCTGACACCAATATGGTAGCGCCAAGCTACTAGATGGAACAAGCGGTGGAAAATACAGAGAAAGAAGGATGAAAAATAGAAAGATAGATAGCTCTAACCCTAGGTCAGAGTAAAAGAGAGTTTAGAGAAAATCAAATTCTATTAAAAAAAAAGTCCGCGACAAAACTAGGGTTTGAGAGCCTTTTATAAAAGTGCTCGAAACCCTAGGAAAAAAATTAAAACTTCTTCTTTATACAATAATATAAATCTCACCCTAATTTTAAAGTGACTAGAGGTGGTTAAATATTTTAATAAAATTCAACAAAAATAGGAAAATGTAGAAAATTCATAAAAACAGGGAAAAATAGTTTAAATGGTAGAATCTTGGGCATGAACTTTATCACCCGGCTTCGCTCTATGATGCTTTTGAAAATCGTTGGGCTTCTCAACGCGTTCGATTTGAATGGTCGCAGGGCCTAATTCGGATACCGGGGTCCCAAATAAATCCCGTTTGCGTTTGTCCAAAAGGGCAACATAGCCATGGGCCCGTGCAACTACATCAATAATCGTTCTAACTGGAACCAATATAGGCCTATCGGTTTGTGTAACATGACGAATAAGATCATGTTTAAGTTTTTAAATAAGAGATTATAAATGATAGACTAATTCTAGACAATATACTTATTGCAAAAGAACTGATAAATGACCTTGATATGAAAACAAAAGTTCAGCAATATTGTAATTAAGGTTGATATGTCAAAAGAATTTGATAACCTTTCACATAGTTCATAATAAAAGTTCTCAAGCCCTATGGTTTTAATCATAAGGCTATCAACTTAATTAACAACCTAATCAAGTCTGTATTTGTTTCAATAGTCATAATTGGAATGTAGGCTTTTTTAAATCTGTTAAAAGGGTCAGACAAGGGGACCCTTTGTCCCCAAGTCTTTTCATATTAGTTGAAGAAATACTACTAAGGGGTCTAATAATTCTATTTGTATATGATAAATCTCTTAAGTATTCTAGTAGAAGTAAAATTATAATACCATGTTTATCATTCACAACTGATCTTTTAATATTCACTAATGGTCTAGCTTCTTCAATGAAGACAATTGGCATATTCGTGCAGGATTATCGGGACATATCTGGTCAAGCACTAAACAAGGAAAAACAGAGATTATTACATCAACTAAGTTTTCTCAAGACAAAATCAGATATCTTGCTATACAGTCAAGTTTCAGAACTAGTCATCTTCCTACAACCTACCTATGAATTACACTAAACCCTCATAATAAATCTGTTAACTATTTCTCTCTTTTGGAGAAATCAGAGAAAAGATCTCCAATTGAGAAGACACAAAAATATTGTATGGGGGATGGACTAGTTCTAATCAGCTTAGTTTTAATGTCTATCCATATGTATTGGCTACAAAGCTTATGATTACCTTATTCCATCATATCAAAGATAGAAATATTATTCAACAGATTTCTATGAGGCATTAACAGTGAGTCAAATAAGCTCTAGTAGTCATATTGGGCTGCTATTTGCAAGCCTTTTGATAATGGTGGATTAAATATAAAAAGTCTACATTATATTCAAAATTCCCACGGATGAAAATTGTGGATTAGGTTCAGAGAGAATAACTCTGTCTGGGCTAAACTTCTTCATAATATCTACTGTAAGGAAAATCATCCTCTCTAGCTAAACTATTACAAAAAAGGTCTCAAACCTGGAAGAGGTTGGAAAATATAATGGAGTTTGCTGATGGCAACATCAAATGGATCCTAGGCAAAGGAAATGTAGATCTATGGCTAGAAAACTGGTTTGATAAACCTCCTCTTATCACTCTTAAGTTTGATTCTAATAATATATGGTTTAAAGGTTTGAGGGTCAAATCTTTTTGGGAAAATAATTCTTGGAATCTGGAAAAACTTAAGACTCTATTAACTGATTCTAGTATCAATAGTATCTCAAAGCTAAGTAGAAGTAGGCCGATGGATGATGTTATCTACTGGATTCTAGTTAAAGATGAAAACTTTAATATTAATGATACTTTGAAATTTATCAAGCCTAATCCTAATAAATATTCTCTACATGAAAAGATTTGAAACCAGATCACACCTACAAAATGTTATTTCTTAGTGTGGAGACTCATTCAAGACTAGTTACCTATTGATTATGCAAAATAAATATCTTAAAATAGTCTCTAAATGTCGGTCCTGTCAAAACATAGAAACTAAAGACCATCTATATGTCTCTTGTTCTTTTGCCTGTACAATTTGGTCACATTTTCAAGTATCCTAAGGGTTAATATCAAAAACATTATGATAACTAAGCATCTGCTACGTAGCTGGTTCTGGTCAGCCCCTAACAAAATCCATATCAAGACTATCTTGCCTATCATTATTAGCTGTGCAATCTGGCAGCAAATGAATAAAACTAAGATAAAGGGTGACTCATATTCAACTATTTCAACAATCAACTACATTGCAAACATCCTAACCAGACTGGATCAATCAAGCCTTCTAAAGTATAAACACTGGAAGAAAAGTGATGATGCAACATTAACCATATGATGTATTAATCACCTAAAGATAAAACAAAATTATACCTTTCTTGGACTCCTCCACTCCCAGGCAAATACAAGCTCAACTCGGACGCATGCTGCCTTGCCTCTAATGAATCGAGCAAGTTATTATTATTAGAGACAACATGGGCTTAATCATCCATGGCTATGGAAATAACTACGTAATATTCTCCCCCTTCAAATTTGAATCTTGGGCACTTCATGATGGATTGCGAATCTACAAAATAAATGGATTAAAGGAAGTTGATATCGAAACAGACTCTGAAACTTTAGTGTACATTTATTTCTTCTAAACAGTATCCAAATCACTTAGATTTGATTTTGAGAAGCATAATAAATTAAATTAATCCTAAAATGATTCTTCATCACATCTTCAGAGAGTAAAATCGATTACCAGACTAGCTTGCTTGATGGACTTTAAGATGTAAAAATGAAAATAAATTTTAAAACTTTTAAGGTTCCTCCTCATCTAGAGGCTATCACATTTCTAGAAATCCTTCAAGTATGATATATTAGAACTGAATGACTCTTAGACTTCTCTGTCTTCGAAAGATTAGAAGGAGAGTACCTGAAGATTAAATTCCTAGACTAATCTATAATTCAAGAAGAATCACAGACTAAAAATTTGGATTATTAAACCATATACAAGATTACAATGAACTTACCCGCAATTACTCCATGTCAATTGTTGGGTCTGTTGAACTCAAGCATGACCTGAATCTGGATTTGGGGTTTTTAGAAATCGATTAGTCACTATCTCAGTTCATCCCGCATCTCATCGAGCTCCATCTCTAATCGAAAGATTAGAAGCTGCTCAAGATATCGTTCACTGGGGAGTTATCTCCTCAATCCTTGAGTCTGATCTCTCGTCAAGTTCTAATCCCTCGAGATATCTTTGATTTGGTGGCTATGGTGAAGCTTGTTTCCTAGATCGTGCAGTTGTTGGCTTTTGCTAATAAGGTTGAATTATATAAAATGGGTTAGATTTTCTGCATAAACAATGATTATAAATATCGGGTATCGAGTCTTATTACAAGAGATGGATTACTCTTTTCTTAGCCAAATTTATTAGTGAAATTATTAGACGATTTTGTAAAGCCATTTCAGTTTGAACTCTTATTTTATCAATAATAAGAGTGTTAACATAAAAAAACATAATCAATATAAAACTTAATGAATTGATCAAATAAGTTGAAAATATAGTTAGAAAGAACCATTTCTTAAATTTAAAAGTAGGATTCTAGATATAAATTTACTTATAATTCTACCATAAACTATTTTTTTTTGTCTAATCGACTTTGGTACTTGATTTAACACTTAATGCTTAAGATATAATAGTTAAAATCATGTGGATAATTTGGCGAATGTCATTACAGCTTGTTATCTTCCAAACCAGCTTAATTACTCCCCCAAGCTAACCTAATTGACCTTATACGTTATTAGTTGCTTGCACAACAAGTTACAAACTAGTGGTGTAAGTGTTTGGGTCTTTGTAGGAATACCAACACCTTCGATCCAACATTTGAGTAAAGTTTGGGAATGTTAAATTACAAGCAATAATTAAAAACCTTTGGATTAGGGAATACACAAGACTAGCTGTTCACTGACATACAAGAGATTCTGACTCTCTCCAAAGTAGGCCAAGTTGTGGCTTTTAAGACTAAATAATATTTTCACTGTTCACTTTTATACATATTTTTATATATTAAGAATCGCCTAATGATAATCTTTTATCATTTATATTTAGTCGGTTGGGGTTAGTCCAATAAAATTGTTAATGGACCTGAACTTATCAATAATAAATAAACAATACACACTACCAATTTTATCGAGAATTAATAATAAAATAACTTCCACCAAATAATTTTAGTCGGAAAAATTATATGTTTATGGTCCAAAACTACAAGGTTTTAATACAGCCTTTTAAATTTACTTTAAAGGTTTTTTTTTTATTTGCGTTTAAAACCACGTCATCATATTTGAAGTCTTGTTTTCTTAGTTTATACATGTAACATGTTCTGCTGACTGCTGTATATAGAACTTGAAAAACACATATTTCACCTTTGGCTCTAATGGCTTCTTCAATCTCTAGTTTCTTCTTTATCTTGATATCTACTCTAACCCTATTCCATTACCCAACTCTTTGTTCCGGGCAGAAACTGTTCGTGTTCGGTGACTCACTCTACGATGCCGGAAACAAGCAATTCATCACCCACCGTCATGTTCCTGCAAACTCTGCACCTTACGGTGAGTCCACCGGAAACGCCACAGGAAGATGGTCCGATGGACTTATCGTGCCTGACTATATCGGTAAGATATATCCCTCACAGGCATGTTATGTATATACAAACAACTCTTTGTCATGTATATTTTATTGATCCATTTTCTTCATAGTTTTTGTATGTTATATGGATTCGTAACTTTTGATTATTGCAGCTGAGTTTATGGGCATCCCAGTGCCACCACCAGTGCTTACTAAATTTGCAGTGGATCTCTCCCATGGAGCCAGCTTTGCGGTAGCTGATGCTACCGTTCTTGGGTCACCAGCAGAAACGGTGATCATGAAACATTATATTTATTTAACATTTTATATATACATATACATTTTACTTATATGGTTAAACAAAACGAAACATATGATTTGTGTATTGTTGGCCAAATTATAATTTGCGGATTGAGTTTTCAGATGACTCTTGGTGAACAAGTGGCGAAATTCGGCAACATTAAGAACACATGGACAGATAAAGAAAGGGAAGCAGCTATCTACTTGTTTTACATAGCTTCTGATGATTACTTGAATTACACCCGGAATACTCAGTTTTCTCCTACTAAAGAACAACAAACACATTTCATCGATCAAGTTATTCAAAAGATGGAGGAGGCTCTCTCGGTAAGCTAATCCCAAGTTTAAGTTTATTCAATGCAACCATAGGAAACTTATACACATTATATTTGTAAAGTTTACATAATAAGTTGTAATAGGCTAAAAAAACAAATATAGTCTATAGTGTATATCAAGGGTCGCGCAAGAATCCTTATATCTGGTTGTTTTTATGTTTCAGCAGTTTCATTTTAGTATTTGCGTGTCGGACTCGTGCATTTTAGTTTTTGCGCGTCGAATTTGTCAGCACTAAAAATATAACGTTTCTGAGATAAGACAATCTGTTTAATGCAAAAATAAACATAAGATTATATTACATTTTTTGCCAAATATTAAAACCTCGTTTAATGCAAAAAAAAAAACATGGCAGACTATTGCACCAGAGTTGGTATACATGAGACTATTGCACGACAGTTAGTATACATGAGACTATATTTTCTTAGCCGTTGTAAAAGACTAATTCACACCCCAAAACAGCTTTTGTTTCTAATAGATGTGAAATGTTGTCTGTTTTATTCGTCGCAATGTTAGATACTGAATCAATATTTATATGCAGGATATATACAAAAACGGAGGAAGAAGATTTGCCTTTCAGAATTTAGCACCATTGGGTTGCTTACCAATCGTGAAACAACGATATGGCAGTGGGGAAAAATGTGTAGCTTTGCCTTCAGCAATGGCTGAAGAACACAACAACAAGCTATCCCAACTGTTGCTCAAATTAGCTCTAAACATGAATGGTTTCAGATACACCACTTTTGATTATTTCAGTTCTACTAAAAAAAGAGTAAACAACTCCAAAACATATAGTAAGTTATCCCAACTTTGAATACTATTAAAATATTATACCCATGGACAGACCATGCTTTCATATTTCAAAAGTTGACAGTATTGATCTTTTGTTTGTATGTTAGAATTTGAAACAGGGAATACAGCTTGTTGTGGAAGTGGATCTCACAATGGGATTGATTGTGGTGGCTTAGGTAGCAAATTATGTGAAAAGCCAGAGGAGTACTTGTTCTTTGATGGTAAGCATTTCACTCAGGAGGCTAATCAACATATGGCACACTTGTTATGGAGTACTGATCCTGAAGTTATTAGCCCAATGAATTTAAGAGAGCTACTTGTTCTTCCACTGGATAGCCCACTTTAGATGGGCCTGCTTTCTGAAGCCTATTGCCTATGTCTGTTATGCTCTCATTTGCTTTTCTCTTAAGTATTGATCAAACTCTTCAATAAGTGGTAATTAATTACTTAATATATTACTTAACTATTACCACAAAAGTTATAAATTGAAATAAATAAATAAACTATACTCGTGTTAAAATATATCATTAGTATATATTTAATATAATTTATCTTTAATACTATGAGAACAATTTATTGTTAATGTTATTTTCCAAGAATTAAAATTATATCTCTTGAACAACCTTTTGTAGAATCTAGAAATAACTGTGAATATATTCCGATCACACAAATTAATTCATGATTTTAATAAAAAAATATAAAAATAGCAATTTAGTTATAAATCTTGATATCGTTGAGGGCATTGATAAAATCTCTTTTAAATTTATATATATATATATATATATATATATATATATTATTTTAGAAGTTTTTGGTTTTTTTTATCATTTTATAAGGCTAATTGAAAATGGAATCGTAAACTCATGCTTTTCTTGTTTAGAAACAAAGAGAGAAACAAGAGAAGTAGTCGCCAATAAGCGGCTAGGTTTCTGATTATTAGAAAGTGTATATTACATAGAGTCTAAATCTATTATTTATAGATAAATTATATTGGCTAATGGGCTTAGGCCTTATATCTCTAACACCCTCTCTCAAACTCGCAATGCTTATTCTTGCATTGTGAGTTTGTTACACAAAATAAAAAACAAAATTAAAACATCAACGAATCAAAACAAAACATCAACGTCAAAACCCAAAAATCAAACTCCAATCTTCAAGCTCCAATCTTCAAACTCCAATCGTCAAGCTCCAATCTCCAAACTCCAAAACTCAAAACTAATCCAAACGAAATCCAAACACCAAATGAATCTAAACGAAGTCAAGCAAAGCCAAACAAAGCCAAAACAAAACCGAACAAGTTCAAACGAAGCCAAAACAAGCCGAACCAAGCCAAACGAAGCGAGAACAAATCCAAACGAATCCAAAACAAAGCCAAACAAGTCCAAATGAAGTCAAAACGAATCGAAGCTAATCCAAACGAAGCCAAACTAATCCAAACGAATCCAAACAAGTCCAACCAAGTCCAAACTAAATCTATAAACGAAGAACGACATCTAAACACAAAAAAGAAATCCAGACGAAATCTCAATCCCAAATACCCAAACAAATCCAAAATCAAACCAGGTCCGAATTCCAAATCTCAGTGGTCCAGCAAAATCAAATCCAAATCCAAATCCAAATACCAAACTAATATCCAAAAACCAAACTAAATTAAATTTCCAATTTCTAATTGCCAATTTTAAATTTCCAAAATTAAAATCAAAATCAATTTGAATTCACGGTTTTACCAACAAGACTACTGCACTGTTCCAGTTGCGATTTCTCCCAAACCGTAGCACCGAATCATAATCCGGCCGGTCATATTGAAGGGTTGGATGTCCCGAACATACTCTCCAATATTCAGTAAAAATGGGCATCGTTTTCCTTTCGATCGAACCGTTTTATTGGAGCTGCACACAGCAAATCCGAAAACCGAAAACTATATCTATTCTGACGAAAAGCATATCGAAATTTCCAACACAAATCCAATCGAAAAATAAGATAAAAAAAATTGGAAATCACACAAAAGCATATCCAAAATAATATCAAAGTCCAACAATAATATAACTCTCTATCGGATTTTAACATGCTCTGTCAAGATCAATACCAATACATAATCCAAAATTGTCGAACAGATCCAAGATTTCCAAATAAATCCAATTCCAAACCGAAATCCAATACTACTATGAAATTGAATACCTGGTAGATCTACAAAAATTCCGGTGGACAGCTAAAACAACTGCCCGCCGGCACAGCGGAAGACACGAAAACTTCAAGATCTAAGCCAAAGCTCTGATACCATGTTAAGAAACAAAGAGAGATACGAGAGAAGTAGTCGCCAATAAGCGGCTAGGTTTCTGATTATTAGAAAGTGTATATATATTACATAGAGTCTAAATCTATTATTTATAGATAAACTATATGGGCTAATGGGCTTAGGCCTTATATCTCTAACATTTCTGTCACCATTAATGGTTCTTCTCATGGATATTTCTCCTCTTGCAATCCGATGAAATAAAGTGATCCTATATCACTATGTTGGTTCATTTGCAGAGGAATATTTATTATAAGGTATCAAACTTTTATTCAATAAATATAATGTCTTCCATTACAAGGCAAGATGATATATCAATATATATTGTCTTAATTTATGCCGATGATGTGTTAATATTCATTTATGGTTCCCTTAATAATGTCAAATTTTTTTATGAGTTTCTTAAGCATTCCCAAGCCATTTATGGCCAAAAAATAAACAAATTAAAAACCACATTTATCCCTTCAATCCACATGAGCATTAGTAGAGCCAATAACATTGTTAATACTACTCATTTCAAGCAAAACGACATACCCTTTAAACACATAGGCGTTCAAATTAATTCTAAAAACTATACTTATTAATTTGATGACCCGGTCTCTAAAAGCACACTAAAATTATAGATTGGGATAATACTAATTTGTCCTTTGGTGGTAAATTAATATCATCTCAATATGTTCTCCTTTATTTCCTATTTACTACATCCAAAACCCAATCATCCATAAGTCTGTTATGAGTCGAATAAATAAGCTTATTAATAAACTTGTTTAGAGTTGTAAAGATAATTTTAATTACATTATCTGGTCATTTTTCTCCAATATTTCTAAGCCTTTTGATGAAAATGGCCTTAATGTTAAAAAAACAAAGAGATAAGTAGCCGCAGGAGGCGGCTAGGGTTTTGTGTTTTATTAGAAAATGTTTCTTTTATCTTCCATATACAACATTCTTACCAAACCTAAAGCACATTATTATTCTCTCCCTGTCCAAACCTGTTGCATTAGAGATTTTAACTCAATAGTAAGGCTCTCAATATATAGAGAACTTAGAGGCCTATACAAGGAAACTTAATACACTGAATATTCTAACACTCCCCCTCAAGTTGTGTAGTGGGATCACCAATACCCAACTTGGATAAAACTGATTCAAATGTTGTAGCAGCAACCGCTTTTGTCAGGATGTCTGCCAGTTGGTCTTCGGATCTAACAAACAGAAGTTCGACTGTCCCATCTTCAATCTTTCCTTTTATGAAGTGCCTATCTATTTCAACGTGCTTTGTTATATCGTGTTGTACCGAGTTCTCTGAAATCTTAATCGCAACTTTATTATCGCACATTAACTGAGTTGGGAACTTCAGATGGGATCCGATTTCTTTCATTATCTTCTTTAACGAAAGTATCTCGATAATCCCCTTAACGATTCCTCTAAATTCTGATTCAGCACTTGACAGTGATACTACTTTTTGTTTCTTACTCCTCCAAGTTACCAAGTTACCTCCAAGAAGAGTAAAGTAGCCAGCAGTTGATCGCTTATCGTTAGTATTCCCTCCCCAATCAGCATCTGTGAATACTTCAACATCAAGGTGTCTATTTTTTTAAAAAAAATTATGCCTCTTGCTAATGTGCCTTTGAGATATCGAATAATCCTCATTACTGCCTCCATATGGTGTTCCCGAGGATGATGCATGAACTGACTAACTACTCCCACCGCGTATCCAATGTTGGGTCGAGTGTGAGCCAGGTAAATCAATTTTCCCACCTTTGGTACCTTTCTTTACTCGTTGGTCTGGCCCCTTCAATTATCTTTAGTTTGTGATTCACAGCCATAGGAGTATCATTTGGTTTGCAATCCACCATGCCAAATTCAGCTAATAAATCTAATATATATTTCCGTTGGGAGATATAAATCCCTCCTTTTGATATAAAAACTTTGATTATTAGAAAATACTTCAATCCCCCAAGGTCTTTCATTTTGAACTCCTTGAAGAGGTTTTTCCTAAGAGAGCTAATTTCTTCTTCGTCATTCCCCGTTATAATCATATCATCGACATATCATCGTCATTCCCCGTTTTTCCTACCGACTCTATCGGCATATCCTCAAAGTAACTTTATATAGCAACTAGTCGAGTGATTCACTTACTTTCTCCCCTTGAGCACGAGATTGATGGTAAAAATAATAATCGGATTCTAAGAAGTCACAGTCCATGGTGACATGGATTCGACGAGTAACCGGATTGTAACACTGATATCCCATTTGATGAACACCGTACCCAACAAATACACATTTTTCAGCACACGGATTAAGCTTGTTTCAACTAGTTTTAGGGATATGAACAAACACCAAACAACCAAAGACACGATATGGTAAGGTCATAACAGATGGATTTGTAACTTGGGTGGCAAGCACTTGTAATGGAGTTTTATTTCCTAGACACCGGGTTGGTAGACAATTTGCAAAATACGTAGCTGTAGCAAGAGCTTCGGGCCAAAGAGAATGAGGAACTCTAGATTCAATCATAATAGCACGAGTTTTTTCAAGTAAAGTACGATTTTTTCGTTCTGAAGTACCGTTTTGTTGAGGTGTGTTTGGACAAGTGGTTTGATAGATAAGACCATTTGTTTTGAAAAAATTATGCATTGTTTGGTTGACAAACTCTGTTCCATTATCAAAACGGAGAATCTGTATTATTATTTTTCAAATTGAGTCAAAATCATTTTGTAAAAACAAACAAATATTTCTGGTACTTCCGATTTATTTTTCATAAAGTATATCCAAGTCATTCTTGAGAAATCATCCACAAATAAAACAAAGTATCTGATTTGATTGTTAGTGGAATTTGGTGATGGACCCCAAACATCAGAATGGATTAGCAAAAAAGCATAATCAACTCTAGTATTACTTTGATTAAATGAAACCCTACGATTTTTTGCAAGAATGCAGGTTTCACATTTCTCGTGAATGAAATTATTCAAAAAATAACTAGGAAACAAACTTTTAAGATAGCTAAAAGAAGGATGACCAAGTCGCCGGTGCCATAACCAAAGTTGCCTTTCGGTTGTTCCGTGAGCAAGCATAGCATGCCCCTTTATGAACTACCTCATCAACATAATAGAGACCTCCTTGTTCAGTACCACGCCCAATGATCTCCTTCGTACGAATGTCCTGTAAAATGCAAAAAAATGGATACATAAGAACCACACAGTTGAGTTGTTTTGTCACTTGACTAACATATAATAACTTTAAAGATAGTGAAGGAATGTAGAGGCAGTTTTTAATTTCCATTTTTTCCGAAAAAATAATTGAACCTCCCCCTTTGACTTTGCAAATTTCTCCACTAACAGTCTCAATATGGGACTTCTTTGGAGATGACATGTCAGTAAAGTCTTTAGGATCATAAGATATGGTGTCCGTAGCCCCGCAATCAAAGATCCAATTCATTGATTTCTCAATCTTTTTACCTCCAAGTTTTTCATAGGAATTCGCCCCCATTCCTCCAAAACCAGTGCCACTTCCTTGCTCATTTTTAGTCGGATCTTCACTGCCACTTGTAGACGAAGCCCGTTTGACATTAGATCTGAAACGTTGGTTATTTTTCTCCTTATGACCATCCTCCCACCATTCTGGATAGCCAACCAGCTGGAAACATGTCTCTTTAGTGTGTTTCTTCATCCCACAATGAGTGCAATACACCTTGGATTTATCTTCTTTCTCTTTGGATCGGAATTTAAACCTCTGTGCAGAATCTTTAGCAGCTAAACCCATTCCAATTTCAATCGAGTCACTATTAGAAGAACTTAGTTTTAGTATATTAAGCCTGACCACTTCCCTTTGTATTGTAGCATATGTTGTTTCCAAGGAAGGAAGATAATCCTTTTTCAGGATATCTCTCTTGACTGGTTCCAGCTTGTCATTAATCGCCATTAGCAATAGATAGAGTCTTTGTTCTTGAGTCTTCTTATTGTAGATCTGAATGTCTTCTGGGTCTTTCATAGGGTTCGGATCTCGTCTATCTATAGACATCCAGATGTTATGCAGTTTGTTCCACAAGTCTTCTAGTGTATCGGACCCTTGCCTTAATGAATTAGCCCTCTTATGAAGGTCAAACACCTGTAACGAATCTGTACCAGAACCGTATGTGGTGGCTAACCCATCCCACCTTGTATACGTGTTGTCAATTTTGGATGGAGGTGTCGGCTCCCCTGTAATGTGAGAACCTATCCCCCTTTCCCTAATTGCTTTCTTCATCAGGTTTGCCCATAGGCCATAGTTGTCACCACCGAGTTTAATCCATAGGGATAAATTCTCGGGGTTAGTTGTTTGTTGTTGTGTTCCGAGACCATTTCTTAGAATGTCAGCAATCTGCATTGTTAATTCATCAGGAATTTGACTGACCACAACTTCATTGCCAGTCATCTTTGTTGAGGATGTTCAGAATTCTCAGAATTGCACGTGCTCTGATACCATGTTAAAAAACAAAGAGAGAAGTAGCCGCAGGAGGCGGCTAGGGTTTTTTGTTTTATTAGAAAATGTTCATTTTATCTTCCATATACAACATTCATACCAAACCTAAAGCACATTATTATTCTCTCCTTGTCCAAACCTGTTGCATTAGAGATTTTAACTCAATAGTAAGGCTCTCAATATATAGAGAACTTAGAGGCCTATACAAGGAAACTTAATACACTGAATATTCTAACATCTCAATATGTTCTCCTTTATTTCTTATTTACTACATGCAAAACTCAATCACCCATAAGTCTGTTATCAGTCGAATAAATAAGATTATTAATAAATTTGTTTAGAGTTGTAAAGATAATTTTAATTACATTATCTGGTCATTTTTCTCCAATATTTCTAAGTCTTTTGATGAAAATGGCCTTAACATTAGAAATCTAAAAGATATCCATTTTTTTCGGGCAAGCTGTTCACGGGCTCTATATACTTCCATCACAACCATCCTATTCAATCTAAATTTAAGCCTACTGATTCTAAAACTTGTAAAATAATGATTAGAATTAGAGAAACAACTGAAAATTTTATATCTTGGAAAATTGACAAAGGCGATATCGATTTTTGGCTTGATAATTGGAATCATACTCATCCTTTTATAACTCTAAACTACAATGAAGATAATAATTGGAATCAACCCGCTCTTGTTAGTGATTTGTGGCAAAATGATAACTGGAATATGGAAAAATTAAATTATAATGTCCCTCAATCTTACGTCAATAGAATTACTTAGCTTAAAATTAAGAACAACATTGATGAGACTATAATGAGAACTGCTTCTCATGATGGCTTGTTTTCTCTCAAAGACACTTGGAATAATATTCAACATAAGAATGAAAGATCAATTTTACACTACAAAATTTGGAAGAATCACTATCCAAAGAAATGTTCTTTCATTATTTGGATAATCCTAAACAATTACATATCACTTGCCTATGTCCTTCAAACTCGTAACTTGAGTCTTGCTTCTAAGTGTCAATTTTGTTACAACTTAGAAAATATAAACCATTTTTTTGTTGTCTGTGATATCTATTGGAATGTTTGGACCTTCTTTTCTTATCCTTTCAATATTAAAATCAATAAACATATGTTTGTTAGTTATATTTTTAAACTGTGCCTCACTTCTACTAATACTCCTAAGCATATTCGATTATATATCTCTTCTCTTATCTGTTAGAAAATTTGGCAGACTAGAAACAAGTCCAAATATAAAGACTATATCCCTCTTCAGCCAATATAATAAAGAAAGAAATTATGTTAATCACAAACTTAGACAATGCCAATATTTTAAAATCTAAACATTAGGTTATTGATTTGAGAACTGCCTATACTTTAGTTATTTTAATCACACCACATGCTCTTATTCCTCACTTATATGTTAAATGACACCCTTCTAAGATTAACGAAATTTAAACGAATTGTGATGTCTCTTGTTTACCCAATGTGGAATCAAGTGGTGGATTTGTTATTAGAGATGCCAATGGTCTTTTCTTAATTGATAAATGTACTATCTTTGATAAAAAAATTCCCCTTTAATTTTGGAAACCAGATCCCTCCTTGAAGGTCATGTTTACTAAAACTCATACTAATACCAACCTTGATATCGAGATTGACTCCCTGATTTTAGTTAAAATATAATTTTTTTGGAAAATGTTAATGGTATCTTTGTCAATTAATCTTGATTTGTAGATAGTTGATCTCTTCTCACATAAACATTAGCCATATTTTTAGAGACCAAAACCATGCGGCATATTGGGTTGCCAAATAGTGTATTTCATCTAAGTCTAATTGTTCTTTCACTCATGAGACATCTCGTGCTCGATTAACTGCTATTATTTTATTAGATAATATGAACTTAGGTTATATTAGGACTGTTAACTAACTTATGTTCATATCTCTAGACTTTGCGGCAGGTTCTCACCTGACCATATTTTTTTTGTAGGTTTCAAAAATCCCCCAATCTCCATTCTATAGACATCGACAATTCTCATGAAGATTACAGTTTCAATCCTTAGCTTCAGTGATCAAGACAGCTTAGTTTAGCTTGTTTCCTTCATAATATTAACATTTCAACTCTTATAATATTCAAAGCATATTTTCATCAAATATTTCTCTTTAAAACAAATTATTGTTAATGTTACGATAATAGTAAAATTGATCTTATAAACCCAAACTTTAAAACATTACATTTTAGTTTAATCTACAGCTTGATGTCTATAAATTCCTAAAGGTACATGTTCTATCTGTAAAAACAACCAACATAATTGATTTTAAATTAACATTTTCATTTTTTTTATGTTTCTATTAGTTTGACCGCAAAAAAAACTTATCCACTTTTTTATTCTCTATTTTTCTACTAATTCACTATAAGTGACCACTCTAAATATTTATGGACTCTCATTCCTCAATCAATCATTATAGTTACCAACACGAGACGGTAATCAACACATAAACAAAAACATCATATCCAAAATTATGGTTTTATTTTGGTACAGAATACCGTTGACATGTGCAATAACTTGATAACATGTCATGTTTGTTTTAGAATATTTTATAAAAATCTGGTTTTGATAGTGGATTTTCATCCAAAATGTCAACATGGCCTACACTATGCAATCCACTTTCGTGGTAACTTTGAAATTTTGAGAAAATAAATAAAATTACTGCATTCATGTCATATCTATTATGAACCTTCTTCTCGACGTGATTATGCGTCATACTCTCTCATTCTAAAAAATTATGGCCAACAATCTGACCACAAGTTAAATATCATATTCAAAAGACATCCTGCTCGTCGTAAACAGTCCCAATTTGGTAGAAGAAGTTAAACATCTTTCTCTCATAATAATAAAAATAATAAAAAGGAGCACACAATAGCAAACCATTTTAAATGGCCAAGGATTTGGTACGATTCCGTAAGTCTTAGAAAATTTTAACTCGAACGTTATGGCAAGTAAATTCTATAAATATTATAATTATACATGACATTTAACGTCATGCTATGAATCATTGAAAAAGAAGTTCATAAATTCATTGGAGCTGGAACCTCTCTAAATTTTAGTTATAGCCGAACTCCTAGGGCTCATAAAGCATTGGTCGTCGTAGACATGCTCGATGAATACATATACCCTAATATGAACTTCTAATTTTTATTGACCATAGTTGGGGAATACTATGTATGATGCATTATTCAATAATCTAGCATTAGGGACAGAGTTCAGTGCACCTACCAAAACCTTTATCTAAGAAAACATTTTGATAAAAATGACCTCCGGGAAATCGTTACACCATATGAGGATGCAATCATCGTAATTACTCAGAATGTTATGATGTAGATTTCTAGGATCATGGTGGATACATGGAGTTTGGTCAACATACAATTCAAAAACACGTACGATATCACGTACGATAATATTGACGCCATCAAAAAATAACATGAGTGGATTCAAAATAATGGACACATCGGTCATCGGTAAACTGAAGTTTGAGGTAGTCATGGGCTAGCATGAGCATATACAACATGTACAATGAATTTTCAAAGTTGTAGATTCTCTTTCATAAGTAGTACATTTTAAAGCATACCATATCTCAACCAGATTCATGAAACTGATCAATGGTCTGATCCAGGAGAAGCCTTTTACTTTAACTTCTTAGACAAGTTAGATAACCCATAATATGCCCCTTATTTAATTGGAACAATATACGAGATAAAAAATATATATTTATGGGAACATTTAGAAATTCTACATCGATATAAACCTACAAGGTATCTAAACCAATCTTTATTATTTTTATCGAAGAATTTGGATGACTCCGCATCTTCCATGCAATAAGTTATTATTACATTCCAAAGTTATATGTGAAAAGTAGTCTATGGAAGAAAAAAAATTAGTCTAACAAATAAAAATGAAAACCTTATTCCTAAAACAAAAGCGAAAACATTATTGTCAAGATGGATCAACTCAGCAAAGTAAGCCATATCTGAGAATCCTTCTACTAAGTATGTATTGTCAATCAAGTCTTTATCTAAAAAAAAATGGAAAATGTCTCATGTGCAAGGATTTTGGCGACCTTAATTAGATGTGTCCGATGAATCCATATCCAGTCCTTTATATTGACCAACAAATAGATGCTACCTTGAGAAACCATATATTTTAAGTCATAGATCACACTCTGGTTATAGTAAAATCATTATGCACGTGGATGACTATAAGCATATTACCTTCATAATAGAATGAGGGTTGTACGTCTACAAAGCCATGCCCTTTTGCCTTAAGAACGTAAGATAAATTTACCATATGTAGGAAAATAAAAATGTTCTCAAGCTATCTCGGATGGAACTTGCAAAACTATATTTGTGACATATTTGTAGCAAGCAATCATATTTCTAACCATATAGTTTTCCTTGCATTTACTTTTTAGAACCTCTATGTAATAAACTTTAATACATTATGATTTTATTACGCGGAAGTGTATCATGGTCAAACAAGGAAACTAGGTTTTTAAGCTAGATACATGTAATGATATAAAAGAAAATAAAAATAGGAATAAGATGCATATAATGTTGAATGATCAAAGTGTCATCCGGAGTGCCTAAGTCAGAGTTCCTATTTTATATTTATAATAATTTCATTTAGTATGGGGCAAAGATTAATTATGTCACATGTTTACTAAACTGAATGAAGTTGCTTACTATTTAAGTGTGTTCGTGAACCATTTATAAACTAAAGTTTGATAATGGTACATATAACAACGCTCACCAAATATCGTTATAGTATTAGGCTTTGGTATATTACATGACGAGCCCTCTAAAATTTCAAGTTTGATTATATCTCAAATTTAGTCCTTATCAATATATCCCCATGTCTTTGGGAATGAATGAGGGAGGAGAATCAATAATCTAAGTATAGTTGTACTACTACCTTGTGTAATTTAAATTTGTAGAGCCATAAGGTATAGGATGAGAGTTGGATAGAATGATCAAGCCTCATATTTGTCACTTGACCGAGCCTCTCGGCTAAGAAGTTGATTTTCTGAGCTTGATTTTTTCAGAGCTAACTGATCAACCTGGAAGTTTGACTTGAGTGAATGTTTCCTGTAGTTTGCTCTTTTCCTATGACATGTCAAGTTTTCTATAGTCGAGTTGTCATGACTCCGGACAGATCGATTTAATGTTGAGCATGTTTATGGTTCGTTAAAAATCTTTTGCCGACCAAAACCTTCATTGATTAAAAAATCTCAATTTTGTCAAAAACAAAATAGTACATACACGGTTAGTTGTTGCTAGAGTCCTTGTTTTACCTTTTCACATAAAAAACACTTTATTGTCAATTTTGTATAAAAGGGGTTTCCTCTAGTACTCCAAAGTAAAAATAACAGGAGTAATATTAGTAATTAAAATTAAATTGAAAAGAAGAATAGGATTGTACGAGCATATTAGAAATTTATTAAGCTCGCACGTGTTAGTGGAGAGAGAATCAAGGCCTTGTTTTTTAAGATAAGATTGTCTTAGAAATCTTAAATGAATTACCGACAAAGGATATTATATATGGAAAATAAAACAATCCTAGTTGGGTTAATGGTCATCCATAGTATTTTGGATGCATGGTATTCGTACATTATCGACTTCCAGACTGTGTAGCTAATACTTAGAATGGAGATCTTCGTCGTTGATGGAGGGTAATCATGTACAGTCAAGATGAAAAGTATATTTGTATAAAATGAAATATTGTTTGATAGTCTGATTGTTGCTTTATTTTTTGCTTAGATTGGAAAATGTTCCATGATTTCCTTTTGGTCTATCCCTTTATTTTTGATAAAACAAAATAGTATGAAGATGGGCGGTGGGATAATTTGGTGTCTTGTGAAAGTTCTTCGCGAAAACTTATGAGATATTGGTTGAGGATCCAAAATTATTGGCTAAGGCCTAAAAAAAGAAACCCAAAAGGAAAAGCTAGCTGCAAAGTGGAGGAGTTAAAGTCAAACTAACCGTTTTCAGCTGTTAGGGCTAGTTAAGAAGTAGTACCTCGAGATTGTTCTAAGAAATGAGTTAGAGATTTAGCAGTCGAAATTTTATGAAGACAACAGTTCTAAATGGATATATCTGATTGTCTACTTAACGATGATACCCTCCAAAACATAAATGAGTGTAGAGATGGGGAGATTGTTTCTTAGTACTCTTAGTATGTATATTGGGCAAATGAAAAAGATCCATTAGTTGCTTCAATCTTAGAACCTCAAAATACGTTGGCTTCCATAAAGATTGGAGAATTTGTTTTGCACGTATGTCTTCACCGCGGGAGCGGAGTATGGGGTGTGATAAACCTCTATCATAGCTTGTAGCCCAAAATGTTAAGCTCAAGCTCGAGGTAAGTAGATCACGGATCTGGAAGTGTTTTAATAATTAAATAGATTTTTATTATACGATTCAATTATATCGCGATCTATTTATAATGAGTTTGATATGGTGTCAAGTGATACATAGGGTAGTGCGTCATTGATGCATGAATTTTTTGCCGCTATCAAGTTGGGCGTGCCTATGTAGAATGATTTTATAATGGATGAAGAAATTTCATATAAAATAAATAGAATTAGAATGTATACAAGTGCAATTACAACGGAAGTTATGTGTAGCTATCGATGAAAATATCCAAGCTTATAGGCAGTTGGACGAGCTAGATATGAATTTTTTTTGAGTTGGATGAGGCTGAAATCCTAAGCGATTTGTATAAAAAACGTAGCTGAAATGGATAAAGGGGGGTAAAAGCACTATTAGTCCCCCATTTTTACCACTTGTATCAACATAGTCCCCTTCCTTCACCTCTACATAAAACTCATCCCTTTCGTTTTATTAATTTGCATATATAGTCCCCCGCACATGTGAAGCATGAGAGACTGACACATGACATCAAATTTTGTTGCAAGATTGGTCCCCCAATTTGTTTGCAAAAAATATCCTTCCCCATGACAAGTAGGATGCCAACTCAGATCTACCATTTACTTTAAAAAATACTATTTACCTTAAAAAATTACCATTTATCCACCAATTTTATAAACGGACCGGGTCAAATCCAATTTTAACTAACCTAACCCAAAACCCAGTATATTCTAACCCAGCCCACTGCAATATAACCCGAAAACCCAAGCCTCACATCTGCTCTTAACTCGGTCTTGTTTACTACGGGTAGATTTGACTTTTACTAATTCTCGATGTTCCTCGATCTGGTAATGATATGATCACTACTATGGATCTTTAAAACCCGGATAATTTCAGGGCTTTTGATTTTAAATCGGGCCATCCCGATTTGAAAATAATATTCACTATATTCTTTCCCGAATCGTCGTCGGTTATCTCGGTAACAGTATAGTGAATCGCCCGATGCTTTCCGAGAAGATACGACTTGAGAAAGATCTCGCCATATATCGGGCACAGATAAATATTGTTCCGGAGAGGGAGTAATAAATCGGACGAGATATTGGGTTTTTTCAGTCGGGTTTGAAACGGTGATTTGATTTTGGGTGGGGGATTGAAATCTGTTGAGACGATGTTGTGAAATGGAACATGGTTGGTGTTGTTATAAGTACTGTTTGGTTTCTGGTTTCGGAGATTGTTACCTGAAAAGAGAGTTTTCGTTTGAGATATGACCAAGGAGATGAGAAGTAGGAGATTTTGGGTTGTTGTGTGGTATTTTTAGCTTTGCGGTGGCTTTTGGTGGTGACTAAGAAGCAATCGAGATGTAAAAGGAGGACTAAGAGAGAGAGAAATTTGTTTAGTAATGGGTTTGTGTTGATTTTTGTCATTGAGGATTGGATAAAAGGTTTTAGAGAGATTTTGTTTTAGCCATTAAAGAGAAAGATGGAGAAGAAGATAGACACGGTGGTGGTGGGACAAATGAAAGTATTAAGATTAGAATAACAGTATGTCTCATATTAAGGGTTTAAGCATCTTCATATTAAATTTGTTCGTGGCTATAAGAATTTGTCTAAAACCCAATATACTTGCAAAGCTTTTGGTTTCGTCTTTTCTTCTTCGTCACCTTCTAGTTCGTAAGTTAACGCCGATTAAGCATTCTCCGATTCGGCTACTCCAATCGCTCTGTGGTTAACATCCCTTTCACCATTGTAGTGGGGCCGGTGTAGATAGTGCGAAGCTGGTGGGGTTTTGGGTTTTCGGGTTATATTGTAGTGGGCTGGGTTAGAATATATTGGGTTTTAGGTTAGGTTAGTTAAAATTGGTGGGTAAATGATAACGTTTTAAGGTAAATGTTAAATCTGAGTTGGCATCCTATTTGACATGGGGAGGAGCATTTTTGGTAAAAACATTGGGAGACTAAATTTGCAACAAAATTTGATGTCACGTGTCACTCTTCCATGTTTCACATGTGCGGGGGACTATATTTGCAAATTAATAAAACGAAGAGGATGAGTTTTATGCAAAGGTGAAGGAAGGGTACTATGTTGATACAAGTGGTAAACATGGGGGACTAACAGTGCCTTTTAGCCGGATGAAGGGGTAACCATGGCGGATATGCTGGAGGAGAAAATCTCTCAACTCGATATGCAATATGTGCTAGTAGTTTGGGAAACAAGAATAGACGAATATTTATTTGAAGATTCGACCAACAAATTTATCTAGGACCAGGAGTTCCACCAAACTGAATTGGCGGAAAGTTTGATAATAATACATGTCATCAAGTGTGAACCTAGGTTGGAAAAAATAAGAATCACATATTTAAGCGATTGAAACCCTAATGAAAGAATGAGATTATTTTAATTATGAACGTGAGTTGAAAGTAGGGCTGAAAAAGACCAACTTTGTCGATCGAAGATACCCACAATACGCGAAAAGTGTCATCTCCCAAGTGCTTAAATAATACAATGATTAATTTGACTCATTTGATTTGTCCTCCTTTATAGAAGTATGTTACTTTTATTGATAGTGTTATGAGTATGAGGACCATTATTATTATTATTATTATTATTATTATTATTATTATTAAAAAAGAACATGCTCATTGTAACTTGTTATTTTGCAACGTGTCTTTTTGTTTAATGCTAGTATATAGGTCAACACACACTTTTAAATGAAATATTGTTCTTTTGTTTCACAACAATTATGTTTTAACGGTAGTAAGTTATGAGTGTTGAATGTATATAGATACACATTTATTGCTCGTTTAATACAAACAAAGCATTTTATTGTTTGTTAATTTGGACAATTATTTTAGCTTGGATGTCTTCCGCTAAGTCCCGGCTAGATTTCTCTTTTGACTTCGTGCATATATGGAGAATGTGTAAGTTTGTTAAGGAGAAAAACTTATACGTCACTTAAATTATTTTTATGTGTTTTCACATAACAACGACAAGTTATTCCAAAAATCTTTAAGTGATCAATCCTGAATATAAAGGTTGGTGGTTTACTCAAAGACGTGGGAGCCATGCACATGATTCTCAGACTCAAATGTGGCGAAAAAAAATCCATGCTCAGACTTAGAAGTTGTGCATCATATTTTCTGTTTGGGTATGAAAGTTATTATGCAAGATATATGCTCTGGCACAATAGTCATACAACATGTTCCGTGTTTGGTCACGTAATTTGTGTAACATAGTTGGATATCCCGACTCAGAGGATAATTTAAGGTGACATGACGTTTGGGTCACTTAAGACGTTTTAATGATATTGCTCAAAATCAATTGTCGAATCAAAGTTCTACAATGTATATATTTAGAATCATGTATAATACGACTGGATAAAATTTATCCCTGAAATAATGTCTCATAAAAAAGAACTAGAGCCACCGAAGTAAAAAAAAGTGTAAAAACAATATAAAATATATAATCATAATTGATGTAGAAACGTTTGAGCGGCTAGCTTGATCTGAAATCGAGATAAGTGCGTAAACAATGTAGGAAAAGGAGAAAGTAATCAAGTAAAATTAAGCCTTAAACACATGAAAACAAATGTAATGATTATTTTATTATTAATTATTATACCCTATTTATAAAGCTCATAGTTACATTAACTAGATCTCAAATATTAGGAAGATTTTCTCTTATTTTTTTTGACTATTTAGATTATGTATTTTAGCATATTGTTTACTAAGTCTTTAGGAGTTTGAATAGTTGAATTATTGATGGGCCAATGTAAACGAACCAGACTATTCAAAACTTTATCAATAATACTATATTCATTGTGCGAGTAACAAAAAGGACAACTCATCTATCATTAGCCTAATCCTTTGTTGATCCTAGCCAATGTTGCCTTTGCTAAAGCATATCTTGATATTGACTTCAAATTACTCTTGATTCTTCTATATGTTGAAGCTTTGTCTTCACACTCAAAGCTATTATATTTTACACTATTACATATTGAAATATCTATGTCACTCATCTTCAACTAGACTCTTGAGAGTCTTATGGCCTATTTATTCTATATTTCCCTAGTCAAACTATCACTAGAGACAAATCCGATTAGGTTCATACTAAACTGTTTATGCCTCATTCAAAGCCTCGATCGGTCAAAACCTCAATTGAGGATACAAATATATATTTTCTTGATAGAAATGAATACAACCACCATCTAGTAGGTTGTTAGGGTATTACCTATATTTTATTGACTAACTTACATTTATCACTACTAGCTTCAGAATTCTTCAATTCTCTGTTGGTTGTATTTGAGTAACCCTTTAGTCCTTTTGTGAAGGATGTATTAAGGACTAACATGTCATCCAAAGTGTTATTATAGTATGTATTAAGGACTAACATGTCATCCAAAGTGTTATTATAGTTTGACCTTATTTAACTAGTTAGAGAAATGCTTTGATTATATTCTTAATAAAAATATTCAAGTAGCCTCCCTAACTACTAGTGAAGGATGAGGGAAGAACTATACCAATCTATTATTTTCAATTTTAATCTCTTTATTATCAAGGATTTTAATTTTTTTCGGACTTTCATTATTCTTTGAATTTAGTTAAGTAGTCCCTCTAGTCATTGATGAGGATTGATGGTGCGGGCTAAAAGGTAAATGAAATTACATTCAACTATGTACGTGTAGTATGATATTTATTGCCAAGATATTTTGAAAAAATATATTTTGAAAAAATATATTCAACTATGCCAAAGTGATGAAAGATTTCGAGAGTTTTTTTATTTTGGGTCAATATATATTTTCTATTAAGAAGTGCCAGTCTTCGAATGATGATTTTGGTCCATATATATAGGGTTTACAAGAAATATGATACCACTTACAAAGCTCCACGTATTATTTTGTTATAACTGTCTAAGAACCATTCTTGATACTATTACATGATAAGACATATGATATAGCTATAACCGCTTGAACAACATTTTGTATGCTAGTCTCATATCTTTTTTCTCGATCTCATCGTGACTTATACTTCTTACGACCTCTGCTTCATATTACTTGGTTAATCTTATTTAACACTCATATTGTATCTGTCTATGCCCCTCGTCCTGTATCTCTTGGTTATATTTCTTTATTATCCTTGTCTTGTATCTCGTTATGACCCTCATCTTTTTTCTTTTTAACCATTGTCTTATTTGCTTCATCTTTTTATAACCCTCGTCTTGTACCTCTTTATGACCCACGTGTTATTTGGTTCATCTTTTTTACCATCGTCTTATTTGGTTCATCTCATATAGTTTGTCTCTCTTTCATGTGTCCTTTATTACCTGCATCTTTATCTTTCGTTACTTTGTGTATGTGTGTGTGTATGTGTGTGCGTGTTTGTGTTGTGTTATATATATATATAATATATAACCTTATATTTTATATATTAGGTAACATTATTTAACTTTTAAACTTTTGTTTAGTGACATTTGATATTTTACACGTTTTAAAATACCGTTCCATTTTTTGATATGAAACGCACAATTTTCTTAAAATATAATGACATACTTTCTTACCATCGCCTGATCCTTATCGTAGATATTATTATAATCCAACAAATCAGATCTTCCCCTTTGATACTAAAATTATTTTATTTTTCATATCTTTTTCTATATTCTCATGCACTATTTATCTCTCTAGAAATCAAATTAATTTCTCTTACCAACTCCATTAAAGCACGAAAACATATATTTCGTTTTCATCTTCCACTTCTTGCAACATGTATTTTTTCTGAATAAACCTTATCTTCTTTTTATTTGCATGCTTTGATTTTTAACCAAATACAAATAGCTAATATACCTTTTTAGTTTTTGTAGGAAATGATTCTAATATTTTGAAAAAAACTTCTTATTTCTTACTCATACCGTTTGAATTATTATATTAATTATACTTCTTCTTCTCATGAATCATATACCAAGCACACGTATTGTCTTCCTAGTCTTCGTAGAAAAACAAAATATAAATATTGTTGTACAAACCCTTACTCTTTCAACCACTATGTTGATAATCCTTTCTTTTATGATTCAACAAGGGTTATTAACAAGAAACAAATTCAAATACAATCCTACCTCAAAACATATTGTTACTAAATCCAAGAAAACATTGATTATTCTACTGAAACTCTTCATGTAGATTAATTAGAAACAAAATAATTCTAGGACAAAATTTTTACTCATCTATCAGAAACTTATAAATATATGATTGAAGATAATCAACCTGTTAAAAACCAGTATGATATCCCTGATTATATAGCTACCCGTATTTCTGCAGTTGGTAATTTACTTCATCATGTTAAGGGTGCCAAAATATGCCTTTTGACCTTCATATTTTAATGGGGTGTTTGATTACCATTCCACTATTATATCTGTGAATATTTCAAATTCATTTGAATACTCAACTATCTGCTAACGGGTAGCAGACGCTTCTTAGTGTATTGTTGACGTTTAAGCTCTTGCACATACGTATACCTCTTTTATATATCCTCTGAAAATTTATTTGCGACAAAGATAAACCTCTAACACGATTATCTACTTCTTCTTATCTTATCTAGAAACTTCAATACCTCTCTTTATTTACAACTGAAGTTGTTTTCCAATATGGTCTTTAGGCTATCAAAGAGAAGACTATTGATCCTGGTTGTAACGTCACTTTCACCGCGACCGGAGAATAAGCTATCATTAAAAATTCCCAAGATATACTTCGATAGTAAATGCAAGTAAGAAATAAGTTTTAGATTAGAATAGTTGTTCGAAAAAAAAAAGGTATTATTGATTATGTCTATGTTTCTCCCAAAAACGTTGCTCATAAAAAGAAAAATCTAGCATATGTTGCCACTTATCTGACATAAATGACAGCAACGGTGAGGTAAAGGAACGTCTTAAAAAAACACGAATAAAAATAACCTAATTTTCTTATGAGGCCTCTACCAAAGCAAAAACCCTTGACGAGGTACATATCAATACCATGACCCTTGATGAGGTCCCTATCAGTGCTAAAGTGTATGATAAGTTACATTTTAACAGAGTTCTTGCTACTATTGAAGTTCTGACAACCCCCCCCCCCCTTCTGATCAACAAACCATAAAAAAAGGGTTGTTACTTATGTTAGCTTACTACCACGATACCTACCAATGACAAAAGGTAAAACTATAACCGTTGCAGATCCCTATAATACTGGTCTTTCTTCTGTGAAAGCATCACCTCTTCAATCTATTATAAGACCACATGTTCTTATATCCATTCCATATCCATTATTAATAATATCTTGTCCGTTTTAATTTTATTGCAACATGGCACAATACAATCAAAGAATGATGATTAATATCCTTCAAAGGAAACTGGAACTTGATATAAAGGTTTGTACAATTATTTATATTTTTTTGTTTATATTGTGAAACACTTTGGTTAATTTATTTTTGTTATTATTTAAAAAAATCATAATTTAGTGGCTCTTGCTTACATGAAAATTGATGAGTCCGGATATTTTTACCACTCACTATAGAAGTCGGAAAGGGGAAATTCGGACAAAAGCCACTCACTGACTCATCCGAATTGGACAAAAGTATTAAAAGCTAATCACCTTTTGACTATGCTAAATGCTAATCTGCTTAATAAACTAATGAGTTTTTGAACTCGACCCGTTTCATAAGCTTGACCTGAAAGCCCATGTGGCCCATAATTAAGGGTATAAATACCCAACCACTTTCATTAATGAGGGTAATGAACATTTAATACAACCAGGCAGCTCAAATCTCTCACTACAAAATACCCAAACATTAAATACCTTTAAATCATCATAAAACACTTGACAAAATTACCCTCAGTTGAAAATAATCCACACCAAAAATAATTCAAGAAATATTGATGTAATAGCTAGCTTTCGACCCGACCCTATTGTGGTTGAGGTTAGGAAAGTTAACAATAATCTAATAGCTTTTACGTAAGGGTTTTTATCTTTTAAACAAGTTTATGGTAAGCTGAAAAACAAAAAACTTGAAGTTGATAATTCTATTGCCAATTTATGTGCTGAAAAAGATGCTCTAACGATCCAAAACACCGAACTCACATCTCAATACATAATTTTAGTTAACTAAGGTACCACTCTGACTGCTCAAAATACTGACTTGATTTCTCAGAATCATCCTTTCAAATCATAATAACGCTCTGACTATCCAAAACATCATCTTGACTACTCATAGTGTCGCTCAAAGTTATATGGTTAAAATGCGTTTTAAGAAAAGCTTGATAGCTTTGAAAAACCCAAAAATAAATAATTTTTTTTAAAAAATGTTAAAGGTAAAGTTTCAAAAGCTACTAAAAAATAAGCAGAAATGGATAAGATTGTTGTTGAAAGTTTAATCGAACAGACACAAAAAGATATCTGCTTAGTGATTAAAAAGAAAATCATGACATTTATTTTGGCAACCTCCGAAGTTTATTACGTAAAGAATACCGCCTTCGCTTACCGGATGTCAAAAAAGAGAACCAAAAATTACAAATAAAACTCCTCTTGGTAATAACAAAAATTAGATTGAATGATATGTTAACGAGGTATATACCAAACAAAACGTTGGCGGATAGCTGCCAAAACATTTGACAAGGTAGATAAGGACATCTTTAATATATATATATATATATATATATATATATATATATATATATATATATTAATGTACTTTAAAAACTTATTTGTATTTCATGTTTTGAAAATCTATCTCAATGACTCTTTGTTACTATCTTCATTTAACATATTTTCTGATAATGAATATTTATAATTTCCTTCTCGTCGCGGGGTAGATATATACATGTAGCTTTTAAGTCTGGCATAATATGGTCAATTGGGTGAAATTATGGCTTATTAGCCTTAGACTTGGTTTATTAACCATTTTAGAAATTTTTACATATGAGTGAGGGCACAATATGACCAATTGCGTAACCTTTTGGTTTTTCAACGTTATGCTTGGTTTATTAATCATTTTTACGATTTTGATGTATTCGGTGGGGCTCATAATGTCCAATTGTATAACATTATGGTTTTTCAATCTCATGTTTGGTTTATGAACCATTTTTGTTTAGTTATAACTATATATGACCCCTTTTTATATGGCTTTTTTAGTTGTGTTTTCGAATTTTATAATTCAAATATTTGTCTTTATTATCTAGGTTTTACTTTAAGTTCAAATATCCGTCTTTCTAGTTCAAATATCTATCTTTATTTTCAGAGGCTTCTATTGAAATATTTTAAATAATAACTTTTTTCAAAGAAAAATATCTTATTTTCACTTGATTGAAATTATATACGGCCCTCTTTGTATGTCTTCTTCACTTGTTTCACTGAATTTTACAATTCAAATATTTGTATTTATTATATGGTTCCTCTTTTCGAATTTAAATATCTGCATTTATAATTTAATATCTATATTTATCTTCAATTTTTTTTTTATATAATTTAGTAACAACTTCTTTCGAAAGAAGATATCTTTCATTTATGAATTGGCTTACAATGTACCTATTATCAAAGAAAAGAACTTGAGTATTTTCTTTCCCATACCAATCCCATGTGTTTTCTTCATCAAATATAACGTCTCGGCTTGTCACAATTTTCTGAGTTAACGGATTAAACAACTTATAAGATTTAGATATTTCACTAACACCAAGAAAAACATATTTTCCCCATTTATCATCGAGTTTCTTCCTTTTATCATATGAGATATGCGCATAAGCAATGCAACCAAAAATTCTAAAATAATCTACAACTGGTTTCCTTCCACTCCAAGCCTCTTCTGGCGTCATATTTTGAACAATATATGTAGGGCTTCTGTTCAAGATATGAATACTCCAATTTACTGCCTCCAACCAAAATAATTTTGGAATTCTCCCTTTTACCAACAAGTTTCTCACCATAGTGAGGATGGTTCTATTTTTCCTCTCTGAAACACTATTTTGTTGTGGTGTATAAGAAACTGTTAATTCTCTATCAACGTCATGAATATCATAAAAAAATGTAAATTCGGTTGAGCAATATTCTCCACCACAATCTGTTCGAAGGGTTTTAATGGTCTTTCCTGTTTCATTTTCCATACGAGCCTTATAGCTTTAAATGCATAAAGAGCTTCTGATTTTTTCTGTAAAAAATAAACCCAAGTTTTTCGGGTATAATCATCAGTGATGGTAACTAAGTATTTTTTACCTCCATTAAAAATAGGTGTTATCATGCCACAAAAATCAGAATGAATTAGCTCCAAAACTCATTTTCCTCGCCATGACTTTCCTTGGGTAAATTGAGAATGATGTTGTTTGCCAACAACACATTCTTCAGAAACTTGGGTTGGAATACTATTATAAGAAAGACCTCTCACCATACTTTTATGTTGGAGGATCTTCAATCCACCAAAACTCAAATGCCCATAACGATAATGCCACAACAAGAATGATCTTTTACTTCAGCGACCAAACAAGTTTGCACATTTCCAATCTTCAACGGAAACAACCTGTTTGAACTCATTAGCACAACAGAAATAGCTCCTCTAGTATGATCATAAATCTCATAAACACTTTTTTGAATAGTGATTATATAACCATTTTCTAGCAATTGACCAACACTTAACAAATTACTTTTAAGTCCAGAACATAAAAAAACATTTGAGATTATTTCGACAAAACCAATCTTGGTTCTTATCTTAATATTACCCTTTTCCATCACCATCAAAGTGGAACAATCACTAAAACTTACTGTAGAATGAAAGTTTTCATTTAAATCAGAAAAAGAAGACTTACTCCCGCACATGTGGTTACTGCAGCCCATATCCACATACCAAACATTAGACTGAGATGTTTTATTTGCTTGAACAGTCATCAACAAAGTTTCTACTTTCTTATTTTTGACAAAATTTTATTGTTATTTCTTTCCTTTGTCATTAGGAAGCTTAGTATAATATTTCAAACGATAATAACCAAATTTATGACATCTAAAATACTCTACCTTGGATTTGTCTAAATATTGATCTCGTCCTCTGCCCCTGCTTGAAAAATTATTAGTATTTGTTTTAAAATACATGTTTATATCTCTATTTCCATGGAATAATCTTCCTCTATATGCACCTCTACCTCTTCCTCTAAAGTTTGAGAAATTAGTATGGGTATAAGCCTTCAAAGCTTTCTCCTCTGAAGCTGAACTGCGGTTCATCTTCTATTCATGGACCAATAAGAAGCTTTGTAGTTCATCAAGAGAGAATGCATCTATGTCTTTGATTCTTCAATTGAACACGCAACATAATCAAATTTTGGTGCCAGGGAACGCATAATTTTCTCCACAATGGTAATATCTTCCATCTTTTCACCATGAAATCACATTTTATTGTTGATCTCCATAGTCTTGGCACAGTAGCTGGTAACAAATTCTCCATATTTCATTCGTAAAGTCTCAAAATCTCTTCTCAAAGCTTGAAGTTGTGCACACTTTACTCTAGCGGAGCCTTGATATGCTTTCTTCATGGAATCCCAAATATCTTTGGAAGTTTCTTTGCTAAGAATTGTTTCCAAGATGGGCCGAGAAATTTGCTGAAAAATATAATTTTTTGCCTTCAGATTTTTTAGCTTTCTTGCTTCCAACTCTATCTTCTCAACATTCGTCGACACAACACCTTCTGTTGGTTCTGCTACTCCAGACAACAACCGTACAATATTCTTTGGACTTTAAGAAATTCTCCATGAGCATGCTCCAATGATCATAGTGACCATCAAATCGTGGAATGGATGATTGTACAAAAATTTCGAAAGACATCGAGTTTCTTTTTTTTTGTTGATAAAAAAAATTGTCTTTTTCTTTTTTTAGAAAAAAAATTGTTTTTTCTTTTCTCAAATTTTTTTTTTGGCTTTTTCTTTTCTAAAAAATTGTCTTTTTCTTTATTTAAAAAACAAATTGGATCTTATACCACTGCTAGCTGAAAAATAAAATTGAGAGAGAGAGAATTGTATGCGTTAATAAATTGATAAAAGAGACGCCTTTAAATAGGTTTTACACGAAATTCCTAAAGTTTCAGTCAAACTTAATAAAGAGCTTTAAATGAGAGTTAATACTCATAAAGACTTGGTCTAACCTATTAAATAACTTTGAATGGAAATAAATATAAAATAAATTCTTTAAACTTTAACATTTTAAACCACTCGTTTCTTCAAATGGAGGTTAAAAAAATCCAAAAATATTATGGGTTTTGTTTTTTTATGACAAATAGATAGATTTGTTGGCGATATTTTTCTTCTTTCGTGACACAATAACCCTGGTCTCACATTAAGTTTGTTTGGTATGACATCTCATACTTCGTTTTATCATGATCTTGCGTGATGATGTAGAGAATGCGAGACCAGCATGATGAAGTGGATCGATGCGAGACCCGATATTATGAAGTGGAGGGATGTGAAACCATGCATGTTCATGAATGAGAAAATGGAGAGATCACGCATGGTAAAGTGGAGAAATGAGTTATTATTAAATCATATGAGACCAAACATGATGGAGTGGATAGATGTGATACCATACATAATAAAGTGAAAAGATGCGAGACATGTACTACTTGATGATAAAAATGAGAGACCAGGTCACTGAATTTACCAGAAAAAAGAATATTATCGATAAATCTAGTTTTGTTCGTACTATAAAACAAAACCAATAGCCCCTCCAATTTTTTCTATTGCGCTATGGTTTGAAAGATATATTTTTTCTAAAAAAATTAAAATAATTAAAATTATTCATTTTGATTCGGATATCTACGAAATTTAATGCTTATATGATACTCTCTCCGTCTCATAATATCAGTAGTTTAAGGTTTTTTCATCAATATTAAAAAAAGTAATCATGATTTTGAAAGAATAAAAGAAAGTAAATTTGATTGGCGAAGTTAATAGCTTGTGCAATAAGTTAACTATTTTATTGATTGAAAGTAGAACATATGTAATCAATGCTGCATTGGAAAATGGGAAAGATAAATATTATGAGGCAAAATATTTCTTCTAAAAAGACCCATATTATGAGATAGATGGAGTATGGCTAGTTACAAATAATTCATTCGTTAATATATCCGAATATATATCCGAAAATAATACGTATTGAATGAGAATTTAAATTTTTCTGCCAGCACTATCGTGATTACAGAGTTTCCAGATCGTGAGCAGGACCCCGATTACGACACCTAAGTTTGTTTTTACCGGTTGAGCTAGACAGGACGAAAGAGATATTCATAACATTTTAAACATTAGATCAGACGCATTAAAAGAATGCAGTTGTATTTTGAAAACAAAAAAGTAAATGTGATGAATTCTACGAATAATATGTTTAAATTATTCCATAAAAGAAAAGGAAACATAACTCTATCTACAGATCTACTTGTACAAAACTGGACCATCGATAATTTATTATGATATACCTACTCACAACGTGACTATAAACTCACACAAATATATTTTAATAATTGGTACTCTCATTATTGTCCCAGTTGTAGGGTTGCAAACGGGACGCCCCTTCCGTCTCCTTTTTAAAACAATTATATCGGAAAAGTTAAAAGTAATTCCATCGCGATAGAATCCCGTCGCGAAAATAATTTTGTCATAATTCTTTTTAACTGTTCCAGTAACAATTTATTATTATTTTTATGATGTTTGTTAAAAATTAATTTATGTAAGTTAATATAGTCTATTAACAAAATTATTTTCATTGCAGAATTCTCTTTTAACGGTTTAATTTTTTTCTAAGTGCATAGCTTATATATCGATATTAAAATGGACTAAAGATTTTATAGGTGATGTTTATCCATTGTAAATTATTTTATTTTTTATTTGGAGAAAGGTGTAAGGACTTAATAACTTTTATTTCTAGTATAAGTGAGAGAGAGCATAACAAAATTGGGATTGATTAGCAAATTAGAACTCAAAATGTAGAAAAATGTTGGCCTTCTACTTGTTTTAAAGCATGGAGCTTGCTTTCATTAGAGAACTAGTCAACCACTAAATTTTTAGTCGTATATCATTTTCTCTAATGTAATCATTCGTTTATGATATTACCGTTATAAATAGAGATACAAGGGCCCAAACTCATTAATCTTTTAGTTTATCTATAAATATAAATCTATGTTCTATATAATAGACATACTTTCTTAACGATACAAAAACTTTAATCGTCTAGCGGTTCTCTCTTTTGTTCTTTATTTATTTTACATAGTATCATAGCCTAAAGTAATCTAATCGGGGAGACGTAACAATCCTTTAATTCATAGATTTACTATGTATTTAATTTCGTATTAAGTATTGGATTTCAAATTAATTGGTAAAATTTTCAATGAATTAATGTCGGGGAGAAGTCAGAATTGCATAAGTGTATTGTTCGTAAAATTGCAATATTAAATTATTGGTAAAATTGTACAAGAGTATTGTTAATAGAAGAGTATTATTAGGTAATATTGCAGAAGAAAACGATGATATTATATTATTGAATTATTGGTCAAATTGTATTATTGTATTATGTTAAATTGCATAAGAATATTGGGCGACTACGGGTGCTCGTGAAATTATATCATTGAATTATTGGTAAAATTGCATTATTGTATTATGGTAAAATTGCAGAAGAATATTGTACGAAAGGAGTACTGTTGTTCGTGAAATTACATTATTGATTTAATGGTGAAATTGCGGAAAAATACTAGTGAAGTTGTAGAAGAGTATGATGGTTTGGTAAAATTATATTATTGAATTATTGGTAAAATTGCAATAGTTAAATTAATTGTGAAATTTTATCAATTAATTAATTACACATCGGTTTTTTATTTGGATTTCGATTATGATTTTAGTGGGATTTTGGATCTGCGCATGCGTGGTTTTCATTTTGCTCTCCTATTGTTCAATTGGGTTTTTTTGGGAGAGAATGACACGGAAGTACGACTCTATGCAGTCGATCGATACTCAGCTCAACTAGAAAAAACTACTTTTACTGGAGTTATGTTATAAAAAAATTTCTTCGTGGCAAACACATGAGGGGATATGTTTCAGGTATAAAGCTTCAACCTTCTAATACACATAGTAGTGAAAACTATGCTACATTGCTTGACACATGGGAAACTTATAATGTGAAGATCATCACTTGGATCAATAATTCTGTAACTCAGTCAATCGGTACTCAGTTGGCCAAATACGACACTGCCAAAGAGGTTTGGGATCACTTAGAAAGACTATATACGCAGTCTAATTTTGCTAGACGGTATCAATTGGAATTCGACATCCGCTCTTTACAGCAAAATGATTTGCTTATTTGTGATTTTGATGCTAATATGCGTGATTTATGGGATCAATTAGCTCTTACAAACTCTCCGAAAGCATTCAAACCTTATATTGCTCGAAGATAAGAGCATAGATTGGTATAATTTTTGATGGCCCTACACTCCGATTTTGAAGGATTGCGATGAATTATTCTTCACAGATCCCATCTTCCCGCGGTTGATTCAGTTGTCCATGAACTCATTGGTGAAGAAACACAATTAAAAAATCATATTGAAAAGAGTTCCAAAACCAATGTTTATAGTGTGGTTGTTGTTCCAAGATCTTCTGCTTCAAACCAGTCTTGATTTACACCCAGTGGAGCAAGAGTTTCATTTGATAAGAGCATTTTTTCAAAAGTAAGAATCATTAGAAATCACAATTCCCATTACTGAGAGAAAAACAACAACAATCATCTAAGCAGCAGCCCCTCAGCAACGTTCGTTTCAGCAATGTACACACCATATTGAGTAATTTTGCCCTTTATTTCATCCTCCACAGTTTATTACTGATGCTGCATCATTAGAATATACTGAGAGCACCACACCACCATCTGCAATGAACCCTCAGATTCTAGAATCTTTTAAACAGTTTATTGTTTCCAATCATGCTGCCATGTCTACGTCAATATCACACACAGGTCTGTCTACGTCTTCCACTTTAGGTATTTCTTCTTCTTTGTGGATTTTATATTCTGTCGCATCTCGTCATATGCCCCCTACATGTCATACTTTGATTTTTTGTCTCATGTTTCACCAAGATCAGTCTTTTATGCTAGTGATACATCAATGTCAGTAAAGGGTGTTGGGTCTATATTTACTTCACATATATCACTTCCTGATGTTTATTATATTCCAAAACTTACCCTGAATCTTATTTCTATTAGTCAATTATGTAAATTTGGTCATTGGATCTTGTTTTCTAATTCCGTCTGTGTTATACAGGATCAACGTACTCAAAAAGTGATTGGGATAGCCCACAGATTGGGAGAGATATATGTCCTGGATAAAGTTAAAGTCGTTAATGTTGCGGCTTCTAGTGTCGATTTGTCTTTCTTTCCTTTTAGTCTATCATCATCTGATTGTTATCTTTGGCATTCCATTTAGGACATATCTTTGCGTCGCTTCTAAAAATTTTAGTCTCCACATGTGTTTTAGGCCATATAAACACTTGTAATATTTTTGATTGTAGTGGATGTAAACTGGCCAAATTTTTGGCTTTACCTTTTAATAAAAGTGTTTCTTATTCCATTGCTCCTTTTGATTTAATTCATTTTGATGTATGGGGTCCATCTCCTGTCTTCACAAAGGGTGCTTTGTCCTATTATGTATCTTTCATTGATGATTATACTCGATATACTTGGGTTTATCTTATGAAACAGAGATCAGATTTCCTTGGAGTTTATAAAGAATTTCAGGCACTTGTTAAGCCTCAACATTCTAATGTAATAAAATGCTTCAGGTGTGAGTTAGGGGGTGAATATACAGTTACTTAACATTCTGTGTTAGATAGAAAGGTTATCGTTGTTTTGATCCCATCAGTCATAAACTTTGTGTCTCTCGACATGTCATATTTCTTGAGCATATCTCGTTTTATTTGATTCTGGCAAAATCACATGATATAACAAGTAACAAGCTTTTGACAATTGATCCTTTTGAAAATAATGGCAACATACACATTGATGTTGATGTACCTAGTAATAATTATTTGACAGATTATACTAGTTCTCCTCCATCAATACATGGATCAACTCCTTCTTTTGGTGAACCAACAACTCTGCCCCTTAAAAGATCTACTAGTCCAAGTAAGTCTACCAAACTATGAGATTTTACGTATTCTTCTTACTCGGTTCCTTTTGCCTTTTTCATAGCAAACATATAGGATTTATATGAACCTCAGTCATTTAAAGAAGCTATCTGTGATCCTCGTTGGTAAAATGCAATAGTCAAAGAGCTTACTACTCTTTACCAAACTCATACATAGGATATATTTAAGCCTCCATCCGGTAAACATATAATAAGTTCAAGATGGGTTTTTAAAATTAAAACAAAATCTGATGGATCTGTCGAAAGATATAAGGCTTGTCTTGTAGCAGAAGAGTATTCACAGAAGTATGGTATGAAATATGATGATAAATTTTCCCCAATGGAAAAAATGACGACTATTCGTACTCTTATTGTGGTTGAATCTGTTCGCCAGTGGAAGATTTTCCAACTAGATGACAAAAATGCATTTTTCAATGGTGAAGATCATGAGGAGGTTTACATGACTTCTTCTACATGTGTTGCTCACCAACCAGGTGACGTTTGTCGACTTAGGAAAGCTTTATATGGTCTCAAACAAGCTCTTCATGCCTAGCTTGAAAAATTCTCTACGGTTATTACTTCACTTGGGTTTCTTGCCAGTAATCATGATTCAGCTTTGTTTATCAAATGTACGAGTGCAGGACGATCTATTATATCCATATATGTAGATGATATGATCATTACGTGTGATGATATTAATGACATTGAGGCACTAAAACATGATTTGGCTCAGCATTTTGCGATGAAAGACTTGGGACTATTAGGTTATTTTTAGGCATTGAGGTGACTAACTCTCCAAAAGGTTGTATCAAAATATATATCTGATTTATTCGAGCGAGTGCGACTTTATGATAGTAGAAAGGTAGATACACCTCTTGAAACCAATGCTCGATATTTTCCGACTGATGGTGTTCCTTTGTCAGATCCAACTCTATATCGAACTCTTGTAGGGAGCTTGGTCTATCTTACAGTTACTCGACCAGATATTGCTTATGTTGTTAATGTCGTCAGTCAGTTTGTTACTACTTTTACATCCATCCACTGGGAGCTTTTCTTTGAATATTGAGATATCTTTGTGGCACTCAATTATAAACCATTTTATTTCCTTCGGCCTCTTCACTTGAACTGTGTGCCTATACCGATACTGATTGGGATAATGATCCTCATGACCAAAAATCTACTACTGGTTTCTGTATTTTTCTTGAAGATTCATTAATATCATGGAAAAGCAAGAAACAAGATGTTGTCTCTAGATCATCTACTAAAGCTGAGTATCGTGCTATGGTCGTCACCACATGTGAGATTGTTTGGTTACGATGGCTTCTTACGGATATGGGGGTTAATGTTACTAAACTCACTTCCTTACCTTGTGATAACAGAAGTGTCATGCAGATAGCAAATAATTCAGTTTTTCATGAAATGACGAAGCACATTGAAATAGATTGTCACTTCACTCGACATCATCTTAAGATCATCACCATCTCGCTTCCATATGTTCCATCAGCTTTTCAAGTTGCTGATATTTTCACAAAGGTTCAGTTAACAGTGTGGTTTTGTTTTCTTTGTGACAAACTCTCAATGCTTATTACTGTTGTAATGTGAGTTTGAGAGAGGGTGTTAGAGATATAAGGGCCCAAGCCCATTAGCCCTTTATTTTATCAGTAAATATAAATCTATGTTCTATGTAATAGACACATTTTCTTAATAATACAAAACCCTAGCCTTCGGCTCTCTCTTTTGTTCTTTATTTACTTTACAATTACAATTAATATATGGAGTTTATCTAACCTTCTTTCAAGTAGAAATTTAGATTCTGACTTCATCTTTTTCACGTTCCCTCCTTTCTCTCCTGAGTTCATCTATGTTCTTCTTTTGTTTGTATGTCTTTTCGCCTCCCAACAGCTCCAAATCAATTCCATGCTGGTTGTCTTTCCAAATTCTCATCTATAGACATCAGTTGCAGTCTCATTCTTTTGTCAAAGATTGGATCATTCTCCTTTTGAGCTTCTCGTCTCTTTCTGTCAAGATTTTTCCCTCATTTCTTGCACAAGATTTAATCCAATCCCAATGGAGTTTTTTTTACTTTCTCATCCTTCTCGATAGTGTTCTCAGCTCAAGTTTTTTGCTCTTCCTCTTTAGCGGAAACTTTTACCGCTCTGATTTTCTTTTAAGTCGAAAACTTTTACTTTTCCCTCTATAATGATTTAAAACCCTTGGGTCTTCTGTAAATATTCTTTACTTTAATAAAATTATTTTTATTTTGTCAAAATAAAATAATATATTAACATAAATTAAAAAAATTATATTATGATTGAAATATTGAAAATCTTTTTTTGAGTTTTTTTTTTAAAAAAATTAGATATTTTAAAAGGTGAACTACCCATAAATATCAAGCCAAGTTTTTCATTACCATTTAATATCCAAAATTGATAAACTACTAATAGATTTTTTAATTTGGTTGAATTTTTAGATCTTTCAATCAATAGTTTATTAGATCTTTCAACTATATCTATAGATATTTTAAATATTTTATTAGGTCTTTCAACTAGTATTTTATTAGATATTTCAACTATATCTTTAAAATTTTGGTAATGTTATACACGTATACCACAATTTAAAATGATTGATTTTTTTTATATATATACTAGTTGTACAACCATATGGCAAAACAATGTATTTACCATTTATATAAATAAACAAGACAATAGATTAATTAGATAAAATAATAAATAGAAAAACATAAAAAAATAAAAAAAAAATATTTAATACAATAAAATATATTAAAAAAACTATATCATTATAATTGTGGTGCTAGAAGATCTTCAACGCAAAAAAAAAAGTTGTATTGCTTGTTGATATAGAGGATGAGTAAAGGAGCATCCCAACGTGGATTAATCGAATTCAACGATACATTCTTGTATCTTTAGGTATTGTGAAATACACCAAACTGAGTATCAATTATATCCCACCAAATCTGAGCATGCATCCATTCACTATAATTTGAGATTGTCGTTTGTTTTGGTTTCTAACAAAAAAAATTTATTACCATAAATGATGTCAATTAATGTAGAAAATTCTAAATGACTAGCTTGATCCGAAGTTGAGATCATAGTGTAAAAAAGCTAGGAATATGGAGAAACTACTTAAGTCAAAATAAGCCTTAAAGATATAAATATAAATATACTAATTATTTCATTAACGTTTGTTATATCCCAATTTATAGAGTCCATAGTTACAATAAATATATTTCTGATATTAGGAAGATTTTATCTTATTTGTTTTTAATTACTTATATTATGTAGTTTAGAATATATTTGGTTAAGTATTTTAGACTATGCCTACATAAATTGATGATGGACAAATTTAAACGGACCAAACTATTTACACATTTATCAATATAGCAAATATCTTACAATTTATAAAAAAACAATACATAACCAAACTGTAAATAGTGTAGATAAAATTTTATAATTGAGCATAAAATCTCATAAGACATATAATTAAGTGTTCAACATTCCAAAGGGTGGAGGGAAAGTATTTTCATATATTTTGACTAGCTTATGAAATGTCATATTTTATCTTAATTATATAATGTAAGGTCATTTTCAATCTAGCCATAACGTGCCGAGGCTTTATTTTTCGTGTGAATGAAGAATCTTATGAGGACATGATCCCCTATTTGAAACTCGCGAAAATGTATTTTAGAGTCGAACATGTTTCGTAATAGTATTCAGTAGTGCTTCATTCATAGGTTCGCTTTCATTCAATTTTCCTCAATGAGGTTCAACTTGAAGTTTTTGTTGTTACCGTTGTTCTTTAATTATATTTTGTTATTCAGGATGAAGGAATAAGTATTTCAAATGATATCACATGGTTATCCCACAAACTAGGGTGAACGGATTTTTCCTATGTTGTGCTTCTCAGGATGGTGCAATAAGACCATAATATGTTTTGGAGGAATTCATCATTATTCCTCGTAGAAACCTCGAGGGTGCAATGAACGTCGACTATGATAGGTTGGTCGGAAAATTCTAGTTTAATTCCTCCAATCTAGAAAAATCAGACAAGTTTCTCGCTTCGGAACTGCGTTATATTACTAAGAATGAAGACTCTAGGGACCAAGTATCTACAAACATGTTAGTTCTGATGAAATGTACAACTTATGGGGTTCAAACCTTACCGATGGCTCATCCTCCACCTTTAAAAAAAAATAATTTATTGTGACAGTGAATAATATTCATCCTATGTATGCTTTTGGTATGAACTTCAATATGTATATTCCTTATCTCTTAAAGGGAACAAACTCACATATTAACTTCATAAGTACTATTAACTTATGAATTGAATTCATAAAACGCTTGCATTTGTCGTAGTGCTCTAAAAATAATTTTCCATATGTATGGATTAAAGGCTGTTAGTATCCTAATAGGAAATTTTTCTTGTGAAGGTATTTATACCCTTAGTGAGAACTTCGTTCTCCTTGGTAGATTTCTTCAATTAAAAGGCTGATTTATTTGAGCCCAAAAATAAAAGAAGGTACGTGATTGATCTTGGAGATAGATAATATTATCAAGAAAAGTATAGCAATATATTATATTATGACATTTTTATTCTTGACTTTATCAACTAGGAGCATCCCTTGAATGAGGTAAGCTCATACTAGTTTTTCAATTATGTGGTTCGTCGATAGTTATAGCCTTGTAGGCTAATTCCAAGAACTCGACATATAACATATAACATATGATAGGTTTGTTCTGGCTTATCACCTAGAGTTCAAATTTAGTCCTTCCTATAGAAATGAGTGAATCAACTATTTTATTTTTAGCCCATGATACTTATTCGTATTGAATTTGTTTAAGATTTGAGGTTTTGATATATAGGTTTGCTAGATACAATATGTATGTATCCATTTTTTCTTCGGCTTGTCCCAAAGTATGATTGACTACAAGTTGAGATTCAGAGAAATGTTTTACTCGTCATTCCCTACAAATTTGAAAGATTCGGATCCCTATTATGGTTGCTTCATATTTTTCTTGTTGTTAAAGGTGGGGAATCCAAATCGAATAGATTAATCATAGGGTCTAATGTAGGATAAGATAAAGGTAAACTATAAACTTATATCTACACAACCATTTTCTTGGGCACGAACGAGAGCGACAACCCTAACAATAAACTTTATTTGTTTCTCAATGGTTAGAGAAATCATGTCTGAAGAAATCACTAGATTTTGGATTTGGTCCTCGTTCACCCTCTCAGGTTCGAACATCATTACCAAGGCTACAACTTTGAGTCACCTATATTTTACTTTATGTACCAACTAAAATGGAATTCTTTCAAACTTGTTTGGACAACTTGGTATCAAATCTTATTAGACCCACTAGATCCAAACTCTCTCAATCGTTTGAAAGCCAATCCTACATTGGGATTTAGTGAATTCTTCTTGCGGTTTGAGATTCTTTCCATTTTCTATAGTTTCATATTTTTAGGCATTCATTAACATGTGAAATAAATATGCTTTCGAGTTAACTTCTCTTTGTTAATTTCTTATGTAAGAGAAAACTACAAAATGTTTATTATTATCCTCATATGTGGATGATGTTTCCTGTTATGTCAGAAGCAGAACAAGGCTAACATACAAGGAATCATAAAAAACTTGCCAAGTGGTAAAGGGATTATGGGAGCTGGTACAGCGGGTTATCAGGAAACCTACTCGGCGACGGTGGAAGATGAGGATCAATCTCAAATAAATATAAAGAGAAATATCGGTGGAGCGGCTTAGGAGGATAAACTCTTAACCTAGGTATGTAACTCGCCCCTCTAATATACAAATTTTAGAAACATAATTAGATGAGATCAAGTGTGAGCAACTTAGGGCTGCCAACGACAATAAGAAAGGGACGAGAAAGTTAAAAAATGCCTCGATAGGATCACCGACACCCTTCGGCATTTGAGTGAAACGGACCTATCTGAGGACGCGGTCAAGTAGAAAACTCATAAAGAAGCTGGCAGGATCGAGGGTAGCCGTAGGACTAAAGGTTGCACCCATGGAAGCAAACACACTAGCAAAAGAAAAATTAAGAAGAAAAGGAAAAAGAGAATGACAGACTCCAACCAAGACAACCTGTCTAGCAACAAGGGATCTCATGATGGCAAAGAGCTCAACGAGTGGACCACAATCAGGTAAGACCGACTATGGTTGCTTATGTTTTGTAGGAGTCTCTGTTCGTAAAAAACATTCTAGAAGGAAAGCTCACTCTAAAGTTTGATCCACACAAGATGGATTCGTATGACGGGTCACGTGACCTGGAGCACCATAGAAAAAATAGTTCATGAAGATGATGATGGCCTTCAACCAAGAATACGTTTTACTTTGTAGATATTTTTCTATGACGTTCAAAGAAAACACTCTTGACTGGTTCAACAACCTCCAAAATGGATCGATTAAGGATTTCGAAAGGGTTAGGGGTCGCTTTCATAAATCATTTTTTTGGAAACAAGAAGCATAAATACGAGAAGAATGCTATCATGCATATGTATCAGTGAAGGAGTGAGATGGTGAAAATCTATGTACAAAGGTTCGTCCGGGAGATGAACTCCATCTCGACTTGCGAATAGCCGGTGGCAGTGACGGTTTTTAAGAGATTATTGGATTGAAATGAACCTTTTTTTGTAGACCTTATACGGTTCCATGTCAAGAAAATGGGAGATATCTTGGCAATGTTAGACCAGTTTATCCGAGTATATGACTCAAAGAATATGGACCCGATATCACTCCCCAACAGAAGCCTCAAGTACTCAAACTATTGAGTGGTAACATGTCGCGTTAGGAGGAGACACCCCAAATGGATTCATCCAGATCCCAAATAATTAGATCACACTGTTCCTATTATGATTGATATAGAAATATGATTTTGAGAACTAAATTGTAAATAATGTAAATTTAAGGATTTAATTATAAATATTGTAAGTTTTGTCCTTAAAGTGTAACCGATGTAAGTTTTAGAGAGTATTTGTAACTATGTATAATTGTTAATGACTAAATAGTAATTAGTCATCTTTTATAACAGATTTCGGTTTGAGACTAAGTCTTGGCTCCTCTATATAAAGGGCAAGGCTACTCTAATAAAGGGGTTGAACACTTTTTCTTTGGAACTCATTTGTACTTGAACTTTCTCTCTCTAAAAACTCTCTCGCTCTTTCTCTCTTTAGATTTCTCTCTTAACAATTTACTAAGGTAAAAAACTAACTCATCAAATTGGCGACTCCACTATGGACTTAAACAAAAGAAATCAGTGACCTATTCTACTTGAAATTAATACAAGCTTGTTGTATTTTATGTTCAAAATTAGTACAATGAATCCTGAGAACAATCCTACTTTTCGATCAGCGATGGACACTCTAAAAGAAGATTTGCAATGAGGTGGACCTGATCGATCATCTCTGATCCAAACACATTCTGATATTGAGGTTCGAATGAACCAACTTTTGGACAAGATTAATGCATTGAATGAAAAATATGAACGGAGGGAACAAGAGATTCACTCGGCGAAGTTTAGATCCGAGGTTAGACAAGAAACAGAAAAGAATGAGATAGGAGCTCATTTAGATTATTCTTTTGATGATCGACGGGCTAAATCCAAACACAAAAAAGTGTGTTTTGTGTCTCGTAAAGAGCGATATTCGTATTGTAAGGAAAAAAAAGATAAGCAGAAATATGTGACATCTAGTGACGAGGAGGTAAAAAGTTCAGCTTCAGACTCTAAGAGATACAGAGGTTCTTCGAAAGAGGAATCAAACAGAGATCAGTCGAGGAAACACAAAAAGAAGAGTAAATCTAAGAAGGATAATGTTCCTTGTTCTACTTGGTACGAAGGAAATCCCTTGAATCAGTATGCTAAAACTGATCGGAATTTGTATGTTACGATGGGAACGGATGATCAGTTCGTTCAAGGAGTTGACTGGAGAAATTCACCATTGACGAATGAATTTTTTTCTATGACGCTTCTAAAGCGTTTTGACATTTTGAAGGTTGATAAGTTCGATGGGATGCAGGTTTCCGATGATCACATCGAACAATTCAAGAATTATATGATGAAATTCGAAGATGACGAGCGACTTGTGTGTCGTACATTTTCTCAGACTTTTAAAGGAACAACTCTTACGTGGTACAACCGGATTCTAAGGGGTCCATTTCAAATTTCCTAGATTCTGAGGGGTCCATTTCTCAAACTTGATACAAATGACTGCATTTATCTGAAGAAAGTGATTCAATATATGATTGAAAATGGAAAGCTCCTAACTTATGTGAAGTCGCAAGGGAGCGCATCGAAAAATAATGGTACATCAACTTCGAAGGCTGCACCGCCAGCTGAGAATTTGATGATTTTGGATTGAGCGTTTCGATGCTTCTTCTGAGTATGTTGAAAAATATCAGAACAGATTGCTTCTGATGACAGTCGAAGAGGTTGTGGAAAAGGGACGTGTTCGGGAGTTATGCAAGTTTTTTGAATCGTTGGCTATTTTTGGAGGCGATTGAATGACTGGAAACTCGGATAGTTCAAGGAAGAGGCATGTTGTCAACTTGAAAACTCAAATTGAAGGGAAGATGTCTACGCACTTGTATGGGAAGAAAGATATTCCTTTCATTTTGTTTGACGAAGAAGATCTGCGAGGTACTGCATAACCACATGAAGATGTTGTGGTGATTGAAGGTGAGGTGGTTGGCGTTGAAATTTGACGTGTACTTATTGACACTGGCAGCTATGCCAATGTCCTTTTTAAATCCACCTATAATAAAATGACAAATCCACCTCGGATTTCTTCATCAGATCGAACGATTATTAGATTCGCGGGAGTAACAACTCGTGTTGTTGGAGAGTTCGAGGGTGAGGTGAGTTTGGGAAAATGACCATTTAAGAAAAAGGTCCAAGTAATTTTTTTGGTGGTGGACTGTCCCACAAGTTATAATACTATTTTTGGAACATCATGGCTTTCAAGGATGTATGGGGTTGTGTCTACAGTGCATTAGTGCTTTAAATATGTGGCTGGAGATAGAGTTGGGGTCATTCGAGGCGATTAGAAGGTTGCGAGGGAATTCTATGCCACTGCACTTCAGATCCGAGGGTCCAGCAGTGGAGATTTAATGTGTGAATAACAATTAGAAGGGGAACCCTCGGATTCGAAAGAAAGGGTTGACGATCCGAGGGAAACCCTAGGGTCTTTAACGATGAACGAAGATATAGAGGAGTTTACTTTTTTGGAAGGAAAGGTACTTCGAATTGGAACTTTATTGACTTATTTTCTACGTAAACAGTTGCTTGATTTTTTATCCCAAAATTGGGATGTCTTTGCTTGGAGGACAGAGGATGTAATAGGAGTACCCATTGAAATAATTCGTCACAGTTTGGCTATAGATCCGAAGGTCAAGCCGCTTATTCAGAAAAGAAGAGCGTTTTCCTCGGAGAAAGCAGAAGCGATAGTTTCTGAAGTGGATCGGTTATCTAAGGACGGACACATAAGGGAGTCATAGTATCCTTTGTGGATGGAAAATCCGGTGGTAGTCAAAAAGAAGAATGGGAAATGGAGAATGTGTGTGGATTTTTCAGATTTGAATTGATCTTGTCCCAAAGATCCGTTTCGTGCTCCTCGAATAGATCAGTTGATTGACTCTACTTCAGGAAACAAAATTTTAACTTTTATGGATGCTTTTGCAGGATATAATCAAATCCAAATGGATCCAAAAGATCAAGAATGCACAACTTTTATAACTGATAGGGGCTTGCACTGTTATAGGGTAATTCCTTTTGGATTGAAAAATGCTGGAGCCACTTATCAGAGATTGATGAAAAAATCTTTTACTACTCAGATCGGAAGAAATATGGAGGTATATATAGATGACATGGTAGTAAAAATCTCGAAGGATGAGGTGCATCATGATGATTTAAAGGAAGATTTTTTTAATTTAAGGCAATCAAGTTGAAATTAAATCCTGAGAAGTGCAGTTTCGGAGTTCGATCGGGGAAGTTTTTGGGTTTTGTCATCATTGAAAAAGGAATAGAAGCTGACCCAGAACAATTGAAAGCTTTGATAACAATGAGTTCTCTTCGATCTATCAAAGAAGTGCAAATTCTGACATGAAGGTTAGTAGCATTTAATCGATTTATTTCAAGATTTTCTGACAAATGATTTCCTTTCTTTCAATTGTTACGAGGACCCAATAGGTTTGAGTGGACATCAGAATATGAAGCAGCTTTCACAAATATTAAGAATTTGTTGTCATCACCAGAGATTTTGTCGAAACCTCATAATGAGGAGATATTATTTTTGTACATCGCGGTATCGGATTTTGCACTGAGCGCAATGTTAATTAGTAAGGATTCAAAAAATTTGAAGTCGGTGTATTACATTAGTAAAAGTTTTGTGGTAGCAGAAAAGAGATATATGAAATTATAAAAAAATTTATTAGCATTGGTGATTGCTGCTAGGAAGATGCGTCCAAATTTTCAAGCTCGTACTATTGAAGTCTGAACTTCATTCCCCTTAAAAAATGTTTTACAACAACCTGATATTTCAGGGAGAATGACCAAATGGTCAGTGGAGTTGGGAGACTACGATATTTTTCTTACACCTCTAACAACAATAAAGGCGCAGTCATTGGCAGATTGTTTTGTTGAATTCCATCCAAGCCAATTGGATGAGGAATGAGATAAATAAATCATTCGAGCTGATTCGAGGTGGGTTGTCCAAACAGATGGAGGATCTAGTGTTTTAGGGTGCAGTGCTGGAGCTCAGTTAATAGCTCTAACGGGAGAGAAAATGATTTAATCTATTAAATTTAGTTTTCATGCTTCGAACAATGAATTTAGTTCGAAGTTGTGATACTTGTTAGAGATTTGCCAATGCTATTCATAGACCAGCAGTGCCGCTTATGTCTATATCTGAGGCAATACCGTTTGATAGATGGGCAATTGATCTGGTGGGACCTTTACTGATTGCTTCTGGAGGATGGCAGATGATAATTCTAGCGGTTGATTATTTTACAAAGTGGGCAGAGACAGAACCGCTATCAGGAACAAAACCTAAGGATTTCATCAAATTTATTGTGAACAGTATCTGTTATCGTTTTGGAGTTCCTCGGAGGATTACAACAGATAATGACCCTCAGTTTAATAACAGGGAGATGACTTCATTTTGTACTTCTAAAGGAATTCAACAATGTTTTTCGACACCTTTTCATCCTCAAGCCAATGGGCAATTGGAAGTGACAAAAATAAAAAATTTAGATGGCTTGAAGAAGAATTTGACGGGGCAGCAGGAAAATGGCCAAACTATTTACAGAGGTACTTTGGGCTTATCGAACAACTCCTAGAGAGGCTACAAAAGAGACTCCTTTTTCTTTGGCATATGGAATGGATACAGTCAGCCTGATAGAATCTACGATGTCATCTTTTAGAATAGCTCAATATTCTGAAAGGTTTAATGATGAAGTTCGAAGGGCTAATTTTGATATGATTGAGGAAAAAAGTGTTTGAGCTCATCTGAATGTAATTCACTATCAAACTCTTATAAGAAGTATATATGATTCAAAGTTGAAGATAAGATAATTTAAAGAAGGTGATAAGGTGTTAAGAAAAGTTTTCTTACACACAAAGGAGAAGAACCTCGGAAAAATGGCTCCGAATTGGGAAAGGCTTCATATGGTTGTTGAAAGAATTAAGTCGGGGTCCTATCGTCTTTGTGATTTCAAGGGGAGGATGCTTCAACATCCGTGGAATATTCAACATTTGAAGCTCTATTGGGAGTAGATATGTTTTTTTTTACTTTGGAATTTTTGTTTTTGAATGGCGCACTCTTTCCTATCCTGTTGGCCCATGGAGGTTTTAACGAGGTGTCGTGTACATATTTAATATTATCTATAAAGTTCGTTTTTTGGCCAATAGTTGTTTACATATGTTTGAATAATATCTTAACAAATCATTAGAGACTGGTCATCTTTGAGATTGGTTAAGAGTAGAATGTTCCGAAGTGCTGAGAACACTTTTCGAAGAAACAACCATGTTTAATAATCACATTACATTTTTTTTCGAAGAGATACCAAAGCATAACAACTCATTGAGATTTTTTCGAAGAGCTACTATATTCATAAATTTTGTTAAGGTATTTAAGGTGATAAGTTTACATTTTGTAATAATTTTTTAAAAAAATTTACCATCGAATAATATGCAAAGAGAATGATAAAATAGAGAAATCGTTTGTCAATTAGATTAATATATTGAGGTACAAAAACAAATTTCTTAATTTGACAAAGACAAAAAAAGTGATAAAATTAATCAAAGGATTCTTCCTCCTCGGACGATTCATCTTCTGAGGATGATGAACCAGGAATAGGGTCGAAAGCTTCACTTGCGAGTTTCTCTTCAGGAATGTCATTCCAAAAACTTGTAAGGTCAATTTTTGGATAAGCAGCGTGAAGCTCTCTCGAAGAAGAATGGTTGCATCTTATTTTCCGACGTTACTAGCAGTCTGCATATCTTTTAAAAGCTTAGCCTCGGCAGCAGCTACTGCAGCAACTTTTTCCACTTCAAAATCCTTCTTCAGTTTAGCTATCTCATCGGTTAGTTCTTCATTTTTTGTCTCATAAAGAATGAGAGAATTTGAAGCTCAGTGGAGTTGGATTTTTTAGTGGCCAGTGCAGTAGCATGATCAGCCTTGAGTTTGTTCATTTTTATCTCATGAGAATTCGTTAGCAATTATGTATCAACTATGTGTGTGATTTGCAGATGATTCTTCATGCATAGAACACCTTTTATGAGCTATGATCTTGCTACTTTGTATATATGAAACTGATCAACTACCTTGCCGTGCAAATATTCTCTAAATGTTTTCTCAGCCTCGTAAGCTTCTTTGTAATAAACCATATATTTGGCCAATTAATTTAGATGGCTTTGAGAAGTTTTGACTTGGGAAGCAAGTGCCTTTGCAGCAGTGTCAAGATCGATAAATGGTTGAAGTGCGACATCGATTGCAGGATTTGGAGGAGGAAGACGAAGTTCCGATGTGCTAGGACCTTGAATCATATCTAGAGAGGTGATGGGATCATGAGAACGGGTAATTTCTGGAGGAGCTTCGGCTGGTGTTGGTCTCCCAAAGTTAAGCATGTGATTTTGGATGACTTGAAGAACAAGATCTTTTTCACCAGTAAGCGCTTCAGTGTTTTCAAAATTAATAAACATATCAGGATCGAAGTTTGCAGTAGCCTGATTTTCGTTGGAAGTACTGTCCTCGATGATAATCACATGGTTGTCTTTGTTTGGTTGTTCTTCAATCGAAGGGTTTTGTGGGTGTTCTTGGTTTCCAACAGCAGTTTTTTCATCTTCGTCGATCAATATATACGTAGTGATTCTTTCTTGTTTCTTTTTCTTTCGATGGGAACCAGAAGAAGCCTTCTTTTTCTTTGAGGATGGTTATTGATCTTTACCCTCTTTGATTGGTGAGAGAGTTTGTTCTGAAGTTTTTCTTTTTCGAGGCTTTGGATTCGATGGAATTGAAGGGCTAGCACCAGATGTGCTAGCTGCCTTTTTACCTTTCTTTTCTTTAACAACTTTTTCTTTCTTCTTCTTTAGTAAATGGCTCTCCGATCTGTTGCAAATAGGAAGGAAGACTTTGCAATCGGGTTGAGATATTCGTTTGCAGACGATCTTTGGATCCGGCTCTGACAACAGATTTTGAGATGGCAAGCCACCTTCTGAGATTGGAAACATATGACAGTGGAGGAAATTGATGGGTTGAAAGGCAGTGTAAAACGCGTTGTTCCATTCCTTCTCAGCCCAAGCACCAAACGTTTGGAAAATCACCTTGGCAGTTGGACGGCGTGATGAGTAACGCCTCGAAATTTCTGAAATAATTAGAAAAGCAGAAAATTAAGAAAAAAGAAAAGAAAGCGTAAATTTTATTTCATAATGTAAAAATATCGAAGGGCTTACGATTGCTTCTCCAGACGAGATTTAGCTTTGATGGATTGGCCTCGGAAATTTCTTTGCCATTTTTCCACGCTCGTAATATAAAGATAAATTTTTGCTTCCCGGATTTATCAGCCTCTAAGAGATCGTCGATGATCTTGAGGTCATCCATCAAGGTGAGGTAGTAAAAGGGAAGCTTCAGACCTTTTGACAGTTGGGTCAAGGAGGTGAAGACTTTGATGCTGATGGGAATCTGAGACATTTGAGATGCCATAATCACTGACATAAGGGTGAACCATTGATTCGGTGTCACCTGAGTAGGACATAAGCTGAGCAGTTCGAAATATTCCACGATCATAGGATCCAGTGGAAACCAAAGCCCCCAATTAATGATCTCAGGGTAGATTGTTAGCTCGTCATCTTTGCAATCCAAAGAAGTTTCTCCTTTTTTGGGTAGTCGAAGCGTTATATTATCTCCCATTCCCCATTGTTTTTTAAGAGCCGAAGCTTGGCTATCTATGTAATATATGTAGTGAACCTTATTCAGTGCAATGATGTATTTTCCTTCAAGATTCCTCATGTTTCTTCCAATTTTTGTTCTCTCTTCTTCGGAAATGAAGCAAGTGTCTGCTTCTTCTTGAGGTTTATGGGTATTTGCAGAGTTCCCATTGTCAGATTCAGTCTCAAGATCGGTTTTGGTTACCTCGGAATCAACTTCGTTGGCTTTCTATGTTTCTTCTTGAGGATTTCGAGGTGTTGGATTAACAGCTTCTTGTAATGGGCTACTTGTTCGAGGAATTTCCCCAGTCATTTCTCTTTGAGGAGGATATTTCAGCATTTGGATTTGAAGGGGAAGGACTTCGAATAATTTCTGACTCGTCTCCCATAACAATGAAAATTCTTCTATTTCTAGTTATTGAAGAGTGGTTGCATTGAAATTACCGTAATAGATTGTTTTAGTGGTTGTTCCAACTGGAAGGCTATTATCAATTCTGCTTTTCTATATTCTTCAGCTCTTTGTGTAATACAGAAGTAGTCATATGCTCCGAAGACTAAATTGATGTCAGAGTCTGAAGATTCTGGTGTTTTGGGTAGGATAGCCTTCGATTTTTTGGTTTTTGGTTTCTTTCTCATAAACCAAATGAAGGTTGATCAGATAGGATGGAGATTGGTCAGAAATTTGAGTTTTTTCTGATGGGAATACTGAGAAAAGGGAAGAACACAGTGATGGTAGCCAAAAGCTTTGACTTCTCTCTAAAAAGGATTGTGTGGTGAGAATGAAAAAAATGAAAGGCAGTTTGAATTTATACAAAAGAAGTGAAGACGTGTGAAGTTGGAAAGACTCTTATGCTTTGATAGGTTGGAATACAAATCTGCGGGTTGATCAGATGCTCGACATCTGTCAGGCTTGACCTCTAGCTATAGATCTAAAAACTATAGGGTTATGATGGATTGAACAATTATATGCAACGGTTACTTTCATATGTAGTATGGAGGATGGTTCGTTTATACAGTATTTCGAAGCGATTTTCTATGACAGTGTTTCGAAGAAATTTTTTGTTATCAGATTTTAGCATCATTTCTAATTGGTAATTGTTTTAAGTATGCTTCGAATGATTGTTCTTTATGTGCGCTTCGAATTATTGTTTAAAATGGTTGCTTCGAATGATTGCTTTGAGTTTATAAAAAATTACCTAGCATATGGAAGTCTTCGAAGATATTAAGATTCGAAGACATTTGGATTCGAAGACATTTTAGTTCTCATTCATTTACTGACATGAGAACTATGGGTCTTCTGATATGGAAATAGGATTTTGAGGACTAAATTTTAAATAATGTAAATTTAAGGATTCAATTATAAGTATTATAAGTTTTGTCCTTAAAGTGTAAATGATGTAAGTTTTAGAGAGTATTTGTAACTGTGTATAATTGTTAAGGACTAAATAGCAATTAGTCCTCTTTTGTAACAGATTTCAGGTTGAGACTAAGTTTTGGCTCCTCTATATAAAGGGCAAGGCTACTCTAATACATGGGTTGAACACTTTTTCTTTGGAACTCATTTGTACTTGAACTTTCTCTCTCTAAAAACTCTCTAGCTCTTTCTCTCTGTAGATTTCTCTCTTAACAATATACTAAGGTGAAAAACTAACTCATCAATGATAACCCTGATAGGAATTTTACACCTCTTAAGGAAAACATACCTACCATTCACAAAATACCAAAAGAAAGGCTAAGTACCACACTCCCAGTAATATGTTTGCATCCCCATACAAGAGGTCTCATCGCTACTTTTGTGCATATCATAATGACCATGGTCATAAACCTACAAGATGGTGGCAATTGAAAGAATATATTCAGAGGCTTATCAATAACAGCGAACTTATTCAGCTTATCAAGAAAAAATAGAATATTATGACGAATGATGGGGATACCACGGGCCCAACCAATTAGGCATCTAACAAAATCAAAGGAAAAATAGCAGTGTCTATGCACCATCTTTGGGTACCGATGTCGTGGGACAAAAAAGATACATGAAGGATCTATGTATTTACTTGGTGGGTAATTCTTCGTACCGCAACTATCGGGAGCCGGTCGCCGAACTTACATTTAATGATGATGATTTAAGAGGAGTTGTTACCCCCCACAAAGACTCCCTGACAATTAATGCCAACATCTCAGGGGTAATGGTTACTATAGTACTAGTGGAAAGAGGTAGCTCATCTAATGTAATTTTCAAAGAAAGTTATGAGAAGATGGTTGAGGCACCTCTGTTTAAGGCTACAGGAAAATATCTCATCAGTTACGAGAGTAACTTAACTAAATACGTTGGAGAGATCAAATTCTGAGTCACATTAGGGCACAAAAACACAAAGAAAATGGTTCAAACCATATTTATGATCCTCGAAGCCCCAAGTTCATAACACACAATAATGGGACGACCTTGGCTCCAAAATCTCGAATTTAATTCATGTTTGTTTAGAAAATGCGTCGAATACCCCGTTGACAATCTCGTAAGAATATTCATGGACAATCAAAGAAATGCAATGAATTTCTATGCCATAACGTTTAATCCTACTAAAGCAGCCCAATAACAATTAACGAGCTCCGGGGTCGGAGATCATCAGGAAAAATCGACCTCACTCACATAGAAATAGATAATCCTAGAAAGGACGATAGGGAAGATGATCCTTTAAGAGAAGAAACATGCGTAACATTGGAAAAAGGAAAGGTCGTCCAAGTAGGTAACACGCTGCATTAACTTTTAAAGAAAATTCAATAGAAGTGTTGTAGAAAATGAGGACGTGTTCACACAAAAAGCCAAAAAAATAAATGGTGTCGATCTAGAGGTCATATGTCATTCATTAGCCATTGACAACAAAGTTCGACCAATACGAAAAAAGTTACTGGTGTTGATCAATTGGTCGATGTTGCATCGTGCAAACAGCTGTTATCATTCATGGATGTCTATTCCGGATACAACCAAAAACCAATGAACCCCAAGCACAAGGAGCAAGCTACATTCCAAACAGAGCTTGACCTCTAACATTACAAAGTCATGATATTCAGAATAAAAAATGCGGTTTCAACATACCAAAGACTAGTCAACAAAATATTCATGAATTAGTTGGGTCAAAACATGGAGGCTTACATTGATGACATGATTGTCCAAAGCAACTCCGAGGAACGATACCCTGAACTGTTTTGTGGAATCTTTGAAACATTATGCAAGCATCATCTCAAACTCCTTATGTTCCATTATATAAGTCTTTCTAAAAGAAATTTTTTATCCCATAATATATGTTGTTCTCATCTTCCAATGCACCATTGATTACATATATTCCACTTTCAACCAATAAAACAATTAACCTTATGCATAAATAACCAATCAAATTTATTTTCTTTTATTCTTTCGAAGTCATTATTAATTTTCTTAATATTGATGAAAAAGCCTTATATGAGTAATATTATAAAACATATAGAGTTTATAGGATAGAGTATTATTAACGTTATTTAAAATTCAATATTATCCAATTATACCATTATAATTTCTTTTTTATTTATATCTCACTCAAAATTAAAATCATGCGCATGTGCTCAACATATTGTTTATTAACATAAAATAAATCTACATTTTTCGGTTTATATATTTTCAAAATATCGAGACATCTATATGTTCGTATTTGTATTTAAAACAAATCTACAATTTTTTTTTATATATAAAAGAATTTATATTTTTTTCTATCGATAACTTTTAATCAGAAATATAATCCAACAAACTAAATATCATTGGCTAAATATCATCTTCACCAAATTCTAGTGGTTCCATTTATTTTAACATTATTTTAGATATTAAAATAAAACACAATTCTAATCATCTTTTTTTAACAATTCTTAATTTTGATTTATTTATAATAATTTATATTATTTATATATAAGGACGTATCTAGAGGGTAACCAAATATTTATATTTCATGGCATAACCTAAATCAAAAAGAAGTGTTTAGTATAGTAGTTAAGAGTTGTACCTACTTACACGCATGAGTTCAACCATATAAGCCAAGCCTACCATAAAACATATGACGAGCTAGAGAAAAACCTTTTTGATCGTCATTCGTCTTCAATATATTTGATTTGTGTTTCATTTTTTTTGTTTTTTTGAAAGAAAATAGTTCAATCAGAAACTTTATACGAAAAATCGCATATGTACGATTTTCATTGTAGTTTTATGAGTATTTAAGACTCGAATATCGAAATCAATAGAATAAAACTAATTTTTAATCTACAATTTAATATTGCAATTATGCTAATTAATAAAAAAATTAAATATTTGTTATTTACTAAAAGAAATAAAAAAACTAAACTAAAATTTAAATTTAAATTGTAGTGGTAAACTAGGAGAAATTGGTTCTAGAGTCTTTTGAACATGCATATTTAATTTATTTAGAATTTTAACAATTAAATAAATTTAATCTAAATATAATTCTTTAACATGAATATTTAATTTATTTAGAATTTTAACAATTAAATAAATTTAATCTAAATATAATTCTTTAAAAGTTAGGTTCTTTTTTAGAGTGTTGTGATCATCTCTCGATCTCACACAACTAACCCTTTTTGTATGGTTGGTTATGTCTATAGTTTCATACCTCCTAAAATTTGGTCTATAGTCTCATACCAAATATTCTTTATTAAATAAAACAAAACAATTATATTATTATTTTAAATTAAATAATAAAAATATTATAATTTATTCTTATGAAACTAAAATATTACTCTGATCTCCAATTAATTTGTTATCTTTTATATTTATTTTCTTTATTATTTCTTCATTTATCTTCGAGTCTTTGAATGAGTCTTTGAATTAATCTTATTCTTTAATTATAGCTTCTATTTGCAATCTTAATTCTTTTTTATTCTACTTTGCTACTTTTGCTCAATTTCACTAATAAATCAAAAATAACCAAATGAGAGTATTTTCATTCATAATTAATTAAAAACAACAATTAAATTAGTATAGAAGTAATATAAAATCGAGGATAAATATTCTTTGCTCAACATTGTCTTCGATTTCTTTGTCTTTGTTACTGATATAACTGTTGAGTTTAGATCGTGAAGTTTTGTATGAAGTCTTTTCATAATTTAACGAATCATTATCCTTCTCCATAGGCTCATATTTCTTATTCAAATTTTTAACTCTCATTTAAAGGAGTTAAATCCGTTACCAAAAGATAACTGTGAGATTTACTGAGAGAGTAGTTGTTTAGTGACATCAAGAGACATATTACTCTTCTCCTACAAAACATACTAGGAGCCTCACTTGCTCTCCTGTAAACACAAAGGACATCATTACAAAAGAAACTAGAAAACTGGAGATAAAAAAAACAGAAAGCTAAAGGCCATCAACAAAATTCTTCGTACAAGGAACTGCAAATTCAAATTCTAAAAGACTATCAAATTGTTGACTGTAATATATGTACAAGGAAACTATGTCCAGATTAAAAGCACAAAGCTACTGATAAGAATTTTCGGGCTGTGGATGTGAATTTGCGAGCGACTGATGATGTATCAACGGTTTTTGGGCTTCCAACTGTTGGTTTGATGATGTATCAGAGGTCTCAAGATGATACCTTTAAATTATCTCTAAAAAGGATATCAAACTCTTCCAAATCCAATCCGAGCCAAATCCAGATTCATTCTTGGAAATTGAAAGAGCTTCAAATCAGAAAACTATATGGCTTTATCTTCTATATAAACTCCTGAAGCAGTGTTAATGGGAGATACCTGACAATGGTTTCTTCAAATCGTCAATGGAAGCAGCTGTTTAGAGCTTGAAGGTTGAGTCTTAAAGAAGTGGTGGCTAGCCATGTTTCTATGGAATAGAAACTGATGGAGGTGACGACGATCTATTAGGGTTTTATAAGGAGCTTGATTAGGGTTCTCCTATGTTTCGATTTCAATGTATATTTGGGTCATCAATTTGGAACTTAAAATTTGGGCCTCTATTATGATGTATAATTCTATTCGGTAATAAAATCATTTTGTTTAAAAAAACATAGTTGTAGTAAATCTGAGAAATATAAATATATGGTATAATTAAATATAAATAAATTTTAAGACGAGGTATATGTAAATATAAACTTCATTCAAAGATAATTTTGGTTTAATGTTCTTAAGATTTTTGAAAATGTATTAGGAGAAGTATATAAACCATCGAGTCATAGAGCCAAGTACTTATTGGGGATAAATTTACAATAACACGATCTAACAAAGTCAATGAGGGAGTATGTAATTGGAAAATATGGTGGTGTTATTGGAACTGTTTCACTTTGAATACTGCTTTGATAAGGTGTTTCTTTTTGTGAGAGTTTTGTTTTATTGTTCTTGGGCCATATTAGCATCTTCGTTAGCATTTGAGGGGTTATGAATTACTTCTTTAGAATTTTTTATGGTTTCAAAAGTTTTTTATGCGGGAACATTTTCTTTTGTCATCTTGGATGGATAGAAGATGATGCATGTTTTTTGGACGAGTTCCATTTTACATGAATAACATCGATAATCCATACATGTTTTTAGCATTTATATGGTTTCATAAAATTATTTCCAACTCTATTTCAGTAGCATAAACCCAGGTTTGAGCAACATTGATAACTTCATCTTGTGTTATTTTTAGCTCGACTGTATTACATAACGCTCTAAGAAGAAAGTTTTTTTATTGTAAATAAAGAAAATACTTATTTTTCCATATATTTTATACAACTTTAGACAATAATTTAAACGTTCATTTGTTGTGGCCGACCTCATATTATTTTTTGTGAGGATTTGAGAAGCATAAAAAAAAAGATAGTTAAAATATTGTATAGGTGCAAAAATTACACGAGTTGGTTTAAAAATATAGGTGCATATTAGTTTATGTGTTTGTATCCATTTTCTCTCAATTTTTCTAAATCTATCTTCAGATACTCGTTTTCCAAAAATTATTGTGAGTAGGAATTCGTACTATACGACCGAATCTATTAAGGGCTACATGATAAAAAAAATCCATGGGAGACTTTTGAAAATTTGAATTTTATTCAGGAGGTTTGCGATAGTTATTCAAATTTTCAAAATATTGAAAGTCACGATCACACGAGTAAGTATCTTCCAGCCATTAAGGGTAAGTTGAGAAGCATAAGTTCGTAAAATTCTAAAAAAAACACAATTATTAGGGTGAAGAAAAAATCTAAGTCCCCAGTTCATAAAACTACTAAAGATCTAAATTTATCTTCTTGAATCTGATTATAGAATTCTCCTTCTATCGGAGGTCTATGGTTATGTTATTAAGGATCATCCGTTTGTATCTAAAAGAGGCTAATTGGAATTTTTTTTATCAAATTCATCAACGTAGTCATAAGACTTGCGTCGAGATTGGAAGAAATGATTAAGGATGTCATAATTAACGTCTTTGTCTTCAAAAAGCTCGTATGAGGTATAATAAATTATAGTAACCTCAAAAGAGATTGTTGGTTTGTTAAGAATTTTTAGGGGAATATTTGATGTTCCTACCAGTTTTCTTTTGTATAATTATGGCTTACTTCTAAAGGTTCTTCAAATGCGGTAAAATCTTTATATATTTTTTTATAAAATGTAGATAAACAAGCATATATGTTTTTTAAGCATGGTACAAAGATGAAGATAAATAAAATCTTCTATAATAAAATTTGTGGGAATGATTATCTAAATCTCTATAAGATCGACACGTTGGTCATATTTTGAATCAACTTGTTCCATGGCAATACTATAAGAAGCGAAAATAGATTTAAAATTGAAGTACATAAAATATCATAAGACACGGATCTGGAACACTAGATTTAGAACAAAAACATTTAGCTCTAAAACTAAAACAAATAAGAAATACATAAGAAAAAAATTATATTATACTCTTACTTTTTTCTCTCATTCACCCTTTCAAAGTTGTCAAAACTCATCCATCGTTTTTATAGAGAGATGAAGGGTAAGTAAAAACACATATGACATTGAAAACCCTAGGGTTTTCTATAGAGAAGCTACAACTGTCACCCCCCCCCCCCCAAGGGGTAGCCGACTTGGTTGAGTAAGGTATGCTTGTGACTAAAGATCATGAGTTCAAGTCCCTCTACATACGCTATTTTGGCTGAGTCTGTCACCTTGTGTGGTTTACCTTCTGGCGTTGGTTTGCAGACTATTGCGTCAGACTAAAGTTTTACGTTGTGCGCACTCATTGAGTAGCGGCTGCGGGTTCCTCCGAAAAAGAAGAAGCTACAACGGTACTAAAAACCATATGATTTTCTAGAGAGAGATGAGCTAACATTGGTAAAAAAAACTTATTTCATTATATAACCCTAGAGTTTTTTAGGGAGAGAGGCACTGCCGACACTAATTTCTTCCACTAATTGTTTTCATAAAAATGGTGACTTTGAATAATAAATACAAGAAAACATTAAAAAATTCAAAGATAACATTTAAAAAAAATACAACTCAAAATTAAAAAACTTAGAAATAGTATAAGTCTTAGGGATGTTGAAAATCCAAAACTTTTGTAGAAAACAAAAGCATACCCTTACAAAAAAACACATAAAAAGATAAGTATTTTAGATTTATGTTACTCTTTAATACCACTTAGAATAGTAATTTTTAGTGTTTTTTTTACTTTTATATTAATTTATTTTCATATATAAAATAATCAATTTATTTTATTTTTAATATAATTTTAATTTTAATTATTATTACAAACTGCTTACAACATTCTAAATATATCGACTATAATTTATATACGTTTATAAGATAATATTGAACATTTTCTTTATTAGTGTCCTAAATTCTTTTATTAACTTTTTGTTAAAAAAAATAATATATCGAAATTATAGATAAAATGCTCTATATATATAGAAGTTTAATGAATGAATATATTTTTATAAGGTTTAATATCGAGCGGGTATTGATTGATATAAAATAATATAATTTTATCTAAAATATGAGAACTACTTACGAGAGGTTAGTAAATAAAATATCCGCCCAAAATTTCAATTAAAAGAGCATGTTTCGATGATATTCTCATTACTTATGATTACAATACCGAATTATTTGGTCGATCTACTGGAAAAAAAATTGAGATGTTTTTATGAGTAATTTGAAAGTTTAATTATGGAAAATATTCATTAAAATTACTATCAATGTTTTTATCATTAATCTTGGAAGTTTAATTATGGAAAATATTCATTTAAAGTACTATCCAGCTACTGCAATACATGGTCAATGAGGAATATATCGAAGCAGACTTCGCACAACTCACTTGTTTGGCAGTTATGAAGCCTTGACGTTTTATCAAAATGGTCAGATTATCATAAAAGGCTAACCAATCTTAGCCGTTGCATTTTCATTGGTCTAATGTATGCATTTAGAAAAGTTTTCTTTGGCTCTAATTGTACCAGTATTAAAAATATTGTCATATTTTTAATGACACACCATTATTATTTATATATCGTTCATATTGGAAAATGTGTTGTAAAAACATGAAATTTACGATTGGTTAACCTTGATGGTTGGCACAATATGGGTGTAAAAAGTACATTTTTTCAACGATTCACAACTCGTGAATAATCATACCATCGATCAAACAGAAATAATATATATAATTTGTACTAAATTGTGTTCTTATTAAACGACGTCACATTTTAGGGAAATGAAAATAAAAAAAACACAATGCACGAAATGTTGTTGTAATTTATTATTCTTTGTTTGGAAGTTATATAAAAAACTTATTATATTTTATGAATAATAGGTGACTTATTTATAACTACCAATAATGGTTAGTAATTACATGTTATGCTTAAATCGCTAAAAAGTATCTCGACTCTCCCGTTTTTTCATTTAATCTATCGATTTCAAAATCATCATTCTGGATATCTCGATTTGACAAAATCTATAAATTTAGTCTATTGTGCAAAAAAAAAATCATTTTACAGTGACTAATTTTATAGATTTTGTCAAGTCGAGGGACTAACTTTATAGATTATTCTAAATCCAATGACTAAACTTATAGATTTAACCAAATCCATATATCTAAAAGGATAATTTTGAAGTCAAATGCGTAAATGAAAGAGAACAAGATAGTCAAAGGAATATTCAATGATTTAAGTCTTATATATTATTACCACCACATGTCATATTTAGGCATAACCCTAATAAAAAATAAAAATAAAAATTACTTCCTAAACATTTAGATTACTCAAATCATTATTCTCATAAAAGAAACATTTAAAACACTAAACTAATACTTTTAAATAGATAACATATACTTCTAATATTTATATGTAATTATCATCTACGACCAAACTTTTATATAATTGTCAACCATTTTTTAGATTTATTAGTACTCAACCCAAAAAAATACTTACCACTATCTACCAAAACCGTTGGTAATTACCCGAACATATATATAAAAAATTAGTGTATATTTAGATGTTAAATGATATTTATTGATACTATAAAGGTTGTTAATTACTTAAAATGACAATTTATTGAAATTAGTGAGAGATACTATCTTCATTTACTAGTTTCCAACACTAACAAATTTGCATTAACGATAATATTAATTTTAAAACTTTTTCATGATTCAAGTTTTCTTCACTACTAGATTTTGCCCCATGACCTCTTGGCTATTGGCATATGTTCCTCCATTGTTTGGTTGTTGTAAGAACCTAGTTGCAAAGCCATTTCTTCCATTCTCAACAAACAACTCAATCATCTTTCCTCACTCTTTGAGCCTGCCTACTTTTTTTCTAGCTCTCAACCAAGAGCTTGAGGATTTGTAATTTGTCCTCCATTGTCCCTCTTTGCTCGCATTCTACTGGTTATGCTTTAACCAAATTTCCCCTCTCACTCAGATATGTTGTCATATGCTTTCAGCAATAACCAAGAAATGTGTTTTCACTTCTATACTCAAATCTCATGCCTTACATCATTAAACATGAAATATGTTTCCTCTCTCTTCCAAAAATATCACTTTCTTGCTACATTTCTAAACATTAGCCTCAACCAATCTCTTACACTATTCCTAGTACGTAGCCTACCATCCTCACAACCCAATATCTGCAACAAACTTATTAAAAGAATATTATCACCACAAAAATAAATAGGTTTTGTTATATCTATGTCCTCAAATCTATTCTCCTTTCAAAAATTCTGCACAAAAGTAATCAAAAAGCAAAGCAACCCTGAAACATACCTATAATACCACAAGCTTTCAAAACTTTATCTTTTAATCTCTTTATCCTCGAATATTATCAAAAGTTTCAAAACTGTATCTCCCTCATCACTACTTACCCTATGTTCAATTCTTTATAATAATAAATACCTTCAAACCACCCAATTTATTTCAGGAACCTAAAAAATCTCTTACACCTTAAAACAAAACAAAAAATCTTATCAAGTTCGTACTTTACTTAGGTACCATGACTTGTTCTTCTCCAGACTTGCAACATTCTTGTTTGGTCTCCATTATCTCCCTTAGGTCAAGGAAACCAACCGGCATTTCTAACTATGTTTTTTCATATTCAAACACCATTATGGTGTAATGCTACTCCATAGTAGTATGCTTCTTCTACAAGGACTTTATAGCCACTTTAGAGGGTCTGCCACAAGGTTCCCTAGCATGTAAATGATGGGAGGTAGTCTTTAATAACCCTTGAGCCAATGTCGAACATTGTATCTCTGTCTCTCATCCCTCCATTAAATTAAACTCAACCACCGTCACCTTTGTTGTTGAGGTTGTCCTCCAAATCTTTGCCTTTTTTTCAAATATCTCGATTATTGAACATTCTTCTCTTGGTTTGCCTCATGGTGGTTTCATATAATAATTATGTTTTCATATTTATTTGTTAAGAGGATTGTTCGAACTTGGATGGAAACATAATGATACTAACATATTTAAATTGTAAAATTAGCTAACTTATCCAAATTCACAGTAGGTGTAATCATTGGCCTATAAGCTGTGTTTGTGTCCATTATCCACAATCGTAATAGATACAACTATGGTTGTTGGATGACTCGAATCTTACTGGGACCATCCATATGTATTCCTAGTGGTGATAAAAGGGGTACTGTGCATGTTTCTTATCATGGTATCACGTTTCTGTTACGATTATTATGGATTTTTGTCCTTTTCGTTATTATGATCCGATAATAATTTCGATCCACATGCTAAATATACATATTAGGTTTTTATCTTAAATTCGTCCAGTGAAATGCACTATTTTTTGGCCCTATTAACCTAAATGAATCTCACCGTTTTTATTCCTTAAATGTTAAAAAAACTATAGATGGGTATGAGTCTATGGACTCATCCAACTCATGCTCTTGTTGTGTAAATATCTCTAGCCTATATCAACCCATATTTCCTCTAAAAAATTCCAGAATTTCCTTTATCTCTACCTATTCAAATCCATCTTCCACAAATCCCCTCTCATTCTCCTCTAATTCACTAGTAAAAAATCCAACTTTCTCACTACTTTCCTCAAACCTATCTCCTTCAAACAGTTCATCCTTAAACCCCTCTGCGGCACATGTATTAGGAGTTTCTCTTCCTGTCCCTATTAGTTCTGAGTGCACCCCTTCTCCTCATAGAAATAATAGTCGAAAAGGACCTAGAGGTTGAAAATTTAAAAAAAATAACCTCTATTCCCTAACAACTTATGAGTCCCAATTATTTCAAACCACCTCCATTAACCTCCCTTCCATTATCCTTCGCTTCAAACAACTCCATCAAAACCATATCTCTTCATAGATCCTCTAATTTTATAGCTTTATCATATACCTCATCGTCTTACTATTTCCTCTACTTTATCGTCTTATGTTAACATTGTTTTGGCTCTTAAAAATATCTGATCTTCTTTAGTCCTTGGTTTTCACCAAAATTATTTTCATGGAAATGTTTTTCTAATTGATGATGATGTCATCTATTGAAACCCAGATACTTGACGCTCTTGCCTTTTTGGTTACTTCCTCGGTGAAACACCAAACCTTATACTTTTTAAAGCAAATATCGTGTCCATTTGGAGGAGACTTGGCCTTGAGGGATTTAAATATATTGTGGAGGGATATTTATTGTTTAAAATTCGGCCAGAGCAGATGCCTAAGGTTATCCTAGATAAAGTTCCTTGGAATTTTAGTTGCCTCATCGTGATCCTTAAGCTTTGGAAACCTTTAACCAACCTTTCTAAGGATCCATTAAAATATATTCCATTTTGGACTAAATTTTCAAGCTTATCGTGGAAATTTGGACCCCAAAGCCCCTAAGCTGCATTGGTTTTGTGTTGTGTACTCCTTCCTATTGGAAACATCTGACTGAACCAAAATATAACATTAGGTTCGCTCGTATCTATGTGATGATTAAGGCGGGGTATGAGATACCCGGTGAGGTTAACTACAAAGACATGAATAAACTTACCTCAATCAAGACCGGATATCATTGTGTCCCACCCCAATGCTCTATATGCATCGTTTTTCAGTCATAACTTAGTATGTAATGGTACAACTTCAACTAATCTCTGTCTCCTCGTGCCCACCATTCCCTCGAGTTTCCTTTCATCCTATTAGGCTTCCGACGAGTCTGATCCCTCTAACAATAGGAATGTCCTTTATGTCATTACGATCGACGTCATCGAGGAACAAAGTTAACTCCCCTCCAAAAAATGAATTGTCCAACCTTGGGGGTTTTAGTTCTATCAGGATGATCGAGAAACAAATGGAATCCTCGGATAATTGGTCATCTGCCATTGGCGAATTCAACTACTGCTACGACCAGTATGAGCTAAGTGATCTTTGCTCTATTGGTTTTTTTTACATAACACATAAAAAATCCCACCGAACCTATTTTCTCTAAGATTGATCGCGTATTAGTTAACAACGAATGAGATGTGTCTTTCCTTATGTCTTATGCCCACTTTGGGTTCCCACGTTCCTCTGACCATACCACTGTCAATCTTAACCTCAGCACCCGTTGTAGGCGACATAAATAGTATTTCAAAATTTTTGTATGTGGAAATTTCACCCAATATCAAATATATTGTCTCCGCCATATGGAACATTCCCAACCCTCTGTAGAAAATGAACTTGGTATCCTAAAAACTTAACCATATTCAATTCTCTCTTAGATATATCAATCGTAAATAATTTAGCGACATCAAATCCTAAGTTTTGACTTCCCAAAATGACCTTTTCAAAACCCAGACACTTATCGCCAAAAATCCATCAAACTCGTCTATTATCTCAAAGCAATAAATGCTTCATCTAATTTTATCTTCCTTAGTAGATCCGTATAATCCTTTCTGAAACAAAAATCTAGAGAAAGTGGATTAAACTTGAGGATATAATTATCAAATTCTTTCAAACAACATCAAAACCCAAATCTTACGTAACAAAATTGTCTTAGTTTTTAAATCTCGTGGTGACTTGATCACCAATCCTTATGGGGTTGCCAACGTATTGCTTCATAATTTTAAAAATCCGATTGGTACTAAGCACCTTCTAGTTACCCGGGTCTGGACATAGTCAAATCTTGTATTTTTTATAGGGTCGAACCTTCAGAGAAGGCTTTAATGTCTTGGTTGGTAATTGGCGACGAGATTAAAACTGCTCTGTTCAATATTGACATCAATATATCCCTTGGTTTTGATGGGTTCAATTCAAGTTTCTTGAAGAACTCATGGATCATTGTGGTAACAAAATCTGCAACGCTGTCCTTGAGTTCTTTAATTCTGATGGCATGGACCATTTTTAGATTTCCACCTTTATTACCTTTATGTATAAAAAGGATTTCCGCACATTCATCTCCAATTTTAGAAGAATTGCTCATGCAATGTAGTATACAAAATAATCTCCAAAATATTGGCTAACATAATTTAAAATTCATTTTCTTATCTAGATTGACAACTCTGAATAAACATTCGTGACCGGAAGAAACATTTCTGATAATATTTTACTCGCTCAAGAAATTCTTACGGGGTACCACCTTAAAAATAAAGGCAAACGAATTGTCTAAAATATCGGAGTAAGATTTTGACAATGTTCGTTGGTAGTCCATTCTCGATATCATCGTCCCAATGGGCTTCCTGGAGATAATGATCACTTAGATAATCCAATGTATCGCCACTCTCTCTTATAGCATCAACATTAATGATGAAAATTCTTGTAATTTCCAAGGTAGGAAAGCCCTTAGCTAACACGACCCCCTCTTTGATTTCTTTTTTGTCCTTGTTATGCAAGTTCTATAATTCATTCTTAAGGAGAAAATTAATTACATAAACTTCAACTTTATATGGAAGTGTCACAAGTTCAAAATATTAAACCTTTGTTTTAGAGACGACTAAATGATTTTATGTCATGACGATATTATTATTTTTTTGCTTATCAAATAAGTTATAAGTAATCTCTTCTCTCTCTCACGACAACAAGTCAGCCATTAAAAAGTCACGTTTTCCTCTCACATATAAATCATACCCTTAGGAATGATCTCATAAACCTCTTTGCAATTAAAACTATTTCTTCCCATTTAAAACACCTTGGAGTCCCTCTTTTCACTTGTCAAATTTCCCATACCGATTGTCGACCCTATTTCATAACATTACCTCGCGTATTGACTCTTGGACATCCAAAAAATTATCCTACACGGGTCACCTTCAACTTCCAAACATTTCTCTTTGTTGGGAAAGTTTATTGGTCTTCAGTTTTCATTCTCGATTCGAGGATACTTAAAGAAATATCTGAATACCTCCGTTGATGTCTGTGATCCGACCACAAAATGGAAATCTCGGGGGCCAAAGTGGCTTGATCGACTGCTACATTGCCCACGTTCGAAGGAGACCTTGGGATTATTGTCTAAAAATTTGGAATCAAACGGTCGTCCTTATAATCTTGTGGTCCATATATGGTGAGACAGGATCAAAACTGAGATTATTAAAGAAAATATTTTTTTTGGATTATGATCTTGGTTCCTCTTATTCTTGGGCTTGAAGGAAATTTTTATCTCTTAGGCCTCTGGTTAGAAATTTATTCGCGGTGACAATCGGAAACAGAGCAAATACATCGTTCTGGTTCGACTCATGGCTCCTCTTTTCATCTTTTGTTACCAATTATGGGCATGTCATCATCGACGACTCAAGAGTAAGCAAAACATTAAAGTTTCTTACATCATCCCCGATGGTCTTCATAACTGGCTCATATCAGATACACAAGTGATAGAAACTACATAAATCTCTAGGACATCCACAATCTTACCCTCCCCCTTCCTTCTCCCAACGTCATCTTCAACGACGTCCACTACTGAATCACTAATAAAGGATCCACCAAATTCACAATCAAAGACATTTATGCAGTCATTCAGTTTTTCATTTCCTTTATCGGGTGAAAGACGTTAGGATGACATAAGTTTAATAATCCTCGTCAATATTTCATATTATGGGTAGCTATTCAGGACAAATTTTCCACCCGCGACAAGCTTATGAGTTGATGGTTTGATACTCCTCTGACTTGCGTCTTATGCAACTTTGGCTCCAAAACTATCAATCATACTCTTTGACTGTAGCTTTTCTCAGACCATCTGGAATTTCGCAAGCTCAAAGATCATATTCTATTTTAATCATAACACCAATTGAGTATTTTGGTTTCCAGAGGCTTCCAATTGGTCTACCTCCAGCTTACGCCATATATGACGCGCCTGCTTTGGCGTGAGTGTTTATCATATCTTGAAGGAAATGAACAATATTTTTTTTAATCCTTTTCGACCCGCGCCTCTACGGTATCGTCTTTTAGGCTTTCCGACATCTGCTTCATATTTTTGGAAATCAATATGGTCTGACCTATCCGATCTTTGTAGTTTCTAATTTAAGTTTGTTCTGTCTTTGCAGCTTGTAGTTTTCCCACACCAATTTGGTATGTTATTTTTCTTACATGATATTTTCGACTCCGCTATTTTTATCATTTCGACTATATTGATTTTTCCGTAGTTTTATTTATTAGCCTTTTATTTACTATGACTTATTTTAATATTGACATCTCTTCTAATCTGCTGTTTTTAATGTGACTTTTGGGATTGCTAATGCACTTCCAAAAAACTATTTTTATATTTATTTAGTGTATGTTTATAAAAGTTATATACTTAAAAAAAGGATAGATTTAGAGATTAAATGGGTTTTAGTTCAAATTTTAATTTAAAATTCAGCCGAAGAACTTGTAGTATAAAATTATAAATCTTTATACGTGTTTTAAAGAAAAACAAAATCGAATAATTATTAATATGCGTCACGAATAGTCGAACACCGATTAGCGAACGACCATAAGAAGAAAAAGAAAAATCCGATACTACTGACACTGCGCTACTTGATAGCTTTCATGGCGTCTTCTTCATCTAAGTTCTCGTTTGTCTTAGGCTGTTTCGTCACTGTTTTAACCATTACCAGTCTCCCCGTCAGCACTTACTCTCAATGCTTGTTCGTTTTCGGTGACTCGCTTTATGATTCCGGGAACAAACAATTTCTCACCACCGATCATGTCGCCTCGTCATCTCCCCCGTACGGTGTCTCTGTTGGAGAATCCACCGGGAGGTGGTCCGATGGACTGATTGTACCTGATTACATCGGTAAGAGACTAATTAATCTCGGAATTTTGTTAGAAATGAAATCTAATAAATTCAAAGCTTGGAGAAATCCGTGAAATTGTCTGGGTTTTTTGCAGCTGAGTTTATGGGAATCTCACGAGCTCCACCTATCTATAAGGATGGAGCTGATTTCTCTCATGGAGCGAATTTCGCTGTGGCTGATGCTACTGTTCTCCGATCCCGGGGGGAGACGGTAAGTTTACGTTTGATGTCATTAACGATGATTGAACTCTAAACACGATTTGTTCTCCATTGTTTGTTTAAATTGCGTGTTTTGTCAGATAAATTTTCCGGAACAAGCGAATAAATTCTCCCAAATGAAAAACAAATGGACTAAGACCCAGAGAGAAGGAGCAATTTACTTGTTCTACGTTGGTTCTGAGGATTACATGGATTTCATCAAGACTCATCCGAAACCCAATCCTCAAGAGATACTGAGTTTTGTTACACAGGTTGTTGATAAACTTACAAAAGTGATTGTGGTAAGTATTGAATTCATGTCCTTAAATGTTCTTATGAGTGTCATTAAGAGTATGTATCTAACATGCCATCTAGATGATGCCTCTTTGTGTTCTTTTGAGTAAAAAATGGTACTTTTAAGAGCATCTAAGAGATTAATAATTGAAGCATAGTTTTCGTTAGGTAACAATTAGTATTTGACTGCAGGATATATACAATTCTGGAGGAAGGAGATTTGCATTGCAGAATTTGGCACCCTTAGGTTGCTTACCAATTGTGAAACAACAATATGGAACTGGAGACAAATGTGTGGCATTGCCTTCAGAAATAGCTAAAGAACACAACAAGCAGCTATTGATAAAAATGGCGAAATTGGCAGAGGAGTTAAACGGCTTTCTTTACACCGTGTTCGACTTCTTTGGTTCAACGCAAAGAAGAGTAGACAATCCCCTAAAATACAGTAAGTAGTGTATCCATAGCTTAAATTGCTTCCTTCTCCGTATAAAAATATACTCCTGTGTTTTCGTCCCTTCTCCAACATATATCTCTCACTTGGATGAACCCAGTTCTAGATACAGATTTTGAACAGCGCCATCCTGATATCTGGTGCCAGGCATCAACTGAACTTAATGAGGAAATCAGTTGGCAAAGTTTTACCATGATCTTTGTGCTATATAATTATAAATAGATGGTAGGTAATTATGGATTAAACTGGCCACAACAAGGTTCTCTTATGGGATTTTGATGGTGGTTAGTCCTCTGACTATGAGGTGTTCCGAAACTTAGTCGCCTGACTTCAAAACATAGAATAGTAACGCCCACAATAATTTAACATACCACTAGTAGTCCCATAGCTATAGTACCCGAGTTATTGAAAACAGTTACATCTGGTCCGGGTCTAAATACATATTTTTTATGAATTTGATTTTAAGTTTCTTGTTATTGCATACTAAACTCTTGCACTTTTGGTTTGTGGTACATAGTATTTGAGACAGGAAATACAGCATGCTGTGGAAGTGGAACGCACAATGCATTCGGTTGCGGTATCGAAAACAAGAAGTCCTGTACGCACCCAAGCAAATACCTGTTTTTCGACGGAAGGCATTACAGTTCAGCTGCTTATGAACAAATGGCTCAGTTGATGTGGAGTGCTGACCCTACTGTTATCGGGCCTTTCAATCTGAGAGAACTACTTGTTTACCCTACAAACACACCGTTGTTGTCGGCCAGTGTGCCAAAAACCCACTGGGCCGTTAAAATCGAAATGGGTAATAGCTACTCTCTGGCGAGTACCGAGACAGAGAATGAACCTACAAACCCCTTTGCTATTCCAATGGGAGGAGCTCAGTCTTTCGGTCTGTAGGCACAATGTTATGTTTGTCTAAACAAGTAAGTACCTACGAAGGGATCAACTTAAATAATGAATAATTTAGTGTGTTTTAAAATGAGTATTATCATAAGAAAAGAAAAAAAGATCGGATGCATTATGTTCTGTATGGTATGGAATATATGGGCATTTTCAATATTCTAGCATTCAAATTCGGGAAGAACTAGACACAGAAGGGCACAATTCACAAAAATTCAGGGATCTATCTTATTCGTTTGATGAAATTAACACATCAACCACATCTAAGAAATGTTAAATGCTTGAATTTTTTTCATCCCAAACCCTAGATGAACACAATTATTTAACCACCAATAATCATTTACAATTAATTCAAAGGTTCCAAATAATCATTTACAATTAATTCAAAGGTTCCAAATAATCATTTACAATTAATTCAAAGGTTCCAAAGGATATTTGGGATTAAATCCAGTGAAATTACACCTAATGTACCTACTCAATTATTTTATTGTCATCTAGTACCCGAGGTTTCATCAATTATCTCTTAATACTCATCTCAACTACCTAATTACTACATAGTATCTAACATTATTTTAATATCCTTCATGAACAACCACGTAACTAAGATTTCTTTTATATTTTTTCTTTTTATTTTATTTTAAAAAGATTTGTATCTTTGAAACCGGAGCTTGAAAAAAATAAATGAAAGTACCTTCGCTTTTGTTTTTTTTTAAATGAACAAAACTAGATCCATTGATGATATTTTTTTATTTTTTTTAAAATAAAATTTCACCAGTTTCAACTCTCAAGAAATCCTGAGTTGCAAACAACTCTCAGGATATCCTGAGAGTTGTTCAGGAAACCCTGAGTTGCAAACAACTCTTAGGATATCCTGAAAGTTGTTCAGGAAACCCTGGGTTGATATCCTGAGATTTGTTCACGAAAGCCTGAGTTGTTCATGAAATCCTGAGTTGCAAACAACTCTTAGGATATCTTGAGAGTTGTTCAGGAAATCGTGAGTTGCAAACAACTCTCAGGATATCCTGAGAATTGTTCAGGAAATCTTGAGAGTTGCAAACAACTCTCATGATATCCTGAGAGTTGTTCAGGAAATCCTGAGTTGCAAACAATTCTCATGATATCCTGAGAATTGCAAACACCTCGAGATACCAGTGGGTATATATAGCCGGGGGTATTTTTGTCCAAATTTAAATACGAGGTACCAAGTGACACTATCCAAAAAGCGGATACCACTGGGTAATTAAATAGTTGAGAAGGTATTTACTGGTACTTTTCTCCTAAATCTACTAAAGTGATCAATTTATAGTTTCTCTAATATAAGTACAGTTGTATAAATGATTAGAGAGGCTAAAATCGTAAGATTTTGTAAATAGTATTAAAAATAGATTATAATTTTGAGTGCGAAACATTCGGTAATTTTGAATCTATCACACCTATTGAGTGACAAATCCATAGACGGTTTTGGATATTATCCTTGATGTGCATAATAAAAATATCAATATAAAATTAGCATCAAGATTTGATACAATATACAATACACACATACCAAACGTACAATTTTGCAATAGGCGTGAACGAAAAGCGAACTAAACCGATGTAAGTTTTTTTTATGTATTTTGTTTGGTTTAGTTGGTATCTTAAAAATCGAATTTGAATTTAGTTAGATTCGTTATTTATTAAGAAAACTGACAATTTACATTTTGAAGACGTTCGCCATTAATAATTATAAATATTTAAATTTTAATATAAATGACTAAAGAATTGTAACTAAAGGAATTAAAACCAACTCAATGAATCTATACATTATTTTATTTATCATAATTTATATCATCTTATTTTTTAGATTTTTTAAGTATCAAAATATTTGAATTGTATTTTTTTTTGTACATCTTATACATATATTTGAAGTTCTTGTCAAACGAGTGATAATTGAATCAAAGTAAAATCATTCAGATAAAGTTGAGCGAGATGAATTAATTTGTTGACATGAAATCAAAGATAATATTAGATTAAGGCAAGAAATGCAAGCAAACAATTCAAAGCTTGTTTCTTGATAATGACTATCTATTATTTCCTTAACATATCAACAACCTAACAGTTAACAAGAAAATAATAATTATGTGAGCACATTTGCAAAAAAAAAGTGATTGATAAGTAAATTGAAGAAAAATGTTCCCTCGCAAAAATCTCAACACGAAAGAAGTGGCAGTTAGTTACGATATCGGCACGAGTTCACAAATGTCGGCCTCTCTTTCTTCAACTAGCTTCCATATTGAAGATAGGAAAGGGATATATTATCACAAAATACATTGACTTCAATATAAATATTTTTTTCATATCTCGGAGCTCTTTCAAATTTTCTTTGAGTAATCTCATTTAATGTATTGCAATGCTAATGTTTTGATCTTTTGTTTATAGTAAGTTTGAGAAAGCATTCGTCATTCTCAACAAATTTCTCATCAATATCATAATGAAGACAAACTTATACTTCTTCATCTTTTCAATCAAAGAATGACTAGTTCCTTTAAGATTCAATTCCCCTGTCATCAACTATTCTTTGAAGAACAGTCAACACCGAAGACCACATATTCATCATTATACATATGGTTGTGTAATGAGTTACTTATCTAGTGTCAAATTATCTATAATAGTTGTTTGATTTATCTTGTTGTCAGAATAAGTTATCATACTACCTAATAGACCAACCAATCGATCATGTATAATTTGTCTTAATATATCTGATCACTTACACAGAGATCCACCATCATTAATAATCATTGTACTGCATGAAAGTAAATTATTTATCAATCTATTGAACCCGATACACTAATATAACTAATAATTTTAGTTAATGGAAAAAACAATGGATGTTATGGGCACTTGAATTTTCTCTTAAGATAAGTGTCTTAAAGCCGGTGAATTCACCTCACATATTTATTGCACCTTCATATCCTTGACGTCTCAATCTTGAACTAGGCAACCCGTGCTTTGAAAATATTTAATCAAATGTTTCTTTCAAACAAACAAAATTAGTCTCATTTATATGAATTATACCTAAAAACCTCTCAATTGTATTCATCATCAATCTAAAAATCAAATATTTACTTTAATTTGTTCCTTCAATGAACAATCAAGAGATTTATCAACCAACACATAAAATAGTTTATCTTTTAGATCATACAATATGGATAATATCACTCACCACAACAATTAGTCACTTATTTTTAAATTATTACATAATTTACGTGAGCATTACATGGAGTATTTATTATAACAAATTTAGCAATTTTTTTCACTATTTTCACTCAAACAATAAAAAAACTCGAGAAAATTTCCTTTATTAGAACAAGTTGCCCACTCATTATTACCCTTAAAAGGAAAACCTTGTTTTAATAGAAAATAAACTATTTTGAATGGAAGTAGTTAAACATTTTTTATATTAATTTTTCATGACTTATTTTCATGTTGTTAAATATGTGCCATGATTCGCCTCTAATTCTTAAAATTCTCAAATAATTCTTTGGTTTTATTATGAGAATTATTAACAACGCTAACACAGTCCTTATATTTAGTAGTATTTTTCTAATTTACAAAGCTAGTTTTCATGAATGTGTCATATCTCTCCTACCCTACAGTATTTGTTTTTATAATGATTGCAATAAAAAAATCTACATCCTTAGCAATCATATACTCTAAGCACGAGCCTTTCTTGAACCAAATATTTATAAGCATATTTTTACAAGAATAACATGACTATATATACATATATATAGGTTAATGTTTTTATTTATGATTATATAACAACAAGAATAGTAATATAATATATGAGTGTATAACATAAATAATTATGTTAATTACTTGATATATAACAATGAAGAATCATGGTATTCATAAATATATAATTTGTATAACAGATTATTCATGTTACAAAGAGAAGTTGATAATTCTAAGAGCTTTTCAAAATTAAAGTTTATCTTTGTCTTAATCGTTATGTTCAAATATCGATAAATGACATAAAAACATATTGATTGTTATCTCATCAATAAGTAACTGATAGATATATATATATATATAACTTTATGACCAAGTATTAAGAGTGTTGATGCTTAAACATAACAAACCTTTCACTTACTTTTATATTAGAAAAAATAAATACACCGAGAACATTTAGAATACAATTCGTAACTTTTTATATATGGAAAATTAAAAATACAAATGTAGAGTTTATATGTACATAACAAAAAAAACAAAATCAAGATCACACTATTTATATACAACTTTTTTTAATAGTGTTAGCATACACAAATATTTATATTAATACCTCTTTTTAAAAGTAATCCTTATTGAATTGTTGCATTATCTAACAAGATTTTCCATTAAAATATTTTGGTGTGTACAAAATCGTAGTAGCAAACACGATGTTTTTATCAGTGCAGACTGACTGACAACTTTAGTTCTGTAGAAGACATAAAAATTTGTCTACATCTCACTTTCTACACCACTTTGATAGATGTTTAAGTAATGCCCTTCCATAATCGTCCATTATATCACAACAACAGAGCCATAATCAAATATCATAAGATCTTAAGGTGTGGTTTGATATTCTTAACTAACATATTTATGTTATCTTTCACTTTATATTACTTCAAAATTAGATGGTAATATTCATGTACACCATATTATTAAGAACATACAGTAGCAATAAGTATATTAAATTATATATATGAAAAATGAGGTTAATAACAAAAATAAAATAATATAAATAGTAAAGTTGAAATAGAATGAGAGCAGAACCTAAATTATAATAAAATAAAAAACATAATTACTAAATTTAGATATCCAAAACGAGTATAAAAAACAAATAAAGAATCCATAATAAACTTAATGGATAATGGTGTGGCTTACGTTTATATAATAAACGTAAACCCATGCATACTTAATTTGGTTATAATTGAGAACTGAAGCCTTTCAATAACTCATTTATACAAATTTTGTTTTATTTATATTAAGACGTGCTAACTTAGAAACAATTAATTTGCCCAAGAGGTTTGGCGAAACCTACTTAGCCATTAACTATAAGCAACTTTCCTAACATATTTCGTGCTTACACCAATACATGATTTTATCCTAATATATTTGTGCATTAACACTTATAAAAGTCAAGTTTAGTTTATTAAAGAGGTATAAAAAGACCAAAGAATATTATCAAGGTAGCAAGGTTTATTAATACCATAATTTGTTATCAAGGAAACTTTCGTTCAAGTCAAGAAGATTTGTCAGTGTTTCTAAAGGGAAATGTTGGTTTTGGAATAATAAAGGGAATATCAGTAAGAACTTCCCAAAGAAGATGAAAAAAGATAATTATCTGATACATGACTTTGGTGATGTTGCAATGATCTCAGATGATTGAGAGAGTAATAGAAATGTGAGGTATGTGTCTGGCCAGTTGCTTAAATACATTGATGTTTTATTGGCTTTCACTTGCAGGTATAAGGACAAGTGTGTCTTGGAATCAAGAGCTTCATTTCACATGATATCCAACAAAGATTGGTTTGAAAAATTGAGATTGTTTGATATTGTCGAGATCATTCTCGGAAATGATGAACTATGTGCTTTAAAAATGATGATGAACATTCGATTCAAGTTGTCTACAGGATTTGAGAGAATGATAAAATATATGAGCGTAAAGATAATAGATTTAGGATTCTGCAAGGCTCACTAATTCTTATGTAAACCTATAGGACTAATGATGTGTTACTTACTTAATGGTCTGTAGTGACCGGAGATGTGTTTAGCGTAGAAAGATATTCAACCAAGGTTTGGTATACGAGGTTAGGGAATGTGAGTGAGAAATTCATTATTGAGCTTAACAAACAAGGGTTGTTTGATGGTGATACAATTTAAAAGTTGAGATTTTGCGAAAGTTATGTGCAAAGTAAAAGTAAAAAGCATTAAGTTCCCGCCTAACAACCATACAATTAGTGATGTGCTTGAATACGTTCATTCAGATATTCGGATTCGTGCTTAACAACCATACAACTAGTGATGACTACTCCATAAAGTTATAGGTTATACTTTTCAAGACCAAAGATGAAACATTTAATGCATTTAGCGATTGGAAAAGGCTGGCAGAGAATCATACTAGAAAAATACTCAAGAAATTAAGAACTAACATTGGCTTGGAATATGTGGTATGATGCTCAGCAAAAGACTTAAGTACAAAAATGTCTACTAGAACATAATAGTAAAATTTTCCAAAGAAAAATGTTATGTTATAACTAAAATTGAAGGTGCAAGACCATGACACGTTGGACCTAGGTGCAAAAACATGTAGTCAATGATTTCTTTGTAAACGTAACTGTTTATGAAAAAATTGATTCACTAATATTTTAGAAAATATGAAATTTATAAATTAATCTCAACCATTGATCAAATAATTATTGATATAAAACATGATTGGCGAATAAACAAAATAGTACAAGGTAGAACATTTGTGGTGCCACTACATGGTGTATTGTACTGTCGTATGAATGTAAGTGCTACAACATTATTTTTATTCAGTTGCTTAGAGAACATACTATAAGTTGCTATCATAATCTTGAGGGTTCAAGTCATTTATCTTTATATAATGAAAGAGATGTATGAACCTGTGATCATGTGACTTTCTTATATACAAAACAAATTTCAAGCTTGTCTGGTTTTAAAGAGAGAAACAAGGTATAATATAAACATCGAGAGAGCCACTGAGATCCATAGTGCCTTCTATAAGACAAATATATTTTTTAACAGAAGAAAAATGCTTCTTTTAGTTGTATTTAGAGAGAGCCTTCTTGTAACATTTCTTTATATTAAATTAGTGTATGTTGTCCGTGGATGTAAAATTTCTTCACAATCTAAGAAACGTTAAATTTGTCTTGTTTGATTGGTTTATTTTGTTTATCTTTCTTATAAAATTGTGTTAGAATGTTCACATAGTAAAAGATTCATATTTTTAAAATAAGATCCATAATACAATAAAATGTGTAATATCAAGAGGGGCTATGAATTACAAAACATAATATATAGCAATTCACTTAAAGCAGATGAATGCACAATTTGACGAAAATTTTGTAAATTATGAAAAATGTGATAATAATAGATTGATATTAACAAAATCAGAAAATATCAAAATAGACAGAACACAATAAGATGAACACAGAATTTAATTCACCACGACCGGCCCATTATAAACCTCCCATTCAATGTTCACACTAGCGTCAACTTCAATCAAGTAATCTCCAAAAAAAAACCAAAAATGGAAATTAAATCCTCTCTAAAAATTTAAAATAGCATCGAGAGTGAAAATAAACGATGAGGACGATTATGTGATGGTAATGGTAGCATTTGTAGTGTTTGGTGGAAAATGATACTAAAAGAATTTCTAATCGACAGATTTATTCGATGATATTAAAATATCATAGTCGTTTTTTTTCATTACAACATTGTTTGTCTTAATGGAGGATCGGCATCTATAAGACAATAAAAAATCAAACTTAACATCTAATCAAAAAATAAATTAATATAAACATATTTTATAACTTTTAAAAATAATTGACGTCTATTGAATAAAACATTTTTTTTTAAAAATTAATAAATATTATGCATCTATATATGGATTAAAAAAAATATTATTTTAATAACTCTTGAACTGTCACGTGAGATTAAAGAAACAAAGTCCTAAAAAACTAACATATCTTGATTGTGAGTAATCCAAGATGCATCTCTAGTCGTCTTATTGAGACTGTTGTCAGTCGGTCTTCGACGGAGACATCAACGGAGTAAGGTGAAATATATTCACCCGTGTAAAAATAAAAATCTTCTTACACAATAGTACCCTCTGTTTTAAATAACAGACTATCAGCCTCAAGCCAACAACATATAGATCTTGAATTTTCTCTCATGCCAAGAAACAAGAATTATCATCATCAGAGTATCACAACCTACCAGAATCAAGATTCATAATTTCAATAGCATCATAAAAAATGGACTATCTAAGTTATCTTATGCCGATATCAGACATAACAAATCCAATGAAGTTTTTTCATGAAAATGTGAGGATCGAACACAATATAGATAATCCGGCTATATATATTGCTGCTAATGATAAGGAATACAAAACTCAAAACATACCCCTATTTTTAAGTTTGCTACAAGAAGACATCAAATGGATATTATTAGATTTTTTAGCAGGTTTAAGCTTTATGGGAGCATTCAACATCACTTATTGTGATACCAAGAATTTATTGCTAGAAATTTGATCTTCAAAAATACTTCAAAAAGATATGATGAAGGAATGTTTGGTCTATTGATAAAAAAATGACGAGGTTACTGAAATGGCTGGCATGTTTCAATCCAAATTGAGAATGTCCCATAACCCCAGTATGGATTAAATTACCAAATTTACATGAGTTTATGTTTAACAAAGACACAATAATATGAAATACAAAAGCTATAGGTAATCCCTTTAATGTTTAGGTGCCAGAAAAGAATAAGGCCAGTTACAATTGTTGCAAGGTCTGGCTAGAGCTTGATGTTTCAATGGTTTTAATTAACAAGATTAGGATATGATTCGGGGAAAATGGACTATGAAAATACATTATTTATGGGTCAATGCAAGCCTACTGCTCTAAGTGTAATCATATATGACATTCATGTAGATTGTAACAAACAAAAGTTCATAAAAGTTAGTTATAATTTTGCTAACAATCAACCTAAATCACCATCCCCTATCAAAACATCAAACCAAAATGTTGCATGGATTCTTAAAGTGAAATGTAATGTCATTAGTGATGAGTTAATATTTCACCTTAGTAAATTGTTAAGAAAGAAATAGAGAGATAAAGAGTTAGAGAGTTTTTTAGAGAGAGGAAGTTCAAGTACAAATGAGTTTAATAGAAAAATTGTTCCCCTTTATTAGAGTAGCCTTGCCCTTTATATAGAGAAGCCAAAACTTAGTCTTAAACTGAAATCTGTTACAAAAGAAGACAAATTGCTGTTTAGTCCTTAACAATTACACATAATCACAAATACTCTCAAAAACTTACATAAATTACAATTTAAGGACACAACTTACATTACTTATATTTAAATCCTTAAATTTATATTATTTACAACTTAGTATTAAAATCCTACTTCCATATCAAAAGCCCCCCTACTTCTCATGTCAGTAAATGAATAAGAACTAAAATATCTTCGAATTCTTCCATGTGTCATGTTAGCTGTTATAAAATAAACGCATAACAGTTATTTGAAACGTCCACTAAGAGCAATCATTCGAAGCGTGATAAAAACAAATACCAATTAAATATAGCACTAAAATCTGATAAGCTTTCAAAGACAAAAAATCTCTTCGAAACACAATGGAACTAAAACTGCCAAAAAATCTCTTCGAAAAGCTATGGAAATAAAACCTCCTCGGATCCTTGTGAAAGTGAAACTTTCAAAAGTACTCATCGACTTTTATCCAAACAACATATAAAAGAAACCATTTTTATATAATCGTTTGAATCCATTATAACTTTATAGTTTTTAGATCCATAGCTAGATATCTAGCCCGATAGATGTCGAGCATCTAATCATCTTACCATTTTGTATTATAACCTATAACCATCAAAGTCTTTCAAACTTCACACGTCTTCATTTCTTTGTATAATTCAACCAACATCCTCATTTTTTCATTCTCACTACACAAATCATTTCATAGAAAATTCCAGCGCTTGGCTACCTTCATCACGTTCCTCTTTTTTATCAATATTTTCATCAGAAAAAACCAAACTTTCTGATCAAACTTTATCTTCTTCGATCAAACTTTATCTTCTCCGATCAACCTTCATCTGGTTTATGAGAAAAAATCCTAAAACCAAAAAATCCAAGGATAACATACCCAAGACACCGGAATCTCCAGAATTTGATAGCAACTTAGTCTTCGGATCATACGACTACTTCTGCATTACTCAAAGGGCAGAAGAATATAGGGCTCCATGATTAATCAATAGCCTTCCAATTGGAACAACCACTAAAATAATTTATTGCGGTAATTTCGACCAAACCAAAGTTCCTGCTCGAGCCTCTTCATTTCAAAGTAACATATCTCCTTTGATTAGTGAAGAATCTCCTTTAAAACAAAAATAAAAAATTCCCTCATTAAATAACTCTTCAATAACTAGAAGAAGAAGAACTTTTATTGCCATGGGAGACGAACCATAAATTATCCCAACTCCTCCCCTTTTGAATCCAGATATTGAAGCTCCTCCTCGGAGAGAAGTAACCGAGGAAGCTCCTCGAACAAATAACCCTTTACCAGAAGCTATTAATCCAACACCTCCACAACCTTGAAAAGAAACATCGAAGGAAAACAAGCTGATTCTGAGGCTACCAAAACCAATCTCGAAGCTGAATCCGATGATGGGAACTCAGAAACTACCCATAAGCCTTAGGGAGAAACAGACACTTGCTTTATTTCATGAAGAAGAAAGAGCTACAATTGGCAGAAACTTAAGGAATCTTGAAGCGAAGTATATCATTGCTCTGAAAAAAGTTCGATATATTTATTACAAGGATAGTCAAGCTTCGGCTCTAAAAAACAATGGGGAATGGAGGATAATATAACTCTTCGACTGCCTAATGAAGGAGAAACTCCCTTAGACTGCAAGGATGACGAGCTAGTAGTCTACCCCAAATTCATCAATTGGGGTCTTCAGTTTCCACTAGATCCTATGATCGTGGAATACTTCAACTCCTCAGCTTATGTCCTACTCAAGTGACACCAAATCAATGGTTCACCCTTATGTCAGTGATTATGGCATCTCGACTGTCTCAGATTCCAATCAGCATTAAAGACTTCATCACCATGACTCAATTATCAAAAGGTCTGAAACTTCCCTTTTACTACCTCACCCTGATGAATGACCTCAAAATCATCGATGATCTCTTAGAAGCTGACAAATTCTGGAAGTATAAATTCATTTTTATATCAGGAGCGTGGGAGAATGGAAAAGCAATTTCCGATGCTAATCTTTCAAAGTTAAATCTCGTCTGGAGAAGCAATCGTAAGCACTTCAAAAAATTTACATTTTGAAATAAATTTTATATTTTTCCTTTCTATTTCCTTAATTTTCTGCTTGCATAATGATTTCACAAATTTTGAGGCGTTATTCATCACGTCGACCAGCTGCTAAGGAGGTTTTCCAAAAACTTGCTGCTTGGGTTGAGACGGAATAGAATATTGCGTTTCACACTGACTTCCAACCCATCAATTTCCTTACTTGCCACATGTTTCCAATCTCAGAAGGTGCCTTGCCACCTCAAGACCTGATGTCAGAAGTCGATCCGAAGATAGTCTGCAAACGAATAATTCAACCCAATTGTAAAGTCTTCATTATCATTCGCAACAGATCAGAGAGTCATTTGCCAAAAAATAAGAAAGAAAAAGCTATCAAAGAGAAGAAAGGTAAAAAGATAGCTAGCGCATCTAGGGCTAGCCCTTCAACTCCATCGAAACCAAAGCTTCAAAAAAGAAAAATTGCAGAACAAACTCTCTCACCCATCAAAGAGGGAAAATATCAAGAACCGTCTTCAAAGAAAAAGAAGGCGTCTTCCAGTTCCCATGGAAATAAAAAGAAACAAACGAGAATCACTTCGTATACATTGGTTGACAAAGATGAAAACACTGCTGCTAGAAACCAACAAAACCCACAAAACCCTTTGGTCGAAGAACAACCAACCATAGATAACACTGTGATTATCATCGAAGATATGCTACCAACGAAAATTAGGGTACTGAAAGGTTCGATCCTGATATGTTCATTAATTTTGAGAACACTGAAGTGCTTACTAGTGAAGACGATCCTATTCTTCAAGTCATCCAAAATCACATTCTTAACTTTGGAAGACCAACACCAGCCGAGGCGTCTCCAGAAATTATCTGCCCTCCTGCTCCTATCACTACTTTAGATATGATTTAACGTCCTAGCTCATCATAAACATAATTTCCTCTTATTCCTCCAAATCCTGCAATCGTTGTTGCACTTCAACCATTTACCGATCTTGATATTGCAGCAAAGGCACTTGATTCTCAAGTCGAAGCTTCTCAAAACCATCTAAAGCAATTGGATAAAGATATGGTTTATTACAAAGAATCTTACGAGGTTGAGAAATTTTTTAGAGAAAACTTGCACCACAAAATGATTGAGCAATTTCAAATGTATGAAGTAGCAAGGTCCGAACTCATAAAAGGTGTTCTCTGCATGAAAACTCATCTGCAAATCACACATAGTTGAGACAGAATTGCTGACGAACTCCCATGAGAAGGAAATGAATAAGCTCAAGACTGATCATGCTACTGAACTGGCCACCGAAATCTCCAACTCCAATGAACTACAAAATTCTCTTACTCTTTGGGAGACAAAAATAAAGAATTGATCGATGAGATAGCTAAACTGAAGAAAGATTTTGAAGTGGAAAAAACTGCTGTTGTAGCTGCTGTCAAGGCTGAACTTTCTAAAGACATGTTAACTGCTATTAACATCAAAAAAGAAGATGCAACCATTCTCTTTCTTCGAGAACTTCACGCTACTTATCCAAAAATTGACCTCAGAAGTTTTTGGAACGACATTCCTATGGAGAAACGTCCAAGTGAAGCTTTCGATCCTATCCTTGATTCGTCATCCGAAGATGAAGATGAAGAAGAATCTTCTGAAGTGGAAGAGTCATCTGATTAACTTTATCATAATTTTTGTGTTAGTCGGGTTAAAACATTTCTTTTTGTACCTCAACGAATTAATCTAATTGACAAATGATTTCCTTATTTTATTATAATCTTCTCATATTATTCGATGCTAAATTTTAAAAACCAATATAATTATAAACTGTAAACTTACAACCTCAAATACCTTAACATAGTAGCTCTTCGAACAATTCCCATTGTGCTACTAAGCTTTCACGTCGAAAAAAATGTAAATCTGATTATTAAACATGGTTGTTTCTTCGAAAAGTATTTTTAAACACTTCGGAACATTCTACTCTTAACCAATCTCAAAGATGATCAGTCTCTGATGATTTTTTAAGATAGTATTCAAACATGTGTAAACAACTATTGGCCAAAAACAAATTTTATTAATAATATTGAATATGTACACGACGCCTCGTTAAAAGCTTCCTAGGCCAACATGATAAGAAAGAGTGCGCCATTCAAAAGTAAAAATTCAAAAGTACAAAAACATATCTACTTCAAATAAAGCTTCAAGTTTTGTAAATTCATTGGATGTTGAAGCATCCTCCCCTCAAAATCACAAAGACGATAGGACCCCAGCTTTATCCTTTCAACAACCACATAAGGACCTTCCGAGTTCAGAGCTATTTTTCCGAGGTTCTTCTCCTTTGTGTGCAAGAAAACCTTTCTCAACACCTTAACCTTCTTTAAAATATCTTCTCTTCACATTCGAATCATATCTATTTATCATAAGAGTTTGATATTGAATTACATTCAAATGAGTTCGAACTCTTTTTTCCTCAATCAGATCCAAATTCACCCTTCGAACTTCATCATTAGACCTTTCAGAATATTGAGCTATTCTAACAGATAACATTGTAGATTCTACGGGGCTGACTGCATCCATTCCATATACCAAAGCAAAATGAGTCTCCTTTGTAGTCTCTCAAGGAGTTGTTCGATAAGCCCAAAGTACCTCTTGCAAATAATTTGGCCATTTTCCTGCTGCCCCGTCAAATTCTTCTTCAAGTCATCTAATATTGTTTAGTTTGTCACTTCCACTTGTCCATTAGCTTGAGGATGAAAAGGCGTCGAAAAGCATTGCTGAATTCATTTAGAAGTGCAAAATGAAGCCATCCACCTGTTATTAAACTGAGGGCCATTGTCTGTTGTAATCCTCTGAGGAACTCTAAAAGGACAACATATGTTGTTCACAATAAATTTCATCACGTCTTTTGCTTTTGTCCCTGATAACGGTTCTGCCTCTGCCCACTTCGTAAATAATCCATCGCTAAAATTATCATTTGTCTTCCTCCATAAGCCATTGGTAAAGGTCCCACCAGATCAATCCCACATCTATCAAATGGTATTGCCTCGGATATAGACATAAGCGGTACTGCTGGTGTGTGAATAGAATTGGCAAATCTCTAACAAGTATCAGAACTTCGAAATAAATTCTTAACATCATTCATGATTGTAGGCCAATTGAACCCTGCAAGTAAAACTTGACGTGAGAGAGCTTTGAGCCGCAATGAGCTGACCCTTCACCATCGTGCAACTCTGAGAATACTTGTTGTGATTCTTGTTTGCTTAAACATCGTAATAATGGCGTGCTCAATGCCTTCTTATACAATATTCCATCTAGTACTATATATCCGCAGGCTTTACTTCTCAATTTTTTTGGCCAATTGTGAATCATATGGTAGTATTCCTTGAGTAAAAAAGCTAAGAATATCTGATCTCCGATCGCCTCGGGTTTCATCAGTCATAATAAAAAAATCCTTTATACATTCACATTGGCTAGATTGAGTAACAATTGAGTGATTTTTTTGTAGCAAAATCCAAGGATATTCTTCCTTGTAAGCAATGTTTGCTAAAGAATTAGCCACCATGTTACTCCCTCGCCCAATATATTCCACAACAACATTGTCAACCAGAAGCATTAAATTTCGAAGTTCCCAAAGATGTAAAATCAAACGATCCTTTTTTGCTTCGGAAAATCCAGATACCTGATTTGCTAACAATTTAGAATCCGTTTTCAAGCGCACTGAAGTTGCCCCATAAATTTTTGCCAATCTTAAACCTGCCAAAGCAGCTTCGTATTCAGCTTCATTGTTTGAAGCATGAAAACCAAATTTAATAGATTGAACCATTGTCTCTCCCGTTGAAGCTATTAATTGAACCCCAACACTACACCCTGAAACACTAGATCCTCCATCTGTTTGGACAACCCACCTCGAATTTCCAGGAGTATCTTATTTACTTTCTTCCTCGTTCGATCGGCTTGAATAGAATTCAAAAAAAAAAAATATGCCAATGCTTGTTCCTTTATAGTTGTTCGAGGTGTAAACAAAATGTCATATTCCCTCAAATCCATTGACCACTTGGTCATTCTCCCTCAAATAGCAGGTCATTGTAAAAAAAAATTCGAAGGGAATAAAGTTCGGACTTCAATAGTATGAGCTTGAAAATATGGACGCATCTTCCTAGCAGTAATCACCATCGCTAATGCCAATTTTTCTAATTTCATATATCTCTTTTCTCCTGCCACCAAAATTTTACTAATGTAATACACCGGCTTCAGAACTCCTGAATCTTCACTGATTAACACCCGCGCTCTAGCAAAATCCAATACTGAGATGTACAAAACTAACTTCTCCTTATTTCGAGCCTTTGATAAAATCTCTGGTGATGACAACAGATTTTTAATGTTTGTGAAAGTTGCTTCACATATCGATGTCCATTCAAATCTGCTAGGTCCTCGTAATACTTGACAGAAAGGAAAGCATTTGTCTAGAAAATCTAGAAATAAATCCATTAAGTGCTGTTAACCTTCCTGGCAGAATTTGCATTTCTTTGATAGATCGAGGATAATTCATTGTTATCAAAGCTTTCAATTGTTCATGGTCAGCTTCTATTCCTTTTTCACTGATGACAAAACCCAAAAATTTCCCCGATCGAACTCCGAAGTTGTACTTCTCAGGATTTAATTTTAACCTGATTGCCTTTAAATTCAAAAAAACTTCCTCTAAATCATCAAGATGCACATCATCCTTTGAGCTTTTTACTACCATGTCATCTATATATGCCTCCATATTTATTCCAATATGAGTAGCAAAAGATTTATTCATCAATCTCTGATAGATGGCTCCAGCATTTTTCAATCTGAAGGGCATTACCCTATAACAGTGCAGGCCCCTATCAGTTTTAAAAGTTGTGCATTATTGATTTTTTGGATCCATTTGGATTTGATTATATCCTGCAAAAGCATCTATGAAAGTTAAATTTTTTTTGCCTAAAGTAGAGTCAATCAACTGATTTATTCGAGGAACAGAAAATGGATCTTTGGGACAAGCTCTATTCAAATCTGTAAAATCCACACACATACTCTATTTCCCATTCTTCTTTTTGACCACTACCGGATTTGCTGTCCAAAAAGGATAATGTGACTCCCTTATGTGTCCGACCTTAGATAATCGATCCACTTCAGAAACAATCGCTTCTGCTTTTTTCTGAGGAAAACACTCTTCTTTTCTGAATAACCGGCATGACCTTTGGATCTATAGCCAAACTGTGACGAATTACCTCAATTGGTACTCCTGTTACATCCTCTGTCCGCCAATCGAAGACATCCAAATTTTTGGGATAAAAATCTAGCAACTGTTGACGTAGAAGCGCGGTAAAAAACATTCCAATTCGAAGTACCTTCCCTTCCGAAAAAGTAAACTCCTCAATCTCTACACTCACCGTTAAAGACACTAGGGTTTCCCTCAGATCGCTAACCCTTTCTTCCAAATCTGAGGGCACCCGTTCTAGCTGTTATTCACGCATTAAGTATCCACTACTGGATCCTCGGATCCAAAGTGCAGTGGTATAACATTTCCTCGCAACCTTCTTATCGCCTCGAATGAACCAACTCTATCTTCAACCACATATTTAAAACACGGATGAATTGTAGACACAACCCCATACATTCTTGAAAGACATGATCTTCCAAAAATAACATTATAACTTGTGGGACAGTCTACCACTACAAAAAGTACATGGAACTTTTCTTAAATGGTGAGTTTTAGAAACTCACTTCACCCTCGAATTCTCCAATAACACGAGCTGTTACACCCGTGAATCCAATAATCGTTCAATCTGATTGGGAAATCCGAGGTGGATTTGTAATTCTACCATATGTGGATTTTAAAAGGACATTAGCATAACTGCCAGTGTCAATCAGCACACGTCGAATTTTGACGCCAGCCACCTCTACTCCAATAAATACAACATATTTATGTGGTCCTGCAGTACCTCACTGATCATCTTCATCAAACAAAATGAAAGGAATATATTTCTTTCCACACAAGTGCGTAGACATTTTCCCTTCAATTTGAGTTGTCAAGTTGACAACATGCCTTTTCCTCGAACTATCCGAATTACCAGTCATCAAATCGCCTCAAAAAATGGCTAACGATTCAAAAAAACTTGCACAACTTCCGCACACGTCCGTTTTCTATGGGCTCTTCGACCGTCATCAGAAGCAATCTGTTCAGATCTTTTTCCACATACTCAGAAGAAGCATTAAAAGGCTCGGCCTGTGAATCTAAAATCATCAAATTCTCAGCTGGTGCAGCTTTCAAAGTTGATGCAACATTGTTTTTCGATGCGCTCCCTTGAGACTTCACATAAGTCATGAGCTTTCCATTTTCAATCAAAAATTGTAACTCTTTCTTCAAAGGAATGCATTCATTTGTATCATGCCCAATATCTTCATGATATCTGCAAAACTTGTTATTTCTTTCCTCAATTGGCCTACTAATTGGGGTTGGGTTCCTAAAATTTACGAAGCTCTTAGTCTTATCCTAGATTACAAAAACATTCTCTGTTAGATCAGCATAATATTCTGGTTTGACCCATTGATTTGGTCTAGGCTTGTTGTAAGTGTTAGATGGAGCGTGATTTGAATAACCACCATTCTGAGGAGGAAAATTGTTGTTCTTTTGTCTCGACTGCTGATTACCATTTCCATTTCCATTCGAAGGCTGCCCCTGATTATTGATTGTCTCTCCCAAATTCTTCGGAGTGCTGACTGGTCCACCTCGGATTCTAGTCGACTCCTCCATTTTAATTTGATCCTCAACTTGAGCTATCAAATCTCGAAAAGTTACGACTATTCTCTTCGTCGTCTTATTGGCCAGATCCCTTGGCAATAACCCTTAGCGAAAAGCTGTCATCGCCATATTTTCCTCACAGTTATCCAAACTAGCTTTGGTCAAAACAAATCTCTTTGTAGTATCCTTCAACTTTTCCCCAAGTGCCTGCTTGCACTAAATAATGGTATCACCATTTGCTCTCATCTTTTTGCTTCCCACAAAATACCTTCGAAATACAGTATAAAAATCTCTAAAATTTGAAATGGACCCCATCAGAATCCGATTGTACCACTTAAGAGCTATTCCCTTAAAAGTCTGTGAAAATGCACGACACACCAGCTGGTCATCATCTTCAAAGTTCATCATATAGTTCTCTAACTGTTCGATGTGATCATCGGAATCTTGCATCCCATCGAACTTCTCTGCCTTCGAAATGTCAAAACGCTTCGGAAGCATCATGGAACTAATTTCACTTGTCAGCAAAGAATTTCTCCACTCGACACCTTGAAAAAACTGATCATTTATTCCCATTGTAACATATAAATTTCGATCAGTTTCAACATACTGATTCAAAGTGTTTCTTTCGCACCATGTAGAACGACGAACATTATCCCTTTTAGATTTACTCTCCTATTTATGTTTCCTGGACTGATCTCTGTCTGATTCCTCTTTCAAAGAACCTCTTTATCTTTTAAAACCCGAAGCTAAGCTTTCTACCTCATCGTGACTAGAGGTCAAAACGAAGCTGAGCTTTCTACCTCCTCTGTCTGTTTCCTTCTGCTTATCTTTTTTCTCTTTGTGAGATTAATATCGCTCTTTAGGAGACACAAAACATACTTTTTTGTGCTCAGATTTAGCCTGTCGATTATAAAAGGATCCATCTGACTGAACTCCCATATCAGTCTTTTCTGTTTCTTGTCTAACCTTTAAGCTTCGCCGAGTGGATCTCTTGTTCCCTTCGTTCATACTTCTCATTTAATGCATTAATCTTCTCTCAAAGTTGGTTCATTCACGTTTCAATATCAGATTGAGTTTGGATCGGAGATGATCCATCAATTCTGTTTCCATCCCTCTGTAAATCATCTTTCAAATTTTTCATCGCCGATCGAAGCGAAAGATTGTTCTCAGGATTCATCGTATTAATTATGAACAAAGAATACAACAAGATTGTATCAAATTCGAACAGATAAAATAACTGATTTTTCTTATTCAGTCCCTAATGGAGTCGCCAATTCGATGATTTAATATTTCACCTTAGTAAATTGTTAAGAGATAAATCTAGAGAGAAAAAGTTAGAAAGTTTTTAGAGAGAGGAAGTTCAAGTACAAATGAGTTCAATAGAAAACGTGTTCAACCCCTTTATTAGAGTAGCCTTTCCCTTTATATATAGGATCCAAGACTTAGTCGTAAACTGAAATCTGTTACAAACGAGGAATAATTGTTGTTTAGTCCTTAACAATTATACATAATGACAAATACTTTCCAAAAATTACATCGATTACAATTTAAGGACAAAACTTACATTACTTATAATTAAATCCTTAAATTTACAATATTTACAACTCAGTCCTCAAAATCCTACTTTCATACCAATTAGTGGTAATGATTATGTGGAAACAAAACAAGTAATCCAAAGGACATAACTCCTATAATAAAGAATGAAGATAAGATAAAATAACATAAACATACTTAAGCTATAATAATTGTTGAATATGATCGTGAGGAGGACCACTCAGTTGTTCACTATGATTCTACAAAAGATAACATAATCAGTAAAAAATGACCAGACAAGGAATATTAGTGATTCTGAAATTATTGAGGTTTTTCAGACAGTAGAGATTGCAGCTATGTTTATTAATTAATAGAGATTCAAACTCATCACTTTTACAGATATATTAACCCATACAGACAACTAATGGAAGTTTACCAATCTCTCTTAGTCATAACACACAATAAATAAGCAATGATTTTAAAAAAGTGTTAAGCAAAAGATTGAGGGAAAAAAATCAAGAACTTTAAAGGCCCAATCTCAATCAAGGTTATGGAGTTTAAAGGGTCTGGAAAACCCTTTAAAATATTTATTATCCATTCTCAGTTAGAATATTGTGGGTTTGGGAAATAAAGCAATCCTCAGAAGGTTTAAATATATCAAATACTCTGAAAAGATGGCCTTCGTGGCATTACAGGAGCCTATGATCTCTCAAGAAAATCTAGACACGATATCTTAGAAAACTTGGCTTTTAAGATTTCTTTGGGAATCTAATTAATAAAATTTAGGTCTTATGGAAATATCAGTTTACAGTTGAAGTCTTAGAAAACCAAGAGCAATTAATCCACTTTAATGTCATATATAATACTCTTGAAAAAAGACTTTAAAGTCATTATTCAGTTTGCAAAATGCAGTAAAGTGCAAATGACAGCACTTTGGGACATCCCTAGAAGATATTCTAAAAAATAGTTGGTTTTAGGAGATTTTAATGTAATTTTGAAACTTTCAAGAACAACTGTATTGTATAATACTTTGTTTAAGAAGCATTTATGATTTCAATAATGTTTTATTAGACTATCACTTAGAAGACGCATGTTACACGGGCTCTAAGTTCACTTGGAAGAATAACAGGAAGTAGAACCGGCTGGATAGGATAAAATTATCTTTAACTCTCACTTGATGAACTAATTTGACAACACGATGCTAGGATCTATTCTGATCATACTCCTTTGAGTATCTCTATCTCATATGTCTAAGATAAAGTCAAGACTTCATTTAAGTTCTTTAACATGTGGACAATGCACAATGATTTCCTAAATCCCGTGGAATTGAACTGGAAAGAGGAAATAATTGGTCATCCCATTCAAGATTTTTGGAATAAACTAAAAAACTGAAAACTAAACTCAAGTGTTGGAATAAGGAGGTCTTTGGTAATGTATTTGATGCTATAAAGAAATTTAAAGAGAAGTCAAATTCAGAGAAATATGTTTTGAAAACATTAAAAGTTCCAAAGATAAAGCTCTCCTACACAATGCTCAGGAAATTCACTTTTGGGAGCAAAGAGCTACATAAATTGGTTAAAAGATAGGAATAAGAACTCTACTTGGTTTCACAATTTTGTTAAGAAAAGAAAAACAAAAATAAAATTAATCGAATCATAAGTGGTAACTCATGGATAAATGATCAAATAACTCTTGGAAAGTCTGCAAAAGATTACCTCAAACAACTTTGAACTAACCTTCATAATATAAAAAATTGAAAAAACTTCCAGCTATATACCTAGTCTAATCACAATTAAAAACAATACTATGTTAATGTCTTTCCCAATACAAGAGAATATTCATGATATTGTCAAGTCTTCAAATGTCAATTGTGCAGCATGAAGTACGTTTGAACATAATAAGATTGGAAGAGTTTCAAACAACATACTCATGCAAACTATGGTTTACATTTTGAGAGAAAAAGACATTATGGGCTAAATACATGCTATGTGTTTACTGTCCTAATAAGCACCTTATCTTGGTCCAAGCAAGAAATATAGGATAAAAAACATGGAAAATATTTATGAACATTAAATATTTAATAGAAAGCTTCATATATTAAAAGGTTGGTAAATAAAATATTGATTTCCAGATTGAGAGATGGTGTGATCCCCATCCTTTTATCCAATTCTACTAGAAAAAAAATAAATCTTGGTATAATATAGACAAGATCTAGAATTACTGATTGGATTGGAAATGGAATTTAGAAAAACTAAAGATCATGGTGCTTCCGTTAGATATAAAAAAAATAAGGAAAATTATCCTTAATAATTCAGTCGAAGATATTATCAAATGGTCTACTTCTCCTCTAGGAAACTATAACAAATGATACCTGGAACTCTATAAGACTTAAAAGCAATAAATCTAATTTATTTAGAATAATATGGAACTCTATTACACAAAAAGTGCTCATTTATCCTATGGATAATTCTTTCTAATTGGCTTCCAATGGATAACATTCTTTAAATAAAAAACTTCACTACGATATCGAAATGCCAATTTTGTGAGAATAATGAATCTATTCACCACTTATTTGTTTAATGTAAAATATCATGGGATGTTTAGAGTCATTATGTCGGGTTATTTTGCATTATATTAAGAAAATATATGAATATTCCTCATATAATCAGAAGTTGGTTTCGATCTTCTAAAATGATATTCACATAAGAACTATACTACTTCCAGTCATTTGTTGATTTATTTGGTCTTCAAAAAACAAAAGCAAACGTCAAGAGCAAAATATCAATTGAAGTTCAATGTTGAAGCATATAAACTATTTTTTACAAGCATGAATTGTGCAAACTTATTAATAAGATCTCATTGGAGCTATGAATCAAATTATGCAATAGTTTTGGGCTACAAGCATTATTTAAGTAAACCACAGCTGATTTTTTTTCTCTCAAATGGATTCTTCCTAAAGGAAATATATACAAACTAAATACTTGACAATGCGTGTTGTATTTCTAGTGGCCTCATTAGAGATAATCGGTGATATAATAGCTGTATTTGGAAGACTATATAGCAAACAACTACCTATTGTTGCTAAATGCAGGGATTTGCCTGATAAGCTACGAGTTTGTAAAGAAAAATGCACAAATTTATTGGATATGAAGACAGACTCAAGATTACTTGTTGAAATGATTTTAATAAGGGAAGGCCCCATGGTATATGACTTCTATCATAAATTGCTACAAAAAGTTAATCACATCTAAAATGACAACAAATCACATATTTAGAGAACAAAACATGGCAGGGGATTAGATTACTAACATGACTATGAAAAAAAAAAGACTTCAATCAAACTCAAGTTTCTAGTTCTTTAATGGCTATCACTTTGTTAGAAAGTTTGAAAATTGGTTACCTAAGACTCGATGATAATGATTGACAACTAATCAACAAAAATTGGACATCATAGATATTATTTGTGAAAATCAATCTAAGCTACTTCTTTTTTGTTCTATTTCTGATTTTCTCTCTTCAATCTTCTTCTTCAAATCTTTTTAATTCAATCTAACATTTCTTACCAACTTTAAAGCCTGACTTCTATGTGCTCTGTAAAATATTGTTTTTTGCAAGATAAGGTTATCCACAAAATTTCACAACTAGTATGAGCATAACAAGCACTAGATGAAGATTTGATTGATGATATATAAGAATTCATCATCAATTAAAAACAAAAAATTTAAAAATTTTCGTAAAAATAAAACTATACAAATCTAAGCTTTGATTTGTCAAAATCCATAAAAAAAAAAAAGCTATTACCACAACACATATGACTTTGTATAGAAATGAAGTCCCTTTAACTTAGCTTGTGGAAATTAGGGGAGCAGGCTACTAACATCAATTAACTGAGCTTGTCGAAATCAGAGTAGCACAGCTACTAAAATCAATTAAAACAATTACTGCCACCGATTAGTGAAATTTTAGTCTCTACAAAAACGTAGAATTCAAACTTTGAGTTCAAACTTTTTTGAGCTTATAAATTTTGTAATTATTTTAAAATTTAATAAAAATTCAGTTTTATAAAATGCATCTTAAAAAATAATCCTATTAATAATTTTATCAAAAGCGAATCAAATAAACATTTGACGATATGACTGAAATCAAATCCAAATATGTTACCATGTTTCATATTAATTGTTATAAACACCATTACAACTATACTTCTAAATTTGTATAGATTTTTATTTGTAGGTTCTATGGGTTTTATAGCAATATCTTTAATAATAATAAGTAGGCATGGTCCGGACCTGCTAGGATTTTGATTTTATCCGAACCAGATTCATCTTGAAATTTTGATATGATTGCAATTCGGAAAACGTTTTATATTTTCAACAAGAACTGATTAAATTTCAACCAATGCCTTGGTCCCCAGGCAACTATAAAATGCCATTATTTAGAGTAGTAAAGATGCTTGTAAATAGAATCAAGAGTTTTCCAACTAACTTTGTTGTTGAGTAGGTCGGTCTTACGTTCATCAGATATAATTAGACATATTACATATGTATATTTCATTCCATCTGCAAAACATCTTAGTTTTGTACATTTAATTTTTGATCTCTTTGTTTTATTTATTTATTTTATATATATATAAGCTCGTAAAATTTTAGATTAAAATATATTAAAGTTAGCTTCGATTGCATATTACAGATGAGAGTACGCTGACTTAGAATATTTAATGTTATGCAGTTTAAGTTTCTAATTATAATTCGAGAAAATATATGGTATTTAAATAGTGCTTTGTTAGTTAAAAGTGACTGAGTGAGCTTTTGGACATTTTTTCTCGTAAAAAAGCTTTTGGCCCTCATTATAAAGAAATAAATTTATTCCAAGTGGACGTACCAATCGTCTTCGTCTGAATCAAATACCCCACAGCCATGAATGACTTTCAATAATTCTGATGGAGTCGACAAATACCAATAATTAGAAAACGTGCGCAATATATAAAAATTATTTCTTCAACTAAATAGGTTGGTAAGTAGTTCTCGAATTATATACTTATGGATTTAATTTATTTTCTTACTATGTTTCGCTTTTCTATCTTTAAATGTATAACGTTAGTTTCGAACAATAACTCGTTTATCGACTGTCAATTTCAATAATAGTTAGGTTATAAATTTTTTAAAAAATTGTTATAATTTTTGGATTATTCAGTTGGATAAAAATAATTTTATACTGATTAGAGTAAAACTGTTATTTTCGTATTACCAATAGTATATTGATTTTCTGTTAATATTCAAATATAGTGAATGTTAAAATCGATTAGTCGCCCCCAAGGGGGTAGCCGAGTTGGTTGAGTATCGCATTTTTATGACCAAAAGGTCATGAGTTCGAGTCCCAGATTTGCAGAGATTAAGTTTATCCAAACTAAATAGTCCAAAAATTATTACAGGATTTTGAAAAATCCAAAAACTATTTATCACTAAAATTTATAGTCGAATGACGAGTAACTATCTATCCACGCTTGCGACATTATATCTCTTTTTATATTTAAAAAAAATTTGATCACATCCACTAGATTATTATCCGACAACTCTCGTTACAAATATCATCTGTATAATTGAGATGAGTATTTGATTTTAAATTTTTCTTTTATATATATATATATATATATATAATAAAAATATAAAAGTACACGAATATTTATTAAATATTTCAAATATCATTATTATCGGTTTAATATCCATTTTATTTTATATATTTAACTCAACCGAATATAATTTTTAAGTATTAATGCTTCATCTAGAATTAAATAATCACTTATTATATTTTCAATCTTTTTTAAAGTTTGCATGCTTTTTCTAAATGCATTAACCGTATTGTATTTTAAATCAAATAAAACTAGATCTATTTATGATATATTTTTTTATTTATTTTTTTGCCAGACCCATTGATGATAAAGATGCAAGAGCAGACGCGACATTATTAAATCATGCGGTACGAGACATGATAAATTTGAGAGACGAGACACTATTAAATCATGTGAAACTAGACATGATAAATTTTAGAGACCAATTATTATTAAATCATGGGAGACGAGACATAATAAAGTTGAGAGACCACGTATTATTAAGAGAAAACTACGTATAAATACACATTCAACTATCTCATTACCACCTAATACCCAAAACTGCATACTACCAATGGATACCTCCAACACCTTGAAAAGCCACAATTAACCCTATTTCTTTCTTTGAACCAAATTTCTCTTTCTTACTTTTACTTTTATCTTTATTTTAAAAGTATGTATCTTTCAAACTGTGGTTGATTTTCCAAAGAAGCAACATGATTGATTTTTCAAAGAAATCGCATGTTTAATTTTTCAAAGAACTCAAACGATTGATTTTCTGAAAAAAAAACTCGCATGTTTAATTTTTCAAAGAATTTACATGTTTGATTGTCCAAAGAAGTATCATGGTTGATTTTTCAAAGAACTCGCATGTTATTTGTCATTTTTTATAATATAATATCATCAATGGATCTAATTTTATTTGTTCTAAAAAACAAAGTTGATGGTACTTTCAGATTTTTTTCCGAGCTTTGGTTTGAAAGATATGAACTTTTTAAAAAGTAAAATAATAAAAAAGTAAGAAAGATAAATTTTGGTTCAAGAATTAGAAGTGACTCTGTGGCTAGTGATAAGTTATGTGTATTTGAAATATTATTAAAGAACTATGCATTGAATGAGAGTTATTTAGTTGAGATGAGTTTTAAGTAAGAATAAATGATAGTTATGGTATTAGGTGAAAGTGTAGTTCGGGAATAAGTACATTTGATGCCATTATTAAATCATGTTAGACGAGACATGATAGGAATCGATGGATGCGAAATGAGAGTTAATGGATCTCACGAAAAAAAATTCAAAAAACATAATCTATAATCTAATTTTGTTGATTTAAAAAAAAATAATGCGAATGATACTTTCAAACAAAATTTATGAAATACGATTTGAAAGATATATATTCTAAAAAATATATATAAAAAATAATGTTTGGTTAAGAAAAATAAATAATTTCTTACTTTGATCTACAATTTTTTATAATTCACCAATTTGGGGTATTACATTCATAGCGATAGTAAGCTCCCCTAAATATGTATAGATAGTTCATTTAAATAATTAAAATATAAATTCAATTTAATTTTCATATAAAATTCAAATATATTAAACATCTACAAATCATAAAACTAATGTATGGCTCCACAGATATTAATTTATAACTTGTCCAAATTCAAATAATTGCGACGTTATGACATGTACAAGACAATTTACAGCTCCTCAAGCAACCACTGAGAACTAAGATCTTCTATAAAACGACGCATAGCTAGCTGTTATACTCAAACCGAAACCAAGCTTTCTTTTCTACAAAAATGGCGACTATTCACTATGTAATCGCCACCTTAACGATTATAAGCTCCATCGTAACCACTTCTGGTCAAATCTTGTTTTCATTCGGCGACTCTAACAACGATGCAGGAAACAAACAGTATCTAACTACCGAGACTGTCTCAGCCACCACTTGGCCATACGGGAAATCAATTGATCTTCCGTCCGGAAGGTGGTCCGACGGAAAGATCGTTCCTGATTTACTCGGTAAAATAACTTAAGTTAAATTTATCTGGAAAATTAATGAAAATGTATAGTTGAAATAGATCCTCTATAAAAACTCTAAAACTTGTTATAAATTCAATTATGCAGCTGAATTTTTAGGCGTCACTACCGGAATTCATCCCATTCTTAACACTAAAGCGAATTTCTCGGGCGGAGCTTGTTTTGCTGTATCTGATGCAACTATTCTTGGTTCCCCTGCCGAAACTGTAACAAACACAACCGATTTTATTGATTTACCTCTTCAATTATGTAACAACGTTTTCGTTTATATGATTTGTTTGTATATTTCCAGTGGACTTTGAGCCAACAAGTCCAGAGATTTATACAAAGCAAAGGAAACTGGACAGAGAAACAGATCTCCTCAGCTGTTTTCTTGTTCTACATCGGTGCTAATGATTACTTGGCTTACGCTAAACAAAGCAAGTTCGCTCTTAACGTTGAAGCAACCGATGTCGTTTCCCAAGTCATTGGTGGACTTAAAGACTCGCTTGTGGTAAGTCTGTCCGATCTTCAATTCCAGTGACTTCATTTTCAAAATACAAAACCTATTTCACTAGATTTCTAAAGTATGAGTAAACTATTAAAGTATCTGTTTTGGAATTGTTGTTGCTATATCATCTGCTTTGAAATTTGTTTAGGCGCTGTACCAAGCTGGAGCTAGGAAATTCTCAATGCAGAATTTAGCACCACTCGGTTGTTTACCGATCGTAAAGCAAGATTTCAAAACCGGAGAAAGTTGCTATCAGACACTAAATGATTTAGCTGTGGCACACAATGCAAAACTCACAACAACTGTGCAACAGTTAGCGGTAGACTATCCGGCATTTACCTACAACGTTTACGACTACTATAGTTCCATCATGCGCAGACTTGGTGACGGATTCCACTACAGTAAGCAATAAAATCTCAATATCATCATATTCATATTGAAAACGAGAGAGTAGTTTCTAAGTATATAATAGCTTGATTTTAACTGATGTGGTGTTTGATTGTCTTGTTCGAAGGATACTTGAACACAAAAGAGGCGTGCTGTGGAATCGGTTCTCACAACGCATTTGGATGTGGATATAAGAACGTTCATTCGAACCTCTGTACATACCAACGAGGATATTTGTTTTACGATGGAAGACACAATGCCGAGAAATCAAACGAAGCTGTGGCTCATTTGATGTTTAGTGCAGGTCAAACAGTTGTTAGGCCTATGAACGTTAGGGAATTATGGGTTTACCCCCCGGGTATGTCCATGCTTGAAACTTAATCAAGGAAAAAGCAATACAGAACTTGTATGTTTAATTTTAAGCTTTCCTATAGAAGCGAGCTTAAACTGTTGCGTTTTTATGGTTAAGGGTATGAGGTTCCTATAGCCACAAGTGTTTGCTTGTAATCTGCCCTATATTAAATAAAAGGACCGGCTAAAAGGAGCTTAAAATTATTACGCTTAGTGGTGCAAAAAATAATTAAAATTATTTAAATAACTATCATTTGCAATAAAAAAATATATTTGTACGAAAATGGTAAATTACTCACTGATATTTTTACCATGGAAAAACCACAAATAATCGTATTTTTAACTAATTTGTTTTTAACTATAGTTTTGAATTTTTTTTGAAAACATTATCGATTTTGTTGTTTTAAGACGAACAAATCTAGATTCATTGATGATATTTTTTTTAAATTTTTATTTTACTTTTTTTGTTACTAACATGCAAAACTAAGTAATAATCAAATATCTGAGACCATACATAAAATAAATGCCCAAACATAAATAAATATGCAAGACCAGACATAAATAAACATACGAAACATGTACTACTTGATAATAAAGATACGAGATCAGGGTTACTGGGTCTGGATCTTATGGGAAAAAAATCCTCAATTGATATAGTTTTGTTCGTCTTCAAAAAACAATGTGTGGTCTCTCATGATTTATTATACCTCGTCTTGCATGATTTAGTAATATCTGGTCTTTCAATTTTATTATGCTTGGTGTCGCATGATTTATTATGTATGGTCTCGTATATTTTTTTTTATTTCTCCTCTTGCATTGATTATGTCTAGTCTCGTATGTTATTTATATCTAGTCTCGCATGTTTTTTATACATGGACTCGCATGTTTTTAATGTATGGTCTCGCATGTTTATTTATCTCTGGTCTCACATGTTTCCGACGAAAAACAAAATCAAAAATAAAAATATATCATCAATTGAGCTAGTTTTGTTCGTCTTAGATGATACTTTCAGATTTGAAATATACGAACCTTTAAAAAATAAAAAAATAACTAAGTAAAAGAAAATTTGGTTCAAAAATGAGAAGTGGTTATTGATGAGGGAAGGATCATCGTCTCACAAGGTCGAACAGAGGAAAATGGAAGAAGATGGACATAAGCCCTAAATAGGCAAACAATGAAGTAAGAAAGTGTATCGAAAAGATTTCAGACCAACCAAAGTGCTGGATCTGGGGGTAAGCTAAGAAGTACAAGGACACCGAGCAGAGCAGTACAAGGACACCAAGTAGAGCAGGACACCACAACTAGAGACCAACCCACATGATCGAGAACAAATATCGCGACAGAATAGAGCTCCTTCATTATAAGCATAACAAGCGCAAAATGACAAGGTCCACCAGTAAGTGTCGAGCAAAGCAGAGCTCTGCAGTAGAGTATGGATCCTCTATGGAAAATGACTCATGAACAGGTCGAGGTAACTCATAGAGTTAAACTTCATTGCTGAGCAGAGCTACTTCATAGCGGAGCTCAGATTAGTAGCCCGACCAGTGGCGAGCAGAGCTGGCCCAACTGAGCTGAAGCGATTAGAACGGAAAGCGTAATTAAAAAAAGTCAATTCAAACTTAGGAGGATTAATGAGTCAACAGCCATTAAAGATAGAAGACCAGATTGATTGTCGTAAATCTAAGACTAACACCATAAATGATGGTCTAACCATTGAATAAATGAGGAAAATGTGTAAAATGGGAGTTAACCCTAAAAGTGTTGTACCTTCTTCTAGAAAAGAAAAAACTAAATACAAATAAAAACCCATTTTCTTGTCATAATTTGTTATATCGTAACAAAGTGGGGGGAATTCCAAGAACTGAAATCACGGTTATGACAAGGTCATGGGTAGAAAAAGATTCGCAGGAACCAATGGAAGCAGCAAACCGAATGAGGTAGTAATTGACCCACCCGTGAATGGGATTGATCAACTCCCCACTGTGCATGTAGCTGTCGATAGGTCGGTCGTGGTGACTCCAGTGGAATCTATTCTCCCAACGGGACCAGAACTTGCTCCACATGTTCGTGAGACGGCTCTGAACCCAGCTTTGGATGATGTCAAAATCGAGGACGCCATGACCGAAACGGTAATTCAGCGACTCGAGCAGCAGTTTCGAATACATGCAACACGAACAACTCAAGGTAGCGTGTGAGCGCGACGCTAGGGAGCAGGCTATGCACACGAGTATCGCCGATTTGAACGACACAGTGAAAGCATTCAAAGCTAAAGCTCTGGCCACGATCCATACGCATCACCGAGGTAGAACGGATGATGATCACTCTAACCGCAGGGATCGGTATTCCAAGTGTGAGGTCAAAGCTAGGGCGAGGGTGAAAGCAGAACTAAAAGACATTCAAAGGAGCTCATCCATCACTAATAGGGGGAACGACAGCTGCCAAAAAATACAAAGGAGGTCAAGGTCCTTCAGTACAATCAAGTGTAGCCTAAACTTTCAACGTACATCTTGAAGGAATCACCATTTACTGAAAAGATCCGTGAAGTACAAATCGCTCACAAATTCGACCCTTTTAGAATGGAGGCTTATGGCAAAACAAGAGATCCAGAACGACATTTGGAGCACTTCTGCAACAAGATGATGGCCTATAATCCCGACGACGCCATGCTCTGCCGAGAATTGTCCATGATTCTCAAAGGTAAAGCGATGGATTGGTTTAGTAGCTTGCCTAAAGCGTCGATTCATGACTTTGCAGGTTTGTGGCGCACCTTTAGAGAAAGATTTGTAGGAAATAAGAAGTTAAGGCGAGAACGCGATTCTATAATGGACTTTTATCACAAGAAATTTGAAACTCTAAAAAATTATATTCGGCGCTTTGTCGACTGCATGAATGGCCTACCTGATCTGGATGAAAACATGGTTGTGGCCTCGCTTAAGAATAGTTTAGATCGACGAGGAGAGCTCTTCGTTGACCTGATTCGTTTCCCAACTGAAAATATGGGGGACCTATTAGCTCGGGCCGATACGTTTATATCCGTAGATGATACCGGAAAGGGTGACTCTCCCAAAAGAGATGTTTATGAACCTGAAGAGGGGTAGAAGGACCGCAAATGGGCGGAAGAAGGTCTTCAGCGGGATCATTCGCGAAGAGCCACTCACTCGGATAACCCCTCTCGGGTTTCACTCCATTAACCGAATCGATTTCAGTGATTTATGACCAAACAAAGGGAAGAACAAGGTATCATCCTCCTAAGGTGATGAGTGCAACCAGTTATAAGCGTTCTAACAGATATTTCTGTGCCAATCACAATGATCACGGCCATCGTACCAACGAATGTTGGCACCTGAAGGAAGAATTTCAGAGATTGATCGACAGTGGGGAGCTCCTCGAATTTATAAAGTGACAAAATCACTCTCGCTGGACATAACACTGAGAGGGAATTGGGCAAATACAAGAGGACAAGCCAGATGAAAACAAAGGTACCCATAAGGGCAAGCAGCAATGGTTTTTCACCATCATGGGAGGATTTTTAAATCTAACTGAGCAAGAGAAAAGGGCAAACGGCGACGAGCTTACCCTGGCGACCACTAAGATACGATCCGAGGTAGCCAGTAACACAACACCGTCAGTACCAACATTGTTCACCATCGTTGGGGAGGACTCAGGTTTGCTAACAACACCAATTCCAAGAAACGAGTTCGGATTGATCATGAGGTTTAGACGGTCGAAGATTCCCTCTACTATAATTACCCTGATCACGTTGCCGACCTAGTCTTTAATGGTGATGATCTAAGAGGGGTCAGCACGCCGAACAAAGACGACTTGACGGTCAACCTGGATATCGGTAGAGTATTGGTAACACAGGTACTAATCGACGAATGAATTTCTGCAAATATTATATTCAAATCCAGCTATGACCTAATGAAAGAGGTGCCACCATACAATACGACCCGGAGGACCCTCGTGGGGTATGAGAGGAAAGCCTCGCAATGCGTAGGTAAAGTCGAGCTACTTGTCACGGTTGGGCACGATGCGATTAAAAAGAGATGGATACTCTGTTCCTGATTTCGAACGCCCCAAACCCTTACCATGCCATAATTGGTCGCCCATGGCTGCACAAAATAGAAGCAATGGCTTGCCCATTCAGACAATGCATCAAATATCCGGTCGACAACGTGGTAGGAGTTATCCGAGATAGCCAACGTACAACCCGAACCTACTACGTCGTCTTCACAATCTCCCTTAAATAGCAATTACAGATCGGGGGGAGGTTCTAGAGAACCCCATGCAGGTACCTCCCCAAGGAGACCCCTTCGACGACCCAAGGAAGACAAATACTTCTGGAATAGCCCAATCTGATTCCACCGAGGAGGAAATTACGGAGGGCTATCGCCTCCGATTTGGTAAGAACTTGGATTTTAGTCTCTACTTGAGTTATTATACAGAAATCTAGATATTGTTTCTTGGGATGCTCGGGATGTGTCTAAGGTTGATCCTTCGGTCATTTACCATGACGTGGCCATCGACCCACTCGCCAAAACAATACGACAAAAACATCACTCATTCTCCCTCGAAAAGAAAGAGGCTATCGACATAATGGTCGAAACGTTGTTACGCCTAGGTGATATACGATGTGCTCGCTACCCAATATGGATAGTTAACCCTGTACTGGTTAAAAAGAAGTGAGGTTAGTAGTGGATGTGTGTGTATTTCATAGATTTAAATCAGGCTTGCCCGAAAGACGTTTTTCCTCTTCCACGCATCGACCAACTGGTAGATTTAGCCTCTGGTTGCGAATTTTACTCCTTCATAGACGCATATTCTAGTTACAATAAAATTTGCCTCAACCCGTCAGACGAAGAGCATACCACCTATCAGACTGAATGCGATCTATATTATTATACAGTCATGCCACGTGGCCTTAAAAATGATGGTTCCACATATCAAAGACGTGTCAAACACATCTTTCAAAATTACCTCGGTAAGCATATGGAGGCATACATCGACGACATATTGGTCAAAACACACTCTCTAGAGACCCATTTAGAGGTACTCGAAAAGATATTCATTGTATTGCGACAAAAAAATCAGAAGCTCAACACGATCAAATGCTCTTTTGGGCCAAGGAGTGACAACTTCCTTAGTTACGTTGGCGCCCCCTCCAACATCAAAGAAGTCCAATTTTTGATGGGTCGTTTAGCGGCGCTATCCGAATTTATCTCCCGGACATCGGATAAGATTCACCCGTTCTTCTAAATCCTCCAAGGTGCTATGAAATGCGCATGGACGCCGGCTTTTGACGAAGCCTTCGAGACTTTAAAGCGATATTTTACATTCTCGGACATACTTTCCACACCTATGACTATTAAACCTATTTTTTATCTACTTATATTTCTCATCTTGTGTCGTTAGCGCAGTTTTAATTAGGGTACCTGAAGGTGTGCAACGCCCGATATATTACGCCAGTAAAACTTTAGTGGACGCCAAAACCCATTAACTTAATCTGGAAAATTTGCGCTAGTCTTGGTGGTAGCTGCGCGCCGGATGCACCCCTATTTCCAAGGCCACACGATAATTGTCCGAATATCATTCCCACTAAAAGATGTACTCCAAAAACCAAACACTTCGGGGCGCTTGACAAAATTAAGCATCGAGCTAGGCGAGCACGATATCGAGTTCGAACCCCGTTACCCTATTAAAGGACAAGTTGTAGTGGATTTCATCACCAAATTTTACTCACCACGTCTTGAGCCATTGCATGCCAATATCGAGGGTAACGTTGAATAATCAGCATAGACCATTGAGGCTGATGGTGCCTCCTGCACATCTGTTGGAAGGGTATGTATTATTTTGAAGACTTCAACCGGGGAAGACATCAGACAGACGATCAAATTTAACTTCCTAGTAATAAATAGTATAGCCAAATATGAGGTTGTCCTTTGTGGGATGAAATTAGCATTAATATATGGTACTAGCAGTTTGCGGATCCGCTCAGATTCTCAGTTAGTGGTGAATTAAGCTACAAGTTCGTACGATGCTAAGAATACTGATATCCTTGACTATCTAGCTACTCTAAAAGCACTTGAGTCAGAGTTCACCCAAGTAATCTATGAGCAGGTACCTCGGTCAGAAAATTCGAATGTCGATGCACTCGCCAAAATGGCGGCACCTAGGAGAACACCCACTCATTTTATTACAGCAGTTACCTGCAACTGAAACTGTGCACCCACGCAACAAGATCTGCATCATAACCCCATCGACAGACTGGCGTAAACCACACCTCTACTATCTTAAGTCAGGTGTTCTACCTAGTGAAAAGTTTGTCGCGTGCGCCCTTCAGTTAAACACAACACGTTATTATGTACTGGACGAAGTCTTGTACAAAAAGAGTTCAACTTAACCTCTTCTTCGTAGTGTGAGCTCAGCTGAGGCTGTGTCAATTCTGGAAGAGCTACACTTAAGGGAGCCTGGAGTCTGGAGCCTGGAGCCTATTGTGGGTATCGTAGTCTAATCCATCGCTTCTTAGTACCTAGTTACTACTGGCCAGCTTTGGCAGCCGATGCGGAAACATTGGTCCAACGGTGTAACAAATGTCAGCGATTTGCAAACTCTAACCATTTACCAAATGAGCCGATGCGGATAGTTCATGTCCCTTTCCCTTTTGATAAGTGGGGCATCGACCTCGTAGGACCGCTCCCAGTGGCGACGGGAAAATGATAATTTTTTTGTAGTGGTTGTTGATTATTTTACCAAGTCGGTAGAGGCCAAAGGTCTTTTAAGAAATAAGGCGGCCGACATCTGCGATTTCTTGCTCGAGAAAATACTATCTCGTTTTGGCATACCTCACATCCTTGCGATAGATAATGAGCTGCAGTTCCAGAATCGCGTGCTGACCATATTCTATAAACGTTTCTCCATCACCCAACACTTCTCCACGCCCTATTACCCCCATGTGAATGGGCATGTGGAAGTTACAAATTGTACCATTTTGGAGGGCCTCAAGAAGAAATTGGAGGGGGCCAAAGACAAATGGCTAGATAAAGCTACCTGAAGTACTATGGGCATACCAGACAACATCGCGAGCTACCGCAGGTGAAACCCTATTCTCCTTGGTTTATGGCAGTAAAGTATTCGTCTTAGCCGAAATAATCATCCCAGTCACCGAATCAGTAATTATGAGGAAAAGAGTAATACTTCATCTCGGGCGATTGACATCGACCTCATTGAAGAGCGGCGCGACCAAGCTCAGGTTCGAGCAGAGTACTACTGAAGCCTGATGAAGGGGCGCTTCAACACACAACTGAAACCTCGTACATTCCAAGTGGGAGACAAAATGATGAAAAATGTATTTTTGGGAGCATGCAACAAAGCGTGAGGAAAATTAAGACCCAACTGGGAATGACTGTTTACTAGCATGAGCAACACTTTGAAGCATCCATGGAATATTCTTCATCTAAAGTTATATAGTCACAATATGTAATCATTTCGATTCTCTCTTTTAACGAGGCATCAACCTACTTATTTTTTTTTATCAATAATATATTCTTATTTTCGCCAATGTGTGTGGTTTTCCTTATCATACATCTTTACCCTAGCGAAAAAAAGTCCTTGTCCACACCTACGGGCTATGCAAAAGCTAAGTGATACGCCCAAGGTCTAGATAGTGCGAACTGACTAAGTGCAAAGCCCTCTCGGGGACACACAATAGGGTTTACCATGACCTCGCCGCGAATAGACTACAAGTCACGCCTACGGGCTACGCAAAGTAATTTCATCTTGGATCAAGCTTTTGACAAGGCGATGCAATAGGGTCCGCCCAAAATCTCCGTAAAAGGGATCTAATGGACTTACGCAAAGAATGTATGAACGTTCGACCGGGTAAAGAATTTTACCCTGATCCACACAGTTAAATCACTTACGTTTTCTACAAGGGTACTTCCATAAAACCATAATTTTTTTATTTCTACCAAGTCATAAAACACAAAAGTTTTGATTATAAATTGACAGCACGTGCCTTACTGTTTGTTCATCCCAATGTCGTTTACACAAATTACATATCCATGCCCACATGCACATCATCAATCACATCTCCCACGGGATGAGCGATCAGTGCTACATTTCCTTCCAAACGAGTTGCAAAAGAATGAAGCATCCCAACCTCCACGCATTGCTGATCTCCAGCTGCCATTTTTCAAAGGAGCCAAATTTCATCCCTGGGTTCAATTTTATCAGCTCGTGTATATCCTACCGCACCTTCTACGACACCGTGGTCATATCTACCTCCATAACTTGGACATCTCACTCGTCTAAGTCAACCACTGCTTTCTTTTGTAGTTTCTCCCGCTCGCGCACTATGTTGGCGTTGAGCTCCCCTAGCGCAACACTCAACCGTTTGTTCTCCAAATCTAGAACAACAATATGTTCCACCTGATATTCCACTTTTTTCGCTTGAGCGACATTTTGGGCCAGTAGCGTGTTGCTCTATGTCATTATCATGTCATTACTCTTTTCCAAATCATTGTTTTGAGAAAGAAGCGTGGCAAAAGCGAATTGTTTACACGCCGACTCTCTCGCTCTCAATAAATTATGCACTCATGACAGCTGTTAGCATAAGCCCTCATTCTCCTCCAAAGCTTTGTCCTTCCTCACTTTGGTAGTGCCATATGCATTCTTGAACCGTGCTAGCTTGGTCGTTATCCCCTTTACTGACCAAAAAAATATGGGCTCCGACCTCCACTTCTCAATGACAGCGTAATCTGCCTTGGACATCCTCCGATTCGACAATACCACTGAGTTATGGTGCATAGGCACAACCAAAAAAGCAAACATCGAGTCGGTTTATTCACCTAGCAATTTTACATACAAGAAATACTTATCTCACCACACGTACCTCAATGGCTAACTTCACTTGCCTTTGCAGAATCTCGCTCATCGAAAAATGGTCATAAAATGAGAGCTTTGGAAGACGTTTCAGTTGCTCGAACATAAACATGGAGGGCGGTGGCATCACGACGCTGGGAGGCAGGAACTCTACTGTGGAGGGCCCTTCCTTCAACATCTCTGCCTCTTTTCTTTTCCATGACGGCAAGTCTGGGATCACCACATTAACAGTAGCCGAGTCGGGCCCTAACTCTTACACTACTGAGCTCGATGGGCATTTTTTCTATCTCATCTAGGATATTTTTCTTTGTTTTCCGTGCATCTTTCTCTAACTCTTTGTTTAAGGGCACCCTGGCACGACCATCATCCAAAACTATCACTTCATGAACCTTAACGGGTTCTTTTTCGGTATTTGGCACCAGAGTTATTTCTTCCTGGCCCCCCTTCCCGCGGGCACCATCAATCTCATCGTGATCTACCATCTGTAACTTCTGAGCTGATAGTGGCACTGCATCAACTACTACTCGTGTTTTTTTTCTATAAAAGAGTCACATGCTCCTCCACATCTTCCTCATCATCTCAAACCAACCTCGTTCAATCTTTCTCTACTTCAAGTAAGGAAGAAGCGTCATCCTTCACTCCTTGGCTTACCTCCCCCATTTCACGAGCTCCAGTCGATTCATTTTCATTTTCCCTTTGATAGAGAAAAGATGATGAGATCCCCGCTTCTTTCTCCTTTCGATTTTGGGGAACTGCCAGCCACACCCCGGATGTATTTTGATCATTTTACCTCTGCTCCATCAAAGCGCAAAGATGTTCAGTTGTCGCCTCTGCTCCACTTCCTGGCATGACTACTTTACCATTTTTAAAATTAGCAACTCCAGAATAGGCCACAATCCTTCCTTCAAATAATTGATCTGCATAAACAACCGAGTAGGTTCTTGAAGCCACGTCCCACTAGCTAGGTTAGCAACTTGAATGAGAGGATTTTTCCCTCTTTCACAACATTATTTGTTTAGCATATATTCATCATATTCTCACGCTCTAAGTTCAGGAGTATCCTTCTGAAACTTAGTCTTCCATCGTCGTTCCAACTGTAGATACATTATGGCATTCTCATGTTCCCAGTTTCCCGATACAAAGACAAATGAGTTCTTCCAGTTTTTGTTTGAGTTGGGAAGTTCGACTATCTTTCTACACCCATTCAGTTGTAAATAAAAGAACGGGGATTTCGCAAATTTAGTCACATCTACCACATTCAATATATCAGCTAAACATATCAAGATGCCTAAAAGATTTGCGCTTAGCACTATGTTGTATAACACTCTCCACCCATTAGCAACAAATTGGGTAGGACATAAACCTATAAAGCTAAATAAATCTCGAATGAGGAGTGGCAGGTCTCATTCTCCTTTGCCTTATATGAGTGTTCACAAACCTTTGGAAGCCTAATAGTTAAATTACTTGGAATCCCATACGTAGCCCTAAAGCTCAACAATCCTGGTTTATTCAAATATCCGCACTTGGGTGCTAATTGATAAAAATAGCATTTTAAATCCAAAGGATCTTCGAACTCCTTTTCCATGGCCTTCACATAATTCCCAGGCCTCTTTGTAACCTTTTTCTGGGCAATTTTGGCTGCAAGAAGCCAAATGGAGGGGTAAGTTTAAAATATTTAGGTTAGAACTTCAGGAACAAGTATGGCAGGCAACACAATGGCGTATCCCCAAGGCAGTGAATTAGGTTTCAGTCATACAACTATTTATTATAGTCCTCATTCACAAGTGTTGCAATAAAGGAATAAAGAGGAAGACAGATTAGAATGAGAAATAAGACTACCTTTTTTGTAGAAACGCAGCTTGGACACAAGAGTATAATTTTGTTTCTTGTACATGCATAGGATTCAAATCTCACAAATTAAATGGTATTTTTTTCTCTTCCTAAAATATTTGTTTTAAACACTTGTTTTCAAATTCGATTGCACTTTTCAAACCACCCACGCGCGATAGGATGGAAGTTATCGCTATCAAGTATATAGATCGTGAAATTGATTGTCCCCAATCGCCGTTTTAAAAGTTTAAACGCTATGTTTTTAGAAAAACTGCTTCAAGATGGACACGTGTCCCATAAGCACCTGAAGCGCCAGTATAGTTATAATTACCTTCCCACGTCACATTTTTTTTTATAATTCCCTATGTTATAAAAGCTTTTTAAAATTAATGAACTTTTATTTTAATTCATGCATTTTATGTATTTTACACATAATCCCTGAACTATGGGGGGTGCCTTGATGAGGGAAGGATCATCGTCCCACAAGGTCGAACATAGGAAATAGAAGAAGATGGACATAAGCCATAAATAGGCAAACAATAAAGTAAGAAAGTGTATTGACAAGATTTCAGACTGACCAAAGTGTTGGATCCGGGGGTAAGCTAAGAATACAAGGACACCGAGCAGAGCAATACAAGGACACCAAGCAGAGCAGGGCACCACAACTAGAGACCGACCAACATGATCGAGAACAAAGATCGCGACAGAACAAAGCTTCTTCATTTAAGCATAACAAGGGTAAAATGACAAGGTCAACCTGTAAGCGTCGAGCAAAGCAGAGGTCTTGTGAAGTACCGAGCTCCACGACAGAGTAGGACTCCTCTATGGAAATGGACTCCTGAACAAGCCGAGATAACTTATAGATTTAAACTTCATCGCTGAGAAGAGCTACTTCATAGCATAACTCAGATCAGTAACCCGACCAGTGGTGAGTGAAGCCGACCCAACTGAGCTAAAGCGATTATAACAAAAAGCGTAATTAAAGAGGTCAATTCAAACTTAAGAGGATTAATGAGTGAGCAGCCATTAAATATAGAAGACCAGATTCATTTCCGTAAATCTAAGACTAACACCATAAATGATGGTCTAACCTTTGAATAAAGGGAGAAAATGTATAAAAGGGGAGTTAACACTAAAAGTGTTGTACCTTCTTTTGGAAGAGAAAAAACTATATACAAATAAAAACCCTTTTTTCTTGTCATAATTATCTGGCTTGTGATGAAGAATGTGTATTTGATGTATTATTTAGAGATTTTGGTATTGAATGAGAATTAAGTACACAAAACAATTATTAGGTAATTAATAGTGAAATTTGAGGTTAATTGATAAAAATAATATTTGGTTTTAGATAATTTTAATGACATTTTTCTTATAAATTATATTATTTAATATAGTTATAATAATTTTATTTTTTAATCTTTTATCTTTTAATGCTTATTTGTTCGAAAAATCTATTACTACCATTTGTTTGGAGATAACTGCATAATTTCAACCCACAAAATTTATTTAAAAAATGATCATAAATAATATTTAAGGGTTTTTATGTCTCGTTTTTTAAATCAAAATTTATTTAACATATAATGCTTATTTGTTCGAGAAATATATTACTATCATTTGGTTTGGAGATAACTCGTGCATAATTTCAACATACAAAACTTTATTCTAAAAATGATCCTAAATAGTATTTAAAGGTTTTTATAAATTTTATTATAAATTAATATTATTTAGCTTCCAAAATATGTTTTACATATAGTGTATAAGTATTACAAGCATTGAATCAGATAAAAACAATCAAAATGAGCCATGTTTGGTTATGTTTCTTGCCAAATGTCTTAAAGTGATGGAATTTGTTTTACGAACTTGTGTATAAAAATGGTCTTAGATGTTGGAGAACAACGTGATGATGTAGGTGAGAGTTTGAGGAGTAGTTCTTCTATTAATTATATCACTTTTCGCATTGGATAAATATATCATTGTTTGTAATTTAATTATGGGTTATATTATTTCAATACCAAAATAAGTTCATCATTTATATTTGGTCAATTTAAAATTGTTTATATTTTTATAGCCTAATAAAAATACTCTTAGACATTTAATACCAACTATTTTTAAAATATTTAGGTTAATCTTAATCTACTCCTTCCGATAACTAAACACCATCCCAACCAATCGGGAACCCAGTTTTTATTCTAATCTTTCAAAATCTTATTCCTATATAACCCATTTACTACGCTGTCAAGCCCACTAAATCAACTAAATCGCTGTTAGTATATCAAATGATCGGCATCGTTGGACTCGTGATGATGCTCGTTACGTCAAAGACATTCTCTCCATCTCTGCATTTCTTACTCGAACACAGATAGCACCGCTTCTGGAAGATCGTGGGCGCGATGCGAATGCGTCAATTTCAAAAGGTCGAGGTTATACCTTTTTGAGGATTTTAAGTTGCAGAACATCTAAGAGTTTGAAACTAACAAGAGGTTGATTATTGACGAGATTTTCAATGAAGGATATCTTGTTGATTTTCGATGAATGATATCTTGTTGATGTAGCTTGGACTACAATCGGAAAAAGGTTTCAACGTCTTCCTCTTCCATTTTATAAATCATTTTTGCGTGTTTGTTTAGTTCTTTTAATGAAGTTATAGATGTATATGGATTGTCTTATAGATATTCATTGAAGTAGAGAGCTTATATTTGAAACTTGAAAAGATGGAAAACTCTTGTGTTGTGATATAGATTCATAATTGGTAATTGTTAGATGGATCGTCCATTTATTGTCAAAACTGTGCACCTAATGTAGACAAGTTGTGTCAACATTAGTTGTTTGCATTAGCACAAAAACTAATGTGGACGGTCACAATTGATATTTCCTCGGATTTATTGAATACATCAAGTGTTAAAATTTTACACCTAATGCCGACAAGTTGTCTCGACATTAGTGTAAGTTGTGTCAATATTAGTTGTTTGCAGCAACACAACAACTGATGTCGATGGGCTGTGTCCATATATAAGGCGTAAATAATAGAACTGGGAAGTATACAACCAAATTCTTCATAAAATTGGTAATGGCGTCGATGTCTTTTAGACATTAGACTATACGGTAGTTTTCCTGTTATCCTATTAAACTGGCGTTACCAAAACAATCCATAAAAATGTTACTTGACTTGTGTTTTTAGTTCCTGACAAGTTACTTGTTAGGGTGTGAGCTATTTTAAAAGTGAGGTGTTTGAGTTGTTTTAAAAGTAAGTTTGGGTCGAGGTCTCATATTCAGCCAAATATTTTTGTATTTTTAAGCTTTACATCTAAAAGGCGACCCAAGCTTGTTCTGTCTTCATTACCTTTACATCTAAAAGCTCAAAGCTTCACGCTCAACGCTTTGCGCCTAGGGTTAGAGCTTCACGCTCAACACTTTATGCTTGAATTTTTCTTTCACACGATAGAATAAAAATCATTTTCTTTATTTAAATTCAACTTTCGATACGAAACAACTCTGGACCATTTATATAGAAGATATATGGAATCTCTAAGGTCTACTATAACACCCAAAAAACACGTAATAAAGACGTATAATAAGAGCTCCATTAATTTGTGACTCTTTAAAATTTTAAATCTATTAGGAGTAGTTTTAAGACTTCTAATCTTTCTATCTCTGCATCAGTTCTCCTTGGCTGAGAAGAACTTGACTCCAGCTAGATAAAACTAACATACCACGCGAATATGTCATGATCGATATACCGTAGCTCTTCCTTTGTAACCCATGTGCTCTTTGTACTCGACCTGCCCTTCCATTTTATTAGAAATTTTTGGTATCCTCATTACCTTGTCGAAACGACCTGTTCATCCATAATATCTTCCACAATATCAGTTTTCGGAATTTCAGGTGGTGGATGTGGTATTGGTGCCATAAATTTAGAAGTAGAAAAATGGTGTGATGGATCTGCCGAGGCGTTATGTAAAGAGTTTGAAGTAGTTTCCTTAAACTGGATTAGATCCTCAATATTAAAAGTCGAGTTGATTTCCATATCTAGAGAAAGTTCCACCACATATGCACGAGGACCTGTGCGTGCTAGAATTTTAAATGGACCAATGTTGCGGGCTTGTAATTTTTTTACAACTCATTGTGGAAACCGCTGAGGTTTTACGATGAACATTAGCAGTAGTTTTCTATTTTTATTACTTTGATTGATCTGCTGATGGATCTCAGCGTGCAAGCCATGAAGATGTAGTGTAAAATCCTGAGTTGATTCGAATGACCTTTTCGAAACGGGCAAATGAATGAGATCTATATAAGCCTTAAGTTTATTCCCGTACACGACTTCGAATAGGATGATGCATATAGAACGGTTGACTGAATTATTATAAACAAACTCTACAATAGGTAAAATAGCATGCCATGACCTGATATGTTTGCCAACTAGGTCACGTAGTAAATTACCTAAACTCCGATTAACAACTTCAGTTTGGCCATCTGTTTACGGATGATAGGTTGTATTAAATCTCAGCTTATTTCCCATAATATGCCAAATATTTTTCCAGAAATAGCTCGTAAACCATACGTCACTATCAGAGACAATGGTCTTAGGCAGTCTATGCAGTCTAACAATCTCTCCCATGAAAATATTTGCCACTTTAAACGCGTCAAATGTTTTTAACATGGGATGAAGTGAGCTATTTTTGAGAACCTGTCCACGATGATAAATATTAACTCATGATTTCTCATGTCTTTAGGGAGTCCAAAGACAAAGTCCATGCTGATGTCTTGCCAAGGAGCATGTAGGACAGGGAGTGGGGTATACAGCCCCATGTTTTGCTTCTGATGTTTAGCTAGCTAACAAGTCCGACAACGTTCCACGATTTTTGCAACATCCCTATTGAGACTCGGCCAATAAAATATTTCTTCTACTTGGGCGATTTTTTTGTCTCTCTCAATATGACGAGCAACACCTCCCGTATGCATTTCCATAATAAGAAATTCTCTTACGGAAAAGCTTAGAATCTCTAAAGAGGAAGCCTTCGTGCAACATAAAATCACGATTACGCGATCCATCTTTTAAGAGATCAACATATATCTCACCAAAATCTGGACATCTTTGATACTATTCTTTTAACTTCTCGAACCCGATAATCTCAATGTTCATGGTTTGAAGAGCACAAATTATATGGTTGAGAGCATCTGCGACCCTGTTTTCAACACCAGATTTTTGAGTGAGCACAAAATTTTACTCTTGAAGGAACTGGACCCATTTCGCATGATGTGGATTCAATTTTTTAGAGCTTAGATCTTTTAGAGCCTGATGATCTGAATATAAAACGAACTTGTGTGACATTAGGTAATGTTTCCAATACCTCAAGGCATACACCACCGCATAGAATTTTTTATTATACGTTGAATATTTTTCCTTTGCTTCATTTCGTTTTTCACTGAAGTAGGTAATCACATGCCCTTCTTTGCTCAAATCTCATTTGGTTCCCATGCCGGAAGCATCACATGATATTTTAAATACCTTTGAAAAATCTGGAAGCCGCATAACCGGAGCCCCAACCATTCTTGTCTTTATCTCTGTGAATGCTTCTATGGTTGATTTACTCCATGTAAATTCTGATTTTTTTAAACAATTATAGATGGGCACCATTATGGAACTGAACCCTCGAATGAAGCACCCGATGAAATGTGGCCAGCCCATGAAAACTTCGAACGTCGTAAATATTTTTAGGTTCTGGCCAGGTAACTATGGCCTTTACTTTCTTTGGATCAAGTTTCATCCCTTCCGAAGATATAACAAATCATAAGAAAACAAGATGTTCACTCATAAATGAACATTTCTTTAGGTTTGCATAAAATTTCTCGCGTCGAAGAACCATGAATACCTATTGCACGTGAGTACTATATGGTTCCCTAGACTTTCTATATATTAAAATATCACTAACCATGAATTTACCGATGAATGATCAAAGAGCATGGGTCATTACCCTCATGAAGGTGCTTGGTGCGTTTGACAGACTAAAAGGCATGACTAACCATTCATACAACCCATTTTTTGTTTTAAAAACGGTTTACCATTTATCTTTATGGCAAATTCCACTTTTAAGATCAATCTTGAAGAATATGGTAGCTCATGCCATCATGTCTAATAAATCGTCAAGTCGAGGGATATGAAATTGATACTTGACAGTGATTTTATTGATAGCTCTACTGTCCACACACATTCACCATGTTTTGTCCTTCTTAGGTGTTAATAAGGGTGCTACATCACATGGGTTGAGGCTTTCTCAGATAAATCCTTTCGTGAAAATCTAATCTACCTGTATTTTCAACTCTGAGTGCTCCTTGGAATTGATACAAAATTATGGCAGATTCGGTATTGTTGCTCCCGAAATGAGATCAATAGCATGTTGAATATTTCAAAGCAGAGGAAGATCTTGAAGAAGGTCTTCAGGGAACAAATCAATGTATTCTTCTATGATAAGTTTTACTTTTAACGGTACATCATTTAGCAAAACTGGAATTTCTTTTACCATTAGGAGAAACATGATAAGGCTGTCTTTGGTCTGGTGCAGAAACTCTCTCAAGTCAACCACATGAAGAGGATTTTGTAACACTTTCTGGTCTGCTTCATCAGCAGTTGATATTATTTTTGGTTTCGGTTGGAGAGGGTTTAGCGTGATCTTTTTACCGTTGTGAACGAGTGAGCATGCATTGAATCTGCATGAAATTGTTACGTCTTGATCATAGATCTATGATCATCCTAATAGGATGTAACATGTATTCATAGATACCGCGTCGCCACAAGCATCATCCTTGTAGGATAGGAACTCGATACGTACCTTACAACGAAGGGTAAAAACGATAGATGAATTATCGATCTATGCCACTTGATACAGTCGAGGGTAGAAAATCTGGATTAGACCAAGACGAGTTACTGTTTGAGCTGATACAACATTAGTGCAACTCAAATTATCAATAATCAGCTTGCAATTGTAATCACCAATTCTATCAGAAGTAAAGAAAATCGATGATCTGCGCCAATCATTAGTAGTTCTAGGCTGAACAATGAGCACCTTACCACTCCCAAACTAGGGTACGAAGTCACATCTTCATTGAGCTCCGGATCACTCAAATCCACGTATGATTGATAGACTTCCTCTTCATAATTATCGGCATCCGTACTCCGTTTATGGTGGTCACTAGTACCTTTCGAGATGCTCCTTTCGTTGGACAATGGGCCACTGTTGTGTTGTTTTGGACTTATTTTTTTTTCGTTCCTCCTTTTCCTTGATCCCTAGAGGTTTATGCAGCATTGACAGCTTTAGGTGTGAATTTTACCTCGGATGACGATGATCGGGAATCCCCAGATAGGATGGCAGTCTTATTGACACTTGTTGTCTTCAAATTGAGGTATCGTTCTAACTCTTGTGCCAATTGGTAGGCTCGGTCTAGTGTCACAATGGTATGAGTTATAATTTTTTTTCCGGATTTCTTGACAGAGCTATGTTCTAAAACAAGAAAGAGTAACTGAATTATCCTCCGTAACGTTGCACCTCAACATTAACTCTTTAAATTGGGAAATATACTCAGCAATCGGCAAGCTACCCTGACGAAGCATCTACCATTGATCAAGCAGGTGATGTTGATAGGACAGAGGGACATATTTTTCCCTAAGTTTGTCCTTCATATTAGTCCACATAAGAATCTCAGGTTCTCGTGCTCTTTGTATCTGTCTTTCAAAAAATTTCCAAAATAGTTTTGCTTGTTCCACCGACTTCATTTTCACAATTCTAACATGTAGACCTTGAGACATGTCATACCATTCAAATAATTGATCCATGCTGGATAGCCAATTAAGAAAATCTTTGGGATTCAGTTGTCCATCAAAGCAAGGGCCGTCTACCCTTACTGAATTTAGGACTTTGTCCTCCATATCTTGGACATTGTATCATGAGTTATCCCTTCAAATATTTCTCACAGTTTGCAGTCCCCTTGTGCCTCCCGCACTGCTTTCCTCATCTTCATTTCGGGTTTCCAGCGCTGCGAATCGGGCATCAAATGTCGTACGCATTTGGGCCGACTCTTCGTGCATCTGGACTGACTCTTGTTGCACTGGTGTGATCTGGTTGCTTAACTTCTCCAACAGTTAAGCAACTTGGGTCAAATCCATCCATTTTTTGCTATGTAAACGAAACAGAGAGGCCCTTCGATTTTGATACCAAAACTGATGTGTGATATAAATAAACAGATGGATAGAGTTGTAATCGCTCCAACGAGCTTCACACTCAAGGCCTTTCGCCTAGGTTTAGAGCTTCACCCTCAAGGATTTACGCGTGAATTTTCCTTTCGCAGGATAGAGTAAAACTCATTTTCTTTATTCAAATTCAAATACCGATACAAAACGAGCATATACCCTTTATATAGGAGATATATATAATCTCTAAGGTCTACTATAACTCCCAAAAAATACGTAATAAAGACGTATAATAAGAGCTCCACTTATTTATGACTCTTTAAAATTTAGAATCTATTAGAATTCCTTTAGAGTAGTTTTAAGATTTATGATCTTTTTATCTTGCATCATTGATCGGTGCATACTTGTGCTTTTAGTCATCATAGAGATTGTTCTCATTATAATCCACCTGTCATATACTTGTGCTTTTAGTCATCATAGAGATTGTTCTCCTTATAATCCACCTGTCATATCGCTATGTTCGGAAATATATGATGACCGATCTTAAATACCCCTTAAAGAGAAATATTGTACCTATATGGGTTGTCCCTGTAAGGTCCTCTTGTGAAGATTTTCTATATAAAAGCTAGTATGGACAATATTTTTGGTGACATTATTTTCTTTTTTTTATCATCATGTATTATGTTTTGTTGCCCATGTTTGTTTTCGTCATTGTCTATTTTCGTAGAATGTAATTCTATAGATGATCTTCATCACGCTGTTCTAGGTAATCATCTCTAGATTTATATGGTTATGATTAAAGTAAAGTTTAGTTTATACAACAGAATAGTTGAAATTGAATTTTTTAAAAATACGTTTTTTTTTACTTTTTTTATTATTAAAAATTAAAAATTTATCAAATTAAAATTTTAATTTAGAATTAACTTTTAAAAAAAATTATATTATGTTTTTATAAAAATAAAAATAAACATATTAATATCAATCAAATATAATTAGATGTATTTTTTAAGAAAACAATACATCCAATTGACTATAAACGTGTGTTTATGAGTGCTTAATGATTGATTTCACAAATGTAAAAAATAATTTATAAAAAATAATTTTTTAAAAAATAATTTAGAAAAACTTAAATTATTTTAAAAAAATCAATAAATTAATTTAATTTTAATAAAAATATATTTTCAAATTACATACCTATTTTTATGTGACAATAAAAATATCGTTATTAAAATATACCGTTAATAATTATAGGTTTATTATGCCAATAAAATTATCAATTCCAAAATTGGCAAACCAGTGCAAAAAAATATGTTTTTTTTCCCAAGAATTTCAATTTTATTGATTATTGAAAAGTTTACAAATGTTGAGTATCAAATGATCTCAATGTTTGAAATTTACATCATTTTGTAACATTATAATAGTAGTCGCTATCTTTTCTGGATTTCCATGTTGTTCTCCTTTTGTATCAGTAGTTGCTATCTTTTCAGGTCCTATTTCTTCTTCATAGCTCCTTAGGGTCTTTATTCCAATCATCCTGTCTTTGTTTGAATGAGACCTGGAAAATGAGAAAGTATCATAGTCAAGTTTTTCAACTTGCTACATAGTTAGTTTGTCTTAGGAGCTTCTAATGTGTCCTAAGTTCATTGAGTCTAATAATAGAATCGCAGTTAGATCATGAAATGTGTGGTTTGCTTTCATCATTACAGTAGATTAAACCATTCAATAATGCAAGTATTTCAGCATTTATAGGTGAACATTTGCCAATAACACATCCTTTAGCTATTATTAGGTTTCCTAGTTCATTTCTAATTATGAATATTGTTTTCATTAAAGCCCCATAGGAATTTCTTTAACAGTTTATTAATTCTTGATATGGTTTTTAAAGGTAGTTTGGTAGATTGTAAGTAATATATTGGGTATGACATAAGGATTGAATTGATTAATGTTATTTTGCCACCAAATGAAATATGTTTTAAGTTCCATTCCTTGATTTTGTTTCTTACTTTATCTATTAAGGTTTCAAAGTATTCAGCAAAGTTGTTTGAATGTATTGGTGTACCTAAATATGTGAATGGTAACTTAGTTTGTTTAAAACCTAAGAAGTTTTCCAGTGATGTTAATCTTGTTTTGTTCATGTTTGATGATGCAATGAAAATTGTTTTTTGTTTGTTTATTTGTTGGCCTGAAAGTATTTGATATATGTCTAAAAATGTTGAAAGGTTCTTTACACTTGTTAATGATCCATTTAGAAATAAGATTATATCATCTGCATATGCTAAACAACTAATCTTTATAGAACTTTTCATCTTGTAAGACATAATTTTGTGTTGACCAATTAAGTTGTTAATGATCCAGTTTAGCATTGTTAAGGTCATTATAATGGTTGTTTAGAGGATCCTATTGATCCTTTGTTGTTTCTAATTTTAATTAAGATTTTACTTCTTGAAGATCTTCTTAAAGAACTGTTAAGTGTGGTTGTTTTTATTTCTTTTGTTCTGGTGATCCAGGTAAGCTTAAGCTAAGTCTTGCTTCATTAAGTTTATGTGCATTTGGAGATAAGCTTAATCTATTTCTAGTTAATGTTAAGTTGTTATTTGGTTTTGTTTCAATTATGTCCTATATATCTTCCTCATTTAGTACATTAAATGAGTTGTTCAAAGTTGATGGTGTTAATTGCAGCTTCTATATCTTTTTTAGTAACTACAGTTGTGTGTTCTAATTGTTTAAAAGTTAACATGCTGTTATCTTTAGTTTCAGTTGATTTTTCTATTCCTAAAGGTTGATTACTTGTGTTGGTAGGTTCTTTTGTTGCATTCTGTTTTTTTCCATTCTTTTTTTTTTGTTATTAGTTAGTTTTTCTTTATCATATGTCCTTTTTTCTGATTGTAGTTCTGTGTTTAACAAAAATATGTAATTTAATGTTTAACAAGTAAAATAAAAATTAAGAATTTTAAATTATCATAATTATATAGTATTTATTTTTTATTTATTTTTTCCGTAATAAAATATAGTTTAAATAATACTATATTAGTAGTTCCTTAAATTATTTAGCCGTTTCCAAAATAAAATTCACTAAATTAAGTTTTTATAATATTTGATGTAAAATTCGAAAACTGGATAAATAATAGTTTTGTTTTTATAAAAATTAAATTAAGTGATAGATGTTATTATAGTTCTGAAATTAATCTAAAATACATTAATAATGAAATTAAAAAAATTAGTATTAAATGACTATTAAGGGGTGGCCACGGACACCACCTATAAGCACAGCCTTTTAAAAACTAAAAAACGAAATGCAAATATGACATCTGAATCTAGATTCAGCTAAATCTGAATTCAATAAAACGGAATCCAACCTGCTGTTATAAATAGTTTGTCCATTAAAATATTCGAATATATATCTGAGTATAATTTATATCCAACGTAAAATTAAATTCCGTTCCGGATTGCCAGCACTATTGTGAATACAGCAGATCGCGAGTAGGTGAATACAGCAGATCGCGAGTAGGACATCGACTGCGACACCTAAGTTTGTTTTATCGGTTGACGACGAAAGAGATATTCATAACATTTTAAATCTTAGATCAGACGCAATAAAAACATGTAATTCTATATTTATCCACTATCTATATTTATTACAATTATCGATATGTCTACTTGTACAAAACTGAACCATCGATGGTTTATTATGATATACCTACTCACAACGTGACTATAAACTCACACAAATACACATTTTAATACTGGTGCTCTCATTATTGTCCTAGTGCTTGCATGGATATTCTAAGATAATTAAATTATGCGTCCCGGCATTGACAATAAATGAAATAATGACGGGAATGCTACAGCAAGGATGTCAGTCAAATCTTGAATGATTGTCGGTTGGTTAGTAGCAATAATAAATGTCAGTTGAGTTATCCATGGTTCCACAATTACGATATATTTGTTTTTTTTTAAAAGTATCCAAAAATACTTTTACGAGTATGATATCTAGTTTTAGTATCCAAATATTGGATGCTACCAACTAGTACATAAGTTTTTATCTGTGACAAAAATAACTTTAAGGATATACGAAAGAAAAAGTAGGTTTTAAAGTTACCTTTTATTACTTTAATTTTAACTTCCCATAGATCTCAATAATCCTTGAGAATGTCAAAAGGCGAAAGAGACGGTCACAAATTTTAGAAACCATAAAATAAGCTTAGTGTGGTTGTTGATGTTCAAACTCCAGCGAGGGTAGAAGTATTGGGATTGTAATCCAGTTTTGAAGAAAATTTTATCTACTTTTCAACGCGAAATCCGTTGCCAGTGAACGTTTGAATACAGGTTATCAGTATAAAGTAGTTTCAAGATATGTCGATACTGGTTATATATGTTGCTTAGGAATATATGTTTACTGGTTGTTTGAATTACCAACCGGTTCGTCTCCATTTGCGTTTAAAGGGAAACTCAGGTAGGCCATCGACCGACCGTTAAACGGTTTAGTTGTTCTTAGAAGGTTTAAACTTGTGTATGGTTGGTTTGTTGGTGTTTTTTTACCAGATAAAATATCGATTTAGTTCCTGGGTTGTTTATAATAGGCTTCAGTTGTTGTTGAATGCATTGTTTGGTTTTGAGTTTTCCTGGTTTTCAGAAAGGTAGTTGGGTTTCTTTTACGTGCATGTCTGTTTGAAAGTTAATTCTAATGTCTATGATTTGGTCTTGTTGAAAAGGTAGTTGAATGCATTGTTTGGTTTTGAAAGTCTGTTTGAAACTGCAACATCTGTAGATGGTATATTGCGTCTTGTTTAGTATGACAATGCGTTTGGGGAGTTATTTTTTAGTAGTGTGAAGTTGTATCTCGCGTGTGTTTTGGGTTGTATATCGCATGGATTAATAGTTTAAACATGATGTTTATTGCTGTTTAGTAAGCAGAGAAAATGTCAATTAAGTTAGAAGGTAGTTTGTGGTGTATTTTGACAATACGATTGTATTGATATGTTTATAGTGTATGTTATATCTCGCGTAAGAAGTATCGTGTAAATCACATTGTTCACCATCATGTAACGTAAATCGCATCTGCTTACCATAACTGTAGAACTAAAATCACGCCTTGTATAAAAAGCATCTAAATAATTAATGTCCTTTTGTAATTTCAGGTTCAACTATTGGCAAAAGTACTTTCTACAGGTCTGGTTTAGTCAGCGTATTGAATTTGCTGCAGAAAAACATAGTAACTCAGGAACGTATTGAGGTTACGAAGAACACACCATTCTATACCTTGCTGAAAATTTGATTCGTGCTACGAAATGAAAATTTATCGAAAAAGAAGTTTAACAAGGTGATAGAGGAGATTGTGAAGAGATATTATGTGAAGAAAGGGTCTTTTAGAATAGGGTCAAAGAGGGTTAAACTGACAACGAAAGATGTTAAATCCATTTTTGGTCTTAAACACGGAACAGAGGAAATGCCTATGAACAGAGCAGGAGCATTCACTGGAAGATTTGCTGATGGTGCTAAGAACGAGTCTCCACTCATGCAAAAATATTTTTTTGAGTCCAACGCCTAGGAACAGTGGACCGACAAACCAAAAATCTGTTTCAAATGCGATGATCAAGGTGGAAATAACAATTTATTTTTATTATGTTGTTTGACAATATCCAGTCAACTAACCATTATCTGTTTTATTACAAGAAGCCATAGAAAAAGATGGGTGGGAAGAATCAGTAATTGACATTGCGAAACTTTTGATACTCTTCATTTGCTCTACCCTATTTTAGTTTGTATCCACAGATATGATGGGCCGGACAATGGTCTTCTACGTAGAAGAAATGGTTAAAATTAATGACTATGATTGGTCTGGGAAATTATTAAGAAGCTTACCAAGTCGATGGTAATTGTTTGGAGAAATTGGCATCCGATCGCGTCACCAGATGCGTAACAGTTTTATTTGTGAGTATGAGGTTAGTATGTAGTATTTTGTTTTGGATTGAAAAGTGATGTGACTGTGATTTTGTTTGCAGCCCTTCATAATGGAGCACACTACATTAGGTGAAATTTTGTGAGGCCCAATATGATACCTAGGTACTATAAATGATGAGGGCTGGAGTGCAAAGAATCAACTATGGCGATGATTAAAAGGTTGCGGAAGCTCCCCGATGATGAGGTAATACATATTTGTGTTTAGTTTTAAGGGATTGCGTTGATGAAATGTTGGCATGGCACTATTTCAAGTATATTCATACTTCCAATATAAACTCGCGTGATAATTTACAGACGACTCGCGTACTCATACTTTTATGGGACTCTCTGGTCAGAAATAAGTAAATATTCATGATATGGTATTGGTACATCGATTTAGTTAAGCGTGTATATGATTAGAATCACATTTTGTATTTGGTGTTTAACGAGGTGATTAATGAATTGCATGCTGAAATATATATCAATCGCGCAAGGAGTAAGTTGTTAGTAAATGAATCGCACGATGATAATTTTATTGTAGTTGACTCGCGTTGTGGATTACTTAATCTATAAATGAATCGCATGTTGATATTTAATTAAGTAACTTTTGATTGTTTGTTTTTTAATCGCGTTTCCTGTTGTAGATCTTGGAAGGAGAGATAACCATATGTGAGGCTGAAGAAATGACCTTTGGGTCGAGTGATATTGGGGGAGGCTGTGATACTTTAGAGCAGAGTCGTCGACAATTTTCAAACAAACGGAAAAAATAATTAGCGGAAGTAGTGGGAAGCGGTTGATATTTTGTACCTAGGGTGAAACAAATGAAATGGAAATTAGGGAGACATCTCAAACAATGAATTTTTATTAGTATTATGTTCAGACCGACTTATCTTAAAATAATTAATGAGTTTCAGCAAGTGGTAGTCTTCGTGAACGATCATTCATATGGTACAAAACAGAGGTTTTATTATTCATGATATTGAGTAGATGAAAAAATTTCTTTGTTTGTGAATCTTTTAATGGTGATGCTAAAGTTGGTGGAATAATATAGTGGGTGGGAAGTTGATGTTGGTATGAGAACAAAATGGTCGGAAAATTTTATTTAACGCGATATTCATTATTTAGATAGAATTTAGTGGGCCTAACAGCAGCGGATGGATGATTTACTATGCGGAAGTCACACAATCTATATTTAATTTTATTGTTTTATCTCATATTTAGGGCCAAAAGTTTATCTTTCGGTCGAACAGAATGCATCATCGAAGGCTAAATATTTTGCTTCTAAAACTGAAACATACTATTTTATCATATATACTGTGTAATTAATATATAACGAATCGCGCATTATATGAAATAAAGTGGGTTGTATCTATTTTGAAACAAAAATATTTAGTCTTCGATCACGCATTATGTTCGACCATTAAGCTATATAGCACAAAGAATGCACGATATACAGTAGCATGTGAAATTTAAGGCAAAAAAATCATACATAAACCATAAATTGAGATAGCATTCAGCATATGATAAAAAAAACATCGATAAACAGAAAATGTATCACGCAACCACCCAAGATGAACATATATTTCATCCCTACTAATCTCTGCCTATAACCGAAGAGGTCTAACACCAAATACATGGAAACAAACTTAAGCTCACTCATCCTCACCAACATACTCGATAAAATCTAAGGACATACCTTCGACATGGAGACATGTAATATCACGAACCTCTGTAGAAGTTACACTTATGTCATCTAACGAGAAATGGAACACCGATATCTCTGCATGCCGACTCTCGAGAAATATCTCAATCATATAGATCTTCAGGAGGTGCTTTGTAGAATTTGGATCATATATTCAAGGCTTTCACTCATGTCGACCATTGTTGTATGTGGACGGTACCCATTTAAACGGCAAGCATGCTGGTGTATTGCTATCTGCAGTGGAAAAGGATGGTAATAACAGTGAGTTTTAAACCTTTCTTGCATATATTTATTTATGTTTTTTATTAATGGCAACACTAAACGCGAGTTACGATGATTTAATTCATGTGATTTTCATCAACTAGTACCCCCACCATTATAACCATTCTATTCTTAGATAGTAGATGACCCAATTCTTGAACTAAAAATTTAGCAATCGCGCGATGTGTGTTTTAAATTTAACAATCGCGCGAATATACCAATGTTGTTGTATTTAGGATCAACTTCATGAATGTATTAGCCTTGTAGACAGACATATCAATCAATTATATTTTAAAGAACTCATTTCGACTTCAACAAACTATTAATATATTGCAAGTATTTTTCTAGTGTCTTTTTTGGTATCTTGGTAATGAAGATTCCGATAACTGGATATGGTTTATGGAACGTCTTAAACCTCATTTGTTAAACTGTCAAATAACTTTTATTTCCGATCGACACTCTGGTATTATTAATGCTTTTTCTGTTGTTTATCCAAACTGCTTTCATGCTTATTGTATATATCATATCCTTAATAATTTGAGGTCTGCTCTTGAATGCACTAACCGAGAGTTTAAAAAGAAGACGCTGAAGCCATTTAAAAGGTGTGCTTATTCTCCCACAGTTGAACTTTTTAATCATAGATTTTATAAGTTTTTAAGTACAAGTGGTAAAAAGATTAAGAAATTCATTGAGCATTTACCTCCCGATAAGTACGCCCAACCATTCGTCAATGGGAAACGTTATGGGGAAATGGCATCATCTGTCGCCGAATCCTTTAACAATCAGATTAAAAATCTTTGCAATCTATCAATTTTTAAAATAATAGTCAAGATTAGATAAATGCTAATGACTCATATTTCTAGAATATTATTCGGAGGGGCTCAGCTGGAATAGTTATATTATGCCCCGAATATGACAAGCAGTTCAAGGAGAATGTTCTAATCAGTCGAACGTGGGTGGTATCTAAGTATTCTGGAGGTTCATTTGAAGTTTATTCTGAACCCATTATGGTTGTCAACATGCTTGATTTTAAGTGTGCATGTGGTTCATGGCAGCAAGAGTGTTTTCCATGTCCGCACTCATTAGCGACAATAACTTTGGTTAACGAAGATCGTATGACGTTGATAGAGAAAATCTTCACGGTTCGTAATTATAGGTCTACATATTCTTTTAGCATACATGTAGTAGCCGATTTTGGTAAAATTCATCCTCGAACGATTTTAAATGATCGATTGTTCTACCTCCTAACGTTAAAAGGAGAGCTGAAAGGCAAATGAAAAAAAAGATTCCATCTACAGAAGTGTCATCGAGCCAGTTGCGTTGTGGTAGTTGTTTTAAATTCGGACATAACCGAAGGCCATGTGATATCCTACTATGAGTTAGCGCTTGCTATATAAACTATTTGCGTATCATGCGATTTATTGAGTATGTATGAACGGGATTCCCTTTGTCTTGTATTTCCCTCCTTATACAATATTTTTTACTTTAATTTAGTTGAAACGGACATTGCAATTTTTGGCCTCCCTAAGGTGACGCTTTGTTACTCATTTACTTAAACATAACTTGTGATTATTAATTTATTTCACACACACGAGTTGTGTATGACTTTATTCTTTTTGCACACGCGAGTTTTATGTAACTATATGATTACATGCGATTTGTTTGAAACTACTTACTTAATAACACTCGTTGTGTATGTATCACGCGATTTGTCTGACTTGATAACACGCGAATCGTTAGTAAAGCTATGGATGTCATGTTTCAACGACGCAATTTCAATCACGCGAGCTGCTATTAACTAACCTCTACAACGACGTGATTGTGTAGAATCGTTTCTCCAACCCCCCCTCCCTTTCTCCAGTTTTTTTCATATCGGTCACAATATAGCAGACGCGATTATGTCAAAACCGATTAGTTCATCATTCCTGGTGTGGATTATTTTGAGCTAAGGGTAATTTTGTCCAACATTTATAAGAGTTTTTAAAGGTATTAAATGTTTGGGTGTTTTGTAGTGAGAGATTTAAGCTGCCTGATTGTATTAAATGTTCATTACCCTCATTAATGAAAGTATTTGGGTATTTATACCCTTAATTATAGACCCATGGGCTTTCGGATCAAGTAGATTGGCACCTAGCTTAGTCAAAAGGTGTTTAGTATTTTACTACTTTTGTCCTGTCTCGATAGTTCAATGGGCAGTTATTGTCTGAATTACCCCTGTCCGGTTTTCTCATTGGGCAGTGGTGAATAAATCCGGACTCATCAATTCCGATTTATTAAGTCTGTTTAAACGCGATTGCTACCAAATTCTTTGAAAGCATTACTAAAACTAATGCAATTCGTTATACTGGACTTACACTACTTAAATATACCCTTGTACGCGATTGGAACATGAATCGAATAAGCATAACACACTTAAAAATACTACATCTGCAACTAGTTAAATAAGGATAACATAACAATTTTAAAAAACAAGAGACCCGATTGCCCAATGAACGTACTACTGCCTAGAAAGTAAACCCTAACAAATAACACTACATATTATAGGGTTCATCAATTGTAATTCCAAACAACTACATATCAGAAGAGTTCTCATCATTTTCATCCTCCTCTTCATCCTCAGACTCTTCCTCGTCATAGTCCTTCGTATCCATATCACTGTCTTCTTCATCGTCAGTTTCCATACCACAATATTCATCATCCGCTTCCCAAGACTCCTCTTCTTTGTCTTCTGATTCCTCCGACTTCTTCCTTCTTATGAACTTCCTCCTTATCGTCTTCCTCATGTTCTTCCTTGTCCTTCTGAATTTTGGAAACCACTCTCGTCCGAATCCTCCTCTAGAAACGACAATGCCTTACCTGAGTCATAATCATCCTCAGGTGAAAGTGAGGATGAATAAGCATATTTCGATTCGTCCGACGAGTACACGGATGTAATGGAATACTTGTAGTCGGAGTACTTATCACCATCAGAGGATGGGTAACCATATGAGTCAGGTGAGGAACCACTTATTTTAATGGCAAAGCTTTTGTTTAGAATACAGATAGATTTTTGAATTTTAATAGGTAATTGAATAACTCTGCAACACTTATTTATATTTACAAACCCAACCCGACTCTAGTTATCAATTAATGCATATGTAATGAGTACTTTATCTACCCATGTCAAATCATGCATTAAATTAGCCTACAAAGCCAATAGCAATTAGTGAAAAGGCAATCCGTTGTCTAATCAGGTGGCAGTAATTATGAAGGGAGTCTAATACTTATTACAATAACCAACGCCTACTAGTAAGAATTGACGCGATTGTTATAGTATACCATCATCGCGCGATATCGACTTAAACTTATTCAACGACCTTTAATTGTCACATAACTATTCAGTGGTATGTCCATTTGCTGAAGTTCCATGCGATTCATTAATTTTAATTATATTTTCGATAGTGTTTATTATAAAGAGAATGGTAGAGCCGGGTTTGAATTTGAACCTACTCTATGATTATACATAATAATGGACTCGACACCTTACGCAATAATCCACCTATGTTAACAAATGTTATACTATCTTTAATTATCACATAACTAAACAAATGTAAATAAAATGTAAATAATGTTTGTGATTATTAATTTATTTCGAACAAGCGGTTTATATGAAACAATAAGACATAGTATCGCGCGATTTGTGTGAAACTCGAGTATTCTATACGATGCGAGTTGGTAGGACATACATTTTTAAATTATTAAATAACTTTCTGTTTACTTCACGCAAGTTAGAGCTATTTGAACTAAACAACGATGCGATTTGGAAATTTATTCATTAAGTCCATCATTTGAAGTGTTACGCGATTCATTAGTAAAATGAAAGTATTCCATAACGCGATTTAGACAAAAATATATCATTGTCATTACATACAATTTAGGGGAAATTACACAACCATTTTTCTTGAATGACGATTACATTTTTAAATTCAATAATTTTTTAGACTCAAATCAACAACCCCGATGATCATCAACCGATGAGAAATTGGCAAGCGTCTCTTCTCTCTCAACAATTATTTCCTTCAAGTACATAATTATATCTCTTGATATCAAATCATTAAGTTCCCACTTCTATAAGTTTGCTGCCTCTTCGCGCAACACGAGACACATCAAAGGTTTAGATTTTAGTTCGTTGTACCTCGAAGCGACTTCTTCGCGGCGCGAACATGAGGTCCGACAAATCCAAGCCTCCCATAGTCAAAGTACATCATGCATAACACTTCATCGAAAAAAACATTTGTTGTATCATCGGTAATTGTTGTCGTAATGTACTTCACCGCTTGAAGCAAGTGTTGGTCTTCATCTACACATCAATTAATACTCACAACTATTTCTAATGTGTAAAGGGTTTTCATTTAGAGTCAAAGTAGGGTAAAAAACACCAGTCATCCTCCACGTTTGCCGATTGTAACAAGTTAGTCCCTGTCCTTTGAGGCCGTAATAAAGGGGTCCTTGTCGTTGTATGGGGTAGAACAAAACCATCCTTTTCGAGTCCAGCCCAACATTTCTCTCCATTATACCCTTTGACCAGCCACATCAGCTATCCACGTAGGACGCTGATGTGGCAACAGTAAAAAAAGTAAAAGCAGTTTTTACTTTAACCCAACCCTTTAACCCTACTTCCAACCCTAAAACCCGACCCGTTAGCCCTAAACCCATCTAAAACCTAGCCCAACCCATCTAAATCATCATCATTTACTACTTTTCTTTTTAATTCGTCTTCCTCCTCTTTCCTCGTTGCTTCCTCTCTCTCTCATCTTTTCTCCATATATTTTTTCTTTCAGATTCTCCTTTTCTGACCTGTTCTCTGAATCTTCTCTTCACCGAGTCGTAAGATTTAGATATACGCAGCGGAAGATTCAGATATATTATTTCTCTCATCTTCTCTTCACCTCCTCTTTCCCATATAATATTTCTTCCACATCTACACTTGAACCCGGTCAACCCGACCCGGTGTTTCCAAACACCAAAGAATACTCCCGAAATAAATCCGACCGGGTTCACTCCTAAAATACATATCCATTTTTCTTATATTCCGCTGCGTAACCCTGGTAATGGGTGATACACAATTCAAAAGATGAGAATTATAATGTTCTCTCTTACAATAATTTATTTTTATTAGAGCATAAATGCTGAATTGATTAGGTTATATTTAATAGAGCTAACCACCGTATCGGACAATCCGTCTCACTAACCCATACACATCCACTGGTTGCTTACATTGAAAACAAATTAATTCTCCAGATATAATGAGGGTAGGTTCTTGCAATTTAAAGTCTTTTTAAAACCCATCAATTTGTTTTTTTTCAAAGATTACAACTTTGTATCGATTCCCGTGAAATCACATGAAATAATTTTCTGGGTTTTGGTTTCTGGGTTCTGGTTTCTGGGTTCTGTTCTATATTTATTGGGCTAAAAACTTAACCAATCGAAGCTCTATGTAAACTGTAAAGCATAAGGCTTTTGCTCTGTTTTTAAGTTTTGCTTCCTTTTCTTCTTTAGTGGTTGAAATTAAAATGGCTTTTTAGAAAGAGAAAACTTTGTGGTGAGAGAGAAAGTGTTTTGGCAACTACTGCATTTTTGTTTGTATGATTGATTATGGAAGGAGGAAGAAAGTAGAAAGTTATACAAGCGTTAATTTACACAGAAACAGACGTAAAGTAAAAGGGAGAATCTGAAAGAAAAAATATATGGAGAAAAGATGAGAGAGAGAGAGGAAGCAACGAGGAAAGAGGAGGAAGACGAATTAAAAAGAAAAGTAGTAAATGATGGTGATTTAGATGGGTTGGGCTGGGTTTTAGATGGGTTTAGGGCTAACGGGTCGGGTTTTAGGGTTGGAAGTAGGGTTAAAGGGTTGGGTTAAAGTAAAAACTGTTTTTACTTTTTTTACTGTTGCCACATCAGCGTCCTACGTGGATAGCTGATGTGGCTGGTCAAAGGGTATAATGGGGAGAAATGTTGGACTGGACTCGAAAAGGATGGTTTTGTTCTACCCCATACAACGACAAGGACCCATTTATTACGGCCTCAAAGGACAGGGACTAACTTGTTACAATCGGCAAACGTGGAGGATGACTGGTGTTTTTTACCCGTCAAAGTAGAAGTCTAGAGGTTTATATAAGGGGTTCAAAGTAGGTGGCTAACTTCGGCGGGTCATAATTATTTGGTGTAAGTTTTGGCGGGCTAATATCAATCAGCCCCAAAAAATAGGTGGGACTTTAATTATACATATGGAGCCAAAATTACCATACGATTTGTATGACTGGAAGACGCGTGATACACACATAATCTAATAATGCGATTTACGTCGTCCACCCTTACAATCTCATGCTTAGTGTTATTTTCTAAATCACATGTAAAACCTTCTCCTAGTTGTAATCGTTAAGCAACTTCACATGATTTTTGCGCATAATGAACCATTACCAGTTATACCAGAAACGTATTATGTATACATCTCATAAAATGTAATGTTGTGAATCACATTATATCTGCACTCGAGTTCCATGCATACAACACATTATTCTCAGACACTACTAACGCGATTCACGAGCAATGACCAAGCAACTCACGACAACGAAAACGTGATTCTTTCATACACGTGCAAAACAAGAACATAAAACATCATGAAATAAGGTTTCATACTACTTACCAATGTTTCGCCTATTATTCTAGTATCATCTATAGTGAATTTTTGCTAAGAGGAAACAACGGATTGTAGTTTTTGGCCAAACCATTCTCCATGTCTATTACCACCAACGGCTAGTAGTTTTTTCCATTCTCATTTATGTGGCATACCGGAATGAATGCGATAAACGCTCCTCCCTCATGCTTTTAAAAACTCCATCAATAACGTGTGAAATATCTTATTTAATGTTAGTAATTTCTGTAATAAAACCACGTACAACCAATCAAATTCTGTGTCACTTTTAAGGGTTGTGTAATAATTATATACTAACCGTTGCAATCCCAGAAATCTAAATAGTGATGTATTCACAACTGTACTAATTATCAAACCCTTTGAAAGGTACTTTCCAGTTTGATTCTTTAAGCAGCTTATATATCCAGGCATCAATGATCTATAACATGACGAATTCAGAGCTATATAAAACTAGTTGTCAATTCATTGTGAGTTATATGAACAATTTAAATTTTACCTTGAAATCTAACTCCCCTTAGTATGGTAGTGCCATTACCTCAGTCACACTAACACTTAGTCGGTTTGATAATTCTGTTTTTGGTAAATACCATACTTCGGAATCGCGTTGATCTTTGTTTCTTTGTATTTTAAGCACCTTGTGGTATTTAGTAACGTCTATTAACCTTGTTGTTGTTGTTTGAATTTCCCAAGCTTGGTAATTAGATTCTCCCTGTTGTGTTTGTGTAAGTAAATCCCAATTTGGATAAACGTTATCTAGTAACTGTAATATAATGAACTTTGTGTTACATAACAATCAAAATGTGGCGACTATGTATATGTTTATTAGTATAATTACCCACTTGCCATTAGAGGTGCCTCTTCTAATACACTTTTAGATGTACTGTTGCCAACAAAATTTCCTCCACTTGAGTGAATACCCGCTACAAAAAATGATTGGGTACATAGTACAAATCTAACATCTAGGGATGGAAGATCAAAACATTCTGCTTCCCCTTTCCCTGTTGGTTGTACTTCTTCTACTTTCCAGTCTGTGTTAGTACCTCAACCTTTATTTTACGTTGCATTTCCAACTTGAGTTATAACTCTTTTGGTGATTTGAGAAAAACTTCAAACTCCATTATGTTCTCGGTCTTTGGTTGTTGTTTATTATGTCGTTGTGTGCATGGATGTAGTCCTTCGTCTAATCTTTCTTTTTGGACATTAGATACCTGTCACAATTAAACATATATATTTTAGTGCAATGGTTTTCCCAATTATAGTTACCACACCATGAAATTATTTATTAATTTAACACTACTGTAACCTAATTCCCCAATGATGTGTGTTCGGTTTTCTTTCACTAACCACGCGATTTGTTTAATAAATATAACAACTCAACGAGTTTACTTAATTTTCTTATAGATGCGCGATTTTTATTGAACGTATCACGCAAGACACGCTAATTTATGTACATTTTAAATATGCGTTTGCGTTTGGTATAATAATAACATGCGATTCTAGTGAGAATAGAAAAAACAGAAAAAACTAATTGATAAGGGCTTTGGTTTAATAAACATAACGCGATTTACGACTTACAGACTCGACTACATTTAGCATGCACAATGCAATTTAATATGAATATCAAATCTTGAACTTCCAACCGCATAAAAATTTAGCTATAACATAAACTTCGATATAGTTATAAGTAAAAAAACATTCCTACTGTAATAAAACAACCAGCAAAACACCTATTCAAAATCCAAAATATACAAAAAAATAACTTCCCCAAATTAAACAAACCCACCCTTACATGACTTCTTAAACACAAAGCATATCACATAAAATAGTCATATAAAGTTGAATCTTAATATTTTAAGATCCACTTACATCTTCATGTCTTTGATCCCGACGCTTGGGTACGATGCTGCTGCTACTATCATCGACCCTAACTATATTCAGTTATGTGCGACTTGTTACCTCCCCAATAGGTGGAATGGCCAAACCAACCTCCGCATTTTTGTTTGCATTACTAACTCGACTACTGTCTCAGCGACCACAACAGCTGGTTCTGGTTGTAGGGGTGTTGGTTCAACAATTGCTGTCATAATGTCATGGTTCTCCCCCCCCCCGCTACGTCAACAGGATTTTCCACCTCAACCTCTGTTGATATTCCACCCACACCCTTATATATCCTATGTGTGGTTACTTCATCTTTCTTTTCAACATTTCCGCTCCCGGTTTCAGCTGGTACAACACTTCTAAAATTGGCCGGCACAAGCATACAATTGTCAACACCTAAAACATACAAATATTTTTTTATTATCCTTTCCCTCACCAGGTGTCTCAATAACATTGTTCGGTCTATCAGCAGCTCCATCATCATTCTTCTCATAAACTGTTTAATCTCCATCTTAAGCCTCATCGTCTATGTCTTCCTTATTGTCCTTAGTTGTAGAAACCTCTACAACATTTCCTCATTTCTCGTCTTTTTTCCCTTCAGCCTCTACCATTTGGAAACCATTTTTTCTTAAAACATAAATTATGGTTTTAGGAATCTCATCAACTTTTATTAGCACCTCTACTACTTTCTCTGGTGACTCTTCTTCTACTGAACATAAATTCATTTCATAAACCTTCTCAAGTGCTTCATTAACCCCTCTCATCTTGATCAGCTTATTCTTGAAGGTTCAAAGTCAAAGATGCAACCTCCTTTTGGAGTTCTTCCATCTGTGGAAAAAATAAACAAGTACAATATTAGCAACCGAGTTCATGTTCATTATAATAACAATGTTTTAAGTAACTCACTTGGCTATTCTTTCATACCAGAGAAATCTTAAGTTGTTTATTTTCTAACTAACCTTTGATACATGATGAGAAACCCAAACTCAGTAGCTTCTGATACATATCTTAGGGAAAACCCTCACATAGGCACTCATAGTAACCAGGATCCTGCTTTTGATCAGATATACGCGATGAAGGTACATCATGGTAGGATGATGATGGAGAAGAAGGTACATGCATTACAGGAGTGCAACGATATTTTCTACCGCTTTCGAGATCGGTGATAGATTGTAATTTGTGTTTGTTATGACGCGCACGATATATTATGATCACTGTTTATTATTTTTCTTTATGACTTGTATGTTATAAGGTAAAAAAAACACCATAGGTCCTCCATGGTTTCCACTTGTAACACATCAGTCCCTATTCTTTGTCTCTGTAATAGACCGGTCCATTACGTTTTAAAAACGTAACAAACATATTGTTTTCTGAAAATGTGAGGGACCTGTTTATTACAAATTGAAAACGTGAGGGACTTGTTTATTACAGATATGAGGGACCTGTTTATTACAAAAAGGATATGTTTGTTACATTTTTAAAACGTGAGGGACCTGTTTATACAAAAGTAAAGGAAAATGACTAAAGTGAGACAATTGACAAACATGAGGGACCTCTCATGTTTTTTACCTTATGTTATATAACGTTTATGATCTTTGTTTTTTATTTGTATAACATATGACGTTTATGATTTTCGTTTTTTTGTATGACTCTCTATTTTATTGATAGGTTAGTATATAGCCGATGAAAGTATCATATTTTAAGATATAAAAACTCACATAAAATGTAAAGACATAAAAAACATATATATAAAACATAAACAATAAATGCATAGGACATAAAATGAAAATTTTTAGAAGCATATAAATTAATCCATAGAAAATTTATATAATGATCATAAATCTAAGCCTCCAACATTTACGAAAAACCGCATATAGCACAATTAATGTGGAGTAAAAATTGCCTAAAGTAATGGTATAAATAGGCCAAAAGTATCTAAACTCAGTTTAACCTACTCATCATATGGTAATGTTGAATGAAATGTAAATAATCGAGAGAAATAACATTGACACTCTTGTTGGCCAATATCCTACTACCTAAGATATATAATATATAACCTCGGGTACATGGGTAACACGCTCATGTGTCGCAGTATTATTATGACAATGTTTAGCAACATTCCCTAAACCAACCTCCAAATGGAAATAAGTAGTACTATAGTAAGCATTCAACAAGCCAAACGAAGTATTACTATCTCCAAAAACTTCTCTCCTTACCTTTTTTCTAAAGCATTCCACGAGAGACGGTAGGAAATATCTAAACCATAGTCTTGTTTGATAGAAGACTAAATAGTTTTTTGCTGTTACAGAATGACATGTCCTAATTGATTCATGTATTTTATTTGCAATCAAATCAGACATCAAATTCCTAATTTTGGTTTTAAAAATACCGTGCTACATTTATGGGTTTGGGCAAATCGTTTGATCATCATTAAACTAGCGCTAGAATCTATAGATGCATAAAATCGTCATTTACAACCACCTGAATCTTTGTTGACACCGTAAGAAATTATATTAGTAGACGTATTATACATATACTTGAAAGCTAAACCATGCCCTAAAGCATATCAGCATAACGATAACCTTAGACCTGCGACACCATTAGCAAATGTCTGACCAATCCTTATGATAGCATCAACCCAACTGGTAGTAGCAATATGTCTTTTTTTATGTTGTGAACTTAGTAACCATTACTACTCTCCCCACTTAATAGTTGATTATCACAGGGCTCTCCCAAGCTTATGCTAGGCTGTTTACAAACGTCATCTGCCTCATTTTCAACTACTTGTTGTTTTATACAGAAGTTAAAACTTTTCAGACGCTCCACATCAAGATAAACAACTAAACCCATGAAATCAGTCTCATTATTAAACAAACAGTAGTTTTGATCACCACAGGAGAATGTAATAGTGTAGCTACCCATAACAAGATCATCCCATCGACCTTCAATATATTGTTGAAGAGCTTGAAAGTTTTCAAACTCGCTAAAATGAACGATTGAGGTTTGCTTGCAATATTTGAAAATACACACTTTTGACTTAGAAATCTACTGCAGTGCATAGTTAAACACAATTAAATTAGCTGAGAGAAAAGTTTAAAACAAAAAATCGAATCGCGCGATACGTATAAAATTGTGAAGCAATGAATCGTGTGATGTGAATGACGGTGTAAATCGCATGTTTGTTCTGACCTTTAACATCTACATGTAACTTGCGTCATGTGTAACATTAATACAAGACTCGTGTCACGTGAACAATAGTGTATAATGGCTTCACTAACACGCGAGATGATTAGGGCGTTAAATGGACAAAGAATAACTCGCGTCATGGGTAATGGGTCATGTAACAAAGGATTTTAATGCGAGTCATGTAAGCATAGTTTTGTACCCAATGTATATAAATGGAAGAACCTGCAATCACAATCGTATCGTCTCCTACAGAAAAACATGCTTAGCCATATACGCTATGACAATATAAACAGATTCAACAAAGCTCGAAAATAATGCATAAACTATTAAACTTGGATAAAAACTTAGTTGGAACTTATATAACTAAGAATAAGATGAATAACACCGTTGTTAAGGTAATCAGAACTTCTAAAACAAAAATCAATGGTGAAACATTCAAACTCGTCGATAAAAAAAGTAGTCACAAACACCCTTACCAAGAAAAACAAGCAAAGCCATATACAAAACATTACATGTAGTTGATGATAAGTAGTTTGATGGCTTCAAGCTTAAACAAATGTATTAAAAAGAGTTTGGAAACCTAATACTAGACAAATTTCAGATAAGCATTTAACTGGTTTTATGGGTTGTAGTTGATACCAAAGAGGTTTATGATCTCTGCTAAGGTATTTTAAAATATAAGGGTATGTGTGAGCTACCAATACGAATTCAAATTTTGAATTTTTGGTGGAAAACACACTGACCAAATTTTGAAGGTAATTGAGGGATAATCTAAAAATTGATATTAAAAAGGAATTAATTTGGTGAGATGGGTGTTTAGTAGGCATACAAAATAGTTGGAGTACTAGATGATAATAAGATTGGTGAGAAGGTATTAAGTGTGACATTTCCCTTGTTTTTTAGCAATTAAGTTTAACGTATTTTTATTATCGGAAGCAAGTTATTTTTTTCACACATGTTAATTTATGGATTTAGTTTGTTTGTTTTTTTAAAAACTAATTTTAGTTTCAAAATTACATTTGGAGTCAGAGTTCAAAACATATAACATTTAAAATAACAAAAAATAGTACGGACAAAAACTATTAAAAAGTATTTTTGATTACCATGTCGTTATATATAAATACTCATTTATCATCAAGTGATTATTCATATTTTATAAAACTTTAAATGATTATTGGTATATAATCTTAAATAGCTATTGGTAAGTTTGATGTTGAGTGGTTATTAAAAAGATTTTGGAAACCTAATACTAGACAAAGAATGACTTTGAGAGAACCATTTAACTAGTTTTATGGGTTGTAGTTGTACTAAAGAGGTTTATGATCTCTGCTAAGGTATTTTAAAATATAAGGGTATGTTTGAGCTACTAATACGAATTCAAATTTTGAATTTTGGGTGGAAAACACACTGACCAAATTTTGAAGGTAATTGAGGGATAATCTAAAAAATAGGTATTAAAAAGGAATTAATTTGGTGAGATGGGTGTTTAGTATGCATAAAAAATAGTTGGGGTACTAGATGATAATAAGATTGGTGGGAAGGTATTAAGTGTGACATTCCTCTTGTTTTTTAAGAATTAAGTTTAACGTATTTTTATTATCGAAAGAGAGTTATTTTTTTCACACATGTTAATTTATGGATTTAATTTGTTTGTTTTTTAAAAAACTAATTGTAATTTCAAAATTACATTTGGAGTCAGACTTCAAAACATATAACATTTTAAAATAACAAAAAATAGTAGGACAAAAACTATTAAAAAGTATTTTGGATTACCATGTCGTTATATATAAATACTCATTTATCATCAAGTGATTATTCGTATTATCAAAATTTAAATGATTATTGGTATATAATCTTAAATAATTATTGGTAAGTTTGATGTTGAATGGTTATTGACAAATTACCCTAAAACAAATGTCAATTTTCGAATGAAATCTCCATCACTGTTATAGACTAGTTATCAAAAATCAAAAACTAAAAACTAAAAATGTTATATGAAACATTTAAATTAATAAGTAAAAAAAATTAAAAAGAAGTTTATAATATAAACAATATGATATCCCAAATTTGTTTGATTCATAAAATCCATATCCACGATTATTTTTTTAGAATCGAGATTAGTGTGAAGTTTACACGTGTGAACAAAAGATAAAATATATAAAAGCGTGGCTATATTTAGTCATGTATTTGTTAGATCTTATATCACTAGATTTTACACATTTTTGTTAGTTCTTACAATTTCGGATAATTTCATCATTTAAAAAAACTATAAATTGAAATTGTTTGATTGTACGCCATTTTTATCTCCGCTTCTCTATTGCTTTCAAAACTTTTAGAAAAACTCATCTCTCACTCTTCTTGTTTTTCAAATCCGACTTCGCAATAAGATTAAGATATATAATACAAGTTGGTATAATATAGTTTTTTTGAATTCATTCATTAATTTTGTAGTTGTTTAAGGGTTTATAAATCCAATTTTGACAAATTCGATTATTACTATCTAGAATTGATAGAGCTACATTTAAAATATGTTTTTTTCTAGAAAATGGTTCAAAATTGAGTGACTTATGGTTTTAGGTTTTCGAATTTAGTTTTTGTTGTTCATCTCATACATCGCGATTACCTGCTTCTTCGCCGCGTACGTCGCGCCATGACGATGTACCTTATCACAAAATTGCATGCTAAGATGAAGCAATTCATCATATAGTATATGTATTTAAGATAGTATTCTACATATACTTCATACAACTTTTTAAACTTCCATTGCTACATCTATGTGATTTTGACATGCTTTCGTATATGTGTTTTTACTCGTTTCATATGTTATGCGACACTAATACATTACATATATAGTTTTAAAGTGTATAGTTCATGTGAATTTTGTTAAATTTGTGTTTCGATTCTTTTATTCATAAACTTAATATTTTTTGTAGATATGGTTAAAACTAAGGTGACGATGATGAAGGTAAGTGAGTGCTCACCTTCCTCCATACCAGTATCACTAGATCTGATCGAGCTGATCCTACTTCTTATAGCGTGCGATATAATCTTCGTGACATATTTTTAGAATCTCCATCTAGCGATGATACTCATTCTTCTTCTCCTCATGCAACCGACGATAGTAGTGTTAGGCCATTATCGAGAGTGAAGACCTTGAAGGAGGTGTTATCGTGTATTAATTCCGAGGATGATATAAGTTTCTTTAAAATATGTTCCAGGATGATATAAGTTTCTTTAAAACATTTTTTACTAACATTCCATGTTTGACTATTAACATCAATACAAAATGAGATTAACTTATAAAACTAACTTGTATAATCAGATTACAATAAACATTATAACTTATTAGTCAAACTAATATCCTCGATTAAATTCAAGAGGTGTGCAGTCTACTATCGTATCCGCTTGTTCAATAAGGTGCTCATCTAAGTAACCTTTCATATGTATTCAATTAAAACATTAATTTACAATTGATAAACGCCAAGCGCTTCTTGTTTTACTTCATACACTGGTCGAATACCTAAAACATTGGTTTAGTTTTCAATTAATTGTACACGGTACTTTTTCACAACTCTGTTTAGGTAGAGAATAAGCTTCTACAATGTCGTACATGTAGTATATATTACACATGAGTTCATCAAAAAAATCATTGGTGGTATCATCCGAACTTGTCCAGTAATCAAACTTGACATATTGAAGCAAATGACTATCTTTGTTAATGGTTCATTTCATACCTAAGATATTTCACATTTTTCTATGATGTGTTATTTGATAGATGAATCAATTTTCCATGCATGAGTAGAAATATATAGAAACGTGAGGGCTGTAAAAACTCATACTTGACAGGAAAGTTTACTTAGCAGAAAATCTTATTTGATGGGATATTGTATAGTATGTTTGGCAGAACATAATGTTGGTAAATAATGAAACATTAATAAAAACATAAGGAATAATCAAGTTCCAATGTAACATGAAAAATCAAATAATACAAAATTAAGTTTGAGAGTGTACTAGCATAATATAATGATGCATAAAAAAGTTTGAAAAAAGTAACATAATCACACGTCATCATTGGCTCGGTCGGCCGATATTACCTCTTTGTACTTTTGTGCCTTGGCCAGCATAATTTAGATAAATTCATTAAATTTATCATAGTATGGAATCGACCAAGCACTCACTTCTGCGGTATGGTACTGACTCCATACGGAGTATAATATTAGAAACGGTCCATCTAGTGGAAACCTATAAAATTAAATTTAAATTGGAAAAACATTACAAACTTAAAAATTAATGAAAATAAATAATGTTAGATGACTTTTGAACGAATTTAACCTTGGTAGTAAATCATCTCAAATATATACTGAATCATAAGCATCCAACCATAAATGTTGGTGTTCATTTAAATCCATAGATAATATCACGTCTAACAAAATACTATTTGTCCTATTTTTCTTATAAATGCTTGATACGGTCCAATAACCGGACTCTCCATTTGGAACAATATTAAACAAGTTAGTAATAAAAGGTTGTAAAAATATTAAGATGCATCCCACATATATATTTCTATTTCTATTGTTAGTAGATTTATTTTGGTTGATATATTTTTCTTCTGGTGGTGGGAAGCTTTGGTACTAAGAATGAATGAACTTTTGAGTTACCGGGCTACCTAACATATCCATGGGCATGCTAGCACTCACGGTTGGTTCAATGACCAGTTCTCAATAATTGGGGTTACGTTTAGTTGATCAGCCTATACCAATTTCTTTTCTACCTGTAGTAATAACCTGTTATTTAGGCTCTACAACTTTAGTAGTTTCGTGTTTTAGAATATGCATAACAAAAGTAATAATATGATCTTGAATTTCAAGATCGTAACCACGTATAGAACTATCTTTGATGGATAATTTTTTTATAGAGCATCTTCACACTTAATTGCATCTCCACGAATGATATTTACTTTTGTTTTTAAATATATCCCAAACGTCATTAGGAATTGATCTACTTTCTCTTTCTATCATATATATTTCACATGTACAAGGTAACCCATGTGTTTTCCTAATAACACATCCACATGTTACCCGATCTATGCCTATATCTCTAGCATATGCATAAGTTTGTTTAATTAATTTAAACCCACAGTGGATACATAACTACACAGTTTCTCAAAAATATAGTTTTATTATACGATTCAATACAACCTTCCCTCGAAAAATTCAAAAATATTTGAATGTTGAGAACGTATCAACTTGTGAACTTTGCCCCATAAATTTTTAAAATTACATCGGTTAGTACCAAGGTAACATTTTAGCGACGCATGTGCACTCTCAAACCTACAAAAAAAGTAAACTTTTATTAATAAACCATTGGATATTTTTTAAAACATATATTATTGAAAACAAAATCTTTACTTACCAATTGGTTGTTCTATTTCTAAAATGTTTAATCTCGTTGGTTTGATGATTTAAGAATTTTTTCGTCATATTTTGTTATCCGTATTATAACATAATCTATACATTTTGGATAGACGACAAAGAATACATACAATGATGCTAGATTTTTTATAATCTTTCTCCGTGTTTGATTCGATAACAAAGTTATAAAAATCTATAAAACCATCTACAACGCCTCCAAAGAGCATCATATTTTTAAGCGTGCTAAGAAAGTTCTTGTTTATATTCCATTTTCTTAGCAAATTAATTGCATCTAGAAATAGATATTCATATTTATTATCAATGCTAACTCTCGATATGTCAAAATGACACACTAGGAAACGCATACAAATTATCCATCATCACACGTCGTAGAAGAGTTAAAACCTACGTGTAGTTAGATTGCTTCTCCACACTTATAAACACGAAACTAACACAAAATGTAAGTTGTGTTGAAGTTACACCAACAGTCTCAAGCAATAAAATTGTATACCTCTTTCTCTTGTAAGTAAAATCCATGATAAGTCATGTGAGAATATATGTAACAAATCAATAATTGTAAGATGCACAAAAATAAAATTGGTTATCACGTCCATTGTTTTTTTATGTCACGTGTAATAATTATGTTCTTCTATATTTTCCATCACAATATTGCATTTGAGATTAAATACCCTTTTAAGCACCACGATGTATTTGTACGATAGTTGTATATCGTACGCATGTTGGAAACATTTACCAGATTATACATCTTCAAACCAACATATATTTATCTAGGATGCAAACCAAAGAAATATAAACTACAGATTATTTTTTTGTATCGACCTTGATTCTACAAGCTTGTGAATGACTATCTAACGAGATGGGTGGTTTATAGTTGTTTAAAGTTATAGGGTTATATATTTTTTTGCTGAATGAAACTTATGTAATTAACTAGGGTGGATGGGGGTACTTTTTGGTATTTCAACTTTAAATTAAAACAAATTAAAGTTATGTGTGAGACCTAATAAAAATAAGATAAATCTAATCACGCCCATCCAATAATCATAGTGCAGTCATAATACTGAATTAAAACAAGCTTTGATACTAAGTTTTATTTCATAGATGGATTCTTAGAATTATAATAAATATCTCCATTTATATATTAACTTTGAATAAATAGATTTTATTCAATCTTAATTAGTCTTACATTGTATACATTAAAGATACATTATGTTACAATTTGGGTTTTCACCAGTAGCACATCTAAGTCATTGTCAACAAACTGAGAGAGGAGTGTGAGACTATGCCAAATAGTTAATGTGTAGCATAGTTCTTGTTTTATTTATGTCTCGTCTTTTTCGTCTTAAAAAGTATTGGTTGAAAGTTTAGTTGAATAATGAAGCCTTCAAATTTGAATGGGAAAAAATTAGGATCGAGCCTAGTGGTCCAGTTCGGATGAGAAATCGATCTTATAATTTTTTTATTTTTCTAGAATAAAATGACTAGCCTCGAGAGTCTTTGGTTTGAGTGGATGTTCATACCTTGCTACACTTACCCTTTGTTATCTACGGTTACCATTAACCGAACGGTCGCTAATCTTAAGAGCTCGATTTGTAACTCTTTAAATATCTTGGTCACGATTCCTACCTCTTTAAAATTCTTTCAACACCCAAAATCTCCCTTGAGAAAAAATTTATCTTTTATCGAAGGGAAAAGAATAGAAAAGAAAGTAGTAGGCTAAAAGTTTAAGTGGCGTGTTTTATGATGATATTTGTACTGATGTTATGGGAAATAACAAGACAATTCCAAAGTAGTAAAAATTCGATTAGTCAGAATAGAGAAGAAGTTACATTTATCTTAGAGAATTTTCCTACTTATAGTTCTCCCTTTTAGTGGGAAATTATAAATATATTTACCCCACTTAGCGTGTCCATTATTGCACTTACATCAGGTCTTCTTTAATTAAGGATGTATTTACTAAATGGTTTGACTAAAAATCCTAACATCATTAAACGGTAACTTAGAAATGGTTTCCTCCTTTAATCAGCTGTGCAGACGTGCGTTAATCCAAGCAGGCCTAGGTGAGGACTCTTTTAATTGTATCCGTTATTCAACTCAAGATACGGCACAATCCTAGCTAAGCTTTAATTGTTCGAGCGTGCTCAGTCATTAACATTTGAAGTTCGCTCAATCACTTATTATCTCATTCATCTTGTATCCCTTGCACAATTAGCTCAGTCATTCGGCTCATTCATCAGAATTAGCCATTATTCGCTTATTTGAGACATCTTTATTTATCTTCTTTGCGTGAGCTCGTCCTTTATCTTTCCTAGTCTTGCATCTGCTAGGTCATTTGTCGCTATGTTCTGCTGTAGAATACCCCCTCATCAGGGAACCCTCCGATTTTATAGATTTAGCATGTGATAAAACTGACAAATCTATAAATAACAAATATTGTTTTTGGAGAAATATATGTGTAATTTAGGAGAATGTCAAACCAAGTGACTGTTTGCTTGCATTTTGCATCATTATACTCCATTTGGATGGCGCATGGCTGGAGTGGAATTGTGACGGTTTTGACACACCCGTATTTTGAAAACATCGCCTGATGCTTGGGGTTTAAAAAAGTATGAAAATGGTTGAAGACGTTTACTCAACGTACCGTATAATTTACTCAGCTAAATATTAAATTACATGTATTTAAAATCATAGTTGCTCTAAATATTCTTTCATATGTGGTGCGTTTTCTAAAGCTAATATCATCGTCTACGACCCATAAGTATATCATCGATATTCCAACTGCAAATTAGGTACTCCCTTTCTACTATAACTTATACATTCATGTAATATTTGATAATAGGTTGGAACTGTAGATTTCGAAATAAGGGGTTTACAATTATGGAAATCGCCAGATACCTGCATTTACAGGTTGTCGAATCAAGCACCCCTTATCTGCTATAATCATGCTTACTCGTGATATTAACTTCTTGCAGTCCTAGAAATCATGGCACTAAAACGGGCGATAAAGAAGAACTTGGAGAAAACTCAAGAGTCTGAATTTGAAGACCTTGTTGTTCTGGGATAGCCCCCAAATATGTATATCTAGACGAGGCTGAATTGCTCAATCTTAGGAATAGATGTGCCATTCCAGAAGATGTTACGGTGAGAGCACCCCTGGTTGGAGAACATCCATATCATGCCCGGGAAATAAAAACTTGTTTATTTACAACCTTGTTCAGTTGGGGTCTGCGACTTCCCTTACCCACGTTGATCCACGATTTATTTAGCGTATATGCATCTGCCCTACCCAGTTATCTGGTAACAAGTAGAGGATGCTACTTAGTGTAGAATTAGCTCGCGCTTGTTAGGGATTAAAATTTGTCTGACCGACTTGTCATTGGTGACCGATGTGACTAAACTCGCCAAATACCCTTTCTTTTACACTCGTTTAAAGGGAATGAAAAATATTGTTGAACTCCCTTCGTTAGATAAGAACTAGAAGAAATGCTTTACGTTTGTATCTGGCAATTGGAACATGAGAAACCGATTTTGAACCTCCAATTAGAGAGAAAATGTAAAGTAAAGTGTAAGCATCAGTAGTATAAGTTTTATGCTGAATTAGTTTATAAGTGAATATTGATAATTGACCCCCCTGGTAACTTTATATGTAAGCGAAGCGACTAATCAGGATTGGTGGAAAAAAATACGGTCCAAAGATTACGTAAATCCTCTAATTGAGGTAGGAAACCTAGCCAACGGTACTTGGTTACAAGAACCTAAGCTTCTATTTACGCGGTTTAACTATCTCAAGTTGGGGTTATGGCCGGTATCGTATTTAACAATCATAAAAAACAGAAATGTGAAAATTACAGATGGTGGAGATGCTACGATGGAAGGCATGAGAGCTTTGATGGAGAAGAGATATCGGGAGAATAACAACACTGGAATTTGGCTATCAGTGCCTCAGATAACCCAGAAATGCAAAGAAGTTCAGGGGTCATCTTTAGTTTTTTGCCAACTGGATGAGAAGGGGGACAAGCTTGCCATTCAAGGGGAGGATGAGGTGAATCAGGTGGGAGTCAATAATCTCGAAGACAGATGAAACGTTTATGTTAATCGGGTGCAATCTGAACGGGACGAGAATGAAGAGGATAAAGATTCTGCCTCTTTGGTGAAGTCTTGGAGAAAAAAGAAAAAAAATGATCCTAGATGTTATTCCGCTCACTACTAAGAAGTTGCAATTAAAAGATGAGGAAAATAGAAGTGGGGAGGCTGCGCAAGGAAACTACATGTCCATCTCCTCCTTCAGTCATGTAAGGGCAGAGTGAAAGGCCTGAGACTAGAAATGGTCTTATCGATCTGGTTGAGGATAACAAAGAAGAGAAGGAAAAATCACAGCTCAAGAAAGTCAATTCATCAACTGTTCGGTCGACAACAGCATCAATGTAAGTACTTAGCTCACTACCTCAAACAGGAAATGTGGTGGGGCCTGTAATTGGTAGTAGCAGAGCTGGACCCAGACAATAGAATGTGGCTATGAACGAGTTTCTTCCGAATAAGATCGCCATGGCTCGCTCATCGATGCTCATGTTTGAGCAACTTAAGCGTATTCCAGAGTTATCTTACTATGATGGGATGCCTATGAGTAATATCCTACAACGGCAGGTGGAGCTCGTAATTGCGGTAAGACTATAGGTTATAAAATAAACTATCAGATAACGCACTACCACTAACTCTTACGTTTTTGTAGTTGCATCACAATTCAGTCGTTCTGTCATATCGACGTATGTCTCCAACCTATCTAGAGGTGATGGAGAGATTGAAACCAGAGCCAATGCTATTTGGGTCAGGCAAAACAACTATTGTTGAAGTCATGCGCTTGAGGCACGCCTATGAATCTGCCAAAGGTTCCAATGATAAGGCAATTGGGGCTAAAGAGAAGCTGCAAACCAAGCTGGAGACACTGAAGGAAGCATTAATTTGCAGTTATGAAAAATGCAAGGCGGTGTCCCTAGGTCATAAGAAATTGCTAGAGTAGAATAACACTCTGATCCAAAGTAATGTAGAACTCATTACTCAAAGCTCCAATCTATTTGACACAAATTTGGCTCAGGCTAAGAGGGTGGAAGAGCAAGTTAAACAATTTTGACAGTAATGTCAGCAAAAAATACCTAGTTGAAGTCAAGATTGGAGGAGGTGCAGAAGGAGTTTGAAGTTGAAAGAAAACAATGGAAAGATAGTTTAAAGACCACAGTGGAGGAATGGGAGGCTCAGATGATGAGCATTACGATGGACATGATAGCCCCAGAAAAGAAAGATATTATCGCTGAGCTGGTGGCGTTAAACCTTGGGCTAAAACTTGGGTTCCTCTGCTGCTTCGTGAAAGAGCATGTGCATCTTCAAGATGTTCCTCCCCAAGTTACGCCTAATTCTAACATCGCTCTGATTGATAAAGGCCTTGTTGCTGATGTTTTTGTGGTTGCAGTTGACCCAGTAAGTGCTGCAAACAATCCAGCCCAACTAGATCACACCAAGCTGCCTCATCCCCCAAACGTGTAACTGCAGTAAATTATGCGTAAAGAATGGCATTAACTCTTACAATGTATTTCTGGTTATTGTTGGACTACTTCTGGACTTTGGTTTGTCTATTTGAATGCATGTGGAATGATAATGTATGTCAAATTATCTTGAACCGTCCCCTCATCAAAATTCTAAAGTGCTCTGCTCGGGCTTGGTTCCGTCACTCGTTTAAAAGGTTCACGCTCGTCGCTCTAACAATCAAATTTGCTTCATTCTCGTAGTTTTCAATTTTATGACTTGGTATAATTATTTATGCTAGTATAACCGCCTCGATATAATAAATCAGAGTGAAAGGCGTATCCTCTGTTGTCGCCCGTGGAGTAGTTTTGTATTCCCATAAGACCTCGGCCAATTTGTCTAACCATTTTCCCTTGGCTCCTTCAAGCTTCTTCTTAATTCCCTCAAGTAATGTTCGGTTTGTTACTTCTACTTGCCCATTAGCCTGGCGGAAATATGGTGTTGAAAAGTGTTGGAGGATCTGATATCGTTAACAGAAGTTAGTGAGTACAGAGTTTTGGAACTGAGAGTCGTTGTCGGTGATCATGATTCGTGGTATGCCATATCGAGTCAGAATATGATTATAAATCAAATCACATATCTCATGTGATCTTGTACGGAATAAAGCTTTAGCCTCGACCCATTTGGAGAAATAGTCTACTACCACAATCAAGAACTGTCTCTTCCCAGTGGCCATCGGTAAGGGCCCGACCAGATCAATCCCTCATTTTTCGAAGGGGCAGGGAATAGGAACTGTTTGCATTAGTTCACTAGGAAAATATTGTGTATTAGCATATTCCTAGGATTTATAGCACTGCTACACTGAATTCTCCGCATCAGCCGCTAACTCTGGCAACCAGTATCCTATCAACAGAAATCGTCGGATTAGAGTTCGATGTCCACAATGAGGGCCTGCCTCTCCTGAATGTAAGTCTTATAGGATTGAATTTTCCTCTATACGTTCGAGGCAGCGCAATAGAGTTCGGGTGGCGCTTTTTCTATAGAGAACATTGTCGAGCACACAGTATTTTTCTGCCTTGAGTTTCAGGGCTCGAGCCTCACTTTTATTTCCAAATAGTTGTGCAGATTTCAAATATTACAGATAAGGTTGTCTCCAGTCGGTTGTGTTGGCAATAATATAGATGGCTTCTTCGTTGAGTACTAGCTCAGTTGTTCGTAGCTGTTGAACGAGTACCATAGGACTTTCCCCCAAGGCTGATATCTTAGCTAATGACTCTGGAGAAGAATTCGCCGAGCGTGGAATCTGTTCATACGAGACGCAGACAAACTTGGATTCAAATTCATTTTGAATAACAAGGTAATCTCAAATTCTTTTGCTTATCATCATAGGCGCCCACTGCCTGGTTGACCACTAATTATGAATCTAATTTGATTCTAATGCTCTTCACTCAAAAAATCAAAGCCAATTTCATTCCACACAGAGTTGTCTCGTATTCTGCTACATTATTCGTGATCGGCAAGTTTAATCTGATCGGCAAGTTAAATTTGATCGTCTGCTTGATTTCCTCTTCATTTGGCAATCACAGCACGACTCCAGCCCCTCCGCTAGATGTACAAGTTGCACCATCAACTTCAATGATCCACTCATTCTGACTGTGTACTTTAGTTTTTTCTATTTGTTCAGCTTCTGGCCTAGAGGATGAGAACTCTGTCAGGAATTCAGCAATGACGTGGCCCTTAATAGCTGTGCGCGGTTCAAAGCGTAAATAATATTCATCGAGCTCGACGCTCCACTTAGTCAGGCGTCCCAATACATCTGGCTTATTCAGTACTTCTTGTAAGGGAAAATTTGTTCGCACGTTGATGATATGTCCTTGAAATATGGGCACATTCGCCTGGCAGCGGTGATCAATCCTAGGCTAGATTCTCTAGGTTAAGGTACCTTGTTTCTGCATCTACTAAAGTCTTACTAGTATAATATATCGGTCGATGTACGCCATTATGCTCACAAACCAAGACTGAACTGACAAAGAACGGGGATACTGATGGGTACAAGAATAATGTTTCGTCGGTCATTGGTGCAGACAAAATCTCTGGAGAAGTAAGATACAACTTGAGCTCGACGAAAGGTTTATCACAGTCTTTTGTCCAGGTAAACTTCTTAGCCCCTCTTAGAATCTCGAAAGCATGGTGACTCTTGTCCGATTCCTGAAAAATAAACCTTAGCAGTGTGGCTATGCACCTCCCTGATATTCTTTGAAGGTTCCATTTCTAAAATCATGCTCAACTGGACATGATCGGCCTTGATACCTCGTTGACTCACTACATATCCAAGGAACTATCCCATAGAGACCCTAAAAAATCATTTATCCGGGTTAAGATTAAGATTAAATTGTCTGAGTAAGTCAAAAACTACGTACAATGTCTTCGGATGCTGTTCTTTGGTATGGGTTTTGGAAATCATATCGTCTATATATAGTTCTAAGATTTTTCCCAAATGATCCCGAAAAATAGATTTATAAACCACTGGTATGTAGATCCTATGTTCTTTAATCCAAAAGGCATGACTGTGTAACAATATAAACCCATCTCAGTTTGGAATGCGATATGCTCTTGATCAGATGGATGAAGTAGAATCTGATTGTACCCGGAGTAAGAATCCATAAATAATAGGTATTTACAACCATAATTTGAATCTACAAGTTGATCAACACAGTGTCAGGGAAATGCATCTTTGGTATATGCTTGGTTTAGGTCTGTAAAGTCCACGCACATCCACCGTTGACCGCTTTTCTTCTTGACTAATACAGGATTCGCTATCCAGACCGAGTATCGTGCTTTTCAGATATTCCCGAGTCGAGTTAACTTGCCAACCTCTTTTAGCATTGCCTCTTGTTTTTTCACCAAAAAATGATTGACGTTTTTGGCGTACCGACTTAGCATGCAGGTTAATGGCCAACTCGTGACATATGATAGATGGGATAACCCCAGAAACATCACCTGGTTCCCATGTGAACGAAACCAAGTTCTTGGATAGCAAAACCCCCATCCAAAGTCGGCGGCCCTCAACTATTGGCTTCTCAATTATTTCTGAAATTACATCAATAGAATGATCGAGTTCTCAAAGGTTATCGACCGAGTCCGGTGAGGGTGGACCTAATGCCTCCGTCTTAGGGACCCCATTGCCTTTTCATTGTTATCGGAGCGGCTTGGATGGATCTACCAAAACCACATAACAAGTTCTTGTTGTCCTTTGCCTTCCTCGAAATATACCCACTGGATTCTCACCAGATACTTTACGCATTGGTGGAATGTACATGGTGTCGCCTCCATCCTATGCAGCCACGGTCTCCCAATGATGATATGGTACGGGCTTGGAGCATCCAAAATGATGAATAGTATTTTTACTTCTTTCTTTATTGCTCCGTGCCCAATCTTTACCAGCAGCTCTACTTCTCCCACGTACTACAAAGTTCTTCAATCGTAGCCGACCAACGTTCACTGACTGGGCCGATATGGGGGAACATTTAGCTTACGGCCGAAACTGTCACCATCAACTAGATCGCGGGTTACTATCACTTTTTTGATGTCCATATGAATGGTTAGTGTGTCCTTATGAGGTAGGGTAACGCCTCTAAGGTTGTCATCATTAAATGTGAGGTTGCTCACTGGATCCTTGTAACTGCGGTAGGAGTTTGCATCTATTTCATATACATCGAATTCATTCTTTGTTTTCTTATTATAGGTTGTTCCCTGTGAAATTGCAAGAATTACCCCTCACGATTATGTAGAGGGACAGAGCGATAGTACGATTGGGTACAAAATTTTCGGTGAACTCAGATTTTGTCCAATTCTAGTGATGTGTTTGGGCGTATCCGTTGAGTCTGTTATTTCCGAGCTGCCTCGTGGGATTATAAGGATCCACTTTTGTTTGTTAGTCTCTCATGCTTCCTCAGTGATGGGTGATCGAACCTCTTCGATGTTGTGAGCGTTTGATGAACTAAACTAATTCTTTGTTTTCAATGAGTTGTTTGATCTTCTCCCTTAGTTTCTAGCATTCATCTGTTAAATATCCGTGGTCGTTATGATAGGCACATAAGTATCGGTTAGATCGCTTAAACTCGGGAGCGCTCATCGTACGGGACGTCTGGTATTTCGTTCTCCCTCTTGTTCGATCATATATCACAGAAATAGCTTCGGTTAGGGGGTAAATTGTCTTGTTGGCTGCTCAAATTGATGAGATCATCGACTGATCTCTCTTCAAGGCTGCTCTTCAATCATTTTCCTCTCCAATCCTCCTTCCTTGGCATCTGACTCATTCCGCTCAAGCGAGCCACCCATTCGAGCATCATCAACTCTGATAAAGGAATCAGCTCATGTGAGTAGGTCTCCCATGTTTTCCGTTGGGAATTTGATGAGATCCGCATAGAGTTTCCCCTTTTGGTCGAGCCCTCTTTTAAGTGATGCCACCGCCATGTTCTCTACTAAATCTGGCAAGGCATTCATAGCGTGAACAAATCTCCTAACATAAATTTTAAAGGACTCACCTCGTCGTTGATAAATATCCATGATCGAATCTCGCTCACGCTTGAGCTCCTTGTTTCCGACAAACCGCTCCCTAAACGATTTCCAGAGACTAGTGAAGTCGTAGATGGATCTGTTCGACATGCTACTAAACGAATCCATCGCATTACCCTTGAGGGTCATAGACAGCACTCAGTATCGCGTCATCTGGGTTGGAAGCCATCATCATGTTGTGGCTTCTGGGTCTCATGTTCCATCGTAGGCCTCCATTCGAAAATGATCAAACTTCCTTGGGAGCTGGGCCTCGAGAAGTTTTTCAGAGAGTGGTGATTCTTTCAGTATGTTACTCCAGCTGTTGGACCGTTGGATTGACAACTATGGTGGCTTTCATCACCTTCTGGGCTACGAGGATGTCTGCAGGTTGACGTGGTTGGGTCCTGACATCGGTTACGATCGCGGGTGGTAATGGTTGGCTTGATGGTTCTGCTACCCTAACAAGAACTAATAAGTCGGCCTCTTGGGTAACAACAGGGACATGGTACAAGTTACTTTGCCTAGGTGGGTGATTCATTATTTCGTTATTGCTAACTGTTGCCTCACTCGATTCCTGGTTATTTCTATCTCGATTCCTGACCTAGTGACTACCATTGTTACTAACTTATTACGATTTCCCACAGACGACGCCAAATTTGTTGTGGGAAATAACAAGACTATGCCAAAGTAGTAAAATTTGATTAGTCATAAAAGAGAAGAAGTTACATTTATCTTAGAGAACTTCCCTACTTATAGTTCTCCCTGTTAGTGGGCAGTTACAAATATATTTACCCCACTTAACGTGTTCATTATTGCACTTACATCATGTCGCCTTTAATTAAGGTTGTATTTACTAAATGGTTTGACTAAAACTCTTAACATCATTAAATGGTAACTTAGAAACGGTTTCTTCCTTTAATCAGCTGTGAAGATGTGCATTAATCCACGCAGGGCTAGGTGAGGACTCAGTTACTTGTCTCTGTTGTTCAGCTCAAGATACGGCACAATCCGACCTAAGCTTCAATTGTTCGAGCGTGTTCGTTCATCAACATTTGGAGTTCGCTCAATTACTTATTAGCTCGTTCATCTTTTATCCTTTGCATAATCATCTTGGTCATCCGGCTCATTCATCAGAATCAACCCTTATTCGCTTATTTAAGACATATTCATTTATCTTCTTTGCATAAGCTCGTCGTTCATCTTTCCCAATCTTGCATCTGCTCGGTCGTTTGGCGTTATGCTCTGCTGGAGAATACCCTCTCATCAACCGGAAAAATATTATTTCTATATAAAAAAAATACATATATCTTACAAAAGATAAATATATGTTAACTAATTCGTAACTTGTAATTGATTAGCCACTATGTTATTATTTTGGACTTCAAACAAAATCAAAAGCTTGTTATTTTAAAAAATATTTAGCACCAACACCCTTAACTTTTTTAAGAGATTGAGGTAGTCTCGGTAGAAGAGTGATAACATTATTTTTTATTATTTACGAGCTCGATCTTAAACAAAAAATTATTTCCTACTGTTTAAGACTCCGAGCTTAGAAAGAAAACTAGTTTTCGTGACATTTTGTACATGTCAAAACACAACAATAAGTAATGCTGATACAACTAAACTCACTGAGCTTCGATGCACTTAAAATGTTAAGAGATTGAGCTATTGTTTTATAGAAAAGTAAATAAACTATAGTTTGGTTTGGTAGAGGCCCGATTATGGTGTAGGGAAAATCAGACCCAAATTTAATGATTAGGTATTCTCACTTTGAAGCTTAACGCATATTCATGTTTGACTCATAAACCTCATGCATGTTGGTGCTCGACCGATAAACTTATTGTAAATTGTTGCTTTGTTACAAAAAAAAATACATATTAGAAAACTTAGTTGTGATGAGGCACAACTGATAATGAATGAAGGTGATACCGGATTAAGGTTGTGTTGAGGTAGAATTGAGTCTGGACCAAACTGAAATGCAGTCCGGCCGAACAAATTCGAAATGATTCTAAATTTAATTAAGATCGAGCTAAGTCCAAGTGAATCTTAGTTGAGACCGAGCTGAGTTAGACATAACAAATTTGGATCAATTTTATAGAGTAAAAGACTCAACTTTACTGCATAATATTCAAAATTCAAAACATATCGGTCGTTCTTTTGTTACTAGATTTATAGCATATCCATATTCAAACGTTATAAAAAAAAATTAAAAATTGAATTTTTTTTATAAAATTTATCCAACAGTTTAATCCACATTGTTTTTCTCCTGATCTGAGGGAGGAAATCATCCATAATAAGGTGGAGCCAAATAGATACTGAGATCAAAAACCTTAATCAAAATATTGAGCATGATTATTATTATTATTATTATTTTGTTGAATATGACATTAATCTATTCTAAAAGACTACGGTGCGGTAATGAAATAGATTAAATTCATTGGATTAAAGTGATTAAGTTAAAAAATAATATTTTTAAAGATTTAAATTCTTTTTATATATATAAAAATAAAAAATAAAATAAATATTAAATCAATTAATAAGATTGCATTCACAATTATATTAATCATCGAATATCTAATATATCTTATAAATCTAAAAATACAAGGTTCAGATATGCTTTACTTCCGGATTAAGGTTATTTATAAAGTTTATTATATCAAACAATAAATGATATCTCAATTTTTATATTTTAATAATAATAAATATTTTATTTTTTTATTATAAATTATACATGGACTAAATTTAAAATATGTAATTTTCTTGTATCAAATATATATTTTTATTAATAAAAATATTAACTAAAATAATAAAAAGGAATTCCAAATTAATTGGTAAAAGAGAAATTAATTTTAATTTTTTAAAAGTAATATTTAATTTAACACATAATATTTATAAAATCAACATATTTTTTTTTAAATATTATAAACGTATCATTCAAAACTTACTTATATATTAATAAAATGTAATATTTTGAATAAAATTAGAATTCAAAATTTATTTATAAAATTAAGAATCCCTTCACTACATTTTATACTCAATATATATTATAATTGTTTATAGGGTATGAAACCTTAACAAATATGAATTGCATATCTAATAATATGGAGGGGTTTGAACAGATAAGAAAATAAACTTACTTTTGAGATAAGACTTCTTGATAATTCTCTGGTTCGCCCTATTCAATGACTAGAATAAACTATGAGCTTCGATAATGTGTTGAAGGTTTTCTCTCTTTAGTTGACCTTCTAATGTGTATACCATCCACATGAGGGATAAGTTGATCCCCGATCATAAATTTTTTCATCAAGTAGAGTATCATCAAAATCATCAACATCAACATGATCTTGTAAATCACCATCAAATGGAACATCCTCGATATCATTAGGAACTACCTTACAATTATCATTTGCTGGTTGATTTACATTAGGAAAAATAGAAGATGAAATATCATTATTAGTATTAAAAGATACATTAAACGTAGAAGTTACCCTTATACTCAAAAGATCTGCATCATTCTCGTGCTCAATAATACCACATCTCTACTTCTCACTAGTTTCTTATTCTCAAGATAACAGAGTCTGAAGCCACACTCTTTATCACCATATCAAAAAACACAAGGATTAGTTTTTTAATCAAGTTAGGATCTTTGTTCTTTTGAAACATGCATGTATGCCTTGATTCAAAAACTATTATATCTGAATATGAAGGATCATTTCCTTTCCATTCTCTCTTTAAAATATCAAAATCAAAGGTTGTTGATGAAGCTCTATTAATCAAGTACACAACATAATTAATTGATTCAACCCTAAATGTCTTAGGAAGCTTAGGCATTTCTTGTATACATATCACTTTCTCTATGCAGCTCATTCTCTATGCAACTCCATTGTGGTGTGGTGTACGTGATGTTTTCCTTTCATGTCTAATACCATAACATGATTTATAATTTCTAAACTCATTCAAAATATACTCACCGCCAATATCAGATCGAAAACATTTCAATTTTCTCCTTGTCCCCCTTTCTACCATGACTTGAAATTTCTGAAAAATCTCGACCACTTGGTTCTTTATCTATAGTATGTATGCCCAAGGTTTTTTAGTAGCATCCTTAATAAATGTAAAAAAAATACTTGTTACCTCTAATAGACTCAACTTTTATTAGACCATAAACATCTAAAATATTCTTAATCTAGCTTTTCTTACTTTCTAATAGACTTCTTAGAAAACAAATTTCTATGTTGATTACCTGTTAAAAAATAGTCACAAATAATAATAATATATTTATCGACATAAATGATTAAATTACTTGCCAAGGTTTTCATATTCTTGCCATTCATGCATCATAGTATTCGATGCCACAAACTAGGAGAATTATTTTCCTCAACTTCATTCAACTCACCAGAACGTATACCCAAATATATCTTATACAAAGAGCAACACAAATTACTTCGAGCAACTATCATTGAACCTTTGGATAATTTCCACTTACCATCACTAAAATTGTGACAAGAACCTCCGTAATCAATTATATTTGTAGGCAAAAAATTCAGATGTAGATGAGGAATATAGCGCACATTCTTTAATGTAAGTATGTACCCAATGTAAGTCTTCACACGAATATCACCCAACCCAACAATGTTAGCTGATCTCTGATTTTCCATCGTGAAACTACTAAAATCTTTATTTTTATAGTTCAAAAAATATTATTTATTAGGAAAACATTGATATGAAGCAGTTATATCTACAAGTCACTGTCAATCTGAACCACCAACATGATATCACTCACAAATATCACAAATTAATGATGCATCATCATTACTAACAGAAGAAAAAGCTGCAGTAGTTTTATTATCACCTTCATTTTGTGAATCTAACTTGTTACTTTTTTCTTTCTTTCATCGACAACAATAATTATGAATATGACCAAGTTTCCATAATAGTTGTATGTCCTAATCGTTTTATAATATTTGGACTTAGATATTCCCTTTGAGTTACCAAGAAATTTAGAACCTCTAATTTTTTCCTCTTCTTTTATTCTCAACAACAAGAGCTTGTGAATTGTAAACTCTCATCTCATTTCTTCTAATCTCTTCATTGTATATGCTTTCTTTGATAAATTTTAAAGATAAAAAACCATATGGAGATTAGTTGCTAATATTCACAACCAAAGTCTCCCAACGATGTGGTAACAAACTGAATAGCATCAAAGATTGCAACTCATCATCAAGAGAAATATTTATAATTGTAAACTTGTTAACGATATCTTGGAAATCACTAAGATGTTCAACACCTCACTTACCTTTTTTAACTTCAGATTAACAAGTATTTTAATCAATTTTTTTCCTATGAGCATTTTATCTTTTATAAAGACCTTCCGATTTCTTCTAATATCATACAAATAAGACTCTTCAGAAAGATGGTTAAAGATGTTAAGATCAACTCATTGTCAAATAGTTACCAAACCCTTTCTTTTCAACTTTCCCCAATCTTTTTCTTGCTTGTCTAGCGGTTTTACTAGGTTAATTAAAGTTACCATCATTATCTTTAACTAGCTCAATTGGATCAAACAAATCTCTCCAGTATAACAGATCATCCATCATTGGTTTTCATATAGAATTTTTGTTGATATTAACTTAATCATAGAGTTACCATGACTATAACACATATCACTAAATAAACAAACAACTTTGATACCAACTATAGGTCCCAAAAAATAGTCAAAAATAAAAGCAAACAAAAAATCAACACACAGGATTAATACATGGAAAAAACCTATCAATATGGAGGAGATTAAAAAACAACGAGATTGATTAGAAGTAAATCTCAAATACTTCTATTATTATAAATATTTGATGGTACAAGTAAATTCAATTCAACCTACTAAAGATCTACAAATCCACCAACAATTACACATAATAATATAGAATAGAAAAATAGAAGTACAAATGAGAAAATATTACCAAAACCTACTACCATGTTACATCGGTAATTTCTCACAATTTGTAGCACCAATTCACAATACAATTTGCTGTAAAAAATTTTAGGAAAAATCAACACACGTTTATGCCTCAATCGGACCTTTCTACAATGATTGCACTCACTTGAATCGAAATCGAAAAACGAAAAATACTCTCTATTTGTATTTTTTTAAGTGCTCTCTTTATTTATTTTTGTTTCTCAGTCTTACATACTATTGCCGCCATACATATATATATATAATCCTATGGAGATGAAAACCTTAGACTATAAAGTGGGCCTAATTTGGGTATGACCCTAACACTTCTTCACCTCTAACATATTGAATAACTCCGGGAAATTGTATATAAAAGTAGTGTTTCGAATTTTTATAAAAACCTGCATCGAATTAGATTTCAAGACACTTCTCTCAATCTCTTCATTTTAAAACTATTTGGAATGAGCCCTCGAGACACTTCTCACTTTATCTATTCTTTTTTTTTACAACTACATGTGTTTATAATGACATTATAATGATTTCATGTTTCTAATTAGTAATGGTTATTAATATTCTATTTATATAATCTGCTTTTCTGTTCAGGAAAATGATTTGCTTGAAAGGTTGTTTGAATTTTCCACTAGACTTGTTTATAATGCCATTATAAGTATTTATTGTTTATTGTGATATCTTGTCTATTTCTTTCAAATTTATAATGATTTTTTGTTTATATTTATTTTATGTTTAGACATTTGAAACTTATAGTCATTTCATATTTATATGTTTGAAAATTATATTCACTATATTAATTGTACTACCTCTTTTCCGTTAGAGAATAGTTCTCACCTCATCGAGCATTAGATTTATGTTTTGATAGCAAAATTTGGAAATATTATTTTAAAAAAATCCTAACTTACAGTCATAGAAAAATATTATGAATAACAATATATTTATTAAACGAAAAATATTTTAATGTCTTTAGAATGATGAGTCTTAGTTGGAAAAGGAATAAAAAAAATTATATCGTGTTGTTTATGTTTCATCTTTGAGTCTGTTTTAGTGTTTTGGAATAATGGATATGTCACTTTCATTAGGTTATGTTTTGAAATTTAATTATTAAATTAAAACTACATTGTTTTTTGTTATCTTTTTATGTATTTTAGACTTTCTGAGCTTTGATTCTGGAGTTTACTATAGCCAAAATTTATAGCATTAGTAGTTAATTAGTTACATAATAAAGTACTAGATATTACGTTATGAGTAACTTTATTTTTATTACAAAGAAAATATAAACCTTATTTAAATCATTTAGTAGATTGCCGAGCAAACTAGCTTATTTATTTAGAGATCAATGTTGAAGTTGTTATTGAAAATATTTTGGCCTAAAGATCAAAGTTTATGTCAATTTCCCGTAATATTAATATCGTAGCAAGACCATCAGACTACTCTAATGTTAGTGAAATAATAATTAGTTAAAACTTGATACCAAATCTTGGAGTAAATAAATTGAAGATGTATGTCAAAAATTTCAAATGGGTTTTGTAGGTTTTAAACTGTCTCCATCAAAATATTCTATAGAACATAGTTGCAGATTTAAATACGAACGCAATAGAATAGAACAGGTTTCTGCTTGCTGTTTTTTTAAGGAGGGCAAACTTTATGGTTGGATATTTTATGCCGCATTGATCATGGACTAAGATTATGTATATTAAGAAGTTTTCCAAAGAGCAGAGTAGTGAGTTTATTTATAAGAATGTAACTAATAGACATTTATCTAATAATATTTTTGTTATAGAATAAGGTAGGTGCTAGTGCTATTAAAAATATATTTCAAACCTGACATGGATTATATATTTTATAACGAGTTGTATGGTGTGTTATAAAGAAAACAAGGTTTGAGGTATTTGCTAATAACTCTTTGTTGTACAGTTTAATCAAAATATGTTTCGGTGCTATGATTGCTCTAGATCCAACAAGTGACGTTATGCTTGATTTTAAGTAGAAACTAATTCATTTAAATGTTGTTTCGTTGCGTTTGGTGTGTATTAATGAGTTTGTAAGTTGTATGACGATTTTATACTTAGATGGAACTATTTTGATTGGAAATACAAAGGACATATATTGTCTGCTATATCTAAATATGGAAACCAAGGTAATATTTATGTTTTTTTTCTGTTTTTGTTTATGTTAATATGAAACTGTTTATTCGTGCTATTATTTTATAATTTTATTTGTGTGTAGTGGTATTTATAGTAAAACTGTTAATTTTTTATAGTTTAGTTCTAGTAGTATTCACTATTCTTCCATCTGAAGACTCTGTTAATTTACTACGGTTTCTGATATTGTTGAAGCCGTATATTAGTAACCGTAAAATGACTTTCATTTTTAATCACCATAAATGTATCACTAATTCACTTAAGTTAGTTTTTCCAGATTCCTATCATATTATTTTATCTATAACATCCTTTTAAATTTGAAGGATAAGCTTAGGTTGATGACTAAATAAATTAGAGATATGATGGTTATTAAATTTTAAACATGTATTTTTGCTCCTACTGAACATGAGTTTTTAACTTTATAGTAGAGATATTAAAATTTGGTACACGAATATTATTAAAAAGAAGCTAGATAGAGGGATAAACCCTAATTTTATTAATAAAAAACAACTCCTCAAAAAATGTAAAGAAGATATGTTTATATAAGGTTTCAATTGAAACCCTAAAACTAAAATAAGAAAATTACTAAAATATTCTAAAGTATTAAAAATTTGAAATAAGCTGATATGAGCCCAAATACCTAAAAAGCCCATATGTCACAAGCGTACTGGTGATTTGCACTCGTGGCGTCGTTTCCTTCGAAACAAGGTGTTGTGGGTCAAAATCAGACACCGGAGCTCCAAACTGTCAATTCACCGCATTCTTCGGGTGATCGCTAGTCTTCATAAATTTCAGTGCTAAACTGTCTGCATCATTCCCACCGGGGTTGAGAAGATTCGTCCTCGAATCAGAACCAGTCTCCTCGTCAGAAGAGTCACCTGCATAAGGAATCAGATGCTTAAGATTAAAGACATCAGATGTACGAACATGGCTAGGCAAACGCAATCGATAAGCATTCGGGTTGATCCACTCCACAATCTCCACCGGGCCAATCTTCCGGGCGGCCAGTTTATTGTACTCACTAGCAGGGTACCGATTTTTGGTTAAAACTGCCCACACATAGTCACCAACTTCGAACTGACCAGGACGACGATGAGAATCCGCCTGAGATTTATACTTGGCGGTGCTCAAGACAAGCTGATCGTAAGTCGTCTGGTGGGTTTGGCGAATCTGCGACACAAGCTCCTCAGCAGTTGTGTGAACACGAATTTTACTGGGCAGGCCGAGCAAGTCGACAGGACCCCGGGGCACAACACCATACATCACCTGGAAAGGACAAAGACCTACCGAGCGGTGAAGGGCATGATTGTGGGAAAACTCTGCCTGCGGTAGACGCTGATCCCAGGGAAACACATCGGCAAACACATCAGTCACAAAAAGAGCTAGCAATGGGAAACACATCGGCGAACACATCAGTCCCAACATGGCTAGCAACGGGAAACACATCTGCAAACACATCAGTCCCAACATGGCTAGCAATAGGAAACACCTCTGCAAACACATCAGTCCCAACAGGGCTAGCAATAGGAAATACATCTGCAAACACATTAGTCATAACAGGGCTAGCAACGAGAAACACATCTGCAAACACATCAGTCCCAACAGGGCTAACAACAGGAAGCACATCTGCAAACACATCAGTCCCAACAGGGCTAGCAACGGGAAACACATATGCAAACACATCAGTCCCAACATGGCTAGCAATAGGAAACACCTCTGCAAACACATCAGTCCTAACAGGGCTAGCAATAGGAAACACATCTGCAAACACATTAGTCACAACAGGGCTAGCAACGGGAAACACATCTGCAAACACATCAACTGACACAACCTCCGCCGTAACCTCCGCCATATCATCATCATATGTATCAAACTTTGGGAGACCATCAAGAATAATGGGGGCCGGTTCAAATGACTCGTGAGAGAAAAGACCCCTAGCACCCGCAGCATTCGGACATTCTACTTGAAAATGCCCTAATTCTCCACAGTCAAAGCAACGTAACTTACCAGCAGAACGGTTGGTTGCACCAATGGGAACAATGGGAACGGTTGGACGTGGAACTAGTTTGGACGCTGAAGTCTGTGAATGAGCACCAGTCTGTACGCCAATCTGAATCTGGCGAGCCACCTGTTTTTCTGCCTGGAGGGCACGCCGATGGGCTTCGGAAACAGAACACGAGTCGAACATGTTCAACACATCTTGAAACTGAAGACGCAACCCACCAATATAGCAGGATACCCGCTGATGCGGCGACTCGTTCACATCCGTACGAGCCAGCAGCTGATAGAATTCTTTTGTATACTCGTCCACAGATCGTGGTCCTTGACGAAGATTCTGGAGTCGCTGGAATAGTTCCCGCTCGAAGTTGTAAGGTAGGAAAGCCTTGCAGATTTGTTTTTTGAAATTCTCCCAACTGCGGACTTTATCCTTGCCTTCACGCTCACGGTTCTTCTTCACTTGCTGCCACCAAGCCTGTGCCCTGCCGCGCAGGTGGATGGTGACCAACACGACCCTTCTCTCCTTAGGAACTTCCTTGAAGTCCAGCACTTCCTCAATCTGGGATAACCAATCAACAAGCGCCTCTGCCTTAAGGCTACCATCAAAGTCCGGGATGTCTACCTTAAATCCAAGCTTCCAGCGGTGGCCGTCATAAGTATTCTGTTCGAACCCCTCCCGAAAAGGGTTATCGATACCTTCAACCTCCGTGCCTTGTTGCCTGGCGTTAAGATCAGCCATCTGACAGGTAAGATCAGCCACCTGACGGCGTAGGTCAGCAACTTCACGATCACCGAAATCACTTGTATCTCTAGCCACTGCAGCGCCACCGCCACCGCTGGTTCTTCATCGCACCATCTCGCAGGACTGCCTGTGTCTGATACCACTATGATTCAGAGTAGAACGCAAAAGAAGCTAGATAGAGGGATAAACTCTAATTTTATTAATAAAAAACAACTCCTCAAAAAATGTAAAGAAGATATGTTTGTATAAGGTTTCAGTTGAAACCCTAAAACTAAAATAAGAAAATTACTAAAATATTCTAAAGTATTAAAAATTCGAAATAAGCTGATATGAGCCCAAATGCCTAAAAAGCCCATATGTCACAAGCGTAGCTGGTGATTTGCACTCGTGGCGTCGTTTCCTTCGAAACAAGGTGTTGTGGGTCAAAATCAGACACCAGAGCTCCAAACTGTCAAATCACCGCATTCTTCGGGTGATCGCCAGTCTTCATAAATTTCAGCGCTAAACTGTCTGCATCATTCCCACCGGGGTCGAGAAGATTCGTCCTCGAATCAGAACCAGTCTCCTCGTCAGAAGAGTCACCTGCATAAGGAATCAGATGCTTAAGATTAAAGACATCAGATGTACGAACATGGCTAGGCAAACGCAGTCGATAAGCATTCGGGTTGATCCGCTCCACAATCTCCACCGGGCCAATCTTCCGGGCGGCCAGTTTGTTGTACTCACTAGCAGGGTACCGATTTTTTGTTAAAACTGCCCACACATAGTCACCAACTTCGAACTGACCAGGACGACGATGAGAATCCGCCTGAGATTTATACTTGGCGGTGCTCAAGACAAGCTGATCGTAAGTCGTCTGGTGGGTTTGGCGAATCTGTGACACAAGCTCCTCAGCAGTTGCGTGAACATAAAATTTGATCCATGTTGGGTTCGGAAGAAACTAGCATAAAGGAGGCAACGACTGGGATGATGATGTAATGATGGTGGCTACCATTGATGCAACAAACACTCCAAAAATCGCAACAACAACAAACATCAGAATCACAAACAATCCAGTGGTGCTCGGGAAAAATTTTGGCTGGGATTTAGGACAGTACTAGATGTGGAGGCTACTATTGAGGTGGTCAAAATTCAGGAGGTGATCCATCTTGGGTAATGCCTCCTTGGTGGGCTTGGATTCACCCACCCTAGACCGTATCCCCAGCCCATACCTAAGCAAACTTGGAGAGGCCTACTAGCTCGTGAAAACCAAAAACTTGGGCTCTGGACCTCATAAACAACAATAGCAAGCATATACAACATCACAATAGAATCTAACGGATATAGAACCGGTTATGCACATTATATCTTTGTCACAATATGATATTGATTGGTATATGAACACCAGGGACAATTTTCATATGACGTCCTCCCAAGGTAATCTCACGTATTATACTAATATGAGCAATAATAATGGTGTTACTGTTGGTAGTTGCCAACCAATTCCAATTCGTGGTTATGGTCATACTTCATTACATTCCCTGAACCCACCTTTGTCATTCAATCATGTCTTGGATACACCTAATTATTAAAACTTTAGTGTCAGTTAAAAAGTTTACAACTAACAATCATGTGTCGGTGGTGTTTAATCCTTTTGCTTTTCTATGCATGATTTACAGATGGGGACACGTCTAATGAGATGCGATAACAAGCCTTCTCTACCCTATCACTCATTTCAGTCTGACTTTGACCGCTTCCTCCATTTCATGCATTCCATCCACTCTTTGGCATGAGCGTCTAGGTCATCCAGGAGACTCGGTTTTCACTATTCTTTGGTAAAATAAATTGATTAATTGTAATAGTCTATCTAAGTCTACTAATTTTCAATAATGTATTCTTTGGAAACGTATAAAGTTTCCTTTTGTTCCCTTAACTTCTACAACTTGTATGCCTTTTAAAATTATTCATTGTAATATTTAGACTTCTCCATATTTGAGTTCTTTGGGACATCGATATTATGTGTTTTTCTTAGATAATTATTCAAAATTCGTGTGGACTTTTCCTATTGCTAATAAATCACATGTTCCTCATTTTTATAAAATTCCAAGCTCATATCTGTACCCAGTTTGAACAAGATATTAAAACCATATAATGCGATAATGGGTGAGAGTTTGATAATCATTCTTTGCAACAATTTTGTGAGTTTTATGGAATTTCTTTTCATTTATCATTTCCCAATACCTCTTCACAAAACAGGAAGGCCGAAAGAAAAATACGAACATTAATAATATCATGCACACACTTCTCACTCATGCATCTTTGCCATTTCTTTTTTAGAATCATGCTCTTCACATAACAACACACATGCTTAATATTATTCCCAGTAAATTTCTTGCCAATGACTCCCCCTTCAAATTCTCTACCATCGTATTCTATCTTACTCTCCCATTTAGAATTTTGGGTGCTTGTGTTTCCCTTGCTTCCGTTCACTACCATTCGAAAAATGCAAGCTCATTATACTCGTTGTGTTTTTTAGTTATCCCGAAAATCATAAAGGCTATAAGTGTTTTGATCTATCCAAAAAAATCATTCTTTCTCATCATGTTCAACTTGATAAAACTATTTTTCCCTTTGCCAAAGTTCATTCATCTCATATCATGGATTACAGTTTTTTAGGTAATGGTGTGTCTCCCTATTTCATCCATCAATACCAAAAACCACCGCCTTCTATTCCTTGTACAGTGGTCCAGTTGGTTCCAACATCTCCTGTAGCTAATTCTCCCACATCACAACGCATCCCGGCTTCCTCACCATCTTCATCATCACCTCATTCTAGGCGTCATTTGACACCAGTTCTGCCTACACGTCCCTCTCGACCTATTATACATCAAGTACAATGTCATATCACTTGCAACCAACTTTTTATTTTCAAGCCTAAAACTATATTTGACCCGTCTTAGGTTCATACCACCGTGGTTATGCCGCCACCTCTACACATAATCTTCTGGCTGCCCTTCATGACCCAAATCGGAAATCGGCTATGGCCGATAAATTTGATTCTCTTATTAAAAATAAGACGTGGGATTTGGTGCCCCAAACTCTTGGAATATTAAAGTTATTAATTCTATGTGGATTTTTACTAATAAAGTCAAATATGATGATTCATTTAAAAGGTATAAAGTTCGTCTTGTGGAAGATGGTAAAACACAACGCGTTGCCATTGATTGTGAAGAGACTTCCAATCCGGTGAAAGCGACTATCATTCGTACGATGCTCAGTATCACCTTATCGAAGAAATGTTTGATTCATCAGTTAGATATTAGAAATGCTTTCTTGCATGGATATCTAAAGAAGACTATTTATATGTATCAACCCATTGGATTTCAAGACCGGGTGCATCCAGATTATGTCTGTTTATTGTGAAAATCCTTGTATGGACTTAAGCAAGCCCCTCGTGCGTAATATAAAAGATTTACTAATTTTGTTGCTAATATTGGTTTCTCTAAAAGTAAGTCGGATACTTTATTGTTTATCTACAAATCGGGGTTAAATATGGCTTCATAGCTCCGAATTTTCTACGAAGGAATTAAGATTCTTGCACAATTTATTTGGCATATGTGTGACTCGACACAATGGCGAATTATTTTTATCTCAGAAAAACTATGCCGAGGAAGTTATCCAACTGGTTGGAATAACTTCTTGTAAACCAACATTCACTCCTATTGATACGAAGCCAAATGTTAGTGCCATTAAAGATGATTTGTTTGCTTATCCGACACTATACTGCAGCGTCCCTAGTGCACTTCAATATCTTACATTTACCCGGCCGGATATCTCTTATGTTGTCCAAAATATTTATGTACATATGCATGATCCTCTAGACGTACATATGAATGCTTTAAAGCGAATCATACGGTATATCCAAGGAACTACACATTTTGGACTACAAATCTCTCATTCTTCCATTACATATCTTATCTCGTATATTGATGCGGATTGGGGAGGGTGTCCTGATACTCGACGTTCGACATTCGAATATTGTGTATTAATTGGGTGACAACTTATCTCGTGGTCATCAAAATGTCGACCTACTCTCTCTCGATCTAGTGCGAAAGATGAATACACAAGGGCTGCAAATGTTTTTTCTGAGTCTTGTTGGCGTTCGTAATATTCTTCTAGATCTCTATTGTCCTATCAGTAAAGCTAAATTGGTACATTGTGATAATGTGAGTGTTATTTATCTTTTTTTGGAATCTCGTCCAATATATGTGCACGAAAGATATTGAAATGATTGTTCGGAAAAAAATTGCGCAAGCTGCGGTTCGAGTTCATCATGTGCCTTCTAAATAAGAGGTTGCAGATATTTTCACGATAGAGTTGTCTTTTGTATTATTCTCAACGATTTCAATCATGGTGCACCTCTAATTTCGACTGCGAGGAAATAATAAAATACGAAATACTTCTATATATTAATATATCGTATATTTAATATATTTGTTACATAATTAGTAGTTTAAACGATAGTCTAATCAGTGGCTAATAAGTGTATAAAGAAAACAGGAGATTATATTCTTTCATTTTTCAACATTCTAGATATATCGATTATAATTTGTATACGTTACTCAGGTAATATTGGTGCATTTTCCTAATTGATGTCTTAAATTTGTTTATTACCATATTATAAAAAAAAAAAATTATAGGTAACATGCTCTATTATATATAGAAGTCGAAGGTATATACATTCTCGAGAAATTAAACTGATTTTAGCCCGCAACAGGAAACAACTACTTGGATGGTATTCATGTCGAAGGTATATACATTCTCGAGAAATTAAACTGATTTTAGCCCGCAACAGGAAACAACTACTTGGATGGTATTCATGGTGGCCGATGGATCAATTTTAATATAACATACAAATATTCATACCTTCAATTACTATATATGGGATCTAATTTTTGCAAAGATTTTATACTATTTATACGGTAGATTATTAATTTTTAAAAGATAAATAAAATTCTTTAACAGAGAATAATAAATACTAAAATTTCAAGTAAAAAATAATGTATTATTTAAAAAAAAAACGTCTACTATACAAAGGTATAGGACGTTTTATACAGAAAAAATCATACTTCAATTTGATATAATATAAATAAAAATAAATATAAAAAATACAATCTCACCAAAATCGGATTAAATCCAAATGGATTTGCTAATTTTTTTTAATCCATATAAATAAAATAAACATAAAAAATACAATCTCACCAAATTCAGATTAAATCCAAATTGATTGGCTACTTAAAATATTTTTATAATCCGAGTGAAATAATAAAAACACAAAAATAAAAATTTGAAATCCTAAACCATTGAAATTGTTGACAAGATAATTGTAGTTCATTTTAACTACATTATTATTCTCTTGTTGAATTTTTTTTTCGAATTCACGTCATCAACATCACCAACAATCTAAACAAGTAATAGAATATTCCAAAAGAGATGCTCAAGAGGATAAAAGAAAGCTTGATTAAAAAATGTTTCAATAGAAATGGTTAGTTGACAAGATAATTGTGGGCATTTTCAACTACATCATTCTTCATCGGTTGAATTTTTTCATTTTAATTCACATCAACATCAACATCAACAGGAATCTAAACGAGTGGTAGAATCTTACAAAAATCTCGATAAAATTGTTCTAATACGAATGATTGGTTCAGACATGAAACTAAATTTCTTTAGCTCGTGTTCCTACCAAAGCACAAAGGAGAGTTAGTGCCACTCAAATACAAAACCAAAGCACCAAAAGTTCAAGTACAAGGAACTGAGAATAACGCTTGTGTTGTTGTTGCACTATCATTTCAGTCCAGTGAGGATAACAAACACAATTCCAGGAAAGAAACATGTGGTTAATAATAAAAGTAATTTCCACTCTTCTGTAGTTCCTTTTTAATATTCTCCACATTGGTACACCAAGATACCCAGAAAATCCTAAGAAAATATAAAAAATTATCATCTTTGTCAATAACTTTCCACGTGAAGATAATAACATTGAATCAGAATGTGCAAAAATAATAGCTATTATAGCCCTCTTTAAAATTGGAACACCGTCTTTATAATTACAAATATGAGCTTCAAACAATTTGGTTCTCTGAATACAACACCCAGAACAAGCTCTCATCCTGAAAGACCCTTGCTCATTTGTGCTTGAGAAAAACCTATATACATGTCCATTAATGAATCTTCATTAGGTTCAATCTCTTTCCTCTGTCGTCCAGTTTGAGCTTCTAGTTTAAACCGAATATTATAAAGAGCTTAGATTTTCTATATGTTTTGAAATACTCATCTTCTGCATTCTGATCCATTTACGTAAAATGGCTAACATGTACATCGAAGTTGATTATTTCATCATAAAGAGGCATATTGGCAAAAAACAAATTGGACTCATTTTCCATGTACAACAAATTTAAACTTCTTGTTTATTATATCATGTAATTCACGAAGATAGGAAAAACGCTTACAGAATTTGGAAACTTATTTATTTAAGAGAAATGTCCATCTTGGTAAGAAATACATCGAGTCGATTCTTTAAGAGTACTTCAGTAAATATATCTACTAACTAAGCATGAGTAAAATTATCAGAAGGTGTAATCAAACCATGGATGTACTCATCCCGCTCAAAATCACAATCAACCTCGATATGCTTGCTACAGTCATGGAAAGAGAGGTTGGCGATAATATGTAATGTTGCAGTGTTATCGCAAAACAACTTGTATAAGACCCTGTATTGATCCTAAAAACCCAAGAAAGCACTTTACCCATTTTAATTCACATGTGAGAAGATCCATATACAGATATTCAGCTTCGACTGAAGAGTGAGAAATAATTTATTGTTTTGTTACCTTTCACGAGATCGAGGAGTCCCCAAGTTGGAGGAAACATCCAGATAAAGAACGTTAGGTGAATGGGTAAGAAACCCAATCCGAATATACCATATTACGAGTTTAAGATCACTGTCTGATCTAAGAAGAATACCAACATCCTCGCAAACCCTTCAGATATTGAACCACAACAAGTGTGGTTAACATCCATATTATGTAATTTCTACTTTTTTTAACACCGACAATAGAGAGAAGTACACGAACGATGGTGAGTTTGATAGATTGAGTAATTGTTTATGTATAATCTAGAGCCTCTCACTACTCATTTCTCATGATAATAAATCGTGTTTTAACCTTTCTATTTTTCCATTGGAGCGATGTTTGATTCAGTATACCCATTTCACCTTAAGGCATTCTTATTTAGAAAAAAGATTAATCATATTCTGTGTGCTATTTGCCTTCAGAGTTTCGACTTCTTCAGACATCGTTTTCTCAAATTCAATAGACTAAACAATTTGTTTATAAGACTGAAGTTCCACATTTGTATCAAGTGGAACCACGAACCTTAATGTTCTGCCAAAAAACTTTTATATGAGATATACGCATGTAATGGATACTTACAAGTTTGAGTCTCCCACCAATTTGTGTATATGTGATAACCACACAATCGCACATTATCATTCTTCACCTGTTTTCCACATCCAAGATTCTCAAATTCACCCTAAATCTAGATTTGTGGAGCCTGCCTCATAGGGTTTGATGTGGCTGTATTAGCTTGATCATTTTTTTGTACACCATAAATGGATGATGAAGTGTCCTGGTTATAGGCTAGAACTGGAAGAGGTGAAGCTTGTGTAGCCCCCTTGGTTCAGCTATCGTAGTTCTCACGACATACACATGCTCTTCATTAGCAAAATATGGCAATTGATCTAGAGGTGTAAGACTTGAAATAACAGTGGATTCTTGAAAAGGAAAAATATTTTCATAGAATATAACATCACGAGAGACAATAATCTTCTTAGTGTCCGAAAAATACACGCAATATCCTTTTTTTCCAAAAGAGTATACCATGAAGATTCTAGGAACATTTTTTGATGTAAACTTGTCACCACCATAAATCTGATTATGAACATAACACTTATAACCAAATACCTGAATATGATTCATATGTGGAGCTTTATCAAATAACAGTTCAAATGGATTTTTTCTTTCAAGAGAATCAAATGAGTGCGATTAATTAAGTACTCATCGATAAGAATATATTCCCTCCAAAATTTAATTCATAATGAAGCTTGAAATTGTAAAGCACGTATGACATTTAAAATGTTCCCATTATTCAAATGCCACACCCATTTTGTTAGGGTGTCCCACTATATGAAGTCTCATGAATTATCCCAGTATCTTTAAAGAACGCAGTAAAACATTTAAACTCTGTCTCATTATTACTTCGCACACGTTTATTGAAACATTAAATTGGTGCTTAGTCATAAAAAAATAGAGAGAAAATATTATGAACATCTGATTTGTACCTCACCAAATAAACCTAAGTGCAACGAGAAAATTTATCCACAATGGTTACAAAATACGTAAAACCATCCAAACTAGGTGTATGGTAAAAGCCCCAAACATCAATATGAAGAATTTGAAAAATGGCAGTACTCTTATTAGAACTTAACGGAAAATTATTACAAATATGTTTAGCAGGCAATCAAATGTCTCAAGCATTATTCTTCAAAGTACTAAATCTATCAATTCCTCTTACACGAAAGAAAGATAATACTTTATGAGACAGATGTCTCATCCTCTTATACTATATGTTAAAGGAACTCTCTTGAGAGAAGATGTGCACACTACGTATATCTTCGTGTTGTAACTAGAAAAGTCAATGAGACTGTCTACCCGCACCAATCACCTTTTTCGTTGTTTGGGCTCGAATAATGCATAGTTTTTCAAAAAACAATTAGAACATAATTAGCCTCATCAATCAATTCAGATATATAGAACAAATCATATTTTAAAATTGGCTAAATAAAACATTCTCTAAAATTAAAGTATCATTCAATTGCACGGATCCCGCTTCTGCAGCAACAACCTGTTTTCCATTTGGTAGAGGATTCTAACTATTCAAAATAAAATTCAAACAATGCAAATTACTTGTCATATGATGTGTAGCTCTTGTGTCAATTATCCAACATTTCGTAAGAGGAATACCTAATAGTTTCTCAAATGAACCGTCTTTCACAAAAACGAGCATATTTTTTTAAAGTAATCTACTCTTCTAGAGTTAGAGAGGGTACCATAGACCCCATTGTTTGTCTTCGATGTGCCAAATTCCTGAGGAAGTAATATGGGAACCGTGCTGCACTATGTCATGCCCTCTACTAGAACCACTTTTGTCACGACCACCTCTTCCACGACCACCTCTGTTATGACCACGACTTGCCACTTCGTTGCTTCGATGCTGATCAAGATATTTGTCTCGATAGTTATTGATTTTATAGCAAGATTTTCATCATGGCTCATCTTTTTTTAGTATGAACATAATATAGGCTTGTTTAAAGGTTTGTTCTTGGTGCACACGACTAGAACATCGACCTAAGATACATGATTGTTTACCCAAAGCAATTTTTTTTTGTTTCTTCATGAGATAGAACACAATAGACATGTTCAGTGGTGAGGAAATGATCCTGGGATAATAAGGTAGAGCACAAATGTTCGTACAAGGCTTCATCCAAATCTACGAGTAATGACCAAACCAAGGTTGTCATTGGCGTGAAGATCATATGGAGAAATTTTATGACGTTGTGATGCAATCCACCAGAACCCACTCCCTCCAATCATCGTCACCGACTATTATTTTTCCGATTGAGATAAGCTCCTTACCATGACCACCTAGAGTCTTTATAAAAAAATAGAATAGAGAAGAGATAAAAAAAAAATATAATATATATATATATATATAGAAAATTAAGATTTCTTACTCTTGCCACCAAAAGTCGTCATAAAAAAAAGAAAAACAATTAGGAATCTTCTACCTTGATATGAAAAGATAATTTTTAAAGAATTTGTAAAATGATTATTTTAATTCTCAAGTTGTATTTACAACAACCAAAATCATATATATATAAATAAAATGATTTAGTCTTCTTTATAATTACATATAATCCTCTAATATTTTCAATATCCTATAATAATTATATATTATTTTATTTAGTCTACCGTAATAATATTCAATTATATATAGTATTAATATATTATATTCGGTATCGTATAATAATTTCATATAATTAAATTAAAATCGACTGTAAAAATCTTTTTTCACCAAAAGATTAATGCTTTATTCGATGCAATGCCAAGAATTATCAACTTTAATGACAACAAAAGATACATGAACCGTGTCTTCGCCGTATTTAACGTCATAAGAAATGTATTCCTCTTTTTAATAGATAATTTGAGTCCCAACACTATATTTTTTTAAACCTTTAGACATTAGACCTATGGCCAAGTTTAGTTTGAGCGGAACAATAAATATTATGCATTTTATAAGCTAAAGGTATAGGTTTTTTTGTTCCTCTTAAGTTCTCATATGATGCCTATCATCATCTCTCTTATTGATCTCAGATGTAGAGTTGCCAATATTTTCTAGGGGACAAACCATCGAATACTCTCTCATATACAGATGAGTGATCTGCCTTATTGTCATCAGAGCTATCAAATTTATTAAACTCATCTAATGAATTTGTCAAGAACCCAAAAAATTAAGTGAAGGCAAGTTTTATACAAGACTCCAAATGGAGCCTCCATCTCATAGGATACAGTCTTTGTTGTACTAGAAGATGATTTTTGGGACTCCATCGACTCTGAAGTTAACATGGATCTATGAGGGCAGCTAATGTTACCAAAGCCTGGAATAAAATCATCAAAAAAAATTGTAACTTTCTTCTCCTCACTAGTTTTTTCTTTTCTTTTAGGAATAATTGTTTTATTCTTCCCAAAGTTTCCAAGAAAATTGTCAAAAGATGAGCTCTCTGGCTTTTTGGACTTTGATTATAATGAGGCAAAATAAATTATCGCCGAAGTAGTTGAAGAGCTCTTGATCCTAGGTACACCTTCAAAGATATCATCATCATAGAATGACTTGTCAATATCAGCCCAGATGCAGTTTTTGAAGGAGATTGTCCCTTAAATATGAAGTAATAATCAAACAAAACAACTGATTGTGAATCGATCGACCTAAGATTTTAATGTAAATTTAGAAGGAGCACCAAAAAGGTCATGGAACATCAACCCATCATCACCCTAATCGTGATCATCATAAACACATTTTACGTTCCCAATCCTTTTTTATCCAACTTCCAATCTTGATTATATTAACCATAGATCCTCTCTTATTCTTTGAATAAAAGAAAACCCTAGTAAAATCAGATGGGCTAGCAATCTTGCTTCTCGCTGCCGGCGACGTAGACAACATCACAGGCGGTTGGTTTCCATTACCTTCGGTGTTTACCATCGCTTTATCAATGCACGGGACTGGTGGATCATATGCTTTGGGCCGCATCCAGAAGATCGTAAACCCAACCTTGTTAGTAATTGGTCCACATGATTCTCAAACATCTCAAAACACCTCTCGATAGTGTACTCCAGCATACCAAAACATACTTCGTGATCTTTACCATCACATTCAAATCTTCACGACCATATAAATCTCAACTATTGAAGTAGTATTCTTTTTACTCTTGTTATACGGATGCATGATTTTTGGATTCTTTATATCATGAACTTAAACACTATTACAAAATGATGCAACAAAATATTAATGAGCAAAAGATAAATGAAATTCTTGGTCGAGAATAACAAATACTAAAATTTCAATAAGAAAAGTGTATTATTTAAAAAATGTGTCATAAGCTTTGAATATAAGATGTGTTATATATGGAACATCTGAAATTCAAATTAAACATTAAGAAAATAAACCAATCATAAAGAAACAAAATATCATCAAATTCAAATAAAATCCAAATTAATTTGCTAATTAAAATACTTTCCTAATAAGACTGAAATATTAAAAACATAAAAGCAGGAATTTTGAAACCCTAATAAATAGAGATTGTTGACAAGATAATTTTTAGCCTTCTTAACTATATCAATATCAATAAACGTCCATATTTAACCAGAAAACTAGTATTTCATATAGTGATCAAGTTGTTTGAGAAATAATAATGAATTTGTTTGTTATGATATAAAACTTGAACTAGCATGGTATATCATGTTGGGTTGTCGTGCACAACTTGGTCTAATATGATACAAGTTGCTGCATTGGGGTACGCAGGTTTTCGCAGTCTGGCGCAACCTCTATATTTGTGACGTGTGGTTTGGTCAAGTGTGGCACATGTGAGGAACTACAGTGCGTAATTTCATCATTTTTATATGTTTGTAATAAAAAAATATGTATTATAAATTGTTTATCTCTCGTTAATGTATGTGAGTATATTTTTTATAAGATGATATTATTCTTTCAATCTTTGTATATTGTATAAATTAATATATGTATGCTATTTTTTAACATTATGGTTTATATTATAATTGATATTAACTATTTTTATTTTGCATGTAACCATTTTGCTAGTGGTATTGGCAGCCAACCAGTATAAATGATGGTGGTGGTAGTCTAGCGGTGGGTGGTGCGGTGATGGTGATTTTTGAGTTATGATGGTGCTGATGGTGTGGCCTAAACATGGCGTGGTGATGATGATAGAAACAAATAACACTCTCACAATGTGATAGATGTAAAACATATTGTGTAGTAGTACGTTTATCTTTGTCATACCATTCTATGTTCGATCAACCTTGCTTCAAAAGATGCATACTGTCACGATCACAGTCCATCAATGTATTTATATATTGTTGACAATCGAGTAAAATTCGTTCGATCCGAAAGTGCTATTTTGGCTCATTCACCTTTAAAATAATGACACATAAGTGTGGATCTAACCGTCCTTGGTGATATGGTTAACCAATAAAAGACCTTTCACTTAATATAACTAGGCAACGATATGAAACTAATAAATACATGAGACAGACATGTGTTTTAGGTTAGATTAGATATGAAATTTACCTTATGATATAAGTTTTCAAAGAATTACTTAGCTGTATAAACATGTTTGTTTAGAGACGCGTGAGATTACAAGGGTCTTCGCTGATGTGATAGGCCATAAATTCTTGAAATGACATCAAAATTAAACATATCAATACTAACATTAGATCGCCTGAAAAATATTTGACACATAATTGATGTTCTTGTTTGGACATTAAACTAGGTTATTATGCGCAAGAAGAAAATTTAAACTCAGATAAACCAAAATGCATATGGTTAATAATTCTTAGAAAGACTAATAGAATGAAACAAATTCAAGATGCACGTACATTTAGTTCAATTACACAGAATAAAAACGGTATGTTTGGTAATTATGTTTTCTAATTACAAAAAATCGGAATAGTTAAAAATTAGTTATCCAAATACCAAGCTTACATCAAAGTAAAAAATAATGAGCACATCGATATTTTATTCTAAACCAAAGACTAAATTAGTTTAAATGTGTATTAATATTTGGTAGATTGATACCGCGAAAACCATTAACGTTTGCGTGACTTTGCATTTTAAAAAAACCATATTAAGATATCATTTTTTCTTATAAGTAATTTTAATTACAAACAATAAGACGATAAGAATTACAATCACTTAGAATATCAAACATTCTAAAAACCATTAACTTTAAAAAACTTAATAGTATTTTGAAATCATCAAAATTGACTCTTTAATATAAAAAATTAATATTCAAAATATCATGTAAATATATAACCAATTAATTCTGACATGTATGACATGACAAAAAAAAGTTAAAGCCTTCAAACACAAATACCAACGACTCAAAACGTGAGAAAATATACAAACAGCGTATGCACATTGATTTCGCGGACCTCGACAAGCTCTATCCAAAGGAAATTTTTAAATTGATCGATATGATCATCAAGTTCATGCTGTTTTGGGTATTAAGTTCTCTCTTTCAAGAATGCTTTCTCATTTGCTATCCAAAACACAAAGTTCATGATCGAGCGGGTATACATTGCTATAAAGTAATGTCACTTTGTATAAAATATATGAAGGCCATTTACCAACGGTTGCTCAATAAAACATGATCCTAAGATCGCAAATGAATAATACATGTGTAGATCGATGGTATGCTTGTTACTAGTTGTTACGATACCGAATCATTATGGCTGATCTCCTAGAAATAGCAAGAAATCTTTGATCAATAAACTGAAAGTTTAAATTATGAATTTTTTTTGTTTGAAGTACTATCTAATAAGGTGTTACGATACATAGTCAATGAGAAAGGCATTGAAACAATTCTCGCGTAACTCACTTCTTCCGTAATTATGAAATATATTGTAATTTAATTTTCATTCGGTTACAAAATTATATAAAGTACTTATTATATTTTAGAAATAAATAAAATAAAATTATATATAATTAAAAATAAAATTAATAATTACATGTCTACGATTCATATTTACCAACCGCTCTGATTAAAGTTTCAATATTTATTTGCAAAACAAATATTTGAGACAATGAATCGATAATTTTATCTCAATATTAATATATATAATTATTATTTACGAATTGAAGGTTTATAAAATTATTAACTATTTTTTTATATTTATTGATGTTAATCCAAACAAAATTTATCAATAACTACTAAACATATTAATAATTATGTAAAATAAATATATATTCGAAAGATATTCGTTTAAATTTACATAATAAATAATACTTATCCATACTAAATATATAATTAAACCTACCATTAACTAAAAAAGAATAGTTGTTTATGGTTTAAAATGAACATATATTTTTCTTAACGAAATGCTTTAGAGTTGGATAGTAAATGATTTATGGTCCAAATTTTAAATTGAATTCAAGTCGGAAACATTTAAAAATTGCCATAATTTAATTTTTGCGTTAGCGTCAAACTAGTTGTTTACGTTGTATTTCGTATGTATTTTAAAAATTTACATTGTTCGCACATGTGAAACTAAGAAGGTGACATGTGATGATCCAAACATCGATATTTTGTTTCACTATTGATCTTTTAAAAATTAAAAAATTTATTTGAGAAACACATAGTTTTCCTCGTAAACCCTTAATTCCAAAACTATATTTTTCCCACATTTTTTAGACCAATAATAAAAAATATATTGATGTTTACGTTGTCACATGTTAGTTTTTTAATACTCACGTGTGTGGAAGAATAAATAATGCAAAATTTTAAAAAAGAGACTTACCATTCAAGACACATCCAACAAACCTATTACAGATAAATGCCTAAATTTTCTAAATTATGTTATACCTAAACTACCTTTTTATATAGAATTCAGTAAAAAACTTCTTTTTTTTTTAATTTGAAACTTTAAAGGTTCATATCTTTTAAACTGTAACTAAAAAAATCTGAAAAATACCATTGATTTTGTTTTTTTAAAAGAACAAAACTAGTACCACTTGTGATAGGTTTTTTATTTTTTTTTTAAAATATATTTTACACGCGTTTCATAGTATATCATTTCGCATCTATCATAGTGGGTTGGTTTCGCATCTAGCATCTATCATAGTGGGCATTCGCATCTAGTAGTACAAAATTTAAACAGGTTTCGCATCTATCAAAACAAAGAGGGTTTCTCATCTAGCAAAACAAAGAAGGTTTTGCATCTATCAAAATAAAGAAGGTTTCGCATCTGCTTCGTTTACCCTATAAATTTATTTTTTTTCAAAGTCTGTATCTTTTAAACCGTAATTTAGAAAAAAAATCCAAATACCGTTGATTTTGTTTTTTTAAGACGAACAAAACTAGTACCACTCATGATATATTTTTAATAATTTAAAAAAAAAATTAAAGAAGAAATATGTTTTCGCATCTACTAGTAGAAAAACAATACACAAGTTTCACATCTATCAATTACTATGTTCCACATCTACTATACATCTATCTGTTACTATATTTCGGATCTACTATAAAAAAAAACAATAACGTTTCGCATTTACCAGCACGTACAGACACAACATGTTTCGCATCTCCTTCCTCTGAAATCCAGAACCGTTTTACTCAAATAGAAATTTCACGAACACAAGAAATAGACTAAAAATCGACAAGAAACTAACTCGAATACAACAAATAAACTGCATTAACAACATAATACCATATGAACACCAAAAACCAGAAGAAGAAAAAAAGATCTCAAATCCCTTAATATTTTGAAAAATCAAAATTCGAGTTACCACACACACAAATCGACTTATTTAAACAAATACAAAATTATAAAAAAAACAAAAGAAAAACAAGAAATCGAGTAAACAAATTGGGGAAAAATATAAAGTATAGATGTTAAAAGCTTTTATATAATTGAGTAATGATATTTAGAATATTAGTGGGCCTTGGTAAATATTTGACTAAAACGGATTTTTTTGAAAAAAAATATATGGATCTGGTTATAATTTTAGGTATTAGAAGGTACTTTATCCATTTTAAGTAAATAAAATTAAAAAATAAAAAAAATAAAAAAACTTATTTAATAGAAATCGAAAACATGACCACTAATAACAATTTTAGCCGCTAAAGCTTTTAGTTTGAACAATTTAAATATAAATTGTTTTACTTCTCCTTTTATAAAAACATAAATAATTTATAATTTGGATCCCGAACACTAATTAGAGAACAACCATAAAAAGAGAAAAATCCGATACTACTGAAACTGCGCTACTTGATAGCTTTCATGGCGTCTTCTTCATCTAAGTTCTCGTTTGTCTTAGGCTGTTTCGTCACTATTTAACCATTACCAGTCTCCCCGTCAGCACTTACTCTCAATGCTTGTTCGTCTTCGGTGACTCGCTTTATGATTCCGGGAACAAACAATTTCTCACCACCGATCATGTCGCCTCGTCATCTCCCCCGTACGGTGTCTCTGTTGGAGAATCCACCGGGAGGTGGTCCGATGGACTGATTGTACCTGATTACATCGGTAAGAGACTAATTAATCTTGGTATTTTGTTAGAAATGAAATCTACTAAATTCAAAGCATGGAGAAATCCGTGAATTTTTCTGGGTTTTTTGCAGCTGAGTTTATGGGAATCTCACGAGCTCCACCTATCTACAAGGATGGAGCTGATTTCTCTCATGGAGCCAATTTCGCTGTGGCTGATGCTACTGTTCTCCGATCTCGGGGGGAGACGGTAAGTTTACGTTTGATGTCATTAACGATGATTGAACTCTAAACATGATTTGTTCTCCATTGTTTGTTTAAATTGCGTGTTTTGTCAGATAAATTTTCCTGAACAAGCGAATAGATTCTCCCAAATGAAAAACAAATGGACTAAGACCCAGAGAGAAGGAGCAATTTACTTGTTCTACGTTGGTGCTGAGGATTACTTGGATTTCATCAAGACTCATCGGAAACCCAATCCTCACAAGCAACTGAATTTTGTTACACAGGTTGTTGATAAAGTAACGAAAGTTATTAGGGTAAGTATTGATTGAATTCATGTCTTTTATTGTTCTTATGAGTGTCATTAAGAGTATGTATATAGTATGCCGTGTAGATGATGCCTCTTTGTGAAGCATAGTTTTGGTTAAGTGACAAATAGTATTCGGCTGCAGGATATATACAACTCTGGAGGAAGAAGATTTGCTTTTCAGAATTTGGCACCCTTAGGTTGCTTACCAATTGTCAAACAACAATACGGAACTGGAGACAAATGCGTGGCATTGCCTTCAGAAATAGCTAAAGAACACAACAAGCAGCTACTAGTAAATTTGGCAAAGTTGGCAGAGGAGTTAGAGGGCTTTCTGTATACCGAGTTCGACTTCTTTGGTTCAACGCAAAGAAGAGTAGACAATCCCCTAAAATACAGTAAGTAGTGTATCCTTAGCTTAAATTGCTTGCTTTTCCGTATAAAAATATACCCCTGTGATTTTCGTCCCTTGTCCAACATATATCTCTCACTTGGATGAACCCAGTTCTAGGTACAGATTTTGAACAGCACCATCCTGATATCTGGTGCCAGGCATCAACTGAACTTAATGAGGAAATCAGTTGGCAAAGTCTTACCATGATCATCGTGCTATATAATTATAAATAGATGGTCGGTAATTATGGATTAAAGTGGCCACAACAAGGTTCTCTTATGGGCTTTTGATGGTGGTTAGTCCTCTGACTATGAGTTGTTTCGAAACTTAGTCGCCTGACTTTAAAACATGCAATAGTAACGCCCCAATAATCTAGCATACCACTAGTAGTCCCCCTAACTATGAAAAGAACATTATAGAAGTTAGTACCCGAGTTATTGAGAACAGATACGTTTGGTCCGGCTCTAAATACATGTTTCTACTTTCTAAATACATGATTTTAAGTGTCTTGTTATTACATACTAAACTCTTAAACTTTTGGTTCTTGGTATATAGTATTTGAGACAGGAGATACAGCATGCTGTGGAAGTGGAACGCACAATGCATTCGGTTGCGGTATCGACAACAAGAAGTCTTGTACGGAACCAAGCAAATACCTGTTTTTCGACGGAAGGCATTACAGTTCAGCTGCTTATGAACAAATGGCGCAGTTGATGTGGAGTGCTGACCCTACTGTTATCGGTCCTTTCAATCTGAGAGAACTACTTGTTTACCCTACAAACACACCGTTGTTGTCGGCCAATGTACCAAAAACCCACTGGGCCATTAAAATCGAAATGGGTAATAGCTACTCTCTGGCGAGTACCAAGACAGAGAATGAACCTACAAACCCCTTTGCTATTCCAATGGGAGGAGCTCAGTCTTTCAGTCTGTAGGCACAATGTTATGTTTGTCTAAACAAGTACCTACAAAGGGATCAACTTAAATAATGAATAATTTAGTGTGTTTTAAAATGAATATTATCATAAAAAAAATAAAAAATTGGATGTATTATGTTCTGTATGGTAATGGAATATATGGGCATTTTCAATATTCTAGCATTCAAATTCGGTAAGAACTAGAGAGAGAAGGGCACAAATAACAAAAAGGTTTAGGCTAAGGTGGCCCAAAAAATGTTAACCATTCCCAAAATTTGAACCTTTTTGGATTTTTACCATTTTGTTTTTGGACCCGTTTGTTCACCCGTCGGTTGAGACCTTCTCAATTGGCGGGCAACTCTCCGACGGGTGAAACCTTCTCATCCGTTGGGTGAGACCCTCTCACCCGCCGAGCCACCTATATACACCCGGCGGGGAGCTTCTCCGCTGGCTCCACCGGCGGGATTAAAGGGTATTTTTAGAAAGCTTTAAAGTTGGTCAAGATTTTGGGACTAGTTATCCCCTTTAACCCTAATTTAGTCAAAACCTAACAAAAATTTAGGAATCTATCTAATTCGTTTGATGAAATTGACACATCTAACATTTCTAAAATATAAGAAATGTTAAAATGTTATTTAACAACCAATAATTATTTACTTAATTATTTCAAAAGATATTTGGGATTAAATCTACTCAAGTGATATTGACAAGTGCACACAGTGTAATTCTTGAGTCTGTATGTAGAGTGATTCGAAGTCATGTGACTTATTTAACCAACTCGGCTACCCCTCCGGGACAATTCATTGTTGCTCTAAATATAAGTAGAGAGGCTAAAATCGAAAGATTTTGTAAATAGTATTAAAAATAGTTCATAATTTTGAGTGCGCAAAACATTTGGTTATCTTGAAAATGTATCACACCTATTGTCATTGACGAATTCATGGACAGTTTTAGATATTATTTTTTATACACATGACAAAAATATCAATATAAAAATATAATCAACATTTGATACAAGATACAATAATACATGTACAATCTAAGACAAAAAAATTTATATAGTCGGTTATTTATATTTTACGAGAGTAATAAAATAAGCTCACCGTCAATAATTATAAAGTTCGTCTTCTAAATATAAATTATTAAATAAAGCACTGCTAATATTTTGATCTTATGTTTATGTTTGTCCTAAAATTGACAAAACATTTGTCATTCTCAACAAATTTCTCATCAATATCATAATGAAGTTTTTTATACTTCTTCATTTTTCCAATCAAAGAATGACTAGTGCCTTTAATATTCAATTATCCCATCATCAACTATTGTTCGAAGAACAGTCAATACCGAAGACCGCATATCCATCGTCATACATGTGGTTGTGTAATGAGTTCATTATCTAGTGTCATATGATAAACTATAGTTGTTTGATTTATCCTGTTCTCGGAATAAATTATCATACTCTCTAATAGAACAACCAATCGATTATGTATAATTTGTCTTAATATATCTGATCTCTTACACGAAGAACCACCATCATTAATAATCATTGTATTGTAAAAAAAATAAATTATTTATCCATATATTGAACCCGTTACACTAAAATAACTAATATTTTTAGTTGATGGATAAAAAAATGGATGTTGCGAGAACTTGAATTTTTTCTTAAGACAAGTGTCTTAAAACCATTGAATTCACCTCACATATTTATTGCATCTTCGTATCTTTGATGTCTCAATCTAGAAATAGAAAACTCGTGCTTTGTAAATATTAAATTAAAAGTTTCTTTCAAATAAACAAAATTAGTCTCACTAAAGCCTCTTAATTGTATCCATCAACAATAATTTTTTTTTAAATATATACTTCTATTTGTTTATTCAATGACCAATCAAGGGATTTATCAACCAACACGATAAAATAGTTTATCTTGTAGAGCAAACAATATGGATAATGTCAACTCAACACAACAATTATTCACTCTTTTTAAAATTATCATAGAATTTATCTTAGCATTATCTATATTATTTATTATAACAAATTTAACAATTGTTTCACTATTGTCACTCAAACAATAAATTTTTTTTGAGAATAATTCATTTATTAGAAGAAGTTTGCCCCTCATTATTACCCCTAAAGGGAAGACCTTGTTTTAATAGAAAATAAACTATTTTGAAAGGAAGCAGTTAAACATTTTTTAGGTTGATTATTCATGACTTCTTTTCATCTCGTTAACATGTGTAATGATTTGCCTCTAATTCTTAAAATTCTCAAATAATTCTTTGATCTTATTATGGTAACTATTAACACCGCTAACATGGTCCTTATATTTACTAATAACATTTTTCCAATTTGCAAAGCCACTTTTCATGAATGTGTCATCTCTCTCATACCATCAATTATTTATTTTTAAAATGATAGCAATGAAAAACAAAAATCTACATCCTTAGAACCCTATACTCTAACCACCATGATCTCTTGAACCATATATTTGTAAGCACTCATTTCACAAAAGTAACATGCATATATAGATTAATCTTGTTATTCACGATTGTATAACAACAAGGATCGTAATATAATATGTGACTTTATGACATAAATAATTATGTTAATTACTTGATGTATAACAATAATAATCATGTCATTCATAAATATATAATTTGGATAACCATGTTATATTTGTCTTTATAATATAAATAATCATGTTACGAAGAGAACTTGGTAATTCTAAGAGCTTTAGATAATGTTCAAAGTTAAAGTTTATTATTGTCTCAATTGTTATGTTCAGGTATCGATCAATGACATATAAACATGTTGTTTGTTATCTGATCAATAAGTAACTGCTATATATATAAATAACTTTATGACCAAGTATTAAGAGAATTGATACTTAAACATAACCAACATTTCTCCCACTTTTGTATTAGAAAAAATAAATACACCGATGACTTTAGAATACAATTTGTAACTCTTTATATATGGAATATTAAAAATATAAATGTAGAGTTTATATGTACATAACAACAAACCAAATCAGGTTCACATTATTTATACACAAAATTTTGAGTAGTATTAGTATACATAAATGTTTATATTAACACATGTCGTTGAATTATTACCTTCTCTAATGAGAATTTTTATTAAAATATTTTGGTGTGTATGAAATCGTAGTAGCAAGCACAATATTCTTATCAGTGCAGATTGACTGACAGCTTTAGTTCTATAGAAGATATTAAAATCGGCTTACATCTCACTTTTTACACCACTTGGATAGATATTTAAGTAATACGCTTCCATAATCGTCCATGGTATCACAATAACAGAGCCATCATCAAATACTATAAGATCTTAAGGTGTGGTTTGATATTCTTAACTAATATATCTACGTTATCTTTCACTTTATTTTACTTTGAACTTAGATGGTCATATTCATATACACTATCTTATTAACAACATAAAGTAGCAATAAATATATTGAATTATATATATGAAAAATGAGGTTAATAACAAAAATAAAATAATATAGATAATAAAGTTGAAATAGAATGAGAGCATAACCTGAATTAAAATCAAATAAAAACATGATCACCAAATTTAGATACCCAAAACGAGTCTAATAAACAAATATGGAATCCATAATAAACTTAATGAACAACGGTATGGTTTACGTTTATATAATAAATGTAAGCATCAACACATGCATACCTAATTTGGTCATAATTATGAACCGAAACCTTGTAATAAATAATTTTTACAAATTTTAGTTTATTCATTCTCAGACGTACTAATTTTTTAAAACAATTATTTTGGCCAAGAGGTTTAAGGAAACTTACCTGGCCATGAATTATTAGCAACTTTCCTAAAGTATATCGTGCTTACAACAATACATGATTTTATCCTAATATATTTGTACATTAACACTTATAAAAGTTAAGTTTAGGTTATTAAATAGGTTTAAAAAAGACCAAAGAATATTATCAAGGTAACAAGGTTTGATGATACCACAATTTTTTATCAAGGAAAATTTTGGTTAAAGTCAAGAAGATTTGTGAGTGTTTTTAGGTGAAATGTTGGCTGTGGAAGACAAAATGTCATATCAGTAAGAACTTCCCAACGAAGATAAAAAAATAGTTATCTGAAATATGACGATGGTGATGTTGCAATGATCTCACATGATTGAGAGAGTAGTAAAAATGTGAGGTATGTATCTCGCCAATTTCTCAAATACATTGATTGGCTTTCACTTGCAGGTACAATGACAAGAGTGTCATGGACTCAAGAGCTTCGTTTCATATGATATTCAACAAATATTGGTTTGAAAACATGAGATTGTTTAATTCTGTCAAGGTCATTTTCGGAAATGATGAACCATATGCTTTAAAAATGATGATGAACGTTTGACTCGAGTTGTCTATAGGATTGAGAGAGTGATAACAAATTTGAGGGTAAATATAATAGACTTAGGATTTTGTAAGGCTCGCTAGTTCTTATTAAAACCTATAGGACTAATGGTATGTTACTTATTGGATGGTCTTGTAGTGATCGAAGGTGTGTCTAGCGTAGAAAGAGATTCAGTCAAGTTGTGGTATATGAGGTTAGGATATATGAGTGAAAAATTCCTTATTGAGATTAACAAACGAGGGTTGTTTTGTGACGATACAATTCAGAAGTTAAGGTTTTGCGAAAGTTATGCATCAGGTAAAAGCAAAATTTGTAACGTTTCCGCCTAACAACCATATAACTAGTGATGTGCTTGAATATGTTTATTCAGATTTTTGGCTTCGTGCTTAGAAACCATACAACTAATGATGATTACTCCATAAAACTATGGGTTATAATTTTGAATACCAAAGATGAAACATTTGATGCGTTTAAGGACTGGAAGAGGCTGATAGAAAATCATACTAGAGAAATGCTCAAGAAATTAAGAACTAAGGATAACTTGAAATATGTGGTATGATGCTCAGCTAAAGACTTAAGTACAAAATCGTCGACTAGAACCGTCAAATATTATGTTACTACTGAAATTGAAGATGCAAGATCATGAGATGCTCAACCTAGGTGCAACAACATGTAGTTGATGATTTCATTGTAAACGTAAGTGTTTCTGAAAAAAGTGATTCACTAATATGTTGAAAAATATTAAATTTTTGAACTAATCTCAACCATTGATCAAGTAATCATTGATATTAAACATGATTGACGAATAAGCAGAATAGTGCAAGGTAAAATGTTGGTGGTGCCACTATAGAGTGTATTATACAGTCGTATACATGTAAGTGCTACAACATTGTTTTTATTCAGTTGCTTAGGGAACAAACTGTAAGTTGCTATCGTAAACTTTTGGGTTCATCATTGATTTTTATACAGTGAGAGAGATACATGAACCTGTGATCATGTGACTTTCATAGATATAAAAAAAATTCAAGTTTGTCTAGTTCTAAAGAGATGAACAAAGTATAAGATAAACACCAAGAGAACCACTAAGATCCATAGTGAATTCTGTAAGTCGAATATATTTTGTAAGAAAAGAATAGTGGTTCTTTTAGTTGTACTTTGAATGATCATTCTTGTAACCTTCCATTATATAAAATTAGTATCCGTTGTCTGTGGATGTAATATTTCTTCACAAAAAATTAAACCACTTATAATCTGTCTTGTGTGATTGGTTTCCTTTTTTTATCGTTCCCATAAAACTGTGTTGGAATGTTCACATAGACAAAGCACTGATTCATTCTTCATACACTTTGAAGAAGTGAATTACCTAATATCTAAAGCTACGACATATTTTTGAATAACACAAGTTTATACATGTAGTCTCGGTTACTTCCGTATAACTTATATTGCGATTACCACAAAATCTCAATATTTTTTTTGTTTGGCACAATACCTACATTAAATTGTTCTCACTTTGTTAAGTCACTGTTTGATTTCTTTTGTGTTATGTATAACTACCATTTCAATGGGTTTCTCTATAAAATAAGTAAAGATGTTATTTCAGTTTTCTAAAAAAATAAAATAGTTTCCTCAACATAAATTATATATTTTAAATATTTCCTTACTCAAATATGTTAAATCTAACGCTAGAAGCACACTTGTATCAAAACTAATATTTGTAAAATAAGATCTATAGTACAATAAAATGTGTAACATCAAGAGGGACCCTGCATTACAAAACATAATATATATATATATATATATATATATATATATATATATATATATATATATATATAGCAACTTAACTAAAGCAAAAGAATTCACAACTGGAGGAAACTTTTTAAATTATAAAAACTGTTATAATAATAAATTGATATTAACAAAATAAAAAAATATTGAAATAAATAGTACACAATAAGATACAACAAAGAATGTAATTCACCGTGACCGACCCATTATAAACCTTTTCATAAATGCTCACACTGGCGCCAACTTCAATCAAATCATTTCCAAAAATAAAAATAGCGTAGAAAGTTGAAAACAACTCATCTCCAAAAATAACAAATAGCATCAAGAGTGAAAAACAAACGATGAAGACGATGATGTGATGGTAATGGTAGCATTTGTAGTGCTTGATGCAAAATGATACTAAAAGAATTTCTAATCGACGAAGTTATTCGATGATATAAAAATATCAAAGTTGTTTTTTAATTACACAAGTCATGTTGTGTCGTTGTTTATCTTGATGGAGAATTTCCAGCTACAAGACAACCAAAAATAAAACTTAACATCTAATTGTAAAATAAAAAAAGTATATAAACATAACATATTTTAGAACTATTAAAAATAATTGACGTCTAACGAATAAAAAGATTTTTTATTTTTTAATATATATTATACATCTAAATCTTGATTAAAAATCCTATCTTAATAATTCTTGAAATGTAAAGTGAGATTAAAAAAATAAACTCTTGAAGAAACTAACACATCTTGATTATGAGTAATCCAAGCTGCATCTCTGGTTGTCTCATTGGGACTAGTGTCGGTCGGTCTTCGACGGAGACATCAACAGAGTAAGGTTAAATATCTTGACCCCTGTAAAAATCAAAATCTTTATAGACAATAGTACCTATATTTTAAATAATAGATTATTATACCAACCACATATAGATCTTGAATTTTCTGCCCTGCCAAGATATAAGAATTATCATCAGTAAAGTTATGATATATTTCTAGCCAATTCAGATAGTATCATCAACATTATAATAAACCTAACTTATGATTAAACAACCTACCAGAATCAAGATGCACAGTTTTAATAGCATATTAAAAAATGGGTTATCTAAGTTATCTTATGCCGATATCACAAAGAAAAAAGCTAGTAAGTTGTTTATTTTTCATGAAAATGTGAATATCGAACAAAATATAGATAACGTGACTATATATTTTGCTGCTAAGGGTAAAGAAAAGTTACTAAATACTCAAAACATACCCCTCTTTGTAATGTTACTACAAGAAGACCGCAAAAGGATATTATTAGATTTTTTATGAGGCTTTAATTTTATGGGAGCATTCAACATCACTCATTGGGATGCCATGCATTTATTGCTAGAATTTGATCTTCAAGAAGACCTCAAAAATACATGATGAACAAATGTTGGTCTCTGGTAAAAAAATAATGAGGTTACCGATATAGTTGACATGTTTCAATCTAAATCGAGAATGTCCCATAACCCTAGTATGGATTAACTTAACAAATTTGCATGAGTTTATGTTTAACGAAGACACGATAAGGTGAATTGAAAAATCTATAGATAATACTCTTAATATTTGGATGCCAGCAAAGAATAGGACCAAATAAAATTGTTGCAAGGTATGGCGAGAGCTTGATATTTCAAAGGTTTTAATTAACAAGATCTGGATATGATTTGGGGGGAAAAGGAGATTATGAAAAGACATTCTTTATGGGTAAAATGCGAGCCTACTGCTATAAGTGTAATTACATGTGGAATATAAGAAACAAAAAAATACAAAATTTAGTCAGAATTGTGCTAATAATTAACCTAAACCACCATCCCATATCAAAACATCAAACCAAAACATGTTGCATGGATTCCTAAGCTGAAATTTATTGTCATTAGCGGTAATGATTTTGTGAAAAGAACAAGTAATCCAAATGACATAACCCCCAAAATAAGTAATGAAGATAAGATATAACAACATAAACATACTTAAGACACAATAATTTTTTAATATGATCGTGAAAAGGACCACTCAGTTTTTTATGGTGATTCTATAAAAGATAACATGACCACTACAAAATGACCAGACAAGGATAATACATAAATTAATGATTCTAAAATTATTGAGGCTTTTCACACAATAGAGACTGAAAGCTATGTTTATTATTAATAGAGATTCAAATTTATGAGTGTTACAGACATATTACCGCATACAAAGAACTAATGGAAGTTTACAAATCTCTCATAGTCATAGCAAACAATAAATAAAAAATAGTTTTAAAAAGGTGTTAAATAAAATATTTAAGAAATTCGAAGTAAAGAAATTCAAAGGCCCAATCTCAACCAAGGTTATGCCTTTTAAAGAGTCTGGAAAACCCTTTATAAAAAATTCTAAATGACCTTATCCATTCTCAATTGGAACTTTAGGGGTTTGAGAAATAAGGCAACCCTAACAAAGTTCACTTGAAACAATAACAGGAAGTGGAAATTGCTGGATAGAGTTTTCTCTAAATCTCACTTGATGAACTAATTTGACAACACAAAGCTAAAATATGTTTTTATCATATTCCATTGAGTATCTCTATCTCATCTGGCCAAGATAAATTCAAGACTTCATTCAAGTTCTTTAACACATGGACAATGCACATTGATTTCCTAAACCTGGTAGAAATCAATTAGAAAGAGGAAATGATTGGTCATCACATTCAAGTTTTTTGGAATAAACTAAAAAATTGAAAAATTAGCTCAAGTGTTGGAACAAGGAGATCTTCGGTATTGTATTTGATGCTATAAATAAATCTAAAGATAAGTCAAATTCAGAGAAATATGTTTTCAAAAAACTAAAAGTTTCAAAGATAAAAGTTCTCTTGGTCAATGCTCATGCAATTCACTTGTAGCTATTAGCTAGATAAAAGGCTTAGTGGGAGAAAAAAGCTATACAAATTGGTTTAAAATAAGATTAAGAACTATGTATGGTTTTAGAATTTTGTTAAGAAAAGAAGGAAAAAAAAATAAAATCAACGGAATCATAAGTGGTAGCTTATGGATAAATGATCAAACAACTCTTGAAAAGTCATGGGTGGATGATTACAATGGAAAGTTGTATCACCATTGTTGCCACATAATATCTAACAACCTATGTGAAACTATTAATAATCTATTTAAGGATCAGACTGTTCCAAATGGAATATATGCCACAACCATTTACGTAATACCTAAAGTAGAGTCACTAAAATCCCAGAAAGAATTTAAGCATATAAGTTTGTGCATTATGTTCGATAGGATTATATCAAAGATAATAAATAAGAGGTTATCCTCTATGCAACCTAAAATTATGTCGGAGGAAAACATGGGCTTTATGAAAGGGAATAGCATACATGAAATTGTTCTACTAGCACAAGAACTATCTTATGATCCAAACAACAATGTGAGAGAATATAATATAATGATCAAAATATGTTTAAAGCCTTGACATGCTTTCTTTTCAATTTATCTTAAAAATTATAAGCTATTTTGGCTTTGACAAAAAGATTTCTAAACCTACTCTTGAAGATAATAAATTATACAAGGTACTCAATTATTGTAAATGGAGAGCTAGATAGGGTTTTTAAGTCCACAAAGGGGATTAAGAAAAATGTGATTATTTATCACATACCCTCTTCATTATCGCAGAAGAGTATCTCATGAGGAGGATAAAGAAGATTATTTGAAGACAAATAGAATTTAAGATTCAAATCAAGAAGTGATTTTAACATACCTTGCTTGGAATTTATGGATAACTTTATTATCTTCACCCATTGATCTTTCCAAAATGTCAAGCTAATTTATGAATTCTTCCAGCACTATCAATATAGATTAAAACATATTATAAAAAAAGAAAACTAAAATTATTACTTGTGCAAAGATACCTACTACAAGAGTCAAGATGCTGGAAAATAGCTATGGTCTTACACATAGTATTCTACCTATCGAATATATGCAAATTAGAGCTCACTCAGATAGCACAATTTGAAATATGATGAACTAGTACTAAGATGCGTAATATTATACTAGAACGAGATAAAAAAAACTAATATATTTTGGTGGTATGCTAACAATAAGCAGACAGTCTTGTATACCATTGCATCTACCATCTTCAAAACTGTTTACCATCTAAATCAATGATTCATTGAAATAGAAGTTATGTGCAACAAGTTCCTACGGGGTTCAACTGAATCTAAACTAGCTATCAACTTGTCAAAATTGATCAACTTGTGTAAACCATATGATGAAGAATGTTTGAACTTAATAAGATTTGAAGAATTTCAAACAACATATTGATGCAAGATATGGTTTTCATTTTGAGAGAAGAATACATTATGGGCTAAATACATGCTATCTATTTACTGCCTTAATTAGCACCCTATCTTGGCCCAAACAACAAATAGAGGGTAAAAAACACAGAAAATACTTATGAAGATTAGAGATTTAGCATAAATTATCGTTACAAAGTTGGTAATTGAAATATTGATTTTTTGGTTGAGAGATGGCGTGATCCTCATCCGTTTATCCAATCCTCAATTGAAGAAGATAAATCCTCGTATAATATAGACAAGATCAATAATTACTGATTGGATCAGCAATGAAATCTGGAAAAACTAAAGATCATGGTGCTTCCTTCCGATATCACAAAATTAAGGAAAATTTTCCTAAATAATTCAGTCCAAGATTTAATCAAATGGTCTACTTCTCCTCAAGGAAACTATAAGACAAAGGATATCTGGAACTCTATAAGACTTAAAAGTAATAAGTCAAATTTATTTAAAAGAATATGAAACTATTACACAAAAATGCTCATTTTTCCTATGGAGAATTCTTTATAATTAGCATCGAATGGATAACATTCTTCAAATAAAAAATTTCCATATGACATCGAAATGCCAATTTTGTGAGAATAATTAATCTATTCACCACTTATTTGTTTAATGTAAAATATCATGGGATATTTAGAGTCATTATGGAGGGCTATTTGACAATATATTAAGAAAACATACGACTCCACCTCCTATAATTAGAAGTTGGTTCTTTCTTCTAAAAATGATGTTCACATAATAACTATACTACCTCTAGTCATTTGTTAAGTCATTTGGTCTTCAAGAAACAAAAGCAGCACCAAGAGAAAAATATCAATTGAAGTTCAATATTGAATCATATCAACTATTTTCTCACAAGTATGGATTGTGCTAGCTTATTAATAAGATCTCATTGGAACCACGACTCAAATTACGCAATAGTTTTGGGCTATATACATTATTTAAATTAACCAAGGCTAACTTTTTCTCTCAAATGAATTATTTTTTACAGGAAATAGATACAAACCAAATAGTGACAGTGCATGTTGTATTTTTAATGGCCTCATTAGAGATAAAACAGTGATATAATAACTGCATTTAGAAGATTATATATCAAACAACTACCTATTATTACTGCATGCGAGGCTTTGCTTGATGGGCTACTAGTTTTCAAGGGAAAATGCATAAATATATTATATATCGAGACAAACTCAAGATTACTTGTTGAAATTGTTTCAATAAGGGAATGCTTCATGGTATATGGATCCTATCATAAACTGTCGCAGAACGTTAAAATGACAATAAATCACATATTTAGGGAACAAAACATGACAGCGGATTGCTAAATTGAAATGGAAGACAACAAAATATTAGATTTTAAACAAATGCAAGTCCCTAGTTCTTTAAGGGCTATCACTTTGTTCGAAAGTCTGATAATTGGTTATCTAAGACTTGGCGACAATGATTAAGAACTAATCAACAAGATTGGCCATCAGGAATATCATTTGTGAAAATCAATCTAATTTGCATCTTTTTTGTTCTATTTATGGTTTTCTTTCTTCAATTCAAAATCTTTTAATTCAATCTAATATTCCTTAGCAGGTTTTAAACTTGACTATGTTGTAACATGTTATGGTTTTTTTTTTTTGCAAAACAAGGCTATCCACAAACTTTTACACCTATCATGAGCATGACAAGCAGTAGATGGAGATTGATTAATATATAAGAATTCACCATCGATTCAGAACAAAAATATTAGAAAATTCGGTAAAAAATATATATATATATATATAAATCTCAGTATTGGTTTTTCGAAATCTCTCATTACCACAACGCGTATGATTTTATATAGAAAAGAGATCTCTTTAGCTTGGTTGGTCGGAAATTAAAGTAGTCTGACTATTAAAATTGATTGATTTTTTTATTACCATCAATTAGTAAAATTTTAGTTTTAATTTAAAGTTCCCATCAAAATCGGACATTCAATTATTGAATTCAATTTTTTTGAACGGTACAAAAATTATAGTTTCAATTATTGAATTCAATTTTTTTGAACGGTACAAAAATTATAGTTTCAATTATTGAATTCAATTTTTTTGAACGGTACAAAAATTATAGTTCTTTCAGAATTTAATCAAGATTTAATGAAAAATCAATTTTATAAAAAATATATTGAAAAACAACTAGTTCTATCAAAAGCTAGCTAAAGTTAAACGTTACACAATTTGGCTATAATCGAATCCAAATATGTTACCATGTTTATTGTTATAGACACCATTGCAACTACACTAATAAATTCAAATTATAAAGTAGATTTTGATTTTGTTATTTTGATTTTGTTCCGCAAAGTATCTGTTAATTTCACACCAAAAAAAAAAAGTATCTGTTAATTAAAAATAGATCTCATATGATAAAATGTAAATTTATATAAATATCTATTTGTAAGGTGGTTTTTATAGCCATATTTAAAAGGTGGTTTTTATAGCCATATCTTTATTAATAATAAGTAGGCGTGGTCCGGACATCTTAGGATTTTGATTAAATCCAAACCAGATTCATCTCGAAATTTTGATATGATTGCGATTAGGAAAACGTTTTATATTTTCAACAAGAACTGATTAAATTTCAACAATACCAATGCCTTGGTCTCCAGGCAACTATAAAATGCCACTATTTTAGAGTAATAAAGATGCATGTAAATAGAATCGAGTTTCTCAACTAACTTTGTTGTTGAGTAGGTTGGTCTTATCTGCATGAAATATAATTAGATTTTTACTTGGACGAGACATTTTGCTGTGATAATATATAAAATCCGTAATTAGATCTTAGAAAAAATCGGTATATATATATATATATATATATATATATATATAGACATATTTATCAGGTGGTTATAGATTAAAAATATATAGAAACTAATTATAAATACCAAATAAAATATCTCACTATTATTTAATATAAAAAAATTGTAAACTAATTCATGTAAAAAATCATAAAATAATTTTTTTTTAACGAAACATTTTATTAAGTGTGTTATTTGGCAGACGAGAAACAAAGTAAAAATCAAAGACACTCTTACTCTTATATTTTCTGCCATTAACTATATCAAATATATATTATCTAGTTTAGACCATGCTAATCTCTTTAAATTAAAGTACTCAAAAGATAGAGAATTTGTTGCTTTTCATTTGAACAGCTTTAATCATCTTAAGAGTTATATGAAAGTTTCTTACCTTATTTGGAATCCCCCTGTTCATGATAGCTGCAAATTAAACACTGCTGCATCTTGTTTAAGTTATGGAGAATCGAGTGTTAGTGCTATTATTAGAGACAATTCATGTCAGATTCTTCATGGCTATGACAACTTTTACGGTAAACTCTCTCCTTTAAAAGCTGAAGCTAGAGCACTTCATGATGGCATGTTGCTCCGTAAAATCAAAGGATTATCAAATATTGATATTGAAACTGATTATGAAATCAATTCTCCTCCTTCTCTGGAGAGTATTCTTTCCAAAATTAGGTCTTTAATCTTACCTTCTCCGAAATGCAAGATGAAGTTAGACTATATTAATTTCCATGCTCCTAATCAATTGGTATCCATTACCCAATTAGAAAGCTCTGGTTTAGGCTATATCAGAGCTAATTAACCTTTCTATCTCTCATTTTTTTAGCGGTGTCTATTAATTCAGAGTTCTGATAATCTTAGTTTATTAGTAAAATTCTCAAGCTCACCTTTTTGATGAAGTAACTGGCTATTCATGGAAGTTGGATTTGTGAAATTCAAGTGGAATATATTCCTTCTTTTCTATTCATATTCTCTTGATCTTCTCGACTCTGCCTTCCTCATCTTGTTCCTCTTGATACTAAGATTTTGATCTACGTATTATCTCAATATGAAGCTTGATTAATGTTCTCTGAAGATTTTTTTCGAGCTCTGAGCTTTTTACATTCTGAAGTCGAATCAATTTCAGCTTAGCGACCTCTCTTGTTTTCGTCAATTTCAGCTTAGTGGCCTCTCTTGTTTTTAGTGAGAATTCAATTTTGGCTTAAATTTGTCGCTTCTTGTAATTATCTATTAATCCCTGTATTTCAAGCTCTCTCTTGTGAGGACTTTATCTTTCTGATTTTAATAAAGAGGCCCTTTTGCTTTTAAAAAAGAAGAAGCATTTCTACTACTTATTTTATTTTTCTTTTAAGAAGATTAAAAATTTCAAATCATAGTTGGAAAAAAACCTAAAATACCATTGATTTTGTCTTAAAATCCACATAAATTTGCTTTTGGTACACTCCTAAAAGACCTCTTACTAGTTGAGATATCCCATCACATTTATATACACTCTATTTTTTTCTATGTTAGCAATGTGAGATTATTAATCAAGTATGGAATGAAATTTACTCTCCAACACCCCCTCTTAAACTTATCCCATTAATCCGCGTAAGGGACGTCGCCCGATAATAATGGAAACACATCGCTCGATGTGTCTAGGGATAAACATCACTTGATATTCAACACATTTTCATAGTCCTACATTGCTTCGAGAACTTGGCTCTCATACCATTTCACCCGCAAAACATCTTAGTTTTGTACATTTAACTTTGATTTTTATTTTATATATATTTTATTATTTGTGCTCATCAGATTTTAGATTAAAATATAGCAAACTCAGCTTAGATTGCATATAACAAATGAGAGTACTTCAACTTAAAATTTATGATATATTCTGCACTTTAATTTCTAAATACAATTCGAGAAAATATATGGTCTTTAAATATTGTTTTGTTAGTTAAAAGTGACTGAGTGAGCTATTGTACATTTTTTCTCGTAAAAAGGCTTTTGGGCTCTTTTATAATGAAATAAATTTATTCCAAGTGGATATACCAATCGTCTTCATCTGAATCAAATACCCCACAGCAATGAATGACTCAATAATTCTAATGGAGTCCACAAATACCAATAATTATAAAACGTGCACAATATAGAAAAAATATTTCTTCAACTAAAAAGGTTAGTAGGTAGTTTCTAGAATTATATACTTATGAGTTATGATTTTAATTATTTTAGTACTATGCTTGGCTTGTTATGTTTAGCTTCTGACCTCAAGTGGATAAGGCGTAAGTTTGGAACATTAACTCGGCTGTGGATTATAGATTTTAATCGATTATCGATTTTAGTAATAAATAGTTCGTAAATTTTTAAAAATTTGTATATTTTTTGAACTATTAGTCACCACATTTATTTATAGAAGTAAAATTATTATTTGATACTATATTTTATCGAAATTTGTATTACTAACGGTTCATAAATTTTAGATTAAAATTTAAATATAGTAAAATTTAAAGTTGAAAGACGATTAATAATACAAATTTTGTTAAACATATTGTCATTGTCATATGATAGTTTTACCTTAATCATCTTTATCCAATTTTTAGATGGTAACAAAGTCACTTAACTTTTGAAAATCCGAAAAATATATATGTAAAGTCAATAATCGAATTACAAATTACTTACCAAAACCTAATATTACAATCACATCCATGCAATTATCTAATGATTCTGATACTTTGCTAGAGCGGTTATTGGGCTTTCCACCCCGTTAATCCGTTCGGGACCGTACTGGTAATATCCGTTCGGGACGGGTCCGGATAGTTTAGTGAGCGGGTTGGAAACTAAAATTTTAGACCGACTTTTTTATTGTCTGAACCAATCGGTCCGATAACCAGTCCGATAAAAAAATATATAATTTTTTTTTACCTATATATATAATAAACTAACAAATTCGTCGTTAAAAGATGGATTGACTCGACTCTTAACATTTCGGTTCTTGATATTAAACTATTTTCGCTTACCGAATCGGTCTCAATCACTCCAAAACCCAGACCGACCGATCTGATAACAGCACGGTCACACGGTATCCACCATTTGTATCTCTATAATATTTTAAAACGGAAATTTAAGCGATCCATTAGATTATTATCCGACAACTCTCACTGCAAATCTCATTAACATAAGTGAGATTAGTATTTGATTTTAGTTTTTTCTTATATATATTAAATAAAAATATAAAGGTATTTAACACGTATATTTATTAAATATTTAAAATATTATTATTATCTACTTAATATTTATTTAATTTAATATATTTAACGCATCCAAATCTGATTTTTTAATAATATTTTAAATATTAATGCTTCATCAAAAGTAAAGTAACAACTTATCATGTTTTGAAATAAGTTTTTTTAAAAAGAATTATATTTTTTAAATTAGACATCGGAAAAAAAAACTAAAAATATTATTAGTTTTGTATTTTAAGTCAAATAAAACTAGATCGACTGATGATATTTTTTGTCTTTTTTTTCGAGAGCCATTGATGATAAAGATGTGAGAGCATACGAGACATTATTAAATCATGTGGTACCACACATGATAAATTTGAGAGGCGAAACATTACAAATCATGCAAATCCAGACATGATAAATTTTAAAGGCAAAATATTATAATATCATGCGAGACGAGACATCATAAAATTGAGAGACCACACATTATTTAGAGAAAAATACATATAAATACACACTCAACTATCTCGTTACCACATAATACCCAAAAATTGCATACTACCAATGGATACGTCCACCACGTTAAAAACCACAATTAACCTTATTTCTTTCCTTGGACTAAATTTCTCTTTCTTACTTTTTATTTTTTATTTTAATTTTAAAAGGGCTGCATCATTCAAACTGTGGTTGATTTTCCAAAGAAGTAGCATGATTGGTTTTTTTTAAAGAACTCACATGTTTAATTTTCCAAAGAGATAACATGATTGATTTTCAAAGAACTCACATGTTTAATTTTTCAAAGAACTCACATGGTTAATTTTCCAAAGAAATCACATGTTTAATTTTTTAAGTAGCACGCATGGTTGATTGTCCAAAGAAGTATCGTGGTTGATTTTTTTTAAAAACTCGTATGTTATTGGTGATTTTTTTAAAAAATATCATCAATAACGTCTTAAAAAACAAAATCGATGGTACTTTTGGATTTTGTTTTTCGAGCTCGGGTTTGAATATGAACTTTTTAAAAATTAAAATAAAATAAAAAGTAAAAAAGAGAAATTTTGGTTCAAAAATTGGAAGTGGTTACTCATAGGATCAGATCTTTTTGGAAGAACACTCCTATGAAAACCGGAGGGGAAGTTCAGGTATATCTTAGACCACGCAAACTAAAAACGATCAGACCAGACAATTCGTGACTCAGCTGTGTGCTAATATTAAACCGGATCCAAGATCCGATCCATAAGGCAAAATTAGTATTACTAATCCAACCAACTTCATTTAATAGGTTGGACTTTTTCTAAAAAAAACATTAAATACAAGCATACACCTCCTTTATCTCACTACTCACTACCCAAAAAATAAGATTCAACTCACATACTCCCCAAAATACCCTTTAATCACAAATTATCCTCACAAAAATGGCGACCACAGTGGGATACGACGGTACCTAAATTATAGATTCAAAACTAGTAAAAAACCCAGTTAAGATGGATCTGAATGTACAAAATGCTCCACCTCCGGAGGTGAAAGGAGAGAAAGAAAATAATGACCAGACTAATGTGTCTCATGTCAATTATAATGGCAATGAAAAACAATCCATGCAAGAGGAGCATGATTAACTAAGGGCTGAAATTGAGTCTTTAAGAGCCCATAAACAAGCAGAAAAATAAATTAAAGAAATATTTGGTGCGTGAACGCTCCACTATACTGATATTCCTATTGAAAATGAGCAATCCATAAAGACTTATCTCAGTTCCAAGAAAACGCATCGATCCAAACGAATGAAGAGTTTCGAGCCAGAATCTTCTAGCATTTCATCAAATGATTCGGAGTTTGAATATTCAGTCTCATCTAGTAGTGATGAAGGTCGATTAAAGAAGAAAATAAGGCTGACCAAGAAGCATTCAAGAAAAAAGGATATGCATGACAGGCTCAAAAAGTATCAAGGAAAAATGAAGAGTTCAGTTCATTAACATATTGACCATTTATTGATTGATCTATTTGCTTTCCAATTCGAACCCGGTATTTTTGATACTCCGAATTAGGATACTATGTTTAGTCGTAGCCAAATTGGAGGCAATCACTTTTTTCCTCAAATATACTTTCCGGATATCTTTCTAAAAGTTTGATAGTTTCAAGATGGAAAATTATGATGGAAGTAAAGATCCAGAAAATCATCTTGAGCAATTTCAAAAATTTATGATGATATTTGATGATAATGAAAAGCTGCTATATAGGACTTTCTCTCAAAGTTCCCTCAAATGGTATAATAGTATCCCTGAGGGATCTATAAAAAAAGTGATATTTTTTTAGTTGCTTTCCGGAGGAAATTTGTTCGAAGCAAGAAGATTAAGGGTAATGGTGATACAGTTATTCATTGTGCCCAAGAACCGAACAAGTCATTAAAAAAATATGTTAGCTTCTTTGTAAATACAAAGAATGGGCTGGCTGACTGCTTTGAACAAGTTGCAATTGCCTATCTGAGGAAATACTTGAATCTGGGTAACTTGGCTAATTCGTGACCCGGAAGAAAGGCGATGACCTTTGGAGGGTTGTTAAATCAAGTCGGGAAATATATTAATGTTGAAGAAACTAAGAAATCTAGAGTACCTCGCCAGGTCAGATCCACAACTACAACATCAACACCTCAAACAACTACACAGTTCGGTTACAAATCAAAAGAAACTGGGCTGGGATCTCATCGGCCTAGGCAGAATCAATTCAACCAGAATGGTTTGCCGAATTGGGAGAAAGTGTGGCTACAATATATAATAAAACTAAAAATGATGTACACTTTAGAAGGTCAGCCGCATTACATCTCCTAGGGAAACTCGGAGTACCCGTTTCAGTAAATATCATAACGACGTTGGGCATGATACCCATGATTTCATAGCATTAAAACAAGAGGTGCAGAATCTGATTGAAAAGGGTAAAATAGGGGCTTATGTTATAAAACAAGGGGGCAGCAGACCAGATAATCCACCATCCAGTACCAATACTCCCCGATCGACTTGTTTGGTAGCTCTTTGAACGTCTAGACAGGAGGATACCATGATGATTATTGAAATATTTAATGTGGATTCTGAGTATCTTGATCCAGATCCAAGTCAGAATTAGGTAGGGGTGATAGTTGATACGACTCCAACTGTTTCCGATCTGTTTAAATATTTTGAATCCTTAACCATATTTAAAGGAGATACTATGACTGTACCTTCAAGTTTTTCAAGAAAAAGGCATGTCAACATCTTGACTACTTAATTAAATGGGAAAATGTCCACACATCTTTACCAAAATCCAGCTCCTTTCATATTTTTTTATGAGGATGACCTAGGAAATATTGCCAAACCTCATAAAGACGCCTTAATGATAGGGGCATCAATAGAAGGAAATGGTGTATGTTGAATCCTGATTGATACGGGCAGTTCAGCGAACATATTGTTTTTGAACACCTATAAAAAAAAGGAAAAATACCTCAGTTATTCAACGTTTGAACATAACTATTGTCGGATTCACTAGGAGTTTGGCAGATGTAATTGGATAATTCAAGGAGGAGGTATTATTGGGCAAAACGTCTTTCCAGAAAACAGTGAAGGTATTTTTTGTTGTGGTTGACTACCCAACATCTTATAATGCTATATTTGGGAGATCTTGGCTCTCCATGATGCATGTTGTAGCCTCTATTGTCCATAAGTAATTAAAATATATTGTGGAGGCATAAGTGAGTGTTGTCCGAAGCAGTCAGAATGTAGCTAGATAGTACTATGTAACAGGTCTTTCCTCGAAGTATTTGGAGGCGGTCAAAGTTAATAAAGAAAATCAGCTATTGGAGCATTCCACCAATGAAAATGAAATTGATGATCCAAGGAAGGTTCATAGTGTTATATTACCTATAGAAGAAGTTGAAGTCCATTCCTTGGCCAATGACAAGAATGTTAAAATTGGTACTAAGTTTCCACCAAGTTTGAAACAAAGGCTATTTTCTTTTTTATCGGATAATTTACATGTATTTGCGTGGTGCAATGGTGATGTAACCGGAGCACCCGCTGAAGTAATTTGCCATAAGTTATCAATACGCACTGATGTTGGACCAGTCATACAAAGAAAAAGGTCATTTTCAAAAGATAAAGCAGATGTAATTGTGCAATATGTTGATCGGTTGACCAAAATGGGCCACATCAAAGAATCTCAGTACCAATTATGGTTTTGGTGAAGAAAAAGAATGGCAAGTAGCGCATGTGTATTGACTACACTGATCTTAATAAGACATGTCCCAAAGATCCTTATCATGTTCCTCAGATAGATCAATTAGTGGACTCTACCTCTAAGAGCAAGCTATTGTCCTTCATAGATGCATTTTTAAGGAACAATCAAATACAAGTAGATCTGAATGATCAAGACCATACAACTTTTATTACAAACAGAAGACTTCATTGTTACAAAGTGATTCCATTTGGATTGGAAAATGTTACAACCACTTATCAAAGGTTAGTAAATAAAGCCTTTGCTAATCAAATTGGCAAGAATATAGAGGTATATATAGATGACATGATGGTGAATAGCCTCGAGCAAGATGCACACATATCTGATATTCAAGAAACTTTTTCTAACCTAGAGCCATCAATTTAAAATTAAGCCCTGAGAAATGTGTTTTTGGGGTCCGATCTGGAAAGTTCTTGGGTTATGTCATAAATGAAAAAAGGGATTCAGTCTGATCCAGGTCAACTAAATGCTCTGTTAGCTATGGATCCTCCTCCAAGCACTAAAGAGGTTCAAAGATTAACCAAATGTTTAGCTGCATTAAACATGTTTATTTCAAGATCATCTGACAAGTGTGCTCAATTTTTCCTAGTATTGAGAAATGCTGACGAGTATTTTTCCAATTTTTCCAAGCGGTGGCTTATTTCTTAGTAGAATTTCATATTGATAGCCCCCATGGGAAACGAAAAGTAAACCAGTATAAGAAATAATGGGTAGTCCGAACTGACGGCGAGTCTAGTACCATGAGATGTGGGGTCAGAATTTTTTTAACTTCTTATTATGGTGATACTATGTATCAAGCTATATGTTTTGGCTTCAAAGCCTCCAACAATGAATCAGAATATGAAGCAACCATAACCGGTCTAAGATTAGCCCTTATATGTGGGACAAAGAGAGTCTTATTGATGAGTGACTCCCAACTACTTATTCATCATACTGAGGGGCAGTCTGAAGCAAATAAGAAAAAATTGATAAAATATTTGCTGATACCGAGAGAAGTTGCTGCAAGTTTTAAAGGTATCCAATACGAACATGTCCCTAGATCGAAGAATACTCTAGTTGACTCTCTAGCGATCATAGCCTATTCCGAATCCTACCCATGGATTCTGATGCAAGAGTGTCCATCAATAAATTCAAGTCAAGAGAAGGGTAAAGGGGATGAAGAAAGTATGACCATATTTGTTATTCAACCGAAAGACTGGAGGTATGATATTTTTTAATTTATTTCTGATGCAATTTTACCTCCGGATAAAGCCTTGACTAAGAAAATTATGTATAAGGCTCGTGGTTTCCTGGTATTAAGGGAAGTTCTTTATAAGAAATCTTTTAGCAGACCCCTCTTGCGTTGATTAGGATTTGAAGAATCCTAAAATGTTCTATCTCAACTACACGATGGAGAAGGATCTCCAAATTGTGGCTATAAGGCCTTAACCAGAAGAGTCTTGTTAGCATGTAACTACTGGCCAACGATAATGGCAGATGCCAAATATATGGTCAAGAAGTGTGATCCTTGCCAGAGATGTGGAAATAAAATCCATATGCCAGCAGTTCCTATAGAATCCATATCAGAACCCATACCTTTTGATAGATAGGATTTGGATTTTATTGGACCTCTTCCCATGGCATCCGTAGGATATCGAACAATAATAGTGGAAATTGATTATTTCTCTAAGTGGATGGAAGAAACACCCATAGTTGGAACCACTTCTAAGGCAATTATAAAATTTATTCTATCCAACATATGTTGCAGATTTGGAGTTCCCCATAAAATAACTATAAAAAAGGGCCACAATTTGATTATAAAGACATGGAGATGTTTCGCACTTGGAGAGGAATTCAACATTGTTTTTCTTCTCCTTTCCACCCTCAGGCTAATGGGCAAGTTGAAGTTGTTAATCGAACGATCTTGTCATAATTAAAGAAAAATCTAGAGGGTGCTGCAAGAAAATTGCCAAGTTATTTGCAAGAGGTATTGTGGGCTTACCAAACTACTCACCGGACTGCTACAAAAGAATCCCCTTTTGGGCTTCTTTATGGGATGGATGCATTCACTCCCATAGAAGCTACTTTAAAATCTTTCTGGATCCAAAACTATTCTGAACAGGAAAATGATATAGCAGTTAGGAATCAGTTGGATTTGATTGAAGAGAAAATGATCAAGGTATATATAAGAATAACACACTATCAGGGTTTGATGAGAAGCAGATTTGCATCTAAGGTTAAAAGAAGAGATTTTTAGTTGAGAGACAAAGTCTTAAGAAATATTTTTTTTGCATACTAAAGAAAAGTAGTTTAGAAAGTTGGTTCCGAACTGTTAGGGTCCGTATGTGGTATGTGAAAGAGTCAAGCCAGGGACATATAGACTTCAAGACAAAGAGAACAGAGTTTTGAAACACCCATAGAATGTTAAACATCTCAGGCTATATTTAGAATTAAACTCTATTGTAAATATTTACCTTCTCATATCTTAGTGTAAATATTATGGGGGCTTACTCTTTCCTACCCTGGTGGTGCATGGAGATTTTAATAAGGTGTCCAGGTTTTCAATGATATCTTATGTCTTCTTTAAAATTCGTGTGAATAGTATAAGGAGACCATATGAATTGAATAATTATTAAACATCCTTAGTATGAAGAGGTCAGATGAATTGAATACTTATTAAACATCCCGAATCTCAAATGAAATATCTTTGAGGTGACCAGATTTATTAAAATTTAATCAGATTTATTAAACATTCATGATCAGAGTCATTCAACACTTATTAAACATTTATTAAACAAGTTCGAAATATTCAAAACCACTTAAACATTAGCTATAAGAAGACAAAAGAGTTCGTACAAAAGAAAGATTTGATATTTTGATTCGATCAGAACGAGTATGACCCACAGTATAGAAAATGCCTCGGACATCCAAAGAATTTGGTTCAAGAAACAAGCGTCCAAAACCATAACAAAATGCCTTAGCCATCTAAGCACTTCAGTTCCAAACACAAAATAATATTATAACCTTAGGGCTTGTTCCCTTCGGTTTCTTCATCACCTTCACCTTTTTTGGGACTCTTGAGTTCAGCGCTTGAACTTTCACCAGTTCCTTCACTAGGATCATCTCCACTCGTATAACCATGCCTATCACCATCCACCATAGTATGGAAATGAATCTCCTTATATTGTACATATTTCCACAAAGGACCAAAGGTCCTCTTTGGAAAAGTTCTATGGAATAGCAGAACCATGTCTGATTTGACCCCCTCTCATCTCTTTTTTTCCAGATAATCCATCACCCCAGCAGCATACTTCTCTATACCTACAACTATCTCTTGATCCTTGCTATCCTTTATAGATTTGTTTTCTTCCTCTTTCCCAGAGAGATTTTTCTAGCTTTCCTTTTCTTTGGTTAAAGTGTTAATTGTATTGGTACTTCTAATGTATTGGTCCTTCAAGGCTTTGATTTCATTAGAAGAATTGGTTTCCAACGTAGAGCTTTGGTTTGGATCTCCTCTTGAGCACTCTTGGACATACGAAGTTCAGTTTTCCAAATTCTTTTTCTCTTTGTTTAAAGCCTCAATCCCGTTTAAAGCAGTGGTGAGATCGGTAGTCAAATTTTGGTTTGATGTGGTAAGAGTACCAATTTTTGCAGTTTCCTCCCTGACCCGCCTCTCCCAGTCCAATATTGGCCTAATAAAGCCCAAAATTGCATGGCCTAAGATGTCTAGTTTTCTTGACACCTCGAAATATTCACCATTATAAATGACGGCGTTGGGAATAGTGAACTAAGAGAAAGATCCAAAGTCATCATTGTCCAGGTCACTGAAGTACATGTTGCGAAACTCATAAATAAGAACATCTCCTTTGATAGATGGTTGGTTAATCGTAGGAAGCCTTGGTGAAGAAGGGATTGATCCGATTCCCTAGTTTCCCCGATTGTTATAGCTACAGCCTCCAACAGAAAAGAATTTATCCCTTCAGGATTCTCCAAATTGGTTGCGTCGGGGTTTTGGGGAGGTAGGTCGGTTCCAGTCTTCTTCTTTTTCTTCATTTTGTCTAGATGACTATGAGATTTACTCCGGGCTGGTAAGTACAACTTTTCATCCTTTGCCTCTGTCCTCCCTAGTATAATATTTGTTGGATGAGGAGTGGTCAACTCTTTCCAGGTAAGGTCCTTGCTTCCATTGGAGTTCCATAGATGAGATCTCAAAATATTTTCTGAAGTCAAACAGTTGTGGAAACCAAGCCCCCATGTTTCTGATGCCCATTGTTTCGATTTGGTAAAGGTAGCTTTTCCATCCTTTAAATGTTGAAGAAACATCTTTGAAAGCACTACAGGATAAAACAATAGTGATTTTGGTTTAAACATTAGAGAGTTAAATGCAACTAAAATAATAAAGAAGTGTTATATGAGCTCCTCCAATACCTAGTCTAGTAGACTCAGATTTGCTTGATAGTTGATCTTTTTGCCATTCTCCCAAGCTCTACTGATGAAAATAAATTGGGTCCTCCATGGTTTCTCAGCCTCTAGCAGGTCGTTCACCACCTTGTAATCGTTCCCCATGTTATAGTGATAGAAGGGGATCTGGTGGTTCATACATAAACCAACAACAACAGCAAATTACTACATGGGAAATGTAATGTTAGATATCCTGGAAGAAATAATGCTGGCTAGAAGGGTGTACCACATATTCAGACTCAGCTGGCCAGGGAAAAGCTTAATCAAATGGAAATACGAAACTACTTATGGGTTCAAGGGGAAACGAAGTCCCCAATTTAGCACTTTGGTGTATACCACAAGTTCGTTGACCTTGTAGTCTAGAGGAGTCTCCGGATTAACTGGAATCCTAACTTTGATAGACTCAAGGAAGCCCCACCTTATCTGTATCCAGTCTAGTTCAGTAGTGTGTGTATACACATAATTAAGTTTTTCAAAGACCATCAAATATTTTGCGCTTACTTTACGAAGATTTGGCCCAACTCTCCCTTCTGAACACTCCGGGAGTGATTCAGTGTTCAAAATCCCTGTTTTTTTCCCGTTGGACCAAACTGGTATGATATTCTTGGTCTGTTCGGATGTTTCCAATGGGGTATCCTCCCCACTATCTTTCATGACTTCCTCCATTATAGTTGATTGTTGATCGGTCGTCTTAGCACGAGGGACCTCTTTTTCAACTTGAATGGTCTCATTAAAGATGAACGTGTTGTCCATATTAATTAAGGTTTAGGCAGTAAGTTTTAAGGAATCCAAACTGACATTTTTGGATGAAGAGGGGTTTCTTTTAGATTTAGAGAGTCGAGTAACTCTCCGAGGCGTAACGTCTTTAGTATCTGATCCCATGACTATGAAAGATGATGACTTCCTAATACTAGAAAAAGTTTTTCTCTTAGGAAAAGAATCTAAAGACACTTGAATTGAAGGTTCAGATTCTAGAGTAGATAATATAGGAATTAAATAGGGTTGTTGCATTACCAATGTTTGAGATGATGTACTCTTATCAGGTTCTAAAACCACCAGGCTAACTACTCCACCAGGAGAAACGGGGAGTCCGGCTGCGATCCTTGCCTCCTTTCTTGCCGATTTTCTTGCTCTCTCTAGGTCTCATAGGTTCAACCAACCTCCTTTAATCAAAGCCGTTCTAGCAATGAACATATAGCCTCTTGTGGACAAAGGGAAACCAAAATCTCAAGTTTTCTCTCTATAGAAAAGATTTATGGTTATGAAAAACTAAACAGCAAAAAAAGTTTAAATAGAGTTAAAACCACTTGAGTGTTTCTTTTTAGGGAGATGACACGGTTCGAATAATAATTAGGGGCTATTAAATCTTACCTAATTACTTTTTGAAAATAGGTACAACTCCGAGAAAAGAAAAACGACTGAAAGGTTCAATCGAAACATGACACGTGTCAAATTTTAGTTTCATAATTGTTAGTTTTTCATTTACAAAAACAAACCTCTTCGGATCTGATCCATGTTTTTTCATGAATAAGTTAACGCTTCCAAATTTTTTTTGAAAGACCTAAAGGGGCTACTGATAAGATCATATATTTTTGGAAGGACATTCCTGTAAAAACTGGAGGGGCAGTTCGAGTACATCTTAACCCACGCAAACTAAAAACGATCCGACCAAACAATACGTGACTTAGTTGTGTGCTAACATTGAACCAGGTCCAGGATCCGATCCATAAGGCCCATGGGTCAAAGAATTCTAACACCCCAACCAACTTCATTTAATTGGTTGGACTTTTTCTAGAAAACATTAAATACAAGGATACACGTCCTTTATCTCACTACTCACTATCCAGAAAATAAGATTCAACTCACAAACTCCCCAAAATACTCTTTAACCACAAATTATCCTCACCTGTTACTTTGCTACTGATGAAACATGGGTTATTGAAGTATTATTAAAGAATTATGTATTGAATGGGAGTTATTTAGTTGATATGAGTCTTTAGTAGGACTAAATGATAGTTTTGGTATTATATTAGAGTATAGTTTCGGAGTAGGTACCTTTGGTGCCATTTCCCCATCATTAAATCATGCGATACGAGAAACGATAGGAGTCGATAGATGCGAGACCATATATAATGAAGCAGAAAGATGTGAAACATATACTACTTGATGATAGAGATGCGAGATGAGGGTTAGTGGATCTCATAAAAAATTCATAAAATATAATTTATAGATCTAACTCTGTTCGTTTTTAAAATAACCAAAACAAATGATATTTTCAAACTAAATTTATGAACTACGATTCGAAAGATACGAATTTTTCAAATATAAATAAAAAACTATAAGAGAAATAATGTTTGAGTAAAAAAAGTTAGATGTAATTTTTTACTTGATCTAATTATTTTTTTAATAATTACAAATTTCGCTTAATAAATAATAAAAAAATTGAGTAAATATTTATAAACAGTTCATTTAGATGATTTTTTTTTTCAGAAAAAGAGAACTTTATTATTGAATAATTGAAAGTTACAAATTTCAAGGGTCAAAAGATAATTAAACTTATTTCCAAATTGAAATTTGAAAATGGAGCCAAATTTTCCCTCTATTACATAATAATGAATTCTTTGAATTTTCAAGTGTCTCCCTTATTGAACAAAACTTCATGAGACAATCCAGCAAGGCCAACAACCCTCCTTCATGTTCAATCTTGCATCATTTTCCTTGTTTCTTCTTGCTCAACCCATCTTTTCCTACATTAACAAAACAAACAGCAGCAGTACCAAGCTTTTTAAAGGATTATTTAGAATTAATACAGCCTAGCCCAATGCTTTCAAGAAAAACAATTGCAAGAAGTTCTGGGCGGGTGGGGGTGGGGGGTATTAGACTGATTAAAAGTGAGTTTAAGCTTACACTTTAGGGTCCATTTCGCAAGCCAAACAGCTACTTGTTTTTCGACCCGAGAGATATGCTTAAGACTCATGTTTTCCTTAAGAAGTTTTCTGCAGGTACTTACGTTAAAATCTTCAAAACCAGTATCACTGGTTCTTGTCAGCTGATTAATTAAAACTAGCAAATCTGATTCAATGTTGATGTGAGTCTAGTTAGTCTTGTAACATATAATTAAACCTTTGAGTAATTCTTTCATTTCAGCTAGCAGAGAAGATGATTTTCCGAATAATTTCCCAGTAGCTTGAACTATCTCTCCAGCGCTGTTGCTGATCAGAATACCAGCTCCTTATTCATCGTTAGTAGCACAGGCTCCGTCAACATTCATTTTGAGACGACTTTGCAGAGGAGATAACCATCTCAGCTACACTGGCTTTTTATGATTTTCAATAGAAGAACAACCCAGTTCAATACCTGCAGTAAAAGACATAGACCAGTGCTTATGATTGAGCTTATTAGAAACATCCATTCCTTTAATAATTCTGATGATAAGCTCAATAGCCTTGCTAACACTAAACCGATTCCCTTTATGTTTTATATTATTCCTAGCTTTCCAAATCACCCAACAAATTGCTTGAGGGATTAGATGAGTGATGTGAAACTTTTCCTTGAAAACCAGAACCAACATCTAAGAAAATGAGTTAGAACCATGTAACAATTAATTTTGATTTTGAAAATACAAACAAAGAAGTTCCATGTTTTCCAGGCAAAAGTACAGCTAACAAAAATGTGGTTCTTATCTTCACAATTATCACAAAACATGCACTTAGAAGCTAAGCTAAGATGCTTTTTCATTATAATAGAATCAAAAGATATAAAGTTGTGAATTAGTTTACAAGTAATAAAGGAGAACTTCCTGGGTATGTTAGAATTCCAAATCTTCATGATCAAGTTTTAGCAAGTATGCTTGATTCTCAGACTGTCCCATGTTTGTTTCCTGTTGAAGTTTCTGTCCTTAGAAAGGTTCCAGCATATAATGTCTTCAGTGTCAGAAACTTTAAGCTTGTTGATCATGTCTAGTTTGTCCTTTGATAAGATATCCTGCATTTCATTAATATCCCAGACGTTATTCTTCCATTTTTTTAACGTTAGCATCAAGATACCAGTTAATGTTGTTTTCACTAGCAATTGATGGCAGGTTGTGCCAAGAATCTTTCCAAAAATTGATATTTCCATGTCCAAGGATCCAGTTTATGTTCTTGTATGTTTGCTCTCTAATGTTACTCAACATGTTCCATACTAATGAACCTCTTCTGTTAGTTACATACAATGGATGAACATTATTACAATAAATGTTATTCATAATGTTGGACCACACACAATTATTTTTTCTAAATTTAAACCATAGCTTTTGAGAGAAGGATTTCTGAATATCATCAAGTTTTCTGATATTCAGACCTCCTTCTCCAAATGGTTTACAAATGAAGGACCAAGTAGACTAGTGAATGACATTCACATTGTACTTAGTTCTCCAAAGAAATCTATTTAATGTAATCTCAAATTATTTGATCACGTTCTTAGTGACTACACAGCTTTGCATCCAATGATAGGTAATGGGAAGAATAATATTAGATATACGAGATAACCTGCCACCATAGGAAAGAAACTTACTATCCCATTCAGTAATAGTATCATTAATATTGTTTAAAATGGGATTGAAGATCTTTCCTTTATTATTGTTTGAAACAGTTACTCCCAAATGAGAAAGAGGAAGGAATTCAACATTAAAACCAGTTTGTAACTCTAGACTTTGAATCCTTGAAGAGTGAGAATTAGATGAAATTATCAACTTGATTTTTAGCTTGTTTACGGCCTGGCCTGATATTTTTTTATATTTATCTAAAACCTACTCAGCTTTTCAATTGATGTAGATAGAGTATTAGTGAAAACTAGTATATCGTCAACAAAGATAATGCAAGGAATCATATAATTATTCTCGTAACATATTGCATCATAGGATTTCTTCTAAACAGATTGTACATTCCTCTAGTTAGGAACTCTTCACCAAGGATGAAAAGGCTAGGAGAGATATGATCTCCCTGCCTTAATCCTCTCTTCATATGAAAATAATCAAAAGCCTCACCGTTAATGAGCAAAGAGACATGAACATTACTTATCATTTTCCTAATTATGCTTATGAATCTTCAACAAAATCTAAATGAATGAAGCACTTTAAATATGAAAGGATGGGAGATTATGTCGAACACTTTCGACATATCCAATTGAATCATGGTATTACCAGCTTTAGGCTTCTTGTTGATATCATGCAACAGTTCCTTGGCTATTAAGATATTATCGTGGATTAACCTTCCTTTCACAAAAACGCTCTGAACAGAAGACACAATCTTAGGCAGAATGTTAGATAGACTTTGGTTAATTAGATAAGATAAGATCCTGTTAATAAGAGTACATAACCCAATAGGTTTATAGTTATTCCACCATGTAGGGTTATTGTTCTTAGGAACTAAACAAATACCAGTAGCAAAGAGCCATATTAGGATAAAACTACCATAAATATAAGCATTAAAAGCATTGCATAATTCACTTTTAATGATACTCCAACAATGTTTAAAGAAGAAAAGATTGAAACCATCTATACCAGGTGCGCTGTCACTTTTCATATTTGTGATCACACCCCATATTTTTATCTCATTAGTTCTTTTAAGCAGGTCTTTATTGTCATCATGAGTAACAATAGTAGGAATGCAATCAAAGTTCTTATCTTGCAGCATCTCGTTCTCATCCTCACTATTGATACAAGGATCAGACATGAGGATGTCTTTGAAGTAAGTGACAGCAGAATTTCCAATCTCTTCACGCGTCAGGATCCAGGTAACTCCATCTTTTATACTCTTTATCTCATTTTTTCCTTTTCTTAGCAACGTACCTGTAGAAGAGCTTAGAGCTGCATCACCCTCCTTTAACCAGTTGCTAAAACACTTTTGCTTCCAGAAATGTTCTTCATTTTTAAGAGCCTATAAGTGCAGAGTGTTAGCTTTAGCTACTTTGACTTTAGTGAATTGGTCATTGGTTGAGTAATGCAGAATCTCCATTTCCTTTACTTTGTTTTCAGTTTCTTTAACATTATCAAAGACATTACCAAACTTTTCCTTATTCCAATCCTTTAGACAGCTTTTAAGTCTCCTCAATTTGTACCAAAATATATGGCTAGGATTAACACCAATAGGCTGCTTCCAATCCTGCTCAACGATACTTAGGAAAGAATATTCATTAGACCACATATTTAAGAACTTGAAATTCTTTTTTTATGAATTGAAGTAGTAGTATGAAAAGAGTTAGCAGTTAAAAGTAAGGGAGCATGGTCAGAACATGTTCTCGCCATGTGGAAAACCTAGGTATCATTAAAATTACTCATCCATTTATCATTGATAAGAGCCCGATCCAGCCTCCTCCACTTGTTGCTTCTTGACCAAGTAAACTTCGTACCACTATAACTAGCGTCATTAATATTGCAAGCCCTTATAGTATAATTGAAATTGTCCATGCTTACTTGACAGTTAGAGACACAACCAAGCTGCTCTTCATGCGTAGAAATAACATTAAAGTCACCAACATACATCCAAGCCTTATTAGTATCAGCAACAGCCACGAGACACTTCCAAAGATCCATTCTCTGAATACGATTTCATTTAGCATAAACAGAAGTAATGTAGATTCTTTCGTCAACCCCGGGATAGTCAATATCCATGTGTAAGCATTGCTCCATATTAAGAATAATGTTAACATTAATATTCTTCATCCAAAATATCCAAAGCTTATTAGATACATTATCATAGCAGTCACCTAAACTAAGAACATCAGCCACCTCCTTTAACTTCTCAGGCTTAGTCATAGGCTCTTGAATAGCAAGAACCTTAATACTTTTCGTTCTAATAATATATTTGAGTCTTCTCAAAGTTGGTTTGTTATTTACACCCCTTGAATTCCAACTAATAACTCTGATCATTATCAGAATATGATTTATATAATCTGTCTCCAGAATTTAGAGACTTAATAGATAATTTTCCAGTTGATCTTCTTCTTTTTGCAGCTTTCAGTTTGGAGGTTATAACTTCATTGAAGCTTTGCTCAGGAGAATATGTGGGAGAATGAGAGAAACTACCAATGTTAGGTTCAGGAGAATGTTCATTTCTCAGTTGTTCCCGATCTAACTTGTCAATAGCTTCAATGACTTCTTTACTACTTCATGGTGAAATAAATTGTTTATTATTACTTTCAACATACTAATGTAAGGATTTTGATTCTTGATTCAGTTGAACTTGTTGATTCACAGTCTAAACATCCTGATTCATTTGAGTACCGCTTTCATCCTTTTCATCTTCTTGTTCCATTTGTGTAATAATAGACTTAAGCTTCCTCCTGTAAACCTCAAAGATCTGTGTATTTCTTATATCATTTTTATCATGCGATTGCTTTTCAGAATCCTCTTTAACAACACCAATATCTTCTTTAACGATTTCTTCTTCATTCTTTGGCGCTTTTTTACATTCAGAGAACTTGTGTCCTATATGATAACAACAATTGCAATACGATGACACATTTTTATAACTGATGGAAACCCAGCATCCATCGTTAGTCCCGAGTCCTATCCACATTTTCCTTTTCAAATATTTAGCGATATCAATCTCAATTTGCGCATAACAAGCGTTGGTGTGTGCTCTATTTTTCTGAGGAACAACAACTCTGTAAGTTGTTTCTATAGTACCAATAATATCGTTCACTAAACAGCTATCATAAAGACATTCAGGTATATTTTTGAAACGAACCGAGACCAAAACAGTAGGATTTTCATACTTCTTGTTAAAATTAGGATTCCACATCAAGATTCTCATCACGAAATCATCAAACTTCCAAACGTTTCTTGACCATATCTTACAAACATCCTCCTTCAAGTCGAATTCAAAGAAGATGTGATGCGAGTCCCATACCTCATAACTGAAAACTCCCATGAATTTCAATGTAGCTAAGAAACTGTCAAACTTCAATTTATTAGGAATACCGTTGCTAAACTTACCAATTAAGTTTTTTCGATTGTTTCATCAATTGTTTCTTGACCTCATCAGCGTATTGAACAGAGTAATGATTCTTAGTTTTTTTAATAAATTCTGGGTTCATAGAACCAGAATATTCACCGGTCTTGAATAAATCAACGAAATGCTTTCTTGGTTGTTGCTGAGTACCATCTACATCATGAACGTGAAGAACGAGAAATTCTTTCATGGATTGAAGGTTAATGATTGGGTAATCATCAGAAGAAAAAGCATAAAGAGAAGTTGTTCTTGGAGCGGTCTTGTCTTTACTAAAATAATCATCCTCCATCTCATTTAGACGATTAAAATACAAAACCAATTTAGTTCTTATATAAATTTCAAATTTATTAAATATCTACAAATTAAAAACTAATGTATGCTTCCACGGTAATTTATAAATTGTCCAAATTCAAGTAATTGCATGTACAAGACAATTTACAGCTCCTCAAGCAACCACTGAGAACTAAGATCTTCTATAAAACGACGCATAGCTAGCTGTTATACTCAAACCGAAACCAAGCTTTCTTTTCTACAAAAATGGCGACTATTCACTATGTAATCGCCACCTTAACGATTATAAGCTCCATCGTAACCACTTCTGGTCAAATCTTGTTTTCATTCGGCGACTCTAACAACGATGCAGGAAACAAACAGTATCTAACTACCGAGACTGTCTCAGCCACCACTTGGCCATACGGGAAATCAATTGATCTTCCGTCCGGAAGGTGGTCCGACGGAAAGATCGTTCCTGATTTACTCGGTAAAATAACTTAAGTTAAATTTATCTGGAAAATTAATGAAAATGTATAGTTGAAATAGATCCTCTATAAAAACTCTAAAACTTGTTATAAATTCAATTATGCAGCTGAATTTTTAGGCGTCACTACCGGAATTCATCCCATTCTTAACACTAAAGCGAATTTCTCGGGCGGAGCTTGTTTTGCTGTATCTGATGCAACTATTCTTGGTTCCCCTGCCGAAACTGTAACAAACACAACCGATTTTATTGATTTACCTCTTCAATTATGTAACAACGTTTTCGTTTATATGATTTGTTTGTATATTTCCAGTGGACTTTGAGCCAACAAGTCCAGAGATTTATACAAAGCAAAGGAAACTGGACAGAGAAACAGATCTCCTCAGCTGTTTTCTTGTTCTACATCGGTGCTAATGATTACTTGGCTTACGCTAAACAAAGCAAGTTCGCTCTTAACGTTGAAGCAACCGATGTCGTTTCCCAAGTCATTGGTGGACTTAAAGACTCGCTTGTGGTAAGTCTGTCCGATCTTCAATTCCAATGACTTCATTTTCAAAATACAAAACCTGTTTCAATAGATTTCTAAAGTAGGAGTAAACTATTAAAGTATCTGTTTCGGAAATGTTGTTGTTATATCATCTACTTTGAAATTTGTTTAGGCGCTGTACCAAGCTGGAGCTAGGAAATTCTCAATGCAGAATTTAGCACCACTCGGTTGTTTACCGATCGTAAAGCAAGATTTCAAAACCGGAGAAAGTTGCTATCAGACACTAAATGATTTAGCTGCGGCACACAATGCAAAACTCACCACAACTGTGCAACAGTTAGCGGTAGACTATCCGGCATTTACCTACAACGTTTACGACTACTATAGTTCCATCATCCGCAGACTTGGTGACGGATTCCACTACAGTAAGCCATGATATATCAATACTATCATATTCATATCTAAAAAGAGAGTAGTGTCCAAGTATATAATAGCTTGATTTTAACTGAGTACTAGCGCATCTACTTATAAATATTAATATTTCAGCTTATGTGGTGTTTGATTGTCTTGTTTGAAGGGTACTTAAACACGAAGGAATCGTGCTGTGGAATCGGGTCTCACAATGCATTTGGATGTGCATATAAGAACGTTCATTCGAACCTCTGTACATACCAACGAGGGTATTTATTTTTCGATGGAAGACACAATGCTGAGAAATCAAACGAAGCTGTGGCTCATTTGATGTTTAGTGCAGGTCAAACAGTTGTGAGGCCTATGAACGTTAGGGAATTATGGGTTTACCCCCCGGGAATGTCCATGCTTGAAACTTGATCGAGGAAAAAACAAAACGAAGCTTGTGTGTTTAACTTTAGACCTTGTAATAACTTGACTTCGTATGAAGCAAGGTCAAATTGCTATGTTTTTATGGTTCAAGGGCACGAGGTTCCTATAGCCAGAAGGGTTTGCTTGTAATCTGTGCTATAATATTAAATAAAGAGGTTGAAATTACTAAGCTTTCAAATAATTAGTCTGGGATAAAAATATATTCTATAAAATATCATTTTATGAATTATTTATTTAATGTAGTTATGATAATCTTATTTTGTTAATTTCTCAACAAAATTTTCAGATAATTACTTACAAAATTTTATTTTAAAATTAAATCATAAATATTAAAATTGAAGCAAACGCGGTAAGTATCATCAAGACGACGGAAATACCCGAAAGAGTCGAATCTTAAAAATAAAGATTCAACAGGTGATGGAGAGATCGTTTGAGGGAGTTTATCAAGAAACTCGACGCACGCTAGCAAAAGCAACCACACAGTCTTCAGAATGCACGTGATGGATCTCAAATTCAAAGTAAGAAAGTAAAAGATAAAGTGGACCGAACTGAGAGTCATCCCGAGGCAGAACAACATAGCGGCGAAAAGTCTAAATCCTACATTGAAGCTTTCCATCGAGGCACCAGCCGTACAAGTTATATATAGCTTTCACAAGCACTCTATTCACCATGTAAGGATCTATAACTAGAGCCTTATATGATTCATTTAATCAAGAATGGCCCCAACTTAGCCTAATGGCCAAACGCAACTCAATCTTGGATCGAGACATGGCCAAGCTTACTTCGAGACATGACTAAGCTTTCCTCGAGACATGTCCAAGCTTGGCTCCAGATATGACTAATATTGCCTTGAGACCTGACTAAGCTTACCTCGAGCTCTAGACAAGTATGCCTCATGAATAAATCTAAGTAAACTAGCAAACAAAAGACCAAGTTACCTAACAATGCTACATCAGACAAGTAGAATGAATTAAATTGGTCGGAAGGCCAAACCCGAGTCCTAAAAGCTCAACTTCGGTGGCCACCTTGAACACTTGACCAAGGCCAAATCGGTCAACTCGAACTGCTTGACCAAGCCCAAAGTAATCAGCTCGGCCAACTTGGCCAGACTTGGCCCTCCAGCCTTAAGGGACCACCTAGTTGCATAAGGCCAGACTTGGCCAACCACTATTAAACGACTACCTAGTCGCTTAATGCCAACATGGCCAGACTTGGCCATGCAGCCTTAAGCGACCAACATGGCGAACCATGCTCAACCAGCCTTAATTGACCACTTAATCACTTCAGGTAAACTTTTCTAACATGGTCAGACTTGGCCAACCAACCTTATACGACCACTTGGTCGCTTAAGGCCAGTTCGGACAACCCACCTTTAGTGACCAGCATGGCCAAGCTTGTCTCAAGATATGACCATAATTGTCGTGATGGCTAAAATTTTGTTGACGGCCTTAAACGCCCAACTGATAACTTAAGGAAGAGCTTACCAAAAGTATCCTGATGACCTTAAACGACCACTTGGTGGCTTAATGCTAAGCTAGCCAAAATTGGCCCGATAAGGAGGAATCCTCCTCCCGAAGCCCACTTGACTTAGCCAAGCCTTAAGCGGGTCTCATAAAGCCAATATTGTCTTGATGCATAAAATATTGTGATTAATAAAATTGTCTCGATGACCTTAAGCGACAAGCGGGTCCCATAAGGCCAATTTTACCAAAATTATCCCCATCGCCTCAAGTGACCAGTTAGTAACTTAAGGCAAAGCTTAGCAAAATTACCCCGATGGCCTTAAGCAACCAACTGGTCGTTTAAGGCAAAACTAGCCAAAAATCTCCCAATGACGAGGAATTATCCTCCTGAAGCTTACCTGACTTAGTCATGCCTTGTTTTTCCCCTCGGTTTAAACCAAAAAGAGCGACTCGTAAATCCCCACAATAAGCTCGCAACGAGCGTGTGTTTAGCGCCACCACGATCATTAGCCAACAAACACTTAACCTCCATCGTTTCTCCTCTCAAGAGTGTTGAGAAAGTGTACAAAAATCATGTTTGACAATATATGAAAGCCATATCTTACATTGTACGAGAAAGTAGCATCGAAGGATGTACTTTCGTCTTATAAAGCATCTCGAGAGAAAGAAAAGATTGCACCAATGAGGAAGCTACAACCAAAAACCTCTTCAAATCAAGACTATTATATAAGAAGATAGTGTCTCAGTTGTAATATTATGTAAAATCTAGAGAAAATAATAGTAATAAAAATAAATTCCATTTTGTTATCCATATCATAACTAAAATACAGGTGTTCTTCACACATTCATTTCAAGTTCTTCTAATTTGTTGCCATTAATCTTTATTTGTCAAAACAATTCAAGTATCATACGTTTAGGTGAATTTTACCAACCATATTATATCGTGCCGCATATATCATGTAATTTTTCTCGTATCTATCATTCACTTAAGAATTTAATTTTTTTTAGGTTTTGAAGAAGAATTAATCCTAACAAATGAAGAAGAATATATATTTTTTAGGGAGGTCCAACAAGAAGAAAATTTATTTGGTTGGGAGGTCCAGCAAGAGAAAAAGGTTAACGTGGAGTTAAAATAAGAAAACTAATAGGTTTTTGCAGCTAAATAATAAAAAACAAACAACGATGTTAAACGCCCAAAGAAAATATGATAAACAACGTTTAACGAGGATGATGAAAGTGAAAACTATGCTAAAATTAAACAAACAAATAATATAAAACAAAAGGTTGGTGAGGGAATGATTCTACTAATGTAGATGATATAATAAAAGTATATATCGTTTAAGAATGTGCATCTAAAAAATCAATTAGACATGCTAAAAAAACTAAAAGTGTAAGAAAATCTACAACAAGAAATATTACACGCCCGAGAAAATATTCTGAAAATCAAAGAGAATCTCGTATTATACAAAAACTTTAAGAGAATTTGATACCTAATAAACCAGCTATCAGTTCATATAAACAAGATTTGGTATCAGTGATTATTAGAAATCTAAATAGACAAGAAAAGCTGGTAAACAACAAAAAATTAATGAATATAGGTAACATAAACTATAATTTAAAAGTATAGAATATATATAAAAAAATATTATTGTACAAACAAAAAGTAATCTAAATATCTCCCATGTCTCATTTTGTATCCCATATTCTTGATTATAACTTGTCTCATCTCTCATCTCTAGTCTCGCATCACTTGTTTATATGTTATATTGCATCTATCATCTTTTCTGGTCTCGCATTACTCCATTATAGATAATCTCGCATGTATCATTTTTGCATAGCCATGAATGTATCATTTTTCATAGCCTCGCATGTATCATCCTTGCATAACTTCGCATGTATCATTATTGTATGGAATCACATGTATTATCTTTGCACGATCTCACATCTATCATCTTTCCATGGCCTTACAGCTATCATCTTTTTATAGCCTGGCATATGTCATATTTAATATATTCTTGGCCTCACATCTATCATATTTTATATTTTTTTGTCTCACATTTAGTATTCAGGTTCGTTTATTTTATAAAGAGTTAACATGAAAACCACAACAACACTTGAGGCTTTGTGCATACAAAGTGTTGACTTACAAACAATGGACGAAATAGACAAAACGACAATTATTTTTTAAAAAAGCAAAAATAAAATTGAAAAAATAAATTAATCAATCATTGAAAAAGACAAGGTCATATTAGAAATAAAGAAAGATATAGAGAAATGGAAAGAGAGATAGGTGCAACTTGAAAAAAAAAACTTCAACTACCTAAGTTAAAAGTATACATAGAGGTGGAAAAGACAGCTTCCAAAATATTCAAAACAAATGAAACAAAACGTACACATGATGAAGAAACAATGAAATAATTACTTTATAGAAATATATGTATTAAGGTTTCTCGTACTGTAAAGGTAAAAGAATCAAGAATCACCTTCTAAGATAAGGGAAATGTAAAAAATCATATTGATATGTAAGAACCTCATGGTCAATAAATATATGACTTTTCTTATACTAAAATGGAAAACGATGACCCTCATGCTATAAAAGATCTATGAGAAAAAGGTTATCCATGAGATTGTTCCAAACCTAGAGAAACTTATTTATGTTACTTTAAAGATTGTTTAAAATGAGGAGATTTTTCCAAACCAGGTGATCCAGTCAGATGTTATACTGATTCAGAATGTTGCTTTTGATAACGAGGTAATCTATGTTCTTCAATCTTGATAAAATGTTTCAAAATCTATGTATTATTGTAATTTTTTAAATCTATGTATGTATTTGTGTATTAATTTATTTTTTTCTTATATCGTGTAATACATGGTCTCGCATAAATTTTGTAATTTATGGTCTCGAATGATATAATATCGGATGATATGGTCTCTTATGATAGAGTCTCGTATAAAGTTTATGATGTTAATATTCGCATAATATAGTCTCACATGTCATGTATTATCTCACATTTTTTTACATTTGTTTTACATATATCATTGTCTCGTATTTTGTTTTTTGTTTGGTCTCACATTACTAATATAAAAGGTTTTATAAAATGACATGTCATTGTACAACAAGACCTAGAAAAGAAGACTCCTACTCATCAAGACTTGGAAAATGAAAATCTTACTTAAGATATGAAAAATGATGAATTGAATTCTGTTGTCGCTAAATAGGTGATCTGGATAGAAAATGATAAAAAATTATTAGAAGTAAGTGAAATTTATGTGCAATGTATTGCATCTATAATCTTATCTCTCATTTTTTTTTATCATATTTGGTCTCTCATCTCTCAATCATATCTAGCATCACATCTATCTGCATCCATTGTCTCACAACTATTATCATCTCTAGTCTCGTATATATTAGCATCTATGGTCTCTTATCTATCATATTATATCTCATCTCTCATCATATACAGTCTCATATATATCATCTATTATCATGTCTTACATTTATCACCTTTTATCTAGTCCAGTTACTAATATATTGGCTTTACATTTTCCAAAAATAATTGGAAATAAAGCCTTCATTTAAATTATTTTTGTATTCTTTTGAATATATAATCCGTGAAAAAATTGACTTTACAATCAAGAAAAAGAAGGGACATTTGATGACCCAGTAACATCAATAATTGAAGCCAATGAATACAATAAATTGGACTGATTCAAAATTAACATGCCATATTTATGTTACTAATATGATACAGATCACAAGTGAATTTGTTTGTATGCCTTGTTTTTTATTCTACAATCACCTTAAAGTTTGTTCCACTTTTGTTATTATATAGGTTTTGAAGGTTATATATATTAGAAGCTTTCACAAACAAATTTTAAAGTATTTATCGTTGGTTTTCAAGGAAAGCTAACATAAATCAGTATAACAAAAGCCATATCTGGATGTGTAATGGTAAGAATCATAAAATTCTACAACATGTATAGATTGATAAACATAAATATTTTTAAAAGTATTATTTCAATGTAGTACATTATAAGTGAAAATCAAGATATTGCAACTTCTATTGATGATGAATGACACGGTTACAAATAATGTATCATCTTAGTTCCACTTCTCATAAAAGCACCACAAGATGTAATATCTCATTAGATATGATTGATAATAGACATTAAAAACTCACAAGCTGTAAATTTACAAACATAAACGACTATATAAATATTTACAAATGTTACATGGTTACAATTTTATAGTAAGGTTGGTAATTAATTTGTTTCACATAAATTTATCTCGCATGAATTTGTCTCATATGGATTTGTCTCATATGAATTTGTTTATATATAGTCTCACATATTTTTATGTCATATCTATCATCTCACAAGTAGTTATTTATGAATCAGACTCGCATAAAGTTGGTTATACATGATCTCACGTGTAATTTATTATCATACATCTTTTTTGTCATGTATTCTTCGCATGTTATCATTTATCCCGCTTCTTTCATATCACGTATTGTCCATATGTTTGTAATATCTTGTGTATATCTCTGATATTATGTATTTATTACATTTATAACTTCAAACATTGCACACCTCATAAAGAAGAACATTTTATATACACAACAAATTAAATATAGTATGTCCAAGAAAAATCACTCAACAAAAAATATGAATACTTGATTATGGCGTATTAGTTTGTGAGTACGCTAATTTTTTTTCTCAAATGATAAAAATTAGAAAATTAAAGCCCGACGATTTTGCAACATTAATGAGAGAAAAAATGTTTTACTTGTTTATTAATGATAATAACACAAACAGAGTTTGGTGAAAATCCTTATGTAGCATTGGTGAATGATGTGCACACTCATGTACGGTTGATTAATGATGTATACACAATCAGAGTTGTATGTATGTTGTAATGTTCCTTAATAATGTAAAAACAATTATGTATGTTGCAATGTTCCTTACTGATATACGATAGTCATACAACAATCACCTCATATGGAGTTATTATGAGTTGGTCTCGATTATATCACCTCATATGAGCTTATTAAGAATTGATGCCTTATAAATTAGTCTTCTATAGTTAACTATATATTATTATTGTATCTACCACCTCTTAAACATCTTTCACCAAGCATACGGTTGGTTATGATGAATCTCAGTTGTCAAGAGGATAATTGCAAAATTCGAGAAAAAAAACACAAAAAATCTTAAAATTTCGTTTTACTAACAACACAAGGCTTACTTTTATAATATAACATCAATAATTATTTTATCTATTTACTCAATCTTTATCTAACTTCACATAAACCATTATCGTCGAACACCCAACCCCCTCTAGAAACTACTCCCTTGAAAGTGACCATGCTTATATGAAATTTCTAAACATATTGGCGCTACTTTATACGTAATGAAGAGCAAAATTTTGTTGAAATTTATCGCGCGCTATGTACTGAGTCTATTTTTTATACACAGGCTTAACTGAAATTACATAGGATTAATATAGAATCAACCAAGGTTTGTTTCAACAAAACTTCGGTCCTAGAGGAAAAACTCGATTTTCCTAGATCCCTCATGCACCGCTTCCATCCTAGCGATCTATCTAAGAAGTCTCACAACAATAATCTATCTAGAACTATCAAGAATGAAAATATTAAAGAAGAGACTTCATATAAAAGGATATAGAGGGCACAACATCGAAGTGTAAGGTTTCAGTGTCCTAAGTTAAGTTATGAGATAATCTTCTCTTGTTTTTTTAATTTGAATTTATTATTATTATTATTATTTATTTTCCAGTTTTCGAATTTTTATTTATTTTTTATGTTCAAATTGTTCATTAATTTTAATTAAGAATTATTTTTTTTGAATTCTCGAATATATTGGTCTTTGAATTACTTATTTGATTAGTTATAAAATGGTCTCCCGTCATTATAGTATATGTTGGTCTCACATCTATCACCACCATATACTTTGGTATGATACAATGAATTATATATTGGTCTCACATCTATGAACTGGTATTGCATATATCACCACCCGTGTACTTGCTTATGAATTGGTCTCCTATTGTGAATTATATAATGGTCTCGCATGTATCACATTAGATGAGGTTATTAAGAATTAGTCTCACATCTCACATCTATCATCACTCATGTACTTAGTTATGAATTAGTCTACTATAGTTAATTATATATTCATCTTGCATCTATAACCTCATATGAGTTTATTATGAATTGGTCTCACATTTATCACCATCCACACTTGGTTATGAAATGGTCTGCTATAATAAGTTATTATGAATTATCTCTCATCTCTCACCACGTATGTACTTGTCCCGCATCTAACATAAGGTTGGTTATGGCTTGTCTCGCATTAACCATGTAGTTAGTTATGTGTTGTATCGCAACTTCTGTTGGTTTCACATTTCGAAATATAAAATAATATAAAAGTATGAAAACACTAACAATAAAAAATATCAAATTATATAATCCTTACTAACTAAAGTATCAAAATTACATTAATCTTACAAGACCTTTAGATAAGATCGTCAATTATGATCGATTTTTGAACAACGACTAGACTTTATCTTTTAGATAATTATTTCTGGTCTAGATATAATATGTTTCTTCTTATATATTTCAACTCTTCTTTTCAAAATTGGAAAAAGTATTTTAGAATAATTTGTTGAAGTAAATGCTTGACCAAAAGTATTAAAATTGGTATGGTATATGAATACATTTCCTTATAAGAGCTTACATGGGTCAACATATTTTATAAGATTATCATCAATATAAAATATTGCAGCCAAAGAATGAGAGCATGGAAAAAGTCAAGTTTCCACGTACAACAAGAACATTTAGATCAACTAAGATCAACAATCATAACATGATAAATAAAACTTCATGTAAAACGATTAAAGGTGAATGAACTATCCATGTACAATATTGTTTTACACATTGGTCTTAAACCTCTTTTTAAATTTTGGACATAAATTACTATTCCATTATTCAGCCTCCACATAAAATATTGAAATTTGACTCATATATAAAAATGTAATATTGTTTATTATCTCTAATATATGTAGACTACAATACTATTTTATCTGATTATTGAAAGACTCCGATGGAGTAGAAGCCATAGAACTATACTGATTGCTTTTGAAACAAACACACACATATCTTTCTAAAAGTACTTATTCTTCAATAAATTCAATGATATATTTCATGTACATGTTCAGAGTCGGGGTATTAACATATTTTTTAAACATGTAAACCATCTTAGTCTTAAATGGTGATGTTGTACCACTCAAACAATATTTCAAATTCCCAATAAGATGAAATATACAGTATGCTTGATAGTAATTTTAAATCTAATTAGTAACAACATTAAAAGTACCTAAATGACAATCAATAACAAAATATGATTTGAAAATACAACAAAAAAAGTTTCAACATCTCCAGGATCCATAGTCAATTATCACAATGTTCTACCAAACAATAGCAAATACATGAAAGATATATGCAAGAAGTTATTACAAATACAATATAAATCACATTGTTATTAGTGTATTTTTCATCTAATATATAAAGTGCCTCGCATTATTACTACTATGGCATCTATCGTATTGGTTATGCCATAATGGTGCATCTATCGTATTTTTTATGGCAAGTCTTGCATCTATTATATTGGTTATAAATGGTCCCGCATCTACCATGTGTTTTGTCTCATACATTTATTAGTCCTACATCTATCATATTGCTTCTGATTAAACTAGCATCTATCGTACTGGTTATGACTAGTCCCACATCTATTATATTGCTTATGACTAGTCTCGCACATATTATAGTGGTTATGCATAGTCTTGTATCTATATTATTGGTTTTCCAGAGTCTTGCACCTATCATATAGTGTGTGTCACATTTTACATCTAGCATAAAGAAAAACATGTTTTGAAATTTAAAATAGTAAAAAACAAAGCTCAAAATTGTTATTATCTTTAGCTATGACATCTAACGATAACCATTTATGTTTCTTGTTCAAAATGGGGTCATTAATAAATAAAACTAGACAACAAGAATGAGAACCTTGGGGACAAGAACTATATGCTTTGAAACAACACCTGATGAAATTGGTTTGCGAAGTATACTCCAGTATGTAGTCACTTGTACTATGAAGATTCTTTAATATTTTGAAGTAACTCTTAAGTATTTTATATGGAGTACAATTACCTCTATAAATAGTCGTATTAGCTTTCTCTAAAATAATTTATGAAAAATGATTAAAGATACCTAAACTATAGTTATGTTTTACAGATGAATTTATGCTTTTGGCTTTAAAATTAACATCGTCCATAATAAAATCACGTGTCTCATTAGCAATCCAATCCGATGATAACTGTTTTTTAGCTTTCTTCGTAAAAATGAGTCCACAAGTGTGAGGTTGGACAAACAACCATGAAACCAGCAAATGTATCACTTTTCACATAAAATCTCCATACACAACCCTTTGAATTTTTTGATGGGAATGGATAATTATTTTTTATTTATTATTATGCAAATATAAGAAAATAAAACTTTATTATAAAGATATTGCACTAATAATTAATCTTAAACCTATTGCAGCTTTTCTAAAAAATTATTCGACACTATTAATATCATCAACCCTACCAAGAGTAGTAAGTTGTTTTGCTCTTATTAAAAAAAACTTATAGCATAACTATTTCCCCACAAATAAAATGTTAATGTGAAACTTCAAATAAACTTAAAACAGTTTCTAAGATTTACATCAACAACCACGTAAATTTCTATATGAATTTCTATACGAATAGTACCATTTAAACAATCCAAAATATTAACAATCGATCAAACCAACTAAATCATCATCACAACTTAAAATACAATTTTTAAAGTTATCGGGACAATATCTTAATCTAAAGACAACTCGAACCAAAACAATCTATTTATTAAAAAAATAAAAAAATTCAAAACTCTAAATTAAAATATTAAAAAAACAAAAAAAGTGAAAAAAAAACAAAAAGATTTATTAAAATTGTTGATTTACTTGTATATTTTAATAGTTACAATATATATAGTGTATCTTTTAAATTATTTAGTATCGTACACACGTTTGATGAGTAACCTTTATTTTAAGTGTGACTTCTCATATCTTATTAGAGTTCCACTTTATTAAGGTAGCCGGTTAACCGTGAACTTTTTATTTCCGGCTTTTGAAACGTGGTTAATATTTCTCCAACTAACTATTCTTTTAAAATTTGGGTGACATTTTTTTATTGTTAACCAACCAACAATCATTTAAGATTTGACTGACATATTTGCTGTCGCATTCCCGTCATTATTAGTATATTTTAAATATCGGGACACATCATTAATCTTTGTGTGGTTGCATATTACTCCAATAATGAGAGTACCAATTATTACAATGTATTTGTACAAGTAGATAGGTAGATAGACTTATATTTCCTTATCTTTTATGCAATAATTCAAACATGTCCTGCGTATTATTCATGACATTTATTTTCTTCTTTTTAAAATACAACTACATGTTTTTAATGCGTCTGATCTAACATTTAAAATGGTATGAATATCTATTTCGTACGGCCTGGCTCAATCCGTAAAAACAAACTTAAATATAGTAATGGTTGTCGTCGTGTTCACGGTTTGAAAACGCTGTAATCAGGACAGTGGTGATAGTCTGAAATGAAAATTTAAATTTGTATTCCATACCAATTATCTTCCGAACGTGTCCGTTAGCAATTCAGATATTGTAACAGTTTAAATTGTTTAAATTTATAGGAGACTTTAAGGTGATGTTTTTTAAAAAATATTTTTAAATAATTCGATAAAGATATTTTTACAAACAATAACCAGAGTTATATTAGAATTAGAGTTACAAGTTCTAGACAAATATAGATGATCTTTTTAAACAACACAAAATAGGAATAATTGGATCGGATTGAATGAATCGTGGTAAAAAAATGAGATTTATTTTGATGATTTAGATAAATGGATAGATAATCTACAAGTTTATATTACAACAAAAAATTTGCTTTTATGGGACAATTTAAACACTAGTTATGTGCTTCCAAATTACGGTATTATCGTGACCAGACATGTATTTATCACGATAACACGGTACCACAAAATATTTGCTATAATATATATTGTCGGTTAGTTCGTCACATAAGATCGCCGACCAAAATATTGTTAAAAGAACCATTGATTGATTGTGTTGGAAATGTGATATTTCCTCCTCTGTGTAACGCACAACTCGATCTCTACACTTGTATGGTAATTTACTTTTGAGGCCTTAGTTTAAGGGTTAATTGTTTATGTATTTTTTGTGACTAACCTTAATTTTTTTGTTTATTTTAGATATTTGCTCAAGCAGTCTCCTCGGTATTTGAAGACTGTTTTTCAACTTTTTAATATTTAGATATTTATCTATATAATTTATATTTTTAATTAAATTATTTATTAACAGTTTATGTATCTGAAAATTAATTAATGTGATTTTCTCCTCGGAATTTTATATATTAAGAACATGTTAGTTACAAATATCATAATGAGATGAGTTAAAATTTTTACAAATTTTCATAAAACTTTTATAAATATATATAATAACATATCAAGTTATATATATGTATATATATATATATATATGTAATCTATAATATAACTATATTTAAACTATAATAAATAAAATCTCATATAAATTTAATAAATATATAGTAGCATACTAATTTTGTATATCTATAATATAATTATATTTAAATTTTAATTAATAAAATCTCATATAAATTTAATAAATATATATAGTAACGGACCAATTTTGTATTTATATACTTTAAATTTAAATGTATTTAAAATTTAATTAATACAACAACAATGTTAGTATATTTTGTTTTAAAATTTTAATTTTAAACTTTTTTTAATCTAATAAAAAATCAATGCATACAAACAATAAATACTGAGGTAAATTAATATAATTTTATTATATTTCCATATTCGAGCGTGAAATCTTGAGCATATCCATCTGTATCATCCGCGCGTCTACAATACCATTTTTTTAAAAAAATCAAACTTAATAAGAAGATTTGTTTTGACTTAAACACGTTGAAATAGGAGTTCGGAAGACCAAAAATAAATTTTTTTGTGGCCATGAATCAGCGGTTCAGGCTACAAAACCGGTGGCCGTGCACCATCAATACCGCTGGTGCACAGGCCCAAAACTGGTGGTGTTGGGCTTGTGCACCGGTGGTGGTGCGCCTTCGCACCATTGGTTCTGGCCTTCGAACCATAACAAACAAAAAATTAAAAAAATATATTTTTTTACTTAATTCTAGGTTTGATTCATGTTTGATTTTGTGTTTTTATTAGAAGAAGTTTAATTTTTGTGAAGAGATTTTGAATGTTCTTGAGGCAACTTTGAATGTTCAAGAACACTTTGAAGAACTTCACAAATTGTAGTAATATGTGGTTTGATCTACTAAATCAAAGTGTTTTTTTGGTAATTATAGTAAAATATGTTATTTTGTGATTTTGGTATATTTAGGATATACTTAGTATTTTTTTACTTAATGTCAGTTTCGTAATTAAATTAATGTTCAATGATATTTTTGTCCTAAAAACTCAAACTAAACTCAACTGTATTTTTTGGATAAACTTAAACCAGTTTTTGGTATATAGCCATACCTATATAACAAATGTGCGTATTAGATTTTTGTTTATGTCACATTGGAAGTTAGTTCAAAATTAGGTGACTACCAATATTTTTTATAATTTTATTGTCTTTACATTAAGATAAATTTTAAATCGTAAAATTGTATCAGTGAAGACATATAATATATGTCATTTAATCAAGTGAAAAATGGTTGGAAATATTTATTAAATGAAGTGATCGGAGTTGACTCAGTTGCAACTCCGGATCATCTGAATAAACTTAAAATCAGAAAAGTAAACTAGAAAAAATATGTAGTTTTCTAAAGAAAATCACCTAAAAAGGATTGAATCATTGAGGTAAAAACTAAACTTACAAAGACAAACCAAATTAAATGATATCTAACTTCAGATTACAGGTTTGGCGTGACAATGTGCACATAATGGTATGTAATTCTAAGCTACACATCATTGTCGTGACAAAACGTGTATTTACTGTGACACCAAAATACCACGGGATACTTGCAGGTATATGGTTTCACGATAATTCAGACAAACCATTTCGCATCTATAAAATGCAGAATATCGTTTATTTTGTCGAAGTATCTTTATGTAAAATTATATTTTTTTCCAAAAACAAATACATTTTTAATCCAATGTAATCTTTCTAAATGATTTTATAAATATATACAACATTTTATAACGATATATGAATCTTATAAGTGAGATAATTAAAAGATAAAAACATAAGTTATTAAATTTTGTAAATCTTTCGATCATTTTTCATTATAGCGATCATTATCAAATTCTAAGTTATGGTTTCTAGTTATTTTTATGGGATATCGTCTTTTGAATGAACTCTTATAAACCATTCGGATAAATAAATGCAACAATTTTTTTAAAATGTATTAAAAAAGTGTTTCAAATATGTTCATAGTTTTTGACAATTTTTCGACGAGATTTTTTTGTACATTTTTTTATATTTTTTGTGTTAACATTTTTATAATTTAGTCATCCACAATAATTTTAAATCATACAACTATATACAAAGTTTAGATTTACAATTAAAGAATAATGAGATTCATTCTTCTTTTTTGACAATACAAAAATAAACCCTTTATAATAATCAACATACATTCAATGATCTGATTGATGATAAACAAATAAAAACTAATAAAAAATAATAATGAGATTCATTCTTCTTTTCTAACAATACAAAAATAAACCATTTATAATAATCTACATACATTCAATAATTCGATTGATGATAAACAAAGAAAAACAAATAGAAAAGAAGTCGAAGACACAAAAAATCTAGTGGTTCAACAACAAATTTAGCCTACATCGACTCTGAGCCACAATTTTTTATTACACTCTTACTAAAATAGATGCAACATAATATTAGACAAAATATCATAGAATTAATGTTTATGAATCTATAAATTTTACATCTCATACGATTTCACTCTCAAGATTTTTTAATGTTCTACCGAGAATATATTTGATGAGCACTCTCTCTTCATCTGATTTCCTTATGCTGCACACTTTTATCAAAGACTTGTCCTCTTCTTTAAAACCCCAAAGAACATATATATAAGGCTCGATTCCAATCTCTCTTTCTAAACTAAAATAATAAACTTTAAACAACAATAAATATTTATGTTTCAACAAGAAGTGACCAATATGTATAAACTGAAAGGTATATTTAACCATCATAACTGAAACCTTATATCAACAGTTATATGAGATAGTATGTGCCTCTTCACCGATGCAATCTTTTCCTCACTCGATGGCCTTTAGGTCGATGCCGCATTCATTTCATTCGAAATCCTTCTGGATAATGGACTTGTTCGATTTTACCGATATCTTCCTTAGGGATGCAGCCAATTCCTTAGTCGATGAATTCGCTGAGCTTGACCAATGACTTCCTAGATAATGTAGCCAAAAATTAGATGATACAATTATGTTGATTCAATTTCTTGGTTTGACGAACTGTTTTTTTGCCGATGCAGCCAACGTTTTGCTCGATACAGCCGATGCATCCAACAATAAATTTTTAATAATTTTAATTTGATAGTTTCCAAAGTCAAAACCATACTTCACAATTCTCCACCATGGTTTTGATTTCTAGAAATGAACATAAACATTGTAGCTCTAACTTGTCCCATTCTATGGACTCGTGTGGTTCTGATATGTTTAAAGTTCAAGAAATTCTGGATTTTTTTTGTTGCAACTAGTTTAGTAAACATATCTCATGGGTCACTTATATAAACCTACTCTAGCACAATCTCCCCATTTAGAAGAATACTTCATACAAAATGAAGTTTAATATCAATATTCTTAGTGGGTTCCTGAAAAATATGATTATCTTTGCAAATGTATTGCCCTTCTATTATCACGTTACACCATTAGAAATTCTTGTTGAACCCGAAGTTCTCTTAGCATTCCTGTTTTATAGCCTTTATAACAGCAAATAGATAACTAGTCAAAGACTTTCTACTACCACCATGAGTTAAAGATTGGCTTTCCAACTTATTACACCAAACAATACAAATGGATAACCATTCAAAGAATTTTTGCTATCTAAACAAACAATAATAGTTATAATCAACAAAACTTTCAACACCTTATAATCTTAAAAAACCTCTCCATACAAAAGCCTTAAGCGTGTGGATCTATTTATGTATCTCTGAACCCACTTGACAACCTGCCAATATTCCCTAGAATACCTTAACATGAATACGCTAACACAGCTTGACGCATAAGCCACACCGGGTCTACTACATATAATCGCATACATAGTATTTACCACAACATTAGTGTAAATAATTCTTTCAATTTTCTACATCTCCACGTATTCATCGTCAACTTTTAAAGATGTTAGTTTAATATATTGAGCAATATGATGGGTGATTGGTTTTGCATATGTAATATTTAGATATCCTTCATGTGATAAAAAATGTTCTTTTAATATGTCTGTAGTTATCTCCACTCAAGGAATCATCTTGGATGAGCCAAAGTCTTTCATTTTATAATTGTTCCTAAACTTTTCATTCAATGATATAATTTATGTCTTTTCTTTGCTAGAAAGTAACATATCATCTACATACAACAATGGACATATATCAACAAACCAAATTTCCTCACCTATACACAACTGTCATAATTTTTTTTCAAAACCACTATAAACTATGAAATCATCAAAGAATTTATACCACTGTTTTGGATATTTCTTCTGACCATACACATCTCTATCTAAAACAAATACATGATCGCTTATTTTATTTTCTATAAATCCTTCAGAATGCATCATATGGATGACTGCTTTATAGGAAAGTTTTATTGACATCTATATAATCAAACTCCATGTCAAACTTTGTTATAATTCAAAGTAGAGTCTTTATAAGTTTATTTCACCACATGAGATAAGATCTCATTATAATAAAAGACCCTCTCGTTGAGTAAAACCGTTAACAATTAGCATGGTATTATAATCACCCCTTGTAACCCTATGAATTTCTTTATTTCTTTTATAAACCCATTTACAATCAACTAGTTCCTAACCTTCAGGTTTGTATAGCATATCTCATATCTTTTTTTATGAAGAGAATTTATTTTTTCTTTCATAGATACAAGATATTTGGCTTTATCCTCACTTTGCATTTCATGTGTGAAGTTCTCAGGATCATAGTGAATAACCTCAGATGCTACAACAAATGAAAAACTTTTCAAGTTAGCATATCTGAACCTCTAAGGAGTTTTGACGACACATTTGGTTATGTTCCTTGCTAGGTGGCAACCATGTTGTGCCTAACTACTTTCATCTTCAATTCACTGTTTTTTCTAGGTGTATAAGTTGGCTTATTTCTCTTTAATCCATAAGCATATTCTATTATAAGTGACTTCACTTAAATATCAAGTATGTCATTTCCATCAAGTTGCGCCGCAAGATTCGTTTCACCATCCAAACCAGGATACTGATTCTCATTGAATGTTAAATCTCTGATGATATGACATTTTTAGTAACCTTTTTCAAGGAACCATAACTTGTAACCCTTGACATATTCTAAATACAAAAAATAGGTACTTGCAGCATGATTTAGCTAATATGTGCATATGCTACACAATTAAATACTCTTAAATATGAATAGTAAGTTGGATTACCATGCCACATTCTTGTGGAATATTTAATCCAATCGCTGTAGATGAACACCTATTTATGAGGTAGCATGTAGTCATTATTAATTCTGCTCAAAACTTCATACAGAGCTTGACAGTCACTAATATGCACCCAACCCTCTCAATAATGGTTTTGTTCATTCTTTTAGCTTGACTATTCTGTTATTCAGTGTCTCTTACAATTATATGACAAGTTATCCCTTAAACGTTGCAATAATCAATAAATTCATTTGGACATAATTCAAGACCATCATCAATTCTGAATTAATTTACTTCTCTTCAATTTTGGTTTCAACCATGACCCTCAATTGCTTGAATTTATAAAAAAACCTATCCTTTTTTATGTAAATAGATAAATACATATTTTCATTCAGTAATAATAAATTATTGAATAAAATGTATGTTACCTTCATGTTATTGGAATCTTGTAGGGACCCAGTGATCAACATGGATGTAATCAAGGGCTTTATCTTTTGTGTGCTTAGATATTACCAAATTAACCCTGCTACGTTTTTCATACAAACATGATTAAAACTATTCTAAAGTCAACGAGTTTATCTTTTCCAAACAATCCTTGATTCTGTAACTCCAACAAACCATTCTTACTCACATGCCCCAACCTCATATGCTTGTACTATCTACATTTTTCTTAAACAAACTAGCAATTATACTCATTACAGTATCTCTAATCAAAGAACAAACCCCATTTGACAGTTTTCCATTCATTGAAATCATGTCACCGTTAATTATTTTCATGTAACCAATTTCCAATTTGATTAAACAACCTAAATTATCTAAACATGCTAAGGAAGTGTAGATTTATTCTCATATAGGAAACATACGTCACATGTGTCAGAATGTAATCACAACAATCAAATATTCAGATCTGAACAGATCCCATTCCAACTATCTTTTAATCCTTATATTTGCCAAGTAACATAATGCTTAAACTATTCTCTTCAAATTAATGTAATCAATCTCTATGTTGACGAATATGGAAAGAACATTCCAAGTCAAAAATCCACTCTTTTTGTTCTTCATTTGACGAGTCTAGCAAAACCTTTGTAGAATCATATCCTTTAAAAGCCATATAAACACCCCATGAGGCTATAACCTTGTTTCTTTAGTCTTTCTGGATATTCATTTCTAAAGTGACTGGAGTTCTTGTAGTAGTGACAAATTATCATGGACTTGTCAAACTTCTTTGATAACTTTGATATATTTCTTCCGATCTTGCTGGTTTCAATTCAGTATGATCCTTCTCTTATATTAAAAGCTGTATGACTACTTCATGAACTCCCAACCTTCTTATAATGCATAAGTTCTATCTTCTTATACCTTATTAAAGGTTCCAACACATCTATAGACATTTTTTTTGTATCAAATGGTATCCTTAAAATTTCAATATGAATATGGTTAGAAGTTTAATAAGACCATTGCATGATCTTCATCATTGATTTCCTTACTAATTTTCCACGAATCTGTCACTTATTAAGATAATTTATCTAGGTTCTCATTAATATTCTTGTCTTCTTGCATCTTGAAATAAATTTGACTGGTCATAGACTTTATCATATACATGGCCTCTATTTTGTTCAATATTCCAACATTTGGATTTTATTATTACAGATGCCTTACCATATTATCACTCGGTTACCGGATGACTGAGTCATATACAGTTTCAAGCATTTCTTGGTTCCGAGTCTTAGATAAAGTTTAAGGAAACTTAGTCTACTTTGCAAGGGTTGGAGCCACCTTCTGTTGAATTAGGACTACCCATATTATTTTTAGCGAAATACCAAAATCGTTTTTTTGTTTAACCTCCCCATCTTGAACTTTCTCAAACCCATCTCATATTCAAAAACCACTTCATAACTAATATCAGATACCAAATGTGAGAATTCTAACGATCAAGCATCAGATTAATTATAATAATATACATACATTAAGTGATTATACTAATGGAAAACAATGAACAACAAAGTACGAAAAAATAAAACACATAAGAAACCATCCCGCAATAATGTTATTTTATCAAGCATATACAATATTATACAAGATTAAGTTCCACAAAATTTGTGTTTACAGAATTCTTAATTCAGGAGCTCATGTGATTACTCATTCAAGATCATCATATGAATCTGTGTTATTTCTTTTGATTAAAGAGGATATATATATATATATATATATATATATAATGCTTGGTACCAATCTCTCTCTTTAAAATAAAATAAGAAGGTCCTATAAAAATAATCATGTTGTTTCAACAAGAAGTAAACAATTATGTTTCGAACTGCAAGGTAGATTTAACCATCATAACTGAATCTTATATCAATAGCTACAACAGGTTTAGGGGTGGTAACCGTTACTTCCCGTCCCGTCTAGTTTAAAATGGATATGTCCCGTTTAAATTATTTTTGTGTGACTAAAGGTCGTGATCTAATCTTGTTATGACCTAACAATGTTGTGACTTGAATCTGGCATGAATAATTTAATTTATTCAATATTTTTCTAGTTTTGTCGCGATTGATTTAAGTTATTAAATAATTTTATTAATTTTTAAAAATATTTTTAATAGTTTATTAGATTTTCTAATACGTTTTAAAGAATTAATTTGTGTGCATAAATTTAGTCGAATGAGAAAATATTAAGATATTTATTATCATAAATGATATATTTGAGACATGTTTTGATATTTTTAATAGTTTATTAGATGCTCCATTATAGTTTTCTACATTTTATTTTTATAAGTAAATTTAGTCGGACGAGATAAAAATAAGATATTTATCATAAACGGATATATATATATATATATATATATCCGTATTCATTACTAAATTTTTAAAGCGGTTGGAATTTAATATACTTATGAAACAATTTAAAGAGGTTAGAGATTCTTATATATGCATACACTACTTGTACAATTGTAAATAACAAAATAAAATTAAAAAAATATTTAAGTAACAAAAATAATCGTTGAAATAAAACTATACAATACATTAATTAACAAAATAATAAATATGTTTAATATAATAAATAAAATAAAAAAGTAAAAAATGTTTAATATATTTTTTTTTTAAAAAACTAAGTCATTACATACCCAAATTGTTGTAATCTAGACTGCTGAAAAATTATGAAGCGAGAGGTGTAAGATATTTAGGAGGAGGTGGATCGGTTATGGTATAATCAAAAAGTTCATAAAAAACACTTGACATGTGTAGCTGTTCACCTATCTTTCATAAGTAAGAGAGTTAACGCGATTGGTCTTGATTATAGCTTTTTTAAGAGTCCACGATGGCTTAAGTGAACTCCACACCAAATCTAGAGACCTCCGAGAGCAATGCGAATAGTTTGACAAGACCACAAAATAATAAAACTAGTAGAAAGAGGCCTATGAATAATTACAATAGTACAAATAAAGGCATGAGAATAATTATATTAGTACAAACAATTAGAGGCGATCATCAGATCCGACCAAAGAATATTTTATCGGGCATTAACCGAAAATCTTGGAATTATCTACCAACGTATCAAATATATAATCTCTTACTAAATATTAAAGAAAATCGGTAAACACAAACACTATAAGTTTTGGTTTGGTTTATTTTGGGCCGGGGTAGTTTGGTAAAGTGTTTTGGTAAGTTTGGAGTATTTTGTGTTTACTGTGATGAGTAGTGAGATAATTAAGCAGCCTAATCCTATTAAACGTTGATCACCCTCATTAATGAGAGTGGTTGGGGTATTTATACTCTTAATTTAATGACCCATGGGATTATCGGGTCAAGTTGTGAAACTAGGTCAAGTTTAAGGACCCATTAGTCTTTTAAGTAGAGTAGCAAATAACTTAGTCAAAAGGCGTTTTACATTTGTCCTGTCCGGATTTCTTAGTGGTGTGTTATGGTTCGAATTACCTCAGTCCAAATTAACTGGTAGGCTGTGTCTGAAGTATCCGAACTCATCAGTAGCCTCGTTTTAGGCCTTACTGAATATTTTGGGGAGGGATAAAAAATCTACCAAGCTAGTATCAACCTCATCTGATCTGCTCGTGTAGTCCGGATTAAGAAGTTTACTTTCAACACCAACCCAGTTCGAACATTTTCAGGACTCGTTTCTCTTCCTAAATTCTAAGAGTTTTCTTCTTGGATTGTGGGATATGTGTCAATATTTGGTTCGACCTACTAGTCTATATATTTCCTAGACCGGCGCACCCACTAAGTTTAGAAAGTTACCTAGGCTTTTGATTCTTCACACGTTTGCACAACCTTTAATTATTGCAAAAACCCTCTTCAACTTGTCCTAGGTAACTATTACTTTCAACTGCTATATAAATACTCTTTTACTATTTTATTGTCCTCCACACTCAAAGGTTTCTAGAGAGATATTCATCTTTACCTTCAAATCGTTTTTGAGAGATTTTGTGTTCACAACCACAAACACTTTAGTGAAAGGTGGCTGGTTAATATTTCAGAGTTAGAGAGAGCGAGGAAGGTAAAAAGAGAGAACCATATCGCCGTCGGCCTCCCAATTTCTCCAGGTGAGAAAACTAGTGAACCAACTCAAGACGTCGATCAAGGGTCATCCTCTTCCAAAAACCTTAGGCCCAGACAGTTTTCATACAAACCAAACCTTTCACCCCTCCCCTCTGGTTCTTCTGTTCAAGAGTCCCAACCTTCTGTGCCTAAAGAAAAGCTATTTCAAGTATCAGAAAACCTTCTCCCTTTATTGCTATGAGTTCTGATACTGAGAAGTCTCTGGAGAAGATAACCCCTCGCCGGACGACTCGTCAAACCAAAACCCAATCCACACCTTCACTGCCAAAACCCTCTGGATCAGAGGTATCTAAAGTGGCTCAACGGGCCAGGCCCTCCGGATCCGAATCTCATCCAGACACTAGGCCTTCAGAGACAACAAGCGCTCAACCACCCGAACAGCCTTCAGTGCAAGAAATTGACCCCCCCTTTCTTCTAAGACAACTGATAAACCTTCCACAGTGATGGAAGGGATTATAGAAGACAACATCGAGGAGGCTCTCTTCGAAACCGAGGTATCAGGTCAAACGAGAGATGTTTCTTCTGATAAGAAGGGAAAGAGCAAGGTAAAAAATTGGTATCACTCATCCGAACTCTCTTTCGGAGTGCTTAGAGGGAAAAGTAGGCCTTTGTTTCAAACATGTTAGCGTCAAATATCTATTGGCCTTGCAAAACATCAACTACATCTACACCGATATGGCTGAGTTGGGCCGAATCCGGACCAAATGGGGGATTCCAGAGTCTGTAAAGGTAAGGATACCTATCACTCCGGAGACTCCTATACATTGCAAGCTAAACAAGGTGGTAATATTTACCAAAGTGAAAAACTGGGACTCTGGCTCCCTTTAGACCTAGAGATCGTAAAATATCTTAACTTGGTCAAACTCTGCCCTAGCCAGTTAAGCCCCAATGCCTGGTACTCTCTCCTTACTTGATCATGGCATCAAGGTTGTCGAAGATCCCATTTCTGATGGAGCAGTTTGCTGTTGTAGCAAGCTTGTGCAAGAACTATCAGATTCCATTCTACCATCACAACATGGGGAATGACTTCAAAGTTTTGGACGACCTGTTGGAGTCCAAAAATAATTGGAGAACATAGTTCATGTTTGTTAGTGGAACATGGGAAAGTGGTAGGAAGATTAAGGCCAACACCAACCCTAACATGCTGACTAGCAGGTGGAAAAGCACTGGTATTTTCCTTTCTTCTCCTTGTCTTTCAAGTTCTTTTTTTCTTTTTAGATTATAAGTTTTCCTATTACGACTAGCTTGTTACTCCTTTTCAGCGCTACCGAAGGAGTTCACCGGAAATTTGGAGGAGGGGCAAAAGACCTGTACAAAACTCAATGCATGGGCTTCAGAGCACTAGGGGAATGCCTTTCAAAATTGCTTCACATCGGGAAATTTTGTGAAGTCCCATCTGTGGAACACCACAGGTAAAGACCTCACATGGGAAGAGCTAACCACCCTTCCTCCTCCTGGTGTGATTCTCAAAAGGACAGAGGCCAATGATTGAAAATGGTTTTTACCTTCCAGAGCTAAGGCTCCCAGATAGATGAAGAACAAAAAGAAGAAAGCTACAGCAGAGTTGGTTCAAGTAGCTACATAAGGGACTGGTTCGAAGAACCAATGGGGATTGATGCAGCCTTTTTCAAAGCAGTAGAGATTGAAACAGTAAGGGAGGCCGGAGGGTCGCATAACCCACCAAATCCCCCTAAGAAGGACAAGAAACGGAGGGCCAAAAATCCAACCTCCACCAGCCTTCGAAGTGATTGCCGGAGGAGGGAATAATAAAGTGGACATTAGTGCCCTTCAAGATATTGATTTGTATTTTAATGATTCCGAGAAGGATGATTTTGCAGGTCCATACCATCCTTCCAGTTCTGCCAATATGGTGACCTTTAATGGTAAATATTTCTCCGTTTCCGGAGAGAAAGATGTCCTGAGCCACTCCCTCCTCAGTCATATCCGGCCAATACTTGATCTGGAAAGACAGGTGAAAAGTCAGACCACCCTTATCAACTCCCTCACCTCTGACAAGCAATCCCTGTCAAACAGTCTCCTAAATGCTGAGCAAAGTATAGAGAAACTGAAGAAGGAGATGGAGGTACTGAAAAAGGACAAAGAGAATTCGGCAACTAAGTTGCCACATCGGAAGCAACCAGAACTGAGCTCCAGACTAAGTATTCTGACTTAGAAAAAGACCTCACAACGTTGAAGGAGGAAGTGAAGACCAAGGATGGTGCCATTCAAATCTTAACCTATGAGAAGACTAAACTAGAGAGCACCGTTTCAAAGATGACCAATGAAAATGAGGAATTAAAGAGCCAGCAAGAGAAAGATATCCAAGTAGGTATTGATAAGTATACCGATGAAGTAATAGACGTTTTGGAAAAAAGAGATGATGAGATCAAGTCTGACATGGTGCTGTTGTTCTATGAGACCTTTCCAAAAGAGGACCCTGGGTCCCCTATAGAAGTACATGGAATACAAAGATATCCCATTTCATAATCTAGCAGATGGTGACAAACGCAACTAATCCAGTGGAATCGAATCCACTACTGATGATGAAGAGGGAACTGGTGAGAGTTCGAGTGCCGAACTCAAAAGTCCTAAAAAAGGTGATTGTGGTGAAGGAATGTCCGAAGGGAACAAAGCCTAAGGTTTTATCATATATATTTTTTTGTCTTCCCAAATAGTTAAAGTCCTTGGATGGCCAAGGCATATTTTCTACTATTATTCGGTTAAAGTCCGAATAGGTCCTTTGAACACCTAAAGTCCTTGGATGCCCAAGACATGTTTTTTATGTTCAGTTTAAGTCAGAATATGTTTAATTTCCTCAAAATTTCTTTTGTTTAATACTTTTCTTTAAATATTTCATGCCTAATGTTTAAGTAGCCCCTAGCATTTCAGAAGTATTAAAGCGAGAGTGTTTAATATATCCGATGACATGTATTTAATAGATATCACTTAACCAAGTTTATATGATCCGCTAAAGACCCAAAGTGTTGAACAAATGATTTATACTTGAATTGAATTGTAGTAAAACCACTCCGAATGTTGTAAGAAAACATTACATATTAGTGAATAAAAGATCGAATACCTCATTAAAATCTCTCCACCCCACTAGGGTAGGAAGAGTATGCTTCATAATATTTACGTTGATATTTAACAAGTAAATATTTACATAAAAGATTTTATTATAAATATAACCTAAGATGTTCAATATTCCATGAGTGCTTCAAAACTCTCCCTTCTTTGTCCTGAAGTCTATATATCCCAGGTTTAAGATTTTCACAGACTTCATAGGGGCCTTCCCAGTTCGGAGCCAACTTACCGAACTGCTTCTCCTTAGTGTGTAAGAAAACGTTTCTTAACACCTTATCTTCTGGTTGAAAATCTCTTTTTTTGACTTTGGAAGCAAATTTTCTCCTCATTAAACCTTGGTAGTGAGCTATTCTTAAGTGAGCTTTAACCCTTCTTTCTTCTATTAAGTCCAACTGATTCCTAATTGCTATCTCATTTGCTTGTTCAGAATAGTTTTGGAGTCTGTATGATGGTAGGGTAACTTCTATGGGGGTAACTGCATCTATCCTATACACCAAAGCAAAAGGGTACTCTTGTGTAGCAGCCCGAGTAGTAGTTCGGTATGCCCACAACACTTCTTGCAAATAGTTTGGCCACTTCCCCGCAACTCCTTCTAGATGATTTTTTAATCCAAACAAAATAGTCATGTTAGCAACTTCAACCTGACCATTTGCTTGTGAGTGGAAAGGAGAAGAAGAACAATACTGAATACCTCTAGAAGCATAAAAATTCTCCATCTCTTTGTTATCAAATTGTGGCCCATTGTCTATAGTAATCTTTAGAGGGATCCCAAATCTGTAACATATATTAGATAGAATAAATTTAATGACAGCCTTCGAAGTGGTTCCTACCAAAGGAGCTTCCTCTATCCATTTTTTGAAGTAATCAATAGCAACTATAATAGTTCTGCACCCCCGGATGCCATAGGCACATGTCGAACTAAGTCCATTCCCCATCGGGCAAAAGGTACTGGCTCAGAAATAGACTTCATAGCTACTGCTGGCACACAAATTTCATTGCCATACCTTTGACATTGATCACACTTCTTCACCATTTCTTTAGCATTTGTAATCATTGATGGCCAATACTACCCAACTAACAACACTCTCCGGGTTAGTGCCCTGTACCCACAATGTGCTGAGCCTTCTCCACCGTGTAGTTCAGATAAAACGACTTGGGATTCTTCAACCCCCGAACAACGTAGGAGAGGTCTACTGAATGAGTTTTTATAGAGAACTCCCCTTATGATAAAAAAACCACATGCCTTGTGTTTAATCTTTCTTGCCACAGCTTTATCCGAAGGCAAAACCCCATCAAAAATGTATTGAAGGAGGGAAAGCCTCCAGTCTTTCGGTTGAATCACCTGTATGCTCATGCTTTCCCCGTATTCCTTGTTCTGACTTGACTGTATGGATGGGAATTCATGTATGTGAATCCAAGGGTAGGACTCAGAATACGCTATAGTTTCCAAAGAATACGCTAGGGTGTTCTCCGATCTAGGAATATGCTCATAACAAACACTTTTGAAGTTGGATGCCACTTCTTTCAGGAGGCGTAAGTACTTGATCAGTTGCTCATTCTTGGCTTTATAATGACCTTGAGCATGATGGATGATCAGCTGGGAATTGCTCATCAACCGAACTCTCTTAGCCCCACAAAGGAAATCCAATTTAAGACCAGCTATAACTACTTCATATTCGGACTCATTATTGGAAGCTCTGAACCCAAAACATATAGCTTGGTACATCTTATCACCATATAGAGAGGTTAGACAAATTCTAGCTCCACAACTCATTGTGCTTGAACCACCATCAGTTCGGATTACCCACTCTTTCTTGGTTTTATCTTCTGGAATTTGTTTGGAGTTCTTGTTCGAATGGAACTCTACAAGGAAATCAGCCATTGATTGAGCTTTGATAGCTATTCGGGGTGTAAAATCAATGTCGTAATCGCCCAATTCTACTGACCACTTGGTCATCCTGCTTGATATGTCTGCCTTTTGAAGAATATTCTTTAGTGGGAAAAATGTCCTGACAATAATGAAGTGAAATTGAAAATATGGCCTCATCTTTCTTGCCGCAATCACTAAGGCTAGTGCAAACTTTTCAAGGTTTAAGTACCTATTCTTAGCATCTATTAAACTTTTGCTGATGTAGTATACCGGACGAGGGTAATTGTCCACCTCTCTTACCAATACTGCACCTATAACACATTCTGACATAACCAAGTATACATAGAGTGTTTCTCCTTGAACAAATTTGAAAATAATATTTGGTGAGGACAAGTGTTTCTTTATTTCAACAAAATCTTAATTGCATTGTGAGGACCACTCAAAATCTTTAGCATTCTTCAAATTTTGGAAAAACAGAGCACATTTATCCGAAGACCTTGAAATAAAACGGTTTGGGGCAGCCAGCCTTCCAGTGAGCATTTGGACTTCTTTAATATTTCGAGGAGGATCCATTTCCAATAGGGATTAAACTGATCCGGATCAGGCTGTATACCTTTCTCACTTATCACATAACCCAGAAACTTTCCAGATCAAACCCCATAGACACATTTTTCTGGATTTAGTTTCAAATTCACAACTGTCAATTTAGTAAGTGTTTCTTGAAGATCAATTATATGCAAACCCTCCTCCAGAATTTTAACCAGCATGTCATATATGTATACCTCCATATTTCTGCCAATCTGACTTGCGAATGTTTTATTCACCAACCTCTGATAAATAGCCCCAACATTCTTTAACCCAAAACGCATCACCTTGTAGCGATGCAGACCTATGTCTGTTATAAAGGTAGTATGATCTTGATCCTTCAAATCCATATGTATCTAGTTGTACCCAGAGAAGGCATCCATGAAGGACAACAACTTGTGGCCAGACGTTGAGTCTACCAACTGATCTATCCAAGGGACTGGATAAAGATCCTTTGGGCAAGCTTTGTTTAGGTCAATGAAATCAATACACATACGCCATTTCCCGTTCTTTTTCTTGACTAACACCGGATTGGGAGTCCATAAAGGATATCAGGATTCCTTTATGTGTCCCATCTTGGTAAGCCGATCAACTTCTTGGACTATCACATCAGCTTTTTCCTTAGTATAAACTCTCCTTTTCTGCACAACAGGTGCAACATCACCCTAGATTGACAAATTATGTGAAATAATGCTTGTGGGAAATCCGGTTACATTACTACTGCACGAAGCGAAGATATGCTGATTGTTTAGTAAAAATAATAACAATTTATTTTTCAACTGTGGTGCCATTTTGGAACCAATCTTGATATATCTACCCTTTGCAAGGGAGTGGGTTTCAATTTATTCAACTGGTATTATAACACTAGGAGCCTCTTTAGGGTCATCAATCTCACTCTCTCCCTCAGAAAGCTCCAGTAACTACTAATCTTCATTAATCCGAACTGCTCCTAAAGTCCTAGGAGCAAGAGCAGTTGCATAACACTCCCTGGCTATCTTCAGACTACTTTGGACAACACCTACTTGCCCTTGGACTGCATACTTCAAACATTGATGGACTGTTGAGGCCACATCATGCATTCTGGAAATCCAAGACCTCTACAAAATTTCATTGTAGGATGTGGGGAAATCTACCACAACAAATAGCACCCTCGCCATCTTTTTAAAGGGCTCTTTGCCCATCATCACTTCTTTCTCAAATTCCCCAATTATATCTGCATAGCTCCCTGTGAAGTCTATAATGGTTCTGTTTGAGTGTTGAATAACAACCGGATTCCTTATCTGCATGTGTCTATCAAAATCCGGCGGATATAATTGCCCCCAATAGATGATCCTATCACCACCGCATCCTCATGAGGCCTAGCAATATTTCTCAAATCATCCTCATAAAAAACTATGAATGGAAAAGGGGTTTGGCACTGATGGGTAGACATTCCCCCTTTCAACTGAGTCGCCAAACTATGTACATGCCTCTTCTTTGATGAAGGAGTGGGCGCTGTCACGGTATCTCCTCCAAAGATGGTGAGTGACTGAAAGAAACTAATCAGTCCGGCCACCATCCTGGTTTGCTCTATTATGACCCCCACTTTGTTCTGAGTTGGATAAGGATGCAGGTACTCAGAATCAACATCAAATATTTCAAGAATTACCATTGCTCATTCTTGAGCAGATTTTCCCACATTGTTTGTAGGGCCCGTCTAAGGACTACTATCAGGCTTATTTCCAATTCTTCTTTTGACATAAGCTCCCAGCTTGACTCTTTTAATAAGATTCTGCACTTCCTGTTTCAATGCTATGCAATCTTGATTATTATGGCCAATATCATTATGATATTGGCAAAAAACAATATTTCGGCTTTCTCTAGGAGACTACAGTGCCACCGGTTTCCGGAAATGGACTTCATCCTTGGTCTTTTCATATATTCTGGCCACATTTTCCCTTGACTCTGCAAACCACTCCGGTTGAACCCAAGGACATCTTTTACCTCTTGACTGCTGGCTTTGAGACTGATTCTAGTTGGAGTGAGCTTGTTTAGTCCAGTTGGACCCTTGTCCGGTCTTCTTAGCCTTATATCTGGACTGGTTATGAGCTGTTGTGGTGGACCTCACTTGACGGTGCACCCTGGTTTTCTTGGTTTCTTCCACATGAATATTTTTTCCCACCTGATTTAACAGGACACCCCAGGTCATGGTTTTCTTCCTGGTCACCGAATCAGCCAAGTTCTGAGGATTCAACCCTTATATTAGAGAAGCAATTGCCACATGTTCGAAGCAATCGGCTAATCTGTTCTTTGTATTCACGAATCGACTTATATAATCCTTTAAAGACTCGTTTGGTTCTTGGGCACAATGGATTATGGTATCTTCATTTCCCTCCATCTCTTTACTCCCAACAAATTGCCTTCGAAAGGCAACCCATAATGTATCAAAGTTTCTAATAAACCCCTGGGGTAAGCTATTATACCACTTAAGAGCACTTCCCGTAAAAGTTTGAGAGAAGGCTTTACACAAACGTTTGTCATTATCATCAAAATTTATCATGAAGTTTTTTAATTGCTCCAGATGGTTGTCTGGATCTTTACTTCTATCATACTTCTCCATTTTGGAGCTGTCAAATATTTTGGGCAGGTTTACAAACAGTATTTTGGCAGACAAAGGTAACTATCTCTAGTTCTTATTACGACTAAAGACTGTGTCTTCATTAGGTGTTGTGAAAATGCCTGGTTCGGTCTGAAAAGCAAAAGGATCAATCAACAACTGATCAGCATGCATGTGGGATAACCCTTTCCCTAGATGCCTTTTAAGCCGACCATGCCTATCCCTTTTTCTGTAATATTTTATGATTAGCTTCATATTTTTTCTAGATCTCCCTTCGTCCCTACTTGAGGACAAAGATTCCTCAAGCTCATCTTCATTCAAAGTGCTACTAGAGGACTGCGAATCTGAACTTTCAACAGGTTTGGACTGATGTGAGTCTTTTTAGAGCTGATGTGAGTCTTTTCTGAACTCAGATGAGTCTTTATTGATAGATCATTCTCCCTAAGGATTTCAGTATGATGAATAGATGACGCCCCTGATTTCTCCCTTATACAATTTTCTGCTTGTTTTATGGCCCTCAACGCCTTTATTTCTGCTCTCAACTTGTCTCGCTCTTTAATGGTGTATTCCTTATTTTTCCCAACCGTTTCCACCAGAGGAGGCGGAGTTCCTTGCTCGTTCGGATCCATCCAAACTGGTTCTTTTTAATGGTTTTGAATGTAAAATTCAGACACCTTCGTGCTCCCACTGTGGTCATCAATTTGGTTTGGTTTATTTTGGGCTGGGAGTAGTTTGGTAAAGTGTTTTAGTCAGTTTGGAGTATTTTGTGTTTAGTGTGATGAGTAGTGAGATAATTAAGCAGTCTACTTGTATTAAATGTTGATGACCCTCATTAATGAGAGTAGCTGGGGTATTTATGCTCTTAATTTAATGACCCATGGGCTTACCAGGTCAAGTTATGAAACCGGTTCAAGTTTAAGGACTCATTAGTCTTTTAAGTATATTAGCAAATAACTTAGTCAAAATGTGTTTTACATTTGTCCTCTTCGGATTTCTTAATGGTGTGTTATGGTCCGAATCACCTCTGTCCAGATTAACTGGTAAGTTATGTCCGGAGTATCCGAACTCATCAAGTTTTATAACAATATCAAACATTATACTAGAGATTGATAAGAATCGTAGGATCAGTTCTAAAAAATAATCGACAACGACAAGTTGTCTAAGCTAATAAAAAATAGCATAAATGACCACATGCATATTTTGGATGACTAAGATCCTCTGAAAAGGCACGAGAGGCAAGCTATAGTAGTACACGTCAAACCACGAGCTTTGAAGAAAAAATTAATTTTTAAACTAGAAAAGGAGTAATATCTTAACCTTGATCCCAACAGACATACCATTGGAGTAATTTCTATTCATTATTTGACGTTACTAAAAGCTTTTTATAAAATCATATATGATAAAATAATGGGTAGTCTCATCTTCCTCATATCCCAACGAATCTTAACTATGTTTACGTCTGTAGATGCCATTGTACTGGGAGAACTCACCATATATGACACAGTTATATTCTTATACACGGTCTGATACTTATTCATGATAGTATAAACTCCCTCCTCCTAAAATGTTAGTTTGGGATGATCATGGCTAGACCAAATGTATATTCTATAGTTCCCCAGTTTTTCTTATGCCCGATGAACGAAAATGTAGGACTGATTGGGAGAAACCAAAGGACTTTAAAATAATGTTACAAAGCTTCTCTCATCCTAAAGAAATAATAATTAGTAAGAGAGAATGTTTTTCAAGATAATATGGATGATTTACGAGAGGTTTCACACCTTGTGGAACCATGAGAGGAAATCAAAAGCAATAGAATAGAAGGACACAACATGTGTTGTATTGGTGGTAAATCATAAACTGACTTTAGGTACAAACTATTTAACTTTATAAAATATAACTTAGACATTTTCTCATGGATTTTTCATGACATAACCTGGGCTTCGCACAAAAGTGATATGCAAAAAATTATCCATTAATAATAATTTGCGGATGGTAAAACAAAAATGACTATCTTAATCTCAACAAAAGACGAAAACCATCATCAAATATGTGGATAAAATAACTATAGGTGGTTATATTAGAGACTCGTATTATCCAATCTGGATGACTAATCCAGTACTGGTAAACAATAAGAATGGAAAATAAAGAATGTGCATCAACTTCATTGATCTCTATAAACCTTGTCTGGAAGACCTTTTCCCATTATATGAAGGACCATTTCTTATTTATTGATAACTACTAAGGATACGACCATATGAAAATATATGCAGATGATCCTGAACACATAACGTTTATCACGGAGAACATAAAACATTGCTACAAGGTGATTCCTTTCGGGACCAATAACACATTATATATATCATCACTTTATCAACAAGGTATTTTCCATACATCTAGCAAGAACTGCAAGCATATATTGAACACATGTTATTCACCATCATTCAAGTAGATGATCTCCTTGTTGGTTTGCCCGAAATCTTTGAAAATCACATATTAGTAAATATCAAGTTCAATCTCGAAAAAATATATTTTTGGCATTTGATTAGGAAAATTTATGGCGTTCATGGTAAGCAAAATGACTATTAAAAATGATCATACAAAAGTATCTAATCCAACTGTTATGGACCTTCTATGCAACACAAAATAAGTCCAAATACTAGTACGGAGATTAACAACCTCGAATCGATTCATTTTCAGATTCTCCAAAAAATGCAAACCTTTTTTATCAAATCTTTAAGAAGGCAAGAAAATTCCATTGGATGTCGGCTTTCAATGAGTCATTTTACAATATCAAAACATTAATCACCATATGAGAATTTCCAACCGAACGCAAACCAAGTGAATTATTATATCTCCACCTGATAATATTCGGTTACGTAGTAAACACTGTGCTAATAAGAGAGGAAAAAAATTGCAAAGCAATATACTTTGTAAGTATATCCTTACATGACGCAAAAGCTCAAAATATGGAGCTAGATAAATGGTCCCTCGTATTTTTATTTACGGCCCAATAAATATGATTATACTTCAAAGCGCATATTATTATTGTATGGACACAATCCTATATACAAAGTGAAGTGCCCCATCCGGCCGTCTAGGAAAGCTTACCTAAGTGGTATGTGGATCTAGCCTGCTATGATCTAGTTTTAACCTCGAACAATAATAAAATTGTAAGCTTTAGAAGTCATCTTAACGGATTTCTAGTCTGAATGTCCCATACTCACCAAGAAGCATGATAAATCAACTTGATAAGTTCACAAAGATGGTGAAAGCTCATGAGTCCAGATTTTCTCACCACACACTGTAGAAACCGGACAGGGGCAATTCGGACAAAAACCACCCACTGAACCATCCGAACATGACTAAAGTATTAAAAACTAATCACTTTATGACTAAGCTAATTACTAACCTGCTTAATTGACTAATAGGTTTTTGAATTCGACCCGGTTTCATGAGTTTGACCCAAAAACCCATGAGGCCCACAATTAAGGGTATATATACCCAAACACTTTCATTAATGAGGGTAAGGAACAATTAATACAACCATGCAGCTCAAATCTCTCACTACAAACCACTTAAACATTTAATACCTTTGAAACACTACACAACACCTGACAAAGTTACCCTCAGACTGAAATAATCCACACCAAATTGGCGACCACAGTGGGAGGAAAAGGTTCCTGAATCAAGCATTCGAAACCATCAAGAAAAACCAGTTTCAATGAATCCGGACGAGCAGGAAGTGCCACCAACTTTGGCAAAAGTGGTGGGAGAAAACGATGAGTATACGATCAAGGAACGAGATAAACTAAAAGTTAAGATAGAACCCATGAGGGCTGCTAAAAAGGCGGACATGGGTGTGAAAGAAAAGTCAAAAGTGTCAGCAGTTCACCATATTGACAACCCAAGAGAGCATGAGCCGTCAAAGACCCATGTGAGCACTAAAAAGAATCATGCTAGTTCAAAGAAGTCTCACCGGTCTAAACCGGTGTAGAGCTCAGATTCAGACTCAGAATCTTCTAGCAGCTCCTCAAATGAAGATGAAATCGAAGAATCCCTGTCATCCAACAGTGATGAAGGCCGTTCTAAGAAGAAACAGAAGTTGGTTAAAAAATACTCAAGAAAAATGGACATGCATGGAAGGTTGAAGAGGCATATAGGTAAAGGGTCGTCTCATAGTCACAGCCATGGCCGGAGGCACGTAGACCGATTAATAATGGATCATTTTGCCTTTCATGATGAGCCAGGTATCTTTGCAACTCCCAACGAAGATACTGTATTCAGTCGGGGCCGGAATTAGAGACAATCTCCATTGTCCTCCAAGATACTGTCCAGAAACATTCCTAAGAGGTTTGTCGGCACAAAGATGGAAAAATATGATGGTAGTAAAGATCCAGATAACCATCTGGAGCAATTCACAAAAATTATGATGAACTTTGATGAAGATTATAAGATACTCTGTCAAACATTCTCCTAGTCTTTTACGGGGAGTGCTCTGAAGTGGTACAATAGTTTACCACAAGGCTGCATCAGAAATTTCGACACTTTTTGGGTGGCATTCCGGAGATAGTTCGTTGGAAGTAAAGAAGTGAAGAGCAATGGACACACTATTATCCATTTTGCCCAAGAACCAAATGAATCTTTGAAGGAGTACATAAGTCGCTTTGTGAACACCAACAATGGATTAGCTGATTGCTTTGAACAACTACCAATAGCTTCTCTGAGGCAGGATTTGAACCCTCGTAATTTGGATGATTCAGTAACCAGGAAAAATGCCATGACATGGGGGGGTTTATTGAATCAGGTCGGCAAACAAATAAATGTGGATGAAATGAAGAAAATCGGGGTACACCGGCATGTGAGGTCTGCCCCAGCTGCACCAAATCAAAACCAGAATCAGTCTGGGTACAAGGCCAAGGAAGCCGGAGAAGGTTAAAATAGAGCCAAGGCTCAATCCCACCCGGCTGCACCAGCTTAAAGCCAACAATCTAGAAATAAACGAGGACATTGGGTTCAACCGGAGTGGTGTGCTGAATTAAAAGAAAACGTGGCCACCATTTATGATAAAACGAAAGACGAAGTACATTTCAGAAAGCCGACTCCATTACAATCTCCCAGGGAAAGTCGAAATAATAGTTTTTGTCAATATCATCGTGATACTGGACATACCACTGAAGATTGCATCGCGTTGAAACAAGAAGTGCAGAATTTGACTGAGAGAGGGAAGCTGGGGGCTTATGTTAAAAGAAGAAGTGGAAACAGGCATGATAATGCTCATCGGACTGGCCCAAACAATGCAGGGACATCGGCTCCGGATGGGGCTATGGTGATAATTGAAAGCTTTGATGTAGAGTCAGAGTATTGGGATCCTGATCCAACTCGAAACAAGGTGGGCGTTATCATAGAGAACTGCAAAATGGTGTCCGGACTCATTAGCTTTTTTGAGTCACTTACAATATTTGGGGGAGACACCATGACCGCACCAACTACTTCTTCAAGAAAGAGGCATGTACATACTTTAGCTACCCAGCTCGAAGGAGGCATGACTTCCTATCAATCATAAATTCCTTTTCCTTTCATTGTTTTCGATGAAGATGACTTGAGAGACATAGCTGGTCCCCATGAAGATGTTGTTGTAATAGGAGCATCCATTGGGGGCAATGACATAAGGCGAATTTTGGTGGACACCGACAATTCATCCAATATTCTCTTTTTAACTTCTTATAAACAGATGATTCAGCGTTTGAACATGTCAATTGTGGGTTTCACTGGAAGCTCAGCAGATGTGATCGGGGAGTTTGAGGAGGAGGTTTTGTTGGGAAAAGGCCCTTTTAAAAAGATGGTTAGGATACTTTTTATTGTGGTGTATTGTCCCACTTGTTACAATACAATTTTGGGGAGATCTTGGCTCTCCAGGATGCATGATGTGGCTTCAACAGTCCACCAATATTTGAAATACGTTGTACAAGGACAAGTGGGAGTTGTCCAAAGAAGCCAAAAAGTAGCAAGAGAGTGTTATGCAACAGCGCTGGACCCTCGAACTTTGGGGACAGTCTGGATCAATGAGAATTAGGAATTTGAGGGGCTCTCTGGGGGGAGAGGGTGAAATTGATGACCCCGGAGAGACCCCTGGTATTTTAATACCTATTGAACAAGTTGAAACTCACTCTCTCGCTGAAGGAAGAAGTGTCAAGATCGGGTCCAAAATGACATCAAAATTAAAAAGTAAAGTGTTAGCCTTTTTGAAAAACCATCAGCATGTATTCGCTTGGTGCAATGTTGATGTAACCGGAGTGCCAGCAGACATTATATCACACGAATTATCCATCCGGAGGGATATAGCACCTGTTGTACAAAAGATGAGAGCTTTTTTCTAAGGAAAAGGCTGATGTCATAGTGCAAGAGGTGGACCGACTTACTAAAATGGGACGTATAAAGGAATCTCAATACCCTTTATGGACAGCCAATCCGGTGCTAGTAAAGAAGAAAAATGGAAAGTGGCGTATGTGCATTGATTTTACAGATCTCAATAGAGCCTGCCCAAAAGATCTATATCCTGTCCCTCGAATTCATCAGTTGGTGGACTCCACATCTGGGAACAAGTTACTGTAATTTATGGACGCCTTCTCCGGGTATAATCAAATTCAAGTAGATCCGAAGGATCAAGAACATACTACATTTGTTACATATAGGGGCCTCCATTGTTACAAGGTGATGTCATTTGGGTTAAAGAATGCTGGGGCTACTTATCAGAGATTGGTAAACAAGGCTTTTGCTGATCAAATAGGAAGAAACATGGAAGTATACATTGATGACATGATGGTAAAAAGTATGGACGAAGAGCTACACTTAGCAGATCTCCAAGAAACCTTTGCCAACTTGGTAAAGGTAAATTTAAAACTAAATCCAGAAAAATTTAGGGGTGCAGTCCGGAAAATTCTTAGGGTATGTAATAAGTGAGAAGGGCATACAACCAGATCCAGACCAACTCAGTGCTTTATTGCAGATGCAGCCTCTTCGAAATATTAAAGAAGTACAAAGGTTGACTGGGAGGTTAGCTGCTCTAAACCGTTTTATCTCAAGGTCTTCAGATAGATGTGCCCCGTTTTTACAAACATTAAAAGGTGATAAAGAATTTAATTGGTCTCCCCAGTGTGACCAGGCTTTCGATGAAATTAAGAAGCACTTATCCTCCCTTAAAACTTTGTTTAAACCTATTGATGGAGAGACACTCTACATATACTTGGCAGTTTCTGATTGCGCCCTAAGTGCAGTACTAGTTTGGGAGGTGGATAATTATCCTCGTCTGGTGTACTATATCAGTAAAAGCTTGATTGATACAGAAAAAAAGATATTTGAAACTTGAAAAACTAGCACCGGCCTTAGTAATTACTGCTAGGAAAATGAGGCCCTACTTCCAGACTCATTCGATAATCGTCCGAACATCTTTTCCCTTGAAAAATATTCTACAAAAGGGAGATGTTTCAAACAGAATGACCAAGTGGTCGGATTGTTGCTGATTTCCTCGTACAGAAGTTAAGGCTCAGATTATTGCTGATTTCCTAGTGAAATTTCACTCAGACAGAGACACCAAACAAGCAACAATTGAAAAAACTAGGAAAGTATGGGTTGCCCGGACTGATGGAGGATGAAGTACCATGGGCTGTGGTGCTGGAATATGTTTAACCTCTCCGTACGGCAACAAAATGTATCAAGCTATATGCTTCGCTTTCGATACTTCCAACAATGAGTCAGAATATGAAGCTGCTATAGCAGGCTTGAAATTATCTCTAATTTGTGGAGCCAAAAGGGTCAGCTTAATGAGTGATTCCCAGCTTCTAATCTATCATGCACAAGGTCAATCTGAGGCCAAAAAGGAGCAATTGGTTAAATATTTATTTATCCTTAAAGAAGTGGCACTTAATTTCAAAAACATCACCTATGAGCACATACCCCGGACATAAAATACGTTAGCAAATTCCTTGGCAACCATAGCCTATTCTGAGTCGTACCCATGGATTCATGTGCAAGAATTTCCATCCATTCAACTCAGTCAGAACAAGGAAGAAGAAATTTTAAATATACAAGTAAATCAACCTCAAGATTGGAGATTTCCTCTTTTCCAGTACCTCTTAGATGGCATTTTACCTCCAGAAAAAGCAGTGGCAAGAAAAGTAAAGTATAAGGCTCGTGCTTTGTCATTCTAAGATATGTTCTTTACAAAAAATCATTTAGTATGCCTCTTTTACGATGTTTGGGGTTTGAAGAGTCCTAAATGGTTCTCTCTGAATTGCATGATGGCGAGGGATCAGCACACTATGGATTTAGGGCTCTAAGTAGAAGGGTCTTGTTAGCTGGGTACTATTGGCCCTCTATAATGCAAGATGCCAAGGAGTTGGTGAAAAAGTGTGATCCATGCCAAAGATACAGCAACGAAATTCATGTTCCAGCTGTTCCATTAGAGTCAAATTCTGAGCCGATACCTTTTGCTCGCTGGGGACTAGATTTGGTGGGACCTCTACCTATGGCATCCGGAGGATGCAGAACTATAATAGTTGCTATTGATTACTTCTCAAAGTGGATTGAAGCAGCCTCATTGGCAGGAACTACTTCGAAAGATGTGATAAAATTCATCCTATCTAATATTTGCTGCAGATTTGGGGTTCCACAAAAGATAACCACAGACAATGGGTCACAGTTCGATAACAAGGATGTGGAGAATTTATGTGCCTCTAGAGGAATTCAACACTGTTTCTCTTCTCCTTTCCACCCACAAGCAAATGGTCAAGTTGAAGTAGCTAACAGAACCATCATGTCCGGTCTTAAAAAGAATCTACAAGGGGCTGCTGGAATATGGCCAAGTTATCTACAAGAAGTACTATGGGCTTACCGGACCACTCCCGGGGCTGCAACACAAGAATCCCCATTTACCTTGGTATATGGTATGGATGCAATAGCTCCCATAGAGGCCACACTCCCTTCATTTTGAGTCCACCATTTTTCCGAACATGCTAATGAAGAGGAAATCAGAAGCCAGCTTGACTTGATGGAAGAAAGAAGAGTCAAGGCTCATCTTAGAGCCACACACTATCAGGGTTTGATGAGAAGCAGATTTGCTTCCAGAGTCAAAAGGAGAGATTTTTAATCACATGGTAAGGTGCAGAGAAAAGTCTTCCTGCATACCAAGGAGAAGCAGTTCGACAAGCTAGCTCCAAGATGGGAAAGACCCTATATGGTCAGTGAAAAGCTTAAGCCTGGGACATACAAGCTCAAAGATAAAGATGGAAGAATTTTGAATCACCCCTGGAACATTGAACACCTTCAGTTGTATTTAGAATAAAGACTATGTAAATATTTACTTGTTTAAAGTCCATGTAAATATTTGGGGGCATACTCTTTCCTACCCTGGTGGCGCGGGGAGGTTTTAATGAGGTGTCTAGGTTTTTAAATAAAATTTGAAGCCTTCTTGAAAAATTCGAAGTGGTTTGACTATTAGATCGAATAAATTCGGTGGAGTGATGACCATTTAAACACTTGTCATCGGAGAATTTAAACACTCTCACTTTAAAATATTCAAAGGCCATTTAAATACGAGCCATCAAACTTGGAAAACTATAAAACAATATAAGATTTGTGTAAGATGAAACTTCCCGGCAAATACCGGGGAATGATATTAAACATGTAAAATGCCTTGGCCATCCAAGGACTTTAGAGTTTTAGAGAGAAGGTTTTTCCGGACAAGAGTCGGACATGGTTACAAAATTGCCTTGGCCATCCAAGGACTTTAGTCACAAAAATTAAAGAAAAATATGATTAAAACTTTAAGGCTGAGCTTTCTTGCATGGCCCAGCCTCACTTGGTTTCTTTTTGGGATCCTCGATCTCCTCATCTGGACTCTCTCCAGTCCTTTCATCTTCATCAGTAGTATCATCCCAACCACTGGAGTAGCCGTGCTTATCACCATCAGTCATGGTATGGTGACGGAGGTCTTCGTATTCCACGAATCGCCATAAATCTCCCAGTGTCCTCTTCAGAAATTTCTCATGAAAAAGCAAGACCATGTCTGATTTGACTTCGGCATACGTATCCTCTTGGGATTCTATCACCTCGTTCGTGTATGCATCATCCTGGCTTGGATTGTCTTTTCTTGCTCCTTTATCAAGCGAAATCTTGTCGCTAGTTAGGGTCTGAATGATGTTATCCTTGGCCTTCACCTCGTATTTTGAGGTAGACAGATTCTTCTCCAAGTCAGAATACTTGGATTGAAACTCTTTCACAACTCCCTCCGAAGTGGCCAGCTTGGTGGCCAAGTCCTTCTTCCCCTTCTTCAGCTCCTCATTTTCTCTCTTTAATGCCTCAATACTCTGATTGGCAGTAAGGAGGTCGTTAGACAAACTCTCCTTGTCAGAGTTGAGTGTGTTGATGATGGATGATTGATTTCGCACTTGCTTCTCCAAGTTGAGCACCGGTTGAATGTTGCTCAACAAGGAGTGGGTCACCATATCCTTCTCTCCTGAAACAGAAAAATATTTACCATTGAAAGTGACTATGTTCGAAGAGCTTGGGGGGAGGTAAGGGCCAGCAAAATCATCCTTCTCAAGGTCTTCGAAGTAAAGGCCAATCCCTTGAAGGCCATTGATGTCTACCCCATCAATGTTGATGTTCCCTCCGGCGCCCTCACCGATGTGAAAGTCACTTGGGATTTTCTCTGCTTGAGTTGGGTCTGTTGGGTCGACAGGAGGACGAGACGCCAGAGGCCGGAGAGCAACCTCATCTCCCTTTGAGGTTTTCTTCTTCTTAGCCTCCCTATCTTCACCTTCTGCTCCCCGTTTTCGATCTTTCCTGGGATCTTTTGGGGGCTTTGGAGATCCAACCGCCTCTTTAGTACTCTCGTTTTCTACCACTTGTAGCAAAGCAACATCAATCCTTCCTTGGTCTTGTCCCTCCTAGGTTGACCTTAGCCACGTCTTGCTTAGCCATGCCTTTCTTGCCCTTCATTTTGCTTGGGGATTTATCTCTGCCCGGCAAGGCTAGCTTTCCATCCTTTGCATCTATCTTCTGAAGAATCACCTCCGGAAGGGGTGGAGTGGTTAATTTCTCCCAAGAAAAGTATCTCCGGCCGGTTGTATTCCGGAGATGGGATCTTACCAAGTTACCTTCTGTAAAATAGTTGTGGAAGAGATTTCCCCATTTATCAGCAGCCCAAGCATTTAGCTTGGCACAAGTGGTCTGCCCCTCCTCTAAGTAGTCATTAAACTTCTTCGGCAGCACTACCAAAAAACAAAAGAAGAGAAATTAAACAAACAAAATTATTATAAGAAAAGACAGAAAGATGTAATGAAATATTTACCTGTGCTTTTCCATCTGCTGGTAAGCATGCTTGGATTCTCACCAGCTTTAATCTTCCTCCCATTCTCCCAAGCACCACTGACAAACAAAAATTGATTCTTCCAGTTCTTCTCCGACTCAAGCAAGTCGTCCACCACTTTGTAATTGTCACCCATATTGTAATGGTAAAAGGGGATGACATGGTTTTTGCAAAGGCTGGTACAGCAGCAAACTGCTCCATCGGAAGTGGTATTCCGGAGAGCCTGGAGGCTGTGATGCAAGCCATGAGGGTGTGCCAAGCGTTGGGGCTCAGTTGGCTTGGGAAGAGCTTTATCAGATGGAAATATCTGATGATCTCTGGGTCCAAGGGAAACCTAAGCCCCAGTTGAATAGCTCCGTGTAGAAAACTATCTCACTGAGCTTGCAATACTATTGGTGTCTCCGAATCGACTGGAATCCTCACTTTAACATTTTCCGGGATCCCCCGCTTCGTCCGGATCCGGCCTAGTTCAGCTGTGTGAACAAAAGTGTAATTGATCTTTTGCATGGCTAGCAGGTACTTTACACTCACTTTGTGGAAGCAAGGTCCCACTTTTCCTACAAGGCACTCCGGCAGGTCCGGGTGTTTTAAACATAGTTTCTCTTTTCCCTTCCTTTTCTTGACAATGGAAGTCTCACTAGTCTGCCCGGAGACGTCAGTCTCAAAAAGGGCTTCTTCAACCCTTTAATCCATTATGTCTTCCATTACCATAGAAGGGTTATCAGTTGTTTTTGGGAGGGAAGTGCTGGTGGTTGGTTTAGTAAGCTGTCCGGATGACTGAGCATTACTTTCTTTTGGTGGCCTAGAGTCCGGCTGGGGCTCAGATTTGGAGGGTTTGTTTCGAAGGATTGAACTGGTGGCCTCTGGACCAGAAAATTTGTCCTTAGGAACCTTGATGGGTTCCTCTGACCCTGTGATTTTATCCTTGGCCCCAGACTTAGAGGTCACGGATTTTGGAGATTTAGGTTGTGGAGCGACAACCTGGCCTTTTACAAGACGACCTCTTCGTCGATTTATTAGCTTTTCTGGGGAGATGTCAGCATCCGATCCCATGAGAATACATGAGGAGGGTCTTTTGGTACTTGTAACTGCTGGCTCTTGTTCGACAATAGGCTCTGATTCCTGGACCGAAGAGCCTGAGACGATTGGAGAAAGACTAGGTTGGAATAACCTTTCTAGGTTTAGAGCTTCTGGCAGAAGACGAGCCCCGATCGGGCTATGAACTTGGTGTTTCAGATTTGTCGATGGGAGAAACTGGGAGGCCTGCAGCAACGCGTCTTTCTCGTTCGACTCTTTGTGCTTTCTCTAACTCCGACAGATTAAGCCACCCACCTTTTACAAGTGCGTTTCTTGCTGTAAACATAAAATTAAACCAAAAAAAGGTTTTTGCAAAAGAGAGATAAAAGCTTTGAAGATTAGAAGTGAAAAGATGATGAATATAGTAAGACAGTGAAAAATGGGTTGTTTATACTAAAGAGACAAAAGATACCTTGAAACCTAGGAGAATACGAAAATATAGAGTAATGATTAAAGACGGCGCTGACATTATCAACATTAATTGAAGAGGTTACTTTTTGAAGTGAGTGGGAGCACCGTTCTATAAGAAATATAGCTGGTGAGGCGAATCAGAAAGGGACACGTGTCCCACGATCTATGGCAAAACCTTTGAGCTTCTAAGATTTTTACCAGTCCGGATAAATCCGTTATACAAATCGAAATCAGTCCGGACATTACTACAGGTGCTCATGAGCGATTTTTTAGGTCTTGTCAAAGGCCTTCAAACATAACCTAAAAAAGGGCTACTGATGAGTCCGGATTTTCTCATCACACACTGTAGAAACTGGACAAGGGCAATTCGGACAAAAACCACCCACTGAACCATCCGAACATGACTAAAGTATTAAAAACTAATCACTTTATGACTAAGCTAATTACTAACCTGCTTAATAAACTAATGAGTTTTTGAATTCGACCCGGTTTCATGAGGTTGACCCGAAAACCCATGAGGCCCATAATTAAGGGTATAAATACCCAACCACTTTCATTAATGAGGGTAATGAACATTTAATAGAACCAGGCAGCTCAAATGTCTCACTACAAACCACTTAAACATTAAATACCTTTGAAACACTACACAGCACGTGACAAAATTACCCTCAGACTGAAATAATCCACACGAAAGCAATAACCTAAACTCGAGGTTGGAATCTATCTTAAATTCCAAATGAGAGATATCCTTGTATAATTTATTAAGCTTGGCATCCTGGGTTGTAATATTAAACAAAATACGATACTATAGTTGATGGCTTTCAGGTGGCTAATATATGTCAAAAAAATGTGTAAGGGTGGTCATCGGATCACAACTAGTGGTTCATGAGGCACTCAACCAAAATGAAGCTAAAAAGTATTCTATCATAAAATACCTGAATGAGCTTCATAAACAAGATGCCTTATTTGATTATATTACTTTCAAGAAAGTTTTAACTATCTGGTGTTTTTCCTTATTCAACTTGTACGACATCAGGACCAAGAGTAATCATCAAAGAAAAGTGTTCCATCAACCTACCAGATAAATATCTATCTATAATATCTCCATTAATGTTCATGGTGATTGAGGGGGGTGAAGGGGAAACAATTGATTGACATACTCCTATCATAAAATACATAATGGAAAGGTTGCTTCAAAAGAATAAAGTTAAAGCCAGAATTCTCATGATGATATTAACAAGATTTGCTTGGATCCTAGAAAAACTATACAAGAAAGGCCTTACCAAAGAATTACTCTGGTGTATCGGTCCTAATGAAGCAACACTTATGATGGAAGAGCTTCACGATGGAGAAAAAGTGCCCATTATGGATAAAAGGTGCCCTGTAAAAGGATTATGTTATAAGGTTACTACTAGTCTATTGAGATGGAGGATGCCAGTGAAAATGTAAGCATTATAATACATGTCATTGTCTCTACAACTTAATCCAATTCCTGATTCTACTACTTGAAAAGACATCGTCGAACCTTCCAAAGGCTCATAGAAGATAAAACGTCTTACTGGTATAAGTATGATATTTTTCCAAGCAGGTGATGGAGCAACCACTGGTCAATATCACAACCAAAAAGGTCATAAAATTGGCAGATTCCAACATCTAGTGCATATACAATATGTCACACGTCATGTCAACGTACAATGTAACTCAATTCTAAAACTCCGAACTTATATGGTTATACGGTACAAGGGGAATCAAAAAAAATATTCCCTTTCCCTTTTCTTTCTCAAGTTAATGGTCAGGTGAAGGTGACAAATAGAACCATATTTGATGGAATAAAAAAAGTAATATAGGGTGTCATCGAAAACTAGCCAGACTTCTGGAAAAAGTGGTTTTGTAATTACAACAACACTGTGTTTTGCCACAGAAAAAACACAATTTTTCTTGGTGTATGGCATAAAAGTAGTGCTTCCAACTAAAACTGCCTATGGCTTCCTACTAATTAACAATATAAGAGGATGGCAGTAATTCAGAACCAACAAACTATGAACATAATGCAATCAATGAAAAAAAGGTTAAAGCCCGCCTTTAGTCAAAATATTATAAGAATTTAATGAGAAACGAATATAACTCCACGATGTGCTTCAAAATATTTTCAGTGGGCGACAAACTCCACGATGTGCTTCAAAATATTTTGAAGGCTATTCACACATACAAAATTAGAATAACGACGAATGTTTTTGACAAATATTACATGTAATATTTTAGTTAGTAAATGTAAATATTATACTTAACTCATTAAATTTACATCAACAAATTTTTATATACAAAGAAACAATGAAAATTCAAAAAAGATTGCGGATTTGAAAATCTTAAGTTCACTTCTACTTTGGATGGATGGAATGAAGCAATTTGTGAGACTAAAACAAATTTTAAAAAGGTTAGTATCGAAACAATAATAAAATGTTTACTTGTTATATTTTGTAAACATCAATCTCATTAAAAAGAAATGTATTTAATTGTGCATATTCTATTGAGAATGGTCGAACACCAAGTCAGCCAATTGATTTAAGAAGATAGTATTACAAATATTGATATATCTCTAATTGTGAATGAAAAGAATGAGACATGTAAGGTGATTCATGATAAGTCTAATATTTTCAGGCGAGAAAGTGAAGTTGATAGAGAATTACCCTTTAATTAGGTAAGCTTTTAGAGAGATAAATTTACTCAAGAATCTTAAGGAGAGAAAGTAGTCAAAAGTCAACAAGTTTCCAATCATCCTTGATATTTCCAGAAATCTTTGGAGGAGCTATATGCGTAAGTAAATGTTTTGAAGGCCTGATCTACTATATCAATTACTATTTAAATATTTTAGAGAGAGAAACTCTACAATATAGAAAGAGAAAGTGATATGTAATAATTTTGTAATCATTTATCAATCATTTATATGGTCCTACATGTCTAAACAAGTTGCTAATTGTGGTTCCCTTCTCAAGTTTATTGTTCGTTTTAAATTGGATCTTTTGTATTACAATAATCAACAATTACTCCTAAAAGACTTTCTTTATGTCAAATTATGCCCTTTATTCACCGAAATATTTCAATTGCATGATTATTCCTTTATCAATCCTCACTGCTAAGACAAGTACACCTATTTATAGGTGAAGTAGTTACAAATAAAATATTTTGTTTCTTATGTGGATATCTCACCCCAATTTATTATTTTATACAAGTATATTTCCACTAATTGTGTATCTAGTTTTTTAAATTTAGATTTTCTCTAAACTTCTATATATATGATAAAATGATTATTTTACCCATTATAAGGTAATTATATTTACTCCTTATCTATTTATATCCTCATCAACTATATTAGATGAGTTTACAAGTTCTAATACACAAGTTAATATATTATATTGTAGGTTATAAATTAAACATGTAACTATCTAGATAATAATAAACTAAAATTCTATTAGAGAAATACCCCATAATTTAAAGATAAATGTTATAAAAATATGTATTTTAGGTTTGATAATACAAAATTTTATAGGATGTGTAGTTTAGGTTTGGTTATAGGTAAATTTTATAGACATGCGTACTTCATGATTTTATAGATGTTCAAACTGTATGCTTAGATGTTAACTTCTACATGTAAATATTATAAGCATGTGTAGTTTAGACTTGCCAAAATTTTCAAAATGTATAATTTGATATGGACTTGTTATAGTTAAATATTACATATATATATATATATATATATATATATTATCTTTTGAATGTTAAAATAGTATGCTTACCTCATTTATTTGTTGCAGTTAAATGTTAGAGGAATATATACTTTAGTATTACTTGATTTTTAAACTATATGGTCAGATGTGCAAACATTAACTCGTTTCTTCAAAAATATTTTGTTGCATCTTCAAAATATTTAGTTGTAAAAAGTATTAGTTTAAGTGAAAACATGTAAACTAAATAAAACATTTATTAGAATAGTTATGGACCGATATTCTAAATATATTATTGGTAATTGTCATAAGTAGTCCAATAATAAAAGTAATCGAATTATTTATACCATGTATAATTAATTAGATATTGATTTTATAGGTGAAAATGTGTTGTGGACTTATAATTGTGGTAACCAGATTGACTTTATGAACTATTAAGGATTAGACTCAATTCGCAATACTTAGGCCTTAACTGATAATTCAGAAACTAAATTGATTGTATCAATTTTATGGTTATGGTCCCCTATCATAAAGCTATATTAGTTAATGGCTTTATACAAGTAGGTTTCCAATTGTATTTGAGTATAAATGAATGACTTGAGTTCAGATATTCCTTCAACCTAAACTCAAAATGATCGGTCGTCGTTTTGTTGAGAGGAAGAACAACAAGTATTTTATAGGTACAAAGTCTTGAAGAATAATGAGCGATATTCAACAATAGTAAATTCGAGTGAATGCACGGTTGTAGATAACAAGAGACAAAATCGTAACTTTACAGTTTATTCAATATATACAATAGATTGTCATATTGATGGTTTAATATATTTATGCATGTTTGATCAAATAGTTTGATGTGATTCAATTAGCTATATCAATTGGTATCAGACCCTTAACCCACAATTGATTCATAGGATAAACGTATGTATATCTATAATTGAATCAAGTCATGATTTTCTTTTACTGGAACAAATCCATACAATTGGAAATTAATTGATTAGGGTATGGATTTAGGGTTTATGTGAAAAGTATGTATGAAGTGATTTATACATATAAAAGAATGTATATATTGATTCATTCATTGATGGCTTAAACCGTGACGTTTCTATCGATCGAAGGCTGTCCGGAAACATTCACTATGGCAAGGAAACTGTTATCGTTCCAGAGGAACGCAATGACTTGCGAGGTAAATTGTAACCCACTGTCTTCGTATTGACATTAGTGTGAAACTTCTGGTTAGGCGTGGCTAAAATAATCAACAAATGATGTTGGCTGGGTAAATCACCTAATGTATTTTTAAAGATATATAATTTTTCAATTGTTAATTACTTAATTTTATATTTTTTATGATTTGTTTTGATATGAGAACTTTTTAGGAATGCTGTTTTTATGCATTTTTGAAATAAATTCTATATGTAATTGAATGTTTAAATGGACATTTATGACTAGGCTTTCAAAATCTCGTAAGTGAATCATAGAATATACTAATCGGCCTTCTGAAGGTTGATTGATCTCCTTGAGGATCCTAAGATTCGAAAAGGTTCATAGACATCCTAGAGATGCAACGTCTTATTAATGAGCTATATACCCAGAAGTACATTGAAAAAGGTCGGAGATCACATTATGAGAATGTCTATAATTTCCAATGAGTTAAAGGTAATTAGAGTATACCTACTTGAAGAGTGTGTGGTGGGATTCACTTTTCAATCCTTAACTGGATAAGTTTAACCATTTCCAGTTTACTTATAATTTCATACGGGAAAAATGGAAAATCAATGAATTGATTGCATGCGCTACACAAAAGCAGAGAAAACTTCAAAAAGAGAAATTTGAAGTGAATATGATAGTCTCTAAAAATGGGACGTGTCTGAAGCATAAGGTTGATGGAAATGATGGGCTGAAGGTTGGGATTAGAAGATAAAGGCTCATGCATAGATGTTTGGTCGATGCTTTTTCTACAAAAAAATGAACAATTCATCTCTAAGTTGATTTGCACAATATATCAAACAGTAAAATGTTAAGTGAGGATGAAAAATCCATTTTTACAACAGATGAGACCTCATGCCAAGTGTAGGTAATTTGTGATTTGAATGTAGAAATTTCTACTAGATATGTACTTTTTAGATAATGTTATATTTGTTCTCACTTTTGGAAGGGAATTATTTTGTTTTCAGATTTTAGACTTGTATGGATATCCTTGTCTTATGGGAAACACTAAATTAACTCTATCTTATAATGATTTGATTGTTGGTCACAAAAGATTGATAAATGAACACATCTTATATTTATTATATACTGTTAATAATAGCAAAATTTTCATGAATGCACAACTTATACCAAATAAGATTAATAAATCTGAAAAATTCCAATAAATTGTAGCCATGCGATGAAGGTCATATATCCAAGATTAAGATGAACAAGCTTGTAGGTGGAGGTTTATTGAGACTGTTAGATTATTCCGATTACGGTACATGTATCAACTGTATCATTGAGAAACATACAAAAACTAAAAAGGTATGAGCTTATAGAGCGATTAAAGTATTAGAATTGATTCATACCGATATTTGTAGACCATTTCTAAAGGAATTATGGAAATGAAAATAGTAATATATAGCAGTTATAGATGAATTCTCCCATTTGAGATACCTCTACCTCCTTCATAAAAGTTACGAGGCCCTAGACAAGTTCAAATATTTTAAGACACACTTTGAAAAAAAACTTTCTCAAAATATTAGGAGCGTTAGATTTGACCGTGTTGGTGAATACTATTGTAGACATGATGGATCAAGTGAAAAATATTAAGAGTTATTTGCGATATAAAAAAATAGTGTGGCATAGTCCTTTCATATACAATGTCAAGTTCACCCCACATGAATGATGTATGTGAGAGACAGAACGTACATTAAAAGGTATAATTAGAAGTATGATATAACTCATGTCTTCCATTATCTTTATGAGGGGAAGCCTTCAAATATAGCGCATATATATTCATCAGAATATTGAAAATGGCAACTGTTAGGGACCTCATATGATATTTTTAATGGTACATACCCAATTAAAAGCATCTACATATATAAGGGTGTCCAACTGAGTCAAGGTCTTACAAACCTCATGAAAAGAAACTGGGGCAAAAAATAATTAACTTCTTCTTCATTGGTTATTCTGAATACTCTATGGATGTTAAGTGTTACGATCCTCTCACTGGTAGTATATTTGAAACGAGAACAAAAACTTTTCTTAAGAATGTTAAGTTTGGGAGGGAAGAATAATGAAACATATTTTTATTTTGAGGAATAATATATAGATATTCATAGATTATTTAACGAAGATACTTATGTATCATAAGATTTGACTTTAATTCTAATAATTTTGGTCCCGTTAAAACACAATAAAACTTAAAGTAACATTGATGTTCCACTTCAGGATTCTACCCCGGATACAGATATGGTCCAGTTGGAATAAGCGAACCTCAAGTTAATCTTCCACAAAATGATCAAAATGATATTTTTCATGAAGGTCAAACTCTACATCCTCAAGAAGTGCAATAAAAATGTAATGATCCCCTTAAGAAGGTCCACATGAGAAAGGAATAATGATACAAATCCATATTTTATAGTATATTATCATGAACATGATGGCTTTTATGATGGAATTGACAAAAAACTAGAAAGTAAAATATTTAGTTTAGTTCCAACTCTCATGCTTCAATACAACTCGTTTCAGATCAGACTTCTTCAGATCAGCTCGCTTTGAACCAGTGTGCTTCAGAGCAGCCTCCACCTAATAAACATATATCTTTTTTTACCCAATGGTCGAAAGTCTTGTCATCTTGTCTCACTCCTTAGGTTTCAACAAACGTCTCTTCAACTAAGTCACGACTCAAACTTCACCCAAAGAGTTTCAATGGATTTTATTTATACATGTAATCGGAATATCTAACTACACCAATATATTCATATAAAAATATCTCTATTAACGAGTTACTTCTAGTTTATACTTTACAATATTAAAATGGGACATTCAAAGAACTAATTTGATTAATATGAGACGTCCTTCTGAGAGATCCATTTTAACATCCAGTTGTATAATATATTTTTTTAATTTTAGTTGAACATGGTAAAATTATGTTAAATTTATCATTGACAACATAAGAAATTAACAATAATACTGAGGGCGCCGAACTCTGCTTTGAAAACCAATGTTCTCTTTAATAAACAGTTTAACAAAATATTATTATTTGTAAATAGATATACATGAGATTTCCAGCATCAATATCATGACCTAACACCAAATCTTACTAATAAATGAATGCCGCATATGTTCTAGATTTTAACAGATATATTATAAAATAATATAAAATCATTAACAAATGATTGGTGATAAATAATAAAATTATATCAAATCATTGACACAAGATTGGTGATAAATAACTATATCTCCAGTACAAAACATATACCTAATATAAGTCCCATTTTCTAGTAGGTTATCTAGTCCATGAGACATAACTTTTGCACTGCTTAGCTCTAGCCTTGTCTGGACCCCCACCTCTTTAAGTTTTCGCCCCAGGCCAGGAGTGGAGTTGCGGTCTTTGTCTCGTCCATCTGAGGCCGACGGGTGCGTCACATCCTTATCCTTTGTGTGCAAATCTCTTCGCCTGATGCTGAGCCGTAGTTCTATTTCGCTTGGGTTCCTCTTTAGTTTTTGTTGGCCTCCTTTGGTTCTTGGTCGTAGCACTTATTTTGTCTTTTGCGCGCGCAAGTTCCCCTAGCTCTGGTCATGGATCTATTCTAAGACTAAAAATTGAACTATTGATAGCTCTTACTCATGAGAATATGGGTTATTCAAAAAGAAAAAGGCGCTTATACAATACATTAGTATAAGTAAGCGGCTGAGTTAGCCTAGCATACCCTACTAATGTATAGTAGGCGAGCGAGTTAGCGAAGACGATAACAAATATTAATGGAGAGAGCCGATCTCTTGGTTTGAATCCTCTAAGGATGAATATAAAACCTACAAATTGATTGGGTAGCAAAATTGAGAATCTTGAATGACTCATAAATTTTCACATAAGATCAATAAATCTTTGTGCAAATTTAAATTTACACAAACTCAAAGCAAAAGTTATTGTATACTATGTTATATGGTGTTTAGATGTTTAACTTTAGATAACAATTACCTCTCCTAGGTGTTTAGTTGATATAGTCTCTATACTTTTTTGAATTGTCAATTTTTATAACTGAAGTTATAAAACAACTAACCAAACTTAGAAATATATTCTCGCTGCAAATTTTACATAAACGTGTATGTATAATCTTACATATTGTCATTATTTTTCCTTCAAACTTTTCAGTTCTACAACTGTGAGATCACCTTGTATTATCTTGTTTTTATTCTTCTAGCTAAATCTCTAATTTCTAGTTGGTTTATATTATTGTTTATATTTTAACAAAATAACTTGTTTTAACCATTCAACCACTTGTCTAACTAGAATCCCTATAATTGTTTTATTATGTGTTTTTTACCACTTAAAAAGAACTTATATTTTTCATCTAAAAATTATAAATTTGAAGGTTCTATGAATGTGATTCCCTTTCAAGATATATGAATCAATAAAAATTATGATCATAGTTTTGATGCATAATATCGGTAATCCTAGTATAGTCCAAAATAAAAACTTCCAAATAATATTGTATCCAAATCATTTTAAAAAAGAAAAACTTGCATAAATATTTGTCTAAATTTCGTGAGATATTCTCAAGCTTGGAAGTCAGAATTTTCTTTTGGCAAAATGTTGTAGAAAATTGGGAAGTACTCCCAGTTTCTAAATATATTATTTCTCATAAGATGAAATTTAAAAAATTCAAGAGACTGATGTTAACAAAAGAATCTAATGTCTTTATTCAGGAAAAACTACCACCTAAGCGAAATGATCCATAAATTTTTACTATTATTTGTTAAATTTGTAGTGTTGATTTAAAAAAATGTTATATGATTTAGGTATTTCTAGTATTAAATCAATTTCATTTTCAATTTATAAACGGGTATGGTTACGAAAGATTAAACCCACAATGGTATCATTGAAATTAGTTGACATGTATGTTAAATATCATAGAACAATCATAGAGCACTTATCCACTTAGTATTAAATCACCAGTTGAACCATCATTATCATCATATTAAATAGAAAACCCTTCTCACAAAAAAACTGTTGTTTCTCCCCACATAATAATTCTCTACCTATCCACTCTGGTTAATACCCGTTCTAAACAAAAAAACAAAAAGAAAAAGCTCATCATCCAGAAAATCTTGTAGCCAGTAGAAAATCACACCACGTTTC